>CM037585.1:29610673-32306041 GCA_021018995.1 Chloranthus sessilifolius | reverse complement strand
GGAGTACATAGTCTTCAAATTTCATATGTTTGATAAAAGTCTGCATTTATGTAGTAATTAGGTAGTAAACCTTTATTTTGTGTTGTTTTTATTTTGCTTGTTTTGCTTTGTTTTGTTTTGTTTTGTTTCTCTCTCAGGCATATGAGATTTGATTGTTTTCTCTCTATTTATGCATATGAGATCTGAATGATATTTCCATTATTAAGCCTGTATTTTTTACTGGTTTGATGCTAGAATCATGGTTTGAAATTTTGGGTTTCCTAGTTCTCTCTTACAGTCCCAACACTGAGGCGATATGGAGTGATAGAGAAATAACCTTTTTAAATGATCTTGCACATTTACAATATATTTTGATTATATCGAAGCTTGCAGTATATTTGAATAATTTGTTAATACGCATGTCGACTTGTGATCAAAACCCCCCAAACACTCTGTGTAATTTGAGTACAAATTTCTGAAAAAATTAGAAATTCTTCAAAAGGTAATATGATTTCCTTGGCTCTAGTAAACAATGAACCAGAAATGGATGTTTTAAACGTAACTAATTGGAGAAACTATTTTTTATGAGTTCTTAATAACTGATATTAAGAATATGGCGCCGATATTGGTAATTTTCGGCCAAATTTGTTGAGATTAATTCAAAATCGTGCAAGGTGGATTAAGTTTAGAGATGTAATACTATTTTGTTGTGTTTGACGAACAATGCCTCTAGTTGTTTGCTTCTTCTTTCAGAATTGCTGAAATTCAGTGTGCGAAGAAGAAAGGCAAAAATATGTCTATAGATTGATCCCGGAAAGCTTCGGTGGAATTGAATTGATAGAAAAAAATATTTGAGTGGAAAGGAAAGATTAGGCATTTTGCCGATGCGAAGTGGCAAGAAGAGCACCCATTTTAGTCAGAGAAAGATAATATTGATGCGACTTACGTGAAAATAAAAGTACTCATGTTCAATTATCAAATTAAAAGACTTTAATCGATACACTCTAATAGAGTACATATATGCATTGATATGCATTGCAAAATATTCATATGTTGTGCATCATGTGGGAACAAATGTCTACTTATGCCCGATTGACTTAAATTGGTATTATACTGATATAAAGTTTAATTTGGTTCCCAACAACGATCAGTCGTTTGATGAAACACTGTGAATCGGACATTTATAGATAGAGATCATAAGAACCAGCATCGGTTTACATTTTAGGATTAGGTCGACACATTTGTGGACCTACAATTGTCATTATTTACGAGATCAGCCGATGGAGACTCTCACATCTACACTCTAATAGAGACTAAGTGCATTGATATGCAGTTTGAGTGTACGATATTGTGCATCATGTGGGATGAAAAGTTCAAGAACCAAATTGTGCATTAGAATTAAACGGAAGTTCATGTCATTATAAGGAAATCATCTTTCAAAAAGGATCATAGGAAGAAATTCATTGGGTGAAAATGTAAGGAAAGAGGAGGTTGACTCGATTCATTGATTGTAACCTCATAGTACCAAGAAATTATTGTCGAAGTTGTTCAGAAAAAAAAACTGGAAGATGATCAGGATCAGCTCAGTCTAGAACTCAAATAGATGATTTCGTTTGGGTGGAATCATGAGATCACAATTTCAAACTTTTCAGGAAAGAAAGATCAATCAGAGATGGAAAACCTGTGTAAATTACATTATTGATCGATGAGGCCCATGAGATCAATTCCGATCAATTTGGTCCGATCTGACTCGACATCAATCCATGTGAGCATTGTAATAAATCGACAGTCATTTCTTCGAAAAATAAAAGTGCTGACCTCTCGTGAGGTTGCAATGCGATTTTCACACACTTGATAGGTGTCAGCATCCTCACGTGATGGTCGCGCAGTGTGATGATTAAGCCCATGTTGACCTGGGTCATATTGGGTGAATCATATGAAATTGGTGATGGGGTTCAAATCAGGATTTGGAAGCCCTGGGTTTAGGGATCCAAGATTAGGATTGTTTCCACTTGGGCAGGTGGAACAATACAATAAATCTAACAGTCTGGTCAATCAAAGGTCCTCAAAAATGGAGAAAACTCGAAAAAAGGTTTATAAGGTATCCAAATGAGAATCTGAACCATGAGGAAGGAAGTCTCGCATGGGAAGCAACACGTGGAAGGAAGCAGAGCAGCTGAAGTGTAAAGCCACTTGATCAACTCAGGTTGTTCAATTGCCAATTAGATAGATCAAAGTGATAATTGAATTCGTAAAATCTTGTAAAATTTGGTATCAGTAATACAAAACTCAATGCGATGGAGTGGAATTAGTATAGATCTTTTGGCGACTTTGAGCCACCCGTAACCTTTTCGGATCAATTGAAGCTCTCGGTTGCGCCACGATTTCAGGTCCCAAAACAAGCTTCTCACCAACTTCTTCCTAGTTCAAAGGAGATCGGCATCGTCGTTCATACAAGGCCTCATATAGCGCCATCCCAATACTAGACTGATAGTTGTTATTGTAAGCGAACTCAATCAAAGGCAAATGCTGATCCCATGAACCATGAAAGTCCAACATGCATGCTAGCAATATATCCTCTATTATCTGATTCACTTTCTCAGTCTGCCCATCTGTCTGAGGATGAAATGCTGAGCTGAACTCCAGTTTAGATCCCATGCCTTCATGAAAGCGTTGCCAGAACTGTGACGTATAGAGTGGATCTCTATCACACACTATACTGACTAGTATGCCATATAACCGAACTATCTCTTTCATGTATAGCTTTACAAGCTTGCTTGCTGTATACGTAGTGCGATACGGTAGAAAGTGTGCGGACTTTGTCAACCTATCAACAATGACCCAGATGGAATTGTTCTTCCTCAATGTATTCGGCAACTCTAAAATGAAATCCATAGAAATGGCTTCCCATTTCCACTCTAGCATTGGTAGAGGTTGCAATAAACCTGCTGAATTTCGATGGTCTACTTTCACCTGCTAGCAGACCAAACATCGAGAAACGTAACCCACAACGTCTTTCTTTAGTCCTCTCCACCAAAAACTTCTCTTGAGATCTTGGTACATCTTGGTACTCCTAGGGTGTATAGCATACGTAGACTTGTGCGCTTCCTCCAAAATTACATCTTTAAGATCGTTCGTATCAGGTATGCACATTCGATCTCTAAATAGCAAAGTACCATCATTTTTTATGATAAAATCAGGCCTGATCCTGTTAATCACATCCTTTCTAATAGCTCATCGTCAATCATCTGGAGCTTACGCACGTTATCAAACAACGTGCACCGTATCACAATAGTAGCCATCAATGCTCCTGAACCCTTGACGTCAACCAATATATCGCACAAGGCCAGTCCACAAGTAGATGCCACCACTATACTCTGGTGATAAGATGTGTCAACTGAGCTGAAGACTTCCTGCTCAAAGCATCTGCTACTACATTAGCCTTCCCAGGGTGATACTGGATGGAACAATCGTAATCTTTCAAGAACTCCATCCATCTGTACGCATGTTCAAATCCTTACGCTAAATAGATACTTGAGACTTTTGTGGTCGGTGTAGATATCAAATGTCTCACCGTATAAGTAGTGCCTCCAGATCTTTAAAGCAAAGATCATCGCCGCTAACTCCAGATCATGAGATGGGTAATTCTTCTCATGTTCCTTAAGCTATCTAGAGCCGTACGCGATAACCTTCTTGTGTTGGTTGAGGACCCAACCCAAACCACTGTAAGATGCATCACTGTTCATAGCGAAACCCCTCGCGGAAGGTATAGCTAATACCGGTGTTGTAGTCAGACGCATCTTCAGTTCTTGAAAACTCTTCTCACATCGATCGGTCCAATCAAACTTAGCATTCTTCTTGGTAAGCTTAGTAAGTGGACTCGAGAGTTTGGAAAACCCCTCTACAAATCGTCGGTAGTATCCTGCTAACCTAAGAAAACTATGGACCTCTGTTACTGTTCTCGGTTGTTCCCAATTCACGACCGCCTCGATCTTCGTCGGGTCGACTGTTATACCCTTAGCAGAGACAATATGGCCCAAGAAACTAACTTGGTTCAGCCACAACTCACACTTACTGAGGTTCGCATACAACTTGTGATCTCTGAGGGTCTGTAATGCTACGTGTAGATGTCTTTCATATTCTTCCTTTGTCTTGGAATAGACAAGGATGTCATCTACGAAGACAACCACGAACTTATCCAAGTGTGGTTTAAACACTCGATTCATCAGGTCCATAAAAAACGCAGGTGCGTTCGTCAATCTAAATGGCATAACCAAGAATTCCTAGTGCCCATATCTGGTTCTGAATGTCGTCTTCTCGACATCTTCTGCTTTAACTCGTAACTGATGATAACCTGACCTCAAGTCAATCTTCGTAAAGAACCTCGCTTCTTGTAACTGATCAAACAGATCATCGATCCAAGGGAGCGGGTAACGATTCTTAATCGTCAACTTGTTCAACTGTCGATAGTCAATGCATAGACGCATTGAACCATCCTTCTTTTTGACAAATAACACTGGTGCTCTCCAAGGAGACACACTCGATCGAATGAACCCTTTGTCAAGCAGTTCTTGCAGTTGCTCCTTCAACTCTTGTAATTCTACTGGAGCCATCCGATAAGGAGCCTTAGATACTGGTTCAGTGCCTGGAACCAGATTTATCACAAACTCAATCTCTCGGGCTGGTGGTAGTCCTGGAAAATCTTCTGGGAACACATCAGAATATTTTCATGTAACGTGAATATCAGATATAACATTCGTCTCTTCCCGTTGCTCTTGTAGAAAGGCCGTATATCTACTGCATCCACTCTTCATCATCTTTTTGGCCCAAATAGTAGATATCAACGGAGCTACCTTAGACTTCACCCCGAAGAATCTGAATGATCGCTCCTTTGGAGGGCGAAAAACCACAATCTTTCGAAGACAATCAACGCTCGGGTGGAAAGCGGATAGCCAGTCCATTCCCAGAATGATGTCAAATCCCTTCATATCTAACAAAATTAAATCTGCCAGTGTCTCGTGATCATCTACTGACACTATCACCGACTTACATACTGTGAGTGCATTCACTGCAATACCCGTAGGAATGGGCACTGTCAATATGAATTCTAACTGCTCAGGAGTGACGCTCAATTCTTTCGTAAATTGAGGCCTTACAAATGAGTGTGTAGAGCCTAGGACTATCAAGACTCGTGCTCGGTAGAAACAAATATCACAACTCCTATACACTTTCAACTCACCTATAAGTCAGTCACAATATTAGATCAAGTTTTTAAGATATGAGTGTGTATGTGTACTAACCTCTTAAATATTTAATTAAAACAACTCTACATTCCTAAGCTCCAGTATATCCTACTAGATAAATAATCTCACTTGAAATTTAATCATACCTTAGATGACATCATTCGATGTCAGAGCATCGGTCGCGGTAACAGTGTTTGCTCGATCTTGAACCACAGGTCGAGAAGATCTCTGTGTAGATGTCGATCCTGGCCGTTCTTTGCCGTCTTTGCTCTCCTCTGGGCAATTCCTAACCAAGTGGCCCATCTTGCCACACCTGAAGCACGCCCCTGTCTCCCTCCTGCACTCCTCTGTCTTGTGTGGTTTTCCACACTTTGCACATGACACAGCTGGAGTGAACGAAGAGACCCTTGAAGATCCCTAGGTCACTGAGGCCCCGCTACCAGAAGACCCAGACGGTCGAAATGGTCTGAAAAATGTAGGCACCTTCTTGTTCTACATGCGAACTCGGCCCTGAAGAAATTGCCGGTCGGGAGTGTGTAGGGTATCTCAAAGGTCTAGAGAATCTAGCCCTCTTGTTTTGCTCAGGGTCCTGAGATTGCCCCTGGAATGACCTCTCTCTGGTCTGCTTGTCTCTCCAAGCAAACTGCTTCTGGTTCTCCTCCTCTGCTATGAGAGCCTTGGCCATAACTCTCTCATATGTCTCCATTTCCCACATGGCGGCATCCTTCTGTAGGTTCTGCCTCAGGCCAAGTTGAAATTTCCGTGCTCTCATCAGCTCAGTGGCTACATGCTGGGGTGCGAACCTAGCCAGTCGATCAAACTTAGCACCGTACTCTCTCACTGACATCACACCCTGCTTAAGTTTTATAAACTTCACCTCCCACTGATGCCTCACAATTTTCGGAAAGTATTTATTGTAAAACACTTCCGTGAACTCCTCCCACGTCCAAGGAGTGTGAGGAAACTCTCTCTGCCGATTCTGTGACACCGACTTCCACTAAGGTCCAGCATCACCATCTAACTTGAAAGTGGCACAACACACTTTCTCTACATCATTGCACTGGAGCACTTCAAAAAGTTTCTCCATCTCCTCTATCCATCCCTCTGCCTCTATGGGATCCGTCTTACCCGAGAAGTTAGGAGGTCTCATTCTCCTAAACTTCGCGAACCCGCTTGGCTATTGAGGTGGTCTAGCTGCCTGCTGAGTTAGAGCAGCTGTCTGCTGAGCTACATTGGTAGCCAAGGCTTCCAACACCAGCTCCATTCTCTCCTCATTGCCTCTCCTACCTCCCCTCGGTCCCACTGGAACCGCATTCGGGTGCGAGAGGAATTCTAATCCCCGTGATGTACCAGCAACATCGGGGATCTCCCTCAGAGGAACTTCTCTCTGACCTTCCCTACCTCCGCTGCGTCCACCTTTGAACCTAGGGCCCATACTGGTCCGTCATTGTGAAAATAATAACACTGATCAATACATAAATTGTGAAAACAATCCAAACATGAACCTGCAGTTCAACCTAAAGCCTAAGCTCTGATACCAACTATGAGAGCCCGAATTTTTGCACTCAAAAATCTGTGCCATCAGGATCATACTCTGGATGATCCCCAGGACAAATCACAAAGTGTCTGCTTGTATAGCAGAAAGCAAGTAGACACTGTCCAGCAGTGGTAGATTGAGTCAACACATAAGGCTTGCAAAAAGAAAGCAGCAATAAACAAAACATGAATATATATATATATATCAAAAGAATATACATTCCCAAAAAGGAACCAAGAAGAACCACTGGTGATGGACATCTATCACTCAAACAATGGTTCCTGATAGTGGTTCCTGTGGAATGTATAACAATACATAAAAAGGAAAATATCTACAGAAATAAATACAGAAAGTGGCCACCAGGCACACAATAATCCAAAGTTTATACAAAATCCTAAAAAGAGCAGACTAGTATACCCAGACTACGGATAAAAATTGTCCGCCTAGATGTCAGTCTCCTCATCCTTGGCCTCAGCCTCTAGATCAGGTTGGTAGTCAGGATCACTCTCGGTGCCTGGAACTCTAGCCTCAAAACCTAAAATATTAATGAGAACAGGGTGAGCTACATCATAGCTCAATAGAAGAATTCTAACTAAAATGAATTGAATATGCAGATTATGATATCTTAAAGCAGGAAATCAAATCAAAACATGTGAACAGGATAAATCAAATCAAATACTGAGCTTTTAAATAAGAAACAGATGTCATGCAAGTATATGATCAATGACTTAAATTGTAAATGTTTTCTAACTTAAGAAACTCCCGTGAATATATAACACGGAGTAAACAGGAATCTACAGATAGGAAACCCCAACCAATCGTTTCACATGAATAATTTTAGGGTGCAAGAATGCCTCATCTATGGAGTGCAATTGTGCCTTGGGGATTACAAAGCAGATGCACAAGTGTGTAAGGTACGGATATACCGCCGGGTCAGTGGGGATCATCTGGTTAAATCATCAAATTATATACACACATAGACCTCATGAATCAGATAGCAGAAATCAGGAGTAAGTTTCAAAATTCAAAATCAGAAAATAAGAATCAGATATAACAAGAATTTATGATATGCTAACATGCTTGTTAAAATAGAAATCAGGGCATAGGTATGCAAGAATCATGAAATCATAGTAAAAAATAGTTTAGGTTGGTTTTCTCCTACCTCAGGTCAGACCTCTTTCTAAGCAAATCCAAAGCTTTTTAAAGCGTCATGGTCTGATCTTAGACCATAAATATAGTATACTATGTGTCAGGTAGGTCAGAAAGTCAACTGGCACGGTGTCCAGTAGCATTCAATTCATACAAACAAAACTGGACAAAAATAGGGGTGATTGATCGATCAATACCCTTATTGATCGATCAATCCTCCTTGTTGATCAATCAATAGCCTTCATTGATCGATCAATACTCTCAATTTACTTCACAAGCAAACAGAGGTAGTTGATCGATCAATGCCTTCATTGATCGATCAACACCCTTCATTGATCGATCAATACCTTAATTGATCAATCAATACCCCTTTTTTCTTCACACTTTGTCATAGCAAAATTGATCGATCACCAGCTCAGTTGATCGATCAATATGTCCTATTGATCAATGACCTCATTGATCGATCAATATAAACTTTCAAAATTTCCTCATACATTCCTTTTGTAGTTTATAGAGATTGATAGATCAATCCTCTTATTGATCGATCAATACACACAAGTGATCGATCAATGCCTTCATTGATCAATCAATACACTCAAGTGATCGATCAATACCATTATTGATCGATCAACACCAGCCATTGATCGATCACACTCTCTGTGATCAATCAATACTCAGCATTGATCGATCAATTCACTAATTGATCGATCAACACCCTTCGAGCACTGAACTTCTAGAAATTTTCCATGTTCTGCTCCCTTTTAAGTTTTATATGAATTGATCGATCAATGCCTTCATTGATCGATCAATACCTCTCATTGATCGATCAATCTAACATTGATCGATCAATAATGACAGCTCTTGTGTCATTAATGGAGGTCACTTCTTTGACCCAATTTCCACCCTTTTTATTAATGGTTTCCAATAACCATTGATATACACACCAATACAAGCATAAGGGCTTCAACCTTGCCCATTTTAATTTCACAGACATACCTTTATTTGGGCCCTTTTGGGGTTCCGGCAAAATGATCCGAAAGAGGGTTTCGGATCCGAAACTCGGGTTGTATCGCTGGTGTGACTCCGATACGTAATGTATCAACTCCGATTCAGCACGCGGAGGTCTCACACACACCCAGACTATGCTTGAGTTCGTTTTATTAAACTCCCCCTACCCTAACTCATACTGACACACGATCTCCGTATCTCTAACCCCATTTTCTCGTAGAACACACTCAATCCCAACCTAGCTACAGATTTCTTTGTTCAAGAACAAGAGGAAGAAGAAGAGAGGAGATCTTTCTGGTCTCTTCCTTCCCTTATAAGCTCTCAAAATGAAATATCTCTGATATTTCATTTTAATCCTAAGTTCGACTTCGGTGTGAAGCATGAACACGATCGCTACGGCGTAACGTGCCGCATCGACGTCCTAAACAACTCAGACTGAAGCGAGAATTTACATGTGAATTCATCTAACTACGGGGTAACATTATCCCAACTAATATTGATTATTAATTTTAAAATCTATCTCAATTTCTGTGCCGGGCACGCATATCAAAATACTCAAGTTCTTATTCAAAATTTCAAGGTCGTTACATATACGGGCAGAGAAGATGATGAAGAACAGATGCAACGGTTATATGGCTTTTCTGCAAGAGCAACAAGAGGAGATCTATGTGTTGTTCGATATTCATGTTGCTTGCGAGTACTCAGATGTGTTTCTCGAGGATTTACTAGGACTACTACCAGATCGGAAGATCGAATTTGCGATAAATCTCATTCCAGGTACTGAGCCAGTGTCTAAAGCTCTGTATCGAATGGCTCCTGCGGAATTGCAAGAATTAAAGGAGCAACTGCAAGAACTACTTGACAAAGGGTTCATTCGACCTAGTGTGTCTCATTGGGGAGCACTAGTACTATTTGTCAGAAAGAAGGATGGTTCGATGCGTCTGTGTATTGACTATCTGTAGTTGAACAAGTTGATGATTAAGAATCGTTACCCGCTTCCTAGAATCGATGATCTGTTTGATCAGTTATAAGGAGCGAGGTTCTTTATGAAGATTGACTTGTGATCTGGTTATCACCAGCTGAGAGTCAAGGCAGAGGATGTAGAGAAGACGGCATTCAGAACCAGATATGGGCACTACGAGTTTTTGGTTATGCCATTTGGATTGATGAATGCACATGCATCTTTTATGGACCTCATGAACCGAGTGTTTAAACCACACTTAGATAAGTCCGTGATTGTCTTTGTAGATGACATCCTTGTCTATTCCAAGACAAAGGAGGAACATGAAGGACATCTGCACGTGGCTTTACAGACCCTCAAAGATCATAAATTGTATGCAAAGCTCAGTAAGTGTGAGTTTTGGCTCGACCAAGTCACTTTCTTGGGTCATATTGTCTCTGCTAATGGTATACAATCGACTCGACAAAGATTAAAGTGGTCGTGAACTGGGAACAACCGAGAACGGTAACCGAGGTTTGTAGTTTCCTTGGCTTGGCAGGATACTACCGACGATTTGTAGAAGGGTTCTCCAAGCTATCGAGTTCACTTACTCAGCTCACTAAGAAAAATGCTAAGTTTGATTGGACTGATCAGTGAGAAGAGTTTCCAAGAACTCAAGATGCGTCTTACTACAACACCAGTGCTAGCTATACCTTATGGCAGAGGAGGTTTTGCTATATACAGTGACACATCTTACAGTGGTTTGGGTTGTGTCCTCAATCAACACAAGAAGGTTATCGCGTACGGCTCTAGACAGCTTAAGGAATATGAGAAGAATTATCCGACTCATGATTTAGAGTTAGCGGCGGTTATCTTTGCTTTGAATATCTTGAGGCACTACTTATACGGTGAGACGTTTGACATCTTCACCGACCACAAGAGTCTCAAGTATCTATTTATCCAGAAGGACTTAAACATGCGACAGCGCAGAGGGATGGAGTTTTTAAAGGATTATGACTGTTCCATCCAGTATCATCCTGGGAAGGCCAATGTTGTGGCGGATGCTTTGAGCAGAAAGTCTTCGGCTCAGTTATCACATCTTGTCGCCAGAGTGCTGAGGTGGCATCTACTTGAGGACCTGGCCTTGTGCGATACACTGATTGACGTCAAAGGTTCAGGGGCATTGATGGCTACCATTGTGATACGGCCCACGTTGTTTGATAACGTGCGTAAGCTCCAGATGATTGATGATGAGCTTATGGCCATTAGAAAGGAAGTGATCAATGGGATCAGACCTGATTTTATCATAAAAAATGATGGTACTTTGCTATTTAGAGATCGAAGAGGATACTTGATACGAACGATCTTAAAGATACAATTTTGGAGGAAGCGCACAAGTCTACGTATGCTATGCATCCTGGGAGTACCAAGATGTACCAAGATCTCAAGCGAAGTTTTTGGTGGAGAGGACTGAAGAAAGATGTTGCAGATTATGTTTCTCGGTGTTTGATCTACCAGCAGGTGAAAGTGGACCATCGAAATCCAGTAGGTTTGTTACAACCATTGCCAGTACCGGAGTGGAAATGGGAAGCCATTTCTATGGATTTTATTTTGGGATTGCCGAGCACATTAAGGAAGAACAATGCCATCTGGCACATTGTAGATCGACTGACAAAGTCTGCACATTTTCTGCCGTATCGGACTACATATACAGCCAATAAGCTTGCGGAGTTGTACATGAAGGAGATAGCTCGGTTACATGGCATACCAGTCAACATCGTGTGTGATAGAGATCCGCTCTATACGTCGCAATTCTGGCGACGATTTCAGGAAGGCATGGATTCTAAATTGGAGTTCAGCTCAGCATTTCATCCTCAGACAGATGGACAGACTGAGAGAGTGAACCAGATTATAGAGGATATGTTGCGTGCATATATGTTGGACTTTCATGGTTCATGGGATCAATATTTGCCTCTGATCGAGTTCGCTTATAATAACAACTATCGGTCGAGTATTGGGATGACGCCTTATGAAGCCTTGTATGGACAACGATGCAGATCTCCTTTAAATTGGGAAGAAGTCGGTGAGAAGCTTGTTTTGGGACCTGATATCATGGATAGCACAACCGAGACAGTTCGGTTGATCCTCGAAAGATTGAGGGTTGCTCAAAGTCGCCAAAAGAGCTATGCCGATTTCCATCGGACGCACGTTGAGTTTCAAGTATACCCAAATACGTTTGGAAAAGTTTCTATTCATAGTTAAAATGATTGGCTATGGACTTAACCACTGTTTTCAGGTTAAAAACAAGGTCTTTGTGAAGATCTCCCCAACCAAGGGCGTGATGCGCTTCGGAAAGCGTGGGAAGCTGAGTCCTCGATATATCGGTCCATTTGAGGTACTCGGACGGGTTGGCGAAGTCGCTTATCGGATTGCTTTGTCACCGCAGTTGGCAAGCATGCATAACATTTTTCATGTTTCCATGCTGCAACGATACATGCGCGACCCGACTCACGTCTCGGATTTCCAACCGATAGAGTTATAAGAGGACTTGACGGTCATTGAGGAACCAACCGCGATCTTAGATCATAGAGATCAAGTTTTGCGGACCAAGTTGATTCCACTGGTATTTGTCAAGTGGAGAAATCATTCGGCTTCGGAAGCTACTTGGAAGCGCGAACTAAAATTTGCGGCGATACCGCATTTGTTTACACTTCATGGATTGATTTACGTTCATGGTTGTGCATGTATGCTTGACTTGTCTGGGTGCCGTATGTAGGTTATGGTACGCCTTCATTTTTATGGATGCTATTGGTCCGCATTTTTTGAATTTAAAAATAAAAATATAAACAAGTTGGGTTCAGGTGTGATTGATCGATCAATAGAAGCTATTGATCGATCTCCACGGTTGATTGATCGATCAATGAGGTCATTGATCGATCAACACTATCTAGTTATGGGGTTGAGATCGATTGATTGAACGATCAATTTCAGTATTGATCGATCAATGTGGAGAGTGTTGATCGATCAACAGAGTAGTGATCGATCAATTAGGAGGTCCTTGATCGATCAACAGAGTAGTGATCGATCAATTAGGAGGTCATTGATCGATCAATGAAGGCATTGATCGATCTATGCATCGGGCTAGGGCATAAAGATGCTTCATTGATCGATCAATAAAGGCATTGATCGATCAATCCTGGGGTTTTAAGTTATATTTGGGATTTCGAACGGTCATTTGCACTAAGCGTACAAGTGATCGATCAAAGGGGTTTTGACATCGACCGTTCAACCTTCTTCCCGACGGATTTTTCGACCATCCAACTCCTTCCGCGTGATTCGAGTGGATTTCATTCCATTCATTTGGTAACACCTTCTTTTCGTTCATTTTAATTCTTGTTCTCGTTTGTTTTTGCAAAACTTGACCATGGGACCGCGCACGAAGAACCCTTCGCGGAAGGTACCCACTTCTCGGGCTCGTACACCCGTACCACCCACCGATTCGGTTCCCCAAACATCCGCGCCACCTGTGGCATCTGTTTCAGACGTGGTACCACCCGTCCAATCCCCCTCGAACGTGAAGTCCCCAATCCTTGGTGGGCTTCTAAATCTTTTCTCCCCGAATACGTGTTCACCTCGTCCCTATACGAGGATCAGGTTGAAACCCTTGTTAGAGCCATTCCACGATCACTACTATCGGCGGATCGTGCGGCTCTTCTTCCAGAACCTACGTTGGGGTGATAGTCGACACCGACTTGTCACTACCATTGACGGGTTCGAGTACAAATTCAATCAATTCCATGTAGCGGCTTCCCTTCAGTGCACGTCCGTTTACATTGAGACCTATGGACTAGATGCCCCCTATGTTAAGGAAGTCCCTTTTACTGACATGGTCACCAAAATGACCCAAGGTCAGCATGGGAAGGGGCAATCCGTCTCACGGGCCCAATTACCCGACAAACTATGGATGCTTGATACCTATATCAAGTGTGCACTTAACCCTTTCTTGCACAAGTCCTCACGGACAGGTGTTGTGCAACAGGCCCTGTTTTTGGCCTTTGAGAACCGTTGGTTCTCTATGGCTGACTTGATCATTGACGGCATCATAAATGCCAATGACCTCATGTCTGAGAAGGTTAAGTCCAGGGTTAAGAAGAAAATCCCGTACGCACGCTTCATTACCAAAATGGTGGAGCAATACGCTACTCTACGCGAGGCGTACACCTTGGCTCTTAATGAGCCGCGCTTGGTCAACAACACCAAGGTCTTCTACCTGAAAGATTGGACCAAGAGCTACAACTTACTGGTTCGAAGGCTCCCTGAGGATGAGGAGGCCTTGGTGAGCCCGTCATGCCCTGCGTTGGAGGTGCGGCTCCGAACTGCGCTTGGAGAGGGGGAGGCACCACGTGATCCACCACCTCAGACTGAGGTGTCTACCCGCCCTGCCCCCACTACACCCTGCCGACTACCCCGTCACACCACGTCACATCCCCCACCTCCTTCCTCAGTCGACTTAGCAGCGATGCTTCGTGAGCTGGTGGAGGGTAACAAGCGCATTCATGAGTGTTTGGACTGCATGGAGGCATTCTAGCGACAGATTCATTGTCGGTTGGATTACCACGAGGGCATGCATGAGCTCGTCATGCAGCATTTATACGCCACTACGTCCACGCCTATGATTGCTCATGCCCGTCAGCATACGGTGGATCCTCGCAACTACCGCACACCACCACCCCGTCAAGACCCTCGCTGAGGCACACACCATCGGCGTCCGTGGTAATTGCTATGCTCGTATAATTACTTCATTAATTATTCAATATGTGTAGTGTACTGTATTTCTTATGCATTCCATTTCATATTTTGTCTGCATACCTTTTCATTCCTGCTTGCTATGCTTGCCTGCTACTTTTACTCCCTGCAATGACTACGACCACCCTGACATTTTCGAGGACGAAAATTCCTATGGGGGGATAATGTCACAACCCTGAAATTTCGAACAAGAACCCGATGTTTTGATATGCATGCGGCATGGAAATCGAAAGAAATTTTAAAATTAATAATCAATATTAGTTGGGATAATGTTACCCCGTAGTTAGATGAATTCACATGTAAATTCTCGCTTCAGTCTGAGTCGTTTAGGACGTCGATGAGGCACGTTACGCCGTAGCGATCGTGTTCGCGCTTCACGCCAGAGTCGAACTTAGGATTAAAATGAAATATCAAAGATATTTCATTTTGATAGCTTATAAGGGAAGGAAGAGACCAGAAAGATCTTTCTTCTTCTTCCTCTGGTTCTTGAACAAAGAAATTTGTAGCTAGGTTGGGATTGAGTGTGTTCTGCGAGAAAATGGGGTTAGAGATACGGAGATCGTGCATCAGTATGAGTTAGGGTAGGGTGAGTCAATAAAACAAACTCAAGCATAGTCTGGGTGTGTGTGTGAGACCTCCGCGTGCTGAATCGGAGTCGATACATTACGTATCGGAGTCACACCGGCGATACTGCCCGAGTTTCGGATCTGAAACTCTCTTCCGGATCGTTTTGCCTGAACCCCGAAAGGGCCCAAATAAAGGTATGTCTGTGTAATTAAAATGGGCAAGGTTGAAGCCCTTATGCTTGTATTGGTGTGTATATCAATGATTATTAGAAACCATTAATAAAAAGGGTGGAAATTAGGTCAAAGAAGTGACCTCCATTAATGACACAAGAGTTGTCATTATTGATCGATCAATGCTAGATTGATCGATCAATGAGAGGTATTGATCGATCAATGAAGGCATTGATCGATCAATTCATATAAAACTTAAAAGGGAGCAGAACATTGAAATTTTTTGGAAGTTCAGTGCTCGAAGGGTGTTGATCGATCAATTAGTGAATTGATCGATCAACTTTGAGTATTGATCGATCATACAGAGTGTCATCGATCAATAGCTAGTGTTGATCGATCAATAATGGTATTGATCAATCACTTGAGTGTATTGATCGATCAATGAAGGCATTGATCGATCACTTGTGTGTATTGATCGATCAATAAGAGGATTGATCGATCAATCTCTATAAATTACAAAAGGGAACAGAAGGAGGGAATTTTGAAAGTTTAAGCTATTGATCCATCAATGAGGTCATTGATCGATTAATAGGATATATTGATCGATCAACTGAGCTGGTGATCGATCAATTTTGCTATGACAAAGTGTGAAGAAAAAAGGGGTATTGATCGATCAATTAAGGTATTGATCGATCAATGAAAAGTTGATCGATCAATGAAGGCATTGATCGATCAACTACCTATTTGCTTGTGAAGTAAATTGAGAGTATTGATTGATCAATGAAGGCTATTGATCGATCAACAAGGAGGATTGATCAATTAATAAGGGTGTTGATCGATCAATCACCCCTATTTTTGTTCAATTTGGTTTGTGTGAATTGAATGCTACTGAACACTGTGCCAGTTGACTTTCTGACCTACCTGACACAAAGTATACTATATTTATGGTCTAGGATCAGACCATGACGCTTTAAAAAGCTTTGGATTTGCTTAGAAAGAGGTCTGACCTGAGGTAGGGGAAAACCAACCTAAACTATTTTTTACTATGATTTCATGATTCTTGCATATCTGTGCCCTGATTTCTATTTTAACAAGCATGTTAGCATATCATAAATTCCTGTTATATCTGATTCTTGTTTTCTGATTTTGAATTCTGAAACTTGCTCCTTATTTTTGTTATTTGATTCGTGAGGTCTATGTGTGTTTTTGATTTGATGATTTAACCAGATGATCCCCACCGACCCAGCGGTATATCCGTGCCTGGCACACTTGTGCATCTGCTTTGTAATCCCTCGGCATAATTGCACTCCATAGATGAGGCATTGTTGCACCCTGAAATTGTTCATGTGAACGACGATTGGTTGGGGTTTCCTATCGGTAGATTCCTGTTTACTCCGTGTTATATATTCATGAGAGTTTCTGAAGTTAGAAAACATATACAATTTAAGTCATTGATCATATACTTGCATGATATCTGTTTCTTGTTTAAAAGCTCAGTATTTGATTTGATTTGTCCTGTTCGCATGTTCTGATTTGATTTCCTGCTTTGAGATATCATGATTTGCATATTCAATTCATTTTAGTGGGAATTCTTCTATTGAGCTATGATGTAGCTCACCCTATTCTCATTAATATTTTAGGTTCTGAGGCTAGAGTTCTAGGCACCGAGAGTGACCCTGACTACCAGCCTGATTTAGAGGCTGAGGCCGAGGACGAGGAGACTGACATCCAGGCGGACGATTTTTATCCGTAGTCTGGGTATACTAGTCTGCTCTTTTTGGGATTTTGTATAAACTTTGGATTATTGTGTGCCTGGTGGCCACTTTCGGTATTTATTTTTGTAAATATTTTCCTTTTTATGTATTGTTATACATTCCATAGGAACCACTATCAGGAACCATTGTTTGGGTGATGGATGTCCATCACCAGTGGTTCTTCTTGGTTCCTTTTTGGGAATGTATATCCTTTTGAGATATATATATATATATATATATTCATATTTTGTTTATTACTTCTTTCTTTTTGCAAGCCTTATGTGTTGACTCAATCTACCACTGCTGGACAGTGTTTGCTTGCTTTCCGCTATACAAGTAGACACTTCGTGATTTGTTCTGGGGATCATCCAGAGTATGATCCTGATGGCACGGATTTTTGAGAGTAGAAATTCGGGCTGTCACAGTATAGCTGAGATTAACGGGGCTACCTTAGACTTCACCCCGAAAAATCTGAATGGGTTCTTTTTCGGAGGGCGAAAAAACACTATTTTTCGTAGGCAATCAACGCTAGCATGATAATCAGATAGCCAGTCCATCCCTAATATCACATCGAAGCCTACCATACTCATCAATATTAGGTGTTCTCGTCTTCCACTCTGATGATTATCACCTTATCCACTGTATCTAGTTTCACCAAACTACCCATAGGGATCGTCACTGCCAAAATGAAGTCTAACTTCTCTGGCGTCATCATTATACATTCTGAGAACATCGGCGTAATGAAAGAATGTGTCAATCCAGGGTCAATCAGTACCCTTGCGTCAGTCTCACAGATGTCTTGTTCCTGACATACGAGAAGAGTACCTTAATTTATTTATCAATATACACATCATGCATAATATAATATATTATACTCACAATTATTCTTATGTATTTAGAATTCACAACTCATTGACTGAAAGTAATAACTGAATTGAATTCTCAAAATGTAATGATACCTTGGATGACATCATTCGATGTCATAGCATCAGTAGCGGTAACGGCATATGCCCGACCTTGAACAACAGGTCGAGATGATCTCTGTGTAGACACGGATTCGAACTGCTCTTTGCTCTCTTTGCTTTCCTCTGGGCAGTTCCTAACTAGGTGACCCATCTTTCCACATCTGAAGCATGCCCCCTTATCCCTCCTATAATCTTCTGTCTTGTGTGGTTTCCCACACTTAGCACATGACAGGGCCGGAGTGAATGATGATACCCTCGAAGATCCTCGCTCTAGAAGCCCGTTGTTAGAAGAATCGAATGATGAATGGTCTGAAAGATGCTGAGTGGTGGCCTAGGGTATCTCGGAGGTCTAGCGAATCTCTCTCTTGTTACCTTTCGAGGTCCTAAGGCATCTGATATGACCTCTCCCTGTTTTGCTTGTCTCTCCAAGAAAACTGCTTCTGGTTCTCTTCTTCTGCGATAAGAGCCTTGGACATGACACTCTCATATGTCTCCATTTCTCACATGGCGACATCTTTCTGCAAGTTCTACCTCATGCCGAGCTGGAATTTTCATGCTCTCATCAACTCAGTGGCTACATGCTGGGGTGCGAACCTAGCCAGTCGATCAAACTCAGCACCGTACTCTCTCACTGACATCACACCCTACTTTAACTCAATAAATTTCACCTCCCACTGATGTCTCACTATTTTCGGAAAGTACTTATTGTAAAATACTTCCGTGAACTCCTCCCATGTCCAAGGAGTGTGAGGAATTTCTCTCGCTCTATTCTATGACACCGACTTCCACCAGGGTCCGACATCACCATCCAATTTGAAAGTGGTCCATCGCACTTTCTCCACATCCGTAAACTGAAGAACTTCAAAAAATTTCTCCATCTCCTCTATCCAACCTTCAGCCTCTTTGGGATCAGTTTGGCCCGAGAAGTTAGGAGGTCTCATTCTCCTAAACTCTGCGAGCCCGCCTGGCTGATGAGGTGGTCTAGCTGCCTGCTGAGTCAGAGCAGTTGTCTGCTGAGTGACGTTGGTAGCCAAAGCTTCCAACACCTACTCCATTCTCCCCTCATGACTTCTTCTACCTCCTCTCGGTCCCACTGGAACCGCATTTGTATGTGAGAGGAACTCTAATCCCCGCGACGTACCAGCAATGTCGGGGATCTCTCTCAGAGGAACCTCTCTAAAACTTTTCCTACCTCCGCTGCGTCTGCCTCTGAACTTAGGGCTCATACTGGTCTGTCATTGTGAAAATAATAATATCGATCAGTAAATAGATTGTGAAAACAATCCAACATGAACCCGCAGTTCAACCTAAAGCCTAGGCTCTGATACCACTAATGACCAATTTCCGTTCCGCTTTTCGAAAACTGTGCCATCGGGATCATGCTCGATGATCCCGGGACAAATCACAGTGTATGCTCCTTTAGCGGAAATCGGGCGACAACATGATGATGTAACGGTCGAGTCATCATATAAGGCGTAAAATGAAAGAAACAATGCATAAAACATGAACATATATATCAAAAGAATATACATTCCTAAAAAGGAACCAAGAAGAACCACCGGTGATGGACATCCATCACCCAAAATAATGATTCCTGATAGTGGTTCCTATAGAATGTATAATAATACAAGTAAAAAAAATATCTATAGAAAATAAATACAGAAAGTGGCCACCAGGCACACAATAATCCAGAGTATCATACAAAAATCTCCAAAATAAACGACGAATAGTACCCAGACAGCTAATAGAACTCAAATGGCTAGGGTATCGATTATCCTCCTCCTTGGCCTCACCTCTGGATCGGTTAATCGTGGATCGCTCTCGATCGGAGCTCTAGCCTTAGAACCTATAATTGTTATAGAAAACAGGGTGAGCTACATCTAAGCTCAGTAAGAGAACTCCTATTAAAATTGCATCTTAATTGTAAAGCATGGTTGCAGAAGATATTCAGAACAGATAAAGTTACAGAATGTTGATTGATGCAAATAAATTGAGATATGCGAATTTATCGAGTGTAATCGGCAAGCAGACATAATTTTATAGTTTTCAGGATGATATGCGTACAATGTTTAATGACTTAAAATTGTATACTTAAGTAAATCTCGTGAGTATAGCACGTGGTAGCATGTGCATCGTCGTTCACATGAACAATTTTAGGAATGCTACAATGCCTCATCTATGGAGTACAATTGTGCAGAGGATTTCCAAGCAGATGCACGATTGTGCCAGACATGGATATACTATCGAGTCGGTGGGATTCGTCAGATTATTAAACCTCAAATCACATGCAGACATATTGTACATAACAGAAGTCAGGTGACAGGTGGTAGGTGTCGGATAGCAGGAGTCAGATATAATAGAGTTTTCACACATATGCTAAATATGACTTGAAAGTAAAATCAGACTATGCAGTTGAATGTAGAAAATTTAGAATCCATGAGATCAAGAATAAATGCAATTTCAGTTGAATTCTCCTACCTCAGGTCAGACCTTTCTAAGCAAATCCAAAGCTTTTCAGGGAGTCATGGTCTGATCCTAGACCATAAATACAATGCACTAAGTGGCAGGGATGTCAGAATGTCAACTGGCACGGTGTCCAATAGTGTTCAATTTACAAAAATCAAAACAGGATAAAACATGGGGTGATTGATCTATCACCTTACTTGATTGATCGATCAATCCTCCACTTTGATCGATCAATGACCTTATTGATCGATCAACCCTTCAAAATACTCCCAGGTGACAAAGGTTAATTGATCGATCAACACCCTTGATTGATCGATCAATACACCTCATTGATCGATCAACTCCTCAATTGATCGATCACTAGCTTCTTACTCTTCATATTTGACCAAAGAAAATTGATCAATCAACATCTTAGTTGATCGATCAATCCATCTCATTGATCGATCAATCCATCTCATTGATCGATCAATGCCCCCATTGATCGATCACCAGGCTAAATTTTAAATTTCTCTATTTCTGTTCTCACACTATCTTTATAAAAATTAATCAATGAATGCCCTCATTGATCGATCAATCTTTGTCATTGATCGATCACTCTTCCTGTTGATCGATCAACCCTCAGAATTGATCGATCAATTACCTTATTGATCGATCAATGCCCTCAGGCACTGAACTTCCAGAAAATGCTCCTACTGTTCCCACTTAACTTTATACAAATTGATCGATCAATGCCTCTCATTGATTGATCACCCTAGCATTGATTGATCACCAGGCTAAATTTTAAATTTCCCTCTTCCTGTTCCCACACTATCTTTATAAAAATTGATCGATCAATGCCCTCATTGATCGATCAATCTTTGTCATTGATTGATCACTCTTCCTGTTGATCGATCAACCCTTAGAATTGATCGATCAATTACCTTATTGATCGATCAATGCCCTCGGGCACTGAACTTCCAGAAAATGCTCCTACTGTTCCCACTTAACTTTTATACAAATTGATCGATCAATGCCTCTCATTGATCGATCACCCCAGCATTGATCGATCAATCTTCAGGATTGATCGATCAATAATGACAGCTTCTCTGTCATTAATGGCGGTCACCTATTTTTCTTATTTGACCTTTTTCTTTTAATGGTTCCCAACAACCATTAATAGCCTTCTATATACATACACATGAAGCTCTAATCTTGCCCTTATTAAGCGTAAAAACTCACCTCTAAGTGGGCCCTTACGGGGTCTCGGCAAACGCAATCCGAAGAGGGTTTCGGATCTAAAATCCTAGATTCGTCACCGTTGTGATTCGAATAAGCAGACTTTCAGCTCCGCTTCACACGCAGCGATTAGCACACACCCTCGTAGAACAAGCACGATGTATCGACGTCGCTTTAACACTCTTAGCTCAATGATTTCCAACCTAGGTTCTCTCCTAGGTTTAGTTTCACAACAAGAGGACTCCCAAACAACCCTCTAGTACTGCTCACAAGAAATCAGGAAGAAGAAGGTGAAAGGTAAGCATTCCAGCCTTCTTCCTTCTCTTATAAGCCAAGGAAACAAAATATCCTTGATATTTCTGTTTCCTCTCTAAGTTCGGCTCCAGTGTGAAGCGCCTACACATTTTCTACGACGTACTACGCCACATCAATGTCCTACAAGTCTCGGATTTAAGCGAGAATCCACACGTGACCTCATCTAACTACGAGCTAATATTATTTCAAATAATATTAATTACTAATTTTTAATTTTGTCTCGATTTTTGTGCCAAGCACGCATATCGAAGCAGTCAGATTCTTGTTCGAAATTTTAGGGCTATTACACTTATAGTTGCATTAAACATTGCTAACTACGATTCTTCTTGGAAGATATATAGAAGGAATTTTTCCCACTGCTATTGAGCCATCTGGGGAACGACATATTAGATTTGGAAAATTGGTCATAGTTGGATCCTACAAGTATTCCTAGGCAGACCAATGGCTGGGATTGTGGAATGTTCGTCCTAAAATATATCGATCATTCATCCCTCCGACTTCCCTATTCTTTCAACGAGGTAAATTTTTTGGAGTTAAATAGCCTTACTAATTCCAGTTTCTTCCAAAATTGAGCCTTTCATTTATTGATACCAGGAAGATATGATGTACTTTAGGCAACAATCAACATTTGACATCATTGTGGGGGCAGCCAAATCATAGATGCTTGCTGACACAGGTATGCAACTGAATCATGATATACAAAGTACCTTTCGTGTAGTTTTTTTATCTCCTTTCCTAGCAATAGCACAATTAATTTGAAAGATTATTTTCGGAAGCAAAATAACAATAGGCAATTCTATGAAAATTACGTTTGCAATAATGTCGATACTTGATGTGTGGGCGAAGTATATATTCCCACTATATAGACCCCTAACATAACAAAAGAAGCACTGGAGTAAATATATGTTTGTGACAAATCCCCTTCTTTTTCTTTCTATTATAATAATGACATTGTTAGCCTCGATCCATTGTGTTAATCGTCTTGACTTCAGTTTAAACTAACGTGACGTGACGTGACAATACGGGGCTTCTCTGTCTGAGCCAACTCAAGCGCTAAACATTCTAACACTTTAATGATGTAGTTTGAGTGCATGAAAGTGCTCCTTCTTCATACCAAATATTGCATTTCCACGTAAAGATCACTTCTACGTGACACGACGGGACTAGACAATGCCTGTTGGAGTGCACCATTTTTTGACTAGACAATGCTTGTTGCATTTCCACGTAAAGAGTTAAATGTTGACCTCATCTTCACAAGGATAGTGATTAAGAAACAAAACTATGCAGGGGGTTTTGGTTTTAGTCGTTAATTTTGACAAAGTTTTCTACCATATCGCTTACATTTCATTATGTAATTGGAGTATATTATATGCGGTTATATACGTGAAAAAAAGTTTCTATGCTGGGAATTATATAAAGTAAAAAAGATTGGTCAATTTTAGTATCCTTTGATGGAGCTATGGAACTTCATCATCATTTCATCAATATTTTGCACTTGATGGTGTTATTAATTCAATTTGGAAATATATCATATTAAGCTTAAAGTTTGATGTATTATCGATGGTTTTTGTTATAAATTAGAAGATGAAATTGCCGGTTCTTGAACTTTCTTCTAACATTAATTCCGTTAGTTGCCAATCATAAGAGAATTTTAACCTCTTGTAAGTGGATTGGATTTATAGGTTGGTTGGTTGTGTGGCCTCTACCCTCTCTTGGAATTGTATTTTAAAACTTTTCACTGCAAATTTGCTTGAGACCTTGCAATCATTCACATCTTAATGATGAGAAACCATCTAGAATTTGAGTTCGTACAATTTTGTGTTAATTTCTGTGCTACATTATTTGACAAGGTAATTAGGCTATACCCTTCTCAAGGTTTGCGAATAATTGCAGGTGCCTCCAGTGAGGTACTATTAATAGCATAGAATGAATGTCATGTGCAAAGGTTTTCCTATTATTTTCACCATGCCCATGGGAGGTATCAACCAAATAGTAAAGATTAATTTCCGAAATGCTACATGTCAATTATTGGTCTACCAGTTTAAGTTAGTCTGATTTAAGTTAAAAGCTTGTTAGCATGTCATCCTTTGATGAGTCGTTTCTCTATACAGATAAAACTGGAAGTACCGTGATATTATAATATATGTTATGTTCTTTGATTCTTGCCTGATTGAATGCAGCAAGCGTGAATTCACAAAATTTGACAAGTAACATTTTAGAGCAAAACGCAATCCTGTTGTACTAGAGAGTACAAATAGTCACTAGTGATTGTGTTTTTTCTTATATGATAGGGCAAAGGACTCAATATATAGGTTAATTCAAAGTGTATTCTATTTGTTAATTAAAATAGGCTTGCGCATAGAATAGATATCATCTAATTCATGGCTCGTCATTTGCACCACTACTCAAGTACCAAAGGTGGAGGGAATGACTCCCCATTAGGGCTGTCAATGGGCCGGGCTTCAGCCTGGGCCCAACTCGGATGGGCCGGGTTCGAGCTTAAGTTTTTCAGGAATTTAATAAACGGGTCAGGCCAGGCCCGGATAGGAAACGGGCTCAAATTATTTTTAAAAAAAATGGGCTACGTGAAAACCTTGGCGGCCTGGCCCGGCCCGTTAACAGCCCTACCCCCCCATCAACTTCATCTTGAATTTTTGGGTGACCTCCGTCTTGCGAACTAAGTCGGGATTCAAAAAACAATTTTGGCATGGGTACTATGGTTTCCCTGATTTTATGCAGACAGGCATGCACGCATTTTGGGTTAGACACTGAAACACGTGCAGATCTTGTAACTCAAGAGATTGACTAGTCGACTTGGTTTTCAGCAGTAATTGGAATTTTCGAAACATAAGGAAAATGTGCAATTTTTTTGTTACTTGATGTATGGGACATTGGTGGAAGTAAATCTGGCATACTCCTGTTGGGATATTTTAACAAAAAAATTTCACCCTAGTGCCCATGACATATCTGATGGGTCCAAATTTATAGCATCTGAATTTTCTGCTATCACCCTATGTACTTTAGTTTGAAAAATAATGTTTCCAACATAATTGGTTGATTTGCTGTCAATTATGTGTACATGGTTCATATTTTGCTGAACTTACTACCATCGTTTACACATCTGATAAGGCAATTAATTTGCTAATTCAGTTGCTGGCGTAGTTTTTATTCCTAAGCTGTTTGTCAAGGGTTTCCAATGTAGCTATGAACATATAGTTCTGGTTCTTGCCATAATGCGATGGTGTTCTGGAATTGCAAGAAGACACTTGATTTTTTATGTGTAATATAAATTTATTTGTGTGTCCATCTATATCATTTTATTTGTGTATACTCAATACCCAATCTCCGTTTATGTCGGGCAGATTTTAGGAATCACCCACTTCTGATTCACTGCAAACGAGGAAAAGTATGTGTAAAGGGAATAAATAGATCATTGGATGTCGTCTCTTGATGTCACTATTTAGGTAAGTATATTCTGGGGGGCTGTGTATTGAGTGTTCAATTGAAGATATTATCTTGCATCCCTGCTATCTTGTATTTATCCTAATTGAAGATTGATTGTCTTGTAGAATCCCAATAGGTCATTTACTGTCTAGTTTATTGTGGATAAGGATGCTTACCCTAACGATTTTGTCCTGTTGATTTTTTTGTCTTCTTCTTGTAGGAGATGGTAAAAGGGTTTAAAAGGTTCCAGTGAGAAGGAGCCAAAGGGCAAAATCAATCGTAATATACGGAAATTTCCAAAGAAGAGTTAATGACACTAGGGATTGACCTCCCTAATTCTTGAGGATTGGTAAAATTTTATTGTATGTAGATTAAAATTTGTAACAGTGGCTTGTTGTACTATTAGAAGCAGAATTGGTCGATCTTACCATCGGTAATACTTCGCATGAAGCACCGGGTTTGCCATTTGTGAAGAGGTCCCCATTATGGGCAACGATGGAGTCGATGGACCCATTCTCTGCAATGCCACAGCAGCCCCACTTTAGTCCCTTAAACCAATTCGACGAAGTACAGTGCGAGGGAATGGCTATAGCTCACATGGTGTGACCTTTGCGAATTTGGTGGCCAATACACAAATCACAGCCTGACGAACCAAGAGACCATTTTGACAGCTATGGAAGGACCCTCCTGGAGTTAGAGGAGCATGGGTTTGATGTCCAACTATTGCGAGCTGCCCTCGAGAACCTCGTAAGTTTGAAAGACACGCTAGAGGAAGCGATGGAGAAGTCTTCAGAAGGACCTGAAAAACTCCAAGAGATTGAGTGTGAGCTTTCAGTTGTCAAAGAACGAATAGAAGCAGTACTAGCCGAATTCAAAGTTAAAACCATAGAACTTGATAAATTGGAGGATGAGGGAATTATGCTTAACAGGTCTAGAGTGTCTTGTGTTAAATGAAATTACATAGTTGGACAAGGAGATTCACGGATATGCAGGGGAGGCTGCGAACATCGAGAAGGAGTCTCAATTGGTTAAAGGATAACAGGCCTGATAATTCTGCTAAAGGTATGGTTGCTCAGTTCGTGGGTGTTGTTATGTCGTTTAATTAGTAACAAATTTTTGAATGACTTAAAAAATGGTGATAAATCCTAAAGAGTATATCTCAACTTGTTGAAGGGACTATGTTTCTATATGTTAACTTGCTAATCTTTTTTGAAACTTATATAATTAAAGTAGGAAATAAGATCTGTAAAGTTCCACCATATCCAGCATATATCAAAATTTTGTTTTAGAATTTATACAATATGGTGATTGTAAGTAGGTTTTTGAGATGATGGATATGATAGATAAAGAGTGTCGTCTCTCTTTCTAGCCGTGGTCATTGATACAGGTTGCAGTATGTTGCAAAGCTTACGAAGAGAAGATGGTCTATGCAACTTTGAGGGGCGCATCACATATTGTTCCTTAGGCCCAACTCGTCCGATCGACTTTACTGCCTTTGTCTTACTGAACTATGTTGTTAACAATCCTTTGAATTAATTTCTTCTGTGTTATTACTAGTTACACTTTTATGTGGGTCGTATGCTACTCTACTCGATGCTTGGTGGGAAAATAAACTAGTGTTAGTGGTAATTTGGGGCATGATGCCGTCGAATCCTTTCTTTGATCAGCAGCTGACTTTGTTATATAGTTTCGCTTGAACTAAGTAGAGTGTAATGTTATCCAGTCATGCTAAAAAATTGTGTTATTGGGATTTTTGTGGGCTAAACCACATACTATAAGTTGCGTTAGGACTTTGGGACTTTGGTGCAGGTACAAACCGAACCCGAGAGGCACACTTAACAAGCAGGCTCTTTGAACTTCAGCTTCTAAGGCTCCGCTTATCGGCCTAATCTTGGCCACCTTTCAGTGATCAGCTCTAAATAATCAGTGGCCTTTTTTTGTGGACAGTAGTTCATAAAACTACCGACCCTCTAAAAGAAAGCGTAGGACCACCGGCAAGATGTTGTCCAATTTGCCTGTTCATTAAGACAGATTTTTTTCATGTTTTAAAATCTCGATTTCCTGATAAGTTTAATTGATGACTGATTCCGAGACAACGAAATGTTCTGTTCCCGATCAGATGCAAAAATAAGCATATACTGCCATCTAATGTCATATGGTTCTTTAAGGGGCGCATCACATATGGGAGATGAAGATTGTTTTGGTGGGTTAATTAGCCTTGGAAGATGTCCTAGGGGCTGTAGGAGAACAGATAAATTTACCTCTTCGCCATTTTAAAACAAGGAAAAATTAGAAAATAAAAAATCTATTTTTAGCATCATAATAGGATCATGACCTATTTTTGTAATCAAAATCAATATTGCAGATCACACATGCTAACTAGTAATCAGAAAAAATTTCTACATCCATGTTCAAATTTTATTATAGCCAAAAGGGTCTGCAACTAAGAAGCATCTGTAGTCAAAATTGAGCATCATCTATAAATCGGCGTGGGGCCAAAATCAGTGACAATGGCTAAAATAAGCAAGCATGAAGAACATAGCTTGAACCAATATTCTTTGTGGCTACAACTCTCCCTAGCTGAAACTTAGTGCGGTCAATTTTTTAAGCCAGGCTACTGCACCTAAAATGTGACAGAGAGTCATCATTAATGCACAAAATGAAAGAGGGAGCCTACTATATCAATTATAGACCTTTCGCTAATAAAAACTGATAAGTGGACTTAAAATTGTGATATTAGTATAACGTGCCTAAGAAACTGAAAGAATATAAGAGGAAATTTTGGACAAACAAACTTACATTTTGGAAGGACTAAGAAATGCTCGAGAAATCGCCCGGTCAAATTGAAAAGGAAAAATTAAAAGTCTAATTGTTAATCTTACAAAAAAAACAGTAATGATGATTTTCTTTTGAAAACTCAATCACCACAATCATAACAGACAGTAATTCAACTTTCGGGGAGGCACCTGTTAACGATAAAATATCCAAATTTATGGCCAAGGATCACACTACGAAAGTTTTGGGAAAAAAAAATTTGCCTGCGACTACCTGTCGCAGCCAAAAGTTGGCAATAAAAAAAAATCATGCCCGATTTTTTCAGCAGTCTAAAGTTTGAATCCAATGTTTACAATTTAAGAAACAAGCAATATAGTGAAAGACATTACTAATTGATGCGGGAACTTACTAAATGTAATGCTAGGACTGAAATTAAGATTAAAATTAATTTCTCATAATAAATTACCACGGAAAATTCTAGAAATTTAATTAGGTGATTTAATTCCGACCCAAAAATAGCGTTACTTTCGTATACGTTCCCTATCGCGGATCTAAAAGACTAGAGTTTTTATGAACGGCTAGATCTCCGACAACTTTAGAGCGTCGAACGAACTCGCAAGCAAGTTCTCTCGATACCAAACGAAAATAAAAGGCAAATAAATTAATAATGAACAAAATATTGATTTTGGGCTTTTATGAGATCAATAAAATAATTAGGCTTATGCTACTTACACAAACCATAGATCTAAAGAAAATAGAGATGGAAGAAGAGTTGGCATCGCACCAAAACGCAAGCGGGAATCGAAGAATCGCTCTCTGTTTTAAGAGAATCACACCCTCACGAAAATTAAAAACTCTCAAATTTGCATAAGCAATTTTCATTAACCAAAAAATTATAATAAAAGTGTTTACAAGTCTTTAAATAGACTAACTAATGCATAAAATTAGAAATCCTACTATAACTCTAATTCCTAATTCAAATAAAAGAAATAACTCTTACTTTTTACAATAAAATAATAAAATATACTAATCCTAATTCAATTAGGATTCTTGAAATTCGTTACTTTATGCGCAGGCTCCGAAAACTGATCATAACTTCTTTAATACTTGTTGGAATTGCTCAAATTTTAGCTCGTTGGAAAGCTACTTCGATAAGCTTTCAAATATGACCAATTTCGTATTAATCCGACTTCGTTTGACACTTCAAAATAGGTCAAACATAAAAGTAACGGGATTAAAAATTGAAGACCCCTAATAAATTTTGAATTTTCTTCTTTCTAATCAAATGAGTCTATTTTTTTAAAAAAACTCATTCATGGGTCCACTTTCTCTTTTGACGTCTCTTCTTTATCCGATTACGATTCAAACAAGCGGATCTAAAATACGCATCACTAGTAGTATCCCAATTATCTTTTATTACAGTCAAAGGCGTCTAGCTTCACAAGTACGAAAAAGTGACGGCCAATACTAAAGTTGACCTGTGATCCCTGAACCAACCTGACCACCCCCGCTACAAAATTTGACTACATTGTTCTTGCTGAAGGGCTCATCATCCTCAGTTGGCGCTCTGTGCGGCATCAGTTTACACCCGGGTGGAACTTTAATTTTCATATCCTGTCCGAAAAGTAATATTCTTTAAATTACTATCGCAATCACCGACGATAATGTGTGCTCCAAAGAACAAGCCAATCAACATGGTTTTTGGAATTACCTCCCAGATCCTCTTATTTAATTGGATGAACTTCGTTGTGTGAACCACTAAGTAATCCTTCATCCCGGATGCATTAATGGCGTCCCGATGATCTGTTGCATACGTTCCTCATATAATAATATGAGCATAGAAATTTATACTTTCCAATGAAGGTGTAGAAACAAATGGGTATAAAGGCACGTACAGACAGCATTCATTCCCCTCGGATTTGTGGATTACATTTTTCCCTTCAAAACCAAATAGCTCAAAGCATGCATGTTCTCGGCCGTTTGACAAAACGACATACGGTTTAGGACCAAGCTCTCGTAATTTGCTGAACCCTCGTCTGCTAAGATGTCTTTCATGGAAGCACTGGTAGTGTCCTCCATCTGCACATGAAAAAGATGCCCATATTTCCGATATTGAAATCAACTATATAAAATGAATGATTACCAAAAAAGAAACTCCACCAACAAAATTAAGAGTACTACTGTAAGTGCAGGTGATTTTTGTGTGGGGATTATATACTATAAGACTCACCCCAGATGGACCTCCAATATATAGATTTGATGATACTATAGATGCACATTGATCCTGAGCTCTTCGTAATAGATAACCATATATGAAGCAATATATAGATTTGATGCTACTATAAGAGTCTCTAATTACCTCTGCACATGATAAGCATGTACATAGTAAAGCGAAAAACATCTCCACCTAATAGCAGTTCATAGTAAGAAAACAAATAAAATCAATTCGCATAGAAGATTGATGAAATTAGATGCAGGAGAGAGAAGGAAGACTGGTTGAAATTAGTTACAAACCCTCATTTAAGTTTGATGCGCTTTCTATTTGTGTGGTGGATTAAAGTCTCAAAGATACATTGATCATACTGTGTTCCCAATGCACTTTACCATAACCTACACTGATGTTCACTTTAGGCAAGGCAATTGGACACTAGTTCATGAAGAAGGCTGCATTGTAGCAATATGTAGACTTTCACCTAATTTTTTTAGGCAATTAATTAATTATTTGGGACCCTACCAGTTAAGAGATACCTTAATGTCACAGCTCTCATCCGCAACCGCGAGAAAGGATGCTTTGTGGAACTAAATGCAATTGAATACCTCACATACGAACACCATTTTCAATGCTAAGTGCACCAACCCAGATAAATTATTTCGGAAAATAGGAAATCGAATAATATTCGAGCAAGGGAACAAAGCATTTCACGACTTTTCATTTGATGACTTCCACGAAAGTGGTGGAGAGCATCATACAAGAGATCCAGAGCAGATTTAATCACATGGTGGAGAGCAGGAGCGGTATGCATTCTTATAGGAGCTAACCGAAATACAGCCCAAGAGACCCCTCCTCACAAAGTTACACTAGTTATTTTTGTACATTTTAATAACCAGTTGTTAATTTCATAATCCTAAAATTTCTTTTCCAAATTTTCCTGGAGCACCGAATGATTGCAGAACCTAAACAGGGTTATATTATGCACACTTGTGCCGAAATTTATAGGGAAGAAAATGGGTATGATTGACATGGACCTGACCTAGGTTAAGAGCCAGGGGTCGGACTTGATGGATCAGATCGGGTCCAAAACTCGGACCCCAGTTGGAAACTAGGTCAAATTTTGGTTCCGGAGCCAGTGAGAATTGGACCTGATCTGCGTCATGTCCGGGGGTACCACGACCTCACGGATGAATACTTTATAATTACAAGCATTGATAGGTAGGGGAAGCTGAAGGATAAAACCTATGTTAACCACCAGGTTGGAAGTAGGGGAAGCTCAAGGTATGCTAATACCAATACAATCACTTTCTAATACCAATACTAACATTGTGAGTAGAATGCATGCAAGTTATTTTCTCAAGCATAGCTAATACACGAACCTGTAATAACTCCACTGATCCACCACACATATGAAAGGATACATGGCTCATTACCCTACTCAACATTAATATATTTAAATGCGACAAATTATAAAGAGAGAACATAGCAAATATTACCTCCATCAGCTAACTTTGTCATCTGCCTCAACAATTTGTAAGAAAGTAATGAACACAGAAACTGTTGATATTATAGAGAATATGAAGTAGGCTCATCAAACAATAACCAATCAGTTTTTATAGTTTCTTCTTTTATCTACACAATCATGTAATGATTAAGGTCGGCTCCAACATAAACTCAAATCCAAATTCGCAACAACGCATCCGTAAAAGTGAAAGCCCAATACCCAACTATAATTGGGGATGTCCCCGTTGAAGAGTACAATCAGTAATGAATATGTTAACAATAGGTATCGTAGTTTTTCATATGCAATTAAATTATTACTCTGTGTTGTTAAGTGATACATTTTAAATTTGATTTAATTGAGCACCATGTTACGGTTTGCATGAAAGGTACAATTTAAATAGTAATATAAGTTATATCAGGAAAAAGATCTCTTCTTGTTAGAGACAGCACAAGTACAAGCTATTGGTTTAGATCAAGAAAAAACTTGAGCGGGTACTGAACCATTTCTATATCTATCAATGGGGAGATATAAAATTATAGGAAATGTAATACTTTGTAAATCATGATTCAGTTGTATACCTGTGTCCCCACATCTATGGCTCGGCTGCCCAACAATGATCTCAGATGTCACTCGTCGCCTAAAGTTATAATTGTAAGGAAGTTAATCTCCTTTCTTTGTTTCTTCAGGAAAGTTATTTCCCGTTTCAGAAATTGCACTTCCACAGTTTTTGCTTCGCAGATTCGAATGCTCTCTTGAATCTCCTTTCTTTGTTCCTTCAAGATAGTTATTTCTCGTTTCAGAAATTGCACTTTCACAGTTTTTTCTTCACAGATTCGAATGCTCCCTTGAAGATCCTTGTATAGGTCTTCATCACACCATTGGAAAAAGGTGCATCGCTTCTTCTCCTACACATAATTGAAGAGGATATGTTACTAGTAATTTATGAATGACAGCGATCGCATAAAAAACATAGCATTTAATGAGGGGCATACTTCCAATGGGCATCGGAAGAACCAACCGTTTGGGTAATCGGTAGATGTCGACCTAACAATTGCACATGCCCCTGCACCGCAAGGGCATGCCCTTGATGGGTGAACCTGCATATAGACTTCAAACAAATATGCAATGCTTGAGTAGACAGTGATGAACGTTTGCAAAACAGCATCAAAATAAAATATTCAAACTAGAAAACAAGAGTTAAACATTGCTAAGTAACCACCAATCTGACTCATAGAAGTGAATAAACAAAAACCCTCGCATTAATGTATACTCATTACCCTACTCCCTTATACCCATTCTCTTGAAGAAGGTACTCGTTTGAAATTCCTCCAGTTAAAGCATAAAACTAGAAGCGATAACTAAAACAGAATATAGGATCACTACAAATGGAATTACTAAAATGGACTAAATAATAGAAAACACGGCAGAGGAGTTGCCAATAAACAGCACTTGATTCAAAAGTACATGCCAACATGGTCCAACCAATGTCACCGTGAGATAGAAGAACCTTCAAATGAGTGGGCATTGCCGACTTCCGAGTAGCGGACCTACGACGCTTGCATATGTGGCCTTGTACTAATCAATTAAAAAATAATTAGAACAAAACTCCTGCGAGGGAATGCCTACTAAAAGATTCGCACTAATAACATGTTTGCAGGGCACACCACATTTCTATCACAACGCACAAGTGCAGGTGAGCTTTTTCAAAGAGACTGTGTACTTCCCATCTTCTAACATGCACTCATATTCTAGCGTGCCCACAATTCAAACCATGTAATGTCTTGATTGTCACTCCAACTTTCTCAATCGTCGATAAATTGATGGGACAACTCCGTTTTCCAAGCTATCTGTGTGGTCATGAAACATGGGCATTCTCCTCCCAAGCTTCGTAAACATGCGTACAAGATCTAATAAAGTCATTTCCCGATAATGGACTAACAATTTGCCAAACAACTTAGAGAAATCGTTTGTGACATGGACTGATTTGATGGCCCTCTGGGTGAAAGCCACTGACCAATGTTTTTTATCGATCGCTTCAAGCCATGTGAATGCATCCTTAGAATGGAATCGGATAATATTATAGTTAGAATAGAACTCCTCTGTCGTATATGCCCTGGAAGCTCCCCAAAATGCCTCCTCCATCACAGGTTCGTCATGGTATTTCAGAAGCGTCCTACAAATATGACGGGCACAAAACCTGAGCTCTGGCGGATACACTTCCACGGTAGCGTTAACCGTTCGTTCCAATCTGTCGGACATAATTACTAACTCGCAGGGGGTACCATCTTTTAAGAACCACGTCCAGCTATCTCTACTATCTTCCTCGACGACGACATGTGCAACGGGAAAGGCATTATTGTTTTCATCCAGAGATATTGCTGATAGAAGAAACCCGTCATGTTTGCCATGTAAGCGACACCCATCTAATCCCAACAATGGCCGACACCCATTAGGGAAGCCGTTCATAGAGGCCCGCGAGCATTTGAATATCCGAGAACATGGCTAAGTGTCGCTACCGTGAATTTGACAATGTTCCCAGAATTTTGTTTTAGACATGCCTCGCAAAAGGAATAGAGTAATCAGCAGGAATCTTCATAAGACTCCCGCAATTGTATGGCATGGAAACCAATCCCGGAATCACTGTCGGACGTACCATCACTTATTTGCTCTTCTACACTGTACTCATCCCCACTATCCATCGTTAAGCCACCTATTGCATGGTAAGTAGACGTACCATGTATCTTATTAAGTTTGTAAGCCTCTTTTCGTGCATTAAGATTGGTTAATGCTAACGGTTATGTTTGAAGAGCAAAATTTAAAAGCATAAAGAGGGAATTTGAACCAAAGACTTTATGAGTTTGATGTTTTATAGATAAGCAATTCATTATTGTTTCATTACTGTCAAGCCTCCATTGGAAAAAATGATAATATTGTTCCTGGTAACAAAGTGCTCATTGGATAAAATGATGTCATATATTACACAATCATGGAAGGTCAGCTTAGGAGGAATGGGTGCAGGTGGTGCATTTTTAGTAGTTAAAGGCCTAATAATAAATTTCATTTGTTGGCCATGCCTCCTTTAACTAACATTTGATGGCTCTCATAGACTCTAGGTCTAAAGTTTGAAAAGCCCCACTGATGTAATTTCCAAATATTGTAGAGAGCCATATCAGTGAAAACTCAATGTGCTTACTTGGTGTGCTCATATTCGATCAGGTACCTAATACCAACTCATGTTTGAATGATAATTGAAGGATGCAAATGCAACGAACTGTAACCCAAGTTAATATTTTATTTGCCTGTTAAAATAGATGCATTAATCGCAATGCAGAGTAATAAAGTGATAATATTAAGTGCAGAGAAAGAAAACCAAGTTTGCAGGTAAAGAAGAGCACGTAAACAGAGAAATGAGAAGTAGCTAGCAAGTCCTCCATAATTGTCATATATGACAACTCAAACTGTCTTAAAATGATAAAAAGAGTTTCGAACAATAGCAATATTTAAAGCCGTGATATCTTGTACCATGTTTGAATATATAGCCACAGCACCACCAAAACTTGTATTTATTGTAAGCTACAGCAATACTGAATTGTATGCTATTTTCAGCCATTGAGTACACCTGGTTCCAGAACTGGGTCCACAATAGGCGGTGGGGGAGCTACATTATATGTTGTTCTCGTTGCCTTTGGCAAGCTCGGATGATTTTTCTTTAATATAATTAGCTGCTTTGTCTAGTAGAATAAAGTGGTCTCTCTTTCATGAAATGAAGTGATTTATTTTTGTGCTCAACAGCGTTGTCGTCCACTGATTTGTTAAGGCTATGGGTTAACCACTCGCGTTGTGAGTGTCTATGTGGCGGGCACTACATGCACGGAGCCATGAACATGCACTACAATGGTGAAGAGAACAATTCTGTAGATTGGGCCATCTGGCTCTAAGCATGGGTGCAGGGCTCATAATCACAATAATTATCTATCAAGCTAACTACTTAAGGTAAAGTACACTTATAATGCAAGGGAAGTAGATAAAAGAAAGATGAAATCTCTTCACATGCATTTTATCAAACAGTTTTTAGCTGCTGTAAAAATCACTTAGAATCCATTCATATCAAACAGTTGGACGACCGAATATATATACAATGAATGATATATATATACATACACACGTTAGAGAGTGAGAGAGTTAATCCACACATTTTTTGCTTACCAAGGCTACTGAAATGGCCACCGAGATGATATTGAAGCTCCTGGTATGAATGCTGAGTAGCGAGTTGGTAGGAAACCCCTAGGTTAGGGTTTAGTCCCAAAGGGATCTTCAGTCGGTGACGAGGGAGGTTGTTGGGCTGCGATTTCTAAAGCAACACCCCTCCGATTTTTCCCTAAGTCACTTGAAACTCCTGCGGTGGAAATGACATATGTGCCCCCTGCTTCATCATCAGAACGAGGGATTGGAGAAGATGAACCAGAGGGTCTTTAGGGTTTAGGGTCGTCGTTTACAGGTTGGAGAAGATGAACCAGAGGGACTTCAGGGTTTAGGGTCTTCGTTTACAAGTTAGGTTGGTGTCCTTGTTGATGGGGAGACTGCTTTTGGAGATGAAGAGAAGGGGGGTTTGAAGCAGAGAACGAGGGTTTGGAGAAGATGAACCTGAGGGAAAAATCATTTAGAGGCTAGGACTTCATTATCGGCTCAAGAGAACGAGGGTTTGGAGAAGATGAACCATAGGGTTTGGAGAAGATGAACCACAGGTTGGAGAAGATGAACCACAGGGACTTCAAGGTCTAGGGTTTAAGCACGGGTTTCTTCCTCGGGAAAATCACCCATCAAGAGAACCGACACAATTTCGGCATCAGGGGCAATTGCGTAGTCACACTCTGAGGCATGGACCTTCATGCATGCTAAACGGCCGGCTATCGGACGTGTAAACCCGTATTGGGGCGCTATCCCACAAGTTAAAAAAAAAAACGACCGATTTCGTGTTAAATTAGTTTGGGGGGCCTATTTTGTACTTTTCTCTTTAAAGTATGAGTTGGTAGCCAATTCATCAGAGGATTTAGCTTCACCATGAAAAGAAGCTCTCGGTTTTTGCTCCTCTCAACAAGAGGATTGTCAAAAGCATGGTACCTCTTCTTCTAATTTACTCTTATCTTCTCTTATTTTTATTTAATAAAAATGTGCAATACACAAGGATAGGAATCAAGTTGAATGTGGCGAAAGACATGTCACAAACTAGGGTGAATTAATGTTAGTAGGATTTTTAGTTTTCAGGGGATTTTGAGGAAACGGTTGGATCGTCTGATGGTAGGCACATGATCTCAAGATCCATTGTGTGGAAGATTAGTACGCATCATGTGGTTCAAAGCAATCAATCGTTTTAGCACGTGAAACCCGAGTTGAAATAAAAATTCTCAGGTTGTAAATAAAGGTAACCATTGTAATATCATTCATTGAATATTTATCATATTATAAATTTAGAATATGTTTTTATGTGTGTTGCCATAATTCTGTGTGATTTGTTTTGGGGTACCCTGCTTTGCAACCCTAGATTTTTACTCTCTTTGTTTGGCTGATGGATTCTTAAGCACACGATGAAGATTAACCTAATAATTTGTTATTGCTACTTCATACACTTATCCATGGGTCAAAATATCGTCCGATACCAATACGTATTGGACGATACGTATCGGTTTTGGACCTCACCGATACGGTACATTCAAAGTACCGTATCGGTGCCTCCCATACAAAAATCTAAAATATCAGACAATACATTGGAATGTATCGTCCAATACCGTCTGAATCATCCGATCGTATCGGTTTTGGGGAATAGACGTCGTATCATTTTCAAGATTTTAACCCATGCACTTATCTAAGAGATGAGAATTTGTAGACACCCAAATTTGGCCCAAGGCATGATCAACTCATTCTTCGAGAAAGACATACTCCCGAGCTTCCGAAAGCACTTTCCGGACCCTTAGAACCCATACCGGACCCTTAGAACCCATATCAGACCTGTAGGATACTGGACTAAGCCCAGACCCACAAGTCACCACTTTTCATTGCTGGGTAAAATAACCCATGTGTGCATAGTATGCATGCACACATGCTTTTACACATGCGTGCATAGTATGCATGCATGACCAAATTGTCTCTTTCCCAGAATTTGGCTCCAGTACGGGGGCCTTAACTTCTCAGTTTTGAATTGGGGATTTAAAGCATGCGTGCATAGTATGCATGCATGTCGTAAAAACCTGCATATCCGAGATGATAGATTTTGAGTTTTGGTGTTTGACTTGTAGACTTTCCCGAACTTTAGGGAGTGTTTCTTTAGGACCCATATGCCCCCAATAACCTTAGAAACCACCCTTATGCCATTCAAGTGGCTACCCTATCATCCACCATTGAAACCCATTCCCACCTTCTCCATGCCCCCGAAAATCCCGAATCCTTAGATTTCACATTACCTAATTTTCCATTAGTTATAGCCCCCTAATCACTCCCCACTCTATAAATAGAGACCCCTACCCCTAACTTTTTGCGCTTGAAAAAATTCTTAAAGAAGAAACTCTAGCAAAATACCCCCTACCTTGACCATTCCTAATCTCCTAAGCTAAAAGCTTAGCTTATATTCCCTTCAATACCATCACACCTTCAGCTCCATTACCCTCCAAGCCTTGAAACCTTCAGACATCCCTTCAATTTATCGTTTTTATTCATCACAGTTTAAGGTCATTTTTTTTAACATGGTAGGGAATATACTTCCTGACTTTCACACATCCTAGTTTCACCAATTGTAGCAGTGGAACTAATTTCACCCTTAGTGATAAAGGCCAGCTTTCAAGTCAAATCACTCTAAAAAATAATCAAAATGCCTACAAATGCAATTGGTTCCTGACTTTCAGACATCCTAGTTTCACCAATTGTGGCAATGGGACTAATTTCTCCCTTAGTGATAAGGCCAGCTTTCAAGTCAAATCTGTGACAGCCCGAATTTCGGCCTCCCCGAAACCCGTGCCATCAGCATGATCATCTTGACCATGCCCCTCAACTCTACTTGGAACACTGGTATATGAAGCACAATAACCTGAAATCATATAATTAAAATGCGGAATTGTACAATATATCAAAAGACAGTTCTAACTTCATGCCTCTGCATGAATGTAGAACCGATCTGCACCATCGATGATAGCCAATCATCACTGATGGTTCGCCACAAAAGAATGATATCCTCCATTAACTACATTGTTCTCAAAAATAAGGCTTGACATGCCCAGCCATACCTATCAAACTCACAAATCTAACTCTACACGTCTGCACAGCAGAGTCCTCTAGAAGAAGTCTTCGGTAGGTGGATCTAACTGGTCTCCAGTCTTTGGATCGCACTCACCGAGTCAACGTCCCACAAGTCTCGCACTGCTAGTAAAGGTCCTGTGACATATAGTCAAAAGGGGTGAGCTACATCCTAGCTCAATAGGGAACAACACACTACTGAACATATAAATTATAACTCACATATATTCCATGATATTCATGCATGAGGTGACTATGCAAAAGCTGATGAAAAACAGTTTTAAAAGAAACACATTTTACTGTTAATTTACACGTGTCTTTTAGTTATCATGAATAACACTGAATAGGCCTAAAGCAAAGGAAAACTTAACCTTTCAACTTAAGTAGTCCCCGAGCAATATAGCATCGAGCCCCGACGAGATACCCTTCATCGTCATCTATATAGACAATTGTAAAAGTATTCCACAGGAATACAAAATATAGTACCAGGCCCTCTCCACAGGGATTGGTGGCGGGTTTCAATAGTCTCGACATCCCACAGGATGTCTTATGCGGATAAGCCTCCTTGGCAGCCTCTACGGATTCGCCGATTATCGGTCACGGATATTCTGCCGTCGGGCCGTCGTGGTTATCCGGTACCCTATCAAACCTCAAATAACAAAAATATCGTGCTTTACATATAGTTATTCACCGTAAGAGTGCTATCTTATATCGCTTAGGCCTTATCGGACTTTATTCAATCTTGGATACATCCTCGATGTATCCATGTGTTTGCATCACACTTGATGCTCTTATTACTTCCTCATCCCCTGGGGATCTTTCCATTTTCATATAACTACTTGTTCTCAATTGCTTGCATCGCACCGATGCCCTTATCATTTTCTCATCCCCTGGGGATCTCTCCTTTTCATAGACCTGATTGTTCTCAATTTCTCGCATCGCACCGATGCCTTTATCATTTTCTCATCCCACAGGATGTCTCATCCTTACATGCTTACTTGGTGTCACACACACACCCATATCTGATAAAAGTTTTATGATTTAAAACACTTGCATTTTACTGGTGTATTTCTCACACACACACACACATTTGGATCTTGTAGGGTTTTCACGAGGTTTTGTACAACTAAAACAGTTTTCACTTTAAATCTTATATCACTATTCACATTTTTCAAACACCTCAACTTACATTCTTAAACACACCTCTTTTTCCCCAAGTTTTAGAAATAACACGTTTAAATTGGATCTTGAGCAATGAAATACTTGAATAGAATTGAGTTCTAAAACATTGAATATCATTTGAGCAATAACATGGAATCAAATTTAATTCTAAAAACATTTGAACTGAAGTCTATATCACTACATACATGCTATTGTAAAATAAAGTACATGTTCAAGGTGTTCCCTACCTTAGGTCTCTATCGATTCAATGCATCAAGGTCCCACTCGGCTCCTTGTGCCCACTTTCATACGTATCACCTATGATACCATTAAACACACTCGAAACATCACAAAAGATGTAATGAATAAGTCTCAAGACCCCCCTAGAGTCTTGAAGTAAGAATCAAAAGTCAACAAAAACTAGGTCAGTCGACTAGTCGAGTTCCTGGTTCGACTAGTCGAAATCCAACTCGACTAGTCGATTCTCAAAATCGATTAGTCGAGGTCCAATTTCGATTAATCGATTCTCAAAATCGATTAGTCGAGGTCCAATTTCGATTAATCGATTCTCAAAATCGATTAGTCGAAATCCCCTGTTCTAACTGTCCAATGTTCACTTAAATAATTGAACATCCAAAATCGACTAATCGAGTCCAATTCGATTAGTCGAAATCCTTACTCGACTAGTCGAAATCCAATTTCGACTGGTCGATTTCCCTCAACCCATTTTTACTCCTCACTGGAGGCTCTCAGTCGACTAGTTGACACCCAACTCGACTAGTCGAAATTCAAAGTCGACTAATCGAAATTCAATTCGATTAGTCGAATTCGTGGTCATCTGACTTTTCAACTTCTTGGCGAATTTTGACTAATCGAATCCCAATTTCGATTAGTCGAAATTCCAATTCGACCTTCTTTGGCATTTTGTTCTTTAATCTTTTCTCAGTTATTTTCTAAGCAATATCCTTACAATTTCCACCCATTTTAACTACACCATTTATTTACAAGAATCTCACCTTAAATCAACCTCAATTTGATTTAAATGTAGGGTTGGAAGGTTAGGGTTTCCAGCTTTTGTCTGAACAGATCCTCCGCGTCGAATCCGGCGCTTTGATCGCAAGAAATCCCCTTCCAACAACTTGCAATAATTTCTCACTAGCTCCTTTACTCCTCTCTTTCTCTCTCTCTCTCTTCTTTACTCCTCTCAACAACCAAAATATGAAAATTAGGGTTTTCAACCCTTTTTATCTTATCTCTTTTCTCGGTGTGGAGCACATACACCCCCATCGGTGTATGTTACTCTACACACTCCTCTATCTCTCCACTCTTCTACCTTTGGTTCACATCACATCCGCTCATCTCACCTTAAGTTCATCAATGAACTATCTCATGGTCAGACCTAAGACCAATCAGACACGGATCCCGAGGTCCTCGTTTGGCGTGATTTTTGAGTTATTACATCCTCCCCACCTTGGGAATTTTCGTCCTCGAAAATCACCCAAAGGTGTGGTGGTCTGCACTCTCCCCCCCCCCCCCCGCACACTCGGAGGTGAGGTGGTCTACCACTTAGCACACAAGCAAGGACATTTACATAGACAATTAATGAAACATATATAACAGTAACAAAATTGTAGATTATAAAATAAAAGTTACAATAGTTACTGAAATGGGGACCACAACAGAAAAATGGTTCACCCCTATACAAAAAGATGTACAATGCACAAAAACAAAAACAAAACTACGGCAGCGGCCATTGTGGGTGGATTTGAAGTCGGGCATTGTTCGGCGGGCGGATCTGCCACGGGTGGCTGGATGGCTGGTGGCGGTAGCGGATGAGAAGTCTCTGTCGGCGGCGGCTGTGGAATCTCAGTCGGTTGCAGAGGTGGAATGGTAGTGGAAGTAGATGGTGGCTGCGTCGTCGTCGTCATCATCGGTGGGGGTGGCGCGGTGGAAGTAGAAGCACCGGCATCATGTAATCGCGTCCTAAAGACCGGGCCCTGATGAAAGGCTGTGGTGCCGGCGCTCCATTCCTCCTCTCGGGCCAGCATGTCCTGGTAGGTGTGAGGGTAGATAAACTTGAGGGTGTGAAACATGAGGAAATCAATCCTCCTATTCATCCTCTCGTTATTCGCTTCCATTCTGGCCTCGAAACGGGCCAGAGCCTCCTCAATGGTGGTGGTGGTGGCTGGGGCGGGTCGGCGACGTGAAGTAGAGGGGGTCGCCGGTGTAGGTCGAGGTGGTGGTGTAGATGCTGGTGGTGGTAGTGGAATGACTGGGGGTGGTACTGTGCCATCTACGGGTACATGTGGCTGTGGCTGTGGTGGAGGGGGTGGTGGTGGGATTGCAGCTGCGCCCTCGGCTGCGCCAGCTGGTGGTGGTAAAGTCTTCTTCAGGAGATTGTAACTCCTGTTCCATTCGGTGTGGGAGAATGGTTTCACCGGATCGGTGGCCGTCACCTCGTGGGGTGAGACAGCATAGGCGGGGTCGGATGAATATGCTTCTAGAATGCTAGAGATGATGCGCGCGTAGGGCATCCCATCCCTAGCTCGAAGGTTGCCCTTCATGAGCTTCCCCTTGATGTACCTCATCCCTTCGAGGATGACCATGGTAACATCAAACCATCGGCCGTTATAGGCGCATAGAAACTGTTGCACCAACTCAACGCTTCGGTCTTTGTGCGCATGGGGTAGAGGTTGGCGTGAAAAATAGAATCGAGCATCCACATATAATGTGGAAGGTCAACCCTCTTAGACGAGGTGCCCGATCCCTTTTTCCCCTTGGTCATGTCGGCAAGGATATCATCGACATTGACCGCCGTACAGGAAGGCGGTAGTAATGTGGTCTCGGTATATAGTCCAAGTAGCACTCGGCGCTTCTTGGACATGGCGGCGATGTGATGAGGTATTCACGACCCTCAATCGTGGTCTTCACCACGTCGTCAGTAGGGCCATCCTTGAGGCCCTGGTAAAATAACCTAACCAATCGCGGATAGTAGAACTTCCGGATTGGTTTGAGGAGGAAGGTGAGACCGGTGTTGTTGAGGTAGTTTAGGGCCCAATTGGTCTCACCTTAGACCACATCCTTGTCAAAAAGGGTCTTGTCGAAAATGTGTTCGACTTCAAAGATCTTGGCTGCCCACCACTCAGTGGGTTGCTCAGGGTTGACGGGTGGTGGTGGAATAGGGCTTGCGTCATGTGAAGACGGCTGCTCGTCGACGTCGATGGTGAGGTGTCCTCACGGTGAAGGGTTGGTGGTGGTGCGGCATTCTTGCGCTGCGGCGATTTTAAGCTGCCCTCTTCGATGATAATCGAGTTTTAGGCGGCATTTTCGCTAAAATGCAAGGAACTAGGGTTTCTTATATGCAAAATAATGAAGAAGAACAAAGATTAGGGTTTACCCAATCTTGAGAAGGTGCGTGAAGTCAAATCCGGTCGAGAATGGCCGGAAATGGTGCAAACCCTAGGTGGTTGAATCGCCGGAGAAGAAGAAGAACCGGATGCCCAAAACTCAAAAGTCGAATGGTTTGAAAAACCCCCTTTCACATATATGTAGTGGTTGGCTCGACTAGTCGAATTTCTCAGTTCGACTAGTCGAATTTCAAACTGAAAGGAACTCCCCGAATTCGATTAGTCGATTTTTCCTAATTCGACTAGTAAACGATTCGATTCGAAATCCCATTTCGATTAGTCGAAATGATTAGGGTTCAAATTTCTAACTTTGGAGCCCACTGGAAGGACTCAGTCGACTAGTCGAAATCCGTTTCGATTAGTCAAAATTTTAACTTCGACTAGTCGAAATCTAATTCGACTAGTCGAAATCGTGTGCCCTTTTTAAACTTCTACAACTCCCTCCATAACTCGATTAGTCGAATTCAAATTTCGACTAATCGATTTTCCCTTTATGTCCAATTCGATTAGTCGATTTCCCTATTTCGACTAGTCGAATTGCCTACTTTCAGAAATTACTTTTAGACTCTTTAAGTAATTCGACTAGTCGAAATCAATTTTCGACTAGTCGAAATTGCAATTTCAACCGCGCGACCGCTCTCGCGGGGTTAAATTTCTCTGTGGTTTCGAAGCTCGCGGGGTTGTGTCTTCAGTGCCCTGCGAGGTTCAATTTGACACTCGCGGGGTTGAAATGTCTCTAGCTCGCGAGGTTCACTTTTAAATGCTCGCGAGGTTGGTTTTCGATTAGTCGAATTCACATTTCGACTAGTCGAAATTCCAAATTCGATTAATCGAATTTTCAAATTTTTATTTTCTCTAACTTCTCCTTCACTGGTTGATGCCAGTCGACCAGTCGGGCAAAACTCGACTAATCGAATCCTCAAATCGATTAAATCGATTTGGGAAATTCGATTAATCGGTTTCATTCCGACTCCTCGAATTGGCTATCTTCCTTTATACTTGATTTCTATTTGAAATTTAAACTATGAAACTGTCCGAATTCTCATTAAAGACCTTTGGCCAATAGGTCATCATTAATCACCTGGACAGTTGAGAGTCCGCAAACAAGCTTGCGGTGTTACGACCTATACTATCTATACTATCCAAGTAACAAACAACATACAACAACAACATATACTATCCATAAGGTTGTCAACCCACAACAGTTTAATTCATGACTCGAAATAGGTGTCACTTGTCTAGGAACGAGATTTCACAGACACTCATTGTCTGATTCGGAAAGGCGGTAAGAGAAATAATCAAAGCGAGACAAAGCCATCACCAAGATGAGATAAAGCCATGATCAACATGAGGCAAAACCATCAACAGATGAGATAAAGCCATCACCAAATAAGGTAAAGCCATCAGCAAATGAGATAAAGCCATCACCAACATGTGATAAAGCCATCACCAAAATGAGATAAAGCCATCATCACATGAGTACTTCTAAACCCTTCGTAACGAATCTTGAAATCCTCAAACTTTATGCCCTTAACCAGTTTTACGGTACACAATTTGCGTACCGATCCTACAGGAAGGGCAAAAGTGTGACACATTTTGGCTTTCATTTCAAGGAAATGATTACCAGTGATTTCTCTCGAGTTCTTACCATTTGGGCGCACCATGATGGGGTCGTACATAACTACCTAGGCATACTTATTAGACTCTTCATGTGTACTGCTCTCAACACACTCCCAATACTAACTAAATCTCCATATAGTGCCTGTACATCGATAATGAAAACGGCGCAATTTACTGTAACAGCATCCAATTTTGCTCTCCCATGATATCCAAAATTTAAATTTTTCCTATCCTCTGTCAATTTCTTACCTGATTATCCTAGGTTATCCTAGATTCTCGGAAATACTTCCAGAGTAGAGTACAGTGATTAACAACCGAACCCGAGTTTGAAAAAATGTATTTAGATACACCATAATCGTGACTCCTGACCAATGCGTTACTTCAACTTCGTTACCCTCATTTCTCATAATGTCAATTTAATTTCAATTGTGTATCACCTATCCGTAAGTAATTTCACCTACCCTACTGTGAAGATTTATTCTTGTCTAGTCTTTATATTGTCAGCTATTCAATTTATCCTTTGAAATTTAACTTCGTTTATGTCATAGAGGTGATTTAATCGGATGCACGTATGACGGTATCATGATATTCCTCAAGTGTCAAGGACAACTAAAATTTCTAATAGCATTCATCATCTAGAACTTTTAGGAAACATCTCGTTAATTGAAAATAAATCTATACCTTGGGAAACTTCATAAGTCATCTGGGCATTGTGCATTGTTGTTTCACTTGTAGGACCTTGATTCGTAGGGAGGGTCGGCTCAGAAGTAGACGTCAAGGTTAACTGCCTTCTACGTTTCGCTGGACAATCCTTGATGTAGTGTCCTTTCTCACCGCACTTAAAACATGTTCGCAAAACTAACCGACACTCCTCCGTCTGGTGGTGTTTCCCACAATGTGCACAGATATTCCTCGATGTAGATGTCGTTGCACCTTTTCCCAGTGCTGGACAATGTTTTATGAGGTGTCCCATTCGTCCACACTTGAAACATCCTCTCATGCCTCTCCTACAGTTCGATGTCTTGTGTCGTTTTCCACATCTTGAGCATGACTCAACCTGTGTCGATGGAGAGATGTGAGTCGTCTCTCTCAACCTTGTCGTGAGTAATGAGGTCAACTGAGCCATTGTGTTGATCACCGTCTCTAGTAATTGCCTATTCTGCTCATCTTCTCTGGTGCATTCAGTCCTTGCTCTTTTGCGTGGTGCCATTTCAGTCTGTCAAAATGAAACAGGGTCCCAATTAATAATGATCGAGGTCACCACGACCCTAACTTCCAACAAAGTCTAAAACTTCACTTCGTACACTAGCCAACTTCTTTCACTATTCGTCACAATCATCAACTGTATCCTTGATAAGTAATCATTGAAATTCCATTGCCCAAGTCCCAAAACAAAACCTACGATCACGACTTGGGACTTCATGAACCTAAAGCCTAACGTTTCCACTCACTGAGATAAGGTCCTAATTGACTCTCCTACACCCTAACAAAATTTACTGTAATACTCTTTGGTCCCAACAAGTTCTAAACTTTGATATTTGCCACCCCTAGGTCGGCCTCTCCCTCTAGAAGACACTAACGGCTGCATTTGAAATTTAAATTTTCATTAGCAGAGGTCCCTATGATCTGACAACAGTGATTGTCAGAATTGCTAAAGAAAATAGCTCTGATACCAACTGTGACAGCCCGAATTTCAGCCTCCCCAAAACCCGTGCCATCAGCATGATCATCTTGACCATGCCCCTCAACTCTACTTGGAACACTGGTATATGAAGCACAATAACCTGAAATCACATAATTAAAATGCGGAATTGTACAATATATCAAAAGACAGTTCTAACTTCATGCCTCTGCATGAATGTAGAACCGATCTGAACCATCGATGATAGCCAATCATCACTGATGGTTCGCCACAAAAGAATGATATCCTCCATTAACTACATTGTTCTCAAAAATAAGGCTTGACATGCCCAGCCATACCTATCAAACTCACAAATCTAACTCTACACGTCTGCACAGCAGAGTCCTCTAGAAGAAGTCTTCGGTAGGTGGATCTAACTGGTCTCCAGTGCTGGATCAGACTCACCAGGGTCAACGTCCCCTGAAGTCTCTGCACCTGCTAGTAAAGGTCCTGTGACATATAGTCAAAAGGGGTGAGCTACATCCTAGCTCAATAGGGAACAACACACTACTGAACATATAAATTATAACTCACATATATTCCATGATATTCATGCATGAGGTGACTATGCAAAAGCTGATGAAAAACAGTTTTAAAAGAAACACATTTTACTGTTAATTTACACGTGTCTTTTAGTTATCATGAATAACACTGAATAGGCCTAAAGCAAAGGAAAACTTAACCTTTCAACTTAAGTAGTCCCCGAGCAATATAGCATCGAGCCCCGATGAGATACCCTTCATCGTCATCTATATAGACAATTGTAAAAGTATTCCCTGGGAATACAAAATATAGTACCCAGGCCCCTCTCCCCTGGGGATTGGTGGCGGGGTTTCAATAGTCTCGACATCCCTGGGATGTCCTGTACGGATAAGCCTCCGCACTGGCCTACGGATTCGCCGCCGTATCGGTCACGGATATTCTGCCGCGTCAGTCGTGGTTATCCCGCCACGTCGGTGGGGTACCCTCTCAAACCTCAAATAACAAAAATATCGTGTGCTTTACATATAGTTATTCACCGTGTAAGAGTGCTATCTTATATCAGTTAGGCCTTATCAGACTTTATTCAATCTTGGATACATCCCTGGGATGTATCCATGTGTTTGCATCACACTTGATGCTCTTATTACTTCCTCATCCCCTGGGGATCTTTCCATTTTCATATAACTACTTGTTCTCAATTGCTTGCATCGCACCGATGCCCTTATCATTTTCTCATCCCCTGGGGATCTCTCCTTTTCATAGACCTCATTGTTCTCAATTTCTCGCATCGCACCGATGCCTTTATCATTTTCTCATCCCCTGGGGATGTCTCATCCTTACATGCTTACTTGGTGTCACACACACACCCATATCTGATAAAAGTTTTATGATTTAAAACACTTGCATTTTACTGGTGTATTTCTCACACACACACACACACATTTGGATCTTGTAGGGTTTTCACGAGGTTTTGTACAACTAAAATAGTTTTCACTTTAAATCTTATATCACTATTCACATTTTTCAAACACCTCAACTTACATTCTTAAACACACCTCTTTTTCCCCAAGTTTTAGAAATAACACATTTAAATTGGATCTTGAGCAATGAAATACTTGAATAGAATTGAGTTCTAAAACATTGAATATCATTTGAGCAATAACATGGAATCAAATTTAATTCTAAAAACATTTGAACTAAAGTCTATATCACTACATACATGCTATTGTAAAATAAAGTACATGTTCAAGGTGTTCCCTACCTTAGGTCTCTATCGATTCAATGCATCAAGGTCCCACTCGGCTCCTTGTGCCCACTTTCATACGTATCACCTATGATACCATTAAACACACTCGAAACATCACAAAAGATGTAATGAATAAGTCTCAAGACCCCCCTAGAGTCTTGAAGTAAGAATCAAAAGTCAACAAAAACTAGGTCAGTCGACTAGTCGAGTTCCTGGTTCGACTAGTCGAAATCCAACTCGACTAGTCGATTCTCAAAATCGATTAGTCGAGGTCCAATTTCGATTAATCGATTCTCAAAATCGATTAGTCGAAATCCCCTGTTCTAACTGTCCAATGTTCACTTAAATAATTGAACATCCAAAATCGACTAATCGAGTCCAATTCGATTAGTCGAAATCCTTACTCGACTAGTCGAAATCCAATTTCGACTGGTCGATTTCCCTCAACCCATTTTTACTCCTCCTTTGGGCTCTCGGTCGACTAGTCGACACCCAACTCGACTAGTCGAAATTCAAAGTCGACTAATCGAAATTCAATTCGATTAGTCGAATTCGTGGTCATCTGACTTTTCAACTTCTTGGCGAATTTTGACTAATCGAATCCCAATTTCGATTAGTCGAAATCCCCAGATTCAGCCTTCTTTGGCTGTTCTTCCCCAATCTTTTCTCAGTTATTTTCTAAGCAATATCCTTACAATTTCCACCCATTTTAACCACAATTTACTCTATAAATCTACACCATTTATTTACAAGAATCTCACCTTAAATCAACCTCAATTTGATTTAAATGTAGGGTTGGAAGGTTAGGGTTTCGACTTTTATGCCGGATCCTCCGCGTCGAATCCGGCGCTTTGATCGCAAGAAATCCCCTTCCAACAACTTGCAATAATTTCTCACTAGCTCCTTTACTCCTCTCTTTCTCTCTCTCTCTCTTCTTTACTCCTCTCAACAACCAAAATATGAAAATTAGGGTTTTCAACCCTTTTTATCTTATCTCTTTTCTCGGTGTGGAGCACATACACCCCCATCGGTGTATGTTACTCTACACACTCCTCTATCTCTCCACTCTTCTACACTGGTTCACACATCACATCCACTCATCTCACCTTAAGTTCATCAATGAACTATCTCATGGTCAGACCTAAGACCAATCGGGCACGGATCCCGAGGTCCTCGTTTGACGTGATTTTTCGGGTTATTACAAAATCACTCTCAAATGATCAAAATGCCTACAAATGCAATTGGGAAGTCACTGATGCATTTATGGAACGAGCTTGCAGCAGAGTCGCAGACACCTTTGATTTGCGAGAAAATTGATGCCCATGAGCTTTCTGTGCACGTAACATAAAACAGAATGGTAACAAAAATACGAGATATTTTTGGGAGAGATTTTTAAATGATTTAAATATTTTTAGAAAAAAAAATTAAAAAGAAATTTTTAACATCAGTCAGTTTGGCCAACAGGTCCGATATGTTTCAAGCTTGGGACCGATGATAAAGCTCAAATATCGGTTTTTATCTCTGCATCAGACCAATGAAAACTACAAAAAGCAATATAAAAAGGGAACCCTTTGATGCTTGTTTCCCTCTTCCCATACACCATAGATCCATGCGAGGAACCACGGGCGGCTAGAAAACTTATAGTCCTTGGCAATGATTAAAGTATCAGTCCATTTGGTGCAGGTGAAGTATATATAATTTCCCTTATAATTTTTTTTACTTTATTTGGGTGCCACCAAAGAGTTTCTTATTAGGTAGTAGAATAAAATCATCAGGACTTCTATAGGACCTTCTATCTTATGCCACAATTGGCACACATTAGAGGATAATACATTATAGATAATACATACATGCAGATCTGATGATCCCAACAATCTGGTCAAAGCACTATTGTTAGTTTCGTATACATTATTGCAGATCCGATCACGATGCATCCTTTTGATGGTCAGGAATTTACTCCATCTTTACATAGTGGCCACTGTTTATTACCCGGTAAAAATTTTATAGTTTGTCCTAAAACTTATAATTCATTGTTCCCATACTTTTTGGGCATAGGCAAAACATGAAGAAACTATAGGACTAGCATTTTAATAGTTGAAAGCAAAATTGATTAAAATATTAAGTAAAATTTCATCACTAAAGGGGATTATTTGTGCCCCTATTCACCACTAAAAGAGCATCTAAATCTTTTACAAAAAGGGGATTATTTGTGCCCCTATTATTTGTGCCTGATTAAGATCAGATGCACACTAAGTCCCAAAACTAACAAAACCAAATCCCCAATATCCAGAAAAGGGAAAACAAAACTGATATCACAAAATACCAAGAAAAATAGAACAACTGCATCATCCACAAAAAGTAAAGTTAACATATAGAAAAACAAATATCATAGCAATATGAACCATTCATCCAAAACCAAAATCACAAAAAACCAAGAAATATCCAATACCCAATTTCATAATAAACCAAAAAATAAAAGGATATGTCTCAGTATCTTAGCCACCCGAGACAAATTTATCGTCTTGGGAATCACCAGATACATTACTTTTGTAGTACATTGTATCGGATAACAGAGATGATACGTCTCAATATCGGCATAAAAAGGACCTTCCCAAAATACACCACCGTCTATAAATGTTTCGATTTTAAAGGCCTATATGTACTTAAAAGCCCAAATCACCAAGAAAACTGTAATGATATGAGATGGGGAACACCTAAATTGAATGAGGCATTGGAAGAGGTCTCGGAGTCACCAAAATCGGTCGAAGCAAGAAATATAGCACTTTCAATAGTATTTTTAGGCTATTGAATACGGCTCTCAATAGCATTGTCTCTTCTTTTTTTTACCTATATCGCACCTAGTCGGATATTAGTACTATATATAATAGCAAACAACCAAGGACATTTTCATAATATAAATATATATATATATATATATATATATATATATATATATATATGCAAAGACATAGGTTTGTTGAGGACCCAGAATCCTAGAAGCCAGTGCTACTTAGGTACACGGCACGGGTGCCAAGTGGCAAGGTGTCCTTAAAGTGTCGGCACAGCAACTTCTAAAAAACCCAATACTTTTTATCTCACACCATTAAAGTGAATTATCATTGTGTCACGTGGCACACATCTACTATCATTGTGCCATGTAAACCATCCGATCGGTGAACTTTAATATCAGCCATCAAAATTAACAACAATCGTTGAAATTAGAGTGCACAAATCAGATGGTTCGGATCTCTCAAAAAGTTTAATCACCATATGGTGCTTAAATAATGTTGAAACGATCTTATACCATTCAAATTAGACTTTAATCTCACACCAATAAGCCAAAGATTACCATTTTACCATGTGATGAACATTTGTGATCAATCTAAATTTTCCAATTGGAACGTGGCTCAACTGAAAGAAACATGCCTATAAGTGGATGTGAACCATCCAATTGATGATCTTTAAATCTCCCTACAATACCATTTTTAGGCCCATTAAAACTGAAAACTGAAATCCAAAGCATGAATGTGGAATGTCTTTTTGGGGGGCCTTTTTTTCCAATAATAATTTCCTTAAGTGGGGTTTTGAATCGATGCTCAAATAGGACTAAAATTACCAAAAATAAATAAAGAATTAAATATTAGTCAAAGAAAATATTCGCCACACCCATTTCTATTTCACATCACTCAAACAAAGTATGCCAATATCCCTACTGTATGATAGAGACCATCAACGTGGCAAGCCTAAAGCATGTGGCAGGCCTAAAGATCATAATGATCAAAGGACCCTACTGTATGATAGAGATCTTTTACAAATAGTCAATCTCAGAAGGTACATTTAAGCTAATTAACTTGTACCGAATCTTCGAAAACAATCGGGCTTCGTTTCTGGCGGGAGAAGGATGATAGTTCGATAACCTTAAGAGTGTTCCTATTATAAAAATAACCTAAAAGAAATAAAACAAAGCACTTAGGGTTTTATAGAGAGAAGGTGATTACCAATCGACGAAGATGATCACAGATCAGCCACGAAGTAACATTCGATCGCCTTAATCAGCAACGAAGAACACATTGCCGTGCATTTAGGGTTAGAATAAAGTTGGAGACGCTGAAGATGAAGCGTTTTCATAGTCTAAAAGATGGTGACGATGGGGTGAAGCATTTAGGATTTCATACAGGCGGGAGAGAAGATGAGATGAAGTGTTTTGGAAATAGATATGTTTTAGTGGAAATAGATGTTTTAGTGGTGTGAAACCGTTGGCACCGTCCTGGGTTTTGATAAGTAGCGCAAAAATAACTTTATGGTGTCTTTCTTAAGTACCCGGGAAAGGGAGTTGGGAAAAGTTCAAAAAAAATTTATAGTGGAACCAGGTGGCAACTTCGTACCCTCTAGTAGCGCCTTTGCCCCTTTAGGGGTAGGGTAGCTACAACCTTGTCATCTAGAATAAGAAACGAAAAATAACGACAAGAAAATAAGGATCCCACTCTTGAAAATTTCCAAAAAAAGTGTTATATAACCAATTCAATTGAGTATCACCAACTATCAATAAAGTAAAGCTCATTATTGAGAGGCCTATACAAAAAATATAAAACATGCATAAGATGAGTATGCAATAAAAGTATCAAATATATAGAAGAAAGGAGAAAAATGTGATAAACAAAATCTATTACCAAGATGATCTACAAAATAATTCATTACATCAATAAATAAATAAATAAATAAGTTACTAATTGCATAGTGGAAATAGAAATTTAAAAAAACTATCATGCTTTGTAAGAATGTACCTTTTCCCAATGCCGCTCATTCCCAATACAATGCGTTCAATTGTTGATTTACTTCTACATCAACAACAGTACATATGGTTTCAATAATGTAAGATCAATACATTCAAAGACTATTAAAAATAAATGCTATGTTGAACATAATGTAGAAAATATAGATCAAAACATTTTGATTTTACATAACCAAACAAAAATGCCCCAAAATAACATAAAATATAGACATCCAATTCAACATAAAGCGAAGTGAGTAATCTAATATCTCCCAATTCAATCTCTCTCTCTATGCGTCATTTATTGTTGAATCATACGATGTAATTAGAAAATTGATACAAGGAAATGAATAAATCTTGCTTCCAATGGGCACACTCCAAATAACATGAAATAAAACATGTTTCCGTAACATTGAATAGCAAGTAACAAAGCCCATGTGAATGTGCCCTAGATACTTCTCATTCGTTGCAACAGAATGAATATTCAAGCCACGAATTCAAGCAGATCACATAAACAAAGATGATGCATGAAAAGCAAGAAAGAACTGCTAAATAATTTAGGAGACTAGAATTTGGTTTCCTGCATTTGCCTAATATGTGGTCACAAGCAAGACCTACAAAAGCAAAAAGAGATCTAACTTGCCAAACCAAAATCAAGCATACATATCCTCAAATCTTATAAAAAAACTTACCTTATTCTTCTATTTTACGAGCCTACACGAATATGAATTTTTCATAGGAGGTAATAGATTCTCTTTTCCATGTGAATATGTACACAACATTGGAGAAACCTCTCTTTCTATTTATAATAAAGGAAAAAGGTATGAAAGAAAGTGATAACCCCGACGTTCCAAACATTGAGCCTCTGTACTAACTAAAAATTTCATTAGATTCATTGGCTTAGAATTTAGAACCCTTTAATTCAAGTAAAAAAATTATGTTCACAAGTGATCCACATTTGCCTTTCCATATAAAACACCTACTATAAATAAATTCCAAAAATCTACCATAAATTCTAAACATAGCAAGTCCTAAATTCAGTTTCTTTTCCCGCCCACCGATTGCCATACAATTGGATCAATCCACTCAGTTAAACACTTAAACTAAAACACGAACTTTAAGAAATTGAAAGTCAAATTTTGACTGTGATTTAACGATCTAGATTTTAAGACTCAAAAAATATGTGATAAAGAAATTATTTTGAGATTTTTTTTTAGAGAAGATCTCAACATTGCTACCTTGCTCCACTTGGCACCCAACGGAGACCTTTACGTGGATCTTGGAGTACGATGAGGGTACTCCACAAGAGTACCTTCTCAGCATATATATATATATATATATATATATATATATAGAGAGAGAGAGAGAAATGGCGAAAAGCATCCGGATGCAGCTCTCCAGGCATGATCCAACTAAAATAACACCCGTTTCGGATCGATCAGCCATATGACATGTAAAAAAATACTATTTACCTCCATTAATGGGTCAAAGATAAGGTGACGCCCCACAAATGGTGCATTGATTTTATCGAACTTTGACCACATTTTTTTATGGAGGATATGCATCATATAGAGCCCAAATTATTTGGGTGATACCTGGTAGATGTTATCCAAGTTGTCGTGACACCTGATCCTCGTGATCAGTGCTACATGGTGCCCAGATGGTATGGGTGCCGCCCTCAAAGCTAAATCTGGCATCCAATAGAAGGATCAGGAGCCACGGCAACTTGCCCAAGGTCGATTATGTATCATCTAAAAACCATGGAATATTAGACAATTGGAAATTTTCAATGCACCATGCTTGTTGGGCGAAACTCGATATTGGAACTATGATTTGACGGAAAAAAAGGCCAAAAAATATTTAATATTTTATTAAAACCTTAGGGGGACGGGTTAACCCTAAGGGGAATGGTTGTCATTTTAGGATTTGGGTACCAATGTCCTAGGGAGCCATTTTCGATATATATATATATATATATATATATATATATATATATATATATATATATATATATATCGAGAGAGAGAGAGAGAAAGAAAGAGAGAATACGGAGAATGTGCAATCCCAAGTAGCCCAAAATGCTACAATCCAATCAGTTGGGCATCACTTTGCACCCATCACGAGGATAGAGTGTCACAATAACTTAGGCAAGGTTGATCAGATCATGGATCGAAATTTCATCCGATACCGATACGTATCGTCCAATACGTATCGGTATCGAAAGTCACCGATATGTATCGTCCGATGCGTATCGGTGTTGGAAGTCACCGATACGGTACATTGAATGTACCATATTGATCTTTTATATGTATTTACCAGACGATACATTCAATCTATCGTCCGGTACTGTCCAATACCGATACGTATTGGTTTTAGGCTCGGATGATACGTATCGGTTTTCCGGCATTTTAATCCTTGGATCAAATCCCATACAAAATAAATAAATTAAATTTTATGACTTTTCTATTATTAAAAATGTGGTCAAAGTTGGAAAGATTCAATGCACCAGGTTGATGGGGCATTACGTTTGTTTGACCCATAGTTTGAAGGCAAAAATAAATTTATTACAATCATTTTTTAAATCATGTACCACATGGCACAACACTCCAAAACGGGTGTTGTTTTGGAGATTACGTGACACGTGATCTAACATTGATGTGTAGTGCGAGTTTGGTACATTGCAATGACCCATCCCTTTTTTCTCATATATATATATATATATATAGAAAGGTGAAGGTACTCTCACCATACTCCAACATCCACATGGAGGGGTCCAAGTTGCCACCCAAATACCATTTTGGTGTCGCATGGAGCTAATGAATTCAAAACTGAGTTTTAAAATTAAACGTCAAATTTTTACTGTGATTCAAGGATCTTAATTTTAAGAACTAAAATATACATGGTGGAGATGTTATTTTAGATTTTTCTTTTTCAGAAAAATCTAAACAACACATACCTTGTTCCATGTGCCACCAAAATTATGCTTTGACCGCCACGTGAACCTCCTTGTGGATGTTGGAGTGTGGTGAGGGTACTCCCCCAGGAGTACCTTTCTGGCTCTCATATATGTATATATGTCAATAGAATGGCCTCCCAATAGAATGACCTCCCAAAATATATTGTTTCAAGTAGTTCTGTAATGGTCTGAATGGATTCCTCTTTTATTTTCAGGATTCATCCTCATTTTCTGTGATCCCCAAATTTTATAAGCGGTTTACAAGTGATATTTATTACAGATGTATACAAAAATGATACTGATTATAGCTAAAAAAGAGAAAATAAAGGAGGGGAAGAGAGAGAGAGAGAGAGAGAGAGAGAGATTTACTTCTTCTTCATTGGGACCACAAAGTGAGCAAAAGAGCTTTAGAGACTTCTGTTTAGGGTTTCAAAGAATTCTGTATAGCTTTTATAGTGGAACGATTAGTATAAGGAGAGACAACAACACTTTACTTCGGACGGCACGACGTGCCCAGACTTCCGTGCATTGGAAGTCCGTGGTCGCCATGCCCTCACACAAATGTGATGGGTCGACGCCGGAATATTATAAGAGCACCTTTAAATACACCCACGGAATCTTTGAGTTCACTCACGCTCAAACTCATTGATTGCCTTGACTCTAATGATAGAGATCGTTTATCCTCCTAACCTTTGACACGATGGATCTTGAGATCATGGGTGTACATCAGACGGTTAGTGCCTTATTTCCCGTGGCACACATCTCAGAAAAAGTGACCTTAACATCACGTGCACGCTTAAAATTGACTTTAAGGTCACTTTTTTGAGTGTGTACCATATGAAATTAAAAACCAACCGCCTAATGGTATGCCCACAATCTCAAGATCTATCGTAAAAGATTGGGATAATAAACAATCTCCATAGTCGATTCAATGCATTCAATGTGTTTGATGTGAGTGAACTCAAAAGAGTGATAATTTGAAGGTACTCATTATAAATGGCGGACATATTTATTGAGGACAAAGTGCAGGCCACTAACGTGGCGTGATATAACTGCACCTATCAACATTAATTGAGCCTCATTGCACTTACAGCCAATTGTGTCATGCCACATCAGCCGCTTGCACTTTGTCTGTATAAATTATATCCTCCATATAACACTATCTATATGTATTATAGAGTTGGGATTAGATGTACGCAACCCGAGTTGTCTCTCTTGGTAATCAAGCGTGGAAGTAGGGGTAGCAATTAGCGAGTCTGGCCCAATAAATTTGAACTCGGATCAAGCCTCAGCTAAGCCGTAAGGGCTTATGGCCCCAAGCCTGCACATTCCCATACATCCTACCATATAACTTAACATGCATCACCTTATCGTACATCACCTTATTGTACACTTTATCATACATTTATCATTCGTCATTTCATATACCTTACTGTACACATGACTGTACATTACCTTACCGGCGAATTTGAACTTAGCTCAAACATAGGCTGAGCCAGTGGCGAGCTTATGACCCCAACCCCAAGCCAGCCCTTCCTGGTATTTATACATTACGTATTCATTTAGAAAATTTACCTCTATATTTACAAAATATAAAATTTATTATATTACAAATATATTATAATGGGATAATGGCTCCGGTGATAGGGCCAGAATTTTTCTGATGGGGATCCCTCATATTGTAATCTATGCATGTTTTAGGAATTATCTCCAAAAAATTTTAAATGACAGTGTGAATTGCTCAGGTGAGAATTTGGGATACTAGTCGAATGCACATGTTATGTAGGTTAAACTTTTGTATCCGACCTATCCCAACGTTCAGGTTCGATCTCCCATTCCCAACTCATTTGAAAAGTCAATTTTGGAACTAACCCAACAAAAAAATTTTGGTCGGGTCAATTAGGCATCAAGTCAACCCAATCCGTTGACATGTAAACCATTGATCCCAACCATTAATCTTAGATTGTATATGACTATTTTGATGGACATGTAAATCATTTTTAGTCCAAATTTTTTGGACTACACGTGTTACCTAATGCTAATTTTGAAAAAAATCCAAGGATTGGTTGCGATGGTAAACTTGCTCAAATTTTATTAGGTATCATTTAAAAAATACTTGAAAATTATTTCTCTGCGACTGAATCTCTTGTTAAAGTTACAAAATTTCAATGCACCATATTCAAGCGAGAACCCATAGCTTTGACTTATGATCTAAAAGGTTAAAAATCTAAAAATAAAAAATTCCATCTAAACAAACTAGAGGTCCGGTTGAACCCTTAGGTTGTGTTTGACATTACTCTTTGGGAGAGTAGAAAAAACAGCAACTGCTCTTTGTCATTGCAAAGAAATGTGGAGGGAGAGAGATGGATTAGAAGAAAATCAATGGGAGGCTGCTCTTTAAAACAACCCTCTTCAAAAGTGCATGAGTTTTTATGCTCTCTTAAAGAGGGATTTTTCATGTTTCAAAGAGCAGCCTCTCCTTTTCTCTTCCTCCAATAATTTTCTCTCCTCATATTCAATTGCCACAACAAAGAGCATCAACATCTCTACTATACTCTTCTAAAGAGCAATGCCAAACACAATCTTGGAGGTGTGATGTAGCTCGCAATCATATCATATGACACATGATCAAGTTCGAACACATGGTTTGCGATGTGATGTGCATACAAAGCCTAAGCCTCATTTCTCTTTATTATTTACTAGTGGAATGCACATGCGATATGCATGTGAGCCAAAATAGAAATGTGATTCAACATTAAAAAATGAAAATAAAATAAAATTGCATTCATCTTGTATCAGTGCAAGATGAATAAATATCTAATTTTCAAGCATTACCTTGGAATTCCCATTTCACAAAACACTTGACTAAACAAAGCAAATAATTACAATAATCAGAAAAATATAAAGGTTTCATATAAAAGTCATATTAAACATACGACCATTAAATGAAAATTTAATGAGTGGATCCCAATCAGAAACGATACTGCTTGGGATTCCGTGTAGACGGACAATCTCTTTCATATACAGCTCTGCCAGTCTTCCTGCCGTATACATCGTGTTGTAAGGCAAAAAGTGCGCTGACTTGGTCAATCGATCGACTACTACCCAGATGGCATTGTACCTCTTTGCAGTATGCGGTAGCCCAACAATAAAATCCATAGAGATCGATCCCCACTTCCATTCCGATATAGGTAGAGGCTGCAATAGACCTGCGGGATGTCTATGGTCGATCTTCACTTGTTGACAGGTCAAACATCGTAACACATACTCTGCCATGTCTTGCTTCAAACCTCGCCACCAGTAGTTCTTTTTCAAGTCTTGGTACATTTTGGTGCTACTAGGGTGGATAGCATAGTCTAACTTGTAAACCTTGGCAAGTATAGTTTGCTACAGATCGGCATTATCTGAAATACAAGACGGCTCTTTAACAAGAAGGAACCATCTTCTTTGAGTGAGAAATGCAGGCGATGCCTTCAACCACATTATTCATCATCCGATATGAAAATCCACATATCACAAGATTGGCGTGCCGCCGATTTTCCAATAGGATAATCTACTAAACTATATTCTATAACAATCAACTACAACATACACTATTCATGAGATTGTCAACCCCCAACAAATCAACTCATGACCCGAAATAGGTCTCATCTGTCTAGGAACAAGAGTTCACAGTCACTCACTGTCTGATATGCAACGGCGGAAAGAGAAATTACCAAAATGAGATAAAGCCATCACCAAGATGAGGTAAAGTCATCATCAACATGAGGTAAAGCCATCAGCAAAATGAGATAAAGCCATCACCAAAATGAGGTAAGGCCATCAGCAAAATGAGATAAAGCCTTTACCAACATGAGATAAAGTTATCACCAAAATGAGATAAAGCCATCATCAAAATGAGAACCTCTAAAATCTTCCGCAACCATCTTGAAGTCTTTAACTTTATGCCCTAACCAGTTTATAGTGCGAATAGAATTCCGATCAGATAGGAAGGGCAGGAGTGTGACACATCTTGTCTTTCAATTCAAAGAGATGATTACAAATGATTGTTCTCAATGTCTTACCATTTAGGTGCACCAGGATAAGGTCGGACATAAATACTTAAGCATGATAACTCGACTCTTCATGTGCACAACTCTCAACACGCTCCCTATATTAACTAATTTTCCATGTAGCCCTTGAAAATCTAGAGTCATTCATCATGGCTTAAGTGAAAACAGAGCAATCTACTGTAGCGACATCTAATTCTGCTCTCCCATGATATCCGTAATTTAAATTTTCCTATCCTCTGTCCATTACCTATCCAATTGTCCTAGATTCTTCCAATTCTCGAAAAAACTTCCAGAGTAAAGTATAGCGATTAACAACCAAATTCAAGTTTGAAAGGAATGTATTTAAATACACCATAATCATGATTCATTAGTCAGGAAGAAGAATACTAGGATTAAGTCTGTTAATTTAACTTCATTACTCATAATATCAACTCAACTTCAATTTGAGAACAATCTATGAGTCGTTGGCCGCCCCTGTGACTAGATGGGGTGTATGATATGATATGGAGGGCGTTATGATATGGTGGTATGATACTATGGTGACCCTCACATGGTAGCTCGAGCAGCGACTCTGGTACAGGTCGTTTAGGATTTATGAACATGTTAGTTACACTCATGCGATGTACAGACGTATGTGCAAGAATGATGAAAAAGATTTGATATGATATAATATGAGATATGGTAAGGTATGTTAGGCTATGAGTGTTTAGATCATGGTCCTGCATTCACGATTATGATATGAGTTGATGATATGCACTTGATTTTGTCATTCTCTTCTGATTTCTGAGATATTATTATTATCACTCAAATGATGCACCCACAGTGCACTAAATAGAATGGGGTGAATTGGTGATGTATCCGCCGAGTTTACGTGACTGAGTAAACTCATCCCACGAAAATTTAACAGTTGCAAGTGACTATCTTGGCAGAATAGACGTGGGTTTCTCTGACGATTGGTCTTTGAGTACTTTGACCTTGGACGTGATGCAGGAGCCTTGGGAGGGCAACGTAGCTGAGTATCAGGAGGACTTTGGTGTTGATCTTGATCCGGGTGCCGGATATTAACTTTCTTAGACTTGGTATTGAGTTAGTCTTATTTTATTATTGTTGATACTATGGTTTTCATTTATTAGATTTGTCTCTAACTTGACTTACACTTTAGTTGTGGATTTATGGTATTTTATCGAATTAATTCCGCATTTATGATTATTTTATATTCCATCTCTATATATTGGTCTTCACAGATTTCGTGGAACCAGATATACGCGGGAACTCTGATTATGTGTATGTCCGCTTAGCATATTCGAGATATGTACAAGTCATAAATCGGAATTCTAGGCCCTCGGGATGTGGTAGAATTTCGGGTCGTGACAAAAACCCCCTAAAATCAAAAGATTTGATGATTCCTGTGGGAAAATTAAACATGCAAAGTCACAATAGGAGTTCTCTTTCTCCTCAGTAATTGTCTCTCTCTCTATCTCTCCCGACACAATCTCTCTCTCTCAACACAATCTCTCTCTCGACAATCATTCTCTCTCTATCTCTCTTTCTATCTCCACGTACACAAATCTCTCTCTCTCTCTCTCTCTACCTAAGTCAACCCTTCTTAATTTTTTATTTGGTGTGTTATGTGCACCGAAGATGATGCTCCCCTTCTATCTTTTATGCGTTATAAAACAATCCAAACACCAAAAAACGATGAATTCCTATTGATTACAAAAGGACTGGAATCCATAGGATCTTCAATTCCATTTCTACCCCTTTTCTGGAAAACATCCAAACATAGCCTTAGATTAAGTGTAATTAGGGTACAGAATTTTTAGACACTACTTTCCTCTCCTATGGGTTTTTTATTTTGTGCTTGACCAATTTCACGATATCTCTGCATCTGTCGAATAAAATTGACCTCACTTGCTGAGTTGGGCTCCTGGGGTCTAATTTATAAAAAGATTGACCACAAACACAAAAAGATGAGTCTAACTCTGGGGTCTAATTCCAAAACAACACCTGTTTTCGGATCATGTGCTATGTGGCATGTGATCTATAAAAAATATTCAAAAAGAAAAAAAAATTGATGGTCAAAACTATGGTCAAAGTTTGGGTAGCGCCCGCACATTCCCATGCATTGAATTTTCCCCCATTTGACTACATTTCGGACGGTGAATATGTATCGGATTATGTCCAATTTTTTTGGATGGCCTTTGATCATCCTTGGGCGAGTTGCCATAAAACCCGATCCCTCGGATGGATGCCACATGGACCCCAATTGATATGAACCCAGCGCCCCAGTGTGGGTTTGAACCCATGGTCCCGGACCTCATGTAATATCGCTAAATCGCATTCTTTGCAGATGGGAGTGTGACCCATCTTTTATATGATTGATGAATGAGTACTTGATGAAGTTTTATTTCTATTTTCTGATGTTTACTTGCTTTAACTAATTACATTTGTTTGGTATTTACTGCTCTCACTCAATCTATCTATATGTAAACTATGTAGAACAAAAGTGCAATTGACTAATTCCTTGCCCTACTGAACATAAAAGTACTCGAAAATCCATCTGTTCAGCTCCTTGGCTGACTCACCCAATCATTCTCTTGAGCACGGGCAGAAGTAAAGCCTCTCCAATGCATATATGCAAAGTTTATAAGTTCAAATAGAAATGCTTTGTAGGGAACAAAGTGACCAAATACGGGAATGGGCTTAATAAGGTAAGGAGAAAGTTGGAAAAAGAGAAAATGAGAAAAATCGAACGAAAAAAATCGGAAAAATGGGAAAAAAATGAGATAATATTAAAAGAAAAATTAAGAAAGTTTTAAAAGCAGTTTTAAAAATTAGGTAAAATATGAGAGAAAAAGTTTGATCGTGTATTATCGAAAATATGTGTTTTATTAAACATATGGGTATCATCGTGTTTAGTACGTTGTGGCAAAAAAAGGTGTATTATACCCATATTTTTTTTTAAAAGGTATTTAATGGTCAAGAATATTGCTCACAAAGGATGGCTTTACCGAATGGTCAATATTTGACAATCTATTTACCATTAGTTATCAAGAAGAAAAAATTCTAATTCTCTTTTGTAACATTATATGAAATTTCAAGGAGCCAGGAAACCATGTGTTGAGCATTTACCTCTTAATGTGGTTTGGTAAAGCCTGATGCTATGCAGCAGATAACTGTTCTTATGCTCCAAACAAGGTAGCTAATATATAACCAGTCGAGAGTCTTCCAATTCAGCTTTGAACTGTAACCCTAGCACCAAAACATATAGAAATATTGATCATGCCAAATCCTCATAAATTATTTACCCATTTCAAAAGAAAATGTATCGTACTGGCACTTTGAAAAGTTTGTAAGATCATCTGCTGGTTCCAAATGAGATAATCTACCTTCGACATCGTAAAAGGTACCTCTGTTCAGGCTAATGTGATTTATGAGGGCGGCTAAGTTTGAAACCTGTGGACTGCTTGGATTCGGATGTTGAAGATCGTTTTTCACCCCAATCTTCAACACGATGGATCTTGAGACCATAAGTATACCATCAGACAGGTTTTTTTATTCCATGTGGCACATATACCAAAAAATGGCCCTGAAATCTCATTTGAGTGTGATGTGATTTTAGGACCATTTTTTGGGGTTCTGTGCCATGTGGAATAAAAAAACTGACCGTCTGATGGTACGCTTATGGTCTCAAGATCCGTAGTGTAGAAGATTGGGATGAAAAACGATCTCCATCATCTGAATCCTATAAGTCCACAGGTTTCAGTGGGTTTCGAATGTAGGCGCCCTCAGAAATCACCTAGGCGCAAACAGAGATACTCAATAAATGGCTATTATGTAAATTGATATAAATAATCTGTCACAATGAATTGGTATCTGTATGTAAGGATATCAACAAGGAACATATTTTGGGTTCTTGGGGCTGAGCATCATATCCATGGATCTAAGGTCACTTGCACTCTACTCATGGAACTTCTGATTACACTGAGCACCTCAATACCTCATTCTACAGCTACGCATACATAATACTTTATACAATAAAATCAAAAGGTGAAAGATTCATGATAGGAAAAAAACGCTGATAATCTAAAATCTAATGGGATGCCTAAGATAATTAAGTACAGGAAACTTACAGCGTATCAATAATGGCAATATATTGACCTAGCAGGCTTCCCTCCTTTTTTTTCAGCTACATCAGCAAATAACCATCGATTATACGCAACATAGTGATAAATTTAAGTCATCAAAAGCAAAGGCATCCATCCACAGCTAATGAATTATAGGGTGACCTATTTGAATAAAGGACTTGACTCTCCGGACAACATTTAAACACCAAAATGGTCCTTAAATGATCTTACACCATCAATGGTTTATGATGTGGGTGATCCGTACCGTCAAAGTGATAGATCATAGATTGAATTGCAACAGGCCCAAAAATGTGTCTTAAAGAGATTTAAACCATCAGATCTGAGGACTATAATAGTACAATACCAGCTGTTGTTTTTAGTTTTACTGGCTGATATTAAAGTTCAGCAATCAGATGGTTCACGTCTGCTTATAGGCATGTCTCTTTGGGCTGAGACATGTTCCAATGATAGATTGCCACTTGGACAATTTAAATTGATCACAGATGTCTGCCACATGGCATAATGATAAATCACACTTCAATGGTGTGAGATAAAAATCTAATTTTAATGGTGTAGTCAAGACCCATTATCCCTTGAAAAATTACCTAAGTAGCAAGTGTTTCAGTTGAAGTTGTAAAAAAATATTGTGATGCCGGTATGCCGCTATTCCCACATAGGATCAAATGATCCCTAGATGGTTTGGGCCATTTACATATGTGTTTGAGTCCCCATCTAGGAGTTGTTTCAGACTTCAGAGGAGCTAATTCAGAAAAGAATTCTAATTCATCGAGCCACTGCATTCAATCGGGCACCCACTTCAGTTGCTTCTCGAATAAACCCTTTCTTCCTCAATTCAGAAATAAGGGCATAATAAGTAGAAGGGCGACACAAGCCCTTACCTTCCATGTCCCTATAGAGCCAAAATGCTTTTATCAACTCTCCCCTTTTGCAATACTTTTTAATAAGTATTTGGAACGGTACATGGTCGGTAAGTAAACCCAAATTTTGCATATTGCCAAAAAGATTTTGGGCTTTCTGCATTTTCCCTTGCAAGCAAAGACCTTGAATCAACTTTGTGTACGTGAAAATATCCGGTTGATACCCTCTTCTCAGCATCTCATCATGCAATAAGAACGCGAAACGAATTTGACCCGAATAGCATGCACCACCTATTAACAAATTATATGTAACCACATCGGGAAAACCCCATTCAAGATCATCTCACCTTTAGCAATAGAGCTTGGATGTTTCCGACCTTCAAATGTGCATAGATTAATGCATTGTAAGTATAACATTCGGCACCACACCCGGTGCAACCATCGATCTTTTTATTGAAACGCGGCTAAAATCTCCATATCTCCGTACCCATCAATCACGACGTTCCAAATAAGTGGTTAGAACAATCGAATCCTCAACATCTTACAAAGAAACTTCGGTAGCTTTGAGGACATCCCGTTAAAAGAGCTCGCGAATTACCAGTTTGTAGGAGATTTGATCAGGTATAACACCAGCAGTAGACATATCAGTGTGAATATAGCAAGCCTCATCCACTTTTCCTTCTTTACAAAGCCCGTTCATAAGAGTATTGTAGGTAACAACATCCGGAAGAAAACCTTTTTTTAAAATTTCACATAAATACCCATATGCAATATCCATATTTAGACCCGAACAAAATCCATTTAAAAGGACATTATATGCAACGATATCAATTTGGGAACCTTTTTCCGACATCTCTGCCCAAATTTCAAGTGCGCCAAACATATCGCCCTTCCGACAACACCCACCCATAAGTATAGTCGAAGTAATCAAATCCGAGGCCTCGTGCTCATCTAATATTTTCACGAGAACCTTTTTTGCATTCTCCAATAGACCCACCTTTCTGAGGCGTGAACTAGTATATTACTGAGGTTACCTTGTTGGGTGAACAACGCTTTTTCCATTGAAGCGGCAAGATCGAGGAGCTTTTCTATATTATCGAACCGGCAATATCCATCAATTAATGTGTTATATGTAACGCAATTTAGGGACACCCCAATTTTTAATATTTCTTTAAGAAGGCAGTTTGCAATCGACAAGGCACCCATCTTGCAAAGTCCATTCATAAGGTGGTTGTATGTAAACACGTCGGGAACAATGCATTTCCGCAACATTTCACTACGCAGTTGGTGGGCCACTCCGACCTTGCTTTTGCCACACAAGGCCCTAATTAGCAAGGCAGGGTTCGTCAACTTGGGTTCCCAACTACATACGGTGAAGCCACTTCTCGAACCATTAGTCTCAGCCATCGTCATGCTTTCTCTGCACGGTTGTCAGACATAAAACAAACACGCAAGATCACCCTATTATTCCTTTCATTAAATAGTTATATACCAAACGAATTACCACAGTATTATATCATGTGATCAGAAACCAACGGTAAAATGAATGATATGAAAAAGAGTATCACAAATACAATCTTCAATAAAAAAACACAATAGCAATAACCATGTAAAGCAACAACATGGGAAAGACCCCAAACATCAAAATGAATGATATGAAAAGGAATATCACTTTTATTGTTACTACTTAGATAAGAGTTTCTATAGTGCTTGGAAAGCTGACAAGTGATGAACATCACGTGAAACTTTGAGTAATCAAATGACAAGTGGCTTAATGGATGCAATTGGCTCCATTAGAGATAACAAAAATAAAGAAACCCATAGAGAAAGAGTTGGCTGGTTAAATGGAAACCTTTAGGGGCTCTAGGCAAGGCTCAAAACTAGTAATCTTCTCAATTCTCAGCATTTAGAAACCATGTGGTGCTTAAGTTAGAGTAGCTTGAAAAAACAGTTCAATTTTGTGCTTTGCAATTTGAGAGTAGGATTCACATCCGATCAAGTGTTACCAAATAGTATAGGAATTTTTTATAGAAACGGATTGTTTAAAATATAGCAAAATGGAAATGTAATATAGACTATTAATTCCAAACCCGATCAAGTGTTATCGAAGAGTATAGGAATTTGTTATAGAAAAGGATTGTCTAAAATATAGCAAAATGGAAATGCAATATAGACTATTAATTCCAAACCCAATGAACATGCATTGAAAACAGACCTTATCTTCTTCAAACGTTCCAAATTGTTCTTCAGCATGGTGTCCAATGAGTTGAAAACAGCATTTGAATCTCCATCGTCTTCACAATCCTTCTTCTTCTTAACAAACCAATGTTGAGTTTCAATCTGGTAAGGCTTCTCGACCGCCACCATCAAGTTTTCAAATATAGCGGATGATAGCTCGTCAGCCCTTGAAAATTCAAATGTTAAATTCATAATTAAAAATACAAATAAAAAATAAACCGTAATAAATAAAATACATGCCAAGACATCTGTTCGTTAATCCAATGACTATCCGGTCCAATACATACCACACGGTACTAACATTTTTTCAATCTAGCAGCATTGATGACCATGTATCGGTTCATATCTGGCAATAAAAATCACCTTGTACCATTATTCACATTGTCTTCAAATTCGAATAAAGGAATAGTGTTGTAGGATATTGTGGTAATTGATCCAAGCTCGATTTGTAACTCACCCTAGCTAGGTATGTCAAGGTGATGGATATTGGATTATCTCGTAATATATCTCGATGCGTTTATTTAAAAAAATCTGACTAATTAGACTACCATTTCTTATGTTTATCTCTTCGAAACTTTGTAGTTCTCGGTTTGTACATGGAGAAATTATTAGGTTCTAACCTTATAAAAATAATAATGGATCTTTTGTTGTTATATAAGCTCACCGATTTCATCTCGATGTAATATTCATATTTCTAGAAATGGGATCCGGTGATGTAATAATCATATTTTTGAGAACTGGCCTTTGAAAACTTGATTATTTTCTAGTTAGTTTCATGAACTTTTGGTTAAGTAACCAAATGTTCAATTTGAGAAGTTGAATATTATACTAGGATCAAACACTTGAAGTTGAGTTGACATCAAGTTTCAAGTACTTGTTTGAGGATTTAGCCCTCGACCCTGCAGTATATAACAAAAAGTATTAAGATTTTGTTTAATAAGAAAGTTAAAATGGTGTTAACAATAAAAGGCGCTTGGTTTCACGATGATAAAGGAATTGTGTGTCCTTAGTTTTTTCTATATATAATAAGACCTATTTCTATGATCTAACCTCTGTGGAATTATTTCATACCTATTCTTGATTGCACCCTAAAGTCCATGACCAAATTTCATAGTTAGTTGTGATTCCTAGGGTAAGATTTTCATTTGCCGAGGAAGAGAAAATACATGTGTTCACATATCATCGAGTATATGTGTATCCTGTTCTCTCTAAATGTGCCAGAGATTGTGTTAGGTTCCGACCTAGGCAGTGCACAGATCAATCTCCTTTTTCCAAGCTAATCAAACGGTTCCGACCTAGGCAATGCATGGATCAATCACCCTTTTCCAAGCTAATCAAACCTCCAGATGCTTGACTATACTCAAAGGTCAGTCCGGTTGGGCATATATTTGCCCCACGTGACTGCTCAAAGTTGGGCATATTCCTTGATCCACTGAGGCAATGCACCCCAAGGATTAGGTCTGTCAAGGGCCCAAAAGGTAGGCGACTTTAATTTTGGACTCTATGAAGAGCAAACAAGGTTTCTAGATTGGACTCTATGAATTAGAGGGATCTTTAGGCCAAGAGAAGGTCACATGATAGCCAACCACTTGCAGAAGTGTATTCTGATAAATACATTTACACATCGCCTAAAAGTTAGCCACTATGGCAATTATCTAATGACTACCAGGATCCAGGGTGCATGTGTGGGGCAAGAGGCATCCATATGTAATGAGAGAAAGATGGAAGTGAAGAGACGAGACCTAGAATGGGACTGAATTACTGGTGGGAGATTATAATTGTAAAGATACAGGCACACCAAGCCGTTCTACATTAATCTAAATCCTACATGCATAAAGCACAAATCTTACATCAGCGGCTATCAAGCAATATAGATTACAGAGTAAACACATCAAATGATATTTTGAATTAACTTTGTATTTAAATATTAACCAAACAAATAATAAAGCTTAAAACACCTTTAGTGATATTTGATATATAGCTTCTATTTATTGTTTTTCCTTTCTCCATTTGGTGGCAGTTTTTTTTTAGATCCATAATAAAGAAGTTCATTAGAAAAACCCGGATACAATGGTGGCAATTAAGGGATCAAAACCAGGCAGCGGAGAGAAAAGGTTGTGAGCAGCTACCTCCCACACACCAGCCAAAGTAGACTCGCTCCAAGCAAAATAAAAAAACAAAGGTTTTGTTTGGGATTGCTCTTTGGAGACAAAGAGCAGCCCACTTAAAAAAGCTGGTTTAAATTTGAGCAGCCCACTTAAAAGAGCTGGTTTAAATTTCTCTTTTAAAGAGATTCAAATTCAACTCTTGCACTCTCACAATTCCAAACACAGCCTAAGGCTGCATTTGGGTTAGCTCTTTTGCGGTAAAGAGCAGCTCTTTCACTTTTTGGCTATGGCGGAGAACTATTTTTACATTTGGTAACACAGCTCCTCACCTAAATTGCTCTAGAAGAAAGCTGTTTAAGTGATAAACTGTTCTATGCCTGTTCGATCCTAGAGCAGAATTAATCTACTCTGACAGAGAGCAGGCAAAGAGCGGATTCTGCTCTTATAAGAGCTAACCCAAACACAGCCTAAGAGACTACATGAGATAAAGACCCTGAACACTCCCCCTCTTCCAGTGGGGTGAAACCCAAGCCAGACCGGAGGAGTTGGCAAGGATAGTATCACACGAGGCTAATAATTTGGCTCAAGAAAGGCACATGCCTGCAGGTATCATGAAAAAAAGGAACTAAATCGAGGTCGACACTGTAAAAGATAATTGCAAAATGACTAAATCGAGAACTCTGTTTCACTACATCTATCAGCAATTATTTGCTTAATCAAGTCAACTATTTATCATAATTCAAACTTATATGACAACTTACAATTGAAACTAGGCTAAAAGTTCCTAGGGAAAATGGGATACCTCCCCAATACTCGCAATAAAGTTGTAAAGATTATATAATCCATAAAGCAGCAGACTTGCTAAAAGCAAGATAAATTCAAATAAATGATTCATGCAATATTTCTTACAGCAACATACCTAGTCATGACTATAAAAAAACATTGGCTTTATGGCTTTTTAAATCAGACATTATGTGATACAAGCTGTAGAAGTTGAGAGTTGGAATGACAATGCTTTAAAACATAGAGAGAAATACCAATGCCATATCTGACTAGAGTATCTCGTGTAAATGCAAATGGAGAATTTGAACCAGACATGACTAAGGAGAGATTAATGGCCCATGGATCCTTTACCTCGTATGCAAGCTCATAAAAATAGGGAAACTAAAACTCTATGGATTGAGCAACACAAAGTTTGGATATAACTACAGATTTTCAAAGACAAGAATGTAAATTAGAATAATTGGAAGCCCTTACCAGTTTACTCTCTGTTATGGAACGATAAAAGCATTATTTTGAAAATTGTGGGATTTACGATTTAAATCTCACTATTTGATCAAATCTCATCTCCATAATTCAAATCTTACATTTATACTTTTCATAGAAACTCCTACAATGTCAATCAAATTCTACAGCTCAAAATTTGAATCTTAATATTCTGTCTAAGCTTATGATTCAATGGAAAACAAGTGTTACAGTTTCAGGCAAAACTTTGACCCCATAAGACTCAATTTTTTCCCCCTTTTTTCCAAGGACTACTTTTTCATTAAGCGGATTACTAATTTGTCAATTCCAAAAGTGTTTCTGCAATGAAGGGGTAATCTTCTTTAGTATCTTGTCGGAGATTTCTTCATAGTCATACCAATTAACATTGTAAGTCCCTAGAATCTAAATTTCTTGCACTGTTGCAGAGAGAAAAGGTGGAGTCAATATAATATGAGAAAGATGCACCACCATGTAGCTTAGGAATACATTCAACTCAAGTGCAGTTATTGTGAGAATTTGTTAAGGTAAGTGTCTTTCAAACATATGTTCACCTCATTAAGATGAGGCAACACGTCACATCATGCAAACAATACCAAGAGAAATATATCATGGTGCAATTTAAGGAGCTATAAGTTTATTATATGCTGCTCCCCTATTTTCACCTTAAACTCTTGTATATTTATACTTTGATCTAAGCAATCCAATTGATGGCCCGCCTGTTGGATGTGAATGTCCCAGCAAGCGATATGTATCCGATTAGGCCCCATCCTATAGGATATGCGCCCCCAATTTGGTAAGGGTCAAATATCATCCCATATTGGGTCCTATTGGCTTATATGTATAAAAAATTCAGAATACCAACTAAACAAAATACCGAAAAAAACTTTTTTTATAAGAAAAAAAAATTATTTTAGTAAAAAGAAATGCTTAAATATCTGTTAATTTGGCCGATACATATCTTATATATCCGAATATCCGACAGTTATCGGCCTGGGATCTGTTCAAATATACTGATACATATCAGTTTTTAAATCCCTCCTCTAGCCTACAACTTTTTCGTTAGGCACCTGGGATTTGTGAGGATTAAGCCACCTATTCATGAGTGCACCATGGTAGCCGTAAGTTCCAAATTACCAACCTAAGAAGGAAAGATGACTACTAAGAAATCCCATGTAAATATCGCCTATAGATGTATCAATATCCGATACATATCGGCCAATATGAATCGATTTAGGTTCCATCCGATACGATATACAGCCCCAAATCATTAGAAACTCGAACTCAAAACATTTGAAAAAGAAGAAAAGAAGAATGCATTCGTTACCTTGGGAAGTTTATTTTGAGCGTCGAAAACTGCTATGATCATTCAATTATCATCAAATTCTGTGAAATCAAGCATGAGAAACACAAATTCTGTTGAATCAGATGCAAATTTTATAAATAAATAAAAAAGGGAAAAAAATCAGATAAAAACAGATCGCCAAAGAAAACTGACCTTATGGTGGAAAAATTAGGGCCACCGATTCACTTTGATTGAAGATCCAAATAAGGACGGTCAGATTTCGAGGCCAAAATCGAATCGAAACAAAATGTACGATTCATAGTTTTTTAACCAAATCTATAGTCGATTCAATTACTCCGAAGTTCCATTGTGCATATTTTGCTCAAATTCCATACCGGATTCCCGAAATAAGACCATGACAGATCAAACAAATTCCAGATCACTCCTTGAGTTCTCAACACAAAAAATGCTCCAAAAAGTTACAAAACCCTAAGAGTTCAAACTCAGAATCTATGTCTCCTGCAACTCCCGAACGAGGCCTAAGAAAATGCATAGAAAAGGCTGAAATGTCTGTCAGAGCACGGATTGAGGTGAAAAATGCTGAAATGCTCTGATCTGAGTCGAGAATAGAAGCAAAAAAATATGACAGAGAGGGTAATAGGGTTTGTCGATCGAGAGAGAGGTGTTAGTATTTGTCGATCGAAAGAGAGAGGTTAGGGTTTGTCGAGATCGAGGAAGAGAGGCTACGGTTTGTCGATCGAGAGAGAGGTTAGGGTTTGTCGAGATCGAGCGAGAGAGAAAGGCTAGGGTTTCGATGAGAAGAAGACGGGCTGAGAGAGGCCTTCTTAATTGGTAAAGAGTGAAATGGGAGGGGCGCCCCGGGGGAGGGGGGAGGTGCGAGGGGGGGAGGGGGGGCGTGTGGTGTTGGACCCGACGATATGGCACGTGAGCACCTTATGATAGCACGTGATAGGAAGAGGGTTTTATTTAAACCACTGATTTAATTTAAAAAACAATTATTTTAGGCCATAATATATTGCACGACTATTTTAAACAGTAGTTTATTGTAATAATGCTGTAGCGGTTTTTTCCCCATTTTGACTTAGTGTTTACAACTTAAGATTCTTCCATCTCAGATTAGATGATGATGGAGATCTTTTTTGTCCCAATCTTTGATGGAATAGATTTGAGATCATGGGCCTACAATTAGATGGCCAATTTTTAATTCCACATGATACACATCCCCATAAATGAATATGGTCATGAGCATACATCAAATGTAGTTCTCGGATCAATTTTCGGATGTGTGTCAGGTTGGGGCTCTCAATGAGCCGGGCCAGCCCGAATTTTGGCTTGCACCCAGCTTGAAAAAAGTGGTACATTTTATGAAGCCAACCAGGCTTGGTACCCGGGCCGGGCTAAGCATTTGGTGGCCCGAATTGATCCAGGTTGGGCTTGAGTTGAATGTTCCAACACCCGACCCGGATAAATGGGTTGAATGTTTCAACACCCGGCCCAGATAAAAAAATAAAAATCATATATATATATATATATATATATATATATATATATATATATATATATTAAGAGCATTTTACTTGGATGCCTTGAGAATAAAACGTTGAATGGTTTAAAATCAATTATATTTAAGTAAAAATGTACCTTGTAATTCCAATCGGTACTAGCTTCATAAATAGAAATCCTAAAATAGGGTTTTCATTTTATCGCAATCTCTACCATCTAAAGTTTCAACTCTAAGCAAGTCAGTCTTTCGCTCCCTCAAACTCTCTCTCGTTGAAAATTGATTTGAAATTTTGTTTTACCAAATTTTATAAAAACCAAATCGCTCAAAAAAAGCTTGGAAAAAAGTTCAAGCCCGACCCGACCCGCTATGGGTCGGGCTTGGGCTGAGTACATCATAGCCCAGATTAGAACCGAGCTAAAAAATGGAAATCCAGCCAAGGTATGGCCAGCTCAGGTTGAACCCTCGCCCGCCCTACCCCGGCCCATTAAAGCCCTAGTCGGGTGGATGAAAAATCTGACCATTTGATGGTAAGACAATCTATTTTGTCAAAGATTAGGATGAAAACAATCTCTATCGTCTAATTCAAAGTATTCAATAATTTAATTAAGCACATGAAACATGGGTTGAGAAGGAAGGCATCCAAATTTAATTCATCAGTGAGTAGCTGCATCGTTTTTGTTTACAAAGTATCATGAATAATTTATGTTGTAACAATAGAATGTTTAAGGGAAAAATTGATATTGATATTAAAATAATAACTATTTGCCTGAATATATTCTTCACACATCAAAGTGAAATAAATATATACGATCCGCAAGAGACAAAAATAAATCTATAGAAAAACACATAAATATTTCAAAATGGCTAGTTGAGCGACACATGGCAACCAATCGAAGGATCGGGTGTTGCGGAAATTTGCCCAAAGTTGACCATGTACCATCTACAAAACAAAAATAGTTTAAAAGAGTGTTTTTGGCCATTCAATATTGAGTCAAAGTTGGAAAAAATTCTATGCACCAAGTTTGTCGGGCGAATAAAGATATTTGACTTGTGACTTGAAGGCTAAAAACGTTCAAACAAATATATAATTTTCTAAAACCCTAAAATGACAGGTGCACCCTAAGGGGAATAGGTGTCATTTTAGGATTTAGGTGTCACGAGACAGCTCAAATGGACCACGTCATAGGGCTCAAATCCTATGACCATGTCTTAGGGAGCCATTTTCTATATATATATATATATATATATATATATATATATATATATATATATATATATATATATATATATATATATATATAGTGGTTATGTACCCCAACGGGGCATGGCGAGCTTATCCCAATGGTCAACGTAGAGCTTCACGTGGCACCCAAAATACTGTTTTGGTGCCATGTGGAGCAAAGTTGTTTTGTTCAGATTAATTTTAAAAATTATATTTCAAAAACATCTCCACCATATATTTTTAGCCTTAAAATTTAGACCATTGAAATCAATCAATGTATTGATTTTTGCCTTAAACAAGTGTCTTTTGATTTTTTTATAGAATTGATCTAAACAATGCACCCAAGCTCCACATGGCACACAACAATATTTAGGGTGTCACGTGGAGCTCCACATGGACTATTGAGGCACGCTCACCATGCACCATGTTTAACTGTGAATATGTAATGGATAGAGCCCAAGTTTTTTGGGTGATACCTGATTGTTATTACCAAAGTTGTTGTTGTACCCGATCCTCATAATTGATGCCATGTGGTGCCATGGCCTAGGGAGCCGTTTTCCACACACACACACACACACATATATATATATATATATATATATATATATATATATATATATAGACAGCAGTTGCGTACCCCAACGAGGCACGATGAGCATATCCCAATGGCCAACATGGAGCTCTACGTGGCACCCAAAACACTCTTTTGATGCCACATGGAGCAAAGTTGTTTTGTTTAGATTAATTTTAAAAAATATATTCAAAAACTAATCTCCACCATATATTTTTTTAGCTTTGAAATTTAGACCATTGAAATCAATCAATGTATTGAGTTTTGCCTTAAACAAGTGTCTTTTGATATATTTTTTTAGAATTGATCTAAAGAATGCACCCAAGCTCCACATGGCACACAACAATATTTAGGGTGCTATGTGGAGCTCCATAAGGACTATTGAGGCACACTCACCATGCACTATTGGGGCATGCTAACCATGCACCATGTTTTAACTGTGAATATGTAATGGATAGAGCCCAATTTTTTGGGGTGATACTTGGTTGTTATTATCAAAGTTGTCGTTGCACCCGATCCTCATGATTGATGTCCCGTGGTGCCCAAATGGTCTATTGGTAGCATTTTTTGCTCCCCTCAAGTGTAGTCTCTGGCCTCTCTCTCTCTCTCTCTCTCTCTCTATATATATATATATATATATATATATATATGAAAAGAGTTGCGTGTTCCATTGGGGCACGGTGATTGTGCCCCAATGGTCTATGGCACCCAGAATACTGTTTTGGTGCCATGTGAAGCTCAGACAAATTGTTTAGATCAATTTTATAAAAAATATTTTTGAATTTTTTTTGTTAAAGGCAAAAGTCAAATATTAATTGATTTCAATGGTCTAGGTTTCAAGGATAAAATCATTGTGCCCCAATGGTCCATGACACCCAGAACACTGTTTTGGTGCCATGTGAAGCTCGGATGCATTGTTTAGATCAATTCTATAAAAATGAAATTTGAATTTTTTTGTTAAAGCCAAAAGTCAAATATGAACTAATTTCAATGGTCTAGAGCAACGAGAGTTTCGGGACTCTGGAGCTTTAGGGAAGAGAATATAACCCAAAAGAGGGTTGTCATTCGGTGTAGAGGAGGGACTACCAAAAAAAGAGGGTTCTGATTTGGTGTGGAGGGGGGAGCACCAAAAATTCACACAAATTATCGAGGAAGCAAATTATCGACCAATAATTTGAAGTTATCAGCCGCCGATAATTTGGTGAGTAACAAATTATCGGCCAATAATTGGCTGCCTTGGGTGAATTTTTTAGGATTTCGTTTCGGGCGGCTCTGAAACTGATGCGTTTCGTCTTCAAACCTAAAACACATATATTAATTATCTAGTGCTTGAAGGACTAATTTCAAACTGAGAAAGAACATAAATTAACTTTTTTTTTATTGAAGAACAAAAAATTTTCAATTCGAGAAAGTCATGGTGTCACTCATTTTTTACGTTTGTGTTTGTCGCTCATACACATGCTTATCATAACAGTACATTTGTATTTATAGGTGCCATTTTCTATTATTTTTATTAAACAAAATATATATTAATATCCATCACTTTCTATCATCAATATATGAATATAATCGATTCCAATAAAACTAAAAATTTGTAACATAAATAAAAAAATACTAGTAATATAAATTTCTTTCCCAATACCGCTCATTCTCACCTTTTTTTACGTATAATCAAATTTAGAAATACTTTATCTTGAAACAAAATTTTTTTAATAATTATATATATATATATGAAAAGAAAAATTATTTAACCAAAATTCAAAAAATTTATATTACGTGTCTGTTGGAGTCACCAGTGCTAAGTGCACTAGTTAAGTTTCAGTCTCACCCTTCTTCCTTGCTCCTCATTACTTCTTTCTTTGTTGTAGCAACACTATCTCAGAATCATAAGTGTAGTTCTTCAATCTCGCCCTTAGCTCTACTTCGATCAATGTTGCAGTCACTAATGTAGTTATTTGCATCAGCCGGATTCTAGGGAATCAATTACTAACAATTACGTAATTAAGGGTCGAATTCATTTAAGTGTTGGAATGCTCCAAAAGCAACACTATAAGTGATTTATATTTTTCCATTTATCTCCCAGTCGTGCTTTGTCACTCTTCCCTAATTCATCCTTGACCAAAGATGCCATATGTGAAACTTCTGCACTCATTGCGGTGATTCGACACTCATTGCCGCAATTCTATAACATGTCTATTTGATGTGTGCATAATAATCTTTAAAATATTTAATAGAATATAATATCAATCATTGTTCTATCATCAACACATTAGTATCAATTGATTGATAAATCCAACAAATTCGTAACATAAATAAGAAATACTAGGAATGTACCTTTTTTTCCCAATGGCGCTCATTCCCAACATTTGTTAGTTTACTCCGATCATCAAAAACACGTATATGTGAGTTCAACGTAATAAATCGATATGGTCTAAAGGCTTAAAACTAAAACCATTCAGGGTCATCATCTGTATTTATAGAACGCATTTTATCTTACATAACCAAACAAAAATGGCCTAAGATAAACTAAAATATAGAAACTCAATTAAATGGAAAAGACTTGAAAAACCTAAGATTTCCTAATTCACTATCTTTCCTTAGCCTCATATAGTAATTGTCTCAACGTATAATTAAAATTTCAGTCTAAGAAGGATGCATCTTGTGTCTAGTGGACACAAATAGAATAACATGAAACAAAACAAGATTCAAAAACAAAATGGAATGGTAAGGTAAAAATGTTTGTTTGATTGTGCCCAATATATTTCAAAATTCATTCCATATTAGCTTATTATGATATATTATTAAATAAAAAGTCAAAAAGATTACCAGAAGATTCAATTTTTATAATTCTTTTTAACTCTAACCTATGCAAAAACGCATAAAACAAAGAAAATAACATATTGGTATGACCAAGAATTCAACTAGATCACAAAAACAAGGATGATATGAAAGGTTTGGAATTGCAGTTGAATTTAAAATAATGGTATTCTCTTTTATGTGGATTGGTTAATATGCAAGCATAATCTACAAAAGGAAAAAAGAGATTAAATCTCTAAACTTGCATCACCCAAACGGTACAATCCGCAAAAAGGAAAATAGGATTAAATTTGCATCACCAAGATGATACAAGCCCGTGAGCCATAAAATCATTGAAAGCTCAACTTTCAAGACATTGAAAACCTGTAACTGTAATCATTCAAAATTCAAAACAAATATTCATGAGATTTATTATATGGAATTCAGACTACTGGATGATGAAGGCAACAAGTAGGATTGTCAATAGGTTTGGTCACGACAAAATTTTGGTTGCACGATGGATCAAGGGTAGATGGCCGACCTCATTTGGTAGTGTAATCCAACCCAATCCAATGGGCGACGTGTATGACCTACCTGCCCTAATGACCACCTGAAAACTGATCCCCAGTTCAAAACACATTTTTTCCTTGACCTTATATAGATAAATATTGGGTCAGTCCGGGCTAGGTCAACCGGGTTAACCCAATGTCATGTTGGATGTTTCATGCCCGACATGACCCAATGGTCAGGTTGGATGTTTCATGCCTCTCGTTGACACATGTAGTGGCAATTCATTAAACCAAATAAAGATTGAGTTTACAAGTAATCCACATGTTTCTATACTTTTCTTTTTATTGCTTCGAATTTTGACGATTTCTTTTTATTGCTTTGAATTTTGACCATTTCTTCTCCTAATTTGATGAATTTTGCCAGATTTTTAGCAAGCTGATTTAGTCTCAAACCACGAGTTGGTCACTATGTTATCATCATCGCCATTATCATCATCAAGGTAGCGAAGGAACTAGATGTTTCCAAATATTAAGTGAGCAATAATCAAGTTTTTAGGAGCTTTTACAATGTTATTAGGGCATCGCGCTTCCAAGAGGCAGGCAACCAATTGGATGGTCCATAATGAAAGGCAGATACATCAAAGGGTGGAAAAAATACTTGATTTATAAAGATGTGGTTCCTCCTAAACTGCTTATATGTCTTTCCACTATGATCATGGAAATTAATATTTGTGGTTTACACGTTATTTCTAATGCAACAAAATTAAAACAATACAAGGGAAATAAGAAAAGAACACTTTCTTCAACCACGAGAACTACAAACTAAAGTATATTAAAACAAGTCCACATCTACAGATTCGTAGAGAGAGGGGGGGGGGAGAGTGTCACAACCCCAGATTTTTGGGATGAGTGCACGTCATGCATTACATATAGGTATATGTGTTTCACAAGGAGACCAAAACGAACCAAAGACACTATGTGTGTACGTGGGAAACACACTAGTATTTCCCTAACTTATATGTATAAAAGTGAAAGAGAGAGGAGAGAAGAACCCTTGCGTAACTCTATTCTAACCTAAATAGAGAGAAGGAGAATATAGAGAGGAAGAAGAGGAGAGCCTAGTAAAGAACTAGGGTTTCGTTGGGACTTAAATCGGCAGAAGAGTTGGAGAAAAGGCTGGAGGAGGAACCTTGGAGGCCGGTTAGCCTAGTAGAATTTCGAATCTTAAATCAAACTTGCGCGAGACTCATCGTCAGAGGTATGTTAAAGGCATGATAGATGCTTAGGCTGTTTTAAATAATAGGAAGAATGTTGGTTGAATGTTTTTTTTTAATGATGTTAAGGTTTGAATGAAGGGAGAAATTATGTTCTCGATCTGATCGAGGAGCAAAAATCATCGTTCCTCGCTCGAGCGGTCTAAAGGGCTCGCTCGAGCGAGGATGAATAGAAAAAAATATAACTCTGGGCTCGCTCGAGCGGCCCCCAAAACTAAAGGGAAGCTCGCTCGAGCGAGGGTCCCCAGTAATACTTCGGTGGCTCGATTTAACCGCTCGAGCGACCTCGATTTAACCGCTCGAGCGAGGTCAGGTGACCGCTCGAGCGAGGTCAAGTGACCGCTCGAGCGAGGTCTGGTGACCACTCAGTTCTTGGAATTTTTGAATACAAGAAACTTGGGGTTTGTACACCCCAATGGTTCTAGTGACCTTTCTAAGCCTATGCTAAATTGAAATGTAGGTTTGACGCATGATCATGAAGTATAAACCTCTACGAGAAGGCGTGCTTTGAAATTCGTCGAGGTAGGGAATATTCTTGAAACATGTGCATTATAGAGGGAGGAACAGATTCCATCCAAACTTGGGACTAGGAAGAAATTCTAGCCAAATTAGCAAGTGCATGAGCGACAAAATTGGAGGCTCGACGCACATAACAACAACTGAACATAGAGAAGAAAGGCTTAAGGGAAATAATGTCTTTAACTATCATCGAGAGGGCCGATAAGTCCTCATCTCCCAGGTGCACCATGTTGACAGCATTTACAGCATCATATTCGACAATAATGTTGTGGAGTCCAATATCCTTTGGCAGCTTGATTCCATCCAAAAGGGCAAGCAATTCAAGATGAAGAGCGCTAGTAGTATTATCATACCCCTTACACATTGATGCTATCACTAAGCCTTCATGGTCCCGAATTACCACCCCGATTCCAGCCATTTGGTTGTTCTGCTACCAAGATCCATCAACATTAACTTTATAAACGCAGAGAGGAGGTTTGCACCACTTTGATGGATCGACTTGGGGTTGGTTCTCATCCTGGGAGTTAGCCTTTATAAACTCATAAAGCAGTCCCTCAGCGTAGGAAATCTGTTGTACTGGGTCACCCCCTTTATCACCATTGACTATCTTGTTTCGATAATTCCAAATAGCCCAAGCCACCATTAAGAAGAGATCAGCAACCTCCTCCTTCTCCATTAGGATAGTATTGTACCATTCATAGAAACTGTTAGTCGGGTGTATAACACTTCGCAGTCCCAGAGACGATGAGAGCCAGAGCCTTGCAGCCGAAGGGTGGTCCTTTAAAGCATGAATGACAATTTCAGGGTGTTGGCCGCAAACACCACAAATCGAATCATCAGTCACCTTCTTTCTCACTAGGTTATCCCTGACCGGTAAAATGTTCTTGCTACTTATTAAGGCATATAAAGACCTTAAAAAATTTCCAACCCTTGTGGTCATTTACTTGGGAAATAGGTCAATGCAAAATGTTAGGATATGATCAAATGTACAAGAATAATTTCATACCATCTCATAGCTTGGGGCGAAAGCACAAAATAAAAACATAAATGAAATGATATGGAATCTCGTAGCTTGGGGAATTGTGGCACCACCATTTCCTAAACGCACATAGCTTCGTAGTTGCCAAGCTCTGCATTGAACAAAATCGAAGACATTAGTAACAAACGTTTTCATCAGAAAAGAAAAAATATAAACCGAAATTAGGTATAAACCATGAAGTATGAATCCATGAAATAACATCTCTTGAAGGGTGTTCACATTTGTTTTAAGGTTATTACCATTTTACACATTTGTTTTCCTCTTTAGAGCAAATTTTTATATTTTAAGGTTATTGGTATTAAAGAAAGATTTTGGATTGATTAAATGGACAAAATTCTGAATTGGGGAAGATACTAAAGATTAAAGAAGATAAAATAATTTGAATTAACTACAATAATCTACACTACTCTTAAAAAGTACGAATAGCCCTTATTTCTGTAAAATTTCGTTTGCGTACTTTTAGAAATAAAATAGCCTTCATCAACCCAATTTACCTCTAAATCATCTCCTCATCTGCCTTATATTTTAGAAGATATAAAAATAGAATCTCAATCTTATTATAAGACCTCTTTTACTGCCTTAAATATCTCCGAAAATCTTTCTACCACTTTATATAAATTTCTGTCTTTCCTTTTAAGTACATCTGCTAAAAAATTTAACTATCTGATATAAATGCAATTTAGTATCCACCCTTCATATTCTTTGAACAATATATATTAAGGTGCAATTGGATGGTGAATGTATCAATCATGAACTGCACTTGGACAATTTGGCTTGATCAAAATATAGGCTACTTTGGCATAATAGTGGACAATCAATAATAATTTAGGCTGCGTATGACATAGCTCTCTGCTAGACCTAGCCCACAGCAGAGTTCACCTATTTTAGTTGGTTTCTGTAATAGCCCGAAAAATCACATTGAACTATGACCTCGGGATCCGTGCCCGATTGGTCTTAGGTTTGACCATGAGATAGTTCATTGATGAACTTAAGGTGAGATGAGCAGATGTGATGTGTGAACCAGTGTAGAAGAGCGGAGAGATAGAGGAGTTTGTAGAGTTACATACACTGATGAGTGTGTATGTGCTCCACGCCGAGAAAAAGAGATAAGATAAAAAGGGTTGAAAACCCTAACTTTCATGTTTTGGTGGTTGAGAGAAGTAAAGAAGAGAGAGAAAGAGAGAGGAGTAAGAGAGGAGTTATTGCAACTGTTTGGAAGAGGGAGTCAAGCATTAAAGAGGCCGGATTCGACGCAAGGGATCCGTTAGAACCAAAGCTAGAAACCCTAGCCTTCCAACTATTGATAGAAATCAACTTGAGATCTATCCAAGGTAAATTTTTTTTGTAAATAAGATGCATAGATTATAGGGGTTAAGTTGCAGTAAAATGTGGGTTAAATCATAGGATAATGGCTTAGAAAGATAGAAGAAAAAGTATGAAAAAAGATTGGGAAGAACAGCTCGAAGGGGACTGAATCTAACAATTTCGATTAATCGAAATTGGGTTTCGATTAATCGAAATTGGCCAAGAAGTTGAAGAGTCAGAAGACCCCGATTTCGATTAATCGAATTGAATTTCGATTAATCGACTTTGGATTTCGATTAATCGATTTGGGAATCGATTAATCGACTGAGAACCTCCAGTGGACCCTAGGGGTTGGAGGAAATAACTTAAGGAAAAATCGACTAATCGAAATGGGATTTCGATTAATCGATTTTGGTTTCGATTAATCGATTTGGAATCGATTAATCAACTTGTGAAAATCGACTATTCGAACTAAGAGTCTGTTTTGCGAAAAGAAGGATTTCGATTAATCGAAATTGGATTCGATTAATCGAATGAAAACTTGACTGTTCGAACAGTAAATCTACTTTGCGAAAAGAAGAATTTCGATTAATCGAAATTGGATTCGATTAATCGAATGACAATTCGACTGTTCGAACTGAGAATGGACTTTCGATTAATCTATTTTGAAAATCGATTAATCGAATCAGATTCGATTAACCGATTTTGTAGGTCTATTAATCGTCTGTAGTAAACTATGTTGACTTTTGGTTTGACTTTAAGATTCTTGGGGGATCTTATACCTTCTCTATGGCATCCTTTGTGATGTGTTTCACATGTTATATGGTACCATAGGTGGTACGTGAGAACGAGTGCACAAGGAGCCACGCGGGACCTTGATGCATTGATCAGCTAAAGACTTGAGGTAGGGAACACCCTGAACATGTACTTTATTTTACAAGAGCATGTATGTAGTGATATCAATTCAATTCAAATGTTTTACTACTCAATGATTATGAAAAGTGTGTGTGTATGACATTCATGAGAGAACTTAAATGAACCATCCCCAGGGGATGATGAAGTGAAGAAGTAAAGGCATCGTGTGATGTAGTGAATGGATACATCCCAGGGATGTATCCATGATTGAATCATGCTTGATGAGGCCTAACTGATATAAGATAGCACAATTACACGGTGAATAACTATATGTAAGGCACCGATATTTTTGTTATTTGAGGTTTGATAGGTTACCCCACCGACGTATGGATAACCACGATCGCGGCAGATATCCGTGACCGATACTACGGCGGTTAATCCGTAGGCCAAGACGGAGGCTTATCCGACAGAGTAAGCACACCCGTGGGTGTTGATGAGATGTGAAACCCCACCAATCCCTGTGGAAAGGGCTTGGGTACTATTAGTATTCCTGTGAATACATTTAAAATCTATATAGATGACGATGAAGGGTATCTCTCGGGGCTCGATGCTATATTGCTCGGGATTATTTAAGTTGAAGTTTAAGTTTTGCTTTAGGCCTTCTCAGCGTCATTCATGATTAACTAAAAGACATGAGAAATCTACCAGTAATTGAAGCGTTTTTAACTGTTTTTCATCAATAAATGCATAGACACATCATGCATGCATATCATGGAATACATGTGAGTTATATTTTATATGTTCAATTGTGTTCTGTTCCCTATTGAGCTAGGATGTAGCTCACCCTATAGACTATACGTCGCAGGTCCACTACTAGCAGTCCGAGGCTTGTGGAGACGCCGATTGGTGAGTCTGGACCTTCGGCGAGGAGTTAGAGCCACCTCAGAGGACTTCTTCTAGAGGACTCTCATTGCATGCGACTTTGAGGAGTTTTGGTTGGAGATTGTACGGCTTGGTATGTCAAGCCTGGTTTTTGATTAAACCTTGTGTATATGGATATCAGAGTATTCTTTTGGGCGAACCATCCATGATGATGGTTATCATCGATGGTTCGGATCGGTTCTCCCTTCATGCAGGGGCATGAGGGTAGAACTGTCTTTTGAGAAGTATTTCTATGTAGATTTAAATTCCCCAAGTTGTTCTTATTTATTTTATGCTTGATATACCGTTGGCAGCATAGTTGATGGGCACGGTTAAGATGATCGTCTTGATGATGCGCTGGTTTTGTGCCAAATCCGGCCGGCGTATCAAAGCTATTTTCTTTTAGCAATTCTGACAAGGGTTCTTTCGTCAGAACATAGGGCCTCCTGCTAAGGAAACTTTAGTTTCAAATGCATCCGCAATGCCAGCTAGAGGGAGAGACCGACCAAGGGGAGGCCATCAAAGGAGCTTGCGTAGTGGAGATGATTTCATCTCTCCTACCAATAGAGTGCCTTTAGGAGGTAACGAGGCCCCAGGGGGCAGTAGTAGCAGACAGCATGAGGAAGAGGATCGAGATCATCAGGATCAAGATCTAAGAGAGCAAGAAAGATTGAGAGAAAGACAAGAAGATAGAGAGGAGCGACAAAGGATGATGCACACTATGGAGACTATGGCGGCCATGGCACAACAAGATCCTTTGCGACTCATGCAAGAGAACAGAGCACCACCTACACCACAGGACTGCAAGGCTGTGCCCTCATCTTTACGAGTTTAGAAGGATGAGACCCCTTCATTTTCCTGGGCGGAACACAATGGCGGCGAGAATTGGGGATGGAAATGGAGAAAGTCTTTAGCGTGCTAACTTGCACGGAAGACGAGAGTGTAAGATGGGCAGCTTACATGTTGGATGGGGAGGCTGGGCCTTGGTGGAAGTCCGTGATAAGGACTCGGGCTCAGGAGACCCCAGAGTTGCCTTGGACTTGGGAGGAATTCGTTGAGGAATTCAACAAACAATATTTTCCGGAAGTAGTGAGGAACCAGCTTGAGATTCAGTTCCTACAGCTAGTACAAGGGAGGATGACAGTCAGAGAGTATGGGGTAGAGTTTCTACGACTTTTTGTTTTCGTCCAAGAGGTTTCAGCAAGGTTTGAAGCCTGAAGTTAGGGGAGGAGTAGCTCCATTCCAGTTGCGGACCTATGAAGAGGTCATGAGCAAGGCACTGGTAGTGGAAGAAGAGAACACAAACAGATATAGACAGAGAGAGCAACAGAGAGGACTTGACCAAGGAAGGATGGGGAACTACGAACCCGTGAATAAAAAGTCAAGTTCGTGGGTCAGTCGAGACCAGTTTGGAGGTTTTGGAAGGCAAGCAATGAACACCAACACCAACAGAGGTTTCCATTACTTGCGTCGGGGAGACCTTTTCGCTATGAGAGCCCTGCCATGTCTACTGGCGCTACTGTCACACAGGGTTCTCGTACCGTATCTTCCGCACCTCGAGAGACGTGTGCCAGATGTGGCAAGCCGCATAGGACTGTAGACTGCAGAATCGGAACTAGAGGTTGTTTCCGATGTGGCAAGGTGGGCCACTTGATCAAGGATTGCCCCGAGACAGACAAGGGCAAGACGGCTTCAGTTGCAGCACCACGACCCATTCAAGCAAGGAAGCCAATTGTTAGGGGGAGAGCCTATGCAGTCACTGCTCAGGTAGCAGGGAATGTGCACGACGTCATCCAAGGTGAGAAATTTTATTTTATTAACGAAAAAATTCCGTTTCATAAAGAATTTTAGATGGAAAAGGTGCATGCATTAGGAATAGTGTAGATTCTTTTTATATAAACTGAGAGTGTATTTTGATGTGTAAATTTCTGTATGTATTTGTATATATATTATAGGTACTTTAACTATGTATGAGAAGGGAAGTGTATTTAGACATGACGCTCGAGTGTTGATAGACCCAGGGTCTACCCACTCATTCGTCACTCCACGTTTTGCTAAGAAGATGAAGATCGTTCCAGAGACGTTGGATTTCGTCCTATCTGTGTCTATTCCGACTGGAGAGTTAGTAGACACGGAGTTAGCATGCAAATCCATCATCGTAGCAGTTCAAGACTTAGAAGTGCATGAATTGGAAGCAAAGTTGGTACTGTTAGACATGCAAGGGTTTGATGTGATCCTTGGCATGGACTGGTTGGCGCAGCATTGTGCGACCATTGATTGCAAGAACAAGGTAGTCATTTTCAGACCCAACACAAGAAGATCATTTCGGTTTCAAGGAGTGAGGTCATCATCTGTGCCACTGATCTCAGCAGTAAGGGCCGAGAAAATGATCGAAGGTGCGATGGATACTTAGCTTTCTTAAAGGAGGACAAGGAGGAAAAGAACGCGTCATTTTCGAGATAGCGGTTAGCGAGACTTCACGACGTGTTTCCAGAAGAATTGCCTGGATTACCTCCAGAAAGAGAAGTAGAATTCGCCATTGACTTAGCACCAGGAACGGAACCTATTTCAAAAGCACCTTATAGAATGGCTCCCGCTGAGTTAAAGGAGTTGAAGGAACAACTACAAGAGCTTATGGACAAGGGGTTTGTTAGACCGAGCGTGTCTCCATGGGGAGCACCGGTCTTGTTTGTCAAGAAGAAAGATGGGTCAATGCGACTATGCATTGACTATCGACAATTGAACAAACTCACTGTGAAGAACCGTTACCCTTTGCCTAGAATTGACGATCTATTCGACCAACTGCAAGGAGCAAGGTATTTTTCCAAGATCGACCTAAGATCTGGGTATCATCAGTTGCGAGTCAAGGCAGAGGACATACAGAAGACAGCTTTCCGGACACGGTATGGACACTATGAATTCCTTGTGATGCCGTTTGGATTAACGAATGCTCCAGCGTCATTTATGGATCTGATGAACCGAGTGTTTAAACCACACTTGGACTCCTGCGTGGTAGTGTTCGTTGATGATATACTAATATACTCCAAATCCAAGACAGAACACGAAGAACACTTGAGGATTGCTCTACAAACGCTACGTGAACACCAATTGTACGCCAAACTCAGTAAGTGTGAGTTTTGGTTGGAAGAAGTTAGCTTTTTGGGACATGTCGTCTCGAAGCACGGCGTCACGGTAGATCCAGCAAAGATAGAAGCAGTAGTTAAATGGGAGCAGCCAAAGACAGATGTCCGAAGTTTTCTGGGCTTAGCAGGCTATTATCGACGTTTCGTTGAGGGGTTTTCAAAGATATCGGGACCTCTCACAAAGCTGACACGAAAAGATTCAAGGTTTGAGTGGAGTGAGGCATGTGAGAAGAGTTTCCAAGAACTCAAAACGAGACTCACTTCGGCTCCAGTGTTAGCGATTCCTTCAGGCAGTGGAGGATACGCCGTGTACAGCGACGCGTCATACAATGGCCTTGGTTGTGTGCTCAACCAACACAAGAAGGTGATAGCTTACGGATCAAGACAGTTGAAAGAACACGAGAAAAATTACCCGACTCATGACTTAGAACTAGCAGCAGTCATTTTTGCGCTGAAGATTTGGAGACATTACTTGTATGGTGAGACATTTGAAATTTTCACCGATCATAAGAGCCTCCGATATCTGTTTACACAGAAAGAACTCAATATGAGACAGCGCAGATGGATGGAATTCCTCAAGGACTACGATTGCTCTATACAATACCATCCAGGCAAGGCGAATGTAGTAGCCGATGCATTGAGTCGAAAAGGTTCAGCTCAGTTAGCTTCTTTGATTTTGGGTATGCACCGATGGAAATTATTGGAAGACCTGGCAATCTATGACGCGAACATTGAGTCAAAGGACACTGGATCCTTTTTGGCTAACATATCACTAAAGCCAGTGATATTTGAGCATATCCACGATCTACAGATGAAGGATCCGACATTAACAAAGATTCATCAAGACGTGAATGAAGGCATCAGGTCGGACTTCTCAGTAAAAGAAGATGGTTCTTTGTTGTTTAAAGGCCGTCTATGCATCCCGGACAATGCCGATCTAAGACGAACGATTCTTGATGAGGCCCATAAGTCAAATTATGCTATCCACCCTGGTAGCACCAAAATGTACCAAGATTTGAAGAAGAACTACCGTGGAGAGGATCAAACAAGGCGTGGCCAGTATGTGTCACGATGTTTGACTTGTCGACAAGTGAAGGTTGATCATAGACATCTGCGGGACTATTGCAACCTTTACCAATACCGTAATGGAAGTGGGAATCGATCTCAATGGATTTCATTGTTGGATTACCCGTCATCGCCAAGAGACACAATGCCATTTGGGTCGTCGAGACCCGATTAACCAAATCAAGACTTTTTGCCGTATAATACCACATATACCGGAAGATGGCGATTTATACATGAAGGAGATTGTAAGATTACACGGGATTCCAAGCGACATCGTTTGCATCGTGATCCACTATATACGCCCAAGTTTTGGAAGAAATTTCAAGAAGGAATGGGAACACGACTAGACTTTAGTTCACTTTCCATCCTCAAACCGATGGCGGGACAGAGCGGGTGAATCAAGTGATAGAAGACATGCTCGGGCGTGCATGCTTGATATGCAAGGATCGGGATGAGTATCTACCGATGCTCGAGTTCGCATATAACAACAGTTTTCAAACGAGCAATGGCATGGAACCGTATGAAGCTCTGTATGGACGACGATGCAAGTCACCTCTGAATTGGGAGGAAACAGGTGAGAAATTTGTATTAGGACCGAAACTGCTTGAAGACAACGCCACCGTTGTCCGAATTATCAGAGAAAGGTTGAAGACAGCATAGAGTAGACAGAAAAGTTACGCCGATGTGAAGCGGACTAGTGTTGACTACAAGGTGGGCGAGCATGTGTTTGTGAAGGTGTCACCTATGAAGGGTGTAATGAGATTTGGCAAGAGAGGGAAGTTATGTCCACGATATGTTGGACCATTTGAAATTTTGGGAAGAGTAGGTGAAGTTGCATATCGCATTGGTTTACCACCGCTATTTGATCGAGTACATAATGTCTTCCACATATCGATGCTCGTAGCACGTGAATGATCCGTCTCATGTGTTAGGAAAGCAACCTATAGAGATGTGTGAGGACATGAGCATGATAGAGGAACCAGTGGAGATTCTGGATCGAAAAGAGCAAGTACTGCGCACTAAAGTGATTCCCTTAGTGCTTGTTCGGTGGAACAATCATCCAAAAGAAGAGGCTACTTGGGAACGAGAGGCCGATGTGAAAGAACAATATCCGGCCTTGTTTCCAACAACGTGAGAATTCGATGTAAACCGCAACCACGTTTGTGAAATTTCCACTATACTTGAAATTCAATGGAAATTTTGATCCAATCTGTCATAAATTGTCAAAAATAGTAAAAGAAAGAAAGAGATTGAAATTTTGTAGAAATAGGGCAAAACCGATTAATCGAATTTCAAATCGATTAATCGATTTGGAATTTCGATTAATCGATTTTGTTCGATTAGTCGACTGGCATGTGCCAGTGACTGGAAATGAAAAATTTGAGTTAGAATATACATAGAATGAAGTTTCGATTGATCGAATTATAATTTCGATTAATCGATTTTGTAATTCGATTAATCGAATTGGAATTTCGATTAATCGAGTTACTTAGAGGACTTGAGAGATGTTAAAGTCAAATGGACAATTTCGATTAATCGATATTGACTTTCGATTAATCGATTTTGGAATTTCGATTAATCGAAATGGATTTCGATTAATCGAATACTTAAGAAAGTTTAGAAAAAGTTGAAGTTATAGCCCGATTTCGATTAATCGAAACTAAATTCGATTAATCGATTTTGGAATTTCGATTAATCGAAATGGATTTCGATTAATCGACTGGCAAGCGCCAGTGAGCTTAAAAATTTGAAATTTTAAACAGACACGATTTCGATTAATCGAAATATTTTCGATTAATCGAATTTGACCTTCGATTAATCGATTTGGGAAATCGATTAATCGATTTTGCGCGGCTTAACCTAGTTATGAAATTCGATTAATCTAAATAAAATTTGGATTAAACGAGCCGAGGCCTATATATATAAGTTTGGGGATTTCATTCCCCATTCAAATCATTTGAGCTTGGGACTTTGGGCGTTTGACTTCCTTCTTCTTCTCCAACTATCCGACCGGTCTAGGGTTCGATTCTCGCCGATTCGCTACCACAATCTACCGTATTCGCTTTGAAACCACGGTAAACCCTAGAATCAAACTTTTCCTTTCATTTGAAGTAGATAAACCCTAGTTTAGTGAAGATGTCAAAACCCGTTTGTCTTGAAGAAGGCAACCTGTTACCGGTTAGGCGTAAGAACGTCGCACCACCACCACCTACCCCATCGCCGGTGAGGACTCCATCACCGTCGGAATCGGAGACCACCTCCGGTTCGACGAGCGCGTCTACGCGCGAGTCTTCCCGCGAATCCACCCCCATGCCACCACCACCCACCAACGTGGAGCAACCAAACGAGTGGTGGGCTGCCAAGACCTTTGAGGTCGAATACACCATCGACCCTACCCTATTCACAAATCCCGATTTCGCAGGCGAGACCCAATGGGCTCAGAACTACCTAACTAGTGTCGGACTCGGCAACCTTCTCAAACCAATCCGGGGTTCCTATTACCCTAGATTGGTGAGATTGTTCTACCAAGGGCTAACCAATGGCCCTAGCGACGATTGTATCATAACCAAGATCGAGGGTCGCCTCTATACGATCACTCGTCGACACATACATGAGGTGCTTGAATGCTACCTCGACTTTACCCCCGAGACTACCCTATTCCCACCCTTTGAAACGGAACCCTGTTTTGAAGAGGTCATGACTGTGCATGACCAAGCGGAAAAAGGGTCGGCACGTCCATCAAGAGGGGCGTCCTTCCACCCTACATGTGGATGCTCGTCTCCATCATAAAATGGAACCTTTACCCGATGCGCCCCCCCACGGAGCGCGTGCCCAAAGTGCAACATGCACTTTACGCGGCCTTCTGTGGCCGATGGTTTGATGCTACCATGGTCATCCTTGAGGGGATGCGGTACATCAAGAGCAAGCTGATGAAGGGCAACATGCGGCCCAAGGAGAAGATGCCGTATGCTCGACTCATCTCGAGCATGTTGGAGTGTTACTCCGACGAGCCCTCCTACACTATTTCACCTCACGAGGTGAGGGCTACGGATCGCGTGAAGACGTTCACAAAGTCTTCATGGACCCGTAGCTACAACCTTTTGAAGCGGACCCTACCAGCTCCGGGTCCCGCTCCCGCCCCAGCAGCCCCAGCAGCAGCAGCAGCAGCAGTAGCACCGCCACCACCCCCACCACCTCAGCAGGACCCACTTGAGGGTGGGGCACACCCTGCCGCAGCAGAGCCATCTGTGGAGAGGGTTCCCTCCCACACCACAGCCACGCCGACACCACCTGCACACTCCGCGCCCGCGACACCCACCTCATCCTACCGCCGGCGCGCCGCTCCATCCGGTCCTACCATAGAGGACGTGTTGGCCAGAATGGAAGCGAATAACGAGAGGATGAACAGGAGAATTGATTTCCTCATGTTTCACACCCTCCAGTTCATCTACCCCCACACCTACATGGATATGCTGGCCCGCGAAGAAGAATGGACGGCCGGACGCACCGCCTTCCATAGAGGACCCGTCTTCCATCCCACCACGGACGCGGTTCCCTCCACATCCACATCCGCTCAGCCAGCCCAGCCGCCCCGGCCATGCCACCACTCGGATGAGCACTGCCCCACTGTCATTGCATTTTGATTTATACCAGATTTTTATTGTACGCCAACTTATTGGCATTGTAACAAAATATTCAATCCTTAATACAAATTAAACTTTTTATATAAATTGTTCAATTTTGTTAGATTTTACTTCCATGTTTGTGTTGTGTGAATGTGTGGAGACTTAAATACGTATGAGTCAAATGAACCACCTCACCTCCGAGAAGGGGAGAGAGTGACACCACCACACCTTTGGGTGATTTTCGAGACTAAAATTCCCAAGGTGGGGAGGATGTAATAGCTCGAAAAATCACATTGAACTATGACCTCGGGATCCGTGCCCGATTGGTCTTAGGTTTGACCATGAGATAGTTCATTGATGAACTTAAGGTGAGATGAGCAGATGTGATGTGTGAACCGGTAGAAGAGCGGAGAGATAGAGGAGTTTGTAGAGTTACATACACCATGAGTGTGTATGTGCTCCACGCCGAGAAAAAGAGATAAGATAAAAGGGTTGAAAACCCTAACTTTCATGTTTTGGTGGTTGAGAAGTAAAGAAGAGAGAGAAGGGGAGAGAAGTAAGAGAGGAGTTATTGCAACTGTTTGGAAGAGGGAGTCAAGCATTAAAGAGGCCGGATTCGACGCAAGGGATCCGTTAGAACCAAAGCTAGAAACCCTAGCCTTCCAACTATTGATAGAAATCAACTTGAGATCTATCCAAGGTAAATTTTTTTTGTAAATAAGATGCATAGATTATAGGGGTTAAGTTGCAGTAAAATGTGGGTTAAATCATAGGATAATGGCTTAGAAAGATAGAAGAAAAAGTATGGAAAAAGATTGGGAAGAACAAATCGAAGGATCGAATCGACAATTTCGATTAATCGAATTGGGTTTCGATTAATCGAAATTGGCCAGGAAGTTGAAGAGTCAGAGGACCCCGATTTCGATTAATCGAATTGAATTTCGATTAATCGACTTTGGATTTCGATTAATCGATTTGGGAATCGATTAATCGACTGAGAACCTCCAGTGGACCCTAGGGGTTGGAGGAAATAACTTAAGGAAAAATCGACTAATCGAAATGGGATTTCGATTAATCGATTTTCGATTAATAATCGATTTGGAATCGATTAATCAACTTGTGAAAATCGACTATTCGAACTAAGAGTCTGCTTTGCGAAAAGAAGGATTTCGATTAATCGAAATTGGATTCGATTAATCGAATGAAAACTCGACTGTTCGAACAGTAAATCTACTTTGCGAAAAGAAGAATTTCGATTAATCGAAATTGGATTCGATTAATCGAATGACAATTATTATTGAATCGAGAATGGACTTTCTTGAAAAGGATAATTTCGATTAATCGAAATTGCTTCGATTAATCGATATTGACTTTCGATTAATCGATTTTGGAAATCGATTAATCGAATCAGATTCGATTAATCGATTTTGGAGTTCGATTAATCGACTGTAGTAAACTATGTCGACTTTTGGTTTGACTTTAAGATTCTTGGGGGATCTTATACCTTCTCTATGGCATCCTTTGTGATGTGTTTCACATGTTATATGGTACCATAGGTGGTACGTGAGAACGAGTGCACAAGGAGCCACGCGGGACCTTGATGCATTGATCACTAAAGACTTGAGGTAGGAAACACCCTGAACATGTACTTTATTTTACAAGAGCATGTATGTAGTGATATCAATTCAATTCAAATGTTTTACTACTCAATGATTATGAAAAGTGTGTGTGTATGACATTCATGAGAGAACTTAAATGAACCATCCCCAGGGGATGATGAAGTGAAGAAGTAAAGGCATCAGGTGTGTGATGGTGAATGGATACATCCTGGATGTATCCATGATTGAATCATGCTTGATGAGGCCTAACGATATAAGATAGCACAATTACGGTGAATAACTATATGTAAGTCACCGATCTTTTTGTTATTTGAGGTTTGATAGGTTACCCCACCGACGCGGGATAACCACGACGACGCGGCAGATATCCGTGACCGATACTGGCGGCTAATCCAGTAGGCCACGGAGGCTTATCCAGACAGTAAGCACACCCGTGGGTGTTGATGAGATGTGAAACCCGCCACCAATCCCTGGGAAAGGGGCTTGGTACTATTAGTATTCCCTGTGGAATACATTTAAAACCTGCCTATATAGATGACGATGAAGGGTATCTCGAGGCTCGATGCTATATTGCTCGGGATTATTTAAGTTGAAGTTTAAGTTTTGCTTTAGGCCTTCTCATCATTCATGATTAACTAAAAGACATGAGAAATCTACCAAGAATTGAAGCGTTTTTAATCGTTTTTCATCAATAAATGCATAGACACATCATGCATGCATATCATGGAATACATGTGAGTTATATTTTATATGTTCAATTGTGTTCTTCCCTATTGAGCTAGGATGTAGCTCACCCTATAGACTATCGCAGTCCACTACTAGCAGTGCAGAGGCTTGAGACGCCGACGGTGAGTCGGACCTTGCGGTAGGAGTTAGAGCCACCTCCGAGAGGACTTCTTCTAGAGGACTCTGCTGTGCGACTTTGAGGAGTTTTAGTTGGAGATTGTACGGCTTGGTATGTCAAGCCTGGTTTTTGATTAAACCTTGTGTATATGGATATCAGAGTATTCTTTTGGGCGAACCATCCATGATGATGGTTATCATCGATGGTTCGGATCGGTTCTCCCTTCATGCAGGGGCATGAGGGTAGAACTGTCTTTTGAGAAGTATTTCTATGTAGATTTAAATTCCGCAAGTTGTTCTTATTTATTTTATGCTTGATATACCAGTGTTCCGTGCATAGTTGATGGGCACGGTTAAGATGATCGTGCTGATGGCGCGGGTTTCGGGGTGCCGAAATCCGGGCTGTCACAGTTTCCATTATCTTTTCTAACTCCCTGCAAATGAGGATTTACTTACTCTAGTAGCAATCTCTCTTCTCTCTACTAACTCCCTCTCTGACAAAGAGTGAGTAGAGCGGAGGGTAGAACTATTGAACAGGTAAATCTTACTATGCAATGAGTTATCAAGGAGAAGGGGTATCTGCTAAAGCAAGTAGCAGGATAATAGCAAAGGGGTGATTTACATGATCGAGCCTTGCGCCATTTTTTATAACGAAAAAATCGGGTGCTCTATTTTATAACATAACAGCACCCTGTTACTTTTTAAACGGGCATCCAGTGGATTGCGCAGGTCACCAGGAAAAAAGTTATATGACCTTTTTACCCTTACTATATGTATCCCCTTAAAAGATAAGCAATTAGGGTTATGCCCTAAAAACGCAATTGCCCATAATCGTTTCCCTCTTTCTCCGTTCAAAGACTGTGGTTTCTCTCTTTCTTCGCTTGCGCAGGTGTCAGAGAAGAAGACCCCCACATCGACTACTCTTCTCTCTTGACGTCTAATTGCAACTGAAGCTCTCATTCATCGCGTCATTAAGGGTTTCCGGAGCCCTAAAGCGCAAGGGCGATTTCATCATGCGATTAATGGTTCTTTGAGAAGAAGACCCAAGAGCCAACAAATCATCTCTCTCCATCAACTTATACCCCCTCTCTGCGTGCAATTTTCTTGATTTTAGCCATTTCTCAGAGATTTACTAGATCTGAAGTATTTAGGGTTAAAGTGACCTGCATGCGATTTAGGGTTTCCGAAGAAGAAGACCCCATCCTTTGACGAATCTGCTCTCTCCATCAACCGAAACCCTCTTTATTCAATCTGAAAGCGAGCACTTCATCACCTTCAACCTATGGCCTAGCAATGCACACCATGACCTTGTTCTCCCCGCACTTCAAAAGAGTCTCCAGTAAATTTTATTTTATTTATACAATTTATTTGAGAAATATTAAGATCATGGTTTTGAAACTCTCTCTATATGCGTGCGATTTAAAGTTATGAACTCTCAATAGAATAGAGCCCTTTTCCGATTGACGAATCTGCTCTCTCCTTCAACAAAAACTCCCTCTCTCTATGTGCGATTCATGGTTTTGAACTCTTGATAGAGGGTTCCTCTTACCACCATTGTAAGTTTGTCTTCCTGTGGTTCTTAAAATTTATTCTTGGATAGATACACATGATTCGTAGTTTTGTTATTGATTCTTAGATTTATTTGCCATTTTTTGTTTGAGTTTGTGTGGAGTACATAGTCTTCAAATTTCATATGTTTGATAAAGTACTGCATTTATGTAGTAATTAGGTAGTGAAGCCTTTATTTTTGTGTTGTTTTTATTTTGCTTCGTTTTGCTTTGTTTTGTTTTGTTTTGTTTTCTCTCTATTCAGGCATATGAGATTTGATTGTTTTCTCTCTATTTATGCATATGAGATCTGAATGATATTTCCATTATTAAGCCTGTATTTTTTATTGGTTTGATGCTAGAATCATGGTTTGAAATTTTGGGTTTCCTAGTTCTCTCTTACAGTCCCAACACTGAGGCGATATGGAGTGATAGAGAAATAACCTTTTTAAATGATCTTGCACATTTACAATATATTTTGATTATATCGAAGCTTGCAGTATATTTGAATAATTTGTTAATACGCATGTCGACTTGTGATCAAAACCCCCCAAACACTCTGTGTAATTTGAGTACAAATTTCTGAAAAAATTAGAAATTCTTCAAAAGGTAATATGATTTCCTTGGCTCTAGTAAACAATGAACCAGAAATGGATGTTTTAAACGTAACTAATTGGAGAAACTATTTTTTATGAGTTCTTAATAACTGATATTAAGAATATGGCGCCGATATTGGTAATTTTCGGCCAAATTTCAGTTGAGATTAATTCAAAATCGTGCAAGGTGGATTAAGTTTAGAGATGTAATACTATTTTTGTTGTGTTTGACAATGCCTCTAGTTTGTATTTGATCTTCTAACACGATTCTTGGCCCGATTCGTAGGAAAATTATAGTATCGAATCGAGTGTGGTCTTTCGGTAAGCTAGATGTCGAAAATAATGATATGTTTTGTCCACAACATTGTTGGGTCATTTATTGCTCCTAGCATACTTAATCTAGCAAACTACGTAGTTATACATGTGTTTGAATAAATGTGTTCAAGAATGTGCATGTAGTCCAAGTAGATTCCACCAATATATTTCCACTCTCTCCACATCTGTAAAGCAAGCCATTACATCAACATCCTTTGGACCCCTCGTTGAGATGGCGATATATGCATATGTTCTAGTCTTATCCATTTGTTGATTGAGAAGTACGATTTTGTGAACGAATGATTTGTCTTAGGCGGTAAGCACATTCATTTTCACATCTATGAAATGATTGTAATTACTGTCCTAGACGTAGTCGATAAACGGAGTAAATTTCATAAGAAAGTTGGTTAACATGAAGTGAAGTTGTTTTGTGGTAAGTATTTCGGTAAGAAGGAAGAGATTTCGAGGGGGGGAAATTGAGGCTATTCTGGAGGAGATAAATTCAGAAGATAATATTGACGACTTTAGAAGAGTCTCTTTGTTGTATTTTCTTGCGTGCTTTTTTATATCAAATAAAGAACAAACGATCAGCATAGAGTACATATATATGATCTGACATTGCGGAATTCAACAATACTCTGTGGGAGAAGATCGCATACGATGAGATATTGAAAGTTTGAAAGACTGCTCAAAGAAGTTTAAAACATATAAGCACACTCATCTTAACGGTTGTGCATATGCCCTCCAGGTACTTTCATACTTTATAATTGTAGTGGTTGTTAGCTACATTTCTGAACATAATAGATTTCAATACTATGTACTTTTGATTACTTTAAAGTTTTAGTGGTTGTTAGGTACATTTCTCAACATAATAGATTTCAATATCACATACTTCTTTTTAGGTATGGGCATTTGAACGTATACCCATCTTAGCTCCTTCACCAGTCATGAGGTTTCCAAGGTATCAGAGGTACTACTCATATGTTCCGCTAAAGCGCTAAATGTATGAATGCGCATTGAAAAGTGTCGGTGTAAGAGAGCCTATAACTGTGTCGTTGCTTTATGGGTATATGCTTTATCAAAATTTATGTTTATGATGAAATATATTTGTTTTTCGTAGGCGACAATCAAGATTAAAGTCACACTTCAGGAATCTAGGATCTCAGTCATTCGCGATGTCCTAAACGCAAGAGGACTAGAAGGCAATATGGCACAGTTGTTGGTGAAGCGAGTAACCAGTTTAGAGAAAAAGAATTATAAGCTATCAGAGGACGTCTGATTGTTGAAGAAAGAAGTGTGTGCTTTGAAGGTATTTTAAAAGTAAAAAATACAGGCCTTATTGATTTTATTTTCATTTTTATTTCAGTTTGACATCTCTAATAATATAATATATTTTAATACAGCACTCGAAGAAGAAAAATCCTTCGGTATCAGAATCCAACATCAAAGGTGTACGTATGAGGTCGTCGGAGCAAGTCCGAAAGGTACTACAGAACTAACCTATCAGATGAAGTGTATCTTTACACAAATCAACTCAGTACATTGGTCAATTGGTTTATAATCAACGTTAGTATCTTGAGACAAATATTGACATCATTACCCACTTGCGTACGAAACAGGGTTCAGGTATCAATACTACCCCTCCAAGTGACAGTGTAAGACAACAGAGGAATGAGCAGCCAAATAATGCTCTGATGGTATCACCTCATATTTTAATTGAGATTTTCATTTTCAGAATACTATCCCATGAATGTTTAAAAAATATTAATTTTTCTCTATCATAAAACAAGGGTATAGCATGAGATTTTCATCTGAATCTGGGACAGTGCATATCGGAGAGTTTTCAAGAGAGGTGGATGCGAGAGTACCAATGAATGCCAGAGTCGAAAAGGATTTTATCGACATCGACAGTGATGGGCAAGAATTTGTACGAGATAATTCCACAAACCCAACCGTAGGTCAATCAAGAAATTATAATTTAGAGGACATGAAAGAGGAGTTGGAGAAGTCCTTCGATGAAATAGGAAAAAAAGTGTCGAAAAAGTCATGTTGGTTGAAAACCCCACATCAAGCATATGAAAAATGTAGGAGAACGAAGAATAAGATGAATGCTAAGGAGGTACATACGTATTTATTACCGTAATAACAGAATAGTTCAATATTTATATTTACACTATCTCTGTATAGCAAGTGGGGTATGGAAATCACACTGCTAAACGAGAGTTAAGCTTGGAACAAATTTGTCTCGTTGAAAAGTACTAGCGTGACTCGAATGACAAGTTAGTTTTCGTGTACCTATTTTATTTGACTTTTATTTAGGCGTTACGAAGTAGATTATGCCTTACAATGATTTGTTAAAATTTTATACAGCCTCTTCGTTAATCTGCGTGGGGTAAACGTGGAAAAGAGTTCATGTCATTATAAGGGAGAAGTCATACTGCTCTAAGAGCTTCGAACACTACATTCCTCATCTTGGATATGAGGAGCGATAAGAAAGTGCCTAATTCATTGATGTAAAATATTGAGATGTTCAAATTAGATATGTTTTAAACATTTCTAATTTTTAATGGGTGAATAATATAGGTTATGGATACGTATATAATTTTGTTAAAGAAAAGAGAGGAAAAATACAAGAACCAATTCTAGTCGTGCCATATTTTCCATAAGTGGTGTCTTGCAAGTCGTATCATCATCCCATACAATCCTTTCATTATGAGTAAAATTAGGTACTTTACCATACTTCTTGCCATCAGGTTTTATTGTATAATACGCACAAGGAATATAAGAAATATGTGGCCTTGAATAAGGATGCTAGGAAATTGGATGGCTCATTGCCAACAACCTTAGTACTAAGTCGCAATATAATAAAAGCCTCTGACCAAAAACATGTTAGATATCCAATTACTAGTGTCGATAAGGTAATATTTGTTGAGTTGGGTTATAAAATTTTCATTTGGAATTGATGATGCGAATAAATGGTTGATTTTATGTGCAAATATTTATTCTCATACACAGGGAGACACCTAGACATTGGGTATTATTTATCATCAATGTAAAGGAGAAGAGGGTTGAGGTCCTCGATTCATTAGATTGTAACCCTTTGTCATAGTACCAAGAGGAAATTATTGTGTTCGTAAGTTATTTCTAATAGAACATATTGAACTACTCTTATTGTGATAGCCCGGATTTTCACACCCGGAAACCCGTGCCATCAGGATCATGCTCTGGATGATCCCCAGGAAAAATCACAGAGTGTCTGCTCGTCTAGCGGAAATCAGAGCAGACACTGTCCAGTAGTGGCAGATCGAGTCATCATATAAGACGTAAAATGAAAGAAACAATGCACAAAATATGTATATATATATATATATCAAAAGAATATACATTCTCAAAAAGGAACCAAGAAGAACCACTGGTGATGGACATCCATCACCCAATACAATAGTTCCTGGTAGTGGTTCCTATAGAATGTATAATAATATAAGTAAAAAAAATATCTATAGAAAATAAATACAAAAAGTGGCCACTTGGCACACAATAATCCAGAGTATCATACAAAAATCCCCAAAATAAACGACAACTAGTACCCAGACAGCTAATAGAACTCGTCAGCGGAGGTATCAGTATCCTTCTCCTCGGCCTCAGCCTCTGGATCAGGCTGGTAGTCAGGATAAACTCTCGATCGGGAGCTCTAGCCTCAGAACCTATAATTGTTATAGAAAATAGGGTGAGCTACATCTAAGCTCAGTAAGAGAATTCCAATTAAAATTACATCTTAATTGTAAAGCATGGTTGCAGAAGATATTCAGAACAGATAAAGTTACAGGATGTTGATTGATGCAAATAGTCGTACGATATGCATTTATCGAGTGTAATCGCAAGAGCGTATCATAATTTCATAGTTTTCAGGATGATATGCGTACAGTGTTTAATGACTTAAAATTGTATACTTAAGTAACTCCCGTGAGTATAGCATGCGTGGTAGCCGACGGTCGATGGGTAATCCCCACCATCGTTCACATGAATAATTTCAGGAATGCTACAATGCCTCATCTATGGAGTGCAATTATACAGAGGATTTCCAAGTAGATGCACGATTGTACCAGACACGGATATACCGTCGAGTCAGTGGGATTCGTCAGATTATTAAACCTCAAATCACATGCAGACATATTATACATAACAGAAGTCAGGTGACAGGTGACAGGTGTCGGATAGCAGGAGTCAGATATAATAGATTTTTCACACATATGCTAAATATGACTTGAAAGTAAAATCAGACTATGCAGTTGAACGCAAAAAATTTGGAATCCATGAGATCAAGAATAAATGCAATTTCATTTGAATTCCCCTACCTTGGGTCAGACCTTTATAAGCAAATCCAAAGCTTTTCAGGGAGTCATGGTCTGATCCTAGACCATAAATACAATGCACTAAGTGTCAGGGATGTCAGAATGTCAACTGGCGCGGTGTCCAGTAGTGTTCAATTTATAAAAATCAAAACAGGCTAAAACATGGGGTGATTGATCGATCACCTTACTTGATTGATCAATCAATCCTCCTCTTTGATCGATCAATGACCTTATTGATCTATCAACCCTTCAAAATACTCACAAGTGACAAAGGTTAATTGATCGATCAACACCCTTGATTGATCGATCAATACACCTCATTGATCGATCAACTCCTCAATTGATCGATCACTAGCTTCTTACTCTTCACATTTGACCAAGGAAAATTAATCGATCAACATCTTAGTTGATCGATCAATCCATCTCATTGATCGATCAATGCCCCCATTGATCGATCACCAGGCAAAATTTTAAATTTTCCTCTTCCCGTTTCCACACTATCTTTATAAAAATTGATCGATCAATGCCCTCATTGATCGATCAATCTTTGTCATTGATCGATCACTCTTCCTGTTGATCGATCAACCCTCAAAATTGATCGATCAATTACCTTATTGATCGATCAATGCCCTCGGGCACTGAACTTCCAGAAAATGCTCCTACTGTTCCCACTTAACTTTTATACAAATTGATCGATCAATGCCTCTCATTGATCGATCACCCCAGCATTGATTGATCACCAGGGTAAATTTTAAATTTTCCTCTTCCTATTCCCACACTATCTTTATAAAAATTGATCGATCAATGCCTTCATTGATAGATCAATCTTTGTCATTGTCTTTGTCATTGATCGATCACTCTTCCTATTGATCGATCAACCCTCATAATTGATCGATCAATTACCTTATTGATCGATCAATGCCCTCGGGCACTGAACTTTCAGAAAATGCTCCTACTGTTCCCACTTAACTTTTATACAAATTGATCGATCAATGCCTCTCATTGATCGATCACCCCAACATTGATCGATCAATCTTTAGGATTGATCGATCAATAATGACAGCTTCTCTGTCATTAATGGCGGTCACCTATTTTTCTTATTTGACCTTTTTCTTTTAATGGTTCCCAACAACCATTAATAGACTTCTATATACATACACATGAAGCTCTAATCTTGCCCTTATTAAGCGTAAAAACTCACCTCTAAGTGGCCCGTTTTGGGGTCTCAGCAAACGCAATCCGAAGAGGGTTTCGGATCTAAAATCCCAGATTCGTCACCGTTGTGATTCGAATAAGCAAACTTTCAACTTCGCTTCACATGCAACGATTAGCACACACCCTCGTAGAACAAACACGACGTACCGACGTCGCTTTAACACTCTTAGCTCAATGATTTCCAACCTAGGTTCTCTCCTACGTTTGGTTTCACAACAGGAGGACTCCCAAATAACCCTCTAGTACTGCTCACAAGAAATCAGGAAGAAGAAGGTGAAAGGTAAGCATTCCAGCCTTCTTCCTTCTCTTATAAGCCAAGGAAACAAAATATCCTTGATATTTCTGTTTCCTCTCTAAGTTCGGCTCCAGCGTGAAGCGCCTACACATTTTCTACGGCGTACAACGCCACATCAATGTCCTACAAGTCTCGGATTTAAGCGAGAATCCACATGTGACCTTATCTAACTACGGGCTAATATTATTTCAAATAATATTAATTTTTAAATTTTTAATATTATCTAGATATTAGTGTCGGGGAAGCATATCGTAGGAGTCGGATTCTTCTTCGAAATTTTAGGGCTATTACATTATCCCCCCCTTAGGAATTTTCGTCCTCGAAAATGTTAGGGAGGTCGGTCGATATGTGTGGTATGTCCGAAATGTAACAGTGTATAAAATAGTAAACTAGCAGGCTAGCACATCAAACAGGAATCGATATATATGCAAGACAGAATTTAGATGGAATGCAGAAGAAATAAATATACAGATAGAATTATTAAAAGAACAACACGTAATAGCATAGTAAATACCTGCCGGGAGGCGGATGGTCCGGCCTCGTCAGGTGTAGATACATTGGGTTGAAATTTGGTGCGGTGCAGATCATCATGCAGGGTCCACGATATCTTGACGGCGTGCGCGATCATCGGCGTGACGTGGTCATATATGAGTCTTTGCCTCGAAGCTCGAGCATGCCTCGTAGTAATCTGTCGGCGATGCGAAACACCTTGATCCCGTCAAGCCGCTCATGGATACGTTTGTTGCCCTCGACAACCGCCTCAAGCACGGCTTCGAGGGTAACTGTGGAAGGTGCGGGTCGACATGACGGAAGTGAGCGTGGAGGTCGTCGTGACGTGGTAGGGGTAGGCCTAGGTAATACCTCAGGCTGAGGTGGCTGATCAAGTGGTGCCTCCCCCTCTCCAAGGACTCGCTCTACTGCCTCAGCACCCTCGGCAACTGTAAGCTCCACAGGCTCAGCGGCCTCCTCCTCTCCCTCGGGTAATCGCTTGACCAAAAGGTTGTAACTCTTGGTCCAATCCTTCAAGTAAAACACTTTCGTGTTGTTGGTCATCCGTGGCTCATTAGGAGCCAAACTATACGCCTCACGTAGAGCAACGTATTGCTCCACCATCTTAGTGACCAGGTGCGCATAGGGGATTTGTTTCTTGGACCCGGTCTTAATTTTATCGGACATCAGGTCCCTGGCGTTGATTAGGCCATTTATGACCAAATCAGCAACAGAGAACCATCGATTCTCAAAGGTGGAAAAGAGTGTCTGCTACATGATACCAGTCTGCGAGGACTTTTGCAAGAGCGGGTTGAGTGCACACTTGATATAGGTATCAAGCATCCACAACTGGTCAGGTAATTGGGCACGTGTGATGGATTGCCCCTTCCCATGTTGACCTTGGGTCATCTTCGTGACGATGTCGTGAAACAGGACATCCTTAATATAGGGTGGCTCCAAGCCACATGTCACAATATAGGTCGATGCGCACTGAAGGGCAGCCGCAACATGGAACTGGTTGAATTTGTATTCAAACCCGTCAATCGAGGTGACGAGTTGATGTCGGCTGTCTCCCCGACGAAGGTTTTGGAAAAATAGTCGTACGATATAGGGACAATAGTGATCGTGAAACGGGTCAAGTAAGGGTTTCAACCCGAGCTTTTGAATGTATCCATTGGCCCATCTCATCTCGGGTTGATCCTCATAAAGAGTAGAGGTGAATACGTATTCGGGGAGAAAGGATTTGGAAGCCCACCACGGTTTAGGGACTTCACGCTGGATTGGGATTTGTTGGGGGTTTTGGACGGGTGGAACCACGTCCACAATAGGTGCCACGGGTGGCACAGAGGTTTGGGCGACCGAATCATCGGGCGGTACCGGTGTACGAGCCCGGGAAGTGGGTACCTTACGCGAAGCGTTCTTCGTTCGCGGCCCCATGGCTCAAAATTGCAAAAATGGAGAGGAAAACTCAAAAGAAACGAAAAGAAGGGTTTTACCAAGGTTGCCAAGTGAAATCTGAGCAAAAGCGCGAAGGAAGGAAGTCAGGTGGCCGGAAAACACGTCGGAAGGAAGCTTGAACGCTCGGTGTAAAAACCCTCTTGATCGATCAACTCCTCGCGTCGTGTAAATGAGTTGTTTAAAACCCAATTGCCACTTAAAACCCCCAGATTGATCGATCAATGCTCTAATTGATCGATCAATAGTGCATTTAAAAAGCCCTAACCCGATAGCCTTGATCAATCAATATCCTTGTTGATCGATCCATGCATTCAAAATTGATCGATCAATGTACTCTGTTGATCGATCAACGAGTAAGTTCAAACACTTGCTCCATAGCCTTGATCGATCAATGCCTTACTGTTGATCGATCAATGAAACATGAATTGATCGATCAATACCCTATGTTGATTGATCAATCAATAAATTTTAAACACAATATTCTAACTAGTGTTGATCGATCAATGCACTTATTGATCGATCAAACATCAAAGGTGATCGATTAACACTTGAATTGATCGATCAATGATGTCACGAAGTAGTTTGTTAATATATTTGTCTTTAGTATATTAATGCGGACCAACCGTATTACAAGAATGAAGGCGTACTGTACCCATACAAGTAAAGCATGCACACACAACAATGAATGTAAACTGACACGTGAAAGTACCTTCGACGTCGGGTAAACAAGTGTGGGTACTGCTCCCGAATCTCAGTTGCGCGCTCCCAAGTAGCTTCCAAAGCTGAATGATTGCGCCACTTTATGAGTACCAGTGGAATCAACTTGGTTCGTAAAACTTGGTCTTTATGATCTAAAATCGTGATTGGTTCCTCAATCACCGTCAGGTCCTCTTGCAACTCAATCGGCTGAAAATCCAAGACATGAGTCGGGTCGCACACGTAGCGTCATAGCATGGAAACATGGAAAATGTTATGCATGCTCACCAACTGTGGTGGCAAAGCAATCTGATACGCAACTTCGCCAACCCATCCGAGTACCTCAAAGGGGCCGATATATTGAGGACTCAGCTTCCCTCGCTTTTCGAAGCGCATCACGCCCTTTGTTGGCAAGATTTTCACAAATATTTTATCTCCAACCTGAAAACAATTGTTAATTCCATAGCTAATTGATTTAATTAGGGAATCGTAAGTTTCTTGGAACGCATCTAAGTATACCTGAAACTCAATGTGCGTCCGATGGAGATCAGTATAGATCTTTTGGCGACTTTGAGCAACCCGTAACCTTTTGCGGATCAATTGAACTGTCTCGGTTGCACTGTCCACGATTTCAGGTCCCAAAACAAGCTTCTCACCAACTTCTTCCTAGTTCAAAGGAGATCGGCATCGTCGTTCATACAAGGCCTCATATAGCGCCATCCCAATACTAGACTGATAGTTGTTATTGTAAGCGAACTCAATCAAAGGCAAATGCTGATCCCATGAACCATGAAAGTCCAACATGCATGCTAGCAATATATCCTCTATTATCTGATTCACTTTCTCAGTCTGCCCATCTGTCTGAGGATGAAATGCTGAGCTGAACTCCAGTTTAGATCCCATGCCTTCATGAAAGCGTTGCCAGAACTGTGACGTATAGAGTGGATCTCTATCACACACTATACTGACTAGTATGCCATATAACCGAACTATCTCTTTCATGTATAGCTTTACAAGCTTGCTTGCTGTATACGTAGTGCGATACGGTAGAAAGTGTGCGGACTTTGTCAACCTATCAACAATGACCCAGATGGAATTGTTCTTCCTCAATGTATTCGGCAACTCTAAAATGAAATCCATAGAAATGGCTTCCCATTTCCACTCTAGCACTGGTAGAGGTTGCAATAAACCTGCTGAATTTCGATGGTCTACTTTCACCTGCTAGCAGACCAAACATCGAGAAACGTAACCCACAACGTCTTTCTTTAGTCCTCTCCACCAAAAACTTCTCTTGAGATCTTGGTACATCTTGGTACTCCTAGGGTGTATAGCATACGTAGACTTGTGCGCTTCCTCCAAAATTGCATCTTTAAGATCGTTCGTATCAGGTATGCACATTCGATCTCTAAATAGCAAAGTACCATCATTTTTTATGATAAAATCAGGCCTGATCCTGTTAATCACATCCTTTCTAATAGCTCATCGTCAATCATCTGGAGCTTACGCACGTTATCAAACAACGTGCACCGTATCACAATAGTAGCCATCAATGCTCCTGAACCCTTGACGTCAACCAATATATCGCACAAGGCCAGGTCCTCAAGTAGATGCCACCACTATACTCTGGTGATAAGATGTGTCAACTGAGCTGAAGACTTCCTGCTCAAAGCATCTGCTACTACATTAGCCTTCCCAGGGTGATACTGGATGGAACAATCGTAATCTTTCAAGAACTCCATCCATCTGCGCTGTCGCATGTTCAAATCCTTCTGGCTAAATAGATACTTGAGACTTTTGTGGTCGGTGTAGATATCAAATGTCTCACCGTATAAGTAGTGCCTCCAGATCTTTAAAGCAAAGATCATCGCCGCTAACTCCAGATCATGAGATGGGTAATTCTTCTCATGTTCCTTAAGCTATCTAGAGCCGTACGCGATAACCTTCTTGTGCTGGTTGAGGACCCAACCCAAACCACTGTAAGATGCATCACTGTTCATAGCGAAACCCCCTCTGCCAGAAGGTATAGCTAATACCGGTGTTGTAGTCAGACGCATCTTCAGTTCTTGAAAACTCTTCTCACATCGATCGGTCCAATCAAACTTAGCATTCTTCTTGGTAAGCTTAGTAAGTGGACTCGAGAGTTTGGAAAACCCCTCTACAAATCGTCGGTAGTATCCTGCTAACCTAAGAAAACTATGGACCTCTGTTACTGTTCTCTGTTGTTCCCAATTCACGACCGCCTCGATCTTCGTCGGAATTAGCAGACAATATGGCCCAAGAAACTAACTTGGTTCAGCCACAACTCACACTTACTGAGGTTCGCATACAACTTGTGATCTCTGAGGGTCTGTAATGCTACGTGTAGATGTCTTTCATATTCTTCCTTTGTCTTGGAATAGACAAGGATGTCATCTATGAAGACAACCACGAACTTATCCAAGTGTGGTTTAAACACTCGATTCATCAGGTCCATAAAAGACGCAGGTGCGTTCGTCAATCCAAATGGCATAACCAAGAATTCCTAGTGCCCATATCTGGTTCTGAATGTCGTCTTCTCGACATCTTCTGCTTTAACTCGTAACTGATGATAACCTGACCTCAAGTCAATCTTCGTAAAGAACCTCGCTTCTTGTAACTGATCAAACAGATCATCGATCCAAGGGAGCGGGTAACGATTCTTAATCGTCAACTTGTTCAACTGTCGATAGTCAATGCATAGACGCATTGAACCATCCTTCTTTTTGACAAATAACACTGGTGCTCTCCAAGGAGACACACTCGGTCGAATGAACCCTTTGTCAAGCAGTTCTTGCAGTTGCTCCTTCAACTCTTGTAATTCTACTGGAGCCATCCGATAAGGAGCCTTAGATACTGGTTCAGTGCCTGAAACCAGATTTATCACAAACTCAATCTCTCGGGCTGGTGGTAGTCCTGGAAAATCTTCTGGGAACACATCAGAATATTTTCATGTAACGTGAATATCAGATATAACATTCGTCTCTTCCCGTTGCTCTTGTAGAAAGGCCGTATATCTACTGCATCCACTCTTCATCATCTTTTTGGCCCAAATAGTAGATATCAACGGAGCTACCTTAGACTTCACCCCGAAGAATCTGAATGATCGCTCCTTTGGAGGGCGAAAAACCACAATCTTTCGAAGACAATCAACGCTCGGGTGGAAAGCGGATAGCCAGTCCATTCCCAGAATGATGTCAAATCCCTTCATATCTAACAAAATTAAATCTGCCAGTGTCTCGTGATCATCTACTGACACTATCACCGACTTACATACTGTGAGTGCATTCACTGCAATACCCGTAGGAATGGGCACTGTCAATATGAATTCTAATCGTCAGAGTGGACGCCAATTCTTTCGTAAATTGAGGCCTTACAAATGAGTGTGTAGAGCCTAGGACTATCAAGACTCGTGCTCGGTAGAAACAAATATCACAACTCCTATACACTTTCAACTCACCTATAAGTCAGTCACAATATTAGATCAAGTTTTTAAGATATGAGTGTGTATGTGTACTAACCTCTTAAATATTTAATTAAAACAACTCTACATTCCTAAGCTCCAGTATATCCTACTAGATAAATAATCTCACTTGAAATTTAATCATACCTTAGATGACATCATTCGATGTCAGAGCATCGGTCGCGGTAACAGCGTTTGCTCGATCTTGAACCACAGGTCGAGAAGATCTCTGTGTAGATGTCGATCCTGACCGTTCTTTGCCGTCTTTGCTCTCCTCTGGGCAATTCCTAACCAAGTGGCCCATCTTGCCACACCTGAAGCACGCCCCTGTCTCCCTCCTGCACTCCTCTGTCTTGTGTGGTTTTCCACACTTTGCACATGACATTTGGAGTGAACGAAGAGACCCTTGAAGATCCCTAGGTCACTGAGGCCCCGCTACCAGAAGACCCAGACGGTCGAAATGGTCTGAAAAATGTAAACCTTCTTTGTTCTCAGTACGAACCTGAAACGAAGAAATTACCGGTCGGGAGTGTGTAGGGTATCTCAAAGGTCTAGAGAATCTAGCCCTCTTGTTTTGCTCAGGGTCCTGAGATTGCCCCTGGAATGACCTCTCTCTGGTCTGCTTGTCTCTCCAAGCAAACTGCTTCTGGTTCTCCTCCTCTGCTATGAGAGCCTTGGCCATAACTCTCTCATATGTCTCCATTTCCCACATGGCGGCATCCTTCTGTTGGTTCTGCCTCAGGCCAAGTTGAAATTTCCGTGCTCTCATCAGCTCAGTGGCTACATGCTGGGGTGCGAACCTAGCCAGTCGATCAAACTTAGCACCGTACTCTCTCACTGACATCACACCCTGCTTAAGTTTTATAAACTTCACCTCCCACTGATGCCTCACAATTTTCGGAAAGTATTTATTGTAAAACACTTCCGTGAACTCCTCCCACGTCCAAGGAGTGTGAGGAAACTCTCTCTGCCGATTCTGTGACACCGACTTCCACTAAGGTCCAGCATCACCATCTAACTTGAAAGTGGCACAACACACTTTCTCTACATCATTGCACTGGAGCACTTCAAAAAGTTTCTCCATCTCCTCTATCCATCCCTCTGCCTCTATGGGATCCGTCTTACCCGAGAAGTTAGGAGGTCTCATTCTCCTAAACTTCGCGAACCCGCTTGGCTATTGAGGTGGTCTAGCTGCCTGCTGAGTTAGAGCAGCTGTCTGCTGAGCTACATTGGTAGCCAAGGCTTCCAACACCAGCTCCATTCTCTCCTCATTGCCTCTCCTACCTCCCCTCGGTCCCACTGGAACCGCATTCGGGTGCGAGAGGAATTCTAATCCCCGTGATGTACCAGCAACATCGGGGATCTCCCTCAGAGGAACTTCTCTCTGACCTTCCCTACCTCCGCTGCGTCCACCTTTGAACCTAGGGCCCATACTGGTCCGTCATTGTGAAAATAATAACACTGATCAATACATAAATTGTGAAAACAATCCAACATGAACCTGCAGTTCAACCTAAAGCCTAGGCTCTGATACCAACTATGAGAGCCCGAATTTTTGCACCCAAAAATCTGTGCCATCAGGATCATACTCTGGATGATCCCCAAGACAAATCACAAAGTGTCTGCTTGTATAGCAGAAAGCAAGTAGACACTGTCCAGCAGTGGTAGATTGAGTCAACGCATAAGGCTTGCAAAAAGAAAGCAGCAATAAACAAAACATGAATATATATATATATATATATATATATATATATCAAAAGAATATACATTCCCAAAAAGGAACCAAGAAGAACCACTGGTGATGGACATCTATCACTCAAACAATGGTTCCTGATAGTGGTTCCTGTGGAATGTATAACAATACATAAAAAGGAAAATATCTACAGAAATAAATACAGAAAGTGGCCACCAGGCACACAATAATCCAAAGTTTATACAAAATCCTAAAAAGAGCAGACTAGTATACCCAGACTACGGATAAAAATTGTCCGCCTAGATGTCAGTCTCCTCATCCTTGGCCTCAGCCTCTAGATCAGGTTGGTAGTCAGGATCACTCTCGGTGCCTGGAACTCTAGCCTCAAAACCTAAAATATTAATGAGAACAGGGTGAGCTACATCATAGCTCAATAGAAGAATTCTAACTAAAATGAATTGAATATGCAGATTATGATATCTTAAAGCAGGAAATCAAATCAAAACATGTGAACAGGATAAATCAAATCAAATACTGAGCTTTTAAATAAGAAACAGATGTCATGCAAGTATATGATCAATGACTTAAATTGTAAATGTTTTCTAACTTAAGAAACTCCCGTGAATATATAACACGGAGTAAACAGGAATCTACAGATAGGAAACCCCAACCAATCGTCGTTCACATGAATAATTTTAGGGTGCAGCAATGCCTCATCTATGGAGTGCAATTGTGCCGAGGGATTACAAAGCAGATGCACAAGTGTGTAAGGTACGGATATACCGCCGGGTCAGTGGGGATCATCTGGTTAAATCATCAAATTATATACACACATAGACCTCATGAATCAGATAGCAGAAATCAGGAGTAAGTTTCAAAATTCAAAATCAGAAAATAAGAATCAGATATAACAAGAATTTATGATATGCTAACATGCTTGTTAAAATAGAAATCAGGGCATAGGTATGCAAGAATCATGAAATCATAGTAAAAAATAGTTTAGGTTGGTTTTCTCCTACCTCAGGTCAGACCTCTTTCTAAGAAAATCCAAAGCTTTTTAAAGCGTCATGGTCTGATCTTAGACCATAAATATAGTATACTATGTGTCAGGTAGGTCAGAAAGTCAACTGGCACGGTGTCCAGTAGCATTCAATTCATACAAACAAAACTGGACAAAAATAGGGGTGATTGATCGATCAATACCCTTATTGATCGATCAATCCTCCTTGTTGATCAATCAATAGCCTTCATTGATCGATCAATACTCTCAATTTACTTCACAAGCAAACAGAGGTAGTTGATCGATCAATGCCTTCATTGATCGATCAACACCCTTCATTGATCGATCAATACCTTAATTGATCAATCAATACCCCTTTTTTCTTCACACTTTGTCATAGCAAAATTGATCGATCACCAGCTCAGTTGATCGATCAATGACCTCATTGATCGATCAATAGCTTAAACTTTCAAAATTTCCTCCTTTTGTTCCCTTTTGTAGTTTATAGAGATTGATAGATCAATCCTCTTATTGATCGATCAATACACACAAGTGATCGATCAATGCCTTCATTGATCAATCAATACACTCAAGTGATCGATCAATACCATTATTGATCGATCAACACCAGCCATTGATCGATCACACTCTCTGTGATCAATCAATACTCAGCATTGATCGATCAATTCACTAATTGATCGATCAACACCCTTCGAGCACTGAACTTCTAGAAATTTTCCATGTTCTGCTCCCTTTTAAGTTTTATATGAATTGATCGATCAATGCCTTCATTGATCGATCAATACCTCTCATTGATCGATCAATCTAACATTGATCGATCAATAATGACAGCTCTTGTGTCATTAATGGAGGTCACTTCTTTGACCCAATTTCCACCCTTTTTATTAATGGTTTCCAATAACCATTGATATACACACCAATACAAGCATAAGGGCTTCAACCTTGCCCATTTTAATTTCACAGACATACCTTTATTTGGGCCCTTTTGGGGTTCCGGCAAAATGATCCGAAAGAGGGTTTCGGATCCGAAACTCGGGTTGTATCGCTGGTGTGACTCCGATACGTAATGTATCAACTCCGATTCGACGCGGAGGTCTCACACACACCGGACTATGCTTGAGTTCGTTTATTAAACTCCCCTACCCTAACTCATCTTGACACCGATCTCTCTCTAACCCCATTTTCTCGTAGAACACACTCAATCCCAACCTAGCTACAGATTTCTTTGTTCAAGAACAAGAGGAAGAAGAAGAGAGGAGATCTTTCTGGTCTCTTCCTTCCCTTATAAGCTCTCAAAATGAAATATCTCTGATATTTCATTTTAATCCTAAGTTCGACTTCGGTGTGAAGCACGAACACGATCGATCGCTAACGTAACGTGCCGCATCGACGTCCTAAACAACTCAGACTGAAGCGAGAATTTACATGTGAATTCATCTAACTACGGGGTAACATTATCCCAACTAATATTGATTATTAATTTTAAAATCTATCTCAATTTCTGTGCACGCATATCAAAATACTCAAGTTCTTATTCAAAATTTCAAGGTCGTTACATATACGGGCAGAGAAGATGATGAAGAACAGATGCAACGGTTATATGGCTTTTCTGCAAGAGCAACAAGAGGAGATCTATGTGTTGTTCGATATTCATGTTGCTTGCGAGTACTCAGATGTGTTTCTCGAGGATTTACTAGGACTACTACCAGATCGGAAGATCGAATTTGCGATAAATCTCATTCCAGGTACTGAGCCAGTGTCTAAAGCTCTGTATCGAATGGCTCCTGCGGAATTGCAAGAATTAAAGGAGCAACTGCAAGAACTACTTGACAAAGGGTTCATTCGACCTAGTGTGTCTCCTTGGGGAGCACCAGTACTATTTGTCAGAAAGAAGGATGGTTCGATGCGTCTGTGTATTGACTATCTGTAGTTGAACAAGTTGATGATTAAGAATCGTTACCCGCTTCCTAGAATCGATGATCTGTTTGATCAGTTATAAGGAGCGAGGTTCTTTACGAAGATTGACTTGTGATCTGGTTATCACCAGCTGAGAGTCAAGGCAGAGGATGTAGAGAAGACGGCATTCAGAACCAGATATGGGCACTACGAGTTTTTGGTTATGCCATTTGGATTGATGAATGCACATGCATCTTTTATGGAACTCATGAGCAAGTGTTTAAACCACACTTAGATAAGTCCGTGATTGTCTTTGTAGATGACATCCTTGTCTATTCCAAGACAAAGGAGGAACATGAAGGACATCTGCACGTGGCTTTACAGACCCTCAAAGATCATAAATTATATGCAAAGCTCAGTAAGTGTGAGTTTTGGCTCGACCAAGTCACTTTCTTGGGTCATATTGTCTCTGCTAAGGGTATACAATCGACTCGATCGACAAAAGATTAAAGTGGTGCATTGGTTGGGAACAAGGTAACCGAGGATGCTTAAAGGGTTTATAGTTTCCTCGAGGATACTAGCGATTTGTAGAAGGGTTCTCCAAGCTATCGAGTTCACTTACTCGACTCACTAAGAAAAATGCTAAGTTTGATTGGGTGATCGATTGTGAGAAGAGTTTCAAGAACTCAAGATCGTCTTACTACAACACCAGTGCTAGCTATACCTTATGGCAGAGGAGGTTTTGCTATATACAGTGACACATCTTACAGTGGTTTGGGTTGTGTCCTCAATCAACACAAGAAGGTTATCAGCGTCACGGCTCTAGGCGACAAGGAATATGAGAAGAATTATCCGACTCATGATTTAGAGTTAGCGGCGGTTATCTTTGCTTTGAATATCTTGAGCACTACTTATCACGGTGAGCGTTTGACATCTTCACCGACCACAAGAGTCTCAAGTATCTATTTATCCGAAGGACTTAAACATCTGCGCAATAGCGAGAGGATGGAGTTTTTAAAGGATTATGGTATTTCCATCGATTATCATCACAGGAAGGCCAATGTTGTGTGGCGGATGCTTTGAGCGAAAGTCTTGACTCGATTATCACATCTTGTCGCAGTCTTTGAGGTGGCATCTACTTGAGGACTGGCCTTATGCGATACTGCGATTAGCGTCAAAGGTTGAGGCATTGATGGCTACCATTGTGATACGTTGTTTGATAACGTGCGTAAGCTCCAGATGATTGATGATGAGCTTATGGCCATTAGAAAGGAAGTGATCAATGGGATCAGACCTGATTTTATCATAAAAAATGGTGGTACTTTGCTATTTAGAGATCAAAGAGGATACTTGATACGAACGATCTTAAAGATACAATTTTGGAGGAAGCGCACAAGTCTACGTATGCTATGCATCCTGGGAGTACCAAGATGTACCAAGATCTCAAGCGAAGTTTTTGGTGGAGAGGACTGAAGAAAGATGTTGCAGATTATGTTTCTCGGTGTTTGATCTACCAGCAGGTGAAAGTGGACCATCGAAATGTAGTAGGTTTGTTACAACCATTGCCAGTACCGGAGTGGAAATGGGAAACCATTTCTATGGATTTTATTTTGGGATTGCCGAGCACATTAAGGAAGAACAATGCCATCTGGCACATTGTAGATCGACTGACAAAGTCTGCACATTTTCTGCCGTATCGGACTACATATACAGCCAATAAGCTTGCGGAGTTGTACATGAAGGAGATAGCTCGGTTACATGGCATACCAGTCAACATCGTGTGTGATAGAGATCCGCTCTATACGTCGTAATTCTGGCGACGATTTCAGGAAGGCATGGATTCTAAATTGGAGTTCAGCTCAGCATTTCATCCTCAGACAGATGGACAGACTGAGAGAGTGAACCAGATTATAGAGGATATGTTGCGTGCATATATGTTGGACTTTCATGGTTCATGGTAGATCAAAACAGGTCAGACCTTTCTAAGCAAATCCAAAGCTTTTCAGGGAGTCATGGTCTGATCCTAGACCATAAATACAATGCACTAAGTGGCAGGGATGTCAGAATGTCAACTGGCGCGGTGTCCAGTAGTGTTCAATTTACAAAAATCAAAACAGGATAAAACATGGGGTGATTGATCTATCACCTTACTTGATTGATCGATCAATCCTCCACTTTGATCGATCAATGACCTTATTGATCGATCAACCCTTCAAAATACTCCCAGGTGACAAAGGTTAATTGATCGATCAACACCCTTGATTGATCGATCAATACACCTCATTGATCGATCAACTCCTCAATTGATCGATCACTAGCTTCTTACTCTTCATATTTGACCAAAGAAAATTGATCAATCAACATCTTAGTTGATCGATCAATCCATCTCATTGATCGATCAATCCATCTCATTGATCGATCAATGCCCCCATTGATCGATCACCAGGCTAAATTTTAAATTTCTCTATTTCTGTTCTCACACTATCTTTATAAAAATTAATCAATGAATGCCCTCATTGATCGATCAATCTTTGTCATTGATCGATCACTCTTCCTGTTGATCGATCAACCCTCAGAATTGATCGATCAATTACCTTATTGATCGATCAATGCCCTCAGGCACTGAACTTCCAGAAAATGCTCCAACTGTTCCCACTTAACTTTATACAAATTGATCGATCAATGCCTCTCATTGATTGATCACCCTAGCATTGATTGATCACCAGGCTAAATTTTAAATTTCCCTCTTCCTGTTCTCACACTATCTTTATAAAAATTGATCGATCAATGCCCTCATTGATCGATCAATCTTTGTCATTGATTGATCACTCTTCCTGTTGATCGATCAACCCTTAGAATTGATCGATCAATTACCTTATTGATCGATCAATGCCCTCGGGCACTGAACTTCTAGAAAATGCTCCTACTGTTCCCACTTAACTTTTATACAAATTGATCGATCAATGCCTCTCATTGATCGATCACCCCAGCATTGATCGATCAATCTTCAGGATTGATCGATCAATAATGACAGCTTCTCTGTCATTAATGGCGGTCACCTATTTTTCTTATTTGACCTTTTTCTTTTAATGGTTCCCAACAACCATTAATAGCCTTCTATATACATACACATGAAGCTCTAATCTTACCCTTATTAAGCGTAAAAACTCACCTCTAAGTGGGCCCTTACGGGGTCTCGGCAAACGCAATCCGAAGAGGGTTTCGGATCTAAAATCCCAGATTCGTCACCGTTGTGATTTGAATAAGCAGACTTTCAGCTCCGCTTCACACGCAGCGATTAGCACACACCCTCGTAGAACAAGCACGATGTATCGGCGTTGCTTTAACACTCTTAGCTCAATGATTTCCAACCTAGGTTCTCTCCTAGGTTTAGTTTCACAACAAGAGGACTCCCAAACAACCCTCTAGTACTGCTCACAAGAAATCAGGAAGAAGAAGGTGAAAGGTAAGCATTCCAGCCTTCTTCCTTCTCTTATAAGCCAAGGAAACAAAATATCCTTGATATTTCTGTTTCCTCTCTAAGTTCGGCTCCAGTGTGAAGCGCCTACACATTTTCTACGACATACTAAGCCACATCAATGTCCTACAAGTCTCGGATTTAAGCGAGAATCCACACGTGACCTCATCTAACTACGAGCTAATATTATTTCAAATAATATTAATTACTAATTTTTAATTTTGTCTCGATTTTTGTGCCAAGCACGCATATCGAAGCAGTCAGATTCTTGTTCGAAATTTTAGGGCTATTACACTTATAGTTGCATTAAACATTGCTAACTACGATTCTTCTTGGAAGATATATAGAAGGAATTTTTCCCACTGCTATTGAGCCATCTGGGGAACGACATATTAGATTTGGAAAATTGGTCATAGTTGGATCCTACAAGTATTCCTAGGCAGACCAATGGCTGGGATTGTGGAATGTTCGTCCTAAAATATATCGATCATTCATCCCTCCGACTTCCCTATTCTTTCAACGAGGTAAATTTTTTGGAGTTCGTCGCCTTACTAATTCCAGTTTCTTCCAAAATTGAGCCTTTCATTTATTGATACCAGGAAGATATGATGTACTTTAGGCAACAATCAACATTTGACATCATTGTGGGGGCAGCCAAATCATAGGCGCTACGACTACGGTATGCAACTGAATCATGATATACAAAGTACCTTTCGTGTAGTTTTTTTATCTCCTTTCGTAACAATAGCACAATTAATTTGAAAGATTATTTTCGGAAGCAAAATAACAATAGGCAATTCTATGAAAATTACGTTTGCAATAATGTCGATACTTGATGTGTGGGCGAAGTATATATTCCCACTATATAGACCCCTAACATAACAAAAGAAGCACTGGAGTAAATGTATGTTTGTGACAAATCCCCTTCTTTTTCTTTCTATTATAATAATGACATTGTTAGCCTCGATCCATTGTGTTAATCGTCTTGACTTCAGTTTAAACTAACGTGACGTGACGTGACAATACGGGGCTTCTCTGTCTGAGCCAACTCAAGCGCTAAACATTCTAACACTTTAATGATGTAGTTTGAGTGCATGAAAGTGCTCCTTCTTCATACCAAATATTGCATTTCCACGTAAAGATCACTTCTACGTGACACGACGGGACTAGACAATGCCTGTTGGAGTGCACCATTTTTTGACTAGACAATGCTTGTTGCATTTCCACGTAAAGAGTTAAATGTTGACCTCATCTTCACAAGGATAGTGATTAAGAAACAAAACTATGCAGGGGGTTTTGGTTTTAGTCGTTAATTTGACAGCAAAAGTTTTCTACCATATCAGTTACATTTCATTATGTAATTGGAGTATATTATATGAAGTTATATCGTGAAAAAAGTTTCTATGCTGGGAATTATATAAAGTAAAAAAGATTGGTCAATTTTAGTATCCTTTGATGGAGCTATGGAACTTCATCATCATTTCATCAATATTTTGCACTTGATGGTGTTATTAATTCAATTTGGAAATATATCATATTAAGCTTAAAGTTTGATGTATTATCGATGGTTTTTGTTATAAATTAGAAGATGAAATTGCCGGTTCTTGAACTTTCTTCTAACATTAATTCCGTTAGTTGCCAATCATAAGAGAATTTTAACCTCTTGTAAGTGGATTGGATTTATAGGTTGGTTGGTTGTGTCGCCTCTACCCTCTTGGAATTGTATTTTAAAACTTTTCACTGCAAATTTGCTTGAGACCTTGCAATCATTCACATCTTAATGATGAGAGACCATCTAGAATTTGAGTTCGTACAATTTTGTGTTAATTTCTGTGCTACATTATTTGACAAGGTAATTAGGCTATACCCTTCTCAAGGTTTGCGAATAATTGCAGGTGCCTCCAGTGAGGTACTATTAATAGCATAGAATGAATGTCATGTGCAAAGGTTTTCCTATTATTTTCACCATGCCCATGGGAGGTATCAACCAAATAGTAAAGATTAATTTCCATCGAAATGCTACATGTCAATTATTGGTCTACCAGATTTAAGTTAGTGCGTAGATTTAAGTTAAAAGCTTGTTAGCATGTCATCCTTTGATGAGTCGTTTCTCTATACAGATAAAACTGGAAGTACCGTGATATTATAATATATGTTATGTTCTTTGATTCTTGCCTGATTGAATGCAGCAAGCGTGAATTCACAAAATTTGACAAGTAACATTTTAGAGCAAAACGCAATCCTGTTGTACTAGAGAGTACAAATAGTCACTAGTGATTGTGTTTTTTCTTATATGATAGGGCAAAGGACTCAATATATAGGTTAATTCAAAGTGTATTCTATTTGTTAATTAAAATAGGCTTGCGCATAGAATAGATATCATCTAATTCATGGCTCGTCATTTGCACCACTACTCAAGTACCAAAGGTGGAGGGAATGACTCCCCATTAGGGCTGTCAATGGGCCGGAGCCACTGGGCCCAACTCGGATGGGCCGGGTTCGAGCTAAGTTTTTCAGAATTTAATAAACGGGTCGTGCCAGTCTGGATAGGAAACGGGCTCAAATTATTTTTAAAAAATGGGCTACGTGAAAACCTTGGCGGCTGGCCCTACGTTAATGACCCTACCCCCATCAACTTCATCTTGAATTTTGGGTGACCTCCGCCTTGCGAACTAAGTCGGGATTCAAAAACAATTTTGGCATGGGTACTATGGTTTCCTTATTTTATGCATGTGCATGCACAACGCATTTTGGGTTAGACACCAAACACGCAAGATCTTGTAACTCAAGAGATTGACTAGTCGACTTGGTTTTCAAAGAAGAATTGGAATTTTCAAACATAAGGAAAATGTGCAATTTTTTGTTACTTGATGTATGGGACATTGGTGGAAGTAACCGGCATACTCTGCTGGGATATTTTAACAAAAAATTTCACCCTAGTGCCCATGACATATCCGATGGGTCCAAATTTATAGCATCTGAATTTTCTCGCTATCACCCTATGTACTTTAGTTTGAAAATAATGTTTCCAACATAATTGGTTGATTTGTGTCAATTATGTGTACATGGTTCATATTTCTGAACTTACTACCATCGTTTACACATCCGATAAGGCAATTAATTTCCATAATTCTTGTCATGTAGTTTTTATTCCTAATTTGTTTGTCAAGGGTTTCCAATGTAGCTATGAACATATAGTTCGGTTCTTGCCATAATGCGATGGTGTTCGGAATTGCAAGAAGACACTTGATTTTTATGTGTAATATAAATTTATTTATGTGTCCATCTATATCATTTTATTTGTGTATACTCAATACCCAATCTCCGCTTATGTTGGGCAGATTTTAGGAATCACCCACTTGATTCACTCGCAAACGAGGAAAAGTATGTGTAAAGGAATAAATAGATCATTGGATGTCGCCTCTTGATGTCACTATTTAGGTAAGTATATTCTGTGGTATTGAGTGTTCAATTGAAGATATTATCTTGCATCCTCGCTATCTTGTATTTATCCTAATTGAAGATTGATTGTCTTGTAGAATCCCAATAGGTCATTTACTGTCTAGTTTATTGTGGATAAGGATGCTTACCCTAACGATTTTGTCCTGTTGATTTTTTTGTCTTCTTCTTGTAGGAGATGGTAAAAGGGTTTAAAAGGTTCCGGAGAAGGAGCCAAAGGGCAAAATCAATCGTAATATACTGGAAATTTCCAAAGAAGAGTTAATGACACTAGGGATTGACCTCCTAATTCTTGAGGATTGGTAAAATTTTATTGTATGTAGATTAAAATTTGTAACAATTGGCTTGTTGTACTATTAGAAGCGAATTGGTCGATCTTACCATCGGTAATACGCCGCATGAAGCACCGGGCTTGCCATTTGTGAAGAGGTCCCCATTATGGGCAACGATGGAGTCGATGGACCCATTCTCTGCAATGCCACAAAGAGCCCCACTTTAGTCCCTTAAACCAATTCGACGCATGCTATGTAGGGAATGGCTATAGCTCACATGGTGTGACCTTTGCGAATTTGGTGGCCAATACACAAATCACTGACGAACCAAGAGACCATTTTGACTATGGAAGGACCCTCCGGAGTTAGAGGAGCATGGGTTTGATGTCCAACTATTGTAGCTGCCCTCGAGAACCTCGAAGTTTGAAAGACACGCTAGAGGAAGCGATGGAGAAGTCTTGAAGGACCTCAAAAACTCCAAGAGATTGAGTGTGAGCTAGGTTGTCAAAGAACTAATAGAAGTAGTACTAGCCAATTCAAAGTTAAAACCATAGAACTTGATAAATTGGAGGATGAGGGAATTATGCTTAATGTGTCTAGAGTGTCTTGTGTTGAATGAAATTACATAGTTGGACAAGGAGATTCACGGATATGCAGGGAGGCTGAACATCGAGAAGGAGTCTCAATTGGTTAAAGGATTACAGCCCGATAATTCTCGCTAAAGGTATGGTTGCTCAGTGGGTGTTGTTATGTCGCTTGATTAGTAACAAATTTTTGAATGACTTAAAAATGGTGATAAATCCTAAAGAGTATATCTCAACTTGTTGAAGGGACTATGTTTCTATATGTTAACTTGCTAATCTTTTTGAAACTTATATAATTAAAGTAGGAAATAAGATCTCAGAAAGTTCCACCATATCCAAAGATATATCAAAATTTTGTTTTAGAATTTATACAATATGGTGATTGTAAGTAGGTTTTTGAGATGATGGATATGATAGATAAAGAGTGTCGCCTCTTTCTAGCCGTGGTCATTGATACAGTCATGTGATGTTGCAAAGCTTACGTAAGAGAAGATGGTCTATGCAACTTGAGGGCGATCACATATTGTTCCTTAGGCCCAACTCGTCCGATCGACTTTCGCCTTTGTCTTCTTTGAAATATGTTGTTAACAATCCTTTGAATTAATTTCTTCGTTATTACTAGTTACACATTTATGTGGGTCGATGCTACTCTACTCGATGCTTGGTGGGAAAATAAACTAGTGTTAGTGGTAATTTGGGGCATGATGTCGTGAATCCTTTCTTTGATCGTGAGATGACTTTATTATATAGTTTCGCTTGAACTAAGTAAAGTGTAATGTTATCCACCATGCTAAAAATTGTGTTATTGGGATTTTGTGGGCTAAACCACATACTATAAGTTGCGTTAGGACTTTGGGACTTTGGTGCGGTACAAACCGAACCCGAGAGGCACACTTAACAAGGTGCTCTTTGAACTTCAGCTTCTAAGGCTTCGCTTATCGGCCTAATCTAGGCCACCTTTCAAAGGATCAGCTCTAAATAATCGGTGGCCTTTTTTTGTGATGAGTTCATAAAACTACCGACCCTCTAAAAGAAAGCGTAGGGACCACCGGCAAGATGTTGTCCAATTTGCTGTTCATTAAGACAGATTTTTTCATGTTTTAAAATCTCGATTTCTGATAAGTTTAATTGATGGTGATTCCGAGACAACGAAATGTTCTGTTCGATCGATGCAAAATAAGCATATATCGCCATCTAATGTCATATGGTTCTTTAAGGGGCGCATCACATATGGGAGATGAAGATTGTTTTGGTGGGTTAATTAGCCTTGGAAGATGTCCTAGGGGCTGTAGGAGAACAGATAAATTTACCTCTTCGCCATTTTAAAACAAGGAAAAATTAGAAAATAAAAAATCTATTTTTAGCATCATAATAGGATCATGACCTATTTTTGTAATCAAAATCAATATTGCAGATCACACATGCTAACTAGTAATCAGAAAAAATTTCTACATCCATGTTCAAATTTTATTATAGCCAAAAGGGTCTGCAACTAAGAAGCATCTCAGTAGTCAAAATTGAGCATCATCTATAAATCAAGTGGGGGCCAAAATCGGATCGGCTAAAATAAGCAAGCATGAAGAACATAGCTTGAACCAATATTCTTTGTGGCTACAACTCTCCCTAAATTTGAAACTTAGTGCGGTCAATTTTTAAGCGCTATCGCACCTAAAATGTGACAGAGTCATCATTAATGCACAAATTGAAAGAGGGAGCCTACTATATCAATTATAGTCCTTTCGCTAATAAAACCTGATAAGTGGACTTAAAATTTTGATATTAGTATAACGTGCCTAAGAAACCGAAAGAATATAAGAGGAAATTTTGGACAAACAAACTTACATTTTGGAAGGACTTAGAAATGCTCGAGAAATCGCCCAGTCAAATTGAAAAGGAAAAATTAAAAGTCTAATTGTTAATCTTACAAAAAAAACAGTAATGATGATTTTCTTTTGAAAACTCAATCACCACAATCATAGATGTAATTCAACTTTCGGGAGGCACCGTTAACGATAAAATATCCAAATTTATGGCCAAGGATCACACTACGAAAAGTTTTGGGAAAAAAAATTTGCTGCGACACCGTCATAGCCCAAAAGTTGGCAATAAAAAAATATCATGCCTGATTTTTTCAGCAGTCTAAAGTTTGAATCCAATGTTTACAATTTAAGAAACAAGCAATATAGTGAAAGACATTACTAATTGATGCGGGAACTTACTAAATGTAATGCTAGGACTGAAATTAAGATTAAAATTAATTTCTCATAATAAATTACCACGGAAAATTCTAGAAATTTAATTAGGTGATTTAATTCCGACCCAAAATAGCGTTACTTTCGTATACGTTCCCTATCACGGATCTAAAAGACTAGAGTTTTTATGAACGGCTAGATCTCCGACAACTTTAGAGCGTCGAACGAACTCGCAAGCAAGTTCTCTCGATACCAAACGAAAATAAAAGACAAATAAATTAATAATGAACAAAATATTGATTTTGGGCTTTTATGAGATCAATAAAATAATTAGGCTTATGCTACTTACACAAACCATAGATCTAAAGAAAATAGAGATGGAAGAAGAGTTGGCATCGCACCAAAACGCAAGCGGGAATCGAAGAATCGCTCTCTGTTTTGAGAGAATCACACCCTCACGAAAATTAAAAACTCTCAAATTTGCATAAGCAATTTTCATTAACCAAAAAATTATAATAAAAGTGTTTACAAGTCTTTAAATAGACTAACTAATGCATAAAATTAGAAATCCTACTATAACTCTAATTCAAATAAAAGAAATAACTCTTACCTTTTAAAATAAAATAATAAAATATACTAATCCTAATTCAATTAGGATTCTTGAAATTCGTTACTTTATGCGCAGGCTCCGAAAACTGATCATAACTTCTTTAATACTTGTCGGAATTGCTCAAATTTTAGCTCGTTGGAAAGCTACTTCGATAAGCTTTCAAATATGACCAATTTCAGATTATCCGACTTCGTTTGACACTTCAAAATAGGTCAAACATAAAAATAACGGGATTAAAAATTGAAGACCCCTAATAAATTTTGAATTTTCTTCTTTCTAATCAAATGAGTCTATTTTTTTAAAAAAACTCATTCATGGGTCCACTTTCTCTTTTGACGTCTCTTCTTTATCCGATTACGATTCAAACAAGCGGATCTAAAATACGCATCACTAGTAGTATCCCAATTATCTTTTATTACAGTCAAAGGCGTCTAGCTTCACAAGTCTGAAAAAAGTGACGCCAATACTAAAGTTGACTGTGATCCCCGAACCAACGACCACCCCGCTACAAAATTTGACTACATTGTTCTTTGAAGGGCTCATCATCCAGCGCTCGTATCATCGGGTTTACACCCGGGTGGAACTTTAATTTTCATATCCTGTCCGAAAAGTAATATTCTTTAAATTACTATCGCAATCACCGACGATAATGAATTAGATGAAGTGTGCTCCAAAGAACAAGCCAATCAACATGGTTTTTGGAATTACCTCCCAGATCCTCTTATTTAATTGGATGAACTTCGTTGTGTGAACCACTAAGTAATCCTTCATCCCGGATGCATTAATGGCGTCCCGATGATCTGTTGCATACGTTCCTCATATAATAATATGAGCATAGAAATTTATACTTTCCAATGAAGGTGTAGAAACAAATGGGTATAAAGGCACGTACAGACAGCATTCATTCCCCTCGGATTTGTGGATTACATCTTTCCCTTCAAAACCAAATAGCTCAAAGCATGCATGTTCTCGGCCGTTTGACAAAACGACATACGGTTTAGGACCAAGCTCTCGTAATTTGCTGAACCCTCGTCTGCTAAGATGTCTTTCATGGAAGCACTGGTAGTGTCCTCCATCTGTACATGAAAAAGATGCCCATATTTCCGATATTGAAATCAACTATATAAAATGAATGATTACCAAAAAAGAAACTCCACCAACAAAATTAAGAGTACTACTGTAAGTGCAGGTGATTTTTGTGTGGGGATTATATACTATAAGACTCACCCCAGATGGACCTCCAATATATAGATTTGATGATACTATAGATGCACATTGATCCTGAGCTCTTCGTAATAGATAACCATATATGAAGCAATATATAGATTTGATGCTACTATAAGAGTCTCTAATTACCTCTGCACATGATAAGCATGTACATAGTAAAGCGAAAAACATCTCCACCTAATAGCAGTTCATAGTAAGAAAACAAATAAAATCAATTCGCATAGAAGATTGATGAAATTAGATGCAGGAGAGAGAAGGAAGACTGGTTGAAATTAGTTACAAACCCTCATTTAAGTTTGATGCGCTTTCTATTTGTGTGGTGGATTAAAGTCTCAAAGCTACATTGATCATACTGTGTTCCCAATGCACTTTACCATAACCTACACTGATGTTCACTTTAGGCAAGGCAATTGGACACTAGTTCATGAAGAAGGCTGCATTGTAGCAATATGTAGACTTTCACCTAATTTTTTTAGGCAATTAATTAATTATTTGGGACCCTACCAGTTAAGAGATACCTTAATGTCACAGCTCTCATCCGCAACCGCGAGAAAGGATGCTTTGTGGAACTAAATGCAATTGAATACCTCACATACGAACACCATTTTCAATGCTAAGTGCACCAACCCAGATAAATTATTTCGGAAAATAGGAAATCGAATAATATTCCGGAGCAAGGGGAACAAAGCATTTCACAGCTTTTCATTTGATGACTTCCACAGAAAGTGGTGGAGAGCATCATACAGTAGATCCAGAGCAGATTTAATCTGCTGTGGTGGAGAGCAGGCAGGGAGCTGTGTCTGTTCTTATAGGAGCTAACCGAAATACAGCCCAAGAGACCCCTCCTCACAAAGTTACACTAGTTATTTTTGTACATTTTAATAACCAGTTGTTAATTTCATAATCCTAAAATTTCTTTTCCAAATTTTCCTGGAGCACCGAATGATTGCAGAACCTAAACAGGGTTATATTATGCACACTTGTGCCGAAATTTATAGGGAAGAAAATGGGTATGATTGACATGGACCTGACCTAGGTTAAGAGCCAGGGGTCGGACTTGATGGATCAGATCGGGTCCAAAACTCGGACCCCAGTTGGAAACTAGGTCAAATTTTGGTTCCGGAGCCAGTGAGAATTGGACCTGATCTGCGTCATGTCCGGGGGTACCACGACCTCACGGATGAATACTTTATAATTACAAGCATTGATAGGTAGGGGAAGCTGAAGGATAAAACCTATGTTAACCACCAGGTTGGAAGTAGGGGAAGCTCAAGGTATGCTAATACCAATACAATCACTTTCTAATACCAATACTAACATTGTGAGTACAGAATGCATGCAAGTTATTTTCTCAAGCATAGCTACACCGAACCTGTAATAACTCCAAATACCCACCACACATATGAAAGGATACATGGCTCATTACCCTACTCAACATTAATATATTTAAATGCGACAAATTATAAAGAGAGAACATAGCAAATATTACCTCCATCAGCTAACTTTGTCATCTGCCTCAACAATTTGTAAGAAAGTAATGAACACAGAAACTGTTGATATTATAGAGAATATGAAGTAGGCTCATCAAACAATAACCAATCAGTTTTTATAGTTTCTTCTTTTATCTACACAATCATGTAATGATTAAGGTCGGCTCCAACATAAACTCAAATCCAAATTCGCAACAACGCATCCGTAAAAAGTGAAAGCCCAATACCCAACTATAATTGGGGATGTCCCCGTTGAAGAGTACAATCAGTAATGAATATGTTAACAATAGGTATCGTAGTTTTTCATATGCAATTAAATTATTACTCTGTGTTGTTAAGTGATACATTTTTAATTTGATTTAATTGAGCACCATGTTCTGGTTTGCATGAAAGGTACAATTTCGACCGTAATATAAGTTATATCAGGAAAAAGATCTCTTCTTGTTAGAGACAGCACAAGTACAAGCTATTGGTTTAGATCAAGAAAAAACTTGAGCGGGTACTGAACCATTTCTATATCTATCAATGGGGAGATATAAAATTATAGGAAATGTAATACTTTGTAAATCATGATTCAGTTGTATACCTGTGTCCCCACATCTATGGCTCGGCTGCCCAACAATGATCTCAGATGTCACTCGTCGCCTAAAGTTATAATTGTAAGGAAGTTAATCTCCTTTCTTTGTTTCTTCAGGAAAGTTATTTCCCGTTTCAGAAATTGCACTTCCACAGTTTTTGCTTCGCAGATTCGAATGCTCTCTTGAATCTCCTTTCTTTGTTCCTTCAAGATAGTTATTTCTCGTTTCAGAAATTGCACTTTCACAGTTTTTTCTTCACAGATTCGAATGCTCCCTTGAAGATCCTTGTACAGGTCTTCATCACACCATTGGAAAAAGGTGCATCGCTTCTTCTCCTACACATAATTGAAGAGGATATGTTACTAGTAATTTATGAATGACAGCGATCGCATAAAAAACATAGCATTTAATGAGGGGCATACTTCCAATGGGCATCGGAAGAACCAACCGTTTGGGTAATCGGTAGATGTCGACCTAACAATTGCACATGCCCCTGCACCGCAAGGGCATGCCCTTGATGGGTGAACCTGCATATAGACTTCAAACAAATATGCAATGCTTGAGTAGACAGTGATGAACGTTTGCAAAACAGCATCAAAATAAAATATTCAAAGTAGAAAACAAGAGTTAAACATTGCTAAGTAACCACCAATCTGACTCATAGAAGTGAATAAACAAAAACCCTCGCATTAATGTATACTCATTACCCTACTCCCTTATACCCATTCTCTTGAAGAAGGTACTCGTTTGAAATTCCTCCAGTTAAAGCATAAAACTAGAAGCGATAACTAAAACAGAATATAGGATCACTACAAATGGAATTACTAAAATGGACTAAATAATAGAAAACACGGCAGAGGAGTTGCCAATAAACAGCACTTGATTCAAAAGTACATGCCAACATGGTCCAACCAATGTCACCGTGAGATAGAAGAACCTTCAAATGAGTGGGCATTGCCGACTTCCGAGCAGCGGACCTACGACGCTTGCATATGTGGCCTTGTACTAATCAATTAAAAAATAATTAGAACAAAACTCCTGCGAGGGAATGCCTACTAAAAGATTCGCACTAATAACATGTTTGCAGGGCACACCACATTTCTATCACAACGCACAAGTGCAGGTGAGCTTTTTCAAAGAGACTGTGTACTTCCCATCTTCTAACATGCACTCATATTCTAGCGTGCCCACAATTCAAACCATGCAATGTCTTGATTGTCACTCCAACTTTCTCAATCGTCGATAAATTGATGGGACAACTCCGTTTTCCAAGCTATCTGTGTGGTCATGCAACATGAGCATTCTCCTCCCAAGCTTCGTAAACATGCGTACAAGATCTAATAAAGTCATTTCCCGATAATGGACTAACAATTTGCCAAACAACTTAGAGAAATCGTTTGTGACATGGACTGATTTGATGGCCCTCTGGGTGAAAGCCACTGACCAATGTTTTTTATCGATCGCTTCAAGCCATGTGAATGCATCCTTAGAATGGAATCGGATAATATTATAGTTAGAATAGAACTCCTCTGTCGTATATGCCCTGGCAGCTCCCCAAAATGCCTCCTCCATCACAGGTTCGTCATGGTATTTCAGAAGCGTCCTACAAATATGACGGGCACAAAACCTGAGCTCACAAACTGGATACACTTCCACGGTAGCGTTAACCGTTCGTTCCAATCTGTCGGACATAATTACCAACTCGCAGGGGGTACCATCTTTTAAGAACCACGTCCAGCTATCTCTACTATCTTCCTCGACGACGACATGTGCAACGGGAAAGGCATTATTGTTTTCATCCAGAGATATTGCTGATAGAAGAAACCCGTCATGTTTGCCATGTAAGCGACACCCATCTAATCCCAACAATGGCCGACACCCATTAGGGAAGCCGTTCATAGAGGCCCGCGAGCATTTGAATATCCGAGAACATGGCTAAGTGTCGCTACCGTGAATTTGACAATGTTCCCAGAATTTTGTTTTAGACATGCCTCGCAAAAGGAATAGAGTAATCAGCAGGAATCTTCATAAGACTCCCGCAATTGTATGGCATGGAAACCAATCCCGGAATCACTGTCGGACGTACCATCACTTATTTGCTCTTCTACACTGTACTCATCCCCACTATCCATCGTTAAGCCACCTATTGCATGGTAAGTAGACGTACCATGTATCTTATTAAGTTTGTAAGCCTCTTTTCGTGCATTAAGATTGGTTAATGCTAACGGTTATGTTTGAAGAGCAAAATTTAAAAGCATAAAGAGGGAATTTGAACCAAAGACTTTATGAGTTTGATGTTTTATAGATAAGCAATTCATTATTGTTTCATTACTGTCAAGCCTCCATTGGAAAAAATGATAATATTGTTCCTGGTAACAAAGTGCTCATTGGATAAAATGATGTCATATATTACACAATCATGGAAGGTCAGCTTAGGAGGAATGGGTGCAGGTGGTGCATTTTTAGTAGTTAAAGGCCTAATAATAAATTTCATTTGTTGGCCATGCCTCCTTTAACTAACATTTGATGGCTCTCATAGACTCTAGGTCTAAAGTTTGAAAAGCCCCACTGATGTAATTTCCAAATATTGTAGAGAGCCATATCAGTGAAAACTCAACAGTGTACTTCCACTGATTGGTGTGCTCATATTCGATCAGGTACCTAATACCAACTCATGTTTGAATGATAATTGAAGGATGCAAATGCAACGAACTGTAACCCAAGTTAATATTTTATTTGCCTGTTAAAATAGATGCATTAATCGCAATGCAGAGTAATAAAGTGATAATATTAAGTGCAGAGAAAGAAAACCAAGTTTGCAGGTAAAGAAGAGCACGTAAACAGAGAAATGAGAAGTAGCTAGCAAGTCCTCCATAATTGTCATATATGACAACTCAAACTGTCTTAAAATGATAAAAAGAGTTTCGAACAATAGCAATATTTAAAGCCGTGATATCTTGTACCATGTTTGAATATATAGCCACAGCACCACCAAAACTTGTATTTATTGTAAGCTACAGCAATACTGAATTGTATGCTATTTTCAGCCATTGAGTACACCTGGTTCCAGAACTGGGTCCACAATAGGCGGTGGGGGAGCTACATTATATGTTGTTCTCGTTGCCTTTGGCAAGCTCGGATGATTTTTCTTTAATATAATTAGCTGCTTTGTCTAGTAGAATAAAGTGGTCTCTTTCATGAAATGAAGTGATTTATTTTTGTGCTCAACAGCGTTGTCGTCCACTGATTTGTTAAGGCTATGGGTTAACCACTCGCGTTGTGAGTGTCTATGTGGCGGGCACTACATGCACGGAGCCATGAACATGCACTACAATGGTGAAGAGAACAATTCTGTAGATTGGGCCATCTGGCTCTAAGCATGGGTGCAGGGCTCATAATCACAATAATTATCTATCAAGCTAACTACTTAAGGTAAAGTACACTTATAATGCAAGGGAAGTAGATAAAAGAAAGATGAAATCTCTTCACATGCATTTTATCAAACAGCTTTTTAGTCTCAGAAAATCACTTAGAACCCATTCATATCAAACAGTTGGACGACCGAATATATATACAATGAATGATATATATATACATACACACGTTAGAGAGTGAGAGAGTTAATCCACACATTTTTTGCTTACCAAGGCTACTGAAATGGCCACCGAGATGATATTGAAGCTCCTGGTATGAATGCCGTAGCCGGAGTTGGTAGGAAACCCCTAGGTTAGGGTTTAGTCCCAAAGGGATCTTCAGTCGGTGACGAGGGAGGTTGTTGGGCTGCGATTTCTAAAGCAACACCCCTCCGATTTTGCCCTAAGTCACTTGAAACTCCTACAGTGGAAATGACATATGTGCCCCCTGCTTCATCATCAGAACGAGGGATTGGAGAAGATGAACCAGAGGGTCTTTAGGGTTTAGGGTCGTCGTTTACAGGTTGGAGAAGATGAACCAGAGGGACTTCAGGGTTTAGGGTCTTCGTTTACAAGTTAGGTTGGTGTCCTTGTTGATGCAGGAGACTCTGTTTTGGAGATGAAGAGAAGGGGGGTTTGAAGCAGAGAACGAGGGTTTGGAGAAGATGAACCTGAGGGAAAAATCATTTAGAGGCTAGGACTTCATTATCGGCTTAAGAGAACGAGGGTTTGGAGAAGATGAACCATAGGGTTTGGAGAAGATGAACCACAGGTTGGAGAAGATGAACCACAGGGACTTCAAGGTCTAGGGTTTAAGCACGGGTTTCTTCCTCGGGAAAATCACCCATCAAGAGAACCGACACAATTTCGGCATCAGGGGCAATTGCGTAGTCACACTCTGAGGCATGGACCTTCATGCATGCTAAACGGCCGGCTATCGGACGTGTAAACCCGTATTGGGGCGCTATCCCACAAGTTAAAAAAAAAAACGACCGATTTCGTGTTAAATTAGTTTGGGGGGCCTATTTTGTACTTTTCTCTTTAAAGTATGAGTTGGTAGCCAATTCATCAGAGGATTTAGCTTCACCATGAAAAGAAGCTCTCGGTTTTTGCTCCTCTCAACAAGAGGATTGTCAAAAGCATGGTACCTCTTCTTCTAATTTACTCTTATCTTCTCTTATTTTTATTTAATAAAAATGTGCAATACACAAGGATAGGAATCAAGTTGAATGTGGCGAAAGACATGTCACAAACTAGGGTGAATTAATGTTAGTAGGATTTTTAGTTTTCAGGGGATTTTGAGGAAACGGTTGGATCGTCTGATGGTAGGCACATGATCTCAAGATCCATTGTGTGGAAGATTAGTACGCATCATGTGGTTCAAAGCAATCAATCGTTTTAGCACGTGAAACCCGAGTTGAAATAAAAATTCTCAGGTTGTAAATAAAGGTAACCATTGTAATATCATTCATTGAATATTTATCATATTATAAATTTAGAATATGTTTTTATGTGTGTTGCCATAATTCTGTGTGATTTGTTTTGGGGTACCCTGCTTTGCAACCCTAGATTTTTACTCTCTTTGTTTGGCTGATGGATTCTTAAGCACACGATGAAGATTAACCTAATAATTTGTTATTGCTACTTCATACACTTATCCATGGGTCAAAATATCGTCCGATACCAATACGTATTGGACGATACGTATCGGTTTTGGACCTCACCGATACGGTACATTCAAAGTACCGTATCGGTGCCTCCCATACAAAAATCTAAAATATCAGACAATACATTGGAATGTATCGTCCAATACCGATACGAATCATCCGATACGTATCGGTTTTGGGGTTGGACGATACGTATCATTTTTCCAAGATTTTAACCCATGCACTTATCTAAGAGATGAGAATTTGTAGACACCCAAATTTGGCCCAAGGCATGATCAACTCATTCTTCGAGAAAGACATACTCCCGAGCTTCCGAAAGCACTTTTCGGACCCTTAGAACCCATACCGGACCCTTAGAACCCATATCAGACCTGTAGGATACTGGACCAAGCCCAGACCCACAAGTCACCACTTTTCATTGCTGGGTAAAATAACCCATGTGTGCATAGTATGCATGCACACATGCTTTTACACATGCGTGCATAGTATGCATGCATGACCAAATTGTCTCTTTCCCAGAATTTGGCTCCAGTACGGGGGCCTTAACTTCTCAGTTTTGAATTGGGGATTTAAAGCATGCATGCATAGTATGCATGCATGTCGTAAAAACCTGCATATCCGAGATGATAGATTTTGAGTTTTGGTGTTTGACTTGTAGACTTTCCCGAACTTTAGGGAGTGTTTCTTTAGGACCCATATGCCCCCAATAACCTTAGAAACCACCCTTATGCCATTCAAGTGGCTACCCTATCATCCACCATTGAAACCCATTCCCACCTTCTCCATGCCCCTAAAATCTCAATCCTTAGATTTCACATTACCTAATTTTAAACCCTCCATTAGTTATAGCCCCCTAATCACTCCCCACTCTATAAATAGAGACCCCTACCCCTAACTTTTCTGCGCTTGAAAAAATTCTTAAAGAAGAAACTCTAGCAAAATACCCCCTACCTTGACCATTCCTAATTTCCTAAGCTAAAAGCTTAGCTTATATTCCCTTCAATACCATCACACCTTCAGCTCCATTACCCTCCAAGCCTTGAAACCTTCAGACATCCCTTCAATTTATCGTTTTTATTCATCACAGTTTAAGGTCATTTTTTTTAACATGGTAGGGAATATACTTCCTGACTTTCACACATCCTAGTTTCACCAATTGTAGCAGTGGAACTAATTTCACCCTTAGTGATAAAGGCCAGCTTTCAAGTCAAATCACTCTCAAAAATAATCAAAATGCCTACAAATGCAATTGGTTCCTGACTTTCAGACATCCTAGTTTCACCAATTGTGGCAATGGGACTAATTTCTCCCTTAGTGATAAGGCCAGCTTTCAAGTCAAATCACTCTCAAATGATCAAAATGCCTACAAATGCAATTGGGAAGTCACTGATGCATTTATGGAACGAGCTTGCAGCAGAGTCGCAGACACCTTTGATTTGCGAGAAAATTGATGCCCATGAGCTTTCTGTGCACGTAACATAAAACAGAATGGTAACAAAAATACGAGATATTTTTGGGAGAGATTTTTAAATGATTTAAATATTTTTAGAAAAAAAAATTAAAAAGAAATTTTTAACATCAGTCAGTTTGGCCAACAGGTCCGATATGTTTCAAGCTTGGGACCGATGATAAAGCTCAAATATCGGTTTTTATCTCTGCATCAGACCAATGAAAACTACAAAAAGCAATATAAAAAGGGAACCCTTTGATGCTTGTTTCCCTCTTCCCATACACCATAGATCCATGCGAGGAGCCACGGGCGGCTAGAAAACTTATAGTCCTTGGCAATGATTAAAGTATCAGTCCATTTGGTGCAGGTGAAGTATATATAATTTCCCTTATAATTTTTTTTACTTTATTTGGGTGCCACCAAAGAGTTTCTTATTAGGTAGTAGAATAAAATCATCAGGACTTCTATAGGACCTTCTATCTTATGCCACAATTGGCACACATTAGAGGATAATACATTATAGATAATACATACATGCAGATCTGATGATCCCAACAATCTGGTCAAAGCACTATTGTTAGTTTCGTATACATTATTGCAGATCCGATCACGATGCATCCTTTTGATGGTCAGGAATTTACTCCATCTTTACATAGTGGCCACTGTTTATTACCCGGTAAAAATTTTATAGTTTGTCCTAAAACTTATAATTCATTGTTCCCATACATTTTGGGCATAGGCAAAACATGAAGAAACTATAGGACTAGCATTTTAATAGTTGAAAGCAAAATTGATTAAAATATTAAGTAAAATTTCATCACTAAAGGGGATTATTTGTGCCCCTATTCACCACTAAAAGAGCATCTAAATCTTTTACAAAAAGGGGATTATTTGTGCCCCTATTATTTGTGCCTGATTAAGATCAGATGCACATTAAGATCAGATGCACACTAAGTCCCAAAACTAACAAAACCAAATCCCCAATATCCAGAAAAGGGAAAACAAAACTGATATCACAAAATACCAAGAAAAATAGAACAACTGCATCATCCACAAAAAGTAAAGTTAACATATAGAAAAACAAATATCATAGCAATATGAACCATTCATCCAAAACCAAAATCACAAAAAACCAAGAAATATCCAATACCCAATTTCATAATAAACCAAAAAATAAAAGGATATGTCTCGGTATCTTAGCCACCCGAGACAAATTTATCGTCTTGGGAATCACCAGATACATTACTTTTGTAGTACATTGTATCGGATAACAGAGATGATACGTCTCAATATCGGCATAAAAAGGACCTTCCCAAAATACACCACCGTCTATAAATGTTTCGATTTTAAAGGCCTATATGTACTTAAAAGCCCTAATCACCAAGAAAACTGTAATGATATGAGATGGGGAACACCTAAATTGAATGAGGCATTGGAAGAGGTCTCGGAGTCACCAAAATCGGTCGAAGCAAGAAATATAGCACTTTCAATAGTATTTTTAGGCTATTGAATACGGCTCTCAATAGCATTGTCTCTTCTTTTTTTTACCTATATCGCACCTAGTCGGATATTAGTACTATATATAATAGCAAACAACCAAGGACATTTTCATAATATAAATATATATATATATATATGCAAAGACATAGGTTTGTTGAGGACCCAGAATCCTAGAAGCCAGTGCTACTTAGGTACACGGCACGGGTGCCAAGTGGCAAGGTGTCCTTAAAGTGTCGGCACAGCAACTTCTAAAAAACCCAATACTTTTTATCTCACACCATTAAAGTGAATTATCATTGTGTCACGTGGCACACATCTACTATCATTGTGCCATGTAAACCATCCGATCGGTGAACTTTAATATCAGCCATCAAAATTAACAACAATCGTTGAAATTAGAGTGCACAAATCAGATGGTTCGAATCTCTCAAAAAGTTTAATCACCATATGGTGCTTAAATAATGTTGAAACGATCTTATACCATTCAAATTAGACTTTAATCTCACACCAATAAGCCAAAGATTACCATTTTACCATGTGATGAACATTTGTGATCAATCTAAATTTTCCAATTGGAACGTGGCTCAACTGAAAGAAACATGCCTATAAGTGGATGTGAACCATCCAATTGATGATCTTTAAATCTCCCTACAATACCATTTTTAGGCCCATTAAAACTGAAAACTGAAATCCAAAGCATGAATGTGGAATGTCTTTTTGGGGGGCCTTTTTTTCCAATAATAATTTCCTTAAGTGGGGTTTTTGAATCTGATGCTCAAATAGGACTAAAATTACCAAAAAATAAATAAAGAATTAAATATTAGTCAAAGAAAAATATTACTGCCACACCCATTTCTATTTCAGCCACATCACTCAAACAAAGTATGCCAATATCCCTACTGTATGATAGAGACCATCAACGTGGCAAGCCTAAAGCACGTGGCAGGCCTAAAGATCATAATGATCAAAGGACCCTACTGTATGATAGAGATCTATATCAAATAGTCAATCTCAGAAGGTACATTTAAGCTAATTAACTTGTACCGAATCTTCGAAAACAATCGGGCTTCGTTTCTGGCGGGAGAAGGATGATAGTTCGATAACCTTAAGAGTGTTCCTATTATAAAAATAACCTAAAAGAAATAAAACAAAGCACTTAGGGTTTTATAGAGAGAAGGTGATTACCAATCAGCCACGAAGATGATCACAGATCAGCCACGAAGTAACATTCGATCGCCTTAATCAGCAACGAAGAACACATTGCCGTGCATTTAGGGTTAGAATAAAGTTGAGACGTAAGATGAAGCCATAGTCTAAAAGATGGTGACGATGGGGTGAAGCATTTAGGATTTCATACAGGCGGGAGAGAAGATGAGATGAAGTGTTTTGGAAATAGATATGTTTTAGTGGAAATAGATGTTTTAGTGGTGTGAAACCGTTGGCACCGTTCTGGGTTTTTGATAGGCTCGCAAAAAATAACTTTATGCGGGCGTCTTTCTTAAGTACCCGGGAAAGGGTGTCGGGAAAAGTTCAAAATAAATTTATAGTGGAACCAGGTGGCAACTTCGTTCCCTCTAGTAGCGCCTTTGCCCCTTTAGGGGTAGGGTAGCTACAACCTTGTCATCTAGAATAAGAAACGAAAAATAACGACAAGAAAATAAGGATCCCACTCTTGAAAATTTCCAAAAAAAGTGTTATATAACCAATTCAATTGAGTATCACCAACTATCAATAAAGTAAAGCTCATTATTGAGAGGCCTATACAAAAAATATAAAACATGCATAAGATGAGTATGCAATAAAAGTATCAAATATATAGAAGAAAGGAGAAAAATGTGATAAACAAAATCTATTACCAAGATGATCTACAAAATAATTCATTACATCAATAAATAAATAAATAAATAAGTTACTAATTGCATAGTGGAAATAGAAATTTAAAAAAACTATCATGCTTTGTAAGAATGTACCTTTTCCCAATGCCGCTCATTCCCAATACAATGCGTTCAATTGTTGATTTACTTCTACATCAACAACAAGTATATGGTTTCAATAATGTAAGATCAATACATTCAAAGACTATTAAAAATAAATGCTATGTTGAACATAATGTAGAAAATATAGATCAAAACATTTTGATTTTACATAACCAAACAAAAATGCCCCAAAATAACATAAAATATAGACATCCAATTCAACATAAAGCGAAGTGAGTAATCTAATATTTCCCAATTCAATCTCTCTCTCTATGCGTCATTTATTGTTGAATCATACGATGTAATTAGAAAATTGATACAAGGAAATGAATAAATCTTGCTTCCAATGGGCACACTCCAAATAACATGAAATAAAACATGTTTCCGTAACATTGAATAGCAAGTAACAAAGCCCATGTGAATGTGCCCTAGATACTTCTCATTCGTTGCAACAGAATGAATATTCAAGCCACGAATTCAAGCAGATCATATAAACAAAGATGATGCATGAAAAGCAAGAAAGAACTGCTAAATAATTTAGGAGACTAGAATTTGGTTTCCTGCATTTGCTTAATATGTGGTCACAAGCAAGACCTACAAAAGCAAAAAGAGATCTAACTTGCCAAACCAAAATCAAGCATACATATCCTCAAATCTTATAAAAAAACTTACCTTATTCTTCTATTTTACGAGCCTACACGAATATGACTTTTTCATAGGAGGTAATAGATTCTCTTTTCCATGTGAATATGTACACAACATTGGAGAAACCTCTCTTTCTATTTATAATAAAGGAAAAAGGTATGAAAGAAAGTGATAACCCCGACGTTCCAAACATTGAGCCTCTGTACTAACTAAAAATTTCATTAGATTCATTGGCTTAGAAGTTAGAACCCTTTAATTCAAGTAAAAAAATTATGTTCACAAGTGATCCACATTTGCCTTTCCATATAAAACACCTACTATAAATATATTCCAAAAATCTACCATAAATTCTAAACATAGCAAGTCCTAAATTCAGTTTCTTTTGCCGCCCACCGATTGGCATACAATTGGATCAATCCACTCAGTTAAACACTTAAACTAAAACACGAACTTTAAGAAATTGAAAGTCAAATTTTGACTGTGATTCAACGATCTAGATTTTAAGACTCAAAAAATATGTGATAAAGAAATTATTTTGAGATTTTTTTTTAGAGAAGATCTCAACATTGCTACCTTGCTCCACTTGGCACCCAACGGAGACCTTTACGTGGATCTTGGAGTACGATGAGGGTACTCCACAAGAGTACCTCCTCAGCATATATATATATATATATAGAGAGAGAGAGAGAGAGAGAGAAATGGCGAAAAGCATCCGGATGCAGCTCTCCAGGCATGATCCAACTAAAATAACACCCATTTCGGATCGATCAGCCATATGACATGTAAAAAAATACTATTTACCTCCATTAATGGGTCAAAGATAAGGTGACGCCCCACAAATGGTGCATTGATTTTATCGAACTTTGACCACATTTTTTTATGGAGGATATGCATCATATAGAGCCCAAATTATTTGGGTGATACCTGGTAGATGTTATCCAAGTTGTCGTGACACCTGATCCTCGTGATCAGTGCTACATGGTGCCCAGATGGTATGGGTGCCGCCCTCAAAGCTAAATCTGGCATCCAATAGAAGGATCAGGAGCCACGACAACTTGCCCAAGGTCGATTATGTATCATCTAAAAACCATGGAATATTAGACAATTGGAAATTTTCAATGCACCATGCTTGTTGGGCGAAACTCGATATTGGAACTATGATTTGACGGAAAAAAAGGCCAAAAAATATTTAATATTTTATTAAAACCTTAGGGGGACGGGTTAACCCTAAGGGGAATGGTTGTCATTTTAGGATTTGGGTACCAATGTCCTAGGGAGCCATTTTCGATATATATATATATATATATATATATATCGAGAGAGAGAGAGAGAGAGAAAGAAAGAGAGAATACGGAGAATGTGCAATCCCAAGTAGCCCAAAATGCTACAATCCAATCAGTTGGGCATCACTTTGCACCCATCACGAGGATAGAGTGTCACAATAACTTAGGCAAGGTTGATCAGATCATGGATCGAAATTTCATCCGATACCGATACGTATTGTCCAATACGTATCGGTATCGAAAGTCACTGATATGTATCGTCCGATGCGTATCGGTGTTGGAAGTCACCGATACGGTACATTGAATGTACCATATTGATCTTTTATATGTATTTACCAGACGATACATTCAATCTATCGTCCGGTACTGTCCGATACCGATACGTATTGGTTTTAGGCTCGGATGATACGTATCAGTTTTCCGGCATTTTAATCCTTGGATCAAATCCCATACAAAATAAATAAATTAAATTTTATGACTTTTCTATTATTAAAAATGTGGTCAAAGTTGGAAAGATTCAATGCACCAGGTTGATGGGGCATTACGTTTGTTTGACCCATAGTTTGAAGGCAAAAATAAATTTATTACAATCATTTTTTAAATCATGTACCACATGGCACAACACTCCAAAACGGGTGTTGTTTTGGAGATTACGTGACACGTGATCTAACATTGATGTGTAGTGCGAGTTTGGTACATTGCAATGACCCATCCCTTTTTTCTCATATATATATATATATATATATATATATATATATATATATATATATATATATATATATATATATATATATAGAAAGGTGAAGGTACTCTCACCATACTCCAACATCCACATGGAGGGGTCCAAGTTGCCACCCAAATACCATTTTGGTGTCGCATGGAGCTAATGAATTCAAAACTGAGTTTTAAAATTAAACGTCAAATTTTTACTGTGATTCAAGGATCTTAATTTTAAGAACTAAAATATACATGGTGGAGATGTTATTTTAGATTTTTTCTTTTTCAGAAAAATCTAAACAACACATACCTTGTTCCATGTGGCACCAAAAATATGCTTTGATCGCCACGTGAACCTCCATGTGGATGTTGGAGTGGTGAGGGTACTCTGTGAGTACCTTTCTGGCTCTCATATATATGTATATATGTCAATAGAATGGCCTCCCAATAGAATGACCTCCCAAAATATATTGTTTCAAGTAGTTCTGTAATGGTCTGAATGGATTCCTCTTTGATTTTCAGGATTCATCCTCATTTTCTGTGATCCCCAAATTTTATAAGCGGTTTACAAGTGATATTTATTACAGATGTATACAAAAATGATACTGATTATAGCTAAAAAAGAGAAAATAAAGGAGGGGAAGAGAGAGAGAGAGAGATTTACTTCTTCTTCATTGGGACCACAAAGTGAGCAAAAGAGCTTTAGAGACTTCTGTTTAGGGTTTCAAAGAATTCTGTATAGCTTTTATAGTGGAACGATTAGTATAAGGAGAGACAACAACACTTTACTTGAATGACGACGCGTGCCGGACTTCCGTGCATTGGAAGTCCGTGGTCGCCATGCCCTCACACAAATGTGATGGGTCGACGCCGGAATATTATAAGAGCACCTTTAAATACACCCACGGAATCTTTGAGTTCACTCACGCTCAAACTCATTGATTGCCTTGACTCTAATGATAGAGATCGTTTATCCTCCTAACCTTTTGACGATGGATCTTGAGATCATGGGTGTACATCAGACGGTTAGTGCCTTATTTCCCGTGGCACACATCTCAGAAAAAGTGACCTTAACATCACGTGCACGCTTAAAATTGACTTTAAGGTCACTTTTTTGAGTGTGTACCATATGAAATTAAAAACCGACCGCCTAATGGTATGCCCACAATCTCAAGATCTATCGTGTAAAAGATTGGGATAATAAACAATCTCCATAGTCTGATTCAATGCATTCAATGTGTTTCAGTGTGAGTGAACTCAAAGATTTGGTGAGTGAATTTGAAGGTACTCATTATAAATGGCGGACATATTTATTGAGGACAAAGTGCAGGCCACTAACGTGGCGTGATATAACTGCACCTATCAACATTAATTGAGCCTCATTGCACTTACAGCCAATTGTGTCATGCCACATCAGCCGCTTGCACTTTGTCTGTATAAATTATATCCTCCATATAACACTATCTATATGTATTATAGAGTTGGGATTAGGTACGCAACCCGAGTTGTCTCTGTCTTGGTAATCAACTGTGGAAGTAGGGGTAGCAATTAGCGAGTCTGGCCCAACAAATTTGAACTCGGATCAAGCCTCAGCTAAGCCGTAAGGGCTTATGGCCCCAAGCCTGCACATTCCCATACATCCTACCATATAACTTAACATGCATCACCTTATCGTACATCACCTTATTGTACACTTTATCATACATTTATCATTCGTCATTTCATATACCTTACTGTACACATGACTGTACATTACCTTACCGGCGAATTTGAACTTAGCTCAAACATAGGCTGAGCCAGTGGCGAGCTTATGACCCCAACCCCAAGCCAGCCCTTCCTGGCCTGACAGCCTGCCTATTTATACATTACTTATTAATTTAGAAAATTTACCTCTATATTTACAAAATATAAAATTTATTATATTACAAATATATTATAATGGGATAATGGCTCCGGTGATAGGGCCAGAATTTTTCTGATGGGGATCCCTCATATTGTAATCTATGCATGTTTTAGGAATTATCTCCAAAAAATTTTAAATGACAGTGTGAATTGCTCAGGTGAGAATTTGGGATACTAGTCGAATGCACATGTTATGTAGGTTAAACTTTTGTATCCGACCTATCCCAACGTTCAGGTTCGATCTCCCATTCCCAACTCAGCCTGAAAAGTCAATTTTGGAACTAACCCAACAAAAAAATTTTGGTCGGGTCAATTAGGCATCAAGTCAACCCAATCCGTTGACATGTAAACCATTGATCCCAACCATTAATCTTAGATTGTATATGACTATTTTGATGGACATGTAAATCATTTTTAGTCCAAATTTTTTGGACTACACGTGTTACCTAATGCTAATTTTGAAAAAAATCCAAGGATTGGTTGCGATGGTAAACTTGCTCAAATTTTATTAGAGAGAAGGTGATTACCAATCAGCCACGAAGATGATCACAGATCAGCCACGAAGTAACATTCGATCGCCTTAATCAACAACGAAGAACACATTGCCGTGCATTTAGGGTTAGAATAAAGTTGGAGACGCTGAAGATGAAGCGTTTTCATAGTCTAAAAGATGGTGACGATGGGGTGAAGCATTTAGGATTTCATACAGGCGGGAGAGAAGATGAGATGAAGTGTTTTGGAAATAGATATGTTTTAGTGGAAATAGATGTTTTAGTGGTGTGAAACCGTTGGCACCGTTCTGGGTTTTTGATAGGCTCGCAAAAAATAACTTTATGCGGGCGTCTTTCTTAAGTACCCGGGAAAGGGTGTCGGGAAAAGTTCAAAATAAATTTATAGTGGAACCAGGTGGCAACTTCGTTCCCTCTAGTAGCGCCTTTGCCCCTTTAGGGGTAGGGTAGCTACAACCTTGTCATCTAGAATAAGAAACGAAAAATAACGACAAGAAAATAAGGATCCCACTCTTGAAAATTTCCAAAAAAAGTGTTATATAACCAATTCAATTGAGTATCACCAACTATCAATAAAGTAAAGCTCATTATTGAGAGGCCTATACAAAAAATATAAAACATGCATAAGATGAGTATGCAATAAAAGTATCAAATATATAGAAGAAAGGAGAAAAATGTGATAAACAAAATCTATTACCAAGATGATCTACAAAATAATTCATTACATCAATAAATATATAAATAAGTTACTAATTGCATAGTGGAAATAGAAATTTAAAAAAACTATCATGTTTTGTAAGAATGTACCTTTTCCCAATGCCGCTCATTCCCAATACAATGCGTTCAATTGCTGATTTACTTCTACATCAACAACAATACATATGGTTTCAATAATGTAAGATCAATACATTCAAAGACTATTAAAAATAAATGCTATGTTGAACATAATGTAGAAAATACAGATCAAAACATTTTGATTTTACATAACCAAACAAAAATGCCCCAAAATAACATAAAATATAGACATCCAATTCAACATAGAGCGAAGTGAGGAATCTAATATCTCCCAATTCAATCTCTCTCTCTATGCATCATTTATTGTTGAATCATACGATGTAATTAGAAAATTGATACAAGGAAATGAATAAATCTTGCTTCCAATGGGCACACTCCAAATAACATGAAATAAAACATGTTTCCGTAACATTGAATAGCAAGTAACAAAGCCCATGTGAATGTGCCCAAGATACTTCTCATTCAAGCAACAAAATGAATATTCAAGCCACGTAATTCAAGCAGATCACATAAACAAAGATGATGCATGAAAAGCAAGAAAGAACTGCTAAATAATTTAGGAGACTAGAATTTGGTTTCCTGCATTTGCTTAATATGTGGTCACAAGCAAGACCTACAAAAGCAAAAAGAGATCTAACTTGCCAAACCAAAATCAAGCATACATATCCTCAAATCTTATAAAAAAACTTACCTTATTCTTCTATTTTACGAGCCTATACGAATATGAATTTTTCATAGGAGGTAATAGATTCTCTTTTCCATGTGAATATGTACACAACATCGGAGAAACCTCTCTTTCTATTTATAATAAAGGAAAAAGGTATGAAAGAAAGTGATAACCCCGACGTTCCAAACATTGAGCCTCTGTACTAACTAAAAATTTCATTAGATTCATTGGCTTAGAAGTTAGAACCCTTTAATTCAAGTAAAAAAATTATGTTCACAAGTGATCCACATTTGTCTTTCCATATAAAACACCTACCATAAATAAATTCCAAAAATCTACCATAAATTCTAAACATAGCAAGTCCTAAATTCAGTTTCTTTTGCCGCCCACCGATTGGCATACAATTGGATCAATCCACTCAGTTAAACAATTAAACTAAAACACGAACTTTAAGAAATTGAAAGTCAAATTTTGACTGTGATTCAACGATCTACATTTTAAGACTCAAAAAATATGTGATAAAGAAATTATTTTGAGATTTTTTTTAGAGAAGATCTCAGCATTGCTACCTTGCTCCACTTGGCACCCAACGGAGACCTTTCCGTGGATCTTGGAGTACAATGAGGGTACTCCACAAGAGTACCTTCTCAGCATATATATATATATATATAGAGAGAGAGAGAGAGAGAAATGGCGAAAAGCATCCGGATGCAGCTCTCCAGGCATGATCCAACTAAAATAACACCCGTTTCAGATCGATCAGCCATATGACATGTAAAAAAATACTATTTACCTCCATTAATGGGTCAAAGATAAGGTGACGCCCCACAAATGGTGCATTGATTTTATCGAACTTTGACCACATTTTTTTATGGAGGATATGCATCAAATAGAGCCCAAATTATTTGGGTGATACCTGGTAGATGTTATCCAAGTTGTCGTGACACCTGATCCTCGTGATCAGTGCTACATGGTACCCAGATGGTATGGGTGCCGCCCTCAAAGCTAAATCTGGCATCCAATAGAAGGATCAGGAGCCACGGCAACTTGCCCAAGGTCGATTATGTATCATCTAAAAACCATGGAATATTGGACAATTGGAAATTTTCAATGCACCATATTTGTTGGGCGAAACTCGATATTGGAACTATGATTTGACGGAGAAAAAGGCCAAAAAATATTTAATATTTTATTAAAACCTTAGGGGGACGGGTTAACCCTAAGGGGAATGGTTGTCATTTTAGAATTTGGGTACCAATGTCCTAGGGAGCCATTTTCGATATATATATATATATATATATATATATATATATATATATATATATATCGAGAGAGAGAGAGAGAGAAAGAAAGAGAGAATACGGAGAATGCGCAATCCCAAGTAGCCCAAATGCTACAATCCAATCAGTTGGGCATCACTTTGCACCCATCACGAGGATAGAGTGTCACAATAACTTAGGCAAGGTTGATCAAATCATGGATCGAAATTTCATCCGATACCGATACGTATCGTCCAATACGTATTGGTGTCGGAAGTCACCGATATGTATCGTCTGATGCGCATCGGTGTTGGAAGTCACCGATACGGTACATTGAATGTACCATATTGATCTTTTATATGTATTTACCAGACGATACATTCAATCTATCGTCCGGTACTGTCCGATACCAATACGTATCATCCGATACGTATCGGTTTTGGGCTCGGATGATACGTATCGGGTTTCCGGCATTTTGATCCTTGGATCAAATCCCATACAAAATATAATAAATTAAATTTTATGACTTTTCTATTACTAAAAATGTGGTCAAAGTTGGAAAGATTCAATGCACCAGGTTGAGGGCATTACGTTTGTTTGACCCATAGTTTGAAGGCAAAAATAAATTTATTACAATCATTTTTTAAATCATGTACCACATGGCACAACACTCCAAAACGGGTGTTGTTTTGGAGATTACGTGACACGTGATCTAACATTGATGTGTAGTGCGAGTTTGGTACATTGCAATGACCCATCCCTTTTTTCTCATATATATATATATATATATATATATATATATATATATATATATATATATATATATATATATATATAGAAAGGTGAAGGTACTCTCACCATACTCCAACATCCACATGGAGGGGTCCAAGTTGCCACCCAAATACCATTTTGGTGTCGCATGGAGCTAATGAATTCAAAACTGAGTTTTAAAATTAAACGTCAAATTTTTACTGTGATTCAAGGATCTTAATTTTAAGAACTAAAATATACATGGTGGAGATGTTATTTTAGATTTTTTCTTTTTCAGAAAAATCTAAACAACACATACCTTGTTCCATGTGGCACCAAAAATATGCTTTGACTGCCACGTGAACCTCCATGTGGATGTTGGAGTGTGGTGAGGGTACTCCCCCAGGAGTACCTTTCTGGCTCTCATATATATGTATATATGTCAATAGAATGGCCTCCCAATAGAATGACCTCCCAAAATATATTGTTTCAAGTAGTTCTGTAATGGTCTGAATGGATTCCTCTTTGATTTTCAGGATTCATCCTCATTTTCTGTGATCCCCAAATTTTATAAGCGGTTTACAAGTGATATTTATTACAGATGTATACAAAAATGATACTGATTATAGCTAAAAAAGAGAAAATAAAGGAGGGGAAGAGAGAGAGAGAGAGATTTACTTCTTCTTCATTGGGACCACAAAGTGAGCAAAAGAGCTTTAGAGACTTCTGTTTAGGGTTTCAAAGAATTCTGTATAGCTTTTATAGTGGAACGATTAGTATAAGGAGAGACAACAACACTTTACTTCGGACGGCACGACGTGCCCAGACTTCCGTGCATTGGAAGTCCGTGGTCGCCATGCCCTCACACAAATGTGATGGGTCGACGCCGGAATATTATAAGAGCACCTTTAAATACACCCACGGAATCTTTGAGTTCACTCACGCTCAAACTCATTGATTGCCTTGACTCTAATGATAGAGATCGTTTATCCTCCTAACCTTTGACACGATGGATCTTGAGATCATGGGTGTACATCAGACGGTTAGTGCCTTATTTCCCGTGGCACACATCTCAGAAAAAGTGACCTTAACATCACGTGCACGCTTAAAATTGACTTTAAGGTCACTTTTTTGAGTGTGTACCATATGAAATTAAAAACCGACCGCCTAATGGTATGCCCACAATCTCAAGATCTATCGTGTAAAAGATTGGGATAATAAACAATCTCCATAGTCTGATTCAATGCATTCAATGTGTTTCAGTGTGAGTGAACTCAAAGATTTGGTGAGTGAATTTGAAGGTACTCATTATAAATGGCGGACATATTTATTGAGGACAAAGTGCAGGCCACTAACGTGGCGTGATATAACTGCACCTATCAACATTAATTGAGCCTCATTGCACTTACAGCCAATTGTGTCATGCCACATCAGCCGCTTGCACTTTGTCTGTATAAATTATATCCTCCATATAACACTATCTATATGTATTATAGAGTTGGGATTAGGTACGCAACCCGAGTTGTCTCTGTCGTGGTAATCAACTGTGGAAGTAGGGGTAGCAATTAGCAAGTCTGGCCCAACAAATTTGAACTCGGATCAAGCCTCAACTAAGCCGTAAGGGCTTATGGCCCCAAGCCTGCACATTCCCATACATCCTATCATATAACTTAACATGCATCACCTTATCGTACATCACCTTATTGTACACTTTATCATACATTTATCATTCGTCATTTCATATACCTTACTGTACACATGACTGTACATTACCTTACCGGCGAATTTGAACTTAGCTCAAACATAGGCTGAGCCAGTGGCGAGCTTATGACCCCAACCCCAAGCCAGCCCTTCCTGGCCTGACAGCCTGCCTATTTATACATTACTTATTAATTTAGAAAATTTACCTCTATATTTACAAAATATATAATTTATTATATTACAAATATATTATAATGGGATAATGGCTCCGGTGATAGGGCCAGAATTTTTCTGATGGGGATCCCTCATATTGTAATCTATGCATGTTTTAGGAATTATCTCCAAAAAATTTTAAATGACAGTGTGAATTGCTCAGGTGAGAATTTGGGAAACTAGTCGAATGCACATGTTATGTAGGTTAAACTTTTGTATCCGACCTATCCCAACGCTTCGTGTTCGATCTCTCATTCCCATCTCAAATTGAAAAGTCAATTTTGGAACTAACCAACAAAAATTTGGTCGGGTCAATTAGGCATCAAGTCAACCCAATCCTGACATGTAAACCATTGATCCCAACCATTAATCTTAGATTGTATATGACTATTTTGATGGACATGTAAATCATTTTAGTCCAAATTTTTTGGACTACACGTGTTACCTAATGCTAATTTTGAAAAAAATCCAAGGATTGGTTGCGATGGTAAACTTGCTCAAATTTTATTAGGTATCATTTAAAAAATACTTGAAAATTATTTCTCTGCGACTGAATCTCTTGTTAAAGTTACAAAATTTCAATGCACCATATTCAAGCGAGAACCCATAGCTTTAACTTATGATCTAAAAGGTTAAAAATCTAAAAATAAAAAATTTCATCTAAACAAACTAGAGGTCCGGTTGAACCCTTAGGTTGTGTTTGACATTACTCTTTGGGAGAGTAGAAAAAACAGCAACTGCTCTTGGTCATTGCAAAGAAATGTGGAGGGAGAGAGATGGATTAGAAGAAAATCAATGGGAGGCTGCTCTTTAAAACAACCCTCTTCAAAAATGCATGAGTTTTTATGCTCTCTTAAAGAGGGATTTTTCATGTTTCAAAGAGCAGCCTCTCCTTTTCTCTTCCTCCAATAATTTTCTCTCCTCATATTCAATTGCCACAACAAAGAGCATCAACATCTCTACTATACTCTTCTAAAGAGCAATGCCAAACACAATCTTGGAGGTGTGATGTAGCTCGCAATCATATCATACGACACATGATCAAGTTCGAACACATGGTTTGCAATGTGATGTGCTTACAAAGCCTAAGCCTCATTTCTCTTTATTATTTACTAGTGGAATGCACATGCGATATACATGTGAGCCAAAACAGAAATGTGAATCAACATTAAAAAATGAAAATAAAATAAAATTGCATTCATCTTGTATCAGTGCAAGATGAATAAATATCTAATTTTCAAGCATTACCTTGGAATTCCCATTACACAAGACACTTGACTAAACAAAGCAAATAATTACAATAATCAGAAAAATATAAAGGTTTCATATAAGAGTCATATTAAACATACGACCATTAAATGAAAATTTAATGAGTGGATCCCAATCAGAAACGATACTGCTTGGGATTCCGTGTAGACGGACAATCTCTTTCATATACAGCTATGCCAGTCTTCCTGCCGTATACATCGTGTTGTAAGGCAAAAAGTGCGCTGACTTGGTCAATCGATCGACTACTACTCAGATGGCATTGTACCTCTTTGCAGTATGCGGTAGCCCAACAATAAAATCCATAAAGATCGATTCCCACTTCCATTCCGGTATAGGTAGAGGCTGCAATAGACCTGCGGGATGTCTGGTCGATCTTCACTTATTGACAGGTCAAACATCGTGACACATACTCTGCCACGTCTTGCTTCAAACCTCGCCACCAGTAGTTCTTTTTCAAGTCTTGGTACATTTTGGTGCTACTAGGGTGGATAGCATAGTCTAACTTGTAAACCTTGGCAAGTATAGTTTGCCGCAGATCGGCATTATCTGAAATACAAGACGGCTCTTTAACAGGAAGGAACCATCTTCTTTGAGTGAGAAGTCTGAACTGATGCCTTCAACCACATTATTCATCATCCGATATGAAAATCCACATATCACAAGATTGGCGTGCCGCCGATTTTCCAATAGGATAATCTACTAAACTATATTCTATAACAATCAACTACAACATACACTATTCATGAGATTGTCAACCCCCAACAAATCAACTCATGACCCGAAATAGGTCTCATCTGTCTAGGAACAAGAGTTCACAGTCACTCATTGTCTGATATGCAACGGCGGTAAGAGAAATTACCAAAATGAGATAAAGTCATCACCAAGATGAGGTAAAGTCATCATCAACATGAGGTAAAGTCATCACCAAAATGAGATAAAGCCATCACCAAAATGAGGTAAGGCCATCAACAAAATGAGATAAAGCCTTCACCAACATGAGATAAAGTCATCACCAAAATGAGATAAAGCCATCATCAAAATGAGAACCTCTAAAATCTTCCGCAACCATCTTGAAGTCTTTAACTTTATGCCCTAACCAGTTTTATGGTACGCGAATAGAATTCCGATCAGACAGGAAGGGCAGGAGTGTGACACATCTTGTCTTTCAATTCAAAGAGATGATTACAAATGATTGTTCTCAATGTCTTACCATTTAGGTGCACCAGGATAAGGTCGGACATAAATACTTAAGCATGATAACTTGACTCTTCATGTGCACAACTCTCAATATGCTCCCTATATTAACTAATTTTCCATGTAGCCCTTGAAAATCTATAGTCATTCATCATGGCTTAGGTGAAAGCAATTCATCAGCGACATCCAATTTCGCTTCTCCCATGATATCCGTAATTTAAATTTTCCTATCCTCTGTCCATTACCTATCCAATTGTCCTAGATTCTTCCAATTCTCGAAAAAACTTCCAGAGAAAAGTATAGCGATTAACAACCAAATTCAAGTTTGAAAGGAATGTATTTAAATACACCATAATCATGATTCATTAGTCAGGAAGAAGAATACTAGGATTAAGTCTGTTAATTTAACTTCATTACTCATAATATCAACTCAACTTCAATTTGAGAACAATCTATGAGTCGTCGGCCACCCCTGTGACTAGATGGGGTGTATGATATGATATGGAGGGCGTTATGATATGGTGGTATGATACTATGGTGACCCTTGACTTCGGTGTCGTTTAGGATTATGAATATGTTAGTTACACGCTCATGCGATGTATGCGACGTATGCGAGAATGATGAAAAAGATTCGATATGATATAATATGAGATATGGTAAGGTATGTTAGGATATGAGTGTTTAGATCATGGTCCTGCATTCACGATTATGATATGAGTTGATGATATGCATTTGATTTTGTCATTCTCTTCTGATTTCTGAGATATTATTATTATCACTCAAATGATGCACCCACAGTGCACTAAATAGAATGGGGTGAATTGGTGATGTATCCGCCGAGTTTACGTGACTGAGTAAACTCATCCCACGAAAATTTAACAGTTGCAAGTGACTATCTTGGCAGAATAGACGTGGGTTTCTCTGACCTAATTGGTGCTGAGTACTTTGACCCTGTGGACGCGGAGTACCAGGAGCCTTGGGAGGGCAACGTAGCTGAGTATCAGGAGGACTTTGGTGTTGATCTTGATCCGGGTGCCGGATATTAACTTTCTTAGACTTGGTATTGAGTTAGTCTTATTTTATTATTGTTGATACTATGGTTTTCATTTATTGGATTTGTCTCTGACTTGACTTACACTTTAGTTGTGGATTTATGATATTTTATCGAATTAATTTCGCGTTTATGATTATTTTATATTCCGTCTCTATATATTGGTCTTCACGGATTTCGTGGAACCAGATATACGCGAGAACTCTGATTATGTGTATGTCCGGTTAACATATTCGAGATATGTACAAGTCATAAATCGAAATTCTAGGCCCTCGGGATGGGTAGAATTTCGGGTCGTGACAAAACCCCCCTAAAATCAAAAGATTTGATGGTTCCTGTGGGAAAATTAAACATGCAAAGTCACAATAGTTCTCTTTCTCCTTAGTAATTGTCTCTCTCTCTCTATCTCTCCCGACACAATCTCTCTCTCTCTATCTCTCCCGACACAATCTCTCTCTCTCTCTCTCAACACAATCTCTCTCGACAATCATTCTCTCTCTATCTCTCTTTCTATCTCCACGTACACAAATCTCTCTCTCTCTCTCTCTACCTAAGTCAACCCGTCTTAATTTTTTATTTGGTGTGTTATGCGCACCGAAGATGATGCTCCCCTTCTATCTTTTATGCGTTATAAAACAATCCAAACACCAAAAAACGATGAATTCCTATTGATTACAAAAGGACTGGAATCCATAGGATCTTCAATTCCATTTCTACCCCTTTTCTGGAAAACATCCAAACAGAGCCTTAGATTAAGTGTAATTAGGGTACAAAATTTTTAGACACTACTTTCCTCTCCTATGGGTTTTTTATTTTGTGCTTGACCAATTTCATGATATCTCTGCATGCTTGAGTAAAATTGACCTCACTTACGAGATGGGCCTGGGTCTAATTTATAAAAGATTGACCACAAACACAAAAGATGAGTCTACTCTGGCATGTAAACTTTCAGTCAATGTTCTTCATTTGCCACTTTTCCTTGTTTCGCTATCTTTAACTTGTTGGGTGCAACAGAAAAAAAAACAAGCATTGTCAAAAGGATATGGAATGCAGACATGTGCTCAAAATTAAAAATTAAACTAGCCAAAATGTTATATGGCAAATGGGACAATGAGTTTGAACCCATACTGGGGATGGTGGGTTAGAACCCCAAATCACATGCCCCGCGGCACGTGATTCCAAAACAACACCTGTTTTCGGATCATGTGGCATGTGGCATGTGATCTATAAAAAATATTCAAAAAGAAAAAAAAATTGATGGTCAAAACTATGGTCAAAGTTTGGGCAGCGCCCGCACATTCCCATGCATTGAATTTTCCCCCATTTGACTACATTTCGGACGGTGAATATGTATCGGATTATATCCAATTTTTTTGGATGGCCTTTGATCATCCTTGGGCGAGTTGCCATAAAACCCGATCCCTCGGATGGATGCCACATGGACCCCAATTGATATGAACCCAAAGACCCCAAAGGTGGGTTTGAACCCATGGTCCGGACCTCATGTAATATCGCTAAATCGCATTCTTTGCAGATGGGAGTGTGACCCATCTTTTATATGATTGATGAATGAGTACTTGATGAAGTTTTATTTCTATTTTCTGATGTTTACTTGCTTTAACTAATTACATTTGTTAGGTATTTACTGCTCTCACTCAATCTATCTATATGTAAACTATGTAGAACAAAAGTGCAATTGACTAATTGCTTGCCCTACTGAACATAAAAGTACTCGAAAATCCATCTGTTCGGCTCCTTGGCTGACTCATCCAATCATTCTCTTGAGCACGGGCAGAAGTAAAGCCTCTCCAATGCATATATGCAAAGTTTATAAGTTCAAATAGAAATGCTTTGTAGGGAACAAAGTGACCAAATACGGGAATGGGCTTAATAAGGTAAGGGAGAAAGTTGGAAAAAAGAGAAAAATGAGAAAAAATCGAACAGTAAAAAAAATTGTAAAATACAGAAGATTAAAAAAAATCAGAAAAAATGGGAAAAAAATGAGATAATATTAAAAAAAAAATTAAGAAAGTTTTAAAACGGTTTTTTAAAAATTTGGTAAAATACGAGAGAAAAAGTTTGATACGTGTATTATACGAAAATATGTGTTTTATTAAACATATGGGTATCATACGTGTTTAGTACGCCAGGCAAAAAAAGGTGTATTATACCCATATTTTTTTAAAGGTATTTAATGGTCAAGAATATTGCTCACAAAGGATGGCTTTACCAATGGTCAATATTTGACAATCTATTTACCATTAGTTATCAAGAAGAAAAAATTCTAATTCTCTTTTGTAACATTATATGAAATTTCAGGGAGCCAGGAAACCATGTGTTGAGCATTTACCTCTTAATGTGGTTTGGTAAAGCCTGATGCTATGCAGCAGAGCAATCGTTTTATGCTCCAAACAAGGTAGCTAATATATAACCAGTCGAGAGTCTTCCAATTCAGCTTTGAACTATAACCCTAGCACCAAAACATATAGAAATATTGATCATGCCAAATCCTCATAAATTATTTACCCATTTCAAAAGAAAATGTATCGTACTGGCACTTTGAAAAGTTTGTAAGATCATCTGCTGGTTCCAAATGAGATAATCTACCGACATCGTAAAAGGTACCTCTGCTCAAAGCTAATGTGATTTATGAGGGCTAAGAAAGTTTGAAACTGTGGATCGCTGATTCAGATGTTGAAGATCGTTACCCCAATCTTCACGATGGATCTTGAGATAGTATAATATCAGACAGTTTTTTATTCCATGTGGCATATATACCAAAAAAATGGCCTTGAAATCTCATTTGAGTGTGATGTGATTTTAGGACCATTTTTGGGGATCCGTGCTATGGAATAAAAACCGTCTGATGGTACGCTTATGGTCTCAAGATCCGTAGTGTAGAAGATTGGGATGAAAAACGATCTCCATCATCTGAATCCTATAAGTCCACAGGTTTCAGTGGGTTTCGAATGTAGGCGCCCTCAGAAATCACCTAGGCGCAAACAGAGATACTCAATCGTAAACTGTTATGTAAATTGATATAAATAATCTGTCACAATGAATTGGTATCTGTATGTAAGGATATCAACAAGGAACATATTTTGGGTTCTTGGGGCTGAGCATCATATCCATGGATCTAAGGTCACTTGCACTCTACTCATGGAACTTCTGATTACACTAAGCACCTCAATACCTCATTCTACTATACATAATACTTTATACAATAAAATCAAAAGGTGAAAGATTCATGATAGGAAAAAACGATAATCTAAAATCTAATGGGATGCCTAAGAAACTTACAACAGATCAATAATGACAATATATTGACCTAGCTGCTTCCTCCTTTTTTTCACTACATCAAATAACCATCATGTATCCGCAACATAGTGATAAATTTAAGTCATCAAAGGCAAAGGCATCCATCCACAGCTAATGAATTATAGGGTGACCTATTTGAATAAAGGACTTGACTCTCCTGACCAACATTTAAACACCAAAATGGTCCTTAAATGATCTTACACCATCAATGGTTTATGATGTGGGTGAGCCGCATCACAAAGTGATAGATCATAGATTGAATTGCAACAGGCCCAAAAATGTGTCTTAAAGAGATTTAAACCATCAGATCTGAGGACTATAATAGTACAATACCAGCTGTTGTTTTTAGTTTTACTGGCTGATATTAAAGTTCAGCAATCAGATGGTTCACGTCTGCTTATAGGCATGTCTCTTTAATGAGACATGTTCCAATGATAGATTGCCACTTGGACAATTTAAATTGATCACAGATGTCTGCCACATGGCATAATGATAAATCACACTTTAATGGTGTGAGATAAAAATCTAATTTTAATGGTGTAGTCAAGACCCATTATCCCTTGAAAAATTACCTAAGTAGCAAGTGTTTCAGTTGAAGTTGTAAAAAAATCTTGTGATGCCGGTATGCCGCTACTCCCACATAGGATCAAGTGATCCCTAGATGGTTTGGGCCATTTACATATGTGTTTGAGTCCCCATCTAGGAGTTGTTTCAGACTTCAGAGGAGCTAATTCAGAAAAGAATTCTAATTCATCGAGCCACTGCATTCAATCGGGCACCCACTTCAGTTGCTTCTCGAATAAACCCTTTCTTCCTCAATTCAGAAATAAGGGCATAATAAGTAGAAGGGCGGCTTACAAGCCCCTTACCTACCATGTCCCTATAGAGCCAAAATGCTTTTATCAACTCTCCCCTTTTGCAATACTTTTTAATAAGTATTTGGAACGGTACATGGTCGGTAAGTAAACCCAAATTTTGCATATTGCCAAAAAGATTTTGGGCTTTCTGCATTTTCCCTTGCAAGCAAAGACCTTGAATCAACTTTGTGTACATGAAAATATCCGGTTGATACCCTCTTCTCAGCATCTCATCATGCAATAAGAACGCAAAACGAATTTGACCCGAATAGCATGCACCACCTATTAACAAATTATATGTAACCACATCAGGGAAAACCCCATTCAAGACACACACCTGCATTAGCAATAGAGCTTCGGCCATGTTTCCGACCTTCAAATGTGCATAGATTAATGCATTGTAAGTATACACATTCGCACCACACCCAAAGGCAACCATCTGATCTTTTATCGAGAGAGCACGGCTAAAATCTCCATATCTCCCGTACCCATCAATCACGACGCTCCAAATAAGTGGTTCGGGAACAATCGAATCCTCCAACATCTTACAAAGAAACTCGGTAGCTTTGAGGACATCCCCGTTAAGACAGAGCTCGCGAATTACCAGTTTGTAGGAGATTTGATCAGGTATAACACCAGCAGTAGACATATCAGTGTGAATATAGCAAGCCTCATCCACTTTTCCTTCTTTACAAAGCCCGTTCATAAGAGTATTGTAGGTAACAACATCCGGAAGAAAACCTTTTTTAAAAATTTCACATAAATACCCATATGCAATCTCCATATTTAGACCCGAACAAAATCCATTTAAAAGGACATTATATGCAACGATATCAATTTGGGAACCTTTTTCCGACATCTCTGCCCAAATTTCAAGTGCGCCAAACATATCGCCCTTCCGACAACACCCACCCATAAGTATAGTCGAAGTAATCAAATCCGAGGCCTCGTGCTCATCTAATATTTTCACGAGAACCTTTTTTGCATTCTCCAATAGACCCCTGCTACAGAGAGCGTGAACTAGTATATTACAGGTTACCTTGTTGGGTCGAACACTGCTTTTTTCCATTGAAGCAACAAGATCGAGGGCTTTTTCTATATTATCGAAACGGCAATATCCATCAATTAATGTGTTATATGTAACGCAATTTAGGGACACCCCAATTTTTAATATCTCTTTAAGAAGGCAGTTTGCAATCGACAAGGCACCCATCTTGCAAAGTCCATTCATAAGGTGGTTGTATGTAAACACGTGAACAATGCATTTCCGCAACATTTCACTAACGGTTGGAGGGCCACTCCGACCTTGCTTTTGGAACACAAGGCCCTAATTAGGAAGGCGGGTTGGTCAACTTGGGTTCGAACTACATACGGTAGAGCCAGACAAAGACTTCTCGAACCATTAGTCTCAAATACCATCGTCATGCTTTCTCTGCACGGTTGTCAGACATAAAACAAACACACAAGATCACCCTATTATTCCTTTCATTAAATAGTTATATACCAAACGAATTACCACAGTATTATATCATGTGATCAGAAACCAACGGTAAAATGAATGATATGAAAAAGAGTATCACAAATACAATCTTCAATAAAAACACAATAGCAATAACCATGTAAAGCAACAACATGGGAAAGACCCCAAACATCAAAATGAACGATATGAAAAGGAATATCACTTTTATTGTTACTACTTAGATAAGAGTTTCTATAGTGCTTGGAAAGCTGACAAGTGATGAACATCACGTGAAACTTTGAGTAATCAAATGACAAGTGGCTTAATGGATGCAATTGGCTCCATTAGAGATAACAAAAATAAAGAAACCCATAGAGCAAGAGTTCGGTTAAATGGAAACCATTAGGGCTCTAGGCAAGGCTCAAAACTAGTAATTTCTCAATTCTCAAAGATTTAGAAACCATGTGGTGCTTAAGTTAGAGTAGCTTGAAAAACAAATTCAATTTTGTGCTTTGCAATTTGAGAGTAGGATTCACATCCGATCAAGTGTTACCAAATAGTATAGGAATTTTTTATAGAAAAGGATTGTTTAAAATATAGCAAAATGGAAATGTAATATAGACTATTAATTCCAAACCCGATCAAGTGTTATCGAAGAGTATAGGAATTTGTTATAGAAAAGGATTGTCTAAAATATAGCAAAATGGAAATGCAATATAGACTATTAATTCCAAACCCAATGAACATGCATTGAAAACAGACCTTATCTTCTTCAAACGTTCCAAATTGTTCTTCAGCATGGTGTCCAATGAGTTGAAAACAGCATTTGAATCTCCATCGTCTTCACAATCCTTCTTCTTCTTAACAAACCAATGTTGAGTTTCAATCTGGTAAGGCTTCTCGACCGCCACCATCAAGTTTTCAAATACAGCGGATGATAGCTCGTCAGCCCTTGAAAATTCAAATGTTAAAATTCATAATTAAAAATACAAATAAAAAATAAACCATAATAAATAAAATACATGCCAAGACATCTGTTCGTTAATCCAATGACTATCCGGTCCAATACATACCACACGGTACTAACATTTTTTCAATCTAGCAGCATTGATGACCATGTATCGGTTCATATCTGGCAATAAAAATCACCTTGTACCATTATTCACATTGTCTTCAAATGTAAACTTGTATATATTTGCATCGGATGGGACATATTTGTTTTTAATTGGAGAGTCGACAAGCAATACCAAGAAGGCAAGAACTATGAATCAAACTTCAATGCTGAATTAAAAAGTTTTAAAAAAAAACAAAAAAACCAAAAAAACCCTGAAAACAGTAAAATAATTCATTGACCTTAAATATGGGAAAAAAGAATTGACAAAATAATGGTTTTGATCCTTAAAAATATCTATAGTAATTTCTTATACGACGAGGAAAACATATAATAAGAATAAACCAAAACATAAACTGCATTCCTGTTTTTTTACGAACACCTTGAACTATAGAAAAATGCACAACCCAAAACACGCGCTCTTTTCTGTTCAATGCAATCAATTAAATTTAAAAAGAACAAAAAAATGACTGCATCCACAATGAAATAACAATAAAAATACACTACAAAGAAACAGTGAAAGTAAAATTAAACCATGAATAGGATTTCATAATTCACAACTTTCAAAAAATCTACCGAAATTTCCACGAATTAAAAAAAAAATCGGCAATTTCTCACACACGAGAAACTTCAACAAAAGTTTAGGTGGATCCCAATTTCATCAAATTTTGAGGCATTCGGAGATATTTATCACTGTTCACACACATTACTAACAAACTCTATACACACAAACTTGCAAAACTTTATTGATGCGAATCTGACCTACATTATTCTACGCAACACATGCCCTTAAACATATGAAAACAATCAGATACACATGTATTGCTTGAAATTAAAACTTAAAAGAATACCTTTTATTGAAATCGATATGGAATCTCTCGCACAAAATGTTGGCGAAGATCTCTCCTACACCCTTGATGAAATCATGCTCTAAAATTGGGATTGAAAATACGAAGAACCGATGGAATTCTTCAGAAACGAGGGACGTATAAAATTGAAGATACTTAAATAATTATTGCATGATAAAAATAAATAAATCAATAAATTTATTTCAAAAGAATCGATAATCATTTACTCACCACCATTACAGAATTTTTCGAATCTGCAAAATGGAGTTTGCTTTCAAAAGCCTAAACTCCGATTTTGATTACTTCAGGGCGACGCTAAGCATCGAAACAATATAATACATGATGGCGCTTGGTGTGCGGCGATAAAGTTCAAGTTTTTCTAGGTGCGCCCCCATCTTCTTCCCCACCGATTCACACTTTCTGCGTTCTTTGTTCCTCCACGCATTCAACAGTGTAGAGACCCAAAGTAAACCTAGGAGAAAACTGGAGTGTTAGATGGAAACGAAAACACTAGTTGCACAAATTTAGGGTTTCCTGAGTGCAAGAGACACGTGTGCCGACGAATGCAGCCCCACCGGTCAAGCATGAGAATCGTAGACACGCACAGAAATTAATGTCTATAAAATCCGTGCGAGTATCAAATTGGCATGCCTGCGAGCATGACGGTGATCGGGCCGTGCACCCACTATTTTCCGGCCAAATATTGGTCGGAATTCACTCCTCAACCATTTTCAGGCGGACCAAATCTAAATCAAGCTACTTTTTCCGGATTACAAAATTTAAGAAATTAATTAAAAAAAAATCCATGCCCACCTGAGATAGAGAGAGAAAGAGATTATGTCGGAGATATTTGACAGCCCACAGCGTTGATTCCCGTAAGGTAAGAGAGAGAGAGGCCATTACGACGATGACAATTCACCGCCGGCGGCCAGTAGCTCCGACGGCAACTAGAGAGAAGAGAGATCCTAACTTTTAGGGCCTATTTGGTTTCAAGGAAAAACAGGGGAAAGGGAAAACAGATAAAGCGAGAAATAAATTGCCGCATTTTCCCTTCTTTGGATGAAACCGAAAGGTCGGAAATTATCTTCCCATTTTTCGTTAAAACCGGACAACAAATGCTGAAGGGTCCCTCCGTTTTCTATATTCCCACCTTTCGCACTTCTCATCCGACTCTTCTCACCAGTTTAGTAATATCACACAATTTGTTTACAAATGAAAACTATTGACTGATTTGAATCAAACGAAGGAGATTTTTTTTTTTTCTCAATTCTCAGCATTTAGAAACCATGTGGTGCTTAAGTTAGAGTAGCTTGAAAAAACAGTTCAATTTTGTGCTTTGCAATTTGAGAGTAGGATTCACATCCGATCAAGTGTCACCAAATAGTATAGGAATTTGTTATAGAAAAGGATTGTTTAAAATATAGCAAAATGGAAATGTACCTAATAGTGATTCCAATGTGGAAGATGTCGTCCTCTGCGATGAAAACCCTTCTCAGGATTAGTAGGTAACTTATTTTAGAAATACACAGTATATATGTGTGTGAATGTCTGTAAGTGTATTTGTGGTGTTAGATGTACCCATGTATTTTGTGTGATAGCGACCAACAAGAGAGGAATCACTCTTTAATAATAATAACAATAATAAAGATTTTCAAATATGGTGTTAGATGTACCCATGTATTTTGATGATATGATATGTTTATCATATCATCAATAAACACACTTACTGTCCCAAATACAACAACCAAAATGGATCTAAGTTGAAATCAATCAAATTCACAGGTTAACCATTCAATCACTTCCAATATCAAATTATCAACTTACTAAGAAACCCAACTCACATGACCACTTTCAACAAATATTGCTATGAAAAGCACACATTTAGGTCACATGGCATACATCTTTGATCTTTTCTAAGTGTTTCACTGGGTATGGTCATCCCTATATAGAAATGGTTAATGACAATTTCTATATAGTTGATATAGAAATTTGCTTAAACAGCCGGCTGATTGTTAATCGAGCTTTTAGAAAAACTCATTACCCGATTCAAATACTAATTTGGGGGGGAGGGGCACACATCTATGATCAATCTTTGGCACCAAAGACCATATATCATGGCTCTCAAATAAGACTGGCTTAGATAGTGTTGCAAGTACCAAATCTTTCTTTTAGACTATGTGCTGAGTGATGACATAAATTGTGTGCAAGTAGTCTATCATTTTCTATTATCATGTAGCAAAAGATGTAACCATTTTGACTTCATAGGAAAGTATCACTAAAGGAATGAATAACAATTGCTATCATACTTTATTTATAAATATTACAAACCTTATTGCAGATCAAGTCTTGTAGCTCCTCAGTAGATAATACAGACAATTTCTTTGACAGATCAGCACGTTTGTGAATTGAACCAATGTTAGACAATGCAAGCTCTCGCAACTACAATTGACAAAAAGATTATAGTTGTGGTCATGATGGATAAAATTTGAGATGTAGTAAAAAACTATAAAATGATCAGGTTTCTCATGACTGCCCATACTTAAAAAGGCAATATGATACCAAGATTTCATTCTCTACTGTTTACCAGTTTGATGCAGCTTACCTTCTTTCTTTTTTATCACCAACACCCAGAAATATGCTGCTCAAATTATGCAACAGTATACAGTGACACAATAATGGGCTAGTAGATCTGCATCGTGACCGAATTGGAGCTCATGTGTCAGGAAGATGGCATTTGTGGGGCTTTTGATAAAGTGCCAATTGAGATGTTCAAATAAGGGCTACCCACTTCACAACAAGGTTCAATGCTTTGTCATTGAGATGCTCAAAATATTTGCATAAAAAACCGTCAGATATTTTTTGAAAAAAACTATTTTTAATCACCACAATGAATATTTGGAAGTTGAAGGTTGTGGTGCGGCAAGTTTAAGTAAATTTATCTACATTTGCCTTTCAAGAATTTATTTAACCGTAGTGTTACAATCGAATAAAGGAATAGTGTTGTAGGATATTGTGGTATTTGATCCAAGCTCATTTGTAACTCGATCCTAGCTAGGTATCTTTGAAGGTGATGATATTGGATTATCTGTAATATATCCGATGCGTTTATTTAAAAAAATCGACTAATTAGACTACCATTTCTTATGTTTATCTCTTGAAACTTTGTAGTTCTCGGTTTATACATGGAGAAATTATTAGGTTCTAACCTTATAAAAATAATAATGGATCTTTTGTTGTTATATAAGCTCACCGATTTCATCTTGATGTAATATTCATATTTCTAGATATGGGATCCGGTGATGTAATAATCATATTTTTGAACTGACTTGGCCTTTGAAAACTTGATTATTTTCTAGCTAGTTTCATGAACTTTTGGTTAAGTAACCAAATGTTCAATTTGAGAAGTTGAATATTATACTCATGGGTTAAAATATCGGGTAAATATCACGACTCGTCCGAAGCTCCAAAACGATACGTATCGATGCAGAGTCAGACGATACATTGAGTGTATCGTTCGATACATTCAATACATTTGAATGTATCGAACGATACATTCAATGTATCGTTCGAGTCCAATACCGATACGTATCGTCCGATACGTATCGGTATCGGACGATATTTTGATCCATGACACTGCTGAAGTTGAGTTGACATGCTGAAGTTTCAAGTACTTGTTTGAGGATTTAGCCCTCAACCCTGCAGACATAACAAAAAAGTATTAAGATTTTGTTTAATAAGAAAGTTAAAATGGTGTTAACAATAAAAGGCAGTTGGTTTCCTGATGATAAAGGAATTGTGTGTCCTTAGTTTTTTCTATATATAATAAGACCTATTTCTATGATCTAACCTCTGTGGAATTATTTCATACCTATTCTTCAGTGCACCCTAAATCTGGATGAAATTTCATAGTTGATCGATTCCTAGGGTAAGATTTTCATTTGCCAAGGAAGAGAAAATACATGTGTTCACATATCATCGAGTATATGTGTATCCTGCTCTCTAAATGTGCGAGATTGTGTTAGGTTCCACCTAGGCAAAGGCATGATCAATCTCCTTTTCCAAGCTAATCAAACGGTTCCGACCTAGGCAATGCACGGATCAATCTCCTTTTCCAAGCTAATCAAACCTCCGAGATGCTTCAAATATACTCAAAGGTCGTGTCTGGTTGGGCATATATTTGCCCTACGTGACTGCTCAGTTGGGCATATTCCCTTGATCCACTGGGCAATGCACCCCAAGGATTAGGTCTCGTCAAGGGCCCAAAAGGTAGGGACTTTAATTTTGGACTCTATGAAGAGCAAACAAGGTTTCTAGATTGGACTCTATGAATTAGACTGGTGGGATCTTTAGGCCAAGAGAAGGTCACATGATAGCCAACCACTTGAAGAAGTGGATTCGAAAATACATTTACACATCGCCTAAAAGTTAGCCACTATGGCAATTATCTATTGACTACCGGACCGTGGGTGCATGTGGGGCAAGAGGCATCCATATGTAATGAGAGAAAGATGGAAGTGAAGAGACGAGACCTAGAATGGGACCGAATTACGGTGGGAGATTATAATTGTAAAGATACAGCACACCAAGCCGTTTCTACATTAATCTAAATCCTACATGCATAAAGCACAAATCTTACATCGTGACTATCAAGCAATATAGATTACTGAGTAAACACATCAAATGATATTTTGAATTAACTTTGTATTTAAATATTAACCAAACAAATAATAAAGCTTAAAACACCTTTAGTGATATTTGATATATAGCTTCTATTTATTGTTTTTCCTTTCTCCATTTGGTGGCAGTTTTTTTTTAGATCCATAATAAAGAAGTTCATTAGAAAAACCCGGATACAATGGTGGCAATTAAGGGATCAAAACCAGGCAGCGGAGAGAAAAGGTTGTGAGCACTACCTCCCACACACCAGCCAAAGTAGACTGGCTTCCAAGCAAAATAAAAAAACAAAGGTTTTGTTTGGGATTGCTCTTTGGAGACAAAGAGCAGCCCACTTAAAAAAGCTGGTTTAAATTTGAGCAGCCCACTTAAAAGAGCTGGTTTAAATTTCTCTTTTAAAGAGATTCAAATTCAACTCTTGCACTCTCACAATTCCAAACACAGCCTAAGGCTGCATTTGGGTTAGCTCTTTTGCGGTAAAGAGCAGCTCTTTCACTTTTTGGCTATGGCGGAGAACTATTTTTACATTTGGTAACACAGCTCCTCACCTAAATTGCTCTAGAAGAAAGCTGTTTAAGTGATAAACTGTTCTATGCCTCGTGCTCGATCCTAGAGCGTAATTAATCTACTCGACAGAGAGCAAGAAAGAGCGATTCGCTCTTATAAGAGCTAACCCAAACATTAAGAGACTACATGAGATAAAGACCCTGAACACTCCCCCTCTTCCAGTGGGGTGAAACCCAAGCAGACGGGAGGAGTTGGCAAGGATAGTATCACACGAGGCTAATAATTTGGCTCAAGAAAGGCACATGCCTGCAGGTATCATGAAAAAAAGGAACTAAATCGAGGTCGACACTGTAAAAGATAATTGCAAAATGACTAAATCGAGAACTCTGTTTCACTACATCTATCAGCAATTATTTGCTTAATCAAGTCAACTATTTATCATAATTCAAACTTATATGACAACTTACAATTGAAACTAGGCTAAAAAGTTCCTAGGGAAAATGGGATACCTCCCCAATACTCGCAATAAAGTTGTAAAGATTATATAATCCATAAAGCAGCAGACTTGCTAAAAGCAAGATAAATTCAAATAAATGATTCATGCAATATTTCTTACAGCAACATACCTAGTCATGACTATAAAAAAACATTGGCTTTATGGCTTTTAAAATCAGACATTATGTGATACAAGCTGTAGAAGTTGAGAGTTGGAATGACAATGCTTTAAAACATTGAGAGAAATACCAATGCCATATCTGACTAGAGTATCTCGTGTAAATGCAAATGGAGAATTTGAACCAGACATGACTAAGGAGAGATTAATGGCCCATGGATCCTTTACCTCGTATGCAAGCTCATAAAAATAGGGAAACTAAAACTCTATGGATTGAGGAACACAAAGTTTGGATATAACTACAGATTTTCAAAGACAAGAATGTAAATTAGAATAATTGGAAGCCCTTACCAGTTTACTCTCTGTTATGGAACGATAAAAGCATTATTTTGAAAATTGTGGGATTTACGATTTAAATCTCACTATTTGATCAAATCTCATCTCCATAATTCAAATCTTACATTTATACTTTTCATAGAAACTCCTACAATGTCAATCAAATTCTACAGCTCAAAATTTGAATCTTAATATTCTGTCTAAGCTTATGATTCAATGGAAAACAAGTGTTACAGTTTCAGGCAAAACTTTGACCCCATAAGACTCAATTTTTTCTCCCTTTTTTCCAAGGACTACTTTTTCATTAAGCGGATTACTAATTTGTCAATTCCAAAAGTGTTTCTGCAATGAAGGGGTAATCTTCTTTAGTATCTTGTCGGAGATTTCTTCATAGTCATACCAATTAACATTGTAAGTCCCTAGAATCTAAATTTCTTGCACTGTTGCAGAGAGAAAGAGGTGGAGTCAATATAATATGAGAAAGATGCACCACCATGTAGCTTAGGAATACATTCAACTCAAGTGCAGTTATTGTGAGAATTTGTTAAGGTAAGTGTCTTTCAAACATATGTTCACCTCATTAAGATGAGGCAACACGTCACATCATGCAAACAATACCAAGAGAAATATATCATGGTGCAATTTAAGGAGCTATAAGTTTATTATATGCTGCTCCCCTATTTTCACCTTAAACTCTTGTATATTTATACTTTGATCTAAGCAATCCAATTAATGGCCCGCCTATTGGATGTGAATGTCCCAGCAAGCGATATGTATCCGATTAGGCCCCATCCTATAGGATATGCGCCCCCAATTTGGTAAGGGTCAAATATCATCCCATATTGGGTCCTATTGGCTTATATGTATAAAAAATTCAGAATACCAACTAAACAAAATACCGAAAAAACCTTTTTTTATAAGAAAAAAAAATTATTTTAGTAAAAAGAAATGCTTAAATATCTGTTAATTTGGCCGATACATATCTTATATATCCGAATATCCGATAGTTATCGGCCTGGGATCTGTTCAAATATACTGATACATATCAGTTTTTAAATCCCTCCTCTAGCCTACAACTTTTTCGTTAGGCACCTGGGATTTGTGAGGATTAAGCCACCTATTCATGAGTGCACCATGGTAGCCGTAAGTTCCAAATTACCAACCTAAGAAGGAAAGATGACTACTAAGAAATCCCATGTAAATATCGTCTATAGATGTATCAATATCCAATACATATCGGCCAATATGAATCGATTTAGGTTCCATCCGATACGATATACAGCCCCAAATCATTAGAAACTCGAACTCAAAACATTTGAAAAAGAAGAAAAGAAGAATGCATTCGTTACCTTGGGAAGTTTATTTTGAGCGTCGAAAACTGCTATGATCATTCAATTATCATCAAATTCTGTGAAATCAAGCATGAGAAACACAAATTCTGTTGAATCAGATGCAAATTTTATAAATAAATAAAAAAGGGAAAAAAATCAGATAAAAACAGATCGCCAAAGAAAACTGACCTTATGGTGGAAAAATTAGGGCCACCGATTCACTTTGATTGAAGATCCAAATAAGGACGGTCAGATTTCGAGGCCAAAATCGAATCGAAACAAAATGTACGATTCATAGTTTTTTAACCAAATCTACAGTCGATTCAATTACTCCGAAGTTCCATTGTGCATATTTTGCTCAAATTCCATACCGGATTCCCGAAATAAGACCATGACAGATCAAACAAATTCCAGATCACTCCTTGAGTTCTCAACACAAAAAATGCTCCAAAAAGTTACAAAACCCTAAGAGTTCAAACTCAGAATCTATGTCTCCTGCAACTCCCGAACGAGGCCTAAGAAAATGCATAGAAAAGGCTGAAATGTCTGTCAGAGCACGGATTGAGGTGAAAAATGCTGAAATGCTCTGATCTGAGTCGAGAATAGAAGCAAAAAAATATGACAGAGAGGGTAGTAGGGTTTGTCGATCGAGAGAGAGGTGTTAGTATTTGTCGATCGAAAGAGAGAGGTTAGGGTCTGTCGAGATCGAGGAAGAGAGGCTACGATTTGTCGATCGAGAGAGAGGTTAGGGTTTGTCGAGATCGAGCGAGAGAGAAAGGCTAGGGTTTCGATGAGAAGAAGACGGGTTGAGAGAGGCATTCTTAATTGGTAAAGAAATGGGAGGGCGCTGGGGAGGGGGAGGGGTGTTGGACCCGACGATATGGCACGTGAGCACCTTATGATAGCACGTGATAGGAAGAGAGTTTTATTTAAACCACTTATTTAATTTAAAAAACAATTATTTTAGGCCAAAATATATTGCACCACTATTATTTTAAACAATTATTTTAAACAGTGATTTATTGTAATAATGCTGTAGTGGTTTTTTTCCCATTTTGACGTAGTATTTACAACCTAAGATTCTTCCATCTCAGATTAGACGATGATGAAGATCTTTTTTGTCCCAATCTTTGATGGAATAGATTTGAGATCATGGGCCTACAATTAGATGGCCAATTTTTAATTCCACATGATACACATCCCCATAAATGAATATGGTCATGAGCATACACCAAATGTGGTTCTCGGATCAATTTTCGGATGTGTGTCAGGTTGGGGCTCTTAATGAGCCGGGCCAGCCCGAATTTTGGCCTGCACCCGACTTGAAAAAAGTGGTACATTTTATGAAGCCAATCAGGCTTGGTACTCGGGCCGGGCTAAGCATTTGGTGGCCTGAATTGATCCAAGTTGGGCTTGAGTTGAATGTTCCAACACCCGACCCGAATAAATGGGTTGAATGTTTCAACACTCGGCCCAGATAAAAAAATAAAAATCATATATATATATATATATATATATATATATATATATATATATATATATATATATATATTAAGAGCATTTTACTTGGATGCCTTGAGAATAAAACGTTGAATGGTTTAAAATCAATTATATTTAAGTAAAAATGTACCTTGTAATTCCAATCGGTACTAGCTTCATAAATAGAAATCCTAAAATAGGGTTTTCATTTTATCGCAATCTCTACCATCTAAAGTTTCAACCTTCGCCTCGCCCTCAAACTCTCTCTCGTTGAAAAGTGATTTAAAATTTTGTTTTACCAAATTTTATAAAAACCAAATCGCTCAAAAAAGCTTGAAAAGTTCAAGCCCAATTCACCCGCTTTGGGTTGGGCTTGGGCTGAGTACAACATAGCCCAGATTAGAACCGAGCTAAAAAATGGAAATCCAGCCAAGGTATGGCCAGCTCAGGTTGAACCCTCGCCCGCCCTACCCCGGCCCATTAAAGCCCTAGTCGGGTGGATGAAAAATCTGACTATTTGATGGTAGGACAATCTATTTTGTCAAAGATTAGGACGAAAACAATCTCTATCGTCTAATTCAAAGTATTCAATAATTTAATTAAGCACATGAAACATGGGTTGAGAAGGAAGGCATTCAAATTTAATTCATCAGTGAGTAGCTGCATCGTTTTTGTTTACAAAGTATCATGAATAATTTATGTTGTAACAATAGAATGTTTAAGGAAAATTTTGATATTGATATTAAAATAATAACTATTTGCTTGAATATATTCTTCACACATCAAAGTGAAATAAATATCTACGATCCGCAAGAGACAAAAATAAATCTATAGAAAAACACATAAATAATTCAAAATGGCTAGTTGAGTGACACATGGCAACCAATCGAAGGATCGGGTATTGCGGAAATTTGCCCAAAGTTGACCATGTACCATCTACAAAACAAAAATAGTTTAAAAGAGTGTTTTTGGCCATTTAATATTGAGTCAAAGTTGGAAAAACTTCTATGCACCAAGTTTGTTGGGCGAATAAAGATATTTGACTTGTGACTTGAAGGCTAAAAACGTTCAAACAAATATATATTTTTCTAAAACCCTAAAATGACAGGTGCACCCTAAGGGGAATAGGTGTCATTTTAGGATTTAGGTGTCATGAGACAGCTCAAATGGACCACGTCATAGGGCTCAAATCCTATGACCATGTCTTAGGGAGCCATTTTACATATATATATATATATATATATATATATATATATATATATATATATATATATATATATATATATATATATATATATATATATATATATAGTGGTTATGTACCCCAACGGGGCATGGCGAGCTTATCCCAATGGTCAACGTAGAGCTTCACGTGGCACCCAAAATATTATTTTGGTGCCATGTGGAGCAAAGTTGTTTTGTTCAGATTAATTTTAAAAATTATATTTCAAAAACATCTCCACCATATATTTTTAGCCTTAAAATTTAGACCATTGAAATCAATCAATGTATTGATTTTTGCCTTAAACAAGTGTCTTTTGATTTTTTTATAGAATTGATCTAAACAATGCACCCAAGCTCCACATGGCACACAACAATATTTAGGGTGCCACGTGGAGCTCCACATGGACTATTGAGGCACGCTCACCATGCACCATGTTTAACTGTGAATATGTAATAGATAGAGCCCAAGTTTTTTGGGTGATACCTGATTGTTATTACTAAAGTTGTTGTCGCACCCGATCCTCATGATTGATGCCATATGGTGCCATGGCCTAGGGAGCCGTTTTCCACACACACACACACACACACACACACATATATATATATAGATAGCAGTTGCATACCCCAACGAGGCACGGTGAGCATATCCCAATGGCCAACGTGGAGCTCCACGTGGCACCCAAAACACTATTTTGATGCCACATGGAGCAAAGTTGTTTTGTTTAGATTAATTTTAAAAAATATATTCAAAAACTCATCTCCACCATATATTTTTTTAGCTTTGAAATTTAGACCATTGAAATCAATCAATGTATTGAGTTTTGCCTTAAACAAGTGTCTTTTGATATATTTTTTTAGAATTAATCTAAAGAATCCACCCAAGCTCCACATGGCACACAACAATATTTAGGGTGCTATGTGGAGCTCCATAAGGACTATTGAGGCACACTCACCATGCACTATTGGGGCATGCTAACCATGCACCATGTTTTAACTGTGAATATGTAATGGATAGAGCCCAATTTTTTGGGGTGATACTTGGTTGTTATTATCAAAGTTGTTGTTGCACCCGATCCTCATGATTGATGTCCCGTGGTGCCCAAATGGTCTATTGGTAGCATTTTTTGCTCCCCTCAAGTGTAGTCTCTGGCCTCTCTCTCTCTCTCTCTCTATATATATATATATATATATATATATATATGAAAAGAGTTGCGTGTTCCATTGGGGCACGGTGATCATGCCCCAATGGTCTATGGCACCAAGAATACCGTTTTGGTGCCATGTGAAGCTTGGACGAATTGTTTAGATCAATTTTACAAAAAATATTTTTGAATTTTTTTTGTTAAAGGCAAAAGTCAAATATTAATTGATTTCGATGGTCTAGGTTTCAAGGCTAAAATCATTGTGCCCCAATAGTCCATGACACCCGTAACAATCGCTTTGGTGCCATGTGAAGCTCGGATGCATTGTTTAGATCAATTCTATAAAAATGAAATTTAAATTTTTTTTGTTAAAGCCAAAAGTCAAATATGAATTAATTTCAATGGTCTGGAGCAACAAGAATTTCGGTGGGTTTCGGGACTCTGGAGCTTTAGGGAAGAGAATATAACCCAAAAGAGAGTTGTCATTCGGTGTAGAGGAGGGACTACCAAAAAGAGGGTTCGATTTGGTGGAGGGGGAGCACCAAAATTCACACAAATTATCGAGGAAGCAATAATTTGAAGTTATCAGATAATTTGGTGAGCAAATTATCGGCCAATAATTGGCTGCCTCAATAATTTGCGAATTTTAGGATTTCATTTATGCTCAAACCGGCGCTTTTAGATTTCACAAAATTTTATCCATGGTTCCCGTTATGTCTTCAAACCTAAAATACATATATTAATTATCTAGTGCTTGAAGGACTAATTTCAAACTGAGAAAGAACATAAATTAACTTTTTTTTTATTGAAGAACAGAAAATTTTCAATTCGTGAAAGTCATGGTGTCACTCAACTTTTACGTTTGTGTTTGTCATACACATGCTTATCACAAAGACATTTGTATTTATAGGTGTCATTTTCTATTATTTTTATTAAACAAAATATATATTAATATCCATCACTGTCTATCATCAATATATGAATACAATCGATTCCAATAAAACTAAAAATTTGTAACATAAATAAAAAAATACTAGTAATATAAATTTCTTTCCCAATACCGCTCATTCTCACCTTTTTTTACGTATAATCAAATTTAGAAATACTTTATCTTGAAACAAAATTTTTTTAATAATTATATATATATATATGAAAAGAAAAATTATTTAACCAAAATTCAAAAAATTTATATTACGTGTCTGTTGGAGTCACCAGTGCTAAGTGCACTAGTTAAGTTTCAGTCTCACCCTTCTTCCTTGCTCCTCATTACTTCTTTCTTTGTTGTAGCAACACTATCTGTAACTGTTAAGTGTAGTTCTTCAATCTCGCCCTTAGCTCTACTTCGATCAATGTTGCAGTCACTAATGTAGTTATTTGCATCAGCCGGATTCTAGGGAATCAATTACTAACAATTACGTAATTAAGGGTCGAATTCATTTAAGTGTTGGAATGCTCCAAAAGCAACACTATAAGTGATTTATATTTTTCCATTTATCTCCCAGTCGTGCTTTGTCACTCTTCCCTAATTCATCCTTGACCAAAGATGCCATATGTGAAACTTCTGCACTCATTGCCGCAATTCTATAACATGTCTATTTGATGTGTGCATAATAATCTTTAAAATATTTAATAGAATATAATATCAATCATTGTTCTATCATCAACACATTAGTATCAATTGATTGATAAATCCAACAAATTCGTAGCATAAATAAGAAATACTAGGAATGTACCCTTTTTTCCCAATGTCGCTCATTCCCAACATTTGTTAGTTTACTCCGATCATCAAAAACACGTATATGTGAGTTCAACGTAATAAATCGATATGGTCTAAAGGCTTAAAACTAAAACCATTCAGGGTCATCAAATGTATTTATAGAATGCATTTTATCTTACATAACCAAACAAAAATGGCCTAAGATAAACTAAAATATAGAAACTCAATTAAACGGAAAAGACTTGAAAAACCTAAGATTTCCTAATTCACTATCTTTCCTTAGCCTCATATAGTAATTGTCTCAACGTATAATTAAAATTTCAGTCTAAGAAGGATGCATCTTGTGTCTAGTGAACACAAATAGAATAACATGAAACAAAACTAGATTCAAAAACAAAATGGAATGGTAAGGTAAAAATGTTTGTTTGATTGTGCCCAATATATTTCAAAATTCATTCCATATTAGCTTATTATGATATATTATTAAATAAAAAGTCAAAAAGATTACCAGAAGATTCAATTTTTATAATTCTTTTTAACTCTATCCTATGCAAAAACGCATAAAACAAAGAAAATAACATACTGGTATGACCAAGAATTCAACTAGATCACAAAAACAAGGATGATATGAAAGGTTAGATGGAATTGCAGTTGAATTTAAAATAATGGTATTCTCTTTTATGTGGATTGGTTAATATGCAAGCATAATCTACAAAAGGAAAAAAGAGATTAAATCTCTAAACTTGCATCACCCAAATGGTACAATCCGCAAAAAGGAAAATAGGATTAAATTTGCATCACCAAGATGATACAAGCCCGTGAGCCATAAAATCATTGAAAGCTCAACTTTCAAGACATTGAAAACCTGTAACTGTAATCATTCAAAATTCAAAACAAATTTTCATGAGATTTATTATATGGAATTCAAACTACTGGATGATGAAGGCAACAAGTAGGATTGTCAATAGGTTTGGTCACAAAATTTTGGTTGCACGATGGATCAAGGGTAGATGGCCGACCTCATTTGGTAGTGTAATCCAACCCAATCCAATGGGCGACGTGTATGACCTACCTGCCCTAATGACCACCTGAAAACTGATCCCCAGTTCAAAACACATTTTTTCCTTGACCTTATATAGATAAATATTGGGTCAGTCCGGGCTAGGTCAACCGGGTTAACCCAATGTCATGTTGGATGTTTCATGCCCGACATGACCCAATGGTCAGGTTGGATGTTTCATGCCTCTCGTTGACACATGTAGTGGCAATTCATTAAACCAAATAAAGATTGAGTTTACAAGTAATCCACATGTTTCTATACTTTTCTTTTTATTGCTTCGAATTTTGACGATTTCTTTTTATTGCTTTGAATTTTGACCATTTCATCTCCTAATTTGATGAATTTTGCCATATTTTTAGCAAGCTGATTTAGTCTCAAACCACGAGTTGGTCACTATGTTATCATCATCGCCATTATCATCATCAAGGTAGCGAAGGAACTAGATGTTTCCAAATATTAAGTGAGCAATAATCAAGTTTTTAGGAGCTTTTACAATGTTATTAGGGCATCGCGCTTCCAAGAGGCAGGCAACCAATTGGATGGTCCATAATGAAAGGCAGATACATCAAAGGGTGGAAAAAATACTTGATTTATAAAGATGTGGTTCCTCCTAAACTGCTTATATGTCTTTCCACTATGATCATGGAAATTAATATTTGTGGTTTACACGTTATTTCTAATGCAACAAAATTAAAACAATACAGGGGAAATAAGAAAAGAACACTTTCTTCAACCACGAGAACTGCAAACTAAAGTATATTAAAACAAGTCCACATCTACAGATTCGTAGGGAGAGGGGGGGGGAGAGAGTGAGATTTACTTATTTTCTTTCTTCTTTTCTTCTTCAGTGGAAGTTTCGGAGAGATCGATAAAAGTCTGCCTCGCTAAGGTTTGGAGAAGTATTTAGGTCAATGGATAGCTTTTATACGACATCAATGATTCAAAGACAAAAATAACTATGGTCATATTGGGGTCAAGATAATCATCCCAGCCCGATATTTATGTCGGATAAACAAACTTGATCAATCAAAGAGGTCATGCGGGGCGGGTGCCTGTCGGGTTGGTTCGACCTGGCCATATATTTTATATGTTGAATCGTCAAATTCTAAGTTAAAGATTACAATCAATTTACTTTAACTTAAAATTAGACGATTCAACATATAAAATATATGCCCGATATATAGTAAATATATGCCCGATATGTAGTAAAATATATGCCCGATATATAGTGGCTTCATTTGTACTCAAACTCCACAACTGTTTTGCTAAACTTTTGAAACCATGCTCTCGGTGATGGTTTTAGACCATAGATCAACTTCTTTAATTTGCAGGATTTCTCCTTCTTCCCATGATAGGAGAAGTTCGAAGGGAATAACATATACACCTCTCCGTTTAGATCACCATGGAGGAAGACATTTTCACATCAAACTGTCATGAGGGCCAATCTTTATATATAATTAGAGCCAAGAGAAACTAAATTGTGTTAGGACTTGGAAACTGGAGCAAAGGTATCCTCACCTTTTGTTTTAGTAAACCCTCTTGCATCTAGTCTTACCTTGTATCTTTCTATAGAAGCATCAGGCCGACTTCACAGCGTAGGCCACCAATTTACTTCTAACTGCCTTTTTTCTAAGACTTCGATACTGGAGCAAAGGTATCTTGATAGTCAACACCTGGTGTTTTAGTAAACCCTCTTGCATCTAGTCTTACCTTGTATCTTTCTAAAGAAGCATCAGGCCGACTTCACAACGTAGACCACCAATTTACTTCCAACTGCCTTTTTTCTAATAGGGAGCTCAACACTCCCAATTTGGTAATGTTCAAGGGCTATCATTTCTTCCATCATGACTTCCTTCCATTGTGTTTGTGAAGGAGCCTCAAACACACAAGGATAGTGGTAGAATTTAAAGAGGACACACAAGCGACATATGAGATGTAAAACTATTTTGGTAGGATACAAACTTATTGATTGGGGCGTCTTGTTTCTTCGCAAAGGGCAATTTTTTTTTCCTTTCTTCTTTGAATGATAAGAAAGGAAATATATTGAAAGAGAACAAGGAAAAGTACATATCTTTGCGGGTAGTTAGAGGATATCCGAAAGAAGGGAAAATAGAAAAAACCTAGTAAAAACTCGAAAAACTCACGAACTGGCTAGGAGCAGCAAGCCAAGACCAGCAAACTATCCCATTCATTTAGGATGAATAGGTCCCCATCTAGACATCCTTATGCCTAATCTTAATCCAACTCAGTAAAAGGTCTCTGCCGACATAACCACAAACCAATAAGGTTTCCCAATCCCTCTGAAGGCCCTACCATTCCTCTCGAACCAAGTGGCTCATAAAACAACGTACGCGATGATTTCTCAAACACCCCCCTTCATCTCTTGGAACTTGAGCATGCCCTATTGCTGAAGCATGGATTCAATTTTCTCAGGGACAACCCAGGATTGGTTAAAAGCAGAGAGGACAATTACCCATATTTTTTTCTAGTAGGGGTAATGTAGCAACGTGTGGTCAACATTTTCGAACCTCTCATACAGAGGAGGCCCATCACAGTTGTTGACCCCTTGTCTAATCAATTAGTCACGAGTAAGGTTCCTTCCCTAGACCACACACAAAATTTGAAACTTGAGGAGGTGTATCAACAACTAGACTAGCCTCCGAAGTTGACATGTGATTCGTTTCTTGAGTGAGAGGGGATGACTTCTGGACTCCTTTACATGGACATAACACTTGTACCCCTTTTGGGACAGAGGGTACCCGTAAAAAATACATCCCACAGCCTTGGAAGAAAGTTTAGCATGATGAATAAATGGAATATGTGCAAAATAGAGACACATAGACCCGGGTTGAACATGAAAGATACTACTGTTAGGAAACACCAATTTGAAAGGACACTCACCCCCAAGACTGGGGAAGACATTTGATTGTCATTTCATCCGAGAAAGAGTTGAATCCAAGGAAATTGCAATTTCACAAGTTCATTTCGAAGACCAGTTGGACTATATTTTTACTAAAGGCATTGGAGGGAAGAGATTACATGACATCACCTCTAAGTTGGGCATGATTGACATCTAATCTCCAACTTGAGGGGGAGTTTTGGTGCCTATGTGAATTATCATTGTTGTGTGTGAGTTCTTTTGTCCTTTGGGCTACTCTTTACATGTAAGTGGGCTTGTTATCGGTGCAACTCTTGGGCAGCCGTCATGTAGAAATTTAGTAATTTAGTAATTTAGTTTCGCATAATGTCCGTACAAGCATTTTCATTGTTTGCACATTTCTTTTATTACCATTCTCTTCTCCCTGCGATCTTGATTCACTTCTTACTCAAAATTATGACTCCTATGACCCAAGATCTTCTAAGTTAATTATTCAGACCACTCAAATAATGGAAGGAAGGTAAATGAAAATAAATTGAAAGTTTTCTTGATATAGAAAAATACCGATTACATCAATCTGTTCTAATGTGAATCTGAAATCTCTGAAACTTGCGTGCTTCTAATTCTCTTCTTTTATTTGCACCTCGTAAAAACAACATAGCTAATCCTAATTGTTTGGTTCCCCAAAAAATCAGGCAATGTGGAGAGACTTGGGAGTGCTAGAATCTGTTTCTCGTCCCCTTAAACTTCAAGCAGGTGACCTTGTGGGGTTATTGGGTATGTATTTGAAGCCCGGTCCCATGCCCAAAAAAACCCCGTTAAGTCCCTATGACGAGTGGACATGTCCATCGGAGCCAAGACGCAGACCCTGTATGAAGGGTTGGGACGCTTCAAGCACCAGGGAGTTGGAGAAGAGGGAGACTTGTGAAGACTTGGAGGGAAGTAATGAGAAGGGACATAAAGGATTGTAAAGTTATAGAGAGCTTAGTGTTGATCAGACGCGAGTGGAGAAATAGGACTCGCAAAGCTAACCCCAAATAGATGGGATAAGGCTGTGATGATGATATTTAAAGTCTCGATAAAGCCTGCCTGTATTGCTCTCCTCGGTAGTTCTAAACCCCTTTTGGTTCAACATTTTTGGGAGTGGTTTCTGGCCTTGAGGATGCCTGGTCACGATGTTCGATGGCTATAAATGAGGACCGCTGATGGTTAGTCTTCCCTTTATATGTGAGCACTAGTTTTCTGCTAATTTGTATCAGATCCACAACCAAAAAATGGATCTATAAGTTATGTATCATCAACACCAATCCCCCCCGGGTCGCTAAACACCAAAACAAAAAAAATGAAAAATGAAAGAAAAATACCCCACGATGTACTCTCCTTGGTTGTTGTTGCAGCATCACATTCATTGTTCGCAACATCTCTCCTTTCTGGCCCCAACATCCGTTCTTAGCAGTTCGAATTGTTCAATTGAGTGCCCTATGTAAGAAACACCCTATTATGCGACTCTCTTGTAAGTTCTTTAGTAAATTCAATTGAGTAAACTTCAGGACATATATTCATAAATATCTGTAAACCTACCGGTGATACGATCGTCCTAATAGCAGGCTGATAAATTGATGCTCAACCTCTGATTTTGCAAGTTGTATGAACCCGATCGTGAATATGACCCCCTACAGATCTGCCCATGATCCGTTGGTTTTGGGGAATATCGTCCATGCATCACAGTAACCCATTGTAGGTGATTAATTGAAGTTCAACTCCTTTATCTCAGTCCTTGCTGTCGGGACCTCTAATTTTGCAAGTTGTACGAGCCTTATCGTGAATAAGACCCCCTACAGATCTGCTTATGATCCACTGGTTTTAGGGCCTATCATCCATGCATCACAGTAACCCATTGTTGGCTTGCTTAAATAACCAATCCCCCACCCCCCTCTCTCCTCTTTCCCTCTCTCACTCTAGATGGATTTGGACCTCTGTTTTACTATAATCAAGCCCACGACCCAAACTCTATGTTGGAGACTCCTGGATTTAAAACATTTAGGAACCTATGAGTCACATTTAAATTAAAACCCTTATCTCATACTGCCCTACTCGGCATTTCCACACATTTTATGCATCTCTTCCATGTCAGAGTAGGTCACTTGTCCTCCCATCACTGTATGATGGTTTGTGATCATCTCATACCAATTGTTTTTCATGTAAGAGCACCCCTTCTTACCATCACCTTCCTCGCACCGATCTCTCATTTGGAACTGTGAACGAAGGGATATTTCATTGGAAATATCTATGCACTCATCCTTCTTGCTGAACTTTCATTTGTAAGTACAAGCATAGACTGCCCTACTTTTCCTCATCCTCGAACTTTGAAGTTTTGAAGCGTCTCTCTTTTCTCAAAGCCTGATTTGGTTCTCCCGACCCTTTCCAACAACAACTCCGTTCCCAACATTTTTACATTCTCGATCAACTTGTCTGATAAGCAGTCTCCCCCACTCTTTCTGCAATGTGCTTGGGTATCAGAAGCCATGTTCGAGCTTTCAGCCGGATTCTCACTGTTATACTATTCTCAACGTTCGCCTAGCATCTGCTTCAATGAAGCCTCTACATTTGTCCTCAATCCATAGGAACACACACGTATCCCATTTATGGAAACCTCAATTAATATCCTGCAATAGTTTCCCCAGTCCATTACATTCCGGAGACCACGTCTTGAACTGCACAACTGGTATCCCACAAATCAAGGGACCTTCCTGAGCAATTCCTCGTGACATTCCATAGTCTAGGATTTGAACAAGAATCGACCTGAATCAAAATGCTGTACCAGGGTAAGGTGGACCCAATCCAGGTATATGCTCGATCCATTTACGACCATTCCAACCACAAGTTGAGAATTGTATGCCTCAATAGATCTTCCTCCTATATGTTATCTTTCAGATATCTTACCCATATGGTATCTCTCTAACACTCCCGGAGTTATCCTTATGTTTTGGTCATTTATCACCTGCATCACTCTCCTTCATATTTTTTTCCATTCTCTATGTTTTTTAATCCCAAATGGACTAGTTGCCCTTCAGGTCCCTTGTAGACAGGTTCAAAATAGGTTTGGTGGTCCTTGCTGCAGGGCCTTCCTAACCATCTTGCCCTCGTTCTTGTGGAAGGGCACCCTCTTCAGTTGCATGTCACTCGGAATCTAAAGTTTAGATTGGCTACACCTCTTGCCGAACCAGTCACCTTCCTGCAATACAATCACCTTCCTTATTCACCATGAAATAACTAAAATGCGGACAGTGATATTCCCAGTTTGCTAAGGTTTTCTATATTCTGTTTTTATTCATTGATTTCTTAATAGAAAATTATGTTTTGGCCAATTTCTTTGTTTAGTGAAGTTTTTTGTTCGTTTCAGAGGACTCATTATGTCTCTTCTTTTCTTAAACATTGATATGGAATTCATTCTTAAAATATAATATCCTATTGTTATTTTCATCTTAAAATTTGCCTTTTGCTTCTCATCTTAAATGCTTTCCTTACCTTCCCTTATATAACTAGGTCACTTTATTTACCAAACTAACCACATACACCTTATTCAGGATCGTATCTTCCCATGTCCTGCTAAGGAACTAATTTTCCAAATAATACATATTATGCAAGGAAACATTGCTTTGGCTAATTTGAATACAAGGGTGATATCAAATTCTGTAGGTTCTGATTCATAGACATAATAAATTGTATAGGTTCATCTCGCTATGGTTTATGGAGATGGTAAATTGAACAATGTTCATCTTTCATAAGACGATGTAAAAAACATTTCTACTAGTGGAATAGCATCAACTTGCGGGTTCAAAGGTAGATTGAGGAGACTTATCTATGATATTTGAATGTATACAAAGATCTTGGGAGCATTTTTTAAATCACTTCATAATGAATCAGGTTCCGAATGAAGAGGAGAAACAACAAAGGAATCACTGGAACTCGCTACACACTTGCGATATTGGTTCATTTGATTAGACCTTTCAATGTCCAACTCTCCTTGAGGCTGTAGCTTAATCTATGGGTCATTTGTTTCTCTTTGAGTTAAAAATTTCTCATGCATCTGCTTCCTCATTGCAACTTCTTTTTCTATACTTTCTATAGCATACCCAGAAAGTATGCTATTGGAGGATCCATACAATTGAATCTAAGTACTTCAAATAGGAACCTTATGTTAACTATGAACGGTTCATAATTAGCTATCATATTTTGTTCGATGGATGTAATATGATGTTTAGCCATTAGGAAAGTTTTGACCGGTCAAAAGGTGTGCCACGGGACCCTAAAGTAGGTGGGTGAAGGGTTTATCTTAGCCTAAGTTAAGCTCGCATAAACCCATATTTAAATAGACACCATCTCTCTCTCTCTCTCATACCAAGATACATGTTGAAGACTGTATTAAGGCTTTCTCATGCATTTCCCTGTTAAAATCTAACAAATGCATATGTTTCTAAACTAAGAACTGTAATTGAGTTGAGTTCTCCTGAAGGAACCTATGCATTGCCTTTGACGCAAGTGCAAAGAGGTGTGAAACTCTCCTTCCTATGACCGAAACGAATGGCGAATTGGTTCACTCCACATCTTAAACCCTCCTAAGTGGATGTGAGTCATCCGATCATCCATTATAACAAAAAAGAACAGTTGATATTATAGTCAACAGATCGGTTAATTGTCCATAAAGTACTTTTTTGTGCTTGTTGCTCTTCAATCTATGATCTATCACTTGGACCATATGGATCACCCACATCTTGAACCTTTGATGGCGTAAGATCAGTTAAACATTATTTTGGTTTTTAAATGGCGGTAAGGAGCTATGTTACTTAACATTATTTTGGTGTTTAAATGGCAATAAGGTGTTATGTTACTTAATTTGCTCCTCCACCTTGTGAATGGCGAACTTGTTCGGAGTGAACCAGCTCGCCATTCGTTTCGGTCATAGGAAGGAGAGTGTCACACACCTCTCTGCACCCGCGCCTCAAGTGCAAGACTCGGGCGCATTTGACAACATTTATGCACTATATCTAATCAAGATCTTTAATCATTTTTTTTCTAATCTTGGCAAGTTCATAATTCCTTCTTTTTTCGTTAAACCAACTAGTGTAGAAACAGTCGTACATCTGCTGGCTCATTAGAGCTTCCAAAGGCAGTGCTTAGGTTCTTTCAGGGGAACTCTCTTACAGGTCTTAGCTTAGAAAACGGTGCATTTGTTGGAAGTTAACGGGGAAATGAATGCGAAAGGAGAAAGAGAGATGGTGTCTATTTAAATATGGGTTTATGTGAGCTTAACTTAGGCTAAGATAAACCCTTCACCCACCTACTTTTGAGTCATGTGGCACTCTTTTTCAGTGGTCAAAATTTTCCTAATAGCTAAACATCGTACCACATCCATAAAAAAAAACATGATAGCTAAATATGAACCGTTCATATCAAACATAAGGCTCCTATTTGAAGTGCTTAGATTCAATTGTATGGATCCTACAATAGCATACTTTTTGGGTATGCAATAGAAATATAGAAAAAGAAATGAGGAAGAAGATGCACGAGAAATTTTAAACTCAAGAAATAAACAGAAGACCCATAGGTTAAGCTACAACCTAGAGGAGAGTTGGACATTACATGGTCGAGTCAAATGAACCAATATCGCAAGTGTGTTGCGAGTTCCAGTGGTTCCTCTGTTGTTTCTCCTTTTAAATCGGAGACTGATTTAGCATGGAGTGAGTTCAAAAAGGTTCCCAAGAACTTTGTATACTTTCAAATATCATAGATGTGTCTCCCCAATCCACCTTTGAACCCGCAAGTTGATGCTATTCCACGAGTAAAATAATTTTTTACATCGTCTTATGAAAGATGCACATTGTTCAATTTACCATCTCCATAAACCAGAGCAAGATGAACCTATACAATTTATTATCTCTATGAATCATAGCCTACAAAATTTGATATTACCCTTGTATTCGAATTAGCAAAAGCAATGTTTCCTTGCATAATATGTATTATTTGGAAAATTATTTCCTTCGCAGAACATGGGAAGATACGATCCTGAATAAGGTGTGTGGTTAGTTTGGTAAATAAAGCGGTCTGATTATATAAGGAAATGTAAGGAAAACATTTATGATAGGAAGCTGAAGACAACTATTAAGATGACAATAACAAGATACTGTAGTTTAAGAATGAATTCCATATCAATGTTTGAGAAAAGAAGAGACGCAATGGGTCCTCTGAAATGAAGAAGAATCTTCACTAAACAATGAAATTGGCCAAAACATAATTTTCTATTAAGAAATCAATGAATAAAAACAGAATATAGAAAACCTTAGCAAACTGGGAATATCACCTTCCACATTTTAGTTATTTCACGGTAAATAAGGAAGGTGATTGTATTGCGGGAATGTGGCTGGTTTTGTGCAATTGTAGAGGGTGCCCTTCCACAAGAGGGGGGGTGAAGATGGTTAGCAAGGTCCGGCAGTAAGGACCACCAAACCTGTTTTCAACTTGTTTACAAGAGACCTGAAGGACGGCTGGTCCATTTGGGGTTAAAAAATATAGAGAATGGAAAAAAATATGAAGTAGAGTGATGCAGGTGATAAATGACCAGAACATAAGGATCTCTCCGAGACTGTTAAAGAGATACCATATGGATGAGATATCTAAAAGATAACATATAGGTGAAAGATCTATTGAGGCATACAATTCTCAACTTGTGGTTGGAATGGTCGTAAATGGATCGAGCATATACCTGGATTGGGTCCACCTTACCCTGGTACAACCTTTTGATCACGAGGAATTGCTCGGGGAGGTCCCTTGGTTTGTGGGATACCATTTGTGCAGTCTAAGACATTGTCTCCGGAATGTAATGGATTGGTGAAACTATTGCTGGATAATTATCGGGGTTTCCATATACGGGATACGTGTGTTCCTATGGATTGAGGACAAATGCAGAGGCTTCATTAAAGTAGATGCTGAGCGACTTTGAGAATATCATAGTAGTGAGAATCAGGCTGAAAGCTGGAACATTGGCTCTGATACTTAAGGCACATTGCAGTAATAGTGGGGGAGAGTGCTTATCAGATATTTTGATCGAGAATATAACAAAGCTCTGAATAGAGTAGTTGTTAGAAAGGGTCGGGAGAACCTAATCAGGCTTTAAGGAATGAGAGACACTACAAAATTGGGGGATGAGGAGAAGTAGGGTAGTCCATGCTTATACTTACAAATGAAAGACATTCAGCAAGAAGGATGAGTGCATAGATATTTCCAATGAAATATCCCTTCGTTCGTAGTTCCAAATGAAAGATATGCAAGGAAGGTGATGATAAGAAGGGGTATTCTTACAAGAAAACGATCGGTATGAGATGATCACAGACCATCATATGGTGATGGGAGGACAAGTGGCCTGCTCCGGTATGGAAGAGACGTGTAAAAAGTGTGGATTCCTAAATGTTTTAAATCCAAGAGTCTCCATCTATAAAGGGTTTGGGTCGTGGGCCTGATTATAGTAAAATAGAGGTCCAGATCCATCTAGAGAGAGATAGAGAGAGAGAGAGAGGGACAATGGTTATTTAAGCAAGCCAACAATGGGTTACTATGATGCATTGACGATTGGCAGATCTGTAGTGGGTCTTATTCACGATAAGGTTCGTACAACTTGCAAAATTAGAGGTCCCCAACAGTAAGGACTGAGATAAAGGAGTTGAACTTCAATTAATCACCATCAATGAGTTACTGTGATACATGGACGATATTCCCCAAAACCAATGGATCATGGGCAGATCTGTAGGGGGTCATATTCACAATCGGGTTCGTACAACTTGCAAAATCAGAGGTTGAGCTTCAATTAATCAGTCTACCATTAGGATGATCGTATCACTGGTAGGTTTACAGAGATTTATAAATAAATGCCCTAAAGTTTATTTAATTAAATTTACTGAAGAACTTACAAGAGAGTTGCATAGCAGGGTGTTTCTTACATAGGGCACTCAATTGAACAATTCAAACTACTAAGATCGAATGTTGGGGCCAGGAAGGAGAGATGTTGCGAACGATGAATGTGATGAAGCAGATACAACCAAGGAGAGTACATAGTGGGTGTTTTTTCTTTCATTTTTCATTTTTTTTTATTTTGGTATTTAGCGGCGGGGGTGGGGGGGTGGGGGGGTAGAGGTTATGTTGGAAGGAAATGGTGTTGATGATACATCACTTATAGATCCATTTGTTGGTTGTGGATCTGATACAAATTAGCAGAAGACTAGTGCTCACATATATAAGGAAGACTAACCATCAACTGTGTTCATTTATAGCCATCGAACATTGTGATCAGGCATCCTCAAGGCCAGAATACACTCCCAAAAATGCTGAAGCAAAAGGTCTTTAGAACTACCGAGGAGAGTAATACAGGTAGACTTTAAATATCATCATCACTGCTTTATCCCATCTATTTGGGGTTGGCTTTGCGAGTCCTATTTCTCCACTCGTGTTTGATCAATGTTCAGCTCTCTATAACTTTGCAATCCTTCATGTCCCGTCTCATTGCTTCCCTCCAGGTCTCCCTCTTCTCAAACTTGTGCTTGAAGTGTCCCAACCCTTCATACGGGATCTACTTCTGGGCTCTTATGGACATGTCCACTCGTCATAGGGACTTAATGGGGTTTTTTACAACCTCATTTGGACTTTGGACCGACCTTCAAATACATACCCAATAACCCCCCAAGGTCACGTGCGTGAAGTTTGAGGGGGCGAGAAAAAAAATTCTTGCACTCCAATGTCTCTCCACACTGCCTGATTTTTAGGGGAACCAAACAATTAGGATTAGTTATGCTGTTTTTAGGAGGTTCTAATAAAAGAAGAGAATTAGAAGCACGCAAGTTTCACGAATCTCAGATTCACATTAGAAGAGATTGATGTAATCTTTATTTTTCTATATCAAGAGAATTTTCACTTTATTTTTATTTACCTTCCTTGCATTATATGAGTCGTGTGAATAATTTACTTAGAAGATCTTGGGTCATAGGAGTCATAATTTTGAGTCGGAAAGTGAATCATGCTCGCAGGGAGAAGAGAATGGTAATAAAAGAAATGTGCAGACAATGAAAATTTATGTACGGATGTTATGAGAAACTAAATTATTAAATATCTACATGAGGACTGCCCAAGAGCTGCACCGATAAGAAGTTTGGGTTGAAGGGCAGTTAACGCTGACATTCTCAATGCTAGAAAACACTCCCAATAATGCTCAAGTGAAAGAGTCCTAATAACTACAACGGCTTCTGTGCAACTACGTTAATCCCGATGGAAGTTGATATGGGAAAAAAGACCCTACGGAATAAAGCATCGAAAAGGGAATTGTTGTTCAAGAGAATAAGGATTTGGACACATTTCAGTATTTAGATTATTACTTAAAACATGTAAGGATTGAGTAGGAGCGAGGTCGTGAAAGCAATGTTGTCAAATCACTAAAGCCATCTGACTGCATTTCACTTAACCGCATAAGCCTTTTTTTATTTTTCAAAAAAAAAAAAAAAAAAACAAGTTATCAACAAGTATTCAAGTCTCTAGAACTAAAGTAACACTAAGAAAAAATTAGAACTGAGTTAATCAATGACAAAGAAGGGAAAAATAGGCATTCTTGCATTTAAAAAAGAAGTTTTACATACTAATATTATAATTTTAGAATGGACATTAGAGAGGAAGTTAAAACCAAAATAGTAGTATGAAGAGTAAAGGACCCGACCCAACCCAACCTTTTATAAAGGCAATGGGACCACAAAAAGTGAAAAAATAAAATATTTAAGTGCTCCAACGGACTGTTGGAGCTTTATGTCCTCGCGTGCTGAGTATGCAATCGCGTAAGCCATACAACATGGCGTATGCCATCACATACTTCAGTATGCCATCGTATGCGATGGCATAATGTCAAAATTGCATAGGCCATGATGGCTTATGCGATTTTATGGCATAAGCGATCACTTAATCGATTAAGCGATTGCTTATGACAACACTGAGTGAAAGAAATGTATAAACATGTGAAAGTGATAAACAGACGATACATGAAACTAAATTATAAAAAATATTCATGAGGATGATCCGAATGGCCCAGGAAGAGTGTGGGTCGGAAGATAAATAATGCAATAGAATCGCTGCGTTTGTCTCCTAAAACCAGCAAAAAGGGGTTCCTTCAGACAAACATCAACTATCATAGTCAACCTTGGAGACTGGGGCTTCTCAAAAGAACCAACATCAAATAAAATTACTTCTATTAATCATCAATTGAAATTTACAGCAAATAGAGGGATTTATATGACATTTATATATAAACAAAAAGCCAAGAAATGTGGAGGCAAAGGGTTAGATGACTCAAAGAGGTGATTTGAATACGAAGTTTTTTCATGGAATGGTGTACACCTGGAGTAGAGTAAATACAATTCAATACTTAGTGGTTGACGGTGAAGATTGAGAGTGCGATGGATATTGAAAGGGAGATAGTTGCATTTTGTGTTAAGTTGTTCCAGAAGGGAGAAATGATTATCACAAGAATAGATGGGATTGAGGTGGCACAAATCCAAATAAGGGAGAGGGAAAAATTTGGAGAGGAGATTTGGGAGGGATGAAGTTAATAGGGCGACCCTCAATGCTAATGCAGATTGGGCTCTAAGTCCGGACAGTTTCACATTGCAAATCTATAAACACTTCTAGGAGCTGCTAAAAGGGGAGATAATGGGCATACTTAAGAAATATCATAAGGGAAGGTGGGAAAGTGCATTAACCCAACACATCTAACTTTAATTACGCTGAGAGAATTGGGAACTTTATGTGAATCATGGGGAGTGTATACAAAATTATTGCTAAAGTGCTCGCAAACCACCTTCGGGATATATTGGGATCTATGATCTCCCTTGATCAAAGTGCCTTCGTGAATGGTCTGCAGATTTTGGATAGTGCGGTGACTGTGGACAAATGCATTGATAGCAAACATAAGGCTTGGCCTGCCCAGAATTTTTAACAAACTTGATTTGGAATGGCATATAACTGAGTTGATTGGGAGTTTCTTGATAACATGATGCAAAGGTTCAGATTTGGTGAAAAGTGGAGAAGATGGATAAAGGGATGTATTTCATCAGTGTGGTTCTCAGTTTTGATCAATGGGACCCCTATGCATTTTTTTAGGAGTTCTCTAGGACTTTGATAAGGAGATCAACTATCCTTGTTTAAAATGTGCTAGGTAAATTATTGAGAAGAGTTGTCTCATTCTTTTGGTAGATGTTTTGGTGGGGATGGAGAGGCTCTCGATGAGAACAACACTTTTGGTAAGGATCACGGAATGTCATTCAAGGGCACCGACGATCTTTGAGATTTCATGAAGTCCATTACTAAGGGGCGGAAATGCTTTACCTCAGCTAAAAGGAAACCTAAATCAAGGGAATTAGCCAGAATGGAGTGGGGCATGTCCGATGGGAGGGTTTCCGAGTACTGGTGAGGACTTTCTCTGCCATGGTCGGGTTCTATGTGTTTTTTATGAAGAGTATGTCCTAGAATGTTAAGGGGATTTGTGAGCCCAAGAAGAGATCCAGGGTGAAATAGGTTATCTCCTCTTTTAATCCGGTGGTTATTACTTTGCATGAGACGAAGTGGGGCAATTGTAACCGACCCAAAGTGATGTCTGTGTTGGGTGGTAACAGATGGGATTGGATCGGGGTGGACTCCGTTGGGGCCTCCGGTGGTATCTTGCTTGCTTGAAACTCCTTTCTATTCCACAAGGGACCCTTAAGCATTTCTTTAGGAGCTCTTGAGGACTTTGGCAAGGGGATCCACTATCCTTGTTTAAAATGTGCTAGGTAAATTATTGAGAAGAGTTGTCCTATTCTTAATTTCTTATGGTAGAGGTTTTGATGGGGATGAAGAGGCTCTCAATGAGATCAACACTTTTGGTAAGGATCATGGAGTTCCCGTTCAACGACACTGACGAAGATCTCAGAGATTTCTTTTGGTCCATTACTAATGCGCGGAAGTGCTTTTCCTCAACTAAAAGGAAACCTAAATCGAAGGAATTAGCCAAAATGGAGTGGGGCATGTCTGATGGGAGGGCTTCTTGGTCCAGGTGAGGGCCTTCTCTACCTCAGTTGGGTTCTATGTGTTTTTTATGAAGATTATGTCCTAGAATGTTAGGGGGATTTGTGACCGCAAGAAGAGATCCGGAGTGAAATCGGTTATCTCCTTTTTTAATCTGGCGGTTATCACTTTACAAGAGACGAAGTGGGGCAATTGTAACCGACCCAAAGTGATGTCTGTGTTGGGTGGTAATAGGTGGGATTGGATCGGGGTGGACTTCGTTGGGGCCTCCGATGGTATCTTGCTTGCTTGGAACTCTGTACTATTCCACAAGGAAGACGAAGAAAGCTTCCTCTTATGTGATGCTGGTTAACAAGGACAACGGAAATGAACTTTTACTGGGATATATGGCTCGACTGATCTCGACAATCAACCAGACTTCTAGTTTGAGTTAAATGCGATTGCAGCCCGGTGGGATGTGTCGTGGTGCGTGGGCAAAGATTTCAATGCTATTCAGCGCACCCACAGAACGACTGGGGGTCCTCCGGATAGGTCTGCCATGGCTAATCTTAATTCCTTCATCCATGGCAGGGCTCTTTTCAATATGTCACTGATGGGGGTTTGTTTTACGTGGTCTAATCTTCAGAGTGTTCTCTTTTAGCCGCCTAGACCGTGTTCTTGTGTCCACTGATTGGCTCAATCTTTTCCCTCAATTTTCCCTTCATGGCTTTGCTTTGGCGGTTTCATACCACAAACCCCTCATTCTTGATTGCGGATCGATGGGAACATGCCCTTCTCCTTTCCGATTTGAGAACCAATGGCTCCTTAGTGAGGACTTTAGATTCCGAGTGCCGATTGGTGGCAGGGGTCCAATCCTCGAGGCTCGACTTTCTTTAAATGATCACCAAACTTGGGCACTTGAAGGGTCGCATCACAAGTTGGAATAGGGACGTCTTTGGCCTGTCCCATGTGTGGAAATCTATCATCTTGGATAGGTTGGCTGAACTGAACCTCATCGAAGAAGGTAAGACTCTATTAGATTCCGAATGCGAAGAAAGACTTAAACTCCAGATGGGTTTCAGCAATCAGAGTCTTCATGACGAGGTGTGCTGGAAACAAACGTCAAAAGTGCACTGGCTGAAGGTGGGGGACAACAATACCAAATTCTTTCATGCGTTTGCTATTGCGAGATCCAAAAGGAACCTCATGACCAAAATTTTCGTGAATGGTGTGGAGTACTCAAATTAAACATCAAGTCTCCAATTTCTACAGTGAGCTGCATCAAGATGGACGGGCTAGGCCTCAATTGGATGGCCTCTCTTTCCCTTCCATTAGTTTAGAAGACCGAGATGATTTGGAGAACCCCTTTACCGAAGCAGAAATTTGGGAAGCCATTAAGCGTAACAGGAAGAATGGAGGGTGCGGCTGATCCCGTGAGACATCTTGGATTTCTTCAGAGAATTCCATTCTCAGGCCTCCGTGTGTAGGAGTTCTAATTAGATGTTTCTTACGCTTATCCCCAAGATGGAGGGTGCGGCTGAGCTCCAAGTCTTTCGCCCGATTAGTCTCATTAATTGCCTTTACAATATTTTGGCTGAGATGCTAGTTAATCGCCTCAAGCCGATTATGGGTTCAAGTATATCTGACTCTCATAGGGCTTTTGTTCATGGTTGTCAGCTCATGGATATGGTTGTGTTAGTGCACGTGGTGGTCCACTCGGCTCATTTTGACAACTTGTCGGCTTTCCTTTGAAAGGTAGACATGGAGAAGGCGATCGGGTTAGCTGAGACCGTTTGGACTATATGTTACATCGATTCAAGTTTGGGGGTATGTGGAGGAAATGGATGAGAGCTTTTGTTTCTCTCCATGGTTGTTTGGTCATCGTTAATGGCTCTTCCGCAAGTTATTTCAAAAGCTCGAGGGGTCTTAGACAAGGGGACCCTCTCTCTCCCCCTTTCTCTTCAACATGGTCGGTGAGGCTTTTGGGTGCTCTCATTTTCAGATCTCGTGCATTTAATCGAATTTCTGGTATCCCAATGGGCAGTGGTGATTGCGTTGTCACCCATCTTCAATATGTGTACGACATGGATGACACTATCCTTTTCGACAATGCTGATGTGGGAGAGATTTTAGGCTTCGTTACTCTTTTATTGATCTACGAGGCGGTGTCTGACCCTCGCTCTCTTCAACATGGTCGGTAAGGCTTTTGGGTGCTCTCATTTATAGATCTCGCGCATTAAATCGAATTTTTGGTATCCCTGTGGGCAGTGTTGATTGCGTTGTCACCCATCTTCAATATGCGTACGACGTGGACGATGCTCTCATTTCTGCTGTTGATGACTTTGCTGCTGAGGTTGATTGCGCACCCTCTTCCCTTCCCTTTACTTACTTGGGCCTTCCTTTGGGGATCGGCAAACCCAAGGCCAACGGCTGGTATTCAATTATTTAGAGATTTCAAGGGAAACTGTCGACCTGGATGAGTAAATTCCTCAGTAGTGGGAAGCGATTACAGTCGCTGAATTTTGGTCTCTCCAATGTTCCTATTTTCTTCATGTCCCTATTCAAGTGCCCTATGGCGGTTATTCATTCGTTCGAGGAGATCGAGAGGGATATCTTGTGGGAAGGCTCGGGATTGGAAAAGAAATATCCTCTGGTGGCTTGGGGGATTGGAAAAGAAATATCATCTAGTGGCTTGGGAGTTGTGTCAGCTTCCTAAATGCTTCATAGGTCTTGGTATTCGTAATCTACATGACTCAATCTTGCTCTCCTCGATAAGTGGATATGGCGGGTTGGTTCGAAATCCAAAAGAGAAAGACTACGGGTTTCGATCCATCTTCAGAAGTATGGAAGTATGCCGAGTTCCTGGGGGTCAACGTTAATCAATCCAGGCGAGTCTCAGCTTTGTGGAAGCATATCAGCTCGGTTTGGCCTGATTTCACGAGATTGGATTTTATCTGGGCTGATGGTCACAAATCTTTTTTTTGGGATGATCCTTGGTTACGTCTCTATCCTTTGAAAGATTTGTTTCCCACCATCTGCAACGTGTTAGCTCACACCCGCTCCCTCGTCGCCGATGTTTTCTCTAAAAATGGTGGAGTCCCTGCTTGGGATCTTTATCACTATGAGGGATTAAGAGATGAAGAGGTGGAGCCTTACCAGGAGTTGTTGGCTTCCCTCTATAAGGCTTCTAGGAACCAGCTGCGCTGTGATACGAGGATTTGGATGGCCAACAATAACATAGACTTTACAGTTTAGTCTTTTTATCGTGCCCTCTCTTATCGTATGTATATCAAAGCTAAGTGGTTCTTTATGTGGAAGGCTCTGATTCCTCCTAAAGTCGGGGTTTTTGTGTGGACGGCAATCAGAGGACTTGTTGTGACCATTGATCAACTGATAATTCGCTGTAAAGATATCCCGTATAGATGCCCTATGTGCCTTCACTTGGAAGAGTCTATCCCTCATCTTTTTATTCATTGCTGGTTTGCCTTGAAAATCTGGGGCACAATCTTGAAGTCTTTTGATTTAAGTTGGATTTTTTCGGAGAATTTTGTTAAACTTCTAGTTTCGTGGAATGGGCTCAAGTGGGAAGGGTCTCAAGGTGCATTTTGGAGGGTGGGGCCTTACGTAGTGTTGTGGAGTATTTGGCTCGAGAGAAACGCTCGCATTTTCAATCATAAGTGTCGCCTGATAGACTTTGTTTTGAAGTCCATTAGAGTTTTGATGTGTCATTGGGTCATTCTAGATAAGTTTGGGGGGTAGCGGAGAGTACACCTTTGTCATGGTCTTTCGTATTTGAGATTAGGGGGGAGGGAGGCTGATTCTTAGCTAGGTTTTGTTTCAGCCGTGCTGCAGCTATTTTTTTCTTTTCTGTTTGTTTGTATCTTTTTCTAGCTTCTCGCTGGCTTTCAATGATAGCTCTGTTTTATCGATCACAAGAAAAGAGTTGATCGAAGGGTTTAAACTTGTGCAGAATGGGATGTCTGTCACGCATCTTCAATTTGTGGAGGATACAATCATCTTTCGTGGTGTGTCGAAAGAAGTGTTAAGTGATGTGAATTTTAATTGTGATATTTTACTCGCAAGTGCACGAATCGGATTGTATATAGTGGGTGCGGAGTACGAGATCGTTCCCACGAGGACTAATTTTGAAAGATCTAAAAAGACAAGACAATAATTCAAGAAATCCACTAAGATCTAACAGTATTCTACCAGTCTTATGATTTAAGCGGTTTGATGAGATGATAATTACTGACTACAAAAATAAAACTTAATTGATGATTCAAAAATAAAGATAAAGATGAAGATACTAAATCCTCCCATCTTTGGTCCGTTCTTCCCATAATACAAATCTATGGATTAAACTATGAGATATACCATTGAGAACAAATATCTTTTATGGAAGATAAATGGTCAAAAACCCCGATAGGTTCCACGTTGCATCCCTGCAATCAGGACTTAGATGATTTTCATATATAGATCTGAGATCAAGGGCATGGCTCGGCACACTTGATCTCAGGTTCAAATAAAAATTATCCCTAAAGTGGGTAAAAATTTCAACAATAATACCACCATAGATCTGAAATCAAGGGTATGGCTCGACACACTCGATTTCAGATTAGGGAGTAATTAAGATAAAATTATCATTACAGATCCAAGATCCAGGGCATGGCTCGGCACACTCGATCTCGGATCATAATCGTAATTAGATTCACACGATGAAAGCAAAAATACCATATAACAATGATTGGGTAAAATTACCATCACAGATCTGAGAGCCCGGGCATGGCTCGGCACACGCGATCACGGTTAGTGGTGGGGATTTCATCCGTTCTTGATAGCACAACAACCATAAAATAAGATCTCATATTTTAATCCTAAATTTATATTATTAAAAATACATCCCTCGGATGAGAATCATTAGATCCCAATCCTTATGAATTTAGCCACACATATTGCAATTAAATGACATAAATAAATAAGGAAGAGAAAATAATATTAATTTAATGAATTAAAAATACCTCAACTTCAAAAGAAATTACTTTGATCCAAAAGTACGATGGTCTTCAGAAACGAGAATAATGCAGGAATAAACTTGAGCAAAAATATAATAAACTGGAGGAATGAGTACTGGAAATTAAAGGAACAAAGCTTTCAAAAAGGAATAAATAAAAACTCCCTATTTCTATGTCTAACTATGAAAAAGAAAAGCAAAAAATTAAAACTCTAATCTCCTATCTCCCTAATTTCTAATTCTCCCTCGAAGTGTTTGAGTCGCTTTAAATAGATTCCCCGTCGCAGAAGTCTCCCTAGTCGCCAATTTAGGGTTGATTAATCGACCCTACAAAAGAGGATCAAAATCAGCTTTAAAGTAGTTAATTCTGTGTCAGACTCTCCTTCTCCTCGATTAATCGACCAAAAGGGTCGATGCATCGACCCTCAGAAATCCGTGAATTTCAGCACACTTTTTGTATTAGACACTGCATCGGTATTGCAGTCATAACTTTCTGTTCTGAACTCGGATTGAGGTGATTCTTACGCCATTGAAACGCTGACGAAAAGATCTACAACTTTTGTGTTTTGATAATTTCATAATTCGGCTGTCTTGAAGGTCCAAATTTAGCCGCAAGTCGCACCAAGTTCTCGATGACCCAAAGTTACAGTGTTTTGACATTATTTTCAGAATTCTTGGGCTGTTTTCCACACTTGGCTTGTATTTACCTGAAACACTTCAAATCTAATAATTCTTATCAGATAGCCTTCATCAGACAACTAAATATAGGTATTTAGGGGTGAAATATCATCATATTTCAGTACTCATTAGTAAGGACTGCAAAAGCTTTGATTAGATGCTATGAAGCAATCTCTAGCCAAAGAGTGAGTTAGAGAAAAACTACAATGTTTGGGGTAAGGAACTAAGGATGGATGATGGAGTGGTGAGAGAGTTGATTGGGTGTGATGGGAAAGCTTCCATTCACCCATGTGAACGTAGCTGGACTCCTAGTAGAACATGGAGACCCGAGGATCAAAGCGATTAAATGGATGAATATGACACTTTTCGGAAGTGGTTATGAAGAAGTATAATGGAGGAAGCTGCATTGTGGACTGCAGGCATGGAGGGAAAATATGGCAGGAATGCCCAAAACCGATACATATCGGACGATACGTATCGGTACTGGACGGTACCGGATGATACATTGAATGTATCATCAAGTAAATGTATGTAAACCATCAATACGGTACATTCAATGTACCATATAGGTGACTGCCGATACCGATGCGTATCGTCCGATACGTATCGGTATCAGACGAAATTTTGATCCATTGTCAGAATGGGTGCCGTGTGTGAATTGGCGATGAGTGGGATGGAGTACGTCAAGAAGTGGATCATGGAGATGAAAGAACGATTTTTGAATGGAATTAGGTCGGAAATTGATGGGGTTCTGATTAATGAGAGCACAGAGAGGAGGTACGCTGGGAATTTGACTCTGTCGTTTGCTTATGTGGAGGGAGTCTTCTGATGGGGTTGAAGGAGGTCGCATTTTGAGTGGCAGTGCGTGTACTAGTGCCAACTTGGAGCCTTCTTATGTTTTGAGGGCTTTGGGAGTGGAAGAGGATATGACCCACACTTCGATCAGGTTTGAGATCGGGCATTTTCGACGAAAGTGATTGATCGGGCGGTGGAGCTTACAGTGCATTAGGTGGAGAAGTTGAGTGAGATGAGTGCTTTACGAGATGGTGAAGGAAGGAATAGATATTAAGAGTATCCAATGGGCGCAACACTGATGGACATTGTTGTTATAGAAAGTGTAATGGCGATCTTAAAACGACTCCACGTATACTGGTTTAATGTTTACATGGTTGTAAGACACATCGAGCTGTTCGACCTTATTGGTTACCCATGATCCGCTTCTTGTCGTACTCCATATCGCTCATCGCCAATTTGCACGCTGCACTCATTCCGACAACCAAAGGCGTCGACACGATGCCGCTACGTAACCCCCTCTATTGTCCTCCGCCACTCATTTGTGGCTCCACCTGAATCTGAGGCCTTCGATGGATGTAAAGTGCACCAACCCCTTTAATGCCGTAGATCTTGTGCCCGCTCAATGACATCAAACTAACCCCCATGTTCTCGATGTCGATTGGGATCTTACCTAAGGCTTGAGCGGCTCCAGTGTGGAAATAAATGCCCCTCTCCTTGCAAATCGCGCCAATCTCGGCCATGGGTTGGATAACGTCGACTTCATTATTGACGGCTATGATGGACACGAGACCAGTATCGTTGTGGATTGAATCGCGAAGCAGATTGAAATCGACGATGTCTTTGGTACCGACGGGATGGTACGTGACGTCAAAGCCTTCTTGTTGGAGGTGGCAACTGGAATCGAGGACGCATTTGTCCTCGGTCTGAGTGGTAATTATATGACGTTTCTTGTTCTTATAGAAGTGCATGAGGCCTTTGACAGATATGTTGTTAAATTCAGTGACATCTTAGGTGAAGACGATATTTTTAGGGGAGGTGTTGGTGAGTGCAATGATCTGGACGCGGCTTTTTCAACGGCAAGGTCGGAATCCCAACCGTAGAAGTGGGTATGGGAGTGGGGGTTGCCGAAGTGGGAGATGTAGAAGGGGAGCATGACGTTGATGACGCGAGGGTCGACAGGTGAGGTTGCTTCCATATCGAGGTAGAGAAGTCAGCCTGAGATTTTGATGCCTTTAATGGAGATCACTTATGGGTCGTCTTGGTGGTTTGGATCTGGCAGAGAGGGGGCTGTAGCTATAGTGAGGGAGGAGAGGGGGCAAAGATGAGGGGTTTTGGAGGGGTTAGAGAGGAGCTTCGCTGCTGCTGCCATGGCTGCTGTGGTTCTCATGGTGGTAGTGGGAGTTGGTTAGGGCTGAGAGGAAAATGAGTGGCTTCTAGTATACGAGGTGTGGAGGCGGTGCTTATTTATGCGAAATGGGGAGTGATTATTTTGGAGATCGAAATATTTTGGGAGGATAAGGGTAATGATGATGATGTACTTCAGTATTTTGTGATCGAATCTATTCCTTAGAAGCCTTCCAAGGTGGACTTATCTCATCAAGCGGACTCATCTGTCTCAACTTCTCCACCTGATGCACTGTAAGCTCCACCGCCTGATCAATCTCCTCCTCCGTCATAAACTCCCGAGCCCCAACTTGATCGAAGTTTGGGCCATATCCTCTTCCACTCCCAAAGACCTCAAAACTAATGAAGTCTCCAAGCTGGCACTAGTACACGCATTGCCACTCGAAACTGCGACCTCCTTCAACCCCATCAGAAGACTCTCCCTCCACATAAGTAAATGAAAAATTCAAATTCTTCTCCGTGCTCCCATTCATCCAACCCTATCAATTTTTGGTCTAATTGCATTCAAAATGCCGTTCTTGCAGTGCCGTGATCCGCTTCTCGGCATATTCCATCCCGCTCACAACCAATTCACACACGACACCCATTCTGACATCCAAAGGCGTCGACACAGTGCCGCTATGCAATCCCTTTTGCTGTCCTTAGCCGCTCATCTGTGGTTCCACCCAAACCTGAGTCCTCTGACTATCGGTTCGATTTCGGTTTCGATTTTGACATAAAAAACCCAAAACCGAACCGATAAGAGACCGATAATAGGGTATTACTTAGGTGCATTAAAAAATAGGTTTTTCTTTTTTAAAAAAATAATAAAGTTTACCTAATTTATTGGTATTTTTACCCCTTTTTTACAAATAATAGGTATTATTTGTAAGAAGGAAATTTTACAAATAATAGCTATTATTTGTTAAAAAGAAATCACAAAAATATGTATTATTTGTAAAATTTTCCTTTTTTTTATTAAATTTTACAAATAACAAAATTGAGGTTTAAAAACCGAAAACCTTACCAAACCGATATCTATCGGTTTAGTTTTGGTTTGGAGGCTTATTGGTTCGGTTTCGATTTGAGATACTAGAAATCAATATTTATCCTTTCGGTCTAGCATGAAAACCGACCCGATAACACCCCTATTGTAAAGCGCACCAACCCCTTTAGGACCGTAGATCCTGTGCCCGCTTAATGACATCAAAATAACTCTCATCTTCTCGACGTCGACCGGGATCTACCTAAGGCTTGAGTGGCGACACTGTGGAAATAAACTCCTTTCTCCTTGCAAATAGCGCCAATCTCGGCCATGAGAAGGATAACGCCGATCTCATTATTGACGTCCATGATGGAAACGCGACCAATATTGTCGTGGATTGAATCGCGTAGCAAATCGAGATTGACGATGACATTTGGTACATGTGGACATTAGGTACCCTACCCAAAAGAATCACTGACATATCAACTTCCTCGTCAGTAGATTGATGCATAAACTAATATCCGATGAAACATTTGACCGCACCTGACTGAATACATCTTTAACCTAAGCATATTTAGATATCCCAATTCCCAAGATTAAATAGATCCCTAAAATCTAGAGCAACAGATGACTCAACTGCCCAAATATCTGTCCAAAACTGTACACAGCTACCACTCCACCCTTATACCTAATCCCTTTTTGAAACCGATCATTAACTCCATTGACCCAACCCAAAAAGACTACTGACAAAAACATCCTTCCACTCCCAACAACAAAAACCATATTTAGAATCCCAAAGTTGTAACCTCCAATACCTCCCCCATACCGGAAGCCAATCTCCCGAATATAGCTAAGCTCGTTTCCTTAAGCCATCATAATCCAACTCTCCAAAATTCGTCTGTAATCTTACCACATCCCAATTCACTAATTGGTATTTCTTATTGAGGCAACGTGGCGTGCTCAAGAGTGTACAACTGCTACTATCTCAAGCTTGATTTAAATGGTGGAGTACAATTATACTCCACTAGTCAACCATTTCAACGGGAAAATAGTGGTGATATATTTATGCGCATGCATCAGCTGTATACTTGAGTTTGCAACATGTTGCATCTTTCTTGTATGTACTACAATTTCCATTACAAAGAAAGGCCCGCTAATTCCCCCATACTGCTCCCCCTCCCTCGCGCAGGCGCGTGAATAATTTTAGTTTATGATGGTAGTAGGCAAATGACTAATTTGGCAACCAAACTCCTCTAAATGAGATAAAAGACCTTCCAACTTTTTTCTATATTTACTTTTTTGGTTGGATTCTAGTTTATAGCTACTATCTTAGATGGAACCTCAGAGAACTTAAATATTGATTCTGAAAATGAAAAGTTGTATTCATAGAACTCAATGTCGTATAATTTGGAAAGCCGCTAGAGCATAGTCTGTGTATTTATCTTATTTGTGGTGTATGTTTGGATGTTTTACAAATTTGCAAGAGAATGTATTTTAAAGACACACCATTAGGTCAAGGCCCCACTTGATTTTCCAATTCACTGTTTGTTTTTAAAGGCATTGACCACTCTTGACCGCTGTGACTAAAATATTCTTTTTCTTTTTTTCCTATGGTCTTTGATTGACCTTGCATACATCCGTGTGACACCTTAACATGTGTTTAGGTGCCATGCAGCTCCCATTCAGCATTGTCCCAAGGTTAAATATGGGACAATGTCCCAGGTTTCCGATGTCTCACACACACACACACACACACACAAAAACACATATATATAGAGAGAGGATATGCATTAAAATGCACGATTGGGCCGTGCATTCGAACCATCAACCCGTTGGGTGCCACATGCAAATGCAAAAGAGTGATCGATGACCACAAAAAAAAGGATGTTTTACACTATTGATTTTGTGGTCAAAGATGAAAAATGTATCTTTTACAGTTTTTTTGATGAAATGTATGGCAAAAAATCCAATTTGTTTTTCTAATTCCCTAGAAGGAATTTGTGAACCTTTAGAGGTGATAAATTTGGGTATCCATCTCAAAACCAATTGGCTATGAGTAAGGAGGGGAGAGACAAGGCTATAATTTACCCAACGTGGGTCTAAACTTCAGCACGCCGCCTCACGTGTTGGTGGGACTGAGCTAAATCATGTGAACAATTGAACTGGGTGACGTGGAGTGGAGAAAAGGCTGCTCTCTGATACCATGAAAATTTTGGGTATCCATCTCAAAACCAATTGGCAATGAGTGGAGGGGCCCAGGATATTAACGGGAAGATTTACCCAATATGGGACTAAACTTCAACAAGAGGATGTGGTTAAAAGGTGCTTCATAAGCTTGATAACATTATGATGCCAAGGACACCCATTCCTTATTCAACTCCCATGCTAAACATGTTGAAGTATATTACCACTTTGGCCATGAAAAATTGTTGTTTGATGCATTTCCATCTACTGTCAAAGAATCAACTTTTCAAGAATTTCCGAAGACCCAAAAGGATGGATTTCATCAATTAAAGAAGAAGGTTTGCAGTCCAGAAAGAATCCATAGGAACATTTGGTGGGAGAAAGATAAAGAGAAGATCCATGTGGTAATTTGGTAATTGGTAATTTGTATGTACAACAGTTTTGATCAAATTTGGAAAGCTAGAAATGTAATACATTAGAATGATGACTAGGGCATTGTTAGGAAAATGGTTCTCGAGATGTGGAGAAGATGGGGATTGCTTATGGGTGCAAGGATTAGTCTCGATATGTGGTAACTACATTTTTGGGTGGAACATCAGAGAACCAAGGGGTATTGTAGGATCAGGATGTTAGAAAGGTGTGCAGAAAGCTGAGGGTTTAGTTTGAGGAAGGCATAGTTTGATAGTGGGGTAGAAATTAAGATTTTGACATGATTGTTGGTGTGGGACGAAAGCATTGGAAACATGATACAAGATGATTTTCAATTTGGTTTGTAACAAGAATGAAATAGTTGTTGAGGTTTGGGAAAGGGGAACGATCTTCCTGGAATATTCGTTTACGTAGAAGCTTGAGAGAGGATGAGGACTTTGCATGCCTATTTGATGAGTTGACCAGGGTGGGTGGAGGTATGAATTCTATTAAAAAAAAGTAATATTCCCATTTAAAACTTCTTTTTACTGATACTTAGGAAAAAGATTATTAGTGGATCAACTAGAATCAAGGAGTTTACATGGGAGGTGGCGTGGGGAAGAATATTGGCATGTGTACTCTGTAAGAGAGTGATGGAGGTGCGGGATGAGTTAAAGTTTTGTGAGGTTGGCAGGGATTCAAGCTAGCAACTTTTCTTGTAGTGTGAGTTTTCAATAAAGATTTGGGATCGGTTTTTGGCATGGCTTGAGGTTAGAGGATGTTTTGGTAAATCCTGCACTCTCGTCCTAGCAGGATGGTTGGAGGATCCATATGGTGGCGACCTGGGTATCCTCGAGAAGTTGCTACCTTTAACGATTTCTGTGAAAGAAAGAAATATCCGGATGTTCGACAGGATATTTCTGTGAAAGAAAGAAATATCCGGATGTTCGACAGGAAATTTGTGATCCATAGACACTTGATGGATTTTATCATGGAGGATTTTAGTCGGTGGTGTTTGGCTTCACCATTTTGTTTGATATGTTCTGTTACTGAATCCCTTTTGGATGGGAACAAATTCGACCACCTTAGATATTAGCTCTCCACCCTTTTTTTCCTTTTCTGCCTACAGGTAGCCTTGTACCTTTTTGTTTTTCGTCCTTTTTGTTTGTCTGTTAGCAAAGCATGGTCAGGTTACAGTGTACCAGGGATTTGTCAATGTAATTGTATAGGCCATCTATATTATCCAATAAATATGATGTGCATATGCGTAGTATGGTAAGGGTTACTACATCATGTTTTTTGCTTACGAGGATATATGGTCGATTTAGTTAAGAGATTGCATCTGTAAGTTCACATTATGAAGTTGTCTGCTTTTATCATTATGCGGCTGTATATGATCTACTTTGTATACCGAATACCAATGTACTCTGAGATGCAGCTTATGTTTAATTTATAAATCATTTAAATATGGAGCGCATACTATTTCATTGTACATGTTATTAACATGAGGTCAACTCCTATGACGGCCTTTACATAGATTATCCCATGAATCACGACCGTCCACAATTTTTTATTGGTGCGCACTGGTGCACATTTTTATCAATCCAAGTAGTTCAACTTTCAGCCCATCATTGATATATGTCTCAGCCAAAAAATACGTCTATTAAGCATTCTAACCATGGGATAGGTGCACTTTAACTTCAACCATTTAAAAAATATGAGAAACTGGTCATTTTAGAATGCTTAGTTCAGGTCGTGCAGAATTCAGATCAATCAGTAATTTTTGGATTCACTTTAGTTCAATATATGAACTTCTATCTTGATGACTTGGATCGCTCAAAGCCATGTGCCACGTGGCCCAATTAGTGGATGGTCATGGGAGAACCTGTTTAAAGGCGGTCATGTGCCATTATTCCTATCAATATTTTATAATATGTTGTGCAGTGGCTATTGAATGTCTCTTTGGCCATATAGGGTTTCATTTCTTCCATCATATCGCCCTAAAACTTCGGAAGTAGTTACTGTAGTTCTTATGGAAAGACTATTTTTGTTGGGAAATTCACCTCTAAAACGCCAACATTTATTGCTTTATGTTTCCTGCATTCGTTTCATGCATCTGGGACTTGGGTTAATATTATTAGGGATAATAATATTATCTGATCAACATTTAAACATCAAATGGTGTTTAAATGATCTTTTTAAACTATTAAAACATTACTTTTTATCTCACACCATTGAAGTTTCATTTATTAGGCCATGTGGCACACATCTCTGAGTAATCTAAATTGCCCAAGTGGCAATCTATCATTGGAACATGTCTCAGCCTAATGAATCATGCCAATAAGTAGATGTGAATTATTCGATTGATGAACTTTACTACAACTTAAAACAATGGTTGATATTATAGTCAATAGATTAGATGCTTTAAATCTCTCTAAAACACCATATTTGGGCCTGTCGCACTTCAATCTATGATCTATCACTTTGATAGTTCAGATCACCGACATCTATTACCATTGATGGTGTAAGATCATTTTAAACACCATTTCGTTGTTTAAATGACGGTTAAGAGTGTCGGTCCCATATTATTATTATAAATGTAAATGAGACTATTCTCGAACCTGATTTTTTGCATCCTTCCCCACTTTCTCTTCTTGATCTGGCAACTATGGATAGATAAGGCAACCCATGGTGATGTGGAAATTAGTCGGTCTACTAGTTTCTCTTGGATTTCTAGCTTCATTTTTTCTAGAAGAATGACTAATATTGTAAGTTATCCATATTCTAAGGACTTTTGTTTTTGAGTATATAGACCATGATGTATACTAAAACATGGATAAATTTAATTTTCTGTTATCAAAGCTATCTAGCGTCTAAAAAATATGTCCTCCATTTCTTCTCGATATAGTTTTATCCAAGTTTGCGCTGGGACTAATCCCTACGGGGTGCCATCGCCCTCACCATTAAGTTAGTATATGGGAATGGACACAATTCTTGTCCAGATTTGGAATGGGTGCGAGTATTACGTTAGTATATGGGAATGGACACAATTCTTATCCAGATTTGGAATGGGTCCGTCATATTCGATCCGTTAAATGAAATCCACTGTTTCTGTTACATGAAATCAATATGACATAAAATTTTATATCATATCGAGCTAAAACCTTTACTCTAATAATAAAAAATACTATAACATTTTAAAGCGAATACGACTAACCATCAAAAGAGTACCATGTCAGTGGCGTATTAACACCCTGTCCACAATATTAGTAAGAAGTCCACAATAGTAGTGAGAAATGCTATTAAAATATAACCAGCCAATCACAAGAAAATCTTCAAAAAGTCAAATATGTATCAAGTTAGGCCACATCCAATATGATATACCCTCCGCAATACAGGGTAAAATATTGGGTTAAATATCGGTCCAGATCGGCTCATATCGTGTCATATTGCCCGATATGTAAATATGAACCGAACAAAATACAAAAAATGCTCTTTTTGCAAATTATTTGTTTATATATGTAATTTTCTTCAAAAAATTGAAAATAAAGAAAGGTACTTAAATATCAGCCAGTAATGGATCAAATTTCGACCTATAATTCAAATTATCGGCCGAAATATATCGGTTTTGGTCAATTCCGAAATGAAATTTAAGACCGAAATTTCGGGCTTAATGGTATATGGAAGGCAAGATTTCGGCCAAAATGCCAAATTTTGGTTTCGGCCAGTCCCAAAATCGAAGACGAAACAGACATTTTGATCCTTGGCCTATACATATCCTATATATCCATATTGGCCTGGAATCCAACCGACATGCTGATGTATATCAGTTTTAAAATCCCAGATTGTATGTTGTGCATGAGTCAATCTTCTAGATTGCTTACATCTTATGATTGCATCGAATAATTATATGCATTGTGTGATTAAAAGCCTAAGAGTTTCACAAATTGATTTACTATCATGTGATTGTTCAAATTTATTTTTTGCGATCGATAAGTAATCTCTTGATCACATGGTAGAGATATTAGAGAACTGAAAATAGTTTTTGATTTAATTTTTGGATTGAATCCCCAATCTATGTGCATGCACATTACCCTAAAATGTTGTCATCTGAATAGGCCGGTTATCCTAAACCAACTTATCATCATTATTATTATTATTCTACCTTCGTAAGTGTATACATAAGAGTTTGTATTAGGTGTGGTAGCTCCTGAAAAGCCAGCACATCGTGGCCTCATGTACTAACTAATCTCAGTCTGTTGCAAGAAAAAACCTGTAGACGCACATAGATTCGTTTAAGTATATGCTTCGAAGTACATAAACTGAGATTGGTAAATCTCCCTCCAGCAACCTTTGGGAATGCTTGAATATTTGAACATCAACTTATTTTCCTCCTCATGAATAATTGCACACTTCTGAAGACTCGACGATTATAGTAAGGAGTTGGTATTAGGTAAGGAGCCGGAGCTACAATTAACTTGCCACAGAGATTTATCCCGCCTGGTGTGTTATTTGAAGACAATGGTCTATGCTTTAAATCACATGATAGATATGTTTTTTAACTAATCTTCAACATCATAAATTTTTAGATCATGGCCCCCAAATCATATGACGTACACAAACCACTAATCTTCTAAAAAGAGCTTCTCTTCGGCTGCTCAGCACGACCATGAATGTAAGGAGAGCTTCTTCCTCGTGACATCGCTTGATTAGGGTTTCATTTAATTTGCAGAAACTTCAATCTGTTAGTTAGGGTTAACGTTCATTAGGGGCTTAATTTTCATTATAAATATTTTTTTCTTCGTTTCATACTCAACGAAATATCAAGTTATTAAAGATCAAATTTATAATGAAGGATCATCCTCACTATTTTCGTATTCATTTGTTGATTTTTTTTTTTTTTGAAGTTTTAGTGTTAATGTTGGATTGTAAATAAAAGCAGATTTGAGGAATTTAGTATGCTAAGATTTATTTGCAGTTTCGTATTCACATGCTTGCCTTTTGTATGCAGCTGTACCCATATATGCACATTTGTAACAAGGAGTTTCCATGGGGTATGATTCATTATATTCTCTAATTTCTGGTGTTTATGACTTCATATTAAGATCAAACTGTTTATATGAATGCCTTCCACCTGATAACGGTTGCAAAAAAAAATCAGAAAATTTTCATCTAATAAAAATGCAAAAAAGAAAGAGAGAGCAATGATCTATGTTGTGTAGTTAAGTTTAAAGCTGCTGTTTAACATAAGGGTGTATTTGATAGCACATAATGGTCCCCAAAACATGTATTTGGGGACCATTACATGACTCAACGGGTTTGATGGTGCATTTGACCTTTAGGCGTATATCACTATCTGGGCTACACATAGCCAAAAGTGAAACGAGCCCAACCCCTCATATGGAAGAATGGGTACGCGTAATGCACATACACGTCATTATATCTAACGACTAGAAAACACTCAATAAGGCTAATCACAATCAAACACATCAGAAATATAACCATCGGCAACTATTTGAAATGGACAATGATACCCAAGTTTGATTTAAATAGTTGAGTACCGATATACTCCATGGTCAACTATATCATGTGGTGTTTGATGGTTATAAATTTATTTGTGTCTCAACAGCTTTATATATATATTATAGTCAGTTTTATCCAATGGCCTAGGCCAGCGTAAGCGATGGCATGCCAAATGGTTTATGCAATTTTGGCATAATTGTATAAGTGATGGCATAATTAATTTTTTCTTTTATTTAAATTTTTTTTTAAAATAAAAAATTAGGAAAATTAAAATATGTAAAAGAATAATTTTTCTTATAGGATGTGTTGTTTGAGCAGCAACATTGTCATTTTATTCTTTTAATAAACCCGTACTTGAGAAGTAGTTTTGGGCTGCTTCTCCAAAACACCATTTTCAGAATCACGAAATACCTATTACAGTTAGAGGTGCATCATATTTCAGACAAGTCTCTCTTATTCAAACATATACCTTCCTCTTGAAAGTGTTTTTTAGATGCAACTTTGCCAAATAGGGCATAAATCCTAACTTAGAGCATCTCCGACTATAAATAAAGAGCGTATGAAGTGTGTTTTCCACTCCAAGAGAGACTATTTTCACGTGGAGTTACTATTAGAGGATTTAGATGTAAAGTTAAATTTTGGAGCGTATGAAGTGTCTTATATTTATGAGAAGATGTAGATGTAAAATTATATGCTTGTATTCCGAGCTCTGTGAATTTAAATATGAGCTTAGGTAACTCTAGGTCGAGTTGGGCTTATAAGGCAAAAATTCCTACTTTTTAAGCCCTGTCCATTGAGAACCTCATTAGTTAGCAGCTGATCCAAGTGCCTTTGCCGCCACAAGCGGAACTGCACATCATTTTATTAGCGCACAAATAGGGCTCGATTAAGATTATTTACATTTGAACTCTTAAGAAAAATCAAATAAAATTACAAGGAAAAGTGAGCATTTTTATAGGGAAAATATATTTTAGCTTTGTGTAAATTTTGAAATATTGTTTGGCAACTCCTAAAATAAAAATTACACAATAAAGCAAGTTTCTGTTGTTTAGTACGCAACGATATTGTCCATTAGTTTTCATGGGTTAATTGACCATCTCGCAGTTGGAGATTGAAGAAACATTCATATAATAATCAACTAGGTCGTAGGAACTAAAGTTATACACCTTTTAGAGGTTAAATTTTCATACACAACATGCTTAACTTTTTAAGTTATATGTTGTGTTCCTGTACACGACAATATCATCCAGATATACCATTATGAACTTGTTGAGGCAGTCATGGAACAACTCGTTCATCAACGTGCAGAATGTGACTGGGGCATTAGTTAGCCCGAAGGACATTACGGCCCTATATCTCGTCACACATGTGGTTTTGCTCTCGTCCCCCTCGGTGATTTGCACCTGATAGTAGCCAAATCTCAAATCCAGCTTAGTGAAGTATCTCGCACTCCCCAATTGATCAAACAAATCTATTATCAATGGCACTCGATACTTGTTCTTGACGCTAACCTTGTTCAAAGCTCTATAGTCGATACATAACCGAAGGCTGCCGTCATGTTTCTTCTGAAATAGGACCGGGGCGCCGATTGGAGCCTTCGACGCTCGAACGAACCCTGACTCAAGTAACTCATCTAATTGTTGACGTAACTCAGCGAGCGCAGGGAGGAGCCATTCGGTAGGGAGCTTTAGCCGGAGACCAGGTTCCAATTCTATTCGGTGATCCGCGGGTTTCCTTTGTGGGAACACCTTTGGCAACTTTGGAGGCCTGATGTATTCGAATCTCCTCAGTAATCCTGACACACTTTCTGACACTATTTTTGTTGGCCCCATCGTGTTCTCGTCCATCAGCGCAACAAGGAATGTGGGCTGTCCCCTCTTCAATCCCTTGACCTGAAGGGTCGAGATAAACTCAACACCCTATACTTCTTTGCCTTTCTGAACGACAAACCCTCTACTTCTTTGCCTTTCTGAAGGACGGGGATCATGCAAGGGGTTTACTCTCCAAACATGCACATTGAACCGAGGTACGACAGGGGTAGTACTTTAGCAAGGTGCAGGATTTCTAACCCAAGGATAACTTGAAAGTCATCCATTGACACAACCATGAAGTTAGATGTTCCGGTCTGCAACCCGATCTTCACAGGTACTCCCTTTGCTAGGCCAGCAATGGGGCGTGCTTCAGAGTTCACGGCCTCCATACAACTGTAGTCTTGCTCTAGCTTTAGTCCCAAGTGACGTGCTTTTCTATCTGAAATGAAGTTGTGCGTCGCCCCCGTGTCAACCATGGCACAAGTAGTCTTTCCGTTGTTGCACACCTCGACATACATCAATCATTTCTGGGTTGCTGTCTTCCCCTTCTCAACTTCCCCCTTGATGGCATTCAACAATCTGAGTGCCCCCAGTCTTGGTTTCTCTACAGTAGTAGAGGGAATACTGATAGAAGCTTGAGGAGCATTTAAAGCTTTTTTCTGCCGACAATCTCTCACCCGATGTGGCCCTTCACATAGAAAGCAACCTGACTTTGGCCCATTGTTGGTTGACTCGGCCGACTTGGCATGAGAATCTTTTCATGCGACTTCTTGTCTTACGTGCCACCCTTGCTTCCTTCATTGGATTTCATTTGGTTCTTCGGAACAACCTTATTCTCTTGCGACTTCTTCTTGTTTTGGTCAACTAGCCCAAAATCAGTCAACCGCTCAGCAACATCCTGCGCGGCTGCAAAGTCCTGTACCCCTCCTTTGTAGTTCTGTCTGTGCCCACGACTTGAGACCTTCGAGTAAATAGTATAGTTTGTCCTTCTTGGACATGTCTTTGATTTCCAACATCAAGGCGGAGAACTGCTTCACATACTCTCTCACTGTGGTTGTGTGCTGCACCTTCCGTAGCTTACGTCAGATAATGAAATTGATGTTCTCTTGTAAGAATTGTGCCTTCAACTCTTTTTTCAGATCTTCCCAGGTGTTGGTGACGCAACATCTACACTGAACGTCTTCGTACCGCGTACGCCACCACAACTTGGATCACCCTTAAGGTACATCGTCACTCTGACTACTTTCATGTCTTCTATGGCAGGTGGCATGACACAGAAGTACTGCTCCTTTTTTCACAAGAAATTCTCCAGTAGGATCGCGGCTCAAGTACTCCTACCTGACGCGGGGCCTCTGGCTGCGGAGCAACCCTAGAACCCAACGCCCTCATTAGTACGTTTACTGTAGCGGTCAGGTCTTCAATCTGTATGTGAAGGGCTTCGACGGTGCCCCTCGCGTTCTCTGTTAGGATCTCCACGGTCTCGACTAATGCAGTGTGGTTTCCTTCTTGCCTGTTTAACCATTCCCCATGGGCTGTAGCGACACCACTGATTCAAACTGCTCCTCTATGTTGGTCATCTTGATGGCTTTGATACCAACTGTCACGGAGTCGCTCCTTGTAACGTGCACTCGCGTGCGACACCTAACTTCCAAGTTAGGCCAGCCTAACAAACTCACATCCAAGTGAAGCAACGTTGGGTCTTGGATACGATAGAGAATGCGATGCGCAGTGATGAGTAGAGGGCCGGCCTCCTTTTAGAGTTGACCCACATCGCAGGGATGGTCAGAACAACCCCAAATGCGATATTTTTATGTTGCACAGAGTGTGCCCTAGAGTGACCAAGTAAAGCAAGGCCCGGATGCACGTACACGTACGTGCTAGTATACCAGTACACTAAGGCTAGCGACACGTCCAGTAGTACGACGCGTAGTAACTGAGCTACAGCCAGTATATATAAGGGCTAAAACCCATTTCGGGGAAACTAACGGAAGGACATCAATGGTATTTTGGTTTGACTTATTCCCGTGGCACACGCCCTCAGTCCATGGCATGGAGTCTTTGCTCACACCAACGCCTCCAACTTTTCCCATCCCCCCCCCCCCCCCAAAAAAAAAATGTCATGGTGTCACGAACCCTCCATGGCCCATGATCAACACACTTGGAGTCGCTACAACGAATCCCTCATGGCTTGGTGAGACACCTACGAAGCCTCAACATCAATCCACCAATGCCCCCACAAGAGCATAGGTGGTATTCAAAAATATAAAAAACATTGAACATGTGTAATATCCATTCCTTTGGGTAGTGCCCCTTGGTAAGCATTATAATTAATTTTATTAACTACCTGCAATGGTTCATTTTTTCTATCTTTTAATTATTTTAAGAACCTGTAAGAAACCTCTCCTTCTGTAGGTAGACCATCTCCAGATCCCCTTCCTTGTACACCTTTTCTTTGGTATATTCATCAGTGGCCCTATTGTACATTGCTTTCCTAAATTTGATGATGAACTTGTTGTAGATTCCTCGTATGTTTGACAAAAGCTTTAGCATCATCACTATTTTGGCTCCTAATCGGTAGAGGAACTAGATGGTAATTGTTGAGGTGTCCGCCTATAACAATCTCAAATGGTGTTCTTCCTGTAGTTCGATTTACTGATTTGTTGAAAGCAAATTCCGCTTAAGGTCCTATTGAGTAATATGTCCACCAACTAAGCTCTAAAAAAAAAATTCCCAAGCATCAGTTTCTGGATGATAGGAAGTAGAAAATTGTAGAGCTGTTCCTATCCTCTTCCATAGTGACGTCCAAAAGTGTCCCACAAACTTCACATCTCTATACATTGTAATTGTTTTAGGAACTCCATGTAAACATACTACCTCCTTGAAAAATAGATTGGTCAGATGAGAAGCGTCCATTGTTTCGTTACACGGAATGAAGTGTGTCATTTTTTAGAGTCGGTCAACCACCACAAATATAAAACCCAAGCCCCTTGAAGTCCTCGGGAAACCCAAAAAAAAATTCACACTAATATCTACCCATGGTGCACTAGGAACCGATAGAGGAGTGTAGAGACCGATATTTTGTGCATACCCCTTAGAAACTGGTCATATGCGACAGCTCTCCACAACCTCTTTGCACTTTCGATCAATAATATTTCTCTCCAAGTAGAGAAAGAGTTTTATCTCGTTCGAAAGTCCTCCAAGATTGCCACTATAAAACTCCACAATAATCTTCCACGAATAAGGTACTAAGTAGAGTTTCCCTCCTACTTAGTACATCGGCTGAGTACTTGCTTTGCCCGCTTTGTGCCACAACAGGAATATGTACTCTTGTAAATATGCTACCCACGTAGAATGGCGGCTATTAAGCATCTTTTGTACCAACAAGTATTTCAATGCCTCTTATTATCAAAAATAGAGCATAAATTCTCTTTGAATCAAATGGCGTCGACAATGCCTCAACTTTTACCACCGCGTAGAACTCCACATCTTACTTTGAATACGACTTCTTTGCATCACAAACCTTCTCTCTAAACTATGATACAATCTTCCTTCTTGACTTAGGACATCCCCTACATCTAATCCGGAAGCATCACATGACTGGTTGCTCCGACCTGCATTATTTGAGCCCCACTATCCATACAGCCAATTGCGTGGTGCCACATTAGCCACCTACACTTACACTTTGTCTGCATAAAATATGTTCTCCGTTTGACACTTTCCTTCTTACAGGCGCATGCCAAATGCTAAGTGGCGTCATAAGAGTCAATAATAAGTCCACCCTGGTCGATTATGAGGATATTATCTTGGAATGTTAGAGGTATTAGTGATCGGTGGAAACGGTCGGAGGTTCAGCAGGCGATCAAGACATTCAAGCCTATAGTGGTTACACCCCAAGAAACCAAGTGGGGAAGCTGTGATGGAAGGAAGGTGGATTCAATCTTGGGGGAGGGGGGGAAGTTGGGACTGAATCGGAGTCGATTCGATCGGCGCCTCCGGAGGTATTTTAGTGGCCTGGTCGTCGGTCATGTTTGATAAGATTGATGAGGAATTGGGAGCTTTCTCGGCCTCTGTGGTGCTGCGGGATAAAGCGTCAGGGAAAGTTTGGAATTTTGCAGGAATTTATGGACCGGCGTCGGACTGAGAGAAGGGGGATTTCTGGTTTGAGTTGAATGCGTTGGCTGCTAGATGGGAGTTTCCTCTATGCTTGGCCAGGGATTTTAACGCTATCAGATGGGACTTCGAGAAACTGGGTGGCCCGGCCAACGTTCAGGTCATGTGGGACTTCAATTCCTTCATCGTGGACTAGGGATTAGTTGATATCCCGTTGCTGGGGGCCAGGTTTACGTGGTCTAGTTTGTAGGAGTCGCCGTCTCTCAGTCGGCTTGACAGATTTCTCTGTACTACTGAGTGGCTGGATGTTTTCCCGGGAGCCCGTTTGGAAGCTCATGCTCACGCTATCTTCGATCATCAGCCTATTGTGCTTACTTGCGAGTTCAGGGGAAGGGGTCCGACCCCTTTCCGTTTTAAAAACATGTGGTTATTGGATGACGCTTTTCGGGAGAAGGTTCGGGGGTGGTGGGCGAAACCGGTATCGAATGGGACGGCGGCCTATAGTTTCATCAATAAGCTGCGTCGGTCTAAAGAAAGGATTAAGGTATGGAATAGGGAGGTGTATGGAAAGGTGCATGTTAAAAAGGAGGACTTGCTCTCTAGACTGGAAGCTTTAGATAATTTGGAGGAAACGAGGGTCCTTTTCGCGAATGAGAGGGAGACTAGAGTGCAAGTAAAGGCGGAGTTCAGGGAGACTTGTAGGGCTGAGGAGCTTATGTGGAGGCAGAAAGCGAAAGCTTGGTCGTTCAAAGAAGGGGATGCCAACACGAAGTTTTTCCATGCAGTCGCAAATGCTCGTAATAAGGCGAAGTACCTAGGGAACATCATAGTGGATGGGGTGGCGTACTCGGGGCACGATGAGGTGCGAGATAATATCGTCAATTTTTACCATCGTTTGTACACGGATGAGGGTCTCCTGAGACCAACTTTGGATGACCTGCAATTCTCTTCCTTGTCGGACGAGGCTAGTAGGGGGCTGGAGGGTCCATTTATGGAGGATGAGGTGTGGACTGCGATCATATTTGGTGGGAGCAATAAATCGCCGAGGCCGGACGGGTTTACCATGGAGTTCTACCGCGCGTTTTGGGAGAGTATTAAAGCGGATCTGATGGAGGTTTTCCAGGAGTTTCACTCCACTGGTTTTATCGGGAGAGCACTTAACTCTACTTTTATTACCCTTATTCCCAAGTCAAACGGGGATGAGGATATCTCTGAATAGCGACCGATCAGTCTGATTAACTGCGTCGACAAGATAATTGCGAAGGTCTTGGCCAACAGGTTAAAGTAGGTAATGGACACCATTATTTCTGGTAATCAAGAGGCTTTTGTCCGTGGTAGGCAACTCCTGGACCTTGTGGCAGTTGCGAATGAGACCATTCACTCGGCCTATGCTCTTTGTACACCTGTTGTGGTATGGAAGGTGGACGTGGAGAAGGCTTATGATCGGATCAACTGGGAGAACTTAGAGTATATGATGGGAAGGTTGGGGTTCGGAGTCAATTGGAGGAAGTGGATGCGCGGGTGCTATGCTTCCCCATGGTTGTCTGTGTTGATTAATGGGACAGCGGCGGGGTACTTTAAAAGCTCCAGGGGTCTCAGGCAGGGTGATCTTTTATCCCCTTTCCTTTTTAATATTGTGGGGGAGGCATTATCTGGGTTAATCGACCGCGCTAGGACATTGGGTATTCTTACTGGCATCAGAGTTAGACATCAGGGGAGATGTATTACGCACCTTCAGTATGCGGATGATATGATTTTATTTGGGAAGACTGGGACGTTGGAAATCTGTGCTATGACTGATGTTCTCTCGGTCTATGAGGCGGTGTCGGGCCAACGGGTTAATCTCCTTAAGTCTTCGGTATCGGGAATTAGGGTGGAGGAGTCGCTGGTTTCCATGGCTGGTTCGGTTGGGTGTCGCATTAAGGGGCTGCCCATCAGATACCTGGGTATGCCTCTTGGGATCAGAAGGCTCATGAGTAGAGACTAGTTACCGGAGGTGCAGAAATTCGAGCAGAGATTGTCGTCATGAAAAGGCAGGTTGCTGAGTAGTGGGGGTAGGTTGGTATTGGTTAAAGCCGTACTCTCGGCGATCCCCATCTTCTTCTTGTTTATGTTTAGGTGTCCCGCTAAAATTATTGATAGATTGGAACGTATTCAAAGGTCATTTCTGTGGGAGGGGGCTGGTCAGAACAGGCAGTACCACCTCATAAATTGGGATACTTGCCAGTTGCCTTTAGAGTATGGGGGGCTGGGAATCCGGAGTCTCAAGCGAACCAATTTGGCGATGCTCGAAAAGTGGATTTGGAGAGTGAGAAGGGAGGAGGAGAGGGGTAGCTTGTGATGGCTGGTTCTGCGCGACAAATATGGATTATCTTGGGGGAGTTGGGGGATAGGTCTATCAACCTTGAGGCTTATCTCACCGTAGTGGAGAGACATTTCCCGTACTGGGGAGGTGTAGGTTAAAGGGGTGAGATACAGCTGGGGATGTGGGTCTCGTATTCTATTTTGGGAAGATCTGTGGTTGGATGGGGGCCCGCTTAGACTTTTGTTCCCGGATATCTACGCCCTCTCCTCCAATCCGGGTGGTAGGATTGATGAGTTCGTTTCCTTCGCCAGCAATAGGAGTATTTGGGAGATAGCCGTCAGAAGGCGCCTCAGGGACAGTGTAATAGCCCGAAAAATCACACTAAACTATGACCTCGGGATCCATGCCCGATCGGTCATAGGTTTGACCAAATGAAAGTCCAATAGTTAGCATGAGGTGTGATGAACGGATTAGATGTGATAAATTGAATGCCCACGTAGTGTGTATTGTAAATGTGAAGTCGCATACACCTATCGCGGTGTATGTGCTCAACACACAAGGGAGGAAAGGGATAAAAGGATTTAATAACCCTAAATGTGTGTCTTTAGTTGTTGAAGGAGAGTAAAGAAGAGAGAGAGAGAGAGAAGTAAGAGAGGAGTTATTGCAACTGATTGGAGGGGGGATTCAAGCGATAAAAGCCGGATTCAACACGATTTGGATCTGCTAGAAACAAAGCTGGAACCCTAGCCTTCCAACCGCTTGATTGAAATCAATTTGAGATTGATTCAAGGTAAATTTTTGTAAATCAAATGCATAGATTATAGGGGTTATATTGTGGTTGAAAGTGGGTTAAATCATAGGATAATGGTTTAGAAAAATAGAATAAAAAGTGTGGAAAAAGATTGGGAAGAACAGCCCGAAAAGGGCTGAATCTGACAATTTCGATTAATCGAAATTGGGTTTCGATTAATCGAAATTGGCCAGGAAGTTAAAAAGTCAGAGGACCCGATTTCGATTAATCAAATTGGAGTTCGATTAATCGATTTGAGTATCGATTAATCGACTGGGAACCTCCAGTGGACCCCAGGGGTTGGAGGAAATGACTTGAGGAAAATTGACTAATCGAAATGGGATTTCGATTAATCGATTTCAGTTTTCGATTAATCGATTTGGTATCGATTAATCGATTTTAGGAACTCGACTACTCGAATTGAGAATCGACTTTGCGAAACAGAGAATTTCGATTAATCGAATTTATTTCGATTAATCGAATGAGAATCTCGATTAATCGATTTGAGAATCGATTAATCGATATTGACTTTCGATTAATCAATTTTGGAAATCGATTAATCGAATCAGATTCGATTAATCAATTTTGGAGTTCGATTAATCGACTGAGATAAATTATGTTGAGTTTTGAGTTTGACTTTAAGATTCTTGGAGAGTCTTAGACCTTCTTTATTGCATCCTTTGTGATGTGTTTCACCTGTTATGTGGTACCATAGGTGGTACGTGTGAACTGATGCACAAGGAGCCACGTGGGACCTTGATGCATTGATTAAATGAAGACTTGAGGTAGGGAACACCTTGAACATGTACTTTATTTTACAAGAGCATGTATGTAATGATATAGAGTTCAATTCAAATGTTTATTTGCTTAAAGATTGTGAAAAGTGTGTGTGAGTGTGACATCCATAAGAGTAATGAAAATGAGCCATCCCCAGGGGATGAAGAAGTAAGGAGATAAGAGCATCAGGTGTGATGCAAGTAAATGGATACATCCCAGGGATGTATCCAAGGATTGAATCATGTTTGATAGGGCCTAACTGATATAAGATAGCACACTTACACGGTGAATAACTATATGTAAGGCACCGATATTTTTGTTATTTGAGGTTTGATAGGGTACCCCACCGACGTGGCGGGATATCCGATCGACACGGCAGATATCCGTGACCGATACGGGCAAGCGAAACCGTAGGCTGCCATGAGGCTTATCCGTACATAGTAAGCACACCCCAGGGGTGTTGATTGAGACAAGTGAAACCCCGCCACCAATCCCCAGGGGAAAGGGGCTTGGGTACTATTTGTATTCCCAGGGAATACGGTTAAAACTGTCTATATAGATGACGATGATGGGTATCTCATCGGGGCTCGATGCTATATTGCTCGGGGATTACTTAAGTTGAAAGTTTAAGTTTTGCTTTAGGCCTTTTCAGCATCATTCATGATTAAATGAAAATATAAGTAATGAACAGTAAAATGAAATGCTTTTAACTGTTTTCATCAACAACTGCATAGACACATCATGCATGACATATCATGGAATATATGTGAGTCATAATTTATATGTTCAACTGTGTTTGTTCCCTATTGAGCTAGGATGTAGCTCACCCTATAGACTATACATCGCAGGTCCACTACTAGCAGCTGCCGAGGCTTCAGGAGACGCTGACCCCGGTGAGTCGGACCTTGCGGCCGACGAAGAGTTGGAGCCACCTCCAGAGGACTTCTTCTAGAGGACTCCGTTGTGCCACTTTGAGGGCTTTCTGAGAGATTTTGTACGACTTGGTATGTCAAGCCTTGATTTTATTTAAAACCATGTATATAAGGAGTTGGGATCAGTCTTTTGGGGCGAACCATCCGTGATGATTGCTATCATCGATGGTTCGGATCGGTTCTCCATTCATGCAGAGGCATGAGGGTAGAACTGTCTTTTGGGGAATTGCTTAATATAGATTTAAATTTTGCAATTTCGTTTATTAGTCTATTTGATGCTTGATATACCAGTGTTCCGTGCTTAGCAAAAGGGCACGGTCAAGATGATCGTGCTGATGGCACGGGTTTCGGGGTGCCGAAATCCGGGCTGTCACAGTTGGTATCAGAGCTATTTTCTTTTAGCAATTCTGACAAGGGTTCTTTTGGTCAGAACATAGGGGCTTCTGCTAACGAAACTTTAGTTTCAAATGCAGCCGCAAATGTCATATAGAGGAAGAGGCCGACCAAGGGGAGGCCAACAGAGGAATCTACGTAGCGGAGATGATTACATCTCTCCTACTAATAGAGTGCCTTTAGGAGGTACTGAGGCCCCAGGGGGCAGTAGTAGTAGGCAACGGGATGAAGAGGATCGAGATCATCAGGATCAAGATCTAAGAGAACAAGAAGATCATTTCGGTTTCAAGGAGTGAGGTCGTCATCTGTGCCACTGATCTCAGCAGTAAGAGCCGAGAAAATGATCAGAAAGGGTTGCAGTGGATACTTAGCTTTCTTAAAGGAGGACAAGGAAGAAAAGAATGTCATTTCTGAGATAGCAGTTGTGCGAGACTTCGTCGACGTGTTTCCAGAAGAATTGCCTGGATTACCTCCAGAAAGAGAAGTAGAATTCGCCATTGACTTAGCACCAGGAACGGAGCCTATTTCGAAAGCACCTTATAGGATGGCTCCCGCTGAGTTAAAGGAATTAAAGGAACAACTACAAGAACTTATGGACAAGGGGTTTGTTAGACCGAGTGTGTCTCCATGGGGAGCACCGGTCTTGTTTGTCAAGAAGGATGGGTGAATGCGGCTATGCATTGACTATCAACAATTGAACAAACTCACTGTGAAGAACCACTACCCTTTGCCTAGAATTGACGATCTATTCGACCAACTGCAAGGAGCAAGGTATTTTTCTAAGATCGACCTGAGATCTGGGTATCATCAGTTGCGAGTCAAGGCAGAGGACATTCTGACTTTCTATGAATTCCTTGTGATGCCGTTTGGATTAACGAATGCTCCGGCGTCGTTTATGGATCTGATGAACCGAGTGTTTAAACCACACTTGGACTCCTGCGTCGTAGTGTTTGTTGATGATATACTGATATACTCCAAATCCAAGACGGAACACGAAGAACATTTGAGGATTGCTCTACAGACGCTACGTGAACACCAATTGTACGCCAAACTCAGCAAGTGTGAGTTTTGGTTGGAAGAAGTTAGCTTTTTGGGACATGTCGTCTCAAAGCATGGTGTCACGGTAGATCCAGCAAAGATAGAAGCAGTAGTTAAATGGGAGCAACCAAAGACAGTGACCGATGTTCGAAGTTTTCTGGGCTTAGCAGGCTATTATCGACGTTTTGTTGAGGGGTTTTCAAAGATATCGGGACCTCTCACAAAGCTGACACGAAAAGATTCAAGATTTGAGTGGAGTGAGGCATGCGAGAAGAGTTTTCAAGAACTCAAAATGAGACTCACTTCGGCTCCAGTATTAGCGATTCCTTCAGGCAGTGGAGGATACGCTGTGTACAGCGACGCGTCATACAATGGCCTTGGTTGTGTGCTCAATCAACACAAGAAGGTGATAGCTTACGGATCAAGACAGCTGAAGGAACACGAGAAAAATTACCCGACTCATGACTTGGAACTAGCAGCAGTCATTTTTGCGCTGAAGATTTGGAGACATTACTTGTATGGTGAGACTTTTGAAAATTTCACCGATCATAAGAGCCTCCGATACCTGTTTACACAGAAAGAGCTCAACATGAGACAGCGCAGGTGGATGGAATTCCTCAAGGATTACGATTGCTTCATACAATACCATCCAGGCAAGGCGAATGTAGTAGCCGATGCATTAAGTCGGAAAGGTTCAGCTCAGTTAGCTTCTTTGATTTTGGGTATGCACCGATGGAAATTATTGGAAGACCTGGCATTCTACGATGCGAACATTGAGTCAAAAGCCACCGGATCCTTTTTGGCTAACATATCAGTAAAGCCAGTGAAATTTGAGCATATCCACGAATTACAGACGAAAGATTCGGCATTAACAAAGATTCATTAGGACGTGAGTGAAGGCATTAGGTCAGACTTCTCAGTAAAAGAAGATGGTTCGTTGTTGTTTAAAGGCCGTCTATGCATTCCGGACAATGCCGATCTAAGACGAACGATTCTTGATGAAGCCCATAAGTCAAATTATGCTATCCACCCTGGTAGCACCAAAATGTACCAAGATTTGAAAAGGAACTACTGGTGGAGAGGACTGAAGCAAGACGTGGCCGAGTACGTGTCACGGTGTTTGACTTGTCAGCAAGTGAAGGTTGATCATAGACATCCTGCTGGACTATTGCAACCTTTACCAATATCAGAATGGAAGTGGGAATCGATCTCAATGGACTTCATTGTTGGATTACCCCGTACTGCCAAGAGACACAACGCCATTTGGGTCGTCGTAGACCGATTGACCAAATCAGCGCACTTTTTGCCGTACAATACTATGTATACGGCAGGGAGACTGGCAGATTTATACATGAAGGAGATTGTAAGATTACATGGGATTCCAAGCAGCATAGTTTCAGATCGTGATCCACTATATACGTCCAAGTTTTGGAAGAAATTTCAAGAAGGAATGGGAACACGACTAGACTTTAGTTCAGCTTTCCATCCTCAAACTGATGGGCAGACAGAGCGAGTAAATCAAGTAATAGAAGACATGCTCAGGGCGTGCATGCTTGATATGCAAGGATACTGGGATGAGTATCTACCGATGCTCGAGTTCGCATACAACAACAGTTTCCAAACGAGCATTGGCATGGCACCGTATGAAGCTCTATATGGACGACGATGCAAGTCACCCCTCAATTGGGAGGAAACAGGTGAAAAATTTGTGTTAGGACCAAAACTACTTGAAGATAACGCTACCGTCGTTCGAATTATCAGAGAAAGGTTGAAGACAGCACAGAGTAGACAGAAAAGTTATGCTGACATGAAGCGGACTAGTGTCGACTATAAAGTGGGCGAGCATGTGTTTGTGAAAGTGTCACCTATGAAAGGTGTAATGAGATTTGGCAAGAGAGGGAAGTTAAGTCCACGTTATGTTGGACCATTTGAAATTTTGGGACGCGTAGGTGAAGTTGCGTATCGCATTGGTTTACCACCGCTATTTGATCGAGTACATAATGTTTTCCACATATCGATGCTCAGAAAGTATGTGAATGATCCGTCCCATGTATTAGGAAAGCAACCTATAGAGATGTGTGAGGACATGAGCATGATAGAGGAACCAGTGGAAATCTTGGATCGAAAAGAACAAGTACTGCGCACTAAAGTGATTCCCTTAGTGCTTGTTCGGTGGAACAATCATCCTAAAGAAGAGGCTACTTGGGAACGAGAGGCCGATGTGAGAGAACAATATCCGGCCTTGTTTCCAACGACATGAGAATTCAATGTAAACCACGAACGTATTCGTGGAATCTCCATGATCCTTGTAATTCGATGAAAAATTTTGCTCGATTGTATGATTAGAGGAATATTTTCTTTCTTGTGTATATATGACCAAGTGTATGTATTTTTATGGAACTATGAACCACTTAAGGTCATAACTACCAAAAGAAATCAAAGAAACAAAGAGATTGAAATTCTGCATAAATTGGGCAAAACCGATTAATCGAATTTCAAATCGATTTGGAATTTCGATTAATCGATTTTGTTCGATTAGTCGACTGGCATGTGCCAGTGACTGGAAATGAAATTTAGAGTTAGAATACACATAGAATGCAATTTCGATTGATCGAATTATAATTTCGATCAATCGATTTGGGATCGATTAATCGATTTTGGGAATTCGATTAATTGAGTTGGGAATTCGAGTAATCGAACTGTAGGTTCGATTAATCGAACAAACTGAGAGTGTTAGAAGAATTGGGAGTCAATTCATGAAAATTCGATTAATTGAAACAGTGTCGATTAATCGATTTTGGATTTCGATTAATCGAACTGGATTTTCGATTAATCGATTTACTTAAGGGACTTGGAAGAAATTGAAGTCAGATGGACGATTTCGATTAATCGAAGTGAATTTCGATTAATCGATTTTGAAATTTCGATTAATCGAAATGGATTTCGATTAATCGAATACTTAAGAAATTCTGGAAATATGGAAGTTATTACACGATTTCGATTAATCGAAGTAAATTTCGATTAATCGATTTTGAATTTTCGATTAATCGAAATGGATTTCGATTAATCGACTGGCTCGCGCCAGTGAGCTCAAAAATTTAAAATTTTAAACAGATACGATTTCGATTAATCGAAATGGTTTCGATTAATCGAATTTGACTTTCGATTAATCGATTTGGGAAATCGATTAATCGATTTTACGCGGCTTAACCTAGTTTGAAATCTCGATTAATCGATTCTGGATTTCGATTAATCGAGCCGAGGCCTATATATTGGAAATTAGGGATTTCTCTTGCCATTCGAAATCTTTTGAGCTCTCGAGTGTTTGGCGCTTTATCTTCCCCTTCGTCTCCAACCGACCGAGCGATCTAGGGTTTGGGTTTTCCGCCGATTCGCATCCGAAATCGCCCGCATTCGCCTCCGAAACCTAAGGTAAACCCTAGGCTCAAGTATATTCTTCAATTTCAAGTCGAAAACCCTAGTTTTTACCGGAAATTTCATCAAAATGCCACCCAAAACCCGTTTATCTTCAAAGAAGGCGACTTCTAAGTTGCCGGTTAGGCGTAAGAACGCCGCGCCACCACCACCTACCCCATCGCCGGTGAGGACTCCATCACCGTCGGCATCGGAGACCACCTCCGGTTCGACGAGCGCGTCTACGCGCGAGTCTTCCCGCGAATCCACCCCCATGCCACCACCACCCACCAATGTCGAGCAACCAAATGAATGGTGGGTGGCAAAGACCTTCGAGGTCGAATATATCATAGACCCTACCCTATTCACCAATCCCGATTTACCGGGCGAGACCCAATGGGCTCGAAACTACCTCAATAACGCCGGTCTCGGCAACCTTCTCAAACCAATCCGGGGTTCATACTACCCTAGATTGGTTAGACTGTTCTACCAAGGGCTAACCGATGGCCCTACCGATGATTTTATTTTGACCAAGATCGAGGGTCGTCTGTACACGATCACTCGGCGTCACATCCACGAGGTACTCGAGTGTTACCTCGATTTCACCCCGGAGACCACCCTCTTCCCACCCTTTGAGGAGGAACCCCGTTTTGAGGAGGTCACGACCCGTATGACCAACGGGAAAAAGGGGTCGGGATCCTCCATTAAGAGGGTTGACCTTCCACACTATATGTGGATGCTCGACTCGGTGATAAAGTGCAACCTTTACCCGATGCGCCACGACACCGAGCGCGTGGACAAAGTGCAACATGCACTTTATGCGGCCTTCTGTGGCCGATGGTTTGATGCTACTTTAGTCATCCTAGAAGGGATGAAGTACATCAAGGGAAAACTGATGAAGGGCAACATGCGGCCCAAGGAGAAGATGCCGTATGCTCGGCTCATCTCGAGCATGTTGGAGTGCTACTCCGACGAGCCCTCCTACACCATCTCACCTCACGAGGTGAGGGCTACGGATCGCGTGAGGACGTTCACGAGGTCTTCATGGACCCGTAGCTACAACCTGCTAAAGCGGACCCTACCGGCTCTGGGTCCCGCTCCAGCCCCAGCAGCAGCAGCAGTAGCACCGCCACCACCCCCACCACCTCAGCAGGACCTACCCGTGGGTGGGGCACACCCTATCCCCGCCGAGCCATCAGTGGAGAGGGTTCCCTCCCACACCGCAGCCTCACCGACGCCACCTGCCCACTCCGCGCCCGCGACACCCACCTCATCCTACCGCCGGCGTGCCGCATCATCCGGTCCTTCCATCGAGGACGTGTTGGCCCGTATGGAGGCCAACAACGAAAGGATGAACCGGAGGATAGACTTCCTACTATTTCACACCCTCCGCCACATCTATCCTACCGACTACCGCCGCTACCTCGCCCAGGAGGAGGAGTGGACCCGTCTTCCATAGAGGACCCGTCTTCCATCCCACCACTACAGGCGCGGTTCCTTCCACATCTACCTCCGCTCCGCCGACCGAGACGCCGCAGCCACCCGACCAGACCACCCAAAGAAGACAGTGCCACCACATGACAGAGCGGCTCCACAGACCCACCATATTTTGCATTTTGATTGTATACCTGTAGATTTCTTTTGTACGCCAACTTATTGGCATTGTAAAAATTTTCAATTTTAATATAAATCAAAATTTTTGTATAAAGTGTTCAAATTCGCCAACTTTAAATTCTATGCTAGTATATGTAACTAATTAAATGCGTCTGAGTCAACTGGACCACCTCACCTGAGAGTGTGGGGGGGGGGGGAGAGAACCAGTCAGACCAACCTTGGGTTATTTTCGGGGACGAAAATTCCCAAGGTGGGGAGGATGTAATAGCCTAAAAAATCACACTAAACTATGACCTCGGGATCCGTGCCCGATCGGTCATAGGTTTGACCAAATGAAAGTCCAATAGTTAGCATGAGGTGTGATGAACGGATTAGATGTGATAAATTGAATGCCCACGTGGTGTGTATTGTAAATGTGAAGTCGCATACACCTATCGCGGTGTATGTGCTCAACACACAAGGGAGGAAAGGGATAAAAGGGTTTAATAACCCTAAATGTGTGTCTTTAGTTGTTGAAGGAGAGTAAAGAAGAGAGAGAGAGAGAAGTAAGAGAGGAGTTATTGCAACTGATTGGAGGGGGGATTCAAGCGATAAAAGCCGGATTCAACACGATTTGGATCTGCTAGAAACAAAGCTAGAACCCTAGCCTTCCAACCGCTTGATTGAAATCAATTTGAGATTGATTCAAGGTAAATTTTTGTAAATCAAATGCATAGATTATAGGGGTTATATTGTGGTTGAAAGTGGGTTAAATCATAGGATAATGGTTTAGAAAAATAAAACAAAAAGTGTGGAAAAAGATTGGGAAGAACAGCTCGAAAAGGGCTGAATCTGATAATTTTGATTAATCGAAATTGGGTTTCGATTAATCGAAATTGGCCAGGAAGTTGAAAAGTCAGAGGACCCAATTTCGATTAATCTAATTGGAGTTCGATTAATCGACTTTGGATTTCGATTAATCGATTTGAGTATCGATTAATCGACTGGGAACCTCCAGTGGACCCCAGGGGTTGGAGGAAATGACTTGAGGAAAATCGACTAATCGAAATGGGATTTCGATTAATCGATTTCAGTTTTCGATTAATCGATTTGGTATCGATTAATCGATTTTAGGAACTCGACTACTCGAATTGAGAATCGACTTTGCGAAACAGAGAATTTCGATTAATCGAATTTATTTCGATTAATCGAATGAGAATCTCGATTAATCGATTTGAGAATCGATTAATCGATATTGACTTTCGATTAATCGATTTTGGAAATCGATTAATCGAATCAGATTCGATTAATCGATTTTGGAGTTCGATTAATCGACTGAGATAAATTATGTTGACTTTTGAGTTTGACTTTAAGATTCTTGGAGAGTCTTAGACCTTCTTTATTGCATCCTTTGTGATGTGTTTCACCTGTTATGTGGTACCATAGGTGGTACGTGTGAACTGATGCACAAGGAGCCACGGGGGACCTTGATGCATTGATTAAATGAAGACTTGAGGTAGGGAACACCTTGAACATGTACTTTATTTTACAAGAGCATGTATGTAATGATATAGAGTTCAATTCAAATGTTTATTTGCTTAAAGATTGTGAAAAGTGTGTGTGCGTGTGACATCCATAAGAGTAATGAAAATGAGCCATCCCCAGGGGATGAAGAAGTAAGGAGATAAGAGCATCAGGTGTGATGCAAGTAAATGGATACATCCCAGGGATGTATCCAAGGATTGAATCATGTTTGATAGGGCCTAACTGATATAAGATAGCACACTTACACGGTGAATAACTATATGTAAGGCACCGATATTTTTGTTATTTGAGGTTTGATAGGGTACCCCACCGACGTGGCGGGATATCCACGACCACACGGCAGATATCCGTGACCGATACTGTTGGCGAAACCATAGGCGGTCACGGAGGCTTATCCAGTACATAATAAGCACACCCTGTGGGTGTTGATTGAGACAAGTGAAACCCGCCACCAATCCCGAGGGAAAGGGCTTGGGTACTATTTGTATTCCTGTGGAATACGGTTAAAAGCTATCTATATAGATGGCGATGATGGGTATCTCATCGGGGCTCGATGCTATATTGCTCGGGGATTACTTAAGTTGAAAGTTTAAGTTTTGCTTTAGGCCTTTTCAGCATCATTCATGATTAAATGAAAACATAAGTAATGAACAGTAAAATGAAATGCTTTTAACTGTTTTCATCAACAACTGCATAGACACATCATGCATGGCATATCATGAAATATATGTGAGTCATAATTTATATGTTCAACTGTGTTTGTTCCCTATTGAGCTAGGATGTAGCTCACCCTATAGACTATACGTCGCAGGTCCACTACTAGCAGCTGCCGAGGCTTCAGGAGACGCTGACCCCGGTGAGTCGGACCTTGCGGCCGGCGAAGAGTTGGAGCCACCTCCAGAGGACTTCTTCTAGAGGACTCCGTTGTGCCACTTTGAGGGCTTTCTGAGAGATTTTTTACGGCTTGGTATGTCAAGCCTTGATTTTATTTAAAACCATGTATATAAGGAGTTGGGATCAGTCTTTTGGGGCGAACCATCCGTGATGATTGCTATCATCGATGGTTCGGATCGGTTCTCCATTCATGCAGAGGCATGAGGGTAGAACTGTCTTTTGGGGAATTGCTTAATATAGATTTAAATTTCGCAATTTCGTTTATTAGTCTATTTGATGCTTGATATACCAGTGTTCCATGCTTAGCAAAAGGGCACGGTCAAGATGATCGTGCTGATGGCACGGGTTTTGGGGTGTCGAAATCCGGGCTGTCACAGTTGGTATCAGAGCTATTTTCTTTTAGCAATTCTGACAAGGGTTCTTTTGGTCAGAACATAGGGGCTTCTGCTAACGAAACTTTAGTTTCAAATGCAGCCGCAAATGTCATATAGAGGAAGAGGCCGACCAAGGGGAGGCCAACAGAGGAATCTACGTAGCAGAGATGATTACATCTCTCCTACTAATAGAGTGCCTTTAGGAGGTACTGAGGCCCCAGGGGGCAGTAGTAGTAGGCAACGGGATGAAGAGGATCGAGATCATCAGGATCAAGATCTAAGAGAACAAGAAGATCATTTCGGTTTCAAGGAGTGAGGTCGTCATCACACTTGATCTCAAAGAAGAGAGAAAATGATCAGAAAGGGTTACAGTGGATACTTAGCTTTCTTAAAGGAGGACAAGGAAGAAAAGAATGTCATTTCTGAGATAGCAGTTGTGCGAGACTTCGTCGACGTGTTTCCAGAAGAATTGCCTGGATTACCTCCAGAAAGAGAAGTAGAATTCGCCATTGACTTAGCACCAGGAACGGAGCCTATTTCGAAAGCACCTTATAGGATGGCTCCCGCTGAGTTAAAGGAATTGAAGGAACAACTACAGGAACTTATGGACTAGGGGTTTGTTAGACCGAGTGTGTCTCCATGGGGAGCACCGGTCTTGTTTGTCAAGAAGAAGGATGGGTCAATGCGGCTATGCATTGACTATCAACAATTGAACAAACTCACTGTGAAGAACCGCTACCCTTTGCCTAGAATTGACGATCTATTCGACCAACTGCAAGGAGCAAGGTATTTTTCTAAGATCGACCTGAGATCTGGGTATCATCAGTTGCGAGTCAAGGCAGAGGACATTCAGAAAATAGCTTTCAGGACACGGTATGGACACTATGAATTCCTTGTGATGCCGTTTGGATTAACGAATGCTCCGGCGTCGTTTATGGATCTGATGAACCGAGTGTTTAAACCACACTTGGACTCCTGCGTCGTAGTGTTTGTTGATGATATACTGATATACTCCAAATCCAAGACGGAACACGAAGAACATTTGAGGATTGCTCTACAGATGCTACGTGAACACCAATTGTACGCCAAACTCAGCAAGTGTGAGTTTTGGTTGGAAGAAGTTAGCTTTTTGGGACATGTCGTCTCAAAGCATGGTGTCACGGTAGATCCAAAGAAAGATAGAAGCGAGTTAAATGGGAGCAACCAAAGACGGACTGTCCGAAGTTTTCTGGGCTTAGCAGGCTATTATCGACGTTTTGTTGAGGGGTTTTCAAAGATATCGGGACCTCTCACAAAGCTGACACGAAAAGATTCAAGATTTGAGTGGAGTGAGGCATGCGAGAAGAGTTTTCAAGAACTCAAAACGAGACTCACTTCGGCTCCAGTATTAGTGATTCCTTCAGGCAGTGGAGGATACGCCGTGTACAGCGACGCGTCATACAATGGCCTTGGTTGTGTGCTCAATCAACACAAGAAGGTGATAGCTTACGGATCAAGACAGCTGAAGGAACACGAGAAAAATTACCCGACTCATGACTTAGAACTAGCAGCAGTCATTTTTACGCTGAAGATTTGGAGACATTACTTGTATGGTGAGACTTTTGAAAATTTCACCGATCATAAGAGCCTCCGATACCTGTTTACACAGAAAGAGCTCAACATGAGACAGCGCAGGTGGATGGAATTCCTCAAGGATTACGATTGCTTCATACAATACCATCCAGGCAAGGCGAATGTAGTAGCCGATGCATTAAGTCAGAAAGGTTCAGCTCAGTTAGCTTCTTTGATTTTGGGTATGCACCGATGGAAATTATTGGAAGACCTGGCATTCTACGATGCGAACATTGAGTCAAAAGCCACCGGATCCTTTTTGGCTAACATATCAGTAAAGCCAGTGAAATTTGAGCATATCCACGAATTACAGACGAAAGATCCGGCATTAACAAAGATTCATTAGGACGTGAGTGAAGGCATTAGGTCGGACTTCTCAGTAAAAGAAGATGGTTCGTTGTTGTTTAAAGGCCGTCTATGCATTCCGGACAATGCCGATCTAAGACGAACGATTCTTGATGAAGCCCATAAGTCAAATTATGCTATCCACCCTGGTAGCACCAAAATGTACCAAGATTTGAAAAAGAACTCGTGGAGAGGATCAAGCAAGACGTGGCGTGGCACGTGCGTGTCGTTAGCAAGTGAAGGTTGATCATAGACATCCTGCTGGACTATTGCAACCTTTACCAATACCAGAATGGAAGTGGGAATCGATCTCAATGGACTTCATTGTTGGATTACCCCGTACTGCCAAGAGACACAACGCCATTTGGGTCGTCGTAGACCGATTGACCAAATCAGCGCACTTTTTGCCGTACAATACTACGTATACGGCAGGGAGATTTTGTACGGCTTGGTATGTCAAGCCTTGATTTTGTTTAAAACCATGTATATAAGGAGTTGGGATCATTCTTTTGGGGCGAACCATCCGTGATGATTGCTATCATCTATGGTTCGGATCGGTTCTCCATTCATGCAGAGGCATGAGGATAGAACTGTCTTTTGGGGAATTGCTTAATATAGATTTAAATTTCACAATTTCGTTTATTAGTCTATTTGATGCTTGATATACCAGTGTTCCGTGCTTAGCAAAAGGGCACGGTCAAGATGATCGTGCTGATGGCACGGGTTTTGGGGTGCCGAAATCTGGGCTGTCACAAACAGCGAGGTGGGGAGTTATGTGGACTTGCTGAGTGTGCTTTATGCGGTGCAGAGGAACAATTTAAGGACTGATCAACAGTTGTGGGACTTGAATCGAGAGGGGGAGTTCAGCGTCAAAGCTTTATACTGGTGGTATTCGCGCTGATCGCTTATCAGGTTTGATGGTAGATGGCTGTGGAAAGAACCTATTCTGCTCAAGATCAGGTTCTTCGTTTGGACGGTGTATAAGGATAAAATACTTACTAGGGACCAGCTGATTCGTAGGGGGAAGGACGTCCCCATGTTGGGCGTTATGTGCTCGGCCGGGGAGGAGTCTGCGGCGCATTTCTTACTTCGCTGCCATGTGGCTCATGAGGTGTGGGGAGCCATTTTTAAAGCCTTCAACCTGTCTTGGACGATGCCTCGGTCTCCTTACTCGCTCTTGATCAGTTGGGAAGTGGCAACAGTGAAAGAGGGGGACAGGGCAGCTTGGAGGGCAGCGATGTTCGCGGTACTATGGTGTTTATGGTGCGAGAGGAACCGCAGAATTTTTGAAGACAAGTCCAAACCTGTCGGCATGATTCTCAGGGCGGTCTCGGAGTTCGTCACTTTATGGGGTACACGTGGAGGGACTGGAGATAGCAGATCCAATTTTCGTTGGAATCCAGGTTAAGGGGAGCGAGCCGAGGGAATTTTTAGGGGGTTTTTTATTTTTGTCCTTGTGTTCTTTGGCATAGGTCCACTATTTTTGTTTTTGTGTGGTGAATGTATATGGCTTCAGCGCCTTGTTGGTTTTCTATATAATCTTCATTACTGATCAAAACAATAAGTCCACCTTGGAAGACTTCTAAGGAATAGAGTCGGTCCCAAAATACCGAAGTACATCATCAATGTTACCCTTAGCCCCCCAAAATATTTTGGTCTCCAAAATAACCACTCCCCATTTCGCAAAAATAATCACCGCCTCCACGTCTCATCTACTAGAAGCTACTCCTTTTCCACTCAGCCCTAACCAACTCCCACTACTACCATGAGAACCAGAACAACCTTGGTAGGAGCAGCAAAGCTGCTCTCTAACCTCTCCAAAACCCCTCATCTTTGCCCCCTCTCCTCCCTCGCTGCAGTTGTAGCCCCTTCTCTACCTAATCCAGACTACCAAGATGAGCAAAAAGTTCTCCATGAAAGGCGTCACCCGTTGACCCTCGTGTCCTCAACGCCATGCTCCCCTATTACGTCTCCCGCTATGGCAACCCCTACTCCCGCACACTCACTTCTAAGACAGGGAATCGGAGCTCGCGGCCAAAAAAGCCCATGTCCAAATCGCCGTACTCATCAATGCCCCCCTAAAGAGATCGTCTTCAGCTCCGGGCCACTGAATCCAACATCATATCTGTCAAAGGTCTCATGCACTTCTATAAGGACAAGAAACGCCATAAAATTACCACTCAGACCGAGGACAAATGCGTCTTTGATTCTTGCCATCGCCTCCACTAAGAATGCTATGACGTCACGTGCCTGTTGTCCGCACCGACGACATCGTCGATCTCGATCTGCTTCGCGATTTGATCAATGACGATACTGATTTCATCTTCATCATGGCCGTCAATAATGAGATCAACGTTATTCAACCTATGTCAGAGATTGGCACGATTTGCAAGGAGAGGGACTTTTATTTCCACTCTGATGTCGCTCCAGCGTTAGATCCCGGTCAAAATGGCCCACGTCCATATCGCCGCACTCAGCAACGGCTCCCCTAAAGAGATTGTCTTCACCTCCATCGTCATTGAATCTAGCGACAAATCTGTCAAAGGCATCATGCACTTCTAAAAGGGCAAGAAATGCCATATAATTACCACTTCGATTGAGGACAAATGTGTCCTCGATTCTTGCTGCCACCTCCGGCAAGAAGGCTTTGACGTCACGTGCCTGCCGTTCGGACCGACAGCATCGTCGATCTCGATCTGCTTCGCGATTCGATCCATGATGATACTAGTCTCGTCTCCATCATGGCCGTCAATAATGAGATCGACATTATCGAACCTATGGTCGAGATTGGCGTGATTTGCATGGAGAGGGGCGTTTATTTCCACACTGACGCTTGATGAGTAGTGAAATATGATGATATTTCACCCCTAGATACCTATATTTAGCTATCCGATGAAGGCTATCTGATAAGAATTATTAGATTTGAAGTGTTTCAGGTAAATACAAGCCAAGTGCAGAAAACAGCCCAAGAATTCTGAAAATAATGTCAAAACACTGCAACATTGGGTCATCGAGAACTTGGTGCGACTTGTAGCTCAATTTGGACATTCAAGACGGCCGAATTATGAGATTGTCAAAACATAAAGGTTGTAGAGATTTCTGTCAGCTTTCCAACGGCGTAAGAATCGCCTCAACCCAAGTTCAGGACAGAAAGTTATGGCCAAAATACTGAAGCAGTGTCTGATGTAAAGTTCGGCGGGAATTCACGAAAATCTGGGAGGTCGATGCATCGACCCTATTGGGTCAATTAATCGACCCTAAATTTTCGAGTTGGAACACCTTTGTGGCTGGGAAACTTCGGCTCTATTTAAAGCGGATCAAACACTTCGAAAAGGGGAGCAAAAATTAGAGCAAGAATTAGAGATAGGTTTTTTTTAGGAAATAATTAGAGATTTTTTAGAGAGTTTTTTTGAGAGGATTATTTATTCATTAATATTTTTGGTTTTAGACTCCTCTGAGCATCTTTTTAAAAGTTCTTCTTTTCTTCTTCTTCTAGGGATTGATTTGGGTTGATTGTACTTAGGATTTGCATTGTCTTTCTTTTACATTCATAGATTGTATTTAGGAAAAGACATTGTAACCAAAGATTTTTGGAAGAAATAAAAAGAGGAATGGCTTTGAATGAACAAGGAGATCATACACCAAAGATGAGCGGCTAAATCAGTAGATCGGGAAAGATGCGATCCCCAGATAAGTACCCATATTTATGATTAATACCATAGTCTAATGTTTTTATTGTTTTGATCTACACATCACGAGATACGCTATGCTTCTTACATGACTCATACCGCAATGATAGGTTGAGTCATTGTTTTTAGATAGGGTATGCCGGATTGATGATCATACTTTATTTCAAATCATTTTTATGAATGAATGATGGTGATGGTGTGAATGATTCTTTAATGAAAGGGGGGTACAAATCTGGGGTAGCATATTTCTTGATCTTATTTAAATATTATTCTTAGATTCATCGGTAATTAGTTGTTTAGATTAATTTATTTTTCTTGCATTTAGGAAAAAGTGATAAATTTTTGGTAAATCGAATCTGCCCTTTGGTACTTCCTTGGGGACGTTTTTAAATCTCTGAAAGAATTAATTAAAATTCAAGATTTCCCTGTGGGTTCGACACCTTTGTTCTTGCCATACTGCAATAGATCTTGTGCACTTGCAAGGGTTACACTTAAAATACACCAACGCTGCTCAAGCCTTAGGTAAGATCTTGGTCGATGTCGAGAAGATGGAGTTAGTTTGAAGTCATTGGGCGGGCACAAGATCTACGATCCTAAAGGGGTTGGTGCACTTTACAATGGTGTTGTTTTTGGGTTGGTTTGAGTCTGTTTTCATGCTAAAGCGAAACGGAACCGATAACTATCGGTTTCTAGTTTCTCAAACAGAAATCGAACTGATAAGCCTCCAAATCGAAACAAAACCAATAGATATTGGTTCGGTCTGTTCTGTCAATTTTTGGGTTCTAAACCTCAGTTTTTTTATTTGTAAAATTAAAAAAAGGAAATTTTACGAATAATACCTATATTTGTGATTTCCTTTTTTCAAATAATACCAATTATTTGTAAAATTTCCTTATTACAAATAATACATATTATTTGTAAAAACACGTAAACCCTTGTATTTGTAATATTTCGTTTTTATTAATAATACGTATTTTACAAGTAATACCCATGGATGTGAAGCGCACCAAGCCCTTTAGGACCAGCGATCTGGGCACGAGCTTTTTTGATGGCGAGGTCAAATTCCCAGCCATAGAAGTGGGTGCGGTAGTGGGATTGCCGTAGCAGAAGATGTAGAAGGGGTGCATGGTGTTGAGGACGCGAGGGTCGACCGGTGAGGTTGCTTGCATATCGAGGTAGAGAGGTTGGCTTGAGATTTTGAAGCCTTTCTTGGAGATCACTTTTAGGTCGTCCTGCTGGTCTGGATCTGACAGAGAGGGGGCTGTAGCTGCAGTGAGGGAGGAGAGGGGGCGGAGATGAAGAGGGGTTTTGGAGAGGTTAGAGAGGAGCTTTGCTGTTCCTGCCATGCCTGTTGTTGTTTTCATGGTGGTAGTGGGAGTTGGTTACGAGGCGTGGAGGCAGTGCTCATTTCTCTGAAATGGTGAGTTATTATTTTGTAGACCAAAATATTTTGGCAGGATAAGGGTAACGATGATGATGTACTTCGGTATTTTGGGACCGACTCTATTCCTTAAAATCCTTTCGAGGTGTTCTTATTGACTCTTGTGAGGCCACTTGGCATTTGGCATTCCCTTGTAAGGACAATGTTAAACGGAGGACCGATTTTATGCGGACAAAGTGTAGGCGGCTGATGTGGCACAGCGCAATTGGTTGTATGGACAGTGGTGCTCATTTAATGCAGGTCGGTGCAATCAATCCCGTCGCGCCATGTGCACTTTGGAGCGTACTCTCCTCCGTCGACTAAGCCCTTTCGTATATATGAAGAGGCCTTTGTCCATCCTTTTGGATTCAGATGGGGTGATCCATGCATTATCAGAATCCAGTCTTCCTTTCCACTTGACTAAATGTTGGTTACAACTCCCTTGCCTTTAAATGCAACCACATGTTCAATTTCATCCTTGTCCTTTCATGTGAACTCTTTGGCCCCTTTAATTGGCTAGGTTATCTCTTTCTCAAGCTCTCCATCGCACTCAAAAATATAAAAAACATCGAACATGTGTGATATCCATTCCTTTGGGTAGTGCCCCTGGGTAAGCATTATAATTAATTTTATTAACTATCTACAATGGTCCATTTTTTATATCTTTTAATTATTTTAAGAACCGGTAAGAAACCTCTCCTTTCGTAGGTAGACCATCTCTTGATCCCTTTCCTTGTACACATTTTCTTTGTTATATTCATCTGCGGCCCTATTGTACATTGCTTTCCTGAATTTGATGACGAACTTGTTGTAGGATCCTCCTATGTTTTCGGCAAAATCTTTGGCCTCGTCACTATTTTGGCTCCAAATCGGTAGAGGAACTAGATGGAAATTGTTGAGTTGTTCCCATCCTCTTCCATAGTGGCGTCCAAAAGTGTCCCACAAACTTCACCTCTCTATTCAATGTAATTGTTTTAGGAACTCCATGTAAACATACGACCTTAAAAATTTGATTGGTCACATGAGAAGCGTCCATTGTTTCATTACACGGAATGAAGTGTGCCATTTTTTAGAATCGGTCAACCACCACAAATATAAAACCCAAGCCCCTTGAAGTCCTCGGCACACCCAAAACAAAATTCACACTAATATCTACGCATGGTGCACTAGGAACAGATAGAGAAGTGTAGAGACCGATATTTTGTGCATACCCCATAGAAACTGGTCAGATGCGACACCTCTCCACAACCTCTTTGCACTTTCGATCAATAATATTTCTCTCCAAGTAGAGAAAAAGTTTTATCTCGTTTGAAAGTCCTCCATGACTGTCGCTATAACAACTCCACAATAATCTTCCACGAATAAGGCACTAAGGAAAGTTTCCCTCCTACTTAGTACATTACCTGAACGCTTTGTGCCGCAACAGGAATATGTACCCTTGTAAATATGCGACCCACGTAGAATGGCGGCTATTAAGCATCTTTTGTTTCGACAAGTATTTCAATGCCTCTTATTATCAAAATAGAGTACAAATTCTCTTCGAACCAAATGGCGTCACCAATGCCACCACTTTTACCATCGCATAGAACTCCACATCATACTTAGAATACCGCTTCTTTGCGTCACAAACCTTCTCTCTAAAGTATGATACGGTCTTCCATCTTGACTTAGGACATCTCCTACACCTAATCCGGAAGCATCGGATTCAACTTCAAAAACTTTCTCGAAATTGGGAAGCATAAGTATCGGTTCTTCCGTCATCTTCTTCTGTATAAGTTGGACGCTTTCATCGGCCTTAGATGTGCATTAAAAGCATACCACTTTTATGCAACCGGTCAATGGTGCTATGATAGTGCTGAAATTTCTAATAAATCGACGGTTAAAAATGGCCAATCCAGTCTCTCTTGTTTGTAGCCTTTTCCTACTTCCCTCTAAGATTTTATTGATCTCTCCCTTTCCTACTTCCTTGTAAGTGTATACCCTACCAATTTTTATTCCCCCATTATAAAGGATAAAACTACTTTGTGCTCATTAATGAAATCTCATCCTCTTGTTTTAAGCAACCATTAGTGAAAGATCTTTCGTACACATAGACTTGAATGCCTTGTATAAGATGGTAGAGGTATATTTGTCCCAATCTTTGGGACATTAGCTCTTGAGATATGGATGAATTTTCACTTTTGAATTCCTTCTACCCTAGCAATTTTTAATGTAGGTGGATTCTTACTAGAGAAAATTATAAACGGAAGACAATTTTGATGTAGACAAAGTGTACATGGCGCGATATGACTCGTTGCACCGACCTGCATTAATTTAGCCCCACCGTCTATACAACTAATTATGTCGTTCCACATCAGTTGCCTACACTTTGTCTGCATAAAATTTTTCCTCCGTTTAACACTGTTCTTACAAGCTTACAAGAAAAAATTATTAACGGAAGACAATTTTGATGTAGACAAAGTGCACGTGGCACGACATGACTGGTTGCATCGACCTGCATTAATTGAGCCCCTCCGTCTAAACAGTCAATTGTCTCGTGCCACATCAGTTGCCTACATTTTGCATAAAATTTATCCTTCGCTTAATACTGTCCTTCTTACAAGCGCATGCCAAATGCGAAGTAGTGTCAAAAGAGTCAATAATTAGTCCACCTTGGAGGGCTTTTAAGGAATAGTCGGTCTTAAAATACCGAAGTACATCATCATCGTTATCCTTATTCTCCCAAAATATTTCGTTCTCCAAAATTACCCCTACCCATTTCACATAAATAAGCACCGCCTCCACGCCTCTAATACTAGAAGCTACTCATTTTCCTCTCATCCCTAACCAATTCCCACTAGCACCATGAGAACCACAACAACCATGGCATAAGCAGCAAAGCTCCTCTCTAAGCTCTCCAAAACCCCTCCTCATCTCCGCCCCCTCTCCTCCCTCACTGCAACTATAGCGACCTCTCTGCCAGATCCAGACAACTCGGCGACCTGGAAGTGATCTCCATGAAAGGCGTCACTCGTCGACCCTCGCGTCCTCGACGCCATGCTATCATTTTACGTCTCCCGCTACGGCAACTGCCACCCTCGCACACCCACTTCTACGATTAGGAATCTGACCTCACCATCGAAAAAGCCCACGTCCAGATCGCCCCACTCATGAATGCCTCCCCTAATGAGATTGTCTTCACCTCCGACACTACTGAATCCAATAACATATTTGTCAAAGGCCTCATGCACTTCTACAAGGGCAAGAAATGCCATATAATTACCACTTAGATAGAGGAAAAATGCGTCCTCGATTCCTGCCGCCACCTCCAGTAAGAAGGCTTTGACGTCACTTGCCTGATGTCCTCACCGACGACATCATCGATCTCGATCTACTTCGCGATTTGATTCACGATGATACTGGTCTCTTCTCCCTCATGGCCGTAAATAATGAGATCGACGTTATCCAACCTATGGCCGAGATTGGCGCGAAATGCATGGAGAGGGGAGTTTATTTCAACACTGACGCCGCTTTAGCCTTAGGTAAGATCTTGGTCGACGTTGAGAGGATGGAGGCTAGTTTGAAGTCATTGAGCATGCATAAGATCTACGGTCCTAAAGGGGTTGGTGCACTTTACATTGGGGGTGGTGTCGGGTCGGTTTTCATGCTATTTTGAAATTGAACCGCTAACTATCGGTTTCTAGTTTCTCAAACCGAAACCGAATCAATAATCCTCCAAACCAAAACTGAACAAATAGTTATCGGTTTGGGCTGTTCGGTAGGTTTTCGGTTTCTAAACCTCAGTTTTTTGTTTGTAAAATTAAAAAAAGAAAAGGAAATTTTACGAATAATAACTATTTTTGTGGTTTCCTTTTTACAAATAATACCTATTATTTGTAAAATTTCCTTATTAAAAATAATACCTATTTTACAAATAATACATTATTTGTAAAAATAGGTAAACCCAAAATAGGTAAACCCTATTATTTGTCAATTTTCCTTTTTACAAATAATACCTATTTTACAAATAATACTTATGGATGCAAAGCGCACCAACCCCTTTAGGACCAGTGATCTGGGCCCAAATTTTTTCAATGTAGAGGTCGGATTCCCAGCCTTAGAAGTGAGTGTGGGAGTGAGGTTGCCGTAGAGGGGAGACATCGAAGGGGAGCATGGCATTGAGGACCTGATGGTCTACCTGTGAGATTGCTTGCATATCGAGGTAGAGAGGTCAACCTGAGATTTTGACGCTTTTCATGGAGATCACTTTTGGGTCATCTTGGTGGTCTGGTACTGGCAGAGAGGGGGCTGTAGCTGCAACGAGGGAGGATAGGGGGCGAAGATGAAGAGGAGTTCTCGAGAGGTTAGAGAGGAGCTTTGCTGCTGCTGCCGTGGCTGCTGTGGTTTTCGGTTTCTAAACCTCAGTTTTTTATTTGTAAAATGAAAAAAAAGGAAATTATACGAAAAATACCTATTTTTGTGAGTTCCTTTTTACGAAGAATACATATTATTTGTAAAATTTCCTTATTACAAATAATACCTATTTTACAAATAATACATATTTTTTGTAAAAAAATATAAACCCTATTATTTATAAAATTTCCTTTTTAAAAATAATATCTATTTTACAAATAATACCTTTGGATGTAAAGTGCACCAACCCCTTTAGGACCGACGATCTGGGCGCGAGCTTTTTTGACGTCGAGGTCGGATTCCCAGCCGTAGATGTAGGTGGCTGATATGGCACGACACAATTGGCTGTATGGACGGTTGACTAGGCCCTTTCATATATATGAAGAGGTCTTTGTCCTTCCTTTTGTATTCTGACGTGGTGATCCATGCACTATCAGAATCTGGACTCCCTTGTCGTGTCTTAAACTTTAAATGCAACCACATGCTCAATTTCGTCCTTGTCCTTTCGTGTGAACTCTTTGGCCCCTGTAATTGGCTCTGTTATCTCCTCAAGCTCTCCATCGTACTCAAAAATATAAAAAACATTGAACATGTGTGATGTCCATTCCTTTGGGTAGTGCCACTTGGTAAGCATTATAATTAATTTTATTTACTACCTGCAATGGTCCAATTTTTCCTTAAGTATTGTAAGTACCTGTAACCTCTCCTTTTGTAGGTAGACCATCTCTAGATCCCCTTCCTTGTACACCTTTTCTTTGCTATATTCATCAGCGGCCCTATTGTACTTGTTGTAGAATCCTTGTATGTGTTCGGCAAAAGCTTTGACATCATCACTATTTTTGCTCGAAATCGATAGAGGAACTAGATGGCAATTGTTGAGTTGTCCGCCCATAACAATCTCAAATGGTGTTCTTCCTATAGTGCGATTGACTGAGTTGTTGTAAGCAAATTCCGCTTGAGGTCCCATTGAGTAATATGTCCACCAACTAAGCTCTGAAATTTTTTTCCCAATCTTCGGTTCCCCACTTCCATTTGCCCATCTGTTTTTGGATGATAGGCACTAGAAAATTGTAGAGTTGTTCCCATCCTTTTCCATAGTGACGTCCAATAGTGTCCCAGAAACTTCACATCTCTATTCAATGTAATTGTTTTAGGAACTCTATGTAAATATATGACCTTCTTGAAAAATAGATTGGTCACATGAGAAGCGTCCATTGTTTCGTTACACGGAATGAAGTGTGCCATTTTTTAGAGTCAGCCAACCACCACAAATATAAAACCCATGCCCCTTGAAGTTCTTGGCAGACCCAAAACGAAATTCACACTAATATTTACCCATGGTGCACAAGGAACCGACAAAGGAGTGTAGAGACCGATATTTTGTGCATACCCCTTAGAAACAGGACTTATGCGACACCTCTCCACAAGTATTTCAATGCCTCTTATTATCAAAATAGAGTACAAATTCTCTTTGAATCAAATGGCGTTGCCAATGCCAAAACTTTTACCACTACATAGAACTTCACATCATACTTAGAATACGACTTCTTTGCGTCACAAACCTTCTCTCTAAAGTATGATATGGTCTTCCTTCTTGACTTAGGACAGCCTCTACGCCTAATCCAGAAGCGTCACATTCAACTTCAAAAACTTTGTCGAAATTGGGAAGCAATAGTACCGGTGCTTCCGTCATCTTCTTCTGTATAAGTTGGACGCTTTCATCGGCCTTAGACGTCCGTTGAAAGCATGCTGCTTTCATGCAACCGGTCACCGGTGCTATGATAGTGCTGAAATTTCTAATTAATCGGCGGTTAAAAATTTCCAATCTAGTCTCTCCTGTTCTTAGCATTTTCCTTCTTCCCTCCAAGTCTTTATTGATCTCTACCTTTCCTATTTCCCTGTAAGTGTATAGCCTTCCAATTTTTAGTCCAACATTGAAAAGGATAAAGAGGAGGTGGTAGCTGCAGTGAGGGAGGAGAGGGGGAGGAGATGAGGTGGGGTTTTAGAGAGGTTAGAGAGGAGCTTCGTTGCTGCTGCCATGCCTGTTGTTGTTTTCATGGTGGTAGTGGGAGTTGGTTACGACTGAGAGGAAAAGGAGTGACTTTTAGAATTCGAGGCGTGGGGGCGGTGCTTATTTATGCGAAATGGGTGAGTGGTTATTTTGTAGACCAAAATTTTTTGGGAGGATAAGGGTAACGATGATGATGTACTTCTGTATTTTGGGACCGACTCTATCCCTTAGAGGCCTTCTGAGGTGGACTTATTGACTCTTGTGATGCCACTTGGCATGCCCTTGTAAGAAGGACAATGTTAAATGGAGGACCGATTTTATGCAGACAAAGTGTAGGCGGCTGATGTGCCACGACGCAATTGGTCGTATGGACGGTGGGGCTCAATTACTGCAGGTCGGTGCGATCAATCACGTTGCGCCACGTGCACTTTGGAGTACTCCGCTCTGTCGACTAATCCCTTTCGTACATATGAAGAGGTCATTGTCCATGCTCTTGTTTTCGGATGTGGTGATCTATGCATTATCAGAATCCGGTCTTCCTATCCACTTGACTAAATGTTGGTGACAGCTCCCTTGTTGTGTCTTCAGTTGTAAATGCAACCACATGCTCAATTTCACCCTTGTCCTTTCATGTGAACTGTTTGGCCCCTTTAATTGGCTCGGTTATCTCCTCCTCAAGCTCTCCATCGCGCTGAAAAATATAAAAACATTGAACATGTGTGATATCCATTCCTTTGGGTAGTGCCCCTAGGTAAGCCTTAGAATTAATTTTATTAACTACCTGCAATGGTTCATTTTTTCTATCTTTTAATTATTTTAAGAACCTGTAAGAAACCTCTCCTTTTGTAGGTTGACCATCTCCAAATCCCCTTCCTTGTACATCTTTTCTTTGTTATATTCATCAGCGGCCCTATTGTACATTGCTTTCTTGAATTTGATGACGAACTTGTTGTAGAATCCTTGTATGTGTTCGGCAAAAGCTTCAGCATCATCCCATAAACTTTACATCTCTATCCAATGTAATTGTTTTAAGAACTCCTTGTAAACATACGACCTCCTTGAAAAATAGATTGGTCTAATGAGAAGCGTCCATTGTTTCATTACAGGGAATGAAGTGTGCCATTTTTTAGAGTCGGTCAACCACCACAAATATAAAACCAAGCCCTTGGAGTCCTCGGCAAACCCAAATCGAAATTCACACTAATATCTACCCATGGTGCACTTGGAACCGGCCGAGGAGTGTAGAGACCGATATTTTGTGCATACCCCTTAGAAACTGGTCTTATGCGACAACTCTCCACAACCTCTTTGCACTTTTGGTCAATAACATTTCTCTCCAAGTAGAGAAAAAGTTTTATCTTGTTCCAAAGTCCTCCAAGTCTGCTGCTATACAACTCCACAATAATCTTCCATGAATTAGGTACTAAGTTGAGTTTCCCTCCTACTTTGTACATAGGCCGAGTACTTGCTTTGCTCGCTTTGTGCTGCAACAGGAATATGACTCTTGTAAATATGCTACCCACGTAGAATGGTGGCTATTAAGCATCTTTTGTATAGACAAGTATTTCAATGCCTCTTATTATCAAAATAGAGTACAAATTCTCTTTGAATCAAATGGCGTCGCCAATGCCACAACTTTTACCACCGCATAGAACTCCACATCATACTTAGAATACCGCTTCTGTGCATCACAAACCTTCTCTCTAAAGTATGATGCTGTCTGCCTTCTTCACTTGGGACAGCCCCTACACCTAATCTGGAAGCATCACATTCAACTTCAAAAACTTTCTCGAAATTGGGAAGCATAAGTACCGATGCTTCCGTCATCTTCTATATAAGTTGGACGCTTTCATCGGTCTTAGACGTGCATTAAAAGCATACCGCTTTTATGGAACTGGTCAACAGTGCTATGATTGTGCTAAAATTTCTAATAAATCGATGGTGAAAAATGGCCAATCCAGTCTCTCTTGTTTGTAACCTTTTCCTACTTCCCTCCAGGTTTTTATTGATCTCTCCCTTTCCTACTTCCCTATAAGGTTATACCCTACCAAGTTTTAGTGCCACATTGAAAAGGATAAAACTACTTTGTGCTCATTTATGAAATCTCATCCTCTTGTTTTGAGCAACCATTAGTGAAAGATCTTTCGTACGCATAGACTTGAATGCCTTGTATAAGATGGTAGAGGTATATTCTGTCCCAATCTTTGGGACATTAGCTCTTGAGATATGGATGAATTTTCACTTTTGAAATCCTTCTACCCTACCGATTTTAAATGTAGTTGGATTCTTACAAGGGAAAATTATAAATGAAAGACAATTTTGATGTTGACAAAGTGCAGGTGGCACGACATGACTGGTTGCACTGACCTGCATTAATTGAGCCCCACCGTCTATAAAGCCAATTGCGTCGTGCCACATCAATTGCCTACTGTTGGTCTGCATAAAATTTTTCCTCTGTTTAACACTGTATTTACAAGCGGATTCTTATAAGAGAAAATTATAAATGGAAGACATTTTTGACGTAGTCATAGTGCACGTGGCGCGACATGATTGGTTGCATCGACTTTCATTAATTGAGCCCCACCATCTATTCAACGAATTGCGTCGTCCCACATCAGTTGCTTACACTTTGTCCACATAAAATTTGTCCTCCGCTTAACACTGTCCTTACAAGCGCATGCCAAATGCCAAGTGGTGTCATAAGAGTCCATAATAAGTGCACCTTGGAAGTTTTCTAAGGAATAAAGTTGGTCTTAAAATACTGAAGTAAATCATCTTCGTTATCCTTATCCTCCCAAAATATTTCGGTCTCCAAAATAACCACTCCCCATTTTAAATACTAGAAGCTACTCATTTTCCTCTCAGCCTTAACCAACTCCCACTAGCACCATGGGAACCACAACAACCATAGCAGGAGCATCGAAGCTCCTCTCTAACCTCTCCAAAACCCCTCCTCATCTCCACCTCCTCTCCTCCCTTGCTGCTGCAATAGCGACCTCTCTACCTGATCCAGACCACCAAGACGACCCTTGCGTCCTCGACGCCATGCTCCCCTTTTACGTCTCCCTTCTACGACAACCGCTACTCCCGCACACCCACTTCTACGACTAGGAATCTAACCTCGCCACCAAAAAAGCCCGCGACTAGATCGCCGCACTCTTGAATGCCTCCCCTAAAGAGATCGTCTTCACCTCCAACACCACTGAATCCAACAACATATCTATCAAAAGCCTCATGCACTTCTATAAGGACAAGAAACACCACATAATTACCACTCAGACCGAAGACAAATGCGTCCTCGATTCCTGACGCCATCTCCAGTAAGAGGGCTTTGACGTCACGTGCCTGCCGTTCGCACCGATGACATCGTCAATCTGATCTGCTTCGCGATTCGATCCACGACGATATTGGTCTTGTCTCCCTCATCGCCGTGAATAATGAGATCGTCATTATCCAACTTATGGCTGAGATTGGAGCGATTTGCAAGGAGAGGGGAGTTTATTTCCAAACTGACGCCGCTCAAGCCTTAGGTAAGATCTTGGTCGACGTCGAGAAGATGGATGTTAGTTTGTAGTCATTGAGTATGCATAAGATCTACGGTCTTAAAGGGGTTGGTGCACTTTACATTGGGGTGGTATCGGGTTGATTTTCATGACATATCGAAATTGAACCACTAGCTATCGGTTTCTAGTTTCTCAAACTGAAACCGAATTGATAATCCTCCAAACCGAAATCGAACAAATAGTTAACGGTTCGGTCTGTTCAGTAGTTTTTCGGTTTCTAAACCTCAGTTTTTTGTTATTAAAATTAAAAAAAAAAAGGAAATTTTACGAATAATAAATATTTTTGTGATTTCCTTTTTACAAATAATACTTATTATTTGTAAAATTTCCTTCTTAAAAATATTACCTATTTTACGAATAAGATATTATTTGTAAATCAAGGTAAACCCTATTATATGTTGATTTTCCTTTTTTCAAATAATACCTATGGATGTAAAGAGCACCAACCCCTTTAGGACCAACGATTTGGGCATGAGTTTTTTCGACAGAGAGGTCAGATTTTGAGACTTTGAAGTGAGTGTGGGAGTGGGGTTGCCGTAGAGGGAAGACGTCGAAGGGGAGCATGGCGTCGAGGACGCGAGGGTCTACCAGTGAGGTTGGAGATCACTTTTGGGACGTCACGTGCCTGCTGTCCGCATCGACGACATCGTCGATCTTGATCTATTTTGCGATTCGATCAACGACGATACTGGTCTCGTCTCCATCATGGCCGTCAATAATGATATTGACATTATCCAACCTATGGCTGAGATTGGCGCAATTTGCAAGGAGAGGGGCGTTTATTTCCACACTGACACCACTCAAGCCTTACATAAGATCTCGGTCGACGTCGAGAAGATGGAGGTTACTTTGAAGTCATTGAGCGGGCATAATATCTACGGTTTTAAAGGGATTGGTATACTTTACGTTTGGGGTATTATCGGGTTGGTTCGGGTCGGTTTTAATGCTAAACCAAATCCGAACCGATTACTATAAGTTTCTTGTTTCTTGAACCGAAACCGAACCGATAAGCTTGCAAACTGAAACCGAAATGAAAGTTATCTGTTTGGTTAGTTTTCGGTCTCTAAACCTCAGTTATTTATTTGTAAAATTAAAAAAAAAATGGAAATTTTACGAAAAATACCTATTTTTGTGATTTCCTTTTTACGAATAATACATATTATTTGTAAAATTTCCTTATTACAAATAATACCTATTTTGCAAGTAATACATATTATTTGTAATAATGGTAAACCCTATTATTTGTAAAATTTCCTTTTTAAAAATAATACCTATTTTACAAATAATACCTTTGGATGTAAAGCGTACCAACCCTTTTAGGACCAACGATTTGGGCGCAAGCTATTTTGACTGCGAGGTCGGATTTCCAGCAGTAGATCTGGGTGAGGGAGTGGGGTTGCCGTAGAGGGGAGACGTAGAAGGGGAGCATGGCATCGAGGACGCAAGAGTCGACCGGTGAGGTTTCTTGCATATCGAGGTAGAGAGATCGGCCTAAGATTTTGACGCCTTTCATGGAGATCACTTCTGGGTCGTCTGGATCTAGCAGAGAGGGGGTTGTACCTGCAGTGAGGTAGGAGTGAGGGCGTAGATGACGAGGAGTTTAGGAGTGGTTAGAGAGGACCTTTGCTACTGCTGCCGTGGCTATTGTGGTTTTCATGGTGGTAGTGGGAGTTGGTTAGGGATGAGAGGAAACAGAGTGACTTCTAGAATACGAGGCGTGGAGGTGGTGCTTATTTATGTGAAATGGTGGGTGGTTATTTTGGAGATAGAAATATTTTTGGAGGATAAGAGTAACGATGATGATGCACTTCGTTATTTTGGGACCGACTCTATTCCTTAGAAGCCTTCCGAGGTGGACTTATTGACTTTTGTGACACCATTTGGCATTTGGCATGCGCTTGTAAAAAGAACAGTGTTAAACGAAAGACATATTTTATGCAGACAAAGTGTAGGCGGCTGATGTGGCATGGTGCAATTGGCTGTATGGACAGTGGGGCTCAATTAATGCAGGTCGGTGCAACCAGTCACGTCGTGCCACGCGCACTTTGTATAGTACTCCGCTTCGTTGACTAAGCCTTTTCGCATATAGGAAGAGGTATTTGTCCATCCTTTTGGATTTTGACGTGGTGATCCATGCATTATCAGAATCCGGTCTTCCTTTCTCCCTGACTGAATGTTGGTGACAACTCCCTTGTCGTGTCTTAAACTTTAAATGCAACCACATGCTCAATTTCATCCTTGTCCTTTCGTGTGAAGTCTTTGGCTCCTGTAATTGCCTCGGTTATCTCCTCCTCAAGCTATCTATCGTACTCAAAAATATAAAAAACATTGAACATGTGTGATATCCATTCCTTTGGATAGTGCCACAAGGTCAACATTCTAATTAGTTTTATTAACTACCTGCAATTGTCCAAATTTTCTATCTTTTAATTATTGTAATTACCCGTAAGAAACCTCTCCTTTCGTATGTAGACCATCTCTATATCCCCTTCCTTGTACACCTTTTCTTTGCTATATTAATCAGCGGCCCTATTGTACATTGCTTTCATGAATTTGATGACGGACTTGTTGTGGAATCCTCGTATGTGTTCGGCAAAAGCTTCAGCATCATCACTATTTTGGCTCCAAATTGGTTGAGGGACTAGATGGCATATGTTGAGGTGTCTACCCGTAACCATCTCCAATGGTGTTCTTCCCGTTGTGCGATTGAATGAGTTGTTGTAAGCAAATTCCGTTTGAGGTCCCATTGAGTAATATGTCCACCAACTGAGCTTTGAAAAAAAATTCCCAAGCCATGGTCCCCACTTGAATGAAGTGTGCCATTTTTTAGAGTCGGTCAACCACCACAAATATAAAACCCAAGCCCCTTGAAATCCTCGGCAAACCCAAAACGGAATTCACACTAATATCTTCCCATGGTGCACTAGGAACGTGCAGAGGAGTGTAGAGACTGATATTTTGTGCATACCCTTTAGAAACTGGGCATATGCAACACCTCTCCACAACCTCTTTGCACTTCCGGTCAGTAATATTTCTCTCCAAGTAGAGAAAAAGTTTTATCCTATTCAAAAGTCCTCCAAGGCTGCCACTATACAACTCCAAAATAATCTTCCACGAATAATGTACTAAGTAGAGTTTCCCTCCTACTTAGTACATCGACTAAGTAGCTGCTTTGCCCGCTTTGTGCCGCAATAGGAATATGTACTCTTGTAACTATGCTACCAGAACTGCACATCATACTTAGAATACCGCTTCTTTGCGTCACAAACCTTCTCTCTAAAGTATGATACGGTCGTCCTTCTTGACTTAGGACAGCCCCTACTCCTAATCCGGAAGCATCACATTCAACTTCAGTAACTTTTTCGAAATTGGGAAGCATAAGTACCAGTGCTTCTTTCATCCTCTTCAGTATAAGTTGGACGCTTTCATCGGCCTTAGACGTCCATTGAAAGCATACCGCTTTCATGCTACCGGTTACTGATGCTTTGATTGTACTTAAATTTCTAATAAATCGGCAGTTAAAAAAGGCCAATCCAGTCTCTCTTGTTCGTATCATTTTCTTACTTCCCTCCAAGTCTTTATTGATCTTTCGCTTTCCTACTTCCCTGTAAGTGTATAGCCTACCAATTTTTAGTCCCACATTGAAAAGGATGAAACTTCTTTGTGCTCATTTATGAATTCTCGTCCTCTAGTTTTGAGCAAACATTAGTGAAAGATATTTTGTGCTCATAGACTTGAATGCCTTGAATAAGATGAAAGAGGTATATTTTGTCCTTGTCTTTGGGACATTAAATCTTGAGATATGGATGAACAATCACTTTTGAATTCCTTCTACCCAACTGTTTTTAAATGTAGGTGGATCCTACAAGAGCAAATTATAAACGGAAGACAATTTTGATGTATACAAAGTGCACGTGGCGTGCCATGACTGGTTGCACCGACCTGCATTAATTGAGCCCCACTGTCCACACAACCAATTGCGTCGTGCCACATCAGCTGCCTACACTTTGTTTGCATGAAATCTATTCTCCGTTTAACATTGTGCTTCATACAGGCGCATGCCATATGCCAAGTGGCGTCATAAGAGTCAATAATAAGTCCACCTCGGAAGGCTTCTAAGGAATAGAGTCGGTCCCAGAATATTGAAGTACATCATCATCGTTACCCTTAGCCTCCCAAAATATTTTGGTCTCCAAAATAACCACTTCCCATTTCCCATAAATAATCACTGCCTCCACGCCTCATCTACTAGAAGCTACTCCTTTTCCTCTCAGCCCTAACCAACTCCCACTACCACCATGAGAACCACAACAGCTATGGCAGGAGCAGCGAAGCTGCTCTCTAACCTCTCCAAAACCCCTCATCTCCGACCTTCTCCTCCCTAATTGTTGTTCTAGCCCCCTCTCTGCCAGATCCAGACTACCAAGACGACCCAAAAGTTATCTCCATGAAAGGCGTCACCCGTCGGCCGTCGTGTCCTTGACGCCATGCTCCCCTTTTACGTCTCCCGCTATGGAAACCCCACTCCTGCACACCCACTTCTCGGACTAGGAATCTGAGCTTGCCGCCAAAAATGCCCATGCCCAAATTGCTGCACTCCTCAACGTTCCCCTAAAGAGATTGTCTTTAGCTCCGGCACTACTGAATCCAACAACATATCTATCAAAGGCCTCATGCACTTCTATAAGGACAAGAAACACCATATAATTACCACTCACACTGAGAACAAATGCGTCCTCGATTCCTGCCACCGCCTCCACTAAGAATGCTATGACGTCATGTGCCCGCTGCCCGCTCCGACGACATCATCGATCTCGATCTACTTCGCAATTTGATTAACGATGATATTGGTCTCGTATCCATCATGGCCATCAATAATGAGATCGATATTCTCCAACCTATGGCCGAGATTGGCACGAATTTCTAGGAGAGGGGCATTTATTTCCTCACTGACACTGCTCAAGCCTTACGTAAGATCTCTATCGACGTCGAGAAGATGGAGGTTAGTTTCAAGTCATTGAGCGGGCATAATATCTACGGTCCTAAAGGGGTGCATTTTATGTCTGAGGTGTTATCGGGTCGGTTCGGGTCGGTTTTCATGCTAAACTAAATTCGAACCGATAACTATCGGTTTCTTGTTTCTTGAACCGAATCCGAATTGGTAAACCTGCAAATCAAAATTGAACCAAATGTTATCTGTTCGGTCAGTTTTTGGTTTCTAAACCTCAATTTTTTATTTGTAAATTAAAACAAAAGGAAATATTACAAAAAATACCTATTTTTGTGATTTCCTTTTTACGAATAATGCATATTATTTGTAAAATTTCCTTATACAAATAATACCTATTTTACAAATAATACATATTATTTGTAAAAATGGTAAACCCTATTATTTGTAAAGTTTACTTTTTAAAAATAATACTTATTTTACAAATAATACCTTTGGATGTAAAGCGCACCAACCCCTTTAGGACCAGCGATCTGGGCGCGAGCTTTTTCGACGGGGAGGTCGGATTCCCAGTCATAGATGTGGGTGCGGGAGTGGGGTTGCCGTAGAAGGGGAGCATGGAGTCGAGGACGCGAGAGTCGACCGGTGAGGTTGCTTGCATATCGAGGTAGAGAGGTCGGCCAGAGATTTTGACGCCTTTCATGGAGATCACTTCTGGGTCGTCTTGGTGGTCTGGATCTGGCAGAGGTGGGGTTGTACCTACAGCGAGGGAGGAGAGGGGGCAGAGATGAGGAGAGGTTTTGGAGAGGTTAGAGAGGTGCTTCGCTGCTTCTGCCATGGCTGCTGTGGTTTTCATGGTTGTAGTGGGAGTTGGTTAGGGCTGAGAGGAAAAGGAGTGACTTCTAGAATACGAAGCGTGGAGGTGGTGCTTATTTATGCGAAATGGTGAGTGGTTATTTTAGAGACCGAAATATTTTGGGAGGATAAGGGTAACGATGATGATGTACTTCTGTATTTTGGGATCTACTCTATTCCTTAGAAGCCTTCCGAGGTGGACTTATTGACTCTTCTGATGTCACTTGGCATTTGACATGCGCTTGTAAGAAGGACAATGTTAAATGCAGGAAAATTTTTATGCTGACAAAGTGTAGGCGGCTGATGTGACATGACACAATTGGTTGTATGAACGGTGTGGCTCAATTAATGCGGGTCGGTGCAACCAGTGGCGTCGCTCCATGTGCACTTTGTAGAGTACTCTGCTCCGTCGACTAAGCCCTTTCGTATATATGAAGAGGTCTTTGTCCATCCTTTGGGATTCTGACATGGTGATCCATGCATTATCAGAATCGGGTCTTCCTTTCCACTTGACTAAATGTTGGTGACAGCTCCCTTGTCGTGTCTTAAACTTTAAATGCAAGCACATGCTCAATTTCATCCTTGTCCTTTCGTGTGAACTCTTTGGCCCCTATAATTGGCTCGGTTATCTTCTCAAGCTGTCCATCGTACTCAAAAATATAAAAAACAATGAACATGTTTGATATCCATTCCTTTGGGTAGTGCCACTAGGTAAGCATTATAATTAATTTTATTTACTAACTACAATGGTTCAATTTCTCTATCTTTTATGTATTGTAAGTACCTGTAACCTCTCCTTTCGTCGGTAGACCATCTCTAGATCCCATTCCTTGTACACCTTTTCTTTGTTATATTCATTAGCGGCCGTATTGAACATTGCTTTCATGAATTTGATGACGGACTTGTTGTAGAATCCTTGTATGGGTTCAGCAAAAGCCTCGGCATCATAACTATTTTGGCTCCAAGTCGGTAGAGGAACTTGATGGAAATTGTTGAGGTGTCCGCCCATTACAATCTCAAATGGTGTTCTTCCAGTGCGATTGATTGAGTTGTTGTAAGCAATTTCTGGTTGAGGTCCCATTGAGTAATATGCCCACCAGCTAAGCTCTGAAAAAAAAATCCCAATATTTGGTTCACCACTTTCATTTACCCATCTGTTTTTTGATGATAGGCACTAGGAAATTGTAGAGTTGTTCCCATCCTCTTCCATAGTGATGTCCAAAAGTGTCCCACAAACTTCACATCTCTATTCAATGTAATTATTTAGGAACTCTATGTAAATATACGACCTCCTTGAAAAATAGATTAATCACATGAGAAGTGTCCCTTGTGTCATTACACGAAATGAAGTGTGCCATTTTTTATAATCGGTCAACTACCACAAATATGAAACCCATGCCCCTTGAAGTACTTGGCAGACCCAGAGCAAAATTCACACTAATATTTACCCATGGTGCACAAGGAACCGGCAGAGGAGTGTAGAGACCGATATTTTGTGCATACCCCTTACAAACAGGACATATGTGACACCTCTCCCCAAGTATTTCAATGCCTCTGATTATCAAAATAGAGTACAAATTCTCGTTGAATCAAATGGCATTGCCAATGCCACAACTTGTACCACTGCATAGAACTCCACATCATACTAAGAATATGGCTTCTTTGCATCACAAACCTTCTCTCTAAAGTATGATACATTGACTTAGGACAAACCCTACACCTATTCCGGAAGCGTCACATTCAACTTCAAAAACTTTGTTGAAATTGGGAAGCAATAGTACCGGTTCTTCCGTCATCTTCTTCTGTATAAGTTGGACACTTTCATCGGCCTTAGATTCCCGTTGAAAGCATACTGCTTTCATGCAACCGATCACCGGTGCTATGATAGTGCTGAAGTTTCTAATTAATCGGCGATTAAAAATGGCCAATCTAGTCTCTCTTGTTCTTAGCCTTTTCCTACTTCCCTCCAAATCTTTATTGATCTCTCCCTTTCTTATTTCCCTGTAAGTGTATAGCCTACCAATTTTTAGTCCCACATTGAAATGGAGAAAACTACTTTGTGCTCATTTTTAAATTCTCATCCTCCTGTTTTGAGCAACCATTAGTGAAAGATCTTTTGTTCGTATAGACTTGAATGCCATGAATAAGATGACAGATTTATATTTTGTCCCAATGTTTTGGACATTAGATCTTGAGATATGGACGAACATTCACTTTTGAATTCCTTCTACCGTACCGATTTTAAAAGTAGGTGGATTCTTACAAGAGAATTTTGATGTAGACAAAGTGCACGTGGCGCGATGACTGGTTGCACAGACCTGCATTAATTGAGCCCCACCGTCCATATATCCCATTGCGTTGTGCCACCTCAGCTGGCTGCACTTTGTTTGCAGAAAATCTGTCCTCCATTTAACACCGTCCTTACAGGCACAGGAGTCCATAATAAGTCCACCTTGGAAGGCTTCTAGGGAATTGAGTCAGTTACAAAATTCCGATGCACATCATCATAGTTACCCTTATCGTCCCAAAATTACTTTGGCCTCCCAAATAACCATTCCCCATTTCACATTAATAAGAACCGACTCCACGCCTCATATACTAGAAGCTACTCCTTTTCCTATCAGCCCTAACCAACTCCCACTACCACCATGAGAACCCCAACAACTATGGCAGGAGCAGCAAAGCTGCTCTCTAACCTCTCCAAAATCCCTCCTCATCTTCGTCCCCTCTCCTCCCTCGCTGGCGCTACAACCCCCTCTTTGCCAGATTTAGACCTCCAAGACGACCCATAAGTTGTCTTCATGAAAGGCGTCACCCTTTGACCCTTGCGTCTTCGAAGCCATGTTGCTATTTTACGTCTCCCCCTAATAAGAACCGATTCAACGCCTCATATACTAGAAGCTACTCCTTTTCCTCTCAACCCTAACCAACTCTCATTACCACCGTGAGAACCACAACAACCATGGCAGGAGTAGCAAAACTGCTCTCTGAACTCTCCAAAACCCCTCCTCATCTCCGTACCCTCTCCTCCCTCACTGCAGCTACAACCACCTCTTTTCCAGATCCAGACCTCCAAGATGACACATAAGTTATCTCCATGAAAGGCGTCACCCGTCGACCCTTGTGTCTTCAATGCCATGCTGCTATTTTACGTCTCCCCCTACTCCCACACACCCGCTTTTAAGACTGGGAATCCGACCTTGTCATCAAAAAAGCCCACGTTCAGATTGCCATACTCATCAACGCCTCTCCTGAAGAGATCGTCTTCACATCCGGCGCCACTGAATCCAACAACATTTCTATCAAAGGCCGCTTGCACATCTATAAGGACAAGAAACACCATATAATTTCCATTCAGACCGAGGACAAATGCCTCCTCGATTCTTGCCGCCACCTACAGCCAGAAGGTTACGTCATGTGCCTGCCGTCTGCACCGGTGACATCGTCGATCTCGATCTACTTCGTGATTCGATCCACGAAGATACTGGTCTTGTCTTCATCATGGCGGTAAATAATGAGTTCAACGTTATCCAACCTATGTTAGAGATTGGCACGATTTGCAAGGAGAGGGATGTTTATTTCGACACTGACGTCGCTCAAGCCTTAGATCCTGGTCGAAATGGTCCACGTCCATATTGCTACACTCTGCAACGCCTCCCCTAAAGAGATTGTCTTCACCTCCAACGTCATTGAATCCAATGACATATCTGTCAAAGGCATCATGCACTTCTAAAAGGGCAAGAAATGCCATATAATTACCACTTCGACTGAGGACAAATGCGTCCTCGATTCCTGTTGCCACTTCCAGCAAGAAGGCTTTGACGTCACGTGCCTGCTGTTCAAATAGACAGCATCGTCGATCTCGATTTACTTTGCAATTTGATCCTTGACGATACTGGTCTCGTCTCCATCATGGCCGTCAATAATGAGATCGACGTTATCGAGCCTATGGCCGAGATTGGCGCGATTTACGTGGAGAGGGGCGGTTATTTCCACACTGACGCTGCTCAAGCCTTAGGTAAGTTCCCAGTCGATGTCGAGAAGATGGAGTTAGTTTGAAGTCATTGAGCGAGCAGAAGATCGACGATCCTTAAGGGGTTGGTGCACTTTACATTGGTGGTGTTATTTGGTCGGTTCGGGTCGGTTTTCATGCTAAACCAAAACGGAACCGATAACTATCGGTTTCTAGTTTCTCAAACTGAAATCGAACCGATAAGACTCCAAACTGAACTGAACCAATAGATATTGGTTCAGTTTATTCGGTCGGTTTTCAGTTTCTAAACCTCAATTTTTTTGTTCGTAAAATGAAATTTTTTTTATTTTTTACGAATAATACCTATATTTGTGATTTCCTTTTTTGAAATAATACCTATTATTTGTAAAATTTCCTTATTACAAATAATACCTATTTTACAAATAATACATATTATTTATAAAAACAGGTAAACCCTATTATTTGTAATATTTCCTTTTTTCTAATTATACCTCTTTTACAAGAAATACCTATGGATGTAAAGCGCACCAACCCCTTTAGGACCGGCGATCTGGGTACAAGCTTTTTTGATGGGAAGGCCAGATTCCTAGCCGTAGAAGTGGGTGTGGGAGTGGTGTTGCCATAACGGAAGATGTAGAAGGGGTACACGGCATCGAGGACGCGAGGGTCGTCCGGTGAGGTTGCTTGCATATTGAGGTATAGAGGCCGGCCTGAGATTTTGAAGCCTTTCTTGGAGATCACTTTTGGGACGTCCTAGTGGTCTGGATCTGGCAGAGAGGGGGCTGAAGCTGCAGTGAGGGAGGAGAGGGGGCGGAGATGGGGAGGGGTTTTGGAGAGGTTAGAGTGGAGCTTCGCTGCTGCTGCCATGCCTATTGTTGTTTTCATTGTGGTTGTGGGAGTTGGTTACGACCAAGAGGGAAGGGAGTGACTTCTAAAATTCGAGGCGTGGAGGCTGTGCTTATTTATGCGAAATGGTGAATGGTTATTTTGTAGGTCGAAATATTTTGGGAGGATAAGGGTAACGATGATGATGTACTTTGGTATTTTGGGACCGACTCTATTCCTTAGAAGCCTTCCGAGGTGGACTTATTGACTCTTGTGACGCCACTTGGCATTTGGCATGCCCTTGTAAGAAGGACAGTGTTAAACGGAGGACCGATTTTATGCAGACAAAGTGTAGCTGGCTGATGTGGCAAGATGCAATTGGTTGTATGAATGGTGGGGCTCAATTAATGAAGGTCGAAGCAACCAATCACGTCGCGCCACGTGCACTTTGGAGAGTACTCCGCTCCGTCGACTAAGCCCTTTCATATACATGAAGAGGTCTTTGTCCATCCTTTTGGATTCGAATGTGGTGATCCATTCATTATCAGAATCCGGTCTTCTTTTCCACTTGACTAAATATTGGTGACAACTCCCTTGCCGTGTCTTAAACTTTAAATGCAACCACATGCTCAATTTCATCCTTGTCCTTTCATGTGAACTCTTTGGCCCCTTTAATTGGCTCAGTTATCTCCTCCTCATGCTCTCCATCACGCTCAAAAATATAAAAAACATTGAACATGTGTGATATCCATTCCTTTGGGTAGTGCCCCTAGGTAAGCAATATAATTAATTTTATTAACTACCTACGATGGTCCATTTTTTCTATCTTTTAATTATTCTAAGAACCTGTAAGAAACCTCTCCTTTCGTAGTTAGACCATCTCCAGATCGCCTTCCTTGTACACCTTTTCTTTGTTATATTCATCAGCGGCCCTATTGTACATTGCTTTCCTGAATTTGATGACGAACTTGTTGTAGAATCCTCGTATGTGTTCGGCAAAAGCTTCGGCATCATCACTATTTTGCCTGTAAATCGGTAGAGGAATTAGATGGCAATTGTTGAGGTGTCCGCCCATAACAATCTCAAATGGTTTTCTTCCCATAGTATGATTTACTGATTTGTTGTAAGCATATTCCACTTGAAGTCCTATTGAGTAATATGTCCACCAACTAAGCTCTGAAAAAAAAATTCCCAAGCTTCGCTTCACCACTTCCATTAACCCATCAGTTTCTGGATGATAGGCACTAGAAAATTGTAGAGTTGTTCCCATCCTCTTCCATAGTGTCGTGCAAAAGTGTCCCACAAACTTCACCTCTCTATTCAATGTAATTGTTTTAGGAACTCCATGTAAACATTCGACCTCCTTGAAAAATAGACTGGTTACATGGGAAGCTTCCATTGTTTTGTTACATGGAATGAAGTGTACCATTTTTGAGAGTCGGTCAACCACCACAAATATAAAACCCAAGCACCTTGAAGTCCTCGACAAACCCAAAACGAAATTCACTCTAATATCTACCCATGGTGCACTATGAACCGGCAGAGGAGTGTAGAGACCGATATTTTGTGCATAGCCCTTAGAAACTGGTCATATGCGACACCTCTGCTCAACCTCTTTGTAGTTTCGGTCAATAATATTTCTCTCCAAGTAGAGAAAAAGTTTTATCTTGTTCGAAAGACCTCCAAGACTGTTGTTATACAACTCCACAATAGTCTGCCACGAATAAGGTACTAAGTAAAATTTCCCTCCTACTTAGTACATCGGCTGAGTACCTGCTTTACCCCCTTTGTGCTGCAACAGGAATATGTACTCTTGTAAATATGCTACCCACATAGAATGGCGACTATTAAGTATCTTTTTTACCGACAAGTATTTCAATGCCTCTTATTGTCATAATAGAGTACAAATTCTCTTTCAATCAAATGCCGTCACCAATGCCACCACCGCATAGAACTCCACATCATACTTAGAATACCGCTTCTTTGGGAAGCATAAGTACCGGTGCTTCCGTCATCTCCTTCTGTATAAGTTGGACGCTTTCATTGGCCTTAGATGTGCTTTAAAAGCATACCGCGTTTACGCAACCGGTCAACGGTGCTATGATAGTGCTGAAATTTCTAATAAATCGATGGTTAAAAATGGCCAATCTAGTCTCTCTTGTTTATAGCCTTTTCCTACTTCCCTCAAAGTTTTTATTGATCTCTTCCTTTCCTACTTCCTTGTACCCTACCAATTTCTACCCTACCGATTTTAAATTTAGGTGGATTCTTACTAGAGAAATTTATAAACGGAAGACAATTATGAAGAAGACAAAGTGCACGTGGCGCGACATGACTGGTTGCACCGACCTGCATTAATTTAGTCCCACCGTTTATACAACCAATTGCGTTGTGCCACATCAGTCGCCTTCACTTTGTCTGCATAAAATTTATCCTCCGTTTAACACTGTTCTTAGAAGCAGATTCTTACAAGGGAAAACTATAAACGGCAAACAATTTTGATGTAGAAAAAGTGCATGTGGCGCGATGTAACTGGTTGCACCGACCTGCATTAATTGAGCCCCACAGTTTATACAACTAATTGCATCGTGCCACATCAGTCGCCTACACTTTGTCTGCATATAATTTATCCTCCGCTTAACACTGGCCTTCTTACAAGCGCATGCCAAATTCCAAGTGGTGCCATAATAGTCAATAATAAGTCCACCTTAGAAGCTTCTAAGGAATAGATCCTGTCTTAAAATATCGAAGTACATCATCATCGTTATCCTTATTCTCCGAAAATATTTCGGTCTCCAAAATAACCACTACCCATTCCGCATAAATAAGCACCGCCTCCATTCCTCAAATACTAGAAGCTACTCATTTTCCTCTCAACCCTAACCAACTCCCACTTGCACCATGGGAACCACAACAGCCATGGTAGGAGCAACAAAGCTCCTCTCTAAGCTCTCCAAAACCCCTCCTCATCTCCGCCTCCTCTCCTCGCTTGCTTCAGCTATAGCAACCTCTCTGCCAGATCCAGACCACTAAGACGACATAGAAGTGATCTCCATGAAAGGTGTCACTCGTCGACCCTCACGTCCTCGACGCCATGCTCCCCTTTTACGTCTCCCGCTACGGCAACCGCCACTCCCGCACACCCACTTCTACGACTAGGCATCCGACCTCGCCGTCGAAAAAGCCCATGTCCAGATCGCTGCACCCATGAACGCCTCCCCTATAGAGATCGTCTTCATCTCTGACACCACTGAATCCAACAACATATCTGTCAACGGCCTCATGAACTTCTATAAGGATAAGAAATGCATATAATTACCGCTCAGACCGAGGATTAATGTGTCCTTCATTCCTGCCGCCACCTCCAGTAAGAGGGCTTTGACGTCACGTGCCTACCGTCCGCACCGACGACATCGTCAATCTCGATCTGCTTCGCTATTCGATCGACGATGATACTGGTCTCGTCTCCCTCATGGCCGTCAGTAATGAGATCCGCATTATCCAACCTATGGCCAGATTGGAACGATTTGCAAGGAGAGGGGAGTTTATTTCCACACTGACGTTGCTCAAGCTTTAGGTAAGATCTTCGTCAACGTCGAGAAGATGGAGGTTGAAGTCATTGAGCATGCATAAGATCTACGGTCCTAAGGAGAGGGGAGTTTATTTCCGCACTAACGCAGCTCAAGCCTTAGGTAAGATCTTGGTCAACGCCGAGAAGATGGAGGTTAGTTTGAAGTCATTGAGCATGCATAAGATCTACGGTCCTAAAGGGGTTGGTGCACTTTACATTGGGGGTGGTGTCGGGTCGGTTTTCATGCTATATCGAAATCGAACCGCTAACTATTGGTTTCTAGTTTCTCAAACCGAAATTGAACCGATAATCCTCCAAACGAAAATCGAACAACTAGTTATCGGTTCGGTCTGTTTGGTATGTTTTCGGTTTCTAAACCTCAGTTTTTTGTTTGTAAAATTAGAAAAAGAAAAGGAAATTTTACGAATAATACCTATTATTTGTAAAATTTCCTTATTAAAATAATACCTATGTTACAAATAATACAAATTAGTTGTAAAAAAAGGTAAACCATATTATTTGTCAATTTTCCTTGTTTCAAATAATACCTATGGATGTAAAGCGCACCAACCCCTTTAAGACTTGTGGTCTAGGTGAGTTTTTTCGATGGAGAGGTCGGATTCCCAGCCTTAGAGGTGAGTGTGGGAGTGGGGTTGCCGTAGAGGGGAGACGACGAAGGGGAGCATGGCGTCGTGGATGCGAGGATCTACTGGTGAGGTTGCTTGCATATTGAGGTAGAGAGGTCGACCTGAGATTTTGACGTTTTTCATGGAGATCATTTCTGGGTCGTCTTGGTGGTCTGAAACTGGCAGAGAGGGGGCTGTAGCAGCAGCGAGGGAGGATAGGGGGCTGGATATGAGGAGGAATTCTGGAGAGGTTAGAGAGGAGCTTTGCTACTGCTGCCATGGCTGCTGTGGTTTTCATGGTGGTAGTGGGAGTTGGTTAGGGTTGAGAGGAAAAGGAGTGGCTTCTAGTACAAGAGGTGTGGATGTGGTGCTTATTTATGCGAAATGGTGAGTGGTTATTTTGGGGACCGAAATATTTTAGGAGGATAAGGGTAACGATGATGATATACTTCGGTATTTTGGGACCAACTTTATTCCTTAGAAGTCTTCCGAGGTGGACTTATTTACTCTTGTGAGGCCACTTAGCATTTGGCATTCGCTTGTTAGAAGGACAGTGTTAAACGGGAGACAGATTTTATGCAAACAAATTGTAGGCCGCTGATGTGGCACGTCGCAATTGGCTGTATGGACGGTAGGGTTAGATTAATGCAGGTCGGTGCAACCAGTCGCGTCTCTTCACGTGCACTTTGGAGAGTACTCCACTTCGTCGACTAAGCCCTTTTGTATATATGAAGAGGTCTTTGTCCATCCTTTTGGATTTTGACGTGGTGATCCATGCATTATCAGACTCCAGTCTTCCTTTCCACTTGGCTAAATGTTGGTGACAGCTCCCTTGTCATATCTTAAACTTTAAATGCAACCATATTCTCGATTTAATCCTTGTCCTTTCGTGTGAACTCTTTGCCCCTATAATTGGCTCGGTTATCTCCTCCTGAAGCTTCCCATCGTACTCAAAAATATGAAAAACATTGAACATGTGTGATATCCATTCCTTTGGGTAGTACCACTAGGTAAGCATTAAAATTAATTTTATTAACTACTTGCAATTGTCCAATTTTTCTATCTTTTAATTATTTGTAAGAAACCTCTCCTTTCGTAGGTAGACTATCTTTAGATCCCCTTCCTTGTACGCCTTTTCTTAGCTATATTGATCAGCGACCCTATTGTACATTGCTTTCATGAATTTGATGACAGACTTGTTGTAGAATCCTTGTATGTGTTCAGCAAAAGCTTCAGCATCATCACTATTTTGGCTCCAAATCGGTTGAGGAACTAGATGGCATATGTTGAGGTGTCTGCCCATAACAATCTCAAATGGTGTTCTTCCCGTAGTGCGATTGACTAAGTTGTTGTAAGCAAATTCCGCTTGAGGTCTCATTGAGTAATATGTCCACAAACTAAGCTCTGAAAAAAAATTCCCAAGCTATGGTCACCACTTCTATTTGCTCATCGGTTTTTGGATGATAGGCACTAGAAAATTGTGGAGTTTTTCCCATCCTCTTCCATAGCGACGTCCAAAACTGTCCCACAAACTTCACATCTCTATTCAGTGTAATTGTTTTAGGATCTCCCTATAAACATACGACCTCCTTGAAAAATAGATTGGTCATATGAGAAACGTCCATTGTTTCATTACACGGAATGAAGTGTGCCATTTTTTAGAGTTGGTCAACAACCACAAATATAAAACCCGTGCCCCTTGAAGTCCTCGGCAAACCCAAAATGGAATTCACACTAATATCTACCCTTGGCGCGTTAGGAACGAGCAGAAGAGTGTAGAGACCGATATTTTGTGCATACCCCTTAGAAACTGGACATATGCGACACCTCTCCACAACCTCTTTGCCTTTTTGGTCAGTAATATTTCTCTCCAAGTAGTGAAAAAGTTTTATCCTGTTCGAAAGTCCTCCATGATTGCTATTATACAACTCCAAAATAATCTTCCACGAATGAGGTACTAAGTAGAGTTTCCCTCCTACTTAGTACATCGGTTGAGTACCTGCTTTGCCTGCTTTGTGCCACAGCAGGAATATGTACTCTTGTAAGTATGCTACCCACGTAGAATGGCGGTTATTAAGCATCTTTTGTACCGACATTTATTTCAATGCCTCTTATTATCAAAATAGGGTACGAACTCTCTTTGAATCATATGGTGTCGCCAATGCCACAACTTTTACCACCGCATATAACTGCACATCATACTTAGAATACCGCTTCTTTGCATCACAAACCATCTCTGTAAAGTATGATACAGTCTTCCTACTTGACTTAGGGCAGCCTCTACTCCTAATCCAGAAGCATCACATTCAACTTTCATAACTTTCTCGAAATTAGGAAGCATAAGTACCAATGCTTCTTTCATCTTCTTTTGTATAAGTTGAATGCTTTCATCGGCTTGAGACGTCCATTAAAAGCATACTGCTTTCATGTAACCGGTTACCGGTGCTATGATTGTACTAAAAGTTCTAATAAATCGACAGTTAAGAAGGGCGAATCCAGTCACTCTTGCTCTTTGCGTTTTCTTACTTCCCTCCATGTCTATATTGATCTCTCCCTTTCCTACTTTCTTGTAAGTGTATAGCCTACCAATTTTTAGTCCCACATTGAAAAGGATGAAACTACTTTGTGCTCATTTATGAATTCTCATCCTCTAGTTTTGAGCAACCATTCGTGAAAGATCCTTGTGCGCATAGACTTGAATGCCTTGAATAAGATGATAGGGGTATATTTTGTCCCAAGTTTTGGGACATTTGATCTTGAGATATGGATGAACAATCACTTTTGAATTCCTTCTACCCAACCGTTTTTAAATGATGGTGGATTCTTACGAAATCTGTCCTCCGTTTAACACTGTCCTTCTTGCAGGCGCTTGCCAAATGCCAAGTGGCGTCATAAGTGTCAATAGTAATTCCACCTTGGAAGGCTTCTAAGGAATAGAGTCGGTCCGAAAATTCCGAAGTACATCTTCTTCGTTACCCTTAGCCTTCCAAAATATTTTGGTCCATGCCTCATCTACTAGAAGCTACTCATTTTCCTCTTAGCGGTAACCAACTCCCACTACCACCATGAGGACCACAACAACCATGCTAGGTACAGCGAAGCTGCTCTCTAACCTCTCCAAAACTCCTCATCTCCGCCCCCTCTCCTCCCTCGCTGTAGTTGTAGCCCTCTCTCTGGCAGATCCAGGCTTTATTCCTTTGAAGCCTTCCGAGGTGGACTTATTGACTCTTGTAAGAAGGACAATGTTAAGCGAAAGATAGATTTTATGTAGACAAATTGTAGGCGGCTGATGTGGCACGACGCAGTTCACTGTATGGACGGTGGGGATCAATTAATGCAGATCGATGCAACCAATCACGTCGCTTCACTTGGAATTTGGAGAGTACTCTGCTCCATCGACTAAGCCCTTTCGTATATATGAAGAGGTCTTTGTCCTTCCTTTTGGAGTCGGATGTGGTGATCCATGCATTATCATAATCCGGTCCTCCTTTCCACTTGACTAAATGTTGGTGACAACTGCCTTGTCGTGTCTTTAACTTTAAATGCAACCACATGCTCAATGCCATCCTTGTCCTTTTGTGTGAACTCTTTGGCCCCTGTAATTGCCTTGGTTATCTCCTCAAGATTTCCATCGTACTCAAAAATTATAAAAAACATTGAACATGTGTGATATCCATTCCTTTGGGTAGTGCCACTACGTAAGCATTATAATTAATTTTATTAACTACCTACAATTGTCGAATTTTTCTATCTTTTAATTATTGTAATTACCCGTAAGAAACCTCTCCTTTCGTTTGTAGGCCATCTCTAGATCCCCTTCCTCGTACACCTTTTCTTTGCTATATTGATCTGCGGCCCTATTGTACTTTACTTTCATGAATTTGATACCGGACTTGTTGTAGAATCCTCGTATGTGTCCGGCAAAAGCTTCGACATCATCACTATTTTGGCTCCAATTTGGTTGATGAACTAGATGGCATATGTTGAGGTGGTCGCCCATTGCAATCTCAAATGGTGTTCTTCCCGTAGTGCGATTGACTGAGTTGTTGTAAGCAAATTTCTCTTGAGGTCCCATTGAGTAATATGTCTACCAACTAAGCATTGAAAAAAAAATCCCAAACTATCGTCACCACTTCCATTTGCCCATCGATTTTTGGATGATAGGCACTAGAAAATTGTAGAGTTGTTCCCATCCTCTTCAGTGTAATTGTTTTAGGAACTCCCTGTAAACATACGACCTCCTTGAAAGCTAGATTGGTCACATGTGAAGCATCAATTGTTTCGTTACACGGAATGAAGTGTGCCATTTTTTAGAGTTGGCCAACCACCACAAATATAAAACCCATGTCCCTTGAAGTCCTTGGCAAACCCAAAACGGAATTCACACTAATATCTACCCATGTTGCTCTAGGAACGAGCAGAGGAGTGTAGAGACCGATATTTTGCGCATACCCCTTAGAAAGTGGACATATGCGACACCTCTCCATAACCTCTTTGCACTTTCGGTCAGTAATATTTCTCTCCAAGTAGTGAAAAAGTTTTATCCTGTTCGAAAGTCCTCCAAGACTGCCGCTATACAACTCCAAAATAATCTTCCACGAATAAGGTACTAAGTAGTGTTTCCCTCCTACTTAGTACATCGACTGAGTACCTGCTTTTCCCGCTTTGTGCTACAATAGGAATATGCACTCTTGTAACTATGCTACCCACGTAGAATGGCGATTATTAAGCATCTTTTGTACTGACTTTTATTTCAATGCCTCTTATTATCAAAAGAGGGTACAAATTCTCTTTGAATCATATGGCGTTGCCAATGCCACCACTTTTACCACCGCCTAGAACTGCACATCATACTTAGAATATCGCTTCTTTGCGTCACAAACCATCTCTCTAAAGTATGATACGGTCTTCCTTCTTGACTTAAGGCAGCCCCTACTCTTAATCCGGAAGCATCACATTCAACTTCTAGAACTTTCTTGAAATTTGGAAGCATAAGTACCAGTGCTTCTTTCATCTTCTTTTGTATAAGTTGGACGCTTTATATTCTGTAGTGAAGAATAAAGTATAGAAATGTTTCCTCTTAATTCTGTAGTGATTTCACTCTTGCCTGAATAGTTGGACGCAGAGGTCCTAGAAATACGTTAGAAAACCTAAGCCTGAGTGGTAGAGGTCATGGATCGGATCAGTCTAATTGTTGCCTAGAAGTCTAGGTGAAACTTCTAATGCAACCGTTGAATTTAACCTGAGCAATGATTTTAGGTAGGTTTTTGGGAATGAGATTAATAAAATTGTTTAACTCAATAATGAGCTACTTGAGTATTATTATCGGTATTTTCACATCTACTGTGTTTGACAAACCAGGTTCCCTTACATTCCATGATATTATAATTTCGTCAATGTCTTAGGAAACGATCTCGGGGGGGACTGATGATCTATATATCTGATATTTCCTCAATGTCGTGTGATAAATTTAGAATGATGATGTAAGCATGGTTGTCAATATCTTACGATACACGATATTATAGAAGATGAAAAGTATATATGATGTTGATCGTTTTTCAACCGTATCTTATGATACATTGCGAGACAAATGATACATGTGATTTTGATTAACTAGTTTTTAATTTTTTTAAAAATTATCACTTTTTTATATCATCTCTAATCTTTAAAACGCCAAAAAAAATAGAACGACAAGAACAAGAAAGAAGAGAAGATGTCTACCAGAAAGAAGAGAAATAAGAAAAAAAATGAATAGTGCTAACAAAGATGTTGGAGATGATATTGGGGATAGACCATCTCCAGATCCCCTTCCTTGTACACCTTTTCTTTGTTATATTCATCAGCGGCGCTACTATACATTGCTTTCCTGAATTTGATGACGAACTTGTTGTAGAATCCTCGTATGTGTTCGGCAAAAGCTTCGGCATCTTCACTATTTTGGCTCCAAATCGGTAGAGGAACTAGACGGCAATTGTTGAGGTGTCAGCCCATAATAATCTCAAATGGTGTTCTTCCCGTAGTACGATTTACTGATTTGTTGTAAGCATATTCCGCTTGAAGTCCTATTGAGTAATATGTCCACCAACTAAGCTCTCAAAAAAATATTCCCAAGCTTCGCTTCACCACTTCCATTTACCCATCAAATTCTGGATGATAAGCACTAGAAAATTGTAGAGTTGTTCCCATCCTCTTCCATAGTGGCGTCCAAAAGTATCCCACAAACATCACCTCTCTATTCAATGTAATTGTTTTAGGAACTCCATGTAAACATACGATCTCCTTGAAAAATAGATTGGTCACATGGGAAGCTTCCATTGTTTTGTTGCACGGAATGAAGTGTGCCATTTTTGAGAGTCGGTCAACCACCACAAATATAAAACCCAAGCCCCTTGAAGTCCTTGACAAACCCAAAACGAAATTCACTCTAATATCTACCCATGGTGCACAAGGAACTGGCAGAGGAGTGTAGAGACTGATATTTTGTGCATAACCCTTAGAAACTGGTCATATGCGACAACTCTACACAGTCTTTTTGTACTTTCGGTCAATAATATTTCTCTCCAAGTAGAGAAAAAGTTTTATGTCGTTCGAAAGTCCTCCAAGGCTGCCTTTATGCAACTCCACAATAATCTTCCACGAATAAGGTACTAAGTAGAGTTTCCCTCCTACTTAGTACATTGGCTAAGTACCTGCATTGCCCCCTTTGTGTCGCAATAGGAATATGTACTCTTGTATATATGCTACCCACGTAGAATGGCGGCTATTAAGCATCTTTTGTACCGACAAGTATTTCAATGCCTCTTATCATCAAAATAGAGTACAAATTCTCTTTGAATCAAATGATGTCACCAATGCCACAACTTTTACCACTGCATATAACTCCACATCATACTTAGAATACCGCTTCTTTGCGTCACAAACCTTCTCTCTAAAGTATGATACGGTCTTCCTTCTTGACTTGGGACATCCCCTACACCTAATCCGGAAGCATCACATTCAACTTCAGAAAATTTCTCGAAATTGGGAAGCATTAGTACCGGTGCTTCCGTCATCTTCTGTATAAGTTGGATGCTTTCATCGGCCTTAGACGTGCATGAAAAGCATTCCGCATTTACGCAACCTGTCAACGGTGCTCATATAGTGCTGAAATTTCTAATAAATCAACGATTAAAAATGGCCTATCCAGTCTCTCTTGTTTGTAGCCTTTTCCTACTTCCCTCGAAGTTTTTATTGATCTGTCCCTTTCCTACTTCCCTGTAAGTGTATAGCCTACCAATTTTTAGTCCCACATTGAAAAGGATGAAACTACTTTGTGCTCACTTATGAATTCTCATCCTCTTGTTTTGAGCAACCATTTGGGAAAGATCTTTTGTGCGTATAGACTTAAATGCCTTGAATAAGATGATAGAGGTATATTCTGTCCCAATCTTTGGGACATTAGATCTTGAGATATGGATGAACATTCACTTTTGAATTCCTTCTACCCTATCGATTTTAAATGTAGGTGGATTCTTACTAGAGAAAATTATAAACGGAAGACAATTTTGAAGTAGACAAAGTGCACGTGGCGCGACATGACTGGTTGCACCAACTTGCATTAATTTAGACCCACCATCTATACAACCAATTGCGTCGTGCCACATCAGTCGCCTACACTTTGTTTGCATAAAATTTATCCTCCGTTTAACACTGTTCTTACAAGTGGATTCTTACGAGGAAATTATAAACGGAAGACAATTTTGATGTAGACAAAGTGCACGTGGCGCGACATGACTGGTTGCACCGACCTGCATTAATTGAGCCCTATCGTCTATACAACCAATTATGTCATGCCACATCAGTCGCCTACACTTTGTTTACATAAAATTTGTCCTCCACTTAACACTGGCTTTCTTACAAGCGCATGCCAAATGCCAAGTGGTGTCATAATAGTCCATAATAAGTCCACCTTGGAAGGCTTCTAAGGAATAAAGTCGGTCTTAAAATACCGAAGTACATTATCATCATTATCCTTATCATCCCAAAATATTTCGGTCTCCAAAATAACCACTACCCATTTCGCATAAATAATCATCGCCTCCACGCCTCAAATACTAGAGGCTACTCATTTTCCTCTCAACCCTAACCAACTCCCACTTGCACCATGGGAACCACAACAGCCATGGCAGGAGCAGCAAAGCTCCTCTCTAAGCTCTCCAAAACCCCTCCTCATCTCCGCCTCCTCTCCTCCCATGCTACAGCTATAACGACCTCTCTGCCAGATCCAGACCACTAGGACGACATAGAAGTGATCTCCATGAAAGGTGTCACTCGTCGACCCTCACGTCCTTGACGCCATGCTCCCCTTTTACGTCTCCCGCTACGGCAACCGCCACTCCCGCACACCCACTTCTACGACTAGGCATCCGACCTCGCCGTCGAAAAAGCCCAGGTCCAGATCGCCGCACCCATGAACGCCTCCCCTAATGAGATCGTCTTCACCTCCGACACCACTGAATCCAACAACATATCTGTCAATGGCCTCATGCACTTCTATAAGGACAAGAAATGCAATATAATTATCACTCAGACCAAGGACAAATGCATCCTCGATTCCTGCCGCCACCTCCAGAAAGAAGGCTTTGACGTCACGAGCCTGTCGTTTGCATCGACGACATCGTTGATGTGATAACCCAGATTTTGGCACCTCGAAACCCGTGCCATCAGCACGATCCTCCAGACCGTGCCCCAAAACCATGCACGAAACATTGGTATAACAAGCAATGATAAATAAGTAAAGCAAATAATTGCATGAAGCAAAAAAGTAACATGCCCATTTGGCACATACAAAAGACAGTTCTACTTTCATGCCACAGCATGAACAGAGAACCGATCTGAACCATCGGTGATAAACTGATCACCCCAGATGGTTCGCTCAAAAGAATTATCCATCTAGTTACATTGTTTGATAAAATAAAGGCTTGACATACCAAGCCGTACAATCTGCTCACAAAACTTTCTCTCAAAGTACTCAGTGGAGTCTCCTAGAAGAAGTCCTCGAGAGGAGGCTCCAACTCGTCCCCAGGCACGTAATCCGAATCACCCGGATCTATGTCTCCCGAAGCCTCGGCCACTGCTAATAATGGACCTGCGACGTATAGTCTAAAGGGGTGAGCTACATCCTAGCTCAATAGGAAACAACACAATGAACATATAAATCAAAATCTCACATATATTCCATGATCTTCAAAGCATGATGTGTCTATGCATTTGCTAGAAAACAGCCTAAAAGATGGTGATTTGCATTCAAGTTTACTGATAATTTGTATGCCTTACTTTACTATTGATTTATCATGAATGACACTGAACAGGCCTAAAGCAAAGCTTAAATCTTCAACTTAAGTAATCCCCGAGCAATATAGCATCGAGCCCCAATGGAATACCCACCATCGTCGCCTAAATAAATAGTTGTTATATGTATTCCCTGGGAATACTACCCAAGCCCCTTTCTCAATAGGCGGTGGGGTTAAATCTCATCTCAACATCCCTGAGATGTGCTTACTGTGTACGGATAGACCTCCGCACTGGTGTACGGATTGGCCGTCGTACCGGTCACGGGTTTCCGGCCGCGTCAGTCATGGGTATCCCATCATGTCGGTGGGGTATTCTAATCAAACCTCAAATAACAAAAATAACATGTTCTTTACATATAGTTATTCACCGTGTAAAGTGCTATCTTATATCAGTTAGGCCACAACAGTAATTATTCAATCATATATACATTCCTGGGATGTCTAATTTACTCGCATCATACTGATGCGTTTATTACTTTCTCATCCCCTGGGGATGTCTCATTCTCATTAGATTACTTGATCTCAGTTACTCGCATCACACAGATGCCTTTATCACATTTTTGGTGTCACACACGCACCCTTTCCACAAAGATTTACATAGATAAAATATTTTCAGTTTGAGTTTTATATCACTACATACATGCCCTTGCAATTAAAGTACATGTTCAAGGTGTTCCCTACCTCAGGTCTCTGAAGGTCCAAGCCTCAAGGTCCCACGCGGCTTCTTGTACTCGCTTTCACACGTACCACCGATGGTACATTACAACACATGTAACACATCACTAAAGATGCAACAGAGAAGGTCCTAGACCCTCCATGAATCTCAAAGTCAAACTAGAAAGTCAAGTAAAACTGTCAAAGTCGATTAATCGATTCCCAAAATCGATTAATCGAAACCCAAATTGATTAATCGATTCCCAAAATCGATTAATCAAAATCTAAAATTGATTAATCGATCCCAAATCGATTAATCGAAATCCCTACATAGCAAAGTCGATTTTCAAATTGAGTGGTCGAAAGTCTGAAATTGATTAGTCGATTCCAAATCGATTAATCAAAATCATATATCGATTAATCGATTTCTCAACTCGATTAGTCGATTTCCCCAGGTCTTGTTTCTCCAGCCACTGGAGGTACCCAGTTGATTAGTCGATTTCCAAATCAATTAATCGACCTTCCAAATCGATTAATCGAAATCCAAATCGATTAATTGAAATCGGGCATCCTTGACTTTTCAACTTCTGGGCCAAAATCGATTAATCGAACATCGATTTTGATTAATCGATTTGGCTAGATTTAGCCCCCTTTCGGGCTGTTCTTTCAAAACCCATTCCTTTTCTTTTTCCTTCTTTTTCTAAGTCTTTGATCTATCATATTAACTATGCTAGACTGAATTTAACTCATCAATTCTCTAAGTATTAACTATGCTAGGGTTCCATGTTTTCGCTTCAACGGCTCCTCAAGCGTTGAATCAACATTCAATGCTCTAATCTCCTCTTGATTTGCATTAACTTCTAGCCTCAAGAACTCCTCTTGTTTTCTCCCTCTCTCTCTCTCTTCAACAACCAAATAAATGAAAACTAGGGTTATTAAACCCTTATATCTTCCTTCCTGTTTTGGTGTTAAGCGCATACACCAGAGATAGGTGTATATAGATCTAAACCAATACCATTCACTACACCTCACATTTGCATCACATCAGTTCATCACTTCATGTATTCAATACGGATCCCGAGGTTAAAGTTCAACGCTCAATTTTTTAGGATATTACAGCTGATCTCGATCTGCTTCGCGATTCGATCGACGATGATACTGGTCTCGTCTCCGTCATGGCCGTCAATAATGAGATCCGCGTTATCCAACCTATGACCGAGATTGGCGCGATTTGCAAGGAGAGGGGAGTTTATTTCCACACTGACGCCACTCAAGCCTTTGGTAAGATCTTGGTCGACGTCGAGAAGATGGAAGTTAGTTTGAAGTCATTGAGCATGCATACGATCTACGGTCCTAAAGGGGTTGGTGCACTTTACACTAGGGGTGGTGTCGGGTAGGTTTCCATGCTATATCGAAATCGAACCCTAACTATCGGTTTCTAGTTTCTCAAACTGAAACCAAACCGATAATCCTCCAAATTGAAACCGAATAAATAGTTTTTTGTTCAGTTGGTTTTCGGTTTCTAAATCTCAGTTTTTTGTTTGTACAATTAAAAAAAGAAAAGGAAAATTTCCGAATAATAACTATTTTTGTGATTTCCTTTTTACAAATAATACCTATTATTTGTATAATTTCCTTATTAAAAATAATACCTATTTTATAAATAATACATATTATTTGTAGAAAATGGTAAACCCTATTATTTGTCAATTTTCCTTTTTACAAATAATACCTATGGATGTAAAGCGCACCAACTCATTTAGGACCGGCGATTTGGGCGCGAGTTTTTTCAACGGAGAGGTCGGATTCACAACCTTAGAAGTGAGTGTGGGAGTAGGGTTGCCGTAGTGGGGAGACGTCGAAGGGGAGCATGGCGTCGAGGACACGAGGGTCTACTGGTGAGGTTGCTTGCATATCAAGGTAGAGAGGCCGGCCTGAGATTTTGAAGCCTTTCTTTGAGATCACTTCTGGGTCGTCTTGGTGGTGTAGATTTGGTAGAGAGGAGGTTGTAGCTGCAGTGAGGGAGGAGAGGGGGTGGAGATGAGGAGGGGTTTTGGAGAGATTAGAGAGGAGCTTCGCTACTGCTGCCATGCCTGCTGCGGTTTTCATGGTGGTAGTGGGAGTTCGTTAGGGTTGAGAGGAAAAGGAGTATCTTCTAGAATACGAGGCATGAAGGCGATGCTTATTGATGTGAACTGGTGGGAGGTTATTTTGTAGACCGAAATATTTTGGGAGGATAAGGGTAACGATGATGATGTACTTTGTTTTTTTGGGTCTAATTCTATTCCTTAGAAGCCATCCAAGGTGGACTTATTGATTCTTGTGACGCCACTTGGCATTTGACATTCCCTTGTAACAAGGAGTGAAGGACAGTGTTAAACGGAGGAAAAATTTTATGTAGACAAAGTGTAGGCGGCTGATGTGTCACTACGAAATTGGTTGTATGGACGGTGGGGCTCATTTAATGTAGGACGGTGAAACCAATCACATCGTGCACGTGCTCTTTGGAGAGTACTCCGCTCGGCCGACTAAGACCTTTCATATATATGAAGTGGTCTTTGCTCATCCTTTTTGATTCGGATGTGGTGATCCATGCATTATCAAGATCTAGTCTTCCTTTCCACTTGACTAAATGTTGGTAACAGCTCCCTTGTCGCGTCTTATACTTTAAATGAAACCACATACTCAATTTCATCCTTGTCCTTTCGTGTGAAGTTTGTGCCCCCTGTAATAGGCTCGGTTATCTCCTCCTGAAGATCTCCATCGTACTCAAAAATATCAAAAACATTGAACATGTGTGATATCCATTCCTTTGGGTAGTGCCACTAGGTAAGCATTATAATTAACTTTATTAACTACCTGCAATGGTCCAAATTTTCTATCTTTCAGTTATTTTACGTACCCGTAAGAAACCTCTCCTTTCGTAGGTAGACCATCTCTAGATCCCCTTCCTTGTACACCTTTTCTTTGCTATATTCATCAGCGGCCCTATTGTACATTGTTTTCATGAATTTGTTGACGAACTTGTTGTAGAATCCTCGTATGTGTTTGGCCAAAGCTTCGGCATCATCACTGTATTGGCACCAAATCAGTAGAGGAACTAGATGGCATATGTTGAGGTGTCCGTCCATAACATTCTCAAATGGTGTTCTTCCCGTAGTGTGATTGGCAGAGTTGTTGTAAGCAAATTCCGCTTGAGGTCCCATTGAGTAATATGCCCACCAACTAAGCTATGAAAAATTTCTCGAGCTACTAATCCCCACTTCCATTTGCGCATCGGTTTCGGGGTGAACGACACTTGAAAATTGTAGAGTTGTTTCCGTCCTCTTCCGTAGTGACGTCCAAAAGAGTCCCATAAACTTCTCATCTCTATTCAATGTAATTGTTTTAGGACCTCCATGTAAACGTATGACCTCCTTAAAAAATAGATTGGTCACATGAGAAGCGTCCATTGTTTTGTTACACGGAATGAAGTGTGCCAGTTTTTAGAGTCGGTCAACTCCCCCAAATATAAAATCCATGCTCCTTCAAGTCCTCGGCGAATCCAAAACCAAATTCACACTAATATCTAACCATGGTGTACAAGGAACCGGCAGAGGAGTGTAGAGATGTGCATACCCTTTAGAAACTGGACATATGCGACACCTCTCCACAACCTCTTTGCAATTTTGGTCAATAACAATTATTCCAAGTAGAGAAAAAGTTTTATTCCGTTTGAAAGTCCTCCAAGACTGCCACTATACAACTCCACAATAATCTTCCACGAATAAGGTACGAAGTAGAGTTTCCCTCCTACTTAGTGCATCGGCTGAGTACTTTCTTTTCCCGCTTTATGCTGCAATAGGAATATGTACTCTTGTAAATATTTTACCCACGTAGAATGGCGGTTATTAAGAATCTTTTGTACCGACAAGTATTTCAATGCCTCTTATTATTAAAATAGAGTACAAATTCTCTTTGAATCAAATGGCGTTGCCAATGCCACAACTTTTACTGCCCCATAGAACTCCACTTCATACTTAGAATAAGACTTCTTTGTGTCACAAACCTTCTCTCTAAAGGATGATAAGGTCTTCCTTCTTGACGTAGGACAACCCCTACACATTATCCGGAAGCATCACATTCAACTTGGAAAACTTTCTCGAAATTGGGAAGCATAAGTATCGATGCTTCCGTCATCTTCTTCTCTATAAGTTGGATCATCGGCCTTAGAGTCCGTTGAAAGCCTACCACTTTCATGCAACCTGTCACCGATGCTATGATAGTGCAGAAATTTCTAATAAATTGGCGGATAAAAATGACCAATCCACTCTTTCTTGTTCTTACCCTTTTCCTGCTTCCCTCCAAGTCTTTATTTATCTCCCCCTTTCTTACTTCCCTATAAGTGTATAGCCTACCGATTTTTAGTCCCACATTGAAAAGGATAAAACTTCTTTATGCTCATTTATGAATTCCTATCCTCTAGTTTTGAGAAACCATTAGTGAAAGATCTTTTGTGCGCATAGACTTGAATGCCTTGAATAATATGATAGAGGTATATTTTGTCCCAGTCTTTGGGACATTAGATCTTGAGATATCGATGCACATTCACTTTTGAATCCCGATTTTAAATGTAGGTGGATTCTTACAAGAGAAAATTATAAACAGAAGAGAATTTTGATGTTGACAAAGTGCATGTGGCTCGACGTGACTGGTTGCATTGACCTGCATTAATTAAGCCCCACCATCCAAACAGCCAATTGCGTCGTGCCACATCAGCCGCCTACACTTTGTCTGTGTAAAATCTGTCTTCCATTTAACACTGTCCTTCTTACAAACACATGCAAAATTTCAAGTGGCGTCACAAAAGTCAATAATAAGTCCACCTTGGAAGGCTTCTAAGGAATAAAGTCAGTTCCAAAATACTGTAGTACGTCATCATCGTTACCCTTGTTGTCCCAAAATATTTTGGCCTCCAAAATAACCACTCCCCATTTCGTATAAATAAGAACCGCCTCCGCGCCTCATATACTAGTAGCTACTCCTTTTCCGCTTGGCCCTAACCAACTCCCACTACCACCATGAGAACCACAACAGCCATGGCAGGAGCAACGAAGCTGCTCTCCGACCTCTCCAAAATTCCTCCTCGTTTCTGCCCCCTCTCCTCCCTCGCTGCAACTACAGCCCCCTCTTTGTCTGATCCAGACCACTAATACGACCCATAAGTTATCTCCATGAAAGGCGTCGCCCGTCAACCCTTCTGTCCTTGACGCCTTACGTCTCCCACTTCGGCAACCACCTCCCGCACACCCACATCTACGACTGAGAATCCGACGTCACCGTCGAAATGGCCCACGCCCATATCGCCACACTCATCAACACCTCCCCTAAAGAGGTCGTCTTCACCTCTAGCACCACTGAATCCAACAACATATCTGTCAAAGGCATCATGCTCGTCTATCTGGACAAGAAACGCCATATAATTACCACTCAGAGTGGGGACAAATGAGTCCTCGATTCCTGCTGCCACCTCCAGCAAGAAGGCTTTGATGTCACGTGCCTGCCGTCTGCACCGATGACATCGTCAATCTCGATCTGCTTCGCGATTCGATCCACGACGATACTGGTCTCGTCTCCATCATGGCCATCAATAATGAGATCGACGTTATCGAACCTATGGCCGAGATTGGCGTGATTTGCATGGAGAGGGGCGTTTATTTTCACACTGACGCCGCTCAAGCCCCAAGTAAGATCTCAGTCGATTTCGAGAAGATGGAGCTTACTATTGTTTGTAAAATTTCCTTATGACAAATTATACCTATTTTACAAATAATACCTATTATTTGTAAAAAAAGGTAAACCCTATTATTTGTAAATTTTCCTTTTTACAAATAATACCTACGAATGTAAAGCGCACCACCAACCCCTTTAGGATTGACGATCTGAGAGCGAGCGTTTTCAACGGTGAGGTCGGATTCCCAGTCGTAGAAGATTGTGCAGGAGTGGGGTTGCCGTAGCGAGACACTTAGAAGGTGAACTTGGCGTTGAGGACGCGAGGGTCGATCGGTGAGGTTTCTTGCATATCGAGGTAGAGAGGTTGGCCTGAGATTTTGACGCCTTTCATGGAGATCGCTTCTGGGTCATCTTGGTGGTCTAGATCTAGCAGAGAGGGCACTGTACCTGCAAGGAGGGAGGAGAGGAGGCAGAGATCAAGGAAGGGTTTTGGGGAGGTTAGAGCGGAGCTTCGCTTATGCTGTGGTGGTTGCTGCGATTTTAATGGTGGTAGTAGGAGTTGGTTAGGGCTGATAGAAAAATGAGTGACTTCACAAGGTGTGGAGGCGGTGATTATTTATGTGAAATGGTGAGTGGTTATTTTTGAGGCCGAAATATTTTTGGAGGATAAGGGTAACGATGATGATGTACTTCGATATTTTGATACTGACTCTCTTCCTTAGATGTCTTTTGAGGTGGACTTATTGACTCTTGTGATGCCACTTGGTAGTTGGCATGCGCTTGCAAGAAGGACAGTGTTAAACGGAGAACATATGTTTCGCAGACAAAGTGTAGGCAGCTGATGTGGCACGACACAATTGGCTGTACGGACGGTGAGGACAAATTAATGCAGGTCGGTGCAATCAGTTACGTCACACAATGTGCATTTTGGAGTGTACTCCGCTCTGCCGACTAAGCTCTTTAGTGTATATGAAGTGGTCTTTGTCCATCCTTTTGGATTCGTATGTGGGGTTCCATGCATTATCAGAATCCTGTCTTCCTTTCCACTTGACTGAATGTTGGTGATAGCTCCCTTGTTGTGTCTTAAACTTTAAATGCAACCACATGCTCAATTTCATCCTTGTCCTTCCATGTGAACTCTGTGGCCCCTGTAATTGGCTCGGTTATCTCCTCCTCAAGGTCTCCATCGTACTCAAAAATATAAAAAACATTGAACATGTGTGATATCCATTCCTTTGGGTAGTGCCACTAGGTAAGCATTATAATTAATTTTATTAACTACCTACAATTGTCCAATTTTTCTATCTTTTAATTATTGTAATTACCCGTAAGAAACCTCTCCTTTTGTATGTAGACCATCTCTATATCCCCTTCCTTGTACACCTTTTCTTTGATATATTGATCAGCGGCCCTATTGTACATTGCTTTCATGAATTTGATGACGGACTAGTTGTGGAATCCTCGTATGTGTTCGGCAAAAGCTTCGGCATCATCACTATTTTGGCTCCAAATCAGTAGAGGAACTAACAATCTCAAATGGTGTTCTTCCTGTAGTACGATTTACTGATTTGTTGTAAGCATATTCCGCTTAAAGTCCTATTGAGTAATATGTCCACCAATGAAGCTCTGAAAAAATAATTCCCAAGCTTCACTTCACCACTTCTACCCATCAGTTTTTGGATGATAGGCACTAGAAAATTGTAGAGTCGTTCCCATCCTCTTCCATAGTGGCGTCCAAAAGTGTCCCACAAACATCACCTTTCTGTTCAATGTAATTGTTTTAGGAACTCCATGTAAACATATGACCTCCTTGAATAATAGATTGGTCACATGGGAAGCTTCCATTGTTTCGTTCCCTTCTAATTAATCGACGATTAAAAATGGCCAATCCAGTCTCTCTTGTTCTTAGCCTTTTCCTACTTCCCTCCAAATCTTTATTAAGCCCCTGGCCACTTCTACCATAGCTGAAAAGAATGGGCTTTTAACAAGGTTGTATGACAATGCATTCCCATAAATAAACCTAGTTATTGTTTGCACTACCTGAACCCGATCCCCCTTTTGTATATAGTTTTCCATTTTCCAAATCAATTACATCATCTTTCTTTCATCTAAAAAGCGTATGGCCTACCAGCATCATATTTTGCTTCATTTATGCGTTCACCTTCCTTTAAAGGGGTCTTAAATATGTTGGCAACCTCATCCGAACATGAAAAGCATTTTTTTAGCATTTGAGATGTCCATGCGAGGTGGTGTTTCATGTCCCTCCACTAAAACCTTTATGACAATAATTGCATCGTATTTTGTTGTTATTTTTCTTGTCCACTTCCACAAGGATACAATTCGACCAAGTAATACTTTCTCTGGTATTTAGGTGGCAAGGTCAAAGAAGGGAATTGCATTATCGCACAGAAAGTATACGCTTGATCTCCTTTATTAGAGAAGATTGTTAGGGTGCATATCGCAGTGAATCCTATTGAGCAAAATCATAGATTAAATCGAGAAGTGGGTAAACTTCTAATAGACCCCAGAGCTTACTAAAGATTAGTTGGCAGTCTGCATTGAGGATGTCAGCGTTTACTATCCTTCAACCCACACTTCTTATCGGTGCAGTTCTTAGGCAGTCCTCATATAGAAATTATGTAGTTAAGTTTCTTATAACATCCGTACATATATTTTCACTGTTTGCGCATTTCTTTTATTACCATTCTCTTCTCCCTGCGATGTTGATTCACTTTCTGGCCATAATCACAAAATGTAAACAAATAATAGTCGTATTCTGTGACGACCCGACTTTTCCAATCCTTAAGGTATAGGAAAGGCCGGTTCATCAACTTATTGATTTCTCAATAAGCCGTATCACAAATAGAAGCCGGCAGCATAAACATAGGTCAAAAGATAGAAACATAGCTCAAAAGCAAGGACAAAAGCTCATACTAAATAATATATCACGTAGAGGAACCAGAAAGAACCATCGGTGATGGCCAATCCAAAACACCTAAAATAATGGTTCCTAATGATGATTCCTCGAGTGATATCAAAAAGACAAAACAATGGCCTTCGGCCCATAATTCAGAAATAATTCTAAGCAAAAGTACCAAAAATGACAACTAAAAATCAAGGGAAGAACTCTTCAGTAGGTGTCTCCAATTCTTCCTCAGGAATGTAATCGGAGTCCTCTGGATTAAGATCATCCGTTCCCAAGTCAGCCTCAACACCTGTGACGTATAGTCGGGGTGAGCTAACATCGAAGCCCAATAGAGGAAACATGTCTATTTGCATTTGATCATAAGTAAAGGTTTTCAAAGACATAAATCGGATCATTTAGAGTTTTCAAAATATGCATTGCAAGCTAAATCTCCAATTCCAAGTAGAAAGCTAAAAGCTGAAACAATGTATCTGATGTTTTCAAATTTACTGAATTAGGCATGCTTCTTATCTTAAATTTATAACTTAAAATAATCTCTCAAATTACATACTAGCATGAGAGCGGAAAAGTCACCGATGGGAAACCCTACTGACCATCGTCGTTCATGAACCCTTTTTCGGAAGTGAAACAAGCCTTTACATACTGAGGGTAACTTGCACACGTAGAATACCGTCAACACGGCTGGTAGAATCTAGGGTTTCGTTCATATGTGCCTCAAATCGAAAGCAAATGCTAAATATATCAAAGCTTGTATACATAATACATTTACAGATTTTCGGAGTTCTGATTCGGAGTTCAAAGATCGAAAGTTCAATTTTTCTGAGTTCTTAATCATATCAAAGTTTCAAAGTTCTGATTTGTGTCATATTTCAGAGTTCTTGATCATGCTGTGTCAAACAAAATTTCAGAAATTCGTGATTTATATAAAACAACCTAAATTTATAATAACATGCAAATCAGGTTTAGGGTCCCCTACCTGAATTCAAAGTGATCCAAAAACAAGCAAAGCAGTCCTCACAATGGACTTCTATCTCAAACACTATAAGGATTAACACTACAAGTGTTAATAGTGGTCCAAAAGTCAGACCCGAAAGCTCTCCAACAAAAAATTCTAAAAAAAATCAAAGGCCAGAAACAGGGAAAAATTCAACCCTCGAATTTAAATTCAATGGTCGAATTCAAATTCAACCCTCGAATCTCCAAAAGTGCATCAGGCCTGAAAGATCCAAATTCGACCCTCGAATTTCCCAGGTCTGTGTTTGTTCAAAAATTGATTCTTCGAACCTGTTGCTCATTCAACCACAATTTCCTTATCCTCACATATTTTAATATAAATCTACTCTAAGCAAAGCTAACAATATTTAACTCAAAGAGGTTTAAAAGCCTACCTCTTGAAGTTTAGTCGGTCGATCCCGTTGCACCAATTTCAAGCATCGGAACTAATCTTTAAGGTTTAATGAGTCTGGACCTCCAAATCAGTCCATTCAAACCTTGCTTCAAGTGCACAGGTCTAACCCACACAACACACAGAACTTTCCACTCTCCCCTAGCCTTCCTTCCGATTACAACAAACTAATCCAATTTCATTTACAAAGCTTTTCAATGGCCAAGATGGGGAGAGGGATTCACAATCTCACAAGATCTAAGATCAAGGGTGAGGGGCAAGGGTTGCAAGGTTTCAAATTCAAACGAGAGAGAGAGAGAAGTGAAACTTCTCCTCAAAGCCTCTCTCTTTATCATACTAAAATAGGAACCAAATATCTAGATTTTTGTAAATACATTTCTATCCACATAAATTTCATTAATTTCCAGTGTTAGACATAAACACCCAACCTAAAGTGTATGCCATCGAATACGTGACTTCCACAAGTCCAGAGACAAAATCCTTTGGTCATCAATCTCGTCATACACTTAGCTAACCAAAAACCTAGAAATATCTCGCAACTTTTTCCGGGCATGCTTACCGAGGTAAACGAAAAAAATAGGTCCAAAATATTAGAGATATTACCCTCGTTAGGAATTTTGGTCCTCGAAAATGTAAAACCTACGCAAGGTATAACACCAAAACACAATGCACACCACAAAACAAAACCAAGAGAAAACATGGGTCACAGTGTGCTGGTCTCGCAGGGCACGCAAGTTAAGGGAAGAGATCCGTAGTAACCTGGATGTAGTACATGTGGCACCGGAAGGGCCATAGTGGGTTGCATCCATACATGGATGCCGACACCCCGAGTGTCACGTGCCGGGAAACAACCTCACCGTGACTCATGAAAACAAACAAAGATGAAATCAAAACATAAAGCCGAACCAAAAGCAGAATCCAGAAGAAAATAACACGATCCCACCACACAAAAGCAGAAACAGAATGAAGGTACATGCCCACATAACGAAATCCATAAGCGCAAAACAAAACCAAAGATGGCTATGAACTAGATGAAAGAACCATATATAGATATGTGACAAGATCCATAACAACATTTTTTACAAAACTAAACAAAACTATCACATCAAAATCCCAAAACAAACAGATAAAAAAGATAGCAAAATTAGAACCACCAGGTTCGAAGATAATCCATGCAGTATATAAAAATAAATACAAGTCCCAAAAAGATAAAAAATAGCATAACAGCTCAAGGCTGAACTAAAATTCCCCCGTAGCAGCTGGACTAGCCTGAACCTGGTCACCGTCCCCACCATCAGCATCGTCGTCATCCGAATCATCAACACCCTCATCTGGAGGCATGCTGAGACTTGCGCCTGATGTCGACGGGTGGTGAACTGACGCTTGGATATCCGCCATATACGTGGCATAGTTTGTGGGGAACGCATGCTGCATCAGATATGTCAAAGCTCCGCCCTGAACGTCCAACTCCCGACGCATGGAGCTGGTATGCTGTGTGAGCTCCTAAATCTGTTGACTCACGACAGTCATCTGGCGAGTGAACTCGGAGAGGGTGAGTACGTTGGGCTGTGGGGGCTGATAGGGTGCAGGAGCGTCAGGCTCCGCTGCTACGTGCTCTGCATCATCCTCCTCGTCCTCATCTGGTACTACTGCACCCTTGGGAGCCTTGAGCAACCGATTGTAGGTCCGACCCCAATCGACGAGGTCATACAGCTTGAGACAGTCTGCGGATCGTGGCTCAGTAGGGGGAATCTCATATGCTGAGCCCGCACGATAATTTTCAATCACAACCGAAATGAGACGAGCATATGGGATGCCCTTTTTCGGTTTCTTCACCTACTTGCCCATCTTCTCCCTAGCTTTAATAATCCCCTTAAATATAATTTCTGGGGCACTGAACAAATGTTCCTTAAAAGCAGCGAATAAAATCTGCAGAATGGGACCTCAGCGCTCTGATCTATGGCCGAATGGATAAGGGGTTGCCTTGAAAATCATGTCAATAATCCACATAGTGTCGGGCATCTGTGATCGGGTGATAGCCTTACCAGACCCATGATACCTTGGGTCATTTGTGCCATAACCTCATGGACTGGGACAGATTTAGGGAAGGGAGGACCCAATCCCATAGTCGGTGAATGTGAGGTCGGGCAGCGCATTGCCATAGCAATGTCATCTAGGTCGAAGGTGTAATCATGCCCATCAATTGAGGTGTAAATTTTCTTTCCATCCTCTTTGCGCATACGCTGATAAAACAATCGCACCAAATGAGGATAAAAATAATCACTAAAGGTAGAACATAGAGAGGTCAATTGGGCTTTCTCCAAAGTGGTAATCTGTTGATCAAACAATTTAGGATGAAAGACCCACTCAGTAGCAAACCCTTTAATACTCTAAAACTCATTTGGCTGCTCACGAATTTGAGGGGGCAATGGTGGCTGAACCGACTGAGGAGGTGGCTGAGCCGGTTGTGAAGGTTGGCTCGAAGACCCACCTTTTGAAGCCGGTCTTTTGGAGGTAGGGACATGGGTGGTGGTTGATTTCTTAGGCCTCATAATTAAAATGCAAGAAACCAATCCAAATAATACAAAAAAAAATAGAAATTAAAAGCCACGAGAATGAGGGTTTTACCTCGATAGTAAACCCACAATTGAAACCGTGGCAAGCAATCCAAGGTCCTTGCAAATCCCTTGTAAATCCACGTGAAAGCCCCTCTGATTTCGGCCAAAAAGTGCAAGAGAACCCAAGAAAATCCGAAAATCCTCAAGAACCCTAAGCCCTAACCTCTGTTTATAATGCCCGAAATGTCAAAACCCCAAAAAAAACAGAACCCACTTAAGTCAAAAAATTCGACCCTCGATTTCAAATTTGATGGTCGAATTTCAATTCGACCCTCGATTTTGAAATCGACCCTTGAATTTCCAAAAGTTTGTCATGCTTAAATTTTGGCCCCAATCTGTCTGTGCACTGTTCATCCAAAATCGACCCTCCCTTTTGAATTTCGACCCTTGATTTTCTCGAGTTCTGTTTTCCGCCAAAAATTCAAAATTTTAATATGGAGGTCCATTGCCTTAGGTCAGAATTGATCTCCTTTGAGCCTTTTCATGTTAACCATCGAACCCGGCAATGACGCAAGTACAAAACCATCATTTAACTTGTGAAATTACCCAAAAGCAATTTCAATTTGGCCCGATTAATTGATGGGGCCATTAGTGACAGCAACCACCCACAAGCATGCATAAATTCAAAATGTTTATATATATATATTGATAGAAACGAAAATACACATAAGTTGCAATTTACAAAGGGCAGGACATTAACAATTATATTGCACCCCAAAACTTTATATATATAAGAACAAGTACGTTAAAAATTCCTCATGTTTGAATTTCCTAAAAATTCAAACAAATAGGTCTGGAAATTGTTCTCGGAGCTCAGCTTCTCGCTCCCAGGTGGCTTCCTCTGGTGCATGATTCTGCTATCGTACGAGAACCAAAGGAATCCTCTTAGTGCGTAGGATCTGCTCCTTGTGATCCAAAATCTGAACCGGGTCCTCGACCACCGTCAAACCATCCTGAAGCTCGATGGGTTGGTAATCAAGCACGTGAGTCGGGTCGCGTATGTATTGACGCAGCATCGACACATGGAAAACGTTGTGCATGCTAGATAATTGCGGCGGTAACGCCACTCGGTATGCAACCTCTTCGACTCGGCCTAATATCTCAAAAGGCCCAATGTACCGTGGACTCAGCTTCCCTTTTTGCCGAATCGCATAACACCCTTTGTAGGCAAAATTCTAACAAAAACATTGTCGTCGACCTGAAAACCCACATGTCTCCACTTGAGATCGAAGTAGCTTTTCTGACGACTCCGAGCTACACATAGTCTCTCGGGAATCAACTGAATTGTCTCAGTTGTACGCTCGACTATCTCAGGTCTGATAATAAGCTTCTCACCCACTTCTTCCCAGTTTAATGGTGATCTACACCGCCGCCCATATAAAGCCTCGAACGGTGCCATACCGATGCTAGCTTGGAAACTATTATTGTAAGTGAACTCGATCAGAGGTAAGTGGTGGTCCCATGACCCATGAAAATCCTACATGCAAGCTCGTAGCATGTCCTCTATGATCTGATTCACTCGCTCAGTCTAACCATCGGTCTATGGGTAAAATGGTGAGCTGAAGTCAAGACAAGAACCCATTCCTTCTTGAAACCGCTGCCAAAACTATGAAGTAAACAATGGATCCCTGTCAGACACAATACTAGCCGGTATACCATGCAGTCTAATGATTTCCTTGAGGTATAACTCTGCAAGTCTACTAGCTATATAAGTAGTATTGTACGGTAGGAAATGAGCAGACTTGGTTAGCCGATCGACAATGACCTAGATGGCATTGTTCTTCCTCAGTGTTTTCGGCAAACCTAGGATAAAGTCCATCGAAATGGCTTCCCATTTCCACTCGGGTATAGGTAAAGGTTGTAATAACCCTACTGTATTCTGATGATCAACCTTAACCTGTTGACAAACCAAGCATCGCGATACATACTCAGCGACGTCGCGTTTCAAACCTCGCCACCAGAAACTCTTCTTCAAGTCCTAATACATCTTGGTGCTACTAGGATGCATGGCATACATCGATTTGTGAGCCTCTTCCAAAATAGTGTCTCGAAGCTCGGTACTCGTCGGTACACATACTCGATCTCAAAACAACAGGGTCCCATCTGCTCGAATGGAGAAATCCTTCTTGCTTCCACTCTCCACATCTCGTCTAATCGCCATCAGCTCATCGTCTGTCATCTGAAGCTTCCTGATATTCTTGAAGAGCATAGGGCGCAGTACAAGTGTAGCCATCAATGCTCCCGAGCCTTGCGCATCAAACTGTGAGCTGCCCAAAGCCATATCTTCCAATAGCTTCCATCTCTGTATTCAACTGACAAATGTGATAACTGTGCTAAAGACCTTCTACTGAGAGCATCAGTAACAACATTCGCCTTTCCCGGATGGTACTGAATCGAGCAATCATAATCCTTTAAAAACTCCATCCATTGTCGTTGCCTCATATTCAAGTCCTTCTGAGTGAATAGGTACTTGAGACTCTTGTGATCGGTGAATATATCGAATATCTCACCGTAGAGGTAATGTCTCCAGATCTTTAGGGCGAAGATAACTGTTGCTAACTCGAGATCATGCATTGGATAATTTCTCTCATGGTCCTTCAACTGCTTAGAACCATATGCAATGACTCGCTCATGTTGATTAAGCACACAACCTAATCCGCCATAGGAAGCGTCACTGTACACTGCGAAGCCTCCACTGCCTGAAGGTATAGCAAGTACCGGTGCTGTAGTCAATCTTTGCTTCAACTCCTAAAAGCTTTGCTCACACTGCTCTGTCCAATCGAACTTTGCATTCTTTCTCGTAAGCTGTGTAAGCAGACCGGATATCTTCGAGAAACCCTCAACAAATCTCTAATAGTACCCTGCCAGACTAAGGAAACTTCAGACCTCTGTAACTGTCGTAGGCTGTTCCCAGTTCACTACAGAATCAATCTTTGTAGGATCCATTGATATACCCGCTTTAGAGATGACGTGGCCTAAGAAACTGACCTAATCCAACCAAAACTCACACTTATTGAGTTTGGCATATAGATGGTGGTTCCTGAGTGTTTGAAGAGCCACTCGTAGATGCTGGACATGGTCCTCTCTCATTTTCGAATAGATGAGGATGTCATCTACGAAAACTACCACAAACTTATCTAGATGTGGCTTGAACACGCTGTCCATCAGATCCATGAACAATGCAGGCACATTCGTCAACCCAAATGGCATCACTAAGAACTCATAGTGGCCATATCGCGTACGAAATGCAGTTTTGGATATATCTTCCTCCATGATCTTGAGCTGGTGATAGCCTGACCTCAGATCAATCTTCGAGAAAAACTTTGCACCTTACAACTGATCAAACAAGTCATCTATCCACGGAAGTGGATAACGATTCTTGATCGTCATCTTGTTGAGCTGACGATAATCAATGCACAGATGCATTGATCCGTCTTTCTTCTTCACAAAGAGTACCGGTGCGCCCCAAGGAGAAACACTCGATCTGATGAAGCCTTTATCTAACAGCTCCTGAAGCTATTCCTTGAGATCTTTCAACTCAGCAGGCGCCATTCGATATGGAACTTTAGACAATGGTTCTGTACCCGGAGCTAAGTCGATCCCGAACTCAATCTCTCGATTCGGTGGCAATCCAGGCAAATCATCAGGGAAAACATCGGGAAACTCACTAACAACCGTGACAAGTGCGATGTCCCTATCTTTCTCCTTGTGATCTTGCAAGTAAGCAAGATATCCACAACAACCATTCCTCATCATCCACTCAGCTCGAATAGCTGAGATAATAGGCGCAACATTCGATTTAACCCCGTAAAATCGGAAGGATTTCTGCTTTGGAGGTCGGAAGGTCACGATCTTCCGTAGACAGTCCACACTTGCATGGTATACGGACAACCAATCCATCCCGAGAATCACGTCGAACCCTTCCATACTTAGTGTAATCATGTCGGTCGTTGTCTCGTGGTCATCAATTATCACGATCACCGACTGGCACACTGTATTCGTACTTATCGAGCTTCCCGTAGGAACCTTCACATCCAAGATGAATCCAAGTGGTTTGGGTACAATGCCCAACTTCTCCGAGAAAAGAGGAGTAATGAAGGAGTGACTAGACCCAAGGTCTATCAGTACTCGGGCTTCAGTTTTATTTGAGTCGCCTTCACGACTCATATCAAGGGTACCTTTTTATAAAAATTATATCATTAATTAATTGCAATGATTTTAGTTTTCAATGGTTTCCTTAATGAATTCATAATTGCAATCAATATCATGTAATGCACAAATTGACAATCCAAACTTTAATGATACCTCGGATCACGTCATTTGACGTTTGAGCATTCTGTGCAGTCACTGCATAAACTTGACCTTGAACAGTATGTCGCATCAATTTCTACGTAGAGACTGACGTAGTCTTTCCCTTGTCTGTCGTAGGATAATCCTTGATCATATGACCAATCTATCCAGACCTGAAGCATCCCCCAGTGTTCCTTCGACAATCCTCTGTCTTATGTGGTTTCCCACATCGTGTACATGCTGGAGTAGGAATGGGAGTAACAGCTGGTCCTCGTGGTGACCCCTGAGCCACAGAAGCTCCACTCGCAGTAGTGCTTCCAGCTCTGAAAGATTACACTGGTGAAGAACTCTACGGTCGCTGATAGGAAGACGATACTGGTCCTGAAGCAACATCCGGCTTGGAATATGATGGCTGAATAGGGTAGTGAGGAGGTTTTGAGAACCTTGGCTTTTTGTTCACCTGCTCAGATGCACTCAACTGTCCTTGGCCGAACCGGTTTCTATTTCCCTGTTCTCACCTCAGATACTGCTTCTGGATGTCTTCCTCTCCAATAAGAGCCTTTGCCATGACACCCGCATAAGTCTCCATCTCTCACATTGACACCCTTTCCTGAATATTTGGCCTCAAACCCCTCTGAAATTTTTGAGCCCTCATCAACTCAGTGGTCATGTGTAAGGGTGCGAATCGACCAAGTCTATCAAATTTTGTGCCATACTCGCGCACAGACATCTCGTTCTGTTTCAGCTTTATAAACTGGACTTCCCACTGGTTACGCACGATCTTTGGAAAATACTGATCGTTGAACGTCTCCACAAACTCCGCCCAGGTCCATGGAGTGTTGGGGTAGTCCTGCTCCCTAGTCCTGGATACAGATTTCCACCAAGGACTGGCTGCACCTAGTAGCTTGAAGGTTGCCCAGCATACCTTCTCAACATCGGTACACTGTAACACCTCAAAAATTTTCTCCATTTCATCAAGCCATTCCTCGGCTTCCATTGGATCCGTCTGCCATGAGAAAGTAGGAGGTCTCATCCTCTTGAACTCGGCAAAAACCCCGGGTTGATGTCTGGCTGCCAATAGCTTCGTTTGTTGAGCCATTGCCGTAGTCTGCCGAGCCATATTGGTGGCCAAGGCCGCCAACACCTGGTCAACATTTCCTCCTCCACCTCTACCAGTTCCCAACGGATCAGCATTAGGACCAGTAGCCACTCTATCTCTCCCTCTCAAGGTACCTACGCCCTCATCAATCTCTTCTACCCTAGCCATGCGAGGTCCTTCTCTACCTCTGCCCCTGCCTCTGAATCGTGGAGCCATGCTGATCTGTCATTGTTAAAGAACAATAACAATGGATCAATATTGATTGTAAAGATAATCATGCCCTTAGTCCTAAGACACTGAACCTAGAGCCTTTCTCTGATACCAACTGTGACGACCCTGCTTTTCCAATCCTTAAGGTATAGGAAAGGCCGGTTCATCAACATATTGATTTCTCAATAAGCCGTATCACAAACAGAAGCTGGCAGCATAAACATAGGTCAAAAGACAGAAACATAGCTCAAAAGCAAGGACAAAAGCTCATACTAAATAATATATCACGTAGAGGAACCAGGAAGAACCATCGGTGATGGCCAATCCAAAACACCTAAAATAATGGTTCCTAATGATGGTTCCTCGAGTGATATCAAAAAGATAAAACAATGGCCTTCGGCCCATAATTCAGAAATAATTCTAAGCAAAAGTACCAAAAATGACAACTAAAAATCAAGGGAAGAACTCCTCAGCAGGTGTCTCGAATTCCTCCTCAGGAATGTAATCGGAGTCCTCTGGATCAAGATCGTCTGTTTCCAAGTCAGCCTCAACACCTGTGACGTATAGTCGGGGTGAGCTAAAATCGAAGCCCAATAGAGGAAACATGTCTATTTACATTTTATCATATGTAATGGTTTTCAAAGATAGAAATCGGATCATTTAGGGTTTTCAAAATATGCATAGCAAGCTAAATCTCCAATTCTAAGTAGAAAGCTAAAAGCTGAAATAATGTATCTGATGTTTTCAAATTTACTGAATTAGGCATGCTTCTTATCTTAAATTTATAACTTAAAATAATCTCCCAAATTACATACTAGCATGAGAGCGGAAAAGTCACTGATGGGAAACCCTACTGAGCATCGTCGTTCTTGAACTCTTTTTCGGAAGTGAAACAAGCCCCTATGTACTGAGGGTAACTTGTACACGCAGAATATCGTCAACATAGCTGGTAGAATCTAGGGTTTCGTTCTTATGTGCCTCAAATCAAATGCAAATGCTAAATATATCAAAGCTTGTATACATAATACATTTATGGATTTTCGAAGTTCTGATTCGGAGTTCAAAGTTTGAAAGTTCAATTTTTCTGAGTTCTTAATCATATCAAAGTTTCAAAGTTCTGATTTGTGTCATATTTCAGAGTTCTTGATAATGCTGTGTCAAACAAAATTTCAGAAATTCGTGATTTATATAAAACAACCTAAATTTATAATAACATGCAAATCAGGTTTAGGGTCCCCTACCTCAACTCAAAGCGATCCAAAAAAATGCAAAGCAGTCCTCACAATGGACTTCTATCTCAAACCCTACAAGGATTAACACTACAAGTGTTAATAGTGGTCCAAAAGTCAGACCCGAAAGCTCTCAAACAAAAATTTCTAAAAAAAATCAAAGGCCAGAAACAGGGCAAAATTCGACCCTCGAATTTAAATTTGATGGTCGAATTTGAAATTCGATGGTCGAATTCAAATTCGACCCTCGAATTTCCAAAAGTGCATCAGGCCTGAAAAATCCAAAATTGACCCTCGAATTGAAATTCGACCCTCGAATTGAAATTCGACCCTCGAATTTCCCAGGTCTGTGTTTGTTCAAAAATTGATTCTTCGAACCTGTTGTTCATTCAACCACAATTTTCTTATCCTCACATATTTTAATATAAATCTACTCTAAGAAAGGCTAACAATATTTAACTCAAACAGGTTTAAAAGCCTACCTCTTGAAGTTTAGTTCGTCGATCCCGTTGCACCAATTTCAAGCATCGAAACTAATCTTCAAGGTTTAATGAATCTGGACCTCAAAATCAGTCCATTCAAACCTTGCTTCAAGTGCACAGGTCTAACCCACACAACACAGAACTTTCCACTCTCCCCTAGCCTTCCTTCCGATTACAACAAACTAATCCAATTTCATTTACAATGCTTTTCAATGGCCAAGATGGGGAGAGGGATTCACATTCTCACAAGATCTAAGATCAAGGGTGAGGGGCAAGGGTTGCAAGGTTTCAAATTCAAATGAGAGAGAGAAGTGAAACTTCTCCTCAAAGCCGCTCTCTTTATAATACTAAAATAGGAACCAAATATCTAGATTTTTGTAAATACATTTCTATCCACATAAACTTCATTAATTTCCAGTGTTAAACACAAACACCCAACCTAAAGTGTATGTTATCGAATACCTGACTTCCACAAGTCAAGAGACCAAATCCTTTGGTCATCAATCTCGTCATACACTTAGCTAACCAAAAACCCAGAAATATCCTGCAAGTTTTTCCGTGCATGCTTACCGAGGTAAACGAAAAAAACAGGTCCAAAATATAAGGGATATTACATATTCAAGGTGCCTGAGAAGATTACAGAAAGAAAAAAGGAGACCAACATTTCTTTTTTATTAAATCTGAAACACCAACAAAACTGATGAAAACATTATTTAAAAGCCTTCATATAGGTCTTACAGCCCACACATGCTCTAAATTGCGATTCCTATGACCCAAAATCTTCTAAGTTAATTGTTCACATGACTCAAATAATGCAAGGAAGGTGAATAAAAATCAACTGAAAGTTCTCTTGATATAGAAAAATACAGATTACATCTATCTGTTCTAATGTGAATCTGAAATCCCTGAAACTCGGGTGCCTCTAATTCTCTCTTTTATTTGAACCTCCTAAAAACAGTATAACTAATCCTAATTTTTTGGTTCCCCTAAAAATCAGGCAATGTGGAGAGGCTTTGGAGTGCAAGAATTTGTTTCTCGTCCCCTTAAATTTCACACATGTGATCATGTGGGGTTATTGGTTATGTATTTGAAGGCCGGTCCCAAGCCTGGATGAGGTTGTTAAAAGCCTCGTGAAGTCCCTATGACAAGTGGACACATCCATCGGATCCTAGAAGCAGACCCTGTATGAAGGGTTGGGACGCTTCAATCATAAGGAAATTGGAGAAGAGTGAGACCAGTGAAGACCTGGTGGGAAGCAATGAAAAGGGACATGAAGGATTCCAAGTTATAGAGAGCTTAGCGTTGATCAGACACAAGTGGAGAAGTAGTATTCTCAAAGCCACCCCCAAATAGATGGTATAAGGCTGTGATGATGATATTTAAGGTCCTAATATAGCCTGCTTGTATTACTCTCTTTTGTAGTTCTAAAGACCTTTGCTTCAACATTTTTGGGAGTGTTTTTTGGCCTTGAGGATGCCTGGTCACGTTGTTCGATGGCTATAAATGAAGACCGCTGATGGCCCGTCTTCCCTTTATATGTGAGCGCTAGTGTTCTGCTAATTTGTATTAGATCCACAACAAAAAATGGATCTATAAGTGATGTATCATCAACACCATTTCCTTCCAACACAATCCCTAACACCACCCCCACCCTCGGCGGCCGCCAAACACCAAAACTCAAAAAAATGGAAAAGGACAAAAAAAAACCCATCATGTACTCTCCTTGCTTGTATCTGCTACACCACATTCAATGTTTGCAACATCTCGCCTTCCTGGTCCCCCAACATTCATTCTTAGCAGTTCGAATTATTCAATTGAGTGCACTTTGTAAGAATAAGAAACACCCTGCTATGCGACTCTCTTGTAAGTTCTTCAGTAATTTCATTTGAATCAGCTTCACGACATTTATTCAGAAATCTCTGTAACCCTATCGATGATATGAATGTTCTAATAGCAAGCTGATTAATTGAAGTTTGACCTCTGATTTTGCAAGCTGTATGAACCCGATCGTGAATAGGACCCCCTACAGATCTGCCCATGATCCATTGGTTTTGGGGCCTATCGTCCATGCGTCATGGTAACCCATTGATGGTGATTAATTGAAGTTCAAACCTTTTATCTAAGTCCTTACAGCCAGGGACCTCTAAGTGTGCAAGTTGTATGGACTTTATCGTGAATAAGATCCCCCACAGAACTGCCTATGATCCACTGATTTTGGGGCCTATTGTCCATGAATCACGATAACCCTTTGATGACTTGCTTAAATAATCAATCCTCCCCCTCCCTCCTCTTTCTCTCTTTAGATGGATCTAGGCCTCTATTTTACCATAATTTGGCCCACGACTCAAACCCTCTATAGCTGGAGACTCCTGGGTTTAAAACATTTAAGAATTTGGGAGTCATATTTAAATTAAAGCCCTTATCTCATACTGTCGTACTCTGCATTTCCATCCTTTTTACGTGTCTCTTCCATGCCGGAGTTCGTCACTTGACCCTCATCACCGTATGATGGTTTATGATCATCTCATACCAATCGTTTTTCTTGTAACACCCTTTCTTACCATCACCTTCCCACATAGATCTCTTATCTAGAATTACTAACGAAGGGATATTTTACTGGAAATATCTATGCCCTCATCCTTCTTGTTGAACGTCTTTCATTTGTAACTACAAGCATGGAATGCCCTACTTTTCCTCATACCCCAACTTTGAAGTTTTGAAGTCTCTCTTTCCTCACAGCCTAAATAGATTCTCTCGGCCCTTTCCAAAAGCTACTTCGTTCTCTGCTTTGTTATTTTCCCGATCAACATGTCTGATAAGCACTCTCCCCACTATTTCTACATTTTCTCCCAATCCATAGGAAGACACACGTATACCATATACGGAATTATCCTGCAATAGTGTCACCAGTCCATTACATTTCGGAATTATCCATTTACGATCATTCCAACCACAAGTTGAGAATTGTAAGCCTTAATAGATCTTTTACCTATATGGTACCTTTCAGATATCTCACCCATATGGTATCTCTCTAATAGTCCCGGAGTGATCCTTATGGTCTGGTAATTTATCACCTGCATTTCTCTCCTTCATATTTTTTAACCTGAAATGAACCAGCCGCTCTTCAGGTCCCTTGTAGACAGGTTCAAAATAGGTTTTGCGGTCCTTGCTGCAGGGCTTCCTAACCATCTTGCCCCCCCCTTTCTTGTGGATGGGCACCCTCTTCAGCTGCATGCCACTCGGAATCTAAAATTTTGATTGGCTACACCTCTTGCAGAACCAGTCACCTTATTCCCCGTGTCATTTCACCTCTCAATATTGGTACTTCAAAATCACTAAAATGCAGAAGCTGGAAGGAAAAGGTGGCCCAGAACAACAACGACCACGATAGTGGCCTCTCCGAAAGTTGTTGTTGCCCCTATAATAATTGTTGTTATTGTTATTCCTAGTTCGATTGGTATTGGGACCACGACCTCCGAATTTTGACGAAGAACCAACAAAAGTGTCGAATGGCGAACTAGTTGTGGCGAACAATTTGCTGCAGTGGCGGCGTAAGCTTAAGAGCAAATGAAGCTCCTCTAAAGTGGTCGGTTGAGGACGAGTGTGAATGGTCATCTGGGAGCCCATTCAATGTATAAAGAACAATATGTTATTCATCTACAGGTGAAGATCCGACACTGAAGTTATCCACCGTTTGTTTGACCGTGACTAAATAATCTTTCATGGGAGTTGAATTCTTTTGAATTTGTTGCAAATCAGATTTAAGTTGCAGGATATTGGTGCGAGCCATGAAAGTATAACGACATTCAAGAAGACGCCAAGCTTCCCGTGCAAAGTTGGTTTCAAGAAGATAGGGAAGAATTGAGTCACTAACTATAGCGATGATGCAACGAATAATTTGTTGGCCATGAATCAACCATTTGTTGTATGCTGCATTTGGAGTCAGCATATCAAAGGCATCCTTCACTTCTTCGGGTAAGATGAGTGTGCCATCAATGTATTTTACAATGCAATGGGTTGTGAGAGCGGTGTGAAACTGTTGTTTCCATATAAGATTTAGATTCAAAGCTTACTTTCTATAAAGGCTTAAAGCCTAATATAAAGAGATGGGTACAAAGACCTACAGACGTGTCAAATGTGGACACTGTTACAACTTATCCAAAATAACCATAAGGGATCGATACAAAGTTAAACTCATATACTAAAACTGTGTACATGCTATTAAATGACACATTATTTACTTCACACCTGAAATATTTTGTTATCTCTTGAACCTATTGCTCAGCTGCAGCCACCCCGATTAGTTTTGATTTGTTCGAGTTATCAAATGCCCGCTTCATAGCACATGACATTATACTCTATCTTTTTTAACAATATGTCTTGCACTTGCTAAAAATAAGTACTTAGATAAAAAATCCAAGTACTATTATTGGAAGGCTTGAACTGCGAGATAAAGCCTCAATACCTTTAGCATTGATTGAGTAAGTTGCTTAAGCCGTTTGGAATTAAGAGGAATATGACCTTTCACATTTTAGTGATTTTGAAGTATCAATTGTGAGAGGTGACATGACACAGGGAATAAGGAAGGTGACTAGTTCAACAAGATGTGTAGCCAATATAAATTTCAGATTCCGAGTGGCATGCAACTGAGAGGGTTCCTGTGACGACCCGACTTGTCCAATCCTTAAAGGTATAGGAAAGGTTGGTTCATCAACTTATTGATTTCTCAATAAGCCGTAACAAATAGAAGCCGGCAGGATAACATAGATCTAAACAGAGGCAAAGTTAAGAATAGGCAAGAACAAAAGCTCAAATAAAATAATATATCACCCTGAGGAACCAAGAAGAACCATTGGTGATGGCCAATCCAAAACACCTAAAATAATGGTTCCTAATGATGGTCTCTCGAGTGATATCAAAAAGATAAAACAATGGCCTTTGGCTCATAATTAAGAAATAATTCTAAATAAAAGTACAAAAAATGACAACTAAAATTCAAGGGAAGAACTCCTCAGCAGGCGTCTCCAATTCCTCCTCAGGAATGTAATTGGAGTCCTCTGGATCAAGATCCTCCGTTCCCAAGTCAGTCTCAACACCTGTGATGTATAGTCGGGGTGAGCTAACATCGAAGCCTAATAGAGGAAACATGTCTAATTTCATTTTATCATAAGTAAAGGTTTTCAAAGACATAAATCAGATCATTTGTGGTTTTCAAAATATGCATTGCAAGCTGAATCTCTAATTCTAAGTAGAAAGCTAAAAGCTGAAACAATGTATCTGATGTTTTTAAATTTATTGAATTAGGCATGCTTCTTGTCATAAATTTATAACTTAAAATAATCTCCCAAATTACATACTAGCATGAGAGCAAAAAAGTCAATGATGGGAAACCCTACTGACCATCGTCGTTCATGAACCCTTTTTCGGAAGTGAAACAAGCCCCTACGTACTGAGGGTAACTTGCACACGCATAATACCGTCAACACGGCTGGAAGAATCTAGGGTTTCGTTCTTATGTGCCTCAAATCGAATGCAAATGCTAAATATATCAAAACTTGTATACATAATATATTTACGGATTTTCGGAGTTCTGATTCGGAGTTCAAAGTTCAAAAGTTCAATTTTTCTGAGTTCTTAATCATATCTAAGTTTCAAAGTTCTGATTTGTGTCATATTTCAGAGTTCTTGATCATACTGTGTCAAACAAACTTTCGGAAATTCGTGCTTTATACAAAACAACCTAAATTTATAATAACATGCAAATCAGGTTTAGGTTCCCCTACCTCAACCCAAAGCGATTCAAAACACACAAGGAAGTTCTCACAAAAGACTCTCTACCATCAACCCTATAAGGATTAACACTACAAGTGTCAATAGAGGTCCAAAAGTAAAACCCGCAAGCTATCCAACAAAAATTCCGACAAAAATTCAAAGGCCAGAAACAGGGAAAAATTCGACCCCCGAATTCAAATTTGATGGTCAAATTTGGAATTCGATGGTCGAAATAAAATTCGACCCTCGAATTCCCAAAACTGCATTAGGCTATAAAAACCCAATTTCGACCCTCGAATTTCAATTCGATGGTCGAATTTCAAATTCGACCCTCGAATTCAAATTCGACCCTCGAATTTCTCCAGGTCTGTCTTTGTTTCGAATTAGATCTTCAGACCCGTTTGCTCATTCAACCACAGTTTGTTTATCTTAATAAAAATCACTAAAAATCTACTCTAAGCAAAGCTAAAACTATTTAACTCAAAGAGGTTTAAAAGCCTACCTCTTGAAGTTTAGTCCTTCGATCCCGTTGCACAAAATTCAAGCACCGGAACTAATCTTCGAGGTTTAGTAGGCCTGGCCCTCCAATCAGTCCATTCTAACCTTGCTCCCAGAGCAACAGGTCAGACCCACACAAAACTCTCCTCTCCCCTATTGTGACAACCCGACTTTTCCCCTTCTCGTAAATGGGAAAGGTCGCGCCGTCGGATCACCTAACATGATCCTGTCATACAAGTGCATTGTGTACAAAGTGTTACATATGCGGAAGTGAATTGAATTAACTCTGATTCATAGAAATATGACAACAACTGATATTCATTCATTTATCTAAAGTGGCAAACTGAATAGGAATATAAACAGAAACCTATACCTGAAGTAGTTAGCTATCTTAAACCACACTGCTGTTTGTACATATTTAATGTTTAAAAACAAATCTCTCTCTCTCTCTCTAAAACCTCTCAAAGAAAGAAGTCCTTAGCAGAACTTTCCTCTCACCCTCCTTATCCTCCTTCTCGGACTGGTAGGTAGAATCAGCTTCGTGCTCAGGGTCACGAGCAATATCTGCAGCTAAGACATGAAGTCGTAGGATGAGCTATCATCAAAGCTCAGCAGGGACAATTACAATGCTAATTTATATGTTAGATTATCCATTCATGTCTAGATGCAAAATAAAATGAAGCACATATTATCTTATATTAGGTCTATTCTAGCATCAATATATCCTGGCAGTATATAACAGAACAAGCACTAACTTATGCAATTATTGTATCATGCTGATAATGCTAAAATATTTATGCTGACCAAATACGAGAACTGACAAGGAATCATGCGAGATAATATCAAGGAATCATGTTGAAACAAGGCATATACACAGATAAAAAATCAAGCTCCCGAGTCGCGGGATCACCTTTCAGGCTCCTGAGTTAGCGGGATCACATGAACCGAGAAAATCAAGCTCCCGAGTTAGCGGGATCACTTGCACCGGGATATTAAGCCCCTGAGCAAGGTTAACAGGGTCACTTGACTCAAGAAGTCAAGCCCTTGAGCTATGTTAGCAAGGTCACTTGACACGAGACTGGTCAAGCCCCTGGGCTAAGTTAGAAAGGACACTTGACTTAACCCAAACAAGCGATTATGAAGATGAGACCATGAACGAGATCAAGCATACGAGAACATCATTCAAGTATGCGGCATCATGTAATAACTTAAAATCATATCAAAGCTTACCCAACAAAATTGAACTTCACAGGCTTATTTATCATGAATATTAGCATACTGACATAGCATGTTCATATTAATTTCAATCTGGGCTAATAGTTTTAACAAAGTTGACTTATCAAAGCTGGAATAGAAAAGTTGAGCTCTTCAAGGCTGAATTTTCAAGGTTGAACTCAAAACAGAAATAACATGGTTTAAACATTAAACTTATCACCCTCAAGTCATGCTAAATCTTACTTAAACACCAAGCTATCATTCTCATTTCCATCAAAACCTGCTAGCTATCATCCTCACATCATTGCCATATTTATGATTAAGATGGTACTAACATATTCCTCCTGAATAATTTCTTAAATGCACTGATCTTCTTTATCACATGGCTAAAACTGAACTGATATGCGTATCAATTTCCTATTTATCCACCTGATTCTAATATTAATTTGCTTATCTAAACAAGAATCAGAAAACTCAATATAAATGAGGAAGGTAATTTCCCTACCGTAAGATCAAGCATGTGCATTACGTATGAGACTTGCTTGCAGTCATGTGCTTGCACGCATCCAAACGAAGTCATCGGCATGAGCGCGCTATGTGCACCATATACCTAGGATATATGGTCATAGTTTTAATATTTTTAATGGTTTATTAGGTCAACATAGACCCCAAATATGGACCATTTATGGTCTCAAGTCTCATGGTCAAACTTAGCAAGTCATCCCAGCACAAACTCTTGACAGAGCTGTCACTAAGTGCGTTAGATGTAGGGTTGCCACGACAAGCTTTGCAGCTGAGCATGTTGCCGTGATTTGTCACCAAATTTTGACCCCTTAAATGTTGGATTCAGAAATTTGTTCCTTCATGAATGTTGTAAGGCTCATTGCCCCTTTCCAAATCCTCAAGAATCGTGCCAATCCAAGTTCGGGATAAAAAGTTATGATCAAAATACTGACCAATGGTCTGAGGACAATGCTTGCTGCGGCAAGCCTATCGGGCTTGGCTTGCTAGGGTGTTTTCTGCTCCATTTTGGCTTCTTTTACTCAGGCAATTAGCTGGGTCTTTTATACATATAATCATCTAATATATTTCTTGTATATTTTGCATAAAACTTGAGTTTTCTTATTATTTTAAGTGCTGAAATTTCGGTGCATTTCTATAAGAAATATGGGTTTCGAAACCCATTGCAAGCAGTGCTTCATTGTGTTGCCAATTCGTTCTCAGGGAATCGACACCATAGACTGATACTTTATCATCAAGCAAATCCCAAGGAACTAATGTGTTGTTCGTTGTTCGTTGTACCTTTTGGTGGATTCGTGGTTACGATAATGCCGAACGTGTGTCAGTGTCGAGTTCGTCGAGCTCGTGAGAACAAAGGCTGCAATGAACTCTTCGCGACCCAGCGACTGCCTTCGCACTCCTCGCGATTAAATTACAAGTCACCTTGTGATCCAAGGTTTTGAATCCACTGGTGTGGGAGGGGTGCAAGGACAATGGTGCAAGGGAAGTGGGTTTGAAATTTGCTTTAATGGCTATGTTTGTTATAGTTACAGGATTTGTTTGCTATGAATTGAAATGAGGAAGATGAAGGGAGTTGTATTTGCTTTTATCCCAGAGTTGCTGCACTTTACTTGAATGAAAATGCATTGGTGACTCATTTGAGTCGTGTAGTCATACGAAATACAAAGCAGCTGATAAGCCTCTTGGGTCTTAATTCCATACTAGGCTAGCACATGGTAGTTAAATGTATCCCATAACAGACAAAGAAGGCTATCCTTGTATATGAGTCATATACACTATTGCAGTGTATAAGCTATTTGAACTAAGTTCCCATGTAAGGCCCATATGGGCATGTCTTGGTATAAACAGATACGCCAAAAGAGGTTTATCCTCTATATAAAGATCATACAAGCTTTTATGTGTATTTTGTATAAGTGGAGAAGACAAAATAGGCTGATATGACACTTGTTTCACTTGACTTATATTGGGCTGGGCTAACTTAGTAGTCATATCTTTTAGCTCAGCAAAGTTTTTGAAAGATACTATCACACTTATATCACACTTTTATACATAGGAAATTTTACTTGTGCTAATATTGACGGGACCACCACATCTTATTGTTTTATCCTAGACCATTTAGGGACGGTGGTAGGCATATGCCTGATCGGGCTTTTATCTATTCCACGAAGTGTAACAAACGCACAACTGTTACATTCTCCCCTACTTAAGGGATTTTCGTCCTCGAAAATTATAGAAGGCGAAGTGAGATCAGATTTGGTTATATGTTGAAGGCATACCCCATTATAAGATAAAGTAAACATGACTAGGTAATAATGGCATATAACAGATTTAGAACAATATAAAATAAACTAAATCATGTGTAGTCTCATGTGCCAGTATATAGTGTATCAAAATCGAAGACCCATCTATTTCTCTACTTCTAATTTATATATAATTATACAGGCAATGCGTACGAAATTTTTATATATATCATATGTAGTAAGTTATTTGAACAAATTCAATAAATGATGTACCTTAGGAAAATTACTGAGCTCAAATATCATCTTCGCATACCTAGGTAGCCTAGTGTGAACTGTGATTCTTCCATTGGACCAATACGAGTGAAATACGTTTTGTTCTCAAGATTTGGTCTCTGTGATCCAATATCTGAGTTGACTCTTCAGTCACTGGTAACTCTTCTTGAATATCCAGTGGCAGATAATTCAACACGTGGGTTGGAGCACTAACGTACTTCCTCAGCATAGACATGTGGAATACATCGTGTACGCTGGGTAAATGTGGAGGTAACGCAACTCGATATGCTACCTCACCAACTTTGCCCAAAACTTGGAATGGTCCAATATAATAAGGACTGAATTTGTCTTATTTCCCATAGTGTATCATACCTGCTTTGTCAGAGATATTTTGATAAAGACATGCTTGCCGATCTGTACGGTATATGGTAGAGATCAGCATAACTCTTCTGCCGACTTTAGGCACTCTTCAGTCGCTCACGAGTGATGTGTACAACTACATTGGTGCTTTTGATCAAGTCAGGGCCTAAAATCAAATGCTCTCCAGCTTCTTCCCAGTTAATCGGAGATTTACATCAGTGTCCATACAATGTCTCGAATGGTGCTATGTCGATGCTCGGTTGGGAGCTATTATTATATACGAATTCGATCAGGGGTAAGTGCTTATCCCATGATCCTTGGTAATCCAGCATATAGGCCATTTACCGTTTCCGTCTGACCGTCGGTCTGAGGATGAAATGCAGAACTGAATTCCAACTTGGAACCCATTTCTTCTTAGAAATTCTGCCAGAACCGGGAGGTATATAACGGATCGTGATCTGACACGATGCTCACTGGTATCCCATGTCGTCTGACTATCGCTCTTAGATAGACGTTGACCAATTTCGATGCTTCACGCCACTCCACCAAAATATCTTCTTTAAGTCCTGATAAATTTTCGTGCTACCAGGATGAATTGCATAGGCTGACTTATGACAAGAAATTCGTAGTGATCATATCATGCCTGGAGGGCTATCCGTCTTTGAAATATCTTCCGCTTTCACCTTCATCTGGTGATAACTCGATCATAAGTCAATCTTCGAGAACCATCGTGCTCTTTGTAAATGATCATAGAGATCGTCAATTCTGGGGAGCGAATAACAATTCCCAATTGGCAGTTTATTTAATTGACGATAATCAATGCAAAGACGCATTGACCCATTTTTTTTATTTACGAACAATACCGGTGTGCCCGTGCCTCACGGAGACACACTCGGTCTGATAAACCATTTGTTAATCCTTGCATATTGAGTATATCGAGTAAGATCACTCGGCTACTGCTTCATAGTCGTCGTGACCTTGGATTACGACAATGATTGATCGACATACCATGCTAGTAGTGACAGATTGTCTAGTCGGTGCCTCATACAACAAGTAGACATCCTCTGGATACAATTGCAAGGTATCTAATGTATATATATACTAGTGTTAGCTAAATTGTGTCAACTTAGCAAATTATAAATTTATCATTTCTAAAACAGATGAAAAGAAAACAATATACTAGATGTACACTAGATGTACACATATATAAATTAGTTACCTAGATGCACCTTTAAATAACTTATAACTAAATAGTTCCAATGCCTTAGATAATATCGTTGCTAGTTTGCGCATCTTTTGCCGTTTTTTATGTCATTCCCACTATCTCTGGGCAATCCTTAATCCGATCTCCCATCACACCACAACGAAAGCACGCCCCAGACGCTCTACGGCATTCATCCATGTTATGTGTCTTCTCACATTTTTCACAGAATGCTAATGGAATGGATGAAGAGGTGCGTGAAGTTTGTGGAACTCTGAACGCTCCCGTTATAGTAGGGTTCGAGTGCCGGAATGACCCCTAAGGTGTAGATATAGTCGGTTTTGGATAAACACCTGGAGTAGGTTGCTGAGATTCGGGTGTCGTCTTTTTCATTTTCATCGTAGGGCAATCTTTTATCAGATGTCCTAGTCTGCCACATCTGAAACACTCACCTGTGGCCCACCTATATTTTCCCCTCTTGTGTGGTATTTCACACCGTGAGCATGACTCAACGAGTGTATGCAAAGAAGTGTGTGCAGTGGGCAGTATTATTACTGTAACTCCGTCTGTTGGGCCATCGTTTTGACCATTGTCTTCAGTAGTTGCTTAGTTTGTTCATGATCATTCTTCCTAGCATGCGTGGTCTTAGCTCTTTTGCTATTTGCCATATTGAGTCTCTGACTTGAAAAAAATCATGTATTAACAATGATTATGGTCATCATGAGCCCATGACTTGCCAAAAGTTACATCCTAACTTGGATTCTACCGGCATACTTCGATCACTATTGACCGAGTACTTCAATCAAACGTGGTCGTAAAGATCCACAATCTATGCTCTAAACAGAACCTACTGCCATAGCCTTCAGTCCCTCTAAAACCTAAAGCCTAGGCTCTAATACTGAACAAAAATCAGAAGTCTTGCCATATATTCGTGCCAGAGTTAAGTCTCCAAAGACTTAACGCCGGACTCTGATACCACCTGTGACAGCCCGTCTTTTCCCCTTCTCGTAAATGGGAGAGGTCGTGCCGTCGGATCACCTAACATTATCCTATCATACAAGTGCATCGTGTACAAAGTGTTACATAAGCAGAAGCGACTTTTCCCCTTCTCATAAATGGGAAAGGTCACGCCGTCGGATCACCTAACATGATCCTGTCATACAAGTGCATCGTGTACAAAGTTTAACATATGCAGAAGCGAATTAAATTAACTCTGATTTTTACGTAGAAATATGGCAGAAACTGATATTCATTCATTTATTTAAAGCGGCAAAATGAATAGGAATATAAACAGAAACCTATACCTGAAGTAGTAAGCTATCTTAAACCACACTGCTGTTTATACATGTTTAATGTTTAAAAACAAATCTCTCTCTCTCTCTAAAACCTCTCAAGGAAAGAAGTCCTTAGCAGAACCTTCTTCCTCACTCTCCTTGTCCTCCTTCTCAGACTGGTAGGTAGAATCAGCTTCGTGCTCAGGGTCACGAGCAATATCTGCAGCTAAGACATGAAGTCGTAGGATGAGCTATCATCAAAGCTCAGCAGGGACAATTACAATGCTAATTTATATGTTAGATTATCCATTCATGTCTAGACGCAAAATAAAATGAAGCACATATTATCTTATATTAGGTCTATTCTAGCGTCAATATATCCTGGCAGTATATAACAGAACAAGCACTAACTTATGCAATTATTGTATCATGTTGACAATGCTGAAATATTCATGCTGACCAAATACGAGAACTGACAAGGAATCATGCAAGATAATATCAAGGAATCATGTTAAAACAAGACATATACACGGATAAAAAAATCAAGCTCCCGAGTAACGGGATCGCCTGTCAAGCTCCCGAAATAGAGGGATCACTTGAACCAAGAAAATCAAGCTCCCGAGTTAGCGGGATCACTTGGATCGGGATATTAAGCCACTGAGCAAGGTTAACAGGGTCACTTGACTCAAGAAGTCAAACCCTTGAGCTATGTTAGCAAGGTCACTTGACATGAGACTGGTCAAGCCCCTGGGCTAAGTTAGCAGGGTCACTGGACTTAACCCAAACAAGCGATTATGAAGATGAGACCATGAATGAGATCAAGTATGCGAGAACATCATTCAAGTATGCGACATCATGTAATAACTGAAAATCATATCAAAGCTTGCCCAACAAAACTGAACTTCACAGGCTTATTTATCATGAATATTAGCATACTGACATAGCATGTTCATATTAATTTCAATCTGGGCTAATAATTTTAACAAAGCTGACTTATCAAAGCTGGAATAGCAAAGTTGAGCTCTTCAAGGCTGAACTCAAAACAGAAATAGCATGGTTTAAACATTAAACTTATCACCCTCAAGTCATGCTAAATCCTACTTAAACACCAAGCTAACATTCTAATTTCCATCTAACTGAATTAGCATTACTGATCTTGCATGCTTATATGTCATGAAAACTAGCATACTTAATTGAGTTAACTACTGATCAATTCCGAACTTATCAAAGCTGAACTATCATGTTCATACTACTTCAAAATTGAGCTTCTTATTCTGAACTAAGAGTTTAACAAAACTGAATTTAATAAAGCTGAATTCTTTAAGACTGAATTTATCAAAACAATATGAGGATGGTCCTACTAATCATCTCTAAACACCACACTTGTTATCCTTATTTCTTAACCTTAAGTCTAGCATATCTATTCATACAAAAGTAAATATTACATCACATCTAGTAAACTCAAAACTAACTTAAGTAGCATAATGCACTATATTCATCAAAACCCACTATCTATCATCCTCATAAACATCATTGCTATATTCATGATTAAGATGGTACTAACATATTCCTCCTGAATAATTTCTTAAATGCACTGATCTTCTTTATCACATGGCTAAAACTGAACTGATATGCGTATCAATTTTCTATTTATCCACCTGATTCTAATAATAATTTGCTTATCTAAACAAGAATCAGAAAACTCAATATAAATGAAGAAGGTAATTTCCCTACCGTAAGATCAAGCCTGTGCGTTACGTATGAGACTTGCTTGCAGTCATGTGCTTGCACGTATCCAAACGAAGTCATCAACATGAGCGCGTTATGTGCACCATATACCTAGGATATATGATCGTAGTTTTAGTATTTTTAATAGTTTATTGGGTCAACATAGACCCCAAATATGGACCATTTGTGGTCCCAAGTCTCATGGTCAAACTCAGCAAGTCATCCCAGCACAAACCCCTGACAGAGGTGTCACCAAGTGTGTCAGATGCAGGGTTGCCGTGGCAAGCAACATAGGTTACCGGGGCAAGCTTTGTAGTTGAGCATGTTACCGCGACATGTCATCAATTTTTGACGCCTTAAACGTTGGATTCAGAAATTTTTTCCTTCATGAACGTTGTATGGCTCATTGTCCCCTTTACAACGCATCAAGAATCTTGCCAATCCGAGTTCGGGATCAAACGTTATGATCAAAATACTGACCAATGGTCTGAGCACAATGCTTGCTGCGACAAGCCTGCAAGGTTGCCGCGACAAGCCTATCCGGCTTGGCTTGCCGGGGCGTTTTCTGCTCCATTTTGGCTTCTTTTACTCAGGCAATTGGCTGAGTCTTTTATACATATAATCATCTAATATATTTCTTGTATATGTTGCACAAAAATTGAGTTTTCTTATTATTTTAAGTACTGAAATTTCGGTGCATTTCTATAAGAAATATGGGTTTCGAAAGCCATTGCAACCTGTGCTTCATTGTGCTGCCGATTCGTTCTCAGGGAATCGACACCATAGACTGATACTTTATCATCAAGTAAATCCCAAGGAACTAATGTGTTGTTCGTTGTTCGTTGTACCTTTTGGTGGACTCATGGTTATGATAATGCCGAACGTGTGTCGGTGTTGAGTTCGTCGAGCTCGTGAGAACGAAGGCCGCAATGAACTCTTCACGATCTAGTGACTGCCTTCGCACTCCTTGCGATTAAATTACAAGTCACCTTGTGATCCAAGGTTTTGAATCCACTAGTGTGGGAGGGGTGCAAGGACAATGGTGCAAGGAAAGTGGGTTTGAAATTTGCTTTAATGGCTGTGTTTGTTATAGTTGCAGGATTTGTTTGCTATGAATTGAAATGAGGAAGATGAAGGGAGTTGTATTTTCTTTTATCCCAGAGTCACTGCACTTTTCTTGAATGAAAATGCATTGGTGACTCATTTGAGTCGTGTAGTCATACGAAATACAAAGCAGCTGATAAGCCTCTTGGGTCTTAATTCCATACTAGGCTAGCACATGGTAGTTAAATGTATCCCATAACAAACAAAGAAGGCTATCCTTGTATATGAGTCATATACACTATTGCAGTGTATAAGTTATTTGAACTAAGTTCCCATGTAAGGCCCATATGGGCATGTCTTGGTATAAACAGATACGCCAAAAGAGGTTTATCCTCTATATAAAGTTCATACGGGCTTTTATGTGTATTGTGTATAAGTGGAGAAGACAAAATAGGCTGATATATGACACTTGTTTCACTTGACTTATATTGGGCTGGGCTTACTTAGTAGTCATATCCTTTAGCTCAACAAAGTTTTTGAAAGATACTATGACACTTATATCACACTTTTATACGTAGGAAATTTTACTTGTGCTAATATTGACGGGACCACCACATCTTATTGTTTTATCTTAGACCATTTAGGGACGGTGGTAGGCATATGCCTGATCGGGCTTTTATCTATTCCACGAAGTGTAACAAACGCACAACTGTTACATTCTCTCCTACTTAAGGAATTTTCGTCCTCGAAAGTAAAAGAAGGCGGAGAAGTGAGATCAGATTTGGTTATATGTTGAAGGCATACCCCATTATAAGATAAAGTAAACATGACTAGGTAATAATGGCATATAACAGATTTAGAACAATATAAAATAAACTGAATTATGTGTAGTCTCATGTGCTAGTATATAGTGTATCAAAATCGAAGATCCATCTATTTCTCTACTTCTAATTTATATATAATTATATAGGCAATGCATACAAAATTTTTATATATATCATATGTAATAAGTTATTTGAACAAATTCAATAAATGATGTACCTTAGGAAAATTACTGAGCTAAAATATCATCTTCGCATTCCTAGGTAACCTCATGTGTATTATGATTCTTCCATTAGACCAATACGAAATTTTGTTCTCAAGATTTGGTCTCTGTGATCCAAAATCTGAGCTGAATCTTTAGTCACTGTTAACTCTTTCTGAATATCCAGTGGTTGATAATTCAACACGTGGGTTGGAGCACTAACGTACTTCCTTAGCATAGACATGTGGAATACATCGTGTACGCTGGATAAATATGGAGGTAACGCAACTCGATATGCTACCTCACCAACTTTGCCCAAAATATGGAATGGTCCAACATAACAAGGGCTGAATTTGTCTTATTTCCCAAAGTGTATCATACTTGTTTTGTCAGAGATATTTTGATAAAGACATGTTTGCCGATCTGTACGGTATATGGTAGAGATTAGCATAACTCTTCTGTCGACTCTAGGCACTTTTCAGTCCCTCACGAATGACGTGTATAACTACATTGGTGCTTTTGATCAAGTCAGGGCCTAAAATCAAACGCTCTCCAGCTTCTTCCCAGTTAATTGAAGATTTACATTGGTGTCCAGACAATGCCTTGAATGGTGCTATGCCGATGCTCAGTTGGGAGCTATTATTATATGCTAATTCGATCAGGGGTAAGTGCTTATCCCATGATCTTTGGTAATCCAGCTTATAGGCCATTTACCGTTTCCGTCTGACCGTAAGTCTGAGGATGAAATGCAGAACTGAATTCTAACTTGTAACCCATTTCCTCTTGGAATTTCTGCCAGAACCGGGAGGTATATAACAGATCGTGATCTGACACGATACTTACTGGTATCCCATATCGTCTGACTATCGCTCTTAGATAGATATCGACCAATTTCGATGCTTCACGCCACTCCACCAAAACGTCTTCTTTAAGTCCTGATACATTTTCATGCTATCAGGATGAATGACATAGGCTAACTTATGACAAGAAACTCATAGTGACCATATCATGTCCGGAGGGCTATCCGTCTTTGAAATATCTTCCGCTTTCACCTTCATTTGGGGATAACTCGATCGTAAGTCAATCTTCGAGAACCATCGTGCTCTTTGTAACTGATCATAGAGATCGTCGATTCTGGGGAGCAGATAACTATTCGCAATTGGCAATTTATTTAATTGACGATAATCAATGCAAAGACCCATTAACCCATCTTTCTTCTTTACGAACAATACCAGTGCGCCCGGGCCCCACGGGGACACACTCGGTCTGATAAACCCTTTGTCAATCCTTGCATATTGAGTATATCGAGTAAGATCACTCGGCTACTGCTTCATAGTCGCCGTGACCTTGGATTATGATGATGATTGATCGACATACCATGTTAGTAGTGACAGATTGTCTAGTCGGTGCCTCATACAACAAGTAGACATCCTCTGGATACAATTGCAAGGTATCTAATGAATATATATACTAGTGTTAGCTAAATTGTGTCAACTTAACAAAATATAAATTTATCATTTCTAAAATTGATGAAAAGAAAACAATATACTAGATGTACACTAGATGTACACATATATAAATTAGTTACCTAAATGCACCTTTCTCATAAACAATTTAAATAACTTATAATTAAATAGTTCACATGCCTTAGATAATATCGTTGCTAGTTTGGGCATCTTGTGCGGTCTTTGATGTCGTTCCCACTATCTCTTGGCAATCCTTAATTCGATGTCCCATCATACCACAACAAAAGCACGCCCCAGACGCTCTACGGCATTCATCCATGTTATGTGTCTTCTCACATTTTCCACAGAATGCTAATGGAATGTATGAAGAGGTGCGTGAAGTTTGTGGAACTTCGAACGCTCTCGTTATAGTAGGGTTCGAGTGTCGGAATGACCCCGAAGGTGTAGATATAGTCGGTTTCGGATAAACACCTGGAGCAGCAAGGACCACAAAACCTATTTTGAACCTGTCTATAAGGGACCTGAAGAGCGGCTGGTCCATTTGGGGTTAAAAAATATAGAGAATGGAAAAAAATGAAGGAGAGAGATGCAGGCAAGGTTTCAAATATCGGTATCGGTCATCGGATCGGTCAGCCTAAAATCGATCCGGATCGGGATCAGCGGATCGGATCGGGCGATCCCAGCGCCAAAAATGTTTAAGGGCAAAATTACAATAATTAAACATTTTTTACTATTAGCTGCCAAATAGGTTGTTCAAATCAGTCACTAATAGTCTATTTTTATGTACAATTCATGATACGCCATAATTTTACATTTACAACTCCCACATTAAGCAAAACAATAGCCCAATTATACTTAAAAATATAAGTACAATACCTTTTGAGTGCATTAAGCATCTAGTTTGGCTCTCAATAGCTTCGTGTACAAAATGATCAGAAAACTTTAAAAATATATTTTTTTGTTTTTTCTTTTTGTTCTCCACTTGAAGTGGATTTATGGTATTAAAAAAAAATTCACAATAAAATAGTCAATTAATAAGCACGATACTTAATTTATTATAAACAAATATTTGTAAGTTTGAAAAAAAAGCAGAGATCACTCCAAAATATACTCAATAAACATAAATATGGGAATAAAAAAAAATTAAACTAGAATGTTAATGTACTAGAGTACCATTCAAAAAAAATTGTTAACATATTAAAGAGGATCCCAAGTCCACAACTTCCATGATTTATCAAGTAAGAACCTCATGACTCTCTATTGTCATTTGGTGGCGCATCAAGGGGACCTGTGTCAATATGGCGAAGAAATGCATCACTACACTGAGGAACTTGAACATCATCTCGAGAAGGAATTATAGGAGCTGTATTGCCATTGACAGGAGGTTGTGAATAAGGATGACAATGGAAAGTCTGATGCCCAATTGCGCCAAGTTGAGCAGTGAATGGTCCATAAGCCCATCCAGAAGTTTGTCTATAAGGCATAAAACTAGGACCTACGGGTTTGCCCTCATCATTTACCCGACTATGTAGATCATCACACCAATTATTCATGTTGTACCCATCCGTAGGCACCCTGCCAGCATCGTAAGTAGTGTGACTATCCTCCTCAGTTGATCCACGTCTATCACCACTAATAGTAAAGTGGTAATTTCAGGTTCGTTGCGGCTATCATTATCATTATCATTATTATCTTCATCATCATTCATTATCATTGACTGACTAACAAATCGTCTTTTCAATCTTGATGTTGATAATTTTTCTCCATCATTGCGACCGCCTAATTCTTCATCTAACCAAGAGTTCGGTTGACCATCCAAAACTGGAGCCTCTTTCTCAGACAACCATGCATTTAGAGGATTGTCGTCTTCAAACAAATAGTCTAAATCTATTGGCTTGTAATCACTCTCTTTGTCCCTAATAAAATTACGAACCCTCAGTCTCATATTGTAGTGCACAAAAACTAAGTGATCTAGTTTTTCAGATGATAATCGATTTCTAGTTTTTGTGTATGAGAGAAAAGGTGCTCCAGTTTCTCTCACAACCTGATGCTGAACAGGTTTGACTTAAGATTCGTATAGCTATTTTTTGCAACTCTGGAGTATCTTCCCCATAAGTAGACCACCATCTATCTGAAAATTATAATAATTAAGAATCATTAATAAAAATTAGAACTAATAAATTACCTAATGAACTGAAAGCCAATATGACATAAAAATAAAATATGAATATACATACCTGTCGAGTACTCATACACTGCTTTTTTAGCATTTGATGAGCCAATTTCTTTTAGTTGATACTTGAAAGTGCTAATCTGATAAGAGATACAAAATGATTTTAGTTTCATAATAGTAAACTTAAAACAAAAATTAAACTTTTATAAATAATATTAAAATAAAGATATGCAAGGTTATGCAACTGAAAGTTGAAAAGCTTACTTGATCTATACCTTCGTTTTGAGCATTCACATATGGTTCCAGTTTTCTAATAACATTCTTTAAACTCTTTAAAATAATTAGATCCTTATCAAACTCTTCATTGTTGTGACAACCTGACTTTTCCAATCCCTTAGGTATAGGAAAGGCCGGTTCGCCAACCTATCGAATAAACGATAAGCCGGACAAACAGGGCACATATAAAAGTAAAGCGCAATAAATATCCATAGCTAAAATAAATGCGGAAGCAATTAAAAATAAAGAACCACCGATGATGGCCGACCATCATCAAAACATGGCTCATAACAGAAATCAACGTCGAGTATAAAACTATGATATCCAACTAAAATGGGCCCACAAATTCAAGTCTAACTCTCACCACCAATAAGAAAATTAGTAAGTTCTATACTGGGAAAAACTCCCCAGGAGGAACCTCAAGCTCTTCCTCAGGCATGTAGTCGATCGCCTCACATTACGAATAGCCACGTCGATTCTGAACTCGTGACGTATAGTCGCAGTGAGCTAACCAACAAAGCTCAGTAGAAGAAAGACATCTACGGAATTTTACTTTAACTAACATGGTTTCAAAACCAATACTGGAATATAACTTGTCAAACATATAAGCAGATAATAAACTGAATTTAGGTGCGGAAATCATATGTAAGATTTATTTCTAAATGTGTGAAAACAGTTTCAAGAATGTGATGTTTGATGTCTTAGTTTCTCTAACTTCTATATACAAAGTTCAGTAATTCATGACTTAATCCTCAACTTAAAATACCTCCCGAGTAAACTATATCTCGAGAGCAGGAATATAGCCGATGGGAACCCCTACCTACCATCGTCGTTCATGAACCCTTTTTCAGGATGCAACAAGCCCCTGCGTAATGAGGGAAACTTGTGCCAGGAAATTGTCCAGGAATTTTTGAGGGGTCGTTCAGGTCAATCATAAAACAAATGCAGATACTAATATAAATCAGATGCAAGTCTCTTATACATAGTTCAGGTTCTTGATTTCAGATTTTCAGAGCTTAAGCAGATTCAGGTTTCAGGATTCAGGTAGATTTAGATTTTCAGTCATTCATATCAATTTCAGTTTATAGATGTGATTTCAATGGCATATGCAAGTTCAAAGATTTTAATTCAAAATATCCATGCGAATTAAAATAGAATACTGTAAAGATGAGATTCTCCTACCTAAAACTCGGAGTTATGCGAAGTCAAGCAAGGTCCTATTGATGGCCTCTCGCCCTCAATCTACATCACAATATACGTTCATGCATTAAGATTAACTCTAATTACTAATAATATAGACCTATTTAAGTGTTTCCTCAAAAACAAGTCAAAACAGGCAAGTTGCGCCAATCCTAGAATTTGACGTAACATTTCCATATATTTTTGACCATCAAGACGATTGATCCACGAGTTGGTCAAAACATGAAAGTTGTATATTTTTCTATTATCTTTCCAATGCAAAATGAATCATCTAAATCAGAGTTCGGGAAAAAAATGTTATGACTAAAATACTAAGACAATGTCGGAGTTCGGTGATACCTCGCTCGAGCGATGATAATAGCTCGCTCGAGCGAGATCCATCAGAACATTCTCGCTCGAGCGATGACAAAAGCTCGCTCGACCGAGGGCAGAGAACGCCTTTTGAGTATTTTAGTGTATCCTCGCTCGAGCGATGATAATAGCTCGCTCGAGCGAGCTACAGCTACGCGATTTCGCTCGTTTTCACTCGAATCGAAACCCATACATCCCAAAGCAAAACCCATTGCTAATCTAATGATTTTAATCAAAAAGTTTAATTAAAACGTACCTTTAATCTAAGGATTCCTAGATTAGAAATGAGTCACGCGAATGGAGCTTCGGAACGAAATCGACGGTTTCCTCGACGATTTGCGCCGCGATCGATCCCATGAGTTCACAGAGACAACTCCAACACGTCCCCAATGATCTCAACCTCTCCCAATAGCCAACTACGAATCCAAGGTTGATTTAAGTTCTTTATAAGGTTCAAGTGTTTTCAACAAGGAGGGTTCTAGAGAAGGAGGTTTTCTAAACCGATCTCCTACGATGATTGAAGAAGAGAGAAGACGGAGTTTTACATGGTTGGATAACTATCAAACGACTACGGTTCTTCACGGCACTCACGTCTCTTCCTCTCTTAACAAAACCTAGTATAATACGGGAATGCAATTCCTTCTTATAATAGGATTGCTCACAAAGTTAAGCACACACACACCTCTTATGTATTATATACTTCTAATTTTAAAACTCAAGCCCGGTGTTGAGCGGCCACACCGAGGTCGGTGCATAACTTTCGCACGAGGGTCCAAATGGGCTCTAAATTAAAATCTGTCCGCACAATCACATCTAGATAAAAATTCAACACAAATGGTGACGTCGGTTGCCGAGCCGAATACACACACGGGGTCAGTCTAACTCGGGTTCAAAATACGGGTCTTTACATTCTACCCTCCTGAGGAATTTTCATCCTCGAAAATGTACGGATAGCTAAACCGAACTGCGGTAAGTCCTTATCCTAACACCAGTATAAAGCAAAATCGAAACAGTCTAAAGTCTAAAAGAACTTTGGTCGCGATGCGGTAGGCTTCACTAAGCACACTTTCAAGGGTCAGGATCCGTAGTAACCTGGATGTACTGCGTGTGGCATCTCATACTGCCATAGAGGATTGCATCCGTACATGGATGCATACCTTCCCAAGTGTCACGTGCCTGGAAACATACTTCACCATGACACAAACCTAGCACACACACCTACCTCACCCTTTTGGTAATTATTTGAGCAGAAATTTCAGATGTTAGAATCGAATACTTATTCAGAAGCATGATCACATGCCTGATAACATGTTCTAACTGATGACACGGGTTCCAACAGACACACGGTTCTAACCGAGAATGAATAAATATGACATTTAAGATTTTATTGTGTGATCGTTATAGATATATATGTAAAGCATCGATGTTATGAACCAATTTAACATTGAAGATTTTGAAGAAATTCTCCTTTTTTTTTTTTTTTTTTAAAGAAGCAAATTCAAGAATTTAAAGGTACATATGGTTTTCTTACAAAACTATAGTTTACAATATACCTTCACTCGAAAAGTTGTGGAAATTACTCGCGAATCTCCGCTTCACGCTCCCATGTGGCTTCCTCTGAAGAATGGTTCCGCCACTTTACGAGTACTAAGGGAATGCTCTTTGTCTGTAAGATTTGTTCTTTACGATCCAAGATTCGTATCGGTTCCTCAACCAAGGATAGGTCTTCTTGGAGCTTAATGGGCTGGTAGTCCAATACGTGAGTCGGGTCCTTAACATATCTTCGTAACATGGACACGTGAAACACGTTGTGCATTTTCGATAGCTGCGGTGGCAAGGCTACTCGATAGGCAACCTCGCCGACTCGGCCCAATACCTCGAAAGGTCCAACATAGCGCGGACTCAACTTCCCACGCTTCCCAAAATGCATCACGCCTTTTGTAGGAGAGATTTTGACAAATACGTTATCTCCCACCTTAAACTCAACATGGTTCCTTTTCAGATCAGCATAGCTCTTCTGACGACTTTGAGTAATGCGTAGTCTCTCACGGATTAATCGAACTGTCTCGGTTGTATTCTCTACGATCTCGGGACCTAAAATGAGTTTCTCACCCACTTCTTCCCAATTAAGCGGAGACCTGCACCGTCGTCCATACAAAGCTTCGTAGGGTGCCATGCCGATGCTAGCCTGGTAACTGTTATTGGAGGCGAACTCGATCAGTGGTAAATGTTGGTCCCATGACCCCTGAAAATCCAACATGCAAGCACGTAACATATCTTCTATAATCTGATTCACCCTCTTAGTCTGCCCATCGGTCTGAGGATGGAATGATGTACTGTAATCGAGCCTGGAGCCCATTGCTTCTTGAAATCGTTGCCAAAACTGAGATGTGTACATCGGGTCTCTATCGGATAATTTATCGATCGTATACCATGCAGCCTAACTATCTCCTTGATGTATAATTCTGCGAGCTTGTTGGTGGTATACGACGTATTATAAGGAAGGAAGTGTGCGGCCTAAGTCAATCGATCCACAATGACCCAGATGGCATTGTGTTTTCTTAATGTTCTTGGCAATCCCAAAATAAAGTCCATAGAAATGGCCTCCCATTTCCACTGAGGTATCGGTAGTGGTTGCAACAGTCCTGCTGGATTTCGATGATCCACCTTTACTTGCTGACACACAAGACTTCTCGAGACATACACAGCGACATCTTTCTTTAAACCTCTCCACCAGAATCTTTTCTTTAAGTCCTGGTACATCTTGGTACTGCCAGGGTGAATAGCGTACATAGACTTATGAGCCTCTTCCAAAATAGTGTCCCGAAGCTCAGTACTAGTTGGTACGCATACCCGATTTCTAAACAACAAAGTGCCATCATCTTTGATAGAAAAATCTATTTTGCTTCCCCCAATCACATCCCGTCTGATAGCCATAAGTTTATCATCTGTCATCTGAAGTCTGCGAATGTTCTCATAGAGGGTGGAACGAATCACCAGCATAGCCATTAACGCACTTGAACCTTTTACGTCAAATCTCATGCTCCTTAGAGCCATATCTTCCAATAGATGCCATCGTCGCACCCTTGCGGTGAGATGTGATAACTGAGCAGAGAACTTTCGACTTAACGCATCTGCCGCTACGTTTGCTTTCCCGGGGTGGTACTGGATGGTACAATCATAATCTTTCAAGAACTCCATCCATCGGCGCTGTCTCATATTCAACTCCTTCTGTGAGAAGAGATACTTGAGGCTCTTATGATCGGTGAATATATCGAAGGTCTCCCCATAAAGGTAATGCCTCCAGATCTTGAGCAAAATCATCACGCCAACTCAAGATCATGCGTCGTAATTCTTCTCATGGTATTTTAGCTGTCTAGACCCATAAGCAATGACTCTCTCATTCTGGTTAAGCAGACAGCCTAAACCCCCATATGATGCGCCATCAGATATCGCAAAGCCTCCCCGCTGATGGTATAGCAATCTTGGCGATAATCAATCGTTTCTTGAGTTCCTGAAAACTTTGCTCACACTGTTCTGTCCAATCAAATTTAGTATTCTTCTTCGTAAGTTGTGTAAGATGACCTGATATCTTGGAGAATCCCTCCACAAACCTTCTATAGTATCCTGCCAAACCGAGGAAACTACGAACCTCTCAGAACGGTCTTTGCATTTGGTTTCCCAATTCATCACTGACTCAATCTTTGCTGGGTCAACTGTAATACCGGTCTCAGAGATAACATGGCCTAGGAAACTGACCTGCTCAAGCCAAAACTAACACTTACTAAGTTTTGCATATAACTGATGGTCTCTAAGGGTTTGTAGAGCCACTCGCAGATGTTCTTCTCGCGTCTTTGAATAGATGAGGATGTCATCTACAAAAACCACTACAGACTTGTCCAAATGTGATTTGAATATCCGATTCATCAAGTCCATAAATGACGCGGGTGCGTTTGTGAACCCAAATGGCATGACCAAGAACTCGTAGTGCCCATATCGGGTTCTGAACGCTGTCTTCTGTATGTCTTCAGACTTAACTTTCAACTGATGGTAGCCTGACCTCAAGTCGATCTTCGAGAAGAACCTTGCTCCTTATGGCGGTCGAACAGATCATCAATTCTTGGAAGTGGATAACGGTTCTTAATTGTCAACTTATTTAGCTAGCGGTAATCGATGCAAAGCTGCATTGAACCGTCTTTCTTCTTTACAAATAGAACCGGTGCTCCCCAGGGTGACACACTCGGTGTGATAAAGCCCTTATCTAGCAGTTCCTGAAGCTGCTCCTTCAACTCTTTCAATTTTGCAAGCGCCATTCAATACGGAGCTTTTGATACTGGTTCAGTACCCGGTGCTAACTCAATCGCAAACTCAATCTCCCTGTCAGGTGGTAATCCAGGTAGATCTTCAGGAAAAACATCTGAATACTCGCAAGCAATCATAATATCTGCAATATTTTTCTTCTCCTCCTTATGATCTTGCAAGTAGGCCAGATAACCACAACACCCGTTCCTCATCATACGGTCTGCTCGAATGGCAAAGATAAACGGTATCACACAAGATTTGACTCCACAAAATTGAAAAGATTTTCTCTTCGACGGGCGGAATGTTACGATCTTCCGAAGACAATCCACGCTCGCATGGTAAGTAGATAACCAATCCATCCCTAGTATCACGTCGAACCCTTCCATGCTCAAAATGATCAAATCAGCCACTGTCTCGTGGTCTTCGATCATCACAATCACTGATTGACACATGGTATCAGTGCTCACTGAGTTACCAGTAGGGACTGAGACTGCCAAGATGAAATCAAGGGCCTTGGGAATGATGCCCAACTTCTCAGCGAACAATGGAGTAATAAAAGAATGTGTAGACCCAGGGTCTATCAACACTCGCGCTTCGGTTTTGCTTACATCGCTCCCCTGATGCATAAAAAGGTTACCTTAGTTTAGACAAGCGTTTCAATTAAAATTTTCTAAGTATGTGTGTTCATCCATAACTTATTAACAAAATTTATTCAATATCAAGCAATTATATATAACAAATAAAATAAGAAGACATCTAAACTTTTAATAATACCTTGGATCACGTCGTTCGATTTTCCGGCTTCCTGAGCCGTCACGGCATAAGCTCGACCTTGAACAGTTGGTCGGGTCAATTTCTGAGTTGAAGCTGAAGCAGTTCTTCCCTTCTCCTCCTGAGGACAATCCTTAACCATGTGTCCGATTGTGCCACACCGAAAACACGCTCCAGTGTTCCTCCTGCAATCCTCGGTCTTGTGTGGTTTCCCACACCTTAGGCACATAGTGACCGAAACAAAAGATGGTGCACGAGAGGATCCACATGCCCAAGCTCCACTAGCCGTAGAACCCGCTGGTCGTACGGATTGCACAGGTGATGATGCTGTCAATCTCTGATAAGGGGTCGGTCCAGAAGAAAATGTTGGTATAGAAAATGCAGGTTGAATAAGGTTCACTGGCGGCTTTGTAAACTTGGCCCTCTTATTCTCATAAGTACCTGACTACCCTTGTACAACCTTGTCCTTGTTTGGCTGACTGCTTCTCAAGAACCGCTTTTGAATTTCTTCCTCTGCTATGAGGGCCTTTGACAGTACTCCTCCATATGTTTCCATTTCCCACAGCCACACTCTCCTGTATACTCGGCCTAAGACCCAGCTGAAATTTTTTGGCCTTCATCATATCGGTGGCCACATGTTGAGGTGCAAACCTCGAAAGTCGTGTGAACTCATCTCCATACTCACGCACTGACATTGTCCCCTACTTCAGCTCGATGAACTGAACTTCCATCTGATGCCTAACGATCTTGAGAAAGTCCTGATCGTTGAACGCCTCGATAAACTCAGCCCATGTCCAAGGAATATTGGGAAACTCCTGCTCCCTGTGTCTAGCCACGGACTTCCACCATGGTCCAACCTGTCCGTCCAGTTTGAAGGTTGCCCATCTAACCTTCTCGACATCGGTGCACTGAAGCACCTCGAAGATCTTTTCCGTCTCATCCAACCAACCTTCGGCTTCCATCGGGTCAGTCTGTCCAGAAAAATTTGGAGGTCTCATCCTCACGAATTGACAAATCGATGATTGTTGTTGTTGTCGGCGAAATCAGCTACGCTTCTTTGGGTGATTCGCGATCTGCTTTGAGCCATAGATGCGATCTCTGAGCAATGTTGGTGGCGGACTTTCCAACACTTGTTCCATTCTTTCACCACGACCTCTATCAACTCCGGCTCCTATAGGGGAAGCATTAGAACGGATGAAGGCAACTCCCTTGATGTCTGAAACACCTTCAGGAATGTCCTCTAAAGGCACCGTCCTACCTCTGCCTCTACCTCTAAATCTTGGGGCCATACTGATCTGTCATTGTGAACACCACAACATTAGTCAACATTGATTATAAAGACAATCACACACAGTACTAGTGATTCTGGACCTAACGACATGACTCTGATGCGAACTGTACCAGGTCACGGTTGGGTTCTCATGGGTCCTTAGAGAATCTAAAAACCATATCTCTGATACCAACTGTGATGACCCGACTTTTCCAATCCCTCAGGTATAGGAAAGGCCGGTTCGCCAACCTATTGAATAAACGATAAGCCGGAAAAACAGGGCACATATAAGAGTAAAGCGCAATAAATATCCATAGCTAAAATAAATGCAAAAGCAATTAAAAGTAAAGAACCACCGATGATGGCCGACCATCATCGAAACATGGCTCATAACAGCAATCAACGTCGAATATAAAATTATGATATCCAACTAAAATGGGCTCACAAATTCAAGTCTAACTCTCACCACCAATAAGAAAATCAGTAAGTTCTATACTGAGAAAAACTCCTCAGGAGGAACCTCAAGCTCTTCCTCAGGCACGTGTGGGATCAATCTCACGATACACGAATAGCCACGTCAATACACGAACACATGACGTATAGTGAGTGAGCTAACCAACAAAGCTCGATGAAAGAAAGACATCTGACATTTTACTTTAACTAACATGGTTTCAAAACAAATATCGAATATAGCTTGTCAAACATATAAGCGGATAATAAAGCGAATTTAGGTGCGAAAATCATATGTAAGATTTATTTCTAAATGTGTAAGATTTCAAACGGTCTGATGTTTGATGTCTTAGTTTCTCTAACTTCTATATGCAAAGTTCGATAATTCATGACTTAATCCTCAACTTAAAATACCTCCGAGTAAACTATATCTCGAGAAGCGGGGAATATAGCCGATGGGAACCCTACCTACCATGCGTTCATGAACCCTTTTTAGGATGCAACAAGCCCTGCGTAATGAGGAAACTTGTGCGGGGAATTGTTCGAGGAATTTTGAGGTCGTTGGTCAATCATAAAACAAATCACGGAATACTAATATAAATCGGATGCAAGTCTCTTATACATAGATTGGGTTCTTGATTTGATTTTTGAGCTTAAGCGATTCGGGTTTGATTCAGGTAGATTTAGATTTTCAGTCATTCATATCAATTTCAGTTTATAGATGTGATTTCAATGGCATATGCAAGTTCAAAGATTTTAATTCAAAATATCCATGCGAATTAAAATAGAATACTGTAAAGATGAGATTCTCCTACCTAAAACTCGAAGTTATGCGAAGTCAAGCAAGGTTCTATTGATGGCCTCTCGCCCTCAATCTATATCACAATATACGTTCATGCATTAAGATTAACTCTAATTACTAATAATATAGACCTATTTAAGTGTTTCCTCAAAAACAAGTCAAAACAGGCAAGTTGCGCCATTCCTAGAATTTGACGTAACATTCTCATATATTTTTGACCATCAAGACGATTGATCCACGAGTTGGTCAAAACATGAAAGTTGGAGATTGTTCTATTAGCTTTCAAATGCAAAATGAATCGTCTCAATCAGAGTTCAGGATAAAAAGTTATGACTAAAATACTAAGATAATATCGGAGTTCGGTGATACCTCGCTCGAGCGATGATAATAGCCCGCTCGAGCGAGATCCTTCAGAACATTCTCGCTCGAGCGATGACAAAAGCTTGCTCGAGCGAGGGCAGGGAACGTCTTTTGAGTATTTTAGTGTATCCTCGCTCGAGCGATGATAATAGCTCGCTCGAGCGAGCTACAGCGACGCGATTTCGCTCGTTTTCACCCTAATTGAAACCCATACATCCCAAAGCAAAACCCATGGCTAATCTAATGATTTTAATCAAAAAGTTTAATTAAAATGTACCTTTGATCTAAGGATTCCTAGATTAGAAATGAGTCATGCGAATGGAGCTTCGGAACTAAACCGACGGCTTTCTCGACGATTCGCGCCGCGATCGATCCCACGAGTTCACAGAGACAACTCCAACACGTCCCCAATGATCTCAACCTCTCCCAATAGCCAACTACGAATCCAAGGTTGATTCAAGTTCTTTCTAAGGTTCAAGTGTTTTCAACAAGGAGGGTTCTAGAGAAGGAGGTTTTCTAAACTGATCTCCTACGATGATTGAAGAAGAGAGAAGACGGAGTTTCACACGGTTGGATAACTATCAAACGACTATGGTTCTTCACGGCACTCACGTCTCTTCCTCTCTTAACAAAACCTAGTATAATACGGGAATGCAATTCCTTCTTATAATAGGATTGCTCAAAAAGTTAAGCACACACACACCTCTTATGTATTATATACTTCTAATTTTAAAACTCAAGCCCGGTGTTGGCTACACCAAAGTCGGTGCACAACTTTTACGAGGGTCCAAATGGGCTCTAAATTAAAATCTGTCACAATCACATCTAGATAAAATCCAAAACAAATGGTGACGTCGGTTGCGGGCGAATACACACGAGTCCCGGGTTCAAAATCTGGTCTTTACATTCTACCCTCCTTAGGAATTTTCGTCCTCGAAAATGTACGGATAACTAAACGAAGCTGCGGTAAGTCCTTATCCTAACACCGTATAAAAGCAAAATCGAAGCGATCTAAAGTCAAAGAACTTTGTGCGATGCGATAGGCTTCACTAAGCACGCTTTCAAGGGTCGGGATCCGTAGTAACTTTGGATGTCTTTGCGTGGCATCCCATCGCCATATAGAGGATTGCATCCGTACATGGATACATACCTTCCCAAGTGTCGTGCTGAAACATACTTCACCATGACACTAACCTAGCACCTGCCTCACCCTTTTGGTAATTATTTGAGCAGAAATTTCAGATGTCAGAATCCAATACTTATTCAGAAGCATGATCACATGCTTGGTAACATGTTCTAACTGATGACACGGGCTCCAACAGACACACGGTTCTAACCGAGAATGAATAAATATGACATTTAAGATTTTATTGTGTGATCGTTATAGATATATATGTAAAGCAGCGATGTTATGAACCAATTTAGCATTGAAGATTTTGAAGAAATTCTCTTTTTTTTTTTTTTTTTTTTTTACAGAAGCAAATTCAAGAATTTAAAGGTACGTATGGTTTTCTTACATAACTATAGTTTACAATATACCTTCACTCAAAAAGTTGTGGAAATTGCTTGCGAATCTCCGCTTCATGCTCCCATGTGGCTTCCTCTGAAGAATGGTTCTGCCACTTCACGAGTACTAAGGGAATGCTCTTTGTCTGTAAGATTTGTTCTTTACGATCCAAGATTCGTATCGGTTCCTCAACCAAGGATAGGTCTTCTTGGAGCTTAATGGGCTGGTAGTCCAATACGTGAGTCGGGTCCTTAACATATCTTCGTAACATGGACACATGAAACACGTTGTGCATTTCGAGAATGCGGTGGCAAGGCTACTCGATAGGCAACCTCACGACTCAAATTAATACCTCGAAAGGTCCAACATAGCGACTCAACTTCCCACGCTTCCCAAAACGCATCACGCCTTTTGTAGGAGAGATTTTGACAAATCGTTATCTCCACCTTAAACTCAACATGGTTCCTTTTCGCATCAGTAGCTCTTCCGCGACTTTGAGCAATGCGTAGTCTCTCACGGATTAACCGAATGTCTCGTTGTATTCTCCACGATCTCGAGACCTAAAATGAGTTTCTCACCCACTTCTTCCCAATTAAGCAAAGACTGCACTGTCGTCCATACAAAGCTTCGTAGGTGCCATGCCGATGCTAGCCTCAATCGTTATTGTAGGCGAACTTGATCGTAAATATTGGTCCCATGACCCCGAAAATCCAAAGATGCAAGCACGTAACATATCTTCTATAATCTGATTCACCCTCTCAGTCTGCCCATCGGTCTGAGGATGGAATGTTGTACTGTAATCGAGCCTGGAGCCCATTCCTTCTTGAAATCATTGCCAAAACTGAGATGTGTACATCGGGTCTCTATCGGATACGATACTGACCGGTATACCATGCAGCCTAACTATCTCCTTGATGTATAATTCTGCGAGCTTGTTGGCGGTATACGATGCATTATAAGGAAGGAAGTGTGCGGACTTAGTCAATCGATCCACATTGACCCAGATGTCATTGTATTTTCTTAATGTTCTTGGCAATCCTAAAATAAAGTCCATAGAAATGGCCTCCCATTTCCACTCAGGTATCAGTAGTGGTTGCAACAGTCCTGTCAGATTTCGATGATCCACCTTTACTTGCTGACACACAAGACATCTTGAGACATACACAGCGACATCTTTCTTTAAACCTCTCCACCAGAAGCTTTTCTTTAAGTCCTGGTACATCTTGGTACTGCCAGGGTGAATAGCGTAGATAGACTTATGAGCCTCTTCTAAAATTGTGTCCCGAAGCTCAGTACTTGTTGGTACGCATACCCGGTTTCTAAACAACAAAGTGCCATCATCTTTGATAGAAAAATCTATTTTGCTTCCCCCAATCACATCCCGTCTGATAGCCATAAGTTCATCATCCGTCATCTGAAGTCTGCGAATGTTCTCATAGAGGGTGGAACGAATCACCAGCGTAGCCATTAACGCACCTGAACCTTTTACGTCAAATCTCATGCTACTTAGAGCCATATCTTCCAATAGATGCCATCGTCGCACCCTTGCGGTGAGACGTGATAACTGAGCAGAGAACTTCTGACATAACGCATCTGCAGCTACGTTTGCTTTCTCGGGGTGGTATTGGATGGTACAATCATAATCTTTCAAGAACTCCATCCATCGACACTGTCGCATATTTAACTCCTTCTGTGAGAAGAGATACTTGAGGCTCTTATGATCGGTGAATATATCAAAGGTCTCCCCATAAAGGTAATGCCTCCAGATCTTCAGAGCAAAAATCACTGCTGTCAACTCAAGATCATGCGTCGGGTAATTCTTCTCATGGTCTTTTAGCTGTCTAGACCCATAAGCAATTACTCTCATTTTGGTTAAGCACACAGCCTAAACCGCCATATGATGCGTCACTATATACTGCAAAGCCTCCCCTGCCTGATGGTATAGCAAGTACTGGCGCAGTAGTCAATCGTTTCTTGAGTTCCTAAAAACTTTGCTCACATTGCTCTGTCCAATCAAATTTAGTATTCTTCTTCGTAAGTTGTGTAAGAGGACCTGATATCTTGGAGAAGCCCTCCACAAACCTTCTGTAGTATCCTGCCAAACCGAGGAAACTATGAACCTCCGTAACGGTCTTTGGCTGTTCCCAATTCATCACTGACTCAATCTTTGCTGGGTCAACTGTAATACTGGTCTCAGAGATAACATGGCCTAGGAAACTGACCTGCTCAAGCCAAAACTCACACTTACTAAGTTTTGCACATAACTGATGGTCTCTAAGGGTTTGTAGAGCCACTCGCAGATGTTCTTCTCGCGTCTTTGAATAGATGAGGATGTCATGTACAAAAACCACTACAGACTTGTCCAAATGTGATTTGAATATCTGGTTCATCAAGTCCATAAATGACACGGGTGCGTTTGTCAACCCAAATGGCATGACCAAGAACTCGTAGTGCCCATATCGGGTTCTGAACGTTGTCTTCTGTATGTCTTCAGACTTAACTTTCAACTGATGGTAGCCTGACCTCAAGTCGATCTTCGAGAAGAACCTTGCTCCTTGTAACTGATCGAACAGATCATCAATTCTTGGAAGTGGATAACGGTTCTTAATTGTCAACTTATTTAGCTAGCGGTAATCGATGCAAAGCCGCATTGAACCGTCTTTCTTCTTTACAAATAGAACCGCTCCCCAGGGTGACACAGTCGGTCTAATAAAGCCCTTATCTAGCAGTTCCTGAAGATGCTCCTTCAACTCTGTCAATTCTGCAAGCGCCATTCAATACGGAGCTTTTGATACTGGTTCAGTACCCGGCGCTAACTCAATCACAAACTCAATCTCCCTGTCAGGTGGTAATCCTGGTAGATCTTCAGGAAAAACATCTGAATACTCGCAAGCAATCGTAATATCTGCAATATTTTTCTTCTCCTCCTTATGATCTTGCAAGTAGGCCAGATAACCACAACACCCGTTCCTCATCATACGGTCTGCTCGAATGGCAGAGATAAACGGTATCACACAAGATTTGACTCCGCAAAATCGAATAGATTTTCTCTTCGGCGGGCGAAATGTTACAATCTTCCGAAGACAATCCACGCTCGCATGGTTAGTAGATAACCAATCCATCCCTAGTATCACGTCGAACCCTTCCATGCTCAAAATGATCAAATCAGCCACTGTCTCGTGGTCTTCGATCATTACAATCACTGATTGACACATGGTATCGGTGCTCACTGAGTTACCAGTAGGAACTGACACTGCCAAGATGAAATCATGGGCCTTGGGAATGATGCCCAACTTCTCAGCGAACAATGGAGTAATAAAAGAATGTGTAGACCCGAGGTCTATCAACACTCGCGCTTCGGTTTTGCTTATATCGCTCCCCCGATGCATAAAAAGGGTACCTTAGTTTAGACAATATCAGAGTAAACTATATCTCCGAGTAAACTATATCTCCCGAGTAATTCATGACTTAATCATCAACTTAAAATACCTCCCGAGTAAACTATATCTCGAGAGCAGGAATATAGCCGATGGGAACCCCTACCTACCATCGTCGTTCATGAACCCTTTTTCAGGATGCAACAAGCCCCTGCGTAATAAGGAAAACTTGTGGCCGGAAATTGTTCAGGAATTTTTGAGGGGTCGTTCAGGTCAATCATAAAACAAATGCAGATACTAATATAAATCAGATGCAAGTCTCTTATACATAGTTCAGGTTCTTGATTTCAGATTTTCAGAGCTTAAGCAGATTCAGGTTTCAGGATTCAGGTAGATTTAGATTTTCAGTCATTCATATCAATTTCAGTTTACAGATGTGATTTCAATGGCATATGCAAGTTCAAAGATTTTAATTCAAAATATCCATGCGAATTAAAATAGAATACTGTAAAGATGAGATTCTCCTACCTAAAACTCGGAGTTATGCGAAGTCAAGCAAGGTCCTATTGATGGCCTCTTGCCCTCAATCTACATCACAATATACGTTCATGCATTAAGATTAACTCTAATTACTAATAATATAGACCTATTTAAGTGTTTCCTCAAAAATAAGTCAAAACAGGCAAGTTGCGCCAATCCTAGAATTTGACGTAACATTCTCATATATGTTTGACTATCAAGACGATTGATCCACAAATTGGTTAAAACATAAAAGTTGTAGATTTTTCTATTAGCTTTTAAGCAAAAAAATAATTGTCTCAATCGGAGTTTGGGATAAAAGGTTATGACTAAAATACTAAGACAATGTCGGAGTTCGGTGATACCTCGCTCGAGCGATGATAATAGCTCGCTTGAGCGAGATCCTTCAGAACTTTCTCGCTTGAGCAATGACAAAAGCTCGCTCGAGCGAGGGCAGGGAATGCCTTTTGAGTATTTTAGTGTATCCTCTCTCGAGCGATGATAATAGCTCGCTCGAGCGAGCTACAGCGACGCGATTTCGCTCGTTTTCACCCGAATCGAAACCCATACATCCCAAAGCAAAACCCATGGCTAATCTAATGATTTTAATCAAAAAATTTAATTAAAACATACCTTTAATCTAAGGATTCCTAGATTAGAAATGAGTCACATGAATGGAGCTTCAAAACGAAACCGGCGATTTCCTCGACGATTCGCGTCGCGATCGATCCCACGAGTTCACAGAGACAACTCCAACACGTCCCTAATGATCTCAACCTCTCCCAATAGCCAACTACGAATCCAAGGTTGATTCAAGTTCTTTCTAAGGTTCAAGTGTTTTCAACAAGGAGGCTTCTAGAGAAGGAGGTTTTCTAAACCGATCTCCTACGATGATTGAAGAAGAGAGAAGACGGAGTTTCACACGGTTGGATAACTATCAAACGACTATGGTTCTTCACGGCACTCACGCCTCTTCCTCTCTTAACAAAACCTAGCATAATACGGGAATGCAATTCCTTCTTATAATAGGATTGCTCACAAAGTTAAGCACACACACACCTCTTATGTATTATATACTTCTAATTTTAAAACTCAAGCCCGGTGTTGAGCGGCCACACCGAGGTCAGTGCACAAATTTCGCACGAGGGTCCAAATGGGCTCTAAATCAAAATCTGTCCGCACAATCACATCTAGATAAAAATCCAAAACAAATGGTGACGTCGGTTGCCGAGCCGAATACACACACAGGGTCAGTCTAACTCGGGTTCAAAATACGGGTCTTTACAATTGTACTGGTATTTAGGATTCAAGTAATAACTTACAAAAATAATAAAGTTCACTAAATAAATTTGGGTAAAAATGCAATGAAATAAATTCATAAATATTAGTATCTGTTTTAGATTCATCACCTGCTCTATGTAAATCATGGCCGAACTGCGCCTCCCATCGTTGATCTATAATCTTCACATAAGATTTGTATCTTCTGGGTGTAACTTTTTCAATCCCCCTCTTTGCCTTTCTCATGGCTCCATATATTTCACCCATCACCGGCTTATCATCCCCATCGACTAACTTTAATGTAGTTACTAAAGGCTCTATTGCACGCACAACTTTTGTGGCACTAGCCCACATGCTTTCAGTAAGAACAAGTTCAATTACTTCTATCCCTTTTTCTGATGTTGCAAAAGTAGAGGAATTCCATTCTTCTGAATTGAACATGCATCTTAACTGACGTTTCAGGTCGATCATGCTTTCCAAAGCAATATAATGAGTGGTAAATCTTGTGATGCCAGGCCGTAAGAGCTCCCTTTTGTTAGTGAACTTCCTCATCATGGCGACTAAGACTGTATGACTATAGATAAATGAGTTCAATTTTCTTACTTTAATAACAACATTCATCACTTGTTTCTTTTTTCCAATATCTTTGAGCATCAGATCAATGTAATGGGCGGCACAAGGGGTCCAATACAGGTGTTGCCTTTTTTGCATAAGTAATCGACCAGCGGTATTATAATTTGCCCCATTATCATTAACAACTTGTACAATATTTTTTTCCCCTATCTCTTCTACTATCTTATCCATAAGACCAAAAATATATTTCGCGGAATGAATCTCATCAGATGCATCTATTGACTTATGAAATACTGTGCCCATTGAACTGTAGACTAGAAAATTAATAATTGATTTTCTAGTTGGTCCGCTCCACCCATCACACATGAGTGTGCATCCTTTTTCCTCCCATACTCTCTTAAAACTTCCAATATATGTATTCAATTCATTTACTTCTACATCTAATAAGGGCCCAGAAATTTCATACGGGGTCGGGATCTTTATTTGCTGACCCAACCGCCCTTGCAACTCCATCATAGATATAAAATAAGGGGATTTAGCTGCATGTGCGCTAATGTGGTTATAATGAAAATTTTTTCTAACTGCCCTACCTAACTGCTCATTAGCATCCTTGATAACAGAACCTTTTAGTGACTTATGTTTTCCACTTGGATCTTTAAATATTAGTGCATCTAATGGACCAACTGTTTGATTTTTATCGCGAGTAGAGTTAATACCATTGCCACTATTCTTCCCATACCTGTTAGGGTCTTCTCTCCTTCTTCTCAATTCCCGACTTTCATCCATTACCCTTTTTAACTGAGTTAATTCATATTCATCCTCGCTCTCTGAACCCAAGACATTATGATAGTCATGTTCACGCTGCCTCACTGTCCTTTCATTACGATTAGAAGATGATTTGCCTTTTCTCATCATAACATTAACAATATTTTTTATTTCTTGCCTTATTTCTATTGGAACCCTTTCACAACCAGTAACATCACCCTCAATTGCGGCCAAATATTTTTTTAAGCGGGAAGCACCTCCCCAAAGAATTTTGTGACAATATCTACATTTAACCTTCTTTTTACTATCATTTACTTTTGAACAATGTTTCCATCCGATATCTTGATCTTTTTTTGGGCCATAATTTTAATGTTTATGAGTACCTACACTGTAATGACATAAATATAACAATAAAGTTGACGGTAAAGCTAATGTAGTTGCTCAATAAAAACTACGATAATTTTATTAACACTTATGTAATCTCGGTAGGCACTTAGGCCAATAACCATTGATTGCTCTGATTCAAATATTGGAGATCATTTTTTGCCCCAATTATTTACTCAAAAGATCTTGAGATCATGAGTGTATCATCTGGTGGCCCGTTTTTAATTCCACACAACACAAATTTTAAAAGAGTAGCCCTAAACTCACATGACACATATGTGCCACTTGGAATAAAAAATGATAATTTGATGATAGGCCCATGATTTCATGATCCCTTGTGTAGAAGTTTTTGATAAAAAATAATTTCCATCACTTGATTCAAAGCACTCAATATTTTTTCATATAAAAATAAGATTTTTATACATATTATATATATATATATATATATATATATAATATAATATGCACATTTTATATATCTGAAATATATATATATATTCGGTTGATGTAGGCAAGACACAAGAGCTTGATGTAGACAAGACACAAGAGCCAAAAGGTCTTTGCAAAACATCATTGCCTGCTTGCCATCATTGCACATCAATACACATCACTTATTAAATAATATTATAAACAATTGAAAGAAGACCCAACGCATAACCATTACCATTCTCATCCTTACCCTTACTGTTATGTTGCTGGAAGAAAAAAAACACAGAGCAAGACTCGCAGGAGGAAGCCGACCAGAAAATACAGAAGACACAACCAAAGAGGAAGCCAAAGAGACCTAGGGATTTTAAAAGATTGATTATTTTAGGGGAAGATTACCATAATTACTTTATTTTGTTTATTTTGTAATTTATATTCGGTGTAGAGTTTAATATATTTTTTATGTGTATAAGTTTTTGGGATCGGTGGATCGGCGATCCGACTTAAATATCGCTTGGTATCGGCCGATCCAGAGCGATCCGACCGATCCACATCTGATACCCACGTATAAACAATCCAACCCAAGGATTTGGGATCTTTTGGGCCAAAACCGATCCGGATCGGGATCGGCCGATATTTGAAACCATGGATGCAGGTGATAAATGACCAGACCATAAGGATAACTCCGGGATTGTTAAAGAGATACCATGTGGGTGAAATATCTGAAAGATACCATATAGGTGAAAGATCTATTGAGGCTTACAATTCTTGTTCAAATCCTAGACTATGTAATGTCACGAGGAAGTGCTTAGGAAGGTCCTTTGGTTTATAGGAATGTAATGGACTGGTGAAACTATTGCAGGATAATTGTTGGGGTTTCAGTATATGTGATACGTGTGTCTTTCTATGTATTGAGAACAAATGCAGAAATAGTGGGGGAGAGTGCTTATTCGATATGTTGTTCGGGAATATAACAAAGCTGAGAACGGAGTTGTGTTTGGAAAGGGCCGAGAGAATCTATTCATGCTGTGAGGAAAGAGAGACGCTTCAAAACTTCAAAGTTGGGGGATGAGGAAAAGTAGGGCAGTCCATTCTTGTACCTACAAATGAAAGACGTTCAACAAGAAAGATGAGTGCATAGATATTTTCAATAAAATATCCCTTTGTTAGCCGTTCCATAAATGGTTCCACATGAGAGATTTGTGTGAGGATGGTGATGGTAAGAAAGGGTGTTTTTGGTAAATCTCAACGGCACACAATAGACAAATATTTGAACTGGAAATTCGGACTCTCAAATTTGTCCTTGATGCTATTTTCCTCCTTTTGTTAGGCATTTTTTTGTAACCAAGACCTTATGTGAGCCAGACAAATCAGACCACCTTAGGGCAATCTCCCACTGCTTTATTATTAGGTTTTTTGGTTTGTTTGGGACCCTGTGTTGTACAATTTTCTTTTTCCTTTATTTTTGAGCCTTTTTCCCTTTGTCAATCTTAGCTTCTCCCTAATCCGTTGTATTTCTCGTTAGTTTTAATGTAAATATAGCTCTAATTTGAATAAACCTATCCTAAATAACATCCTAATATATCTCACGACCGTGTTGTACCCACATAAAGAAAAGAACCTATCTTAAACCAAAATCCATATCCAAGAGTGATTACTAAATTTAGATTATTCTAGATCTCTCCTCTTTTTAGAAAACTAACACACTACTAACTTATACTGATACTGAAAAGTACCAAAATAAAGAAAGTTACTGCTCAGGTGTGTCTCGCAAACAAATTCTCAACTTAAAATTAACAAATCTATGAACTACATGTCATCATGAGATAACAATGTGTGAACTAAACATACACCCTCTTCGCAATCCAAAATAATTCTGAGTCATTGTGGTGATGGCTTGATAGCAGCAAAATGAAAGCAAAAAATAGCATGAACTTTCGAGATATGCCCATTGTGATCTTGCTTCTTATCTTAAGGTCTGTTTGGACAGCCCTATTATTTGATAATCAATGTTGTCAAAAGCATCATACAGGTTCGAAGCGGCAAACCCTTGGGTCCTAAGCGGGGACTAGGCATCCAAAAAAAATAGTGCTCGAGTTTTTTTGTAAATTGTGTAATATAAATCATGGGAGAAGAAAGAAACAAATAAAGTCAATAAACTAATATAAAAAAGTATTTGAATTCATGATCATCAATTATTAGCAAACAAAGAGTAGAAATAAACCAGTAAAAGTGATAACATCTACCTAAATAACAAGTATTAAATATATGACAAAAAATAAATTAATAATAAAACAATGCTTGATAATAAATAATTGATAAGAGAAAAACCAAGAGAAGATGCAAGACGCGGAGAGGAAAACCCGAGAAAAGTAATCATCTAGGTCTTAGGAAATAAAGTTATATACAACATATAACTTTTAAAGTTACATGTTGTCTAGCTTGTATATCGTATATAATTTATACTAAATTAAAGCTCCTATTTTGTTAACAAAAAAACTATATAATATATCAATTGCATGCACTTTTCTAAAAAGGGCCCACTTCAACCACATTAGATCACGAAGTTCGCTTCAAAAATGAAGCGGGAGCTTTTTGCATTAGCGCCTAAAGAAGTTGCAATTAGGTCCTAAACATGGCCTAGGCAGGAAGGCACCGCTGTTGACAATAGAGATTATTATAATTATAACATAAACCGTACTTCTTAATCCCATTAGTACAATAGGACTATTTACGATGACATTTGAATTGCTTAAATTAGATGCGATTGTCTAGTAATAGACTATTTACGAGACATTTGGACTCCTTAAATTAGATGAGATTGTCCTAATAGTTTAGCCATAAAACATAATGATATTCCTAGTCTATTTGAAATAGATAGAAATTTCATCACAAAACGAACCCCACGACACTTTCAAAATCTTGTTAGCGAACTTGCAGACAAATCCTAACAAAACTCCACAAAAAAGGTTCATCTCTCTCTCGAAAGCATGTGATCATAACTCTCAAACACGTCATAACCCATCCAAAGAATCCATAATCATATAATGTTTCCTTAAAGTTCTCCACTCTGTCCTAATTATGTAGTGTTTTAGCTCGAAGGGTTAGTTAAAACTTGTATCACCAAATTAGGGTTGGAATTATGCGATCATAACTCACCAAGAAATACCTTTCTCTTATTAGTATATATATTATCTTACCTTGAACCTTTCTTTTATTAGTATATATATTATTTGCTTCTATTGATGACACACCCATTTGTAATAACAAACCCACTTGCATGAAAAGAGTGACCCAAAGGACAAAAGAACTCACACACCAATGATAATTCACATAGGCACCAAAACTCCCCCCCAAGTTGGAGCATAAATGTCAATCATGCCCAATTTGGAGTAGATGTCATGTAATCTCTTCCCTCCAGCGCCTTTAGTAAGAATATAGGCCAACTGGTCTTCGGAATGAACTTGTGGATTGACAATCTCTTTGGATTCAACTCTTTCTCGAATGAAATGGCAATCGACTTCTAGATGTTTTATTCTCTCACGATAGACAGGGTTCTCCACAATGTGACGAGCAGCCTCATTATCACCATAAAGTGTCATGGTCTAGGTGACATAGACTCTCATATCTGATAGGATATCTTTCAACCACATATGCTCACGTTCCCCTTGGGACTTCGCTCTGTAATCCCTCTCTGCACTAGAATTTGATAGTTCATGTTGTTTCTTTGATCCCCATGTTATTAAATTTCCTTCCATGAAGGTTCAATATCATGTAGTGGATCTCCTATAATCTAGAGATCCAATCCAATCTGCATCTACAAAGATCTCATTATCTATATGACCATGGTTTTTGTACAGGAGTCCTTTCCCAGGGTTCCCTCACGTGCCCCTTTGGACATTGCTCTGTACTTCACCTCTGCATTAGAATTTGATAGTACATGTTCTTTGATCTCCATGTAACTAGATTTCTTCTCATGTAGTACAATATCATGTAGTGGATCTCCTATCATCCAAAGGTCCGGCCCAATCTCCATCTGTGAAGATCTCATTATCTATATGACCATGGTTTTTATACAGGAGTCCTCTCCCTGAGCTCCCTTTCAAATATGTGAGGATCCTGTAGACTGCATCGAGATGGGTATTCCTTTGTGAGTGCATATATTGGCTCATCACGCTTAAAACATATGCTATATCTAGACGTGTCATGGTGTGAAAGATTAATTTGCCAACTATTCTTTGATAAGCTCTTGGGGTCCTTGAGTTTATATCTAGGGATTCAAGAGTTTTATACAAAAACCTTTCGTACACAATAATAGGGGCCTCAGATTCAGTTGCTTCAGAAGTGAGAAATGTTGGGAAGTGTACCGATGAAAACCCCCATAAGAAAAATCATCATCGGAGGTCAAGGATTTGATTGTGATGACATCAGCATGATGTCAGATGATGATGTCAGTGTCAAGAGTTTAATTTTAGGGATCTTGTCGCTCTGATACCAAGTTAAAACTAGTATCACTATGACAGCCGGGATATTCGTGCTCGAAAATCCATGCCATCACTGTAATGACCCTTAAAATTAGACCCGAACTCGACTAACCTCGTGTGTGTGGTCGGCACGAAAACCGATATCACCATAGATTTTTATATGATAATAAATATTTAAATAATATTAGAATAATTTTGTGAGGACGGATTAAGGTTTAAATGTGTGTTTGGGCCTTTAGTGTGAATGCCGTGCACCGACGCACCGTGTGCCGCTCAACACCGAAGCCAAGTCTAAGATAAGAGGATAGAATTTTAGCTAAAATATCAAGGATATTTTGGGCTTTCGTTTGGTTATAGGGAGGTGGGTTGCTTTGAGGCTAAGAAAAGCCTTTTGAAATTGAGAAGAAGAGAGAGCCGAGCCCCACTTCTTAGAAAGTCGTCACCCGTCAAGCCTTGGGGGATTTTGATCGTGTAATCGCCACGATCTCCGCACTCTCCGCGAAACATTTAACGCGATCATGACTTGAGTTCCGCTCTTGAAAACCTCAAGCCGTTCAAACCCTTGTTCCGTTAGAAACCCCTTTTTTTTTATAGAAGCCTCATTTTCAAAGAGCCGATCACCTTGGATAGTCTACCGCTCTTTGAATAGGTTAAGATCGATGAGTGGATCATTGACGACTTCATCTTGAATACGTGGTGATCAATTGTTGTGAAATCACCGTAGAAATCTGAAAGTTTCGTTTCGAAACCCTTTTGGACGACAATTCTTAAAGGCGCGAAGTCGATCGAAGAAAGGTTGATTTTCTTTGATTTTAATGGTTTAGATTGAAGAATAAATCATTATTTTAGTTTAGTGTGTATGTGTGTGTGATTCGATGAAGATCGTAGAAGATTTAGATGAAAATAGATTAAAAATGATAAAGCCTTATGACTGTGCAGTTCTGAAGGTTTTGATCGATCAAATTAGGTGATTGATCGATCAAATTTGGCATTGATCGATCAAATTAGGTGGTTGATCGATCAACTTTGGTATTGATCGATTAATTATACAGATTGATCGATCAAATTGTATATACAATGATAAAAGCAGAAAGTTTGTTTGCTGGAAGTTCATTCCCGACAGCATTGATTGATCAATTTGTAGATTGATCGATCAATGTGATGGTTGATCGATCAAGGGTGAAATTGATTGATCAATGTGATGGTTGATAGATAAAGGGTGAAATTGATCGATCAATGTAAAATTGATTGATCAATATAAATTGATCGATCAATATGATGGTTTGATCGATCAAATTGATTGTGCCGATACTGCTTTAGTGTTTTAGCCATAACTTTTTACTCTGAACTCCGATTGATACGATTCTTATGACATTAGAAAGAGGACAACTAAATCTAGAACTTTTATAAATTAACTAACTAATGAGTAAATTTTTTTGATAATCAAAATTGAGCTGGAAGTTTGGCCAAATTCTAAGATAGCACGTTTTGACTTAAGTATCGATATAGCTTCGGTATTTTGGCCATAACTCTTTGTCCCGAACTCTGATTGACGCGATTCTTAATGCGTTGAAAAGAGTACGAGGAGATTTAACTATTATATAACTTAACTAAATCTTTAATAAAATGTTTTGAGGGTCAAAATAAAGTGGGAAGTTGGGTCAAGTTTTGAGTCAACACGAAATTACCCATTTCCGCCTCGGTTTTGAGAAAACACTTAAATACGTCAACATTTTTAATAATTAGGATCAATTTTGAATACATCATCATATGTGTGATGTAGACTAAGAGTGAAGGTCATGGATAAGAACTTTTTGATTACTTTAGAACGGCGTTGGATTTGCTTAGAAAGATCTGTTAAGGTAGGGGAAATCCAACCTAAAATGTATCTGACTATGATTTCATGATTCTTTCATATCTGCATCCTGATTTCTATTTTAAAAAGCTTGTTTGTATATCAATAATCCCTGTTATCTCTGATTCACCTCGATTTCGTGATTCAAACATGTTCACGATTTCGCTTATCCGATTTTGAGGTCATATGTGTGTATGTAATTTAAGGATTTAACCAGATGATCCCCACCGACTCGACGGTATATCTGTGCCCTAGTACAATTGTGCATCTGCTTTAAAAATCTCTCAGCACAATTACGCTCCGTAGATGAGGCATTGTTACATCCTTAAATTGGGGTTTTTTATCGGCATATTCCTGATTACTCCGTGCTATATAGTCACGGGAGTTTCTTAAGTTAGAAATATTCACAATTTAAGTCACAAATGATATATATGCATAACCTCTGTTCTTATTTGAAAACTCAGTATATGTCATCTGATTTATCCTGTCTGCATATTCTGATTAGATTTTCTGTTTTGAGATACTACTTGCAAATCATGTCTTACATTTTCAATACAATTTTAGTTGGGATTCTTCTACTGAGCTTAGATGTACCTCACCCTATTTTCTATAACATTATTAGGTTATGAGGCTAGAGCTCCTGACACTGAGAGCGACCTTGACTGCCAGCCTGATTCGGAGGCTGAGGCCGAGGACGAGGAGATTGATATCCAGGCGAACAAGTTTTACCCTTAGCCTGGGTACATTAGTCATATATTTTGGGATTTTTGGACTATACTCTAGATGGTTGTGTGCCTGGTGGTCACTGTTTGTACTTATTATTATAGATGCTTGTTTTTTTTGTATTATTATATATTCTGTAGGAACCACTATCGGAACCATTATTTTGGGTGATGGATGTCCATCACCAGTGGTTCTTCTTGGTTCTTTTTTGGAGAATGTATTTCTTTTGATTTTTTAGATATGAAATGTTTATCCTTCTTTTATTTAAAGCCATATATGATTACTCAATCTGCCACTACTGGACAGTATCTGCTCTGATTTCCGCTAGTCGAGCAAACACTCCGTGATTCGTCCTGGGGATCATCTAGAGCATGATCCTGATGGCACAGATTTTTGAGCGTGGAAATCCGGGTTATCACAGTTGGTATCAGAGCCTAGGCTTTAGGTCATGTTAGGACTTTAGACTAGGCTATGGATGTAGCTAGGTATGGTCGGGACGTGAGTTTTCTATGACCCAATTAGGACTTTAGCAAAGTTAGTGGAGTTTTGGTTTTAGCTTATATAGGGAACTCGCAGCAGTGGCTGGAGATTTAGAACTTGAGATTTGATTTAAGACTTAAATTGTGGATCTCATAATCACTTTTAAGTGGAATATTGGATGATTTGATAAATGTACGACTATTAGATAAAATATGTTTTAAGATTTTATTGGAACTTTGGGCCATTGTGACTATGACAATTATTGATTGGAGTTTTGTGTCATGTTAACAGATTGAAATGGCACCACGAAAGAAGGCTAAGATTGTACACACTGGAGGAGGTGAGCTGAATAGGCAGTTGCTTGAGGCGATGCTTAGCACTATGACTCAGCAGGCTGCGTTACTTATGGCAATGTTGAGAAGGACGACTCACACCTCTCCATCAACATTAGATGAACCATGTTCTAGGTGTGACGGGTGACACCTAGCGAGAGACTGTAGAAGATCTACTGGGGCTTGTTTTAAGTGTGGACGAATGAGTCACTTGATAAGACATTGTCCTGCTTTGAAAAAGGAAGCGATGACCACGACAACCACTCAAGATAGTTCTCGCTCTTTACATCTGACGACGACTAGAGTTACTCCGGTACGACAGGCCTTACTTGTCTCCTCATCTACACCATTTGTAATATGTGCGTGGTGTGGGAAACCTCATAGAATGGAGGGTTGTAGGCTAATCTCGGGTACTTGTTTTAGATGTGGTGAGCAAGGACACCAAGTCAAGAATTGTCCAGATATGCGACAGAAGTAGGAGACCTCATCGTCTACTTTCAAGCCGATTCTTCCTGCGACTCAAGATGCCCAAGGTACAGGTTCAATATCAATTGTCAAAATTTTATTTTAATGTTCAGATGATTTAAAAATTTTGTTGGTTTTGACATGTGCGGAATATCATAACATTATCGCTTGTGTATCGACTTAAATCACTTGTATGACATAAACGAATTCTAAATTCAGAAGATTAATTACATAAGTGATAGTTATATTGGCAGACTTAATAAATCTTGACAGTTATAATAAATTTCTTAAGGACAATTATTTAGTGAATTTGAAATTTCTTTAATATTTATGAGAAATGAAGTTGAATTAACGGACTTAATCCTAGTATTATTCTTCCTGACTAATGAGTCATGATTATGGTGTGTCTAAATACATTCCTTTCAAATGTGAGTTCGGTTGTTAATCGCTGTAATTTACTCTTGAAGTTTTCCGAGAATTGAAAAAGTCTAAGATAATCATGTCGGTAATTGACAGAGGATAGGAAAATTTCATTACGGATATCATGGGAGAGCACAATTGGATGTCGCTATGGTGGATTGCGCTGTTTTCACCTAAGCCATGACGAATAACTATAGATTTTCTAGGAATATATGGAGATTTAGTTAGTATAGGGAGTGTGTTGAGAGTTGTGCACATGAAGAGTCGATTAATCATGCCTAAGTATTTATGTACGACATTGAGAGCAATCATTTGCAATCATCTCCTTGATTTGAAAGGCTAGATGTGTCACACTCTTTTACCCTTCCTGTATGATCAGAATTCTATTCGTGTATCAAAAGATTGGTTAAGGGCATAAAGTTTGAAGATTTCACGATCGTTGTGGTAGATTTTAGAGGTTCTCATGTTGGTAATAGCTTTATCTCATTTTACTGATGGCTTTACCTCATGTTGGTGATGACTTTATCTCATTTTGTTGATGGCATTACCTCATTTTGGTAATAGCTTTATCTCATTTTGGTGATGGTTGTACCTCATGTTGGTGATGGCTTTATCTCATCTTGGTGATGACTTTATCTCATTTTTGTGATATCTCTTACCACCATTGCGTATCAGAAAGTGGGTGAGTGTGAACATTTATTCGTAGACAGATGAGACCCATTCCGAGTCATGAGTTGATTTATTCTGATAATGATAACATCAATTTGGTGAATTAGATATTTTTTTTTTGGATGAATGGTATGTTTCAAAATTGGTCCACTGTGCTCCATGAGTATTTTTGCAATTGTAAGGGTCACTGTGATTAATACAATGGAAATAATGCATGATCTCTAATGATTAACATCGTTGAAGTGAAGATCTGTTAAATAGACAACACATTATATGCCCTTCAAGGTTTGGTTGATCCTATGTATAGATACATTCTGGTTAAGTAGTCTTAATCTCACGATCAATATACAATTCTTTGTGGAATGAACACCAGTCAAGTAAATAAGGGGGCATCCTTAATAAAAAGCCCAACAGCTAGTTTTTGCCTATGTATGAATTTTGCGGGCATTATGGTCATTTTCTTTTGACTAATGATTAACGTGATGGTGACATACTACTGTATATAATTGCTTATGGAGGTGTGATATGAGATACCCAGTGCATGGGAAGACTGTCACACTTTTCAGAAGATTTGAGATGAGCTTAGTGACGTGTACATTAACCCGACAATTTTACCTATAAGGGTCGTGTGGATACACTGATTTTGGGGGAAACTATTTCGACTATGGATGTGTGTGAGTCCATTGTGGATGTGTGGACTCAAAGAGAGGGGTTGCACATATATGAGTGGCGACTGTATGGTTGTGACTATTTCACACATAATACATCTGCATGTGTGCATTGACGCTACGAACAATTGAGTTTTACTCGGGATATCTTTAGGGTATTTTCGAGGATGAAAATTCCTTCCAGATGGAGAGATTATGATAACCCTAGTTTGGAGGACGTTAAAATTATGATGGGGACTTCTAAATTATATGTCTTCCTGCAGGTACATTGCCAATCTGTGGATTATAGATGTGCATACGTGTGGATGGTGGAAGGACTCTTTATGTGTCTTTTTTACCCACATGTTGCTACTTAGGGAGACATACCCGTCTGGTCACTAGTTCGGATATGTGGAAGTCAAATGTAATGAGGTGCATTAGATTATGTATGGGTGTACAATGCACATGTGTGTCGGGTGTGGACCATTGATGTGATCTTGCACACCTATGTGGGGTGTGTATGCTTTACACACTAGAGGTTAGAAGTTTATATGCTTGGCTAGGAATGGGGATAAAGAGAAGGAGATTTGGTGAGGGAATTGTTGCTCGTGAATGTGGAGCATGGACACCATGTGATTGTGTCGAAGCTAGCAAGGATCGCCACTAGTTTTGGAGATTATTAAACCATTGGAACCCTGAAGCTTGTCGAGTTCGTAGGCCGAGAAATCGGCCAACCCATGGTAAGATACTTTAGCAGTATGTTCTTTATGTTATTGGGGTTCAATGGTGTGAAAATCATGGGATGGGATGGAGGATAGAACCCTAAACCATGGAATTCGCGAGTAAATCACTTAGTTACAGAGGCGAACTGGGAGGAGAGCGAAGCCGAAATTCGTGAGTCATACCCACATTTGTTCACCTAATGCGAGAGGTAATTTTTGCGATTTTTAATTCTAACCCATTATTGCTTTATGTACGTGGCAATTACAATTCCATACAGTTGGAGTTGTCTAAATAGCACATACTGATACCCTATACGTGGTGAAATAGGGACTGGGTAATGCCTCCATTAATGAGGTTTGTTTAACGAAACAGCTTGACTGTAATGATTGATCAATCAATTTGGTGAATTGATCGATCAACTGTGAATTTGATCGATCAAATAAGAAGGTTGATCGATCAAACCAGTTTATACTATGTTCTGTGAAAAAGGATTGTCTGATCAATCAAATTGAGCATTGATCGATCTATTTTATAGATTTAAGGTATATTTTGGGTTTTTATTTTACACTCACATGATTAAGATCTTCAATCGTTCGAGCGAGTTTGATTCCTTTGCATTCAAGGGATATTTCTGGCTATCGGAGCTTCTTGATTTATATCGTAGTGAGAGATCGCATTGAGAGAGGAGTATAGCCTGGCTTCTGGCGAGCCTCGATTGACCAACAATATTAAAGTTTTCAAGCTCAAGGACTGGACCAAGAGCTATAATCTATTGGTCAAGCGGTTACCTGAGGAGGGGGTTGTACCACCAGCTTCAATTGCGGAGGTGCCTGATGGGCAAGCACCAGATGATGGGGGGGCATAGCCTAACGTTGCACTTGAGGGGGATGCATCTGATGTCCCTTTAATCAAATATTCATTCTGATGTTCTGTGCACATTTGCTAGGGTTCAAACTGTTAGTGTCTGTTAGACATTTTCGGGGACGAAAATTTCTAAGGGGGGATAATGTAATGACCTTAAAATTCTAAATAGAACTCGACTGCTTTGATATGCGTGCCTAGCACGAAAATTGAAAAAAATTAAAAATTTATAATAATATTATTGGTGATAATAATTTAGAACTTAGCTATTCTATCTTTATCTATTACTATTATACAATAAAATTTTGTGACATAATTATCACTGCTTTGTTTAAACCTGTGTGGATAGTAGACCTGTTTAGGTATGTTTTGGAGTTTTGAGGGCGAAAATTTCTTGAGGAGGGGTAAATGTAATGACCCTAATTTTTGGGCATATTAAATTATACTCATACCTTTTTGAAATTGGCATGTCGATTTTCGAGGATGAAAATTCTTTAAGGTGGGAAGAATGTAATGACCCGTAAAATTAGGCTTGAACTCGACTGACCTCGTGTGTGTGGTCGGCACGAAAATCGATGTCACCATAGATTTTTATATGATAATAAATATTTAAATAATATTAGAATAACTTTGTGTGGACGGATTAAGGTTTAAATGTGTGTTTGGGCCTTTAGTGTGAAAGCCGTGCACCGACGCACCGTGTGCCGCTCAACACCAAAGCCAAGTCGAAGATAAGAGGATAGAATGTGAGCTAAAATATCAAGGATATTTTGGGCTTTCGTTTGGTTATAGGGAGGTGGGTTGCTTTGAGGCTAAGAAAAGCCTTTTGAAATTGAGAAGAAGAGAGAGAGAGAGCCGAACCCCACTTCTTAGAAAGCCGTCACCCGTCAAACCTTGGGGGATTTTGATTGTGTAATCGTCGCAATCTCCGCACTCTCCGCGAAACATTTAACGCGATCATGACTTGAGTTCCGCTCTTGAAAACCTCAAGCCATTCAAACCCTTTTTCTGTTAGAAACCCTTTTTTTTATAGAAGCCCCATTTTCAAAGAGCCGATCACCTTGGATAGTCTACCGCTCTTTGAATAGGTTAAGATCGATGCGTGGATCATTGACGACTTCATCTTGAATAAGTGGTGATCAATCGTTGTGAAATCGCTGTAGAAATCTGAAAGTTTCGTTTCAAAACCCTTTTGGACGACGATTCTTAACGGCGTGAAGTCAATCGAAGAAAGTTTGGTTTTTTTTTTATTTTAATGGTTTAGATTGAAGAATAAATCATTGTTTTAGTTTAGTGTGTATGTGTGTGATTCGATGAAGATCGCAGAAGATTTAGATGAAAATAGATTAAAAATGATAAAGCCTTACGGCTGTGCAGTTCTGAAGGTTTTGATTGATCAAATTAGTTGATTGATCGATCGATCAAATTTGGCATTGGTCGATCAAATTAGGTGGTTGATCGATCAAATTTGGTATTGATCGATCAAATTGTATATACAATGATAAAAATAGAAAGTTTGTTTGCTGGAAGTTCATTCCCGACAGCATTAATCGATCAATTTGAAGATTGATCGATCAATGTGATGGTTGATCGATCAAGGGTGAAATTTATCGATCAATGTGGAATTGATCGATCAATATGTTCGTTTGATCAATCAAATTGACTATGCCGATACTGCTTCAGTGTTTTGGCCATAACATTTTACTCCAAACTCCGACTAATGCGATTCTTGTGACATTGGAAAGAGGACAACTAAATCTATAACTTTTATGAATTAACTAACTGATGATTAAATTGGTTTGATGATAAAAATTGAGCTGGAAATTTGGCCAAGTTCTAAGATAGCACATTTTAACTGAAGTATCGATATAGCTTCGGTATTTTGGCCATAACTCTTTATCCCGAACTCCAATTGATATAATTCTTAAAGTGTTGGAAAGAGTATGACGATATCTAACTCTTTTATGGATTAACCAAATCTTTAATCAAATATTTTGAGGGTCAAAATGAAGTAGGAAGTTGGGTCAAGTTTTGAGTCAACATGAAATTACTCATTTCTGCCTCAGTTTTGAGAAAATACTTAAATACGTCAACATTTTTAATAATTAGGATCAAATTTTAATACATCATCATATGTGTTATATAGACTAAGAGTGGAGGTCATGGATAAGAACTTTTTGATTGCTTTAGAACGGCGTTGGATTTGCTTAGAAAGATCTGTTAAGGTAGGGGAAATCCAACCTAAAATATATCTGACTATGATTTCATGATTCTTTCATATCTGCTTCCTGATTTCTATTTAAAAAGCTTGTTTGCATATCAGTCATCCCTGTTATCTCTGATTCCTGCTTTCTGATTTCTGTATTCTGAAACTTGATTTCTGCTGTCTGATTTTTGAGGTCATATGTGTGTATGTGATTTAAGGATTTAACCAGATGATCCCCACCGACTCGGCGGTATATCCGTGCCCTGGCACAATTGTACATCTGCTTTGAAAATCCCTCAGCACAATTGCGCTCCATAGATGAAGCATTGTTGCATCCTTAAATTATTCATTTGAACGACGATTGGTTGGGGTTTTCTATCGGCATATTCCTAATTACTTTGTGCTATATAGTCACGGGAGTTTCTTAAGTTAGAAATATTCACAATTTAAGTCACGATTGATATATATGCATAACATCTGTTCTTGTTTGAAAACTCAGTACATGTCATCTAATTTATCCTGTCTGCATATTCTGATTTGATTTTCTGCTTTAAGATACTACCTGCAAATCATGTCTTACATTTTCAATATAATTTTAGTTGGGATTCTTCTATTGAGCTTAGATGTAGCTCACCCTGTTTTCTATAACATTAATAGGTTCTGAGGCTAGAGCTCCTGGCACTGAGAGCGACCTTGACTACCAGCCTGATCCGGAGGCTGAGGCTGAGGACAAGGAGACTGATATCCAGGCGGACGAGTTTTACCCTTAGCCTTGGTACATTAGTCATATATTTTGGGATTTTTGGACTACACTCTAGATTGTTGTGTGCCTGGTGGCCACCATTTGTACTTATTATTATAGATGTTTGTTTTTTTTGTATCATTATACATTCTGTAGGAACCTCTATCGGAACCATTATTTTAGGTGATGAATGTCCATCACCAGTGGTTCTTCTTGGTTCTTTTTTGGAGAATATATTTCTTTTGATTTTATAGATATGAAATGTTTATCCTTCTTTTATTTAAAGCCATATATGATGACTCGATCTGCCACTACTGGACAGTGTCTGCTCTGATTTCCCCTAGTCGAGCAGATACTCCGTGATTCGTCCTGGGGATCATCTAGAGCATGATCCTGATGGCACAGATTTCTGGGTGTGGAAATCCGGGCTGTCACTGTCACAGTTGGCATCAGAGCCTAGGCTTTAGGTTGAACTACAGGTTTAGGTCGGATTATTTTCACAATCTTTGTGCTAATAAGTGTTATTATTTTTACAATGATAGACCGGCACTATGGGCCCAAAGTTCAGGGGTGGACACAGTGGGGGCAGAGAAGGACAGAGAGAGGTTCCTTTGCAAGACATTCCCGATGTTGCTGAGACATCTAGGGGATTGGGGTTCCTATCAGGTGAAAATGTCATTCTGGTAGTACCAAGAGGAGGAAGAAGAGGCAACGAGGATAGAATGGAGCAGGTGTTGGAAGCATTGGCTGCCAACGTCGCTCAACAAACTGTTGTTTTGAATCAGCAAGCAGCAAGACCACCTCACCAACCCGGCAGTTTTGCCGAGTTTAGGAGAATGAGACCTCTTAACTTCTCGGGACAAATTGATCCTATTGAGGACGAGGGTTGGATCGAGGAGATGGAAAAGTTGTTTGAGGTGCTCCAATGCACAGATGTAGAAAAAGTGCGTTGGGCAACTTTCAAACTGGACGGTGACGCAGGGCCTTGGTGGAAGTCGGTCTCTAGGCACAGAGAGCAAGTGCTTCCTAATGTCCCTTGGACATGGGCAGAGTTTGTCAAGACCTTCAACGACAAATATTTCCCCAAGATCGTGAGGCACCAGTGGGAGGTGAAATTCATTAAATTGGAATAAGTGGCGATGACAGTGCGAGAATACAGTGCGGAGTTTGACCGATTAGTAACGTTTACTCCGCAACATGTAGCCACCGAGTTGATGCGAGCTCGGAAGTTCCAACTGGGCTTGAGGCCAAATATTCAGAGAGAAGTGGCCATATGGGAGCTTGAGACACATGCAGCAGTCATGTCCAAAGCTCTCATTTTAGAGGAAGAATGCCAGAAGTAATTTTCTTGGAAGGACAAATAAAACCAAGAGAGGTCATTTCAGGGGCAATCTCAGGACCCTGAGCAAAACAAGAGGGCTAGATTTTCCAGACCTCCGAGATACCCTACACACTCCAGACCGGCAATATCTATAGGGCCTAGTTCGTATCAGAGGCTAGTAGTACCTGCATCTTCCAGACCATTCTGACCATCTGGTTCTTCTGGCAGTGGGACTTCCGTAGCGTAGGGGTCTTCGAGGGTCTCTTCATTTACTCCAACCCTATCATGTGCAAAGTGTGGGAAACCACACAAGACAGAGGATTGTAGGAGGGATACAGGGGCATGCTTCAGGTGTGAAAAGATGGGTCACCTAGTCAGGAATTGCCCAGAGGAGAGTAAGGAGAGCAAGGAGCGGTCCGGATCAGTGTCTACACAGAGATCATCTTGACCTGTGGTTCATGGTCGAGCATATGTTGTTACCGTGACTGATGCCCTGACATCAAATGATGTTATACAAGGTATGATTAAATTTTAAAGTGAGATTATGTTTTTAGTAGGATGGACTGGAAATTAGTAAAGTAGAATTATTGTGATTATATATTTATGATGATAATGCACATTACACATACACATCGTAAGCACTTGATTTAATTATGTGACTGAATTATAGGTGTGTTGAAGGTATATCAATGTTGTGATATTTGCTTTCATAGAGCACGAGTTTTGGTAGACCCAGGTTCTACACACTCATTTGTTACGCCTCAATTTACAAAAGAATTGAGCATCACTCCTGAGCACTTAGAATTCATATTGACAGTGTCTATTCCAACGGGAAGTTCAGTAAATACAGGCATAGTGTGTAAATCAGTGATTGTATTGGTAGAAGATCACGAGACGATAGCAGATTTGATTTTACTAAATATGAAAGGGTTTGACATTATTCTTGGAATGGACTGGCTATCCGCTTATCATGCGAGCGTCGATTGCCTTCGAAAAATTGTGGTTTTCCGCCCTCCAAAGAAGAAATTGTTTAGATTCTTCGGGGTGAAGTCTAAGGTAGCCCCGTTAATATCAGCTATTCGAGCCGAAAAGATGATGAAGAGTGGATGCAGTGGCTATATGGCTTTCCTGTAAGAGCAGCGAGAAGAGACAAATGTGATATCCGATATTCATGTTGCATGCGAGTATCCCGATGTGTTTCCCAAGGATTTACCAGTACTACCACCAACTTGCGAGATCAAATTTACGATAAATCTAATTTTGGGTACCGAGCGAGTGTCTAAAGCTCCCTATCGGATGGCACCTGCAGAGTTGCAAGAATTGAAGGAGCAGCTGCAAGAATTACTTGACAAGGGGTTCATTCGACCTAGTGTGTCTCCTTGGGGAGCACTAGTACTGTTCGTCAGGAAGAAGGATGGTTCGATGCGTCTGTGCATTGACTACCGGCAGTTAAATAAGTTGATGATTAAGAATCGTTACCCGCTTCCATGGATCGATGATATCTTTGATCAGTTACAAGGAGTGCGATTCTTTTCAAAGATTGACTTGCGATTTGGTTATCACCAGTTAAGAGTCAAAGCAGAGGATGTCGAGAAGACGACGTTCAGAACCAGATATGGGCACTACGAATTTTTGGTTATGCCATTTGGATTGATGAATGCACTCGCATCTTTTATGGACCTAATGAACCGAGTGTTTAAACCACACTTGGATAAGTCTGTGGTTGTCTTTGTAGATGACATACTTGTCTATTCCAAAACTAAGGAGGAACATGAAGGACATCTATATGTGGCTTTACAGACCCTTAGAGATTACAAATTATATGCAAAGCTCAGTAAGTGTCACTTTTGGCTTGACCAAGTTAGTTTCTTGGGTCATATCGTCTCTGCTAAGGGTGTAACAGTCGACTCGACGAAGATTGAAGGGGTCGTAAATTGGGAACAACCTAGAACAGTAACCGAGATCCGTAATTTCCTTGGTTTGGCAAGGATACTACAGACGATTTGTCGAAGGGTTCCCCAAACTATCGAGTCTGCTTACTCAGCTCACAAATAAAAATGCTAAGTCTGATTGGACTGATCAGTGTGAGAAGAGTTTCTAAGAACTCATGACACGTCTGACTATAGCACCAGTGCTAGCTATACCTTCTGGCAGAGGAGGCTTTGCTATATACAGTGACGCATTTTACAGTAGTTTGGGTTGTGTCCTCAACCAGCACAAGAAGGTTATCACGTACGATTCTAGATAGCTCAAGGAACACGAGAAGAATTATCCTATGCATGATCTGGAATTAGCAGCGATGATTTTTATATTGAAGATATGGAGGCACTACTTATACGGTGAGACATTTGATATATTCATCGATCATAAAAGTCTCAAGTATCTGTTTACCCAGAAGGACTTGAATATGCGACAATGCAGATGGATGGAGTTTTTAAAGGATTACGATTGTTCCATCCAGTATCATCTCGGGAAGGCCAATGTTGTGGCAGATGCTTTGAGTAGAAAGTCTTCAGCTCAGTTGTCACATCTTATTACTCGAGTACAATGGTGGCATCTACTTGAGGACCTGGCCTTATGCGATACATTGATAGACGTCAGAGGTTCAGGGGCATTGATGGCTACCATTGTGATACGGCCCACGTTATTTGATAACGTGCGTAAGCTCCAGATGATTGATGATGAGCTGATGGCCATTAGAAAGGATGTGATTAACGGGATCAGACCTGATTTCTCCATCAAGGACGATGGTACTTTGCTATGCAGAGATCAAATGTGCATACCTGATAATAAAGATTTTAAAGATACCATTTTGGAAGAAGCGCACAAGTCAACGTATGCTATACATCCAGGGAGTACCAAGATGTATCAAGATCTCAAGCAAAGTTTTTGGTGGAGAGGACTGAAGAAAGATGTTGCAGATTATATTTCTCGATGTTTGGTTTGCCAGCAGGTGAAAGTAGACCATCGGAACCCAACAGGTTTGTTGCAACCTTTACCAGTGCCAAAATGGAAATGGGAAGCCATTTCTATGGATTTTATATTGGGGTTGCCGAGTACTTTGAAGAAGAGCAATGTCATCTACGTCATTGTAGATAGACTGACGAAGTTACACATTTCCTGTCATATCAGACTACATATACAGCCAACAAGCTTACAGAGCTGTACATGAAAGAGATAGTTCAGTTACATGGCATACCAGTCAGCATCGTGTGTGATCGAGATCCACTTTATACGTCGCAATTCTGGCGACGATTTCAAGAAGGCATGGGTTTTAAATTGGAGTTCAACTCAACGTTTCATCGTCAGACAGATGGGCAGACTGAGAGAGTGAACCAAATTATAAAGGATATGTTGCGTGCATGTATGTTGAACTTTCATGGTTCATGGGATCAACATTTGCCTCTGATCGAGTTCGCATACAACAACAGCTATCAGTCGAGTATTGGGATGGCGCCGTATGAAGCCTTGTATGGACGACGATGTAGATATCCTTTGAACTGGGAAGAGGTCAGTGAGAAGCTTATTTTGGGACCTGATATCGTGGACAGTACAACCAAGACAGTTCGGTTGATCCGCGAGAAGTTACGGGTTGCCCAATGTCGCCAAAAGAGCTATGCTGATCTCCAGCGGACGCACATTGAGTATCAGGTACACTTAGTTGCTTTCAAAGAACTTAGGTTCTCTATTTTGTTGAGAGGTGTGAAGCTAACACTTATTTTCAGGTCGGAGACAAGGTATTTGTGAAGATCTTGCCAACTAAGAGCGTCATGCGCTTTAGAAAACGGGGAAAGTTGAGTCCTCGATATAGGTACTCGGACGGGTTGGCAAAGTCGCATATAGGATTGCTTTGCCACCACAGTTGGCAAGCATGCACAACATTTTCCATGCTGTGACGTTACGTGCGCAACCCGACTCACGTTCTGGATTTCCAGCCGATCGAGTTGCAAGAAGATCTAACGGTGATTGAGGAACCGATCGCGATTTTGGATCATAAAGATCAAGTTTTGCGGACCAAGTTGATTCCACTTGTGCTCATAAAGTGGCGTAATCATTCAGTCTCGGAAGCTACTTGGGAGCGCAAAACTGAGATCCGCGAGCAATATCCGCACTTGTTTACCTGACATGGGAGGTAATTTTATGACTTTGGCTAAAAAAATTCATTATCATAACCATGTGCTTCTCATGTGTAAGCATGCATATTTTGACTTGTCTAATCTGCCATTACGGATTAGGTATGTGAGGTACATATACCCTCACTTTTGAAGTGCGATCCATTCTCATTAAGGAAGTGACTATGTTAAGGAATCACCTCTCAGTCTTGATTGATCGATCAATTTAGGTATTGATCGATAAATTCCGGTGATTGATCGATCAACACAGAGAGGTGATCGATCAATGATATGTGGAGCCTTCTGCTCAGTTTTGGTGATTGATCAATCAATTTAGGTATTGATCGATCAATTTTGTGGATTGATCGATCAATGAGAGTGCATTGATCGATCAAGGCTATTAAACATGAGTTTGATCGATCTGGGGATTTTAAGTGACGGTTGGGTTTTAAACAACTCATTTGCACGATACAAAGGGTTTGATCGATTAAGAGGTTTTTTTGCTTCCTTGCATTCAAGCTTCCTTCCGACGAGTTTTCCGGCCACCAAACCTCTTTCCCTCGCGTGATTCGCTTGGATTTCACTCCATTAGATCGGTAAAACCCTTCCTTTCATCTCTTTTGCATTTTTCGATCCATTTTTGAGATTTTGAGTCATGGGGCCGCGAACGAAAAATGCTTCGCGTAAGGTACCCACTTCCCGCATTTGTACACCTATACCGCTCGATGAATCAGGGGCACAAACCTCTGTGCCACCTGTGGCACCTATTCCGAATGTGGTTCCACCCATTCTAGACCCCCAACTGACCCAAATCCAACGTGAAGTCCCTAAACCATGGTGGGCTTCCAAAACCTTTCTTCCCGAGTACGTGTTTGTCTCGACACCTTTTAAGGATTGGCCTGAGATGACTTGGGCCATGGGATACATTCAAAAGCTCGGGTTGAAACCCTTACTCGAGCAGTTTTAGGATCACTATTGTCCCCGTATCGTGCGGCTCTTTTTCCAAAACCTTCGTCGGGGTGATAGCCGACATCAACTCGTCACCTCGATTGACGGGTTTGAATACAAATTCAACCAGTTCCACGTTGCAGCTGCCCTGCAGTGCGCGTCGGCTTATATCGTGACCTGTGGCTTGGAGCCACCCTATATTAAGGACGTCCCGTTTCATGACGTCGTCACCAAGATGACCCAAGGTCAACATGGGAAGGGGCAATCCATCACACGTGTCCAATTACTTGACTAGTTGTGGCTGCTTGATACCTATATCAAGTGTGCCCTCAACCCGTTCCTGCACAAGTCCTCGAGGACTGGCATAGTACAGTAGGCGCTCTTTTTCACTTTTGAGAACCGTTGGTTCTTTGCTGCTGATTTAGTTATTGATGGCCTAATGAATGCCAAGGACCTAATGTCGGAGAACATAAAGACCGGGGCCAAGAAACAACTTCCCTACGCTCGCCTGATCACAAAGATGGTGGAGCAATACGTTGCTCTATGCGAGGCGTATAGTTTGGCTCCCAGTGATCCACGAATGACCAATAACATGAAAGTGTTTCACCTCAAGGACTGGACCAAGAGCTACAACCTTTTGGTCAGGCGGTTACCAGAGGGAGAGGAGGGGGCCGCTGAGCCAGTTGAGCCTGCCATTACGGAGAGTGCAGAGCCTGCCGAGCGTGTTCCTGAAGAGGGGGAGGCACCACTTGACCAACCACCTCAACCAGAGGTGTCTACTCGCCTTGCCCCTACTACACCACGTCGGCCACCTCGTCACGTAGACCCGCTCCTTCAACTGTTACCCTTGAGGCGGTCCTTATGGCCGTAGTCAAGGGCAACCAGCGGATTCACGAGCGGCTGGATGGGATGGAGGCGTTCCATCGTCAGGTTCATCGACGACTGGATTATCATGAGGGCATGCTGGAGCTCCTGATGCAGCGTTCGTATATGACTACCTCAACGCCGATGCTCGCCCATGCTCGCCAGCATATTGTGGACCCCAAAGACTACACTACTGAGCCATCTCGACCCAGCAAACCCACGCCTGATGAGACCGAACCATCCGACGTCCCGGCAGGTACTTACTATGCTCTTACGTGTTGTTCTTTTATTAATTATATCTGTATATTATATTATTCTGCATTCCATATATATTCTATCTTGCCTACATCTTGATTTCTGTTTGATATGATCACTTGCTAGTTTTACTACCTTGCTCTGCTGTTAACTTTAGGACATACCACCCCGTCTCTAACACGACCTCCCTGACATTTTCGAGGACGAAAATTCCTAAGGGGGGATAATGTAATAGCCCAAAAATCTCAAATAAGAATCCGACTGCTTTAATATGCGTGCATGACATGAAAATCGAGGTAAATTTAAAATTTGTAATTAATATTATTGGAAATAATATTAGCCCATAGATAGATGAGATCGTGTATGAATTCTCGCATGAATCCGAGGCTAGTGGAACCTTGGTGGAGTGTGTTACGCCAAAGAAATTGTGTAAGTGCTCCACACCGGAGTTTAAATTACGGGAAAACTGAAATATCAGAGATATTTCATTTTAGGTAGCTTATAAGGGAAGGAAGAGGGCTGGAATCTCTCTCTACCCTTCTTGAATTCTAGAAATCTGTGGCTGAGAGGATTGGATTTTAAGAATCCTTTTGTGTGAGAATAAACAAAAGAGAGAACCTAAGGTTGTGATTACTCGAGCTACGGGTGTTAGACCGACGTCTGCACGTCGTGATTGTTCGATAAAGAGGAGTGCTATCTCTGTGTGTTAAAGCTGAGCCGAACATTTGCTATTTCGGGTAGTGACGGCGACAAATTCCTGATTTCCGGATTCGAAACCCTCTTCGGATTGCTTTGCCGAGATCTCGAAAAGGTCTTTAAATAGGTGAGTTTTCAAATTAAAATTATTAAGGTTTAAGCCTCATAAATATGTAAAATAGAGGTGTGTGAATGGTTGTTGAGAACCATTAAAGGTAAAGGGTTAAAATTGGTCAAAACAAGTGACCGCCATTAATGACAGAGAACTATCATTATTGATCGATCAATACTGAGATTGATCGATCAATACTGGGATTGATCGATCAATGGTAAGCATTGATCGATCAATTTGTATAAAGTATTAAGTGGGAATAGTAGAGGTATTTTCTGGAAGTTCAGTGCCCGAGGGAATTGATCGATCAATTTACTAATTGATCAATCAATTCTGAAAGTTGATCGATCACAGTGAGGTGATCGATCAATGGCTAAAGGTGATCGATCAATGAGACGGATTGATCGATCAACTAAGGTGTTGATCGATCAATTTTCCTCTGTTAAATGTGAAGGGTAAGAGGCTATTGATTGATCAATTGAAGCGTTGATCGATCAATCACCCGCTTTCTGCTTATTTTGGTTTTGTGAATTGAACAATACTGGACACTGTGCCAGTTGATATTCTGACATCCCTAACACTTAGTATACTATGTTTATAGTCTAGGATCGGACCATGATGCCTTAAAAAGCCTTGGATTTGCTTAGAAAGGTCTGATCTAAGGTAGGGGAATTCAACTAAAATTGCATTTATTTTTTATCTCATGATTCCAAACCTTTGGCATTTGACTGCACATTCTGATTTTTCTTTCCAGTCATGTTTAGCATACGTGTGAAAACTCTATAATATCTGATTTATGCTATCTGATACTTGTCATCTAATTCCTGTTATGTATGATATGCTTGCATGTGATTTGAGGTTTAACAATTTGACGAATCCCACCGACTCGGCGGTATATCCGTGCCTGGCACAATCGTGCACCTGCTTTGGAAATCCTCGGCACAATTGCACTCCTTAGTTGAGGCATTGTTACATTTCTGAAATAGTTCATGTGAACGACGATGGTTGGGATTACCCATCGGACCAAATCTGGCTACCACGTGCTATACTCACGGGAGTTACTTAATTATACTATTTTAAGTCATTAAACACTGTATACATAACATCTTGTAAACTCTAATAAGTTTGGCCTGCTTTGATAAATTCTGCATATCTGAACTTCTGCTTGCATCTGTTCAATTCTGTCAATATCTTCTGTAACCATATTTTACAATTAAGATGCAATTTTAACTGAAATTCTTCTACTGAGCTTAGATGGTTAGCTCACCCTATTTTCTATAACAATATAGGTTCCGAGGCTAGAGCTCCCGGCACTAACAGCGACCCTGATTACCAGCCTGATCTAGAGGCTGAGGCTGAGGAGGAGGATACGGATACCCCAGCTGACGAGTTCTACTAGCTGTCTGGGTATTAGTTTGTCGTTTATTTTAGGATTTTTGTATGATACTCTGGATTATTGTGTGCCTGGTGGCCACCGTCTATATTTATTATTATAGATGTTGTTTATTGGATACATTCTGTAGGAACCACTATCGGAACTATTATTTTGAGTGATGGATGTCCATCACTAGTGGTTCTTCTTGGTTCCTTTTTGGAGAATGTATATTCTTTTATCTTTATATAGATATTTTTGTATTACTTTCTTATTTAAAGTCATATATGATGGATCGATTTGCCACTACTAGACAATGCCTGCTCTGATTTTCGTTAGACGAGCAGACACTCCGTGATTTGTCCTGGGGATCATCCAGAGCATGATCCTGATGGCACGGATTTCCGAGCACAGAAATCCAGGCTGTCACAATCACCGAATTAGAGTTAGAGTTATGTGAGGAGGAAGGAGAAGAAAGATGAGAGGAGATGAGAGAAAAATACGGTTGAGTTTATCTTAACTCAATCCTTTCCCTTATTTGTATATATATCACTTATATATACTGATACATGCACTTATATATATAGAGTGACCCAAAGAAAAAAAGAATTCACACACACCAAAGATAATTCTCATTGGCACACCAACAGGGTTCTCAATTGATTCTCGAGTTTGCTGTACATTCATCTTTTCCCACCATTGGATTAGAGGAATTACTTGTATACTCATCATTAAATTTTTTATTTCGGTATTTTGTTGCAGTTTTTAGAAGTGCACCTATTATACCACTAATTATTTGATGCGAACCAAAGATGAAGTTGTCGTGATCTTTTTGGTTTATCATAAGTTGGTTGAAACTCAATTCCAAGCAAGAGTGAAGGTCTCCAGATCAGATAAAAGGAGAGAGTATTCCTCCTAACATCTCCAACCTTACCTTGGCTCTCATGGCATTGAGTGGCAAACCTCCGACTCTTATTCTCCGCAACAATGTGGAGTAGCAGACTTGAAAAATCGACATTTTCTCGAGTTAGCTCGTTCACTTCTTCATATTAATGTTTCGAAGGTGTTTGTTGTTATTATTGTCAGTTACCTAATAGTAGTCTCTTTCATGTTCAACCCGGGTCTGTGTCTCTATTTTGCTCATATTCCATCTATTCATCATGATAAACTTTCTCCTAAGGTTGTGAGATGTATGTTTAGCGAGTATCTTCTGTCCCAAAAGGGGTGCAAGTGTTGTGACCATGTAATAAGAAGTATTTTGTTACCATGGATGTTACCTTTTCTGAATCTACTATGTCCTATGCTCCTCGGTGCCCTCCTCAGGGAGAGCAGTGTCCAAGTAGTGAAGAGAGCAACAAAAATCATTTACCTATATCATGTTGAGGAAGATATTGAAGAATTGACAAGTGCGGATGATCCTGAGGTGGCTGATGAAAAGTGGGATCGATTTGGGAGAGGAAAAGACTTCGTAAACAAGAAAAAGAGTCCTGAAGTCTTCCCCTCTCACTCAAGACACTAATCATATGTCAACTTTGGAGGCTAGTCTAATTGTTGATACACCTCCTCAAGTTTCAGATTTGGTATGTGGTCTTGGGTAGGAGCCTCACTCGTTACCAATTGATTAGAAGAGGGGTCAACAATTGTGATTGGCCTCCTTTGTATGAGAGGTTCGGAAACATTGACCACACGTCGCTGCATTACACCTACTCAGAAAAAATATGGGGAACGGTCCTCTTTGCGTTTAACCCATCCTCCTAATGGCTGAAGGAGTTGCCGGACCCGGAGGGGAGGCACTCCCTCCTTTACGATCTTACTATGCTCCAATAGCATGTCTTACCATGTTGTATCCAACTGCCAACCTCGGGGAATCATCAATTTGAAATTATGTCGTCCACATTTCAGATGTCGCCATCTTTTCATGGGCTTGCGAATGAAAATCCTCATAAGCATTTGGATGATCTTATGAATGTTTTAACCACCATTAAGTTACAACATCTCTCGAATGATGCAATACGACTTAACTTTTCCCACTCTCTCTCAAGGATAGAGCAAAGCATTCGCTCCATTCCTTTCCAATAACATCAGTCACTACCTGGGCACAAATGCACCAGGAATTTTTGAAAAAGTATTTCCCTATTCGCAAAACCAATCAAATGAGAAAAGTCATCATTTCTTTCACTCAACACCTTGGAGAAAAATTTCATGAAGGGTGCGAAAGATTACTATAACTGACTCATCAGTGTCCACATCACGTTGTATTGCGGTGGCAATTGGTACACACTTTTTATGACGGGCTCTTTGAAAGGAACCACCATGGATGCATCATGTGGAAGCACCTTTTTTTTTTTATCAAGAACCAAGATGAGGCTTGACAATTATTTGAAAATTCGCTCCAACATTGCAACAACAAGTCATGATGTAGGGACAACCGGCCCTACCATTGCCTCTCGCAAGGGAAATGCGATTGAGGTTAATAAAATTGAATTATCTAATAAGATTGACTTATTGGCGAAACGATTTGATCAATTTGTTAATCTGGAATGTTCACCCATATGTCTTTTATGTGCTATCCCATCTCATTCCCTAAATGAATGCCCGTCGACATCCCAGTATCCGAAATTTGTTTAAGAGAACATAAATGTTGCACAAACCTTCCAAAGACCGAGAAATTGTCACGCCTTTCACTCTTATGCAGACACCGAAAGCGGATCTCCCGCCTCAGACGTTTCGATCCCATTTCCAAGCAAATCACTATTTGATTAATTTTCTTTTTAATTAGTTTTGTAATATGAAGGGAAAATATTGCTGGAGATTTCCCATTATCGTTAACTTGAATCGAACTATTTCGGTTTTCAAAAGTCAAAATAATAAGTAAACTCCTATTTATTGTGGAATTATAAGTAACACAAGAAAACTTAGTCAAACATTCAAACTTTTAAAACAAACTTTTTACAATAAGTCCTGTTACATTATTTCACTAGCTAATACAAAGGAATTGGACTTAACCAACGAAAATTAACGATCCAATAAAAATGACCATGTGAACCGATCACATGTGTGCAAGTGTTGGTAGCTCTATAGACAAAATGAGCTCAAAACTATCAGCTCACTGAAGGCTCCTGGATCTCTTCTTGTCTTGCTCCCTTAGCCCTGATTGGGCGGCCGCTGGCTTGTATCTGAAATTTTTGGGTTATGAAAGGACCGTAAACGGTGAAGCTTAATAAAGTCTTAGTTAATTTGAGGCTATAGTTTTCAATACAATTTCATGTAGCTAAGATTACAGTTCATTTGCACATAAGGGCTTTACATAGTGACTAGTGCGATGTGATGTTTACAACATGTGATATCAACAGGATAATAAATGTAAATTAACAGTAAGCAGGAACAATTGTAAGCATAAAGCACAATATACATTTGCTCTCTACAATGGAAACACTTAATTGCAGCTACTATGATGGAAACAACACACTATTTAAATTAAATTTGGGAATATTGTGGAATTATCAACATCTTTTAAATGGTTTGCTGGTTCAATTTAATTCAAGAGGTTTGTATTATCATTTAAATTGTGGAATTATTAGGTGTCTTTTAATTTATTTTGGTGCGATACTAACACCAACCATGGTCCGATATCGATACCATTTGCCAATGTCGCGCACACAAAGGCTTGCACTCTTCGCCATTTAGTCAATCAAGACAAGGATCAATGATCCTGTTGGTCTAACGAGACCCAATCCTCAACTAATATTTCAAACTCTTTTGAATGAGTCGCTCATTGCGAACTCGTTCATAAAAATAGTGGTCCGCTTTACGAGGTTGAAACCAATTATTCGATAATTCAATTGCAGTTTCAGATTTCTTTGAAACCAATTATTCAAATTTGGTATTCAATCATCAATGTTGGTTTCGACAACTCTATTATCCCTTTTCAATTCAATATTTACCATTTATTCAAAGGTTGGGTTCAATATTCAAACAAGTGTTCAATACCTTTTTAAGTTTGCCAATCATTTTTCAACGTATTTTTCTTGATAAAATTTCAATAATCAATGATCAATCATCATTCCCTATCACTTTGGTTCCTTTATCCTTTTAAGTTCGCCAATCATTTTTCAACGTATGTTTCATTATACGACATTATTATTAGATGTCCCATATCAATTCAATTTTCAATCATTAGTTATCCTTATCAATCAATCATCGTTCAATAACTCAATCCCTATGGAGAATTGGCACGGGATCAACTCATACTTCATTTAGTGTTGCTACAGCATAATAGACTTATATCTATTGTCATTCGTAAGAGGGAAGTATTTGCTCCTATTTGAGTTATTTCAAAGGCATTGGGATGCCCACTTCAGTTATACTAAGGGCGTGCCCTTACTATCCTATTACATCTAAATAATTTCAACTAGACCTTACTATCATCTGAGTCGGGTCAACCATTGACCAGAACTCCTATCGGTATATTGATTGAATAATTCCAACTAATTCCAGCATTGGAAGACTCGATTACGATATTCATTGTGCGTGCCCCTTATTAATAGGTATACTAATTTATCCTTAAGGTTTAACCTAAATATCTCGTCACTTGCCTAATATTAATTTGTTTGTTTAAGAAATTTGGCTAAGTCTTCATGGAGCATCTCGGGATGATTATTCATATGGTGAGGACCTCAAGTTCATTCCCTTCAAACAATGGCACCCTGATTGTTCATTTTGGGCTTTAGGCCCAAAGGGTCAATATTACAAAGGTGGTCCATTTATTCTTTTTCCAGTTTTGCTAAGCATGAGGGTGCTTGCCATATCGGACCTTGGGCCAGGTCATCGGGCTTAATTTATTCCAAAATGCAACTTAGAAGGTTACAGGTCAATTTCTAGATCTTTTGGGCCTTTACAAGGTATGATTTGTGTCTTTGTGGTCTCTTTTTTGAATTTTTAGTGCTCTCTTTCTCAAAGCTTTGTTGATAATTTATTTTGCTCTATTTTGTAGTTAACTAAGCAGAAAACTTCAATCTTCATTGACATTCCATTATATTTTCAAACAAAGAGGGAAGTAATCATTTCAAGACTCTAGAGTTGTAACGACCCGAAAATTCTGAACAAGAAACTAACTGTTTCGATCTACGTGCCCGGCACAGAAATCGAGAATGATTTGAAAGTTCATATCTAATATTAGTTGACATAAAGTTGCACCATAGTTAGATGAGTTCACACATGCATTTTTGCTTAAGTCTGACTTGTGTAAGGTGTCAACGTAGCACGTTACGCCGTAGCGACCGTGTGCGAAGCTTAACACCGGAATACAATTAGGGTCTAAACTGAAATATCAAAGATATTTCAGTTTAGGTAGCTTATAAGGGAAGGGAGAGACCTGGAGAAGTGTTTTCTCTTCTTTTTCCTTTAGTTCTTGAGCAAGGAAGTCTGCAGCTAGGTTGAGTTTGAACATGTTTTGTGAGGAAGTGGGGTTAGAGGTACCGAGATCTTGAGTAAATCGTAGTTAGGGTATGTGGAATGCAATAGGAGGAGCTCAAGCATAGTCTAAGTGCGTGTGAAGCCTTTGCGTGCTGAATCGGGGTCGATACTTACATATCGGAGTCACACCGGCGATACAGCTCGAATTCCAGATCCGAAACCTCTTTCAAATCGATTTGCTGAAACCCCGAAAGGGCCCGACTAAAGGTGTGTTTGTGCGTTTAAATTGGGCTAAGGAGAGACCTTATATATGTGTGTGTGTGTATTAATGGTTGCAAGAGACCATTAATGAAGATGGGTCAAAATAGGGAAGAGTAGATGACCTCCATTAATGACAGAGTTTTTGTCATTATTGATTGATCAATGACAAGATTGATCGATCAATGCTTGGGTGATCGATCAATGAAGGTCATTGATCGATCAATCTATATAAGACAAATAAGGGAATAGAAACCCTGAAATTTCTGGAAGTTCAATGCTCGAAGGGTATTGAACGATCAATTTATGGATTGATCGATCAATCCTGAGTATTGATCGATCACAGAGAGGGTGATCGATCAATGATGGGTGGTGATCGATCAATGAAGGCATTGATCGATCAATCTGTATAAATTTTAAATGTGAACAGAAGGTGGGAAAAATGAGATTTTGGGCTATTGATCGATCAATGAGGGCATTGATCGATCAACAGGAGGCATTGATCGATCAACCAAGCTAGTGATTGATCAATTTTGGCTGTGCTAAAGTGAGGAGAAAAGGGATTATTGATCGATCAATAAAGGTATTGATCGATTAATGATGAGTGGTGATCGATCAATAGAGGCTATTGATCGATCAAAAGACTCTGTTGCTAGTTAAAGGTTGAGAGGGGATTGATCGATCAATGGGGTCATTGATCGATCAATCACCCCTGTTTCTGCCTATTTTGATTTTTGTAAAGTAAACACCACTAGACATCGTGCCAGTTCACGTCCCGACATTCCTGACACGTAGAATACTATGTTTATGGTCTAGGATCAGACCATGACGCTTTGAAAAGCTTTGGATTTGCTTAGAAAGAGGTCTGATCTGAGGTAAGGGAATTCCATTGAAATTGCATTTATTTTTGATCTCATGGTTCCAAAGCTTCTGTATTTGACTGCATAGTCTGATTTTATCGTCCAGTCATGTTTAGCATATGTGTGACAACTCTGTTATAAATCTTACACCTGTCATCTGTTATCTGATTTCCGTTAAGTATGATACGCCTGCATGTGATTTAAGGTTTAATACTCTGACGAATCCCACCGACTCGGCGGTATATCCGTTTCTGGCACACTCGTGCATCTGCTTGAAAATCCTCGGCACAATTGCACTCCGTAGTTGAGGCATTATTGCATTTCCTGAAATTGTTCATGTGAACGATGATGGTCGGGATTACCCATCGGACCAAATCTGGCTACCACGTGCTATACTCACGGGAGTTATTTAAGTTTACTATGCTAAGTCATTATACACTGTATGCATCACATTTTGTCAATTCCGATAAGATCTGTCTGCTTGATAAATTCTGCATATTTGAAACACTGTTGGCATCTGTTTAGTTATGTTCATATCTTCTACAATCATGTTTTACAATTAAGATGCAACTTTAATTGATATTCTTCTACTGAGCTAAGATGTAGCTTACCCTGCTTTCTATTAACTTTATAGGTTTTGAGGCAGTAGCTCCCGGCACCGAGAGTGACCCTGATTATCAGCTTGACCCGGAGGCTGAGGCCGAGGACGAGGACGAGGAGACGGACATCCAGGCAGACGAGTTCTACCCGTAGCCTGGGTACTTGAGTCCGATGTTTTGCATGTTTGACACTTTGGATTATTGTGTGCCTGGTGGCCACTTTCTGTATTTATTTTCTGTAGACTTTACTTATTGCTTTATTTATACATTCTATTGAAAACACCATCAGGAACCATTGTTTGGGTGATGGATGTCCATCACCAATGGTTCTTCTTGGTTCCTTTTTGGGAATGTATATTCTTTTGGTATATAGAAATACATGTTTTATTTATTGTATTCATTTATTTTAAATATCTTATGTGATGACTCGACCTACCACTGCTGGACAGTGTCTGCTTGGTTTCCGCTATACGAGCAGACACTTTGTGATTTGTCCTAGGGATCATCCAGAGTATGATCCTGATGGCACGGACTTTTTGGGCGCAGAAATCTGGGCTGTCACAAGAGTTAGAATTAATTTATTATCCTATTAAATTTTATTTGATTATTTGTCCTCCTTATTACACCTCATTTCTTTCATTTTTTTTCCTTTTTTTAGTGTGGTTACCTTTTGATCTCTCCACCCACTTTAAATTGCGTTGTCATTATGTCTATGTCCTCGAAAGACACTCTTAGTCTGACAAATTCCACCTATCTGGGTTGGAAATATGGGCATTACAAGAGTGTAACCGAAAAAACTAAGGTCCAATGTACCCTATGCACCTATGTAAGCATGGGGAATAGGGAGACACGCAACATCTTGCTTGGCAACCCGAATCGAATGCAAAGGCATGTCAAAATGTCACTCTAGAGATTCGAAAGGAGATTGTGAAATAGATGGATAAGATTTCGAGGTCGAAACATAATGACAAAGTGATTTTACAACAATACTATGATGTTGATGAAGATGAGGAAGAACATGATAGATCTACTCCCTCCACAGCTCCTAGTGTAAGACAACCTCCCTAAAAGAGCACGTGGTGAAAAGGGGAAGGGAATAAACAAATTCTTCTCTTGTAGACCACATTCTGAGGATGTGGTAGACGCTAGGGGTAAGAGTCCGGCCCAAACCACTATAGAAATTAGGTTTAAAGCTAAGGACCAACCTGAGACCATTCAATATGTGGCTAAGTGGATGTTCCAAGCCTGTATTGCATCTAATCCAAGATGATTACTTTGAAGCTCTTTAACTTACCGATGTTGGATGCAATACCGGCTTGATACAATCACTTAGCCACATATTGAATGGTCTCGGATCGGTCCTTAGCTTTAAACCTAATTTCTATAGTGGTTTGAGCCGAACCCTTACCCCTAGCTCTTGGACAATTTAAACCCGACCTAAAAGCTCCCTCATATCATGAGATAAGATATAAAAGTCTTAAAAATGTGATAGTCTTCACAAAAGCCTTTCTCGAGGAGTATCAAGAGGATTGGAAGACATATGGGTGACCGACGGTTGAACCGATATGACCGGTAGGTCAATCATAAACTTTTTGGCAAATTTTACCGGAACTATGTTCATTAAATCCGTACATCCTTCGGCCCATTCTCACACGGCTGAATGTCTATTTTCGCTTATAGATGAAGGGATGGAAAAGGACATTGGTGGACAATATGTTGTCCAAGTTGTCACAGATAAATGTAACAAACTTGGTGGCCACGGATAGACTAATAATGGAATGGCGACCTCACATATATTAGACCCCATGTGCAGCCCATTGCTTAGACTTAAAACATAGGCAAAGTGCACATTAAAAACGTAGCTAAGGCTAGGAAGGTAGTAGTGTATATGTATAAGCATACACTTCTACTCCACCACATGTGTAATGCAACTTGGGGTAATTTGTAACGCCCCACCATCAGCCATTTTGCTACGACCTTCTTAACCTTACAAAGTGTGTACTCTAAAAGAGGACTTAGAAGTTTCGTAACTTCTACCAAATGGAGATTCGTTAAAGAAGGCCGAAGGGAAGTGGGTGACACAAACCATCTTAACCAACTCTTTTTGAAATAAAGTTACTCAATTACTTATAGACTCGCAATCATTCGTAGAAGTATTACAATTGGTTGATGGTGATGAGAAGCCGACTATGGGCTATATCTATAGTTTTATGAAGAAAGCTATAGAAAAAATTAAATCTAATAATATGTACAAATATCGTCTCTATCAACCCATTATTGACATAGTTGAGAAGAGATGGGGTGTTCAAATGACTAGCCCGGTCTATTTCTCTTATCTGATCTGTGGAGCGGCATAAGCAACACATATTAGTAGTCTCTTTGATGTTATAGAAAATATGGTTTTAGACAAAGGCGAGCAAGATCGGATTAGCAACTCTTTCGACCGATACAAGAATGGTTAAGGGATGTTTGGAAGAGAAATTGTGGTTTGACAAAGCATTCAAAATACCTAGTAAGCAACTTAGATTGACTTTGAGTAACGTTCCAATGATGGATTGCAACTTAAATCATTTAGATTGATCACATATGTGCACACCTGACATATTAGTAAACCACACTTGAACGATGTATGATCAAAAGTTTAATTCAATGGTGCACAATCGTTTAACACCATTTTAGCTTTTAAATGTCAGTCACAACCTTCACCTCCCTCTCCAGACCGTCATTTAGAGAGAGAGAGAGGAGAGAGAGATCATAGGGTTGCCGAGCGGGTCTTTTTCTTCTTCTTCATCTTTTTTCTTCTTCGCAAGGCTAGGGTTTGTTTTTCGTCTATTTTTCTTTGAGATTTTAGGGCATGAGAGGGGCTGAGGGCCGGGCAGCGAATCTTCTTCTTTGAGATTTTAGGGTTGAGAGATTTGTTTTTTTTTGTCCTATTTTTCTTTGAGATTTTAGGGCACGAGAGGAGTTGTGGGCTGTGATTCTTCTTCTTTGAGATTTTAGGGTTGAGAGATTTGATTTGGGCTGAGATTCGAGCTGAGGGAGGATGTGGTTCTTTCTTTCTTCTTCAGTCTTCGAGATTTTAGGCCATGAGAGAGTTTCTATAGAGATGGGAGTCGAGAGGCCTTTAAATATAAAGAGGGCAGAAATTATAAGTTTGCCCTTTTAGTTTTTAAAAAAACCCAGCTAGTCCTTGGTTTATAGTCAATAAATTCAACTAGCCGAGTCAGCAAACTCGGTCGAGTTACCAAGTCAGATCGGCGAGTCTCTGGAGTCCCAAGCCTGATCAATCCCTTAGACGAGTCGACTCAAAACTTGGTTGAGCCGAGTTGACTCGTCGAGTTTTAAGTCCATGATCAAGACTGATAAGCTAGTAGGGCCCAAAGAGGAAATGCCTTCCAAATGAATATGCTAAGATTATTAAATGGACATATTAAGAAGCGAAAGCAAATGTAAGAGCTGTGTTTGGAGAGATGACTGAGTTTTTGTGGTAGTTGGGTTGCATAAAAGGTGTTTGTTCTGTTCAGTCCTTGTTTATTTTCATTTGTTACAATGAATCAACATTTGAATTACGAGAAGATGTTCTATGGTGTATGATTTTACTGATGATATAGTGCTACTAGTCAGACAAGAAAATGTAAATGATAAGTTGAAGTTATGGAAAAGGCTTTATATAGTTAAGTGGTTCAAGAGTTAGCAGAATGAAGTTGTATAAAATGCAATTTTAGTGAAATTAGAATAGTGGGGATCATTAGGATATCATCATCAAGTCGTCATCCGTGCCTTGTCCCTTCTATTTGGGATCAGGTTTGTAAGTTATTTACTCACTTGCTTAGGCTTTATTATACAACTGGATGGTGAGTTGAGGACATTTCAAACAAAGATTAATCCAGCGTGGGGAAGTGATGGCATACAAGTGGTGTCAAGTGCCTGTTGGATTGGAGGAGCATTTTTGTATTGAGGTGGTAAAACTTCCATGATTGCATAGTGCTGTGTGTCTGGCTTTGAACAAACGATAAGAAGACTCTATGGCAGTGTGGCTAAGTTGCGTATGCTAAGGTAGATGTGTATGCTAAGGTCGATGTGTGAAGTAACAAGAAATATTAGAATGAGTACTTTAGAGGAAGTTTAGGAGTGACCCTAGTAAAATAGAAAATTATGGAACATCGTTTGAGATGGTTGGGGCATGTCTAATAGAGACTTGAAAGGCTGAAAAAAGTATTAAAATGATACGAACACAACAAAATAGGAGAAGAGGAAGACCAGTACAGAGATATATGGAGGTAGTATCAGGGAACATGAAAGGCTTGTGGAGTGATAGAGTTCATTTCCAACAAAAAATAGGTGTAGAAATAGGATTCACAAAGCCAAATCCAAATAGATGGGACAAGGCGATGACTAATGATCATTAATCAAGGTGCAAGCACACATTCAATGTGTGTGTAACCAGAAATACTACAAACATCCCAGTTAAAATTCCATTGTATAGATTTCAACTTTGGATTGCTATTTACTCCTGCGAGATGGATCAAACTTTTGGACCAACTTAGTTGGGATCTACCTATTTCTAATAAAACTCTCTGCACCACGCTTTGAGTTTGGCTGCATATTAACTGTTTCAACTTTCAACGTGTGAAAGATGTTGAAGGCTGGAGTACTTGACATTTCAAAGTTTTTCTCCCATACTAGGTTTCCTAAATATTTTTTTGTTCCCTCATTAGAGTAAATATAGCGAGTAGCTCCCATATCACTTGTTGGATGAACATCCAATTATTAGCTTGGAATCAGTCATAGCCATGAAAAAAAAATAGGGATCCTATATATATGCATGTATTTTCTTGAGGAAAGTGTGTACCTTCCCATTTTATGCCTCCCACTCCCAAACTTCCTACTTATTTGGGTGTGCCCTTTGGTAAGAAAATGTACACTATTTTGTTGGGCAAACTCTTTTTAATTTTGTGCTTGTTTTTCATCACCTAATCAGTGCAAAGCATTTGAACGCAATACGGTGGTGGAACCTAGAAACAATGCTGTCAAATACGGAAGGAAGGGCACGACAAACACCCCTTGGGGGTATATATATGTGTGTGTGGGGGTAAAGCATCTATGCAAATTTTGTAATAAAAAAATTAATGATAATTATGTCATTGCCAAATACCAACACACTACCAAGTACCAAGCAAGGTGGCAAAGTAACTATCATGTAACATGTTGGCAAAGCAAAAAACATCCAACTAAACCAATAATATTTAAGTAAACATCAACTAAAGTTACCAAAATTTAAGACGAATATTGAAAAAGAAACTCACATTATTTAACTCCACCATTACCGGTCGACCCATCCCTAGCTTGCGTAAATATTCAAATAAAAACCCAGTCAAATCCTTACGAGGATTCAAATAAAAACCCAGTCAAATCCTTAGGAGCAATCAAATAAAAGCTAATAAACTATTACTAACAACTAAAGCGGTGACAATAAACAATTTAACATCTATTAAATAGTTAAGACTTAAGGTTACACCTAAACAATTAAATTGCAAAAAAGTAAAACATTTATGATTCTATCAAGTATCAGCACCAAGTAAAAATGAAATTGCATTAAAAATTAACATCTACGAAATCAGTTATTAGGAAACAACTAAGAACTTACTAACAACTTAATTGTAAAATAAAATAGTGACTTTAGTTTTTAAACTATCATTGTAGCTACATGACTAGAGGGCGAATCCCTGGAGGCACAAGGGCAAATGGTTGTGGTTGTGAGTGTGGACGCAGTTATGGCTGAGACTGTGTTGGATCTAGGTCTATAACTTCGATCTTTTGCCTAGCTTGAGGCGCATACCACGACAATGGACCTGTGCCTGTTGTGCTGAACCCGGAGTTCCATACCTGGCTGCATTTTTAGAATATTGCTACTATGTAAATAATAGATTAAAGTTTAAATACGATGACGTGGGACGTCAACCGTAAACTATGTGAATGATGATGAAGTGCTATTTGCCAAAATTAAACTAAATTAATTAAGAAACAATTCTTAAAATAATCGGGATACCTTAAGGTTTCAAAGTTTTCCACTTGGATGATTGCGTTGGTTCGGGGTCCGGTCTATTGTGCTAGATCCATTAGCCTCGCGGAAGGAGGATCCTAGAGATAGGACTCTAGCCGCTCTCAAATTAGGGCGCTCGTAGTTCAAAGGTGGGATCATTGGTTCTATCTAGGGTTTGTTGAATCGAATCGATTTGATGGTTCAAATTGGCTTGAGGGCTCTGGTGAATTTAGGTTTTATGATTTTGTGAAAATTATAGGGTAACTGCTGAAATGGGTTGATTGGGATCGATGTGCAAATAGAAAAAAATAAAACCAAAGAGATAAATAGGAGATAGAAATTGTGGACTTCGCACCCTTGCCTTCACACTAAACCCTTCGCGGGAAGAAGATTCATTCTTCAAGGAAACTCATCTCAATCTCCAAAAGGAAAAAGCTCTTTTCATTCAATAATCAATAGTTATTACAATGTCTAGTTAATGACCTTATATAGGAGGTCTCAAAACAAAAGAAAACTCTAAAACAAATATTCTAAGAAAAGGACAAGTTTGCCCATAAAAACCAAATTTTGAATTTTGGCGCATTTGACTTCGCGACAAATCGATCGATCAATTTATTTGTATATAAATTGTACGAAGTCTCGGGTCAAATTCGATCGATCGAATTTGTACTCGATCGATCGACTGAGCACCATAATTCACCAAAAATTAAGACTCCCCTTGTCCACAATCGATCGATTGACTGAAGTTGAAAAAATCTGTTGCAGCCCAAAATCCAATGCTCTCTAACGTGATGTCCCCATCAGAAAGTATCCCATTTTACATGCTTTGAGTCACATAAAAAAAATAGAAGAGCTGCAATAAAGAGAATGGTAATGTTATACAAGGAGAAGGCCCGGATGAGATCGAATCAAATCCAGCCTCTGGTCAACACAGGTCTAATGGTTGTCTACAAATTTCAGGGCTAGTTGTTGGTAACAAGCACGTATCCTACTGTCCCATTTAATGGACCCCATATGCAACCAGTGGAAATGTGAAAGACCTCATGGACAAGTGGTAGGAAGAGGGGAGATTGGATGGCTAGGAAGAGGACACCTGCACTGCTACCATGTGTTGTCACTTCATGTACAATGCAAGAAGAACACCTGTAAAGATGCATTTATATGGTAGTTAATGAAGACGTTTGAGAAGAAGCTAAGGCATTTAAAAATTCGTTTTAGCTGTTGGGATTATAAGATCGAGAAGGCTATGTTCTCGTGTTTGTCTCTAGCATACTAAACACCATTTGTCTCGGGTCCACGAAAAACTACCGAACACTATAAATGATCGGAAAATATCATAATTGCTTGATTTAGAACTCAGAATCCTCAGGATCCCAAGCTCTCGAATGGGACCTAAGTGCCTAATCGACAAGGCACCTCCTAGGCACTACATACTACATTTGACAACAAAGCTTAGAAGAAGGCAAAATAATAATATTGAAAAAAATTGGTGACCAAGGAGTGTCGATTTAAAGAGGTGCTTGAGAAATCTGAAGAAAATATGTTTTGCTAAAGAGGTGATTGAAATGAATTAGCTTGTAGAAAGGAAGCTTAGACATTCCTAAATAATGATAGACATGAAGCATATGGCAACTTGTACAATGTGTTGAGGATAGAAGGGGAGACAGGTATCTACAAGCTTGCCACGATAAGAGAATAGAAAACTAGAGAATAGATGAAATGTGTATTTTAAGGACTTATTAAACGCACAGAGGAAAAGGTTTTTAAGGACTTATTAAATGCATAGTGTGACAGCCCGGATTTCTGTACCCAGAAATCCATACCATCAGGATCATACTCTGGATGATCCCCGGGACAAATCATACGTATCTGCTCGTATAGCGGAAGCCAAGCAGACACTATCCAGCAGTGGTAGGTCGAGTCAATCATCTATGAATGCATTTAACATAAAGAACAATGATAATAAAACAAATAGTTCTACATAAATCAAAAGAATACACATTCTCAAAAAGGAACCAAGAAGAACTATTGGTGATGGACGTCCATCACCCAAACAATGGTTCCCACTAGTGGTTCCGAATAGAATGCATAAATAATACAATAAGTAATTCTACTAAAAATATATACAAAGGTGGCCACCAGGCACACAATAATCCAAAAGATCAAAATACAGGACATAGGACACGATTTGTGCACGGTAAAACTCATCACCAATGTCTGCTCCTCGTCCTTTGCCTCAAATCTCCGTCAGTGGTAGTCCGGTTGCTCTTCGTCTTTGGGAGCTACAGCCTCAGAACATAAAATTGATTTAGAAAGCGGGGTGAGCTATATCATAGCTCAATAGAAGAATTCCAACTAAATGAATTGAATATGCAGATCATGCTATCTCATAACAGACCTCAAATCAGGAACGTATAATCATGACGAATCAAACTAAGAGCTGAGGTTTTATGCAAGAAATCAGATGTTATGCAAGTATATTATCAGAGAGCTTAAATTGTGTGTATTTAACTTAAGAAACTCCCGTGACTATATAGCACGGAGTAAACAGGAATGTTCGATAGGAAACCCCAACCAATCGTCGTTCACATGAACAATTTTGAAAGTGCAACAATGCCTCATCCATGGAGTGCGATTGTGCCGAGGATTGAAAGCAGGTGCAAAAGTGTGCCAGGCATCGGATATACCACCGGGTCGGTGGGGATCATCTGGTTTAAATCATCAAATCACATACATATATACCTCACAAATCAGATGGCAGGAATCAGAAGCGGTTTCAGAATACAAATCAGGAAACAGAAATCAAGATAGCAGGAATCATGATATGCATACATGCTTGGTAAAAATAGAAATCAGGGCATAGATATGAAATAAACATGGAATCATACTCAAAAGCAGTTTAAGTTGGTTTTCTCCTACCTCAGGTCAATTTATCTTCTAAGAAAATCCAAAGCCTTTTCAAGGTGTCAGGGTTTGACCCTAGACCATAAACATAGTACTTTAAGTGTTAGGGATGTCAGAAAGTTAACCGGCACAATGTCCGGTGGTGTTTAACCCATAAAATCAAAACAGAACAAAACAGGGGTGATTGATCGATCACCACTCTTATTGATCGATCAATACCTCTTGTTGATCGATCAATAACCCCATTGATCGATCAATACCTTCTCAGCTCTCTTTCTGTAACATAGTTAATTGATTGATCAATACACCTTATTGATCGATCACCTATCCTCATTGATCGATCAATATACTCATTGATCGATCAATAGTCTCTCTTCTCTGTATTTTTTAATACAGCTTAAATTGATCGATCACCACTTTGGTTGATCGATCAATGCCTCTTGTTGATCGATCACTAACCCCTTTTCAAAAATTTCCACCTTCTGTTCACATTAACTATCTATACAGATTGATCGATCAATGCCTTCATTGATCGATCAACACCCTACAGTGATTGATTAATACCTTTGTTGATCGATCACCAACTGTCATTGATCGATCACTCTCTTGTTGATCGATCAATATCCAGGATTGATCGATCAATGCCCAAATTGATCAATCAATGCCTTTCGGGCACAGAACTTCCAGGATTTAGGGGCTTCTGTTCCCCTTTCTATCTTATACAGATTGATCGATCAATGGTCTTCATTGATCGATCACCACTTGTCATTGATCGATCAATGCCTTCATTGATCGATCAATAATGACAGAAACTCTGTCATTAATGGAGTTCATCTCCAATCCTATTTTAACCCATTTTTCATTAATGGTTCTCAACAACCATTACACAACATCAATGCACATACTTGGGCTTCTCATTTGCCCCTATTTAAATACACAGACTCACCTTTGTTTGGGCCCTCTCGGGGTTTCGGCAATTCGGTCCGGATGAGGGTTTCGGATCTAGCTCTCGGAGTTTATCACCGATCCGAGTCCGACGAGCAACCTTTTAGCTCCGGTTCAGCATGCAGAGACTTCACACACACACAAACCATACCTAAGCTTATTCCATTGATCTCTACATACCCTAGCTTAGGAAACTCACCATCTCAATCTTGCTAACCCTGTTTTCTCCAAAAACCCTCTTGAAAACCCACCTAGCTACAGATTCTTTAGCTGCTAGAGTAACTAGGGCAAGGGGAAGAAGAAGAAGAAGAAGGGGATCTCTCTCTAAGTCTCCCTTCCTTCTCCTATAAGCTAAGAAAACAGATATTTCTGTTTTTCCCCACCCTAGTTTGTGTTCCGGTGTGGAGCACAAACACAGTCGCTACTGCGCAATGTGTCACATTGACCCTTTACACAACTCAGACTTGAACGAAAACGCACGTGTGAACTCATCTAATCACAGTGCAACCTTATCTTAACTAATACCAATTCTAAAATTTTAAGTTGGTCTCGATTTCTGTGTCGGGCACGTAGATCCAAACCGTCAGGTTCGTGTTCTAGATTTCAGGGTTGTTACACATAGCATACGAGGGAAGTATACCAAAAGGATAACCAAATCAATGGATGATTTAGAAAGTATCTAGAGCATTAGTGAAAACAACTTTGTCAAAGATGAAAGAGAGCATTAAGACCACATATGAGAAACCTTTAGACATTTGAATTTCGATGGAGGCGAGGAGGCTTATTTAATTCCTAAAATTGTACATTTAGATATTGTAAACAAGAGAAATGTTTGAAGAACGGGGAAAAAAAATACTATAGTTATTTTTATAAGAACAAAGGATCCAAAATTGTATGACAAACAAGGTATTAAACTTATGAGTCATGTTGTGAAATCTTTAGGATAGGGAAGTGAACAGTATTTAAGACAAAAATCAAATTATCTTTTAGAAATATTTTTGTTTGTGCAAGAATAATCAACAACTTAAGTTAGTTTCATGTTGGGGCAAATTATAGAAAAATTTGAATAGGGGAAGTTTTGCATTTGGGTTCTAGCTATCACAAAACATCTATAGGATGTCAAGACCATGGTTTTCCCGAAAATGCGACTCAAACTTGAAAGTCATCTGAGTAGAGTTAACTCGGAAACTCGTTCCGACTCGACTCGCTCTGACTCGGATTATTATATATATATATATATATATATAATTTGACAAAAAAAAAAACGAAAAAAAGGCTTTACTGACATCAAAATGGTGTTTAAATGATCATGCATCATGAATGTTTTAAGATGTTGGTAATCCATACCGTCAAATTGATAAATAATTCATTGTGGGCGGCGCAAAAGTCACAATTTTTGAAAATTTTGAACCATCTGATCTGTGCACTCTAATCCAACTGTTCTTAATTTTTAATGGCTGATATTAATTTCCACCAATCAAATGGTTTATTTCCACTTATAGGCATGATTCTTTGGCTTTGAGAAACGTTCCAATGATGGATTGCAACTTAGATCATTTAAATTGATCACATATGTGCACACGTTACATATTAGTAAACCACACTTTAATGATGTATGATCAAAAGATTAATTCAATGGTGTACGATCGTTTAACGTCAATTTAACTTTTAAATGCCAGTCATAACCTTCACTCGCCTCTCCAGACCGCCATTTAACCCTAGAGAGAGAGAGAGAGAGGGAGAGATCTTGTGGCGAAAGACTGATTCTTGTGGCGAAAGAGGTGTGGAGACGAGATCTTAGGGTTGCTGAGCGAGACTTCTTTTTCTTCTTCTTCATCTTCTTTATTCTTCTCAAGGGTTAGGGTTTAGGGCTTTTGCGATAAAGGAGTAGGATTTTTTTTCGTCTATTTTCTTTGAGATTTTAGGGCATGAGAGGGGCGCTGAGGGTTGCGATTCTTCTTCTTCTTTGAGATTAGAGCTGAGGGGGGTTGCGATTATTTCTTTCTTCTTCTGTCTTCGAGATTTTAAGGCACGAGAGTTTCTGTAGAGATGTGAGTTGGGAGTCGAGAGGTCTTTAAATATAAAGGGGGCCTAAATTACAAGTTTGACCTTTTAGTTGTTAAAAAACCCCTGCTAGTGCTTGGTTTAGAGTCAATAAATTCGACTCGTTGAGTCTGCAAACTCGGTCAAGTTACTGAGTCGAATCGACTAGTCTCTCGAGTCTCAAGCCTGATCAATCCCTTAGACGAGTCGACTCAGAACTCCGAATCTAACGATGTATTAAATACTCTAAATTATGTGTTAGAATCAGCATTTGATTTAAAGTTCACATGAATGAACCCCTCTCTGCTTTGAACCGTGTTGATGTTAAACTTCGAACGGCACAAGTTTCCCTCATAACATAGGGGCTTGTTGCATCTTTCGAAACTTGTTTATTGAACGATGATGGTTAGGTAGGGGTTCCCATCGGAAAATCTCCGGCTCTCAAGCTATAGATCTTAGGAGATTGATTTAAGTCACTGATAAAAGATGCATTGCATGTACAAGTTAAGAACAAATAAGAATCTGAACTCTTGATTTGCCTGAATTCAAATTATAGAAATTGAAATGAGAATCTGCATCTGATATTAAACTTTGAAATGAAATTAATTGTTCCGCTTTGAATATATATCTTGAAAAAAATCATATGCTTCAAATTTAGTCTTTTGAAATCATGTATGTGCTGATAAGATGTCATTGATGTTGTTTTTCCTCTACTGAGCTTAGACTATTAGCTCACCCCGACTGTAATAGCCTGAAAATTTTGAACTGAAACTTGACTGCATCGATATACGTGCCCGACACAAAAATCGAGACAAATTTAAAAATTAGTAATTAATATTATTTAAAATAATATTGGCCTGTAGTTAGACGGAGTCATGTGTGACTTCTCACGTGAATCCAAAACCAGTAGAACCTTGGTGAAGAGTGTTACGCCAAAGAAATTGTGTGGGTGCTTCACACCGGAGCGTAGTTAAGGTGAAACAGAAATATCAGAGATATTTTTGTTCTTTAGCTTATAAGAGAAGGAAGGGGATTGGGCAAACCTATCTTCTCCTCATTTATGTAAAATCTAGAACCATTGTTAAAACCTTGAAGCCACTCCCTTGAAGAACCACGAGCCGAGAGAACCTAGGTTAGTGGTTGCGCGGACCTTGGAGTGTGGAAATCGACGTCGGTACATCGTATTTGCTATGCGAGGAGGTGTGCTATCCCTACGTGTCGAAGCGAAACTACAGATTTGCTGTTCTGAGTCGTGACGGCAACGAGCCCTCTGATTTGGAATCCAAAAACCTTCGGATCGCGTTTGCCAAGACCCCGAAAGGGCTCGATTAGGGGTGAGTCTTTGCATTTAAGATGGGCACGATTAATGCCCCTAATACTATGTTTGTGTGGATAGAGATGGTTAGAAACCATTAATGAATGGGGGATTGAAAATGGGTCCAAAGGAGTGACCTCCATTAATGACAATGAAACTGTCATTATTGATCGATCAATCCTAGAGATTGATTTTAGATTGATCGATCAATGCTGAGTTGATCGATCAATGAGAGGCATTGATCGATCAATTCGTATCAATCCTAAGGATTGATCGATCAATGTTGAGTTGATCGATCAATGAGAGGCATTGATCGATCAATTCGTATGTAATATCCCTGATATTTTTAACATGTTTTTCGTTTACCTCAGTAAGCGTGTCCAGAAATTATTATCGGATTTTTCTGAATTTTTGGAAAGCTAAGGTTAGGATGGGAATATTGACCAAAGGTTTTTGTCTCATGATGTGTGGAAGTCATGGTTTCGATGACTTACACAATAAGTAGAATGTTTGTGTTTAGCACCGGAATTTTTGCAAGATTAAATGGATAAGTGGTAAATAGAAAAATCTAGATTTTTTGGTTGATTAACTAATATTATAAAGAGAGGGACTTGCAAGAGAAGTTACACTTCTCTCTCTCTCTCGTTTGAATTAGAGTTTGCAACTTTTGGCTTTGCCTTTGATCTTAGATCTTGTGAGCTTGAGAGTTCCTCTCCCCATCTCGACCATTGATTAGAATTGTGTTTGAATTTTGATCGGTTTGAACCATTGAAAGAGAAGAGAGATGTGGAGAGTGGGAAGTTCTGTGTGATTTTGGTTGTTGAAGTAGAGATAAACTTGTCATGGATTGATCAGAAGCTTTGGCCCATTAAACTTCGATGTTTGGTTCCGGTGCTTGATTTGGTGCAACGGGAACAAGGGATTAAACGACAAGAGGTAGGCTTTTTAAACCTCCTTATGCTGTTTAAATTTATGTTTTGATTTGAGTAGAAAACTGGTGTGAATTTTAGTTACACAGGCTGTGGTTGAATAAGAAAGAAAAGGATCCAAAGATCCAAAAATTTAACAAACACAGACCTGAAGAAATTCGAGGGTCGATTTTCAAATCGAGGGTCGAACTTGGAATTCGACCATCGATTTGAAATTCGAGGGTCGAAATTTGATTTTTAAGGCCTGATGCAGTTTTTGAAATTCGAGGGTCGATTTCCAATTCGAGGGTCGAATTTGGAATTCGACCATCGAATTGAAAATCGAGGGTCGATTTTCAATTTTTTATGCCTGATGCAGTTTTTAGAATTCGAGGGTCGAATTTGAAATCGACCATCGAATTCAAATTCGAGGGTCGATTTTTGTTCTGTTTCTGTCCTTCGAATTTTTGTTTAAAAATTTTTATAGGCAAGCTTTGGGGTTTGACTTTTGGTCCTATATTAACACTGAGAGTGTTAATCTTTGTAGGTTTTGAATATTGGGAGTCCTTTGTGAGGACTGCTTATGCATGTTTTTGAACCGTCTTTGTTGAGGTAGGGGAACCCTACACATTATTTGCATTCTATTATAAGTAGGGACTGTTTTGAATATTTTGATAAGGAACATAAAATTGGAAATATTAGTTTGAACATAGCATGAATCAGAATTCGAGATTATGATACAGATCAGAAATTTTGAAAACTTTGTTATGCCTAAGAACTGTGAAATTTGAACCTCAGAACCTCAGCTAGTCTTGAATGAGAACGTCGAATCAGAACTCCAAAAAATCAGTAATATGTTATGAATAATAAGCTTTGATATAAGTTAGCATTTGCATTCGATTTGAGGTACATACGAACGATGCCCTAAATTCTACCAACCGTGTGGACGGTGTTTGTTTTGGCGCATGTTTCCCTCATAGCGTAGGGGCTTGTTGCTATTTAGAAAATGGGTTCATGAACGACGATGGTCAGTAGGGTTTCCCATCAGTCACGTAGTCCTCTCTCATGCTATAGGAAATTTGGGACATAAAATTAAGTTATAAATTTAAGATAAGAAGCATGCTAATTCAGAAGATTTTGAACACATCAGATGAATATTTTAGTTTTGACTCATGATTAGAACTGGAGATTTAATTTGCATGGCATCTTTTGAAAAACCATATTTGATCCGATTTCTGTCTTTGAAAACCTTTACTTATAATGAAATGCAAATAGACATGTCTCCTCTATTGGGCTTTGTTGTTAGCTCACCCTCGACTATATGTCATAGGTGCTGAGACTGACCTAGGGTCAGAGGATTTGGAAGACTCCGATTACATTCCTGAGGAGGAATTCGATACACCTGCTGAGGAGTTTTTCCCTTGATTCTACATCACTTCTTTTTGGTACTTTTGTTAGAATATTCTTTGAATATTAGGCCTTAGGCCATTATTTTGTCCTTTTGATATCACATGAGGAACCATTATTGGGAACCAATTTTAGGTGTTGGATTGGCCATCACCGGTGGTTCTTCCTGGTTCCTCAGAGTGATATATATTTTTTGTGGTTAAAGCTTTTGTTTTGCTTTTTCTATGCTTTGCCTCTGTATTTAGATCTTTGTTATATTGTCGGCTTCTGTTGTTACGGCTTATTGAGAAATCAATAAGTTGATGAACCGGCCTTTCCTATACCTTAGGGATTGGAAAAGTCGGGTCATCACATCATATAAGTCTTAAAGAGAGAATAGTAGACTTGATTTTTTGAAAGTTTAGTGCTCGAGAGGCATTGATTGATCAATTAGCTAATTGATCGATCACAGAGGAGTGATCGATCAATGGCAAAGATTGATCGATCAATAAGGGTATTGATCGATCACTGGCATGAATTGATCGATCAATAAGGGCATTGATCGATCAATCTGTATAAATTAACAATGAGAATAGGAAGAGGGAAATTTAAAAATTTAGGTTGGTGATCAATCAATGAGAAAGATTGATCGATCAATTTTCCTCTGTCAATTGTGAAGAGAAAGGAGCTATTGATCGATCAATTGAAGCATTGATCGATCAATAAGAGGAGGTGATCGATCAATAGAGGCTATTGATTGATCAATTAACTCTGTTGCCTGTGAGTATTTGGAGGGGATTGATCGATCAATGAGGTCATTGATCGATCAAGGAGGAAGATTGGTCGATCAATCACCCCTATTTTCTCATGTTTTGTGCTTGTAAATGGAACACTACTGGACACTGTGTCAGTTGATATTCTGACATCCCTGAATGGTCTAGGGTCAAACCATGATGCCTTAAAAAGCTTTGGATTTGCTTAGAAAAGGTCTAACTTGAGGTAGGGGAATTCAACTGAAATTGCATTTATTCTTGATCTCAGGGATTTCAAATGTTCTGCATGTGACTGCAAGGTATAATTTTACTTTCCAGTCATGTTTAGCATATGTGTGACAACTCTGTTATATATCTGACTCCTGCTATCTGACATCTGTTATCTGTCATCTGTTATCTGATTTTTGTTAAAGTATAATATGTCTCTACATGTGATTTAAGGTTTAATACTCTGACGAATCCCACCGACTCGGCGGTATATCCGTTTCTGGCATAATCGTGCATCTGCTTGAAAATCCTCGACACAATTGCACTCTGTAGTTGAGGCATTGTTACATTCCTGAAATTTTTCATGTGAACGATGATGGTCGGGATTATCCATCAGACCAAATCTGGCTACCACGTGCTATATTCACGGGAGTTATTTAAGTTTACTATTCTAAGTCATTAAACACTCATACATAATATTCAGAAAACTCTCATAAGATCTGCCTGCTTTGATAAATTCTGCATATCTGAAACATCTGTTTACATTTGTTCAGTTCTGTCCATATCTTCTGCAACCATGTTTTACAATTAAGATGCAATTTTAACTAAAATTCTTCTACTGAGCTTAGATGGTTAGCTCACCCTATTTTCTATAATAATTATAGGTTCTGAGGCTAGAGCTCCCGACACCGAGAGCGACCCTGACTACCAGCCTGATCTAGAGGCTGAGGCTGAGGACGAGGAGACTGATGTCCAGGCGGACGATTTTTATCCTTAGTCTGGGTACTTGAGTATTTTATTTTGGGATTTTTGTATGATACTCTGGATTATCGTGTGCCTAGTGGCCACTTTCTGTATTTACTTTTTATAGATGTTTTTCTTTTTCTTGTATTATTATTATACATTCTATAGGAACCACTATCAAGAACCATTGTTTGGGTGATGGATGTCCATCACCAGTGGTTCTTCTTGGTTCCTTTTTGAGGATGTATATTCTTTTGATATATACATATACATGTACTTTTTACTGCTTCTTTCATTTAAAAGTCTTATATAATGACTTGATCTACCACTACTGGATAGTGTCTGCTTAGTTTTCGTTATATGAGCAGACACTTCGTGATTTGTCCTGGGGATCATCCAAAGTATGATCTTGATGGCTCGGATTTTCGGGCGCGAAAATTTGGGCTGTCACAGTTGGTATCAGAGCCTAGGCTTTAGGTTGAACTGCAGGTTCATGTTGGATTATTTTCACAATCTATGTATTGATCAGTGTTATTATTTTCACAATGACAGACCAGTATGGGCCCTAGGTTCAGAGACGGACGCAGTGGAGGTAGGGAAGGTTATAGAGAGGTTCCTCTGAGAGAGATCCCTGATGTTGTTGGTACGTCACGGGGATTAGAGTTCCTCTCGAACACGAATGTGGTTCCAATGAGACCGAGAGGAGGTAGAAGAGGCAATGAGGAGAGAATGGAGCAAGTGTTGGAAGCCTTGGCTACCAACGTCGCTCAACAAACAGCTGGTCTGACTCAGCAGGCAGCTAGGCCACCTCATCAGCCAAGTTGGTTGATGGAGTTTAGGAGAATGAGACCTCCTAACTTCTCAGGTCAGACAGATCCCATAAAGGTCGAGGGTTGGATAGAGGAGATGGAGAAACTTTTCGAGGTGCTCCAGTGCAATGATGTGGAGAAAGTGCGCTGGGCCACTTTCAAATTGGATGGTGATGTCGGACCATGGTGGAAGTCGGTGTCACATAATCGAGCAAGAGAGTTTCCTCACACTCCTTGGACATGGGAGGAGTTCACGGAAGTATTTTACAATAAATACTTTTCGAAAATAGTGAGGCACCAGTGGGAGGTGAAGTTCATAGAGCTAAAGCAGGGTGCGATGTCAATGAGAGAGTACAGTGCTAAGTTTGATCGACTGGCTAGGTTTGCACCCTAGCATGTGGCCACTAAGCTGATGAGAGCACGTAAATTCCAGCTTGGATTGAGGCAGAACCTACAGAAGGACATCGCCATGTGGGAAATGGAGACGTATGAGAGTGTCAGGTCCAAGGCTCTCATCGCAGAAGAAGAGAACCAGAAGCAGTTTGCATGGAGGGACAAGGAAAGCAAAGAGAGGTCATTTCAGGGGCAATCTCAGGACCTTGAGCAAAACAAGAGGGCTAGATTCTCCAGACCTCCGAGATACCCTACACACTCCCGACTAGCAATTTCTTCAGGGCCGAGTTCGTACCTGAGAGCAACAGTACCTACATTTTCCGGACCATTCAAATCGTCTGGTTCTTCTGGTAGAGGACAATCAGTAGTGCAGGGATCTTCGAGGGTCTTGTCATTCACTCCAGCGGTATCATGTGCAAAGTGTGGGAAACCACACAAGATAGAGGATTGTAGGAGGGATACAGGAGCGTGCTTCAGGTGTGGCAAGATGGGCCACTTGGTTAGGAACTGCCCAGAGGAGAGCAAAGACGGAAAAGAGTGGTCTGGATCAGTGTCTACACAGAGATCTTCTCGACTTGTGATTCAAGGTCGAGCATATGCTATTACCGCAACCGATGCTCTGACATCGAATGATGTCATACAAGGTATGGTTAAATTTCAAGTGAGATTAATTATCTAGTAGGATGGACTGGAAATTTGAAAGGTAGAGTTATTTTGATTAAATGTTCATGATGATAATGCACATTACACATACACATCTTAAGCACTTGATCTAATTGTGTGACTGAATTATAGGTGAGCTGAAATTATATCAAAGTTGTGATATTTGTTTTCATCGAGCACGAGTTTTGATAGACCCAGGCTCTACACACTCATTTGTTAGGCTTCAATTTATGAAAGAATTGAGCGTCACTCCTGAGCTCTTAGAGTTCATATTGGCGATGTCTATTCCTATGAGAAGTACAGTGAATGCAGTCATAGTGTGTAAGTCGGTGATTGTGCTGGTAGAAGATTACGAGACGCTGGCAGATTTAGTTTTATTGGATATGAAAGGGTTTGACATCATTCTGGGAATGGACTGGCTATCCGCTTACCATGCGAGCGTCGATTGCCTTCGGAAAATTGTAGTTCTTTGCCCTCCAAAGGAGCGATCATTCAGATTTTTTAGGGTAAAGTCTAAGGTAGCTCCGTTGATATCAGCTATTCGAGCCGAAAGGATGATGAAGAGTGGATGCAGTGGCTATATCGCCTTTCTGCAAGAGCAACGGGAGGAGACGAATGTGATATCCGATATTCACGTTGCGTGCGAATACCCCGATGTATTTCCTAAGGATTTACCAGGATTACCACCAGCTCGGGAGATTGAATTTGCAATAAATCTAGTCCCAGGTACTGAACCAGTATCTAAGGCTCCTTATCAAATGGCTCCAGCAGAATTACAAGAGTTAAAGGAGCAATTGCAAGAACTGCTTGACAAAGGGTTCGTTCGACTTAGTGTGTCTCCTTGGGGAGCACCAGTACTATTTGTCAGAAAGAAAGATGGTTCAATGTGTCTGTGCATCGACTATCGGCAGTTGAACAAGTTGACGATTAAGAATCGTTACCCGCTCCCTAGGATCGATGATTTGTTTGATTAGTTACAAGGAGTGAGGTTCTTTACGAAGATTGACTTGAGGTCGGGTTATCATCAGCTACGAGTCAAAGCAGGAAATGTTAAGAAGACGACGTTCAGAACCAAATATGGGCACTATGAATTTTTGGTTATGCCATTTGGATTGACGAACACTCCTGCGTCTTTTATGGACCTGATGAACCGAGTGTTTAAACCACACTTGGATAAGTCCGTGGTAGTGGATGCTTTGAGCAGGAAGTCTTCAGCTCAGTTGTTACATCTTATCACCAGAGTGCAAAGGTGGCATCTACTAGAGGACCTGGCCTTATACGAAACACTCATCAACGTCAGAGGTTTAGGGGCATTGATGGCTACTATTGTGATACAGCCCACGTTGTTTGATAACGTGTGTAAGCTATAGATGATTGATGATGAGCTTATGGCCATTAGAAAGGATGTGATCAACGGGATCAGACCTGATTTCTCCATCAAGGATGATGGTACTCTGCTATTCAGAGATCGGATGTGCATACCTGATAATCCGGATATGAAGGGTACGATTTTGGAGGAAGCGCACAAGTCTACGTATGCTATACATCCCGGAAGTACCAAGATGTACCAAGATCTCAAGCGAAGTTTTTGGTGGGGAGGACTGAAGAAAGATGTTACAGATTATGTTTCTAGGTGTTTGGTCTGCCAGCAGGTGAAAGTAGACCATTGAAATCCAACAGGGTTATCACAACCGTTACCAGTGCCAAAGTGAAAATGGGAAGCTATTTCTATGGATTTTATCTTGGGATTGCCGAGCACATTGAGGAAGAACAATGCCATCTGGGTCATTGTAGATCGACTGACAAAGTCTGCACATTTCTCGTCTGGGACCACGTGTCTGACTAATAAGCTTACGAGTACATACATGAAGGAGATAGTTCGGTTACATAGCATACCAGTCAGCATCGTGTGTGATAGAAATCCGTTCTATATGTCGCAATTCTGGCAATGATTTTAAGAAGGCATGGGTTCTAAACTGGAGTTTAGCTCAGCGTTTCATCCTCAGACAGATGAGTAGACTGCGAGAGTGAACCAGATTATAGAGGATATGTTGCGTGCATGTATGTTGGACTTTCATGGTTCATGGGATCAACATTTACCTCTGATCGAGTTCGCTTACAATAACAGCTATCAGTCAAGTATTAGGATGGCGCCTTATGAAGCCTTGTATGGATGACGATGCAGATCTCCTTTGAATTAGGAAGAAGTCAGTGAGAAGCTTGTTTTGGGACCTGATATCGTGGACAGTGCAACCGAGACAGTTCGGTGGATCTGCGAGAGGTTACGGGTTGCTCAAAGTCGCCAAAAGAGCTATGCTGATTTCCATTGAACGCACGCCGAGTTTCAGGTATACTCAAATACGTTCAAGAAAGTTACTATTCCTAATTAAAGTGATTAGCTATGGAATTAACCATTATTTTTAGGTTGGAGACAAGGTCTTTGTGAAGATCTCGCCAACCAAGGGCGTTATGCACTTCAGAAAGTGTGGGAAGTTGAGTCCTTGATATATCAGCCCCTTTGAGGTACTCGGACGGGTTGGCGAAGTCGCATATAGGATTGCTTTGCCACCGCAGTTGGCGAGCATGCATAACGTCTTTCATATTTACATGTTACGACGATACGTGAGCAACCTAACTCACGTCTTGGATTTCCAGCCGATTGAGTTGCAGGAGGACCTGACGGTGATTGAGGAACCGATCGCAATTTTGGATCATAGAGATCAAGTTTTACGGACCAAGTTGATTCCACTGGTACTTGTAAAGTGGAGAAATCATTCAGCTTCGAAAGCTACTTGGAAATGCGCAACTGAGATTCGCGAGCAGTACTCGCATTTGTTTACCTGACGTCGAAGGTACTTTCACTGGTCGATTTACATTCATTGTTGTGTGTGCGTGCTTTACTTGTTCGGGTGCCGTATGTAGGGTACGGTACGCCTTCATTTTTAAGAATGCTGTCGGTCCGCATTAATAAATTTAAAATAAATATATGAACAACTTGATTCCTGGCGTGATTAATCGATCAATTTAAGTATTGATCGATCACCTTTGATGTTTGATCGATCAATAAGTGCATTGATCAATCAACACTAGTTAGCTTATGGGGTTTTGAGATCTATTGATTGATCGATCAATTATAGTGGTATTGATCGATCACCAAGGTTGGTTGATCGATCAATAAGGGCAATTGATCGATCAACATAAGGTATTGATTGATCAATTCATGTGTCATTGATCGATCAACAGTGAGTGATTGATCAATCTATGCATCGGGTTAGGGATTTTAAGTGCTTTATTGATCGATCAATTAGAGCATTGATCGATCAATCTTGGGGTTTTAAGTAGCATTTGGTTTTGACCGCTCATTTGCACAACGCTTGTTGTTGATCGATCAAGGGGTTTTCCAACCTATCGTTCAACCTTCCGTCCGATGTCTTTTTTTGGCCATTCGACTTTCTTCTCCCGCATGATTTGCTTTGATTTCGCTCGGCCATTCGACTTTCTTCCCTTTTCCTTCTTTTACGTTCTTTTGTACATTTTTGAGCTTTTTACCCCATGGGACCGTGACCGAAGAACGCTTCGCGTAAGACTCCGACATCTCGGGTTCGTGCTTCGGTACCAATGCTCGAACTCATTCCCCAAACCTCTGTGCCACCCGTGGCACCTATTGCGGACGTGGATCCACCCATCCAAATCCCCGTACCGACCTAAATCGAGTGTGAAGTCCCCACCCATGGTGGACTTCCAAAACCTTCCCTCTCGAGTATGTATTCGCCTCCTCCCTTTATGAGGATCGGCCCGAGATGGTTTGGGCCATGGGAAACATTCAAAAACTTGGGTTGAAACCCTTGCTAGAGCCGTTCCACGATCACTATTGTCCCTAGATCGTGAGATTTTTTTTCTAAGACCTTCGTTGGGGTGATAGTCGACATTGACTCGTCACTTCGATTGATGGGTTTGAGTATAAGTTTAACCAGTTTCATGTAGCGGCTGCACTACAATGCTCGTCAGTTTACATTGAAACCAATGTATTGGGGCCCCCGTACATTAAAGACTTCCCTTTTCCCGACGTGGCCACCAAGATGACCCAAGGTCAACATGGGAAAGGGAAATCCATCACACGGGCTCAATTACCTGACCAATTGTGGATGCTTGATACCTATATCAAGTGTGCACTCAACCCGTTCTTGCACAAGTCCTCACGGACTGGCGTTGTCCAACAGGCACTCTTTTCTGCCTTTGAGAATCGTTGGTTCTCTGTGGTAGACGTGGTCATTGATGGCATCCGAAATGCCAAGGACCTGATGTCAGAGAAAATCAAGACTGGCATCAAGAAGTAGATTCCCTACGCTCGCCTGATTACCAAGATGGTGGAGCAATACGTTGCTCTATGCGAGGTGTATAGCTTGGCTCCCAGTGAGCCACGGATGGTCAACCATACGAAGGTCTTCCACCCCAAGGACTAGACAAAGAGTTACAACCTTCTGGTCCGTCGGTTATCGGAGGGTGAGGAGGGAGCCGCTGAGCCTGTTGAGCCAATCGTTACAGAGGGTGTGGCGCCTGCCAAGCACGTACTTGGGGAGGGGGAGGCACCACTTGATTAGCCACCTCCGCTAGAGGTGTCTACTCGACCTGTCCCTACCACACCATGTTGGCCACCTCGTCACACCACATCACATCCTCCTCCTCCTTCCTCAGTTGACATCGCAACGATGCTTCGTGAGCTTGTGGAGGGTAACCGGTGTATACACGAGCGGTTGGATAGGATGGAGGCGTTCCAGCGACAGATTCATCGTCGATTAGATTACCACGAGGGCATGCATGAGCTCGTCATGCAGCACCTGTACGCCACCACGTCCATGCCGATGATTGCTCACGCACGTCAGCATACGGTGGATCCTCGCGACTACCGTACACCGCCACCTCGCCCCAACAGACCTACGCTTGACGAGACCGGACCATCCGACGTCCCGGCAAGTAATTACTATGCCCTTACGTGTCGTTATGTTCCTACTTATATCTGTATATTATATTATTTTGCATTCCATATACATTCTGTTTTGCCTGCATTTTAATTCCTGTTCGATATGCTCGCCTGTTAGTTGTACTACTTTGGCATGCCTGTTCACTTTAGGACATCCTGCATCTCATACAATCACCCTGACATCTTCGAGGACGAAAATTCCTAAGGGGGGGATAATGTAATAGCTTGAAAATTTTGAACTGGAACTTGACTGCATCGATAAATTTAAAAATTAGTAATTAATATTATTTGAAATAATATTAGCCTATAGTTAGACGAAGTCATGTGTGACTTCTCCGTGAATCCAAAACTAGTAGAGCCTTGGTGAAGCGTGTTATGCCAAAGAAATTGTGTGGGCGCTTCACACCGGAGCGTAGTTAAGGTGAAACAGAAATATCAAAGATATTTCTGTTCCTTAGCTTATAAAAGAAGGAAGGGGATTGGGCAAACCTATCTTCTCCTCGTTTTTGTAAAATCTAGAACCATTGTTAGAACCTTGAAGCCACTCCCTTGAAGAACCACGAGCCGAGAGAACCTAGGTTAGTGGTTGCGCGGACCTTGGAGTGTGGAAATCAACGTCGGTACGTCGTATTTGCTCTGCGAGGAGGTGTGCTATCGCTACGTGTCGAAGCGGAACTACAGATTTGTTGTTCCGAGTCGTGACGGTGACGAGCCCTCTGATTTGGAATCCGAAAACCTCCAGATTGCGTTTGCCGAGACCTCAAAAGGGCTCGATAAGAGGTGAGTCTTTGCATTTAAGATGGGCAAGATTAATGCCCCTAATACTATGTTTATGTGTGAATAGAGATGGTTAGAAACCATTAATGAATGGGGAATTGAAAATGGGTCAAAGGATTGACCTCCATTAATGATAGTGGAACTATAATTATTGATCGATCAATCCTAAAGATTGATCGATCAATGCTGAGTTGATCAATCAATGAGAGGCATTGATCGATCAATTTGTATAAGTCTTAAAGAGAGAGCAGTAGACTTGATTTTCTGGAAGTTCAGTGCTCGAGAGGCATTGATCGATCAATTAGCTAATTGATCAATCAATTTTGAGGGTTGATTGATCACAGAGGAGTGATCGATCAATGGCAAAGGTTGATCGATCACTGGCATGAATTGATCGATCAATAAGGGCATTGATTGATTAATCTATATAAATTGACAATGAGAACAGGAAGAGGGAAATTTAAAAATCTAGGTTGGTGATCGATCAATGAAGTCATTGATCAATCAATAAGACAGATTGATCGATCAATTTTCCTCTGTCAATTGTGAAGAGAAAGGAGCTATTGATCGATCAATTGAAGCATTGATCAATCAATAAGAGGAGGTGATCGATCAATAGAGGCTATTGATCGATCAATTAACTCTATTGCCTGTGAGTATTTGGAGGGGATTGATCGATCAATGAGGCCATTGATTGATCAAGGAGGAAGATTGATCGATCAATCAAGGTGTTGATCGATCAATCACCCCTGTTTTCTTCCTGTTTTGTGTTTGTAAATGGAACACTACTGGACACTGTGTCAGTTGATATTCTGACATCCCTGACACTTAGTATGCTATGTTTATGGTCTAGGGTCAGACCATGATGCCTTAAAAAGCTTTAGATTTGCTTAGAAAAGGTCTGACTTGAGGTAGGGGAATTCAACTGAAATTGCATTTATTATTGATCTCATGGATTCCAAATGTTCTACATGTGACTGCATAGTCTGATTTTACTTTCCAATCATATTTAGCATATGTGTGACAACTCTGTTATATATCTGACTCCTGCTATCTGTCATCTGTCATCTGATTTCTGTTAAAGTATAATATGTCTGCATGTGATTTAAGGTTTAATACTCTGACTAATCCTACCGACTCGGCGGTATATCCGTTCCTGGCACAATCGTGCATCTGCTTGAAAATACTTGGCATAATTGTACTCCGTAGTTGAGGCATTGTTGCACTCCTGAAATTGTTCATGTGAACGACGATGGTCGGGATTACCTATCGGACCAAATCTGGCTACCACGTGCTATATTCACGAGAATTATTTAAGTTTACTATTCTAAGTCATTAAACACTCATACATAACATTATGAAAACTCTCGTAAGATCTGCCTGCTTTAATAATTTTTGCATATCTGAAACATCTGTTTGCATCTGTTCAGTTCTGTCCATATCTTCTGCAACTATGTTTTACAATTAAGATGCAATTTTAACTGAAATTCTTCTACTGAGGTTAGATGGTTAGCTCACCCTATTTTCTACAACAATTATAGGTTCTGAGGCTAGAGCTTCCGGCACCGAGAGTGACCCTGACTACCAGCCTGATCTAGAGGCTGAGGCTGAGGACGAGGAGACTGATGTCCAGGCGGACTATTTTTATCCTTAGTCTGGGTACTTGAGTCTTTTATTTGGAGATTTTTGTATGATACTCTAAATTATCGTGTGTATGGTGGCCACTTTCTGTATTTACTTTCTGTAGATGTTTTTCTTTTTCTTGTATTGTTATTATACATTCTATAGGAACCATTATCAGGAACCACTGTTTGGGTGATGGATGTCCATCACCAGTGGTTCTTCTTAGTTCCTTTTTGAGGATGTATATTCTTTTGATATATACATATACATATACTTTTTACTGCTTCTTTCATTTAAAAGCCTTATATAATGACTTGATCTATCACTACTGGACAGTGTCTGCTTGGTTTTCGCTATACGAGCAGACACTTTGTGATTTGTCCTAGGGATCATCCAGAGTATGATCCTGATGGCTCAGATTTTTGGGTGCGGAAATTTGGACTGTCACACCAACTATACGTCACAGGTGTAGACGCGGTTCAGGACCAAAGATTTGAGAGTGATCTGAATTACAACTCGGAAGAGGAGTCAGATATTCCACCTGAGAGTTCTTCCCATAGACTTGGAACGTTGAACTCGATAAATTCACTTTTTGTTTCTTTTAAGTTAGATACGGTTTGAATTATGGGCCCTGGGCTTGGTATATTGAATTCTGTATATGTAATTTTGGAAACCACCATTGGAAATCGTTGTTTAGGTGATGATAGACTATCACCGGTGGTTCTTCTTACTTCCTTTTTTTCTGTGATAATGTCTAGAATTGGAGACTTTTCCATTTGGTTATAGTATATATCACGACCCGAAATTCTACACCATCCCAAAGGCCTAGAATTTCGAGTTATGACCCGCACATATCCCGGATATGCTAAGTGGACATACACCTAATCAGAGTTCTCGTGCATATCCGATTCCACGAAATCTGTGAAAGCCAACTTATAATATAACAGTGGAATATAAAGCAATCATAAATGTTGAATAATTCTAATAAAATGCGATAGGATACCATGAATCCACAAATAATATGTAAGTTAAGTCGGAGACAAATCCAATAAAATAAAATCATAGAGTCAGTGATAATAACATAAGACAAAATCATAGAGTCAGTGATAATAACATAAGACAAAATCTAATACTGAGTCTATAAAATTAGTATACGGCGCTCGGATTAAAATCAACACTGTAGTCCTCATGATAATCGGCAATGTCACCCTCTAAAGGCCCCTGATAATCAACGTCCACTGGGTCGACGTTCTCAGCACCAATCGAATCAGGGAAACCCACGTCCAGACCATCAGTATAGTCACCTGCAGTGATTAATTTATCGTGGGATGAGTTTACTCAGTCACGTAAACTCAGTGGATACACCACCAATCCATCCCATTCTACTCAGGTGCATTGTGGGTGCATTTTGTGAATGATAAATATAATATCTCAAAGCATATAGCAAGAGAAAGACAAAATTATTTGTATATCATAAAACTCATATCATATTATAAATGCAAGACCATGATCTAGACACTTATATTCTAACGTACCTTATCATATCTCATATCATATCGTACCTCATATCATACCGTATTTTATTATTCTCGCGCATACGTTTATACATCGCATGAGCGTAACTAACATATTTATAAAATCCTAAACGACCTGTGCTAGAGTCGCTGCTCGAGCTACCATGTGAGGGTCACCATAGTATCATACCACCATATCATAACGCCCTCCATATCATATCATATCATATACCCCATTCAGTCACAGGGGCGGCCGGCGACTCATAACTCATAATGTCTCCCAGAGACATCCGTCTTGACTGAAAGACTTTGTTGCCCTTACGGTGGCTACGTAAGGAACGACACGTATAGAGACTTAAGTTGTTAATCTTTTGCTGGCCTATACAGCAGTGTCTTATTATCGTAACATATCTTATCATACTGACTCATATCATATCATACTGACTCATATCTTATCCTACCAACTCATATCTTATCTTATCATATTAGAACTCGAAGTGATAGGGTTACCGTTTATGCCACCGTATACGAGGTTACACTTAATTCACACTCACCTTACTCGTCATGGTGTCCCATACCACCATGAGTTGTAAGGCATGTGAATACGATGTATTCCCCGCTTCGATACCATCTCAGTGAATCACCACGCTCAAGCATAGGCATGATCTCATATACTCTCGCGTCATCTGATTTAACATGACCTTAACTCATATCATGATCAAAGTAGAGGTACAGAATCATCACACACACAAAAATATTTTCATTTAGATTATTGTTATATTTATTTACATAACACACAACTAAATATAGAGTATGAGAGTAATTGTGTGTTTTCGATAACTTGAAGGTCAGAGTTCGATTTTTACGAGGTATCGAAATTCTAGCACTTCGTGTTATCGAAGAGGTCGCGTTGAAGCGATAGAATGATACATATATAGTGTACTATAATTAAATGCTTAAATAAAAGGTAGTATAATTTAAAGTGGAGTGCATCACGACCATCAATCGAAAGATGTAACTGGTTAGTGTGCACTAAGGTTTTTTTTGGTCGTGCAATAGTGAAATTTTTAGCGTAAAATCAGATCGTTTGTTCGGACGATAATCGATTAATCTAGAGTCAGTAAATCGAGTTTGAAGTTGGATTCCATCATACCTGTGTATTATAATATAATTTTATATTAATAAAATATTATAGTAAAAGAGTATAATAATTATATAGTAAAAGTTATATATATCATTAAACCCATGACATAGATTAAAATAATTGTGGACACCCGATATTTTAAATATAATATTATAACCCCACTTTAATATATAATATTATATGATCATTAGCCTTTATTATAATATAATATTATATACTCACATACTGTATGCCCTTATTTTAATATAATAATACATAATACCAGTTTTCATTTAAATATAATATTTATATAATAGTAGCCTTCATTTATTATAGAATATAAACCCTAAAGGTCGGTTGAGCGTCAGACCTTATGCACATAAAAGACAGAACTCAAGGTTACTCAGTGGGTCGATGGATCGAATACAAGGGTCAATGTATCGAAGCACAGACAGGGCGTCAAACTCATGCCTGCATAGCACTTGCCCAAGCAGAACTTATTTAATAAAATAATACTATCTGAGTGTATAGTATAATAACTTATATTACTTATAACAAGAAAGTACTTAAATACTTCATCTTATATATATATATATATGATTAAAATATAATATAGTACTATTATATAATATGTTATACTATATACGATTATAATATAATATAATTTTATATGTATTGTGAGAGCTCAATCACCCGAGACCTTTTATATAATATATATATTAAAAATAAAAACTTCTCAGTCCACTTTAAAACTAATATAATAAGGTGTAATCATTGCACATGTCAACGAATAAAAGAAATCGATAGATTTAGTAGAGATTCGATTTTGTACTGAATCGATCAATTAAGGAGTGAAATCTATTAGTCGATATCCAATAAGATATATATATATGGTCAATTTAACTTAGAATCCGATGATAGTAGTGTCCATAAATCGATAAAACGAGAAATGTCATGCCTCCACCGCATAAGGTGAGATTCATATAATTTTATTAAATATCCGTATAAGTAAAAGAGATTTATAATATATTATATTATTATATTTATTGTAAGTCTCATCACACCATCATTATATTTACAAGTTAAAATAATTATAATATAATATATTATTATATTATTACAAGTCTTATGACACAATCATTACATAAGACAAGATTTATATTATTCTATTAAACACCTGTATAAGTTACAAAATAATAATATAATTTATTAATGTGTTTTTCTTTTATAATTCTCATCATATAAACTTGTACAAGACAAAGGTCAAGCAATGGAGCATAGTATCAATCGATTGAATTATCATAGAAGGCAGAAACCGAGTATCGACCGGCCGTAACTTGTTTGAGTTTCTAAACAAAGTAGGGCTCCAAAAATATAATATTTTTAACACACAAAAATAATAACAACAGGATAATCAAAATCAAATTATAAATAGAGTTAATTATTTATTTAATCTCTGAATAATATTATATAAAAATAAATCTAAGATTTATTTAATAGCCCGTTGATACGCGATCGAATCGTATCCTACGTGACGGGATCTGAGAATTTAATATCCCAAAAAAATTGACCGTTTAACTTTGACCTCGAGATCCGTGCCCGACTAGTCGTAGGTTTGACCAAGTGATGGTCAAACAATGAACTCATGGAGTGATGAACTGACGTGATACGAATGTGACCTAAGTGTAGTGTATAGAGTGAGTTAGTGGTCACGTACACCTATCTCTAGTGTATGTGTTTAACACACAAGCAGGAGAGAGGATATAAGGGTTTTAATAACCCTAAAAATCCTTGTGTTGGTTGGTGAAGGAATTAAGAAGAGAGAGAGAGAGGGAGTAAAGAGGAGTTATGGAGGCTAGATGTTAATGCAAATTAAGAGGAGTTAGCATTGATTGCCGGATTCAACGCGTTAGAATCGTCGAAGCAAAAGCTGGAACCCTAACCACCAAACCCAACAAATCAATCCTTTAAGAGATTTATTGAGGTGAGTTTTAATTGAAGTTAATGCATAGATTGTAGATGATTAAATTCAGTCAAGTAGGGTTAAAAGGATAGATTAAGGGCTTAGAAAAGAAAGGGAAAAGATTTGAAAGAATAGCTCGAAAGGGGGCTGAATCTGGCCAAATCGATTAATCGAAATAGAGGTTTGACTAATCGATTTTGGCCCAGAAGTTGAAAAGTCAAGGATGCCTGATTTCGATTAATCGATTTGGAAGGTCGATTAATCGACTAATCGACTGGGTACCTCCAGTGGCTGGAGAAACAAGACCTGGGGAAATCGACTAATCGAGTTGGGAAATCGACTAATCGATTTTGGATTTCGATTAATCGATTTGGGATCGACTAATCGATTTCAGATTTTCGACCACTCGATTTGAGAATCGACCTCACTATGTTAGAGATTTCGATTAATTGATTTGGGATCGATTAATCGAATTTGAATCTCGATTAATCGATTTTGGGAATCGATTAATCGATTTGAGTTTCAATTAATCGATTTTGGGAATCGATTAATCGATTTGGGTTTCGATTAATCGATTAATCAACTTTGACACTTTTACTTAACTTTCTAGTTTTACTTTGAGATTCATGGAGGGTCTAGGACCTTCTTTATTACATCTTTAGTGATGTACCATAGGTGGTACGTGTGAAAGGGAGCACAAGGAGCCGCGTGGGACCTTGATGCTTGGACCTGAGGTAGGGAACACCTTGAACATGTACTTTAATTGTAAGAGCATGTATGTAGTGATATATTTATCAGAATTGAAAATGTTTTAACTATGAAAAGCTTTGTGAAAATGGGTGTGTGCGTGACACCAAGAATGTGATAAAGGCATCTATGTGATGCGAGTAATTGAGACTAAGAGAGTAAATAAAAATGAGACATCCCCAGGGGATGAGAAAGTAATAAAGGCATCAGTGTGATGCAAGTAAATTAGACATCCCAGGGATATATATATATATATATATATATATATATAATTGAATAATTATTGTTGAGGCCTAACTGATATAAGATAGCACTTTACACGGTGAATAACTATATGTAAAACACATGCTATTTTTGTTATTTAAGGTTTGTTTAGAATACCCCACCGACGTGGCGGGATACCCATGACTGACGAGGCAGGATATCCGTGACCGGTACGATGGCCAATCCGTACACCTGTGCGGAGGTCTATCCGTACACAGTAAGCACATCCCAGGGATGTTGAGTGAGATTTAATCCCGCCGCCTATTGAGAAAGGGGCTTGGGTAGTATTCCCAGGGATTACATATACCAACTATCTATTTAGGCGACAATGGTGAGTATTCCATCGGAGCTCGATGCTATATTGCTCGGGGATTACTTAAGTTGAAGATTTAAGTTTTGCTTTAGGCCTGTTCAGTGTCATTCATGATAAATCAACAGTAAAGTAAGGCATATAAATTACCAGTAAACTTGAATGCAAATCATCATCTTTTAAACTGTTTTCTAGAAATTATATAGACACATCATGCTTAGAATATCATGGAATATATGTGAGATTTTGATTTATATGTTCATTGTGTTGTTCCCTATTGAGCTAGGATGTAGCTTACCCCTTTAGACTATACGTCGCAGGTCCATTGTTAGCAGCAGCTGAGGCTTCGGGAGACGTAGATCCGGGTGATTCGGAATACGTGCCTGGAGACGAGTTGGAGCCTCCTCCCGAGGACTTCTTCTAGGAGACTCTACTGTGTACTTTGACAGAGAGTAGTTTTTTAGAGCAGATTGTACGGCTTGGTATGTCAAGCCTTTATTTTTGACGGACAATATAATTAAATTGATTATTTCTTTTGGTGAACAATCTGGGGTGATTTGTTTATCACCGATGGTTCGGATCGATTCTCTGTTCATTCAGTGGCATGAAAGTAGAACTGTCTTTTGTTATGCCAAATGGGCATGTTATTTTTCGCTTTATGCAATTACTGCTTTATTTATTTATCCTAGCTTGTTATACCAATGTTACGTGCATAGTTTTGGGGCACGGTCTGGAGGATTGTGCTGATGGCACGGGTTTCGAGGTGCCGAAATTCGGGCAGTCACAGAGAAGGATGAGGCTGATGGATGGGTACCTACCTCTTGAAGCGTGATCGGCGAATTGACGACGATTAGAGCGATAGAGATCGGCATCCACATGATGGTCTGTCCATAATTACGCCGCCTTTTTCCACCACGAGTGGTATTCTTTGTGAAAGAATACACAAAAGATTTAAAAGAGATTTGGGTGTTTTTAGAAAAGGATGGCTATAGAAGAAGATGGAGTGACGGCTAGATAGAGATCGGCGTCAAGATTTAAAAAAGATTTGGGTGTTTTTAAAAGAGGATGACTATAGAAGAAGATGGAGTGACGGCTAGGGTTCTTAAGAAATGTAGTAAGGTTTGATCCTTAGACTTCTTGTCTATAAACAAAGACTTTCAACCACTAGGTCACCACACAACTTGTGTCAAATAAAGACAATTTTAAATATAAAACCTTTTGGAAAACCAAAATTTGTATTTTCTCAATTAGGGTAGGTTCCGGTGTGGAGCACTAATACCATGTTTGGTGCAAAACAAATCTAACACCACAAATTCAGTTTAAATTTTTTAGGGTCGTTACAGTATATGCTTTGAATTCGATATTTATGTGGATGTACCGTGCCTTGGCGAGCCAACGTTTCCGGTACTTGAGGAACGGGAAAGTTGGGTAGTCACATGTTGAATACTGTTTTGTAATTAAAACCAAATTAGGTGCCCATCGTATCATTATGGGTGCTGAGATGGACTGCTGCGATTCTACAGATGATGGAAGGAGGTTTTATGTGGAACTGAAGGCAAGCCGTGAGGTTGACAACTGTTTTATATCAGTGTTATTGTTAGAATTATAAGCTAGACTGGCCCATTTGGTCCATTTTGTCTTTTGGGTCATTGGCCCATTTGGAATTATATTGGTCAATCTTGGAACTCTTTTTTTGTCATAGGAAATTGGTGTATTTAATATAGTGTCTTGAGAATATGGAATATACTTTGAGAATGTAATTTTCTATCTTTCTCTAGGCTAGGTAGTTGCTTTGGAAGTGTATGTTTATTTATTCCCGGTTTTGTATTATGGGCTATTTTTATCACTCATGTATTTTCATTTTACAAGTCATATGAATGAAATTTGAAAGGTTCTAAGTAGTATATCACTTTAGTCTTCATTTTTGGTGTTTTTCTACACAAGAGAACAACTTTCTTCTCTTTAGAGTGCCATCTTCTTCCAATCCTAGTTGGTGTAATCCAACAAAGTGGTATCAGAGCTTGAGATTCATGGCTTCCAATATATTGCAACCTCAACTTTCTCGTTTCACCGGTAAGAACTACAATCAATGGAGTATTCAAATGAAGGTTTTATATGGGTCTCAAGATTTGTGGGATATTGTTGAGACCGGATATATAGAACCGGAGGATCAAGCGGCTCTCACACAAGCTCAACTCAATGAGTTGAAAGAAAATCGCAAGAAGGACAAGAAGGGTTTGTTCTTTATCTATTAAGCTGTTGATGAAGTTATTTTTGAAAGAATTTCATTGGTGTTATCGGCAAAGCAAGCATGGGATACTCTCAATACTTCATACAAAGGCGAAGATAAAGTCAAATTGGTGCGGCTCCAAACTCTTCGAAGTGAGTTTGATTCTATAAGAATGAAGGATTCGAAAGCGGTTGAAGATTTTTTCAATCGAGTAATTTCTCTCGTTAATCAATTAAGGATTAATGGTGAAAATCTTCAAGATCAAAGAATTGTAGAAAAAATTCTTAGAAGTTTGACTCGTAAGTTTGAATATATTGTTGTTGCAATTGAAGAATCTAAAGATTTATCTACTTTGTCTTTGAAAAGTTTATTGGGATCGCTTCAATCCCATGAACTTTGTATGAAGCAATTTGATTCTTCTCCTCTAGAGCAAGCTTTTCAAACTCAAATTTCCTTTAAGGAAAGTTCTAGAGGTAGAAGAGGATGACATTCTAATCGCGGACGAGGAAGGCATAATGGAGGAAGATATCAAGCAAAAGAAAGAGATGAAGATGAGTCATCTTTGTCATCAAGAGGAAGGGGAAGAGGAAGAGGCCGATCTTCTCTTTCTAATGTTCAATGTTAATATTGTCAAAAATATGGTTACACCATAAAATTTTGTAGAAAAAGATTGGCGGAAGAAGAAAAAAAGGAATCAAATTTTGTTCAAGAGAACAATCAAAGTAAGGAAGATGACTCTTTTTTTTGCTTGCAATGTTCAAGAAGTTGCATTCAATGAAGATTGGTATCTTGATAGTGGTTGTAGTAACAACATGACGGGCAACAAAGGCGTATTTGTCACTTTGGATGAATCTATTCAAAGTGAAGTAAGGACCGGCGATGATAAACGACTTTCCGTAAAGGGAAGTGGTGATATTCTTGTTCAATCAAAGAAAGGCATCAAACGCATCTCAAATGTTTTCTATGTACCCGGCCTCAAGCACAATCTTCTAAGTGTTGGACAACTCCTTTTGAAAGGACACAATATTCATTTCAAAGGAGATGTATGTGAAATCAAGGATATGAACAATGCTCTCATTGCCAAAGTAAAGATGACTCCAAACAAGATATTTCCGCTTAAGTTTCAAAATGAAGTTCTTCCTTGCTTCAATTCTATCATCCAAGACAAATCATGGCTATGGCATCTTCGGTATGGCCACTTGAGTTTTAACTCGTTGACTCTCATGTGCAAAAATCACATGGTGAGTGACATGACAAATATAGATCGCAAAGATCAAGTTTGTGAAGGATGCGCACTCGGAAAGCATCAAAGAAATTCTTTTCCGATTGGAAAAGCTTGGAGGGCATCAAATCCTCTTGAGCTTATTCATTCGGACTTATGCGGGCCTATGCACACCACTTCTATTGGCGGTAATCGTTATTTCCTCACTTTTATTGACGATTATAGTCGTAAATTTTGGGTTTATTTTTTCAAAGAAAAATCAGAGGTATTTGGCCACTTCAAAACATTTAAGGCCTTGGTTGAAAAGCAAAGTGATTTTATGTTGAAAACTTTGTGTACCGATCAAGGTGGTGAATATGTTTCTCATGATTTTTAAAATTTCTTAAAAGATAATGGCATTCGGCATCAATTAATTACTCGGTAGACACCTCAACAAAATGGTGTTGCCGAAAGAAAAAATAGAACCCTTATGGAATTGGCTAGAAGTATGTTAAAAGCCAAAGGGATGCTAAATATATTTTAGGCCGAAGCCGTTGCATGTGCCAACTATCTTTTGAATCGTGCCTTTTCCAAAAGTGTTGAAGGCATGACACTACAAGAAGCATGGAATGGGCATAAACCATGTGTTGCGCATTTGAGGATATTTGGTAGCATTGTATATTCTCATGTGCCGGATGAAAGAAGAAAAAAATTGGATGATAAATTTGAAAAATGCATTCTTGTTAGTTATAGTGAAACTTCAAAGGCATATAAATTGTTTAATCCCATCACCAAAAAAACTATCATAAGTAGAGATGTAAAATTTAATGAAGAAGAAGCTTGGGATTGGGATTTCCAAGAAAAGACACAAAAGTCTATTTGTGTCAATGAAGAAGAATTGAAAGATGCTCAAAATTGTGAGCATGAAGATGATAGAACTTCCTCTCCATCTTCATCTTCACCATCTTCATCATCATCATCATCAAGTTCTAATTCTCCTCCAAATAAGACCAAAAGCATAAATGAAATTTATGAAGCATCAAGAAGACTTTTTGATGAAGATGAGATTAACTTTGCATTATATGCCGATGCCGATCCAATTTCTTTTGAAGAAGCATCTCAAGAAGAAAAGTGGAAACATGCAATGAATCAAGAAATTGGCTCCATCAAAAGAAATGAGACTTGGGAGTTAACGGAACTTCCAAATGGGCACAAATCCATTGGTGTGAAATGGATATATAAAACCAAGTTAAATGCAAAAGGTGAAGTTGAAAGGCACAAAGCTCGGTTAGTGGTGAAAGGCTACAAGCAAAGACATGACATAGACTTCAAAGAAGTTTTTGCTCCCGTTGCTCGGCTTGAGACTATTAGATTGGTCTTAGCATTGGTGACTCAAAGAAATTGGAAGGTTTATCAAATGGATGTCAAATCAGCATTCTTAAAGAAGACGTTTATGTTGATCAACCTCCCAGGTATGTGGAAAAGGGTAAAGAGCACAAAGTTTGTAGATTGAAGAAAGCACTTTACGGTTTAAAGCAAGCACCAAGGGCATGGTATAGCCGTATTGATGGGTACTTCTTGAAGAATGGTTTCAAAAGGTGTCCTTTTGAACACTCTATCTACATCAAAGAAAACACTCAAGGTGAGTTCTTAATTGTTTGTTTATATGTTGATGATTTAATCTTCACCGACAATAGTTCAAGCATATGTGATGAATTAAAAAAATCCATGATGCTTGAATTTGAGATGACCGATATGGGTCACCTACATTTCTTTCTTGGCATTGAAGTAAAGCAAAATGAAGATGGGATTTTTATATCTCAAAAGAAGTATGCAAAAGATTTATTAAAAAAGTTTAGAATGGAAAATGCAAATCCTATTTGCACTCCAATGGAGGTTGGTTTGAAACTTAGCAAAAATGATAATGAAAAAAGAGTTAATGAAACTCTTTATCGGAGTCTTATTGGTAGCCTTATGTACTTGACCGCCACAAGAGCGGATATTATGTTTGCAGTTAGCATGATTAGTCGTTTCATGGAATCACCTAAAAGAAGTCATTGGAATGCCGGAAAGAGAATTTTGCGATATGTATGTGGTACCATTAATGATGGTATACATTACCAAAGGATTCAAAACTCATGTTTCGTTGGATATTGTGATAGTGATTGGGGTGAAAGTATAGATGATGGCAAAAGCACTTCCGGGTACAATTTTAATATTGGTTCGGGTTCAATTTCATGGACTTCAAAGAAACAACAAGTTGTTGCTCTCTCTACAACCGAAGCGGAGTACATTTCATTAGCATTGGCCGGTTGTCAAACACTTTGGTTAAAATGGGTTTTAGAAGAACTTAAACATCCATCAATTGAAACTACAACATTATTTTGTGATAATCGTTCAGCCATTGCACTAACCAAGAATCCCGTTTTTCACTACAAAAGTAAGCACATTCGAATTAAGTATCATTTCATCCGTGACTTGATAAATGATGGAGAAATTGATGTGAAACCTTGCAAATCACAAGATCAAATAGCGGATATTTTTACAAAGGCATTGAAGAAAGAAACTTTTATCAAGATCAAAAAAAAGCTCGGCATTCGATCGGTCTAGCTCAAGGGGGGCTGTTAAAATTATAAGCTAGACCGGCCCATTTGGTCCATTTTGTCTTTTGGGTCATTGGCCCATTTGGAATTATATTGGTCAATCTTGGAACTCTTTTTTGTTATAGGAAATTGGTGTATTTAATGTAGTGTCTTGAGAATATGGAATATACTCTGAGAATGTAATTTTCTATCTTTTTCTAGGCTAGGTAGTTGGTTTGGAAGTGTATGTTTATTTATTCCCGATTTTGTATTGTAGGCTATTTTTATTACTCATGTATTTTCATTTTACAAGTTATATGAATGAAATTTGAAAGGTTCTAAGTAGTATATCACTTTAGTCTTCATTTTTGGTGCTTTTCTACACAAGAGAATAACTTTCTTTTCTTTAGAGTGCCATCTTCTTCCAATCCTAGTTAGTGTAATCCAACAGTTATGCTAAATTTTAGTATGTGAAATGGGTTCATCTCTTTCATTATAAAGTATATCAACTCATTAGCCTGCCAATATTTCGAGATGCCGACAAACTTGTGAGTTTCTTTTTCAATTACAGTTTGATTATCATACAGAGGAAAGATATGAAAGAGAGAACCTGCTAAAATTTTGGGTATTGGACTGACTCCTGTAATGATTCGGTCATTTTATATGTTTCTGCTCTCTTTCTTTACAGATATTTGCGATTTTACAGACGATTGGGAATGCTCCAACCTTGTTTGAAATGTTTAGGCTGCCTCTTACGCCTTCGTTATATATGTGTAATAGTTCGGATTGCTCTGATTAATTAAATTGATACTCGAAATTCATTTTCTGAACCTTAAAAAAATTGAATTCTGCTGATTAGCTTTGGTTGTTTTACAAATCCAATACCCTAACTGGTCTTGTGGTTAAACAAGGATATATGCAAGACTATTTCATTGCCATGTAATGTAATATGACATCACGTACAGAATACTATTCTGTCACCATTGAATGCAATATCTGCTTGCTGCAATAAAAGACGATCATCGGTAGAGGAAAAATGTGTAGGGAGACATGCCTTGCTTCAATCACAACCATCCACAAAGAGAGCGTAAAACAACTTGATAGCTAGGGTTTCCAAATCTCTCTCAAAACTTATGAAGGGAAACTAAAAATAAAATAATATCACTGATTTTCGTTTAAAATGCTATACATTTTTGCAAAGATTCAGAAATTTATTGTTTTGATAAGAAAGCTGAGATTGAATCTGTGACCTGGAGGTTGCAATATTGCCAAACTTGCATTGAGCTACAGGACTAAAAATCTACTTAAAATTTTTGAAAGAAAGTCACTTTTTGAGTAAAAAGTTCAGTGTAATGGAATTTCTCATAATAAAGAAATCTCACATTCCCTCTCTATCTCCATCTATTTATCTTGTTTCCTATTAAGCTGAACATCTAATTTGCAGAACTTAAAAGGCTATGTTGTCAAATGCCCCACTTAGGCCACGTGGGGCCCAAGCCGAGGAGGGCTGCATAGGCATAGCCCGTTTACATGTAGCCTGCCTTTGGTACCATAAGGATAGGGAAGCTAGGTTTCTAGGATGACGTTTAGGCAAGAGTGCCTTGGGCCACCTGCAACTGTATTATGTCCAAGTGAGAAATACCATTCCTTATTTTGTCAAAAAATTCCTTTTTTTTTTCTTTTCTAGGAAAAAAAGGACTAACTCTCATCAAGCATCATTGTTAAACTCTTAAAAATCTTTTAGTTGCGAATAAAAGTGGATTCATCTCCTCAAACCTTATATTGTCCATCTTTTGTAAATCAATCAAAACGGAATATAATCAAATCAATGTAGATTTAGTTATTGTCCTCTTGATTCCAATTACCATTCTTCCTTAAGGTATGACTATTACTCTCTCTTGGATTCTCTATGCACCTCTGTAGGAATCCATTTAATATAACTCGTCAGTTGTTCCCGGAGATCATTTGGATCCATGCTCCAATTCCATGCTTCTTTGATATTTTTTCTAATTGATTTTTTCTCCTTTTAGTCTTATTCGTGGGAAATGTTTTGCCACTTTTCTAGTCATTCTGCTAATGATAAGAATGTTGAAACTCAGTAATCTATGTTTGGTATGACTCCTATGGGACGACCTTACAATCCTTACAAGTTGCTCACCCTCTGTCTTAACAAAAATGTCACAAACACACACACAGATATTCTTTCCTCTTCTTAAAGTATTTGCTACTGTAAGACAAATGCCACCGCAATACAATATACTCTTTCCTCTTCTTAAACTATTTGCTACTGTAAGGCAAATGCCACCGCAAAAATCAAGAATAGCTTTACATCTTATTTGTAAACCAAAGCCATATCTTCCATGTATCCTCTCATACCCAGTTTCTTATCTTCCCCACATGTCAATTTAAGTCTCTTTTAATAAGTAGAATCTCTCGACTAGGTTTATCCTGCCCTAGCTCATCTATTGAGTGCCAAAATTCCTTTTTCAAAAAGTTCCTTTTTCATCTTGGCTTAAGTCACCTTGTGGTGCATAGGCACTTGTGCAATTTTTAGATTTCCTCATCCAAGACAATTTAACAATTTTAATCATATCTTTTTTTCTCTTGACCTTTATGATCTTCTTAGAATTACTCGTTTGTAAGTTGAAAAGCTTAATCCATCCGTTAGGTCTCTAGCTTTCTTCGCCTTTAATTTCAACTCTTGTAAACATGCTTATTTATCCTCCTTATAGTATCCACTAACTCGACATTTTCCACATGTAATGTATCCACATTCCAAGAGGCCAAACATAGCTCACAGTATTGCTCTTTTACCCAAGCCATCCATGTAGGTGAGAATTCCGAAGGATGCTCTAGCCAACTGTTGCCTACCTCTTACTACAATCGGGCTTTGTTGTAGGCTTGTAGCACGTTCCTTAATTCAACTAATGTAGTTAGAGTGCATTATAATACGAATCACCGAAGGGGTTTGACGGGATTTTTAAACCGGCTGTCAATTTGATTATAAGTTTGTTCTTTTTCATATGAACTTGGAACCATCCTTGATGAGAAGATTTGATGGGTTTTTTACAATCGGTTGTTAACTAGACGCGAACCCCAGTTTTCATCCTGGCTTTGGACTCTGTCAGCTGGGTTTTTGAGATAAAGGATATGGTCTAATATAATTCGTTAGGTGCTTTGGTGTAAAACACAAAAAAGAAGTTATTTTTTGCAAAAAATTCAACCAACTACTCATTCTACTATGCTTGCAACCAGTTGAAGGTTTTTCACTCTCTTCTGACTTGATCGTGTCATTTCACTTAGCCCTTGTCTTTATAAACTTGCTGGTGCGAGAGACTAAAGTGACCTCCGACAGTCGGATCCCTGTTTTAAATTTTGACTTTGATTATAATGCTTTTTTGGTGTGAGGATCTCTCAGTCAAGTTTAACTTAACTCACTATCTTATGTTGGAACTACTTTTACAGTTCTGAGATTCTTTGAACTTGGTTGGCCAACACATTTAGGGACAAAATACAGTGACAAGCAGTGTAAAGAGTAGAAACAGTGGAAGGTTCCAGAATATGAGCTCCATTGAGGATTGCATATTTATCTTTATTCCTCTTCATTTTCAACCATATATGTCCCCTACATATGTTTTTGCCTTTTTCTTCTTCAATAAAACTTCCAGTTATCAATTAGAAAAAGAAAAAAAATGTTTCCCACCTTGAGCAGAATCGAATTAGCTTTGTTCCTTTTCAAAGAATAGTCCACTGCTAACAACAAGAGACCTACTCTCCCCACCGACATCAGAGGATAGCTAATCCCACTGCATCTATCTAGTACACTTTCTGTCAAAAGCTAATCTTCACATTTGTCTGAAGCATTGACATGTGTAAAAATTAGTTTTTTATAGGAATCTGCTTCTAAATGGTAGACATCTCTCTCTCTCTCTCTCTCTATATATATATATATATATATATATATATCAATGTAGTCATATGGCATATGCGACCCTATGCGATGGCATAGGGCCATCACATATGCGGTTCGCATATGCCATTATGCGATGGCATAATTTTTTATTTTTTATTTTTTCAAAAAATTCCAAAAAAATTTCAAAAATTCTCAAAGTTTCCCAAATTGATCAATAATATGTTTTGTGTTAATTTTGGGCTATATTAATTTTATAGTGTCTAGAATGCAAAATAAAAGTATATAATATAACTATATAAATAATATATAACCCATAAGTGAGATGGGAAAATATAAATTTTATTAAGGTTAAACAAAATAGTATAAAAATGAACGTAGGAAGTAGGAACATAAAAAAAGAAGGAAAAGAGTAAATTTTAAGTTCTAAATTCAACCCACAATGGTACATACATTTCCATTGTCGTCATGTGACTCACGTCCTAACGGTATTGTGTACCAGGCAAAAATTCTACACATTGGTTTCTAATCCACAATGGTACATCTCCACCTCCACTATCGTCGTCATTTGCATTGCCGTCATCATCCGGATCGTCTCCTTCTTCAACATATTGTTCTTCCTCCTCGGTTTCTTCATCATCCGATCTCACTAAGACGGTATCTATATCGTCTATGGGTGTTTCTTCATGTATCTCTTCTTCTTCTTCTTGACGTAAGTGTGAGCGTGAGGCTCGTGAGCTACCTTCCCCCGCTATCAATCTTCTCCTCCACCCGGTAGGAAGCTCATCTCCAAAAGCGGCTTCTTCCACTTGCTTCCATGTAAGATGTTCATCTGCAAAGACTCGCTCATCGGAGGCATCCGCCTTCCAAGGAGAATCGGATGGCAAGTCTGAGAGAGAGATGGGATCATAGTGTCCCGAATTTTCTTGATTTTTTAAGAAGTGATCCCGTAGCTTTTGGTTATATTGTACAAAAACCAAATCATTGAACTTTTTTTGTTCAAGCTTGTTTCGTTTCTTCGTGTGTATCTATTTAAGAGAAACATTAAATAAATATTAATATCTATTAAAATTTAAACAACAATTTAATTAAAATTATGAGACTAAAAATAAAATAAAAATAAACTAGTTATCATCTCAAATGTGCTCCAATTCCGTTCACATGCCGAAGCGGCACATGTAAGGTCAAGAACCTTAATGGCCATCTTCTTCAATAATCCAAATTTTATCACCAAATCCACTCCATAGGACAACCACCAATTGGCTACAAACATTAGTATTAATTAGAGATATTTATAATATTAAACTATTAATTTAGAAGAAATGAAATATAATAAAAATATATATCATAAAGATGCTTACTAGGTATTTTGGATTCTCTTTGTCAAACTACAATTTCTCTTCTGAACATCCCTTGAGAATTCTTGTATCGGTCAAAAGAGTTGCTAATCCGATCTTGTTCTTCTTTTTCCGGAATCATCTTCTCTAAAACGTCAAGGAAACCACTAATATGTGTTGCATCCGCCGCCTCTCGGTTGGAATAAGAGAAATAAATCGCAGGATTTAGGAGGAATGCAACGGAATACAAGGGGCTAGACATTTGGGCACCCCATCTCTTCTCAACTATGTCAATAATAGGTTGAAAGAGGCGAGATTTGTACATATTATTAGATTTAATTTTTTCTATAGCTTTCTCCATAAAACTATAGATATGGCCCATAGCAAGCTTCTCATCACCATTAACCAATTGTAGTACTTCTATGATTGGTTGCGAGTCTCTAAGTGCTTGGGTAACATTATTCTAAAAATAGTTGGTTAAGATGGTTTGTGCCATCCACTTCCCTTCGGCCTTCTTTGACCAAGCTCCATTCCTCCAATTGGTGGAAGTTACGAAGCTTCTAAGCTCTTCTCTTTTAGGATACATGCTTGTAATGTCAAGAAGGCCGTTGCAAAATGAGTGATAGCGGGGCATTACAAATTACCTCCAACTGCTTTACGCATGTGGTGGAGTAGAAGTGTATGTTTATACATATGCACTACTACCTTCCTAGCCTTAGCTAAGATTTTAATATGCACTTTTCCTATGTCTTTTAAGATCAAGTCTAAGCAATGGGCCGCACATGGAGTCCAATATATGTGTGGTCTCCGTTCCATTATTAGTCTACTCGCGACCACCAAGTTTGCCACGTTGTTCGTGACAACTTGAACAACATATTGTGCACCAATGTCCTTTTCTATCACTTCATCTATAAGGGAAAATAGATATTCGACCGTGTGAGAATGGGCCGAAGCATCTACAGATTTAATGAACATAGTTCCGGTAGGACAATTTGTTAAAAAATTGATGATTGACCTACCGGCCCTATCGATCCAAGCGTCGGTCATTAGTGAGCACCCATATGTCTTCCAATCCTGTCGATACTCCTCGAGAAAGGCTTTTGTGAAGTCTACCTCCTTTTTAAGACATGTTTGTCTTATCTCATGATATGATGGAGGTTTTAGGCCAGGTCCAAATTGTCCAAGAGCTTCAATCATTACTTTGAAGCTCTTTAACTTTACGGTATTGAATGCAATACCGGCTTGGTACATCCACTTAGCCACATATTGAATAGTAGTGGGTCGGTCTTTAGCTTTAAACCTATTTTCTATAGTTATTTGGGCCGGACCTTTACCCTTACTCCTAGCATCTATCACATCCTCAGGATGTGGTCTACAAGGAAAGAATTTGTCTATTCCCTTCCCCTTTTTATCACGTGCTCTTTTAGAGGGTGGCGGCCTTGCACCACTACGAGCCGTGGAGGGAGTAGATCTATCATGTTCTTCCTCATCATCTTCATCAACATCATAGTAATGTTGTAAAATCACTTCGTCATTATATTTCATCCTCGAAGTCTTATCCATCCATTCCATTATCTCTTTTCGAATCTCTGGCGTGACATTTGGACATGCCTTCGCATTCGATCCGGGTTGCCAAGCAAGATGTTGCTTGTGTCTCCCTATTCCCCCGATGCTTACATGGGGGCATAGGGTTCATTGGACCTTATTTATTTTCGGTTACACTCTTGTAACGTCCATATTTTCAACTCGGATCGGCGAAATTTATCGGCCTAAGAACATCGTTCGAGGACGTAGACATAATGATAACGTAATTTAAAAAAGTGGGTGGGTAGATATTAACCACACTAAAACAAATGAAAGAAATGAGGTGTAATAAGGAAGGAAAACAATCAAACAAAATTTAATAGGAAGTAGAAATTAATTCTAACTCTTGTTTCTTGATTCTTGAAGTGATTCCTCCCTCTTTGCTTGAAGAATGGAGATAAGAAGATTAAAGCTTGAACCTCTTAACTCTTTAAGTTATCTACAAAATAGAGCAAAAGAAATTATAATTAAAAATTTAAGAAAGAGAGAGAGAGAGAAAAAGAGAAACTAAAAACTTAAAAAATAGACCAAAGAGACACAAATTATACCTTTGATGGATGTGGTATGGATTGGGAAGAGAAAACCCCCATTTATAGGCTTGAGGGAAGCCTTAAAAGCAAAAAAAAATAAAAAAAATCCCCAACGGTCATAAATATGACCATTGGGGATGTATGCCATCGCATACACATGTATGCGATGGCATATGCGACAGAGCCATCTAAAATCGCATATGCGATTGCATATGACATCAATGATATATATATATATATATATATATATATATATATATATATATATATATATATATATATATATATATATAGTCATCTTACTTAAAACATGCACCAAAATTTGATTTGTGTTATTTGTTGTAGTCAATTTTAACTCCAAGGTGGCACTTTTTTTAGTTATTGAGCCCATGGGTCAAAATATGGTTTCTAAGGTGCCCGGTACGAGAAATTGGGTATTTCTCGGGCACCCCCAAAAAAACCCATATTTTCGGATGATACGGGCAGTTTATTGTCCGAGAAACCGATAATTTCATATTATTGGACGATAATTTTAAAATTTTGTCCAGTGTGGCTCGGAAAAACCTCTTTAAGCTTCGGTTTTCTCTTCTTTTTTTCCTATTTTCTCTTCTCCTCTTCCCTCTAAGCACCGGATCTACAAGCCTCTTCATCTTCCACTGCCCGGAATCGATCGGGAGCGCCGCCGACTCACCGGAGACCGTAAAAATTGTATGTTCCCTATATTTTTGTGTGCTTTTTCTCCATTTTCTTTTATTTTTTGGTGCAAAAATATAGATCTACCCATCAATATGGTAGATCTATATTTTTTTGCCCCAAATTTGTGGGTTTTATGCTAAAACCCCCAAATTTGAGGGACTAAATGTCTCAAATTAAAAAAAAAAAAACGAATTTGAGGTAGGGTTTCTATTTCCTAACCTAGTTCTACAAGCCTAGGGTCATTATATAATTTTTTTTGTAGTTTATTATTAACCTAGATTATATTTTATTTAATTATTATTTGATTAAATATTTTAGATATAATTATATATTAACTATTATTTTAAAATGTATATATTGATTACATATGTGGCATGCTACACATCATCAATGATATGTAAAATGTTGATTGCAATTGACATATCATTTTATGACAGTGACATATCATATGATGTGTCACATGTAATCAACATGTAACATACCATCATGGGATATGTCAGATGTAATTAATAGCATTGCATGTGACATATGATATGTTGTGTCACATGTAATCAACATGTGAAGAGACATTGATGTAATTAGTAACATGTGATGTGACATATCATCATATGATATGTCACATGTTACTAATTACATATGGCATGATGATATGTCACATGCAATTATTTACATGACATCATTTGATGACATCACAGTGTAGACACCAAAATTTGGCCCAAGGCTCGATCGACGTGTACGTCCGAGCTTTCGAAAGCATTTCCCAAATCCTTAGGAATTACCCCAAAACCTTTAGAACCCTTCCTAAACCCTTAGGAATCAACCCTAGCCTTCCCAGACCCATTAAAACCTTTTTTGGACCAGTCTCGAACTCTCCAGAATGGCAGTTGGAAAGAGGGATGTCAAAATTTACACGGATATTTCTAGGGCTGAGATCTATACCATTGGAAAGAGGATGTTTTCAGCTTTCCAATGAGCCAAGAATCGCCTCAATCCGAGTTGTATACCGAAAGTTGCTGAAAAAAAATTCTAAAGAGAAAAAATATTAGAGACTTCCTTCTCTATTTTTCAGCATACATCCCTCAAAATTCCAGCACCCATTTTGGCTCTTTAGATCCCATTTTCCACCATCAATCCCTTAGCATAGGTAAGAACTATCTCCTAGCCTACCTCTCCCTCCTCCTAGCTCCTAAACCTTTAGAGTTTAAGACCTATCTTTCAACCCATTTGCTTTCGGAGGCTCATCAAAGATGTTCTCGCACGAGGATCCATCGGTGCAATAAGGGCCCGAGAGCTCCGGCTCTACCCTTTATTCCTCTACCTTCTTTGCTTTTCCTCTATCTTAGAATTCGTTACGCTGCTCAAATTTCGGCAAGCGGGAAAGGCTCAATAGGATTGGTGTGCCTTTGGGCAAGGGAAAGTGCCGCTGACTTTGTTTATATATATATATATATATATATATATATATATATATATTGGCCACACATAGACCCCGACCATAGTAGAGACCATTTACGAGCGGGTCAATTGGGCGTCTAACACCTTCCCGATTGATAATTGAAGCCCCTACCCAAGAGCCTTTGGCATAGACCGCTGAATCAGAGTCATATTTGGCACTTCGACGCTTTCAATATTGATTTGGGTTTCCCGGGATGCCAAAAGCCCCGGGTGGCGACTCTGGTTTTCATACGAGCGCATTGTCGCGATGGACCCGCTAAGTCCACGATTGCACAGATGGCGACTCTGCTGGGGAGTTTATGTGTTTTTGAGCTTCTACTTGAGGTTGTCCCCTTTGCTTGTGTTTTCTTTCCTTTTTACTAACCTTTCTTTTTTGCATACTTACCCCTACGTTTCTGTCATTTTTTATACTAACTCCTACTTTTCATCATTTACGCGTCTTAGCCGATTGGCGGGCCTACTTGAGCATTTTTTTTTCTTTTTTGTCATTTACACCCCTTAGCCGTTTAGTGGGCTACTTGTTAAATTAGTATCATATTCCAACAGTGGATGCCGGCCTGTAAAGGTAGCACGGGATTGTCACCACCCGTTTTTGAATCTAAGCAAACTCCCTTTTAATAAAAAATTTTGAATTTAAAACTGAACCTTAAAAATGAACTAAGGGACTTAATTCACTTTTACGTTGGGTAGATTTTACAAAGGGGAGGTAATTTAGGCAGCGATACAAACGTCTCGGTTCTTAGTACGGCGGCAGCCTCTAGTGGTGATGATTCCAAAAATAACCATCCCATCTAGTATCTGAAAAGGCGCTTACGCCAGAGGTATATCCGGTGGGTGACCGAGCTTAAGAAAAATCCTAAAACCCTTGGAGAGTGCGCTAGAAAACCTCGAATCAACCTTGTAACCCTAGGTTAAGTAAGGAGGGACCCGGAATAACAATGTAAACAGTCCCCAGAAGCACCGCTTCCAGAAAACCCAAAAAATATATATATAGACCAATTTCGGACCAAAAACCCCGAGAATTTGCCTAACGTTTCTAATACAAATGCTAAGCCAAAACCCTAGAAATTTAGCCTAGCGTGTGTAATACACACGTTAAGCTAAATCTCCAGGATTTTAGCCTAGCGTATATAATGCATACGCTAGATTGTTCTAGGTCCAACAACTCGAATATGAGGCCTTCTTCTCACTGGTCCCGAATCCCCCACTTAGTGGTTTAGTACCCCCGATAAATCTCACACGTTTCGACACTTAATACACCCTTGCCAGTCAAAAAAGGTCACTCACTTATTGATTTTTATCGAGGGATTGGGTCATCGCGTGGACTTTTGTGCCTTCATATAGAACAAAGGGCTTCCTTTGTTTCTTCCAAAGTGCGTCAGGATCCCGTCGTGGAAAATATTAGGAGTGTGAATGTGACCCGAAAGGGAAATTCCAAGGCAAAATCGATCGAAGAAAGATTATTTTTTCTTTTATTTTAAGGGTTTATATTGTAGAATAAATCATTGTTTTAGTTTAGTGTGTATGTGTGTGTGATTCGATGAAGAACATAGAAGATTTGGAAGAAAATAGATTAAAATGACCAAGCCTTATGGTTGTGCATTTCTAAAGGTTTTGATCGATCAAATTAGGTGATTGATCGATCAAATTGGGTATTGATCGATCAAATTAGGTGGTTGATTGATCAAATTTGGTATTGATCGATCAAATTAAGTGGGTGATCGATCAAATTATATATGTATTTATAAAAAGAAAAAGTTTGTTTGCTGGAAACTCATTCCCGACAATATTGATCGATCAATTTGAAGATTGATCTATCAATGTGATGGGTTGATCGATGAAGGGTGAAAATCATCGATCAATGTGGAATTGATCGATCAATATGATGGTTTGATCGATCAAGTTGACTGTGCCGACACTACTTCAGTATTTTGGCCATAACATTTTACTCCGAACTCTTATTGATGCGATTCTTACGGCATTCGAAAGAGGACAACTAAATCTACAACTCTTATGAATTAACTAATTGATGAATAAATTGTATTGATGATTAAAATTAAGTTGGAAGTTAGGCCAAGTTCTAAGTTAGCACGTTTTGACTGAAGTATTGATATAGCTTCGATATTTTGGCCATAACTCTTCGTTTCGTACTCCGATTAAGGCGATTCTTAATGCATTGGAAAGAGTACAACGAGCTCTAACTCTTTTATGAATTAACCAAATCTTGAATCAAATGTTTTGAGGGTTAAAATTTGGTGGGAAGTTGGGTCAAGTTCTGAGTCAACACGAAATTATCCCATTTCCGCCTTAGTTTTGATAAAACACTTAAATACGTCAACATTATTAATAATTAGGATCAATTTTTAATACATTATCATATGTGTGATGTAGACTAAGAGTTGGAGGCCATGGATAAGAACTTTTGGATTGCTTTGGAACAACTTTTGATTTGCTTAGAAAGATCTATTAAGGTAGGGGAAATTCAACCAAACTTGCATTTATTCTTGATCTCGTGAGTTCACATCTTCTGTATTCTGCTACATGTTTCTGATTCTGTTTTCAAATCATGTCTAGCATGTGTATAAAAATTCTATCATATCTGATTCACGTTATCTGCTATCCACCATCTGACTCCTTTGATTATGATATGTATGCATATGATTTCAAGTTTAATAATCTGACGAATCCCACCGACTCGGCGGTATATCCGTGACTGGCACATTCGTGCATCTGCTTTGAAAATCTCTCGACACAATTGCACTCCTTAGATAAGGCATTGTTACATTCCTAAAATTATTCATTGAACGACAATGGTCGAGGTTACCTATCGGCACACATTTGGCTACCACGTGCTATATTCACGGGAGTTACTTAAGTATACTATTTTAAGTCACTTAAATACTATATGTATAGCATCTGAAAACTCTGAGATTTATGTCTGTTGTCTGATATTCTGCATCTATCCTATTCTTTTAAAAAGAAATTCAGTATCTGTTATCGGTAAAATTTTGTTTGCTTTCTCTGACTTGATCATATGTTCTGAGTTATGTTCTGCATACCATGTTTTACTTTTAGATGCAAATTTAATTGAGTTTCTTCTACTGAGCTTAGATGGATAACTCACTCCTGACTCTATGTCATAGGTTCGGAGGATAGTGCTCTTGGTACAGAGAGTGACCCTGACTACATGCCTGAGGCAAAGGCTAAGAAGGAGAAGGATACTGATACCCCTGCTGACAAGTAACCATCCGTAGCTTGGGTATTTGGTGTTTTTACTTGGGATCTGTGTTCTGACATACTTTGGATTATATGTGTGCCTGGTGGTCACCCTGTTTGTATTAAACTCTGTAGCTTCTTTTATTTTTTTGTTGTACACATCTTATAGGAATCATCATTGGGAATCATTGATTTTGAGTGATGGGCGTCCACCACCAATGGTTCTTCTTGGTTCCTCTGAGGATGTATATTCTTTTATTATACATATATTTATATATATATATACTATTTTGATCTTCTTTACTTCTTTTTAGAGCCTTATATGATGACTCGAACTGCCTCTTACGATGGTGTTTGCTCTGATTTCCGCTAGACTAGCAGACACTCCTTGGTTTGTTCTAAGAATCATCCAGAGTATGATCCTGAAGGTACGGGTTTTCGAGTGCGGAAATCCGTGCTGTCACAGTTGGTATCAAAGCTATGGTACTAGATCTTTGTATCACGGTAGTGTTGTTCAGCTGTGACTTTGTCATAGCTGGTGCTAGGTCTTGTTGGGACTCAAGACTAGGCTATGGTTGTAGGTATTACCTAGGCATGGGTCTCTGATGATCCAACTAGGACTTAAGCAAAGTTCGTAGAGATTTGGTTTTAGGTCTTCTAGGGGAATCACGGCTGTAGGTTTTATTTAGAACTTGGGATTCGATTTAGAACTTGGATTGTGGATCTCATAATCACTTTTAATGGAGATACTTGATGATTTGATGGATGTACGGCTAGTAGATGAATAAGTTTTAAAATTTTGTTGGAACATTGGGCCATGGTGACCACAGCAATTATTGATTGGAGTTTATTTCTTGTTGACAGATCAAATGGTGCCACGAAAGAAAACTAAGATTGGAAGTACTGGAGTAGGTGAGCCGAATAAGCAGTTGCTGGAGGTGATGATTAACACTATGACTCAGCAGGCTGTGTTACTTACGACAATGTTGAGAAGGATGACTCACACCTCTCCATCGATATTAGATGAAACATGTTCTGGGTGTGACGGGCAACACCTAGCAAGAGACTGTAGAAGATCTACTAGGACGTGTTTTAAGTGTGGACGGATGGGACACTTGATAAGACATTGTCCTGCTGTGAAGAAGGAAGCAGCGACCTCGGCAACCACGCAAGGTAGTTCTCACTCATTGAATCCGGCGACGACTAGAGTTTAACTGGTGAGACAGGCCTTACCTGTCTCCTCATCTACACCATTTGATACATGTGCGTGGTGTGGGAAAAATCATAAAATGATGGCATGTAGGCTAGCCTCAGGTGCCTATTTTAAATGCGGTAAGCAAGGACACCGAATCAAGAACTGCCCAGATATGCGACAGAAGCAGGTAACCTCGACGTCTACTCCCAAGCCGATTCTCCCTGCGACTCAAGATTCCAAAGGTATAGAATTCACTATCAGTTGTTAAGATTTTATTTTAATGTTCAGATGATTTAGAAATTTCGTTGGTTTTTGACATTTGAAGAATATCATGACATCATCACATGTGCATCAACTTAAATCACTCGCATGACATAAACGAGATTGTTCAGAAGATTAAATGTGTAAGTGATAAATATATTGGTAGACCTAATCAATCTTGACAATTACAGTAAATTTCTTAAGGACAGTTGTTTAGTAAAATTGAAACTTCCTTGACATTCAAGAGCAAAGAAGTTGAATCAAAGGACCTAATCCCAGTATTCGCCATTACAACTAATGAGTCATGACTATTTTGCGTTTAAATGCATTCCTTCCAAACATGAAGTTCGATTGTTTATCGTTGTAGTTTACTTTGGAAGTTTTTTGGGAGTTGGAAAAAAATCTAAGACAATTATGTCGGTAATTGACATAGGATATGGAAATTCAATTAAAGATATCACGAGAGAGCAGACTTGGGTATCGCTGCTGTAGATTGCGCAATTTTCACCTATTCCAGGATCAATGACTATAGATTCTTAAGGACTATATGGAGATTTAATTAGTATAGGGATTGTATTAAGAGTTGTGCACATGGAGAGATGATTAATCTCAACCAATTATGTATATACGACCTTACTTTTGTGCACCAAAATGGTATGTCATTGAGAGTAACCATTTGAAATCATCTCCTTGATTGAAGAGTTGAGATGTGTCGCACTTTTTTGTCCTTCCTATATAATCGAAATTGTATCCGCGTATCACAAGATTAATTAAGAGCATAAATTTTGAAGATTTCACGATCGTTACGGTAAATTTTAGAGATCCTCATTTTTGCGATTGCTTTATCTCCTTACGGACGTAGGTGAAGATGAACATAGGTGCGACTATTAATGCATGGTCAAAATTTTGATGATTATATCAATTATATAATGGTATTGAGTTTATCTCCGGTAATGAAAAGTTGGATAGTGTGAATTTTTGTTCGTGGGTAGATGAGACTTACTCCGAGTCACGATTAGACTTCGTTCTGATAAAGATAACATGAAGTGGGCTGAATCAGACTTTTCTCGGATGAATGGTGTAAGTTTCAAAAGTGGTCGACAATGCTCCATAAGTATTTTTTTTAACATAAGGGGTCACTGTGAGCAATACAAATTTGATTATGGATATGATGCATGGTCACTACTGGTTAATATTGTTGAAGTGGTGATATGCTGAATGGGTAGTAAGATGTATGTCCTCCAAGATTTGGTTGATCCTGTGTATGGTTACATTTCTGGCTGCATAGTTCTAATCTCAAGATCAATATATACATTTCATTGTGGAATGAGCACCAGTCAAGTAAATGCGAGGAGGGGGCATCCTTAATGAGAAGCTCAACAGATAAATTGTTTTACCTATGTGTGGATTTTGCGGGTATTAGGGTGGTTTCCTTCTGACTAATGGTTAACTTGCTTATGAAGTACTGATGTATATAAATTGTTTATGAAGGCGTGATATAAGATGCTTTGTACATGGGAAGACTATCACACTTTTTCGATAGATTTTTAATGAGCTTAAGGACAAGAATATTAACCCAACGATCTTACTTATAGGGGTTGTGTGGATACACTGATTTTGGGGGAAACTATTTCGACTCTGGATGCATGTGAGTCCATTATAGATATGTGGACTCAGAGAGAAGGGGTTGCGCATGTATGCATAGCGACTGTATGATTGTAGCTATTTCACACATAATACCTTTGCGTGTGTGCATTAGCGCTACGGACAATTGAGTTTTTACTCGGGATAACTTTAGGGTATTTTCGCAGACGAAATTTCCTTTAAGATGGGGAGATTGTGATAACCCTAGTTCAGAGGACGTTAAAATTTTGATGAGGATACCAGATGAGTGGTACCGAAAGATAGCTATGGACCTTTAAGACAAACTTGATGACATAACTTTTGAAAAATGGTACCTTTTGAGGGGAAAAATGTATTGGATTTCAGTCGATTGAACTTCAAGAGGATCTGACTCTGATTGAAGAACCTGTAGGGGTCTTGGACCATAAAGATCAGGTTTTGTAGATAAAATTGATTCCACTTATGTTAGTAAAGTGGCATAATCATTCAGCTATAGAAGCTACCTGGGAGCACGAAGCTGAAATTCGCAAGCAATACCCGAAATTAGATATGCGAGATAAATTATGCGTTTTGCTTTATATTATGATTGCATAATACTTCCTTATTCACTGCAATTAAGCGCATATTATGTTGATATATCTTGCTTAGAATATTGGTATAGCATTGCGAGATACCTTATGGTCTATGATACGATACTCACAGGTATTTCAAATCTATAATTTTGGGAAACATATTTGCTGTCAAATCCGATCGATCAAATGCTAATCCGATCAATCAAAGCTGGAGAGTTGATCGATCAAATATGTTGAGCTTTGTCCTATTTTAGAACTGTCCGGTCGATCAAATTTAGAAATTGATCAATCCAATTTGAAATCCGATCGATCAATGAGAGAATTGATCGATCAAATTAGTCGGGCTAGGTTACTTTTATTTTTGAATATGTTGATATTAAGTTGCCGTTGGGCTTATTTTCTCATTAGCATGATTAATGAAACCCAATCGTTCGAGGTTTCCTTGTTTCCCTTGAGTTTGAAGTTGATTTTTGACTATTTTCGATTGCTGACAGTTCGCAGTTTGAATTCGTGGATCGCGTATTGATCAAACTTCAGGATTTACAGAGTTTAGAAAGATGCATCCTTCAAGCTTTTCAGGACAAGTTGATCCACTTGAGGCAAAGAAGTGGTTGAATGAGATGGGAAAGATATTCAGGGTGCTCTAATGCACCGAACTTGAAAAGGTACGATGTGCAGCCTTCAAACTGGATGGAGAAGCTGACCATGGTGGAAGTTAGTATCCAGATTTAGAGTGTTGGACTTTCCCAATACGCCATGGACCTGGGCCGAATTCGTAGAGACATTTAATGATAAATACTTTCCAAGGATCATATGATATCAGTGGGGAGGTACAATTTATAAACCTTGAGCAGAATATGATGACTGTGTGAGAGTACATGGCTGGCTTAGATAGATTATCGTGATTTATCCCTCAGCACATGGCCACTGACTTGATGAGGGCAAGAAAATTTCAGATTGGCTTATGACCTGACATACAGGAGAGAGGGGCGATGGAAAACCGTTGGGGATGTGATGTCAAAGGCTTTCATTGTAGAGGAAGAAATTTAAAAATAGTTCTTGAGGAGAGAACAACAGAATAGGAGTAACACCAGTCAAATGCAATCTTATGCATCTGCGCCTACTGGCATGGGTTCGATTTCTTGTGCTATTAGTTTCCTATTATCAAAACATAGGTATCAGGATCAATTTTCGAGGGCAAAAATTTCTATTAGGAGGGGTAAATGTAATGACACAAAAAAAATGAGGTCGCCTAATAAATAAATAAATAAATTATTTTAGAACTTAGTTGTTCTACCTTATCTATTACTATTATACAATAAAATTTTGTGACATAATTATCACTGCTTTGTTTAAACTTGTGTGGATAGTAGACTGTGTGAGGTTCGTGTATGTGTGTACCTACTATTCATTTTCAATGAAAGTTAACAATTGGCATGCGTACGTGAACTCAGATTTTTGTAGACTTTGTGGTTGGTTGTGATTCTGTGAGTTATCAGGCAGGTAAATTGTTTCCAAACTCTGATTAAATTCTGTTAGAATGTACGTGGCTGTCTGATAAGAAAACATAAGAGATATGTGTGATAAGTTTGAGTTATGGTGGGGTTTCTTTTCTCAAGCAGGTAAAACTTGGAATGTAGGCGTCCATGTACGGATGCAACCCTCTATGGTGTTATGGGATACCACACAAAGTACATTCAGGTTACTACGGACCCCGTCCCTCGAAAAGCGTGGTTGGTAAAACCTATCTCACTGTGACTGATTCTCTATGAACCTAAGATTGTTTTGATTATGCCTTGTTATGAACGTTTGTTAGGATGAGGGATTACCGTAGACCTGTTTAGGTATGTTTTGCATTTTCGAGGGCAAAAAAAATTCCTTTGAGGAGGGGTGAATGTAATAACTCTGATTATTTTCGTTAATGTTGAATCGTTCTCGTACATTGTTGAAGATGACACGTCAATTTTCAAGGATGAAAATTCTTTAAGGTGGGAAGAATGTAATGACCCGAAAAAAAAATTCGAACCTGAACCCGACTAAAATTGTGTGCGTATCCGGCACGGAAATGAGGTCACCTTAAAAATGTTAAATAAATAATTAAACATGTTTGAGATACTGTGTGTGAAAAGGAATCAAGTTAGAAGGTTTAATTTGGGCCTTTAGTAGATAAGCCGTACACCAACTCACCGTGTGCCGCTCAACACCGAAGCTAAGCCCAAGAGATAAATGGATAGAATTGTGGGGACAAATATCTAAGATATTTATTTTGGTTCGTTTGGCTATAAGAGGAGGAGATAGCTTAGAGGCTGAGCTATCTTGCAATAGAGAGCTTGAGAGAGAGAGAGCCGGAGACAAGGATTGCCGCGTGGAACCTTTGCGAGATTTCAACCGCGTGATCGCCCACAAGCTCCTCACACTTCGCGAAGCACGTGACGCCAATCGTTGCTTGAGTTCCACTCTTGAAAATCTCAAGCCGTTCGAACCTTTTTCCGTTATAAACCCTTTTTCTATAGAAGCCCCACTTTCAAAGAGCCGATCACCTTGGATCATTTTCCGCTCTTTGAATAGGTTAGGATCGATGCGTGATCATTAACCACTTCATGTTGAATACGTGGTGATCAATCGTTGTGAAATTGCCGTAGAAATCCGGAAGTTTCATTTCGAAATCCTTTTGGACAACGATTCTTAAAGTCGTGAAATCGATCGAAGAAATGTTAGTTTTTCTTTGATTTTAATGGTTTAGATTGTAGAATAAATACTTGTTTTAGTTTAGTGTGTATGTGTGTGTGATTCGATGAAGATCGTAGAAGATTTGGAAGAAAATAGATTAAAATGACAAAGTCTTATGGCTGTGCATTTCTGAAAGTTTTGATTGATCAAATTAGGTGATTGATCGATCAAATTGGGTATCGATCGATCAAATTAGGTGGTTGATCAATCAAATTATATATGTACTTATAAAAATAGAAAGTTTATTTGCTGGAAAGTCATTCCTGACAGCATTGATCGATCAATTTGAAGATTGATCGATCAATGTGATGGGTTGATCGATCAAGGGTGAAAATCATCGATTAATGTGGAATTGATCGATCAATATGATGGTTTGATCGATCAAGTTGACTGTGCCGACACTTCTTCAATATTTTGGCCATAACGTTTTACTCTAAACTTCGATTGATACGATTCTTATGGCATTGAAAAGAGGACAACTAAATATACAACTCTTATGAATTAACCAACTGATGAATAAACTATTTTGATGATCAAAATTAAGTTAGAAGTTAAGCCAAGTTCTAAGTTAGCACGTTTTGACTGAAGTATCGATATAGCTTCGGTATTTTGGCCATAACTTTTCGTTTCGAACTCCGATTAATGCGATTCTTAATGCGTTGGAAAGAGTACAACAAGTTCTAACTATTTTATGAATTAACCAAATCTTGAATCAAATTTTTTGAGGGTTAAAATTTGACAGGAAGTTGGGTCAAGTTCTGAGTCAGCACAAAATTACCCATTTCCACCTCGGTTTTGATAAAACACTTAAATACGTCAACATTATTAATAATTAGGATTAATTTTTAATACATCATCATATGTGTAATGTAGACTAAGAGTTGGAGGCCATGGATAAGAACTTTTGGATTGCTTTGGAACGGCTTTGGATTTGCTTAGAAAGATCTATTAAGGTAGGAAAAATTCAACCAAACTTGCATTTATTCTTGATCTCATGGGTTCACATCTTCAGTATTCTGTTGCATGTTTCTGATTCTGTTTCCAAATCATGTCTAGCATGTGTATAAAAATTCCATCATATCTGATTCACGTTATCTGCTATCTGCCATCTGACTCCTATGATTATGATATGTATGCATGTGATTTCAAGTTTAATAATCTGACGAATCCCACCGACTCGGCGGTATATCCGTGATTGGCATATTCGTGCGTCTGCTTTGGAAATCTTTTGGTACAATTGCACTCCTTAGATGAGGCATTGTTGTATTCCTAAAATTGTTCATTGAACGACGATGGTCGGGGTTACCCATCGGCACACATCTGGCTACCACGTGTAATATTCACGGGAGTTACTTAAGTATACTATTTTAAGTCACTTAAATACTGTATGTATAGCATCTGAAAACTCTGAGATTTATGTCTGTTGTCTGATATTCTGCATCTGTGCTATTCTTTTAAAAAAAAATTCAGCATCTGCTATCGGTAAATTCTGTCTGCTTTCTCTGATTTGATCATATGTTTTGAGTTACGTTCCGCATACCATGTTTTACTTTTAGATGCAAATTTAATTGAGTTTCTTCTACTGAGCTTAGATGGATAGCTCACTCTTGACTCTATGTCATAGATTCGGAGGATAGTTCTCCTGGTACAGAGAGTGACCCTGACTACCTGCCTGAGGCAGAGGCTAAGGAGGAGGAGGATACTGATACCCCTGCTGACGAGTAACCATCCGTAGCTTGGGTATTTGGTGCTTTCGCTTGGGATCTTTGTTCTGACATACTTTGGATTATATGTGTGCCTGGTAACCACCTTGTTGGTATTAAACTCTATAGTTTCTTTTATTTTTTTGTTGTATACATCTTATAGGAACCATAATTGGGAATCATTGATTTTGAGTGATGGGCGTCCATCACCAATGGTTCTTCTTGGTTCCTCTTTGAGGATGTATATTTTTTTATTATATATATATATATATATATTATTTTTATCTTTTTTACTTCTTTTTAGAGCCTTATATGATGACTCGAACTACCTCTTACGACAGTGTTTGCTCTGATTTCCGCTAGACGAGCAGACACTCCTTGGTTTATTATGGGAATCATCCAGAGTATGATCCTGATGGCACGGGTTTTCGGGTGCAGAAATTCGGGCTATCACAAAAATTGATACACTAGATCAAATGGTGAAGCACACCAATAAACATATATCCATTTTCCAATTGCATTATACAAGTTTACAATTGTAAATTGAAAAATTCACAATAGTTTATTATTTCTCCAATTATTTGGTAGAGCTCAACTAACTTAAATGCAATGGCTGGGAATCATCATAAGCGATTTTTGTGAAAACAGATAATTCGACATGATTCATGAATCATTAGAGCATTAAACACATAAAACCATGGCAATTTTTTGAAAGTTTAATCTGATTCTAATAAAGAGAAAAGACAATCCCTTCAAATTTCAAGCGAAAGCATAAAGTGATAGCATAGAACAGCTACTTAAACGAGTCACTCAAAAAGCAATCCGCCTATTATCAACACTTGAAATAGAAAATTTAATGCAACTTTCAAGGTTTGTTCTCTTGTACCCTTGAACTCTTCAAGACATAATTTCTCTCTAGCCTTTGAAGTGGAAATTTTATTGGATCCATTCTTAATATTTTACAGCAATATCAAAGATCTCATTCTTTGAATTTAGGCTTTTTAGGACAAAGTCTCAAAAAGTTGTTAGGAAAACTCAAGTAAAGCCTTAGCTCAGATGAAGAACATATCACAGCCATATCCTTAACCTCTTTAAAAATGTGTAAAGGTGTGATTTAAACCCCTAACCTCAAACTATGTGCTTGAGAGCATTGCCACTTGCGCAAAGGCCCAGTCCCTTAAAGAACCCTATGTTTTTTATCTGTCGTAGACCAATGACAACGAAATTGGATCAAATCACTCTCCTGAAATTTATTCTAAAAAAATTTCAATTGTATAATTGAGTAATAAATATCCTTAAAAACCAAAGACCCGAAAACCCATACTTGTATTGTTTTTTGTCTTTTTTATTTATTAAGTGTTGCTTGCTAGTTGTTAGTTCTTACTATACTCTTTCAACCTAAAATTTTGCATGGCGGATGATACTTAAGAAGTATATAATAATATTTTTAACATTATTTATTAGTTTTTTCATATTTATCGTTTATTATAGATCCCTATTGTCTACTATAAATAAATAAAAATTGTAGCATTAGTAGGCTTCACTGCCTAGGTACCACCTAAGCCCTGCCCATGCCCAGCTTAGCTACCAGGGAATCCGTCACTTGGGACCTGCCTTACTGCCTTTGACAATCTTGGTCCCACTCTATATAGAACTCCTAAAAAACACTTAACGTCCTTCAAATAAAGACTCCTACCAAATGGGTGAACACCAAACTAATATTAACCACAACTATTCAACTTAACAACCAAAAAATCCCAACAAAATAGGTGATGGTAAAGAACATAATATAGGCAAGAATTTTTCAAGCACCCCCTATGTTCATGGGGAGTCACGTGCCTTATAAAGTCATGGTTTCATGCAATCACTTAAAGTTGAGCCTGTGCCTTCTTTTAGCCCTGTTGAGCCTTTTAATTGACACCCATTACATAGGTTTCCTCTTCCATGAGTCTCTGGTCTGTTATCCCTTTTCATCTTTCCCCCTCATCTTGCTTCTCTCTTTCTCTTCCTTGGGCTTTTAATGGAGCCTCTGGTGAAGCATAGGCTCTGATTTCTAGTTTGCATCACAATCTCTCAAGGACACCTTCAACTACTGGAACCTTCAATTCACTTTGTTCTTAATCGAATAAACTTGGTCATTCAACCAAAAAAACATAAATAGAAGAAAGAGGAAAAGTGATGAAGCAATCATTACCATAAATCTTGCCAGCTGCAAATTTAATACAAATACACGCGATAACTCCTCAATAGTCCATATCAGGTATCCAAATCGCATTTGTCAATACAAGAAAAAAAATCTGAAGTCCGAATGCCACATAGGCAAGGGAAATATAAATTTACCTCTGTTTCTTAAGCTAGGTACTCACCGCATTCCAATAATTCTGAAACAATTCCTCCAATACGGTAGCAATATTTGGAGGCAGCCTTCCAGCTTCTGTTTCTTTTCTAATACCAGAAAGCAGCTCTGTAGTGACATATCCTCCATCATAATCAATTATTAGAACAAATGCAATTACGATTATTAGAACAAATGAACGAAAATATATTTATAATAAATCAAAAGAAGGAACCCATATAAAGAAATCACATATTCCAAAAAAGAGAGGATACCCAAGACTGAAAGATAAGCAAAATACTAAATTGCTGGTTGGGATTTTAAGTCGGTCATGGAATTGGCTCCCATTTTGATCTAGAATTAGTGAGTTTCTTGGATATATTGACATCTGTCATAATGCCCATATTGGGTGAAGTTCATTTTGGTAAATCTATATTGATATTTGTCATAATGCCCATCTAGTGGAGGATTAAGCAGAACTTGCAGAGTAATGCACTCTACCATTATGTTTTTTTTATACATGTCGAAATTATCAGTTGGATTATTGAGATAACGAAATTGCTGGTTGGGATTTTAAGTCAGTTGTGGTTAAAATTTTTTGGTTTTTTCATCAATAATGGTTGCTTTAAGCGAATAGCTTAGTTGATGGCAAGTTTTTGTAACTAAAGTCCCTACACCTTTTTATTTATTTCCCATCTTATACTTAACTTGAATGCGTAAACTAATTCTTTCATTTTTGTAACTAAAGTCAATGTTATTAGTAGTTAAGATCAATCATTAATACATCATCATAATTGTGATGTAGATTGAGGGTGAAAAGCTATCATTAGGACCTTGATTCTGTTTCCGTACAAATTCGAGGATAAGGTAGGGAAACTTCACTACACAATGGTATTTGTCTTTGATTCATAGATCTTATGATTTGAATTTGAATGGTGATCTTTCAAATATGGAATTTGGACCCTTTAAAATTAGATTTGAAATGATGTTTTAAATTAATGAGCATTGATTTCTCTGAGTAATTGTATGGATGAATCAATGCACAATAACACTTAGAATTTGATTCATAGATTTGCATGATATAATTGAGTTAAACTGCGATAATTTTGTAATAAATGATATTTGATTTTGTTGAATTTGCTGCATTTGCATATTTGAAATGCTTTTGACTATTAAGAATCTATTTTCGTCTGAGTATTTGAATGCATTGAACCTTTGAAAGTTACATCGAATTTTCTGAAATATTAAAATCTTTGAAATTAAAATTCTGATTTAAAAAATAAGTATGAACACCGACTTTCTAACTCAGACTCTGAACCTTAAACTTCCGGTCATTGAACTCCCATTATTGATTTCTAAACGTTGAACTCTGTCATTTACTGTGAACTCTAAATCTGAATTCTAATATGTTGAATCTGAAAAATGAGTGGCAGAGAGGATTTGAGTCTCCGAAGAGGGTTTGAGTCCTCGGAGTTTTTTACCTTATTTTCGCTATGGAATGCTTTGTTCCCGCTATGGGATGCTTTGGCCCCTCGTTGATTGTGTGATCTGATATATTCCCTACTAAGGGATGATTTGATATGATATATTCTGTTCCCCGCTAAGGGATGATTTGATATGATATTTTCTATTCCCTGCTAAGGGATGATTTGATCTAATATGTTCTGTTCCCCACTAAGGGATGATTTGCTATGATGTTTTGGTCAAACATCGGTGATAAAAAGGAGTTGAAGCTCTAGAGTTTTTATTTTGTTTCCGCTATGGGATGCTTTGTCCTGATGTCTGACATTCTGATTCGTTCTATTTCCGCTATGCTTTGATCCGATGTTCTGACCCGATCTATTCTGTTTCCGCTTCTGATCTAAATCGTTCTGTTTTCGCTTATGATCCGATTTGCTCTATTTCTGTACATGACATAATTAGTTTTATTTCTGCTTAGGATTTTCTGATATGACACATTCTATACACTGCTTCTGTTCTCTAACATAACACATTTTGATTGTGATTTTGAAATAAGTATTGCTTCAGACTCTGTATTTGATATGAAAACTACTTTGGAATTCAGTCATTGAATCCATGCTTTGAATTGATAAGATATGATATTTGCATTGACTTTTCTCTACTGAGCTTAGACTGTTAGCTCACCTCGACTATACGTCACAGGTGTAGTTCCATCGGAGCTTGAGAACGACCCAAAGTACATGCCGGAAGACGAAGGTCTCCCTCCTGAGGATTTCTACCCTTAGATTTGGGACGTGGACTAGGTATAGTGACTTTTGGATTTTTAGGTTTTGAGCTTGGTACGTCCAATTGTTTTGTAGAATGATAGAATTAGTGTTTTGTATATACTTTTTGAATACCATTGTTTGGATGATGGTTGGCCATCATTGGTGGGTTGTGATAGTTTATTTCATGTTCTGGATAGAAATGGAAATTTTTAATTCTGTCATATGTATCTTTACTTTGATTTTCGCATCTTTGTGGATATATCAAATGTTCTGTAATCAAATTGTGTTTTGCGATCTGGCAGTCCGGGTTTGTTCCCAGTATGTTTTTTTTTTTTTTAAATCTCATAAAATCGTGATGGGAAAATTCGGGCTGTCACAACTATGAAGTATTTTTTTTGTCCATTTGTAATTTTTTTATGGATGAGCAGGGTATTCTGGGGTACAGACCCTTCCCAGAATTATAAATAGTTTTTTAATTAGGAATTTTAAAAAATGGCTGCCTAAGATCGTCTTATTTCGACCATCGTTCAAATAGGATGGTTCATAAAGGACTGTCCGATATAAAAAATAAGACAGCTCATGATCGTCTCTAATAGAGCGTTCAATAAAGGACGGTTTCCAACCGTTCTATAGGTTTTTTTTCTAAATTATTAAAGGGATGGTGACTGTCCTTTATTGGTTATTATGAGACGACTTCAAACCGTCTTATATTAAGACTGTGGAAAACAGTCATTTTGTCACAACCCCAGATTTTTGGGATGAGTGCACATCATGCATTATATATAGGTATATGTGTTTCACAAGGAGACCAAAATGAACCATAGACACTATGTGTGTACATGGGAAACACACTAGTTTTTCCCTAACTTATATGTATAAAAGTGAAAGAGAGAGGAGAGAAGAGCCCTTGCGTAACTCTATTTAAACCTAAATAGAGAGAAGGAGAATACAAAGAGAAAGAGAAGAAGAGCCTAGTGAAGAACTAGGGTTTCGTTGGGACTCAAATCGGCAGATGAGTTGGAGAAAAGGCTGGAGGAGGAACATTGGAGGCCTGTTTGCCTAGTAGAATTTCGAATCTTAAATCATCAAACTTGCGCAAGACTCATCGTCGGAGGTATGTAAAAGGCATGATAGATGCTTAGGCATGTTTTAAATAATAGGAAGGATGTTTGTTGAATGTTTTTAATGATGTTAAGGTTTGAATGAAGAGAGGAATCGTGTTCTCAATCGGATCAAAGAGTAAAAATCATCGCTCCTCGCTCGAGCGGTCTAAAGGGCTCGCTCGAGCGAGGATGAATAGGAAAAATATAGCTCTGGGCTCGCTCGAGCGGTCCCCAAAACTAAGGGGAAGCTCACTCGAGCGAGGTCCCCAATAATGCTTCAGTGGCTCGATTTAACCGCTCCAGCAAGGTCAAGTGACCGCTCGAGCGAGGTCTGGTGACCACTCAGTTCTTGAAATTTTTGGATACAAGAAACTTGGGGGTTGTACACCCCAATGGTTCTAGTGACCTTTCTAAGCCTATGCTAAATTGAAATGTAGGTTTGACGCATGATCATGAAGTATAAACCTCTACGTGAAGGCGTGCCTTGAAATTCGTCGAGATAGAGAATATTTTTGAAACATGTGCATTATTCTGTGAAATTCATATATGTAGTGTAATCCATTTAAATAGTAAAATACTGCATGATCCTCATGAAAAAGGGTGTGTGAGTGAGTTTTAAAACGTGAAAGTCTTGAAGTCCCCAGGGGACAAAAAATCATATAGTTAAATAAAGAAGGATGTGATGGAAATAAGGGGCATCCCAGGGATGCAGATGAAAACTAACAGAGAAACGTAAGTAATGTGATAAGGCCTGATGTAATATAATTAGCACAATCACGGTGGATAACTATATGTAGAGCACATTTGATATTTTTATTATTTAAGGTTTGATTAGAATATCCCACCGACGTGGCGGGATACCCACGACTGACTCGGCAGGATATCCGTGAGCGGTACGGCGGCAGATCCGTACTTTCATAGCACATCCCAGGGATGTAGATCTAAAAATAGACCCCGCCACCTATGAGAAAGGGGCTTGGGCAGTATTCCCAGGGGATACATACAATAACTGTCTAGCTAGACGACGATGGTGGGTATTCCATCGGGGCTCTATGCTATATTGCTCGGGGACTACTTACGTTAAGATTTAAGTGATTAGGCCAAATTCACAACTAAACTAATAAGGAGATTAAACAAAACCATTATTTCTATTTCCAGTTATTTCAATTGTTGTCCATAAGTGATTACTCGATAATTTTATGTTTTTTTTTTACTGCTGACATATGTGTGAAGGTGTAATAGCCCGAAAAATCACGCTAAACTATGACCTCGGGATTCGTGCCCGATTGGTCACAAGTTTGACCAATCAGGAGATCAAGAGTTAGCATAGGATGTAATGAACGGACGAGATGTGATAGTTTGAGTGATTGTGTGGTGTGTGTTGTAAATGTGAAGTCGCATACACCTATCGCGGTGTATGTGCTCAACACACAAGGGGAGGAAAGGGATAAAAGGGTTTAATAACCCTAAAATAGATATTTGGTTGTTGAGAGAGAAGTAAAGAAGAGAGAGAGAGGAGTAAAGAGGGTGATTAAGGAAGGAGTTATTGTGAGTGATTGGAAGAAGGATTCAAGCATTGAAGAGGCTGATTCAACGCAAAGAATCCGTTAGAACCAAAGCTGGAACCCTAGCCTTCCAACCACTTGATTTGAAAATCAATTTGAGATTGATTCAAGGTAAATATTTGTAAATCAAATGCATAGATTATAGAGGCTAAATGGTAGTTGAAAATAGTTTAAATCTTAGGATAATGGCTTAGAAAAATAGAAGAAAAAGTATGGAAGAAGATTGGGAAGAACAGCTCGAAAAGGGGATAAATCTGACAATTTCGATTAATCGAAATTGGGTTTCGATTAATCAAAATTGGCCAGGAAGTTGAAAAGTCAGAGGACCCCGATTTCGATTAATCGAACTGAAGTTCGATTAATCGACTTTGGATTTCGATTAATCGATTTGGTATCGACTGGGAACCTCCAGTGGACCCAAGGGGGGGCTGGAGGAAGTGATTTGAAAAATCGACTAATCGAAATGGGATTTCGATTAATCGATTTCAATTTTCGATTAATCGATTTGGGATCGATTAATCGATTTTAGGAACTCGATTACTCGAATTGAGAATCGACTTGACTGAACAGTGAATTTCGATTAATCGAATTAGAATTCGATTAATCGAATGAGAATCTCAATTAATCGATTTGAGAATCGATTAATCGATATTGACTTTCGATTAATCGATTTTGGAAATCGATTAATCGATATTGACTTTCGATTAATCGATTTTGGAAATCGATTAATCGAATCAGATTCGATTAATCGATTTTGGAGTTCGATTAATCGACTGAGATAAATTAAGTTGACTTTTGAGTTTGACTTTAAGATCTTTGGAGGGTCTTGGACCTTCTTTATTGCATCCTTTGTGATGTGTTTCACCTGTTATGTGGTACCATAGGTGGTACGTGTGAGCTAGTGCACAAGGAGCCACGTGGGACCTTGATGCAATGATCAAATGAAGACTTGAGGTAGGGAACACCTTGAACACGTACTTTATTTTACAAGAGCATGTATGTAGTGATATAGATCTCCATTCAAATGTTTAATTGTTTAAGAATTGTGAAAAGTGTGTGTGCGTATGACATCCATAAGAGAAATTCTAATAAGCCATCCCCAGGGGATGAAGAAGTAAAGAGATTAGGGCATCAGGTGTGATGCAAGTAAATGGATACATCCCAGGGATGTATCCAAGGATTGGATCATGTTTGATAGGGCCTAACTGATATAAGATAGCACAATTACACGGTGAACAACTATATGTAAGGCACCGATATTTTTGTTATTTGAGGTTTTATAGGGTACCCCACCGACGTGGCGGGATATCCACGACTGACACGGCAGGATATCCGTGACCGATACGGCGGCGAAACCATAGGCCAGTGCGGAGGCTTATCCGTACATAGTAAGCACACCCCAGGGGTGTTGATTGAGACAAGTGAAACCCCGCCACCAATCCCCAGGAGAAAGGGGCTTGGGTACTATTTGTATTCCCAGGGAATACGGTTAAAACTGTCTATATAGATGACGATGATGGGTATCTCATCGGGGCTCGATGCTATATTGCTCGGGGATTACTTAAGTTGAAAGTTTAAGTTTTGCTTTAGGCCTTCTCAGCATCATTCATGAGTAAATGAAAATATAAGTAATCAACAGTAAAACGAAATGCTTTTAATCTGTTTCATTAACAACTGCATAGATACATCATGCATGGCATATCATGGAATATATGTGAGTTATAATTTATATGTTCAACCGTGCTTGTTCCCTATTGAGCTAGGATGTAGCTCACCCTATAGACTATACGTCGCAAGTCCACTACTAGTAGCTGCCGAGGCTTCAGGAGACGCTGATCCCGGCGAGTCGGACCTTGCGGCTGGTGACGAGTTGGAGCCACCTCCAGAGGACTTATTCTAGAGGACTCCGTTGTGCCACTTTGAGGGATTTTTGGAGAGGTTTTGTATGGCTTGGTATGTCAAGCCTTGACTTTGTTTAAACCATGTATATATATAGATGGGATTATCCTTTAGGGGCGAACCATCCGTGATGATTTCTATCATCGATGGTTCGGATCGGTTCTCCCTTCATGCAGAGGCATGAGGGTAGAACTGTCTTTTGGGAAGTTAATTAATATAGATTTAAATTCCGCAATTTCATTTATAGTACTTTTGATGCTTGATATACCAGTGTTCCGTGCTTAGCTAAAGGGCACGGTCAAGATGATCGTGCTGATAGCACGGGTTTCGGGGTGTCAAAATCCGGGCTGTCACAGTTGGTATCAGAGCTATTTTCTTTTAGCAATTCTGACAAGGGTTCTTTCGTCAGAACATAGGGGCTTCTGCTAACGAAACTTTAGTTTCAAATGCAGCCGCAAATGTCGTCTAGAGGAAGAGGCCGACCAAGGGGAGGCAATCAGAGGAGTCTACGTAGTGGAGATGGTTACATCTCTCCTACCAATAGAGTACCTTTAGGAGGTACTGAGGCCCCAGGGGGCAGTAGTAGTAGGCAGCATAATGAAGAGGATCGAGATCATCAGGATCAAGATCTAAGAGAACAAGAGAGGTTGAGAGAAAGACAAGAAGACAGAGAAGAGTGACAAAGGATGATGCACACTATGGAGACTATGGCAGCTGCCATGGCACAACAAGCCGCATCCTTTGCAGCTCATGCATCAAGAGAACAGAAGCCACCTACACCACCTGTAGGACCTACGTTGCCTGTGCTCTCATCTTTTACAGAGTTTAGGAGGATGAGACCTCCTTCATTTTCTGCGCAGGCAGATACAATGGCCGCTGAGAACTGGCTAATGGAGATGGAAAAAGTTTTTAGCGTGCTAACTTGCACGGAAGACGAGAGTGTAAGATGGGCAGCTTATATGTTGGATGGGGAGGCTGGGCCTTGGTGGAAGTCCGTGATACAGACTCGGGCTCAGGAGACCCCAGAGTTGCCTTGGACTTGGGAGGAGTTTGTTGAGGAGTTCAACAAACAATATTTTCCGGAAGTGGTGAGGAACCAGCTTGAGATACAATTTTTGCAGTTAGTACAAAGGAGAATGACAGTGAGAGAATATGGGGTAGAGTTTCGTCTGCTTTTGCTCGGATTACGCCGCCATCAAGTGATGAAGTCCAAGAGGTTTCAGCAAGGTTTGAAGCCTGAGGTTAGGGGAGGCGTAGCTCCATTTCAACTGAGGACCTATGAAGAGGTCATGAGCAAGGCGTTGGTGGTAGAAGAGGAGAATAATAACAGATATAGACAGAGGGAGCAGTAGAGAGGAGGAAATGAACAAGGGAGATTGGGGCACTATGAATCGGGGAACAAAAAGCCGAGGTTCATGGACCAGAATCAGAGACCACAGTTCCAAGGGGGTTTCGAAAGACCGGCGCAACAGCAACAACAACAACACCAACAGAGGTTTCCATTACTTGCGTCGGGGAGACCTATTCGCTATGAGAGCCCTGCCATGTTCATCGCGCCATCACACATGTGGTTCTCGACTGCTTCTTCCGCAGACTCGGAGACTTATAAAGTGTGGCAAGCCTCATAGGACGGTGGACTGTAGATCAGGAACTAGGGGTTGTTTTCGATGTGGCAAGGTGGGCCACTTGATCAAGGATTGCCCCGAGACGGATAAGAGAAAGACGGTTTCAGTTGCAGCACCACGACTAATTCAAGCAAGGAAACCGATCGTCCAGGGGAGAGCCTATGCAGTCACTACTCAGGAAGCAGGGAACGTGCATGACGTCATGCAAGGTGAGAAATTTTTTTAAATTAAAAGAAAATTTTCATTTCATTAAAACCTTAGATAGAGAAGGAGCATGCATTAGAAATTATATAGATTCTTTTCTCAATACCAAAAGCTGTATGTAAATTAAGAGTGGAATTTGATGTGTAAATTATTGTATGTATGTATGTATGCTATAGGTACTTTAAATATATATGAAAAGGATGTTCGGATATGACGCCCGAGTGTTGATAGACCCCGGCTCTACCCACTCATTCGTCACTCCACGTTTCGCTAAGAAGATGAAGATTGTTCCAGAGGCGTTGGATTTCGTCCTATCTGTGTCTATTCCGACTGGAGAGTTAGTAGACACGGAGTTAGCTTGCAAATCCATCATTGTAGCAGTTCGAGACTTAGAGGTGCATGAACTAGAAGCAAAGTTGATACTGTTAGACATGCAAGGGTTTGATGTGATCCTTGGCATGGACTGGTTACGCAAAGATTGTGCAAACCGCCGATTGCAAGAACAAGGTAGTTATTTTCGCACTCCAACACAAGAAGATCATTTCGTTTCAAGGAGTGAGGTCATTATCTGTGCTAATCGATCTCAAAGAAGAAATGATCGTAAAAGGTTCAGTGGATATTTAGCTTGCTTAGAGGAGGACAAGGAAGAAAAGAACGTCATTTACGAAATAGCGGTTATGCGAGACTTGGCGTGTTTCGAGAATTGCTGGATTACCTCGAGAAGAGAAGTGGAATTCACCATTGACTTAGCACCAGGAACGGAGCCTAATTCGAAAGCACCTTATAGAATGGCTCCGTGAGTTAAAGGAGTTGAAAGAACAACTACAAGAACTTATGGATAAGGGGTTTGTTAGACCGGCGTGTCTCCATGGGGAGCACCGGTCTTGTTTGTCAAGAAGAAGGATGGGTCAATGCGGTTATGCATTGACTATCGACAATTGAACAAACTCCTTTGTGAAGAACCGCTACCCTTTGCCTAGAATAGGCGATCTATTCGACCAAGCTAAGGAGCAAGGTATTTTTCTAAGATCGACACGAGATCAGGTATCATCGATTCTTGAGTCAAAGGAGGACATTAGAACGACTTTAGGACCGCGGTATGGACACTATGAATTCCTTGTGATGCCGTTTGGATTAACGAATGCTCGGCGTCGTTTATGGATCGATGAACGAGTGTTTAAACCACACTTGGACTCTGCGTCGTAGTGTTTGTTGATGATATTACGATATACTCCAAATCCAAGGCGGAACACGAAGAACATTTGAGGATTGCTCTCAAGCGCTTCGTGAACACCAATTATGCGCCAAACTTCGGCAAGTGTGAGTTTTGGTTGGAAGAAGTTAGCTTTTGGGACATATCGTCTCAAAGCATGGTGTCCTTGTAGATCCGGCAAAGATAGAAGCGATGGTTAAATGGGAGCAACCAAAAGGCGGTGTGGATGTCAGAAGTTTTACGGGCTTAGCAGGCTATTATCGGCGTTCGTTGAGGGGTTTTCAAAGATATCGGGACCTCTCACAAAGGCGACACGAAAAGATTCAAGGTTTGAGTGGAGTGAGGCATCGAGAAGAGTTTTCAAGAACTCAAAAGCGAGACTCACGGCTCCGGTATTAGCGATTCCTTGACGATGGAGGATCTGGTGTCTGTGACGCGTCATACAATGGCCTTGGTTGTGTGCTCAACCAACACAAGAAGGTGATAGCTTACGGATCAAGACAGCTGAAAGAACACGAGAAAAATTATCCGACTCATGACTTAGAACTAGCAGCAGTCATTTTTGTACTAAAGATTTGGAGACATTACTTGTATGGTGAGACATTTGAAATTTTCACAGATCATAAGAGCCTCCGATATCTGTTTACACAGAAAGAGCTCAACATGAGACAACGCAGATGGATGGAGTTCCTTAAGGATTATGATTGCTCCATACAATACCATCCTGGCAAGGCGAATGTTGTAGCTGATGCATTGAGTCGAAAAGGTTCAGCTCAGTTAGCTTCTTTGATTTTGGGTATGCACCGATGGAAATTATTGGAAGACCTGGCAATCTATGATGCGAACATTGAGTCAAAGGACACCGGATCCTTTTTGGCTAACATATCAGTAAAGCCAGTGATATTTGAACATATCCACAATCTACAGATGAAAGATCCGGCATTAACAAAGATTCATCAAGACGTGAGTGAAGGCATCAGTTCGGACTTCTCAGTAAAAGAAGATGGTTCTTTGTTGTTTAAAGGCCGTCTCTGCATTCCGGACAATGCCGATCTAAGACGAACAATTCTTGATGAGGCTCATAAGTCAAATTATGCTATCCACCCTGGTAGCACCAAAATGTACCAAGATTTGAAAAAGAACTACTGGTGGAGAGGACTGAAACAAGACGTGGCCGAGTATGTGTCACGATGTTTGACTTGTCAGCAAGTGAAGGTTGATCATAGACATCCTGCTGGACTATTGCAACCGTTACCAATACCAGAATGGAAGTGGGAATCGATCTCAATGGATTTCATTGTTGGATTACCCCGTACTGCCAAGAGACACAATGCCATTTGGGTCGTCGTAGACCGATTGACCAAATCAGCGCACTTTTTGCCGTACAATACTACATATACAGCAGGAAGATTGGCAGATTTATACATGAAGGAGATTGTAAGATTACATGGTATTCCAAGCAGCATAGTTTCAGATCGTGATCCACTATATACGTCCAAGTTTTGGAAGAAATTTCAAGAAGGAATGGGAACACGACTAGACTTTAGTTCAGCTTTCCATCCTCAAACTGATGGGCAGACAGAGCGAGTGAACCAAGTAATAGAAGACATGCTCAGAGCGTGCATGCTTGATATGCAAGGATACTGGGATGAGTATCTACCGATGCTCGAGTTCGCATATAATAACAGTTTCCAAACGAGCATTGGCATGGCACCGTATGAAGCTCTGTATGGACGACGATGCAAGTCACCTCTAAATTGGGAGGAAACAGGTGAGAAATTTGTATTAGGGCCAAAGCTACTTGAAGATAACGCTACCGTTGTTCGAATTATCAGAGAAAGGTTGAAGACAGCACAGAGTAGACAGAAAAGTTACGCCGATATGAAGCGGACTAGTGTTGACTACAAAGTGGGCGAGCACGTGTTTGTGAAGGTGTAACCTATGAAAGGAGTAATGAGATTTGGCAAGAGAGGGAAGTTAAGTCCACGATATGTTGGACCATTTGAAATTTTGGGACGCGTAGGTGAAGTTGCATATCGCGTTGGTTTACCACCGCTATTTGATCGAGTACATAACGTTTTCCACATATCGATGCTCAGAAAGTACGTGAATGATCCGTCTCATGTGTTAGGAAAGCAACCTATAGAGATGTGTGAGGACATGAGCATGATAGAGGAACCAGTGGAGATCTTGGATCGAAAAGAACAAGTACTGCGCACTAAAGTGATTCCCTTAGTGCTTGTTCGGTGGAACAATCATCCAAAGGAAGAGGCTACGTGGGAACGAGAGGCCGATGTGAAAGAACAATATCCAGCCTTGTTTCCAACGACGTGAGAATTCAATGTAAACCGCAAACATGTTTGTGAAATCTCCACTATACTTGTAATTCAATGGAAATTTTGATCCAATCTGTCATAAATTGTCAAAAGTAGTAAAAGAACCAAAGAAATTGACAATCTACACAAATTGGGCAAAACCGATTAATCGAATTTCAAATCGATTAATCGATTTGGAATTTCGATTAATCGATTTTGTTCGATTAGTCGACTGGCATGTGCCAGTGACTGGAAATGAGATTTAGAGTCAGAATACACATAGAATGAAAATTCGATTGATCGAATTATAATTTCGATTAATCGATTTGGGATCGATTAATCGATTTTGGAAATTCGACTGATCGAATTAAGTTTTCGATTAATCGATTTACTAAAGGTACTTACGAGAATTTGAAAGCAAATGGACGATTTCGATTAATCGAAGTGAATTTCGATTAATCGATTTCGGAATTTCGATTAATCAAAATGGATTCGATTAATCGAATAATTTAATGAATTTGGAAAAATTTAGAAGTTACTGCACGATTTCGATTAATCGAAGTGAAACTCGATTAATCGATTTTGGGATTTCGATTAATCGACTGGCTCGCGCCAGTGAGCTCAAAATTTCAAAATTTTAAACAGACACGATTTCGATTAATCGAAATGGTTTCGATTAATCGAATTTGACTTTCGATTAATCGATTTGGGAAATCGATTAATCGATTTTACGCGGCTCAACTTAGTTTGAAATCTTGATTAATCGATTCTGAATTTCGATTAATCGAGCCGAGGCCTATATATATAAAATTAGGGATTTCACTCCTCATTCGAAATCATTTGAGTTTTTTCGTTTGGGCGCATTTCTTCTTCTCCTCCTTCTCCAGCCAGCCGAGCACTCTAGGGTTTGCGTTTTCATTGGTTTTCGGATCGGATTCAACTACCATCGCATCCAAAACCCACGGTAAACCCTAAATTTGTGTTTTCCTTTCAATTTGAGTTAGAAAACCCTAGATTTTTCCCAATATGCCGCCCAAAACCCGTTTATCTTCGAAGAAGGCAACCTCTAAGTTGCCGGTTAGGCGTAAGAACGCCGCACCACCACCACCTACCCCATCGCCGGTGAGGACTCCGTCACCGTCGACATCGGAGACCACCTCCGGTTCGACGAGCGCATCCATGCACGAGTCTTCCCGCGAGTCCACGCCCATGCCACCACCACCCACCAATGTGGTGCAACCAAATGAATGGTGGGCAGCCAAGACCTTTGAGGTCGAATATATCATCGACCCTACCCTTTTTACCGATCCCGATGTGCCGGGCGAGACCCAATGGGCTCGAAACTACCTTACCAACGCCGGTCTCGGCAATCTTCTCCAACCAATCCGGGGTTCCTACTACCCTAGGTTGGTTAGGTTATTCTACCAAGGGCTCGTAGACGGCCCTACCGACGACGTGGTGAAGACCACCATTGAGGGTCGGGAGTACATCATCACCCGCCACCACATACAAGAGGTACTTGAATGTTACCTCGAATTCACCCCAGAGACCACCCTATTCCCACCCTTTGAGGAGGAACCCCGCTTTGAGGAGGTCATGACCCGCATGACCAACGGCAAGAAGGGGTCGGGCTCCTCCATAAAGAGGGTTGACCTTCCCCACTATATGTGGATGCTTGACTCAGTGGTCAAGTGCAACCTCTACCCAATGCGCCATGACACCGAGCGAGTGGAAAAAGTGCAACAGGCACTTTACTCGGCCTTCTGTGGCCGGTGGTTTGATGCCACCATGCTCATCCTTGAGGGGATGAGATACATAAAGGGCAAGCTCATGAAGGGCAATCTCCGACCCAAGGAGAAGATGCCCTATGCTCGCCTAGTATCAAGCATGTTGGAGTGCTACTCCAACGATCCGTCCTACACCGTCTCTCCTTACGAAGTGAGAGCTACGGACTGCGTGAAGACATTCCCTAGGTCTTCATGGGCCCGTAGCTATAACCTACTGAAGCGGACCCTACCAGCTCCGGGTCCCGCTCCCGCCCCAGCAGCAGCAGCAGCAGCAGCAGCAGTAGCACCGCCACCACCCCCACCACCTCAGCAGGACCCACCCGTGGGTGGGGCACACCCTGCCGCAGTCGAGCCTTCAGTGGAGAGGGCCACCTCTCACATAGCAGCCTCACCGACACCACCTGCCCACTCCGCGCCCGCGACACCCACCTCATCTTATCACCGACGCGCCGCTCCGACCGGTCCTACCATCGAAGACGTGTTGGCTCGCATGGAAGCCAACAACGAGAGGATGAACCGGCGGATGGATTTCTTGATGTTCCACACCCTCCGCCACATCTACCCGACCGACTACCGCGGCTACCTCGCCCAGGAGGAGGAGTGGACGGCCGGACGCACCGCCTTCCATAGAGGACCCGTCTTCCATCCCACCACTACAGACGCGGCTCCTTCCACATCCACACAATGAGTTGTTGGGCCAACAGCAGACCCACCAGCCCCTCAGAGCACCCACCACCGTAGGGGACTGTTTGAGTCTTGTATTTCTTTTCGCATTTTGCTTGTATACATGTAGATTTTATTGTACGCCAACTTCTTGGCATTGTAAAAATATTCAATCCTTAATACAAATCAAACTTTTTTATACATTATTCAATTTTGTTAAATTTTACTTCCATGCTTGTATGTGTGAATGTGTGAATACTTGAATGCCTCTGGGTCTACTCGACCACCTCACCTGGAGTGTGGGAAGGGGGGGGGGAGAGAGACCCATACCGACAAACATTGGGTTATTTTTGAGGACGAAAATTCCCAAGGTGGGGAGGATGTAATAGCCCGAAAAATCACGTTAAACTATGACCTCGGGATCCGTGCCCGATTGGTCACAAGTTTGACCAATCAGGAGATCAAGAGTTAGCATAGGATGTAATGAACGGACGAGATGTGATAGTTTGAGTGATTGTGTGGTGTGTGTTGTAAATGTGAAGTCGCATACACCTATCGCGGTGTATGTGCTCAACACACAAGGGGAGGAAAGGGCTAAAAGGGTTTAATAACCCTAAAATAGATATTTGGTTGTTGAGAGAGAAGTAAAGAAGAGAGAGAGAGGAGTAAAGAGGGTGATTAAGGAAGGAGTTATTGTGAGTGATTGGAAGAAGGATTCAAGCATTGAAGAGGCTGATTCAACGCAAAGAATCCGTTAGAACCAAAGTCGAACCTACTTCCAACCACTTGATTTGAAAATCAATTTGAGATTGATTCAAGGTAAATATTTGTAAATCAAATGCATAGATTATAGAGGCTAAATGGTAGTTGAAAATAGTTTAAATCTTAGGATAATGGCTTAGAAAAATAGAAGAAAAAGTATGGAAGAAGATTAGGAAGAACAGCTCGAAAAGGGGATAAATCTGACAATTTCGATTAATCGAAATTGGGTTTCGATTAATCGAAATTGGCCAGGAAGTTGAAAAGTCAGAGGACCCCGATTTCGATTAATCGAACTGAAGTTCGATTAATCGACTTTGGATTTCGATTAATCGATTTGGTATCGACTGGGAACCTCCAGTGGACCCAAGGGGGGGTTGGAGGAAGTGATTTGAAAAATCGACTAATCGAAATGGGATTTCGATTAATCGATTTCAATTTTCGATTAATCGATTTGGGATCGATTAATCGATTTTAGGAACTCGATTACTCGAATTGAGAATCGACTTGACTGAACAGTGAATTTCGATTAATCGAATTAGAATTCGATTAATCGAATGAGAATCTCAATTAATCGATTTGAGAATCGATTAATCGATATTGACTTTCGATTAATCGATTTTGGAAATCGATTAATCGATATTGACTTTCGATTAATCGATTTTGGAAATCGATTAATCGATATTGACTTTCGATTAATCGATTTTAGAAATCGATTAATCGAATCAGATTCGATTAATCGATTTTGGAGTTCGATTAATCGACTGAGATAAATTAAGTTGACTTTTAAGTTTGACTTTAAGATCTTTGGAGGGTCTTGGACCTTCTTTATTGCATCCTTTGTGATGTGTTTCACCTGTTATGTGGTACCATAGGTGGTACGTGTGAGCTAGTGCACAAGGAGCCACGTGGGACCTAGATGCAATGATCAAATGAAGACTTGAGGTAGGGAACACCTTGAACATGTACTTTATTTTACAAGAGCATGTATGTAGTGATATAGATCTCCATTCAAATGTTTAATTGTTTAAGAATTGTGAAAAGTGTGTGTGCGTATGACATCCATAAGAGAAATTCTAATAAGCCATCCCCAGGGGATGAAGAAGTAAAGAGATAAGGGCATCAGGTGTGATGCAAGTAAATGGATACATCCCAGGGATGTATCCAAGGATTGAATCATGTTTGATAGGGCCTAACTGATATAAGATAGCACAATTACACGATGAACAACTATATGTAAGGCACCGATATTTTTGTTATTTGAGGTTTGATAGGGTACCCCACCGACGTGGCGGGATATCCACGACTGACACGGCAGGATATCCGTGACGTCTGTGGCGGAAACCGTGTCACGGAGGCTTATCCGTACATAGTAAGCACACCCGAAGTGTTGATTGAGACAAGTGAAACCCGCCACCAATCCCCGGGGAAAGGGCTTGGGTACTATTTGTATTCGGGGAATACGGTTAAAACTGTCTATATAGATGACGATGATGGGTATCTCATCGGGGCTCGATGCTATATTGCTCGGGGATTACTTAAGTTGAAAGTTTAAGTTTTGCTTTAGGCCTTCTCAGCATCATTCATGAGTAAATGAAAATATAAGTAATCAACAGTAAAATGAAATGCTTTTAATCTGTTTCATTAACAACTGCATAGATACATCATGCATGGCATATCATGGAATATATGTGAGTTATAATTTATATGTTCAACCGTGCTTGTTCCCTATTGAGCTAGGATGTAGCTCACCCTATAGACTATACGTCGCAGGTCCACTACTAGCGACTGCAGGCTTGGGAGAGACGCCGATCCCATGTAGCCTGACCTTGCGGCTGGTGACGAGTTGGTGCCACCTCCAGAGGACTTCTTCTAGAGGACTCCGTTGTGCCACTTTGAGGGATTTTTGGAGAGGTTTTGTACGGCTTGGTATGTCAAGCCTTGACTTTGTTTAAACCATGTATATATATAGATGGGATTATCCTTTAGGGGCGAACCATCCGTGATGATTTCTATCATCGATGGTTCGGATCGGTTCTCCCTTCATGCAGAGGCATGAGGGTAGAACTGTCTTTTGGGAAGTTAATTAATATAGATTTAAATTCTGCAATTTCATTTATAGTACTTTTGATGCTTGATATACCAGTGTTCCGTGCTTAGCTAAAGGGCACGGTCAAGATGATCGTGCTGATGGCACGGGTTTCGGGGTGCCAAAATCCGGGCTGTCACAGAAGGTCAATCTATATGTTCTTTTTGTTTCCCTACGGAGCTAGGATGTAGCTCACCCCCCCTTAGACTATACGTCACAGGTCCAGGACTAGCGACAGCAGAGACTTCTGGAGACGCTGATCCAGGGGTTTCGGATTACGTGCCCACAGAAGAGTCAGAACCTCCTCCTGAGGAATTCTTCTAGGAAACCCACTGCATACTTTGAGAGTGAGTTGAGAGTATTAGGTACGGCTTGGTATGTCAAGCCTCTTTATTTCGAATGTTTTTAAATACCGTTTCTTTGACAAAACGCCTAGGATGAACTGTTATCACTAATGGTTGGGTAAGTTCTTATGCCCATGAATTGGCATGGGACAAGGACTGCCTTGCGATACCATGATTATTTTTGAGATTTTATTTAGAGTAGCTACGTGTGCCTCAGTTACAGTTTTGGCTTGTATATATCAATGTTTTGTAAGGAACCCAGGGCACGGCCTTGAAGGTCGTGCTGATGGCACGGATTTTGGGGTTTCGAAATTCGGGCTGTCACACATTTTCTACTATCTTATTAATGGAATATAAGACGGTTTAGGACCGTCATGTATATTTAAGACGTCAATGAAAAAAAACGGACGTGAGGACGGTTTTGAGCCGTCTTTTTAAAAAATAAGATGGCTTTAGACCGTCCTTTTTCGATTATTTTGACGTAGTATCGATTATTTAAACAAACAATTTTATTTTTTTTAAAGAGGCAATATCAACATTTTTTTCGTGTCAATCTTTGGCACCATCGATCTTTACATTATGGCTTTTAAATCATACGACATAGATGCTGCTTCACATCGCATAAACAAGCGATTCTTTTTTTAAAGAGGTAATATCACCTTTTTTTCGTATCAATCTTTGGCACCATTGATCTTTATATTATGGCCTTCAAATAAGACGGCATAGATGCTGCTTCACATCGCGTAAATATAAAAAAGTGTAAATTTTATTTTAAACTATGTTGAACGATAAAAAGTGTAGGAAGGGATATTTGAGACATTTTGTGTTAGCTGGAATTGGCTTGGCTAAAAGCTGGTCGGTTTGGGTAAAGGTGAAAATGGAAAAGGTGTATCTGACAGGGTCAATCAAGTAAATTTCCCTTAATTTAGTCTATTTTAATATATATATATATATATATATATATATAAAGTTTTGTGGGACAGAGGATGAAATAGTGGAACATCAATTTTGAGGTGTGAGTTTTCAAGTGGGGTCTTGTAACAATCCAGATTTTTTGACTTTATTTAACGATATTAGATGATATACCACATAGTGTATGGTGCTAACGCTCTACACCAGAATCCACTCACTTTTAGAAATAGTCTGATTTTTATATCAATAATAGACTCATTGCGAAGCACTCGCCGATACGATTCCAACGATATATAATTCGTTAATTTTTGACAAGAATATAAAAAGTTATGCCTGTTTGAAGAGTGAAGTAGGTTAAAGGGCATAACTATAATTTCGGGAGAAAATCACTATTTACTTTGGTGCTTACACAAAGTGCTGGAACGAAACCTCTTCTCAAGCTATTCAAGTCACCTATGAATTCTCCTTGCGTGGAAAAACAACTATTTATTAAATCTTGTATGGAAAGTCTTAATTAGAGTTAACCTAGAAAGAATTAGAAATATATTTACATTTTCTCTTAGTTGTCTCTCTCTTCTCTGCAAAAGCTCTGGTAGTACCATCTTTTATGACTCCTAGTTGAATCTCCATCAATTTTTCGATCTTATCAGAGAATCTTCCACCATCAAAGTTTTTTATGGCCGCAGCCGATTTATCGTAAGAAAGGAATTCTCGCGAAAAGACTCGGGCACATCGTCTCTCGAATCTGATCTCTATCAACTCAAATCATCGTAGGATTCGATCACGCTTCAACAGGTGGGTGCCTCTAAATCCATCTTAAATTATTCAGTTATTTTTTAAAAGAAAACCCTAATTTTTTCCTTAATTTTAACTAATTTTAGGTCTTAAAAACATAAAAATTTGACTCAAAATCGATAGGATCGTTGTTCCCAAATTTTTGTGAAATTTGGCCAAACTCTTCAACAAATACAACCTCGATATTTTGGCTATAACGTTTTCCTCCAAAATCAGATTGACGCGATTCTTATGGCATTGGAAAGAAGACAATAAGATATACAACTTTGTATGGAATAGTAATTTCATGAATTTAATGTTTTTAAGGTCAAAATTGAGCTGCAAGTCGGGATACATTTTAGATGATCCAAAGTTGCACGGATTTGACCTTATTCTCTGAACTCTTGAGTTATTTTATGCTCAACTTATCTCATGACCTGTAAATCCCTAAAATTATATAAAATATATTAAATAACTTTCATTGGACAGAAATCTAGAAGTTTAAGAGGTCAAACATTAATATTTTTCAACACTTATCATGCATTACCTCTTTTGAGGCTCTTACAATCCTTGAATGAACACATGGGCCCCTTTAGAATTCAAAAATATGTCTGATCACTATACCAATCAATCACCGAGTTTTATGGATACAATTAATCCTAATGAAGTATATTTTCAATTCTATTACAAAATAAATGTAGTTAAATATTTCTTATTCTCTGTTTTACTTCAATATTTCGTGTGTTATGCTCTTTATTAATTTTCTTCAAAAATATGAAATGTTTAAAGTTTATTTTATAGTTTCTTCTTACGTATGTTCACTATTATTATATGACATTTATCATATAGAAAATCACGATAAGACATACGCATATAAGTTAAGAATAAGAAATGGCACATGATATAAGCTTTCGTCACGGTGGGGTTTCTTTCACGGTCATGTGAAACTTAGAATGTAAGCGTCCATGTACGGATGCAACCCTCTATGGTAGTATGGGATGCCACATGAAGTACATCCAGGTTACTACGGAACATATTCCTTAGAAAGCATGATTTAGTGAAGCCTATCGCACTGTGGCCCATTCTAATTAAATTTTAAGTAAAGATGATAAATGAATACGTTAAGATACATATACGTTAAGAAAGTGGGGACTTAAGCCCACGCAAATGTGAAATCGGGGAGGGAACCTAAGCCCAGAACCGAATAATGATATAGTATCTGTGAAAGCCAGCTAAACATGAATTAAGTTTCTACACGTGTCACACCTTATGAGCCACCGTAAGGGTCTAACATCTGCAGCCAAGACGGATCTTAAGGACATTATAACCTTGTCTCGAATTAAGGGGACATCGTAGTTACTATGTCGACAACCTCATCTGGTTGGATGGTGGTTTATGCTATGATATGGAGGTTAGATAGTTATCTACACGTGGACCTCGCGTGGGAGGCTCGAGCAGCGATCCTGACACAGATCGTTTAAACAAAATAAGTAAGATACGAAGTACGTTGTGTAGGCGTATGGAGTAATAATAAGACTTACGATTTGTCACGTATGATCAATTAATGAAATAAATAGGAAAAGAGATAAGAAAATAGAAGCATCATGCACTCTTCATATTATATAGTATGTTTTTCAGTCTTGATTTTGATAGGATATGAGTTATGGATAAGTTTGTTTCTTTTATTTAAGATGTTGGTTTTATTTTCAAAATATACTGCAATTCAAGCGATTACACACACCACCACCTAAATAAGTTATGGTGGATCGATTGTGCAACCCGCTGAGTTTATGGGACTGAGTAAACTCACCCCCTCTCAAATTAACAGTTTCAAGTGAAGATTCCATTTATCCTGTTCATGATGACGTGGGAGCTGTTGTTTCGAAGGCGGCTTACGTAGATGGAGACGTTGGCTATCACCCGAAAGAGAGCATAGATCCGGCGGATTTCTACGAGCCTTGAGAGTCCTTTTGTTTTAGACTTTATTCTTGAGAGACATATTCTAGTTATTTTGATATTTTTGTGAGTTTACGTTTGGGAGTATTTTACTCTACGTAAAATTTGTTTTATTTCCTGTCTTAGATGTATGGTTAGGATTTACATTTTTGTTGTCTTTTGCGATTCTCGCTGCTAATTTATGAGTAATTTATCATTTAATGTTATCTTAAATACCTCGATCTATATGCTAAGTCAATTTATAGATTATGTGTATGTCCGCTTATCGCCTTAACTAGTATGCGGTGTCATAACATGGAATTCTAGGCCCTCGAGATCGGATAAAGATTTTGGGTTGTGACAGGTCTAGAATGATTTCAGAGCAGACTTTGGGATCAATGATTGTCTAAATGAGTCGTGTGCGTTGGGCGATTGGCCAAAAGGTGTTTATGATGGAAACATGGGCATCATCTTGAAGGTGCTCCGAATAGCAACTTTCTGGGAAATCTCAAAGGCACACAATAGCCAAATATTTGAAATGGAAATTTAGACTCTCAAATTTGTCCTTGATGATATTGTCCTCCTCTTGTTGGGCTAGTTTTGTAACTGAGACCTTGTGTAAGCGGAAGCAAATCATACCACATTAGGACAATCTCACACTGCTTTATTATGGGTTTTTTTGTTTGTTTGTGACCCTATGCGAACTGCGTTGTACAATTTTATTTTTCCTTTATTTTTAGGCCCTTTTTCCCTTTGCTAATCTTAGCTTGTCCCTAATCCGATGTATTTCTCATTAGTTTTAATGGAAATATAACTTTAATTTTATTAAAAAAAACATCAAAAGTTTGTATTTTAAATAAACCTATCCTAAATAAAATCCTAATATATCTCACGACTAAGTTGTACCCACATAAAGAAAAGGACTAACTTAAACCAAAATCTATATCTAAGAGTAATTACTAAATTTCGCCTATTCTACCTATCTCCGCTTTTTAGAAAACTACGGCTGTGTATGGCATAGCTCTCTGGTATCCCCTGCCATAGTAGAGAACACCTGCTTTAGCAGGTTCTCATCCTCTTTGCTAACATCCTGCTACCTGCTTTAACAGGTATCATTTCTCCTTAATAACTCCTTGCATAGCAAGATTTTATGCAAGATTTACCTGGTCAAAAGTTCTACTCTCTTCTCTACTCACTCCTTGTCAGAGTTGATTTTATTTGCTCTTGTAGGGAGTTAGTAGAGAGCAGGGAGGTTACTGCTAGAGCAGGTAAATCCTCCTTTGTAGGGAGTTAGAAAAGAAAGTGTGAACCAACTAAAGCAGATGAACTCTGTTATGGTAGAGACTAGCAAAGAGCTATGCCATACACAGCCTAACACACTACTAACTTATACTAACACCGAAAAATACCAAAATAAAGAAAGCTACTGCTCTGGTGTGCCCTGCATACAAATTATCAACTTAAAACTAACCAATCTATGAACTACATCTCATCATTAGATAACAATGTGTGAACTAAACATACATCCTCTTCGCAATCCAAAATAATTTCGAGCAGAAAATGAAAGCAGAAAATTGGATGAACTTTCGAGATATGCCCTTTGTGCTCTTGCTTCTTGTCTTAAGGCATGTTTAGACTGCCCCTTTATTTGATAATCAATATTGTCAAAAGCGTCATACAATTTTGAAGCAGCAAACCCTTGGGTCCTAAGCGTGGCCTAAGCTTGATTTTTTTATAAATTTTGTAGCACATGATCCATAGTACCATACTACCATACAAATTATAAATATAAATCAATAAACTAATATAAAAAAATATTTGAATTCATGATCACTAGTTATTAACAAACAAGGAGTAGAAAAAAGCAAGTTAAAGTGATAACATCTACCTAAAGAACACGTATTAAATATTATTTTATATTACTTTATTGACTTTATTTGTTTCTTTCTTCTCCCATGATTTATATTTATAATTTGTATGGTAGAACGTATGGTACTATGGATCATGTGCTACAAAATTTATAAAAAAATCAAGCTTAGGTGATAAATAAATAATTGACAAGAGAGAACTAATAAGTTAGGGTTTCTGGCAAAGATGAAAAACCAAGAGAAGACGCAAGATGCAAAGAGGAAAACCCGAGAGAAGTAATCATCTAGGTCTTAGGAAATAAAGTTATACCCCTTTTAGAGGTAAAATTTTTATACACAACATGCATAACTTTTAAAGTTATATGCTGTATATCTTATATAACTTATACTAAATTAAAGCTCCTATTTTTTTTTTTAACAAAAAAATTATATCATATATCAATGGTGTGCACTTCTATAAAAAGGGCCCACTTAGATCACTTTAGAGCGCGAAGAAGTTCGCTTCGAAAATGAAAAGGGAGCTTTTTGCATTAGTGCCTAAAGAGGTTGCATTTAGGTCCTAAACATGCCCTAGCCAGGTAGGCATCGCTTTTGACAATAGAGATTATTATAACATGGTGACGTGGGGGAAGATGTGGGGCGTTGTGGACATATTGGTGTGGATGAGGGCTCTGTGTGTCATGGACCGAGGGCGTGCACCATGGGAGTATGTCAAACCAATACCTTTGAGGCCCTCTCGTTATTTTTCCCCAGTGAGGCTTTAACCCTTGTATACACTGGTTGTAGTTCAATTACTACGCGCTGTACTATTGGACGGATTGCTAGCCTGAGTATACTGGTATACTAACACGTACGCTAGCCCTTGTCGGCTTGAGTTCGTGCATCCGGGCCTTGCTTTGCTTGGTCGCTTTAGGGGACACCATGTGCAGCCTAGGGCAATCGCATTTGGGTTGGTTCCTACCAGCCCCACGGTGCGGGTCAACTCTGAAAGGAGGCCGGCCCATTACTCATCACTGCTCATCGCATTCTCAGTTGCAACTGAGACCCAGTGCTGCTTCACTTGGTTGTGGGTTTCTTTGGCTAACCTAGCTTTGGAAGTTAGGTGTCGCACACACGTGTACGTGGCAAGGAGTGAGTCCATGACAAGCAGGATGTAAACCACCTGAAAAGGAATATGGATTATTCAATCCATACCCTGACATAAGAAGTCCAATAGGAGCAATAGTTGAAATAGTGATCCATAATGAAACACCTATACTGAAATTAGCTAGAACAAAGCGATGGTCAGAAGGAATTATTGAATTACTTAGTAGAATTGATATGACCACGATCCGATGCTGAATAAAGGATTATCTCCTCAAGATAAGAGAAGATCCTCTTTGAAAAGTAGTTTGGTCCCATATGGGGAAACAAGGGTAGTAGGGAGGTGGTGGTCGAGGAAATTGGTAGTTGGTTTATGTTGTAGCTCCACATGTGCCTTTTTTATGTGTATTTTGAGAACGAATTAATGAATAATAAGTTACATAATTTTAAATTATGAAAGAGATATCAGCACATTGAGGGCTAACAATAGCCTGCAAGATCAAGGCCAATTGTAGTAAGTTTTAAAAGTGAGTATATTAAAGATCGTCCACAGAGAATTAGTCTGAAAAATGAGATAGACCTCCAGATCTGTGCTACCAGATCTGGCTCTATAATTATCTAGAAAGCAGATAAAAAGAGAGTGTTGGGTTTTTGTCAAGTTTAACTAAAAGCAAATAAAGAAAAGAATTATCTAACTGATCCAGATTCAAGTTGGGGAAGTGATTAAAATAAATCAAATGGAGAAATAATAACTTTCTGTGATTTCGCCTTTGAATTTTAATGGAGAATATGCAACTAAATAGAGTTGATTCAATCTTCATCTGGCTACCAGCACAGATGTAAGAGAAATAAATCTGAATTAAGGAAGGGGTTTAGACTTATGGTTATGATCTGTCCACTTAAATGGTCACAGATCATCCAATAGTTGTTGACCTATCCTCAATTCGTAACATGAACATCATCGCAAGTGCCGCCGTAACTAGGTTACCAACGCTAATTGCATAGGGTAATGAATCAAGGGAAATTGCATGCAAAGTAGTGCATCTAAAGGAGTCTAATGCACTAAGGTGATCAATAAGAACCCTTGACATGAATCCAATGGAGAAAACACAGTTTACAGCAACCTTTTAAATTCAATCTTACAATTACAGAGCACGGCTTTAGAAAGCCCTTACAATTACAGAGCACGGCTTTAGAAAGCCCTCAAACTAGCAGTCTTGAATCCGATCTCTTTGGCGTTAAAAAAGCACTCTCAAAGAATTCTTCAAAAAGCAAAGAGAGGAAGAAATTACAAGGTACAGAGATAGACTATCCGACCGGAAGGAGGGAAATAGAAATGAAAACTCAAAACTGGATGCCTCAATTGGGCAAATGTCTTCAATTTATAGCTTTCCTCTATCTCACAAGGCTGAATTGACCAATCAAGTGCTCAGACCGTATTGCCCAATGGTCATGTTGAGCACGGGATCCAGACTGTCGCCAATGAAAATGCTCGATCCGGTTCACCAATCGCGTTAGAAGCATCAATTCTATGGGAATTCAAAAGTTTGTTTGAGCTTCTAGAAGTTCCGCCAAGTGATTTCATCTTTGGGTTTTCACGTGGAATATGCCTTTGGTTTGTGCTTGGAATCTTCCTAATGTCTCGGGCTTTTAATTACATTGGGGCGTCAGAGTTCTTGAAATGCCCTTCAAAGTGGTCAAATCCTCAAGATGCCATTTCGCAGAGGTTAAGGGTCTTTTCAAAGTAGGTTGGCTCGAAAGTTCTTTTCGCAGCGAAGTTCTTTTGCAAAGCGAAGTTCTTTCATAAGCGATAAGTTCTTTTCGCAAAGCACTTCTCTTCTTTTCGCAGAGGTAAATCTTCTATTCGAGGAGTGTTTTCTTCTTTTCGCAAAGTTCAAAGTTCTTTGCGAATAGTAGATGTTCTTTGCGAATTGAACTTTTAGCTTCCATTCTTCTTTGCGAATGGATCCTTCTTCTTCTTTAGGTCTTTTCTTGCTCTTTTAGGACCTTTTTAGCCATTGCTGAGGCTATTTCTTCACTCCCTCTTTGAGCTTGACATGCGTTGTCAGCTTTTTGATCATTTTAGGATGGTTTTCGGATTTGGACCTGTCTTTTTGGTTAGCTGCAATATGAACACTAAAGCACTTATTTAGTCCTCTCAAGGGCCTTTCAAGGCTCATGTTTAGGGGTGAAAAATGGTATTTTTCACTACTTATCAGTTTACCCTTTTCTCTCGGTGTTTTTACTTTTAGGTCTGATTCTCTTATGATTTATTTGGTGGGTGATTTTTTCTTCATGTCTTGCATCTAGGGTGAATCGAGGGGTTGCTCTTTATTCCTAGGTATTATGAGAGCTTGTTTAGCTCGTATAACAACGCTAACAAGATAGTTCAACCCAGTTAACAACACAAGCAAGAGCAGTCGAGCTTCTGTAAAGGGAAGCTCTCCCTGCGCTTATCCGGCCGGAGGGAGGCTCACTCTTTGACTGAAGGCCTCAAGCGCCGCCCAGGCTAAATGTGTCTAAAACACTCTAAGATGTTATTTTTTACTATTTTTTCATAGTAAAAAATAGTGGTTCTCGAAAGATACCAAAATATGCAGCACTTCTATCTACACTCCAAAATATGCAGCACTTCTATCTACACTTTTATTTCAATATTCTATATATTCATACCTAATACATAAGAAGGAACATTCATTTTTTTTTATTTTCTAAATTTTGTGGAAAGAAGAATTACCCCCTAATCCTGTTGCTAGAGGATTCTTGATTAATCATGAATTAGGGATAGGATAAAAAATAGATATGGAGGAAAAAATAAGAAGTAATTATCCGTAACTTCTAATTCTTACTACAATTAGAACATATATCACCAAAGAAATTATTGGCGGGTTGCACAATAAGTGATAGAAAATAGACCGAAAAAATGGCTTCAAGGTTCAATTAGATCATTGTCTTTAAAATAATATTTGCCCCCTATATGCAACGAGATAATGAAAAATTTGCTTCCAGGATACAATGAAGCCTCGGTTAATCACTGATCCATCACACACTACATTGCATTGTAGTGTGTGAACCAACGAAATGAAGAACACAGAATGCTCTGGTTGTGATCAGTCACATAATTTATCAATTTATCACCCTAACTTAGTGATGTTAGGCTTTAGTTTGCTACTAATAAGTTAACGATGTGTAGATATTAAAATTAATCAATAAATTAGAGTTAAAGTGTTAATCTTCATCAAAGTGAACTCCAAAAGCAGTAAGAAAGATGATGAATCGTATAAGATGATCCGTTATATGTTTTAAAGCTAAAAAATCGTAAAAGACGATTGAATGTAGTAGCAAAAGAAGAGACAAAAAGTGAGAAACCATAATTTACGATTCTTCAAAGACGTTCAAGAAGCTGAAGCGATACAAAGGAGAAAAGCAATCAATCGTAAATGAAGAATCGTCTTGAGAGTGAAAGCTATGAAAAGAAGAAAATCGTGATTTACAATTTTCCTGAGAAAGAACAATCGTAATTTATGATTGTATGAATAAGAGCTTTCAAAAGCTACGGATCAAGTGAAAATCTATACCGCCATATACCAAATTAGAAGAATTTTTGAATTAGAAGTTTGGCCATTCAATGATCCGAGAAGATTGATAAAGAAAAGGACTCTATTGCTGAAATAAAGGAACAATCTAGAATCATATCAACTATTCAAAGAAAGGAAGAATAAGATTAAGAATTAGAGTTATATTAAGAATCTTTAGATTTTAGTAGTTTCTTTTATTAGAATTAGATCGTTGTAAACCGACCCTTATGATCTATATATAAGAGGCTCAACATAGGAATAAGACATCGAAGAATTGCCCAACATCAATTGACAATTGAGGTTTGTATGTTCTTCCACAATTGACAAGTATCATCATCCACAATTTTCTGAGGTCTTGCCTGACAAACAAGGCTGAGAAAACTGAAAGATCAACCCTTTGGATGGTTCTACTTTTATTTTCTAGTTTCGATTTATTTTATTGCAACTTCCTGCTTTGTAAACATCTCCAAATTTTGATTTGAATTGATGACTCAGGTTGAGGTTTGCAGATTAGTGTAACGGTTTTATTTTTCCTTCTTTGATTTTCAGGAGTTTGATTGACGCCCAAATTTTTGGTAGATTAAAGATTAGATTAAATTTGTATTGATAGAATTTTGATTTTGATTGACGACCAATGCTAGAAAACTTGATATATGGTGTAACGATATTTTAAATTTATAAACATCCAATAGATGAAGACTGCGATTGACAATCATAGTCTAAAGGAGGATATAGGATTTACTTTCTGTAAGTTAGTTTAAGAAACTATTCTTTTATTCATATTTTTCAAGAAGTTTTGAATCTTAAAGATAAATATAAATTTTCTTAAATAGGCTAATAGATATAAAATTGTCCTCGTGGGACGATCCTATACTAGCTCTACAATTTTCATTGTGCACTCGCAACAGGTTAAGACTTAATTAGATACATATAGTAAGCCGATCAGATTGGCACACGAATTCTAAGGACTCAGATACAGGATTCGAAATTGCAAGTGTATAGAATCCCTCATGTAGCCTGTATTTATAACTTTCGGGGCATCTTTTCAGGGGTAGTTGTGCCTGTCGATTGCTTGCAATCGAGGGCCCTGATCGATCCGATCAACGGTTGCAAGGATCCAACGATCACACACGAATAGTTATAACTTTTGGTGTTCAACAGTCATTAACTAACTTGTCCGAATCTAACCATTTTAATGAACGGTTGAGAACTGCCTTGTGCACACATGCGATGCACATGTGTGAAGGCAATCTGTGCTTGGTCAACAAGTCAACCTATCGGACTATCTCAGATCAAATAGGAAAGGTTCATCAAGCTCCTTGCGATGATGCGGTAGTGCAAAGTGCAAAGTGTGCCTTAAAAGCATCAATTGCGTCATTCGCACATCGCACATGCGTGCGTGCGCGTGTACGGCAATGAACCACCGCTATGAGCTATGTTTGTCTTTTCAAGTTAAACAATATGAAAAGTAAGTTTCTATATATATGATATGAATCTTTCTTATAAAATAGTGAGGTGGGACAAATTTTTTGAACACTTTTAAACTTATGGTGGAAAATGTTTTCCTCCACTATTAATTCAAAATTCAAATCACTTTGACTTGAAGGTTCAAGTATTGGCAAAATCATCTTTTCCACATGGAATCAAAATTTAAGGAACCATATAAAGATAAGCAAACTAATAAATAAATATTATTAAATTAATAATAAATATTTATTTTATTAAATATCCAACATTCCTCCTCTATTTACGAAATAAATATCAACATTCCTTCCCTATTTTATTAAATAGGTACTGAGCGTCAATCTGAAATCTGATAATCAAAGACAGTATATATATATATATATATATATACCAAACATTTTGAGTACTTCTTGACTACGGTATGCATAAATGAATGTGTCCTAAGGAATTGAACCTTCATTTAGTGATAATACATTAAAGTTGATGAAGAACTTTAGTGATCTAAATTTTTGAACTAATTTTCTTGTATAATCAATCGGATATATCACACACATAAGTAATCTAAGTTTCATTTCATTTTTACAGCCATCACGTTTTATGGCCTTGTGCTTATACCCCGATATTCATGAGTTTTATTCAAGAAAAGCTTTTATCTATCTTTGAAGTGGCTACACTTTCGATGTTTTAATTACAACATCTCTTGCAAGATCTTTGTAAATGGATCTATTAAATTTGCAAAGGTACTTATTCAATTTATAGTAATTACTCCTTCACGAAATAATTGACTAATATAATTGTATCTTAGACTTATATGTCTAGACTTTTCATTATAAATTTTGCTATAAGATTTAGATAGTGTAACTTCACTATCACAGAATAAAGATATTGGTGGCATACGCTTAGGCCAAATAGGAATTTTTAATAATAAATTCCTTAACCACTCTGCTTCTTTGCTCTCTGCCGTAAGAGCAATAAATTCTGATTCCATAGTTGCATGTGTAATGGATGTTTGTTTCTTTGATTCTCAATAAACTGCCACACTTCCAAGCGTAAATACTCATCCACTAGTAGACCTTGATTCATTTGTATCATTATTTCAACTAGCGTTTGTATATCCTTCAAGTACTGTAGGATAACCAACATAATGTAATACATAATCCTTAGTTTTATTAAGATAACTTAATACTCTATCAATTATTTTCTAATGTTCATGATCAGGATTACTAGTATATCTACTTAATTTTTCTATCGCAAAAGTAATATCGGGTCTAGTACAATGAGTAGCATACATCAAACTACCAATTACTCTAGAATATTCTAATTGTGATACACTTCTGCTATCATTGAGTTTTAATTTTATACTTGAATCAAAAGGTGTTGGTGCTAATTTTTCATTATGTTTAAATTTCTTTAATAGTTTTTCTATATAGTGTGACTGAGATAAAATAATATTATTATCTTGGTTAAATAATTTTATTTCAAGAATTACATCGGCTTCACCCATATCTTTCATAGCAAATTTTGAAGCCAAAAAATATTTTATATTATTAATACTTTCTAAATTAGTATCAAAAATTAAGAGATTGTCCACATATAAGCAAACTATCACACCCTTACCGTTTGATATCTTACTATAGATACATTTATCGGATTCATTAATCTTGAATCCATATGATAAAATAATATTATCAAAATTTTCATGTCATTGTTTAGGTGCCTATTTTAGACCATATAGGGACCTAATGAGTTTATAAACTTTATTTTCATGTCCCTGCATTATAAAACCTTCTGGTTGTTCCATATATACTTTCTCTTCAAGTTCACCATTCAAAAAGGATGTTTTAACATCCATTTGATGAACCTTAAGTTTATATATGGAAGCAATAGCAAATAATATTGTGATTGAAGAAATTCTAGCCACTGGAGCATAAGTATCAAAATAATTAATACCATGTTTTTGTCTAAAACTTTTGACAACAAGTCTAGCCATAAACTTATTTATAGTGCCATTAGGATTAAGTTTTCTTCTGAATATCCACTTACAACCGATAGGTTTAGATCCCTGTGATAAATCTACTAATTCTTATATATTATTAGACATAATAGAATCCATTTTATCATTTATGGCTTCTTTCCAAAATGCGGAATCAATAGAGTTAATAGCTTCATCAAACGTTCTAGGATCTTTATCGATATTCAAAATAAACTTCATTTTCTTAATTTTCTCACTTCTAGTTCCTTCTATAAGATAAATATAGTAATCTTAACCAAAATTAATAACTTTTCTGGGTCTCTTCTTCTAGATTTCATCTCTTCATTTTCATTACTAAAGAGATGAGGAGAATCAGAAGATTCTTCTAAGCCAGAGGATGCAAAAGGTTTAAGGATAGTAGAGAATTTATTCTCATAGAATACTGCATCTCTTAATTCAAAAACTGAATTCTTTTCAAAATTTTTATTATGATCACTTACCAAAAATCTGTATGTAGGACTATTGATAGAATATCTCACAAAAATACATTCTATAGCTTTAGGACCCAATTTTATACGTTTACAATCGGGTATCCTCACTAGCGCTCTACAACTCACTAGCGCTCTAAAACCCCATTTTTTTAAATAATGAAATTTGGGAGGTTTGTTCTTCCAAACTTCATATGGAGTTTTAGAAGACTTTTTATGAGGTATTCGGTTTAAAATGTAATAAGCAATTAGTAAAGTTTCTCCCCATAAATTTGAATTCAGACCAGAATTTATTAACATAGAATTTACCATTTTTACTAGAGTTCGATTTTTCCTTTTATCAATTCCATTGGATTGAGGAGAATATGGAGCAGCTACTTCATGAATAATTTTATACTTGTCACAAAAATCTAAAAATTCATGTGGCATGTATTCACCTCTCCTATCCGATCGTAATGCCTTAATTTTTAAATCTAATTGATTTTTGACTAAGGTCTTATAAGAGATAAATTTATTAAATATATTTTTTTTTAATTAAAGAAGAAAAATATATGTAAATCTAGAATAATCATCAATAAAAGTGATGAAATATCTTTTTCCACCTCTAATTGTCACAACCCCAGATTTTTGGGATAAGTGCACGTCCTGCACTATATACATGTATATGTGTTTCACAAGGAAACGAAAACGAAACCGTAGACACTATGTGTGTACGTGGGAAACACAATAGTATTTCCCTAACTTATAAGTATATAAGTGAAAGAGAGAGGAGAGAAGAGCCCTTGCATAACTCTAATCTAACCTAAATAGAGAGAAGGAGAATATAGAGAGAAAGAAAAGAAGAGCCTAGTAAAGAACTAGGGTTTCGTTGGGACTTAAATCGGCAGAAGAGTTGGAGAAAAGGCTGGAGGAGGAACCTTGGAGGCCTGTTAGCCTAGTAGAATTTCGAATCTTAAATCAAACTTGCGCGAGACTCATCGTCGGAGGTATGTTAAAGGCATGATAGATGCTTAGGCATGTTTTAAATAATAAGAAGAATGTTGGTTGAATGTTTTTTTTTTTATGTTAAGGTTTGAATGAAGGGATGAATTATGTTCTCGATCTGATCAAGGAGCAAAAATCATCGCTCCTCGCTCGAGCGGTCTAAAGGGCTCGTTCGAGCGAGAATGAATAGGAAAAATATAGCTCTGGGCTCGCTCGAGCGGTCCCCAAAACTAGAGGGAAGCTCGCTCAAGCGAGGTCCCCAGTAATGCTTCAGTGGCCTGATTTAACCGCTCGAGCAAGGTCAGGTGGCCGCTCGAGCGAGGTCAAGTGACCGCTCAAGCGAGGTCTGGTGACCACTCAGTTCTTGAAATTATGGGTACAAGAAACATGGAGGTTGTGCGCCCCAATGATTCTAGTAACCTTTCTAAGCATATGCTACATTGAAATGTAGGTTTGACGCATGATCGTGAAGTGTAAACCTCTGCGAGAAGGCGTGCTTTGAAATTCGTCGAGGTAGGGAATATTCTTGAAACATGTGCATTATTCCGTCAAATTCATATATGTAGTGTAATCCATTTAAATAGTCAAATACTGCATGATCATTATGAAAAAGGGTGTGTGAGTGAGTTTCAAACGTGATAGTCTTGAGGTCCCCAGGGGATGAAAAATTATAAAGTTAAACATCTGAAGGATGCGATGGAAATCAGGGACATCCCAGGGATGCAGATGAAAACTAACAGTGAAACGGAAGTAATGTGATGAGGCCTGATGTAATATAATTAGCACAATCACGGTGAATAACTATATGTAGAGCACATTTGATATTTTTATTATTTAAGGTTTGATTAGAATACCCCACCGACGTGGCTGGATACTCACGACTGACTCGGCAGGATATCCGTGAGCGGTACGGCGGCAAATCTGTACTTTCATAGTACATCCCAGGGATGTAGATCTAAGAATAGACCCGCCACCTATGAGAAAGGGGCTTGGGTAGTATTCCCAGGGAATACATATAATAACTGTCTAGTTAGACGACGATGGTGGGTATTCCATCGGGGCTCGATGCTATATTGCTCGGGGACTACTTAAGTTAAGATTTAAGTGATTAGGCCAAATTCACAACTAAACCAGTAAGGAGATTAAACAAAACCATGCAGAGTAACAGTCGAAATCATTATTTTTATTCCAGATATTTCAATTGTTTTCCATAAGTGTTACTCGATAAATTATGCTTTTAAGCTGGCGATATATGTGAAGGTTAATCTATATGTTCTTTTGTTTCCCTACAGACTAGGATGTAGCTCACCCCTTAGACTATACGTGTGAGTCCAGACTAGCGTGGAGAGATTTACAGAGCCGATCCAGGGGATCCGGACTACGTGCCCACGGGAGAGTCAGAACCTCCTTCTGAGGAATTCTTCTAGGAAACCCACTGCATACTTTGAGAGTGAGTTGAGAGTATTAGGTACGGCTTGGTATGTCAAGCCTCTTTATTTAGAATGTATTTAAATACCGTTTCTTTTGATAAAGCGTCTAGGATGAACAGTTATCACCAATGGTTTGGGTAAGTTCTTATGCCCATGAATTGGCATGGGACAAGGACTGCCTTTCGATACCATGATTATTTTTTGTGAGAATTTGTTTAGAGTAGCTACGTGCGCCTTAATTACAGTTTTGGCTTGTATATACCAATGTATTGTAAAGAACCCACGGCACGGCCTTGAGGTCGTGCTGATGGCACGGATTTCGGGGTGCTAAAATGCGGGCAATCACAGTTGGTATCAGAGCATTTCTTTCTAAGTTCTGGCTATCATCTCGTCAGAATATAGGGACTTCTGCTAACGAGACTATGGATTCTCATGCAGACCGTTATGTTTCCTAGAGGAAGATGTCGACCCAGGGGTGGTCATGATAGGAATTTACGCAGCAGAGATGGGTTCGTCTCACCTACAAACAGGGTAGCATTGGGAAACAGGGAGATTCCCGAGGGCAGTGGCTAGGGAGGAAACCAAAATCAAGTAGAGGATCAAGATCTAGATCGACAGGATCGTAATAAGAGGGAACAAGATAGAGTGAGGGAGAAAAATGAAGAAAGAGAAGAGCGTCAGAGGATGATGCACACAATGGAGACAATGGCAACTGCCATGGCACAGCAAGCAGCGTCCTTGGCAGCGCATACAGCACCAAAACCACAACGAACACCTACCCCTCCAGTGGAACCTACACCACCAGTGGCTTCAGCATTCACCGAGTTCAGAAAGATGAGACCTTCAAACTTTTCAGGACAGGCAGACACAATGGCAGCCGAAAACTGGCTGGGTGAAATGGAAAAGGTGTTTAGCGTACTGACATGCACGGAGGATGAGAGCGTCCGTTGGGCGGCATATATGCTAGATGGAGAAGTTGGACCTTGGTGGAAATCCGTTTCGCAAACAAGAGCACAAGAAACTCCAGATATGTCGTGGACTTGGGACGAATTCGTAGAAGAATTCAATAAGCAATATTTTCCTGAAGTTGTGAGGAATCAGATGGAGACCCAATTTTTACAACTAGCATAAGGAAGGATGACCGTGAGAGAGTACGGAGTAGAATTCATGAGACTGGCTCGCTTAGCCCCAGATTACGTAGTTTCAGACGTGATGAAAGCGAAGAGGTTCCAACAGGGTTTAAGGTCGGACATCCGAGGAGGGGTTGCGCCCTTCCAGCTGAAGACCTATGGAGAAGTAATGAGTAAGGCATTAGTAGTCGAAGAAGAAAACAATAATCGATGCCGTCAGAAGGAACAATAGAGAAGAGGAAGCATTGATCCAAGCAGGACAGGGAGCTATGAATCTGTACATAAGAAACTGAGGTTTGTAGCACCGAATCAGAGACAATCATTCCAGATTGGGTATGGGAGAGCTGCACAACAAGCTACTCATCAAAGTTTTCCGTTGCTGGCATCAGGGAGACCGATGAGGTATGAGGGTCCTGCTATTTCCAGCAGGGCTACAACTACCCAAGGTTTTTCGAGAGCTGCTACTTCAACACCAAGGGAAACTTGTGCCAAATGTGGCAAGTCCCACAAAACGGCGGATTGTAGGCAGGGAATGCGAGGCTGTTTCAAATGCGGCAAGATAGGCCACATGATTAGAGACTGCCCTGAGACAGTTAAAGAAAAGACGGCCCCAGCTTCCATGCCACAACCTATTCAATCACGAAAGCCAGTTGTTCGAGGGAGAGCCTACGCAGTTACCGCCCAGGAAGCAGGGAGTGTACACGACATCATCCAAGGTGAGATTTCTTTTAAATAAAGAATTTTGATTTCAATACAATTCTAGATAGAGAATGTGCGTTCATTAGGAAAAATATATATATAACCGTTGTTGCGTGTTAGAAAAAAATAAATAAATAAATAATTCTAAATAAAGTATATGTCATGTACGTATATGTATGCATTATAGGTACGCTACAAATCTATGAAAAAGGGTGCTACGTAGCACATGACGCACGAGTGCTGATAGACCCAGGGTCTACCCACTCCTTCATCGCCCCTAGATTTGCAAAGAAGATGAAGATTGTTCCGGAGACACTAGACTTTGTGTTATCAGTGTCTATCCCAACAGGAGAATTAGTGGACACAGAGTTAGTCTGCAAATCGGTAGTGGTAAGCATTCGGGATCACGTTGTATACGAACTAGACGCAAATTTAATATTGTTGGACATGCAAGGATTCGACGTGATCCTTGGCATGGATTGGCTGTCCCATCACTGCGCAACAGTGGATTGCAAGGATAAAGTTGTTGTTTTTCGTCCTAACACGAGGAGATCGTTTCGATTTCGAGGGGAGAGATTGACACAGGTACCACTCATATCTGCAGTCAGAGCAGAACATTTAATCAGAATGGGGTGTAGCGGTTATTTGGCATTCCTGAAAGAAAATAAAGAAGAAAAGAATATTATCTCCGAGATAGCGGTAGTGCGAGAATTCCCAGATGTATTTCTAGAAGAATTGCCAGGGTTACCTCCAGAAAGAGAAGTAGAATTTGCGATCGACTTAGCACCAGGAACGGAACCTGTTTCAAAGGCACCTTATAGGATGGCCCCTGCGGAGTTGAAAGAGTTGAAAGAACAATTGCAAGAGCTCATGGACAAAGGGTTCATAAGACCAAGCGTGTCTCCATGGGGAGCACCAGTTCTATTCGTGAAAAAGAAAGATGGGTCGATGCGGTTGTGCATTGACTACCGTCAATTGAACAAAGTCACTGTGAAGAATCGATATCCGTTGCCAAGAATAGATGACTTGTTCGATCAGTTGCAGGGAGCAAAACATTTCTCCAAGATCGATCTAAGATCTGGATACCATCAGTTAAGAGTCAGGGCCGAGGACATTTAGAAGACGGAATTTAGAACACGATATGGACACTATGAATTTTTAGTGATGCCATTCGGACTGACGAACGCACCGACATCGTTTATGGACTTGATGAATCGGCTGTTTAAACCACACCTAGACTCCTGCGTTGTAGTGTTTGTTGATGACATCCTGATTTACTCAAAATCGAAGACGGAACATGAAGAACACTTACGAGTCACTCTACAAACCTTGCGTGAACACCAATTGTACGCCAAGCTCAGCAAATGTGAGTTTTGGCTATAAGAGGTTAGCTTTTTGGGACATGTCGTCTCAAAGCATGGTGTCACAGTAGATCCCGCTAAGATCGAGGCGGTAGTGAACTGGGAGCAACCAAAAACTATGATAGACGTCCGAAGTTTCCTCGGACTGGCAGGTTATTATCGACGTTTCATCGAGGGGTTTTCAAAAATAACAGGACCTCTCACGAGGCTTACAAGAAAGGACTCAAGATTTGAGTGGAGTGAGGCGTGTGAGAAGAGCTTTCAGGAACTCAAGAAGAGACTCACCTCAGCTCCAGTGTTAGCCATTCCATCAGGCAGCGGAGGATTCGCGGTCTATAGTGATGCTTCATATAACGGGTTGGGTTGTGTACTAAATCAATATAAAAAGGTAATAGCTTACGGCTCCAGAAAGTTGAAAGAGCACGAAAAGAATTACCCAACACATGATCTGGAACTAGCAGCAGTCATATTCGCATTAAAGATATGGCGACATTATTTACACGGTTGAAATTTTCACTGACCATAAGAGCCTCAGATATCTGTTTATACAGAAGGAACTAAATATGAGGCAGCGTAGGTGGATGGAATTCCTCAAAGATTACGACTGTTCCATACAGTACCATCCAGGCAAAGCTAACGTAGTGGTCGATGCCTTGAGTCGGAAAAGTTTGGCCCAGTTGGCTAGTCTAATTTCGGGTATACATCGATGAAAGTTGTTGGAGGATCTAGCGCTATGTGGCGCAGACATACAACCACAAGCCACAGGAGCCTTCTTAGCCAATATATCAGTGAAACCAGTGATATTCGAACACATACGAGAACTACAGATGAAAGACCCAATTCTAACAAAGATGCGACAAGACAGATAATCAAGGTATTACATCTGAGTTTTCAATCAAGGAGGATGGTTCCTTAGTATTCAAGGGGCGACTTTGCATTCCAGACAATGCTGATTTGCGGCGAACGATTCTTGATGAATCTCACAAGTCAAGCTATGCTATCCACCCGGGAAGCACAAAGATGTATCAAGATCTGAAAAAGAATTACTGGTGGAGAGGCTTGAAACAAGATGTGGCAGAGTACGTGTCGCGATGTTTGACGTGCCAACAAGTGAAAATCGATCATAGACACCCCGCAGGCCTATTACAGCCTCTACCCATACCGAAATGGAAGTGGGAATCTATCTTTATGGATTTCATAGTCGGTCTACCGCGAACTGCAAGGAAGCATAACGCCATTTGGGTAGTAGTCGATCGATTAACTAAGTCATCACACTTCTTGCCTTACAACACGATGTACACGGTGGGAAGACTAGCAGAGCTCAATATGAAAGAGATCGTCCGTTTACATGGGATTCCAAGTAGCATTGTTTCAGGCCGGGACCCATTATATACATCAAAGTTTTAGAAGAAATTTCAAGGAATGGGAACTAGGCTGGATTTTAGTACGACGTTTCACCCACAGACCGACGGACAGGCTGAAAGGGTCAATCAAGTCATTGAAGACATGCTTAGGGCATGTATGTTAGAATTACAAGGATCGTGGGATCAACACCTACCATTGATTGAGTTCGCATATAATAATAGTTTTCAGACGAGCATCGGAATGGCACCGTATGAAGCCTTGTACGAAAGACGATGCAAATCGCCAATCAATTGGGAGGAAATTGGCGAGAAATTTGTTTTGGGACCCGAGCTACTTGAAGATAACGTGGCTATTGTCCGCATGATCAGGGGAAGACTAAAGGCGGCTCAAAGCAGACAGAAAAGCTATGCTGACATCAAGCGGACGAGTGTAGACTTTAAGGTGGGTGAACATGTGTTCGTGAAAGTATCACCGATGAAGGGGGTGATGAGATTTGGAAAGAGAGGGAAGCTAAGTCCCCGCTATCTTGGACCGTTTGAAGTTTTGGGTCGAGTAGGAGAAGTAGCCTACCGCATTGGATTGCCACCATTGTTTGATCAGGTACACAATGTATTCCACGTGTCGATGCTCAGGAAATATCTCAATGACCCTGATCGATCACGTCGAGGCCAATCATTCGAAATGCATGAAGATATGACCATGATTGAAGAGCCGGTAGAAATTTTAGATCGAAAGGATCATGTGTTGCGAATAAAAGTTATTCCCTTAGTGCTTGTCCGATGGAAGAACCATCCGGTCGAAGAAGCAACATGAGAACGTGAGGCAGATGTTAGAGAACAATATCCCAAATTGTTCGAAATTGCCAACTGAATAGTTTTATTCAATTGAGAATATGTGATTGCGGGTAGTATGAAGTCTATATATTTTTTTCGAAAGATTAAAATTTATATATATATATATATATTGACTCCAAGCAATGATTGAACCACTTTTCGTTGAACTTTTTATATAATAAAACTAGTAATGAGATTAGAAACCAAAAACGAGCAAAAGGGTACCAGAAAAATGTTTCTGGTCTCGCTCGAGCGACCACTTATGTTCGCTCGAGCGAACCACATAAAATCACAACTTCCTCTCGCTCGAGCGAGGCATTTTGACTGCTCGAGCGAGAAACTATAACCGCTCGAGCGAGGCCATAACATATAAAAGGAAACGTCCTGGGCTCGCTCGAGCGATAACTAACGACCGCTCGAGCGAGGAGGGACTATATATAGCTGACGGAAAAACAAAACGCCATTTCATCTTCAAGCGAGAGGAGTGGAGCCGAGCGAGGGGTTTAGGGCTTGTTATCTTCAATCTTTTCCGTCCGATTCGAGCCGGATTTAGACAATCCGATCCGTTAAGAATATTCTTCTAGGTAAAATCTACCCATTCCCGAATTTTTTCTTTTCTTTTTAAGCTCTTTAGATACCTAATGGCTTCAAGCCCAAATCCACAACCTAAGAAGCGGATGGCGATTCGGTCGCCGTCGGCGCGCAACAAAGCGCCGCAAACTTCACAACCATCACCAAACCCATCCTCCACTCCGATCACACTAGATGATTGGTGGGGGGCCAAAATTTTTGAAACCGAATGGGATATACATCCCTCCTGTTTCGGGGATCCGACGTCCACCCAATGGACATCGGACTTCCTCACCAACAACAATCTTAAGGCCCTGCTTACGCCGTTCGGGGATCGTTATTACCTGAGGCTTGTGAAGTTATTTTATCAAACCCTAAACTTGAACGTGGATGAGGATGCTATCCTTGTCACAATCGATGGAAATGAACTGATCTTTAGATGTGCCGAAATTTCATCGGTCATGAAATGTCCCCACATCTACACCCCTAGCCCACTTATCCTACCACCTTTTTCTGGGAACGTCGATTTCCCAACGATCATTTCCGATATCACAGGCGGCATGTCCGCTTCGGGACAATCTATTACTCGATCACAACTACCGCCGCGTATGTGGCTTCTAGACGTCATCTTCAAAAAGAATCTACACCCAACCGGCCATGATCAAGAACGCCGAGATTCGTTTCTGCAAGCCCTACACACCGCATTCCATAATAGGTGGATCAACGCACCTATGATCATCATAAAAGGCATGGCGCATGCCTATAAAAGAAATGTAAAGGGTATTATTCCTCCACCCATCAACCGACTACCATATGCTCGGTTGATTTCCCGACTCCTAGACTCACGGAAAGGGAAGGGAGGATTTAAGATCCGGGAGGACGAGTTGTTCCTCACCGATAACGTCGTCCCCTATCTCGCCCAAGACTGGAGCCGCAACCTAAAGAGTCTACAAACCAGCGTCAACAAGAAAAGAGACCGTCAGGTCTCCCGACAAACCACCCATCAAGCGCCGGCAGGACCGACCACTCCCTCTACCTCAGTTCCACAGCCCATACCCACTACCGACACTGGCATGATGCGGGAGATCCTTCAGCAAGGGCGGGAGATCAGATTGCATCAGAGGTTTCAGGAGGCACTACTTCTCGACCTCATGGGCCAGGCTTACCCGCAGTCATACATGCAGCGCGTCGGTGCCATGAAGGATGCTATTTTTGGAGCGTCTAGCTCCGGCCCTGCTACGAGGAGCGCCACAGCGGGTACCACGACCATCAGGGTGGACGACGAGGATGAGGATGACGAGGACTATGAGGATGATGATGGCTCCGGCGACGACGACGACGACTATGAGGAGGATGATGACTAGATAGTCACATTATTTTTGAAAAATAATATGTAATATTTTGTTGAGACATTTTGTGGTGAGGTGGTTCCTGGTCAATGTTTTTACAAACTGTCGTGACATGAATGTCACAAATTTTGTGGATGATTAACATAACGATTGAATAAGTGTTGTGAATGATTATTCTAGATTTTATGATCCTTTTCAACTATATGGAAATAAATTATACGTTGCAAAATGCGACAAATCGTTCAATTACTGTTTTAGATATTCATGGCCTGGTAATAGTAGTAGTACCTGGTTACGAGAATATCGTCAATTTTCGAGGACGAAAATCTTATAAGTTGGGGTGATTGTCACAACCCCAGATTTTTGGGATAAGTGCACGTCCTGCACTATATACATGTATATGTGTTTCACAAGGAAACCAAAATAAAACCGTAGACACTATGTGTGTACGTGGTAAACACACTAGTATTTCCCTAACTTATAAGTATATAAGTGAAAGAGAGAGGAGAGAAGAGCCCTTGCGTAACTCTATTCTAACCTAAATAGAGAGAAGGAGAATATAGAGAGAAAGAAAAGAAGAGCCTAGTAAAGAACTAGGGTTTCGTTGGGACTTAAATCGGCAGAAGAGTTGGAGAAAAGGCTAGAGGAGGAACCTTGGAGGCCTGTTAGCCTAGTAGAATTTCGAATCTTAAATCAAACTTGCGCGAGATTCGTCGTCGGAGGTATGTTAAAGGCATGATAGATGCTTAGGCATGTTTTAAATAATAGGAAGAATGTTGGTTGAATGTTTTTTTTTTTATGTTAAGGTTTGAATGAAGGGAGAAATTGTGTTCTCGATCTGATCGAGGAGCAAAAATCATCGCTCCTCGCTCGAGCGGTCTAAAGGGCTCGCTCGAGCGAGGATGAATAGGAAAAATATAGCTCTGGGCTCGCTCGGGCGGTCCCCAAAACTAGAGGGAAGCTCGCTCGAGCGAGGTCCCCAGTAATGCTTCAGTGGCTCGATTTAATCGCTCGAGTGACCTCGATATAACCGCTCTAGCGAGGTCAGGTGACCGCTCGAGCGAGGTCAAGTGACCGCTCGAGCAAGGTCAAGTGACCGCTCGAGCGAGGTCTGGTGACCACTCAGTTCTTGAAATTATGGGTACAAGAAAATGGAGGTTGTGCGCCCCAATGATTCTAGTAACCTTTCTAAGCATATGCTACATTGAAATGTAGGTTTGACGCATGATCGTGAAGTGTAAACCTCTGCGAGAAGGCATGCTTTGAAATTCGTCGAGGTAGGGAATATTCTTGAAACATGTGCATTATTCTGTCAAATTCATATATGTAGTGTAATCCATTTAAATAGTCAAATACTGCATGATCATTATGAAAAAGGGTGTGTGAGTGAGTTTCAAACGTGATAGTCTTGAGGTCCCCAGGGGACGAAAAATTATAAAGTTAAACATCTGAAGGATGCGATGGAAATCAGGGACATCCCAGGGATGCAGATGAAAACTAACAGTGAAACGGAAGTAATGTGATGAGGCTTGATGTAATATAATTAGCACAATCACGGTGAATAACTATATGTAGAGCACATTTGATATTTTTATTATTTAAGGTTTGATTAGAATACCCCACCGACGTGGCTGGATACTCACGACTCGGCGGGGATATCCGTGTGATGCAATGACAAATCTGTACTTTCATAGTACATCCCAGGGATGTAGATCTAAGAATAGACCCCGCCACCTATGAGAAAGGGGCTTGGGTAGTATTCCCAGGGAATACATATAATAACTGTCTAGTTAGACGACGATGGCGGGTATTCCATCGGGGCTCGATGCTATATTGCTCAGGGACTACTTAAGTTAAGATTTAAGTGATTAGGCCAAATTCACAACTAAACCAGTAAGGAGATTAAACAAAACCATGCAGAGTAACAGTCGAAATCATTATTTTTATTCCAGATATTTCAATTGTTTTCCATAAGTGTTACTCGATAAATTATGCTTTTTAAACTGCTGATATATGTGTGAAGGTTAATCTATATGTTCTTTTTGTTTCCCTACGGAGCTAGGATGTAGCTCACCCCCCTTAGACTATACGTCGCAGGTCCAGGACTAGCGGCAGTAGAGATTTCTGGAGACGCTGATCCAGGGGATCCGGACTACGTGCCCACGGAAGAGTCAGAACCTCCTCCTGAGGAATTCTTCTAGGAAACCCACTGCATACTTTGAGAGTGAGTTGAGAGTATTAGGTACGGCTTGGTATGTCAAGCCTCTTTATTTAGAATGTATTTAAATACCGTTTCTTTTGATAAAACGTCTAGGATGAACAGTTATCACCAATGATTTGGGTAAGTTCTTATGCCCATGAATTGGCATGGGACAAGGACTGCCTTTCGATACCATGATTATTTTTTGTGAGAATTTGTTTAGAGTAGCTACGTGCGCCTTAATTACAGTTTTGGCTTGTATATACCAATGTATTGTAAAGAGCTCAGGGCACGGCCTTGAGGGTCGTGCTGATGGCACGGATTTTGGGGTGCCGAAATGCGGGTTGTCACACTAATAGTAATGTTATTCAAACTATACAAATCAGTATGAATTAAATCTAATAGTTGAGATTGTCTTTCAACACTTTTAAATGGCTTCTTAGTCATTTTAAATTGCACACATATACTACATCTATCTTTACCAAAATCTATATGTATTTTCAAAATAAGTTCTAATTTAACCATACTTTTCATAGAACGTAAATTTAAATGCCCTATGCATATAAATCAAAGAAGCAGATTTGTCATTGATATTGCACTTAAACATTCTATAAGAGGCATATCCCTTACCTACAAACATCCATTTCTTAGAAAGTATAATGGAATCGGATTCGATCATGATTTTGAATCCATGTTTGTTAAGAATATAAGCCGATATAAGATTCTTTCGGATTTCAGGGACATGGAGTACATCATTAAGGGTGATAGATTTTCTAGAAGTAAAGTTTAAAACAACTTTGCCTTGTCGTACAACTTTGGCAGTAGTGGAATTTCCCATGAACAACTCATGTCCATCATGTGATTTCTCATAGGATACAAAATTATTCTTATCAGAGGTCAGATGACTAGTAGCTCCAGAATCAAGCCACCATTTATTTCCACCATCTACCACGTTAACTTTAGAGATCATCGCAATAAGATCTTCTTCACCCACAACGTTTGCCTGATTTTATTCTTCAAAAATTCTCAACAATCATATTTGAAATGGCCAGGTTTCTTGTAATAAAAATAAGTACCCTTCTTTGCCTTTTCCTTGTCTTTTCCTCTCTTAAAATCCTTCTTATTTGGCTTAGTTTGAAGTTCTTCCCTTTAGTCTTCTCCTTCGATGTGGATGCATCTTCAATAATGTGAGCCTTAGAGACGAGTTCAGTATTCTCCTCTTCATTGTCACGTAGACGAGCATCTTCTTCGATGCGAAGATGAGTCAAGACTTCCTCCATAGTACGATCTTCTTTAGTATATTTCAAAATCTTTCGATAATCTTTCCATCGCAATGGTAATTTTGTAATAACCGTGGAGACTTGAAAACCTTCGTCTATCGTGCTTCCTTCCGTCACAAGATTATTGAATATAATCTACATCTGGTGCACTTGCTCCAAAATAAGTTTACAATCATATATCTTGAAATTAAATAACTCACTTACTACATAGGTGTGCACGTCGGCTTTCTCGACTTTGTATTTTCATTCAAGAGCCTCCCATATCTCTTTTGCAGTTTTGTAAGATTGATAGACATCAAAAAGATAATCGACGAGAGCGTTAAGAATATAGCATTTGCATGTGTAATTGTCGTTTTCTCATTTCGAATGGATTCTACCCTCCTCAAGTGCTTCATCTTCATGCTCCAATGGTGGTACGTCCATAGTGAGAACATATGCTACTTTCAAGGTTGTGAGTAAGAAGTGAACTTTTGATTGTCATCGTTTGAAATTTGTGCTATTAAAGCACTCGAGTTTCATGATCTTCGTGTTGGAGAGATCCATCACCTTTTGTTCCGTAGAAAATGTTGTCTTAAAATTATTGGCGGGTTGCACAATAAGTGATAGAAAATAGACCGAAAAAATAGTTTCAAGGTACGATTAGATCGTTGTCTTTAAGACAATATTTGCCCCCTATATGTAATGAAATAATGACAAATTTGCCTCCAGAATACAATAAAGCCTCGGTTAATCACTGATCCATCACACACTACATTGCACTGTAGTGTATGACCTAACGAAACGAAGAACAAAGAATGCTCTGATTGATACATGAATTCTAGGGACTCAGATGTAGGATTCAGAATTGCAAGTGCATCGAATTCCTCATGTAGCCTCTATTTATAACTTTCGGGGCATCTTTTCAGGGTGGTTGTGCCTATCAGTTGCTTGCAATTGAGGGCCCTGATCAATCCGATCAACGGTTGCAAGGATCCATCGGTCACACTCAAACAGTTACAACTTTTAGTGTTCAACAGTCATTAACTAACTTGTCTGAATCCGACAATTTTCATAAATGATCGGGAACTGCCTAGTGCACACATGCAATGCATATGTCTAAAGGCAATCCGTGCTCGTTCAATAAGTATCCATGCCCGATCAATAAGTCAACTGATCGGACCATCTCAGATCAAATAGGAAAGGTTCCTCAAGCTCCTCGCGACGATGTGGTCGTGCGAAGTGCGAAGTGTAATGTGCATCTTAAAAGTGCCAATTGCGCCATTCACACATCACACACGCGCGCGTGCGCGTGCACGGTGGAAAACCGCCGCTATGAGCTATGTTTCTCTTTTCAAGTTAAACAATATGGAATGTAAGTTTTCATATATATGACATGAATCTTTCTTGTAAAATAGTGGGGTGGGACAAAACTTTTGCAACACTTTTAAACTTATGGTGGGAAATATTTCCCTCAAATATTAATTTAAAATTCAAATCACTTTGACTTGAAGGTTGAAGGTTCAAGTATTGGCAAAATCATCTTTTCCACATGGAATCAAAATTTAAGGAACCATATAAAAATAAACAAACTAATAAATAAATATTATTAAATTAATAATAAATATTTATTTTGTTAAATATCCAACAGAAATCTCCATTCTTATGATTTTTACATTGATTCCAATGACTTAAGTATTTATTAACTACAAATAACTGAACCTCTTGCTCCACTTGAAATTTGATTCAAGGGAAAGAAATCGTGGAGTTGATATCACTGAAGGAGATTGACACAACTTTTTTCCTTTGACTATACCAAATGAAGAAGGATATTCATAATACTTTTGCCTTGGCTAGCTGAGGCTAGCCACATAACTAATAATAGCTACTGAACGAAGAACAACAACTAATAACAACTACGAGCCGTAGGAAGGCGAGACATGGAACCTTTCCCAAGATTCTTCTTCTTAGGACAGTGATCCTTCCGGAGCTCCTTACAGTAGTTGCAACAACCGGAGGACTGATCTAAGCGGTCGTGCTATAACATAAATTCTATTTTTGATTCAATCTATTCAATGAAAAATGAAAGTACAATAATTGTATGTAGATAAGATACCCAACTAGGTATCTGTGTAACAATTTTTGGGGTTTACATATACACATAATTGTTGTTATAATGGAAATGGAAAATGATTCATTATTGAAATGAATGGGTACGGATTAGTTGTGTATCCATTTGATTTTCTTATGTAATTAAGGAAACACAATTGCAGATAAAAATCAGGAACCATTCATGAATTCACAATCAATAGTTCTAGTTAATAGTTCCAATTTTACCTGAATTTTGGATCCTGTAACTGGAAATCCATTTAATTTTAGGTTTAGGTATTGTGTGTTTTAAGATACTAGTCGCTTTGGTAGCTTGCCTGCCAAGCTGATAAGCGAATGGCCGAAGGATGGAGTGTGGTTCTCCCAATAACTAAAAAGTGTATCATGCTTGAATCTAACTGGGGGTCGCGGTGGTAGAGGATCCAGATCAGAGAGATTCTAGTTGTAAGATATCTAATGCAACCGTAGTGGGAATTGAGATCTCATTCAAAGAGAAAGACATCAAATATATGGAGTTTCTTTTTGTATCCTATACGGATGATCCAATCCGCCATGATTGTGAATTGTTTGATCGCCTTTCTCCGAGGAAAAAGTGAAACATAGTCAACTTGAAATCATGACAACTATTTGAAATCTTAGTGAAACACTTGATTTGTTATCTCATGTCTACTTTTCGTGAAAAAAAGCCAATTGAAGTAGAGTGTTTCTTCAAACGACAAGGAATTGAGGCAACTATTCAATAAAATGACTTCATTACTTACAGTGCCTCTTCGGTGAAAAGAAGGAGCTCCTTAAGACTAGTCTTTTGTTACTTGTTACTTTAAGGTGGTTGATCTAGAAATTGATTGAATGAGGAAGAGGACACACCAGTGCACTTAGCAGATTTTGACATGTCCGGTCGCCCACAAGGAGTAGCCTCGCTTATGTACCACTTGAACTACAGCCTGTGACTCTATAGTTCAAGAACTGACGAGCACACAAAGAAAGCAACCAATCCTTCCGCTGAAAATACTTGACTTCAGCAAGATTTGAAGCTACACTATTCACAGAGTTGAGACGGGGCTAGCTTGATGGTTCTATCAAAAGGAACGAGCCTAGTTGCCAAGGGCTAACAAGCACAAACAAAGACATTATGGAAGTTATGCTCCAGCAACCGAAGGTACAAGAAGGTCGTCATTAGTTACTATGGACGATGGCCACCTAAAACCTGAGAAACCGAATAGGACGTGTTTTTAGAGCGTACCTCTATTGAAATGATACAAAAGGGTTTATGGATGAAGTAATCGGAGTGACAAATGGTTACGGTTGTGGAAACTTGAGAAAGTTAGGAAACGTCGGTTACTTTTTGAATCAAAGTGGCGATGAGCTGAGCACTACGACTACAAGGGGGAAGCAAAGCTTCTACGACAACTTATCTTCCTCATCACTTCTTTTTAGCGACACTCTCACTACAAAAAATGAGACTATTAATGGCAATTTTTTTAACAAAAAATTGCTGCTATTAGTCTTGTCGCTACCAAAAACTGCTGCTATTATTCTTGCCGCTATCAAAAATTGCCTTAACAGCAAGTGCCACTAATTCACCTTATTTTTGTAGTGTCATGTGACCACTAATGAAATCATGTGACATGACATGTAGGAGCAATCCACAAGAGTTCTCTCCTAGTCCCGTGGATTTCAGTCCCAAGATAAATCTTGTGGAATTAGCATAATGGGCCTTTGTATTATTGGATATTCTGCCATTTGTCATCATGTAAAGTAGTTAGGGTTGTTTCAGTGGACTTTAACATCCCGTATATTGTCCTAACATCCCAGCTTGGATCGACTCATTGGCGGTAGCACAAGAGCCTAGCGAAAGCCAACGTCCCATGTTTGTAAAGTAAATCCTATGATCTATGATTGTTAAGTGGATGGGTTTATCTATGGATTTGGTTAGTTCGTTCCCAAAGATGGTATCAAAACTCTGCCGATACCAATACATATTGGTGATAAGTAATGGTTTCATCGAGAATCGATACCGAACCACCATGACACAAGTATATGGGAGGTATTGAGGCGATCTTGAATCGATATTGGCGACCAAGATCTCGGTATCGGCTAATATTGACCGATACAATCCTTTTTTTTTAAGAAAAAAAAATAGGGTTTCGGTATCATCGGTACTGTCTCAGTATCAGCCAATACGTATCAGTCCATACTCAATACGAATGTAACGCCCCGCTTTTGTTTCTAACGGTCTTATATTCGCAAACACAAAATATTGGTGTTAGTGCCTAATACCGAAACCCACCCCTTTAATAAATTTTTTTTTTTTAAAATTTAATTTAAATTTGGAAGCGTTGAGAGTGGATAAAGTCCACACCTAAAAGGAAACCGGATCCTAAGGGATACGGGATTACCATCTCTATATAGAAAAAAAAAAACAAAAAAAAAAAGGAAAAACTTTCGCTCAAAAATTTTAGCCAGGGACTCTCTCTCTCTCTCTAGAGCCCTCTATCTATCTCTAGAACTCACAAAGAAGAAGAAAAAAAAACGAGATCAAAAGATGGCACGCGAAGTGTAAAGCTCAAGACCCGGAGCAAACCTTCACTCACGACGTTAGGATCCGAGGTAGGGAAAAATTTAGAGTATTTTATAGATTTAGTTTATTCTAAATTTAAAAAAAAAACAAGTTTTAGAGAGGGAGGTTGGAACAGTTGACCCAAGCTTTGATGCCTATGATTGTTGGCAAAACGAAGAAGAAATATCTCATATGATTTCTTATGGTGTAGATTAAAATAAATAATATAGGACTCTCACTCGTTACTGCAAATTTATGTACTATTCTTATATGCGCATGAGATCAATCTATATATTTGTTTTCTAATTGATTTTCTTTTTATTATTATTCTGTATTTGTTAAATAACATAAATATTTAAGAACTGCGATCCCTTTATACAAGATGATAGATGTTATAAAATATATATATATAGAGGCCCGGGGATATGCGCTCGGACGTAGAGAAGTCTCTGCGCATATTGATAGGAGCTTGACACGTAGCGCCTCTGTCGCTGATGCGACAGTCCCTCCTTTTCCTAATTTTACCGTGCTTTAACCATGGTTACCACTGACACTGACAAAATCAGAAAAGCCAAATGTGGTGAGGCGCTGGGAGTCCATGCCTAACATCATGATTTTGTTATGATTATATTCGATTATCGCGATGTTTGATGTAATATCATTAATTAAAAGCGGCGCACAAATCATGGTTTTCAATGATGGTCATTACATTTCGAAATTACGCTTCCTAACAAAGTGTTTGGGACTCGAAATGAAGCTTTTTTGTTACTAACCGAAGCGTTTGCGCTTCGTAATGAAGCATTTACGCTTCTAAATGAACACTTCGTAATGAAGCGTTTACCATTCTAAATGACTAACTGAAGCATTTGTGCTTCGTAATGAAGCGTTTACGTTTCTAAATGAATGCTTCGTAACGAAGCATTTACGCTTCTAAACGACTATTCGAAGCATTTGCACTTCGTAACGAAGCGTTTACGCTTCTAAATGAACGCTTTGTAATGAAGCATTTACCCTTCTAAATGACTAACCGAAGCGTTTGGGCTTCGTAATGAAGCATTTACGCTTCTAAATGACTAACTAAAGTGTTTGCACTAAGTGTTTATGCTTCTAAACAACTAATCGAAGCATTTGTGCTTCGTAACAAAGCATTTACCCTTCTAAATGAACGCTTCGTAACGAAGCGTTTATGCTTCTTAACGACTAACCGAAGCATTTACGCTTCTAAATGACTAATCGAAGTGTTTGCGCTCCGTAACGAAGCATTTACCCTTCTAAACGAATACTTCGTAACGAAGCGTTTACGCTTCTAAATGACTAACCGAAGCATTTATGCCTCGTAACGAAGCGTTTGCGCTCCCTTTGTGAAATGAAAGATGACTTCTTCCGTCCTTCATTTATTACCATCATCAGAACATTAAATGAAAGACGACTTCTTACTCAAAGGTAATCATTACCATTTGAATTGACTGTTTGAGAGATGCTTTCGTGCACCCCTTAGGGGAATCCATTCATTGGCAGAATGTTTAGCATTTATTGCTTGAATGTTGAACATTAATTGCCCTTCTGTCAACGCATCTGCTACGATAAGGAAGCGTCCCAAAATTTGACACGTTGCACCATTTTGTGCAAAGCAACCCCGGAACGTATTTCATTTATTACCATTGTCAGAACATTAAATAAGGAGCAGGGCGTGGCAAACGGGATTACAGCGCCTGACATCGTGGAGTGCAATGGCCATCATTCCCATTCGAGAAAAATATGTAAGGCGGTAATTTTGTGAATTACAAATTAACAAATTACATTTCACCTTTGCCCTCTACATTTTCATCTTCATCGAGCACAGTAAGAAACATCGAAGCGGTGAAACCCTTTTTTGGCATCTAGTAACAAGGTGAGTGTCCTTTTATTTTTATTCCGCTTTAAAAATACCAAATAGAAGTGTCATCCCTTCCATAGATGAAGCATTGACGCTCCAACATTTTTGAGAGGTGGCGCCTCCCTGGTGTAGCTTTTGGAGTGTCGGTGCTCCAACATTTGAGGCACTTGCGCCTGTACATGGAAGCGACGCCTCTCTTATTATTAATACATTTTTCTCTAAACTTCTCATTTTTCTGTATCACATATTTTGAAGATGGTTCTCAAAACCCCAACGACTAAGTATACCATCGTAAAGTATCAGAAAATTTATGACGTGGCATCTGAGGGGAGGAAAAATCTGCTCAATGATTCGGTCTTCCATGTATTCTTTGTAGCTCCAAAGGGCGTGAGAAGCATCAACAGCCTCCTGGACGCAATCATTAAGTTCTGAGACCATGGCAATGTCTGGAATTTTGGGACTGCCAAGTCTGCCAATATCAAATTTTGGGCCCTTGATTTTTCCTTGATAACTGGTCTTCAAATGACCCACCCCGTCGCTTACCCTCCAAGGTTGAATGTTCCTAAAGGCCAGACCATTAGATATAAGTATTTCACGGGCCTCAAAGTGGTTAAAAGGCGACACATCGAAGCAGCGATTGCGAGAATCAACCAGGATGCTGACGACGACTTTCTGAAACTCTGTTTGTTGTTCGTCCTCGTCACTGTCCTCTTTCCAACCTCACATTACACCCTCGACAATACTCACCTCGGCCTCGTTGATAATCTCCCCAATTTCAACTTATATCCATGGGGCCATGATGCGTACAATCAACTTCTATGGTATGTGCACAAAGAAAATATGATGAGGTGTAGAGCTGAGAAAGCAAACGCACTGATGGAATATAATATTTACGATTGCACTATTGCCTTGTAGGTAAATGTCGTCTCCCAGAGAATTTCCTATTTTATTTCCTACGAAGTGCTGACGATTACGAAAGTCATCTAATATTTATTTTATTTTTCTCAGATCTGGGCGTACGAGACTAATTACAGGTGTGCCCCACACAAGGTTGTTGGCACTGTCATCTTTCCAAGGAAGTTGAAATGGAAAGCAAACAAGCAAAAGAGGCTTTCCTATATTACAGAATTCGAGCACAAGGTAAATTCGAAACAAGGCGATATCGCATCCAAATATAGGCACTATCGCTATAATGTAGAAGTGCAACCGCTTCCAAATGAAGTGAGGGCGCCTCTAACAGGAGCGCAATCATTACGAAATGAAGTGATGACGCCTCTAATACGAGTGCAATCGTTACTAAATGAAGGGATGCTGCCTCTATAATGAGCGCAATCGCTTCTTAAGGAAGCGGTCGCACATTTCTAAATTCTTAATCAGTCAAAAATAATTTGAAATATCTATCATCTTGTAGGCTGCCCGCATCTGGCAACTAGAAGCCACATGCGATGAAAGCGTCATCCTTGCAGTAGCAGCCACAGTGAAAGCAGGGCAGGGACCTGTGAAATCGGGTGAAGAGCAACCAGTCCCTCCCATTACTGTGCACAGGAAAAAAATAGACATTGATGTGGTTAGCTTGTCGGACGAGGACGAGGCACAGGAGGAAGAAGAAGAAGAAGAGGTCGAGGAGGAGCAGGAAGAAGAGGCAGCGGAAGAAGAAGAAGAAGAAGAACCCATTACACGGAGGTCCGTGAAATTATGGAACGATAAAAAATGGAAGCAATCTGTCGATTCAAGAATTATAGACTGTGAGAGGTCAATCAACGACCTCCGTTTAAAGGTTGTTAAGCTGGAATAGGAGAACCATCAAATAAAAGCAAAGGTTCTTCAACTAGAAATGGAGAAACAACAACTGAAGGAATGCTTTTAAACTATGCTAGATAAATGATGAGCTTGCAAAAATATAACGACGAAGCGATGACCCTTCCCTACGAAGCGTCGATGCCTCCATAACTAGCCCGACTTTTCTATAGGAGGCGACAAGGCGGCGGCGCTTCTATATGATGCGTCATCGCTGCGTATATGAAGCGTGAACACTTCTATATGTTAACTATTTTTTAAACATGACCTGATATTTTTATCATATTAAAGGCCTACCGTGTGTTGGAAAGTCTTTTGAGCCTGGCTGGGGATAATCAAACGTATGTCCCCCAACGCCATAGGTCTGCTTCCACCCGAACCCCAGCCCCAACCCCACTCACAGCCCGATCCGAAGCCCAAACCCAAGCCGAATTCCAAGTCCAAGCCCCAGCCGCAGCCCTAACCCAAGCCCAAGCCCAAGCCCAAGACAAAGTCCAAGTCCAACCCGCAGCTTAAAACCTAGCCCAAGACCCAACCCAAACCACAACCCAAACCCTAGCCCAAGCCCTAGCCCAAAATCCAGCCGAAGACCCAACCCAAGCCTCATCACATGCCGAAACAGAAGCCCCAGCCCAAAGGCCCATCCCAATCCCCAGCCCAAGACCCACCCTAAGGCCCAGTCCAAACTCTAGCCCAACCCAAAGCCCAAGCCCCAGACCCAGCCCCAACCACATTCAGGCTCCGCGCCCCACCCAAATCCCATACTCCCTCCCAAACGGAACCCCTTACCCAATCAAAAGTCAAGCCTCCACCACCACCATGGTCCACCCAACCTCCTACAAAGGAGAAACCCCAACAACAACCACCATCTCTGCCTCCACCACCACCATCGCCTACTGCGTCTCATGAGCCTGAGAAGCCCCTTACGCAACCATGAACAGAGGAGGGGTCTTCTGTGGGAGAAGAAGAAAAAGTGGAGGGCTAACTCCCATTATCTTTCAGGAGAAGTGAGAGGACCTGGGCTAAAGGCCTCACGATTCCTCCCTCGCAAACTCACTCCAAAAGAAAGGGAGAGCTGGTTTCCCAAACTAGCAAAAAGAAGGCCAGAACGGAGGAAGCGATGGTTTTATCGGCCGCTGATGCACCAACTCAGGCATATATGAATGTTATTTGGAAAATGTCTAACATATGTAACGAGTAAGTATAGTCCCTCCATATAACTTTTAACATGCCTTTTGAAGCGTCAACGCGTCGTTGTCGAAGCATCGTAACCTTTACGTAAGAGAGTCAGTGCTTTGTAAAATGAGCGCTAACACGTCTACTCTGAAGCGCTAGAGATTGATCTACTTATGTTTTAATTTGAAGTTAGGACTCTCATCTCGACCGTTGGGTACCAGCGTATTATGGTTGAGTTGATCTGGTGCCTGTGATTCAAGCAGGAAATAGAAGACCCAGTAAGTATTAATCCCTATTCAACCCTGACGCTTCCCTGATTCTATATTGATATTTACACTTTCATATGTAGATAATGGCCATGTACTTTAAGGTCATCGACAAGCGGGAAGACATTCAGAAAAAGAGGAAGAAGACTTTCCGATGGCCTCTGTTGCACTGAACTGCATGAAAACTGATTTTATAGATTTTGAGAATTACATTAGAGAGCATGGTCAACATGCACCCCCCACCATGGCGGGATGGAGCAAAGACAACGCCCATTCATTTTTCACGCAGCAGAACACGATGCCTTTGGAGCGTTTCCTGATAAATAAAAATCGTGCCTTGAAAGCGATGGACTGTGGCAAAAATTTTATCCCGATTCACATCGACAAGTCAAGACATTGGGCGCTTGCTGTGGTGACCCTCTCAGCTCATAGTATCGATGTCCTTGACCTCGTCCCAGATCTTTCTCCGAGAGAGAAATTTGTTGAGCAGATAAGGACACTGGTAAGCTACGATAAAAATCTCTAAAAGGTAATGCCGAAATCCGCTCTTGGCATTATCTCTAATTGGCGCGTTTAATATGGGGCGTAATCGCTTTTATAATTAAGCGTCACCTTATTGACAATGGAGTCAAGCTTTTAAAATGGGGCGTTAGCGCTTCCAAAACGGGTTGTCAGTGCATTGATAGTTTGTTGTCAGCACTTTCATAAAGAAGCGTCAGTGCTTTATAGTTGGAGCGACATCACTTCCAAACTGGGGCGTCAACGCTTCTAAAATGGGTCGTCAGCGCTTTCGCAAGGGAGCTTCCGCGCTATATTGTTTGTCAACACTTGTGTAACTGATATTTTGCTTTTTTTCTATTAACAGATGCATTGCCTCCTAGCCCTGTTTCATATGCACGGTGCCCCAACTTCTATTTTTGACAAATGGCCTTGGGACAGTAAGGCTGTCCACGCGTCGATCCAAAAAAATGATACTAACTGCGGGGTTTTCATGATGAAATACGTAGATTATTTAAGAAGGGAACTCCAGCCAGATTTCAAGGCGGAAGACATCGAAACATTCAGGGCGGAGATTGGGCATGCCATCTATACACACAATGAAGAGAATTGGGATGCCAGTGATGATATGGATTTTCCTTTATAAAATTTTTATTTTATATAAATGTGCATTCACATTTGTTGACATACATAGCATTGTACTAAAAATTATATGTACATAGGATTTGTTGAAATACACATTTGTTGACTTACATAGGATAGATATACAAATACAGATTCTAATATTTAGAAGCAATGACGCTTCTATTTAGAAGCGCTATTGCTAACATCAAGCAGCGACGCGCTATGTAATGAAGTTCTTGGAAGCGATGTCATATACTTCCCATCTTTGGGAGGGTAAGGGTAGGTGAAGATGGGGAAGAGGGTGGCAAGTTACGATGGGGTGTAGGGCGAGAGGGGGATGTGGTAGACGACTCAGCGTCGTTGAGAATATGCCGTTGTTGGCGAATCTGCCTCTCCTTCTTGGCCAAAATCGCTTCAAGCGCGTCCTTCTGCCATTAAATCAACCACTTCTACTTGGCCGAAAGCACGCGTATCTCATCCTTTTCCTTTTTGATAAGACGATCAAATGTTTCACTTATCTCGGACTAGCTAGGTTGTCCCGCCATAGTTTAGGGTCTACAACAAGGGGATTTAGAGACGGAGGGCAAAAGAAAGGATGTGGTCAAATGAATAAATGGCCGTACTGTAAAACAAATTATTATTTGGTTGGAATACGAAAAGATGCTGCTTCTGAAATGCCTCGAAAAGATTGCGCGGAAAGTAATAAATAATGTTGGAACAGCCGTTGCAATAAATAATGTTGGAAAAGAATGCGTGAAAATATAACACAGTGCATAATTTCAATGTTCTCAAAATTCGTAATAAACGAAAAATCGCTTAGGTCAAGTAGCATCACTGCCCGTTATGAAAGCGATGACACTTCGAATTAGAAGCCATGAAGCTAAAAATAGATGCGATGACGCTTCTACAATCGTCTCACTGAAGCACTGACGCTTAAAAAATAAGCGCCATTGGTAGCATATTACAGCGGGGTGCTTCTTAGCGTAATTCGAGAGAACTTCGTGGAATACGCTACTTACGTCCTTCTGCCATTGAATTAGCCTCTTCTTCTTGGTCGTGCCTAGTTTTTTCCTAGGTTTATCATTAATGTAGCAAGCAGAATATTAAGACCTACTTTTTTAGTAGCGATAACGCTCGAGATTAGTAATAAACGAAATGCCACTTACAGCAAGAAGAGAGCTCGCAATCAAGCGAAGCACCGACGCTTCAATTAACAGCGATAATACTTCCATTTAGAAGCGACGATGCTTCTAATTAAGTCTAACGCTTCAACTTAGCTTATTTGCAGACATGTTATTTTCTTATTATTCTTGCCAATCTCTTCATATGCACTGAGGACAAAGTTATACCAAAAGTTATAGATTTAAAACAATCGCAACAAAAAATACATACGGATTTTTATATTTAGAAGCAATGATGCCTCTATGTAGAGGCGATGTCACTTCTAATGGTAAGTGTCATTGCTAACATTAAACAGTGACGCGCTATATAATGAAGTTCTTGGAAGCGATGACACTATCATCTAAAGAAGATGATGCTTCGGGAAACAACTTAATTGAGCGCTGACACTTCTATAGAGGCTGGTGGAATATGCAGTGAAGAGCCACAGCAATAAATAATGTTTGAAAAGACTGTGTGAAAAGACAACACCGTCCACAATTTTAAAGTCATCGAAAATCATAATAAATGAAAAGTCGCTTAGGTAAAGAAGTGTCCCTGCCCTTAGATTAAGCGACTACGCTTTGAATTTGAAGCAATGATGCTTCCACCATCGTCTGTTTGGGTATCCTCAAACAGTGACCCGCTTCTTATCAGTATTTGACAGAGCTTCGGTGAATACGCTACCTACCTCCGACCCTCAAAATTTATTTTGAGGTGACGTTTCAAACTCTAGCCTTTTTCCCTATAAAGCCATTGCTTGTCACAAACCCTTCCCATTCTAAACTCATCCTCTTTCTCCGTCTCCAACCCCAACCCTAACCCTAACCCCATGTCGGAAGTACCAGACCATGACGAGCTAAGCAGAAGGCTTGATCAAATCCTTGAAATGCAAAGGGCCGAGCTTCTGGCTGTAATAAGAAGATTAGAAAAGTTGAAGCATAAATAGCCATTCCAGACGCTGGATCGTCTACCGAGACCCTCCGACCCTTCTTTTCAACTTCTCACCTTCCCCCACTTTTTCACAATCTCACCATCAAATTTCTTCCTCACTGCGAGTTCCTCTACTACCTTTGGGCTATTTCCTTCTTTCTAAAATCTTTACGCTCTGTAGTAAAAACTTCAAAAGCTTGAGATGGTCTTCAGAGCCTCCAAAGGATGCTACGTTGACTCTTCGAACTTCAAGCGATGACGCTATAAATAAGAAGTGAAAATGCTTCCATAAGATGTAATGACACTTGTAATTGGAGGTGGACTTCAACTTAGGAGCATTATTATTGTCGGCATGATTATTAGGGCTTCAACATAAGATGTAATGACACATCCTTTATGTAATCAGCTGCTTTGTTAATCTCTGTAAATATTAACTTCCATATTAATAAAGAATTTCATTTTGTGTATCATCTCAAAAGTTATAGATTTATAAATATACTATAACGATTGAATTAAAAGCGATGACGCTTCGAGTTATAAGCGATGATGCTTCCAATTAGAAGCGACGACACTTCTTATTAAGGCTAGCGATTCGACTTAGCAGCATTATTATTAGTAGCATGATTATTAGGGCTACCAGCACATCGAAAAGCATAGATGGTATTAATTTAAATGACAAAAGCAGAGATTGTATTAATGTATTTCATATTTAAAAAAAAAAAAAGAACAACAAACTGTACAAGGCAAAAAAAAGAAAACATAGGAAAGAGGAAGGAGAGACATCAGCAAAGCAGCCTGAGAAGCCATCATTTAGGGGTAGACTACTCCCCCTCAAACTTGGCAGAAATGTCATCAATAGTGACAGAAATATGTTCAATCTCATCCTCCAACCTTTGAAACCGGGCCTGCATCTCAACCAGAAGCGCAAGCTGTTGTTCCAGAACATCCGCCTTCGAACATTCAATAATACGATCGAGGAATCTAAAGCCTTGGAGATTTTTAGAGTTAGTTTTTTCCGCCATGGTGGAGGGGGTTACCGGTTCAAGGGGAGCGCAAACCTTATACAAAAGAAGAAATTTGGAAACATCAAACTATTACTAAAATATAGAATATAAAATGGAATATAGAATATCAGTGCGAGATATCAAATTTTTAAATAGTCTATATCGACTTCACAGACAATCGATATCGACTTCGAACATAGTCGATATCAACCTCTTACCCAATCGAATTTCCAATGGTGGGCCTATGAGATGCTGCCAGAAATCTCAAAATCACAGTGAAGACTTTCATCCTCATTTGCGCCTTATCATCCCATTTCATTCAACAATCGTGGGAAAGGGTTCTTCAGGCCCGTTCTGTCAAGTGAGATTTCTGACAGCATCTCATAGGCCCACCATTGGAGTACACAAATGCAGTCATAAATATTATATGGCTTAATGTTTATGGTAAACAGGAATAATTTGAAAAGTCAGATGGCTATTTATTACCATGGGGGTAATTTCGGCATTTCGTAAAGGTGGGTGACGGCTAGGCTTTAGCTGGTCAGTTTGGGGAAAATATAGGGTCTCTGACCGAAAAGGTCTATCTGACAAATAAGGTATTTTTTTATTGGTCGGAGATGCTGCCACTAGTAACGCAGCAATAAATAATGTTTGAAAAGACTGCACAAAAAGATAACATCGTTTACAATTTCAAAGTCCTCGAAATTTGTAATAAACAAAAAGACGCTTAGGTAAAGAAGCGTCCCCGCCCTTAATTGAAGTGACGACGCTTCGTAATTGAATTCGAAGAGATGCCACTTCGACCATCATCTATTTTTGTAAAGGCGATACGCTACCTGCCACCGGCCCACTTCTTATCGGTATTCGAGAGAGCTTGGGGGAATATGCTACCTGCCATCGACCCATGAAAAGCAGAGATTGTATTAATTTATTCATATATTAAAAAAATGAACAACAAACTGTATAATTAAGAAATGTTGTTCTAATTTAAAGGCGATAACGTTCAACTCATGAGCGTTAACACTTTAATTTAGAAGCGTAGACGCTTTAATAAACGTTCTATTTGAGCGCTGACGCTTGTAACATGAAGCGTATTCGCTCTTTGTGGCCCCGTCAGCGCCTCACTTCGTTATGAGTTGGTTTTTATTGGATAGCTTAGTGCCTGAGACGGAAGTCTAAACTGAGCTTTGTATTGGAATATAAACAACACAGAGAGATGGCTTGTCGAACTGAAGTCGGTAAATTTTTTTTAATATACGAGATTTATTTACAAGATATATTGTTAATCTCCCAAAAGTTACACTTCAATTAAGGTGTTAGTGCTTTGATAATGAGGCATCAACGATATGATAATGAGGCGTCAGCGCTTCAAGCTAGAGGCATTATTATTACCGGCATGATTATTAGGATACTTGCATATGAAGCAGCATGATTAAGGCATTTTTATATTTTTCTGAGATATAAGACATTTTTATTGGGATACGAAAAGCCATTGAAATAATTAATGTTAGATAAGATCAGGCGAAAATACAAATAAAATAACCATTTGAAGCTCCTCGAGAATCATTTTTACTGGGTGGTATACGAACAGTCACTGCAATAAATTATGTTTGAAAAAACAACACAGTCTACAATTTTCAAGTCCTCGAAATTCCTAATAAAAGAAACCCCGCTTAGGTCAAGAAGAGTCACCTCTCGTGATTGAAGTGATGATGCTTCGAATTAGAAGCGATGACCCTCGAAATTCATTTCGAAGTGACGCTTCAAACCCTAGCCGTTTTCCCTATAAAGCCATGTTCTGTCATAAACTCTTCTCATTCAAAACTCATCTTCTTTCTCCGTCTCCTAGCCCTAACCCCATGGCGAAAGAACCAGACCATGAAGAACTAAGTAGAAGGCTTGATCGAATCCTTGAAATGCAAAGAGCCGAACTTCTGGCTGTAACAAAGAGATTAGAAAAGTTGAAGCGCCAACGACCCATTCCAGACGTTGAATCCTCTACCGAGACACCTTGTTGCCATAAACCTCATCCCAAACTGACCCTTTTTTCCAACTCTCACCTTCCCTCATTTTTTCACGATGTCACCAACCTCACCATCGAACGTTCTGTCATTTGTGTGACTTCCTCTACCAGGATGGTTGGTTGGAAATTTATAACAAGAGGGAGCCATCTCTCTTGATGGAGCCAAAATTGTAAGACCTCTTCCTTGTTCCTCCCTTGATTCTCTTTCCTTAACCTATCCTCCTCCTTAGCCTACTCGTCTCCACTTTCTCGGCGTATCTTTGGTTGTAGGTCGTCGAAAGTGTAATCCTTACTCCTACGAATCCTTGCAATCACCTCATTAATGGCTGAATGGGGAGTCAACTCTCTTCACCGAGAAAAAAATGGAAAAGGCTCCGATACAGATCTCCATCGTAAACCTTACCTCTTGAGGAATATTGTAATATATGAAGAATCTCTTGGGAATGACATTAAATTTAGAATGAACGTTTATCTTTAATGTAATCAGTTAATTGGTTATTCTCAGTAAATGTTTCTTTTAATATTAATAGAAATTTTATTTTTCTGTGTATTTATTTTCTTTTTCTATTATTTTCTGTATAAATTTTGGGGTATCTCGTGGTTTGTTTATGTTTTGTGTAATACAAACGTAGCTCCATAGTCAATGAAGCTACAACGCCATGATTATTAGCACCGATGAAATAAATATAAAGCGCGCTAAAAATTAAGTCCTGCTTTTTTAGTGTGATACGAAAGCCGCTGCAATAAATAATATTTTGGAAAAAAACTGCACGAAAATATAACACACTCCACAATTTCAAACTCCTCAAGATTCGTATTAAAAAAAATGTCTTCTAAATTAAGCGTTGACGCTTCAATTTAAAGGTAATTATGGTTTGATTGAGGTGCATTATCGCTTCATGTTAGATGCGATGACGCCTCAAAATGAAGTGAGCTGAATATTAAGGCCTGGTTTTTTATTAGCGATAATGGTCATAATTTTTCATAAATGATAACGCTCAGGATTCATTAAATAGACTGTTGTAGTGCACTGCTGCTTCATATTTATTGCATACAGCTGTTCGTTCTCCAAGCAGCGTGTCATCACTTCTAAACGACGCGTCAATCGGGTTTGGATTTTCGTGGGGTGTGCTGTCTTTTCCTGTGGACTTCGGCTCAACATGTCATCTCCCTGTGTTGTTCGTATTCTAATACAAAGCTCCGTATTTGTGTCCCAGTAAAAATGCCTTTTAGCCTTCTGTCAATTTAACCTTCACTTAATATTCATCTCAAATCATTTTGACGTGTCATCGCTTCAGTTAATGAGCGAAGACTCTTCGAACATGAAGCACCGACACTTCCTAATAAAGCGATGAAGCTTCATTTTTAAAGCAATGATGCTTCTTTTTGAAACGATGATGCTTTCATGTGTAAGCGATAATGCTACGATAGCACCATGATTATTTGATGTTACTCTTAATTTCATTTCTCATTCTTAATTTTGCCTTTTTCCTTCTATGGTGGTATGTGTCATATCGCACAAAAAAAGATGCTACGTGTTAATACCCTGACGATGGTAATAAATGATGTATGGTCGGGGGTCGCTTCACAAGGAATGGTGGTACGTGTCATATTGCAAAAATTTAAACAGTGATGACGCTTCGATATAAAAGCGATGATGCTTCCATTTAGAAGCGATGTCGCATCGTATTTGAAGCGTCCAAATATTAAGTTTAGTTGAGGCACTGTCGCTTCTAACAGTAAGAAGACATGAATATTAGGGATAGCACAACATTTTAACCAAGCAGCATGAATATTAAGGCCTACTTTTTTATTAGCGACCTTACTAGCAAAATATTAAGGCCTACTTTTTTATTAGCGATAACGCTCGGGATTAGTAGTAAATGCTCGCCCAACAACTGAATTGTGGACGCTTCAATTGCCACTTCCATTTAGAAGCGACGACGCTTCTAATTAATACTAGGGCTCCAACTTAGCGGCATTATTATTAGCAGCATAATTATTAGGGCTACCAGGACATCAAAAAGCAGAGATTATATTAATTTAAATGACAAAAGCAGAGATTGTATTAATATATGTCATTTATTAAAAAATAGAACAACAATCTATACAAGAAGCGTTAACACCGCCTAAATTTAAGCGTTGACGCTTCAATTAATAAACGATGACGGTTCCACTCAGGAGCATTAACACTTCAATTTAAAAGTATTGATGCTTTAATAAACTCTAATTTGAGCACTTGTAACTTGAATCGCAGTTGCTCTTTGTGGCGAAAAAAAACTGGACGAAAAGATAACACACTCCATAATTTCAAACTCCCCGAGATTCGTAATAAATGAAACGCTTCAATTTACAATGCGATGACACTTCAATTTAAATGTGATGACGATTCGACTTCAGAGCATTAACGCTTCAATTTAGAAGCATTGACACTTTAATAAAAGTCTAATTTGAGCGCTGACGCTTGTAACTTGAAGTGCAGTCGCTCTTTGCGATCGCGTCAGCGCTTCGTCATAAGTCAATTTTTATTGGATAGATGAGACAGAAGTCTAAATGACACTTTGTATTGGAATACGAACAATACAGGGAGATGACGTGTCAAACCGAAGTCTGCGAGAACAGACAGCACATGTCTTAAAAATCATAACGCGACTTACACGTTGTTTAGAAGCGATGACACGCCGTTTGGAATACTAACAGTTGTATGCAACAAATATGAAGCGGTAGGCAGTGCACCACAACAGTCAATTTTATTGAGGTTGCATGAAAAAATTGCTATTGAAACTCAAAGCGTCCACTCATTTTCTTCTTCAGTATCTCCTTGGATTATCATATCATCTTCCTAAGACCAAGGTGAAATGCTTCTCACTGGTTTGCGCAGGAGCCACCTTCTTGCTCGTCAGCGTTGTATCAATTCATACAATTGTTCGGTTGTCAACATCCTCGACTACATCGAACTGGTTGTCATCCTGAATGATCCTCCACTTCTTCCTCTTCCACCACAACCACAACTGCCACCACCTTCTCCAATGATCCTTGTGATGATCTCATCAAGGGCTGAATCAGTGTCCGTTAGATCGTCCAATACATCACCTTCCTTCATTATCTATCCTTCTTACCCTTGCTCCTCCCTTTCTCCGATGATGCTCCTCTCCTCGTTCTCTTTCCTACTTACCCTTGCACGCCAGCTGCTCCTTCCCTTCTTTATCTTTCCTGCTTGCCCTTCCTCAATTCTTTCACTTCCTCTTCAACCTCTGACTCAACTTCTTCATCTCCACTGTCTCGGCATATATTTTGTGGTATTTGGTCGATAGGGTAATTCTTGCTCCTACGGATCCTTGTAATGACCTCATCAAGGGCTGAATCAGGGTCCGCTAGATCGTCCAATGCCTCACCTCCCTTCATTATATTTTGTTCTTACCCTTGCTCCTCCCTTTCTCCGACGGATCCATGCGATGACCTCATCCCTTCATTCCCTTCTCCTTCATGACGCCTCGGCCTCAACCTCCTCGTCTCCACTGTCTCGGCTCACTTTGGATTTAAATGCACCATTTTTTCTCTTTCAAATGCCTCCATGGAATAAGAGGAAGGTGGATGCACTAGTACTAAAGCCTACTTTCAAAAGTTTTATAGGAAAAGTATTGAATCTTCAAGAAGACCTTTGTCGTACGGATGGTTGTGGCGACCTCATCATGTGCTGAATTAGGGTCCGCTAGATCGTCCAATATATTAGAACCATAATGAATATCATCAGACCCATTTATGATAAATAGACAGTGTAAAGAAAAAAGTTGTAAAGAAATAATTTTGATTTGTGAATGAAACCTTCGAATGCATGCAAATATTTTTTTTCATCTTATTTTATTTAGTGAGGTCACAAGTAGTCCAACGGAAGCGCAAGAGCTATTCATAAGAAGTGATTGCATCATGAATAATAGGGCTAGCGCTTCGATGTTGTACCTTGAGGGCATTGAATATTAGTGGTAGCTTATGCAGAGATTGTATTGATATGAACAATAAATTTTGTGCTGGTAGATTTAATATATGAATACAATAATACTACTACGTCGAAGTGCTAGACCTAAATAGAAGTGTCATCGTGTTTAATTGAAAGCGCCATCACCTCTAATTGAAGCGACGACTCTTCGATCGTCATTTCGGTTGATGGCCAGATCTCTTCTTGACCTAAGCGGGATTTTGTTTATTATAAATCCCGATCATTATCTCTAATAAATAAGCAACCCTTAATATTCAGATTGATTCATTTTGAACCGTCATTGCTTCTAATTCGAAGCATTACCAATTGTAACTCTAACATTATCGTTATCGCATAGAAGCGATAACGCTTCTCATCTAAAGCAATGCTGCGTCCAATATCAATTGATGACTCTTCAAATTAGTGAGCGACGACGCTTCAAATAAGAATCGATGAAGTGTCTAATTTACAATGACGATGCTTCAAACATAAGCGATGACGCTCCAGATGAGAAGCGAAAGGATATGGTCAAAAGATTAAATTGACAGAATGTTAAAAGGCGTATTCATATTTTCTAAGAAAATTATTTTTTTATTGTGATACTAGCAATAATTAATTTTTAATAAGATGGGACACAAATATAAAATAATCCGCTTCGAATTAGAAGCGATGACTCTTTGAATTAGACGCGATGACACTGGTAAGCTACACTAGAATTCTCTAAAAAGTAACGTCGGAATTGCTTATCGCTCTTAGCGTTATCTCTAATGCGCTATTTAATATGCCGCGTAATCGCTTTTATAATTGAGCATCACCGCATTGACAATGGTGTCAATGCTAACGCTTTTAAAATGGGGCATCAGCGCCTCCAAAATGGGTCATTAGTGCAATGGCATTTTACTGTCAGCGCTTTCACAATGAAGCATCAGCGTTTTGAAATTGAAGTGATAATGCTTTCTATATGGGGCGTCCACGCTTCCAAAATGGGTCGTCATGAATATTAGGGCAAGCTGAGGCGCTTTCCCATAGTCAATGAAGCCACAACGCCCTGAATATTAAGGCCAGATCTTGGACCAAATGGCATGAACGTTAAGGCTAGTTGAGGCGCTTTCCCTTCTAACTACGCGGTAAATAAAAGAAAGGATATGGTCAAAAGATTAAATTGATGACACTTCATATTAGAAGCAATGACGCGCCGAATATCAAGTGATGACGCTTCATATTAGAAGCGATGATGTTTAAAATTGGAAGCGATAACGCTTTCTATATAAAGCGATAAAGCTTGTAATTAGAGATAGCGCTTTAACCTAGAGGCATTATTATTTCTGAAATGCGAAAAGGGTTTTTCATAATTTTTGAGAAAAAAGGCATTTTTATTGATATACGAGAAATAATTAATGTTAGATAAGTCCGCGCAAAAATACAACACAATCCACTTCGAATAAGAAGAGATGACACGTCGAATTTACATAGATGACACTTCCAACGAAAGCAATGATGCTCCAAATGAGAAGCGAAAGGATATGGTCAAAAGATAAAACTGACAGAATGCTAATACGCATTTTCAAATTTCTAAGAATTTTTTTTTATTGTGATATGAGCAACAATTAATGTTAGATTAAACGGTGCGATATAGGGATTTTACGCCTCATATTTACAAGCAATACCGCTTCGAATTAGAAGCGATGACGCTTCGAATTTACAGCAATGATGCTTCGAAAGCACAGATTGTATTAATTTAAATGATAAAAGTAGAGTTTGTATTAATGTATTCATATATTTTTAAAAAATATACAACAAAATTTATTGGGATACGAATAGCCGCTGGAATAATTAGTGTTGGATAAGATCAGGCGAAAATAAAATAAAATCTACAATTTGAAACTCCTCGAGAATCATTTTAGATACATGGAGATGACGTGTCAAAAAGAAGTCCGTGGGAAAAAGACAACACAACCTCGAAAATCGTAACGTCACTGGCACGCCACTTAGAAGCGATGGCATGCCACTTGGAATACAAACAGTCACTACAATAAATTATGTTGAAAAAGACTGCACAAAAGGAGCGCTGCTTACCTTAAGAAGCGTCTCCTTCCATAATTGAGGTGATGATGCAGCAAATTAGAAGCGATGGCACTTCTACGATCGGCTTACTGATGCACTGACACCCAAATTAGAAGCGATGTCGCTTCTATAATTGGCTTATCTGCCACCAATTGATATTTATTTCGAAGTTACGTTTCAAACCGTAGTATTTTCCCTATAAATCCACGTCCCATCACAATCCCTATAAAGCCACGTCCCGTCCCGTCCATGGCCGAAGAAGACAAGAATCGCATAAAAAAATTTCCACTTCCCAACTACCCAAGCTTTAATACCTACACCTCGATATTCAATTCGATGTGTCGGTTTAGAACCGTTCCGTTCCCTATAAAATCAGACCTTCACCATTCCAAGCACCAATCTCTTTCGTCTTCCTAAGATCCATAACCATAAACCCTATGACGTATGCGCATCACCCAAGTGATTTCAGCAAGAGACTTGACAGAATCCTGGAAAAATATAGAGCCGAACTCCTGGTTGCACTCCAGAAAGTAGAATATTTGAAGCGCCAGCTACCTATACCTGATGCCGAATCATCCACCGAAACTAGCCTTCCCCCTAAACTTAACCGCTAACCGAACCATAAACCAAGAACCCATCTTCCCTCACTTCCTAATTTCCAAGGTAATCCTCTATCCCAAGGGTAGTAGTGAAGATGCTAGATAAAGAAGGGCATAGAGGAGTGTTCGATAGCTCTTGGAGTAGCGATCCTTTCTCCTCCCTTTCTCTGAAATGCTCCTCCCTTCATTCCCTTCTCCTTCTTACGCCTCATCCTCAAACTCCTCATCTCCACTGTCTTGGCCCACTTTGGATTTAGATGACACGTGGTTTCTAATCCTTTCAAATGCCTACATGGAAAAAGAAGGTAGATGCACTAGTACTAAAGCCTACATTCAAAATTTTCATAGGAAAAGTATTGACCTTGCTCCTACGGATGCTTGCGGCGACCTCATCAAGGGCTGAATCAGGGTCCTCTATAACCATCATGGATTTTATGAGACCCATTTACGATAAATTTAGATAGTGTAAAAAAAGATGTCTAAAGAAAGACGATGTAAAGAAATAGTTTTTAGTTATGAATGCCTCCAACGAATGCATAATTTATAATTTTTCTTTATTTCATCTTATTTTATTCAGTGATGGTACAAGTAGTTCAATGCAAGCGCTACCAATATTAATAAGAAGCGACAACGCCCTGAATATTAGTGTAAGCACTTCGAAATGTGCTTTAGGCCCCTGACTGTTCGACTTAGGAAATTTAACGCTTCAATTTTGAAATGTTGACGCTTTAATGAAAGTGTACTTTGAGTGCTGACGCATGTAACTTGAAGCATAGTCGCTATTTGTCGTGGCGTCAGCACTTCGTAATGAAGTGTAAGTGTCAACTTACACTTCTACTACGGAATCCTCGATTAAGAAGCGATTTGGAAGCGATAACGTGTCGATTTGAAAGTGACGACGCGTCTTACATATTTATAAATGATCTCCATCATCTGATTCTACCAAGTCAATGTGTTTGATTGTGGATGAATATTAAGGCTCCGAGTTAAAAGCATTCGATCGTGGGTGATTCTACCAAGTCAAAGATTTGGTAGGTGAATATTAAGGCTCTGATTTAAAAGCGATAACGCTTCGAATTAGAAGTGATGACGCTTCAAAATGAAGGGAGTTGAATATTAAGGCTTGCTTTTTTATTAGCGATATCGCCCGGGATTAGTAATAAACGAAATGCCACTTAAGGGCTGAATCAGGGTCCGCTAGATCGTCCAATGCATCAGAACCATCATGAATTTTATGAGACCCATTTACGATAAATGCAGACAATGTAAAGAAAGATGTGTAAAGAAAGACGATGTAAAGAAATAGTTTTGAGTTATGAATACCTCCTTCGAATGCATGATTTGTAAAAAAAAATTATTTCATCTTTATTTTATTCAGTGACGGTACAAGTAGTCTAACGCAAGCGTAAAGAAAGTATAAAGAAAGATGTGTAAAGAAATAAGATGGAAAGAAATAGTTTTGAGTCTTTGGAATTAATCCTTCGAATGCATGATTTGTAATTTTTTTTTTTATTTCATCTAATTTTAGTTACTAATCTCACAAGTAGTCCAACGGAAGCGCTAGCGCTATTAATAAGAAGCGACTCTGCCCTGAATGATAGATTGTATTACCTTAAAGGACAAAAGTAGAGATTGTATTAACGGAAGGCAAAAGAAAAGATATGGCCAAAAGATTCAACTGACGGGGGGCTGGTAGACTAGCCATAATAATCATGCCGCTAATAATAATATTGCCAAGTTGATCACTAGCCCTAAGTAGAAGTATCATCGCTTGTAAATAGAAGTTTTATCCCCTCTTTTTGACAAAAGTAGGGTTTCATTTATTTCTAATCCCGAGCGTTATCTCTAATAAAAAAAGTAGGCCTTAATATTCAGCTCGAATAATTTTGACGTGCCATCGCTTCTAATTCGAAGCGTTACCGATTGTAACTCGAGCGTTAACACCTCAAAACCGAATATTAGTGGTAGCTGAGTCAGAGAATGTATTGATATGAACGATAAAATTTGTGCGATGTTCAAATAAATTTTATGGAATTATCTTGAGAAGTTGGAATTATCCCTCTGCATGAAATTAAATGAAAGTGTGTGTATTCATATAAACTGAGACTAATTACAGAACTTCACTACACAAGGAAGAGAAGAAAATTTGTCGATAAAGGGAATTTGGAGACAGAAGACAAAAAAGAAAGGTTATGGAATATTCTATTGTATTGGAATACAATAGGCCGAACGCGGCTGCACTAATGATATAAGTGCCGACACTTCAGTTAATGAGCGATGACGCTTCGAACATGAAGCGTCGATGCTTCCTAATAAAGCGATGAAGTTTCTTTTTTACAGCGATGATGCTTCTTTTTGAAACAATGACGCTTTCATGTGTAAGCGATAATGCTACGATAACACCATAATTATTTCATGTTATTCTTAATTTTGCTTCCCATTCTTAAATTCACCTTTTTCCCTATAAGGTGGTACGTGTCATATCACACAAAAAAGAAGCTGCGTGTTAATACCTTGACGATGGTAATAAATGACATATGGTGGGGCATCGCTTCGCATAGAAAGGTGGTACGTGTCAGACTCATATTGCACTAATCAAAATAGCAATGACGCCTCGGTATAGAAGCGATGACGCTTCCATTTAGAAGCGATGGGGCATCGTGTTTGAAGCATCCTAATATTAAGGTTAGCTGAGGCACAACCGCTTTTAATATTAAGATGACATGAATATTAGGGATAGCGCAGCATTTCAACCAAGCGGCATGAATATTAGGGCTAGCTGAAGCGCTGCCGCTTCAAACATTAAGCGACATGCAACCCTTACTAGAACAAGAAAACAGCATAGATGAAATCATATAAACGAGCAAGTAAAAAAATAAATAAATGCATTTGTAACGAGAAAAGCTCCGCGATGCCCATCTCCATTCCATTTAAACGAAAACTTATGAGATTTAAATCATATAAACGAAAGATATTTTTTTCTTATAAAGTAGTACTTACAAAGATACACAGTAAAAGAAAGAAGAAGAAAACCTAAGAAAAACCTAGAGAGACAGACAAACACCAACACAACTCAGCCACCTGACTCACATCAAGAGGGTGGAGAAGTAGACGACTCCCCCTTCGGACTCATCGTAATTCGCACAGTCACTCCACCAACCTGAGAGAAAATAATTCAATTGCAGCCATCAAGGGTTCAATCACGTCCATCAAACTTTAAAAAGTCCTTTTCTTTTGAGCGAGAAGGGCAAGAAGGGCGAGATGTTCCTCAATATCTCTTGTCGTCGAACTTAGAAGTATTCGATCAAGAAAACTAAACGCTTTTGAAATCTCGGATGAAAAGTTGACTTGCTCTGCCATGGTGAAGGGGATTTGGTTTGGGGATGGAGGCCAAAGAAAGGATATGGAGTGAAGATGACAGTGACGGAAGGCTAAACGACATTTTTTTGGAGATATAAAGAGCCGTAACAATAAATGTTGGAAAATACTACCCGAAAAAATAACACTCAACACACTCCACGATTTGAAATCCTCAAAATTCAGAAAAAAAGAAACGCCGCTTAACGTCAAGAAGCATCATCACGAGTAATTGAAGCACTGACGCTTCTTATTAGAAGTTATGACGCGTCGATTCTTTGGCAATGTCGCTTCTAATGATAAGCGCCATTGGTAATAATAAAAAGCAGTGCGCTTCTTATCGTATTTCGAGAGAAGTTCGTAGAATATGCACAACCAATATAATAAATAAGAAGTGCAAATATTTATGAAATCCCTCTGTGGCAGCAGTGTACCTAACCTACAACAATCTATTCAATGAAGTTGCATGACAAATCGCTATTTAAAGGGCATCATAGCGCCCATTTTTTCTCATCTTGTGTATCTCCTTGGATTATCATTTCATCTTCCTCAGCTCAGACCAAAATTCATCGTAACATTTTGAGGAGCCACCGTATCGCGCATCAGCATTTTATCAGTTCCTACGATGGTTCGGTTATCGACATCCCCGACGACAACGAGCTGGTTGTTATGCCCTACAACGACCATGTGGTTCCCCCTCCCCCAAAAGAAGTTATCGTCATTCCGGACGATGATGACCTTCAAGTTATGTTGCCGGTGCTGGGAGACCCCGAGCCCCTTCTTCTCCCGGCTCCGGAGCCAATGCTTCTTCTCCCGGCTTCAGAGCCAACGCTTCTCTTCCCGGCTTCGGAGCCGATGCTTCTCTTCTCAGCTCCACAGCCGGTTCTTCGTCTTCCACCTCCACCCCAAGCACAACAACCGCCACCATCTCCAACTCAACTTCCTCATCTACCACCGCCGGCATAACAAACTCCTCGCATCAGCCTACACCTCTACCTCCATTTCCGCCACCATTTCCACCGCTACCTCCTCCATTAGCACCTTCTGACCAAGTGCGCGACCTCCTACTACTCGAAGCGTTTACCCTTTTCATAATATTGATTCATTGTCAATCAATTGTAACCCACTTTCCATCGTCCCCTATTATTTTTTGCCCTGTCCAGCGTTCGCAGGCATCACACCCATGTTCAATTTTGACTTAAGCGTTAACAATATAGGAAGATATGTAAATGGGAAGCGACGTCATAGAAATGGGAAGCGGTGTCGCATCAATTAAGAGGCGATGACGCTTCAACTAAGACGCGATGACGCTTGCGGTTTGACAACAAGACCCATTTCTGATAAAGATAGTGTAAAGAAAGACGATGTACAAAAAGTCTGTGTGAAGAAAGACAATGTAAAGAAATTGTGACAGCCCGACGTTTCCCCTTATTGTATATGGGAAAGGCCGTGCCGTCGGATCACCTAACATGATCCTATCATACAAGGGCATCATGTACAAAGTGTTACATTTGCGAAAGCGAATTTAATTAACTCTGATACAAAGAAATATGGCAACAACCGATATTCATTCATCTATCCAAACACAGGAAAATATACCAAATATAAACAAAAGCCATGTATAGCCTTCCACCGATGGCGGCCACCTGCCATCTAAACAATTGAATGAAACCTATACATGAAATATACCAATATCTCAAAACACATCATTTTGCTGAATTATACATGTTTTAAAACAAATCTATCTATCACTCTCCTCACCTATTTAGGAAAGAATTCTTTCGCAGAATCTTCCTCTTCATCTCCCTCGTCCTCCTCCTCCTCAGGCTGGTAGGTAGGATCAACCTCATGCTCAGGGTCCTGAGCAATATCTGCAGCTAAGACATAAAGTCGTAGGATGATCTATCATCAAAGCTCAGTAAGGACAATTAAAATGCTAATTTATATGTTAGATTATCAATTCATGTCTAGATGCAAAATAAAACGCAGCACATTTCATCTTATCTTGGGTCTATTCTAGCATCAATCTATCCTAGCAGCATATAACATAACAAGCAATAAATCATGCAATTATTGTATCATGCTGATTTAATATGAGGAATTACACTGACAAGGAATCATGCGAGATAATTTCAAGGAATCATGTTGAAACAAGACATGTACATGGACAAGAAAATCAAGTAGTAGCGGGATCACTTGTCAAGCTCCCGAGTTAGCGGGATCACTTGGACCGAGACATTAAGCCCCTAAGCGAGGTTAACAGGGTCACTTGACTCAAGAAGTCAATCCCTTGAGCTATGTTAACAAGGTCACTTGACACGAGACTGGTCAAGCCCCTGGGCTAAGTTAGCAGGGTCACTTGGCTCAACCCAAAGCAAGCGAGTATCAAGATGAGACCATGTACGAGATCAAGTATGCAAGAACATCATGCACATATATATCTCAAGTATGCGACATCATGCAATAACTTAAAATCATATCAAAGCTTGCCTAGCATAACTAAGCCTCATATGCTTGTACATAACAAAAACTAAAATACTCAACAATGACATAGCATGTTTATATCCATTTATTCCGCAAAACTGAGCTAATACTTTATCAAAGCTGAATTATCAAAACTGCACGTATCAAATCTGAACTCTAAAGTTGACTATCAAACGAACATAACCAAAACTAACATAGCATGATCATACTATTTATTCAGCAAAACTGAGCTAGCAAATTATCAAAGCTGAACTTTCAAAACTGTCCTATCAAAGCTGAACTCTTAAAGCTGAACTATCAAAGCTAGCATATTCAAAACTGACATAGCATGTTCATACAACTTCATCCTTCTTCAAAACTAACATATCGATTACAAAATCAGATATTACATCGGAACACACACCTCAACACTAACATCTATCACTTGATGAACAGAACTATCATATTCTCTGGTACTAGCATATTCATTCTTAATTTAAACTGAACTGCACTCCTAGTAACTTCTCTATCATCATTCATGCCAAAAACTGATATGCATATAGAATTGATTTATGAATGAAATAGAATTGATTTATAAATGAAATCTTTTGTATGCAAATTAGTAAATCTTTTTTCTTCATAAAATGATGGTCCATGATGTAGACACCCCCATTTCGCCCCTCTCGGAGTATACGAATTCGTTTGGTCAGCCATTGACCTTAACCCTAATGTGGGACCATGCACTGAAACAATAATACATGGCTGAACACAGGCTAAAACAATAGCTCTATGGCTCAGATTCCAACTAGGGAGACTATATACTAAAACAATAGAGTATAGTCAGAATGCAGACTGAAACAATAGTCTTGCATTTTAGACTAGAGGCCATACCCGGACAATCTCGAATTTCGTGCCTAAAATCCCACGCGTAATTTGATTGCACACCAAATCACAAATGCGCAATCAGTCCCCCTTTCAGACCAAACTTTCTTTCCCAGACCATCTCGAAACTCGATCACATGCCTGAAACCAGACGCGTGATCGGATTGAGCGCCCCACCACAGGAGCGTAATTAGCCTACGCTCGACCTAGCCTCATAGTCATTGACCCGAAGTTTCCTCGATTGAGCGCTTAAGAGGGAATGCTTAATTGGATTGAACGTCCCACCACCAGCATGCAATTAGTCCTAACGCTGTTAGCACTAGGAAACTCACTGAGAAAGTCAGTCGATCGCTCACTGAGTCGGTGACCGACCCCAAAGCGATTAAGCACCGAAATATTGGTGCGCAATCCAATTAAACACCTGAAACAGGGCATTTAATTGGAGAAAAATCTATAAAATATTTTTTTCCTAATTCGTCCGAGAGGCTGGCAACTTTTTGGGGAGAGAACGGAACTTTTTGGGATTTTGAAACTAGAGAACTCTGAGGAAAAACCCATAGAGCGACCTAGTCATGATTTCGAGATTCAAGTTTCGAATCTTCGAGATTTCTCTCCGCGGCCCCGACCCTTAGGTAAGGATTTAATCTTTTTAATTCATAACTGTTACTTCTAATCTCTAAATTCTGAAATTCTATTAAGTTTTTATTTTTAGTTTTAGACCATAGCACCCTTTTCGACCGTAATTCTCTACATCTGGTTCTAATTCTCTGCTTCCAGAACCCGTCCTTAATCTAACGGTCCGATACACCGATCCTAGGCTTTAATTCTGTTCTAAAATCTTAATCTTCATCCTATCATTAATTTCTGGTTCTAGGTCTTGGACTCTAGAACCAGTCCTTAATCATACGGTCTAATTTTTTAATTTCGGAATCGAATTCAGTCCTAATATTTTTAATTATAGCTTTAATTCTCTATTTTCATACCGTTAAAATTCCTAAATATAAATTTTAGTCTCTTTAATTCTAGTTTCTCAATTTAATTCATAATCATAATCCCGAACTCGACTCTGAAAAGCCACAAATACTTTTTTAGTCCAAATACCAATCTATTTCCAATTTCAGCCACCTGATTTGCCCAAACGAGCTTACGGAGGGTACTCGGGAATGAGGCCAATCCTCCTTAGCATAGCGAGCCCAACACCCCTTTTTTTAGGATTGTTTAGAATTAATTAACCGTTTTAATTAGTTTTTTCCTATTATGATATAATTGCTTAATCGCATCAATTAGGCTTTAATACCATTATTTAATTGCTTTTATCAGAATTTTCTAGTTCGGTTAATTAATTGCTTTAATCAGAATTTTAGGAAATTTATTTATCATCAGTTAGATTTCGCTATAATTGATTCATAGGTTATGATTCTAGAAAAAATTAATTCCTTTATTTCGATTAGTATTTTAGTAAATTAATTCCTTGCTTTAATTAGAGTTGTAGTGAAAATCTGTCTTTTACTTTAATTCGAGTCTTAGTAGGATTATCATAATTGCTTTAGTTAGAATTTCAGTAAAACCATCATACTTGCCTTAATTAGAATTGCAATCAATAGTATACTTGCTTTACTTAGAATTCTAATACAATTTGCATGCCTGATTCAGTTAGAATTTAATTGGAATTGATATACTTGCGTTCCTAGTACAATTAGGAGACTGATGTCAATTGGACTCTTAATAATATTAAGACACTAAATAAATTAGAATTCTAGTAAGATTAGGACATTAAATTAATTAGACTTCTAATAAGATTAGGAAAATAAGATTGATTTGACTCCCGATAGTATCAGAATACTAGAGTAACTCATTATAATAAATTCACATAATTAAAAATAATGATATAATTGGGAAATCTGAATTAACCAGAGCTACCACGATAACAGAAGAAGATAAAAGGAAAATTAAACTATCTAATTATAAAAAAGAACATTGTTGCTGACATTCACAGGCGAACGATTCAGTAAAGAAGTAACCCACACCCCACTCTAAAGTATGATCATTGACGTGTTGCAGCGCCGATAAATATCTGCAGCTGGCGATCGCAAACAAATTAGGAATCTTCCTAGAAAACCCATTTTAGTTTACTTTCCCTATTCCAAACACCGCATCGCTAGAGTCCACTAGGACAGAATTGGAACCATTGATTCAATGGGGATTGAGAGGAACCTAAAAAAAGCGCGCACCAACAGACTAGCGATCACGATGGGACACTTTTACAAACTCTTTTTTTTAGATAGTTAGTTTTTATTTTACTTCCTTATCTTCTTTCCCATCGTGTCAGTTAGATTCCTTCTTAAATATATGAGCCTTTGTCAAAGACTCGAGATGTCTAGTATACGAAGAGTAAGCTTAGGAGACCCACCATTGTGGGGGTATCATGACAACCCCGCATACGAAGAAGAGCCGTCGTATAATTTCAGCCCACGACAACCTAAGGTTAATATGGCCGGCGAACAAGAAAATTCCTTCTCTACCCTACACGTCGGTAATAATCATAACGGAAGAGAGGGTAGCACTGGATAAAACCTTACTACTCAACAAATCGTAGAGCTCAAAATTCAAAGAATACAAAGGAGAGACGATGACTCTGAGTAATTACTTAAAGGATTGGCCGCTGCATATGAAACCATCAAGTCACGACAGTTCTCAGAAGAACAAGAGCGACAAGAGAGGCCACCTCCTACCCCGAGCACAGTGCCAGCCTACGCCACATCTTTGAGACAACTTGCTCACACATTATTGAACGATGACTCTCTAGACAAGGTTGGCTTGCGGATTGCTCCGAAGGACAACACCATAAAGATCGAAGATCTCTCGAAAATGCTCGACGAGTACATGGCTAAAAGAGGGCGCCCTGGTCACTCATTCGGATTAGACAAATTTTGTCGGGACATCGAATTTAACTTACCCATAGGGTTTAAATCCCCAAAATTCACCAAATATAATGGCACGGGAAATCCGAACCATCACTTGGCCCTCTTTTGTAATAATTATCAACCCATACGCGACAACCAAGGACTTCTCACCCACTATTTCCAACACTCATTAGAAGGAGAGGTTTTAGATTGGTTTGCAAGACTCCCGCTTTATAGGATAGAAACTTTCGATGATCTGGTCGGCCGATTCCTAGACCAATACAAACACTTGATCCAAGAGACGGTCAGTCTCAGCGATCTGATGGCGGCCAAGCAAGGACCAGATGAAGAATTCACTGACTTTGTCGCTCGATTGATATTATTATCGACAACACTAGGGAGCTGCTAAAAAGTGCACTTGTCATAAGCGATTGCCCCGACTTCACTGCACTCCACTCCCGGACATCCTGACTAGCGCGACACATTAAGGGCGGAGATCTCACGTTATCCATAGTCACGTCAAAAGTAGGCTCGTCCAATGAATCGAAATCAAAAAATAATAAGAAAGCCTTAGGAACTGAGCAAGTTAACGCCGTTGTCAACCAGGGACAAAACTCGAATAACGGGAACTTCCAACCGCGAAACTTCGAACAAAATCAAAACTAACAACGGTATACTAACCAAAACTAAGGCGCTAATCAACAAAGATACGCAAACCAAAACCAAGGCCAATACCAAAACAGAAACCCATACCCTAACACCTATCAGAACCAAAACGCGACCCAGAACCGACCGGCCCACACGTCGAATTATAGTAATGTTCCCCCAGAGCAAAACTTTAATCCAGCTAGAGGCCCCTACCAGTCGAGGTGGGAACACTATCCCCCTCTACCTGATACAATTCCCAACCTCTTCCACCTCCTTAACGCTCAAAATCTTCTACGATTCCCGCAAGAAAAACTCCGGCCATGGCCTGCAAATCTAGATTATAGTAAATATTGTGTTTTCTATCAATATGCGGGGCACAACCTAGAAGATTGTTGGGTCCTCAGGGATGTAAGCTATGACATGAACGATCGAAATCAGATCGATTGGGAAGCGCTTAGGAATCCAAACATTAATAACAACCAACCCCAACAAAGTTTAGGGATCATAAATAACCCCATGCCCAACCACAACCAAGGGACACCGGCCCAAGTCACTACCGTGGATCTCCCCAGTCAACCTTCTTTCCAGCCCTCTACTTTAATCACTCGCGTCCAACCCTCTAATACTTTTTCCACCCCTGTGAGAGCTTCCTTACCCCTACACCCCTCAGCCTTGATCACTGGAATCGCCCTGTCGAACCCGCCTCCATACCCGAAATTCACTCAGATACGAGTCCATTCCTTTAGGGCTAGGAGACCATTCCTCCATCATCACCCACCAGAATTTTCAGCCCCTCCAAATCTTGAACCAGTGCCATTACCACTCCCTTCGTCCGATTCTAAACTCGAGTGTGGAGATCACGCTCTTCAAACTGCAGCCCAAGTTGTCGCATGAGTAGGGAGTGTTACCCGAAAGACTTCGAGCCGAGAAAGTGAGACCAAAACTGAATGTCCACTAAACATAGAAGAAAGTGAGCGAGAGGAACACCCCGACCCGTGTGAGACACTGGTCTCTACTTTCCTAGAGGAGGATTACAAGCAATACCTCCCACCTTGGAATGGCACTGTGCAGGCACGCGTTCCAACCTCTAATTTTACTCGCTTCACAAATACATCAACCTCGAGCCACGCTGGGTTCGGCCAACAACCAACATGCCCTATTCTCAAGTCATGAACCAATTATCCACCTCTTCCTTTCCCTCGAAATAAGGATTTCATGAATGCACAACCACCAGAGAGTAACGTGAGAGAAAGAGAGGTTAACTTGCCACCCCTACCTCACATCATCCCTCCACCGATTCCTTCACCTCAACCACTCCAATCTCCTGCACCTAAGGCTCATTGGCTAGGCAAAGAAATGACACTCGAGCCAGGATAAGAATACGATCTGTTATGACATTTCCAAAAGATTCTGGCCCAGATATCCATACTATAAGTCATCAAAAAGTCGCCCGACCATCACCGATTGTTGATAAGGACATTTGAAGACACACAAGTGGACGAGGACACGACCCTAGATGAGCTTCATCAAATCACCTTGGTCATGACTCAACCTCCAGCGCTTACGTTCGCAGATGCAGACATGCCTAAAGAGTCACTTCGTGAAAGTGCTGTCCTGATATATCTTACAATCATAATTAGAGGATTCTCTGTACCCTATACACTGGTGGATACGGGAGCGAGACTCAACATTTGCCCTCTCACAATGTTAAAAATGCTCAAATACACAAAACAAGACGTCAAGCCCTCAGCCCTGTCACTCATAGCCTACGACGGCTCATGTCGTTTCGTTAAAGGAACTATTAAACTCCAGGTCCGCCTCAGACCTGTGATGAAAGATGTTACCTTCCATGTTTCCGATTATGCTACGTACAATCTTATCTTAGGAAGAAAATACCTAGAATCAATAAAGGCCGTCGCGTCCACATACCATCAATACGTCAAATTCCCATACGAGGACTCCATCATTCATATATACATTGATGTACCCCTCCAGGAAATGGATATCAATTACACGGTGAGCATTCCGACAGCCCATGATTCCGTACTAAACGCAGGCCACATTAAAAAAAACCCAATCCCTAATGAAGCAACCGTTGAGAAAGTCTATCCCCCTGCCCATTCTAGTTCTCCACCAATGCATTAGCAAAAATTAATGAGGAGAGAGGTCGACCCAGACCTCGCCAAACTTTATGGCATTAATCCCACCGCGATGAAAGGGTGGGATCTTATGTACCAACTCGGATACATCCCCCACACCAGACTCGGTAAGAATAAGCCAGGTCGTATAGGACCTGTCGTCCCAACCAAAATACGTAAACACATAGGGTTAGGTTATCAATCGAACGGCACACAAGCCAATTTATTCCCTACCTCACCAAAGTAGTCTCTATATGATCGTTTCGTCTATGGGACTGCTGAGAAAGTGAATATACCATGGCAGAAGGAAGTGCCTTCACCAAATCCCAGGAAACGGAAATCGAATGAATAGCCAGAGCATTCGACGATTTGACAAATCTAAATGACGACATTGATAAATCGCTTGAGGGAGTCAAACCCTTGTTTTATCTTAAAGAGTCCATAGAGGAGAGGAAGAAAGACCCTCCATAAACTGAGCCACAATTAGAAGATTGGGAATCCACCAACGACTAGGACTTTCACATAGCAGCCTTGCAAGATGACGAAGGACACTTACATGTGACATGGGAAGAGGACGACATCCCGTAAGAGAGTCTTAACACGTATAGCATCCGCCTCGGCCTTGGCCTTAAAGGATGGGAATGCCCGTGGGATTCCCCTTATATCGTTCACTCTTACCAGCCCCACTATAGGGCATGCACTAGTATATTAGAACGCTTCGCTAATTGGACCCGACCTTTTTACAATGGAAGGATCGAATCACTCCAACCTCGTGACAATATAAATGAATAATAACTTACCAGCTCGGCCACCAGCACAAGGAGTAGAAAATCCTAATAGTCAAACTCACATCGCCCTTATAGAGTTCGAAGAGGAACTTGAATTAGACTCTTCTTCATCCCTAGATGCACTGCAACTCCAAATATTTTGAAAATCTCTCAAGGAAGAGTGACTACCTCCTTCGAGCGATGACGAAGATTATTGGATAGATCTCCTTGCACTTGAGTTAGCCGAGCAAGCTAACCTAGGACTTCAAGCATTATCAGATTAAGAAGATGAATTTGATACCGACTCTGACTCTAATTTGGAAGGATGGGAATGCCCTTGGGGGTTTCCCTACATTTTTCACCATTATCAACCTTGCTGTCGAGCATGCGTGCTCTTCCCAGCATATTATGAAGTTCAAGGGAAAGAACTCACCGCCCCTGGGGACCCCTTAAGAGATCCCCCTTGGCAAGAAGAGCAACCATATTACGATTCAGAAATGGATGGTTCGATCGACTACGATCTCTAGAGTTTCTTTAAAGAAGAGGCCATTAACGTGATAAAGGAAATTTGAACGTCAGTGCCGCTATCACCCGCATCACTCATTCAAAAGGTCTCATCATATGAGGACCCCACAAAAAAAATACCAAATTTATAACAAGTTCGCATTTCTTGAAGGATCGCCTGAATGGATCCAGTAACCGTCTCACTCCCTCAATTAGAGGAAGCAACTTTCCTGGCGCCCCTTGAGGCGACCGACCTTGTACCATATTTATTATCGAAAATTAAAAAAATAGAAAATGTAGAAAACCCTAAAAATTTAGAAATATAAAATCCAAAAAAACCAAACAACCTCAGAAAAGAAAGGGAACCCTTCGTCCCAAATCAAGTTTGTGGCCAACAAGGAGAATTTTCTCCTAAGACTTCTGTCCCATCTCCCGCACAAGGACGCAAAGTATCCAGGCTAAATGACAGGCCAATGATCATACCAGATGAAATACTTCATGACTTTGAGAGAAGAATCAATAGCCTTGACCTTCTCCTTATCGAAGATCTCTCAGTCATAAATTATACCGATGAAGACTTACTTTTCACAAAATCGAATCCCCAGTGTAGTAATTTCGCAGTATATGAGCTTATTGAGGATGAAGAAGGAACACCAGCCACCGAGGAGACTTAGGACTTCCAACGGGTTATCAAGCGTTTCGACAAGCAAACCCAAGCCGCCGCGGAACTCACAGAAGAAATCAATTTTGGTACTGACGAGAAACCCAAGAAGTTATTAAATAGTGCAACGCTTAACCCTAAGGAATGCCAGCAAATTGCGCAAGTCCTATAAGGGCACCTTGACTCTTTTACATGGTCCTATGAGGATATGCCTGGTTTAAACCCAATCTTAGTAGAACATCGTCTTCTCTTAGAACCCGATGCAAAACTTGTTAAGCAGAAACTCCGTAGGATGCACCCACAAATAGCCCTTCAAGTTAAAGAGGAAGTTGACAAGTTACACAAAGCCACATTTATTCGAGTCGTCCTCTACCCCAAGTGGGTCGCCAACATAGTACCAATCGCCAAGAAAGACTTCAAAGTACGGGTTTGCATTGACTTTCGAAACCTTAACCAGGCATGCCCAAAAGAGGACTTCCCACTTCCATATATTGACACTCTCGTCGACCACACCGCTGGACATGAGATGCTATCCTTTATGGACGATTTCTATGGGTATAATCAGATCAAATTAGCTAAGTCTGACCAAGAAAAGACTTCTTTCACCACACCATAGGGACTTACTGCTATGTGGTCATGCCTTTTGGGCTCAAGAATGCCGGAGCCACGTACCAATGAGCCATGATGGCTATTTTCCATGATATGATGCTTAAGTGCGTAGAAGTCTACGTTGATGATATATTAGTGAAGTACCAAACGCGAGTAGGACATGTTGAGGCACTCCGACTAGTGCTACAAAAAGCCAAGCAATATCAGCTAAAAATGAACCCCAAGAAATGTATCTTCGGAGTCAGCTCCGAAAAATTACTTGGCTTCATAATCAGTAAGCGAGGGATCGAAGTCGACCCTGCAAAAGTCAGAGCCATCCTTTAGATGCCACCTCCCAGTAATATCAAAGAATTACGAGGTCTAATAGGAAGATTGCAATTCATCAGGAGATTTATCTCTCAGCATTCAGATAGATGCGATCCCTTCTATAGGCTACTTAAAGGAGGAACTGAGTACAAATGGGATGACCAATGCCAGTAAGCCTTCGATAACATAAAAAAGTACCTCCTTAACCTGCCAATACTATCACCACCACTTCCCGAAAGGCCCCTGATCCTATACTTCTCAGCAAACGACAGGGCAATGGGAGTAATTCTGGGCAATATGAAAAAGATGGCAAGAGAGCGAAGGCCATTTACTATCTTAGTAGAACGATGGTCGAATATGAACGACAATACACTCCCATGGAGAAGACCTACCTCACACTGGTATGGATTTCAACCAAATTACGATACTACTTTAGAGCACATATGATACTAGTATTAGCCCGAATGGACCCTTTGAAGTATATATTCGAGAAGCCTGCAACATCAGGAAAGATCGCTAGTTGGCATATGCTATTGCAAGAATTCGATATCACTTATGTCACCCAGAAGTTGATCTAGGGACAAGCTATTACCTATTACCTCGTAGATCTCCCACTCCCGAATGATGAACCCATACACGCAGATTTCCCCGATGAAGACTTACTCGCGATTCATAACGAAGAGCCCGATAAGACCTCATGGACTCTCTATTTTGACGGTGCTCTAAATCATAAAGGAAAAGGCATCAGGATAGTCCTCCTAAGCTCGGAAGGAGCCATCATACCTAAGGCTTTTCAACTAGACTTCTTTGTCACTAATAACGTTGCAGAATACGAAGCTTTTATAGCTGGACTACGAGCAGCACTGCAATTAGGCATTAAACAGTTGAAAAATATCGATGATTCTAAGCTAGTAATCTCACAAGTCATAGGAAAAGAGAAACTAAGGAAAGAAGATTAATGGCATATCTAGAAACCACTCAATATTTGGTAAAGAAGTTTGAAAAAATCTCTTTCACGAACATCCCTAGATTAGAAAATGAGCTAGCAGATTCCTTAGCCACCTTAGCCTCTGTCATTCAAATACCCCTCGGCTAAAGCACCAAGACCTTCATCAAAAAATTAACAGTCCTCACCCATGAGGTAGCATGGGCCATTAAGAGAGAATTACCAATTCTCCCCGCCAGCATAGGATCAAAAGAAGCAATCACTCTAGAAAATCACGTTAAAGCAGAAATCGAATTCGCTATGTTCAGATTTGATAAATCACCAATCGACGATGGACAACCATGGTATTTCAATATCTGAAACTTCTTGAAGCATCAACACGTTCCCTCATATGCCACGAAGATCGAACGAAAGACTATAGGGAACAGATGCGCCCAATTTTGCATACTCGGTGAAATATTATACAAAGAAGCCTTCACCAATGGAGTACTACTACGATGTGTCACAACCGCCGAAGGACAATACATCATCCGAGAAGCACACACCAGTGCCTGCGGCACCCGCGCCGAACAAGTTACACAACAAGGCTACTTTTGGCCGACAATGATAAGAGATTGCCACCTCTACATTCAATCCTGCAAACAATGCCAAGAACATCTCGCGTTCATGAAAGCTCTATCAGTTGCATTGAACACTATGACCTCTCCATGGCCATTTTCGATGTGGGCCTTCGATGTCATCGGACCCTTCACAGATACCATTGGGAACACTCACAAACATGCATTCATACTTACGGCGACAGATTACTACACCAAATGGGCAAAAGCTGAATCCTACATCAGAATCACCGCTTCAACACTCGTAAGATTTATTGTTCGAAATATCATCATTGGGTTTGAGGTACCCAAAATGTTTATCACCGACAACGGACCACAGTTCATTGCAGAGAAGACGAAGAAGTTATGCAAGAAATATGGCATCGATCTATGCCACTCATCGCCATTCTATCCTCAAGGCAATGGACAAGTAGAAGCTATAAACAAAATGCTAATTCGAATTTTGAAACAAATCATAGAAACAAGAAATGGAGCCGACTGACCCGAACGACTACCGAAAGCACTCTGGGCCTATAGAACCTCTATTCGTACGACCACTGGCCAAACTCCCTACCTCCTTACCTACGAGATGGAGGCAGTCCTACCATATGAGATACAAGTACCATCCTTACGGATCCAATTCGATGATGAGCTATCTTTAGACGAGAGGAGAATTGCTTTACTCGCACAGCTAGAACAACTCGATGAAACGGCCCTAAGGGCAGTTGATCACGCTCAGGTATATCAAAGGAGAGTGGCCAGAGCCTACGACAAGAAAGTTCTTGAACGAACCTTTAATATTGGAGAATTAGTCCTAAAGAAAATCATGCCTTTCAAGCATGCCCATCCGAAAGGAAAACTAAAACCGAACTGGGAAGGCCCTTATGTTATAACAGCTACATACCCTGGGAATGCATACAAATTAGCGAACTAAGACGGGGAAGAACTCCCTATATACCTTAGAAAATACTATCCTTATCCTTATGATCATCACATCCCGTGGTTAAATACTTATACGTGCCACCCCCGTAGTCGTCACTACCCATTCATTGGTCGTACGTCCTAAATCTCCAGAGTATCCTTAAGTCCTCCAATTTGTCACCCACCATTTGTCACTCGGGCAATCTGATTGAAGGACTAGCAACCTGCCTAACTTCTTTCAAAAGCATAAGAAACACTCGATTCTCATTCCCCTTCCCCGCCAATAGAGGAGACGTTAGAGCAAAAAAATAAAGATGTTAGGCTCAATCAAAACTCATTATTCTTATGCCAACACGATGCTTTCAAAAATACATATATAAAAAAATCGAGCGAGAGCATTACGACGAACGAACAAGTCTATGAACTCAGGGAAGCATAAGCAAGCCGTGAGGACATCTCTAGTAACTTTACTGGAAGTGTATAAGCAAGCTACGAGGGCATCCTTGATGTCCCCATACTACTAGATGTCGTCATAAGGTGGCTGGAGGAGGATAAACTACTGCTAACCATAGAATGTGAGATTTTGATGGTGCCGAAACATGACGAATAGCTCAATCATGACATCCCATACCCCCCAGATAAAAATATTGTTACTTATCCCTTTTGGAAAGTGTTAGATACAAACTATTCCCCGTATCACTGAGCCTTACCTCCCTCTTCTAGTTTTATTTCAGATGATAAATCTGAGACTTCACAAGATACTCCTAGGAATGAAGCTAAAAACCATTGAATGATGACTGATGCAATCATCTACTATGCCTATCATACTTCTCTCTAATAACCACGGGATAGGATGACCAATACCCTAAGATAGACTCCCGTATACAATTGACCTAGTTAAAATGATCTCCCCCTAGTCCAAAGACAGTACTGATGAACTTTTCTTCAAAACTAACTCACCAAATATCCATGACTGCTTATAGACCGAAAGTGTTCATCTAAAGCCCAAGAAAGCTCCATTGCATCTACACACTGGGGTATTTTTTTTGGATCAGAAGGAGAATCACATCAGAAGCGCTGACTTGTCCACAAAAAAGATGAGGAATGATGAAGTTACCATCCGGAGAATGCTACCGAAGATACTGTACTACCGACATTACCACTCTCCTACACTAGGGCATTTTTATTTTATTATTTCTATTATTTTCATCTTAGCTATTTGCTTTCCCTGTTCCATTATTTTTATTTAAAAAAAAAAAAAAAAAAAGAAGAAAAAAAAGGGGGCCTATATCCATCTTTTACTACCAGACCTCGGTCTGAGATACTCACCCCCTTAACAACTAGCAAGGGGGCGAACAAAACTACTAATAGCGTTACCTTTACATGTACAGATACAAAGCAACCTTCAACCACCACTAGGCCAGCTCAGGAAGGAAGCATCCAAGTCTCGATGACGGCTGACGTCACTAAAAGCAAAAGGTAAACACAAGAGGTAATCAAGAGGAAAAGAGCCAACCAGGTACACCTAAACCAAAAGATCTCCATATAGATATATATATATATCAAAATTTTCTTTTCTATTTACAATTGTCACCAGGGGCATCCCCCATATATACAATACACGATAAATATAAAAATGCACACACACCCCTACTCCCTAAGCTGCTGCTGAGGTGGACGAGCACCGCTGTCGCCAATATAATCAGCTCGGAGGTCTGTAGACTGATCATCCGAAAACACAATCCCGACACCCGGATTCCTTGGAACCTCTAGACGACGGGACCCCACCACAGAACCCCCCTCACTAGTCTGGCTAACTGATCACCACGATCGAGAACGAGGAGGATATCCCGCGTGAATTTCCTGAACAACAGAATTCTCACGACTATCACTCCTGACATGACCATGAGAGGTGTGACGAGACGGCCCAGCTGAAGAACTTGTAGTCTTCAACTCTGACCCATCACGCTGACTAGCCAACCTATGGATCCCCGCTCACTCCTCATCAGACGATACTACAACTGGTCTAGGGACACCTGCATCTCTGCTTGCGTCATTCGAAGCACTACCTCCAACGCCTCGACCTGAGTCCTCTGTGTGACTATCATCTCAATGACAAGATCCTCATGACTCTACACCTCCCCGAGGACCCGTTTCGCCTCAGGAGTGGCATGCGCTCACGCCGCCTCTAGCAGCGCCTCCTCAAGCTGACGAACCTGCATGATCATACCAAGGTAAAGAAAGCCAACATATACATATAAACAAAAAAAACTTTGGACAGAAAAAGACGGTACCAAATCTAGCCTCTCTCCTAGAAGTCACTTGACCGTCTCCCTGGTCACGGGATCAGCGGGAGGCACGAAAGGGACAACAAATATAGGTGGCTGCAACGAGAATGAACAAATACATCAGATAAATGTTACGATAACAAATAAACTATAAACACAATAACTAAAGCATACCTGAACAGGGATAGGAACAGACCCCTAAGGGGGAGGCTCAGGAGCAGAATCTGGAACTGCTTGCATAAAAAAAGAGTCAGTGCAAAATATATCAGAATAAATAGAAGCAAGTAACCTAAACTAAATTACACTAAATCAGAAATTATACCTAACTCACGGGACGTAGAGAGGCAGCAGTCGCCTCCCTTGTCTGCAAATCCTCAACAACCCGGCGCTGAAATACCACATGATGTTAGTAAACTAGTAAGAAAGCGAGACAGTGAACCGAATGAACTGATACAATTACATAAACGAATTAAAAGAATGAGGAGCTTACCCAATGATCTAGCTCATCCCGAAGCTGGGCCATAGCTGGATCCTCCCGACTGGAGGAAGCGATTGAAGTGGATCGAATGTCAGAACAAGACCGCTAGCAGCGAGCTCGGCTCTCTGCAAATAGCAATAAGACACAGTAGTCGATAAGCTCACGACACTAAATAGTTAACAAAACCAAGTGCATATAGACGCTTACCAATTGGTCAATCTTAGAACGTAGACTGGCCTCCACCGCTAGGCTAGCCTACTGCTAGCCGCGCAATAGCTCGATCATCGCCGTATGACTGTCAACCTCGGCCTCCCTCTCAGACTGTCCAAAACAAAACAAGACATAACAACTATGTCAGAACGAATGAAAGACCAAGTCAACATGATACGTAAGCAATTAAATCAATAGATTAACTCACCAGGAACTCCCGGGTCTCTGCTAGCCGAGCCCCCAGCTCATCCTCCGCTGCCCTAGCCTGAGCAACTTATAGGGTCAAGGAGTGTATCATCTCCACATTAGGACGAGGAGCACATCCCATCTGCTCTATCGCTCTATGGAGAGCATCTATCGCCCCTCGCACACTCGCGGTGAGGTGGCCCTGCTCCAGTGCAGCCAGCCTCTCCCTCAATGCCGATGTGACTCCGGCCTGCTAACCACAAAAGAACCACTCCCATGAAAGGAACGTGTGAAGAGGCACCCGCCACCCAATGAAACAAACCATCTCCCATACTCTCGGATGTCCGCCTTGTCACGCACCCCTGTGACTCTGGTCTCCCTGGCTCTAAAATCGGTAATCTGAAGCGCCATCCGCTCAGCAAAATTTCAGCCAGGAGGGCCGGTCATCATCTTTGCCACCCTGTGATGAATCTCTGGAGGGACTCCCTGAGCGAGCCCCAGCTGTAGTACCACTCGAGATGTGTGTATACTCTCCACCTTCTTAAAACAATGGACCCATATCTCCACATCAAAGAAAGGCCGGTCAGATTGAATCACTGGCACATCAACATCCTCCCCATCCTCGTAGGGCCTCCAAATCACCTATATCCAAACAAGCAAGCCAACTCATCAGTAAAACCTTAGTGCCTAAGAGCCTAAAACGAAACTAAGCAAAATGAGAACATGACGACCTATACTTGCCCCCGTGCATGTCCTCGAAGAGGCCCCACGCAGTCTGAAGATCCAAAGACCAACGCCGACCCCTCAACGCCTCCCTCCACGCGTGCATCCGTAGAAATGTGAACTTCACCTCCAACGAAACCCCCAGGCGCAGGAAAGCAAAATGATCGTACGCCTAAAACTGAAGAAAATGAAAATATAACAACAACAACGACACATAAGAAGAAACATAAAAAATTAACCATACTAAAGACCTCATGACACCAATTAATTGAAACTCACCTGGAGGAACGGAAGGAAACCTCTGATCGATGCGATGCCCTATCCCCAACGATAGAGCTACTCATAGAGATGCGCCAAGGCAGCCGCACCCCATGCATAGGTAGGGATCCGATCCAAATCCCCAAGAACCATCAGGAACAACCCGATGATGCTTCCCCGAGTCGAATAAGAAAAGAGCACCGCACCAAGGAAGTGTATAAAAAATGCTCGGAGCACCCTGTCCATAGCCAACCCCGGCTCCACTACGGGCTCTCGACCAACCACCACCACACAATGTACCTCGTAAGATGCGCTCGCCTCCGAATGACGCCTCAGAGGGACAAAACCACTAGCAAACGTATCAAAAAACTAGGTGACTCGGACTACCCCTGGTCCCGATCCGCTCGACCTATACGGTACACCCAAAATTGACTCACACACCTCCAAATAATTTCCCACCATTTGCCCTGTGATCGGCTCGCCCTCAAAATGAAGACTGGTGATGCGGACCCAGTCCTTAGGAGTCAGTAATAACATCCCAACTGGAAAGAGAAGCGCCTGACACTCCTCCCTCCATCTCTCTATAACCGTCGCGATTAGGCCTCGATCGACTTGAAAGGGCTCCAACTCTAGGATCGGCTCGAAGCAGAAAGACACCAACTGCTGCCGCTGGAACGTCGACAAGGCACGGTACCAAGTATGAGACTCGGTCCATGTTGAGCTGATGGCTAGCTGCGGGGGCTCCTATTGAACAAAACACGTGCAAAAAAAAAATTTAGACTAACACACACCTATGACAAGCAAACCTAAAACTAAAAATAATAGGATCTATATATTAAGACACACGAATAACAATTCATAACAAGCACACAAAACATGACAAGAACAATAAACAGAAATGTGACCTACCTCTATATGCGATCATGATGCATGAGTAAGCGCACAACCCATAATTAATGCAGGATTGACATAAATTAAAAGGGTTTCCAGACCCTAATAAGTCTATGTCATAACCTAAAATGCCTAAAAAAATGATGAAGGAACTCTTGCTCACGAGTACCTATCCGGCCTCGACTGAAATAATCCTTCAGCTGGAAGTGTTTGCGATCTCGACGCTCCTCACCCCGCTACGCCTTAGCCTCATCCTCAGGTATCTCACCCTCAACCCTCTCACCCTCATCCTCAGTTACACCCTGCTCAATCTCGAGTACTTCCTCCTTGACCACCACCTGGCCACCCACCGATACCTCTTGCCTGACCACCACCTGGTCACCCTCGAGTACCTCCCCTCTAACTATCTCCCTGACATCTTCCTCCACAGCAACGGCACCAGTTTGAGCCTCGAAAGACTCACTGATCTCTGCCGCTAGCATCTACTCCATCTCTAATACAGACGAATAGAATAGATCACTATCTCTAGACTCCATCCTAGAAGAAAGAGCTCAAAAAACTGGAAAGAATGAAAAAAATGGCACCTAAAATGGACGATCGGATCACGAGATATCACGAAAATACGAAAACTAGAGCGCAAAGAAACAAGGAAACAGAGAACTGAAGACCAAAACAGATCGTGCGATGAAAATAAAAAAGTTTGAACTATTTATAGGGAACATCTTAATCACGTGCTTAAAAACAGGCGCTTAAACCAATCACACACCATTCAAGTAGCGCTTAATTCGGATTATACTCCAGATCTTGAGCGTGTAACCCACTCGTCGCCCACTCAAACTAACCCGACCACTTGATTGCGCATCGCTCACCAGGCGCGTAATCACATCAAGCGTCTGAGCTGCAGCACGCGAATGCCGACGGTCACCTATACAGTACCGGCCACCATCCTAATCTCGCGCTACTCACCCTGCGTTTAAATTGGTTAAACAACCAGACACGGGCGCTTAATAACCCTTCGTCCCTCCGAAATGTGCACACTTATCCCGGCACGCAATCTATTTATGCTCCCTGATTGATGCGTGCAATTTCCTTGAAAACAAAAAAATATGTGCCCAGAGCAACGTGCTCACAGGCCTAAACTAAGAGATTTTCGACACCAATTACTAAGCCTAAACCACGCCCTTGACAAGACTAATCCAAAATACTCCTAACTCGAAGAAACATACGCCCTGAAAACGAAAAAGAAAACTCCCCCATATCACACAACCCAATTAATACCAAATTAAACTATAAAAAAAAAAAGAAAAATGCCCCCCATTGTCCATACACTCCACCTAAACCAAACTAAATAAAAAAAATGGCCCCTAACACACTCTAAAATAATAAATAAATAAAATCAAACCAAACTCGAACAAATAGACATCGCAATCAAGATGAGCCGAATAAAATATCAAGTAAATCAAACTAAAGTTAACTAAAAATCACAAGAGAAATTGAAGACATAATCCCTCCAAAGATAAATAAAATAATTACAAAATACACCGAGGGCATACCCTCTGAATGTACAAATTAAAACAAAGGACTTAAAATCCACACGTTCAGGCAATGCCCGAATCCGGATTCATTCAGGAAACTAGAAATCTCGAAGAAGCCCGGAGGAGGAACACACCCTGAACGAATTCTAACCGTGATAACCTCTTCCCCTCGCCCCGAACCGACAGGAAAGGAAGAGTGGCTCATGGAAAGCCACCCAAGACCTACGGGATCTACTGTTAGAAGCTCACCTTGGAAATACTAAAAAGGAGAAGCAACTAACACTAAATCCGCAGGGCCTACCGAGGAAACATAGGCATCGGTCACGAAAAATCTGACCCTCATCCTTGGGTTTCCTTTCTATCACCTTTTCTCCTCCATCTCCTCTCCCAATGGGGTGACACTTTGAGTTGGATTGATAGCACCACCCTAGCATCACCCCGAATTCCCAATCCTGTTTATTCTCAAGAATTCACTTAATAACTACCACTCCTCGAGTTCAGTACCTGGGATATGAAATAGAGAGGAAGAAAAGGCATTAGTGAACAAAAGCCCTAAATCTAAAGATCACAAACAAAACAAAAACAAAATTCCCTAAAACTTTTAACCCCAAACTTGACATGAAACCCAAGATGAACAAGACCCTAGAGCTTTTGGCTCACACATTTATAAACTATACCCCCCTAAACCATAAAGTGACAAGTGTGACATCTTGAAGGCTCTCCCAATTTAATTAAATCCAAAACCACCACCCTTGAAAAACCACAATCCATAACAAATATAGATGACCAGTAATCACACAACACTTAACCCAAGGAAAGCACAAATCTCCCCAAGCCTAGATAAACCAATAAGAGTTAAACACCTAACACCCATCCAGAACATTGAAAATTCACACCTTTTAACAAATGTCATCTCAAGTCAAACAAAAGACTAAAATAAAGTACCTTAAACCTTAAATTCAAAAAAGAAACTCTCTAAAATGAGACCCTAACTCGTTTAGAGACCTAAAAAAATGCCTCCAACAAACCCAATAGAACCAAGTGAACCCTCTAAATAAAGCGAAATAATCTCGGGATAAACCCGGAATGAATCCAAAATGAATCCTTAAATACTAAGTCGAATTAAAACCTAAACTAAAAATAAAATAAGTCCCATTAATCCATTAATAAGTTTAAATCAATAAACAAGCATGATAAAAACAAAAGAAATGCCCATTTGTTCATAATTTAAAGTTTTACAAGTATCACCGGAGGCATACCTCCTGAATATACAACCCAAAATAAAAACCTAAAACCTAACCTGCAACCCAAAATGAAGATTGAGGACCCGCAATGGACATAAAGCAAGGAGCAGGGTGTCCAAACAAGCCACCAGAAGTAGAGATGGAGGATTGGTTGGGGAATACATCCGTCCACTTTTTACTCCTTTCTCTTTCGCCATCTTTACCTCCTCCGACGCTGCCTCCTCAACGCTGCCTTCACTGCTCCTTAAAAGGGACCGATGTGAAGACTAACATCCTCCTTCCCAGTACCGCCCATTCCCAGAATAATACCATCCCCGAGCGTCACCTCAGGACGAAGATCACGCAAAATAACGCAAATAGGAAGACACGACATCCCAATCGGACAGTTAGATCTCCTGATATCCCCAAAACACGAACTTTAGAACACAAAATACTCATAAAGGTCAAAACTCGAGACTAAACTAGAGAATGAAAAACAAATGAAGGCTCCCTCATTTATATAGAGTACGACCTCAATCACGCGCATAGGTGCGTTTAATCCAATCACGTGCCACGCACGTGGCGCATAATCCGAAACATGTGCTACTATCCAAGCACTCAATGGAACCATCACCCGTGCCAACGGCGCGACGCTCCGATCACGCGTCTGCCATGGACCACTTAATCTGATCAAACGACGAACTCTGGTCGCGCGATACCAAAGGTCACCTGTACACTAACCTGGTGACGCTTCGATCATGCACAGGCCATATACCGCTCAATCTGATCAAATGACCAACTTCGATCGCGTGATACGAAAGGTCACTTGTACACTGACCTGGTGACGCTACGATCACGTGCTCCTATTATAGCGTGTAATACAATCACCCGATGATCCTCACACGCATAAATAGCCCCTCAAGGCCGAGATCGAACACACGAAATCAAACGCGCAATTGTATTGAGTGACTTATCGCAGGCGCGCAATATTTGACCTTGGACAAATCCTATACCCTCGCACCCTCTATCACACCGCCGCCAAAATTCACCTGTCCCATCGCGTACCCTCACACGAGAAGGGAGCATTGATAGCACCCCCTATCGTGACACCACGAAAGCGACCAACACACTACTCCGCTTCTCGCAACCAAAGTCACTTTCCACTTACCCCCATTTGATCGCATAACCCCGTCCCACACATCCCATCACAATAACAGTACCACTCCAATATTTAGCCCCATCGCGATAAATTAGTCATGCCCTCATATCCCATCACGAACATTATTATCCGAAAAGCTCAAACGACACCTACCACGCCATATGATGGAAAGGGAGAAAGCTTGACCTTGTCCCATCACTAAAGTAAAGAACTTTCCTCCCAAATTGGCTGCTACACTGATATCCCATCGCGTTCGACCAACATCGAGTTCTAGCGTGAGCACCTTGTCAGAATCTCCACGCCCCACCAAGACTCACCCAACCGCAAAAGGAAGAAACCTCCAAGGCCCTACCACGGCATCATCTCTTCATGTCCCATCGCGATGTCACACCAGGACCGCCAGGCCCTACTACAGCAACCAAATGGGAAGGGAGAAATCTCCCAAGTCCCATTGCGGCATCAAACCCAGAACTATGCATCACAGCAATAGCCACAAAGTCCCATTGCGACACTACAACATCACCAATCCTGCCATAAGCTGTGCATAACTCAGGTAAGTGTCACCCCCAGGTAAGTACTACCCACTTTTCAATTACTCAATATTTTCCTAAATTATAGTTAGCTATGATTAAGTAAAACGTTTTCAAAACCCATCTCTCTCGACTCACGAATTACTGTAGTCCTCCCATAAGAGACAATCATTAGTATTCACTGAGAAGGTTAGACGGAGTATCCGGCATGCCAAGGGTCGTCTTGACAACCACATAAACGGTTGGGTCCACAAATCCCATACCGGTGGATCTGCTCAGCAACATCTCAGAAGCCATATTTTCTGCCATTTTACCACCGAATTAATCTTAAGTTAAAATCCCTAAAATTTCAAATTTTCAAAACCCCTTACTCTAAAATTTTACTTCTAAAACCAAAATCCCCTTCAAAAAACAAAGGAGCCAAAAAAAAGAAGAAAAGAAGAACAAAGAAACGAAATAAATAGACCTGACTTACCTTTCTTTAAATACCATAAAACTAATCAAGCGCCCCATTACTCGCGCACAATAAATTACACTTAGCCCCGACCTTTAACCCCTAAGACCCGTGAACTCGCAATCAAGCACATACCCCACTACGCAGAATTGGATCAAGCGTACGCGCCACTGCACAGAATCATTTGTTCAGATGCATTAGGATCAGAAATTTCAACTTAGAACTCCCAACTTGGAGGCCTACTCCAGATGAATCAAGCGCACACACCACTGCGCAGAATTCAATTGAGCACACCTCACAAGGCCCTCATCTAACCTCACCCAAACCAGCCATTCCCTTGGGATACCAAACAATGAGTATACTTAATCTAAGAACTTACAAATGCCTATTAGAAAAGGAATGCTTGACGTGCATTGGTGTGAGCAATGATGCGCCCGGTCTGACATGACTTGCAAATGTTTTTTATATTACATATTACTTCATCTTTTTTTTTATTAGTCCCTGGACCTTATTTTAGACATTTGATTGATGCCCCGGTACCTCAATTGCATAAAATCTCTCTGTTTGCCCGCGCCATGCTGCAGGATGCGCCATGCACCCACAGACTCGAAACGTACCTTTCGATAGCTACCATTTGCCCTTCAAATGCTCCATTTTAACTTGTGCCGGTAGATAAGAAAGTCAAGCTTGTCATGTCAGCATCACCAATTCACATTTGTGAATTCCTAAGAGAAACAAGAAGGCACCTCGGATGAGGGGTGTCTACTTCTTCGATGCGTTCTTACTTCGCAAGAGTGCACAGAAAAGGGGCATCTGTAGGCACCCCCATTTCGCCCTCTTAGAGTGTATAAATTCGTTTGGTCAGCCATTAACCTTAACTCTAATGTGGGACCATGCACTGAAATAATAGTACATGGCTGAACACAGGCTGAAACAATAGCTCTGTGGCTCAGATCCCAACTAGGGAGACTATATACTGAAACAATAGTATATAGTCGGAATGCAGACTAAAATAATAAATTTGCATTTCAAACTAGAGACCATACTCGGACAACCCCGAATTCTGCGCTTGAAACCCCGCAAGTAATTCGATTGCACACCAAACTACAAACGCGCAATCAGTCCCCCGTTCAGATCAAACTTCCTTTCCCAGACCATCTCGAGACTCGATCACGCGCCTGAAACCAGACGTGTAATCGGATTGAGCGCCCCACCATCGACGCGCAGTTGGCCTACATCCAACCTAGCCTCACAGTCCTTGACCCCCAAGTTTCCTCGATTGAGCGCTTCAGAGGGAACTCTTAATCGGATTGAAGACCCCACCACTGGTGCGCAATTAGTCCTAACACTGTTAGAACTGAGAAACTCGCTAAGCAAGTCATCTGGTCGCTCACTGAGTCGGTGACCGACCTAAAGCGATTAAGCACTAGAATACTGACACATAATCCAATTAAACTCCTGAAACAGGGCGTTTAATTGGAGAAAAACCTATAAAAAAGATTTTTTTCCTAATTTGTCCGGGTGGCTAGCAATTTTTTAGGGAGAGAGCGAAACTTTTTGGGATTTTGAAACCCGAGAACTCCGAGGGCAAACCCATAGAGCGACCTAGTCATGATTTCGAGATTCAAGCTTCGAATCTTCGAGATTTCTCTCCACGGCCCCGACCCTTAGGTAAGGATTTAATCTTTTTAATTCATAACTGTAACTTTTAATCTCTAAATTTCAGAATTCTATTAAGTTTTTATTTTCAGTTTTAGACCATAGGACCCTTTTCGACCATAATTCTCTACATCTGGTTCTAATTCTTTGCTTCTAGAACCAGTCCTTAATCTGACGGACCGATACACCGATCCTAGGCTTTAATTCTATTCTAAAATCTTAATCTTCAGTCCTATCATTAATTTCTGGTTCTAGGTCTTGGACTCTAGTACCAGTCCTTAATCATACAGTCTGATTTTCTGATTTCGGACCAGAATTCAGTCCTAATATTTTTAATTATAGTTTTAATTCTCTATTTTCATACCATAAAAAATCTTAAATATAAATTTTAGTCTCTTTAATTCTAGTTTCTCAATTTAATTCATAATCATAATCCCGAACTCAACTTTGAAAAGCCAAAATTACTTTTTTAGTCCAAATACCAATCTATTTCGAATTTCAGCCACCCAATTTATCCAAGGGAGCTTACGGAGGGTACTCGGGAATGAGGCCAATCCTCCTTAGCATAGCGGACCCAACCCCCCTTTTTTTAGGATTGTTTAGAATTAATTAATCGTTTTAATTAGTTTTTTTATATTTTGATAGAATTGCTTAATTGCATCAATTAGGCTTTAATATCATTATTTAATTGCTTTAATTAGATTTTTCTAGCTCGGTTAATTAATTACTTTAATCAGAATTTTAGGAAATTTAATTTATTTATCATCAGTTAGATTTCGCTATAATTGATTCATAGGTTATGATTTTAGAAAAAATTAATTCCTTTATTTCGATTAGTATTTTAGTAAATTAATTCCTTGCTTTAATTAGAGTTGTAGTGAAAATCTGTCTTTTACTTTAATTAGAGTCTTAGTAGGATTATCATAATTGCTTTAGTTAGAATTTCAGTAAAACCATCATACTTGCCTTAATTAGAATTGCAATACCAATAGTATACTTGCTTTACTTAGAATTCTAATACAATTAGCATGCCTAATTCAGTTAGAATTCAATTGGAATTGATATACTTGCGTTCCTAGTACAATTAGGAGACTGATGCCAATTGGACTCTTAATAATATTAGGACACTAAATAAATTAGAATTCTAGTAAGATTAGGAAATTAAATTAATTAGATTTCTAATAAGATTAGGAAAACAAGACTGATTAGACTCCCAATAGTATCAGAATACTAGAGTAACTCATTATAATAAATTCACATAATTAAAAATAATAATATAATTGGGAAATCTGAATTAACCAGAGCTACCACGATGACAGAGGAAGATAAAAGGAAAATTAAACTATCTAATTATAAAAAAGAACATTGCTGCTGACGTCCGCAGGTAGACAATTCAGTAAAGAAGTAACCCACACCTGCTCTAAAGCATGATCATTGACGTGTTGCAGCAACAATAAATATCTGTAGCTGGCGATCGCAAACAAATTAGGAATCTTCCTAGAAAAACCCCTTTTAGTTTACTTTTCCTATTTCAAATGCCGCATCGCTAGAGTCCACTAGGACAGAATTGGAGCCACTTATTCAACGGGGATCGAGAGGAACCCAAAAAAAGCGCGCACCAACACATGAGTAACAGAAAATATCAATCCACAGGAAATTGTTCATGAAAAGTTAACATTGTATATGATTCCAGGTTGAGTCGTAGGCGTTTAACTTGCCTGGGATCCAATTGGCGCACAGGATTAAAAAGAAGTGTCAGCGCAGATGATCTAATTACGAAGCTCCAACACTTCAAAAACTTAGCATTGTTGCTTCCTTCACAATCGTCGTCGCTTCTCGTATGTGGCATCGTCGCCTCCCAATGATTATCACGAAACGTAAAAATCAATCCTTAAATCACCAAGAATGAATGCATAAAAATAAAAAAATAAAACCAACACATGAACAGATTACCATAGGCCACCCACACGACAAGAAATACAGCATTGGTCAGATAAGCGCAGATGCAATGTATCGAAGCGTCAGCACATTGACAAGGATGCACCAATTAATCTAAGAGATGCGCCCACGCTTCATATACGAAGCAATGGTGCTTCCAAAGCCAAACGATTATGATTTTTAAGAAATTTAGTCACTATGACTCAGTGAGACTGCATGTTCCCTCTTCCCCTATTTTGTTTGGCTTTGTCTAGCACTATCAGCAATCATCCTGACCTTCAGAAGCACGCAAGTTGTGATTTTATATCTCAACTGACCACAACCCTTACAATAGCGTCTCTTCTTTTGTGATTGTTCAAAACCAAACTCAATTCTAGACTTTATTCTGTCATTATTGCTTGGCCTACCTTTGGTGGCACATCATATTGGATCTCGCACTGTAATATTGTCATGTTCTTCTATTGAAAATCCTTCACTAGGCTGGGAGGAGGCGCCCGGACAGGACACGATGCTAGTCGCTCTTTCATTATCCTCTTCCACTCTAATGGCCTCTACACCTTCTAATAGTTTCATCATTCCTTCCAATGTGTATTCCACCAAGTGATTCGATTCTATCCCCAACTAAATTAACTTCAGACCAGGTTCTCTAACCTTTCAGATTTTCATCCTAGAGACCGAATTGGAATCCTCATTGTCAGTCACCCCCAAACTTGCAGTACTGTATCTAGCATCTTTCGTCCATCGACGTAGAATATACTTAAAAGGTATTTGGTCTACCTCTTCCTTGAAGTAAACATTGAAGATGTGAGAACACAACAACTCTGTCTCGAAGTGCTTGCAATCACAAGTGGCTGTGGCATCTCCACGTTCGAAATAAACTTTAAATTTTTTACCGCTATCCTTCATGCCATCCTCACCACTTGTACAAATTTGGTATACAATAACCACCTTGGCTTCCTCATCAAGCAGCTTTTGGGACTTAAAAGAGGCAAACTTTCAAAACTCAGAGTGGAATCTATCGAACATGGTACTCATATACACAGCAGCGGCATGCTCCTCAATTGAATTTCTAAACAAGAGCGTCGGTGTCATAGACATTGAGATGAGATCCTCCCTACTTTCTTTATCACAACGAGATTGGACGACAAGATCGTATTGCTTGACAAATTTTATCAAACTCGTATGGGAATTGACATAGGTATCGAAGAAAGAATTTATACTTTCTCCGCATTGCATAGTGGTCATGCCGACCCAAAAGGTATCATTCAAGTAGCATGAAATCCATTTCCTTCTGAGAGCGTACATTTATTTCAACCACTAGTTGTCTTACAATTGAAACTCCTTAACGAGTTCTGCCCATCTCCTTTCGAAATTATCAACCGTTGAACTGAACTTGCACTAATTGTACTTTCTTTCAAAATTCTCAAACTTTACCTTCAGCTAAGAGAGATGGTTCAATTCATTCCTCCCTATGTGTCATACATAGAGGCGATGCATGGTCTCCGAAAGAACTTCGGAGATAGCCTTACTCATCTCGTTGCATTGATCTGTGATGATTGCATTAGGTTTTTTATGACCCATGCACTTCATCCATGTGTTAAACAACTAAACGAATGTCTCCTCCATCTCATCTGCGAGCAATGCACATCCAAAAAGCATCGTCTGCCAATGATGGTTGACCCCCGTGAATGGGGTGAACGGTAGCATCAATTTATTTATTTTGTAAGTGGTATCGAATACTACCACATCACCCAACTGTTGATACTCCATCTGTGACCTGTGATCAGCCCAAAATATACTACACATATGACATTCTTTATCTAGGTCAGCTTTAAAGAAGAAACCATCTCCTTTATTATGCCTATCAATGAAGGTCTTGATCATGGTCGCACACATCGGATCGATGTTACTCTCCTTTCTTATCTTCTTTAGGTAATCCCAAGTTTGTTGAGGGTTTACCGTCACGCCAGCGTCTCCATCCAAACTCGAAAAAATAGCATAAATATTCGAAAGAGGAATTATGCCATCAAATGCTCCTATCAATGATTTCCTTGCCCTGTTCAACTTATTATGTGATTGTAGTTCCTTCACCTTTGTAGGTGAATACAACTGATGATTATGAGGCTCTCTAAAATCCATAACCTCTCACAGCTTTTGCTCGTCGATCCTAATCTTCAACCTTGCCTCACATCCGCATCTATTATCTCTTGAACACTTTATATTGGCGTGTAATTTACGCTTGTCAGGCTGCTTGAACCCTTTAAACGGACATACATATTTTCTCTTTATAATCTCCCAATTTGTGGATTTGTATATGTTACTTTTCCTAACACTGAAACCAACTTTCTTCGCGTATAAATTATAAAAGTTATATGCCTCATCTTCATATTGGAATTTCAAGCCAATACGTGGCTTCTACAAGAATCCAACATTTCAATATCCCTATCACCACCAAGTGGAACTCCTACGAAAGAGACCATCTCAAGGGGGAGGTTTAAATCAACACCACCTACATTGAATCCTCCAATCGAGTCCATTACAGTCCCTACCCTGCATTAGACAAAAAACGGGCAAATAAGGAAACGGAAAGAAAAGGAAGCAAGAGAAGACGCTCTCATACCAAGCTCCAACGCTTCAATATGGAAGCAATGGCGCTTCTCAAAAGTTGCGTCATCGCTTCCTATCACTTCAAATAAGAAGCATGTGCTTATATATTTTCGAATGCTTATAATTTTTTTTATCGCCACCCTATAAATAAGTTATGATGTTCTAGGAAACTACGAACAGATGAGGAAACTGTTCGACAAGGAAGCGATGATGCAGCCATACAAAGCACCGACGCTTCAATATGGAAGCATTGGCGCTTCTAAATCTTTGCGTCGTCGCTTATAATTGTTAATTAGTAAAAAATACCATTTTTTACCTCCTAACCTAACCTTTGATGGACCTTTGAGTTGACTAATAATGTGTCTTGAGTGTGTTTTATAGTTAAGCAATAAATTACAGTCATAGTACAAACATCCAGCTAAAAATGCCAAAAAAGAGACCTGCTGCTCAACATGTGCTCTTACAGTCCAAAAGGCCAGCCAATCAAGCAATTCATAAAGCCTTAGAAGTCTATGGGAATGCCATGTGTCTAACTGTGTACACATGGGAGCAAACCAGCAATTGCATTTAATAAAGATTGAACTCCCCCAAAGGCCACTAAGGGCTGGACAGAGGAAGGACAACACCCCAAGATGTGTGCCAGTTGTGGAAGCAAAGAACAGAACCTATTGAGAGGTTAAAGCAACCTGTCGAGAGGTTCTAATATGAGGAAATGGACTTACTGAGAGGATTAGAGCACCTATCAAAGGGTTAGAGCAGAGAAAGGTAACCTATCAAATAGTGTAAAACAACTTGTCGAGGACTCACCTGAAGCAGAGTTCTACTCGTGAGGTTCAGAAGGCTAGAATTGATCCTGTCGAGAGGTTCCCCTGAACCTATCGAGCAGTGCAAGTCATCCTGTCGAAGAACCTGGAGTTGCATCAATTTTCAAGCCAACTAGTCAAACAGAAGAAAGTACCTGTCGAGAAGATACCAGGAGCTGTATAAGAGATTGAGAGGTTGGATTATAACCTGTTGAGAGGATGAATGGAGCTCGGATAGCAGTTAGATATTGAGGTTATCATGTCGACTAGTTTAACAGAACCTGTTAAGAAGTCATCCAACCTGTCGAAAGCCTACTCAAACTTATCGAAATGAGCTCCAAGTGGGCTCAACACCTGTCGAAAGGTTCCCTGAACCTCTCGACACATGATTTGGGAACTTCTCAGTTCCAGCCACATCAACTGCTCACTTCAGTTCTCTGTGCATGCTTTCTAAGGCATGTTAACAACCCTTGGTGGTATTTTTGGAATACAAATGGGCACGAATGGGAACCCTCTAACCACCTCACATGTACTTGTCTAGTTTGGACCAATTAGTGGAGAGCTTCTAGAAGAAAAATCAGCCACATCAGCAACTCAGAATAACAGATTTATTCCCTTGAGCTCTGATTGGCTGAAACAGATCTGAGGACAAAAGGGAAGACTATAAATGGCTGAGAAATTGCATAGGAGAGTCATCCAGAAATTGAGAGAGCTCAGACCAAATTTGAATTCCCCTTTTCCTCCAAAATTTCTTCCCTCTATCTTCTTTCGCATTCACTCTTTAGACCAACCATGGTTGGCTAAACCCTTTTAGTAGCTAGGGTGAGGTTGAGAGCTGTAAATTGAGAGGTTCAAGGTTTTGTATGGGGATTGGATATTGCACAAATTACAGATCTGAGCACATTGTACTGTAAGTTTTCATTGAATCAGTATATTATGGATTATAGAGTTGGTTTTGATATATAGATCTCTTAAGTGCATTTGATTTCTCTAAATTAAATTTCTCTATGGATGTCTGAGCTTGTAGCCTTGCATCCATAGCATCTGAAATGATCTAATTGTTCTAATTAAAACCTTAAGATTGGAAGAAGTCTGTAGGATGATCTATGACCATTCAAGTGGACAGATCATACCCTTAAGATCAATCCAATTCTCTAGTCTAGATTGGATTCTTATACCTTGCATCTGAGCTTGTAACCAGATAAAGGATTGTTGCAAATCAAGCTCTTGCATTGCCTCTGAACTAATCAATTTTCAGTGAAGACCAAAATCCCTAGCTGCTATTCTCCCCCTTTGATTTTAATCCTTTTCTCCATTTCTTTAAACCTAATTTTTACTCTGTTTTGGATCATTAGTAATACCTTTAATTTTTTGTAGTTTTAGAAAAGTGACAATCCCTAAAATCTCTCCTCTTTTCTTGCCTTAGTTTAAATTAGGATAAGATAGAGTGTCAGATCTGTATAGACCTAGAGATTTACCCCATTTTAAAGCACATTTCCCTGTGGACATACCCTTACCCCTTAAAGCTTGCTACAATAGCCCTGGTTCTTGCAGGACTGGTTGCTTTACCTTAATCCCATTTTACTGTAATTTGTCCTTTAGTTTGTTGATTTTAACCCCTTAATAATTGCAAGGTAAGCAATACAACAAGTTTTTGGCACCGTTGCCGGGGATCTGTGTTTTTAGAATTGGTAGATCTAATTTTTCTTATTTTAGAATTACATTTATAATTACCTGTTTTGTGTTTGACTAATTGCTGCTGTAGTTTTTTGTAGTTTAATTTTATTTTATAGATCTGGATTTTTTGTTCTGAGAGGAGCATTGTGCTAATTGGAGGAGCAAGTTGTGCTAAAGTTTGCATTTCCTAACTCTTTTACATTTGTAGATCTATAAATTTTTAGATCTGCAACAATAGTTGTTTGGTTTTGAAATTGTTTTGCTTAAATCTGTCTGTAATTTTGTGTGTTGTACTTGATTCCTGCTATGTGTATGCTTGGGAGAAGATCTCTCAATCCTGAGATTGTTCCTTTAGATCTTGAAGTTGAGAAACTTCTCAGACCTAGGCAGTCCCTACACACACCTATGGTTAATTGTGAGATTTCTGCAATGGGTGAGTGTTGTCGCTCCAAGTGTGCCATAATTATGTGCATTATTAATCAAGAATTAAAGAATTAAAGAATGCTAGGTTATATGGATGTTAACTTATGAAAGGGATATCAGCACATTGGGGCTAACACTGGTCTGCAAGATCAGGGCCAATTGTAGCAAGTTTTAAAAGTAAGTATTTCAAGATCGTCCACAGAGAAGTTTGTCTAAACTGAGAGATAAACCTCCAGATCTGTGCTACCAGATCTGGCTCTATAATTATCTAAAAAGAATAGATAAAAGAGAGTGTTGGATTGTGTCACATTTAACTATAAGCAAATAAAGAAAAGAACTATCTACATGATCCAGATCCGAGTTGGGGAGATGTTTAAAATAAGACAAATGCAGAAATAATAGCTTCATGTACTTTAGCCTCTGAATTTTAATGGAGAATCTGTAGTTGAACAGAGCAGATTCAATCTTGATCTGGCTACCAGCACAGATGTAAGAGAAATAAATCCGAATTAAGGAATAGGTTTAGACTTATGGTCATGATCATCCACTTAAATGGTCACAGATCTGACTAGTTGTGGCCTATTCTTTAGTTCGAACATGAACATCCTTTGTAAATCTTTGCTTGAATTAGGTTACCAACTCTAATTCGCACAGGCATGATGAATTAAGGGAAGTTGGGTGCGGATAAGTGAATCTAAAGAGGTCTAATGCACTACGGTGATCATTAGAACACTCGACATGACTCCAATGGAAGACACAAATTACAACAACCTTTTAAAATCCAACGTTACAATTCTGAGCACGGCTTCTTAGAGAGCCCTCGGACTTACGATCGAGCTTCTCGAAGAGCCCTCAGTTCTGATCTTGAATCCGAACTTGGAAATACAAATCACTCACAATGGCTCTCAAAGGTAAACTACAAGAAGGGATTACGGGGGTTCGGATAAGCTATCGGCCGAAATGAGAAACAGAGATGAAAACTCTAAAATCTGGATACCCAAATTGGGCAAATGGTTCGTCTATTTATAGTTTTCCTAAGCTCGATGTGTATCAACCAATCGAATTGGATAGATCTGTATCAACCAATAGAGTCGAGCACCGGGATCCGGAGATCTGTACGGCCAATCGAAATGCTTGATCCGGTTCACCAATCGAGAAAGCAGAGGCATCAATTCTTATGTAATTCAAAATCTGTTTGAGCTTCTAGAAGTTCCCGTAATTTCATCTTTGGGTGTTCACATGGGTGGAATATGCCTTTGGTTCGTGCTCGTAATCTTCCTAATGTCCTTGGGTTTTAAAACGCATTGGGGTGCGTGCAAAGTTTCTGAAATACCCTTGGACGCAAATCCCGAATGCCATTTCGCATAGTTTAAGGGCTTTTTACAAAGTAGTTTGGCTCGTAAGCTCTCTTCGCAAAGCATTTTGGCTTCGGAGATCTTTTCAGAGACTTCTCTTCTTTTCATGAGTGTTTTCTTCTTTCGCAAAGTTCAAAGTTCTTTGCGAATAGTAGAAGTTCTTCTTGAATAGTAGAAGTTCTTCTTGAATAGTAGAAATGATTTGAATTGAACTCTAGGCTCCCATTCTTCTTTGAATTGACTTTTAACTTGATTTTTTCTGCGAATGGCTCTCTTTCTTGCTTGGTCTTTATGCGCTCTTTTAGACCCTCTTTAGCCATTCTTTGAGGCTGTTTCTTCCTCCTTCTTTAATCTTGACATGATTTGTCGACTTTTTGATCTTTTTGGGATGCTTTTGATTTGGACTGTCTAAACGATTAATCGATTCCCAAATCGATTAATCGAAATCCAAAGTCGATTAATCGAATCCAAATTCGATTAGTCAAATCGGGTCCTCGACTCTTCAACTTCCCGGCCAATTTCGACATCAAACCCAATTTGATTAATCGAAATTGTCGATTCGATCCCCTTCAGTGTTCTTCCCAATCTTTTCCATACTTTTTCTTCTATTTTTCTAAGCCATTATCCTATGATTTAACCCACATTTTGCTGCAACTTAACCCCTATAATCTATGCACCTTATTTACAAAAATTTTACCTTGAATAGATCTTAAGTTGATTTCAAATCTAGGGTTGGAAGGCTAGGGTTCCTTTGGTTTTCTAACGGATCCAAGTCGTTGAATCCGGCTTTTGTCTCTTGAATCCCCCCCCCTCCAATCGGTTGCAATAACTCCTCTCTTACTTTTCTCTCTCTCTCTCTTCTTCACTCTCCTTCAACAACCAACAATACACATCTAGGGTTATTAAACCCTTTTATCCCCTTTTTCTCTCTTGTGTGTTGAGCACATACACCACGGTAGGTGTATGCGACTTCACATTTACAACACACATCACATAGGCATTCTATTTTTCACATCTCATCCGTTCATCCCACTACATACTGACTGTTGGGCTTCCATTTGGTCAAACCTATGACCGATCGGGCACGGATCTCGAGGTCATAGTTTGTGTGATTTTTCGGGCTATTACAGATATAATTAGTGAAAAATTCATGCAAAGGAAGACTTTTTCAAGGGACATTGAGACTCATGTTAGATTGGTGAGAGAGAACACTATAAAAGAAAAAATGTATGAGGTCAGTGGATATAATGATTTGGAAAGGAAAGTAGATAGCTTGACTTAGAAATTTGATAAGCTCATGGGAGCAATGCAGTCTCCAATAGCTGCCAAAGTGGAGGAGGCATGTCTGATATGCTAGTCCCCCACTCACTCCCTTGAAGAATGTCCCTCTGCTGCCCAATTTCCAGATCTGATTATGGAACATGTGAATGCTGCTCAGTCCTTTGGACAACAGCCAATTGTTGATTATCATTGGAGAAACCACCCCAACTTTAGGTGGAAGCAAGATAATTTTTTAAACTAACAGCAATAACAGCAGCCCATGCCATATAGAAATGCTCAGCCCTACTAGCAAAATTTCTTCCCAAGGCCCCAATACCAGCAGCCTATGGCCCAGCCAATGGCACAACCTGTGCATCAAAGTGCACCAACCCCAGCACTCTCTAGATCCCTCACATTTGAAGAGCAAGTTCTGGCTTTATTATAGAATTTGGGCTCTTTGTCTCAAATTGTTAACTCCCATAGCCAAAGTATTAAGAAAATAGAGGACCACCTTGGTCAACTATCCAATACTTTGACTAGGAGAGAGGAGGGAAGACTGCCAAGTCAGCCCATGAACAACCCAAAAGGGCAGTATATGGTGGGTGAGACTTCTTCACATGAAGAAGCTAAATTTGTCACCACTTTGAGAAGTGGAAGGCTGGTTGATAACAAGGTTGGTGTTGAGCCTTAGAAAAGTGCAGAAAAAGCCCATGATGATATGCAGCAGGAGTAGCATATGAGAAATAAGGGAGGTGTTGATGAGCCCCAACAGAAAACTGAAAACAAAAATAAGGAAAAAACTGATGAGATTGTTAAGGCAACAAATGGGAGATCAGTCTCCCATTTGCCATTTCCTAATGCTCTTCAAGCACCTTCTCCTTTTGACAAGGGGAATGCTAAAGTTGAAAAAATGATGAAAATATTTAAACAAGTGAAGATCAACTTGTCTTTACTTGATGCTATCAAGCAAGTGTCAGCCTATGCAAAGTTTTTGAAAGATTTGTGCACACACAAAGAATAATCTAGGATACACCTATCCAAGAGGGTCTTTTGTACTGAGAAAGTGAACCAAGTGTTGTCCATTGCAACCCCAGCAAAGCTTCAAAACCCTGATGTTCCCACAATCCCTTGCATCATTGGGGATCACACCATTGAAAAAGCCTTGTTAGATCTAGGGGCCAGTGTAAACCTACTTCCATATTCAATTTATGAGAAATTAGGTTTGAGAGAATTGAAGCCCACACATGTGGTATTACAGCTGGCTGATAGATCTGAAAGGAGGCCTGTGAGAATGATAGAAGATGTGTTAGTTGGGGTTGACAAGTTTTTCTATCTAGCAGATTTTCTGGTTCTTGACATGGAACCAAGCAAGTGTACTACCTCCATTCCTGTAATTTTGGGCAGGCCTTTCTTGGCCACTGCCAATGCTTGTATACAATATAGATCAGGTGTAATGAAAGTATCTTTTGGCAATATGAAAGTAAAATTGAATGTTTACAATGCAGCAAGTCAACCTCACTTGGATAGTGAGGATTGCTTCTTGATTGATGTGTTGGATGAGCTTGTGGAAGAAACTCTACCCAAGCTGCTGCATTATGATGATTTGTGTGATATTTTTGAAAATGAGTGGAATGAAATTGTGGAAGAAAAGGCCCCCACACCTGTGATTCAAGAGGTGAAAGCCTTAAATTCTGAAGTGGAGCCAGCAACAAGGTATCCTCCTTGGAAACTAATTGTGTTGCCTCTTCTACCACCATCAAAGGCACCTTTGTTGCCTTCACTCATAAGTCCACTTGATGTGGAATTGAAACAACTGCCCAAATATTTAAAATATGCATTTTTGGGAGTAAATCAGAAATTGCCTGTGATAATCTCCTCTTCCCTCACTGATGAGCAAGAAGAAGAGTTGTTGTGTGTATTAAAAAGGCATAAGAGAGCAATAGGTTGGACTATTGCTGATCTTGGAGGCATCAACCCTGCTGTTTGTATGCATAAGATTCGCTTGAAAGAGGATTTCAAACCCTCTAGAGAGATGCAGAGAAAGTTAAACCCCCACATGCAAGAAGTGGTGATGAAGGAAGTGGTCAAATTGTTAGATGCAGGAGTCATCTATCCCATTTCAGATTCTGAATGGGTGGTACCTACTCAGGTGGTACCTAAGAAATCTAAAATCACTGTGGTTAAATCTGATTCTGGTGAGCTAATTCCAACCAGGAAAACCACTAATTGGAGGGTGTACATTGATTATCGAAAGCTCTATTTAAAAACTAGAAAAGACTACTTTCCTTTGCCCTTCATAGACCAGATTTTGGACAAGTTGGCAGGCAAAAGTTTCTATTGCTTTCTTGATAGATATTCTGAGTATAACCAAATCCCTGTGTATCCACAAAACAAAGAGAAAACTACTTTTACATGTCCATTTGGCACCTTTGCCTATAGAGGGATGTCATTTGGATCGTGCAATGCCCCTGCAACTTTTCAAAGGTGTATGTATGTCATCTTCTCTTATATGATTGATAAGTTTTTAGACATATTCATGGATGATTTTTCTATCTTTGTGGATAGTTTTAGCCAGTGTCTACATCATCTCAGCCTAGTGCTGCAGAGATGTGAAGAAACCAACTTGGTTTTGAGTTGGGAAAAGTCATTTTATGGTCAATCAAGGCATTGTCCTTGGCCATGTTATTTCCCACAAAGGCATAGAGGTAGACCAGGCTAAAATTGATTTAATTGTACATTTTCCCCCACCTAAAACTGTCAAACAAGTCAAATCTTTCTTGAGGCATGCTAGTTTGTATAGGAGATTCATCAAAGATTTTAGCAAAATCCCAAAACCCCTTTGTCACCTGTTGTGTCAAGAGGTTCCTTTTGTTTTCAATGATGAATGTCTCACTGCTTTTGAGTTTTTGAAAGGTTGTTTAACCTCTACACCTATCCTTCAAGCACCTGATTATGCTTTGCCATTTGAGCTTATGTGTGATGCATCAGATTTTGCCATTGGTGCAGTTTTGGGCCAAAGGAAGGACAAGTTACCTTGTGTGATTGCTTATGCAAGCAAGACAATGATTGATGCTCAATTTTGGAAAAATTCAGGTCTTATATGTTAGGATCTAGGATTTTGGTGTTGACAGACCACTCAGCTCTGAAGTACCTTTTATCTAAAAAGGATGCTAAGCCAAGATTAATCAGGTGGATCCTCCTATTACAGGAGTTTGATCTTGAGATTAAAGATAAAAAAAAGGGGTTGAAAATGTGGTTGCAGACCACCTATCTAGGATCCTAGCTGCTGAGTTTGATAGGCTGCCTGTTAATGACTCATTTCCTGATGAACAACTGTTTACTGTCAGCATGACAGCACTTTGGTTTACAAACATAGTAAATTACTTTACAATGGGTAGGATCCCCCCACATTAGAACAAAATAGATAAGGGATTGTTCTTTTCTCAGATCAGACATGTGGGAGGATTCATACCTTTTCAAGCACTGTGCAGACCAAGTTGTGAGGAGGTGTATCCCTGAGAATGAATTCCACAGCATACTAACCATGTGTCATGAACAGGCTTGTGCCAATTCAGTGGAAACAAGACTGTTGCAAAGATACTCTAAAGTGGATTTTATTGGCCCACTATCTTCAGAGATGCATGGCAGTATTGCAAAGCTTGTGAAAGATGCCAGAAAATGGGAAGTATCTCCAAAAGAAATTCTATGCCTTTACAGCCTATACTTGTTGTTGAACTATTTGACATTTGAGGGATTGACTTCATGGGTCCCTTCCCTCCTTATGGATATAATTTTATTCTTGTAGCTGTGGATTATGTGTCCAAATGGGTTGAGGCCTTAGCCACAAGAACCAATGATCACAGAGTTGTCCTCAACTTATTGAAGGACAACATTTTCTTTAGGTTTGGCACCCCCAGAGCTATCATTAGTGATAGGGGAAGCCATTTCTGTAATAGACAATTTGAAAACTTACTTAGAAAGTACTCTGTGACACATAGAGTTGCCACCCCATACCACCCACAGACTAGTGGGCAGGTGAAAATTTCTAACAGAGAGATCAAACATATTTTAGAAAAAACTGTGAGAGGAGATAAGAAGGATTGGCCCTTGAAGTTGACTGATGCTCTTTGGGCTTATAGAACTTCCTATAAGACCCCAATAGGGAAGTCTCCCTTTAGGTTGGTATATGGCAAGGCATGCCATTTACCAGTGGAATTAGAACACAAAGCCTACTGGGCTATTAAATCATTGAATGTTGATCTAACTTCTACTGGTATGCACAGGAAGCTGCAGCTGTCAGAGTTGGAAGAGTTGAGATTGGAAGCCTACTCCAATGCAAGGATCTACACCGAAAAAGCCAAAGCTTTTTATGACAAGCATTTGATGAGAAACGAGTTTACTGTTGGCAACAAGGTATGGCTGTTCAATTCCAAATTGAAATTTTTTCCAGGCAAGTTGAGATCTAGATGGGAGGGAACTTACATTGTAATGCATGTATCCCCATCTGGAGCTATTGAAATCATGGATCCAAAAGATGGTAGGATCATGAAAGTTAATGGTCAAAGGCTCAAACTCTATGTTGAAAATGTAGTAGACCCTGTGGTAACCATTCACCTTCAAGAACCTCTAAAGTGTGATTGATTTTCAACATTGTATATTATGTATCATAATTGTCAATTTGTACTATTTTTAAAACTGTTTGGCATTATAAATATATTGCCAATTTTGCTTAGTTTTTTTTTCATTTAGAATCATGAGTCATCAATTCCAAGGCATGAGAAATGAATGGGAGCAGAATAGGATTGATAAATCTGTGTGGAGAATGGACTGTGAACTGATGAGAAATAAGTTTAGAATGAAAAACAGACCTGTCGAGAGGTGCTAAATGATTTTCAATAGGTTTTGAAGGTTCTCATTGAGAATTTCGAGTGTTCTGATACTGGCCAAGAGGGTTGAGTTAATATTCTGACAAAAGTCTTTGAAGGTGTAAATGTGAATTTCTACAGGATCTATGAACCTGTCGAGATGTTGAGAGAAAGAGTCGATAGGTACTGAAGCTGTAGGCTATGTTTTTGACAGGTTCTGATACCTGTCGAGAGGTCAATTGATGAGAATTTTAAACCTATCGAGAAGATGTTTGAACCTCTCAACTTGTAAAATCTAAAGCCTGTGTACCTGTCAAGAGGTTGAAAGAACCTCTCAAGACCTTCATCCTGACAGACCTGTAAATTATAATGCTTTTAACTGTTCGACAGGTTGCTTCAACCTGTCAAAATCTCCTCTCCAACCTATCGAAAGAGCTTTTTACTCATTTTAAACCTATCGAGAGGTCATTTTATCCAGTCGACATCTTCTGCTCAAAACTCTGTTCCTCCTTTGCCCGATTTCCCACTTTCTTCTTTCTCCTCCTCACTGGGTCCAATTCCAATCACCCTGCCATTGTTCCAAGTGCTTTAATTTTACAAGGGCTACATTTCACACCTGGTTTGATCTGGTTTGGTGCAGTGCACAGCAAGCTTTGAGAAACCCTAGGTTTTGTGGGTAAGTTCTTCAACCTCCACTCTGTGATTTTCAAGCTTTGTACTTCCATATTTCTGTGTGTGTGGTTAATTTGATTGAGAAAGAAGGATTACTGTGGGTTGTGAGGATTGATTATGTGGATTGTGTGCCCAATGGCTGACCGTGATCATACCCTAGCTGATCTTTTCAAAGCCCCTTCCAAATCTGCCCAAAAATTCACCAGAAAATCAAGTAGGATAGCCACACAACCCAAAGACGACCCACCTGTTAAGAGGAAGCTCATTATGGAAAAACCTGAGAAAGCTAAGACAACCAAGAAAGCTAAGAAAGCTAAAATAACTAAAGAGGTTGTTGAGGATGTCCCTGTGCCTGAACCTCAACCTGAGGTTGTACCTGAAATCCCTGATAACTTGATAACCCCCAATGAGTTTGTGGATGCCTTAGGCTTGATTCCTGAGACAAGTTTTGACCTACCTTATTTTTCTAAGGTAGAAGAGTGCAAGGAGACCTTGGACTACTTGGTAAAGGCATCCCTAACACCTTTGTTGACTCCATTGCAAGAAAAAGCCTACCCTAGACTTGTCAAATTGTTGTATCAGAACATCAGAAAAAAGATAAAACCAGGGTCAACTGAGCCTACCCTTATGGTTTTCATAGATAATTTAGAGTTGGTTGTGGACTATAATGACATTGGGTTGGCATTAAGGGTCCCGTCCATTTTTTCAGCTTATGGTTTAGGAGCACCTAAGATTGTGTCCTTTAGAGCAATGGCTAGACATCTGACTCAAGGCATTGTGGGCTCTGGGGAATCATTGATGAGGAGAGATCTACACCCTAGCCTGCTTTTCATAGATTCAATTTTGAGGAAAAATATCTATGTCAGTGGACATCAGCACGAGAGGAGAACCCCTATAGTGGATGCCCTTTACTTTTTCTCCAAGGGTTAGTTCTTGAATGCCTCTCAACTGATATTTGAGGTCATGGTAGATGTGAATGACAAGATCAAAAGAGGACAGGCCTTTCCAAGGTTACCATACAGCAGATTCATCACTGCTTTGCTAAGGAAAGGAAAATATGTGATACAAAAGGATGAGCCAGTGGATAAACTGAGTCCAAAGGTATTTAGGAATAGGGCCTGGTCTACTAGTAGGACCCTAATTGGGAAAAGCAAGAAGAAATCAGTTAAGAGTCCTGACAAAGAAGCCCCTCAGGTGGCTTGTTCGAGTCGCATGGGCCTCTACATCAGCTATCTTAGAGCCTCTGCCTACATCAGCTGCTACTAGCTCAGTGCCTCCACCTGTGACCTTTACACCCATACTCATCCCTTCCACTGATGTGCCCTTGCTTATTGTCAGCTCTGATGTTGTCAGCATCCCCATTCCATCACCCTCCATACCATCCATTTCAATTTCCATACCCCCCCAGTAGCTCAGCCATCCTGTCCACCATCACCACAATCACACCTTTGTGAGTTTCTCCTACCACAAACCCCATTGTCACCCTACCTTCATTTCCCATCACAACTACCTACTAGAGAAAATCAAGGTAAACCCCAACCCCTCTAGCTATCCCTTCCATCTTAGTTGTTAAACCCTTAAGCCCTGCACTGGCAGCTCCTTCTACATCATATGACCCTGTCACCACCTCTCCACCCTCCATACCCTCTGATATTGACCTCACTACTTCCATGTCTCCTCCACATACCCAGGATTTAGAACATTTTACAACTGAGGGGTACTCCTCCCTGATTGACTCAATTATGGAGGACATTGGGCATGAATACTCCCCTTTACCTGACTCTCCACAGCCACCTTTCCAGAATGCCCCCACATCTCCTTTCCTGCCCATTATACTCATTCCACCTATTACCCAAGCCCAAATCCTACCAGAGGCCTCTGCTCAGATTCTTTCCCTTCTCACATCCATACTAGTCCAGCTCCAAACCAATACAGCAAACCAGTCTGCTATGGCCACCTGCCTCCATGCGATTCAATCAACCTTAATCCTAGCTACCTCAACCTCCCAACCCCTTCCAATTCCTACTCTTGTACCTACTCCTCCTCCATCCCCACAGCTGTCCCCTATAGTAGTGCCTACCACTGCTGAGGTGGAAGAACCAATCCCATAAACCACTGCAGCACTTACTTCTGATGCCTCCACTCAAACTGATTTTGAGGAAGTAGTTGTGTCCATCCCTGTTGCAACCCAAATTGACCCCATAGAAGCTGACCTACCCTCTTAACCTTTTACCTCTCCTTCCACCCCACCTAAGCCAGTTACTGAGGTAGAGGAGCTGACACCTACCATCCCACTTTTCCCTTCTCTCCCATCCTCTTCATCCACTCCATACCATCTATTTGATGACCCTACTGAGAGGGCTATTTTCCCTAGATACTTAAACCCTACACCCCCATTTTCCACTCTTCAAAGAGCAATGGGTGAAAATCCCTACATCAGGAGGGATGTCATTCAAGGGATGGATGTGCTGAAAACCTGTGTGAAGCTGCCATTGGTGGCTGAGATTGACCAGCTGAAGCTAGAGTATAGAGTGGAGAAGCTTCATTGGGAACAATTGTGCAGGCAAGCCCTTACTTTATATGATGAAGAGAAGCAAAAAAGCTGAGATGCTAGCCAAGCTAGCTAACACCCTGGAGGCCACCTTAGTAGGAAGGATACCACCCTCAGCAGATGGAGTGTCCATAAAAGAGCCCACCAAGCCCCAGGGCAGCACCAAGCCTCAGAAACCATCTACCAAAATGACTAAGGAGGGTGCTACCAACACTGAGAAACTGAAGAGGAAGGCGAATTTGAGGAAAGAGTATGAAAAAATTGCTGAGAAATATGGATGGGAGCCAATGCCCATATCAAGTGCTGACTCAGATTCTGATTAGCTGTAGACTATATTTAGGATTTAGCTGTAGTTAGTTTGTATGCTACATGTTGCTGTATATACTTCTTGTTAAATTTAGAATGTACTGTTCTGTTTGTGCTTTGTAATTACTTGTGTGCAATAAAATTTCTGTTTTGTTAGTCTCACTGTGTTTCTTGCTTTCCTTTGTGTTTAGTTTTGTTCTCATTTGTTCTTTATACTTGATTTACTACTGTCCATGTGCTTACCCTACTGTTTCCTATTGTTATACTTCCAAAACAGTGAGGACAATGCTCCTCATAGGTTTGGAGGTATAGCAGGGTAGGTAATTTTTATTTATTTATTCAAAATGGTATGAGATAATTAAGCCAAGTGCAATGGTATGAATGAGATCAAAACACATTTACCATAATTTCAAACTGAGCAATTTTAAAAGAGAAAGATTTAAAAATGTATAGATCTGCTTAAATTTTTGAATCTTTTTGAAAATTCATCATTCTCATGAAAGACATCATCAAGAAATTTTTGTCATAATCAGTATGTAGTAAACCATTAAGGAGAGAAAAAGTAAGAACATGTCTTGAGAGTCCTAAGGAAGACTATACCCAGTGAGAGTTGGGCCTGTAAAAAGTTCTTTTGAAGGTGTTTTAGCAAAATCTTTCTGCTCTAAGGCCTGTTTGAACTTGCTTTCTTTCGCTAGAAGTTATGCACTCCAAGTTGAGACAAATTGACAGAACTCATGACATCAAAGACATGATGTAAAGCCATCTTCTGGATAGTTTGAGCTAAAATACCTACCCATTGAACTGCCCTTGTATACACCATTTGAGCCTGGAAAAATTACAAGCTTTCTTTGATAGAAACCAGAGAATTTAAACCTAAGCCTCAGTGACCTGACACAACCCAAACCTCACTCTCAGATTTTAGAAGGTAAAGGAGAAAAAGCTGAAGTAGGTTGAGCTGGTTTGACATTTGGTGGAAGAATAAGAAAGTACATTTGAAGGCAGTAATGGTCAATTGTGTAGCTGTGGCATTCCAGCCCATAAAAAAAATTGAGAAAAATACAAAAAGATAATATATATATATATATATATATAGAAAAAAAAAAATACAGAGAAGTCACTTCAAATCTAAAAATTCAAAGAAGATGAATTTGTGCTGAGAAGAAGAAGGTGTTGTCATGACCATCTCCTTACCTTATTGATTTCTCAATGTTGAATCCATTTTTACCCTTTTATTCTTTATAAACTTCACCCATAAGCCACATTACACCCCAATAAAAAGACCCTACTGATCTGAAATGGATTGAGCTGTCATGTGGAGATAAGGAGCTGTGTAATCTATAGTGAAGAGAGTTAGAAGATTTAAGAAATTAGAGCATTTCCTATGCTCATACTTGCAGTCCTATTTGAGGGTTGTAACTACTCTTGAGCTGTGTGAAATGAAACACCTTGGAAATCAATTGTGAGAGTATGCCTGTGAAATAATTGGGTCTGAAATTGGACTATTTAGGCATTGTTTGAACCTGATTTTTAAATTAATGGTGAAGTATATACTGATATGCACATAGCATGCCCTTGATGATTTCAGATTAGTTATGATGAGTTTGAAAAAGGATTTAGGTGTTAAACTTGTTTACATTTACTGATTTGAATCCTCTGAATTCAAAAGGGTAAGGTATGGAATAAAGCTGAAATTGTTGGGACCTAACTTGTAATTGTTTGCACTTGGTTTAATCATGTTCATATGGAAGTTTATGGGTAACTTCACTGAAAACCCTCAGGAGACTTCACTCCTCCACTAGGAATCACCTAGGGGTTTAAAAGGCTTGATGCATATGCTAAATGCATCTATGCTCCCTACAAAAGTGGCATTTTCTATTTTCAACACTTGTTTTTAATTTCTCCTTCGCTCAGGGACTAGAAAAGCTTAGGTTTGGGGGTGTGTTAATCAATGAAAAATACTATTTTTCACCTCCTAACCTGACCTTTGATGGACCTTTGAGTTGACTAATAATATGTCTTGAGGGTGTTTTGTAGTTAAGCAATAAATTGCATTCATAGTGCAGACATCCAGCTAAAAATGCCAAAGAAGAGACTTGTTGCTCAACATGTGCTCATGCAGCCTAAATGACCAACCAATCAAGCAATTTATAAAGCCTCAGAAGTCTATGGGAATGCCATGTGTCTAATTGTGTACACATGGGAGTAAACCAGCAGCTGCATTTAATGAAGATTGAACTCCCCCAAAGGCCACTGAGGGCTGGACAGAGGAAGGACAACACCCCAAGATGTGTGCCAGTTGTGGAAGCAAAGAATAAAACCTATTGAGAGGTTAAAGCAACCTGTCGAGAGGTTCTGATATGAGGAAATGGACTTATCGAGAGGATTACAACACCTATTGAAGGGTTAGAGCAGAGAAAGGCAACCTGTCGAATAGTGCAGAACAACCTGTCGAGGACTCACCTGAACCAGAGTTCTTCTCGTGAGGTTCAAAAGGCTAGAATTGATCCTGTCAAGAGATTCTCCTGAACCTATCGAGCAGTGCAAGTCATCCTGTCAAAGAACCTGAAGCTGCATCCATTTTCGAGAAGTTGAGCCAACTTGTCAAGAAATGCTTTCAACCTGTCGAACAGAAGAAAGTACCTGTCGAGAAGATACCAGGAGTTGTATAAGAGACCAAGAGATTGGATTATAACTTGTCGAGAGGATGAATGGAGCTCGAACAACAGTTAGATATTGAGGTTATCCTGTCGACCAGTTCAACAGAACCTGTCGAGAAGTCATCCAACCTGTCGAAAGCCTACTCCAACCTATCAAAATGAGCACCAAGTGGACTCAGAACCTGTCGAAAGGTTCCCTGAACCTCTCGACACGCGATTTAGGAACTTCTCAGTTGTAGCCACACCAATAGCTCACTTTAGTGCTCTGTGCACACATTTCAAGGCATGTTAACAACCCTTGGGAGTATTTTTGGAATAACAGAATTATTCCCTTGAGCTCTGATTGGCTGAAACAAATCTGAGGACAAAAGGGAAGACTATAAATGGCTGAGAAATTGCACAGGAGAGCCGTCCAGAAATTGAGAGCTCAGACCAAATTTGAATTCCCCTTTCCCTCCAAAATTCCTTCCCTCTTTCTTCTTCCCCTTTCACTCTTTAGACCAACCATGGTTCGCTAAACCCTTTTAGTAGCTAGGGTGAGGTTGAGAGTTGTAAATTGAGAGGTTCAAGGCTTTGTATGGGGATTGGATGTTGCACATTGTACTATAAGTTTGTATTAAATCAGTATATTATGGATTATAAAGTTGATTTTGATCTATAGATCTCTTGATTGCATATGATTTCCCTAGATTAAATCTCCCTGTGGATGCCTGAGCTTGTAGCCTTGCATCCACAGCATCTGCAATGACCTAATTGTTCTAATTAAAACCTTACGATTGGAAGAAATCTATAGGATGATCTGTGACTATTCAAGTGAAGAGATCATACCCTTAAGATCAATCCAATTCTCTGGTCTAGATTGGATTCTTATACCTTGGATTTGAGCTTGTAGCCAGATGAAGGATTGTTGCAAATCAAGCTCTTGCATTGCCTCTGAACTAATCAATTTTCAGTGAAGACCAAAATCCCTAGCTGCTATTCTCTCCCTTTTGATTTTAATCCTTTTCTCTATTTCTTTAAACCTGATTTTTACTCAGTTTTGGATCATTAGCAATACCTTTAATTTTCTGTAGTTTTAGAAAAGTGACAATCCCTAAAACCTCTCCTCTTTCTTTGCCTTAGTTTAAATTAGGATAGGATAAAGTGCCAGATCTGTATAGATCTGGAGATTTACCCCATTTTAAAGTACATTTCCCTGTGGACATACCCTTACTTATCCCTTAAAGCTTATTGCAATAGCCCTAATTCTTGCAGGACTAGTTGCTTTACCTTGATCTCATTTTGCTGTAATTTGTCCTTTAGTTTGCTGATTTTAACCCCTTAATAATTGTAAGGTAAGCAATACAACAATAACTCATAAGGAACCGATGATGCGCCCATACAAAGCGTCAACGCTTCAGTATGGAAGCATTGACGCTTCTCAATCTTTGGGTCATCACTTATAACTCGTAGGGAAGCGATGATGCGCTCATACAATGCGTCGATGCTTTAATATGGAATATTGGTGCTTCTCAATCGTTGCGCCGTCGCTTGTAACTCGTAGTTATAAGTGATGTCGTCGCTTATAACTCGTAGGGAAGCGATGACGCCCCAATACAAAGAGTCAGCACTTCAATATGGAAGATTGTCACTTCTCAATCATTGCATCATTGCTTGTATGGGCATAGGGAAATGATGTCGTCTCTTATAACTAGTAGGGAAGCGATGGCGCTTCTAAATCATTGCGCCGTTACTTGTAACTCGTAGGGAAGCGATGGCGCTTCTCAATATCAACCTCGTCGCTTCCTATCGCTCGTGTGCTTACATATTTGAGATTGCTACTAATTTTTTTATCTTCACCCTGTAAATAAGTGAAAAGATCCATTAACTATGAGCAGATGAGGAAACCGATTCACATACGAAGTGTCGAGTATCGGGAAGAAGCAATGTCCCCAATCTAATGCCATATTTATATGAATGTTCTGTAAGCTGAAAATAATACATAGGAAATAAAAAATACGTGGCTCAAATGTTAATCTTCTGGGCTTCTATCCAGTACGTGCTCTAGAAAAAAGAGCAAGTTGCCTCTTTGCGCTTCTTTATGCCTCTTTTGCAATTCTTTATGCCTAATCTGTACTTCTTTATGCCTCTTCAGCACTTCTATTCAGTACGTGCTCCCAGAAAGAGGAGAAACTTGTCTCTTCTACGCTTCTATTTGCATCTTCTGCACTTCTATCCAGTACACTCCTCCAGGAAAAAGGAGAAAGTTGTCTCTTTGCGCTTCTTTTTCCCTCCTTATTTAGATTCATTCTCTCTATTCAATCAGAGCTCCAGGAAAAACTAGAAAGTTGCAAGCGGAGGAGAGGAAATAAAACAATAGAGAGAATGAATCTGAATAAGGAGGGAAAAAGAATGAACCTTTGCCAAAATTTGAATTGGTTTACCGCCATTACAGTCGACAAAACCTAGCCCTTGGGAACAGCGCTTCCCTCCCCTGTACTTGGGAACAGTGCATCCTTCCTCCCTCCGTCAGGTATAGCCCTACCCCTGACACTGACAAACCCCCGCTATGGCTAACCCGAGTTAGGGAAAAACACCTTTCCACATGTCCGCTTCCCATTGGGAGAGCTTAGAGAAATCTCTACCCCTGAGCGAATTTTCCCTTTTCCCATATATATATTTAAACAAAAAAAAAAGGGTGAAGAAGAAGATTGCTTCCTTGTGGAATTGAGGCTACAAACTGCTTCCTCTTTGAATTGAGGCTACAGCAAACAAAAAATAAAATGAAGAAGATTGCTCCTACTTTGAATTGAGGGTACAACAAAAAAAATATAATAATAAAAAGAGTGAAGAAGGAGACATCTTCTTTGAATTGCTGCTACAGAAAAGGTATAAAAAAAAAGGAAAAAGAAGAAGACAACATCTTCCTCTCACTCTCTCTTTGTTTTCACCAAAAAAAAAAGGGAAGATGGGTCTTCTTCCCCACCTGTCCTCTACAACTGTAGAAATAAAAAAAAATTAAAAAATATTTAAAAAAAGAGGCTTTGTAGGCAATTTTGGGCCAACTGTCTGGCACCGACAATGAATGGCCGACGACCAAACCGACACCATCTGAAAAATCGATATCCCATTGACCGCCCAACATCGTTCACCGTGCATACGCCAATGGTCGATCTGGTCAGATCAAGTAGCTCTATTCACAGGGCGGCTATCTGTTGTGGTGGTGTTGTAGGTGCATCACCAGTTTGTATTTGGTGCTCATCGCACTGAATGCATGGTGCAACTCCTTTGTGCACCATATATGAAAAGTATTTATATAATAGTATTTTTAAAACTCAGGACCAATATCTAAAAACTGTGAACCTTCTTAAAGCAAAGTGACATTTAAATCTAACGATTCAGATTGGGTGATAGGACGCGACAAATAACTTTATCCATTAGTACCCATCAACCATGAATTTAGCAAAACTTTGACCTATCGATAAGGGTACCCTATGGGTAAAATTAGAGGTTGGGTCTAGTGACCTACCGCTACTTATTTTATTTTTATTTCCCATCTGACGGATCGGATTGGATGAATTAAACTCCTAATTCATACTTCAGTTAATTGACATTATAACATAAAGTTTAAAACTATAGAAAATACGTATTTTTAAGAAAATACTTTAAAAATCACACAAATCTTATTTTAAGAAACTGAGATGTTTCTTAAGGTTTTTCAACGTTTCAAATGCAATGGCATAGTCCGTTTAGCTGTGCGATAAATCGATTATGACATAAAAACTAATACCTCTTATTTATAAGTATAAAATATTTATAAACTTACGTTAAAATTAAATAGTAGATATTTTCTAATATTGACCTAATAACTTACAGATTATCAACAATCAGATAATTTCTTACTACAATAATCTAATTACTACATATTTAATATATCTTTTCACCCCGATGTCTGATTTCAGCAAATCAAGATGCTACCTTAGGGCTTGAGTCTTTCAGATACAATGGTGGTGTTCGTAGACTCATTTAACCCTTCAAACTTCTATTATTAAAATATCATGTTCTTTTATACTATGACAGGTCGATAAACTAAGTTACGATATGATGACATATAAGAATAAGATTCAACATGAATTAAGCTTATACGAAATTATGGTACAGACCAAATTAAGTAAAATAAAGACGATATACAAATATTATTCTCAGTTGGTAAGCAATCGAGTAATTTAACGATTTATATCGAATATTGAGTCCATTTAGTAGGATGTTTACATCCGATGATGTATTAGGAGGACCGCAGCCTCCGGTGATTAGTAGGGGGTTTGCCTCCGGTGATTATAAGAGGTACGCCTCTGATTATTAGTAGGAGGTTCGCCTCTGGTGATTAGTAGAGGGTCTGCAACCTTTGGTAACATAGTAGGATGTTCGCATCCAGTGATATGAGTTGGCCAACTATCGACGGTTGGTATTCCCGTCTTAATATACATAGTCTTAGGCTATTATCTATGTGCCTAAGTTATTTTAAATTTATGTTTTAAACTGAGTACGATGGATATGTTATGGTGTTAATAATAAGGATGATAAGCTAAGCTAATTTAAGAAGGTTAACAGGACCTAAGCCATGGACCTATAAGAATAAGGTGAACGGGACCTAAGCCGTGGACCTATAAGAATAAGGTGAACGGGACCTAAGCTGTGAACCTAAAGGAATAATTATGGGATCTAAGGTGCAAATAAGCTAAGAAAAGATAAGTCAAGATAAGCTTTGGGACCTAAGCCGTAGGCGAGATAAGATAAGTTATAATAAGCCACGAGAATTAAGCCATAGGCGAGATAAGCTAACATATGATGCAAAAGTAAGTTGTATAAATGAAGAAATTCTAAGACGTTATAAGTAAATTACAAATTTAACAATAACAATAAGCTATGTGACATTTCACTCATAGTGTAGTTACCATCACGAGATATCACAAGACTTGATTGAGTCATCCGATCCGAAAGTTTCTCATATACAGAATGTGACGTATAGAATTGCTTCCACGTGAAAAGATGCGGTTATCGGGTTAAGTGATGCCTGTGACTCTTACTGCATTATGGGTCTCTCTTATACATCAAATGTAATATGAAAATAGTATGTATTTTGAACTACGATTGGCTTGATCCCGGTTTGGGTACGTAGGCAACCAAAATGGCACAACCACATGCTTGTGAATTCAATATATGTTTTATGGATGGACTTTATAAATTACATGAGTATTAAATTATTTTATTGGTAATATTTTCTGAAAATTATTGTCAGATGTGATAGACAATATAAGCTCTCCATATCCAAGTAAAATAATACAACTTACATTTGAAACACAATAAGTTTAAGGTTAAACACATGCATTGAGATATGATGGACCCATGTTAAGTCTAAACTTGATCTATGGAGTACGCTAAGTACCCCTACTGAGCACCGTGACAAATTGTTCACCCTTTGACTTTATGTCTATATATTTTACCAATCAAGATCAGGAGGGCTACGAGGAAGATTTCATAGAAGAGGGTGTCATTGACGAGAATCCTGAATACCATTTCCCAACTATTTGATTTCTTTGTAAGTATGATTGAATGTTTTAATCGAAGTTATTATAACTATTATGCTTTGTATATTCATAAGTTTAATTTTTTAAGGCCTTTCCGTTGCAGGAGATTACTCTTATTGGATTTGAGAGTCGGGCTGTTATTTAGTTTTACCTCTAGTGAGTATCTTCAGAAACTTAGTAAGTCATGACTTTACTTTATTCTGCCACCACTTCAATTGCATTTAATAGTGATGTTTGATCACTTATTATCATGACATACGGCTGTCATGGGCAACTTAGTTATCAATTCATACCGTTGGAATACTAGAGTTATTAAGCATTTATGCTTTTGATACATTAAAAAAAAATTGGCCACCTTTTTCATGTATCGTTATAATAAATGTTGCATCATAATTATGATATGTAAGTGACGACTTGAGATCCCAAGTTATGCTATAAAGGGGATTTTGGGTCGTTACAGAGTTGGTATTAGAGCAAAGGCTTTAGATTTTCATGGGACTATGGTTAGGATTAAAAAAAAAAATCAAATTCTAAATTCTAATCCAAAACCTTTGTGAAACAGATCATTGCTCCACAGCGTAAGCGGATAATTAATCGTGATGGTGATCTTAATGGAGAAGAGCAAGTTGCCAGCGAGGCGAATCGAGTTCCGTTGAATAGTGGAGATAGAACACAACAAGTGCTCAAAATGATGGCTAACACCATGACCCAACAAACTACAACTATGGATAGACTGGCTACGCGTTAGGGCCATATAGACACCACGCCACACTCTGCTTGGGAGTCATTTAAAAGGATGAAGCCATCGACGTTTGATGGCTACAAAGATCCTACGGTTGCAGAAGAATGGATAGTTGAACTGGAAAAAATATGCTTGGTCCTAGGTCCTACCAATCAACGAAAAGTAGAATGGACTATTTCAACTCAAGGACACCGCATGGCATTGGTGGGAGAGTGCAAATAGGTAACGAGAAACGAGAAGGGGCACCCGCAATCCATGGACCTGACAAGAATTTACAAAAACTTTCAACAAGCAATACTTTCCCTTATTAGCAAGAAGACAAAAAGAAGTAAAATTTATGCATTTACAGCAAGGTTCTGATACTGTTTTAGTTTATGAGACAAAATTGACCAAATTGTCACGTTATGCCCCTCACCTTGTGGCAACTGAGGAACATAAGGCTAGAAAGTTTGAAGACGACCTCCGCCCTAGAATAAAACATCGATTTATGATGTTCCAACTGCCAACGATGAGTGAAGTTGTTGAGAGTGCAAAGATCGCAGAGAAATGCTCATGGGATTTCAAACAGCATCAAGAAGAAAATGGTAAAGGGAAGGCACCATCGAAGAATCATACTAGCTGCTTCACCCCTTATGATAGGAGGTCGAAGTCAGTGTTACAAACCTTACCACCAAGAAGGACTACACAGTCTCAGTATTCAACCCCAAAGAAGCCTACGACTATGCCCCCAAATTCGAAATCTATTGCACCAGCTCAAGCTCATTACAATACATTTGACTTTGTACAGTATGAGCCTTACTCCACGTGCAATCGAAAACATAAACCTGGAGTCTGCCGTTACGAATTGGGAACTTATTTTCGATGTGGAAAATCGGGACATGTTATCAGGGACTTCCCCCAACCAACACCTCAACAGACTAAATCAGAACATCCTACTCATCCAGTAAGGCAAGCTACGATGAATGCCATCACAGAAGAGGACGCTCAAGTATCCGATGATGTGATCCAAGGTATGATAATCTTAAATCCTTCTACTACATTTATTTTAAACTATTCTCATACATTTCTTTTCCTTATCATGTGGTAGATATAGCATATGAATGAATGTGTACATACACATATAAATACATATAGATATTACACTTCATAGAATTATCACATTGTTAACATGATAAAACCCTTATCCTCAAGAACTTTGCTAATATACGACTCCCCTGCACATATTCTCATCGATTCGAGCTCCTCACACTCTTTTGTGTCACCGGAATATGTGTCAAGATTTCCTACGAAGCTTGAACTACTAGAGTTCATCTTATCTATAAGCACACCAGTTGGAACCACCATACGCACTGACCAGGTTTATCGAGCCTGCTCGATCTTAGTGAGGAAATGAGTTCTGCCTGCAGACTTAATCCTATTAAATGTGCAAGACTTCGATGTCATCTTAGGGATGGATTGGCTCGCAACACATCACGCCAACATTGATTGCTTCAGAAGGTAAGAAGGCTATCTGTTTTCATGGAATTGAAAAGAAAGTAATACCCATAATTGCGACATTAGATGATGTAGAAATGCGTAAACCAGGTCCCTCAGAGATTCTTGTTGTGAGAGAATTTCAAGATATCTTTTCTGAAGAGTTACCGAGATTGCCACCAGAGCGAGAAATAGAATTCACTATCAATTTAGCTCCGGGTACGACTCCTATTTTCAGGGCATCCTATCGGATGGCCCTAGCCGAATTGAAAGAGTTGAGAATTCAATTAGACAAACTACTAATGAAAGGATACATTCGAAATAGTTCTTCTCCATGGGCTTCTCCAATTCTCTCTGTAAAGAAGAAAGACAACTCACTGCGAATGTGTGTTGATTATAGACAACTCAACAAGGTAACAGTGAAGAACAAACACCCACTCACTACAAAAAATAAGAGTATTAGCAACAGTTTTTTGCACTAAAAAATTGTCGCTATTAACCAAAAAACTATTATGAGTATTAGCGACAACTCTTTTGTTAATAGCGGCAGTTATTGGCTGCCGCTAATAGTCTTATTTTTTGTAGTGACTACCAAGAATTGAAGACCTATTCGATCAACTCCAAGGAGCTTGCTTCTTCTCCAAGATCGACTTAAGGTCGGGTTACTATCAACTGAGGGTACACACCTGTAGACACCCCATTTCGCCCTCTCGAAGTATACGAATTCATTTGGTCAACCCTTGACCCTTTTTAACCTTCGACATGGGACCATGCAATAGTACATGACTGAACACAGGCTGAAACAATAGCTCTGTGGCTCAGATCCCAATGTGGAGAGACTATATACTGAAATAATAGCATATAGTCAGAATGTAGACTGAAACAATAGTCTTGCATTTCATTCTAGAGACCAGACTCGGACAACCCAAAATTACATACCTAAAGCCACGCGCACAATTCGATCACGCGCAGAACTGCAAGCACGCGATCAGTCCCCCTTTCAGACCAAACTTCCTTTCCCAGTCCGTCTCGAGACTCGATTACGTGCCTCAAACCAGACGTGCGATCAGATTGAGCGCCACACCACCGGCGGGCAATTAGCCTACGCCCGACCTAGTCTTACTCCCCTTGACCCTTAAGTTTCTTTGATTGAGCGCTTCAGCTAACACGCTTAATCAGATTGTGCACGTCTTAGCACGCACACAATTAGCCCTAATTTTGTTAGGACTAGGAAACTCACTGAGCAAGTCAGCTGGTCACTCACTGAGTCGGTGACCGACTCAAAGCGAATAAGTGCTAGAAAATTGGTGCGCAATTCGGTTAAATGCCAAAAATCGGGCACGTAATTAGAAAAAAACCTATAAAAGATATTTTTCTTAATTCGTCCGGGAGGTTGGAACAAGGCTGGCAATTTCGAGAGAGAGCGGAACTTCTTTGGGATTTCGAGACCAGAGAACTCCAAGCACAAACCCATAGAGCAATTTAATGATGATTTCAAGATTCAAGCTTCGAATTCTCGAAACTTCTCTCCGCAACCCCGGCCCATAGGTAAGGATTTAATATTTTAATTCGTAACCATAGCTTTCAATCTCTAGATCTAGGAATTCTATTAATTCTATTTTAGTCTTAGATCGTAGCACCCCATTTCGAACCAAAATTCTCTATGTCTGGTTCTAGTTCTCTGTTTCTAGAACCAGTCCTAAATCCTTCAGTCCGATATACCAACCCAAGACTCTAATTCCATTCTAAAATCTCAATTTACAGTCCTATCATTAATTTCTGGTTCTAACTCTCAGAGTTCGTCCTTAATCATCTGACATCATACGATATTCGATTTCAATTCAAATTAAAAATTTAAATTATAGTTTTAATTTCTTATTTTAATATTCTCAAAAATCCTAAATATTAGTTTTAGTGTTTTTAATCCTAGTTTCTGATTTAATTCATAATTATCATTCTAAAATTGACTCCGAAAACACCAAAAATACTATTTCACAGTCTAAAATTCAACTCTTTTTCAATTCTAGCCACCCGATTTGCCGAAGGGAGCTTACGGAGGGTACTTGGGAACGAGGCCAATCCTCCTTAGCATAGTGGGCCCAAGCCCTCTTTTTCTCTTTAGGATTTTAGGATTAATTAGTTGTTTTAATTAGTTCTTGTTTGAATACTGTGGATTAATTGCATTAATTAGGCTTTAAATATAATCATAGATTGTTTTAATCGAAATTCCTTCTCTTCTAGCTTAGTTAGTTAATTGTTTCAAATCAGAATTTTTGGAAATTTAGTTTATTCATGATTAGTTATATTTTGTTATAATCAATTCCTCGATTATTATGATCTTGGGAAAATCAGTCTTTTTATTTTCAATCGATATTCTAGTAGAAAATTCAACTTATTGCTTTAATTAGAGTTCTAATAGAAATCAGTCTCTTACTTCAATTAGAATTATAGCAGAATTATCATAATTGCTTCAAGTAGAATTACAACAGAATTATTACACTTTCTCTTATTAGAATTGCATTATAATTCGAAGACTTGCTTTAATCAGAATCTCAGTATAATTAGCATACTTTATTTAATTGGAATATTATCGGCGATACATGTCCTCCTAGTATCAAGATGAGATCGGACTCTTAGTAATAATAGAATACTAATATTAATTGGACTCCTAATAGCTTTGGGAAACTGCCTGATAGCACTTGGACATTAGAAGAACTCACCATAATAAATCGATATCACCAAAAATAATAACAAAATTGGGGAATCTGAATCGACCAAAGCTACAACAATAACAAAGGAAGATAAGAGGAGAACTAAACTATCTAACTATCGAAAAAAGAACACTACTGGTGACGTTCGCAGGCGGACAATTCAGTATAGAAATAGCCCACACCTGCTTTAAAACGTGATCATTGACGTGTTGCAGCGTCGATAAATATCTGTAGCTGGCGATCGCAAACAAACTAGGAATCTTCCTAGAAAACCCCTTTTTATTTGACCTTTTCTACTCCAAACGCCGCATCGCTAGAGTCCACCATGACATAATTGAAAGCCACTGATTCAACGGAGACCGAGAGAAACCCAGAAAAAGCGCGCACCAACAGATTGGCGATCGCGATGGGACACTTTTGCAAACATTTTTTTTTTATAGTTAGTTTTTAGTTTATTTCCTTATTTTCTTTCCCATTGTGTCATTTAGATTCCTTCCTAAATATATGAGTCTTCGTCAAACACTCAAAATGTCTGGTATATGGAAAGTATGCTTAAGAGACCCACCATTGTGGGGCTATCATGACAACCCCACGTATGAAGAAGAGCCACCGTATAATTTTAGCCTACGACGACCTGAGGTTAATATGTGTGGCGAACAAGAAAATCCCTTCTCCACCCCACACGTCGGTAATAATTATAACGGAAGAGAGGGTAGCACTGGACAGAACCTTACTGCTCAACAAATCGTAGAGCTCAGTGTCCAAAGAATATAAAGGGGAGACGATGACTCCGAGGAATTACTTAAAGGATTGGCCGCTGCATATGAAACCATCAGGTCACGACAATTCTCGGAAGAACAAGAGCGACAAGAGAGGCCACCTCCTACCCCGAGCACGGTGTCAGCCCGCGCCACATCATTGAGGCAACATGCCCACACATTCTTTAACGACAACACTCTAGATAAGGTTGGCTCACGGCTTGCTCCAAAAGACAACACTATCAAGATCGAAGATCTCCCGAAAATGCTCGACGAATACATGGCCAAAAGAGAGCGCCCTAGTCACTCATTCGGATTCGACAAATTTTTTCGGGACCTCGAATTTAACTTACCCATTGGATTTAAGCCGCCGAAATTCACCAAATATAATGGCACGGGAAATCCAAACCACCACTTAGCACTACTTTGCAATGATTGCCGACCTATACGTGACAACTAAGGACTTCTCATTCACTATTTCCAACGCTCATTAGAAGGAGAAGCTCTAGACTGGTTCGCAGGACTCCTGCTTTATAAGATCGAAACTTTTAACAATTTAATCAGTTAGTTCTTAGACCAATATAAATACTTAATCCAAGAGACAGTCAGCCTCAGTGATCTGATGGCCGCCGAGCAAGGACCAGATGAGAAATTCACTGATTATGTCGCTAGATGGAGAAAGATTGCTGCTAGAATCGGTACTTCAATGAAAGAGAAGGACTCGATTGATATGATTATCAACAATACTAGGGAGCCACTAAAAAGTGCACTGGTCATAAGCGATTGCCCCGACTTCACCGCACTCCATTCCCGGGCATCCCGACTAGCGCAACACATTAAGGGCGGAGATCGCGCGTTATCTATAGTCACGTCAAAAGTAGGCTCGTCCAATGAATCAAAATCAAAAAACAATAAGAAAGCCATGGGAACTGAGCAAGTTAACACCGTTGTCAACCAAGGACAAAACTCGAATAATGGGAACTTCCAACCGTGAAACTTCAGACAAAATCAAAACCAACAGCGGTATACTAACCAAAATCAAGGCGCCAATCAACAAAGATATGCAAACCAAAACCAAGGCCAGAATCAGAATCAAGGCCAATACCAAAATAGAAACCAATACCCTAACACCTATCAGAACCAAAATGCGGCATAGAACCAACCAGCCCACGCGCCGAATTATAATAATGTACCCCCACCGCAAAACTTTATTCCAGCTAGGGGCCCCTACCAGTCGAAGTGGGAACACTATCCCCCTCTACCTGATACGATTTCTAATATCTTCCACCTCCTTATCGCTCAGAATCTCCTATGAATCCCGCAAGAAAAATCCTAACCATGGCTTGTAAATCTAGATTATAGTAAATATTGTGCTTTCCATCGATATGCGGGGCACAACCTAGAAAACTGTTGGGTCCTCATGACATGAACAATCGAAATCAGATCGATTGGGAAGTGCTTAAGAATTCTAACCTTAATAACAACCAACCCCAGCAAAACTTAGGAATCATAAAAAATCCCATGCCTAACCACAACCAAGGGACCCCAAATCAAGTAACTACCGTGGATCTCCCCAGTCAACCTTCCTTCCAGCCCTCTACTATTATGGACTCCAGCGCTAAATCTAACCCTGCACTGCTTTCCATATAAACAATATTTACAAGCTTGCAATTCTTAACACCCTTCAACAAATTTCATTTGTAAAGTTCCATCATCCATTTTTCACTCATATGCCCTAAGCGCATATGCTACAGATTTGTGTCATTTGTACTGCTATTTTCTGTAGTAGATACAAATGCTCCACTTACAACAATATTCTTAAACAATCTATATAGGTTTTCATCAATCTAATCTTTCATAACAATCATGGCCCCTCTAACAACCTCTAATGCTCTACCTTCTGCAGTGTATTTACAACCACTGGAATCTAATGCACCCAAAGAAATTAGATTTTTCTTTAGATCCGATACATGTCTTACATCATTAAGTGTTCGAACCACATCATTAAATATTTTAATTTTTACGATTTTGATTCTAATAGTTTACATGAAACATTATTTCTCATCAACATAGATCCACCATTGAACAATTTGTATTTATCAAACCATTCTTTATTATGACACATGTGCCAAGAACAATCTGAATCTCAAATCCATGCATCAGAAAATAAATTCATATATGTGGTGATGGATAAAACATCACCATCACCTTCGACTGGATTGTTTTCTGCAACACTCGCCTGACCTGATGTGGAGGCATTTCCTTTTCCATTTTTCTTACCTTCATGTTCATGAGTAAACAGTTTGCAGTTTCGCTTCATGTGTCCTCCTTGCAATGATAATAGAGAAAAGGTTTTTGCATATTCCCCTTTGATTTCAATCAAGATCTATTTCTACTTTTGAAACCCTTTTCCCTTGATCTACCTTTGTTATGGTTCCTTCGCTGCGCCATAAGACCCTTCGCCTGTGGTTCCTCAATACTTGGTTTATTCCTCAACTCGTTTGATAGAAGCGTCATCATAACTTCTTCCGTTTCAAAAGTATCATTCCCGTAGAGCAACGTTGTAACAAGATGCTCATACGAAGAAGGAAGAGATGAAGGAATAAGAAGGGTCTTATCTTCATCTTCCACCTTAACTTCAACACTAAGTAACTGAAATATAATCATGTTGAAGGTATTGAGATGCTCTAACAGATTCGATCTTTCCTTAATCCGAAGCATATAAAGTTGTTGTTTTAGAAACAACAATTGTTCGTTAGAGATTTTGTCATGTACAGGCTTTTAAGTTTCGCTCAAAGTTTGGGCGCCAAGTCTTCATCGATCACGTTGTGCATGACCTCATCGGCGAGACAAAGACAGATCATGTTGGCCGTCTTCAACTCTAATTCCTCCCAGTCATCATCGTCCATGTTTGTCAGCTTCTTTGATTTTCCATGCAACATTCTATGGAGACCTTTGTTGCACGAGCAGATCTTTAACCATTCTAAGCCATAAACGGAAGTTACTCTTTCCGTCAAATTTCTCGACTTCAAACTTGCTTGTAGATTTTGTTGTCATCGTGAAGAGGAAAAATGAAATTCCAGAAACCCTAGGCTCTAATACCAATTTATAGAAATTATGAAAATCAAATAACACACAGAATAAGCAAAACACAAACACAAGATTTATGGGGTACGACAATTTGCCTACGTCCACTGGTGATGCTGAGTCCTTTCACTCACCTGTTAATGAGTACCGTCAACAAAATTCAAGGCACAATCTCAACAGGACCCATTTTCGTGGAACTTTCTCTAGCTCTCTTCCCATATTCTCCGCTCATCAACTCCTTCACTCCTTTGTATAATGCAGCCCGCCCAATGGCAATTTCGTCGTTCGAGATATGCCTCGCCTCAAGCATCTTCCCAACTTTAAATTCCTCCAACACAAACTTTGTGTTCAATCTTTGCTTGGTGACCATAGGCCATGCTAGAATAGGGACCCCTGCCGATATGCTTTCTATAACACTTAGTTCCAACTGCAGTGGCTTAGGAACCTACTCATCGCGAGGTGCATGAAAATCTGCCTCTGCGGTGCCCACTCCCTTATGATCGGCCCTCTCCCCTTGACCCTCTCCTCCATCTTGTCAGGTGGTAACCATGTCTTCAATCTCACTACCCACACAAATGTGTGCCCTATCATCTCCAGCCCATGACACATAGATAATGGACCCCGGTTCTAGGATATGCCCATTTAGCCACATATTGTTGTGTGCCAAATGACACATAGATAATGGACCCCGGTTCTGGGATATGCCCATTTAGCCACTCGATGAAACTAGCTGATGCGTAGTCAGCTTTCCGGCCTTCCTCTTCTACCCCTACTTCGTTGTACAAAAAAAGGGGGCCTAGGCACCATGCCTTGGCACCATTGTATAAAGATTCTAGACAATCGTGTTCAATCTCGATGAAGTTGTTCACTATAATGCCCCAACAATTGGCCTCAGACACTCCAAAATCCATGATGAATTTTGTTATTGGGTTGTTAATGTCCTTAACGAACTCTAGAATCTCATATCTGATATGTAAGGGGGAGGCTTGGTATAGCGAATGGCAGGTGATCAGATACTACTTTTGCATGTGGCAAGTGCATTGATATAGATTTACAGACTGACATGGAGAACACTCCCATGCCATTGAAAACTACCCATGGGATGCCAAACTCGCAGCACACGGGTTTTGTCCATCCTAAGAAGAAATCGACGATTATGCATAAAGGGCAATCTCGAGATTCAGACTACAATTCACGAATGATTTGTTCGAAGGGGGTTCGGAGTTGTTTGGTGGCGTGCAAGAAGGGGACGAAGAGGTCGAATGAAGGGAGCTGGTCGATGCTTTCGCAGCTCTTTGGGAGGCCTTGGACTAGAGGGAATTGGATCTCTTTAAGGTGGATGCTTGGATGGTTGGAGATGGTTTGTAGGATGGATGGGGAGTTTGAAGGGGTGGTGATGATGGGGACTTTGAGAGTTCTAGAAGAGAGAGCCTTTGAGAGGTCTAGTAGGGGGGTGGTGTAGCCTTTAGTCATGAAAGGGAAGATGACTTCATGTTGTTGTTGTTGTTGGGGAGCCATGTCTTGGGAACCCAATGTTTGTAGTGTTGTTTTTGCTATGGGTGTATATTTGTAAGTTGAGTTGCGTGAGAGATATGGGTGATTAGAAGGCATTGATGAATTTTTTAAAATCTCAACTGTTAGCTTATTGATTCTGTAATCCATATTTATTATATGTAACCTCATAAATAGTTGTGCACTTCTCACGGTTTGACTATTGTTGCATACACTAAATGTATGTTCGGTTCATTGGAAAGGCTTCCCCATAAAAATCACTTTCCTTGTGAAATTATGTTGACTGGATTACATGTAAATTTAATTTTCTCACTATAAAATAAGCCTATAAAGTTTGCTTTTTGTAAAAAATAGAGCCGTTATTATGTCCGTTAATACTTTTGCAATCAATATTTTAGCTTTACGAGCCAGTAAGTCAAAAAAAATACAGAATCAAGCAATCCATGAGAAAACACGATGAAACGAACAACGCTTGCAATAAAAAATCAAGCCGTTGGGGTGATATTACAAGTTTTCCCTGTAATTGTTGTTTGGCTCTAACTTGGAGAGTTTGAATTGTAGTTTGACTCTAACTTGGAGATTGGCTCTAACTTGGAGGTTGAATTGTAGTTTGACTCTAACTGGCGATGGCCTAGTTATGTTGAAACTCTATATAAGGTTAGTTTCTCTTAGATTAGAAATAGGATTTGTGTCTTCTATATAAAGGGAAAGCTCTTGGTCAAATTATAGAGTTGAGATATCATTGTAAAGCTTTTGAAAATAAATGTAGAGTTTTAAGGAGAGCTTTGGTGAGGCTTGAGTGTTCTTGTATTCTTGTGTGATCATCAATATAGTGAATTATCGCTGCCCGTGGAAGTAGGCATATTGCCGAACCACGCAAATATTGTCTCTTGTGTGTTTATGGTTGATTTTCTTCTATTTTACATTTTTATTTGATCGTTCATTGTGATATCGTTGGTTAGTTTGTGAGTTTTCGTGCAATAAATTGGTATCAGAGAGAGGTTTCTATTCTACGATCAGAGATGGCATCAAAGTCTACAAAGGTTTTGAATGCGAGGTTCGAGGTTGAGAAATTCGACAGGAAGATTAATTTTGGCTTGTGGTAAGTACAAGTCTGGGATATCTTGATTCAATAAGGGCTGCAAAAGGCATTGAAAGGGCATTCATGTAAATCGGCGGATGTGTCCGATGATGATTGAGAAGAATTCGAACTCCAAGCGTGTAATACGATTCAGCTATGCCTAGTGAAGGAGATTATGTACATCGTAATGTAGGAGAACTCAACGGCCTCTCTGTGGGCCAAATTGGAGTCTCTACATGACGAAATCTCTAACGAGTCGCCTATATCTCAAGAAGTAATTGTACAAGTTGCGCATGAAGGTAGGTACTTCTCTCAACAAACATCTTAATGAATTCAATAGAATAAAATTTGAATTATTAAATGTTAGAAAAGAGGTTAAGGATGAAGATAAAATGCTATTACTTTTATCTTTCCTCCCGGATTCGAACCTAGTTACTACGCTGCTCTATGGGAAGGATACTATTGAACTGGAGTCAATTACAGCGATACTGCTTTAAAACGACATGAGGAAGAAAGGTTCAGATAGTGATACACAAGAAGATGGCTTGTTGGTTCGGGGGAGAGCAGAGGATCGTAAATCTAAAAGGGATAGATCACTGTCTAGATCTGAATCCAAAAATAGAAAGACAATAGAATGCTATAAGTGTCACAAAAATTGTCACATCAGAAGGCATTGTCCATAGTTATAAATAAAGAGGGATGATGCTCAAGATAAGAAGTAGATAGGAGTGATTGATGACGCTGGTATAGTCGAACAAGCTCCGGATGATGATGGAAATGTGTTATCAGTGATTTCAGATAAATACTCATAGAATACATGAAAATTTGTTTAAGGGTGCTCCTACCACATGTGACCATATAGGGACTAATTTGCGTCTTATAGCAAGGTGGATGGTGGAACGATTTTTATGGGTAACAATATGGCCTATAAAACAATTAGAAATAGGAGTATCAGAATAAAGATGCACGATGGGGTTATACGCCATGTTTCAAAACTGAAGAAGAACCTCATATCGCTTGGTACACTAGACTCTAATGAGTTCAAGTTTGCAATTCAAGGTGGAGTTTTGAAGGTGACAAAGGGATCTCTGGTCGTTATGAAAGCGAAAAAGGTTTGGAACCTTTACTTTCTATTAGAGAGTACAATGACAGGTAGAGCAGCAGTATTTACGTCAGGTGATAGTGGTTTGCCCTCTACATAGTTATAACACATGCGCCTAGGGAAAATATCAGAAAGAGGGATGACAGAGTTGAGCAAGCAGGGCTTGTTGAAAGGTGTAAAGACCGATAAAGTTAAATTTTGTGACCATTGTGTCGTCGAGAAATAGTGCAGGCTTAAGTTCAACATAGCAGTTCACACTATAAAAGGTACATTGGATTATATGCATTCAAATGTACGGGGGGCTCCAAAGGTCCCTTCTAAAGGTGGTGTCAAGTACTTCATCATCTTCATCGATGATTACTCTCGGTATGTATGGATCTATATGATGAAGAGTAAGAATGAGGTGTTAGAGATCTTTAAGAGGTGAAAAATATTATTTGAGAATCATATTGGAAGGAAGATCAAGCGGTTGAGAACCGATAATGATGGTAAGTACAGCAGTGGACAGTTCCAGGAGTTATGTGAAGAGAATGATATTGCTAGGTGCTTCACAGTGAAGAATACATCGCAATAGAATGGGATAGTAGAACATATGAATAGAACTCTACTTGAAAAAGGAAGATGTTTGGTATCCAATGTGGGATTGGGTAGAGAGTTCTAGGTCGAAGCAGTCAATATTGCTATCTAATAAACAAATCACCATCTACAGTAATAGAATGTAAGACTCTAATTGAGATGTGGTCAAGGAAGCCTGTAGATTACAGTGCATTGAGGGGTTTTGGTTGTGCATCCACTATCATGTCAGAGATAGTAAATTAACCTAAGAGCTAAGAAAGCGATTTTCTTAGGGTATCCAAATGGTGTGAAAGGATATAGGTTATGATGTCCTAAACGGAATAAGGTTATGATCAGCAGAGATATGACATTTGATGAATTTTTTATGTGAACTTCTAGCAAACAGATCAAAAAAATTGTGGAAGAGGTAGCGGAAGATCAGTTTGAAGTAGAGTTAGAAACTCCTACAGTTATTATACCAAAGGAAAAGTGTAGAAACAGTTCAAAGAGAGCTAGAACAATCCTTAGATGGAAAACCCAAAAAGAATATTAGAGCACCAATTTGCTACGATTACTAGAATATGGTCGCCTACGCATTGACGTTGGATGACAATAAGTCGTCTTCATTCAAGGATGCAATTAGTGGTAGATGTGCACGGGAATGGAAGACCACAATGAGTGAAGAGATAGATTCTCTTTACAAGAATCAAACTTGTAAACTGACAGAGTTACCTAAGGGAAAGAGAGTGATTGGGTGTAAGTGAGTTTATAAAAAGAAAGAGGGTTCTCTGAAAAGTAGTGGTGCAAGGTACAAAGCAAGATTGGTAGCAATAGGCTATGTGCAAAAGGAAGGCATTGATTACAATGACGTGTTTTCACCGATTGTGAAACACACTTCAATCTGAGTTTTGTTGTCAATTGTAGTAAAGTTGAACTTAGAGTTGGAGCAACTCGATGTGAAAATAGTGTTTCTATACGGTGATTTAGATGAGGAGATCTATATGAACCAACCTGAAGGGTTCAAACCTCCTAGAGAAGAGAGGTTAGTGTGCAAACTGAAGAAGTCCTTATACGAGTTGAAACAGTCACCGAGACAATGGTACAAGAGGTTTGACACATCAATGGTAGGCCAAACTTATATTCGAAGTGAATACGATAACTATTTTTACTTTAAGAGGCTAGAGGACGGTTCATTTATTTAACTTCTTTTATATGTTGATGGCATGCTCATAGCTGCAAAGAGCATGGTGCAGATCAATAAGTTAAAATCTCAACTTGGCATGGAGTTTGAGATGAAGGATTGTGGCACAGCGAGAAAGATTCTTAGGATGGAGATTCAGAGAGATAGAAAGAAGGGGTAGTTGTGTCTGACACGGAAGAATTATCTAGAGAAGGTACTCTCACGGTTTGGTATAGAGAACTCAAAGGCTGTGAGTACTCCATTAGCAGCTCACTTTCGTCTTTCGGCTAGCATGTCTCCTACTACAGATGAGGAGCATGAGTTCATGACTTGTGTTCCCTAAGCGAGTGCGATTGGTAGCTTGATGTACGCTATGATATGCACTCGACCAGATATTTCACAGGTCGTTAGCTTGGTCAGCAGATATATGGTTAATCCAGGCAGAGAGCATTAGCAAGCAATAAAATGGATTATGAGGTACATATGTGGTACCAAGGATGTCAGGCTAGTTTTTCACAGTGGTATAGATCATCAGTTATGCAGATAAGTAGATACAGATTACGCTCGTGATTTGTATAAGCGTCGGTCTACAACGGGATATGTGTTTAAACTATCAGGAGGTCTGATTAGCTAGAGATCAATGTTACAGGATATAGTGGCTTTGTCTACTACAGAGGCAGAGTATATTGTAGTAACAGAGGCAGTGAAAGAAGCAATGTGGAATCAGAGCATAATTAGTGATTTGGGGATCGCATAGGAAAATATTGATATATTTCGCGATAGCTAGAGTGTTATTTACTTAGCAAAGAATCACGTATATCATGTTCATACCAAGCACATTGATATACAGTATCACTTCATACGGAAAATAATCTAAGATGACGAAATATCTTTGAAGAAGGTGAGCACAAAGGATAATTCTGTGAATATGATGACAAAGGTGATACCGGTGATCAAGTCTAAACATTATTTGGATTTGATCAACGATTAGTAGTTTTGAGTGTCCTCGGGTCAATGCTGGCAGTAGTGATATGAGAATAGCGATGATCGGAAGAAAGAGTGCATGGTAAAGCTTAGAGTCAGGTGGAGAATTATTGTTTGACTCTAACTTGAAAAGTTTGAATTGTACTTTGATTCTAACTTGGAGGTTGAATTCTAGTTTGACTCTAATTGGCGATGGCCCAGTTATGTTGAAAATCTATATAAGGCTAGTTTATCTTAGATTAGAAGTAGGATTTGTATCTTCTATAAAGAGAAAGCTCTTGGTCAAATTATAGAGTTGAGATATCATTGTAAAGCTTTTGAAAATCAGTGTAGGGTTTTAAAGAGAGCTTTGGTGAGGCTTGAGTGTTCTTCTATTCTTGTAGGATCATTAATATAGTGAATTATCGCTACCCGTGGATGTAGGCATATTGTCGAACCACTTAAATATTGTCTCTTGTGTGTTTGTGGTTGATTTTCTTCTATTTTTCGTTCTTATTTGATCATTTATTGTGAGATCGTTGGCTAGCTTGGGAGCTTCCGCACAACAGTAATATCGCCCCTTTACAATGAAACAAACATACCTGAAGTGTTTTGGTTTGTGGGTCACCATAGTGACACGTGCCAAATAGCAACATAGTATGTACTTAGAATTTAATGTTTTATGAAGTTTAAGATGAAAAAACATCTCCACCGTGTGATTTAAAACAACAAAGCCTTTTACGCTTAACAATAACTAGTTAAATGTCTAACAATTAAACTTAGAAGGTATTGACACCTTTGAATCACAAGAAGGAGATGTTTTTTCACACCAATCTTGGACACCATAGATCTTTAGATCGTGCTATTCAAGCAAGACGATACACATGATGTTTCCGCATAACCTATGTCCCAAAAAGCGGCCCATAAACTAAGCCACTTGGCTCTAGTGCTGCTACCTAATCCCATCTCTTCCACGTGACCATATTTACCTGTTGACACGTAACCAATTGGTGATGCAACAGATAGAAGTTTTGGAAAGGTTATTTTTTGGATACGGTATTAGACACCAATCTTCCTCAAAATATATCTTGAGATCATGGCCCACCTATCAGACAGTCTGATGTTGATTTCACATGCCACACATAGTGCCGGCTCAAAGCTTTGGCAGGCAAGGTGGCCACTTTGGCCCTACTTTTGGGCTCAAAATATGCCCCTTGTTAGTCAATTCTTTAAAGGTCTGTGGCCCAAGAATTTTTTTTCCTTTAACAAGAGCCATTTTGGTTTCCAATTACTAATTTAGCGTAGGGGGCCCAAAATCTCAAGGCCGCCCCTCAGCACACATCCCAAAATCACAAGTACCCCTTTTCATGATACACCTGTGATAACGATCACTTTTGAGATGTTTGTCATGTGGAATCAACATTTGATTGTCAAATAGGTATAGGCCATGATCTCAATAGTTTGGTTCAAAGCAATCAATGGCTCTCACAGAAGAAAATTATGGTTTCCCTTGCCCAATAATTGGTTGCAAATAGCAATACCCGTATTGTTTTTCTAGGTTTATGAAATAATGTGGGTACCTAAAAATCTTCTCATATACAAAGGCTCCTGACCTCATGAATCATGACATAGATAGGGCATGACATACATTTTGTCCAAGTGGTCCAACTAGCAGTTTATATTGGTACATATCTCAAAAAATCATGCCACATTAAATGAAAATTAGAATCACTTGGTACTTTTGGGATCTCTGCCATCTAATCCATCTGATTTGAAGGCCAAGATGTAAAGATATTTACTATCAACATTTTGGCATGAAACTTGATATCTATCATTTGATTCATTATAGTCAACCAATAAATCGGACGATGGGCTTTGATTGCATTAAATCATATGATAGAGATCAAGTTTCGTGCCAATCTTTGGCCCCAAAGATCTTTATATCATAGTCTTCAAATCAAACGGCATAGATGATGTTCGAAGTCACACAAATCCCAAAGACACCAAGTCTTTCTTTTTCAATTATGTGCCACGATACAAATCTCGTGTGCAAGTTGTAGCACTCACCTATTTACTGAAAGCACCTACTTAATAAAGGAGCTCTACTGTCGGCCTTCACTAAGTGGGCGCTTTTAGTAAATAAGTGGGTGCAAATAGAGGTTCCCTTAATTAATGGTTGCTTAATTGGGTTTTTAAGGTCTGGGTCATATTAGGGTTGAGTTTGTATCCAGTACATGCCATGTGTACTGTTGGCCATACGTGGCTCGATTTCAGTTCAACTGGAGAAAATGCTAACGCCTGCAAAATGTATGCTGTAGGCACATTGTAAGGGCGGGCCCATTAAGTTGGCTACCAAAGAAGAAGCCACAATGGTTGACCTGACCTAGGCAAGGATCAAATTTTAACCAAAATTTGAACCAAAATTTTGGACGAAAACTGAAATTTTGGCAGAAATTTCATTCGATAATTTGGATTCCATACAAATTTGGACCGAAATTTCAGTCATTTCGGCCGAAATTTTGATCCTTGGACCTAGGTACCAGCATTTGGGTCAAGCTGGGTCCATCTTATATATATATATATATATAGAGAGAGAGAGAGAGAGAGGCCCAGGATATGCGTTTGGGCATAGAGATATCTCTACGCATATTGATAGGAGATCGACACGTAACGCCTTTGTCGCTGGTGCAACAGTTCCTCTTTTTCCTAATTTCACTGCGCTTTAACCATAGTTACCACTGACACTGACAAAATTAGAAAGGCAAAGCGCGGAGAGGCACTGCGAGTCTGTGCTTGACATCGTGATTTGTCATGATTATATTTGAAAAGACATACGAGAAGACCACCTGATTCGAAGCACTTACGCTTCTATGAAGGAGGCGATTGCGCTTCCTATACGACACACTATCGCGATATTTGATATAATATCATTAATTAAAAGTGGAGCATCGGGATTATTAATGGCAATCATTACCATTTGAATTGACTGTTTGAGAGACCCTTCGGGGAGTCCATTAATTGACAGAATGTTTAACATTTATTGCTCAAATGTTGAGCATTAATGATGCTTTTGTCAAAGGAAGCTTCAGTCCCCCTGAGAAGCGCTAGCGCTCAGGTAAGAAGCGCTGGCGCTATCTTCCGTTAGCGCTACCGCAACGAGAATGAAAGGTTGGCACTCTGTAGCATGATACGGAGCATTCCAAATTTTGACATGTGGCACCATTTTGTACGAACATTTAACATATTTCATTTATTAACATTGTCAAAATATTAAATGAGGAGTGGGGCGAGGCGGACGGGATTACGGCGCCTGATATCGGGTTGTGCAATAGCCATCATTTCCTTTCCAAAAAAAATTTTAAGGCAAAAATTTTGTGAATTACAAATTTCACCTTCACTTTCGCCTTCTCAATCTTCATCTTCTCGTGAGCACAAGAAGATCAAAGCGACGAAACCCTATTTCTACACCTAGTAACAAGGTGAGTATCATTTTATTTCCGTCCCGTTTTTAAAAAGGCAAATAGAAGTATCATCCTTTCCATAGATGAAGCGTTTGTGCCTCATATATGGGCGGGGGCGCCTCACCGCTTAGAGCGTCGACGCTCCAACATTTGAGGCACTTGCGCTCATATATGGGAGGGGGTGCCTCACCGCTTGGAGTGTCGGTGCTTCAATATTTGAGGCATTTGCGCCTATACATGGAAGCGACGTCTTTCCTATTATTAGTACCTTCTTCTCTAAACTTCTCTTTTTTCTATATCACATATTTTCAAGATGATTATCAAGACCCCAACGGGTAAGTGCATCATCAAAAAGTGTCGGGTCATTTATGATGCGGCATCTGAGGGGAGGAAAAATCTCCTTGCGGATTAGGTTTTCGGTGTAGTCTTTGTAGCTCCAAAGGGCATGATAAGCGTCAACACCCCCTTGGACGCAATCGTCAAGTTTTGAGATAATGACAACGTTTGAAATTTTGAGACTAGCAAGTCTGACATTATCAGATTTCGGTCCCTTGATTTTGCCTTGATAACCGGTCTTGGAATGACCGACCCCTCCAGTTACCCTCAGAAGGTAGAGATTCCTGAAGAACGGACCATTAGATATAGGTTTTTCAGGGGTCTCAAAGATGTAAATAGGGCACACATCGAATAAGCGATTGATAGTCTCGAGTAGGATGCTGACAAAGACTTTTTGAAACTTTGTCTGTTGTTCGTCATCGCCACCGTCTCTTCCCAAACACAAAATACACCCTCGAGAATCGCCACCTCAATCTTATTGATGATCTCCCCAATTGCAACGTATATCCATGGGGCCATCAAGCGTACAAATAACTTCTAATGTGGGTGGACAAAGCGAAGTGGATGAGGAATTTAGTTGAGAAATCAAATGCACCGCGTGATTACAATATTTACGGCTACACTATTGCCCTGCAGGTAATGTCGTCTCCCAGAATGTCCTATTTTATTTCCTATAAAGCGGTAATGATTACGGATGTCATCAAATATTTATTTTATTTTTCTCAAATATGGGCGTACAAGATTAACTACAAGTGTGCCCCAATGTTAAGTGGTGAAAAATGCCACTTTGCACCCTTTAACCTGACCTTTCATGGACCTGCAAGCACACTAATAAGCCTCTGTTGAGTGCATTTTGTAGCTAGCAGGAAAATCTGGTAATAATGCAGCAAACCACTTAAAAATACCCACAAAGAAGTTAGCTCTCAGCACCATGCAGACCCAGCAATAGAATAAGGTGAAGGAAGCAAGAATAGGTTGATAACGTCCTATCAATTAGTCACCTGAAGGGTTCGACTGGATCAGAAAGCAGCAAAATGAAGAATTCGTAAAGAAGTGAAGAGTTCGACAGGATCCAAGACCCTATCGAGCAGTTGAAAGAGAAAGAGAATTTAACCTATCGAAAGCTAGCTGAGGGAAAGAGGAGACCTATCGGAAGGTTCATTGAACCTATCGAATGGTTCACTGAACCTATGGAAATAGAAATGTTGAGACAGCACCTATCGCAGAATGATCTGAACCTTTTGATAGGAACAAAGGTCATCCGATCGAAGCGATAGAATGTAAATATTCAACCTATCGAATCACTCTTCCAACCTGTCGAAAGCCCCAGATCAAGTGCAGTGAAGCTAAAGCATCTAAACCCAACCTATCAGAACCTATCGAAGTGACCAGGGAACCTATCGAAAGGAACTACAAGCTTACTTTCAACCTGTCGGAAGCTTCTCCAACCTGTCGAAATCGTGTGCTAAACTTCTCAGAAACCATGCTATGCACACGCTGAGACTTGGTGACCTGTTGCATGCAAACCAAGGTACTTTGGTGATTGGCGCGACATTCTAGAAGAGGCCCTAAGAAATCCTAACCGACCCACATGCCTTAACAGAACTCTAACAAACTCTGACAACCTTCTAGAAGGGATTTTTGGCGGGAAAAACAGAGAAGGAAAGCTATATATTGGAACCCCCAATTACCATTGGGGGGATCGAATTTCTGAGCAATTTTCTAGAGATCAGAGCTTGCAGCGAGAATCCCTTTTCCCTCCTTTAGCCCAACCATGGTTGGCTAAACCCCTTGGAGCAGCAAGGAGTGAGTTAGATCTATAATTGGGTAAGGTTAAGAGTGTTGCTGGGGTTAATTGTTGCATAGACTACAAATCTGAGAGCATTCCATTGTAAGAGTGACCTAGTTTGCAATGTAAATATTGTTTTCAATGCTTTAATTAGATCTAAAGCTCTTTTGATTCCTCTTGGTGCTCGATCGGATTTGTGTAGAGGAGTTGCTTGATCAGCTCACCCACTTAACAGGTAGACCTCTTGGATATCATCTGAATTCCCTGGATCTGATATCCCTGTGACTTCCTGTGTCTGTGACCTGGAAATTGCAGCATCTGTAGTGGTTTTAATTGTTCTAATTGAGGCCCTGGCTTTGTAGGAGATCTCTAGGATAGTCTGTGACCATTAAAGTTGACAGATCATAACCTTAAGGTAAATCTGAGCTCAGGCCTCAATTGAATTTATCTACTGCAATCCATGGATTCGATAAAGTCTATAGGATGGTCTGTGACCATTAAAGTGGACAGATCATAGCCTTAAGACCATGTGAATCCTGTGATTTGAAGTGGAAGTTTTGCCCTACAGCTGTGTTTGTGGACAGTGCCTGTGGCCAGCTGAGGGACTTATGTGCTTTTGAACCCCTGTGACATGCTTAGCTCAACCTGATTGTAGTGAAATAATCTCGAAGTTGTTCTTCTCCATTTTCTGAGTTTTTAAACCTTCCATCTGCAAGATCTGAAGTTCCAGATTCGATCCAAAACAATTTGTATTTTATTTGTAGTTTAGTTTAAGTGACAACTCATTTCAAAACTCTCCCCTATTTTTAACTAAAGTAGAGATAGCTAGGGTGTCAGATCTCTTATAGATCTGAAGATTTATCCTATTTCTAAACAGCCTCCCTGTGGACATTCCCTTACTCACCATTCTTTTAAATCTTGCTACAAAGGACCCTGTATCTTGCAGGCCTAGGATCTTTTAGATGTGCTGAATCCATCTCTGTCTTCTCTTGATTTTTACACCATAAATCAGCACACTAGAAATCTACAACACCTAGCCAAGGTTGTTGGCGTTGTCCGCTTCCCAAGGCTGCTGAAATGGGAAGCAAATGCCAAAACCAGGAAATCGTACATCACGAACTTCGAGGACAAGGTAAATTCCAAACGAGTCGATATCGCATCCAATTATAGGCGTTATTGCTATAATTTAGAAGCACAACTGCTTCGAAATGAAGTGATGGCACCTCTAAAATACAAGATTCACTTCTAAATGAGGCGATGGTGCCTCTAATATGAGCGTAATCGCTACAAAATGAAGCAATGGCGCCTCAATAATGAGCGCAATCACTTCTTAAGGAACCAGACGCGTATTCTCAAATTCTTAATCAGTAGAAAATAATGTAGAGTATCTATCATCTTGTAGGCCACCCGCGTCCAACAACTGGAGGTGACACCCTACGAAAGGTCTTTGCCTATGGTAGAAGTCATATTGAGAACAAGGCAGAGATATGCGGAATCAGGTGAAGGACAACCAATCCCTCCCATTACTGTGCAGAGGAAAAAAATGGACATTGACGTTATTAGCATCTCAAAAGAGGAAGAGGCAATGGAAGAACAAGAAGAAAAAGAAGAGGAAGAAGAAGAAGAACCCAAATCTCGTCAGTCTACGAAACGGTGGATTGATGAACAATGGAAGCAATCTATCGATTCAAGAATTGCAGACTATGAGAGGTCAATGATAGAGCGGAGCAAAGACTTTGATGACCTCCGTGTAAAGGTTCTTCAGTTGGAAAATGAGAACCAGCAACTGAAGGTAAAGGTTCTTCCACTGGAATAGGAGAACTAGAAACTGGAGGGTGATAACGCCTTTATCTGGAAGGAACAGGCGAATATTAAGAATCAGTTCGCCCTCTTCCGGAATCAACAAGCATTTCTATCCGATGTATGCTTATAAACTATGTGGGATAAATGTTGAGCTTGAGAAAATCCAACGACGAAGTGTAGACGCTTCTATATGGTGCATCGACACCTCCATATCTAGCGCTGACACTTCTACAAGAGACAACGATGCTTCTCTATGATGTGTCAACGCTTAGGATATGAAACGCGAATGCTTCTACATGTTACCTATTTTTTAAACAAGAACTAATATTTTTATCATATTTCAGGCCTGTAGTGTAGCAGGAAGTCCGCTGGGCCTCGCTGGGGATAATCAGGCACGTATCCCCCAATGCCAAAGGTCAGCCTCTGCTTGAACCCTAGCCCCAACCCCACTAACAACCATAATCACAGCCCCATCCACAACCCCAGCCTCAACCCCACCCACAACCACAATCACAATCCCAACCCCAACCCCACGCAATACAAATCCAAGATCCCAACTATAGCCCAAGCCCAAGCCCCAGCCCAAGCCCTAACCACAACCACAACCCTAGCCCCAACCCCAACCACAACCACAACCACAACCACAACCACAAACCAAGCCCTAACCCCAACCAAAACCGAAGCGCTAACCCAACCGAAGTCCAAAACCCAACCTCCTACCAAGGAGAAACCCCATCCCCAAACACAGCCACTACCACCACCACCACCGTCTACTGCGTCTCATGACGAAGAAGAAAAAGTTGAGGATGAAGTCCCATTCTCTTTTCAGAGAAGTGAGAGGACCCAGGCTAAAGGCCTCATAATTCCTCCCTCCCAAAGTCACTCTAAACGAAAGGGAGAGTTGCTCTCACAAACTCGCAAAAAGAAGGCCAAAGCAATGGGTTTACCGACTTTTGATGCACCTCCTGAGGAATTTATGAATGCTATTTGGGAAATGCCCAACAAAGAGAACGAATAAGTATATTCCCTCTATATAACTTTTAACATGCCTTTTGAAGCGTTAGTGCGTCGTTGTCATAGCATCGTCGCCTTTAGGCCAAAGTGTCATCGCTTTGTAAAGTAAGGACTAAGGGGTCTACTTCGAAGCCTTAGAGACTGATCCACTTATATTTTAATTTGAACATAGGACTGTCATCTCGACCGTTAGGTCCCGGCATATTATCGTCGATTTGATGTGCTGCCTGCGATCTAAACAGGAAATATAGTAAGTATTAGTCCCTATTCAAAATTGTCGCTTCCCTGATTTCATATTGATATTTACAATTATATATGCAGATAATAACCGTATACTTTAGGGTCATGGACAAGCAGGAAGACATTGAGAAGAAGAGGAAGACTTTTCAGATGGCCGCCATTGGACTCAATTGCATGATCACAGATTTTAGAGATTTTGAGAATTTCATTAGAGAGAGTGTTGAACACGTGCCCCCCGGCATGGCGGGATGGAGCAGAGAGTACACCTATTCTTTTTTCGCGCAGCAAAACACATTGTCGTTGCAGGGTTTCGTCATAAATAAAAGTTGCGCCTTGAATGTGATTGAGTGTAAAAAAATAATTTATTCCGATTCACATCCCGAAGCCACGACACTGGACGCTTGCTGTGGTGACCCCCTCAGCTCATAAAATCTATGTCCTTGACCCCCTCCCAGATCTTCCTACGGAAACCAAATTTGGTGAGACGATAAGGACACTGGTAAGCTACGCTAGAATACTCCTAAAAGTAACGCCGAAATCGCTTATCGCTCTTAGCGGAAGCACTTCTAAAATGGGGCATCAGCGATTTGATAATGGGAAGTCAGCGCTTTGAAAATGGTATGTCAGTGCTTTGGAAATGGGGCATCAATGCTTCCAAAATGGGGTGTCAGCACTTTGACATTGGTGTGTCAGCGCTTCCAAAATGGGGTGTCAGCGCTTTGACATTGGTGCGTCAGCGCCTTCAAAATGGGGCGTCAACGCTTTGATAGTAGTGCGTTAGTGCTCCCTTCTATTTTCTAAATTCATGTGTAACTGATATTTTACTTTTTCTTTATTGACAGACGCATTACCTCCTAGCCCTACTTCATATGAATGGCGGCCTGGCTTCCATTTTTGACAAATGGCCTTGGGACAGTAACGCTATCTACGATGTGCCGACCCAAAAAAATGATACTGACTACGGGATTTTCGTGATGAAATACGTAGATTATTTAAGCAGGGATCTCCAGGTAGATTTCAAGCTGAAAGACATTGAAACTTTCAGGGTGGAGATTGGGTATGACATTGGTACGCACAAGGAAGAGAATTGGGATGCCAGTGACGATGTAGAATCGCTTCTATAAATTTTTCGTTATACATAAATGTATAGTGATTCTTTTTACACAAGAATTTTTTATTACATGGGATTTATTCATAGTGGCTTGACATTGAGGCGTCAACGCTTTCACAATGGGGTGTCAGCGCTTTGGCAATGAGGTATCAGCGCTGCTCAAATGTAGCATCAGCACCTCCATTTTCTTAATGCATTTGTAACTTATATTTTACTTCAACAAATGTATTATCCTCTTTGTAAAATTAAATGAAAGAGTTTGTATTCATATAAACTATGACTAATTACAAAAATAAACTGTACAAGAAGGAAAAAAAACATAGGATAAAACTAATCAGACAAATGAGAAAAGTTGTGCGTCATCTTCAAAATTTATCCCGCCAAAAAGAGCGACTTCTTCAGACACAGGGATGTCATCTACTTGCCAACTTCGAGAGGGTAGGAGTAGGTGAAGATGGGGAAGAGGGTGGAGAGTTAGAAAGTGGTGTAGGGCAAGGGGGGGATGTGATAGACGAATCGACGCCCGTAATGCATCGTTGTTGGCGAAGCTGCCTCTCCTTGGTCCAAATCGCTTCAAGCGCGGCCTTCTGCCTTTTAATCAGCCCCTCCTTGGCCAAAAGCACGTATAACTCATCATTTCCCTTTCAATAAAATGATCAAGGTTTTCATTTATCTCAGACCAGTTGGGTTGTTCGACCATGTTTTAGGGCTTAGGGTTTAGAGAAAGGGGTCAGAGATGGAGGGCAAAAGAAAGGATATGGTATATAAATAAATGGTCGTACTACAAAACCAATAGTTGATATTTCATTGGAATATGAAGAGTTATTGCTTCTGTAATGTTCGAAAAGACAGCGCGAAAAGAAGCCTATTTGTTGGGATACAAACAGCCGCTACATTAAATAATGTTAGAAAAGAATGCGCCAAAAGACAACACACTCCACAATTTCAAAGTCCTTAAAATTCTTAATAAACAAGACCCCGCTTATGTCAAGAAGCATCACCGCATGTGATTAAAGTGATAACGCTTCGAATTAGAAGCGATGAAGATTCGACAATCATCTAACTAAAGCGCTAACGTTGCTATGAACAAGCATCATGGGTAACATCAAACAGCGGCCCGGTATTCGAGAGAAACTCCTCCACCGACCCTCAAAATTTATTTTAAAGTGACGTTTCAATCCCTAGCCATTTTTCGAATAAATCCATGTCCCGTCACAAACCCTTCTCATTCTAAGCCCATCATCTTTCTCCGTCTCCTACCCCTAACCCCATGGCGGAAGAACCAGACCATAATGAGCTAAGTAGAAGGCTTGATCGAATCCTTGAAAAGAAAAGGGCTGAACTTCTAGCTGTAATAAAGAGATTAGAAAAGTTGAAGCATCAATGACCCATTCCAGACGTTGAATCCTCTACCGAGACCCCCCATTGCCATAAACCTCATCCCAAACTGATCCTTTTTTTCAACTTCTCAACTTCCCCCAGTTCTTCACAATCTCACCAACCTCACCATCAAAGGTTGCATTCTCAATGCGAGTTCCTCTACGAGGATGGTGGGTTGGAAATTTACAACAAGAGGGAGCCATCTTTCTTGATGGAGCCAAAAATGTGAAGACCTTGAAACTGTTCTCCATCGCAAACTCCCCTTCCTCGCTCCTCCCTTCGTTCTCTTTCCTTCTTCTGCCTCGGCCTCAGCCTCCTCATCTCCACTATCTCAGCGTATCTTTTGTGATATTTTATCAATAGTGTAATCCTTGCTCCTATGGATCCTTGCGATGACCTCATCAAGGACTGAATGAGGGTCTGCTAGATCGTCCAATGCATCAGAACCATGTTCAATTTCATCAAACCCATTTCAACTTCTCACCTTCTCCCACTTCTTAACAATCTCACAAATCTTACCATCAAATGTTGCATCCTCGTGCAAGTTCCTCTATGGGGACGATGGGTTGGAAATTTACAGCAAGAGGGAGCCATCTCTATTGACGAATCCAAAAATTTGAAGACCCCGAGACAGATCTCCATCACAAACTTTATTGTATTAGTCCTAGTCTAGATTTTTCTTAGGTTTATCTTTTATGTAATTAGCTTTTTGGTTTATTTTTCCTAAGTTTAAACAAAAGTTAAACCGTGTTAATATTTCTTTCCATATTAATTTGTGCCGATTTTTCTTCTTGGTGTTGATTTCCCCCAAGTTTGGGGGAGTTTATTGACTTTCTTTGCACTCAGCACTATGATAAATTTTTGGGTATCACCTGTTTTGTGCAGAATATTGTCCTATTTAAGTTTGGGGGGTACACACCTTCTGTATAGTTCTGCATATAAACAAAACTTGACCCAAAAGTTTCAAACTTGAAACAACGACGCTTCGAGATAGAATCGACCACGCAACGATTTCGTCACGATCACGCTTCGAGATCCAAACGATGACACTTCGAGATCAAAGCAATAACGCTTCATGATCGAAGCGATATATAACCGAGTTGAGTTGACGATGATATCGAGATGAAATACTTTGTATTTTAGGGACATGTGACATGTGAAAACACAATCTAGGCCGTCTGATTTAACGTTCATGATCTATAAATCCTTAGTGGATAAGATTAGAGCAAAACACGATATTTATCATATGATCTATTGTCGTTAATTGTAGAATCAAATAATAGCATTTGACTATATTTAATCACATGATGAAGATTATATTTCGTGTCAATCTTATCCACTAAAGATCTATAGATCATAAATATTAAATCAGACGGTCCAGATTGCGTTTTCACATGCTCCCTTGTTTATTTGAGTAAAAAAGGAGTTCTTATTGGGATACGAATAGTCGCTTCACACATAAAGGTGCTACGTGTCATAACGCACAAAAAAGGTGCTACTTGTTATTACTCTGACGATGCTAGTAAATGAAGTAAGGTGGCCGGTCGTCGCTTCGTACAAAAAGGTGCAAGTGTCAACTTACACTTGTAAGTTTAAGAAGTGGTGATGCTTTTCCTAGGATTTGCCTTGGTCGTATATTTTTGTTTAGCTAATTAAAAAGCTTCAACGCTTTTTAATTAGATCGTGATCGCTTTTCAATTGAAGAGTCATCATTTTTTAACTATGCAATGTATATAATTCATTAGCTCATTTGGAAACATGTTATTTTCTTGTTATTCTGGCCAATCTCTTCATATGCAATGAGGACAAAGTTATACCAAAAGGTATAGATTTAAAACAGTCGTTGCAACAAATACGGATTGTAAATAGATCAGAATTACCACCACATGCACAGTTAAAAAATGATGACACTTCAATTGAAAAGCGACCACGATCTAATTAAAAAGTGCGGATGCTTGAATTATAAAGCGATGGTGCTTTAAGTTAGAAGCAAAGAAAAATTGTGTTTGAAGCGATGATGCCTCGAGTTAGAAGCACTGACACGTCTTATTGAAGCGAGCTGAGTATTAAGGCTACCTGAGGCACTGCAGCTTCAGACAGTCAGTGACGAAAGGTAAAAGAAAGGATATACAGTGAAGATGAAAGGGACGGAGGCTAGCTGCAATAAATAATGTATATTCTAAGGACATCCATGCTTCAACTAAGAGGCAATGATGCTTCATTAACTAGTTTAAGCTTTAGAGGAAGGGGGTTTTGCAAACGGCTACGGTTAACAAAGATGGCTCCCTCTTTCAAACTTCTCGGGATTCGTAATAAATGAAACCTCAATTATGTCAAGAGACCTCGCCATCAACCGAAGCATCGACGCTTTAATTACAAGTCATGACGCTTCAAAATAGAAGCGATAACACTTACAATTAGAAGCGAAGACGCTTCCTATTAAAAGTGATGACACTTCTAATTAGAGTTAGCGCAATGACCTAGAGGCGTTATTATTACCGACATGATTGTTAGGGCTACTAGCACATCGAAAAGCAGAGAATGTATTAATTTAAATGACAAAAGCAGAGTTTGTATTAATGTATTCATATATTAAAAAAAAGTATAAGAAACTGTACAAGATAAAGAAAAAAAAATATAGGAAAGAGGGAGGAAAGATATCTACAAAGCTGCCTGAGAAGCCATCATTTAGGGGTAGACGACTCCCCCTTCGGACTGCATCATACTTTGCTTAGTCGCCCCTCAAACTTGGCATAAATGTCTTCAATCATGATTATATCCCCTTCAATCTCGTCCTTCACCCTTTGAAAATGCACCTTCGTCTCTGCCAGAATCGCGAGCTATTATTTCAAAACATCTGCCTATAAACATTCAATAATGCGACTGAGGAATCTGAAGGCTTGGATAATCTCGGAGTTGGTTTTTTCAGGCATGGTGGAGGGGGTTTGGTTTGGAGACGGAAGGCAAAAGAAAGGATATGGTCAAAAGAATAAACTAAAGGACGGCTAAAAGGTGTTTTCATATTTTCTAAGAAAAAAGGCATTTATTGGGATACGAATAGCCGCTAGAATAATTAATGTAGGATAAGATCGGGCGAAAATACAACACAATCCACAATTTCAAGCTGCTCGAGAATCATTTTCACTGGGATACGAATAGCCGCTGCAATAAATAATGTTAGAAAAGACAACACAGTCCATAATATCAAAGTCCTGTCAAATCGTAATAAAGGAAATGCCGCTTACATTAAGAAGCATCCCCGCCAGCAATTGAAGCAATGACACTTCAAATTAAAGGCAATGACGCTTCGAATTAAAAGAGATGACGCTTCAAATTAGAAGCGATGAAGCTTCAACAATCATCTTACTAAAGCTTGACGCTTCAAAGAACAAGCATCATAGGTAACTTCAATCAGCGGCATGCTTCTTATCGTAATTCGAGAGAAGTTCATGGTATACACTACCTGCCACCGACCCTCAAAATTTATTTCGAATTAACATTTCAGACCCTAGCTTTTTTCCCTACAAAGTCATGTACCATCACAAACCCTTGCCATTCCAAACCCATCGTCTTTCTGCGTCTCCTAACCCTAACCCTAACCCACACCCCATGGCAGAAGAATCAGACCATGACGAGCTAAGCAGAAGGCTTGATCGAATCCTTAAAAAGCAAAGGGCCAAGATTTTGGCTATAATAAAGAGATTAGAAAGGTTGAAGTGTCAACGACCCATTCCAGACGTTGAATCATCTATCGAGACCCCCCCGTTGTCATAAACCTCGTCCAAAAATGACCCTTTTTTCCAACTTCTCACCTTCCCCACTGCTTCACAATCTCACTGTCAAATTCCCACCTCAGTGCGAGTTCCTCTACGAGGACGGTTAGTTGGGAATCGGACCACGCCACCCCCACCATTGCTAAATATCCCAGTAAAAGGGATATTGTAATACATGAAGAAACTCTTGGGAATGTCATTAAATTTCTAACGAACGTTTGCTTCTGTGAATCGATTCGCCCGAGTTTAGAAGTGAAGATAACTATTCTTTTTAAAATCTTTGCTCTCTACAGCAAAATCTTTAAAAGCTCAAGCTCGTCTTCAGAGCCTCCAAAGTCTCTAATCTCAACTTTCTTTTGGTGGTCCAACGGATTTATCTTTAATGTAATTAGTTTATTGTTTAATCTCTGTAAATATTTCTTTCAATATTAATAGAAATTTCTTTTTTGTGTATATTATTTTATTTTCTGCATTATTTTCTTATGTCCGGTGCCCTAGGCACTATGATAAATTTTGAGGTATCCCCTGGTTTGTTTTTGGTCAGAGTAACACAAACGTAGCCCCAGAGTCAATGAAGCAGAACACCCTAAATATTAGTGTCAGCGCTTCGACCAAGCGGCATGAATATTAGGGCTAGCCGAGGCACTGCCGCTTCTAACGATGCTTCGAGTTTTAAGTCGATGCTTTGATTTAGAAGTGATTTCATAGCGAGGACGCTTCGATTTGAAAGTGACAACGCATCTTATTTAAGGATTCATTACGGTCGACAAGAAATCAAACGAAAATAAAACCTAGGAAAAACACTAACCGTCTCATGGTAGGCCCATGATCTCAAGATCCATCGTGTGAAAGATAGGGAGGATAAATGATCTCCATCATCTGATTCTACCAAGTCAATGTGTTTTAGCGTGGGTGAACTCAAAGATTTGGTGGGTGGATTTAAAGGTACTCAATCTGGAGAGAGACATAAAAGGCATTTTTATTGGGATACGAACTGTCGTTTCGCACAGAAATTGTGCTACGTGTCATATCGCACAAAATAGGTACTAGATGTTAATACTCTAACGATGATAATAAATGAAGCAAGGTTGGTTGTCGCTTTGCACTAAAAAGGTGCTACGTGTCATATCGCACTAAAAAGGTGCTACTATTAATACTCTAATGATGCATAAATGAAGGTCGGTGTAGACACCAAAATTTGGCCCAAGGCCCGATCAATACGTACTTCGAGAAAGGCGTACCCCCGAGCGTCTGAAAGCATTTCTCAAACCTTTAGGAATCATCACAAAATCATTAAAACCCTTCCTAAACCCTTACGAATCAACCCTAACCTTCTCAAAACCCATTTAAACCCTTCCCGGACTCGTTTCAAACCCTCCAAACTAGTGGATAGAAAGAGGAATGCCAAAGTTTACAAACACATCTTTTAGAACTGAGTCCTATACCATTGGAAGGAGGCTATTTCCATCTTTCTAACAAGCCTAGAATCACCTCAATCCGAGTTGTATATCAAAAGTTATGACAACTTGAAAAATGAGAAAAATACGGGAATTTACATTAGCATGTATAATATACACGCTAAGGTAAATTCTGGCAGAATTTGGCCTAGCGTGTATAATATACACGCTAGGCCTACTTTTGCTTTTTGCTTCAAGCACGGGCCCCAGACTTCCCTTTTTTCTCAGAGAACATTGTTCCCAAGCCTAGAGTGTATAATATACACGCTAAGCTTAGGAATAGTATTTTTGGGAAAAATGTCCAGATTTTGAATTTAGGGTTTGACTTGTTGACCACACCAAAGTCCGGGGTGGGTTTTGTTAGGATTGTTACACCCCCACTTTTTAACCCTTTTGCCATCTAGAAGGCTACCCCATCATCTACCATTAAAACCCATTTCCCACCTATCCAAGCTCCCAAAATCCTTAGATTTTCTATTACCTAATTGTTAATCCCATTAGCTCTTAAAGTACCCCCTAACCACCCTCACCTCTATAAATAAAGAGCTACCCTCCCTCCCCCCACCTTGCTTAAGGGCTTGAAAATTTTTCCAAGAGAAAGAAACCTTTAGTGATTCCTTTCCTCCCTTTTTATTATTAAAACCTCATAAATTTCAGAACCTAGGTTTATCCTTTAAACCCCATTTTTCATCATAAATCCCTTAGATCTATTAGGAACAAGGCCTTAGCCTCCCTCCCCTACCTCTTAGCTCTCCAACCTAAGAGATCAAAACCCCTTTTACAATCTGTTTGTTATCGAAAGCTCATTGGAAGTGCACCCACGCGAAGGTCCACAGTGGTGTCATAAGGGCCCAAGAGCTCCGACTCTCCCCTTTAGTTCTCTACCTTCTTTGTTTTTCCTTTATCCTAAAATTGAGCCATTAAACTACCCAATTTTTGGTAGACGAGAAGGGCTCAATAGGATCAATGTGCCTTCAGACAAGGGGAAGTACTGCTCATTTTCTTATATATATATATATATATATATATATATATAGTAGAGACCGCTTACGAGCGGGTTGATCGGGCCCCTACTCCCGATCGATATCCGAAGCCCCTACCCAAGAGCCTTTGGCAAGGACCGGTAAATCGGAGTCATATTTTTACACTTCGGTGCTTACATATTAATTTTTAAGGTATCACGGGTCATAAAAAGCTCTGGGTGGCAACTCCATCATTTTTTTAAAGAGTGCGCATCGTCGCGACGGACTCGCAAAGTGCACGGTTGCACAAATGGCGACTCCGCTGGGGATCACTTTTAAAGCTTCTACTTGAAGTTGGCCTCCTTTGCATGTGTTTTTTTTCTTTTTACCAACCTATTTATGTTTTTTTTACTTACCCCTATGATTCCATCATCTTTACGTACCCCTACAATTCTGCATTTTTTTACTTACCCCTACTTTTCCGTCATTTACACGCCTTAGCCAATTGGCAGGCCTACTTGAGCTCTTTACCACCTTAGCCGATTGGCAGGTTACTTGATAGTATAGTTTTATTTTTTTTATTTAAATTCCTTAGCCATTTAGCGGGCCTACTTGAGCACTTACGTTTCTCGTCATCATATTCCAACAGTGGACGCCGGCCCATAGAGGTGGCACGGGATTCTCACCACCCATTTTTGAACTTAAATAAACTCCCTTAAAATTGAAAATTAAAACTTAAACCAAGGGGAATTAATTCATTTATGCACAGGTAGATTTTAAAAGGGGGAAAATAGGTTACGATATACCCATCCCGATTCCCGGTAGAGCGACAGCCCTAGTGGCGATGATCTCTAAAGGAACCATCCCATTCAATACCTGAGAAGGCGCTTGCGCCGGATGTATATCGGGTGGGTGACCGAGCTTTTACTAAGCCTTAAAACCCGTGGGAGAGCATGTTAATTGAACCGAACCGGCCTTGTATCCCCAAGTACAGTGAGGAGGGACCCAAAATAACAAGAAAAGACAATCCCCGGAAGCACTGCTTCCAGACACCCAAAAAAATAGACCAACTCAGGTCTGCTGTTGTTGTCCAAAATAAATAAATAAATATATATATATATATATATATATATATATATAAGCGAAAAATCCCCAGCTTTAGCCTTGCGTGTATAATATACACGCTAAGCCAAAATTCTAGAGTTTTTAGCCTAGCGTGTATAATATACACGCTAAGATAAATCTCTAGAATTTTAGCCTAGCATATATAATATATATGCTAGCCTATTCTAGCACAACTAGCCCAAATCTGGGGCCTTTTTCACCATTCTTGAGCCCCCCGCTTAGCGATTTTTCGATAATTCCCACACCATTGACACCCAAAACTCCATCGTCAGTCAAGAGAGATCGCCCTCTTATTGACTCTTCCGAGGGATCGGGTCATTGTGTGGATTTTCGTGCCCTTACATAGATCAAAGGTCTTCCTTTGATTCTTCCAAGGTGCATCAGAATCCCGTCGTGGGAGGCATTAAGGGTGTGAACACCTCTCAAAAAGGGAGTTCCAAGGCCCAGAAAAAAGTACCATATTGATCCAAGGGAGAGGAAAGTTTTATTTGTCATAGACAAAATCCAAAAAAACCAAAAAAAAAAATCAATCAAATCAAGAGAAAACTCAAAATTCCAAAATAGAGACTTTGTGATGCCGTAACTATGACATCGCCGTACCCTCCATCATCCCGTAGGGGGAGGAGGAGGGGAGTATTTGGGCCTCACCCGAGAAACCCATACCCAACTCGCCAACAAACCATGTCTTGGGCGGTTGATCCAACCTACGCTGACCCCGATTAATCCCCACCTTGTTTCCCAACACATTCCCACATAGAGGAAATCCCCATTTCCAATTCCCCCACCCAATCCCGTTTCAATGTCACCGGACCCTTCGGTGCACCGATCTTTCCCTCCACCTCAACCCATAATTCACCCCATTTGCCCCCCATGTCAACTCAAAACCCACCACATTTTCCACCCCATTTTTCCTCCACATCCACCCAAAATTTACCCCATATTCCTTCCACCTCCAATATACCCCCTCCATCCCCATCCAATCCAAATATATCATATTTTTCCCCATCCACCGCACCCTCCACCACATTTTCCCTCCAGATCCTCTCCAAATATATCCAATTTTCCCTCCACTTCAGATACACCCACTTCACCATATTTTTCCAACCCAAATCTACCTACATCCACCTAAGGCATGCCCAATTTTCCGCCTACCTCCATACAATTTTTCACATATCTCCACCCAACATGCAGTCTACTTCCCCTCCACATCCAATCCAAATCCACCACATTTCCCTCCATCTATCTAGGTCATGCCTAATTTTCCCCACGCATCTACCTAGGTCATGCCCAATTTCCCTCACCCATCTACCTAGGTCATGCCCACCTTTCCCCATACACCCCCTTCATCGGAAGGACCATCCACATCCCCTCCCTTAACCAATCCCCTAGCCATGATGGAAGACATGGTTAGGGCCTAGACCATGTGGAAGGCCTCCCAAAGCCTTCCCCATCCACCCGAAATGCCCAATCCCCAACAAACCCTCCAAAATCTTCACACCTCGTTCATCCAAAATGTCAATCTCAATCAACCACCCATAATCCATACCACTCAAAACACCCAACATCAGCCATGGGACCATGCAAGTGGGCCTCAAAGGCCCAATGCCCAATCCTAAGCCCATCAAGACCCAAACCCAAGGGTCACATTCTCAAACCCTCCACAAATTCCCCAATTTCCTACTTACATTCACCCCCAACAAACCCCCATTCCCCCTCAGAGAATAAACTCACCTCATCCCATCCTTCAAACCGACATGAGCTACATTTATCCACATCCGTCGCACCCCACCCAATATGCGGATCCATCCCATACCGTCAACCATCCCCAATTCACCCATCCCCTTACCTCCCAATTCAATCAGCAAAACCCCCATCATGCATAATGGCCTCACTAGGCACCTATCCAAAACCCTCAATTTACCCATCCATTTACCCCCCAAATCACCCAGCAAATCTTCCCCCACTCACAATGGCCTCAGCAAGCATTTTCTCAAACCTTCCAAAATCCAATCAATCTCATTCCTCCCCCAGTTATTAATGCAAGTAACCAATATGGGGAGGATGAAGCTCGAAACAGTGGAGTCTACATAGGGGCATTTACCAATTTCATCCCTCACAACCCGTTGTGACCAACCCACAGGAAATCCAAAGTGAATGGAGACAGCCTGTTGAGGGAACAACCCAGCCCCACCATCCAGAGAAGCTGAACTATTAAAATAATAGGTGGATAAAATCCAGAAGCAGCTGATAAAGTTGGGAGGAACAGAAATTCATGCTACGGATTCTTTGGATTATGCATATTTGCTGAAGTTCCCTTGCCTAAAAAATTCAAGATGCCAACGTTTGACAAATATAATAGCACCGGCAAACCCATTGCACACCTCAAGTCCTACTATGGGGGCATGTGCCAGTACGACGGAGATGAACGACTCCTCATCAAAGTGTTCCAGAAGAGCCTCATGGGCCCAGCTTTGAGATGGTTCACTTCCCTTGAACCATCTATGATTAAAACTTGGAAAGATCTGACCCACCTGTTTGAGGAACAGTATATCTACAACATAGATATCGAGCCTCGCAAATCTAATCTAGCTTAGCTAAAGCAAAAGCCCGACAAAATATTCAGTGACTACCTTAGAAGATGGAGAGACTTGGAGGCCCAAGTAAGAAACAGAATACCCGACGATGAGCAAATTGAGATAATATAGAAAAGCACCCTTCCAATCATCTCAGACTTTCTGGTATACCAACAACAATCTAGCTTTGCTGACCTGGTAAGAAATGCCAATCGGTGTGAGGATGCAATCAGAGAAGGACGGTTAAACAAAATTGTAACCAGCGGGGTCCGCAAATTCACAGAGCAGAGGAACAAGGGAAGGACTGGGGCAGACATTCAGATAATAAATACACAGTCCGACACCAGCATAGCATCGTTCCACTTTAAGGCAACTCAGCCATCCCCAACACATGTCGAACTAGCGCAGAGAACAGGAAATGAGCAAGAGGCACAGATGACCTTAGAACAAAGAAGGGCTCGATTCAATCGAGTTTTTACACCATTAGGGCAATCCTGGAACATCCTTTTACCATTGTTGGTCAAAAAAGGACTTGTCACACCCTTCCAACCACACCCACCACCAAATCCAATCTCAAGAAATTATGATCCCAATACTCATTACAATTTTTACCAAGGACGAGGTCACCCTACTAATCGATGTTTTCCCTTAAAGCATGCGATACAGGATCTGATAGAAGTAAGAAAAATCATCCCCCGACACTTCCTCTGGCAAAACATGCAATCATCCATCAGGTTCCATTGCCGCCACATCCACTAGGAGGAATGGGCCCAAAGCCCACTGGCAACATGATAGAAGAAGACGGGGAAGAGTTTGATCCTTCAGAATATATCAGGGTTAGGGAGAACTTCATAACACCAAAGCAGGGGAATCAAGGGGATAGAAGTATAGGAGTAGTCGAGCCCTTAAACTTAGCTGATTACTTCCTCAATCAAACACCTCAAGCAGAGCCCTTAGATCTGAGGATGTACTTCCCAGTGCCAGCCACTAGTAATTATGTCCAAACCAGTTTAGATCCATCACCGCTATATAAACCATATGCAACTGCAACCCTACCAATTACCTGATGCCTAGTTTTTCCCCATCATCCCCTCCAGCACCAAACAGCTACCATTGGCCTCACTTCGCCACATCACTCCCAGTGCAGTCACCCGCAATTCCCATAGACCACATTTGGCCCTCTTTTGCCATTTCTCCAACCTATCCACCTATAGTAGAAGTTAATCATGTGTTATCCAGTTATCCTGCACCAACAATCTAGGCACCTTCGAGACCCTCATCTAACCCATTTCAGATCATGGGGCCAACCTATGACCCCACCAAATTTCGCTCAATTACAATTAAATGGACGTTAATGAAGGCAGCAGTAGTAAGGGGCAGCTGAATTCATTACGTGATTGAGGAGGGTCTCTAAGCAACCTGAAATACCAGTACCAACCTGACCAGAAGATAAAAAGGAACCTGTTACGATACACCCCATGGAAAGGATGAGCAGAGAGCACGTGCTGGAAACATAGCTGAAAAGAATGCTAGCTCACAACACCAACTGGGTCCTATTGATGACGTCTCCACTCCACTTCTAAGCTTTAATGGGAGCTTTGAAAGACGCACATGTATCCAGCAAAGTATCCCCAGAGGAGATAGGGTAGATAATTGGGCAAGTATTGGCTCCCAACGCTATCTCATTTTTGGATGCCGATCTTTCGAATGAGGGTAACAATCATTCCAAATCCCTCAACATCATGGTAGAAGTAGGGGACTTGGTGATCCCGTTAGTGTTAATAGACAACGGATCAGCATTAAATGTATGCCCTCTAAGAACCATAACACAAGGAGGGAAATAATAGGGGAAGTCGATCTTGAGCTCACCATTGGGCCAATGACCTTCTCCATCCCGTTCCAGGTCATGGATATCAAATCTACCTTCAATTTGCTGCTAGAGTGCCCATGGCTGCACGAAGTCGGGGAAATACCTTCGACCTTGCATAAAAAACTCATATTTATATCAGATCAAAAGGTCATTACCATTCTAGGTGAAGGATAGGAGGAAGGAGAAAAGGTCACACACAGCATCGCGAACATTAAGGTGTTGGATGTGCCACACACAGCTGAAGACATAGATCTCCACAGCTTTCAGTATGATGTGTCAATAGTAATCTCCAAACCCTTCAGAAGAGTCACCGTAAGAACCAAAGGAGGAATGATTACAGCGATAGGACTGCTCCAAAAGTGTGGTTACTAGAGATGTAAAGGGTTGGGCCCTTGCTTGCAAGGCAGGAGGGACCTAGTCAGAGCGAAAAGCGGACAATGAGTCAGGTTCGACTTAAGCTACAAGCCTACTAAAGAAGATGTCCAAGAGACCAAAGAGAAGGCCCGCACCATTTCCATAGCGAAATTCAGGGGGATAGATCTGAAAGATGAAACTCATCCAAGACCTCACATCTAAAGCACCTTTGTAAGCGCAGGGGTTATAAAAATTGATCAGAATGAGGAGACCCGTCCAAGATGAAACCCGTCCAAGACCTCACATCCAAACCCGTCCAAGATGAAACCCGTCCAAGACCTCATGAATCATCCCTCCCGATATGGAAATAGACCTAGCTTCTCTGTTCCTTTTTTATGAAGAGGTACCCCGTCAATACCAACCTCGAGCATAAACCACCACAAACCCTTGTTAACATTTGAGGACCGGGTCCCAGACGAACCAATGGTAAATATGATGGAGGCTGACTCTCAAAGGCCATTTCAATCAGCCTCCTCCATCAGACTAGGTCAAGGTGAGGCACCACAGGTAAGGAATTTGGTATTGATACCCCTGACTCTAAAAGCATCAAGTGGTCATAAATATGGCACTAGATTCCTAAAAAAAATAACCTATAAAAAGTGAGATTTAGCCCTTGGCAGGCAATACCATGTGTATATAGAGACCCGCCTTACCGAGGGCCCATCTCTAAAGAAAAGGAAAAACATAAAAAATATAAAAAACTCCAAAAATATAATCTTTCAAAATTCTCGAAAAAAGCAAGAAAAATGATGCCTTAGGAGAAGAGCCAGCCCGACGTGAAGTCGGCCACTTTCCTGTAGAAATACAAGAAGTAGGAGTCACGGATCTAGATGACGAGGACTTAATCGAGGAGCTTCCCAATGAAGAATTCAATCTGGGTACCGAGGAGATTCCTAGAATCACTAAGATCGGAACGTTGCTGTCTCCTAGGAAAGAAAAAGCATGATTGATTTCCTTCGATCATATCAATATGTCTTTGCAAGGTCCTATGAAGATATGCCTGGTTTGAATACCGATTTGGTCGAACATGAGATGTCGCTATATCCCGACGTTAATCCAGTCAAGCAGAAGTTGAGACATCTCTGGTCGGAATAGATGCTAAAATTAAATGATGAAGTCATAAAGCAATACGACACGGGGTTTCTCATGGTTTCCAAATACTCGCAATGGCTAGCCAACATCGTCCCTATATCAAAGAAGGATGGAAAGGTTTGAATGTATATCAACTTCAGAAATCTGAACAAGGCAAGCCCGAAAGATGACTTCCCTTTGCCACACATCAACATCTTGGTTGATAGCACTACCAAGCATGGGTTGCTCTCATTTATGGATGGATTCTCCGATTACAATCATATCAAAATGGCTGAGGCAGACCGAGAGAAGACAGCATTCATCACCCCATGGGAAACCTTCTGCTATCAAGTCATGCCATTCATATGGAAAAATGGTGGGGCAACATATCAAAGGGCAATGATCGCGCTCTTCCATGACATGATCCACCGAGAAATGGAGGTGTATGTCGACGACATGATAACCAAGTCTCAGGAGAGAGGTGATCATCTGGCGAACCTCCAAAAGTTGTTTGAAAGGTTGAGAAAATATAGGTTACATCTGAATCCTCAGAAATGCGCATTTGGCGTAATGTCGGGAAAGCTACTAGGCTTCATCGTCAGCAGAAGAAGCATCGAAGTTGATCCAGTCAAGGTGAAAGCCATCGTCGAAATGCCACCACCATCTACCGAGAAAGAAGTTAGAAGCTTCCTGGGCAGAATATAGTACATTAGTCGGTTCATTGCACAGTTAACTCTTATTTGTGCACCGATCTTCAAGCTACTAAGGAAAGACTCGCCCGTCAAATGGAATGAGGATTGTCAAGCAGCATTCAATAAAATCAAAGGCTACCTTCTCAAACCTCCTATTTTGGTACCACCAGTACCTGGAAGACCGCTCTTGATATATCTCTCCATAATAGAATTCTCGATGGGATGTGTCCTAGGGCAGCATGATGAGACTAGAAGATGAGAGCAGTCCATTTACTACCTAAGTAAAAAATTTACCGATTACGAGACACGATATTCTCATCTAGAGAAAGCATGACTGGCTCTCGTATGGGTGATAAAGAGGCTTCAGCACTACTTGCTATCTCGGGCAGTTCTCCTTTTAGCGAGAATGGACCCTTTGAAGTATTTATTCAAAAAGTTCGCTCTTACTGGTCGAATTGCACTTTGGCAGCTCCTCTTATCAGAATTCGACATCATGTATGTCACTCAGAAGTAGATCAAGGGACAAGCACTCGCTGATCATCTTGCCGAAAATCCCTTACCTGACTACGAGCCTTTGAGAACTAAATTCCCAGATGAGGACAACTTGTTCATGACAGAGGATGACACAGAAGAGTCCTGGGTAATGCACTTCGACGGGGCATCAAATGTTGAAGGTCAAGGAGTCGGCGTTGTTCTAATCTTGTCGAAAGGGTCCCACGTACCAGCATCCATCAAGCTCAAATTCCCCTACACCAACAATATGGCCGAAAATGAAGCCTCCACAACTGGCCTACAAGCAGCTCTAGACCTAAACGTAACTCATCTCAGGGTGTTTGGCAACTCACAGCTGATCATATATCAAACCAATGGAGATTGAAAAACCAAGGATGAGAAGTTGATCCCATACCATGAGCATCTTGAAGATCTAATCTCATGCTTCGATGATTTCTCCTATGTCCCACGAGCAAGAAATCGATTTGTTGATGCACTCGCAACCTTGGCATCAATGGTCAAAATTTCCTATGGCGTCGAAATAAAGCCGATCATGATCAAGCAAAGAAATGAGTCGACCTTTTTCCTCCAGATTGAGGGACCCACAAAGTTAGATGATGAGCCTCCATGATTCTCAGATATCAAGAATTTCCTTGAAACACGAGCTTTTCCTGAAGGTACGTCCAAGATGAACAGGCGAACCATCCAACATTTAGTGGCGAACTATGTCATCTGTGGCAAGTGCCTTTATAAATGATCATATAATAATATCCTACTCAGATGCCTAACTGAAAGCGAGGCGGCCAACATCATGAAAGAGATCCACGAAGGAGTATGTAGGGCCCACATCAATGGGCACATGCTCGCTAAGAAGATCCTACGACAAGGGTATTTCTGGACTGCAATGGAAGCTTACTGTTGCAAGCATGTTCAAAAGCGCTATAAATGCCAAGAACACTCCAGTCTGATACATGCTCTAACCATAGATCTACACAGCATAACCATTCCATGGCCATTCGCCACGTGGGGCCTCGACTTCGTCGAAAAGTTTAATCCAAAGGCATCCAATGGGCATCAGTTCATCCTCGTCGCCATTGAGTACTTCACCAAATGGGTAGAGGTAGCATCCTACATGAACATCACGGCCAGTCACGTAGAAAAATTCATCAAGAACAACATCATTTGTCGATTCGGCATGCCCAAGGACATCATCACAGATAATGGCACCAACTTTGCGAACAAGTGCATTAGAGCCATATGCAAGCAGTGCAAGATCAAACACCATCGCTCATCACCATATCGGCCATAAACTAATGGAGTCATAGAAGTGGCTAACAAAACAGTTGTTTGAATCCTTGAAAAGATGGTTGTCACATATCGAGACTGGAGCGAGATGCTACCTTTCGCACTATGGGCTTATCGAACGTCAATCCATACTGCTACAGTCGCAACACCATTTTCTCTTATGTATGAAATTGAGGCAGTGTTACCAGTTGAGGTCGAAGTACCCTCCCTCTGTATCCTCATCGAGACCGAACTACCAAAAGTAGAGAGAGACAGAGATCCCGTTTCGAATAGTTGAACCTCCTCGATGAGAAAAGGCTCCTAGCCTTGTGTCACACCCAGTTCTACTAAGGAAGGATCACACGTGCTTACAATAAGTGTGTTCGCATTCAAGATTTAAACGTAGGTGACATGGTACTCAAAAAAATCTTCTCGTCTCTCCACGCCGATCTGAGAGGAAAATTCAGGCCCAACTGGGAAGGACCTTACATCATCAGAGAAGTACTCCCTAGATACGGGCTCCGCCTCGCCACCATGGACAGAGAATATTTTCCCAAGCCCATCAATGCTGGATACTTGTGACGGTTCTACTCCTAGTATCTTGCGGTAAGGTAAGTTTTGATAAGATGGATACGGGACTGCTTAAGAACCCTATAAAAGAGGCCATCATTTTAAAGCCAAGTAGCCAAAAAGCGTCCCTAAATGCTTGTACCCTTTGCTACCCAATTTGAGCCATTAGCCTTTCCTTCATTAACCCCTCCCAGAAAAAGGAAAATGTGTGTATATACCAATAAAAAAGAGAGATAAAAGAGTTACCACCAAAATCCAAAAATATCAGAAAAGCAAAATCCCAAAAAGAGAATGTCTGAAAAAAGAAAAAATAATAAAAAATAGAAAAGAAAAAGAGAGAGAAAAATCATGGGGCATGTACAGTCAAAATGCCTAAGGAAGAAGTGTATTATGGCAACTAGAATCTAATCAAGAAAAACTTTTAAACCCAAGAAAACTTTCAAAATTCCTAACCAATCCCTTTTCAGACCCATGGCCACGATACATCCCAAGGAAGCCCTCTTTAAGGTCTACGAGCAGTCATGGTATTCGTTGAGTCAGCACGAGCCAAGCTGAGAGACAACAAAAGAATTTCATCCAGTCAACTATGACGAAATCGGCATTCATGTCGTGGCCTTCGAAAAAGGAAAAGAAAATAAAAATATACAAGCTCAAAGCAAAATGGACGTGGTGAAAACCTGGAATGGTTCTACGGGTTAAAAGAGCGAGCAAGTGCAGACCAGGTGAAAACTTGAAAAGACGCATGGGGTAAAAATGCATACCCATGGATATAGTGAAAACCAAAAAGGGCGCTACGGGTAAAAAAGAGGCTGATGACTGGCATAGAGAAAACCCATCTTGGGCGCTGTGAGTAAAAAGGTTAAAAGGAAAAGAAAAAAAAATTATCAGTTACTCCCTTGGTTACATTTTTGGGTTATCTGGTCGCCAATCGGGCCGCTCATGTTAGTTCAAATCAGGTCTTGATCAGTTAGATCTTTAGACCACACCGTCAATCGTATGACCCGAGGTATGGATAAAAGGTTGTTTCAATCAAAAGGGATGGACGTTCCAACCTTGGTGAAGATTCTGAACCTCACTCAGGCCCGACCACATGAACGGGTTCGTCTATGCTCAGAATCGAACCCGTTACCTCTCCTCACGTTTAAGGCATCAACAAAGAGAAGAAGAGGATATATATATAAAGAAAACAAAAAAAACAAAAAAAGATAATAGCGTTCCCTTTTCCATTTTCATGTCCATATTTTGCTTACATCACATCTCAAAAAGATAAATCAGTGTGACACCCTGTTTCTCCCTTTATAGGTTTGAAAGGAGAAGCAATAAAGACATCAAAAAAAGAAGAAGATAATACTTATATAAGATAATAAATTTCTCTTTCCCATTTTCATGTCCATATTTTGTTTGCACCACATCTCAAAAAGATAATCAGTGTGACACCCTGTTTTCCCCTTTTACAAATTTGAAAAAGAAATAAAAACATCAAAAAATATATACCAAAATGATATCTATTGGGGGTTCTTATGCCCTTTTCTATGGTGTTTGATTTGTCCAAGTATGTGCAGGACCAGGTCAACGACCCAAGTCGCGCTTCAAAACTCGGATTTGTGCACGCAAAGCATCCTCACGAGCATTCCGATCAGTCATCCACTGACCATGGAGGCTCCTATATCACTTGTAGGAAGCATTAGTAGCACCAAGAGCATCACTCAGAATCCCTTCCAGGTGAAGGACCTCACACTCTGCAACTTTAGCTCTTGTTTCGGCAGCATCAGTTCTACCCTGCTCTTCCTCTAAACACTCGGTCAGGACTTGCTTCTCATCACTAGTAACTCAATCCGGGTCCGAAGCGCCAACTCTTTCCTCAACCAAGGTCCCTATGAATCGCTGCTCTCTGCCTGAACCAATTGACGAGCATAAGGCCTCTTAGATAGTAGCCAAGTTTCATACTCTGGAAAAGTCAAAAGGAAGGTCCCTTGCTCCATATCAGACATATGCGTCGATTGACGCGTTTCCCAAAGAGAGGCTATCCTATCCAAGTCCCCAGAAGACCCTCGAGAGAAAATCAGACTACATAGGGGAGGTATTGCCGCACAAGGCACACGCTAAGTATAGCCAAACTGGCATAAAACCCTAGAAGGGAAATAATGTGTACTACAAGTCAAGCCAAGAAGGGTGATACCCTCATAATCTCTAGATCGAACTATCGAGAAGGTACAATCAAGCCATGGAAGCCTCCATTCCAGCTCAGCCTTAGTCAGCCAAAGACGCATCTCACGTGTATTCCCTTGAGGCAATTTAGAACATCGGCCCAAAAGGCAACGAGCTACCTCTCCCTGGACCACATAAAAGTAGGGCACGGATCCCAAAATAACAAGATGCTCCCCAAGCCAAACCTAAAGAAGAGCAGGGCATCCCCTGAAGCACTCCACCTTGCCAAAGGTAAAGGAATCAAGACCACGATAAAGGTTGGCCAGCATAAAATGCATCACAGAGCGGTCCCTTTCAAGCTCTGCCAGTATGTCGCAGAGTGCAAGGGAGAAACTCTCTCCCCCAGTGTAAAAGAGGACCTCCGAGAGAAGTCAAAGGGTGAAAGTGTTCACATTATGAATATTTCTAATAGGTAATTTAGCAAACTTTTATCACCAAAAATTTCTCTCAAGAATTTCACCGACCACCTGGTGGGCCCGCCAGCAAAGCTCTTCTCATACTCACTTTTCTTCAGGCCCAAAGTTGTATGGACAGTCTTGGCATAACCCAGTTTTGGTACCACCTTAGCGAGACTGCAATGTAACCTCAAACCCGACAAAACAGAGAGTTCTTCAAGTGTCGAAGTCAGCTCACGGGTCCCAAACCAAAAGACATGGGTTTCCACATCCCAATGAGAAACCGTCGCATGGATAAGATACCAAAACAAGGGAACATTAAGGAAAGGGGAGAGACGAGCAAGCCCAAGTCGATCTAAACCTACAAGCTCTCTCTCGTTCAAACTATCAATCCAATATTTCATAAAGTGGGCCCTACATCCAAGGAGGGAAGTATAAAAATCATGCCCCCTCTGGAGGGACAGGGTCATGAAGCAGGTCCATGGTCATACAAAGCCGTTTAAGGAATCACAATTCGATGTAGGACAATGGACCCACCCTCGAGAAGAAAAGACAAAAATATTGGAGAAAAATTCAAGACCCAACTTAAAATGAAGAAAAAAGAGTGCATTCTCGAGCCTTATAGGCCCACCACTATCCGAAAAATACTTAGCATGTATAAAATACACGCTCGTTCAAAAATGCCCAAAAAATGCCTAGCGTATATACTATACATGCTAGACCAAAAAAAAAAAAAGAGAGAGACGGAGGAATACATGAATCTTGGCCATTTCAGCCAATACATAACCTGGGGTCAATTCCCCATTTTCCAAACTCATGGTCGCTCCTGCAAAAGAGTAAATATCATGATTACAGCTTCACACCCATCAAGCCTATTTTTTTTTAAGAAAAAGATATCACATCCAAAGTGGGAGATAACAAATTGAAAGGAAAATTAAATACATTTGTTCCATGAATTATCCAAAAATAAAAATCAATCATTGTTATTACATTGCTTCCAAAAGTACTCAAAAGTTCAAATTTTCATAAAACAAAAAAACGAAAGTTGCGCTAGGTCCCCAAGAGTCCCTCCTCCGCCGGCACGAAGTCTTCTAATACATCTGGATATCCCCCACCTGCGACCATGCCTGGGACAATTTTCCAAGTAGTGAACGTGTCTCCTTCTCACAAGCGTGCTGAAAGCATCACACCAAAAAGATCAGTTAAGGGAAAGCACAGGGAAACAAAGAAACAAACGGAGCAAACCAACGTCATACTTACCACTTCAGCTTCCCGAAGGTTAGCAATACAACGGTAATACTCCGCCTGCTGAACAGCTGACTCATAAACCTGCGAGGGGGGAAGAGAGAAGTCAGCAGCGCAGAAAAATAGATAAGATCAAGATGTCCCTAAAAAAAATTTTGGGAAAAAGAACTCACGCCTGGGACCAGCTCAGGGGGAGGTACTCTAACCGCCTCGATAGAGAGGCGACCACGCTCTGTCACGTCGGTACACAAATCCGAGAGGAACCCATCGTCAAGATGCCTAAAAGTCCCATGAGTCCCTGCAGTAGATGTCCCTGAAGACCCCGTACCGAAAGTCCTTGAGGGACCAGCACCTGGCACCTCTGAGGGACCCATGTCTACGCCCACGTCAGGATCCTCTCTCACCTTGAACTAAGGAGAGGAAAAAATTCATTCAGTAAAGCAGAAACATGGTAGTCGAAAAAGAAAACAACTAGCAAGGAAAAGAAAGAAGAAGGTACCTGGGACCACAAACCTCTGAATGCCAAAAAATTGGCACCAGGCACAAGGCGTGGGAGGATGGACCGATAGGGGAGAGACTCATACCACAACTGATACCCCCCATGCTTAAAAAGGTCGTCAGCAGGAATCCCATGTCGAAGGAGCCTCCCTATAAGCTCCTCGACCATACCCTCTAGTGCCATAACGTCCTCAAGAGGACCCAATGGCACGGTGAAGTAATCCTGATACTGATGCACTACCCTCTCCCCCAAATAGTAAGCTTGGACCTAAGAACCATAGAACAAGATGACGCGACGATCAACAAGCAGTCGTGACAGGCCAACAGTGGCGAGGTCTAAGAGGGGGGAGCCGACATAAGGATCAAATACAATTTGCCCAAGAAAGGAGAATCCCATTAGTCAAGCAATACAATCAAAACTCAAAAATTTAACCAACGAAGGGAGGGGGGTGTCAAACCTACTCCAGAATCATCAAGTCAAATTGGGACCTCAGACCTAGTTCCAAATGCTTCATCCCCAGGTCCCGGCTATGGTCCTTATGCCAACAACTCATAAGGGGGCATGTGTACTCATTAGAAAAGAGGAGGGGGCAGCCAGGCTGAAAGTGCAAATACCCCCAAACCTAAAAAGATGGACAAATAAGAAAATATGTCAAATCAAAGATAAAAAAGCCAAAAATGATGAACCAAGAGGGATGAAAGAGCAAAACCAGCGGGTTACCTCAATCACGGGCCAAAAGCCAAGGATAGAAGCAACCTCCCCAACTGAAGCTCTAGCCAAGCTGTCCATCAGCACCGCATACCCAGCACCGCCCCAATCAAAATGGTGCACATCCTCCCAGTTCTCCATCAGGCAGAGAAGGGATAACGCGACACGACCACCACTGGAATTGGCCAGGATTGTCTTGCCCAGAATAAAAAGAAGCGCAATACGAGCCAGCATTAGGGTGTGCCCAGGCTCGACGATGATATCCATATCGGGTAGATTCTGATCAACCACCTCATCGGCCTTGAACAAATCTGCCAACCAAGACAACTTGACCTCGAAGTCGATAATATGGTTGGAAGGGGGTAGTCCCCAATCAATCGGATCACCTCCCCAAAGCCGGCCTGAGCTAGAAGGAGCCTCACGACATGAGGGAGATGGATGTAAAGGCGTTGGAGGTCGAACCAGCCTCCACGAAACATGATCGGAGGCAAAGACTGCATCAAAAGAACGGGAAATGTCAGATCCTAGAACAAAGAAGCATGAACAAAAGGAGGAAACCAAGGAATACATTTTTTTTACCTGACTGGCAATCCCAAAGTTGGAAATGTGGGTGTACTGCTGATGGAGCAACCCACTGCGGGCCGCCTCGCCCCGCATCTCGTAACAACAGCAAGAGGAGCATTGCATCTTAATGAGGCGCTTATCCCTGATACCGAAGATCTCGTCAGGGCTACGCTTACAGTCCTGGTCCTCATCACTTGATTGACTACGTGGCATCGTGAAAAGAGATATACAAATGGCACATATTAGGAGATGATAAGAAAAAGGAAATCAAGCGCTTTGCTAGAAACGTCGGACCGAAGGAAGGTATGTATGCCTCATTCCTGCCAAAATTTCCAAAAAAACAAAAGAGGACACTCCCCAACGTTTAATTTCAATAAAAAAAATAATATAAACAAAAAAAAAAGTCAGGTTATTTACCCTTCAAAAATCTTTGCCAAGGAAAATTAAGGAAATCTACATGCACATGTGTACAAAAGAGGCTAAAATTTTGGCAAAGAGCGCCCATCGCCCCGCATTTCACGAGAAAAATATGCATATATCTATTCATGTCAAATTCAAAGGAGAAAGGGGTGCCAAATAACAAATTTTAAGAACCCTGCAGATTTCATTTTATTTTTTTTAAATTAGGAGGGGGCACCATTCACCAAAAACTTCCCCAATTTTCTGACCAAAATTCCCTTCAAACATGCACATGGATCAAAAAATGGTCGGATTGGGTTGCATTCATAGAGTAAGACACTTTTTATATGCAAACCCAACCCATTTTACGGAGAAATCAGGAAAATCCAAAAGGAATAGGCACAAATTTACCAACATCTTGTCGAAATCCATTCCAAACAGGAACATACATCATGGAATCAGTCAAGGACATTCACATTTGCAAGAAAAATTCATTTTTACAAAAGCCCTAATGCATTGATAAATAAAAAATTAAGAAAATCCAAAAAAGGGGGCACAAATTAGTCTATTTTTCACCAAACTCCATGCAAACGTGCACATAAATCACAAGTAGGGATCACAAATGGCTACATTTACAGGCAAAAACAACTTTTTGTCATCTAGATGCAGGAACCCTAGCCATTGGTAAGAAAATTCAAGGAAAAAAGAGGGAAAAAAATAGAAAAGAAAATTTTACCTTGGTTGAAGAATAATACCTAGATCCGGCGAGGAATGAGTTGTTAATCGGCAATATCGACGTCGGCGCAATGGCGAGTTGAAGATCGAATCAATGGGGTAGGGGGGGGGAGAACAACCGTTTCTGTTTGGAGGAAGAAAGGAGATTTTTTTGAAATAAAGCCTTTTTTCAGGTCTTTGTTCATACCTGGTCATTTTAAACCATAAAGTGGCCTAGCGTGTATAATATACACGCTAGACTTGTTTTTCCCAGATTTAGCCTAGCATGTATAATATACACGGTAAGCTTATTTTTCCCGGAACTAGCCTAGCATGTATGATATACCGGAATTGGCCTAGCATAAATGATATACACCCAAGGCTTACGTTTTCCTCCCATAAGCTATGTTTTTTACCCAGGTTAAGCCTCGCAGGCATGTTGTGTGCGCGAGACGCCGGACTCTCGTATATATATAATAATATAGAAACACAAAATATATATATATATATAATAATAATAATAATAATAATAATAAATATAACATATATATATAATATAATAAATACATAAATTTATAAAAACAAAAGGAGAAAAAAAAAAAGAGAAAGAGTGGTGACAAGTTACTATCAAAGTGGCACACACTCCCAAAAAGTTTTGCGACATTAATATTCGCTCCACTCGGGTAGTTGTGCTAAATTAATTTTGAGATCTTTTGAGTTCACTCAAAAAAATTCAAACCCTACCTAGCGTAGGGGCACCCGTGCCGATCAAAACGGGGAAATCAATGCCTCATAAGATCGGCACAACCGTTGGATCTTCACGTCTTCGCTTTATGCCAATCTTTAAGTATGGGTCGATTACCCTCCCACTCTCGAGGCTGTGTTGATCAAAATGAAACTCGAACATCATACATCATCAATCGCACCATCTCGATTATGCCCAGTAATGTCGCCAAGCGCTTGTGGATCGATAGTCTTGAGGAAAGGACATTTTTTCCTAATGATATGGGCTTCCCCAACTCTCCATTTCGAGTGACGGATGTTTTCCAAATGTGATGGGCTTACGTCACTCTCCATGTTTCTTTTCCTTTTCATGTTTGAGGTTCATTTTGAATAAAGCATACCCGATAGCTTTTGCCTTGGGCCTCTTTGGTTGTCTCTTTCTTTGGCATACGATTATTAGTGATTGAATACCAAAGAGGGGCATCTGTAGACACCTAAATTTCGCCCAAGGCTTGATCGATACATACTTCGAGGAAGGCGTATCCTCGAGCTTTCAAAGGCTTTTTACAAACCCTTAGGAATCATCACAGAACCATTAGAACTATTCCCGAACCCTTAAGAATCGACCCTAACCTTCCCAAAACCCATTAAAACCCTTCTCGGACTCATTTCAAACCCTCTAGAATAGTGGATGGAAAGAGGAATGCCAGAGTTTCTGGATACATCTTCTAGAACTGAGTCTTATACCATTAGAAGGAGCATATTTCTAGCTTTCTAACAAGCCTAGAATCACCTCAATCCGAGTTGTATATCAAAAGTTATGATAACTTAAAAAATGAGAAAAATACGAGAATTTACACTAGCGTGTACGATATACACGCTAAGGCAAATTCTGGCAAAATTGGGCCTAGAGTGTATAATACACAAGCTAGGCCTACTTTTTCTTTTTACTTTAGGCACGGGCCCCGGACTTCCCTATTTTCTCAGGGAACACTGTTCCCAAGCCTAGCGTGTAAAATATACACGCTAAGCTTAGGAATAGTATTTTTTGGGAAAATGTCCAGATTCTGATTTGGGGTTTGACTTGTTGACCACCCCAAAGTCCAAGGTGAATTTTGTTAGGACTATTACACCCTCACTAGCCCTCTTTTTAACCCTTTTACCATCTATAAGGCTACCCCATCCTCTACCATTAAAACCCATTTCCCACCTATCCAAGCTCTCAAAAACCCAAAATCCTTAGATTTTCTATTACCTAATTGCTAATTCCATTAGCTCTTAAAGTACCCCCTAACCACCCTCACCTCTATAAATAGAGAGCCATGCCCCCCCGCCCCCCCCCCCACCTTGCTTAAGGGTTTGAAAATTTTCCCAAGGGAGAGAAACCTTTAGTGATTCTTTTCCTCCCTTTTTAGCATTAAAACCTCATAAATTCCAGAACCTAGGTTTATCCTTTAAACATCATTTTTAATCATAAATCCCTTAGCCTTCCTCCCCTACCTCTTAGCTCTCAAGCCTTAGATATCAAAACCTCTTTTACAACCCGTTTGCTATCGGAAGCTCATTCAAAGTGCACCCATGCGAAGGTCCACAGCGATTTTATAAGGGCCCGAGAGCTTCGGCTCACCCCTCTATTCCTCTACCTTCTTTGCTTTTTCTCTATCCTAGAATTGAGTCGTTACGCTGCCCAAATTTTAGCAGGCGGGAAGGACTCAATAGGATCGGTGTGCCTTCTGGCAAGGGGAAGTGCTGCTCATTTTCTTTTATATATATATATATATTATACACATTCAAGCAACCATAGTAGAGACCACTTACGAACAGGTTGATCGGGTGCCTAACACATTCCCGATCGATAACGGAAAACCCTACCCAAGAGCCTTTGGCAAAGACCGGTAAATCGAAGTCATCTTTTTTGTCACTTTGGTGCTTACATATTGATTTTTGAGGTATCCCGGGTCACCAAAAGCTTGGGTAGCGACTCCATCATTTTTTCAAAGAGTGAGCATCATCGCGGCGGACTCGTAAAGTCCACAATTGCACAGTTGGTCATCGTTTTGTACAGAAAGGTGCTAGTGTCAACTTACACTTGTACGTGTAAGAAGCGGTGATGCTTTGACTACGAAGAGCTTATGCTTCTGACAATAGGCTCCATGGGGAAGATCAAACTGCGGCGCGCTTCAACGCATGAAAGAATTATATAGTGAAGATGAAAGTGATGGAAGGCTAAAAGACATTTATATTGGTATACGAAAAGCCGCTATAATAAATAATATTAGAAAAGACTACGCGAAAAGATAATACACTCTATAATTTCAAACTCCTCGAAATTCATAATAAATGAAACGCCGCCTAAATTTAAATGAAGATGCTTCAATTATGAAGCGTTGACGTGTCAATTTAAAAGCAATGACGATTCGACTCAGGAGCGTTAATGCTTCAATTTATAAGCATTGACGCTTTAATAAACGTCTTATTTGAGCGTTGATGCTTGTAATAATAAGCCCCATAGGTAAAATCATACATCGGCGCGCTTCTTGTCATAATTCGAGAGGAGTTCATCGAATAGCTATGTCGATGCAATAAATACGAAGCATCATCGATTTACCAAATGCCTTTGGCGACGGTGCACCATGATGCAGACTATTTAATGAAATTGGATGACAAATTGCTATTTAAAGGGCATCATAGCGCCAAATGTTTTTCATCTTCTGTTGCTCCTTGGATTAAAAGTTTCATCTTCTTCAGCCCAGACCGAAATGTGTCATAATGGTTTGAGAATGGGCCACCAGCTAGCGCGCAAGCATTTTATCAGTTCCTACGATGGTTCGATTATCGATATCCCCGATTACAACGAACTGGTTGTTTCCCCCGACAATGAGCATGTGGTTCCCCCTCCCACTAAAGAAGTTTTTATCATTCCGGACGGTGACGACCTTCCCATTATGTTGTTGGTGGTGGGAGACCCAGAGCCCCTTCTTCTCCCGGCTCCGGAGCCGGTGCTTCTTCTCCTGGCTCCTCCGCAATCGGTTCTTCTTCTTCCACCTCCACTTCTTCCTCTTCCACCCCAGCCACAACCACCACCACCATCTCCAACTCAACTTCCTCACCCACCACCACCAGCATAAGAAAATCCCCACATCTGCCTACAACTCTACCTCCATTTTCGCCACCATTTCTACCTTTACTTCCTCCACATCCACCTCCTCCACCCCCGCCACCACCTCCAACATTTCCATAAAATATGGCATCCTCCCCCAACCAACCACCTCAATCACCATATCCACTCATCCACCATATCCCCTTCGTCGCTCGGAAGAAGGAAAGAGATTAAAGGGAGGAGGAGCGACAAAGCGTCGTCAAAGAAATGGTAAGCGACGTCGATTCAACTAAGTCACGATGACGCTTCAACTAAGACGCAACAACGCTTCTTCTTAGAAGTGATGACACTTCGACAACAAGACCCATTTACGATAAAGAAAGACGGAGTAAAGAAAGATAGTGTAAAGAAAGACGATGTACAGAAAGACAGTATAAAGAAAGACGTTGTAAAGAAATAGTTTTAATTTATGAATGAAATCTTCTGTATCTTGATTAATAGATCTTTTTACTTCATAAGTAGCTCTGAGTAAAAAAAATGAAGCTCTATGAGTATATGAAAATGTCAATCTACAGGAGTGCATTCACAAAAAGTTAACATTGTCAATGTTTCCAGGTTGAGTCACAGGCGCTTCACTCACCTGGGATCCAATAGATGCACAAGATTAAAAAGAAGTGCCAGCGACGACGCTTCAATGACGAAGCTCCAATGCTTTAAAAACATAGCGTTGTCGCTTCCTTCACGATGTGTCGTCGCTTCTTGTATGAGGCGTCGTCGCCTCTGAATGATGGTCACGAAACGTAGTGTGTAGGAAAATAGTGTAAAGAATGACAATGTAAATAGGAAGTGTCATCACAGAAATGGGAAGCAAAGTCGCATCAACTGAGAAGCGATGGTGCTTCAACTAAGATGCGATGATGCTTCGACAACAAGACCCATTTACGATAAAGAAAGACGGTGTAAAGAAAGATGATGTACAGAAAGACAATGTAAAGAAAGACGGGGTAAAGAAAGAGTTTTAATTTATGAATGAATTCTTCTGTATCCTGGTTAGTAAATATTTTTACTTCATAAGTAGCTCTGAGTAAAAAAATGAAGCTCCATGAATATATGAAAATGTCAATCCATAGGAGTGCGTTCACGAAAAGTTAACATTATCAATGATTTCAGGTTGAGTCGCAGGCGCTTCACTCACCTAGGATCCAATAGGTGCATGGGATTAAAAAGAAGCGCCAACGCCAACGCTTTCGTGACGAAGCTCCAACGCTTCAAAAACTTAGCATCATCACTTCCTTCACTTAGCATCGTCGCTTCTCGTATGAGGCATGTTCGTCGTTGAATGATGGTCACAAAACGTAGAAATCAATCCTCAAATAATCAAGAATGAACGCATAATGAAAATAAATTCAGCACATGAACTGATTACCAAAGGCTAACCACATAATAGCAAATACAACTCTTATCAGATAGGTGCAAATGCACTATATCGAAGCGTCAGCGCATCAAAAAAGAAGCATCAGCACATTGAAGAGACGCTCCTATGCTTCAGATATGAAGCGATGACGCTTTGAATGTGAAGCGTCTGTGCTTCCTAAGCCAATCGATTACGCTTTTCATAAAATTGAAGTAGTGTGACTCGGTGAGACCGCACGTTCCCTCATCCCCTATTCTGTTTGCTTTTGTCCAACGCTATCAGCCATCATCCTGACCCTCAGAAACGCGCAAGTTGTGATTTTATGACCCAACTAACCACATCCCTTACAATGGCATCTCTTCTTTTGTGATTGTTCAAAACCAACCTCCATTTCAATTTTCATTCTGTCATTATTGTTTGGCCTACCTTTGGTGGCACATCGTATTGGATTCCACACTGCAATATTGGCATGAACTTATAATTAAATTCCTTCGCTAGGCTAGGAGGAGCCGCCCAGATAGGATGCGATGCTAGTCGCTCTTTCATTATCCTCTTCCATTCTAATGGCCTCTACGCCTTCTAATAGTTTGATCATCCCTTCCAATGTATCCACCAAGCGATTCGATTCTATCCCCAACTGAATTAACTTCAATCCGGCTTCTCTCACCTTCCATATTTTCATCATAGAGACAGAATTAGAATACTCTTTGTAACTCATCCCCAAACTTACAGTACTATATCTAGCATCTTTCGTCCATCGACATAGAATATACTTGGAAGGAATTTGGTTTACCTCTTCCTTAAAGTAAACTTTGAAGATGTGAGAACACAACAAACCCTCTATCTCGAAGTGCTTATAATCACAAGTGGTCGTGGCATCTCCACACTTGAAATCAACTTTGAATGTTGGCTGCTATCCTTAGTGCCATCACCACCACTTCTATGCACTTAGTATACAATAATCGCCCCTGCTTCCTCTTCAACCACCTTTTGGGACTTAAAAGAGCCAAACTTTTAGAACTCTGAGTGGAATCTATCGAACATGGTTCTCATATACACAACAGCAGCATGCTTCTCGATTGAATTTTCAAATAAGAGCTCTAGTGTCATAGACATTGAGACGACATCCTTCATATTTTATTTATCACGATAAGATTGGACGGTAAGATCGTATTGCTTGAAAATTTCCATCAAACTCGTCTAGACATTGACATAGGTATCGAAGAAAGAATTTATACTTTTTCTATATTGTGTAGTGGTCATGCAGGCCCAAAAGATATCACTCAAGTAGCATGGAATCCATTTCCTTCTAAGAGCGTACATTTATTTCAACCACGCGTTGTCTTGCAATTGAAACTCCTCGACGAGTTTTGCCCATCTCCTTTCAAAATCATCAACTATTTGACTTAACTTACACTAATTATACTTTCTCCCAAAATTCTCAAACTTTACCTTCAGCTAAAAGAGGTGGTTTAATTCATTCCTCCCTCTGTGCCATAAGCAGAGGCGATGCATGGTCCCCAGAAGAACTTCGGAGATGGCCTTACTCATCTCTTTACATTGATCGGAGATTATGGCATTAGGTTTCTTATCACCCATGCACTTCAGCCACGTTTTAAATAATCAAATGAATGTCTCCTCTGTCTCATCTGCGAGCAATGCACATCCAAAAAGTGTCGTCCGCCAATAATGGTTGACCCCCGTGAATGGGCGAACGGTAGCAGTAATTTTTTTATTTTATAAGTAGTGTCGAATACCACCACATCACCAAACTATTGATGCACCATCCGTGACCTGTAGTCAGCCCAAAATATAATACACATACGACATTATTCATCTAGTTCGACTTCAAATAAGAAACTATCTCCTTTATTTTACCTATCAGTGAAGATCTTGATCATGGTTGTACACATCGGATCGATGTTACTCTCCTTTCTTATCTTCTTTAAGTAATCTCGAGTTTGTTGAGGGTTTACCGTCACGCCAGCCTCTCCATCCAAACTTGACAAAATAGCAAAAATCTTTGAAGGATGAATTATGCCATCAAATCCTCCTATCAATGATTTATTTGTCCCATTCATCTTATTATGTGATCGTAGTTCCTTCACCTTTGTAGGTGTATACAACTGATGATTATGAGGCTCTCTAAATTCTATAACTTCCCATAACTTTTACTCATCGATCCTAATCTTCAACCTTGCCTCACATTCGCATCTATTATCTCTTGAACACTTTATATTGGTGTGTATTTTACGCTTGTCAGGCTGCTTGAATCCTTCGAATGAACATACATATTTTCTCCTTATAATCTCTCCCTTTGCGGATTTGTAGGTGTTACTTTTCCTAACATTGAAACTAACTTTTTTCGCATATAAATTATAGAAGTTATATGTCTCATCTTCATATTGGAATTTCAAGCCTATACCTGACTTCCATTCCTCACTCCTATTCTCGATACCTCCACAAGAATCCAGCATTTTGATATCCCTAGCACCACCAAGTGGAACTCCTTCTAAAGAAACCATCTCATGGGTGAGATTTAAATCAATACCACCTACATTGAATCCTCCAATCGAGTCCATTACAGCTCCTGCATTTGATAAAAAATAAATGAACAACGGGCTAATAGGGAAACAGATTCATAATGAAGGGTTGACGCGGCCATACCAAGCGTCAGCGCTTCAATATGGAAGCAACGATGCTTCTTAATTGTTGCATCATCGCTTCTAACTTGTAGCGTCATCGCTTCTAACTCATAGTGACGTCGCTTCCTATCGCTTTAAATAAGAAGTGTGTGCTTATAATTGATATATTTTTGAATGCTTATAATTTTTTTATCTCCACCCTATAAATAAGTGAAGAGATCCATCAATTACGAGCAGATGAAGAAATTGATTCACATACGAAGCGTCGTCGCATGGGCACAGAAGTGATGGTGTATCTAATACCATATATATTTGAATGTTCTGTAAGCTAAAAATAATACACAAGAAAAAAAAAATACTTAGCCCAAATGTCACTCTTCTGGGTTTTTATACAGTGCGTGCCCTAGAAAAAGGAGAAAGTTGTCTCTTTTACGTTTTTATCCAGTACGAGCTCTAGAAAAATATAGAAAGTTATCTCTTCTACGCTTCTATCTAGTACAAGCTTCATAAAAGAAGAGAAAGTTGCCTCTTCTGCACTTCTATCAAGTACGAGCTCTAGAAAAAAGGAGAAAGTTATCTCTTCTGCACTTCTATCCAGTACGAGCTCTAAAAAAGAAGAGAAAGTTGCCTCTTCTGTGCTTCTATCCAGTATGAGCTCTAGAAAAAAGGAGAAAGTTATCTCTTTTGCGCTTCTATCCTGTACGAGCTCCAAGAAAAAGGAGAAAGCTATCTCTTTGCCCTTCTATCCAATCCGCGCTCCAAAAAAAAGGAGAAAGTTGTCTCTTTACGCTTCTATCCAATCAGAGCTCCAAGAAAAACAAGAAAGTTGCAAGCCAAAGAGAGGAAATAAAATAACAGAGAGAATGAACTTGAATAGGAAGGGAAAGAGAAGGAACCTGTATCAATTTTTGAATTGTTTTACTACCATTACATTGGACAAGACCTTCCCCTTAGGGACTACGCTTCCTTCCTCCGTCGGGTATACCTACTACCTACTTTACCTACCACTGACACTAAGAAACCCCCACTTTGGCTAACCCGGGTTAAAGCAAAAGCACTCTCCACGTGTCCACTCCCCACTGGCGGAATGTAGATAAATCTCTACCCCCAAGTGCATTTTCCCTTTTCCTATATATATATATATATATATATATAATGTGTCCTCTACTACGCTCATCGTCCTCCAAGGTTCCACTTGAAAGTCCATGAGGCACCCAAAACCTTGTTTCAATGCCACATGGAGCTCAGTGCATTGCTTAGATCATTTTTTTTTTTAAATTAAACTCATCTCCACTATATATTTTTTGAGCGGTAAAATGTAGACCATTAATGTATATATAGAAAGGGTAGTGTGCCCCAATTGGGCCTAGTGAGCATGCCCTAATGGCCCATGTGAAACTTTACGTTGAACCCCAAACACTGTTTTGGTATTATGTAGAGCACGGATGTATTGTTTAGTTCAAAAAAAATTGTTCAAGATAAAAGTCAAATTTTGACTGATTTCAATGGTCAAGATTTCAAAGCTCAAAAAAACACGGTAGAAGTATATTTTTAATTTTATTTTTTCTACATGTTTTAAACAAAACCACCACAAGATGTATAATAAACAAACTCTTAGCAATATATATATGAGGGTCGGAGATATGCCCTCGGGCGTAGAGATATCTATGCGCATATTGATAGGAGCTCGACAAATAGCTCTTCTGTGGATGATGCTACAATCCCCTGTATTCTTTATTTAACCCCGCTTTAACCATAGTTACCTTGTGATGTCAGAAAAAGAAAATCGGTCTTTGCTAGATCCGTTCCTGACATGGTCATCATTAGCGCTTCCAAAAGACCTGTAATACCCAAATTTAATCATTTTTAAATTTGACACCGTTTTTGAAACGCTGAGAATGATATGGCCATCATTAGCGCTTCTATCATGTAGTCAGCGCTTTGTTTTGCATCACTGTGCGTATACAGGCGATAAGCGTCTATGATTAAGCGCTATCACTCTATTTAGAAGCATTAGTGCGACTATTATGAAGTGCTAGCGTGACTATTATGAAGCGTTAGCGCTTCGTGAATGAAGGGTAGCGCCCTGTACATGACACATAGTACCATGTTTCCTTAGCGAAGCCTAGCTTGATGTCATTTATTACCATTGTTAAAACATTAAATGAAGAGTGGGGCGCCACGGATGGGATTATAGTGCGTGACATCGTGCTTTTCAATGGCCATCACTTCGATTCGAACAAAATATTTAAGGCAGCATTATTGTGAATTTTGAATTCACAAATTACTTTTCAACTTTGCCCTCCCAATTTTCATCTTCTTAGAGTGCAGTAAGAAGCATCAAAGCGGCAACACCCTTTCCCTACATCTAAGAACAAGGTAAGGTTCCTTCTATTTTCATTCCACTTTATAAAATGCTAAATAAAAGCGTCATCGTTCCAATGAAGACGCGCTAGTGCCTCATCTATGGGCGTTAGCGCCTCATATAGCGGTGTTAGTGCCTCGTATAGGAGCGTTGGCGCCTCGTATAGGAGCATTGGCGCCTTGTCATGGAAGCGTCGTCACTCCGGATCTTACTAAATTCTTCTCTAAACTTGTCCTTTTTCTGTTTGGCATATTTTGAAGATGGTTCTCAAGTCTCCAAGGGCTAAGTGCACTATTGAAAAAGGTCAGGTCATTTATAACGGGGCATCTATGCAGAGTAAAAAACTGCTTGAGGAGTCCGTCTTTGGGGCTTTCTGACTCCAAAGGACATGATAAGCATCAACAACCTCCTGAAAGGAATGATAAAGTTCTGGATCAAGGACAACATTTGAAATTTTGGGAAGGGCCATATCATATTTTGGGCCCTTGATTTTGCCTTAATAACTGGTATTCGAATGACCGCCCCTTCTCATTACCCTTCTCCCAAGAAGCTTCCCAAAGAACAGACCATTAGAGATAGGTTTTTCATGGGAATTAACCCTATAAAGAGGGGACACATCCTGACTGTCATCAACAGCCTCCCACTAGATGCTAATAAAGACTTTCTGAAATCATGTCTGTTGTTCATCCTCACCATCGTCCTCTTTCCAAACACAAAATACGTCATCAATGAGCCCTACCTCAAGCTCATTGATGATTTCCCCAATTTCAACAAATTTCCATGGGGCGATCACGCGTACAATCACCTTCTAATGTGTGTGAACAAAGCGAAGAGGAACAGGGATCTAGCTGAGAAGGCAAAGGCAAAGCAGGTTTACAATATTTACAGCTGCACTGTTGTCCTACAGGTAAAGTCGTCTACCAAAGTGTTCTATTTTATTTCTTACGAAGGTCGCCTATTAAAATAGTCATCAAAGGTTTATTTTATTTTTCATAGATCTGGGCGTACGACATTAACCACAGGGGTGCCCCAGCCCGGGGTCCTAGGCCCCACCAATTCTCAAGGCTGCTAAAATGGGAAGCGAACAATAATAAGTCAAAGTACTACATCCCCGATTTCGAGAACAAGGTAAATTCTAAAAGTGGCGATGTCGCTTCTAATGTGCTTCTATGTAAAAGCACAATCACTTCCATGTAGAAGCGTAACTGCTTCCAAACGAAGCGAAGGTGGCGCCTCTATGTAGAAGCTCAACCGCTTCCAAATGAACCGGTTCATCTAGTAACGTTTGTGTTTTCTTAAATTCTTTATCAGTCGAAAATAATATGGAATATCTATCATCATGTTGGGCGTCCGGGTACTCGAACCCACAATCTCTGAGATGAGGTAGCCTGTGGTAGCAGCCCTACTGCAACCAGGGTAGGGACCTGCGGAAGGGGTGTTGGACCTGCGGTCCCTCCCATTACTTTGCTAAGAAAGAAAATGGACATTAATGTTATTCACTTGGTATCAGAGGAAGAAGAAGAAGAAGAAGAACAACAACAACAATAATAAGAATAAGAACAAGAAGAAGAAGAAGACGATGAAGAACAAGAAGAATAAGAAGACGACGAAGACGAAAAGGCTCCCAAAGTCCATAAGTCTGCTCAACCTCGGATTGATGAAAAATGAAAGCAGTCTGCCAATTCAAGAATTTCAGACTATGAGAAGTCAATAAGAGAGCGGACCAAAGGCTTCGACGACCTCAATCTAAAGGTTCTCTAGTTGGAAAAGGAGAACCTAAAATTGAAGGAAGAGAACGCCAAGATCTTGAAGGATCAGAGTTTTATTATGCAACAGTTAGCCCTCTTCCAGAAGGATCATAAGCTTCTGAAGCAAACAATGAAAAAATTAATCGAGCTAGTCTTCTAAAGTATGCATTTTCGTATATTTAACTTAAGGAAATCTAAAGAAGAAGTGCTAGCGCTTCGAATATGAAGCATCGATGCCTTCTCATGAAGCGTCATCGACTTCACATGACGCGCCAATGCGTCGTAGTCTGAAGCGATGATGCCTTTATAAAGCGCAGGTGCATTGACTATGATATGTCAATGCTACGAATATGAGGCGCGATCGCTTTTACATGTTAATTATTCATTAAAAATTAATTGTTATTATCCTCATATTATAGGCCCGCAACTCCCAAGCCCAACTCCAACCCCAACCACACCACAGATCCCAGACCCAGCAGTCCCAACCCAGACCCAACCCCGAGGCCCAACCACAACCACAGCCCAAGCCCCACCCATACCCCCAAGCACAACCATCGCCCGAGCCCCACCTCAGCCCTAAACCCAACCCCAACCCCATACCCAACCCCAGTTCTAGCCCCAACCCTACCACCGGCCCAGACCTTGGAGACCACAACCACCGAGCCCCACCCCAATCCCAGACCCAACCCCAACCCCAGTTCCAGCCCCAGCCTTAACCCGGGACCCAACCCCAACCCCCTTGAGGCCCAACCATAACCACCGCCCGAGCCTCAGACCCAACCCCAACCCCAGACCCATCCCCAGCCCCAACCCCACCACTAGACCCAGACCCCCCGACGCCCAACCATAACCACCGCCTGAGCCCCACCCCATCCCAAGACCCAACCCCAACCCCAGTCTCAGCCCCTGCCCCAACCCCAACGTCGGTCCCAACCCCTGCCCCAACCGCAACCCTAACCACAACCATAGCCCCAACCATAATGAAACTCCAAACCATAAACATAACCAAACCTCCACCACCGCTGCCTACTGCGTCTCATGACTCTGGTCCTAAGATGCCCCTTACGCAACCTTACACTGAGAAAAAATATTCGATGTAAGATGAAGGCCTAGTCGTCTTCAGGAGAAGAGAGAGGAACTGAGGTAAAGCCCTGACAGTGATTCCTCCCTCACAAACTCTCCCTAAAAGAAAGGGAGAGCTGGTCTCCCAACCCCACAAAAAGAAGGCCAAAGGGAGGGGCTCCCCGCCCGCATCACCCTCGGCCTATATGAACGCTATTTGGGAAAAGCTCGACTGGGAGAACGAGTAAGTATATCCCCCCATGACCCTTTATCGAAGCACCAACGCATCGTAGTCGATGCGTAGTCACCTTTAAGTGAAAGCACTAGCTCCACACTATCTTGAAGCGTCAGTGCCACAATATCTTAAAGCGCCAACGCGTCTGTTACTAAGTATAAGCGCGTTTACTATAAAGCGTCAGTGCTCTATATTTTACTGACATCCACTTATGTCTTAATTTTAACATAGGACTGTCATCTCGACTGTTGGGTCCCGATGTATTACCGTTGACTTGATGCGCTGTCTGGAATTCTCACAGGAAATAGAAGACCCAGTGAGTATTAAACCCTAATCAACTGCGTGCATCCCTGATTCAATATTGATATAATCTATTTTCATATACAGATAATGTCTGCATATTTTAGGGTCATGGGCAAGCGAGAGGACATGCAACTTAGTGAGAATAAGAAAGAGAAGGCTTTTCGGATGTCCCCCCTTGCACACAAATGCAAGATCACGGATTTTAGTACATTTCAGCAGGACTGCGAAACCAATTTAGCTTACCTGCCACCCGACATTGCGGGACGGAGCATGCATTATTCTGATTTTTTTCAGGCGCAGAATGACACGAAGGTATTGCAGTGTTTCTTCATAAATAAAAATCGCCCCTTTAATGCGATTGATTGTTTTGAATTATTTATTCTGATTCACATCAATAACCCACCTAACTGGGCGCTTGTCGTGGCACTCCCATCACAAAGAGCTATACTTATCTTGGACCCGTGCCCAAATAAATCTCCAAAAATCAAATTTCAATAGGAGATAAAGACACTGGTAATTTTGAAAACAGTTATTAAAAGTGCTAGAAGTGTTAGCGTGTCCTTATCGAAGCATTGTCGCTTCTTATAAGAAGTGACAACGCTTCTACTACGGGGCGTCAGCGCCCCCATATATTTTATAAATGCGTTGACGCCCAAAGTAAAAGCATTGTCGCTTCTTATAAAAGTGACTACGCTTCTACTTCGGGCCTTCAGCGCCCCCATATACTTTATAAATGCGTGTAACTTCTCTTTTACTTTTTTTATTGACAGCCACATTACCTCCCAGCCCTGTTACATATCTACGGTGCATCCGAATCTATTTTTTAGAAATATCCTTGAGAATGTCAGAGTGTCAAGGCGCTACACTAAGAAAACAGTCATGACTGTGGGATTTTTGTGATGAAATATGTTGATTATTTCAATATGGGCCTCCAACCTATATTTTAGCATAAAGATATCCTCCATTTCAGGGCCGAGATTGGGTACGTCATCGCTATGCACGTGGAAGAAAATTGAGATGTCAGTGACGATGTTGAATCTCTTTTATAATTTTTTTTTAAATATTTTTTATACATAAATGTATCTTCATATTTCTTGATATACAAAGCATGTACTGGATTCATACAATATACACAGGACTTACACATGATAGATACAATGTAAACTGCTAATTATATATGGTATTTATTCACAAGAAGTGTTGTTAAATTATGACTTAATATCCTTTATTACTGACGCGCCAACGCCCCTTATTGGAAGTGATATATGGATGAAGAATAAATTGACGACACCCTAAATGGTGCTTTTTTATTGGAATACGAATTCGTAATACTCAAAATGCCAACGCTTGTCATTAAGAAGTGATATCGCGTTAGTGAAACGCTGACGCATCAATAAAGAAGCAATGACGAGTCTAAATGAAGTACTGGAAGCTCTGACATATCAAGAAAGAAGCGGTGACGAGTATAAATGAAGCGCTGACGCTTCTTGTCTGAAGCGCTGACGCATGACGAGTCTAAATGAAGCTAATGCTTCTATCTACTTTCGATGACGCATCTCACTGAAAAGTTGATGCATGGAATGTAAATTGACTTGAACATTAGGGGTACTAAATGACTTAAGGCACCAATGTATGTAATAGCGCACTAATAAGAAGCGACAACGCCCTGAATATTAGGCCAGCGATTCGCCCTAGCTACTTGAACATTAGGGCTGACGCTTCTCGAATGTATTATGCTTATTATAGTAATTCAAGCCTGATGCAATAAATATGAAGCTCAAAGATTTACGAAATCGATTTTTGGCGGCAGTGCACTATTTTGGAATGAGAACAGTCATTGCCGCAATAAAGATAGAAATGACAGCGCGAAAAGACAATACAACCATACATTCAAATGCCTCAAAATTTGTAATCAATGGAAGTATGAAACATTGCGTAATTGAAGCGCTGACTCTTCCTATTTCAAACGATGATGCTTTGAATAAGAAGTGATGGCTTTTCTTAAAGAAGCACAGACGCTTCTAACAATAAGCGACATGGGGAAAATAAAAAAGCAGTGCAAAAATTTACGAAATTCCTTTATGACTTCAACAGTCTATTTAATAAGGTTGCATGATAAATTGCTATTTAAAGGGCATCCTAGAGCTCAATTTGTTCATCTTCCTCATCCCATACCGAAATGTTTCGCTACGGTTTGCGAAAGAGCCACCAGCTTGCCCGTTTTATCAGTTCATTCAAAGGTTCGGTTATCGAAGACAACGAGCTGGTTGTCATCCCCAACGAGCATGTGGCTCCCCCAATCAACCACTGCCATCACCGTATCCACTCATCCACCATATCCCTTCGCCTTCCCTTGCGATGACCCTCTTCCTCTAATGATACCAAATTTTTTTATTGGAATATTAGCAGCCGCTGCTTCCGAGCCCCTTCTTCTTCTGCCCCCCCTTTTTCTTCTCCCTTCATTCCCTTGTTCTTCATTCATTTCATTTCTCCTCCTTCATTCCTTCAACCAACCACCGCTATCACCATGTCAACTCATCCACCATATCCCTTTGCCTTCCCCTTGCTCCTCCTCCCTTCATTCTCTTTCCTTCTTTCGCCTCGGCCTCAGCCACCTCATCTCCATTGTCTTCGCATATCCTTTATGGTATTTTATTGACAGTGTAGTCCTTGCTCCTACGGATGTTTACAATGACCTTATCAAGGATTGAACCAGAGTCCGCTAGATTGCCCAATGCATCAGTACCATATTTAATTTCATCATATGCATTTAGGATAGAGGAAGTCAGTGTAAAGAAAGACTATGTAAAGAAATAGTTTTGATTTATGAATGAAATTTTTTTGCATGATAAGTAAATTCTTTTTACTTGATAAATAATTTTGAGTAATAAAAATGAATCTCCATAAGTATATGAAAATGTCAATCCACGGCGCTTTTCATTGGAATATGAATTATCGTTGTTGCACTAATGTTAGAAAAGATTGCGCGAAAAGTGAATGTAAATTTATTCAAAGCGTCATGGCCCGTATTCGAAGCGCTAGCACTTCATTTAAGAAGTGATGATGCTTCGAATTAAGGTGACACTTCCCTCTGAAGCGCTAACGCTTCTTACAGTAAAAGCCATGGGGAACATCAAACGACGGCTCAATACTTATTTTAGTTCGAGATAATTTTACGAAATCCCATTTTGGCAGCAGTGCACAATAATGTCGTTCCATGACTTTTTGTTATTTAAAGGGCATCATGGTGCTCAATTTTTTTCATCTTCTGGATCTTCTTAGATTAGCATTTCATCTGCCTCTGCTTATGCCTGTACCAAAATGCGTCGCAACGGTTTAAGGAGGAGCAACCGGCATTTTATTAATTCATACGATAGTTCGATTATCAACATCCCTGACGACAACGAGCTGATTGTCGCCCCCGATGTCGACAATGAGCAAGCAGCTCCACCTCCCCTCGATGAAGTTATCGTCATTCCGGACGATGACGACCTTCCCGTTGTGTTGGCGATGGTGGGAGACCAAGAGCCCCTCCTTCTACCGGCTCCAGAGTCTGTACTTCTTCTCTCGGCTTCAAAGTCGGTACTTCTTCTCCCGGCTCCAGAGCCACTGCTTCTCCTTCTACGTCCTCTCTGTCCTCTTCTTCCCCTTCCACCCAACCCACAACCACCGCCACCATCTCCAACTCCACTTCCTCATCCCCTATCAGCAACATAACAAAATCCCCACATCCACCTACACCTCTACCTCATCCATTCGCGACCCATCCCCCGCCACCATCTCCAACTCCACTTCCTCATCCCCCATCACCAACATAACAAAATCCCCACATCCACCTACACCTCTACCTCATCCATTCGCGACCCATCCCCCGCCACCACCTCTAACATCTCTGTAAAATGTTGCATCCTCCCCCAACCAACCACCGCCATCACCATATCCACTCATCCACCATATCCCTTCACCTTTCCCTTGCTCCTCTTCCCTTCATTCTCTTTCTGTTTTTTTGGTAGGAAGTCAGTGTAAAAAAAGACGATGTAAAGAAAGACAGTGTAAGGAATTAGTTTTGGTTTAAGGATGAAATCTTTTTGCATGATTACTAAATTCTTTTTACTTCATAAATAGTTCTAAGTAATAAAAATGAAGCTCCATCAGTATATGAAAACATCAATACGCATGAGTGCGTTCAAGAAAAATTAACGTAGTCAATGGTTCCAAGTTGAACCGCACTTGCCTAATACACGTAGCGACGTCACTTTGTGAGAAAGCATCGTCACACCAAAATGATGGAAGTTTACTTCCTAAGCGGCGTCGTACAGAAATCTGGTAGCGCTTATGATGCTATAAAATCCAGAAGGAATAAAAAATTTAACGCACTTTTAAAGAAGTCTTATCAACTCGCTTTCATAAATTTTTAAACGGTGTGACTCTGTGAAATCACACTTTCCATACTCAATCCGGAGGAATGCAAATACACTTGTGATAAAATAGGAGCAAATAGAAATTAATGAAGCGCCGACGCTTCAAAAATGAAGCGCCAATGCTACAAAAATGAAGTGCCCACGCTTCTAAACAAGAGCGTCGTCGCTGCCTTCTAAATGCTTCGTCGCTTCTAAACAAGAGCATCGTCGTTGCCTTCCAGATGCTTCATCGCTTCTTTCACGAGCGTCGTCGATTCGTTCATGAAGCGCCTTTGCTTCCTTTACGAAGTGTCGTCACTTTGGAATGATGGTCATCAAATGTTTAAATCAACACTTGAAAAGATTACCATAGGCTATCCACATTATTTAGAAATCATAATACAGCAGCACTCATCGGATAAGCACAAATGAAACGTGAAGAAGTGTCAGCACATCGAAAAACGCTTTAAAGAACTTTTACGATGCGCCCACGCTTCTAAAACGAAGTGACCATGCTTGGAAATAGAAGCGCCTGCGCTTCCAAGATGAAAAAGATTATGCTTTTCATATAATTGAATCAAACTGTCTCTGTGATACCGCACTTTCCATCGTCCCCTGTTCTGGTTGGCTCTATCCGGCGCTAGCAGCCATCATCCTAACCCTCTTTAGGGGGAAAGTTACGATTTTATGACCCAACTCACCACAGGCCTTACAATGGAGTCTCTTCTTCTTTAGTTGTTCAAAACTAACCTCAATTTCAGACTTCATTCTATCGTTGTTGTTTGGCCACCTACCTTTGGTGGCAAATCATAATGGATCTCACACTGTAATGTTTAATCTTGCAATGAAATTCCATCACTAGCCTGGGAGGAGCCGCAAGGAGAGGATGCGACGGCAGTGCATCATTCATTGTCCTCTTCCATTCTAATGGCCTCTATGCCTTCTAATAGTTTGGCCATCCCTTCGAAAGTGTAATCCACCAAGCGATTCGATTTTATCCCCAACTAAATTAACTTTAGCCCCGCTTCTCTCAACTTCCATATTTTCATCATAGAAACAGAATTGGAATCCACTTTCTCACTGACCCCCAAACATATAGTACTGTATCTAGCTTCTTTCGTCCATTGAGAAAGAACGTACTTAGATGAAATTTGCTCTACCTCTTCCTTGAAGTAAACATGAAAGATGTGAGAACACAACAAACCCTTGGTCTCAAAGTGCTTGTAGTCACAAGTGGTCATGGCATCTCCACATTCGAAACGTACTTTGAATGTTTGACCGCTATCCTCTGTGCCATCCCCACCACTTTTACACACTTGGTACATAATAACCGGTCTGGCTTCCTCTTCGACCACCTTTTGGGACTTAAAAGTGGCAAACTTTCAGAACTCATAGTGGAATCTATCGAACATGATTCTCGTATATATAGTAGCGGCATGCCTCTCGATTAAATTTTCGAACAAGAGCTTCGGTGTCGTTGAGACGAGATCCTCTCAATTTTTTTTATCGAAATGAGATTGGATGGCAAGATCGTATTACTTGACAAATTATGTCAAACTTGTCTTGGCATTGACATAACTATCAAAGAAAGAATTTATACTCTCATCGCATTGCGTAGTGGTCATGCCGGCCCAAAAGGTATCGCTTAAGTAGCATGGAATCCATTTCCTTCTAAGAGCGTACATTTGTTTGAACCACACATTTTCTTGCAATTAAAACTCCTCCACAAGTTCTGCCCATCTCCTTTCGAAATCATCAACCGTTTGACTGAACTTGCACTGATTGTATTTTCTCTCAAAATTCTCAAACTTTTCCTTTAGCTAAGAGAGATGGTTCAATTCATTCCTCCCTATGTGTCATATGCAGAGGCGATGCGTGGTCTCCGAAAGAACTTCGGAGATGACCTTGCTCATCTCATTGCATTAGTCGGTGATGATTACATTAGGTTTTTTACCACCCATGGACTTGAGCCACATATTAAACAACCAAATGAATGTCTCCTATGTCTTATCCGTAAGCAACGCACATCCAAAAAGCATTATCTCCCAATGATGGTTGACCCTCATAAATTTGGTAAAAGGTAACGACAATTTATTTATTTTATAAGTGGTGTCGAATACCCCATCACCGAAATGTTGATATACTGCGCGCGACCTATGATCAGCCAAAAATATACTATGCATATGATTTTCTTCGTCTGGTTCAGCTTCAAAGAAGAAACCATCTCCTATATTCTGCCTATCAATGAAGGACTTGTTGACCATCATGCACATCGGATAGATGTCACTCTCCTTTCTTATCTTCTTTAGGTAATCCTGAATTTGTTGAGGGCTTACCGTCACATCAGTCTCTCCATCCAAACTCGATAAAACAGTAGAAATCTTGGAAGGAGAAATTATGCCATCAAAAGCTCTAATCAGCGATTTACTTGTCCCGCTCATCTTATTATGTGATCAAAGTTCCTTCACTTTCGTAGGTGTATACAACTGATAATTATGTGGCTCTCTCTATTCCCTTACCTCCCACAATTTTTGGCCGTCGATCCTAATTTTCAACCTTGCCTCACATCCGTATTTTTTATCTCTTGAACACTTTATATCGGCATGTATTTTACGATTGTCAGGCTACTTGAACCCTTCGAACAAATATACATATTTTCTCTTTATAATCTCTCCCTTTGGAGATTTGTAAATGTTACTTTTCCTAATGCTGAAACCAACTTTCCTCACGTATAAATTATAAAAGTTATATGCCTCGTCTTCGGATTAGAATTTCAAGCCGATACGTGGCTTCCATTCCTCGACGGTATTCTCTGACCCTCCAAAACTATTAAGCAGTTCGACATTCATGTCACAGCCAAGTGAAACTCCTTCTAAAGAAACCGTTTCAAGGGTGACATTTAAATCAACATCATCTACATTGAATCCTCTGATTGAGTTCATTACAGCCCCTGCATTAGACAAAAAATAAATGAAATCACGCATAGCAAGCGTCTGCTTCTACGAAGTAATGGCTTAGCCTTAAAGAGCGACAGCGCTTCGATTTAGAATCGACGGCGCTTCTACTTCTTCTTGTCGTCGCTTCATATCACTTTGCATGACAAGTGTCAAATATAATTTCAAAATATTTTCGAATGCTACTAATTTTATGATCACCACACAATTCATAACGATGCGATGGCGCGGCCATAAAGAGCGTCAGCGCTTCAAGTTAGAAGCAACGACGCTTCTAACTCTAAGCGATAGCGCTTCATATTGCTTTTCATGAAAGTGTCTGCTTCAACAACGGGCTAAAAAGGAAATCGATCCATAATTATGCGATGACACGACCATAAAGAACGTCAGCACTTCAACTTAGGAGTGATGGCGTTTGTAAATGGTTGTGTCATCGCTTTGCATCATTTCTCATAAAAAGCGTCTGCTTCTACGTCGAATATATTTAAAATATTTGATAATTTGTAACTTTACTTCATTTATAATTTTACATCAGATAGTCAAATGATACTGAAATGATTGACACTCCAATCAGAGATCCAGAGAGAGAGGAAGTTGACAAGGTGGCGTTTATATCCAGTCAGAGCTCCAAAGTGAGAGAGAGAGAAAAAAAAAGTTTTCTCTTGTGCGCTAGCGCTTCTATCCAATCAGAGCTCCAAAGTGAGAGGGAGAGAGAGAAAAAGTTGACAAAGCGGTTGTCTCTTCTACATTACAGATTGCACTTGCACTTCAACTTCAGAGAGAGAGAAAGTTGTCTCTTGTGGCGCTTGCACTTCAGTCGGAGCTCTAGATAGAGAGAGAAAGTTGATCAAAGAAGCGCAAGTGAGAGATAGAAAGAACCTCAAGAGAGAAAGAGAGAGAGAGAGAGAAGGAAAATTAGCGCCAAAATATTTAATGTCATATATTGAATTCATCTACTGCCCATATCATGACAAGACCTTCCCCCTTGGCGCTTTCTCCTTCCTTATTCCGTCAGGTATAACCTCAGTTTCAGTCCCTACTACTAGTACTTATATTACCTACCACTGTTAGTAGGCCAATCCCGCTCAGAGCTAACCTGGGTTAGTGCAAATGCACTTTCGTGTCAGAGAAATCTCAATGCTTGAATACATTTTCCCCTTTGTATATATATATAAGAGAGAGAGCGCCAATTTTCATGAAGAATTCACATTTGATTATTTTGACAGCAGGGTATTGTCCCGAGCACCGCGGTGCCATCCATGAATGCCAACTCCATTGATAAAAATGAACTTCTGAAAAGGTTATTTAAAAATGATGGGTATTTGCAATAGAAGATGGATATCCGGTTCCACCTTTAACACCTATGATTGCCTAGATCAGACGTTGGAGATTTTCTTCGTCCAATCTTTCACAAATTATATTTTGAGATCATTGTACACTTGTTACCTATTAGATGGTCAGATGTTGATCGAATGTGACATGCATCTGACAAATTAAACATATCATGCCATACCGTAAGGAGGGATCCCAAGTCACTTTGGAGATGTATTCCACGTGAGAATCAACATCCGACGGTCTGATAGGTGGTTATTGATCTCAAGATCTACTGTGTGGGATATTGGGACAAAATATAATCTCCATCTTCTGAGCTATGGCAGTCAATAGTGTTAACGGTGGAACCACGGAGACCGAAACTTTGGTTGCAAATACATGTACCCTTTTAAAAATATATTATTAAAAAAAATATTATTTTATTATTTGATTTTTTCAACATTATAGTAAATACTTGTGACAAAAGTGTATTATATAATTATTAGTCCGGATCAGCCAACCCAATCCATTGCAGCCATGCATTATACAATTATTTTGTCCTTTGTTCTAAGCAAGGTATCAAATATCGGCCGATACCAATACATATCGGCGCCTATATGTATCGGTATCCAACTCGGCATCGATATCGGCTGATATGTATCAGGTATCAGCCGATACTTATATATTTTATTATTATTTAAAAAAAAAAAAAAAATAGGCCAATACGTATCAATATCAGCAATTCGTATCCGTCTTTTAAGGATTAATACCGATTTTACACTACAAAAAATAGGACTATTAGCGTCAATCAAAATTATCACTATTAACAAAAAAGCAGCCGTTAATACCCTCGTCGCTAATAGTTTTAATAGCTTTTAATAGTTTTTTTTTTTAATAGCGACAATTTTTAGCCGCCACTAATAGTCTTATTTTTTTTAGTAGTGTTGTTACCATGGTTAACTCATGTATTTGTGACTAACTTCCTAGCTGATCCTTGTCTTTTTTCTCTGAAGTTTTGTTTCATAATATACTGACATGTGGACCCATACTGTGGAACAAGTTACCCTTGCCATGCTATTAATATACTTAGTCAGGACTCAGGAGTTGCCTTCTTCATCCTTTCCTTTTTTTATAATAAGTTAGCTAAACAAGAAATTTGGGAAATTTTCATTAAAAAAAATGCACTTAAAAGGTCAAAATTATGATTTTTATAAATTACTAGTTTTTTTTCAATGAAAGGGAGATTTTGGTAACTGGTTATGGCCACCTAGGGTTTTCACATTAAATGATAAAGAATAATTTAAGGGAGGAGCTACAACTTGCACGTGAGTTTTGTACTGTGGCATATAGTAAAGAAAGACTTGGTTTTTTGGGATCGATGCTACATGGAACACCATTTATGTCATGTGATTTGTAGGCCAAGATGTAAATATTTTTATTATCAATGTTGGGCATGAAAAATAATATCTATTATCTAATTTATTACAGTCAGCCATTAAATCAGACGATGGGCTTTGACTGCATTAAATCAGATGATAGAGATCACATTTTGTATTAATCATTGCCACCAAAGATCTTTATATGATAGCCTTCAAATTAGACGGCTTAGATGATATTCCACATCACACAGATCCCTAAAACACCAAGTCTTTCTTTTCAAACTATGTGCGACTGTACAAATCTCGTGCGCAAATTGTAGCTCCCATTAATTAAGGGAAACTCTATTCCCGCCCACCTATTTACGGAAAGCGCCTACTTAATGAAAGGGCGCTACTATCTGTCTTCATTAAGTGGGTGCTTTCAGTAAACAGGTGGGTGCAAATAGAGGTTCTCTTGCTTCATGATTGCTTAATTGGGTGGGTTTCTAAGTTCCAGCTCATATTAGGGTTGAGTTTGTATTAGGTACATGCGATGTGTACTGTAGGATATACATGGCTCGACTTTAGTTCAACTAGAGCTGCACGATTTTAGTTCAACTGGAGAATATGCTAACATCTGTAAAATGCATGTTGTAGGTACACTGAGGTTGCGTATGGCATAGCTCTCTGGTAGCCCCTGCCATAGCAGAGTTCACCTGTTTTAGCAGGTTCCTATCTTCTTTGTATTAGGTACATGCAATGTGTACTGTTGGACATACATGGCTCGATTTCAGTTCAACTGGAGAATATGCTAACATCTGCTCGATTTCAGTTCAACTGGAGAATATGCTAACATTTGTAAAATGCATGCTGCAGGTACACTGAGGTTGCGTATGGCATAGCTCTCAGGTAGTCCCTGCCATAACAGAGTTCACCTGTTTTAGCAGGTTCCTATCCTCTTTGTATTAAGTACATGTGATGTGTACTGCTGGACATACATGGCTCGATTTCAGTTCAACTGGAGAATATGCTAACATCTCTGATTTCGATTCAAGCTGGAGAATGTGCTAACATCTATAAAATACCTTGAGGTTGCGTATGGCATAACTGTCTGGTAGCCCCTGCCATAGCAGAGTTCACCTGTTTTAGCAAGTTCCTATCCTCTTTGCTAACACCTGCTTTAGTAGGTACCCCTTCTCCTTAATAACTCCTTGCATAGCAAAATTTACCTGTTCAACAGTTCTACCCTCCTCTCTACTCACTCCTTGTCAGAGCAGATTTTCTCTGGTAAGGAGTTAGTAGAGAGCAAGAAGGTTGCTGCTAAAGCAGGTAAATCTTCCTTTATAGGAAGTTAGAAAAGAGAACGGGAACCAACTAAGGCAGGTGAACTCTGCTCTGACAGAGCCTAGTAAAAATCTATGCCTTATGAGGCCTAAGTCTTTGAACTAAAACTAGGTATAGGCCCATTAAGTTGGCCGCCAAAGAAGAAGCCAAAATAGTTTACCTGAGCTGATTACTAGCATTTGAGTTGCCGGGTCAATATATATATATATATATATATATATATATATATATATATATAATGTGAGGCCCAGGGATATGCGCTTGGGCGTAGAGATATCTCTGTGCATATTGATAGGAGTTCGACACGTGGCGTCCTTTTTGTGAAGTGATGAGTGGCATGGGCCCACTTTACTAACTAGGATTACGCTTAAATATCCTTTCAGCCGTCATTCTTGACTTTTTTAAAGTCTCTTTCTTTTCTCTATTTTTTCAAGAAAGTGTCAGACTTACTTTTTCATACATATTTTACACAAAAAATGTGGCGCCCGGTAGCAAAGCGCCAACACCTTGAAACGAAGCAGCGGCGCTCCTAAAACAAAGCACCGACGCCCATAAACGAGGCGCCGACGCTTCGTTTAGGAGCGCCAACACTTTGAAAAAAATAAAATAAAATAAAATACAAATTATCGAAGCGTCGACGCTTCGTTTTGGGGCACTGGCGCTTCCATAAAAAATAATAATAATAATAAATTCCAGAAGCATCGGTACTTCGTTTTGGGGCGTTGGCGCTTCTATTAAATAAAAAAAAATCAAAGAGCCAGCTCTCTGTTTTAGGGTGCTCGCGCTTTCATAAAAAAAATAATAATAATAATAATAATAATTTATTTATTTTTCGAAGCATCGGTGCCCCTAAAACGAGGTGTCAACGCTTCTCTACAGAGGTACTAACGCTTCGCTACCGAGCGCTCATATTTTTTGAGTAAAATATATCTGAAAAAGTAAATCTGACACTTTGTTAGAAAAAGAGAGAGAAAAGAGAAAAAAAAAATACTTCTAAAAAAGTCAAGAATGACGGCTTAAAGGATATTTAACTTTTAAAATATTTTAAAAGTAAAACTATAGTTGGTAAAGTGGTTCCAATGCCACCCATCACTTCACAAAAGGGCGCTATGTGTAGCGCCCATATCAATTGCGTAGAGATATCTCTACGCCCCCGAGTGCATTTTCCCTTTTTCCATATAATATATACAAGGAAAAGTTGTCCATCTTAATGTGGGAGGACCAAGGATCAAAATATCGGATTTCGTTTCAGTTTCGGTCATGACTGAAACCGAAATTTCCCCCTACTACATTTGAAATCCGAAATTTTAGATTTTGGTTTCGATTTTGGTTATTTCGTTTCGGTTTCGGTCATGACTGAAACCAAAATTTTGAATCAAAATTTCCCCTGAGTACATTTGAAATCCGAAATTTTATATGTCAGTTTCAGTCATGACCGAAATCGAAAGTTCACGCCCAGTACATTTGAAATCCGAAATTTGTGACCAAAACCGAAATTTCCCCCCAGTACATTTGAAATCTGAAATTTTAGATTTCGGTTTCAGTAGCTAGGGATAAAAAATGAAACGTTTCGGCCGAAATTTTGATCCATAGGGAGGACGGTCACCGTCTCCTAAGGTTTCACTTGGAGGTCCACGTGGCACCTGAAACTTTGTTTCAATTTCACATGGAGTTCAAAAAAAAAAATTTGAAAACTCAACTCCACTGTGTAATTTTTGAGTCGTGAAATGTGGACTATTGAGACTAGTCGAACTTTGATTATTCTTTTATAAAGTTTTTTTCAAATTTTTTTTTTAAAATATATCTAAACCAAAGTAACAAACTCGGTATCGGTCCATGGAGGACCGATACGAATCGGCCAATACCGATATGTACAGGCACTTTTAAAAACTAATAATAATAATAAAATAAAAAATTGCATGTCTCGGCTCAAACCGATACGAATCAGCCGATACCCAATATGTATCGGCCGATAAAGGCCTGTAACGTCTCGAGGTGTTGACCTGTGAACAGTATGCCTCGATGCGCGTGTCTGACTATTCGCACGTCGAAGACCGTGCCGAAGGACTGAATAATGATGTGGATTAGATCCTATGAATTGGATATGGTGTGAGAGAGAGAAATAGGATGTGTTGAATGGTTAGTAGACCTTCATACACCTAACACAGGTATAGCTGCTTAACACCTGAAACTTAGGCTTAGTTATAAGGGAAATAAATACCCTTAAAATGTTTTACAGTCAATACCCCATTTCGTATGATTAGAGTTATTGAGAGAGAGAGAGAGAAATGAGGGCAATCAATACAAGGGTATGTGTGTGTGTGTGCAAGAGGATTTGAGACAAAGCATTAAATTCGAGATTTGATCGTGTGAATCCGGGACTTCAAACTACGAAGCCCTAGCCGTGTGTGCATCATGAATCCTAAGAATTTGGCAATTTCGAGGTAAGAAATTTATGTTCAATTGAGAATTCCTGTTAGGAAAGTGTAGTTTGTGATTTGATCAAAAGAATGTGAAGGAACAAGGTTAGATTTGAGAAAGAGCGAAAAGGAAATGAGAAAACCCAAGATCGGGTGAAATCTGCAAATTTTGATCGATCAAAATTTGGTTCGATCGATCGAAAATGACTTAAGAAAGAAGAATACGATTTCAGAAGAAATTCATTCGATCGAAATAAAATTCGACCAAACGAAATGTGTTTCGATCAATCTTGGATTCGATCGATCGATACGTATATAACAGGGATTTTGAAATTCTGCTGTCAAGATTCAACCGATCGAAATTCTTTTCGATCGATCGAATTTTTAGATCCGATTGATCAAATTATAAATCGATCGATCGAGATTTCAATGCCAAGCTATGGGTTCTGATGAATTCGATCGATCGAGAATGCATTGTGATGTGTGTGTGTGTGTGTGTGATTAGAAATCCTTCGTAAGAATGCATTCTGATGAGAAGCTATTTAAACTTTGTTTAGTCACGAGCTACTATGTGGAATCCCTCTTGATTCCTCTTGATACGTGTGTGTGAAAGATTGTGCTTCCTTTTTGTTTTCAAATCTAATTATACTTAGCACGAAACACGGTGATAAACTATAAGTTATGCACGATGATTTGAGGTTTGTATATGAATATCCGACTGACGTGGCACTATAATCGCGACCGACGCGATGGGATATCCGTGACCGGTACGGTGGGATATTTGTACTCCCTTTGTAATCGTATGTGATCTTGTCAAATAATACTGGCCAACGGTAATATATGTGTTTGGCACAAGCGTCTATCTTTGTTGGAACCTTGGGCACCTTTGCAAATGGCTCATGTGAGCGACGATGGTGGGTGTTCCATCGAGGACTCGAGGCTATAGTTACTCGAGTACTGATTTAAGTGAAAATCTTTAAGTTCCTTCCTTTGTCATGTGATTCAGTATGTGTGTGCACTTGATAAGTTTCTGTAATCATGATAGATGTATGCTCCATTGATTACCTTGACATGTGTACCAATAACTCTATTTGCTCAATCAGTTACATTTGAAATTGAGTTATTTATAAGAAAAAGTTCATGTTTCAATTATGTCATAAGATATATGTATTTGATAAGAAATGCATGTTATTTGTTTTTCCCTACTGAGCTTAGATGAAGCTCATTCCTTGACTATACGTTACAAGTGCAGGTGAGGATACTGGTACAGAGGACCAAGATAAAGAGGACTCCGATTACGTGCCGATTGACGAGGATCAAGAGCCCCATCCCAAGAACTGCTTTATTTGTGCTAGGCCCGGGTAGGTCTGGCCTTATGTGCGTTTGGGATTTCGTTTTTGTAAAGTCTTGTAAGGATATAATTTTGGGAGATTTGTGGTATCAGTATTTTGTGAACCATGTTTCGGTAAGGGATGGCCCTTACCGGTAGTTCTTTTCGGTTCTTTTTTCATATGCATTAGTATGGAATAAAACCGTTATTTTGAGCTTTTGAAGATGTATTGAAAATTGAGATTTCATCTCTTTTCTTTGATATGATTGTTATGTCAGTTAGTTGTGGTTTTGTCCGCTTCGTTTCCATTTTGCACATGATATTGTCAAGTGTTCCGTTCGAGGTTCGGCCTTAGCGTCGACCCGACGGCCCGAGTTTCGCGGATGGGAAATTTGGGCTGTCACAAGGCCTATATCGGCTGATACTAATACCAAGTTGAAGGACTGATACGTATCAGTGTCGATACATATCGATTTGTCGAAAAACCAATACGTATCACCGGTACGTATCGGTATTGTGACAGCCCGAATTTTGGCACCCCGAAACCCGTGCCATCAGCACGATCATCTTGACCGTGCCCTTTAGCTAAGCACGGAACACTGGTATATCAAGCATCAAAAGTATAATAAATGAAATTGCGGAATTTAAATCTATATTAATTAACTCTTCAAAAGACAGTTCTACCCTCATGCCTCTACATGAATGGAGAACCGATCTGAACCATCGATGATAGCAATCATCACGGATGGTTCGTCCCAAAAGAGAAATCCCAACTCCTTATATACATGATTTTAACCAAAATAAAGGCTTGACATACCAAGCCGTACAAAACTCTCTGTAAAAATCCCTCAAAGCGGCACAACGGAGTCCTCTAGAAGAAGTCCTCGGAGGTCACCCGGGATCGATGTCTCCTGGCAAGGCATGCTAGTAGTGGACTGCGACGCGTATAGTCTATAGGGTGAGCTACATCCTAGCTCAATAGGGAACAAACACGGTTGAACATATAAATTATAACTCACATATATTCCATGATATGCCATGCATGATGTATCTATGATTGTTAATGAAAGCAGTTAAAAGCATTTCGTTTCTTGTTGATTACTTATATTTTCATTTACTCATGAATGATGCTGAGAAGGCCTAAAGCAAAACTTAAACTTTCAACTTAAGTAATCCTCGAGCAATATAGCATCGAGCCCCGATGAGATACCCATCATCGTCATCTATATAGACAGTTCTAACCGTATTCCCTGGGAATACAAATAGTACCCAAGCCCCTTTCCCCTGGGGATTGGTGGCGGGGTTTCACTTGTCTCAATCAACACCCCTGGGGTGTGCTTACTATGTACGGATAAGCCTCCGCACTGGCCTACGGTTTCGCCGCCGTATCGGTCACGGATATCCTGCCGTGTCAGTCGTGGATATCCCGCCACGTCGGTGGGGTACCCTATCAAACCTCAAATAACAAAAATATCGGTGCCTTACATATAGTTATTCACCGTGTAAATGTGCTATCTTATATCAGTTAGGCCCTATCAAACATGATTCAATCCTTGGATACATCCCTGGGATGTATCCATTTCCTTGCATCACACCTGATGCTCTTATCTCATTACTTCTTCATCCCCTGGGGATGGCTCATTATGATTACTCTTATGAATGTCACACACACACACTTTTCACAATTTCTTAAGAAACAATAATTGAATTGAATTCTATATCACTACATACATGCTCTTGTAAAATAAGGTACATGTTCAAGGTGTTCCCTACCTCAAGTCTTCATTTGATCATTGCATCAAGGTCCCACGTGGCTCCTTGTGCACTAGTCCACACGTACCTCCTATGGTACCACATAACAGGTGAAACACATCAGAAAGGATGCAATAAAGAAGGCATAAGACCCTCCAAAGATCTTAAAGTCAAACTTAAAAGTCAACATAATTTATCCCAGTCGATTAATCAAAATCCAAAATCGATTAATCGAATCAGATTCGATTAATCGATTTCCAAAATCGATTAATCGAAAGTCAATATCGATTAATCGATTCTCATATCGATTAATCGAGATTCTCATTCGATTAATCGAATCCTAATTCGATTAATCAAAATTTACTGTTCAGCAAAGTCGATTCTCAATTCGAGTAATCGAGTTCCTAAAATCGATTAATCGAACCCAAATCGATTAATCGAACACTGAAATCGATTAATCGAAAATCCCATTTCGATTAGTCGATTTATCTCAAGTCCATTCCTCCAACCCCTGGGGTCCACTGGAGGTTCCCAGTCGATTAATCGATCCCCAAATCGATTAATCGAAATCCAAAGTCGATTAATCGAACTCCAATTCGATTAATCGAAATCGGGGTCCTCTGACTTTTCAACTTCCTGGCCAATTTCGATTAATCGAAACCCAATTTCGATTAATCAAAATTGTCAGATTCAGCCCCTTTTCGAGCTGTTCTTCCCAATCTTCTTCCATACATTTTCTTCTATTTTTCTAAGCCATTACCCTAAGATTTAAACCATTTTCAACTACAATATGACTCCTATAATCTATGCACTTGATTTACAAATAATTACCTTGAATCAATCTCAAATTGATTTCAAATCTAGGGTTGGAAGGCTAGGGTTCTAGCTTTAGTTTCTAACGGATTCCTTGCGTTGAATCAGCCTCTTTAATGCTTGAATCCTTCTTCCAATCACCCACAATAACTCTTGCTTAATCACCCTCTTTACTCCTCTCTCTCTCTTCTTTACCTCTCTCTCAACAACCAAAATCTCTATTTTAGGGTTATTAAACCCTTTTATCTCTCCTAGTTTGTGTGTTGAGCACATGCACCTCAATAGGTGTATGTGACTTTAGATTTTCAACACACACCACATTACTACACAAACCATCACATCACATTCACTCATCACACTCTACGCTAACTATCGAACTCCTAATTGGTCAAACCTGTGACCGATCGGGCACGGATCCCGAGGTCATAGTTTAGTTGCTAAGTAACCAAACAAATAAGGAGATTAAACAAAACTATGCTAAGTAACGGTCAAAATCATTGGGTTATTTCCAGTTACTCAAATTGTTGTCCATAAGTGATTACTTGATAATTCTATGCTTGTTAAACTGCTGACATATGTGTGAAGGTTAATCTATATGTTCTTTTTGTTTCCCTACAGAGCTAGGATGTAGCTCACCCCCCTCAGACTATACGTCGCAGGTCCAGGACTAGCGGCAGTAAAGACTTCGGGAGAAGCTGGTCCAAGGGTTTCGGATTTCGTGCCCACAGAGGAGTCAGAACCTCCTCCTGAGGAATTCTTCTAGGAAACCCGCTGCATACTTTGAGAGTGAGTTGAGAGTATTATGTATGGCTTGGTATATCAAGCCTCTTTATTTCGAATGTTTTAAATACCGTTGCTTGACAAAACGTCTAGGAGGAACTGTTATCACTAAACATTTGGGTAAGTTCTTATGTCCATGAATTGGCATGGGACAAGGACTGCCTTGTGATACCTTGATTGTTTTGAGATTTTATTTAGAGTAACTACGTGTGCCTCAATCATAGTTTTGGCTTGTATATATCTATGTTTTGTTAGGAACCCGGGGCACGGCCTTGAAGGTCGTGCAGATGGCACGGATTTTGGGGTACCGAAATTCAGGCTGTCACAGTTAAACGTTGTGTTACCGAAATTCATATATTCATTTGTCCATGTTGACACAAATCTTCATTATATAGTTCTATCCAAGTGGCATGCAAATAGTAGAGGACACTTTGATGATCCGCGTACCTATGGACCAAAGTACCTACTACGGCTTCATAATCTTCTATCGATGAACTATACATCACACGATTCCATGCCTAGTAGAAGGCATTCCATTCTTTTATAGTGTCAAACACTTTTCTACAATTCTTTTGCACACCCATATTTATGTGTCATACACATAAAATAAATTTGGCTTTTAAAAAAATCACTTCTATCGCATTCATGAGTGATTGCTCCCGATCGGTGACGAATAGAGACGGAAGTTCGCCTCCCTTGAAAAGTAATTTGAATGATCGCAATGCCCACACATAAGCATTGTCTTCCTCGGATGACATGAACGCGAAGCTAACATAAAAGATTTTCTGTGTAGAGGTCATTCTGATAATGCTCAATACCGGAAGTTCGTATTTGTTCGTCTTATATGTGTAGTCTAAAATAAACATCTGAGAGAAGATGTTTTCTTGCTCTATCGAATTTGGATGAGCGAAGAAGATGTCGGTCAATTCATCGGTTTCAGGATCTTTACAATGAAAACAGACATATTTGGTTTCTTCAAACCTGAACATCAACTGTTAGAGGTGAGTCCTCCCTTCTCTCTCAGTCAACCACATCGCATGCCTCATATTGTAGATGTCTTGGATGATCGAACAATTTTTCGAATCCTTCTTTTAAAAGATATAGAGTATGTGATCAGGCTTCACCCTAACAGCTAACATCTCTTTTAAAACCTCTCTCATTTTCTTTTAACCGTTCCGCATACAAATGACCTTCCCCAAATTATCCCGTAGGGTGGTTGTGAACTCCACAAAGTACGTCCATCTTTCATGTGGACTTCTCTTCTTGTTTAATTTTTATTTTTCATAATGAGAACGGACAGCCTGACTTTTTTGTAAAAATTTTTCTCGTTCCTAGGGTCTTGGATTGTCCCTTCTTATGCAAACAAAAACTATCTGTTTTCTCGCAAGCCAACTTCACCCTAACACTGAGGCCTTGAAATCCCTTATCGGACCTCTATATCGTTAGCACAATTTTCGCTTTATTTGCGACATCACGAACTCACTCTATCATTTTCTTACGAGTGCTAAAGAGCTCATTTATGGTCATAAAGAGAGTAAGGTTTGTATTCTATGATCATCGTCTAATTCGAACGTAATAGCATAATGTTCAAAACATAATCACTATTAAAATGAACGAACTTATGCACATAATTTTAGAGACAATGTTATTTTAAAAACATATATACCCTTACGTAACTTACTTCGAAATGCTCAAAGATTCAATGGCAATCTTTTTTTAATCAAAGCCAATCCATTTTGGACCAAAGTCTATCCATCAAAAATAAAAAATGTATATTACTCTTTCATAAATAAATTCGATATAGAGATGGAATGGAACCTACCATTTTTTATTAATGCATAGAAACCCTAAGTTTACTTAAATTGAAAAATTATATAATGAAAACTAATACATATAAGATCAAAAATAATATAATAAAAAATAATGCAAATAGATTGAAAAATAACTCTTTTACAAAACCCTAAATTTACTTAGAATGAAAAATTATATAATGAAAACTAATACAAATAAAATGAAAAATAATGAAATTAGAATGAATACAAATAGAATAAAAAATAATGCAAATAGAATCCAAAATAAGTCCACTGCCACTACCAAACCCTAAGTTTACTTCGAATGAAAAATAACATAATGAAAATTATATTATTATAGAATGAATAATAATAGAATGAAAATGAATACAAATTGAATGAAAAATAATATATAATGAAAAATGAATATAAATAGAATGGAAAAAAAAAAAAAAAAAACCTCATTTACCTGTACAGGAGGTTGTGATTCTGTCCGAGGGAGTTGGGTGCACTCTAAATCATCATCATACGATAGCAGCACTTTAGAGCTATCAGCCACGTCCTTTGAACCCATATCGAAACCAAAACGAGAGGAGGGAGAAAGCATGTGGGTGTACCGAAATGAAGAAAAAGACGATCGTAGGTTTCAAACTAAGTAAAGAAGAACGAACGTAGGAGCGTGAAAAATGATCGATATTCAAAAAGGTTGTAGCGCAGGAACAAGGGGAAGAAGAACTCAGGAGTGTGAGGTTTGCATACATGAATAGGTGGGTAAAAATAAAAGAAAGGGTGGGTGCATTTGGCTTATGAATTTCAAGAGGGTTTTTTGATTTTTTTTATTTGCACGTAGAAAAAAAATTGTAGGTGAATAAAAAGAATTTGTGGGTGAAAATAAAGGTACTCGGTCCCGCATTGTCGATCTAGTTACCCTTTCTATGCTTTTAATGTATTTAGTAAGGAGTCGCCTTCTTTGTTTTTTTCTCTTTTTTTTAATAATTAGTTGCCTACATAAAGAATTTGGTCATTTTATAAAATATAGAGTATACAATATTTTGTTTATATTACCAGAGTATTTTACTAAAAAGTTCTGAGTTAAACCGTTAGAATAGTTTACCATTAATCTCTGGGGCATTTAGTAATTTGCCACCAGAATATTATAAAAGGAAGTAGGGGCATTGTTTAGTCTATCAAAATCACAAGCCTTCAAAAAAAAAAAATCAAAAGAGAAAAAATTAAATAAATAAATAAATTCAAAAAATAAATAAGGCTCTGGTAGTGGAGAGATTTTTTGGCGTGGATCCGGCCCAGCCTGGGTTTGCAAAAGGATCGGGTTGAGCAGAGAAAACCGGATAGTGTAACGACCCCGAAAAAAAAAAAAAAAAAAAAAAACTAGAACACGAGCCCGACTGTTGTGATCCGCGTGCCCGGCACGGAAACCAAGGTTGATTCAAAAACTTTAGGGTTATATTAGTTTAAATAATGTGGCACTGTGATGAGATGAGATCACGTGTGCAATTTCATCTAGATCCTAGATGTGTAGAGGGTAGGTGGAACACGTTGCGCAGAAGCAATTGTGTTCATGCTTCACACCGGAGCGAGCACCAAGGGCAAAACAGAAATTCTGCTGTGAGGAGGTAGCTTATAGAGGAAGGAAGGGAGACAAGAGAGGAGAGACTTCCACTCTTCTTCTCCTTCATCCCCTTGCCCTAATTGCTCCATAGGTTGGAGATTGTGCTAAGAAAGTGTGAAAGAGATCCTTTGAGAGAGAAGAAAAGGGTTAGCAAGAGTGAAGATGAGGGATTCCTAAGCTAGAGTAGCTAGACCAAGGTGATTGAGTTATTTGGGGTTTGAGATTGGTGTGAGAGGCCTTGATCTGTCGAACCAGAGCTGAAGAGCTTCTCGCCGGATCCGGATCGAGGAGGAGCTCCGAGATCTAGGTTTGAGACCCTCTTTTCGGGTCATTGCCGGAACCTCAAGGAACCCACGAACAAGGTGAGTTGTGTATGATGAATAGGGTTAAAGGATAGTTTAGAGGGTGTATTTATGAAGTATTAATGGTGATTGAACAACCATTAGTGGAGGGAGATCAAAAATGGATGGGAGGTGAACTCCATTAATGACAGCTTTTCTGTCATTGGTGATCGATCACCATAGGGTGGTGATCGATCATCGAGATGATGATCGATCACCAGGGTAGTGATCGATCAATCTGTATAAGCCTTATGGGGAACAGAGACCCCAGAAGCTAGGAAGTTCTTGCCCGAGTTGTAGATCGATCACTAAGGTGGTGATCGATCTACAAGGGAGTTGGTGATCGATCACCAAGGTGGTGATCGATCTACAAGGGAGTTGGTGATCGATCACCAAGGTGGTGATCGATCTACAATGAGGTTGGTGATCGATCAATCTGTATAAGAAATTGATGTGGACAGAAGGGGGGAGTTTTTGAAATTGCATTGGTGATCGATCACCAAGGTGGTGATCGATCTACAGGAGGGTTGGTGATCGATCACCAAGGTGGTGATCGATCAACCTTGACTGTGTTGAGAGAGAGATAAGCAGGTTGGTGATCGATCACCAAGGTGGTGATCGATCTACAGTGGGTGGTGATCGATCAATGAGGTTGGTGATCGATCACTTACCCGGTTTTTGTCTGTCTTGGCTTTATAAAGTAGACACCCCGGATGTGGTGCCGGGTAATTCTCTGACACTCCTAACACTTAATGTACTGTGCCTATGGTATAGGATAAACCCTGACACGTCGAAAAAAAAGCTTTGGATTTGCTTAGAAGATAAACTGATCTGAGGTAGGAGAAAACCAACTTAAACTGCTTTTGAGTATGATTTTATGTTCATTTCATGTTCATGCCCTGATTTCTGTTTTTTTTACCAAGCATATATGCATAGCATGAATCTCGTCATCTTGATTTACATTCGATCGAATAGTGACATACATTTCAATTTCTGCTATCTGATCTGTGAGGTATATAAGTATGTGATTTAATGATTTAATCCAGATGATCCCCACCGGCCCGGTATATCCGAGTCCAGCACACTTGTGCATTTGCTTTCAAATCCTCGCACAATAGCGCTCCATAGATGAGGCATTGTTGCACTTTCAAAATTGTTCATGTGAGCAGCGATTTGGTTGGGGTTTCCTATCGGTCATTCTGTTTTACTCCGTGCTATCTCTGATCCACGGAGTTTCTTAAGTTAAATAGACACACTTTAAGTACTCGATAATATATCTCGCATGACATCGACATCTTGCATAAAGTTCGACTTTTAACTGATTTGTTTTGAGTACATGATCTGGATTTGTCTTCTGTTATGAGATAGCATGATCTGCATATTCAATTCATTTAGATGGTTTTTCTTCTATTGAGCTATGATGTAGCTCACCCTGCTTTCTGAAATCTTTTAGGTTCGAGTCGCAGTGATTGCACGAGAGTGACCGGACTATCACCGGATCCCGAGGCCGGCGGAGGACGAGGAGAGACGCCCGTGACGAGTTTATCCGTAACTGATGCCCGACATTTTGTACTTTTGATCTTTTGGACTATTGTGTGCCTGGTGGCCACCTTGTATATACATATATGATTCTACGTTTATTTAGTTTATGTTAGTCCACATTCCATTTCGGAACCACTATCGGGAACCATTGTTTGGGTGATGTACGTCCATCACCGATGGTTCTTCCTGGTTCCTTTTTGGGAATGTGTATGTTTTTTTCTTTACATTTAAATATTGTTGATGTGTATTTAGTGTAGAAATTGTCATCTCATCTGCTCGGATGTGTCCACCTAGCTTCCGCTATATGCGCGGACACGTGTGATCGATCCGGGATCATCCAGAGTATGATCCTAACGGCACGGATTTCTGGAGACGGAAATCCGGGCTGTTACAGTTGGTATCAGAGCCTAGACAGTAGGTTGAACTACGGGTTTAGAGAGGATTGTTTTCACAATCTATGTACTGATCAATGTTGTTGTTTTTACAATGACAGACCAGTATGGGCCCTAAGTTCAGAGGAGGGCATAGTGGAGGTAGAGCAGGACAGAGAGAGATTCCCCTGAGGGATGTGCCAGAGGTCACGTCGCGGGGTTTAGAATTTCTCTCGCAGCCAAATGTGGTTCCGGTGGGACCAAGAGGAGGAAGAAGAAGAAATGAGGAGAGGATGGAGCAGGTGTTGGAAGCATTAGCTACCAACGTCGCTCAACAAACAGCTGCGTTGGCTCAACAGACTAGACCACATCGACCCTAGTGGGTTTGCGAGTTTAGGAGAATGAGACCTAACTTCTCGGGTCAAGCGGATCCCATATAGGCGGAAGGATGGATTGAAGAGATGGAAAAGCTGGTCGAGGTACTACAATGCAGTGATGAGGAGAAAGTGCGTTGGGCCACTTTCAAACTTGATGGTGACGCCGGACCATGGTGGAAGTCGGTGTCACAAAATCGACAAAGAGAATTCCCTCACACTCCTTGGACATGGGAGGAGTTCACGGAGGTGTTTTACCACAAATACTTCCCGAAAATTGTGAGGCACCAATGGGAAGTGAAATTCATAGAGTTGAAGGCGCCATGTCGGTGAGAGACTATGGAGCGGAGTTTGACAGGTTGGCTAGGTTTGCTCCTCAGCATGTAGCCACAGAGTTGATGAGAGCCAGAAAGTTTCAACTTGGCCTTAGACAGAATCTACAAAAAGACGTCGCCATGTGGGAAATGGAGACGTATGAGGGAGTCATGGCCAAGGCTCTCATAGCCGAAGAGGAGAATCAAAAGCAGTTTTCTTGGAGAGACAAGCAGGCGAGAGAGAGACCATTCCAAGGGCAATCTCAGGATGCAGAGCAAAACAAGAGGGCTAGATATTCCAGACCTCCGAGATACCCTACGCACTCTCGACCGGTGATTTCTTCAGGACCGAGTTCATATCAGAGAGCAGCAGCGCCTACATCTACCAGATCATTTCGACCAGCTGGATCTTCTGGTAGCGGGGCCTCAGTGACTCAGGGACCTTCAAGAGTCTCGTCCTTCACTCCGACCGCGATATGTGCAAAGTGTGGGAAACCACACAAGACAGAGGACTGCCGGAGAGAGACAGGGGCATGCTTCAGGTGTGGCAAGATGGGCCACTTGCTTAGAAATTGCCCGGAGGAGAGTAAGGAGCGGGCGGGATCGGTATCAACACAGAGATCATCTCGACCAATAGTCCACGGTCGAGCTTATGCCGTCACCGCGACCGATGCTCTGACATCGAATGATGTCATCCAAGGTATGAATTGAAATTCAATGAATGTAGTTTATTGATATAATGAATTAAGAATTTTGAAAAATATAGAAATTGTTGAGTAATTATGATGTAAATAATATATGTATGCATGCATATTTTAAACGTTTGAAGTAACACTGGACTTGGCGTATAGGTGAACTGAATTTGTGTAGGAGTTGCGACATTTGCTTTTACGATTACGAGCCTTGATAGATCCAGTGCTCGCACTCCTTTATCGACCTCAATTTACTAAGAAATTGGGTGCCCGAACAATTAGACTTTATTTTGGCGGTGTCAGTTCCCACGGGTAATACTGTGAACGCACTCACCGTGTGCAAGTCAGTGATAGTGGCAGTGGAAGAACACGAGACACAAGCAGATTTGATTCTGTTAGATATGAAGGGATTTGACGTCATTATGGGAATGGACTGGCTATCCGCATACTGCGCAAGTGTGGATTGCCTTCGGAAGATAGTGGTTTTTCGTCCACCTAAGCGACGATCATTTAGATTCCTTGGGGAAAAATCTAAGGTGGCCCGTTGATATCCGCGATTCGGCGAAAAGATGATGAAGAATGGATCGCGGATATGTGGCTTTTCTACAAGAACAACGGAAGAAACAAATGTGCTATCCGATATTCACGTGTGAGTATCCGATGTATTTCACGAGGAATTGCCCGGATTACCACCGGTTAGAGAGGTTGAGTTTGCAATTAATTTAGCTCCGTGCACGTAACCAAGATCTAAGGCTCCATCGGATGGCTCCAAAGTAATTGCAAGAGTTGAAGGAACAAGCGCAAGAACTGCTTGACAAGGGATTTATTCGGCCAAGTGTGTCTCCTTGGGGAGCACCGGTGTTGTTTGTCAGAAAGAAAGACGGCTCAATGCGCTTATGCATTGATTATCGGCAGTTGAATAAGTTGACGATTAAGAATCGTTACCCGCTTCCTAGGATCGACGATCTATTTGATCAATTGCAAGGAGCGAGGTTCTTTACGAAGATTGACTTGAGATCAGGTTACCATCAATTACGGGTCAAGACTGAAGATGTGGAGAAGACAGCGTTCAGAACCAGATATGGGCACTATGAGTTCTTAGTTATGCCATTTGGATTGACGAACGCACCCGCATCATTTATGGACCTGATGAATCGTATATTTAAACCACACTTGGACAAGTCGGTGGTTGTTTTCGTAGACGACATTCTTGTCTATTCCAAGACAAAGGAGGAACACGAAGAACATCTACATGTGGTTTTGCGGACCCTTAGAGAACACAAATTATACGCAAAGCTCGACAAGTGCGAGTTTTGGTTGAACCAAGTGAGTTTCTTAGGCCATATCGTCTCCGCAAAGGGTATAACGGTAGATCCCACAAAGATCGAGGCGGTTGTGAATTGGGAACAGCCTAAGACAGTGACAGAGGTCCGTAGTTTTCTTGGTTTGGCAGGGTACTACAGGCGGTTTGTAGAAGGATTCTCTAAACTATCGAGTCCGCTTACTCAGCTCACAAAGAAAAGTGCTAAGTTTGATTGGACGGAACAATGCGAGAAGAGTTTCCAGAATCAAGACGCTAGCTATACCTTCTGGCAGAGGAGGCTTTGCTATCTACAGCGACGCATCGTATAGTGGGTTAGGTTGCATCCTCAACCAGCACAAAAAGGTTATTGCATATGGCTCTAGACAACTGAAGGAACATGAGAAGAACTACCCGACTCATGACTTGGAGTTAGCAGCGGTGATCTTTGCTCTGAAAATTTGGAGGCACTACTTATACGGTGAGACATTTGACATCTACACCGACCACAAAAGCCTAAAGTACTTGTTTACACAAAAGGACTTGAACATGCGACAGCGCAGGTGGATGGAGTTCTTAAAAGACTACGATTGTTCCATCCAGTATCACCCTGGAAAAGCCAATGTGGTGGCGGATGCTTTGAGCAGGAAGTCTTCAGCTCAATTGGCACATTTGATCACCAGAGTGCAAAGGTGGCATTTATTGGAAGACCTGGCCTTATGTGATACGTTGATTGATGTTAAGGGTTCAGGTACTTTGATGGCCACCATTGTGATACGGCCCACCTTGTTTGACAATATACGTAAACTCCAAATGGTCGATGACGAGCTCATGACGATTAGAAGAGATGTGATCAATGGGATAAGGCCTGATTTTTCTATTAAGGATGATGGCACCTTGCTATTTCGAGATCGGACATGCATACCGGATACAAAAGATCTAAAGGACACAATTTTGGAAGAAGCGCATAAATCTACGTATGCTATACATCCGGGTAGCACCAAGATGTACCAAGATCTCAAACGAAGTTTTTGGTGGAGAGGATTAAAGAAGGATGTGGCAGAGTATGTTTCTCGGTGTTTGGTCTGCCAGCAGGTGAAAGTAGATCATCGGAATCCAGCAGGTTTGTTACAACCCTTGCCAGTACCAGAGTGGAAATGGGAAGCCATTTCTATGGACTTTATTCTAGGATTACCGAGTACACTGAGAAAGAACAATGCAATTTGGGTTATTGTTGACCGTTTGACGAAATCCGCACATTTTCTGCCGTATCGGACTACAATTACAGCCAACAAACTAGCCGAGTTATATTTGAAAGAAATAGTTCGATTACATGGCATACCTGTCAGCATCGTGTGTGATAGAGATCCTCTGTATACGTCGCAGTTTTGGCGACGGTTCCAAGAAGGCATGGGTACAAAATTGGAGTTCAGCTCAGCGTTTCATCCTCAGACAGATGGGCAGACTGAGAGAGTGAACCAGATAATAGAGGATATGTTGCGAGCATGTATGTTAGACTTTCATGGCTCATGGGATCGACTTACCTCGATCGAAGTTACATAATAATGCTATCAATGAAAGCATTGGGATGGCACCTTATGAAGCCTTATATGGACGCCGATGCAAGTCTCCATTGAACGGAAGAAATCGTGAGAAGCTTGTCTTGGGACCGTAAATGGTGGATAGTACCACAAACGTTAGAGTAATACGTGAAAGGTTGAAATGGCCCAAAGTCGCCAAAAGAGCTATGCCGATCTTCAAACACAAGTGGAATTTCAGGTATAATAAATTACATTAATGATATATGACCATGGTTAAAATTTAACTACGAAGGAATTGACCCTTGTTTTCAGGTTGGAGACAAGGTGTTTGTGAAAATTTCGCCAATCAAGGGCGTCATGCTTTGGGAAACGCGAAAGCTAAGTCCTCGACATTGGACCATTTGAAGTACTTGGACGAGTTGAGGTAGCATATCGGATCGCTTTACCACCGCATAGCTTAGCAAGCATGCATAACGATTCCACGATCCATGCCGCGCCATTACGTGACGCGATCCGGACCTTAGGAGGATATGACGACGATTGAGGAACCGATTGCTATTTTGGATCGTCGACATCAAGTCCTGCGGACTAAATTAATCCATTGGTACTAGTCAAGTGGAGAAATCATTGCCTTGAAGCTACTTGGGAGAGCAACCAAATCCGTGAACGATGTCCATCTGCTCACTTGATAAGAAAGGTAAGCCTCTATACTTACGTCTAAGAATTCGTTGCCATAATTATAGATTGATGTGAGCATGCACTTGATGAATTTCTCTTTTGGGAACGCTCAGATAGCGTGTATGAATCGGTAGTCTCAAAATTCGGACCGTCAATATTAGGGAGATCGATCGGATGAAATGTGGTGGTCTCATCGATTGATCGATCTACACCAAGGTGGTGATCGATCTACACAAGCTGGTGATCGATCACCAATGGGCCGTGATCGATCTACAAGGGACCCCGTGATCGATCTACACAACTTGGTGATCGATCAATGACTCGGATTGGGACTTGAAGATTCCCCCGTGATCGATCACCAATGGGCCGTGATCGATCACCAATGGGCGTTAAGTTAAAAGGACGGGGGAGTTCGAAGGGTCATTTGCAACATCACAACTGCTAGAGACCAAAGGGCTTGCGGTTTCCGACCTTCCCCAACCATTTTCCGACTATTCTCCGTGATTTCGTTCTCTCGGCTCGATTTGAGTGTCGTCGCCTCATTCATAAATCTTCCATTTCCTTGATCTTTGATTCCTTTCTTCGCATTTTAACCCAAATCTATACCATGGGACCACGCACGAAGAATCCTTCGCGTAAGGTACCCACATCCCGGGCTCGTACTCCGGTACCGCCTTCTATTCCAAATCCCCCGCCGTCCATGCCACCCATGGCACCGGCTTCGACCTCTACCCCACCCGTTCCCGCATCCGCGCCGCTCACTATTGAGCGTGAAGTCCCCAACCCGTGGTGGGCTTCTAAAAACCTTCCCTCTAATGCGTTTTGTGTCCTCACTCTATGAGGACCAACCCGAAATGGCTTGGGCCAAGGGTTACATACAAAAGCTAGGGCTTAAACCCTTGCTCACGCCCTTCCATGACCATTATTGCCCACGTATTGTGCGGCTTTTCTTTCAAAACCTCAAATGGGGTGATAGTCGCCATCGACTCGTCACAACCATCGATGGCCTTGAATATAAATTCAACCATTTCCATGTTGCTGCGGCACTTCAATGCCCGTCGATCGAACCGATGGCCTCGAGCCTCCGTGCGTCAAGGAGGTACCCTATGCCGATGTGGTCACCAAGATGACCCAAGGCCAACACCAATCCATTTCTAGGGCCCAACTACGACCGGTTGTGGATGCTTGATACCTACATCAAGTGTGCCTCAACCCTTTCTGCACAAGTCCTCACGGATTTGGAGTAGTGCAACAAGCACTATTCTCCGCCTATGAGAACCGTTGGTTCCCTATGGCAGATCTGATCATTGATGGCATCATAAATGCCAATGACCTGATGTCTGAGAAGGGGCGATCTGGAGAGAAGAAACAGATCCCCTATGCACGCCTAGTCACCAAGCTCGTGAAGCGTTATGTCGCCCTCTGCCGAGGCCTATGTCTTGGCTCCCCACGAGCCCCGTTTGGAAAACAACACTAAGGTCTTTCACGAAAGGCGGACAAAGAACTACAACTTGTTGGTTAAGCGTCTTCGAGGAGGAGGAGGCGCGGTGAGCCCATTCCCCTCATGTAGCGAGAGGGTTCGATCCTGATGCTGCGCGACCACAAAGGCGAGCCACCACAGGACCCACCACCCGAGCCATCTGCCCGACCAGCCCTGTTCCACCACGCCTATCATTCGTCACCCACCCCTCCCCACCGTCTTCCTCGGCGATGTCACCGCGATGCTTGAGTTGGTGAAACAACCGCCGCATCCACGAGAGGTGGATGGCGTTGAGGCGTTCGAGCAGATGCATCGTCGGACTATCACGCGGTATGCATGAGCTAGTCATAGCACCTTTATGCCACGTCCACGCCGATGATCGCACGCCGCCTTGACCGGGTGGATCACGCGACTATCATTCACCGTCGCGTCCCAATGACCAAGCGCTGATGGCCGGCCCATCCGATGCCCAGTATTACCATACTACTATAGCTTATTAGCCATTTATGTGTACATCTCTCTAATTATATTCATTGCATACCTCATAAATTCTGTTAATACTTTCATTATTCATGCCTGATATATATAAACTCCGTAAGTGTTTTAATTACCTGTATAACACATAGGCAATTAATTATTAGTTAGCATGTAAGTTTTAGAACTACAAAATCCCTGAATACACCTCTTCGACATTTTCGAGGACGAAAATTCCTAAGGGGGGGATAATGTAACGACCCCGAAAAAAAAAAAAAAAAAAAACTAGAACACGAGCCCGACTGCTGTGATCCGCGTGCCCGACACGGAAACCAAGGTTGATTCAAAAACTTTAGGGTTATATTAGTTTAAATAATGTGGCACCGTGATGAGATGAGATCACGTGTGCAATTTCATCTAGATCCTAGATGTGTAGAGGGTAGTGGAACACGTTCTTGTGAAATAACGTGTTCATGCTTCACACCGAGCGAGCACCAAGGGCAAAAAACAGAATTCTTGAGGAGGTAGCTTATAGAGGAAGGAAGGGAGACAAGAGAGGAGACTTCACTCTTCTTCTCCTTCATCCCTTGCCCTAATTGCTCCATAGGTTGGAGATTGTGCTAAGAAAGTGTGAAAGAGATCCTTTGAGAGAGAAGAAAAGGGTTAGCAAGAGTGAAGATGAGGGATTCCTAAGCTAGAGTAGCTAGACCAAGGTGATTGAGTTATTTGGGGTTTGAGATTGGTGTGAGGCCTTGATCTGTCGAACCAGAGCTGAAGAGCTTCTCGCCGGATCCGGATCGAGGAGGAGCTCCGAGATCTAGGTTTGAGACCCTCTTTTCGGGTCATTGCCGGAACCTCAAGGAACCCACGAACAAGGTGAGTTGTGTATGATAAATAGGGTTAAAGGATAGTTTAGAGGGTGTATTTATGAAGTATTAATGGTGATTGAACAACCATTAGTGGAGGGAGATCAAAAATGGATGGGAGGTGAACTCCATTAATGACAGCTTTTCTGTCATTGGTGATCGATCACCATAGGGTGGTGATCGATCACTGAGGGTTGGTGATCGATCACCAAGGACTGGTGATCGATCAATCTGTATAAGCCTTATGGGGAACAGAGACCCCAGAAGCTAGGAAGTTCTTGCCCGAGTTGTAGATCGATCACTAAGGTGGTGATCGATCTACAAGGGAGTTGGTGATCGATCACCAAGGTGGTGATCGATCTACAATGAGGTTGGTGATCGATCACCAAGGTGGTGATCGATCAATCTGTATAAGAAATTGATGTGGACAGAAGGGGGGAGTTTTTGAAATTGCATTGGTGATCGATCACCAAGGTGGTGATCGATCTACAGGAGGGTTGGTGATCGATCACCAAGGTGGTGATCGATCAACCTTGACTGTGTTGAGAGAGAGATAAGCAGGTTGGTGATCGATCACCAAGGTGGTGATCGATCTACAGTGGGTGGTGATCGATCAATGAGGTTGGTGATCGATCACTTACCCTGTTTTTGTCTGTCTTGGCTTTATAAAGTAGACACCCCGGATGTGGTGCCGGGTAATTCTCTGACACTCCTAACACTTAATGTACTGTGCCTATGGTATAGGATAAACCCTAACACGTCGAAAAAAAAGCTTTGGATTTGCTTAGAAGATAAACTGATCTGAGGTAGGAGAAAACCAACTTAAACTGCTTTTGAGTATGATTTTATGTTCATTTCATGTTCATGCCCTGATTTCTGTTTTTTTTACCAAGCATATATGCATAGCATGAATCTCGTCATCTTGATTTCTGTTTCTGATCTGAATAACTGACATCTGTTTCTGAATTTCTGCTATCTGATCTGTGAGGTATATAAGTATGTGATTTAATGATTTAATCCAGATGATCCCCACCGGCCCGGCGGTATATCCGGAGTCCAGGCACACTTGTGCATTTGCTTTCAAATCCTCGGCACAATAGCGCTCCATAGATGAGGCATTGTTGCACTTTCAAAATTGTTCATGTGAACGACGATTTGGTTGGGGTTTCCTATCGGTCATTCCTGTTTACTCCGTGCTATACAGTCACGGGAGTTTCTTAAGTTAAATAGACACACTTTAAGTACTCTGATAATATATCTGCATGACATCTGACATCTTGCATAAAGTTCCCAGCTTTTAACTGATTTGTTTTGAGTACATGATCTGGATTTATCTTCTGTTATGAGATAGCATGATCTGCATATTCAATTCATTTAGATGGTTTTTCTTCTATTGAGCTATGATGTAGCTCACCCTGTTTTCTGAAATCTTTTTAGGTTCTGAGGCTGCGACAGACCGGACCATCGGACCGGATCCCGAGGCCGAGGCAGAGGACGAGGAGACGGACGTCCAGGCGGACGAGTTTTATCCGTAGCGTGGGTATTGATGCCCGACATTTTGTACTTTTGATCTTTTGGACTAATGTGTATATACATATATGATTTTACGTTTATTTAGTTTATGTTAGTCCACATTCCATTTCGGAACCACTATCGGGAACCATTGTTTGGGTGATGTACGTCCATCACCGATGGTTCTTCCTGGTTCCTTTTTGGGAATGTGTATGTTTTTTTCTTTACATTTAAATATTATTGACGTGTATTTAGTGTAGAAATTGTTTGACTCAGACTACCGCTGCTCGGATGTGTCCACCTAGCTTCCGCTATATGCGCGGACACGTGTGATCGATCCGGGATCATCCAGAGTATGATCCTAACGGCACGGATTTCTGGAGACGGAAATCCGGGCTGTTACAGATAGGGGCCGGCCCAAAGACTGGACAGTGGACAAAATGGGCAGGATCGTACTGTTTTTAACTCGGACTCGGCCCATGAAGAGCCTACCGGTATGCCATGGCTTGCCTTGAGCATTTTAGTAGAGAAAGAACTGGTACAGACTTGCAATTTCTGTTTCTTATTTTCCTTTGTTGGTTGCATAGATTGTGATTCACACCAGAATTGGTTGGGGAGTGATGGTGATGCCGACGCTCCCGACAATTTTTGCGTTGAATTGATCTATTTTGCTTTATTCCTAACCCAGCCCGAATTGATTCAGACTGGGCTGGACCCCAGTTTGGGTCAGATTTGGCCAGTTTAAACACTGGGGCTTAGGCCCGGCCTGATTATTAAATGGGCTGAGCCGGGGCCTGATATATATACAAACATCCATACAGGGTTTCCGTAAATGAACTCACCATAAAACATGAGATAAGCATTGAAGTTTTCATAAAATCTGTATACATATTTAGTGTAACAACAAGGTTAACAACTGACTTTTACCAGCTGAATTAATCAACAAAAATCTAATGTGATTATTAACTGCAAGTAGCATCCATGTCGTCAAAAAATCAACAACAGTCTAGGAGACACACAGATGTTCTGTCTACTATCTCAGAGGCGTAAAATTTTTACGCCTTCAATGCTTCAGATCCCATATATTCAGAAATCGAAGACACACAAGGAAACCAATAGCGACGTTTTCCATCTCTGTGCCCATCATCGATCATTGCTAGACCTTCCTGTGTTAATAAATATAGGGGTTAAATGCAAACCAAACTAATGATAATTCCACAAAAGAAAACAAATACATACTTCCAGTAGAGCGTCGAGAGCATCGAGGGCACGGCCGGATGACCATGAAAGCTGCCTCTCAACTTCTTCAACGGTCACATAGCCTTGAGCCTGAGACAGCCACCAAAAGCTTCAGAACAACGGATAAATTAATCATTAAAGGTTTCTACCAGTCTGTTTAGTACCAGAAAATATCGTTCGGTAGAATCCAGTACTAACCGGAAATTTAAACCATCCTTGTCACACCTATAAAAATATGCGCCATGACTAGCACCAAGCCATATAGTAAACATGGAAAAGTACATTAAAAAATAGATTGAAAGTTACCTGATTTTGAAAGGGTAATTTACCCGGTTGAAATGAAAATTTAAAATACAACAATCTACCTAGGCCCTCGTAAAAAAACCAGTGTTTTGTACCAAAAAATATAAAAAATAGTTCCTGTATGGATTTCAACCCAAACCATTTGAAGTAGAACCAATTTGTACACCAGTTAATTGGTAAAGAGCGCGACCCACCTTTAAACAGATTATCCCATGATCATCTACTTTCATGCCAAACGGTGCAAATGTTTGATCAATCCAAGTAGTTCAACTAGTAAACCCAACATCAATACATCTATCACCCAAAAAACTACACCTATTAGAGGATTATAACCATCTGATTGGTGCAGTTTAATTTAAACCGTTAATAAAAAATGAACAATCATTCATTTTAGAATACATAGATTGGATGGTTCATATCCTCCAATAAGTAATTTTTGGGCCCACTTTAGTTCAGTATATGAGATACAATCTTGATAACTTGGATTGCTCAAAGTCATATGCAACGTGGCCCAACAAGTGGACAGTCATGGCATAATTTGTTTAAAGGTGGTCAAAAGAAGGATTTTTCTCTTAAAATCTAAGTCGAAGCTATAGTTACATTACAGATGATGAACTTACAGCAGATCAAAGAAGGCGCAGCGAGCTTGCCCGACAAAAACGCAAAACAAAAAAAAATAAAAAGAAAAATCGAAAAAAAGAAGAAAAAGAAAACTAAAAAGCGCAGGCACTAGAAGAAACACGAAGGAAAGAATACAAGGCAACCCTGGATAGGGTGGAACACAGAAAGCAGAGGCCTCTAAGAAAAGTCCCGAAGAAACTGCTTCCATTCCCAAAGAACCTCCGCAACTGATCCCATAATGCATGAAGAAAATGTATACCATGACACCATTAAATAGGATGATTTACATAAGCCCTCACCAACATCCGGTGTTTTGCACCAAAAAGTGGTAAAGATTGGTGCTGTATGGATTTCAGCATGAACCAATTGAACCAGAACCAAAACGTGGTAAAGATTGGTGCTGTATGGATTTCAGCATGAACCAGAACCAATTTGCTACGCCCTACATCTAGTCAATTGGTAAATTATGTCTGATGACAATTGCTTGGGGAGCACGAAGGAAAAAAATAACAGAATTTTCATGGGTCCTGGTCAGAAGTGAATTTGGAATCTTCTCAGTTAACAACCAGCACATCAGAAATGGAAGAATGTCCATGTCTGAAGCTGGTGCAAAATGGAGTGATTAGGAATTATGAAAGTAAGATTTTGAAAGTCTTCCTATGCCCATTAGGTATTTGCAACTCAACGCAAGCTGAAATCCGGGTTCTGCCGCAAGGCATTTAATACCTCAATATTGATTTCTCGAGACTGTCGCACAAGGGGACGCCATAAACATTATTGGATGGATTATCAATAAAGAGAGAGCTGGGGGAGGCAGCACATTGATAGACAAAGCATAGGATTGAAATGTGAGGCAGATGATTCCTTATATGTTTGTTGTTGAAATACCAATCATGCAAGCAGGAGACAATAACTGAAGAAAAATCTATCAATCTTTATACTCTTGTTATATTTAATTATCTACTTTGGAATTACTAATTTCCCTTTTTTCGAATACGCGCTCAAGATTCTTTTCCTTTCATTCATATATTAGGAAGTCATAAATTATATGTAAGTTCCAAAAAGAACTTGAAAATTGATATAGAAAAAATAAAACTACCAGATGATGGGAACATCGCATCCACACGATTACACAAAGTAAATAGGAGGCACAATAAGCGACTGAAAGCACCTCAAACTTTGTGGATAGGCAGGCGAAGACCTATGTGTACTTGAGGCGCCTGTGATGAGCCAATATTGGAAGATGCGCACATAGGGGGGAGAAAAGATGAAAGAAGAGAGTTTTGTCCATATTCGCAAGCGTGACCCAATCTCGCGGATGCAAAACCAAGCAGAACCAACAGTTCACGGAGCAGCAAATTCAAGCTCGCGAAAACCCATGCCTGTGCACACGAGTTCGTCAGGGCGACGACGATGTTTGACAATGCATAAACGCGCGCGGAACCACACTCGAGATTTCCAAACTCACACACGCAAGTCTTTAATTCCGCGCACACGAGATCAAGCCACCCCAAAGCAGCAGTCAATTTTCTATGCGAAAATTTCCATTTTCCTTTGTTTAGTTTGACTTGGAGTTCCTATTTCGATAGTTTAGGTAGGGTTTTAGGCTTTTAGCCTATGTAAAGCCATTGTAAAAAAAAATTAATTATTTACTTGATTATTAATGAATTTGAAGGCTGTGTGCACTCTTGGAGACCTTGTGGAGAGTTTTCTTCTTCCGTGAGTTTAGGGTTTGGTGCAAGGCCAATATTTTCGTTGGTGAAATTCCAGGATTTTTCAACCTTCTATCTTCTTAATTCTTCGGTGCAAGGTACTTAGTTATATAATTCCTTTGTTTGTTGTTTAATTTCATGGTTGTTGGAATTTTCTAAAAGCCTTGAGAAAACCTCTTTGATTTTAAACCTTAACCCTAAATCCTATATTTCTTTGAAAACCTAGAACGGAATCAAAATACCCCATCATGGATAGTAATTTAATGCCCTAGGCTAGAGGGAAGTCAAGATCTATCTTGAGAATCCACGATCGGATAGCATACGGACTATCGTGCAAGATTAACATTTGATCTGAACTTTTATGATTCTCTTATTTTGAATTCTGCAATAATTTTGGGTAAATCAGATTTGAATTTTGTTCATCATAGCTCTATTAATTTATCAATTAATTTCAGCAAATCGCATATTAGGGTTTTAGTGTGTACTGTGTGGTCCTGCGTATTAGAGCACAATTCTAGTTTAGGGTACTTGCATCTTAAGTCAAATTAGGGTTGCATATTTTTTATGTGTTCGCATTCTAGATTGGCTTGTAGAGTTTCATATAGAGTATTTGAGTTTGTATTGATCATCAATGGCCACCGATGAACTTGGTGCAACTATTCGAGCTCTTACTGATCGCCTTGCGTATATAAAGACCCGTATGGAAGGAATCCAGGAGTCCTTAAATGATGTGGCTAGTAGGACACCACTAGGCGAAAAGATAAGACTCTACACCGGACATGTAGAGGGTAGTAGGGCACCACCTAAGATAGAGTTCGACCGTCGTGAGTCAATGGGTGATTCAGATGAAAAGTTTCTCAAAACTGTTCAGATCGAAGCTCCAACCTATGATGGGAAGATGGACCCTAAAATTGTAAAATCTTCCTTAATTGGTTGTCGGACATGGAGCAATATTTTTCTTGGTATGACATGTCTGATGAGAGAAGCTAGGCCTTTCTAGATCAATGTGGAACATCGTCGAGTGTCCATCGACCGTGCACCCATCTCCACTTGGGAGGAGATGAAAGTGAAGCTCCATGACAAGTATGTTCCCATGTCATATACTCGACGTCTTCAGGATCAGTGGTAGAACCTTCAACAAGGTAGTATGTCTGTCAATGATTACATTGCTAAATTCAAGGAATACGTCATGCGAACCAGTATGGTGGAAGAAAACCAAGTCACACTTTCTAGGTTTAGGGAGGGTCATCGTCCGGAGTTGCAGAAAGAGTTAATACCCCATGAATTCGAAACCTTAGAAGAGCATATGTGATGGTGCAAGAGTTGTAGCACTATTTGAAAACACTATCAATCAAGCGTTTTGACTCCCGTAATTCTAATTAAAGGCCTACTTCTTCCGAAGTTGAACCTAATGTTGGAAGTCAACCTCCAAATGCCAGCCAAGGAACTTGTCGAGTTCCAAAGAGAAGAATCAAGCAATAGTTAATGAGAGTTGCAGGAATGGAACCAACAAACGTGTGTTAAGTGCCATGGTTTTGGGCACTTTATTGCTCAGTGTCGTACCAGAGACCCCGCTAGAAATCTGCTCATTGAAGAAGACTATGAAGAGCATGGGGATTGGTTGGAGGAAGTGTGCGAACCCGAAGGAGGGACAAGTGATGAAGAGGGAGAAGTTTTAGACAGAAACCTTGTCTGTGTTAGGGAGGTCTCCATTGCTATTGGGGAGTAAGACCTTGAGGGCATTAGTGATTAGATGCGTCTTGACACAACAGAAAGAGTGCAATGACTGGCCTAGGGAGAACATCTTCTACACCTATGCCAAGAGTGGTGAGAAGAATTGTAGAGTCATAGTTGATAGTAGAAGTTGCACTAACATAATATCCACTAGAACAGTTTCTCGCTTAGGACTCTCACCGGAGCCCCACCCTCAACCCTATCGAGTAGCATGGGTTGATACATCATCGGCTCCCGTAACGCGAAAGTGTTGAGTACCGATTCAGTTTGCATCATATAAAGATATTTTGTGATGTGATGTAGTGCCAATGGATGTCGAGCACATCATATTGGGAAGGCCATGGTTATATGGTGTGGGACTATTCGAGCGATTGAATGTGTGCGTTTGATCATGAGAATAAAAATATCAAATCAAACCATTTGCCTCCCAAAATGCCAATGGGAAAGGAGAAAACCGACAAGCGTAGACAAGAGAGCAAATCCAAGTTGGTTAATATTATGAGCCCTTCAGAGTTGAGAGGGAGGTGGACGTCTACCACCCCAGAGGCCCGTGTTGAGCATCCCTAAAAGGTCACGACGGTGTTGAAAGCTTTTGAGGACGTCTTTGTTGAAGACCTCCTAGATGAGCTTCCACCCATGAGGGATATTCAACATGCCATAGATTTGGTACCCGGTTCGACTTTACCAAACTTCCTCACTATCGCATGAATCCTACCGAACATGCTGAATTGAAGAGGCAAGTGAGTGAGCTCCTTAGGAGAGGCTTCATTAGGGATAGTCTAAGCCCTTGTGTCATGCCTGCACTCTTCACACCCAAGATGGATGGGTCTTAGAGAGAGTGTGTGGAGAGTCCTGCAATTAACAAGATCACGGTCAAGTAACGGTTTTCTATACCGAGACTAGACGACATGTTTGATATGATGACAAGTTTTACTATCTTTTCAAAGATGGATCTTAAAAGTGGCTACCATCAAGTGTGCATTCGTCTCAGGAATGAGTGGAAGGCCGCCTTTCAGACCAAGGATGGGATATATGAGTAGTTCATGTCTTTTGGGCTTTCAAACGCCCCTAGCACATTCATAAGGATCATGATGCAGGTGAAGGCCTTTCATAGGCAAGTTCCTAGTGGTATACTTCGGTGATATCCTGATTTATAACCATAGTGAGGAACAACATCTAGACCACTTAAGGCAAATCTATGTAACTCTCAGAGGAGAGAGTTGTATGCAAATATTAAGAAGTGGACGTTTATGACAAATCAGGTCATCTTCTTGGGATTTGTTGTATTGGCTAGTAGAATGACTGCAGATCCCGAAAATGTTTGGTTCATTGTAGAGTGGTCGAACCTCAGAGCGTCCATGACGTCCATAGCGTCCATGGGTTAGCCAAGTTTTACCGCCGATTAATACGTGATTTTAATTCCATCATGGCCCCTATTACCGGCTGCATTAAAAAAGGGGAATTTCAATGGACGAGTGTCATAGCTAAGGCATTCAAGGAGATTAAGTCAAAAGATGATTGAAGCTCCTGTCATGTGCCTACCTAACTTTTCTAAAGTCGCATGTGACGCATCCGGTGTCGAGATAAGCGGATTTTTTATCCAAGAGGGCCATTCATTGCTTAAATCAATGAGAAGCTAAATGAAGCGCGACAACAGTACACTTATGATAAGGAATTCTACGCGGTAGTGTAAGCTTTAAAATGTTGGAGACAGTATCTCCCACCGCAAGAGTTCGTCTTGTTCTCGGATCACAAAGTCTTGAGATATCTGAATTCTCAGAAGATGCTTAACTCACGTCATGCGGGATGGGTTGAGTATCTTCAGGGATACACTTGCGCTTCGAAACACAAGGCTAGGGTTGAGAACAACCATTCAATTCTTTGAGTCGCTAAGTGTTGTCCTCTATGAGCATCGAGGTTACCGGTTTTGAAAAACAGAAGGATGATTATCCTATTTGACAGGATTTCGGATAGTGGTATACCTCTTTGGTAGATAATTAGGGGAGTAGTGTTGATGGACATGTCCTACATGATGGGTTCCTGTGTAAGGGCAACAGACTGTGTATACCTTGTACCTCGTTGTGAGACTTTCTTGTATGGGAGATTCACGCCGGCAATATCGCTAGTAACTTTGGTCATGACAAGATAATTTTCGTAGTCGAGGATCGATTTTATTGGCCCAATCCCATTTGCACAGTCGACCGTGAGTATTTCACAATCGACTGCACATAGGGTCAGGGTCTACCATGATTCCAGTTAAGGTCAACCGCACTTTAAGTTTTCCGCAGCGAAACTTTCTTTTTTTTGTTTTATTTTGAGAGTTTTAGTGTACTTTAGTCTTTTGGTTTAAGTTTAGTATTAGGGTTTTCTTACCTCCATAAATAGAGTTGTAAAAAACAATTAGAATTAATGAATGCTCGATTATTGAAATCTAAGAAACAGTTCTTGATAAGTTTTTTTTGAAGAGTGAGTCTTCTTCCCCATGGTGTTTGGTGCGAGGCCAAGTTATCTTCCTTTATTATATTCTTTAATCTTCTCTATTGGTGCAAGGTAGTTTATTTATTTGGTTCCTTCGATTCAAAATCTTTCCTTAGATTATTGTTTTGCCTTGTTAGTTGTTGGAAAGTTGTTTCAACCTTGGAAATCCTTTGTTTTGAGAACCCTTATTATTTTGACCATTTTCAAACCTTTTAAACCCTAGAATGGAATCAAAAGGCGTCGTCATGGATTGTCGTTTGATGCCCTAGGCTACGGGAAGTCGAGTTCTATCTTGAGAATCCGCATTTCTGGATTAGTAGATACTATCGTGTTGGATTTAATACTAAGTCAACTCGTGGTGATTAAAATTGAATTCTGCATTAATCCTTTGTTAACTAGTAGTTAATTTGCTATTTCTTATTGCTCATAAATTAAAATTAAATGACATAATTAGAGTTTTAGTGTCTAGTCCTGCATCAACTTTGGTATTAAAGAAATAGGTTCTAGTTTAGGGTGTTTGAATACTAAGTCGGATTTAGGGTTTGATAGAGTGTTCACGTAGTGTGTTTGTTTAGCTTTCATGTAGTGTTGCATTTTATGATCACCAACATGGACACCACTCATATTGCCACCCTTCTTAAACAATTTAAGAACCGTATAGCAAACCTAGAAGGGAACAATTATGGGTTAGCCACTGGTGTGCAACAGTTAAGCGACCTTATCACTGGGGACCACAGTAGGACCCTGATGATAAGTTTCTGAAATCTGTTTGGGCCGAAGCTCCTTTTGATGGATGGGCCCAAAGTGTCTTCCTCAATTGCGTATTAGACATGGACCAATATTTTGATTGGTACAACATCTGAGGAGCGTCGGGTCAAATTGGCTAAGATGAAACTACTAGGTCAACTCAAAATTTTATGGAACAATGGGGTGCGCCTGAGAGACTTTGCAAGTGGTCACCCATCATACATTAGGACATGAAAGAGAGACTTATACAGAAGTATGTCCCTTTGGCCTACTATCACCATTTGCTAGACCAATGGCAGAACCTGCGCCAAAAGAGGCATGTTTGTAGCAGACTACATTGAAAATTTTGAAGAATACTTGATGAGATCCAATGTAAAGGACACCCAAGTCACTGTTTCTAGATTTAGGACAGACATCCGTCCAGAGCTAAAAAAGATTTGATCCCCCATACAGTCACTATTTTAGAGTGTTATACCATAGAACAAGAGTTAGAGCGGTATTTAAAGATGCCAACAATTAGGTGTTGACCCCGGTGATTATGGCTATAGGTCTAATTCTTCAAAAGTTAAGGCTTAACGTTGGGAATCAACCATGGGTCAAAATATCATCCTATACCGATACGTATGGGTTTTGGACCTCGGCGGTACGATACAATGCGTTTGTATCGTACCTCCTTAAAAATATAGTATTTATCGTCCGATACGGACGATAACTTCAAATTATTTGACGATAATTTGATGTTTCCTGAAGCAAATGCAACATCACCAAATTATCGTCCGATACGGACGATAATTTGACTGTATCGTCCGTATCAGATGATAATTTGAAATTATCGGACGATAATTTCAAATTATTGTCCAATAATTTGGCATTTTGCACTTGTGGCCCACTTTATCTTTTCACCCGCTATTTAAGCCCCATTTTGGGGTTTTTTGTTTCCCCAGCAATCTTCTTCTTCCCCTACAAACAAAAAACCTTACCATTTCTTCTTCTTTCTTAGCTACCGGAGACCGAAATCTTAGCCACCGGATAGTCACATATTCGCCGGATATTTAAGAAAAGATATTATTTCTATAACTTCCATTTTTTAAAATTTTTTTACTAGATCTACCATATTTATGGGTAGATCTTAAAATTTTGAATGGATCCCATTCTAGCTATTCAAAAATATGGGTAGATCTATTTACATGCATTTTTAAATTTGTTTTTAAAACTAAGAAACTTTTTTTGTGTTAGTAAATTAAGTTAAAAAAAAAAAAAAAAATTATATTATGCTTGAAAATAAATTATGTTAGTAATTTAAGTTTTAAAAATAAATTAAGTATTTTTGTATTATATAAAATCTTAATTACCCTTTAAAATTAATTTATTTATTATAAACTTAATTCATTTAAAATATAAAAACTTAATTTATTTATTTTATAAAGTTATTTATAAATACTTAATGTAAGTGATGTGTCGCGACCATGGGTCAAAATATCGTCCGATACCGATACGTATCGGTTTTGGACCTCACCGGTACGATACATACCCTATGTATCGTACCATCAGTAAAATGAGCAAATTATCGGCCGATACGGACAAAATATCGTCCGTATCGGACGATAATTTTAAATTATCGGACGATAATTTGAAATTATCGTCCGATAATAAGTGTAGAACCTGTAAATATAAAAAGGAAATCAAATTATCGTCCGATAATTTGAATTGGACGGTGGGCCCTACCATAGACCCGACTTAAATACGGTAGATCTACACTAAATAAGTGTAGATCTACACTAATTTAGTGTAGATCTACCCTTAAATAAGTGTAGATCTACACTAAATAAGTGTAGATCTACACTAAATAAGGTAGATCTACACTAAATAAGTGTAGATCTACACTTAAATAGTGTAGATCTACACTAAATAAGAGTAGATCTATCCTTAAATAAGGTAGATCTACACAAAATAAGTATAGATCTACCCTTAAATAAGGTAGATCTACACTAAATAAGTGTAGATCTACACTAAATAAGTGTAGATCTACACTAATTTAGTGTAGATTTACCCTTAAATAAGGTAGATCTACACTAATTAAGTGTAGATCTACACTAATTTAGTGTAGATCTACCCTTAATATTAATTAATATTATAGGTAAATTTATCATTTACCTATAATATTAATTATTTAAATTATTTAAAATAATTAATATTATTTAAAATAATTTAAAAATAATATAAATAATTATTTAAATTATTTAAAATATTTAAATTAATTAAAAATAATATAAATAACTGGTCAAAAATAATATGATGGGTCAAAAATAATTATATGTGACCCCATTTAAAATATTTAAATTGATAGGTAAAAAATAATATAAATAATCATAATTAAGGGTCACATGTAATTAATATGGGCCACATATAATATGGGTCACATATCATATGGGTCACATATAATTAATAAAATAATAAGGTCAATATGGGTCACATATCATATGGGTCACATATAATTAATAAAATAATAAGGTCAATATGGGTCACATATAATTAAATTTATTATTAAAATTAATATGGGTCACATATTAATTTTAATAATAAATTTAATTATATGTGACCCATATTGATTATATGTGACCCATATTGATTATATGTGACTGCCACATACAATTAAAATAATTTATATTATGGGATATGTCCCATAAAATTTTAGAATAATATGGAATAAATTTCAAATAAATATTTAAAAATTAAAATAATATCAAATAAATATTCATAAATTAAAATAATATCAAATAAATATTCATAAATTAAAATAATATCAAATAAACATTAATAAATTATAATAATATCAAATAAATATTCATAAATTAAAATAATATCAAATAAATATTCAAAAATTATAATAATATCAAATAAACATTAAAAAATTATAATAATATCAAATAAACATTAATAAATTATAATAATATCAAATAAACATTAATAAATTATAATAATATCAAATAAATATTCATAAATTAAAATAATATCAAATAAACATTTATATATTATAATAATATCAAATAAATATTCATAAATTAAAATAATATCAAATAAACATTCATAAATTATAATAATATCAAATAAATATTCAAAAATTATAATAATATCAAATAAATTTGATAAAATATTGTGACAGCCCAGATTTTCCCAACCTAAAATTTGGAGATTTTTATTTTTTTTTTTATTTTTTATTTTTTTTATACTTTACACCAAAACCAAATGAGAAAATCCGGACCGTCAGATCGTATATCACAATCTGATACAGAACACTTGGCACATCCATATGCATACGGAAATCAAAGCAAGGTTATGTAATTATCATGAACAAAACTCCAATTCTAATATCTAATATGTACTGAACTAAACAAACGCCAGTGATGACTAACCATCACCAACAGTAGTGTACCATGCATGTATAATAGCATGGAAGTACCAACCTCGAACTTACCAAGATCCACGATGCACTAAATCTACGATCCCAAAGCAGTACAATTCCTTATCTAAGCTCCTTTTCTTCAAGTATGTAGTCCGGCCTCCTCAAAGCTACACCGTGACGATAGTCGGGTGAGCTAACATCCAAGCTCAATGGAAAACTAATGCCAATATACATCTCATCACATGCATAGATTCAAAGACAAGATCAAAATATTTTCTTATCAAGGCTAAAACTGATTTCAAAGGCATTTCTTATCAAAATTGAAACCAGTTCAAAGGCATTTTCTTATCCAAATTCAAAACTAATTTCAAAGGCAAACTGATTTCAAGATGTTTTCTTATCAAAACCGATTTCAAAGACATTTTCTTAATAAAATTGAAACCGACTAATCTCTTATCGTAAGCATATTTCTTATTTTCGATTTCTTGAGTTTGAATCACATTCATTTACATGTCTTACATATTCTTACGACTTACCCACATGTCTTACATATTCTTACTTTGCTTACATGTGTTTTATACATTCTTAGCTTACTTATATGTTTCACACTTTCTTACCTCGCTTACACAATTCGATTCACGCATATCCCGCCGTGCCGATTCGATTCACGAAGACTGTCGTGTCAGTTCAATTCAACCACTCACTTGCATAGCTTACACATCGTCACATAGTTTACACAATTCCATTCACGGATATCCCGCCGGTTCAATTCACGGAGGCGCTTGCAGATTCGATTCACGGTTAGCCGCGTGCCGGTCGATTCACGGATATCCCGCTGTGCCGATTCGATTCATGGGTTTAACCGCCATGCCGGTTGGATTCACGGTTAGCCGCCGTGCCGGTTCGATTCCCGGATATCCCACCGTGTCGGTTTGATACATGGGTTTAACCGTCAAGCTGGTTCGATTCACGGTTAGCCGCCCGTTGATTCGATTCCGCCCTAGCGGCCCACATGGTATCATATAATCCGCCCATAGCGGTCCACGATGCACATATAATCCGCCCATAGCGGTCTCACGATGTTATATAATCCGCCCTTAGCGGTCCACAACACACTTATAATCCGCCCATAGCGGTCCATTTTCTTAACTTATGGTTCGATTTGGATTTAAATTTATATACAAATTTGATTTGGATTCAATTCAAAGTTCACATTTGCTTCCTTCAAATTTAACTTCTGGGTTCGATTCAAAACTTGCAAAACACACATACGATGTTCAAGACTGAAATTTCTTACATGATTTTCGAAGGCTATATAAAAGGTTCAAAACAAAGATCAATTCTTGATTCGTCGTCAATAATTTTAAAACCACTATGTCAAAGATTCGATAATTCAAAGCTTTCGAGCATTTCAAACAATCAAAATATTCAATCAAATATTTGAGTTCAAAGATCTAAAGTTTCCATTGCAAGGATTTCAAATACTAATTCATTTCAAAACAAAACTTATCATCTTTCATTCGATCATATCAAGCATCTATGAAATTAAATCAAAATGCAATTTGAAATTTTCCCCACCTTAACCTCGAAACTGCGCAAAGCCAAGCAATGCCCTATCGATGGCTTTCCTCCCTCAATCTACATCACAAATATATGATGATGTATCAAGGATCAACACTAATCACTAATAACTTAGACTATTTAAGTGTTTTCTAAAAAAATTGAGTCGGAACGGGCAAGTTTGCGCCAACACAGAAATTGATGTAACCTTTCTCCTAAATTTTTACCTTTAAAAATTTAGATTCATAAGTTTGTCAAAACACAAACATTGTAGATCTCTTTGTTATCTTTCCAACGCCTCAAGAATCGCATCAATCGGAGGTCGGAGTAGAAAGTTATGGTCAAAATACTAAAGCGATCGGCAACTCAGACAAAATCGACTAATCGATTTTCAAAATCGATTAATCGATTTTCCAAAGTCGATTGATCGATTTTATCTCGATTGATCGATTTTCAAAGAGCCAAAAAATCTTTTTCACTATTTGATACCAGTCGATTAATCGACCCAATTTCGATTAATCGAAATTCAAAAATCGATTAATCGATTTTACTCGATTAATCGGTTTCGTTTCTCGACAAAATTAGAAATTTACCTAACTTATTACTAAATTTTGACCTTTAAAAAGATTGATTCACAAGTTGGTCAATTCATGAACGTTGTAGGGCTTTCTGTCTTCTTTCCAACGCAACAAGAATCATGTCAATCCGAATTCGGCATAAAACGTTATGGCCGAAATACTACGGTAGTGTCAGTAAGCCCAGGCAAACTCGATTAATCGATTTGCAAACTCGATTAATCGAATTTCAAAATCGATTAATCGAAATTATCTTCGATTAATCGATTTCGGGGAGTTCTTCTTGAATTTCTCTCTTGTCAAAAACTCGATTAATCGAGTTTCAAAATCGATTAATCGATTTTGGCAGTTTCTGAGCACTTCTCGGGTTTGAACCTTGAAACCCATTTTTTTCATCAAAATTCAATCCTTTTGATCCTAATCTTTTGCACACATCTAACCAACATATATTTAATTAAATACATGGAAGAATTACGTTATTTACCTCTTTAAATCGGTGATTTACTCGTAGATCGGATCGTCTTCTTCGTTAGATAAAAAGGGTTTCCAAACCCACCTCGATCATCTCCGAGCTTCACGATCACAACCAAACTCACGAAATCGACAATCCTTACACACACTTCACATAACTCACGCTATGATTTGTCGATCAAAACTCATGATCTATTCGCAAGAAGAGGGTTTCAAAACCTCCAAACGGCTCTAAAACCCACAAAAGCAAAACCAAAAGCCGAAACCGACAACGATCCTTCCCTTATACGATCTCACAAAACCTTTTCCACGCAATCACAAGGCTTGGAGCATATGAATCCGGCGATTCTTCCTCTTTCTTCTTCCTTCTCTCTTCAAAACCCAAACCATCAAACTCTTGCAACCGGTTAAGGCTTCAAAAGGAAGCTAGCCCCTTTTTTTTTTTTTAAAACTAAAAAGGCCGGCTCTCATGCAAAACACATACACCCATTTTGGGTGTTAGTCTTATCTAAGGACCTAGTTTTTCGCGTGAAACGGGCGTACCTAGTTAAGGTATTATCTATTATATAAATGATCCCTTGGTTCAGTGTGGGGCCTGTACACCCAAACTACTTATCAATCGGACCCGACGTTAAGCCAATACGCACCACCACGGTGTATGAACTTGGTCCTAAAAATCTCATACGAGCTCAAACGGACCTAAAATGATCTCATTTGAAAAATCTACACGGTGACATGTTTCTTATCGGACATGCACCCGATCAGACCTATAGTTGGCTCGAATAGAATAGCCCAATCATTGGCCCAACTAGCGCCAATCTGATTGGCCCAATTAGTCAAATAAGTTATTTAACCATTACTAAACTTTTATTCTCTCTCTAGAACCAAAATTATAAGAGAAATAAATTCTCCTGCCTTTATTTTCATTTATAACCAACCTAAACTTAGGTGTTAAGCCAGTACGCCATAGCTAGGTGTATACAATTCATCCAAAGGTCCACACGCAAGTCTAAACCAATCTTTATTATTATTATAATTTTTTTTTCCACTTAAGACCTAGCCCAACTAACTTAATTATTTTCACTATGTCGGGTACGTGATCAGTCGGGCACGCACACCGAGGCATACTGTTCAAAGGTCAAAAATTTTCAGGATGTTACAAATATAATCTGATATTTTTAAAATAGCAATAATTAAAAAATAAATTTTATTTTCAAGTGTAAATTAGATGTTTACTTTAATGCAATCGTTTGCTCATTCATGCAGGTGAAATAAATAAATATGGTACGTTCGACAGATCCAGCGTGGCAATATGGTACAGCAATAGATGGTAATAGACTCCAGATTCAATGTAATCTTTGTGGAAAAAAACTGCTGGGAGGAGGTATCACACGATTAAAGGAGCATCTGGCTCATGTAAAGGGAGAGACAAGAGGGTGTCCTAGTGTACCCAGAGAGGTAAAAGAAAATATCAGAGCTAGTTTACAAGCGGCAAAGGGAAAGAAAAAAGCTGAAGCCAATCGTGATAGGGAAATGTATGAGAGAATCAGGAGGCCAGATCCACAGTTTACATCAGATGCACCTGAGGATGATGAGGATGAGGATGAGGATGAGCAGATAGCGAGAGCTATGAGAGAGAGTGCTAGGGAAGCACAACAGCGTCGAGATCAGGAAGAAGCTGATTATTGGTTTCGGTCCAGGTTGAGGGGTCCATCCATGCCTGCTACCGGTGGTGGATCTAGTCATAGGCCACATGTTGATGTTGATGACGGGTTGCGTGGGGGCGACATCTGGGAGAGGGATTATAGGCCCGTCTACTAGAGGTATACTCATTCCCCATGGATCCATTCATGTATCGCACTGAAAGCTCCAAACAAACCAAATTGAGTGCAATCTCACTTGCAAAAATGGGGAAGAAGCTTGGAAAATCCATTGCCAAGTTTTTTATATACAACCACATTCCGAGCCAAGAAACAGACTCGCCGTACTTCAAAAACATGATTGATACAAGTGCAGAAGTTGGTCCAGGAGTTAAAAAGCCTTCTCCATATGAGATATATGGGCCCTTACTAACAGATGAGTACGATGAGATAACTGCCTATGTACAGAGCTTTGAGGATGTATGGGATGAGAGAGGTTGCACAATTATGTGCGATGGATGGACTGGTCCCACAAAGAAGAGCTTGATAAACTTTTTGGTTTACAGCGATGCCGGGACAGTATTTTTGAAATCAGTTGATGCTTCTAGACACGTAAAAACTGCTGATTACCTCTTTAAACTAATGGATATGGCAGTTAATGAGGTTGGAGAGCAGCGGGTTGTGCAGGTGGTAACAGACAATGCGGCAAACTACAAAGCCGCTGGATTAAAACTAATGGCGAAGAGACGTCACCTGTACTGGACCCCGTGTGCCGCACATTGCGTGGACCTCATTCTTGAGGATTTAGGAAAGAGAAGCAAGGCACAGGCAACTATTCAAAAGGGAAGAACGATTACTTCCTACCTGTACAACAGTGACAAGCTGGTCAATTTAATGAGAGCCTTCACGAACAATGAGTTGCTCCGACCTGCGATTACACGTTTTGCAACACAGTTCTTAGCCCTACAGAGTTTGGCTAGATATAGGCGTGAGCTGAAAAGCATGGTGTCGTCGGAAGAATGGAATCAACATGAAATAGGACTCCCACGAGCGAAGAGACTAGCTTGCACCAAGTTGTCGACCGATCTACAAAGACGCAGCTTTTGGGCGATGTCGACCACCTTATCGCCATTACTACCCCTGCTGGTAAGTGTTGAGATTGGTTGATGGTGATGACAAACCAACAATGGGGTACGCTTATGAGTCAATGGATAAGGCAAAATTGGCTATAAAACCAAATGCCCTACAAAATATAAACGACATCGGGCGACATTATCGATAAGAGGTGGGATGCATACTCACTAAAGATTGGCATGCAGGTATAACATCTTGCACAGTTATGTAGTCATTTTTATTTATTTATTCATTTTTACATATGCTGATGAGATTGCTCATATTTGATGTGTAGCACACTACTTGAATCCGACCTTCGATATCTGTGACGCTTCGAGTTGAGCGACACTGATGAAGTATATACCGGTTTGCTCAATGTAATCCAAAGAATGCTCCCTGAGTTGGCGGACCAAGGCCAAGCCATAAGAGATGTGAGTGATCATAGTATCATACCTTATAAGTAATAAGTCAAATGTCATGTAATAGTATCATCTATTTATTGATATGTGCCTTACTGTGTTTCATCTTTATAGATTGACATGTTTCGCAAGAGACATGGGTCATTTGGGACCCCGTTGGCGCAATCCCAAATTAAACACGACAAACCCGCTGATTGGTGGATGCATTATGGAGGTGATGGTCCGATATTGAGGCGGGTAGCAATGAGGGTATTGTCGCAAACGTGTTCCTCGTTCAACTGCGAGCGGAATTGGAGAACTGTCTCTCTGATTCATACTAAGACAAGGAATAGACTAACTATGGACCGATTGGAAAAGTTAGTCTACTGCCACTACAACATGCCATTAAGGGTCAGGAATATACAGAGGACCAACCGTGGTAAGCAATTATATGAAGTCTTAGATCCTCAATTATACGAAGTCTTACTTACATATTATACTAATTCATCTATCATATTCTACCTTGCAGATGGTGATTATTTTGATCCCATCCAGTTGGATTATATATTCGAGGAGGATGACCCTTTGAATGAATGGATCGAAGAGAGAGAAGAGCCAGTCTTGGATAGTGAGAGCACTGAATGGCTGGACAATGCTGAAAGAGTAGCGGAGCAGCAGGCTTCCCAACCACCAAGGCGGAAAAGAAGATTGAATCGTCATTCAGTGGTTGGATCTGATGACGAAACGCAGCCCGGTAGTGATGATGGGAGTGGTGAGGATGATGGTGGAGGGCATGATGGTGGAGGGGATGTTGGCACTAGTGGTGGAGGGAAGGAAGCTGATACCTCTGATCCTTATAGAGATATGGCGGCATGGGACGATGACTCGACGCCGTTAACACAGTTCGACACTCCTACATTCAGAATGGGAGGGGTTGAAGGAAGAGGAGCGTCGGGATCATATCAAACACCACCACCACCACCACCACAAGATGATACGGATATGGGTTATATGACTTCTAGCTTCGGGGGATTCAGTTTGCAAAATACCGAAGATTGACTAGTAACCCATACTACCAACCACAACAAACCTATTCGGTGCCATATGACTTCGTTGGTCAGATTTTTGGAGGACCGGCCTTTACGTACTACACTGAGCCTCAGTTTCAAGGGGGCACATATAATCATGGGTATCAATATGGGCAACATTATAGGCAAAGGCCGGAAAGCTCGCGCACCGATGATGACGATGATCATGAGGGCCAAGAACCACCACGAAATTCAATGTGGCTCTAAAGTAAGTTTTTTATGTACAATTAAACTTATTTTTATCAACATAGCTATTATTTTTGACAATATATAATTTATTTTTGTCAATATATATTGTAATTTACTTTATGCGTGTCTGCGTCGATCAAATTATGAAATATTGTTAATAAAATAGGCATGTGATCAGCTGATCGAACATAATGTTAGAATATCTATTACATTAAGTCAAAAATGTGATCTTAAGACAAAAATAAGTTACAAATTACGCATGTGACTTGGGTTAAGTTACAAAATAGGCATCTTACTTATATATTCATCTAAATAATGCATCAAATATGTCAAAAATAAAAGCAAAAATAGTTGAAATAAATACAAAATAAATAAATATAATTCTTTCAAATTTTTTGGGATTTTTTGGGATTTTTTTGGGATTTTAAAAAAAAAAAATGATTTTTTCAATATATCAAACCGCCGATACATTGAATGTATCGGACGATACCCGGTACGTATCGTCCGAGAGGACCGGACGATACGTACCGGAAAACCGGTATTTTGACCCTTGGTCGCGACACATGTGACACGTGACACATGTGGCGCGTTGATGTGCCGCGACACATGTGATTGATGTGTCCCGACACATGTGACACACGTGACACATGCGACACGTGTGATATGTCGCAACACATGTGACACATACCCCATAACACATGTGACACAGGTGTCACGGCACATGTAATTGATGTGTCACATGTGTCACGCATCCCATGACACATCAATTACACATGTGTCACATGTGTCGCATGTGGCATGGGGTATGTGACGCAAGTGTCGCGACACATATAATTGATGTGTCACATGTATCACGCGTATGACACATCAATTACAGGTGTCACATGTGTCATGGGTACATGACACATGTCACACATCAATTACACATGTCACACATACCTCATGATGCATATGACACATCAATTTCAAATATTTTAAAAATTAGAATAATATGATTTTCTAATATAGCAATATTTTCAAAATTAAAATAATATCAACTAAATACTATTTTCAAATATTTTCAATATTTTTAGAATAATATGAAATACATATGGTAAAAAATAATCTAATATTATAAAAATAAGAATAACATCAAATAAATTTTTAAAAATTAGAATAATATCAAATAAATTTGGTAAAATATAATCTAATATTTTAAAAGTAAGAATAACATCAAATAAATTTTCAAAAATTAGAATAATATGAAATAAATATGGTAAAATATAATCTAATATTTTAAAATAAGAATAACATCAAATAAATTTTTAAAAATTAGAATAATATAAAATAAATTTAGTAAAATATAATCTAATATTTTAAAAATAAGAATAATATCAAATAAATTTTCAAATGTAATCTAAAATTTTTAAAAATTAGAATAATATCAAATATATTTGATAAAATATAATCTAATATTTTAAAAATAATAATAATATGAAATAAATTTTCAAATGTAATCTAAAATTTTTAAAAATTAGAATAATATCAAATAAATGTTATTTTCAAGTGTAATCTAAATATTTTAATTTAATCCAATCGTTTGTTCATTCATGCAGGTGAAATAAATAAATATGGTACGATCGTCAAATTCAGCCTAACAATACGATACAGCAATAGATGGTGATAGACTCCGAATACAATGCAAGTTTTGTGAGAAAAAATTACTAGGAGGAGGTATCACATGGCTGAAGGAGCATTTGGCTCACGTTAAGGGAGAGACAAAAGGGTGTCCCAGTGTACCCAAAGATGTGAAAAAAGATGTCAGAGCCAGTTTACAGGCGGCTAAAGGAAAGAAAAAAGCAGAAACCGACCGAGATAGAGAAATGTATGAGAGAATAAGGAGGGGAGATCGAGAGTTTCCTGCACCTGGACCTGAAGATGATGAGGATAGGATGAACAGACATTGAGTCATTAGGGAGAGTGCTAGAGAAGCATGACAACAACGAGATCAGGAAGAAGCCGATTATCGATTTCGGTCCAAGTTGAGGGGCCCATCCATGTCTGCTTCTGCTGCTGGATCTAGTCATAGGCCACATGTTGATGATGATGAGGATATTCATGAGACTGTCGAGTTGTGTAGGTCAGCATCAATGAGGGAGACCGGGTCGTCTACTACAAGTCGTACTACAGGTCCCATGGATCCGTTCATGTATCGAACAAAAAACTTCAAGCAAACTAAATTGAGTACAACTTCACTGAAAAAAATGAGAGAAGAGGCTTGAAAAATCGATTGCAAAGTTCGTAATATACAATCACATTCCGAGTCAAGTTGTAGAGTCGTCATACTTCAAAAGTATGATTGATACAAGTGCAGAAGCTGGTCCAGAAGTTAAAAAGTCTTCTGCATACGAGGTATCTAGGCCCTTATTAGATGATGAGAACAAGGAGATAGGAGCTTATGTAGACAGCTTCCATGAAGTATAGGATGAGAGAGGTTGCACAACTATGTGCGATGGATGAACCAGTCCCACAAGGAAGAGTTTGATCAACTTTTTAGTATACAGCGATGCCGGGACAGTATTTGTAAAATCAGTTGATGCTTCTAAACACGCGAAGATGGCTGATTACCTCTTCCAACTAATGGATAAGGTAGTTAAAGATGTTGGAGAGCATCGGGTTATGCAAGTAGTAACAGACAATGCCGCCAATTACAAAGCCGCAGGAAGACAGTTAATATTGAAGAGACGTCACTTGTACTGGACTCCGTGTGCTGCTCATTGTGTGAACCTCATTCTTGAGGATTTGAGAAAGAGAAGCAAGGCACAAGCAACTATTCATAAGGGAAGAATGATTACTCCCTACATATACAACAGTGACAAGTTGGTGAATTTGATGAGAGACTTCACTAAGAACAAGCTATTCCGGCCTATGATTACACGATTTGCGACACAATTTCTAGCCCTACAAAGCTTGGCTAGATATAGGCATGAGCTAAAAAGCATAGTCAACTTCGAAGAATGGAGAAAACATGAGTTAGAACTCCCACGAGCAAAGGGACCTACTTGCAATGAAGTTGTTGACCTGATCTACAGCCCCCAGTTTTGGGCAGATGTTGACCACCTGATTGCTGTCACTACCCCGTTAGTGCAAGTGCTGAGATTGGTAGATGGTGATGAGAAACCAACGATGGGGTATGTTTACGAGTCGATGGATAAAGCAAAGTTGAATATTAAAACCAAATGCCCTATAAAATATAAACGATATTGGGCGATCATCGACAGAGGTGGGATGCACAATTCCATCAGTACTTGCATACCGCAGGTAAAACATGTTAAACTGCTTATGTAGTGATTTTTATTTATTTATTATTTTTCATATTATTCATTGTTTTCATATATTGATGAGATTGTTCATATTTGATGTATAGTACACTACTTGAATCCGGCCTTCCAGTATACGCGACGCTTCGAGTTGAGTGAGGCCGATGAAGTGTACAGCAGTTTGCTTAATGTGATCCAACGAATGCTCTCTGAGTTAGCCAACCAAGGTCAAGCCATCAGAGATATGAGTAATCATACCTTATGACTAATAAGTCAAATATCATATGAACATTATACTGATATGTGGGTTATTGCATTCCATCTTTGTAGATTGACATGTTTCGTAAGAGACATGGGTCATTTGAGACCCCGTTGGCGCAATCCCAAATCAAGTACGATAAACTCGCTGATTGGTGGATGCATTATGGAGGTGATGGCCCGATACTGCGACAGGTTGCAATGAGGGTTTTAACGCAAACATGTTCCTCGTCCAATTGTGAGTGAAATTGGAGTACATTCTCTCTCATTCACACGAAGGCAGAATAGGCTAACTATGGAACGATTGGAAAAGTTAGTCTACTGCCACTACAACATGCGATTAAGGGTCAGGAATATGCAGAGGACCAACTGTGATAAGCAATTATATGAAGTCTTAGTTCATACAATTTTTATTTTATCTAATTTATGAGGCATATACTAATTCATCTATCATATTCTACCTTACAGATAGTGAATATTTTGATCCCATCCAGTTGGATTATATATTCACGGAGGATGACCCTTTGAATCAATGGATCGAAGAGAGAGAAGAGCCAATGTTGGATACTGAGGGCACCGCATGGCTGGATAATGCTGAAAGAGTAGCGGAGGAGTATACTTCCCAACACCGAGGCAGAAAAGAAGATTGAATCGTCATTCAGTGGTTGGATCTGATGACGAAATGCAGCCTAATAGTCATAATGACGATGATGGGGGTGATGGTGGAGGCCATGAAACCCACATTACCACTATTGGTGGAGGGGATGATGTTGATCCCTCTTATTCTTATAGAGGTATTGCCGTATGAGATGATGAGCAGGTAACAATGTATGACACTCTTACATTTAGAAGTGGAAGGGTTGAAGGAAGAGGAGTGTCAGAATCTTACGAAACACCACCACCACCATAAGGTCCACAAGATGATGTGGGTTATATGACTTCTAGCTTCAAGGGATTTAGTTTGCAAAACACCGAAGATTCAGCAACCAGTAACCCATACTACCGGTCTTAACTAACCTATCCTGGGCAATATGACTTCGTTGGTCAAATTTTTAGAGGACAGACCTTTACCTATTACACTGAGCCATATTCGTCGCTAATGCCTCAGTTTCAAGGGGGCACATATGATCATGGGTATCAATATGACCAACATTATAGGGAAAGCTCGCACACCGATGATTATGATCATGGTCATGAGGGCCAAGAACCACCAAGAAATTTAATGTGGCTTTAAAGTAACTTTTTCATGTTCAATATATCTTTTAATTTTGACCATAAGTCATGTACAATGTAATTTAGGTTATGTGTTGATAAAATTATGAAATATGCATCAAATAAGCCTTAAATAAATTTTTAAAAAAGTTGAAATAAATAGAAAATCATTAAATTTATTTTTCCTGATTTTTTTAGTATTTTTCGTGATTTTTTTGAAAAAAATAAAATTCAATGTATCAAACTGATATATTCAATGTATCGCCGATACATTGAATGTATCGGACGATACCCGATACGTATTGTCCTGGAGGTCAGGACGATACGTATCGTTTTTCCTGTATTTTGACCCATGACATTTAGTTGTTCATTTGAAGGTTCTTGATCAGATGATCAGTACCATCCAACAGTGTACTTTTTGGGGGCAAATATTATCTACACCATAGCCTGCCACATGGAGTTCTTTGATTGATGTCCATGCATTCCATTTGTAGAATGTAATGGCTCATACTCGACCATTGGTGCATGGCCCCGTCGATTGAAAAGGATGCATGAAATTTGAGAGGGTTGAGATTGTGCATAAGCGGGTATCTGTCATAAAAAAATGCTAAAAAATGCAGTTTTGTTTAGAATAATAAACTAAGAGTAGAAATACTCATTTTGGGTTTCTTAGAGAAAGAGAAGGAGAAGAGGAAGAGGGAGAGCAAAGAGAGCATAACACTGAAAGACTACATTGTTAATAGTAAGATGATTAAAGTGATACAGCTAAGGCTCTTTATATAGAGCAACACATAAGGGGATTAAAAACTTTTCTAACCAATATGGGACTAAATTGTAGCATTAATAGTAAGATATTTTCTCCAACGACATACTACATCCATATTTACAATATTATTTCCAACATTTCTCAGATTTCTTGGAAATTTTGGAAGGTGAAGTTCCCTCCAAATATTAGGTTCTTCCCGTTGACGGTTTCTTGGTGGAGAATCCTTTTGGTCAACCAGCTCATTTGCAGGGGTGTGTGTATTAGGAATAGGCGCATACTGTGCCGTAGGGAGGCGGAAGACATTGACCACCTCCTTCATTGCCCTTTCACTTCTGAGGTGTGGGGGATGTCTTGCAGACTTTCAACACTTCTTGGGTTCTCCCAAAGGAATGCAACCAGCTAATCGATCAATGGGAGGCGATGAGTTTCCTGGACCTCAAAGGTATCATGTGGAAAGTGTCTTTGTTTGTTGTGTTCTGGGCGGTATGGCTAGAGCGAAACAACCGTGTCTTTAGGAGGATAGCCAAGCCTTGCAAGCTTGTTTCCAAGGCCATGCGGGACTTGGCGCTTGAATGGGGAGCAATAGGGATCAACAAACAATCTCTTAGTGTCTCTGCTGGATGAGTGGGACTCCTTTTCTTTTATCATGTAGTCTCTATTGTTTCTGTGAGGGTTGAGGGGGTGCCCTTTGGGGTGGGGTCGGCCTACTTGGTAGTTCCTCACTACCTCAGGCGGTCCCATGTGGGGCTTTGGTTTTTCTGATGTTCGGGTCTGGGCTGTATTCTTGTTATTGCACTTTTTAATGGATTTTTGTGGCCAATAAAACAAAAAAGTTGGAGCATCCATGTCATGGATGTCTAACTTGCTCACAAATACGGAAGGATACATGCTTAAACAAAATACTGAGGAGGAAGAAGAAAAACAGAGGAAGAACAAAAAAATTGAGGAAGAAAAACAAAAGTAGAAAAAAAAACTCACCTATCGATGTAAAGTTGCCGTCACGCCGCCCGAGGTTGTCGTCGGGGAGCAGTCGCTGGAGGGCCATAGCCACCTGAGGAGTGGAAAGGGGAGGTCGTGGGTTTAGGGCAAGTAGGGTTTAGGTTCTATCGGGGGGTTTTGGGGTTTAGGACCTTGCATAGGGACGTTGCAATTTTTAACTTAGGCTGACGTTATTTACACCCTTTTTTTCTTGTGAAGTTGTTTGCACCCTACAACTTAGGATGGATTATTTACTTTATTTACACCCAGTTTATAAGTTAGTGTTGTGTTAATTGCACCCAAGAAGAATTATTTGCTTATTTGCCCTCAATTTCTAATTTAAGGTGGCTTTAATTGCACCCAAGAACACCCACATTTTTTCTTGGGTACCTCTGTTTGCGCCCACATTAGAGACACCTTGAAAACCATTGATTGCTTCGAATTAGATGATGGTGATCATGTTTCAGCCCAATCTCCCACACACTAGATCTTGAGATCATGGCGCACCAATCATGCGGATCAGTGCTTGATTCCATTTGTCAAAGATCCCCAAAAAATGGCCCTTGAATCATATGACACATCAAGCTCAAATGTGATTACCTAAATTTAGGCCATTTTATGGGGATCTGTGACACATGGAATAAAAAACTGACCATTTGATAGATGTACCATGATCTCAAGATCTATTGTGTAGAATATCAAGGTGAAACACGACCTTCGCCATCTGATCTAATGTCATCAATGGTCTTCACATGTCACATGTCCATAAAATATCAAGTCTCTTTAAAGTCGGTGCAAGGGCCAACTTTCCAAGTGCAAAGGCCCTTTTAAAATCTGTCAAGTAATGGCTCCCGGGAAAAAAGAAAAAAAAATAAATAATAAATAAATAAATAGGGGACTGGGGCGGGCGGGCGGTCGCCCGGGCAGCTTGGGCAGGCGCTCCAAATCCGATCCACCTGGGGGGACGCCCCGGCCTAAATCGGGGCGCCCGGGGGCCCGAACTGCCAGGCAACTTTAAGAACATTGATTGTTAGTCCCTCAAAATTTGAGCAGGAGGCAAAAGAGGAGAGCATTGTCAACGTTTTCGTTATTGTTGAGACCATGCCAGGGTCTCGTGTTAAATGTCCTTAAAAGGTTGAGTTGATTTAAAAGCGTTCAATGATGGTTTTCTTGAGGACTTACCCGATGAGCTCACACCCATGAGCATTATTCAACATGCCGTAGATTTGACTCACGGATCAACTTTACCAAACTTACCGCACTATCGAATGAAGCCTACTGAGCATGCAAAGTTTAAGTGGCAAATTGATGAGCTCCTTAGGAAAGGGTTCTATAGGAAATTTCTAAGCCCTTGTGTCGTCCCCCCAGTCCTCACACCTAAGAAGGATGGGTTTTGGATAATGTGTGGGCAGTCGTGCGATCAATAAGATCACAATCAAGTATCGATTCCAATACTGAGGCTAGACAATATGTTGGATCTGATGGCAGGTGCCACTATTTTTCAAAGATAGATCTTAAGAGTGGTTACCATTGAGTCTGCATTCGTCCAAGGGATGTATGGAAAACCATCTTTAAAACTAAGAATTGTTTGTGTGAGTGGTTAGTCATGTCTTTCGAATTTTTAAATGCCCCTAGCACTTTTATGAGGATCGTGAGGCAAGTTTTGAGGCCTTTCACAGGCAAGTTCCTCATGGTGTACTTTGATGATATTTTGATTTGAAGCCACAGTAAGGAACAATATCTAATCCACTTAAGGCAAGTCTATGTGATTCTCAGGGGAGAAAAGCTATACGCGAATCTTAAGAAGTGCACATCAATGACACCCAAGTTGTCTTCTTAAGATTTGTTGTACTTGCGAGTGGAATGACTGCGTATCCTGAGAAGGTTAGGTCTATTGTTGAGTGGCCCAAGCCTCAGAGCATTCATGACACCCATAGCTTCACAAGGATTGGCTATGTTCTATCGTTCGTTCATACGTGATTTTAGTTCTATCATGGCTCCTATCACGAATTGCATTAGGAAATGGGAATTTCGATGGACGAATGTCGCAGCTAAGGCATTCTAGGAGAACAAGTCAAAGACGACAAAAGCTTTTGTCATGTACCTACCAGACTTTTCCAAATTCTTTGAGGTTGCATGTGATGCGTCGGGTGATCTAAGCCACGAGGCCACCCGATTGTCTATTTCAATGAGTGCTAAAGAAATCTGTCGTAGTGCAAGCCTTAACATATTGGAGAGATTATCACCTACCGCAAGAATTTGTCTTGTTTTTTTTACCATGAGCCACTGAGATATCTTAGGCTCAAGAATAGGGCCGGGGTTGAGAGCAAACTTTCAGATGCATCGAGTCGTAGAGTCACAGTGTTGCACTCTGAGTGTTGAGGTCACCGGATTTTAGTGGTTGAAAGATGACCATCGTATGCCCTGATTTTGGGAAGTGGTATACCTCACTGGCGAGTGGTCAAGGAGCGCATACTCATGGATATGTCCTACGGGATGGGTTCCTGTTTAAGGGAAATCACCTTTGTATTCCCCGCACCTTCTTACGAGACTTTCTCGTATGAGAGCTTCATGCCAACGGGATTGTTGGTCATTTTGGTCATGACAAGACAATTGTTGTCATTGAAGATAGATTTTATTGGCCCAGTCTCATACGGGTTGCCAAAATCATTAGACATTGTCGTACTTGTCAACTAGAAAAACAGAGAAAACAAAATACGGGATTGTACACCTCATTGTCAGTGCCACACATTTTGTAGCAAGACCTTAGCATGGACTTCATGCTTAGACTTCCTAGGAGTGTTAGGAAGTATGATTCCATCTGTGGCATGAATCGATTCTCTAAAATGGTCCACTTCATTCCATATTCCAAAACCTCTAATGTAAGCCATATTGCCAAATTATTGTTTGAAGAGGTTGTTCATTTGCAGGGGTGTCTAAAACCATTGTGTCTGATAAGGATGTTAAATTTGTGAGTTATTTTTGGAAGACACTTTGGCACATGTTGAGGACTAGGTTGAAGTTTTCATCTGCTTGCCACCCATAAACTGATGGGCAGGCCGAGGTTGTCAATAGGAGTATGGGAAATTTGTTGAGGTGTCTCGTAGGTGATCATATTAGGAGTTGGGATTCAATGGTGCCTACAGCTGATTTTAAATATAATAATTATGTCAATGGAAGTTTAGGCATGGGTCCATTTGAAGTTATGCATCAATACAAGCGTAGGACACTAGTTGATCTCATTCTCATATCACCCTCACATAGGCCATCAGAGTCCACAGATGCGTTTATATATCACATTCATGAATTGCATGCCGAAATTAAGAAAAAAAATAATGTTGAGCAATGAGAGGTATAATTTTTTGTTGATTCTCACAGAAGGCTTAAAGAATTTAAGGTGATTATGTGATGGTTCAGATTAGGCTTGAGCGATTTCTGCAAGGGGTCGCAAAGAAGTTACAAGCCCACAATGTTGGACCCTATAAAATTCTGAAGCGCGTTGGTTCAAATGTGTATGTTCTTAATCTTCCTCTAGACATGTGTATTAGCAAGATCTTTAATGTTGAAGACCTTGTTCCATCCCTAGGGGTCTAGTAACTATTCCCCCCAATCCCTTCCTAGATCCTTCAGCCTCATCTGAACCCACTCCAAATCCCCAACCAATGCCACCACATGTGCATCGGAATATAGAGATTATTGAATGAATCTTGCAAGATCAAGTAGTCTCCGCTAAAACTAGAGATATCAAAAGCAAGGTTGTCAACTCGTGAATCGGATCGTAAATCGCTTTCCCTAGAAAATGAATCGAATCGTGAATCGAACCGTAAATCATAAGATTTAATCAAGTTTTTGAAACTATGAAAAAAATATTTTTAAAATAGGAAAATTAGAAAAGTGCAATACATATAAAAATTTCAATCATGTCCAACACATTTGAATCCCAAAATGGCCAAAAAGTGTATTAATTTTATCATTTGGCCTATCGTTGTTTATTTATGTAAATTCTCTTGTAATTTTGTATGTGTATAACATCTACATAGATAATATGTGTATGTACGAGTGCATGACACTATGATACAAGTGTATGACACTATGATAATATGTGTATGACAATGAAAGTTTCAAAAACCAAAAAAAAAAAATCATAGAGAATAATCATTCCTAACTAAAAATAGATAAGATGAAATAAAAGCTACTTTCGCAAATCTAAAAAGTCAACCAGTCGATGTTGGATTTAGTTAGAGATACTAAACCTTATAAAATAAGTATTCTCCCAATGAAACTAAAACAAACAAAATTAAATCTGAGTCTATTCAACGATTGTATTGATACTAAAACATAGTGTTTGCCTAAAACAACTCTAAAGAAGCTTTTCACAATCTAAAAAGATGTGTATTTAGCATAAAATAAGTTCGAATAGGGTTTCAAAATACACACTCAAATCGTATGATTCGATTTGAATCTTACAATTCAACGATTTAATTATGATTTGATCGACTTCAAGCAAATTACGAATTTACGATTCAAATACACGATTCAAATTGATTTAAGTATGATTTGATTTGAATCGTACGATTCAAATCGTGAATCATTCCGATTTGACAACCATGATCAAAACTATCTTGTGAAGTGGAATGGCAAGTTGGAGTTAGAAAGCACGTGGATTACCAAGGAGGAGCTCCAGAGATTGGATACGAATATGTTTAGATCGGTACAACAGTTTTGACTCATCATGGAGGACATCGGTCGTTACCAAGTGTATAGGAAGCGCAAGAAGAGATTTAAAGCACCTCAGCCTCCCCACACACTTTGAATAAGCAATTGAAGACCCATGTGCATGTGCGCGCGACACATGAACGTCCCCCTTGGGAAGACGAGCAGATGGGGAGCAAACAGAAGGCAAATTGAAGGAGAATTGATCGAGTAGTGAAAGGAACAAGAAGGCCGAAGCTGTCAACATCGGTCAACCTGCAATTCCGACTTTGTTTTCTCAAGAAAATAGAAGACTCGATTTCATGGACGATCGCATTGATTCGCAATGATCGTAGTGACTCTAGTAAAGGTCGGCCATAATTTAAATTTTGTGCATCGGAACTTTCTTTATTTTAGTTTTGTTTTGAGAATTTTAGGGTACTTTAGTCTTTTGGATAAGTTTAGTATTAGGATTTTCTTAACTATATAAATAGAGATATAAAAGATGACTACAATTAATGGCTGCTTGCTATCGAAATTTAAGAAGTTCTTGAGAGCCTTTTTTTTAAGAGTGGGTCTTCTTCCTCGTGGGCTTTGGTGCGAGCATAGATCAAAATTTCAAAAATCCGGGATGTATCGTCCAGGTCCTTTGGACAATATGTACCAGTGTATCGGCCGATACATTCAATGTATTGGCCTGGTACAATTTCTTCTTGTTTTTAATCCCAAAAAATACCCTAAAATTCTAGAAAATTATATTAATGGTTTTCTATTTTTTCAAAAAAATTAAAATTATTTAAGTCTTCTTTGAGGCATCTTTGGGAATGTTATCGCCTTAGAAGGATAAAACCTTTCAACTTAACATTGTATATGAATATAACATTAAAGTCGTCATAGTAGACTATTGATCGTAGCACATATTGTACATAAAAAAACTTACATTAAAGTCACATTGATTCCTTGGTGGTTCTTCGTCGCCGTCATCATCATCATCAGTGCGCCAGCTTTGCCTATAGTGTTGGTCATATTGATACCCATGATCATATGTCCCCCTTCAGCCTAAGGCATTAGCATAGGATATGGGTTAGTGTAATATGGAAATGACGATCCTCCAAAATTTTGACCAACGAAGCCTTCATGTTGGGGGTAGGTTGGTTGAGGGATTGGGTATGGGTTACAGGTTGTTGAATTTTTGGTGATTTGCAAACTAAATCCCCCAAAGGTAGATATAGTATAACTCATATCATCTTGTGGTGGTTGGTAAGATTCTAAAGCTCATCTTCCTTCAACCCCTCCACCTCTAAATGTAGGAGTATCAAACATTGTTAACGGTTCATCTCCCATTCAGCAATACCTCCACAAGAGGAACCAGCATCATCGCCTCCACCACTAGTGCCAACGTGGGTTTCATCGCCTCTACCACCCCTCCCCCCATCATCATCATTATTATCACTATCGGGTTGTGTTTCTTCATCAGGTTCAGAGGGGGATTTGTGATGAAATCTTTTTTTCCGTCTAAGTTGTTGAGAAGATTGGTCTTCCGCTATTCTTTCTGCATTGTCCAACCATGCAGTGCTCTCACTATCCAACACTGGAACTTCTCTCTCTTTATTCCACTGCTTCAAAGCATCATCTTCTGCGAATATATAATCCAACTAGATGAAGTAAAAAATTCAATATATGTAGGGTAGAATATGATAAATTAATTAGAATATGCCTCCTCAATTAGATCAAATAAAAAATATATGAATTAAGAAACTAAATAATTGTTTACCATGGTTGATTCTCTCCATATTTCTGACCTTTAACTGCACATTATAATGGCAATAGACTAACTTTTCCAATCGGCGCATAGTTAGCCTATTTCTGGTCTTCGTGTGAATAAGATAATGTACTCCAATTCCACTCATAGCTGGATGAGGAACATGTTTGAGATAAAACTCGCATGGCAATCCGCCTTAGTATTAGTCCATCATGTCCGGAACATTTCAATCTACAAAGAAAGAATACGATAACCAACATATCAATCTACGAATAGAGCATATTCATCTACAAATTAGAAATAATATTATGACTACTTAAATCTCTTATGGCATGACCTTGGTTCGCCAACTCCAGCTCCATCCGTTGGATGACATTGAGCAAACAATTGTAAAGAACAGTGTTAAGAGAAAAAGAGAGAGTCAGATAGCACAGCAGGCACACCAACAACCCCCTCATCCTGGACCAGTACCACACCCGGCTACACATAAAAGTGTGCCACCTACACCCCAACATGTGCCTAGGAGTCAAGATGATATGCTCCGCGAACTCCTACTACAGAGCCGTGAGATAAGACTACATCAGCAGTTTCAAGAGGCAGTCAACATAGATTTGATGCACCACGCCTACCCGCAGACTTACCAGGAGCGCTATGCGGTGATGCGGGATACGATATTTGGTGCTTCCAGCTGAGCCGCGGCTCCCGACACTGAGGATGATGATGATGCCAACGCCGAGGATGATGAGGCTACTGATGAGGACGATGAGGAGGAGGCAGAGGATGAGTCCGGTTCTGAGGAGGACTCCAGAGAGGAGTATGATGAGGGTGATGATGATTAGAGATAGCTGTTGTGGGCGACCATGGAGGTCATTTTGAGAAATTTTCAATTTTTGAAATATAATGGGAAAAATCAATTGTAATTCTGATGTCTCACTTTTAAACTATGGTGGCATGGCTGTCACGAGGGGATTTGTTTACATTTTGATGTCAATGTTTTTGTTGTAAATATGTCATGTGAATGGCTTAACGTCAATGTGAATGTTTACTTGCTTGTGAATGGATTACTCAGTATATTACTGGGTTTGTATTTCAGTTTAATGTGCTTGGATGACAAAAAAATTTATGACAGGTTAGTTTAATGTGCATGGAATATTAGTTGACATGGTGGAAATTTAGATTTGTTGTGTGGCGTGTGGCGTGTGGCTACCGCAATTGGTCCTTCTATGCAGGATGTGTTCAATTATGAGTTTCCATGTGTGTGAACATGCATGGACACTGATGGCTGCATCTGGTTGACAGATGTCAATATATGTGTGTGGTGTATTATGTTTGAATTTTCATTATACGCGTGTGGGTGCCACAGAAATGTGTTTTGTAATTTATGTAATTGTAGGTACATCTCATTGATGTTTGTGAGGTTGTGAGTGTTGCTGTGTGACAGCCCAAATTTCGGCGCCCCGAAACCTGTGCCGTCGGTGGACTGGCGCTAAGGCCGAGCCCGTAATTGTATCACATTGCGTCTCACAAAGTTGCACAGCGGAATACTAAGCGGAACCATACTGACGAAACTTACATCAAAAGACATATTTCAATCATTTATAACCCAAAAGACGGTTCTAATCCCCTAGAGATGGAAGAGAACCGTTTGGAACCACCGGTAAGGACCCATCCTTACCGAAACATGGTTCCTCCAAAAGAATATCCAAAAAAAAAAGTAATTACAGAGTATATTTTTACAACTTGAAAAGCTCTCAAAACATGGATCTAAGGTCTAAGGCCGGACCTACTCCGGTTGGGCACAAAGGAAGCAATTCTCTGGATTCGGCTCCTCTAGATCCTCGCTTGGGTCAAAGTCAGGATCCACGCCCTCGGGTAACTCAGCCCCAACTCCTTCTCCGAACTCAAATATTAGTGAAGGAATGAGCTTCATCCAAGCTCAGCAGGGTAAAACTTATAGCATGCTTATCGAACATCAAATACGTATATCATGGCATGACAAAACGAAACGAAACGAAATATATCCAAAGTGATCTCATAGTTTTACACACACATACATATGAATTTATGTTCATGCACACATATCATCTGATGAAAAGAAAAACTTAAAGTGCTTTACTTAAAGTAATAGAATGAGGAACTATAGCCTCAAGCCCCCGATGGAATACCCACCATCGTCACTCACATGAGTCATATTCACACATATTCAAGGTCCCATAGAGTTGGACACTTGCCGGACGAAGTACCGTTAAACGGTAGGGATCACATATCACACAAAGCATACGAACGTATCACACATACATACGAACGTATCACACAAAGGGTGTACGGATTGGCCGCCGTACCGGTCACGGATATCCTGCCGCGTCAGTCACGGTTATACCGCCGCGTATTCACATAACCTCAAATCGTAAGTGCGTATATATAGCTTATCGCCGTGTGTTTGTGATAACTATACATTAGATGAAAACTACTTTGAAACCAAAACTCACACATGCTCATATCACAACGCCTCAAATCTCATATCTTGCACATGACGCCATATCGAACATATCATAACGGAGGTCACATACTCAAGCATATACGGAAACATATGTCAAGACTTATGGAATTCATATATCAAAACATAACGAAAGCACGGTCAAAGCATATCCGAAAATCATATGTCGAAGCAAATACGGAAGTCATATCGAACAAGAGACATATCATGACACAGCATACATATCGTCAAAACAATGCACATGTTAGATGGTTTTCCCTACCTCACAAAGTAATTCCTTGCATGCTCATCCTTCACGAAGGTTGGTTCGTTCCACACACGTAACCTCACCTAAACAAGGCACACTCATTCATTAGAATGATGTACAACCCACTGTGGAAAGTCCCCATAGGTTTCCACACCAAAACGAATCAACCGTAAAAAAAAGATTTCGATCGTCGAATCCGAATTGACGACTAATTGCGTTTTCGAACGGCCGAAAAATGAATTCGACTGGTCGAAATAAATTTCGACCGGTCGAATTCTACAAGGCAATTTTGCATTTAAAGTTCGATCGGTCGAATTCAATTTCGAACGGTCGAATTTCTCAAAGTCTAAAATCACCTTTCTGTTTATATAGAGTTCGAGCGGTCGAAACTAAATTGAATTAATTTCACTTAAGTCCGAAAAGCCCCTTTTTGTGGCTATTTCGATCGGTCGAAATGAATTTCGACCGGTCGAAATTGCCTGTTTTCTTCAGAATGAGGGTTTCTCACTCTGGGTTCAACCCACTTCGAAAACTCAACTTCTTCTCATCATTTCAACCCAGATTCTACTACTTTTAGCTTGTTGAAAGCCATCTATAACAGGTATTGAAGTTCCTTACCTAGGTTTGAGCGAGATCTCCTCCTCTAGTTCAAGAACAGCTAGGGTTCCATGGAGTTGCTGCAGCTTGGTGGATCCTTGCTTGATTAGCTGTTCTTCCCCTTGACAGCGGATCGATCTCGGCAGCTCACTCGTAGCATTGAATAACCCTAGGTTTGTCTCTCTCTCTTCTTAACTCTCTTCCCTTTTGCAGTAAATAGAAATAAATGCCTTAGGTTTCTATTTATACTACTTTCTCTCTTGACTGGGTGTGAAACAGATACACCACAGTCCAGTGTACATGAGCATCAAGCTCTTACACCGGGTCTAGTTGTCATCGATCAAGTTCATTGAATTTGATCTATAGACATTACAACATTGTAAGGAGGCATCCTCGGCTCATGACCCATCGGCACAAGTACCGAAGTGTACGGATCAAGGCTATGCAAAGTCGGGATGTTACATCCTCCCCTCGTTAGGAATTTTCGTCTAAAATGTTCCTAACGAGCAAAGACTGCGTTCAAGAGTAGCTTCGTTTGGCACCATGCATGGCTAAACAATTCCTATTGTTACCAGTAAGCTCATGCATTGAAAAGAAAAACAGTCTCCACACAGCCAATAGTTTAGACGTGTGAAGAAAAGCATTAAACATGAACAAAACACCCTATTCATAAGCATAAAAAGGAAATTGGTCCACATAACAAAGATGGCAAGTCATGCCACAATAGTCTAATCATCAACAAAAATCAAAAGTGGCAGCCATGCCACAATAGTTTAAAAGATTCATACACTTAATTCCCAACGTAAAGAAAGAAAGAAAGGAAATTCACATCTCCCCTCTAAGCCCGTGGAGGGTCATCTCCAACAATGCATCCACGGCGCATCCTCGGCTCGGGCCACGCCTGCCTCCTCGCACATCGCCTCCCTGCTCCTCCTGGCATCGGCCTCCTCCTCTCCTAGTGGCACTCCTCGTCCTCCTCGTAGATCGGAGCCTCAGAGACTTGGCACGCGCCGCGATCCTCTCTGATATAATCCGTGGGATACATGGCTGCAGCGCATCTCCGAGGAGTAGCTCAAGAAATCAAGCTACTGGTTGACTCGGCGACATTACTCTCTTGAATGAGAGCAGCCAAGTCCTCAAGGCGTCTTGGCGCGCTTGGTGAGCATGAGGCGCCTGCATATGGATAGGGATCTCCGGCATAGGCACCTCCCTGAGGTGTGGAATAAACTCTGTGGTGCTCGGGGATAGGAGCCTCATCGATCGGCTCGTCATGAACGGGTGCGGTGCCTCGTGAACGTACATCTTGAGGTTGTGGAGGCACCGTGGTACTTGAGGGCGCCGGTGGGAGGTGTGGCTTGAGACTGCAGCGCCCTCTTCCAATGTTTGAATGTGTATAGAAGGACGTTGTTGGAAGACTTTGGTTCCTTGGGAGATACTTTGTGGACCGAGGTTGCGAAAATTCATCAAACATGGCTGAGATGAAGGAGGCATAGGGATATGCTCCTCACCGCCTCAACGCTTCGGTAGCGCTCTTTCTTCCATGTTTGATTCCCTCAAAGACTACCATCACGATCGAACCATTTGCCCTCGAAAGCGGCAAAAAGTGCATTCATCAAAATGCCTAACCTTTGGGTCTTATGGCGGATTGGGTATAAATTACACTTGAAAATTGTATCTAGGAACCACATATGATTGGGCAGATCGGAACGGTTGATGGCTCGCCCCTTTGCGGTTCGTCCATTGGTCATCTTCTCGGCTATGAACGTATGGGTGAGGTTAGGCGGGTTAGGTGGTAGCAAGTCTACGCCATCCCCATACGTATCAAAGCATTCCAACGCCGCACAGCCCATGGCATGGGTGAAAGTGTAGGTTTTTCCATCGACCTTGGTAGAAATGGTGTTAGCGTCGGAGTTGACAATCATGTTCTGGTAAAACAAGCGCACAAGGCGCGGATAATAGTATTGGTGAATGGGTTTCAAGAGGTTATCGAGCCCGCACTTGTTCAAATAGTTGATCGTCCAAGCATTGATGCCCGGTTCCTCACACGTCGCATACAGAGCGGGATCGATGGTAAATTCATACGCAAAATCCTTTCCGCTCCACCACTCGTTGGGCGTGTCTTTTAGGGACGTTTGCGGTGCACTGGATTGCCCCGTAGGTGGAATGGTTGGAGGGATTTGGGTCGGTGGTGGTTGAGGTGTCGTTCGCGGTGGAATTGACGTAGGCGAAGGGCCCGTAGCGACTTTGGGTCGCTTCGACGTAGGAGTTTTGGATCTGTGTTCCTTCCTCTTAGGAGCCATTTCCCAAAATCTAGGGTTTTTTTTTTTTTTGAAGAAAACTAGGGGTTCTAGGGATTTTAGGGAATTTCTTAGGGCGAAAACACAATTTGAACTTCAAAAATCACAAGCTTACCGATTTGTGATGGCTAGATCGCGATTCCCAACGCGATTCGGTGTTTTATAGGCCTTGGAACCTCAAAAGTGGTTGAAAAACCGACAAGGAACCGTCCCCGGGCGAAAAGAATTCGAATGGGCAAGAAAAGCGATTTGCCTGGTATTTATATACCTAGCCAAATTCGATCGGTCGAAATATTTCACCAAAATTCACTTAAAAGGTAATCGAACGATTTCGATCGGTCAAAAAGTTCGACCATTGAAATTCAAAATGAATTTTGTTTGTCCTGTAAATTCGATCGGTCGAAAAATTTTTCGACCGGTCGAATTCACCTAGGCTAAAACAGCCTTTCTGCCTTCCACTGCCCATATAATTCGATCGGTCGAATTGTATAATTCGACCGGTCGAAAATAAATTCGATCGGTCGAAAATGAATTCGACCTAATAATTACGTAAAAAAACTGCTTCTCTGTTTTCTCATACAGATCAAAATTCTCACCCTCTTACCTTCAAATTCAGTCTTTATAACCACAATCTTCCAGTTCATATACATGAATTTGACACTTTACAATTACAATCACTTTCTCGGCTCTCAACCCCTCCTTTCAGCTTTCAATCCGTAAATAACGCGGGATATTGAGCTCGAATTTCGGCTTCACGTTCCCACGTCGCCTCTTCCCTTGAGTGATTCTTCCATTGTACTAACACTAGAGGAATTCGTCTCGAACGCAACACTTGCTCGATTCGTCCAAAATCGTCAGAGGTTCTTCAATGACCGCCAAGTCTGTGTAGACCTCAACTGGCGGTGGGTGGAGGATATGGGTCGGATCTCGCACGTACTTCCTCAACATAGATACATGGAATACGTCGTGCACGCGATCCAGTTGCGGGGGTAATGCGACCCGATATGCAACCGCCAACTCTCCCAATATTTCAAACGGTCCAACGAGTGAGGACTCAACTTCCTCGCTTTCCAAAGCGCATCACTCCTTTCATTGGAGATATCTTGATGAACACATGGTCTCCTACTTGGAATTCTACGCCAGACGCTTGGTGTCGGTATTAACTCTTTCGACGGCTCAGTGCGATTCGATTCTCTCTCGGATGATCTCGCACAATTTCAGCATTTCTCTTAATCGCTCGGTCCCAAAACAAACTTATCACGGTTTCCTCCCGCTTGATCGGAGACTGCATCTCCGTCATATAAGGCTTCATATGGAGCCATCCCAATGCTCCGTTGCTGAAAATTGGGCGGATGTTGATCCCATGATCCTTGGAAATCGATCATGCATGCTCGCAACATGTCTTCAATAATTTGGTTGACCCTCTCTCGTCTGGGATCACATTCAATCTCGTGCCCATACCTTCTTGGAATCTTTGCCAGAATATAGAAGTGTACAAGGGATCACGGTCTGACACAATGCTCGTAGGAATGCCGAGTAGTCGGACAATCTCTTTCATATACAACTCAGCCAATTTGCTTGCGATTATGTAGTGTTATAGGGCAAAAGTGTGCCGACTTTGGTCGATCCACTATTACCCATATGGCATTATGGCGTCTCAACGTCCCCAGCAATCCCACAATGAAATGCATCGATATGGACAACCACTTCCATTCCGTGTAGAGGTTGTAGAAGACCCGCTGGGTGTCGATGATCTACTTTCACTTGTTGACACACCAGGCACTTTGAAACATATTCTGCAATATCCTTCTTCAATCCCCTCCACCAATAACACTTCTTCAAATCATGGTACATTTTTGTACCACCCGGATGAATGGCATATTTAGACTTATGTGCCTCATCCAAAGATAGTCCGCTCGACTCATCATCGGACGGTATACACAACCTTCCGCGAAATAGCAATGACCCATCTTCTTTAATAGTGAAATCTCCGTTTTCAGCTGCCTTTTGTCGAAGCTTCACGAGTTCTTCATCTTTCGTCTGAAGTTCACATATGTGGTCAAGAATAGTCGGCCTGATCGTAAGACTTGCCAATAGCACACCGGTATCCTTAACCGCAATATTATTATCATAGAGCGAAAGGTCCTTAAACAACTTCCATCTGTGAAGTCCCGAAATGAGGCTAGCTAACTGAGATGTATGCTTTCGGCTCAATGCGTCTGCCACGACATTAGCTTTACCCGGATGATATTGGATTGTGCAATCGTAGTCTTTAAGAAATTCAATCCACCGTCGTTGCCTCATGTTCAAATCTTTCTGTGTGAACAAATACTTGAGGCTTTTATGGTGTAAAGATCTCAAAGACTTCACCATACAGGTAGTGCCGCCAAATTTTGAGCGCAAACACAACCGCGGCTAACTCTAAGTCATGTGGATAGTTTCTTTCATGCTCTTTCAACTGTCTTGAGCCGTAGGCAACAACCTTGCTGTGTTGGTTCAACACGCAACCCAAACCTCCATAAGATGCATCACTATATACAGCAAAACCTCCACTACCTGACGGAATAGTCAACACCGAGCGAAGTAAGCCGTCTCTTAAGTTCTTGGAAGCTCTCCTCACATTCGTTAGTCCACTCAAATTTGGTATTCTTTCTTGTCAATCGTGTAAGTGGTCCCAAATCTTGGAGAATCCTTCCACAAAGCGTCAGAGTATCCGCTAAGCCAAGAAAACTACGGATTTCATCCACGGTCTTGGGTTGTTCCCAATCCAACACCGCTTCAACTTTAGTGGGTCAACGGTCACACCTTCGATACTATGTGACCAAGGAAACTCACTTGTTCCAACCAAAACTCACATTTCGAAGTTTGGCATACAACTTGTGCTCACGAAGGGTTTGCAAGGCAATGCGCAGATGATGTTCGTGTTCTTCTTTAGTCTTTGAATAAATGAGGATATCATCTACAAACACCACTACGCGTGTCGAGATATTGTTTGAACACTGATTCATAAGGTCCATAAATGATGTCAAGATTCGCTGCTTCGTCAAAAAGGCATCACTAAGAACTCGTAATGTCCATATCTCGTTCTGAATGCCGTCTTTTGTACGTCTTCGGCCTTCACCCTCAACTGATGGTATCCGGATCTCAAGTCGATCTTTGAAAAATATTTTGCCCCTTGCAACTGATCAAATAGATCGTCGATCCTCGGCAACGGATACTTGTTCTTGATCGTGAGCTTGTTCAACTGACGATAGTCGATGCAAAGTCTCATCGAATTCGCCCTTCTTTTTAACAAATGTAACCGGTGCTCCCTAAGGAGACACACTCTATCGGATAAAACCCTTATCCAACAGCTTCTTGCAATCGCTCCTTCAACTCTTTCAATTCAGGGAGCCATTCTCAGACGGAGCCTTGACACCGTTCACTCGAGCCAAGTCAATCGCGAAAGTCGATCTCCTACGTGGCAATCCCGTAACTCGTCGAAATACGCCTTCGAACTCGAGCAATAGGGATCTCATTCACAACATTTTTCATCTCCTTCTTCTCTTGCAGAAATGCGAGATATCCATCGCATCCATTCTTCATCATTCTTTCGGCTCGTACCGCGGAGATGATCGGTGCTACTTTTCCCTTCTCTCCGACAAAACGAAATGACTTCTGCTTTGGAGGACGGAAAGTAACCACCTTCCGTAGGCAATCGACGCTTGCGTGATAAGCGGATAGCCAATTCATGCCCAAAAGCACATCAAGTCCTCGCATCTTCAAGAAATGAGGTCGGTGACCGTGTCTCGGTCCTCCACTTGCACAGTGACCGCTCGGCAACACGTGTCTGCAGTCACGGCGCTACCCGTAGGAATGGTCACGTCAAGTGTGAACTCCAAATCCTCTGGTATGATCTTTAACTTCCTTGTAAATTCAGGAGTTATGTACGAGTGAGTAGACCCTGGGTCTATTAGAACTCGTGCATCACAACGATCACCGTCGTTCTCACGATAAACTTGCAGCGTACCTATACGGCACATACATGACTACATTCAGACATACACGCATGCTATGTACACTCATATGCTAGTATGCACCTATATCTTTCTACAATGTACTTTCTTCTTTAAGAAAATAATAATTGAATTTAATCATAATGAAGTGCAATTGTACCTTGGATCACGTCTGTGCTCACGCGAGCGTCCTCAGCAGAGATAGCAAAAGCACGGCCCCTGACAACAGTCATACCGATCGCGCCACCGACGTCAGAGTGGCCAAACGAGCCCTCTTTTCTCATGTCCGCACTCCCGAATCATGTGGCCAACCTTTCCACATTTGAAGCATCCACCGGTATCTCTTCTGCACTCCGAGGTCTTGTGTGACTTTCCGCATCGAGCACACTTCATCTGTAAGCTGGAAGGTGCGGCTCGAGAAGGTCCTTGAGTAACTGATGCCCCAGACATTTGAGTCTGAGCAGGGCCCTCTCTTCTAAATGGTCTCATCGGGGCAGATGTGTTAGACCTTCGGAAATTTGAATATGCTGGCCTAGACACTTGAGCAGGCGCAGACATCCTCGGCTTTTTATTCCCCGAGTAGTCATACTCGCTTGCTCCTCCCGACGTTGGCTTCCCTTTCCAATCTTTTCTTTTATTTATATCCCTTTCTGCCACTATCGCCTTCCCCATCACCTCTGCGTAAGTCTCAAGCTCAAAGATAGATACCCTTTCTTGAATCTTTGGGTCGTAGGCCTTCTTCAAACCTTCCGCCTTCATTTCTTCCGTCATAACTAACTCGGTGCAAACCTTGACAACCTTACAAACTCATTACCGTCACTCCTTGGACTAGGTTAGCAAAGTCCTTCTTCAACTGATTCCGGACTTGCTTTGGAAAGTACTCCTTGTTAAACGCCGACTCAAACTGATTCCAGGTCCATGGTGTGTGTGGACCCTCGACCTCTCTTTTTCTCAAAACTGACCTCCACCATGCATCAGCATCTCCTTCCAACTGAAAAGATGCCCACCCCACCTTCTCATGTTGGCTCGCAACCTTTCAAGTAATTTCTCTATTTGTTTGATCCACTTCTCCGCCTCAAGCGGATCCGTCTCGCCGTGGAAACAGGAGGTCTCAATCTCCTAAAATCCACAAATGATGAAGGTAGTAGTGCAGGTGGTGGCGGTGGTGGTGGCTGATGCTGCTGATTGTTATTTGCAGCAAGCAACGCCGTCTGCTGCTCTAGGGCGCTTGCTATCGACTCCATCACCTTAGTGAGTTTATCTGAAGGCTCTTCTCTACTTCTCTCTTCTGTGACTGGAAGTGGTCTAGATCCCCTCCCGGATCCTGATGGGATATCTTCATTACAAGATTTCGCCGTCGTATGCGTCTACCTCTTGGTCGACCCTTCCACGGTGTTCCATTTAATTTACAATGAAACAAGAGTCTCATTAATAGAAGGTCCCTTACACGACAACTTCTCAAACTAAAAAGGTCAAGACTTGTCGAACGCTTCTAAAGCCATGCTCTGATACCAACTGTGACAGCCCAAATTTCGGCGCCCCGAAACCCGTGCCGTCGGTGGACTGGCGCTAAGGCCGAGCCCGTAATTGTATCACATTGCGTCTCACAAAGTTGCACAATGAATACTAAGCGGAACCATCTTGTGAAACTTACATCAAAAGACATATTACTACCATTTATAACCCAAAAGACGGTTCAAATCTCCAAGAGATGGAAAAGAACCGATTGGAACCACCGGTAAGGACCCAACCTTACCGAAACATGGTTCCTCCAAAAGAATATCCAAAAAAAAATGTAATTACGAGTATATTTTACAACTTGAAAAGCTCTCAAAACATGGATCTAAGGTCTAAGGCCGGACCTACTCGGTTGGGCACAAAGGAAGCAATTCTGGATTCGCTCCTCTAGATCCTCGCTTGGGTCAAAGTCGATCCACGCCTCGGTAACTCAGCCCCAACTCCTTCTCCCGAACCTGAAATATTAGTGAAGGAATGAGCTTCATCCAAGCTCGGCGGTAAAACTTATAGCATGCTTATCGAACATCAAATATATCATGGCATGACAAAACGAAACGAAATATATCAAAGTGATCTCATAGTTTTACACACACATACATATGAATTTATGTTCATGCACACATATCATCGATGAAAAGAAAAACTTAAAGTGCTTTACTTAAAGTAATAGAATGAGGAACTATAGCCTCAAGCCCCGATGGAATACCCACCATCGTCACTCACATGAGTCATATTCACACATATTCAAGGTCCCATAGAGTTGGACACTTGCGGACGGACCGTTAAATGTAGGGATCACATATCACACAAAGCATACGAACGTATCACACATACATCTGACGTATCACACAAAGGTGTACGGATTGGCCGCCGTCAGTCACGGATATCTGCCGCGTCGATCACGGTTATACCGTAACCTCAAATCGTAGTGCGTACATATAGCTTATCGCCGTGTGTTTGTGATAACTATACATTAGATGAAAACTACTTTGAAACCAAAACTCACACATGCTCATATCACAACGCCTCGAAATCTCATATCTTGCACATGACGTCATATCGAACATATCATAACGGAGGTCACATACTCGAAGCATATACGGAAACATATGTCAAGACTTATGCGGAATTCATATATCAAAACATAACGAAAGCACGGTCAAAGCATATCCGAAAATCATATGTCGAAGCAAATACGGAAGTCATATCGAACAAGAGACATATCATGACACAGCATACATATCGTCAAAACAATGCACATGTTAGATGGTTTTCCCTACCTCACAAAGTAATTCCTTGCATGCTCATCCTTCACGAAGGTTGGTTAGTTCCACACCGTAACCTCACCTAAACAAGGCACACTCATTCATTAGAATGATGTACAACCTTGTGGAAAGTCCCCAGGTTTCCACGGTCAAAGCGAATCAACCCGGAAAAAGCGAGTTTGATCGGTCGAATCCAAATTGAACGACTAAGGCTGCGTTTTCGAGCGGCGAAAATAATTGACCGTCGAAATATGTTTCGACCGGTCGAATTCTACAAGGCAATTTTGCATTTAAAGTTCGATCGGTCGAATTCAATTTCGAACGGTCGAATTTCTCAAAGTCTAAAATCACCTTTCTGTTTATATAGAGTTCGAGCGGTCGAAACTAAATTCGACCGGTCGAATTTCACTTAAGTCCGAAAAGCCCCTTTTTGTGGCTATTTCGATCGGTCGAAATGAATTTCGACCGGTCGAAATTGCGCTTTTCTTCGAATGAGGGTTTCACTGGGTTCAACCCACTTCGAAAACTCAACTTCTTCTCATCATTTCAACCCAGATTCTACTACTTTTAGCTTGTTGAAAGCCATCTATAACAGGTATTGAAGTTCCTTACCTAGGTTTGAGCGAGATCTCCTCCTCTAGTTCAAGAACAGCTAGGGTTCCATGGAGTTGCTGCAGCTTGGTGGATCCTTGCTTGATTAGCTGTTCTTCCCCTTGACAGCGGATCGATCTCGGCAGCTCACTCGTAGCATTGAATAACCCTAGGTTTGTCTCTCTCTCTTCTTAACTCTCTTCCCTTTTGCAGTAAATAGAAATAAATGCCTTAGGTTTCTATTTATACTACTTTCTCTCTTGACTGGGTGTGAAACAGATACACCACAGTCCAGTGTACATGAGCATCAAGCTCTTACACCGGGTCTAGTTGTCATCGATCAAGTTCATTGAATTTGATCTATAGACATTACAACATTGTAAGGAGGCATCCTCGGCTCATGACCCATCGGCACAAGTACCGAAGTGTACGGATCAAGGCTATGCAAAGTCGGGATGTTACATGCTGCCACTAATGTGTATACGTTCCAGTCTCATGTGTGTGAATTGGTTAGAAAAACTTAGGACAATTTTCGAGGACGAAAATTTTATAAGGTGGGGTGAATGTAATAACCCCAAATTTAGTAAACCGTGTAAGTCAGGTGAGGTGTGTGTATAAATGTGGTGTGTGTGGTTCACAAGGGAACCATGCAATTTAACACACTTTGGTGTGTAGGTGTCTCACACTAAGAGGGAGTTACTGGATAAGTGTAACACATAACTCATGTGTTTGTGTTTTGCATGATAGCAAAGGCAATTGCTAAGATAGGGAGGGGTCTCACACGTGAGATCCATTTGTTGGGTTTTGAGATTTTAAGTTAGAGAGAAAGAAAGGAAGAGAGGGTTTGAAGAGAAGAGAAAGGGGCTTCTCTTGAATCCATGTGTTAGATTCACTTGATCGTAGTGAGATTAGGTGCGAAGTGTATGTGTGTGTGAAGGGTGGAAGAGATTACGTATCGTGAACGAGGAGCTCGGTGATATCGGAGTGGGTTTTGGAAACCCCTTTCGTTGCAACAAGGAAGACGATCCAATACGAGCAAACCGTCGAGTTAAAGGTGAGAAATTGATGCTCAATGTGTGTAAACTTTGTTTATAAATGTTTAGTAGGATGTGAAAGGATATGGAAGAAATATGAAGAAGATCGAGTTGAGGAAAAACTCGGATCTGAAACATCTCTGGTTCTCGCGCACCCGAGCTCCAGATCTCACTCACGCGAGAAACCTTCTGAAGGTAAAAGTAAACCCGTGAGGCTCCGAGACTCGCTCGCGCGAGGACTTAAGTGAAGTGAGGCTCACTCGGGTGAGGCCTCGCGTGACCATCAACAACAGACCAAATTCTAGTCAGTCGCGCGAGGAATGTTGTGTTTTGGGCTCTCACACCCGAGCTCCAAGGCTCGCTTACTCGAGAAACAGAGTTAGTTTGACTTTGCTTCTTTTGTCTGAATTCTTTAGAAACGTGTATCGTAGGTTCCTTTAAGCATTCATTAAGGGATATTTGGACATTTTGAATGTAGGATTAGCGTGTTGATCCTACTTGTAGATTCTCAAGAGAGCTATGTATGGAATGATTTGAGCATGACTTGAGGTAGGGGAATTCAATACCATCACTTCCTATATGATTGTATAGATGAATTGTGAATGAGATAAGCATGTGCGTGCGTGCGTGCGTGTGTGAATGAGATAAGAAATGTTTTAAGTATGGTAAGTGTGACAAGTAATTATGTACTTGAATGTGATAAGTAAACGTGAACCATGTGATAAGTAAGTGTGTATGTGAACATAATGAGCAAGCATGTGGAACCCCAAACCTAATTATAATTAATCGCACTGATTCAATTACATGGTGAATTACTATAAGTTAGTTTGCACTATGATTTAAGGTTTCCTTGAAATGAATCCCCATTGTGGTTACAAATTGTGGACCGGCTAAAGGCCATCGTGATACAAGTAGCTCAGGGGGTTGTCACAGTGGCTCAAGTGACCCTGTTAACTAAGCTCAGGGTCTTGACGTAGTGGCTCAAGTGACCATGTTAACTAAGCTCAGGGGCTTGGCAGAGTATAAATTGTTCATTGAACGACGGTGGTTCGGGGATTTCCATCGGTATTACTTGGGCTCCTAATGTTATACATGCTTGGAAGGTTATTTAAGTTAAGCTTTTAAGTCAAATTCGAAATATGTAAATCATAAGAAAAGGAGTTAAACAAGAACTTGAGAAACGAGTATATGTTTGTGCACTTCAATTCAGTTATTTCAATGCATATATCTAAAAGATTCAGCCTTGCGATATGTGCTTTAAATTTCAGTCATATGATCTATGCTTTATGATATGCTATGCATGCTAGTGATATTCCTCTATTGAGCTTCGATGTTAGCTCACCCTTCGACTATACGTCATAGGTACAGATACAGAGTTAAGCCCTAAGGATTCTGGCCATGAGGAAGATTCCGACTATATACCAGAGGAGTCGGATCTTCCGCCAGAGGACAACTTCCCTTAGGGGATAGTTTGATATATTTTGTGAGATCTTTGTACAAGGCTTGGTATGTCCAGCCTTTTTATTTTGTTAGAACAATGAATTATGGATGTGTATATGGGTATTTGAACCACCGTTTGGCTGATGATTGTTGATCATCGGTGGTTAGTTTCGGTTGAATTATGGATGAGTCGCCCTCCCAAGGCTCTTGATAATCAACATCCACCAGGTCAACATACTCCACACCAATCGATTCAGAGAAACCAACGTCCGCTCCATCAAGATAGTCACTTACAGCTGTTAGATTTTCGTGGGATGAGCTTACTCAGTCACGTAAACTCAGTGGGGTACACCACCAACCCACCCCATACTACTCAGGTGCATTATGGGTGCATCACGTGAGTGATAAATATAACATCTCATAGAAATCAGAAGAGAATAACATAATCAAGTGCATATCGTAATCTCATATCATAATCATGAATGCAGGATCATGATCTAGACACTCATATCCTAACGTACCGTACCATATCTCATATCATATCGTATCTTCATACATTATTCTAGCACATACGTCTGTACATTGCATGAGCGTAACTAACATACTCATAAAATCATAAACGACCTGTGTCAGAGTCACTGCTCGAGCTACCATATGAGGGCCACTATAGTATCATACCACCATATCATAACGCCCTCCATATCATACTCTTCATCCCATCATAGGGGAGTATGATATTGTACTATAATAGTCTAGTATTATAGTATAACGTGTATATATATATATAGAGAGAGAGATATTACTAGTAGCTTTTATAACCTATTATATATATTATATTACTCTGTTTGTAGCTCATATGTTATATGATAATAAAATACAAAATTTCCCTGTTATACGATGTGGGCTTATTTAACGCAAATTCAGGTGTGTATTAGATATGATACAAAAGCCGGCGTACTTGGGTATGGCAAAGCAGACTCGATGAGTTTAGTAGCGTGAATTTCAACGATCAAATATAATAGTCGGTCCATCGAATGATGAGATTTTTGAATAGTTAGGGTTTCAAAATAAACCCCAAAATATATAAAAAAATAATTAAAATAACAATAAAGCGAGGATTAATTATTATTTAAATCCTAAAAACAATTTTATATGAAAATAAAACTAGGGTTCGTTTAATAACCCGTCGATACGTAATCGAGCATATTCTACGCGGCAGGATCCGAGAAGTACGAGATGGATTGACGGGTACCTACCTCTTGAAGCGTGATGACAAATCAACGGTAATTAAACTTGAGAAGATCGGCGTCCAATCGCAACGGCCCGTCCACAATCTTGACGGCGAAACAATCACAGTGTTCTTTGGGGAAGAACACAGAAGGATTCAAGGGAGATATTAAGGTGTTTTGCATAAAGGTGGCTAGAGAAAAAGATGTTTGATGGCTAAGGTTTTAAAGAAAAGAATCGGGAGCAGAGACCGTTAAGGTTTCTTTTAAGAAGAATTCTCGAAGTTATGATTTTAGGGTTCTCCGTAGCATCTTATTTATAATATATGGAAAGTAATTCGATGTTAAGCTGTCACACCAAAGAAGGGTGTATAAGCTTTTACTTCAAGGTTCAAAATAGAGGTTTAAAACCTTCGTACCAAGATTCGATCCTTAGACTTTTTGTTTATAACATAAGCCTTTAACCAGTGGGCCACCACATTACTTGTGTCAAATACAGGCAGAAATAAATATATGAGTTTTGAGAATCCAAGCATCCATTCTCAAGGGTAGGTTCCAGTGTGGAGCACTACCACCAAGGATGGTGCAAAGCACATCTAACACTACAAGATTAATTTAGAAAAATCAGGGTCGTTATATTTTCTCCCACTAATAATATTTTCGTCCTCGAAAATTGTGTACCTGTTGTGAAGAGTTCCGAGTATTTCTCCAAGGTCTCGGCTTCACGTTCCCAAGTGGCTTTCTTCGGTGGGTGATGCTGTCACTGAACTTTGACAAAGGGAACGAATCTACCCTTGACGAGCTTCTCATTTCGGTCTACGATCCGAACAGGCTTCTCTATAATGGTCAGATCATTCCTAACTGCAGTAGGCTCAATATCAAGGACGTGAGATGGATTTGGCAAGTACTTGCACAGCATAGACACATGGAACACATTATGTAAACCGGCAAAGTGTTTCGAAAGTGATCGGTAGGCCACCTCGCCGATGCGATTTGTGATAACGAAAGGTCTCACGTATCTCGGACTTAGTTTTCCCCGCATTCCAAAACATGTGATTCCTTTAGTTGGTGACATACGAATGAAAACCAAATCACCAATTTCGAATTCGATCAAGCGTCTTCTACTGTCAGCATAGGCCTCCTAACGATCCTAAGCTTCTTTCAACCTCTAACGGATAACTTTAACCTTTTCGGTTGTGGTTTGTACAAGTTTCGGCCCAAGCATTTTTCTTTTGCCAAATTCATCCCAACAAAGGGGCGTTCTACAACTTCGGCCATAAAGAGTTTCAAAAGGCGACATCCCAATGTTTGCCTGAAAGTTGTTGTTATAGAACTCGATCAGGGGAAGGTGGTCATCCCAATTACCTCGAAAGTCTAACATGCAGGCTCGAAGCATGTCCTCAACGATCTAATTAACTCTTTCGGTTTAACCATCAGTTTCTGGATAAAAGGTTATACTGAAATCGAGTCTCGTACCCATTGCTTCCTGAACTTTCTTCCAATGCTCAGAAGTGAACTTCGTGTCTCTATCCGACACAATGCTCACAGGGACCCCATGGAGCTTAACTATTTCCTTCATATATGTCTCAACAAGCTTGTCCCCACTATAGATATTTTTGAAAGGTAAGAAGTGCACCGACTTGGTCAACCGGTCTACAATAACCCAAATGGCGTTGTGCTTCTTTGAAGTGCTCGATCGCGTATCGATGGGCTATTAAACGAACCCTAATTTTATTTTCATATAAAATTGCATTTAGAATTGAAATAATAATTAATCATCGCTTTATTATTATTTTAATTATTTTTTATATATTTTGGAGTTTATTTTGAAACCCTAACTATTCAAAAATCTCGTCAGTCGATGGACCGACTATTATATTCGATCGTTGAAATTCACGCTGCTAAGCTCATCGAGTCTGCTTTGCCATACTCAAGTACGCTGGCTTCTGTATCATATTTAATACACACCTGAGGTTGCGTTAAATAAGCCCACGTCATGTACCAAGGGAATGTTGTATTTTATTATCATATAACATATGAGCTATAAACAGAGTAATATAATATATAATAGGTTATATAAGCTACTGGTAATATATATATATATATATATATATATATATATATACACACACGTTATACTATAATACTAGACTATTATAGTGCCATAGATATATAAGGTTATACTAGATAAAAAGTGGTACTGACGACTTGACTAATATATCATAATATAAATATATAAGGTTATAATAATAGGAACAGTACTGACACATGACCATTGTGTTATAATAAATATATAAAATTATACTATATAATAATATAAAAGCTCCTACACTTAGACTATTATGTTATATTAAATATATAAAGTTATATTATAAGATAATAATCGAGTATACACTAACTTTAATATATTATATCATATAAATTGGTAGATTACTATATTATATTATAGCCTTGGGACTCGTTCTTGCTTATAATACTAAATAGTGTTATGCAGTTTATATTATACAATATTTTATAAGATAGGGATACAATTTCCTTTTAATTATAAAGGTAATCATTATTCTTACCTCATATGATTAATATTATATTCACCTCCACGACACACACTCAAGTGACCATCATTAAATTATAATAAACGGGTATTGCCTTGCAAGACACTCAAGAACTCTTTGGTTTCCTTACCTTTTTATTTGATTAACGTTTGTTTTTATAAGTGAATGTTTAATTGGAACCTGTGTTATTTTAGTATTATATTATATTATAAATTTTATTTTACCGACACTATGTTTCCCAGTACTCAAGTACCACAAATTGAAATTGTTTCATCGATCAATCAAACCTTATGCCCGATCGATCGATTCTGACCAGGATTGTGTACAAATAGTCAAGCGCCCAAGCGTCAACGCCCGACACATTGGGCATTTCGAATACGGCTGGATCGATGGTGTACTCAAAGGAAAAACCCTTGTTGGCCCACCATTCACTTGGTTGGTCGCGTTGGGGAGTTTGCAGAGCAACGGGTTGCTCGGCAGGTGGTTGCGGTGGAGGTTTTGGTGGTTGCGAAGGACCCAGAGTGATCTTGGGCCGCTTCGATGTAGGGGTTTTGGAAGTGGCAGCCTTCTTCTTAGGTGCCATAGTCTATGAAAACCAAAACTAGGGTTTTAATCAAATAAGAAAATTTTCAACCCATGGCAAGAAATCAAGAATCAAAGTTTAAAGGTTTACCGCTTTGAGGCAAATTGGATTCGATTTCTCGAAGGATCTAGCGCAATTGATTGTTCGTTTGATCCTCCAATGTAAAAACCCTCGAAAACCCTAACGGAAACCCCAATTTTTTTTTAAAAAAATTTACTTAAAAACACGGTTTATATATATATATATGTGAAATTCGATCGATCGAATTCATTTCGATCGGTCGAAATCTAACTTATACAGAATTCGCTTTGATTTTGATCGATCGAAACTCATTTTGATCGGTCGAAATTAGCTTTAGGGAAACTGGGCCCCACATTTTGATCGCATGAATCTTAATTCGATCGGTCGAAATGCCAAAATTCGATCGAACGAAAAAAAAAAATTTGATCGATCGAGCTTCTCAGGCCTATAGAATTTTTGATCGAACAGAATTTTTTTTTCGTCCGGTCGAAAACGAAATTTGATTGATCGAAATTTAATTCGATCGAATGAATTTAATAAGCTTCAATGCCTAGTCACTCACTGCCTGCCAAGGTATTTTGATCGGTCGATCTACACCTCGATCGATCGAAATCATATTCGATCGAACGGAAATGATTTTGATCGATCGAAATTGTAGAAAAACCAAATTTCTTATATTTTTGAATTTTCTTTCTTGTTCTCATGCTTCAACATCCAATTCATCCCTGTCTTTGATCATTCAAAGTATTAACATATAATTTGATCACAAAGGACCATTACAAAATTTTTCTCCTTCTCATGATTACTCAAACAATGAAGGATGTTGGGCGCGAATCTTGGCTTCGCATTCCCACGTTGTTTCCTCTCTAGAGTGATTTTTTCGTTGGATTAACACCAATCCATTTTGTGCACAACACTTGCTCGGTTCAGTCTAAAATTTGCATTGGTTCTTCAATGACCGTCAGATCCCTATAGACTTCCACAGGTGGTTCATCGAGGATATGAGTTGGGTCTCACACGTATTTTCGCAACATTGAAACGTGAAATACGTCGTGCACTCTATCAAGTTGCGGGGGTAATGCGACCCTATATGCAACTTCACCCACTCTCCCCAATACCTCGAATGGTCCAATAAAGCGAGGACTCAACTTCTCATGCTTTCCAAAGCGCATCACACCCTTCATTAGGTATATCATTATAAACACGTGATCTCCCACTTGAAAGTCCATGCTTGAGCGCTTAGTATTCGCATAGCTCTTTTGGCGACTCAGCACCATCTTGATTCTTTCTCGTATAATATGGACAATCTCAGCATTTTTCCTGATGACTTTCGGTCCCAACACAAATCTGTCACCCATTTCCTCCCAATTGATCGGAGACCTGCATCTCCGTCCATATAGAGCCTCATATGGAGCCATCCCAATGCTCTGCTGAAAGCTATTGTTATACGCAAATTCTATCATTGAAAGGTGCTGATCCCATGATCCCTGAAAATCAATCATGCATGCTCGCAACATATCTTCAATAATCTATTGACTCTCTCTGTTTGACCATCAGTCTGTGGATGAAATGCAGAACTAAAGTCCAATCTTGGTACATCTTAGTACCGCCTGGATGAATGGCATACTTGGACTTATGAGCTTCGTCCAATATGGTCTGCCTCAGCTTGGCATCCACAGGTATGCATATGCGGCCACAGAATAGTAATGATCCATCTTCTTTGACAGAAAAATTCCCCCTTTCATCTGCAGTCACCTTTTGACGTCTCCTCACCAGCTCTGGGTCTTTCATCTGAAGTTCATAAATGCGATAAAAATAGTTGGTCTGATCGTGAGATTTGCCAACAGTACCCCGGTTTCCTTGACTTCAATGTTCTTATCATACAATGAAATGTCTTCCAATAATTTCCATTATCGAAGTCCCGCAATGAGACTAGCCAACTGAGCTGTATTCTTCCTACTCAACGCGTCAGCCACGACATTTGCTTTACCTAGGTGATATCGTATAGTGCAATCGTACTCCTTGAGAAATTTGATCCACCGCCGTTGCCTCATATTCAATTCTTTCGGCATAAATAGGTACTTAAGGCTTTTATGGTCCGTGAAGATCTCAAAAGTCTCGCTATACAGGTAATGCCTCAAAATCTTAAGCACAAAGATCACTGCGGCTAACTCTAGATTATGCGTCAGGTAGTTCTTCTTGTGCTCTTTCAACTGTCTTGACCCATAGGCTATGACCTTACTGCTTTGATTCAGTACACAGCCTAAACCACCATATGACGTATCACTGTAAACAACAAATTCATCACTGCCTGACGGAATAGCCCAAACTGGAGCAGAGGTAAACCATTTCTTGAGTTCTTGGAAGCTCTCTTCACAGTCCTTGGTCCACTTAAATTTTGCCTTCTTCCTTGTAAGTCGGGTGAGTGGTTCTGAAATCTTGGAAAAACCTTCCACAAAGCGTCGGTAATATCCAGCTAGGCCGAGGAAACTACGAATCTCTGTCACAGTCTTAGGTTGTTCCCAATCTAACACTGCCTCAATCTTTGTCGAATCAACAGTCATGCCTACTTCTGATACTACGTGACCGAGAAAACTCACTTGTTCTAGCCAGAATTCACATTTGCTGAGTTTGACATACAACTGGTGTTCAAGTAGGGTCTGTAAGGCAATGCACAAATGATGTTTGTGTTCTTCTCTGGTCTTTGAATAAATAAGAATGTCATCCACAAACACCACTATGCATGTATCAAGGTGTTGTTTGAAGACCCGATTCATGAGGTCCGTAAATGAGGCTGGTGCATTCGTCAAGCCGAAAGGCATCACTAAGAATTCGTAATGCCCATATCTAGTCCTGAATGTTGTCTTCTGCACATCTTCGGTCTTCACCTTTAGTTGATGATACCTAGATCTCAAGTCGATCTTTGTAAAGAACTTTGCCCCTTGCAATTGGTCGAATATATTGTCGATCCTGGGCAAAGGGTACTTATTCTTGACTGTGAGCTTGTTCAATTGACGGTAGTCAATGTAAAGTCTCATCGACCCATCTTTCTTCTTAACGAACAAGACCGGTGCTCTCCAAGGGGACACACTTGGCCTTATAAAGCCCTTATCTAACAGTTCCTGTAATTTCTCCTTCAACTCCTTCAGTTCAGCTGGAGCCATTCGGTATGGAGCTTTGGAAACTGGTTTAGTGCCTAGAGCTAAGTCAATAGCAAATTCGATTTCCCGATCAGGTGGCAAGCCTGGTAACTCATCGGGAAATACGTCCTCAAACTCACAGGCAATTGGGATATCAGAAATAACGTTCTTTGCTTCCTTTTTCTCTTGCAAGAATGCTAGATATCCCTCGCATCCATTCTTCATCATCCGCTCAGCTCGTATTGCGGAGATGATCGGTGCTACCTTCCCTTTCTCACCAATGAATCGGAAAGATTTCTGTCTGGGTGGATGGAAAGTGACTACTTTCTACAGACAATCTATGCTGGCATGATATGTACATACCCAATTCATGCCAAGTAGTACATCAAGTCCTTGCATGTTCAATAAGATAAGATCTGCGATAGTCTCTTGATCCTCCACTTGCACGATGACTGATCGGTAACACGTGTCTGCAGTCACTTTACTTCCCGTAGGAACGGAAACATCCAAAATAAAATCCAACTCCTTGGGAACAATCTTTAATTTCCTTGCAAATTCTGGAGTTATATACGAGTGGGTAAACCCTGGGTCTATCAGAACTCGTGCAACACAACGATCGCCGTCGTTTTCTCGGTAAAGCTGTAGCGTACCTATATATCATTTAACATATTCACTTCATTCAGAAATGCGTGTCATGATCACACAAAGTGAGCCTAGAAGTTTTTCTATCAATGCACTTTCTTCATCTAGAAGACAAATAAATGAGTTCAAACATAACAAGAAGGCTATACCTTGGATTACATCATTGCTTGTTCGGGCACCTTCCACTGTCACGGCAAAGGCATGACCTTGAACAACAGGTCTCGTGGATTGTGTGGGTCTCGATGCAGTAGCAGTTGAGACGGTGCCCTCCTTTCTCATCTCGGGCAGTCTCATATCATATGGCCTACTTTCCCACATTTAAAAGATCCGCCCGTGTCTCGTCTACAGTCCGAAGTTTTATGCGGTTTGCTGCAACGGGCACATTTTAGTTATGGACTCGTAGATGCCGCTCTAGAAGGTCCTTGTGTGACAGATTCCCCAGATGTCTGAGTCTGAGTAGGGCCCTCTCTGCGGAACGGTCTCGTAGAAGTGAAAGTATTTGACCTCGAATAATTTGCATAGGCTGGTCTTGAAACTGGAGCAGGTGCTGACAACCTCGACTTTTTATTCCCCGAGTCATAGTCACTCACCCCCCCGGACTTGGCTTGTTCTTCCACTCACGTCTTTTGTTGATGCCCGTTTATGCAATGATGGACTTCCCCATCACATCGACATATGCTTCCAATTCAAATATGGACACTCTCTCCTGTATATTCGGTCTCAGGCCTTCTTGGAATCTGCTGGCCTTCATTTCTTCAGTAGCTACCAATTCTGGTGTAAATCTTGATAACCTCACAAACTCGTTGTCGTACTCCCGTATGGTCATGCTCCCCTGTACAAGATTCGTAAAGTCCTTCTTTAACTGATTCCAGACTTGCTTAGGAAAGTACTCCTTGTTAAATGCCATTACAAAGTCTGCCCACGTCCATGGGTTGTACGGACCCTCAACTTTCCTTTTCCTCAACACCGACTTCCACCAAGTGTCAGCGTCGCCTTCTAGTTGGAAAGAAGCCCAACCAACTTTCTCATGCTCAGGGATTTGTAGTCTCTCCAATAATTTCTCCATCTGTTTCAACCACTTCTCCGCTTCAAGCGGATCAGTCTGCCCATGGAACACAGGAGGTCTTAATCTCCTGAAATCCACAAATGAGGATGGTAACAAAGCAGGAGGTGGTGGTGGTGGCGGTTGCTGCTCGTGGCGGTTGCTGACGTTGTTTGTGGCTAACAACATTGTCTGCTCAGTTAGAAGTGTAGTTTGATGGGTCTGCTGAGCCATAGCAACGGCTATACCCTCCATAGCCCTGCCCATCCTATTAGAAGACTCATCTCTGTGACCTCTCTCTGCCTCAGGAGGTGGTCTCTGCTCTCTTCCAAAATTGAAGGAATATCCTCCATACGCCTTTCACCTCTTTGGCGACTTCTCCTAGGTCTACCTCTTCCTCGCTGATCCATTGGAATATGTTATAATGAAATAAAAGTCTCATTAACAGACAGTCCCTAGTATCCAACAAAATCTCAATCTCGAAATAGTTGAAGACTTGTCAGATGTCTCTAAAAACTAGCTCTGATACCAACTGTGACAGCTCAGATTTCGGCACCCTGAAGCCCGCGCCGTCAGTGGGCTGGCGCTGAGGCCGAGCCCCCGAATGAAGCACGTATCGTACAGTTGCACAACAGAAAACAAAGAGAAAGCATGTCCAATGAATCATCATAGCAGAAAAGAGAACTAGTACTATTCTTCAAAAGCTCAAAATGACGGTTCTAATTCTATATGATTCCTTATGGAAAAAGAACCGACAAGAACCACCGGTAAGGGCCGTACCTTACTGAAACATGGTTCACCAAAAGAAATATAATCATTTGTAAAATTTACATCCTTTACAACCAAAGTTAAACCAACACATCCTGAATCCTAGGGCCAAACCTACTCTGGCCTAGTACAAAGAAAGCAACTCTCAGGGTGAATCTCCTCCAAGTCCTCCCCCAAAGCTAGCTCAGAATCCTCCCTCTCGAAAATCCTGGTATCAACGTCTTCACCTGAACCTGTGACATATAGTCGAGGAATGAGCTTCATCCAAGCTCAGTAAGGAAAAACTCATAGCATGCTTATTGTAACGGCAACATAGATCTTATGGCATAATGAAACAGAATAATCGGGACGTATGCATAGTGTATGGTCATGCAATGAAACATAGGTACAAAGCTTGTTCAAAATTCAAAAGAGATAGGTCTACATCTTCTTCCAACACAAGAAAAGAAAAACTTAAAGTGGTATGCTTAAAATAATAGAATGAGGAGCTATAGCCTCAAGCCCCCGATGGAATACCCACTATCATCGCTCATATGAACCATTTTCACATATATCCAAGGTCCCATAAAGTTGGATGCTTGGCCGAACATATTTACCGTCATGTGATAGGAGTCACAAAACATATAGCACAAAGGTGTACGGATTAGCCGCCATACCGGTCGGGTATTCATATAAAACCTTAAATAAAAGTGCGTAGATATAGCTCATTGCCGTATAAAGTGATAATTATAACTTAGATCATAGGTCTGAAAGAAGTGTAAAGATACTTGCACAACACATTAGATTGAATCTTGAAAGATTCCACAACTCATACATGAATTGAAAACGTACGGATGCACATGTCCTTCCAAATTGAATTCGTAACCACACATATAATCAATTCAAAGAAACATCACGTCATATCACACACACATGTTAACATAACAATGCACATGGTGTCAAGTGTTCCTTACCTCGAGATCTTAACCCGCACTAGCTCACACCGTCGTTTGGGTTATCCCCCCTTCATCATACAATACTAAGTCACCTAAAATATAAAATCCAATGTTCACTCATTAGAACAGTGCTAAACATGTTAGGATAACTCCCCTCAAAATCTCATAGTTAAAATTTATCAAAATTCTGAATCTAGGAATTTTGATCGATCAAATCCCAATTTTGATCGATCGAAATCACGTTTCGATTGATCGAACTAAATTCGATTGATCGAACTAAATTCGATCGGTCGAACTAAATTCAATCGGTCGAGCTCTCATAGAAGCCAAAAAAATCAAACATAGTTCGATCGAACGAATCTTACTTCGATCGGTCGAAAACTCTAATTCAATCGATCGAATATATTTTGATCGATCGAGTTCTCATAGAGGGTTTTTCCACGTTCCTATTTATATACGTTTCGATAGATCGAGTGTGAGATTCGATCGATCGAACCCATTTCGTTCGATCGAATTTGACTTTGATCGATCGAATTTCCTCATACTTTGAAGTTTTCACATTTTAAGTCCATTTTGATCAATTGAACTCAATTTCTATCGGTCAAAATGAACAGATTTCACCTGTTTAAGGGCTTTCTCCCTCTACATCAAGTTAAACTCGATTTCTTACGCTCCCGTGATCTAAATTTAGGTAAAAATAGTTAACGACATAATTTCAAGATCTCGACCAAATTTTCATACCTCGATTTCCTCCGAATCTCTAATCCTAGCCTCTAGATCTGACTCGGGTCCACCAGAAGAATAGCGGCTCGTTCGTCGCTCTAATTACGTAACCACAAGCTTCGAGAACGAATTGTTCTCGCATGCAATCGGTGTTTAAATCTCTCTCTCTCTCTCTCTCCTCTTACTAAGGTATTGAATGCAAAAACCTAAATGAGGCATTTAATTCCTCTTATACTTGACTCCTAGGCTTAGGCGTAAAATAGCTGCACTAATGTTGGGTGTACGAGAGTGCACTAACCCTCAACCTAGCCTACATATGTCAAATCCCATCCGTTGGATTTGATCTATAGACATTACATCGACTATTGATACCGTCCCCGACATGTGGACCGTCGGGCACACATACCGAGGCATGCAGATCAAGGTTTTAAAATATTTAGGACGTTACAAAAATGAACTGCCAAGTTGATTTATTTTCTTGCCAATTGCCTTCTACAAATGGTAGTTCGTTTTGGTACTTTGTTGACAATATTACATTTTTGTAGTTCAATTGTAAGCTCAATATTGTGATGTGAACTTGAGTTTGCAAGTTGCCAAGTGGATGCTTCAGGATCTTATCATATCGTAGATATTATATTTTTTTTTATAGGCTATAAAAACATATAGCAACCATGTCCAGTCATAATTTATCTCAACACATTTTTAACATTGGGAAAAGAGCATATGGGTTGGAATGCATGGATGAATCCGTGCATTCCAGTCGCCGTTCACGTGCCACATGTCGGTGATCCCAAAATAACACCTGTCTTCGAATCATGTGCCATCTGGCATGTGATCTAGAAAAAAAGATTTAAAAAGTTAAAAAAAAAAGTTTTGTTAGTGGTCAAAACTTGGGTACCGCCCCATATATTTCGGTGCATTGAATTTTTCCCCCTTTGACCCCATTATGGACGGTGGATATGCATCGGATCATGCCCAATTTTTTTGAGTGATCTCTGATCATGTATGGACAAGTTTCCATCTCCCCTAATCCCCTTGATAGTTTCCACATGGATCCATGCATTCCAACCCATATCCTCAAGCCTCATTAAAAATTTCCTCTGGGATGTTATATTTCCAAAATTTAGCAACCAAATACAAGTTGACTACAATAAAAAACTAAGACAGTAAACAAAGGCCTCACAGACAGCATTAGTTCAAAAACAAGTACACACCGAGTAACTAGATCTGCACAAAATAATTCCTTCTCAAATGCGATAATCAAGTTGTCCCTTAAGAAAGGGTTGTCAACCGCCAAACTTCGAAAGTATCGGTAAACAGCCAAAAAATCATCCCTAGAATTGGATGCCAATATTGCAAACTGAGGTAAAAAACATTTGGCCCACTCAAAATTAATCATATTTATGTTGGCAAATGGACAGCTTGAAAAACAAATGATGGTATGACCAACAAAAAAAAAATGCACAATGAGATTCAATATAACATAAAAGAGAGAAAAACCTGATGATGGGAATTGCCACCTAGAGGCCAAAGAGAATCATATTTATGTAGTAACTTGAAGCAGTAGCATAATCACAAGTAGCAGGTTCCCCGTCTAAAAAATTTCAAAGTATTTTTCGAAAAGTTGTAGCCTTCAACCTGAGGGAGCCAACTACTATAAAGTTCGTTTCTAGTCTAGGAATAAAAACTGTTATGTATTGCACCAAGTAGCATAAAATGCATTGAACTGAACTAGAACCAGAAGTATAGCTGGTTCAAGTCAATTTAGTTCCCAATTAAGAGTGAAGAGCAGGGTACAACTTAAACAAAACCATATACAACAGAGCAATCCTGCTGATCCTGAAATTCAACTTTAAAGTACACAAAATCTATTTCCCTTAAATTATCCAGGGATTAAAATCCCTGTTGTCCGATGCTATGAATCTCACTGAACAGAATCTTAGTATTAGGTACATCATAAACTAATGATTTTATTTCATAGGTTGATCCTAAAAATTCAGCTTTAAAGCACACATATTCAATATTGTGAATCTCACTGGACTAATTTATCCGTGGATTAAAATCCCTGTGTTCGAACCCCTAAAGGCTTCATAGATGCCGAATTGGTCATAGAATTAGTGTTTTTTCATGGAAGAGTGGTTATTATTTTAAGAGATTAAAGTTAGGATTTCTTCAAATTGGCAATCTTAGTACTACTGACTTAAACCAAACATGAAAAATACTAAAATGCAGCTTAAAAAAAGTCTAATACAACACATAATAGGAAGAAAGTCTCAGCAAACTGAGTTCAAAAACCTAAAACTCTCAGCAACCATGCAAAAGAAATCCTAACTTTCTGAATGAAAAACGGACCCCATGAAAAGAAGATTGGCTAAAAATCATTGAAATTAAAAAAAAAAAAAAAAAACAAGTAGAAGCCCCAAAGTTTTCAAAACATAAATGCACATCAAACCCTAACTTCTCTACACAAAATATGAAGAAACAAAACCCTAAAACATAGCTGAAACGAACAAAGAGCTTAAAAAATTGCTTAAAATGTGGCTAAGAAAGAAAAACCCAGATCCATAGCACCAACTTTCAACATCACTCGCTTAGAACGATAAAAAAATAAAACTAACTAACAAAAAACCGATTTATCTGCAGCGCATTCAAAAATCAAAAAATGTATTAGCGAAATCTCTCTGTTTCGCTCCATTTCCAAACCAAATAAAAAAATAAAAAAAAATCATACGATCTCATAACAGAAACTGGAAACGCCATTAAAAATCGATTTATCTGCATCGCATTCGAAAATCGAACGATCGTGTAACAGAAACTGAAGAACAACACCTACTTTACATTGGAAGATTCAGCGATGGAAGATGGGGAATCGCGAAACTCTATGGCTGGTTGGCTTCTGAAGGCGATCACAGAGCGAGGGCTCCAAAACTCGATTTCCATCTGCCAAATGGTGAAACGACGGCTCACAAACTTGATCTCGATCGATCAAAAGAAAACCTTCAACGCCGATCTCTGCTTCAATGACGTCGTCTCCAACCTTCAACACAGATCTCCGCTTCAATGGCGTCGTCTCCAACCTTCAACACAGATCTCCTTTGAGATTCTGCAATTTAAATCTCTAGCTAGGGTTTGGAAGGGAGATGGTTGCTAGTGTTTCGAAGAGGGAGATGGAGCGAGAGAGAGGGGGAGACAGATGTTTTGTTAGCTAGAGATGGAGCGAGAGAGAGGGGGAGACATATGTTTTGTTAGCAAGAAAAAGAGAGGAAAGAGTTGCAAGATAAAGAGGGAATTAAGGTCCCGATAGTTTTGCACGTGACGAGAGGATGAAGTGCACGTGATATGAGAGTTAAGGAATTAAACCATTGTTTAACATAATAAACAATTGATTTTAGTAGTGGATTATTATATCACTGCTTGGGCAGTGGTTCTTTTTGTTATTGCAAAAGTGGTTTTTTTATCATTTCGATGTAGTGGGTCTTGTTGACCAAATCTAGACCATTGGATGGTCTTGCATGATCTTTTGATCACATGCATGGCATCCAAATTTCTTGGCCAAATTATCATCCCACAAACTTTAATAATTTCAAATCAAAAATCAGATTTTCTTTACAAAAATACAAGGAATTCAAGAAAATATGCTAGCCTATGTAGTCTTGGTCTAGTTGAGCAATCTAGACCATTGATGGCCTTGCATGATCATTTTGATCACATGCATGGCCTCCAAATGTTCTGCTAAAATATTTTTTCTAGAAAATTTCAAAAGTTTCAAACAAAAATTCAATTTTAATCACAAAAATCTAAGGAAAATTCAAGAAAGCTCTACACTATGTAGTTTTGATCTAGTTAACCAAATCTAGACCATTGGATGGCTTTACATTATCATTTTGATCGAATGCATGGCCTCCAAATGTTCTCGTCAAAACAATATATGAAATTCCATCACTAAAGTTGTTAGAACGGCCCAAAAAAATTGAAATCTATGGACCTAAACATACACTAAGACATTAAAATTGACAAAAATAGAAATTCTAAACAAGAACTAACTAAGACATTACCTTGGGCTTGATCCTTCTAGCTTGCTGGTGTGCCTTTGTTTTTGTGGTTCAAGGGGCTGGGATGGAGATAATTTTAATATATGCGAGACTAGAAGGTGTGGGGAGTTGAGTGGTGGTGTTGGATGTTGATTTTAATGGGTGGATATGTAGGGCAAATTCAAGGTAGGAAGTGGAGCTCTAATGGTGTTTCAAGAGAAGGAAGAAGAAGAAGATGGTGGGAATGATGACAACCTCATAGAAATTCGATATTTGCAAGGGGAGTTGGGGAACATGGGTTGAAATTTTTTGCCATGTGTCCTCTAGTTGCTTCCCAAGGTCACTCTCTCCTCCAAGCTTCCAAGCCTCCATGCGCATGTGATAGTGGACCCCACTTGAGTTCACTTCACATCACACACTTGGGTCAATGCTTGTCTTTTGTGTCTTTCTATACCCTCAAAAATTGTGAATTTCTATTGTCCAACTTATTTTGTGGTGCATGTGTAAGGGTGCATCTATTACCCTAGATTTCTCCAAAATTATTTTGTGGTGTAAGATGGGTCAAAATTGAGTCAAATAGATTAAGGGCTCGGATTTGCTAGAGATCTATAAAAATCTAATTTCTAATTAAGAAAATTAGGAAATTAGCTCATAAAGACCCTTGGCTTAAACTATATTTACAAGAAATGTCATTGCTCTATGCAAGGCACAAACTCATAAACTTAAATATTAGTGCATTTGGTTATTTCTAATTTATGGGTTTAGGTTTGACCCATACCATTTACCAATCCTATGATCATCATCGAAATCTAATCCATTGGCGATGATATCCTCATCAAAACTAAGGCTCGGAGCCAATTCGGGTCAAACCCTGAGTCAGGGTCCATCAGAAATCAGTCCGGGCTTGTCACAAGGTGTGAGATTTGGTGTGTGTTTTACTAATTTAGTAACACACCCATTCAACTAAAAATAGTGCCCTATGGGTGTCACTAGAAATAAGCATTATCCCATCAATCTAAGGTGAGTGCTTAACAAATTTAAATGGACCTGGCCTCAGGCAGCCACCTGGCACAATCAGGTCTCAGTCAATAGATTGACCAACACAGGAATCGAGGGGCATGTGTTACACCTTATCCATTTATGAGAAAGTTGCTAAAATTTTATTTGATTCTGGTTCAAGTCATTCATTTACATCACCAACATTTCCTAGATACTTGAAATCTATGCCACAACATCTAGATTTTTCACTCTTGGTATCCACTCCACTTGGTGATTCTTTAGTTACCAACACGATATATAGGGAGTGTATAGTTAACTTAGAGGATAGAAACCTACCAATCAACTTAATTTTGCTTGATATGTCCGATTTTAACGTTATCTTGGGTATGGATTGATTCACTACTTATCATGTTAATCAATTAAGGGTCAACCAAGATTCTCCTTCCAAGGGAAAGTTATGAACTCCAAATTTCCTACAATCTCCACCATCAAGACGAGAAGACTCCTTGACAAAGGTTGCCAGGGTTTTCGAGCATATATTATGAGTGAGGAAACTAAGAAAGAGTCCAAAATTTGTAGCATTCCCATTGTTTCTAAATTTTTCGACGTCTTTCCTGATGATCTTTCAGGCTTACCTCCCCCTCACGAGATTGACTTCACTATCGATTTATGTCACGACCCAAAATTCTACCCCATCCCGAGGGCCTAGAATTCCGAGTTATGACCCGCACATATCTCGGATATGCTAAGCGGACATACACCTAATCAGAATTCTCGCGCAATAATGGTTCCACGAAATCCGTGAAAGCCAACACATAAAGGTGGAAATAAAAGCAGCCATAAATAATGAATAAATGCGATAGAATCAACAAATCTACCAATAAAACATAATTCGAAGTTAGAGACAAATCCGATAAAGGAAATCATAAAATTAATGATAATAATAGGGATCCAATCTACTACCAAGTCTGCAGCGATCAATATCCAGCACTCGGATCGAAATCAGCACCGTAGCCCTCCTGGTACTCAACACTCGCGGGATCAATGAAATCAGCGTCAGCCGGATCTGGATGACCGACGTCTACTCCACTAGCGTAATCACCTGCAACTGTTAGATTATCGTGGGATGAGTTTACTCAGTCACGTAAACTCAGTGGGATACACCACCAATCCACCCCATACTACTCAGGTGCATTGTGGGTGCATCTTGTGAGTGATAAATATAATATGTCAAAGCAGATAGCAAAAGAATGACAAAATCACATGCATATTATAAAGCTCATATCATAAATGCAAGACTATGATCTAGACACTCATATCCTAACGTACCTTACCATATCTCATAACATATCCTACCATGTCTTATTATTATTCTATTTGCTCGTGCACATCGCATGAGCGTAACTAACATACTGTGAAATCCTAAACGACTGCGAGTCAGCCCGAGCTACCATGGGAGGGTCAACATAGTATCATACCACCATATCATAACGCCCTCGTGTCATACTCATACTCCACCATCCAGCTAATGGGGAGACATAATGGCCAAACTCACTCATAACACACTCCTACTCATAATCTCTCCCAGAGATCCGTCTTGGCTGAAAGACGTTGTTGCCCTCTTACGGTATGGCTACGCAAGGAACGCGTCTGAGAGACTTAAGTTCTTTATCTTTTGCTGGCCTACACAGCGATGCCTTATTATCATACTCGTATCATAGCTTATCTTATCTCATACTCATATCTTATCATACTCTTATACTTAATCCTAGGACAGACTATAGTGGGGCAACTTTCCTAATTCACGCTTCCCAAGAAAAAGGTTCCGTAGTAACCTGGATGTACTGATGTGACCCATACTATCATAGAGGCGTTGCATCCATTACATGGACGCCAATATTTCGAGTTTCATGTGATCGTAGAAGAAACTTCACCACAGCCAAAGCCTATGGTCGAACCTCATAACTTAACTCATAACTCATACTATCATATTTGAACTCGGGGTGATCGGGTCGCCGTATATGCCACCGTATACGAGGTTACCGAATTCACACTCACCCGACTTCGTCATGGGTCCCATTCCACCATGAGTTGTAAGGCATGTGAATACGGTGTATTTCTCGCTCGATACCATCTCGTGAATCCTGCCCAAGCATAGGCATGATCTCATACACTCTCGTACTCATGATCTAACATATCCTAACTCGTATAAATTGATTAAATTACAAATACAAAAGTATCACACATACAGAATGGTTTACACTTAGATTTTGGTTATATTTATGTTTATATTTATTTACATACCACACCAATATAATTATAGAATAGGGTTATAAGTATGATTTCGATAATTGTAAAGGTCAGAGTTCGGTTTCATAAAGACATCGAAGTTCTAACACTTTATGTTATCGAAGTGGTCGCGTTGAAGCGATAAAAGCGAGACTTTTATATATTATTATTTATCATTATTAAATGCCCAAATTAAATATTATTATTTTTAAAGTTAAGTACATCACGACCATCGATCGCAAAGTGCAAGTGCACTAAATTTTTTTGGTCGTGTAAAAGTGAAATTTTGGTGTGAATCAGGTCGTCTATTCGGATGAGAATCGATCGATTGAAAAAAATGAAAATCGATAGATCAGATTTAATAAGGTGTAAGTTGTCGTTTGGCTCATGATTGATTGGTCGATTTTAATAGGTCAATCCATCGATAAAAATGAAACTAATTGGGCTCTGACATGAGATACTACTACTCATATATCTTATAAGATAATTTTATAATATTAAAATAAGGTAGTAACCAAGTACATTTATTTTATATGATAATAAAATATAAGTATATAATATTTATTAATTTTATATTACTATCTAAAATCACTTTCTCTTTAAATATATCATAATATATTATAAAAGATATTTTAATTAATTTAATACCATCCTATGAAATGAAATCAGATGGGCTGATCTAAATCAGATGGGCCAAAGTCCAACATCGAATCGGTCAAAGTCCAACATCAGATGGGTCACGATCCACGTCAGATGGGTCACGGTCCAACATCAGATGGGTCACGATCCACGTCAGATGGGTCAAGGTCCAACATCAGATGGGTCAAAGTCCGACATCAAATGGGTGACGGACCAACACTAGATGGGTCGCAGTCCAACATCAGATGGGTCACGGTCCAACATCAGATGGGTCACGATCCACATCAGATGGGTCACGGTCCAACATCAGATGGGTCACGATCCACGTCAGATGGGTCAAAGTCCGACATCAGATGGGTGACGGACCAACACTTGATGGGTCGCAGTCCAACATCAGATGGGTCACGGTCCAACATCAGATGGGTCACGATCCACGTCAGATGGGTCAAGATCCAACATCAAATGGGTCAAGGTCCGACATCAGATGGGTCATGGACCAACACCAGATCGGTCGCAGTCCAACATCAGATGGGTCACGGTCCAACATAAGATGGGTCACAGACCTCCAACATCAGAATCCCACGTGGCAACCTAAGTATGAAGTTGTCTAACGCTTAAGTTGCTTATTTAGTGCTAACTCATCCTCTCTATCGACCATATATATATATTACCTCCCATGGGAGAAAATTCAAACTCCATCGTTGGGCATTATAAGGTGATCCCGTGGTAGGCTCTCCAGTTTTAGAGTCAATACTCAATTGAGACCTCATGATATTAATAATAATATTACTTATTAAAATTTGATCACGCCTACATGATTTATATCGTTTGAAAATTATAGCCTTGGGAAATAATTATATATGTATATATTTTTTTTGTTTTGATAAGTAACCGCAAGATTTATTGTTGCTTGCTAATATAAATGTAGTCACTTCTTGATTTTTATTGTATAGTCTTATGTTAAAATAATCTATGTAATATCTCTTTCCTTAAAACAAAGTCTTAGATACTACATGGGACCTTTTGTAAACGCTGGACTTGGAAATATGTTTAAAATAGGTCATGGGTCTATATATATATATACAAATGCTTAGTTTCTAGAAAATATAAAATATTATAAAAAAATTTAAGGAAATTATAGGTTTAAATCATGGTTGCGTAGATTTTTAGTTTGAACTCAGATTCACGATTTTATAACGTCCATAAAATGTCTTTTACTAGAGGGATGATGGAATAGAGTGTTAATCATTTGTGTTATTTTTAATTGTTAAAATAACAAAGTATATAAAAAAAAAATAATAACATTAACAATTAGGAAAATAATTATGACTAAATTACAAGCAATCACATCTAGGGCAAAATCAATAAAATTAGATTATAAGCAATCACATTTAGGGCAAAATAAATAGGACTAGATTATAAGCAATCACATCTAGGGCAAAATCAATAAGATTAGATTATAAGCAATCATATTTATGCTAACCACTTTACTCATTTTAAAATAATATTATAAAGAGTAAAATAAAGTTTATTTTATTTAGTCCGTCGATACGCGATCGAACGTATCCTATGCGACGGGATCTAAGAAGAATGAGATGGATGGATGGGTACCCACCTCTTGAAGCGTGACCGACAGATCGACGACGATTAGGGCGATAGAGATCGGCGTCCACACGATGATCCGTCCATGATTACGCCGCCTTCTTCCACCACGATTTGACGGCAGAAAAACACTACTGTGTTCTTTGTAGAAGAATACACAAGAGATTTAAAAGAGATTAGGGTATTTTTAGAAAAGGGTGGCTATAGGAGAAGATGGAGTGACGGCTAGGGTTTTTAAGAAGAATTCTTATAATAATGGTTTAGGGTTCTCCGTAGCTTTCTTATTTATAATATATGGGCATTAATTCGGTGTTAAGCGGTCGCACTAAATAAGGGTATATAGGCTTTTATTTCAAGGTTTAAAATAGAGGTTTAAACTCACGTAGTAAGATTTGATCCTTAGACCTCTTGTTTATAACCAAAGTCTTTCAACCACTAGGCTACAACACAACTTGTGTCAAATAAAGACAATTTTAAATATAATACCTCGTTAAAATCAAAATGTGTATTTTCTCAACTAGGGTAGGTTCAGGTGTAGAGCACTAACACCATGCAAGGTATAAAACACAATCTAACACCAATAGAAGAAAGTTCAAAAATTCGGGTTGTTACAATTTACCATCGGAAACAACTCCAATCTCAAAAGCTCCATATCGCATGGCACCGGTGGAATTACAAGAATTAAAGAAACAATTAGAAGAATTGTTAGAGAAGGGATTTTATACGACTAAGTGTTTCACCTTGGGGCGCTCTTGTTCTGTTTGTGAAGAAGAAAGATGGAATCATGCAGATGTGCATCGACTATCGCCAGTTGAATCAAGTAATTGTGAAGAATAGGTACCCTCTCCCATGTGTCGATGACCTTTCGATCAACTACAAGGCACTTCAGTCTTTTTGAAGATTGACCTGAGATCGGGCTATCACTAATTGAAAATCAATGACAGAGACATCAAAATCTGCTTTTCGGGCGCGTTATGGACATTACGAGTTTCTAGTAATGCCTTTTGGTCTGACAAATTCCATAGTTGGATTCATGGATTTGATGAATAGAGTTTTCAAACCTTTCTTAGATAAATTCATAATTGTGTTTATTGATGATATACTGATCTGCTCAAAGGATTGTGATGAGCATGAGGAGCACCTAAAGAAAATTCTGGAGAAGCTGCGAGAGCATAGCCTTTATGGGAAGCTAAGTATATGCCAATTTTGATTAGATAAGGTCTCTTTCTTAGGTCACGTAGTTTTTGGAGTGTCTGTCGACCCAACCAGGATTGAAGCTGTTGTAAATTGGGAGAAGCTGCAGAATGTAACGAAGATCAGAAGTTTCTTAAGCCTGGCAGGGTACTCTCGATGATTTGTATAGGAGTTTTCAAAGCTCACACTTCCAATGAATTAGCTCACTATAAAAAGTGTCAAGTTCATATGGACGGACGAGTGTGAAGAAAGGTTTTTAGAGTTGAAGAAATGGTTGACATCAGCACCAGTCTTGGCAATTCAATCAGGAAGCGGAGGATTTCAAGTTTGCAGCGACGCATCAGGGAGAGGTTTAGGCTGTGTACTTATGTAGAAGAAGGTCATCGCTACGTAATAAGACAACTGAAGCCTCATGAGTAAAACTACCTAGTTCACGATCTAGAGCTTGCAGCGGTTATCATTGCTTAACAATTTTGGAGGCCATACCTGTATGGGGAGAAGTTCAAAATTTTCATCGATCACAAAAGTTTAAAATATCTCTTTACATATAGAACAAAACTACCTAGTTCACGATCTGGAGCTTGCAGCAGTTATCATTGCCTAACAATTTTGGGGGCCTTACTTGTATGGGGAGAAGTTCAAAATTTTCACCGATCACAAGAGTTTAAAATATCTCTTTACATAGAAGGAACTAAACATGCATCAACGACGTTGGATGGAGTTTCTAAAGGATTATGATTGCACTATTTAATATCATCATGAGAAGGTTGTAGACAACCCATTTTTGCCCTCTCAGAGTATACAAACTGTTCGGTCAACTATTAACCATGGGCATGATCCCTAGAAAGGCCAGTCCTCTCCGAAGATACCTAAAACCCTTAACCTCGAGAATTATACATTGGAATCCCAACGTATAATTGATTATACGTTGGACTCCCGATGTATAATTCGGACCCCCAACTCGGTCCGGGATTGTCCCCAATTATACGCTGAACTTCTAGCATATAATTCGATTATATGTTGAACTTCCAACATATAATTAGTCCACTTTAGACTAGGATTCGAACTCCTCCGAACCGATCTCTCTTCCCGAATATACGCAGTACCTTTTGCATATAATTCGATTATGCATAGAACTCTCTGCATATAATTAGTCAGATTTTGACTAGGATTGTTCTCTCCCGGCCGAGCCAATCAGCCAGTTACCTCCCAGTCACTTGATCGACCTCCCGCGAATTATACACTGGAACCACAACGTATAATTCATTATACACTGGAATCACAGTGTATAACTAGGATTATACACTGGACTTCTAGCGTATAATTCGGGATTATACATTGGTCTCCCAACATATAATTGGCCGAGTACTTTAAATAGGGCCCTTGCCCTCCCATTCTTCACACCTTTCAACACGAATTTTGCTTATTCCTTTTGGAAAACTCAAGGTTGCCTCTGAGATTTTGAAATAGGGAAGAGTTGCACTCTAGGTATCTAGCTCCTAGAACTACGATTCTTCTCTAGAAGTCTTTAAGAGCAATCGAGCATGGTAGGGCTGGCCCACTTGCTCCGATTCTCAGGTTTGTACGGAAGAAGAAAAAGCTAGCCTTCGATCCAAACCTAGGAAACCTCTACCGAAATTCTCAGTCTAGTACCAATTAGGTCCTCAACCCTTCCTCGTATTTACAAAACTACCATTGCCTCAAATTGATTTGCCCAAGGGAGCCAACAGAGGGTACCCGAGAACAGGGTCAATCCTCCTGAGCATACCAGGCCAAACCCTCCCTTTTTAGACCAATTAGGATAGAAAACCTAAATTAGTTAAACCCTTGGCAACGTTAGCTGTTAAAGTCGGTAGGCCGACATTTAGCATAGGAGTCCCGATCCCTAATCTTCCTGCTTATCATCGCGTTATCAATGAGGTTCTACAACATTAATAAATATCTGTAGATGGCGATCGCATCAACCCAGGTATACTCTGTTTAAATTCACTCATTACTAATAGTTATTTCCTTATAGGTGCACCTAGATAAATACTTTTGCTTTTATTCTTATTATATTTCCTCTCACCCCTTCGCAAATAGAGTCCACTTGTGACCGATTTGGAACCATTTTCAGGGATCTGAAAGGGTTCCCGAAAATGCGTACCAATAGGCTAACGATCGTGATGGGACACCTTTTGCTAGGGTTGCCCTAGTTTAATTAGTCTCGATTTATTTATTTATTATTATTATTATTATTATTTGCTTTCTTTTACCACTTTTCTTACACACACTTACACACATACTAGGCATATCTAGAAACCATTCTTTACAACCCCATTCTATTGTCAAAGTGCCGGTGTGATCATATCTTCGGGGATTCGATCTAGGGAACTTCCTATACTTTAGACCTTCCTATAAGACCTAATCAGACGAGGATTGTACCCACCCCCTTACCGGGAGAAGAACACCCGCATACTTAGAAAGGAAAACCTAGGAACCCAAAGTCAAGGAATCCCTTTCACCCTAGTTCAAAAAACCTGTGAGATTGAGCACTCGTGTTATCAGCTTTTCAAAAACATAAAAATGCTTGGAATCTAGAAATTGAACTTTAATGATAATGACTCATCATTATGGGGCCTCCATAATGATCCCGAGTATAACGTTAGGCCATCTTAACCGATAGCCCAATGTCGTGGTCGGATAAATATGGTTAGTGAAGGCGAAACCTCTACTCCACTAAAAACTAATCGCAAAGAAAGTGATGTTTGAAGACACCCCAATTTTTCCCTCTCGGAGTATACAAACCTGTTCGGTCGACCCTTGACCTTACCCATGACTTTTTGAAAGGGGCCAATCCTCTCTAAAAGTCCTAAAACTTTGAAAACCCTAGAATCTGAGAATTATGCACCATAATAATAATATATAGCTAAGCCCCAGGCCCTGTTGACTGAAGGTCAAAGGTCGAGCTAGAACCCTGGCAATATATTCTCCATTTGAAAGCCCAGATGTAAACTTTTTTTATCGAATTTTGGTATTTTAGTAATACTTTGATATGATAGAATTTATAGGCTTTAAAGTTTCGCAAAAAGGCTTGCAAAAAATTAGATTTTGTTCTTGAACTGGAAAGTTGACTTTTTATTCATTGAGATTTTTGATCCGAGACTATTTTTATTGAATTCAAATGGGGGGTATTTCGTTATTTACATATAATATCTTAAGTAAATATGCATGTCTACTTGTCCTTACCTGCCTACTAGTTTGTCTATCCTAAAATCCCAGCACCTAGACCAACCCAACCTGGAAGGTTTTCCAATTTTGCGCCCTCACCCATGCATGTAATTGATTGCGCGCTCTGCCAGCCACGCGCAATTGATTCGTATAGGGCCAAGCTCCTTCCTTCTGTGGACCGACCTAAGACTCCATTGCGCACTCTGACCAATGCGCGTAATCAATTGCGCGCCCCACCACTTGAGCGCAATTGGTTCCCAATTGGACTGGAACCCTAATTCCCATGATCACCCAAATTCTCTTATTAAGCACATGTGAGAGGACGCTTAATTGGATTACGTGTGCTACATAGGATGCGCAATTAGTTCAAACCAGATTGGAAATAGGACACCCGACTGAGCCAGTCAGCCGATCACTTACTAAGTCGGTGACCGACTCAAAGTGATTAAGCGCACTGAATAGGGCACATAATTGAGTTAAGTGCGTTGTACAGGGCGTATAATTAGATCTAACCAGCTAATTACACACCTCCCACAGGGCGCACAATTGCTTGGATACCTATAAATAGACCCCCCTACCTCGTCTAAAATATACATCCAGCAATCGAATTTTCGAGTTCCTCTCTTCCAAGCTTAGGGATTTCGAGATTCTCTCTCCGGTGCCCGACTTTAGGTAATCTCTTAGGTTCTAGTTTATAGTTCTTAATTTCTAGTTTCCAGTTCTTAACTTCTAGGTTCGTGCTCTTAATTTTGGGCCTAGTTCTTAATTTTTGTTCTAGTTCCTAATTCTGGTTCTTAATTCTTAAGTTCTAGATTTCAGTCCTTAATTCCTGATCCCTAACCTTTAAAATTTCAAATCCTCAATTTTCTAAGCTTTCAATCACCAATTCAAACTCAGTCTTTTTAAAATTACTCTTACTCATAAAACACTAATTTACTATTTTTTTTCTCTCTCCGAAACTTCTCCCTTTGAGAAAATTCGAGGTTTTGTCCGGGGCTTCCAAAAGAGGTCGAGCTGCCTTCTAGACTTCTAGAATTGCAGACTCTTCCCCGGGAGCCCCAAGTAGTCAAGCTAGCGGCACCAGCCCGTTAGTCTTGATTCTCAAAGTAGTATCAAAGGAGGAAGCACTTGGCCTAAAACCAATTAGGTTTCTTAACCTTCCAATTTTGAAACCCAACCACTCGATTTGCCTATGGGAGCTTATGGAGGGTACCCGAGAATGGGGCCGATCCTCCTTAGCATAACATGCCACAACTCCTTTTTTTAAATTAGACTCCTAGTAGAATTAGGAGACATTTTTTAAATTAGACTCCTAGTAGAATTAGGAGACCTTTTTTTAATTAGACTCCTAGTAGGATTAGAAGACCAAATCAATTAGACTTCTAGTAGGATTGGGAGATTAGAGCAATTATACTTAGAGCAGGATTAGAAAACTAAACTAGCTAAACCCCAAGGCAACCCAGACCTGCTGACGTTCGCTGGCCGACGATTCAGTAAAGGAGTTCAACCTGCAAGCCCCCGCTCCCCTTAAAAGGTGATCATTGACGTGTTGTAGTGTCGATAGATATCTGTTCCTCATTTAAAATTCACTTTTTTCCTTTCAACAATTTAATATTTCCTAAATTATTATTCATTGCCCTTAGCCAGAGTCCACTCAGACTGAATTGGGCCACTTATTTTGGGGATCGAGAGGAAACCAGAAAAAGTACGTACCAACAGACTGGCGATCACAATGGGACACTTTTCGCTAAGGTTACCCCAATTTAATTAATTTGGTTTTCTATTTTTGCATTATTTAACTTGGTTTTATTTTCTTCGCTTTACTGCATACTCAGTTTTATAAAAAAACAAAATAAACCAAAAAAAGAAAAATAAAAACATATAATACTTGAAAATGTCTAGCTTCAGAAGATTAAACAATAATTATACTGACCCACCCTTATGGGGCTCCCTTAGCGATTCTGAGTATAACATTAGGTAGTCTCCTTGGACAGCCCAACGTCATGCTCGGGTAAATACGGTCAGTGAGAGCGAAAGATACCCCTTTGCTCCACGAAACACAAACCATAGCAACAGCAACGGAGAAAGAGACGATGGACAGAATAACACCACTAGTCAAGTTATGGACCACACTACCAGTGCACTCACAAAAGGAGGAAAAGAAGCTGACGCATTGCTCTAGTCCCTGACCGACTTATACAGTGCTACAAGAGACCAAAGACAAGTTACTCTGAGAAGTAGACAGAGAGGAAAGACGCCGACTCCTCTGCGTACTTTGACTCCTCCGACACATAACACATACACACTTCGCACCTCCTACGACAACAACCACCGAAGATAACCCTCTCTTGAGACCTCAAAAGATGATACCACCATAAATATAAATGACCTCCCTCAAATTCTAGATAGTTACATGGTTGAGAGGGAGTGTTCTAAAAAATCTTTTGGAGTTGACAAATTCTGTCGAGGCCTCGACTTCATTGTGCCTGCGGGTTCAAACCCATTCTCATACCGAAGAAGCCTTTACTTCCACCCCCTTCACCCAATCAACCCTTACCATAATCGGCCCATTCGGTGCCCCTATTTTCCCTTCCATCACTTCCCAAAATACCCAAAATCTAAATTTCCTGTCATTTTCCCAAGCTATGCCTTCATCCATGGCCATCTCCAACCCATCTCACCTTCCTTCCACACCCATTCAAAACCCATCTTCCACCTTAACCAACATGCCCTACTTCTCATCCGCCCAATCTGATCCACCCACATCCATCCATACCACATCCAATCCCCCACAAATCCCTCCATTTGCCCAAGTGATGCCCATCTTTTCCGAAGCCATGACCAACTTTCCTCTCTTATTCTCCACCACTATGCCCCACACATCTCCCCCATATATATCTAATCCATCCACCAATGCCCCACCTCATTTCTCCAATCCACCCCATATCCCACCCCTCACCCGGGCCATGCCCAATTTTACCGGGGTCATGCCCAAATTTTCCTCTTCACACACCCCATCCATACCCCTCTAACCATCAAATAATCCATCTCCCTCCGAGCCCCCTTCCATGGCCATGATGGAGGAGATGTTCCAAACCTACAATAGGTGGAAGGCCTCCCAACACATCCCCTCTCATCCACACCACACATCTATGGATCCCTCTCATACCCTATCAAGCCTCCAAGCTTCACTCTCCCATGACCCCCATCAACCCCCCATCATCCACACCATCCAAACCCCCATTTCCCACATGTCCCAAGGCCTAATGACCCAAACCCCTATATCCCCCATTTCCCAAGGCCCAATGGCCCAAACCCCCATGTCCCAAGGCCCAATGGCCTAAACTCCCATTTCCCCCATGGCTCAAAGCCCCATGGCCCAAAATCCCATGATCCATACCCACCAAGGGCCCATGGCCTAGACCCATCAAGGCCCAATGGGCCAGATCCACCAAGGCAAATGGGCCAGACCCACCAAGGGCCCATGGTCCAGACCATCAAGGCCCAATGGGACCCACCAAGGGCCCATGATCCAAACCCATCATGGCCCAATGGGCCATATCCACCGAGGGCCCATAGCCTAGACCCATCAAGGATCAATGGGCCAGACCCATCAAGGGTCCATGGCCCAGACCTATCAAGGCCCAATGGGCCAAACCCACCAAGGGCCCATGGCCCAAACCTATCAAGGGCCCATGAACCAAACCCACCAAGGCCCCCCGGGCCACACCTATCATGACCAAGGCTTTGTGACCCAAGCTTCCCAAGGACCCATGGGCCAAACCTTCATAGCCCAAACCCAAGCCCAATAAAACCTTGGAGCCTCACACCCATACCCTTCACAATTCCTCCAAAATTTCACCTATTCACAACCCTCATACCCAACTGAAACCTATGCCTTACATCAATCCCAATTCACTCATATCCCAACATCCCAAAGTCAGTTTCAAGCCTTTCCCCCGACCCAATGGCCTCATCAGGCCCCACCCCAAAATCTAACTTCCACTCATCCCATCATCCAACAAACCTTCCCTCATCCCCAATGGACTCAGTCCATGCAACACCAGTAAGAGAATCCCGCCCTCACTGCACCCTATGTAGACCAACAATATGAAGAGGAGAGATTAGGAATAGTAGAGCCTATGCTGGGGCATTGACCAACCTTAACCCTCCTCCTATAATTTCCCATCCCTTGATAGTCCAAAGTGAAGTCTAACCAACTGCCGAGAAAGTGGCCCCCATATCCAAGAAGTCAAAGCAGTTGAAAGAGCAGTTAGACAAAATACGGAACCCATTATTGAAAATGGGTGGTGCTGAAATCCACGCCATGAACTTCACAGATTTATATTTGTTTGCTGAGGTCCCCTTGCCTCTAAAATTTAAAATGCCAACTTTTGACAAGTACAATGGCACCGACAATCCTATTGCACACCTCAAGTCCTACTGTGGGGACATGTGCCAATATGGAGGGGACGAAAGGCTGGTGATAAAGGTCTTTCAGAAGAGTTTAACTGGTCCGGCCTTGAGGTGGTTTACATCTTTGGAAGCATCTATGATGAAAACTTGGAAGGATTTGATGCACTTATTTCAGGAACAATATGTCTACAATATAGACTTTGAACCGCATAAGGCAGACTTGGCTCGATTGAAATAAAACCTGAATGAGATCTTCAACGATTATTTAGGGTGTTAGAGAGCACTGGCAGCTCAGGTTAGAAACAGGATACCTGATGATGAACAAATGGAAATGATTTTCAAAAAAAAAATACAACCGAGCGAGAGCAATACGACGAATGAACAGTCAATGAATTCAGGGAAGCATAAGTAAATTATGAAGGCATTCCTAGTAATCTTATTAGGGAAGTATAAGCAAACTGCGAGGGCATTCCTTGACATCTTTACACTACTAGATGTCGTCGTACGGTGGCGGGAGGAGGATAAAACTCCTGCTAACCATAGAATTTGACACTTTGATGGTGCTGGACCATGACAGAGAGCTCAATTATGGTACCACATTATCCACCCAAGAAGAAAGTAGGTGACTACTATTTCAAAATTTAGTTGAATAAGAAGCTACGCTCAGATCAATAAACCTTATCTCTTTTTCACCCTTTATTTTCTCTTTCAGACAATGAGTCAGTTGATTTTCAAAATCTCTTCGGAATAAAACCGAAAACTCTTGAATGACAAGTGATGAGATCACTTATTACCTACCATTCACCTCAATTCTTGTTGAAAGTTACGATACATGATGATCGTTCAACACTTACAAAATCAAGTCTGACATGTGGCTGAAATAATCGAACTACTTCTCGACATGGGATCATTACCAATATCCTCCAGGACATCTGTGAGGCGAATAAAAGTCCCATCGTTGCTTGACACTGGGGCATTTATTTTTAAAGAGCGCTAGCACCTTCGCAGCAATACTCAGGTCACAAGACCGATACCCCAAACTGGGGCATTTTTAAAATTTTTTTTTCAATTTAGATCCTGCTTCCCCACTTTGAATACCCCAAACTGGGGCATTTTTTTTGGTTTAGTTCTTACTTCTTTGCCATGGACTCCCAAAAACGAGCACCTGAAACAGAACGACAGAGATGCACTCGAAAAATAAATATCATACTCTAATACTACCCATTTCTCCTCCAACATAACCCAACAATCACACAACACTTACCCCCCAAAGAAACACAAATCCACCGCAGAATAAATGAACCAATAGAATTAAATCACTTAACACCCGTCTAGAAACTTTACCCTAAATTCATGCATTTCTAACAAGTGTCACCTAAAGTCAAACATAAGACCAAAACAAAGTACCTTAAACTTTAAGCATGGGATTCACCCCCCACCTTCAACAAAACAAACATAAAAATCCCTTAAAACTCCCTAAAATGAAACCTCAACTCATCTGGACCACGAGATCATCTCAAGATAAATCTAATAAACTAAATGCCCCAACAAACTCAATAAAACCAAGTGGAATCTTAAATAAAACCCAATATACCAAGAAAAATCCTAGTAGAACTATAAATCAATTCTGAAAAATAAATCCTAGCATTCCAAGTTAAAACCTAACTAAATGGAATCCTGACAAATTAAGTAATTCAAAATAAATTTTTGAATGTCTACACAGGTCCCATTGAATAATAAAATATAAACAAACACAACAAATAAAACAACTTTAATAAAATTTTTTACACAATATCACCAGAGGTATACCTCTTGAATTTACAACCCAAAATGAAAACCTAAAACTTTAACCTACAACCCAAAACAAAGACTGGGTTCAAAACTGAGAGAAAGCGAGGAGCAGATTCCGCTTGGAGCATCCAATCGGAGGCTTTAAGCAAGATTGGTTGGGTAATATATCCCTCCACTCGTGACGCCTTCTCTTCCGCCATCTTCACCTCCTCCGTCACTGCCTCCTCTACGCTGCCTTCACTACTCCCTAAAAGGGACCGATGTGAAAACTAGCCTCCTCTTTCCCAATACCGCTCATTCTCAGAATAATGCCCTCCTTGAGCATCACCTCAGGATGAAGATCGTGTGAAATCATGAAAATAGGAAGAAACAACATCCCAATCAGACGGTTAGATCACCCGATATCACCAAAACACAAATTTTAGAACATAAAGGATTTAGAAAAAAGTAAAACTCGAGACTAAACCGAGGGATGAAAAGAAAATGAAGTCTCTCTCGCTTATATAGAGTACGGACTCAACCACGCGCCCGAACACGTGCGCTTAACTCACTCACGCATCGAGCATACTGCGCTCAATCAGAAACACGCACCTTAACAGAAGTGCGCAATGAAACCATTGCCCGCACAGACGGCGCGGCGCTCCAGTCACGCGCTCATTACAGACCGCACCCTATCAAACGACTCATTGACACCGCAAAATACGAAAGGACGCCCACACTGTGACCTGGTGACGCCTCAATCATGCACCATGGTTAGAGCATGTAATCCAATCACACGCACATATACCCACGCGTAAACACCCTTTCAAACCTTCAATCGCACGCCCAAAAATAGGCGTGTAATATATTGAGCGACCGAGAATAGGCGCATAATACCTGACTTTGGATGAAATCTACACCCTCACACCTTTTTATCCCATCTCGGTCAAAATTCACCTGTCCCATCGCGTAGCCTCACAGGTTGTTCAGAGAGAAAGAGGGAGAGCCACTCACCCTTCCCCCATCACGTAGCCCTACAGGAAACATCGACCATGCCCTTGGTCCCATTACGACAAGACATACCTCCCTTATTGTAACACCGTCACTTTCCCTCATCCCATCACAATCTCATTGGAAAGGGGAGAACCCCATTGCATAACCCCATCATGCATGCCCCATCGCGACGAGATGCACACACATGATACCACCTCAATATCCAAACTCATTATCCTAAATCCGCCATGCCCTCATGTACCATCGTGAAAAGCCAAAAGTAAATCTCCCGAAAATACGGGCACATCACCGAAATTAAAGACGAATCCTGACACAACCACAACGTGATCCCATATAACCCAAGATCTGCCAAAGAAAGAAACATGGCACACCTATTGCGCGAATACCCCATCAACGTCCCATCGCAAACATCACCACTTGAAACATCCAGACACAACCCTGCCAAACATGCATGAACATGTCCCATTGAGATGCAATGATCTCATCTCACAGCCCCAACATCGATCACACCTCCCCAAAATCCTCATCATGGAACTTTACGTAGAGTCAAACCTTTTAAAAGTCCCATCGCTAACTATGCCCAACCAATACCCCACAACAGAAGAAGAGGGACTCCTCCCACATCCCATCGCATCTCAAACAAAAAAATCCTACCAGGATCCCAGCAATCCCCCAAATCTTAACGCAGACCCCAATGTCCGATCATGTCCATGATTCACTACGACAAGAAGAAAGAGAAAAGTCTTTCTTACACCTCCTCTCACTTGCAACTATGACAGGAAGAAAGAGAAAAGTCTTTCTTGCTATGATTAAGTCAAAATGTTTTCCAAAACCTATCTCTTTCGACTCACGAATCACTCTAGTCCTCCCATAAGAGACAATCATCAGTATTCGTCGAGAAGGTTAGATGGAGTACCCGACATGCCAAGTGTCGTCTTGACAACCACACAAACGGTCGGGTCCACAAATCCCATACCGGTAGATTTGCTTAGCGACGCCTCGGAAGCCACGTTTTCCGTTGATTTACCACCAAATTGATCTTAAGTTAAAACTCCCGAATTAAAAAAAAAAACATTTACTTACTTCCAAAAAAAAAACCTTTACTTCCCAAAACCAAAAATCTCTTTCTTCCAAAATAAAAAACAAAACAGCAAAAAAAGAAATGAAAATAATAATAAACAGAATGACCTCTTACTACCAAAATTCACCTCAATTATCAGCCCAAACTAGCCATTCCCTTGGGAAACTGATCAATGAGTAAATTTAATCTAAGAACTTATAAACGCTTATTGGAAAAGGAACGCCTGACGTGCATTGGTGTGAGAAATGACATGCCCGGTCTGACATGACTTGCAAAAGCCATCGACATCATATTGCATTTTATTATCAGTCCCTCGACCTATTTATGGACATTTGTGTGACACCCCCGGTACCTCGACTGTGTCATACCCCTCTGTTTGATTGTCCCTTACAGCAGGTCGCGACATGCGGCGGGATGCCCCTTGCACCCACAGATTAGGATATGATAATTCTCCTTTCCGTTTGACTGTCACTCGCAGCAAGTCACGCCACACGACGAGATGCCCCTTACACCCACGAAATAGGATATATTGACTTCCCCCATCAACTGTCTATGATAGCGGGTCGCGATACACGACGGCATCGCCCCTGGGCATCCACGACATGGAACACGCCTTTCGACAACTACTACTGGGCCCCCGAATGCTCTATTTTAGCTTGCGTTAAAAGATAAGAAAGCTAAGCATGTTATGTCAACATCCCCAGTTCACATTTGTGATTTCTCAAGAAAAATGAGAAGACACCTCGAATGAGGGGTGTCTACTTCTTCGGCACGTTCTTACTTCGTAAGAGCGCCCCGAAGAGGGGTATCTGTAGACACCTCCATTGTGCCCTCTCGGAATATACAAATATGTTCGGTTAACCTTTGATCTCGCCCGTGACTTTTTAGAAAAGACTTACCTTCTCTGAAAGTTTCACCACCCTAATGTGGGACCATATACTGACACAATTATATATGGCTGGACACAGGCTGAAATAATAGCTCTATGGCTCAGGCCCCATAACCTTAAATTAGAAACCATGCATTGAAACAATAGTATATGGCTGAACACAGGCTGAAACAATAGCTCTGTGGCTCAGATCTCAACGTAGGGAGACTATATACTGAAACAATAGTATATAGTTGAAATGCAAACTGAAACAATAGTCTAGCATTTCAGACCCACTAACCCTAAATTGGGGACCATGCACTGAAATAATAGTACATGGCTGAACACAGGCTGAAATAATAGCTCTGTGGCTCAGGTCCCAACGTAGGGAGACTATATACTAAAACAATAGTATATAGCCAAAATGCAAACTGAAATAGTTGTCTGACATTTCAAGACCCGAATAACCCCAAATTACGTGCCTAAAACCACGCGCATAATTCAATCGCACGCTAAACCACAAACACGTAATCAGTCCCCCTCTCAGACCAGACTTCCTTTCCCAGACACCTTGAGACTCGAATACGTGCGCCACACGGCACGTGCGATCAGATTGAGCGCCCAACCACTGCCGCCCAATTTGTCTACGCCTGACCTAGTCTTATAGTCCTCGACCCCCAAGCTTCCTCGATCAAGCACTTCAAATGAGGTATTTAATCAGATTGCACACTCCACACTAGGCGCATAATTAGTCTTAAAATGGTTAGAACTAGGAAACTCGCTGACCAACAGCCAGTTGCTCACTGAGTCGGTGACCGACTCAAAGTGATTAAGCATCGGGAAATCGACACGCGATTCAGTTAAATGCCTAAAATAGGGCATTTAATTAGAAAAAAAACCTATAAAAGACCTTCTTTTAATTTGCCTCAAAAGGGGATTGAAAATTTCGGGGAGCTTAGGGATTTCGAGGCTGGAGAATTTCGATAACGAACACAGAGAGAAACAGAGCCATGATTTTGAGATTCAAGCTTCGAATTTTGAGATTCCTCTCCGCAGCCCCGACCTTAGGTAAGAATTTAGTCTTTAGTTCCCGACCTTGGTTTTAGTTAGTCCTTAAATTTAGATTCCCTTAGTTTTAATTATTAATATTAAATTTTCAGTCTTAGACCGTAGCACCCTTTTTAGACTGCATTTTTTAATGTCTGATTCTAGTCCTTAGTTTCTAGAACCAATCCTTAATCTGACGGTCTAATTCACCGACCTTAGACTTTAATTTTGTTATGAAATCTTAATCTCCAGTCCTATCATTAATCTCTGGTTTAGTTCTTACTTTCTAGAACCAGTCCTTAATCATACGGCCTGATTTTCCGATTTCGGACCTGAATTAAGTCCTTAAATCTTAAATTCTAGTTTTAATTCCTTAATTTAATAGTTTTAAAAATCTCAATTTATAATTTAGTCTTCTAAAATTCTAGTCTCATAATTTAATTCATAATTATAATTCAAAAATAACTTTAAAAATCCAAAAAAATATTATCTTATAATTCAAAATCCAATTTGCTTTAATCTTAGCCATCTGATTTGCCCAAGGGAGCTTACGGAGGGTACTTAGAAACGAGGCCAATCCGCCTTAGCATAGCGGGTCCAAACCCCTTTTTATTTATTATTATTTTTAATTAATTCAATTTATAATTAAAATTAAGATAGTTAAATTAATTACACTCCTAATAAGATTAGAAAACTAAATTAATTAGACCTCTAATAGGATTAAGATATTAAAATTAATTAGACTCCTAGTAGAATTAGGAGACCTTTTTTAATCAGACTCCTAGTAGGATTAAGAGACTAAGTTAAATAAAATCGCAACAGGAATAGGAAAACCAAACCAGTTACACTAAAGGCAACCCACAACTGCTGACGTTCGCCGACGGACGATTCAGTAAAGGAGTTCAACCCGCAAGCCCCCACTTCCCTTTAAAGCGTGATCATGACGTGTTGCAGCATCGATAAATATCTTCAACTGGCGATCTCATCAACACAGGTATTCTTCATTTAATATTTGCCTTTTTAATTTTAGTAATTTAATATTTCCTAATTTATTACTCCATCATCGCCTTTGCCAATGTCCACGCGGACCGAATTGGGCTACTTTTTTCAGGGATTGAAAGGAACCCAAAAAAAATATGCACCAACAGCTACGACCGAGTGTTTACGCCCCTAGGGCAATCACTAAGTGTACTTTTGCCTTTACTAATAGAAAATGAATTAGTTACTATTCGTCAACCGCACCCTCCTCCTCACCAAATCTCAAAGAATTATGACCCTAATACTCACTGTAATTTTTATCAGGGTCCGGGTCATCCGACTGATCACTGCTTCCCATTGAAGCACACGATCTAAGATTTAATCGATGTCGGGAAAATTATTCCACCAGCACCCTCTCAAGTGATCCAGTAAGCAAATATTCATCAAGTGCCATTACCCCCACATCCTACCGGAGGAGCAGGTCCAAAACCCACCATCGGGATGGTAGAGAAATATGAGGAGAAATTTGAATTTGATCCGTCAAATTATATTAGTGATCGAGAGAGCTATGTGGCACCATTACCGAGAAATTGTGAAGAAAGGAATATTGGGATAATTGAACCCCTGAATTTGTCAGATAATTTCCCCAACCCAGCACCTCGAGTTGAACCCTTGGATCTTACGGCTTATTTCCCATCACCCACTCTTGCCAATTATGTGCATACAAAAGCATACCAACCATATACCACCACCCCCATCAATTACCCAATAGCCCCCCATGCCCCCAATCCCCCGCTAGCACCTATCAGCTACCAATGACCTACTCCTACCCCTTTACCCCCGATGCAACCACCCACAAGCTTCACCACCCCCATCTAGCCCAAATTTGCCACCTAATCAACCATCACCGAAGTGAATCAAGTATTACCCACACCTTCGGAGCTCACAGTGCAAGTGCATCCGATACTAGTAGCTATTCCATTTCAGATTTCGAGACCAACCTACGATCCTCATCAGGTCCTGCTAAGTTATGAATAAATAGATATCAATGCTGACTGCAACAGAGAAGGGGTAGTAGACTTTGTTATCCAATCCGGAAAGATCTCAAAGCAGCCTGAAGAACCAACAGTAGCACAAGCCCAACCAGAGGGAAAGAAAGATAATGCCGTGAATCCTTTTGAAAAAATGAGTCGAGAACATATACTGGAGACTCAGCTGAGAAGAATGCCTGTCAATATTACTATATGGGATCTATTAATGATGTCCCCGCTCTATTTTTAAGCATTAATGGGAGCATTAAAAAATATGCATGTATCGCTTCAAGTTAGCCCAGATGAAGTCGGGCAAATAATTGGTCAGGTTATGGCTCAAAATGCCATTTCATTTTCGGATGCCGATTTACCTGATGAAGGGAGTGGTCACTCCAAATATCTGAACATTACTGTTGAGTCTAAAAATATGATAATCCCCTTGGTTTTAATCGATAATGGGTCTGTGTTAAATATATGCCCACTGAGAACCGCCACCAAGATTTGGGTAGATCCTTGCATGCTAAGAGCCACGAGAACTAGTGCCAGAGGCTTCGATAACACACAAAGAGAGATAATGGGAGAAGTTGACCTTGAGCTATTGATTGAGCCAATGACCTTCTCCATATTATTTTAAGTGTTGGACATCAAATCCTCATTTAATCTACTGTTAGGGTGCTCGTGGCTGAATGAGGTTAGAGCAATACCGTCGACGCTGCAACAAAAGCTTAAGTTTGTGTTCGGGCATAAGATCATCACCATCATTAGTGAGGGGCATAGTGAGAAAGAAAAATCCACCAACAGCATCGAAAAACCCAAAGTACTGGATGTGTCACACACTGCTAAGGACGTCAACCTCCACAGTTTCGAATACGAGGTGTCGACAATACTCCAGGAGCCCATCGAGGGCATTATTCCAAGAATCAGAGGTGGAATGATAGCAGCAGTGGCCATGCTCCAAAAGTGGGGTTATAAAAAAGAAAGGGGGCTAGGGCCTAGACTGGAAGGCAGAAAAGAGCCCGTCATAGCTAAGGGGGGCCAAAAAGTCAGATTTAGGCTAGGTTACAATCCCACAGAAGAAGTGCGAGAGGCTAAGGAGAAAGCCTGTGCGACGGTAGCTACGAGAGCTAGGGGGATACACAGAGGAAAAACCCTATCCCAGGCCTCGCATAAGGAATTCATTCATCAGCGTTGAGGTTATAAAGAATTGATTGGAATGGGGTAACCTGATTAACCCCACACAAGCCCATAGCACCTATTCACCCCACCAATCCCCACATCACCCTTCCCAGCCTGGAGATAGACTTGGCCGCGTTATCCCTCTTTGAGGAGTGACAACCCGTACCTGAACAAACTCCCCCTGTGGTGAATCACCACAAAACTATATTAATGTTTGAGGATATTATCTTAGATAAAATGGGGATCAACATGATGGAGGTTGACTCCGAAGAGCTGTATCAGTTAACACCCTCCACCCAAACAGGTAAAGGAGCGGCCTCACAGGCACGCAACTGGGCATCTTTTCCCCAAACCCTAGAAGCGGAGAGTGGACTAACATTTGGTACCCATTTCCTATAAAAAAATAACCTATAAAAAGTGAGATAAGCCCTTGGCAAGCAATACCTTGTATATACACAGACTTATGCTACCAAGAGTCCGTCTCTGAAGAAAATAAAAATTCCAAAAAATTTGAAAAAATATGAAGTCTAAAAATATTATCATTTAAAATTCTAAATAAAATCCCACAAAAAGATGCCTTAATTGAAATACCCGTCCTACGTAAAATCGACCCCTTTCTTATAGAAATATAAGAAGTGGTAGGAGTTACGAGTCTGGACGAGAATGTCCCTTTGGAGGAGCTCCCCAATGAGCTCCTTGACCGATTTGCCGAATTTGACCATGGCTCTACTCCCATTGTTGAAGAAACCGAGGACGTTAATCTGGGGACTGAGGAGATTCCCCGAATTACCAAAATCAGAACGTCGCTATCTCCTGAAGAAAGAAAAAGCATGATCAACTTCCTTCGATCATACCAAGTCATTTTTGCCTAGTCATACGAGGACATGCCTGGTCTGGAAACCGATTTGGTCGAGCATGAGTTGCCGCTCTACCTTGGTATGAAGTTGGTTAAGCAGAAGCTAAGACATCTCCGACCTGAGTGCATGTTGAAAGTAAAAGACGAGGTCATCAAGCAGTATGACGTGGGATTTCTCATGGTATCCAAATACCCGCAGTGGCTAGCCAATATTGTGCTTGTACTGAAGAAGGATGGAAAGGTCTGCATGTGTATCGATCTTCGCAATTTGAATAAGGCAAGACCGAAAGACGATTTCCCATTGTAGCACATCGACATCTTGGTCGATAACACTTCTAAGCACGGGATGCTTTCTTTTATGGATGGGTTCTCATGGTACAATTAGATTAAGATGGCAGAGGCAGATCTAGAGAAGATGGCATTCATCACTCCTTGGGGGACCTTTTGCTATCGAGTCATGCTGTTTGGGTTGAAGAATGCCCATGCAACGTACTAGAGAGCTATAACCGCATTGTTTAATGACATGATATGATAGCCAAGTCATCAAGAGATTGAGGTGTATGTCGATGATATGATAGCCAAGTCATCGGAGCGAAGAGATCATCTGGTAAACCTTTAGAAGCTATTTGAGAGGTTGAGAAAGTATTGGTTACATCTGAATCCACAAAAGTGCGCATTTGGCGCGATGTTCGAAAAATTGTTGGGATTCATCGTCAGTAGGAGAGGGATCGAGGTCGACCCAGTCAAAGTCAAAGCTATCACTGAAATGCCGCCTCCATCTACTGAGAAAGAAGTTAGAGGATTCTTAGGCAAAATACAATATGTCAGTCAGTTCATTGCATAGCTAACGCCTATCTGCAAGCTAATCTTCAAGCTACTAAGGAAGAACACTCCTGTTGAATGGAATGACGATTGTCAGGCAGCGTTCGATAAAATCAAAAGCTACCTCCTTAACCCACCTGTGTTAGTACCACCTGAGCCAAGGAGACCACTCTTGATGTATCTCTCCACGATGGAAGTCTCAATGGGATGTGTCTTAGGGCAGCATGATGACATGGGAAGAAGAGAGCAGGCCATCTACTATATGAGCAAGAAGTTTACTAATTATGTGACACTATTCTCATCCGGAGAAAGCATGCCTGGCTCTTGTATGGGCTACTCAGAGGCTCCGCCATTACTTGCTATCCCAAGCCATTCTACTTTTGGCCCAAATGGACCCGTTAAAATACCTGTTTGAGAAGCCAAATCTTACTGGACGAACCGCATGATGGTAGCTTTTATTGTCTGAGTTTGACATCATGTGCGTCACTCCAAAATCGATCAAGGGACAGACACTTGCTGATCATCTTGCCGATAATCCTTTGCCAGATTATGAACCTTTGAGAACTGAGTTTCCCGATGAAGACATCCTGTTCATGACGGAAGATGATACAGAAGAATCATGGGTAATGCCCTTCAACGGAGCAGCAAATGTCGAGGATCAGGGAGTTGGCACCATTCTGATTTAGCCAAAAGGATCTCATGTACCAGTCTCTATCAAACTCAACTTCCCTTGCACTAAAAATATGGCCGAGTATGAAGCTTGTGCCGCTGGTTTACGGGCGGCTCTCTATCTGAACATAACTCACCTCCGAGTGTTTGGCGATTCGCAGTTGATCATATGCCAGACGAATGGAGATTGGAAGATAGAAGTCAAGAAATGGATCCCTTACCATGAGCACCTCGAAGATCTAATAGTTTGTTTCGAAGACGTGACATTCTCATATGTCCCTCGGATAAGGAATCGCTTTGCCGACACATTAGACACTTTGGCGTTAATGATTGAAATCTTGTATGGTGTCGAGATGGAGCCAATCATGATCGAGCAAAGGAATGAGCCGACCTTTTGCCTCCAGATTGAGGAGCCTACAAAGCCTGATGATGAGCCACCTTGGTGATTAGATATCAAGAATTTTGTCGAGACACTAACTCTCCCTGATGGTCCGTCCAAGACGGATCCGCGAACCATTCAACATTTAGCGACAAGTTACGTCATTTGTGGGGAATGACTTTACAAGTGATTCAACAATAACATCTTGCTCAGATGACTTACAGAAAGTGAAGTGATCAATATTATGAAGGAGATCCACGAGGGAGTATGCGGTGCCCACGTCAGCGATCACATGCTTGCTAAGAAAATTCTGTGACAGGGATACTTTTGGACCACCATGGAATCGGATTGCTACAAATATGCTTAGAAATGCTATAAGTATCAGGAACACCCCAGTATGATACACGCTCCAGCCATCGATCTTCACTACATGACCACTCCTTGGCCATTTACTACCTAGGGCCTTGACGTCGTTGGAATGATTAATCTAAAAGCATTAAACATACATCGGTTCATCCTCGTTGCCATTGAGTACTTCACCAAGTGGGTAGAAGTAGCATCATATGCCAACATCACGACTAGTCACATTGAGAAGTTTCTCAAAAATAATATTGTGTGCCGATTTGGAGTACCCAAGGATATCATCACGGAGAACTACATAAACTTTACGAATAAGCGTATCTGAGCCTTCTGCGAGCAATACAAGATCAAGCACCATCACTCGTCCCCTTATCGGCTTCAAACTAATGGAGCCGTGGAAGCTACAAACAAGACGGCCGTCCGCATCCTCGAAAAGATAGTCGTCACTTACCAAGATTGGAGCGAAATGCTATCATTTTCTTTGTGGGTCTACAGAACGTCGATCCGTAACGCTACAGGGGCAACATGATTCTCCCTTATGTATGAAACTGAGGCCGTCCTACTGGTAGAGATTGAAGTACCCTTGCTCTGATCCTCATGGAATCAGCCTTACTCGAAGTAGAGAGAGAGAGATCTTGCTTTGAACAATTGAATCTACTAGACGAGAAAAGACTCCTAGCCTTATGTCATACTCAAGTTTACCAGGGGCGAATTGCACGTGCTTATAATAAACGTGTCCGCGATTGAGATCTAAAGGTAGGAGACACTGTACTGAAGAAGATTTTCCCATCCCTCCACACCGATCCGAGAGGGAAGTTCAAGCCGAACTGGGAGGGACCTTACGTCGTCCGAGAAGTGCTGTCGGGATATACCATCTGCCTCTCCACCATGGACGAAGATCATCTTCCTGAGCCCATCAATGCTAGATACGTTCGACGGTTCTACGCTTAGTCTATCGCGATAAGGTAAGTATTGGTGAAACAGATACCCGACTTCTTAAGAACCATCCAAAAGAGGCCATCATTCCAAGCACAGTAGTAAAAAAGCATCCCTAAAAAATGATGATATCCTTTGCTACCCCATTTTGAGCCTGACCTTTCTTTCAATAAACCCCTTTCCCTGAAAAAGAAAAAGCTTGTACATATACCAAAAAAAGAGAGGAAGTAGAATTACTATCAAAAATAAAAAAAATCGGAAAAGCAAAACCTCAAAAGGAGATTGCCTGAAATAAAACAAAAGCAAAAAGAAAAAAATATATGGGGCATGTACAGTAAGATCCCCCAAGGAAGAAAGTATGTTGTGAAAAAACTGAAATCATATCAAGGAAACCTTTTTACCTCAGCATACCTTCAAAATCCTAATCTAATCCATGGCCAAGCTACACCCTAAAGAAAGCCCTCTTTTTTGGGTTCACGAGCAATCATAGTATCTGTTAAGTCAACATAAGCTGAGTTGTGAGATGACACTGGAACCCCATCCAGCCGGCTATGACGGAATCGACATCTATGTCGTGGCTTTTTAAAAATAAAATAAAAATGAAAGAATAAAAAGATAAAAATAATAAATAAAAATACAAGCTCAAAGAAAGATGGACATGGTGAAAACTTGAGAGGGCACTACGGGTAAAAACAACGAGCTTGTGCGGACCAGGTAAAAACTCAAAAGTTCGCTTGGGATAAGAGAGCTAAACCCATAGATGTGGTGAAAATTCGAAAGGGCGCCGCAGGTAAAAGAGGGCAAAACGGGCATGGCGAACTCACCTTGGGCATTGTGAGTAAAAGAAAGGAAAGAAAAAATTTTGATTGAAAAAGAAAGGTTGGAATTGATTGATAAGATTGATGTTTGAGAAGCCCTTTTTGTTACTCTCCCTAAAACTCCTTTTCCGACTGGGTCGCTCATGTTAGTTCAAATTGGGCCTCGACCAGAATTGTCTTAGTGAAATTACTTTTTCAAATGTATGACTCAAGGTAAGGAGAAAGGTTTGACTCAATCCAAAGGGATTGGCATTCCAGCCGTGGTAAAGCTACTGAAACTCACCCAGATCTGACCACCTAAAAGGGGTTCGACCATGCTCAAAAGGGGATTCGAGATCTCACCCTGTGATTGAGCCATCAAAACAAACAAAAAAAAAGAATAAAGGAGAGGGCGAAAAGCCCCTTTTGTCAAAGATAATAATTTCCCTTTTTCACTTTCATGCCCACACCTTGTGCACTTGGGAGGGAAAGCCCCCTTTTGTCACAGATAATGATTTCCCTTTTCCATTTACCATGCCCACACTTTATGCACCAGGGCGGAAAGACCACTTTTTGTTAAAGATAATAGACTTTCCTTTCCCATTGTTGTGCTCAAGACTGTGCACATTCTGTCTCAAAAGGGACCCGTTACTTCGCCTCACTAATAAGGCATAAAAAAAAAGAAGGAAGAAGAAAAGCCAAAAAAGAACAAAAAAATCAAGAGAAGTCTAAATACAAAAAAATTGTATATATTTCTACTCTTTTCCATATGCACAACATCATACTTCCATCTTAAGAAAAAGAACAAAAAATCTCTGAAAATAAAAAAATCTAAAAAATATGTATATATATATATATATATAGATCTTGAAAAATGAAAAAATAATAATAGAGGTAAAAGTTTGATTCTCCTTCTATTGATTAGGATATATTTTTTTGTATATAAATAAAAAAGGGACTGACGCTTTCTCGAGATGTGAAGGAACATCAAAAGGTCCGAAGCATCGAAGTAAGCAACCTCTCGGCGATGGACATATCAGATGGAGCATCTCACCACTGACGTCCAGTCTATTCAAAAAGGAAGAGAAGGAAATTATTAAAAAAAAAAAGAAAAGAGGAAAAAAGATGGCCATATTTTTGTGGTACTTTTCCCACGCACAGCTACATACATGCATGCTCTAATGCGGTAAATATTAATATTTTATCAGCAACATAGTTGTGCTATATTAACGTCCCGAGTCTAAGGTTCACCTTAGATCTTTGGATCCTCATTTAAAGTAGGAGCAATAGTATCAATCCCGGTCAAACAGTCAATGCTTTGATCAGGTCGACTCCACTGCTAAATCTTTACGGTAAGTGCTCTGTTTTTGGATTCATGTGAACTTAAGTGTCTTAAGCTTCAGATTCCTCAGAGGAAGGTCAATTGTTGGTTAAAACTAACCTGTCCAAAAGGAAATTACCTATCGAATGACTATATTCAAATATGCATTCTGAAGGGCTCATTTTAGGGTGCAGGCTTAAAACCTACATTTGTACGGTATCCCTGTAAAGTGTACGCCTTGCGTCTGGGTATCCATTGGATAGTCGTTTGTTCTCGTAAATTATACAAGAACGAATTCTGGGTCGAGACTTCCATTCCCCTTTATTTTATCCACCCCTGATGAGTACATGTTTTTGCATAATTATTCGATAATAAGATTATTGTTGATGGAGACCAAGATTGAATGCCTCCTTCGGTAGGCACCTAATTTTGGCCGGATCTGTTCAGTTTTATTTGAAGATGGATACTCGGGGTCTTTGATCTAGCGCGAGGCGAGCGATTAATCGATGCAAGAAAATGCTGACAATGAGGCATGTGTAGAGGCGATGCAAAGGAACCCTAGAGGAGGTCGATTTTCGATTTGAAGAGAGGGAGAGAAAATATTTTCGAAAATATGCCCTTGCTACCTGAACATGGCGCAACTATTAGTTGCACAGGCTATTTTGAGCCTCCTTTTGGCTTACCGCAACTAATAGTTACGCTAGCCACTTACGGGTCAGGTTTTGGGCCTAGTACAGGTCACTTGCATAGCTCGGTCCTACCCTCTTTTCGTTTTATTACTCCCGACAGATGCACGTGCTCCCAAACAGTATGTCGATCCACATTCGACTTGCCCAGAAAGCCGTGATAGAATAAAATGGATCGAGGTCAATAGGCACCCCGATCCTACACAGAAAAACATGAAAAAATCTAAAAAATGATGAAAAAAATCCCACATAAAAGGCCAAAAATAATTCACATAAAATGATAGAATAATTCACATAAAATGATAGTTCTGAAAAACTAAAAATCCCATAAAATAATAGCTTTAAAAGACCAAAAAAATCACATAAAATGATAGCTTAAAAATCTAAAAATCCACAAAAGAGGATAAAAAAATCCCAAAAATAATTTACATAAAATAATAGAAGTGATAAAGTGATAAAATCACATGAAATGATAACTTAAAATCCAAAAAAATCATATAAAATAATGACTCAAAATCTAAAAATCATATAAAATGATAAACACAAAAAGGTAAAAAATTTCCCACATAAAATAACAAAAATATATGTTTTGAAAAAACAACACGTACTCCCAAAAAGCGTTGAGACATCTATTCGCTCCGCTCAGGTAATCGTGGTAAATAAACTTCGGGATCAACAGGTTTGCCTAAAGTCCTCGAACCCTGCTTCCAACAGGGACACCCACGACCAGTTAAATGAAGTAGTCTATGCCTCATATGATTGGATGCACAGCTACACACATGCGTGTTCCGATGCGGTAAAATGTCAATATTTTATCAGCAATGCAGCTGTGCTAAATTAATGTCCTAAATCTAAGGTTCGCCTTGGATTTTTAGATCCTACTTCGAAGAGGAGCAACAGTGTCAGTCCTAGTCAAACGGTCAATATTTCGATCGGGTCGACTCCACTACTAAGTCTTTGCGAGGAGCTCCATCATGAGCTATTTTGGAGGTGTAGACTCTTGGTCTGTGCTGTTCGGGCGTGCGCCCTACGGGGTTTGACATTCGGGTAACTCCATTACGAAAAAGGTTAATCGTTGGTTGAGACCAACTTGTTAAAAATGAAACTATATGTCAATCAAACTATGTATAAACATGCATGCAGAAGGGTTTATTTCCCTTATTTCCACAGGCTTAAAACTTGTATTGGCATGGTATCCTTGTAAAGTGTATGTCATGCATCTGGGTATCCATAGGATGGTCGTTTGTTCTCGTAAATTGTACCTGATCGGGATCTGGGTCAAGACTTTCATTGCCTTGTTGCATATCGCCCCTAATGGGTGCATGTTTATGCATAGTTAAATGATTTGTAAGATCATTGGCGACAGAGACCAGGATTGGATGTCCCCTTCGGTGGGCACCTGATTTTAGTTGGATCTATTATGTGTCATTTAAGGTTAGATACTCTGGGTCATGATGATCTAGGGCCCATTGGAAAAGAAGCACGTACTCCCAAAAAGCGTTACAATATTTGTTCGCTTCGCTCGGGTAGTCGTGCTAAATAAACTTCGGGATCAATGGGTTCGCCCAAAGACCTCAAACCCTGCTTCAACCAGGGGCACCCATGACCAGTCAGATGAGGCGATTAATGCCTCATATAATTGGACACAAACTGTGGAACCTTGCGTACTTGCGTTGCACCTATCTTTGAATGTGGGTCGATCACCCTCCTTACTTACGAAGTTGTTGTATTCAGAATGAATCTTAAACATCAAACTCCTTCAAAACATCTCGAGAAGCGACCATTTTTCCTAGCTATTGGGATTTTGCAACTCATTTTTCACCTCAGTTATGCCCAGTAATGTCGCTAAACACTTGGGGACCGATTACCTTGAGAGACGATCGTTTTTCCCGACATATAGGGCTTTCATTTTCCGTTTTTCTCGAAATACAGGGCTTTCATTTTCTCACCATGTTACTCATCTGATATTTAAAATTCATTCTAAATGTAGCAGACCCATCAGTAATGCCTTGGGCCTCTTTGGATGTCTCTTTTCTTTGGCATTCGACCATTAGTAATCTGATACCAAAGAGGGACATCTGTAGGCACCCAAATTTGGCCTAAGGCCTGATTGAGACACATTTTGAGAGAGGCACATCTCTAAGCTTTTGATGGTATGTATGAAACCCTTAGGAATCACCCTAGATCCCTTAAGAACCTTCCTGAACCCTTAGAAACTCATCTCGACCCTTAGAACCAATTCTAGACCTAAACCTAGCTTTCCTGAGTAATGGATGAAGAGAGTATATTAGGACTAGTTGTGACCTTCTACTATAATCAAATCTCATACTATTGAAAAGTAGAAGTCCTCATCTTTCCAACAGGCCAAGAATCACCCCAATCGGAGTTGTACACAAGAAGATATCGCATTCTGAAGTGCATGGGCAGAATAGTAAAATCAGTTGACCCCCCCCCCTAGGGATTTGGTGCAACTATTAGTTGCGCCAGTTATAAGGTGGGTCCCCCATGGGCAACCAACTTCCAGGCCACTGTAGCTTCATTGTATTACTATATATATGCTTGGTGCAACTATTAGTTGCGACATACATATGAACAATAACCATGGTTCTTTGCCTCGAATTTCGAGAATGGGATTTGACTTATTGACCATCTTTACCTTTGGAGTGTGTTTTGCTAGTTCTATTGCACCCATTTACTATTTATGTGCAACCTTTTAAGTGGTTTAAAGCCCCACCCTATCATCCACCATTGGAGCAACTCTTCACACTTTTCAAGGCTCCAAAAGCCCTTGAAAACCTTAGATGACTAGATTACCTAATTGCTAATCCAAATTAGCCTCTAAGCACCCTCCTAACCTCTCTTTTTCCTATAAATAGAGAGGCACCCCTCCCTTTACAAAGACTTAAAAAAATTTGCAATTAAGAGATTAAGGAATCCCTTCTCTCTCTCCTCTAGTGTACCATTCCCATACAAACTTCTAGAATTCTAAAACTTCCTTTATACCTTAGCATTTCATAAAAAAACTCTAGGTTAGGTGTGTGTTACCCCCTAGCCTACCCTCTCTACCTCTTAACTATCAAGCCCTAGAAGTTAGAACCTCATTTCTCACCATACAAGCCTTCAAAAGCTCACCGAAGTAAGCCAACACAAGGCTCCACAATAGTACAATAAGGGTCCGAGAGCTCCAGCTCTCCCCTCTATTCCTCTACCTTCTCGGTTCTTCCTCTATCCTCCCATTTTTACCGTTATGTCGTCAAATTTTTGGTAGGAATGGAGGGGCACAAATAGGATTTTAAGACCCTTTGGGCAAGAGGAAGGCCTTTTCATTTCTTTTCTATTATTTTTATTTCGGCCATAAGTAGATACCACATTAATCGGGTTTGATTGGGTGTCTAATACCTTTCCAATCGATAACCGAAGCCCCTACCCAAGAGACTTTGGCGTAGACAGAATTCAGAGTTATATTTGTGGCACTTCGATGCTTATAAAATTGATCTAGGTTTCCTAAGACACCAAAAGCTCCAGGTGGCGACTCTAAATATTTAAAGAGTGCACATCGTCGCCACGGGATCGTCGATTCTAGAAGTAATTTTTGAACCAATCAATTAGTATTATACGACGCCATTCATTCTTAAACCAATCACAAAACTAAACTCTGGACCCAAACCCATAATCAAATTTACCCCAGAAATCACTAGCCCTCTCGCTTCCAAATCATCTATGAAATAAACCCCCGAAATCGGACACATGATCAAATACATCATCCCACCAACCTTAAATCCGACCTTTGAACTAATCACTACATCAACTCCAAAACATGAAGTCATCGCCCCACTACCATCAGAATCAACTCTCGAATTAACTTCACTCACCCCAGAATCAACTGTCGCACCGATCTCAGAACCAACTCACAAATCAATCTCTACACCCGCCTTAAAGCCTGAACTCACCACCGAACTTATCACCTCACTAACCAAGAAACTGAGCCCCAAACCCAAACCTATTATCAAAACTAAACCTATCATCAAACTCAAACCTATTATCAAACTTAAACCTGTTATCAGACCCGGCATTGTCACCAAACCTAAATCTATTGTCGAACATAAACTTGCCACTAAACCTATCATTAGACCTAAACCTGTTATCAAACCCGACATTGTCACCAAACCAATCATTGAACATAAACCTGTTACCAAATCTAAGCCTATCATCAAAGTTAAACCAATCATTAAACCTAAACTTGTCACCAAACCTAAACCTATCGTCAAACCTAAACTTACCACCGAACCTAAACCTATCATCGGATCTAAACCTGTCATCAAACTTGAACCTATCGTCAAACCTAAACTGATCATTAAATACAAACTTGACATCAAGCCTCAAACTATCAACGAATCTAAACCTATCCTCGAACATGAACCTATCACTGAACCTAAACCCATAATCGAACTTGAACTTGTCATCAGACATGATACCAAATCTGTCATTAAACTTAAACCAATTGTCAAACCTAGACCCGAACCTATCATCGACCCTACACCCATCCACAAGCCCGAACCCACCATCAAAGGCGACCCGCCATCAAACCCAAACCCATTGTCAAACTTGAACCTGTCATCGAACACGAACCCATCACTTAAATTGAACCCATCCCTACAACGCCAACTTCACTCACTTTTGAGCAAACCACCGAACCTATCAAGGAGCCGATCATCACTCCCACTCTCAAAATTAAACCAGACTTAAATCTTGCTACCCCAATTAATATCCAAATAGACATATCGTAGAACTCTCGACACAGAACTTTCCTGAAAAATTATAAACAAAACTTTAAAACAACATGGTGATATATCCAAAGTGTGAATTAAATAATACAAGAAGAATCAAACAAAACTAAAAATCTACACGCCAAGGAAGGGTCCACCATGGTCCACTCTTCCTTATCTTCTCTTTTTGTTCTGCCTTTATCTCACCTTGTCACTCTTGTAGACACCCAAATTCGGCCCAAGGCCCGATCAGTCTGTACTCCGGGAGAAATGCACCCCTGTGCTTCTGATGGCACCCTTGAATCCTTGGAAATCTATCCAAACCTTTACAAATCACCTAAAGCCCATTAGAACCATTACCCCAACCCTTAGAGATCACCCCTAAACCCTAGGATCCCTTCCCAGACTCACCTTAAATCCTTCTGAGCATTTGATGGGAGGAGAGCTACATATCTTTATACAGACGACTTCTGAGGATGAGCCACATACCGTTGGAGAGAGGACTGCTCTAGATTTCCAAAGAGCCAAAGATCACCAAATTTGGAGTTGTGGTTCAAAAGTTATGGCTGAATGAAAGTCCACATAAAATCATAACTTTTTGCTTAGGCGTATGTATTACATACGCTCAGCCAATTCGGCCCCAGTTTGGTCAGGCATATGTATTATATACGCCTGACATTTTTGGGTCAAATTTGGCCGGGCATATATAATACACACGCCCAACATAGGAAAGCCCACCACGGGCACCCATCTTCTAAGATTCCCCCTGGTTTTCATGAAGATTATTGTGTATAAACTGGGCGTATGTAATATATACGCCCAACTTAGCTACAGTATCTGTCATTAAATGCTCGAATTTCCTCCATCTGGTTTGACCCTTTGACCATCCCCTTTGTTAAGGTGGGTGTCTTAAGGTTGGTTGTACCCCCTTTGAGCTTATTGGCAACCCTTAAGTCACCCATGGTCTCACCCCATCATCCGCCATTGAAACCAATTTCCTAAACCCCTAGGACCCTAAAAACTTAGAAAATCTTAGATGGAGGATTACCTAATTGCTAAACCAATTAGCTCTTAAGTAACCCTCTAACCCGCCTCTTCTCAATCATTAGATCACCCCTTGTTAGTCAAGCTTAGTCCCTAGCTTCATCCCACACTTCTTATCTACCGAATCCTAGCATTAGAACTTATTCCTCTACTGTTTAAGCCATTTAATGCCATCGGAAGAACGCCGAAGCGAAGGTCTTCTACGGTGTAACAAGGGCCCGTGAGCTCCGGCTCAACCCTCTCCTCCTCTACCTTCTTGGTGTTTCCTCCGTCCAAGGATTCAAGCCGTTACGCTGCCGAAATTTCGGTTTGGCTCAAATCTTGATAGGACCGTATTACCTTCGGGCAAGGGGAAGCTCCACCCATTTATATTTATTTTTTGGCCATAGATAGAGATTGCTACGTGAAGGTTGATCGAGTGCCTAAACCCTTCCCGATCGATAACCGAAGCCCCTACCCTAGAGCCTTTGGCAAAGACCGGTAAATCAGAGTCATATTTAGCACTTCAGTGCTTAAAATATTGATTTAAAGGTTTCCCAGGTCACCAAAAGCTCCGGGTGGCGACTCTACATTTTATTCCATCACAAGTGCATCGCCACGACGGGTTCGAGAGGATCCATGCTTGCACAGATGGCGACTCAGCTGGGGATGTCACCCTAGCGCTTCCCCTTTTGTTGGTCTTCCTTTTTATTTTTTTACTAACCATTGCTATTTTTTGTTCTAATTTTCTGCTATTTTTCTTTATTTTTTGTTGTTTTTACTAACCTACTCACCCCTACGATTCAGTCCTTTAAGTTCCTTAGCCGATTGGCGGGCCTACTTGCGCCTTTAAATTTCAGTTTTTACGATTTTGTCATTTAAGCCGCCTTAGCCGTTTGGTGGGCCTGCTCGCATCTAATTTCCACGCCATTTAAATTTCAGTCATTTATGAGCCTTAGCCATTTGGCGGGCCTACGTGCGCTCTTTATTTCAGTCATCATATCTCATCATTGAACGCCGGCCCGTTGAGGCGGCATGGGCTTGTCATCCCCGACCCGAACTTGGACTTAAATTTACTCCCCTTAAAAAATCTGCAATTAAAAGTGAACCAACAGTGTGGGGACATAATCAAAGTTATTTTTGAGTATTTTGGGTAGTTTTTTGGGGGGTTTAAGCACAGATATAATTTACCCGATTTCCAGTAAGGCGGCAACACTAGTGGTGATGATCCTGAAAAGAACCACCCCTTTCAGTACCTGAGAAGGCGCTTGCGCCGGAGGTATATCGGTTGGGTTGCCAATTCCGATCAGCCATAAAACCCGCGATGGTGAGAGCATAGACAGCCTGAATTCAGCCGTGTATCCCTAGGAAGTGGAAAGGAGGGACCTGATAACATACACAGCAGTCCCCGGGAGCATCCCTCCCAGAAAACCAGTTCAAAAAACCCATTTTGGGCTTGCTTTACTGTCAAACAAGGATGGAAAAATAGCCTCTGCCAGGCGTATATATTACATACGCTCAGCAACAAATCCTTAGAAATACTCAGGCGTATATAATATATACGCCCAGCCAAAATCCCCAAATTTAAGCCAGGCATATATAATATATACGCCCAGCCAAATCTGCTAAAGTTTTGGTCAGGCGCATATAATACATATGCCTAGTATATACTGGGTTCAGGCAGCCTCATCTGAGGCCCAATCCACCACCCAAGTCCCCGATTAGTGGTATTAGTGCCCACAGTAGACTCCTGCATTCTGTAACGCCCAATATGCCCCCGCCCAGTCAAAAGAAGGCGACTTCTCATTGATTTGGTTCGGGGGATTGGGTCGTTTGCGTGGATTCCCTCACCTTCAATAGAATGAAAGGGTTCCCTTTCGCTTCTTCCGAAGTGTGTCGAATCCTGCCGTGGGACCTACTAAAGGCGCATATATCACCCGAGATGGAAATTTTTCCAGGGCACCAGATCATCATTCATTTAATAGGGGAGATAATTTTCATTTGAAAAATCCAAAAAAATATAATAAACATATAGAAAAATAAAAAATCCATGTATACGCGCACTTTCGATGCGACCGTCACTACGGCGACCTCAAACCCAACCCGTAGAGGAAGAACTAGGAAAGTGTTCGGCCCTTACCCAAACCCGGTTCATGTCGAGCGCCGATACATCCCCGCCATCATCCCCATCCCATTCCCATATAGGAGAAGACCCGATCTCCAACACCTTCACCCAAACCCGGTTCGATGTCACGGGTCCATTTAGGGCACCCGTGTTCGCATCCACCCCATCCCCCGCCCTTACATTTTCCCAACATACCCCCATCTCATCCTCTACTGAAACACCTCATTTCCCAATCGATCCATACATCCCCATCTCCCATCCATACACCCTTACTGCACCCCCTACTCCCAAAGACCCCATCGGGAGCCCCATCCCCCGCCTACCTCCCACACCCCGTCCACCTCATCATCCATGCCTCCTATATCCTATATCCCACCCACCTCATCTCACATGACCTCCACATCACATGGCCCATCCACATCCCAACATACCCCCCTATTTACCCAGGTCATGCCCAACATTTCCCAGGGTGTGACCAGTAACCCACCATCTTCCTTAGCCATACATCCACACCCTCCGAGCACAATCATTCATACTCCCCATACCTGGGTCATGCCCAATTTCACCCATCCCCCTCCATCCTTGAATGGGCCATCCCCCTCCAATCTCACACCTGAATCCATGCCCTCAATGGAGGACATGAGAATGATGTATGCCCTGTGGGCTACATCTCGGAGTCCTACATTCCAAACCCCACATCTAAGTCTCCAAAACCTCCATACCCCATTCCCCCATGACCATGCCCAACCACCCATCATTCATACCATCCAAGACCCCCCACCTCAATTCCAGGCCCAGGCCCAAGCCCACTTATCTCAGGGCCAAACCCACACGAATCCATGGGCCCAAGCCCAAATGTCTTTAGAACCATGGGCCCAAGCCCAAACCCAAGCTCAGGCCCAAGCCCACCATACCCAGGCCTAAAATCCTCAAGGCCCATGGGCCCAAGCCCAAACCCATCAGACTCAGGCCCTGGCCCAAAATCCTCAAGGCACATGGTCCCAGGCCCAAGCCCACCAGATCCATTAGACCCAGGCCTAAAATCCTCAAGGCCCATGGGCCCAAACCCAAACCCATCGAGGACCCCAGGCCAAGCCCAAAACCCTCCCAAAGGTGCTTATGGCCTCAGGCCCAAACCCACTAGTTCCCGAGGCCCGAGGCCCAAGCCCGCCGCCCCGCAAGGGCCCTTGGACCCAAACCTATCAAACCCAAGCCCAAGGCTCATCATCCCACACCCAATACCCACATGGCCTATTAACCCAAACCCAACAGGGCCCATTGGCACAAAATCATGCCAACCCCCACACCCAGGCCCGAGGCCCATTAACCCAAGCTTTCCAAAACCATCAAGCCCAAACCCAAGGCCCATCCACCCACACTCATCAAAGCCCATTCACAAACCCCTTACCCCCTCACCAATACCCTTCATTCACCTATACCCCTTATGCCCCCATCCCGCCGCCAAAGGAAAATTTGATCCACCCTCTTCCTCAAAACCACGCCTACAACATCTTGCCACATCAACCACAGCCCCATCACCCCCAGAATGTGCACCCAGCTCAGCACATCACTCATCCACAAACTACTCATCCATTCACTCCTCCCCATCCCTTACATGCTTTGTGGCCCCACTAGGTCATCCAACCCATCACCCCCCAGTTCCAAATAGCGGACCTCGCCCCTCACTAGTATAATGACCAACAGTACGAGGAGGACGAGATCCACAATAGTGGAGGAGCTTCCAGTTTTGGCCCTCCCAGGCCCATCATCGTCACACTCGGGGCTGAACAAAATTAGGGGGAAGCAGTCCCAGCTGCAGCCTCAAAAGAATCAGAGTAGCTGAGAGAGTAGATAGACATAATACAGAAGGAGCTGACGAAGATGTGAGGGCTAGAACTGCATTCGACAAACTTTTCAAACTTGTATCTGTTCTCTGATGTCCCCCTACCATAGAAATTCAAGATGCCATTATTCGATAAATATAATGGCACTAGCAACCCCATTGCCCACTTAAAATCTTACTGTGGGAATATGTGTCAGTACGGCAGAGATGAACGACTCCTCATCAATGTGTTCCAAAAGAGTCTAACGGGCTCAGCACTGTGATGGTTCACGTCCCTAAAACCATCCATGATAAAAACTTGGAAAGATCTGACACACTTATTCCAAGAATAGTATGCCTATAACATAGACATAGAGCCAAGGAAGTCGGATCTGGCCCATTTGAAGCAAAGGCATGATGAAACTTTCAGTGCCTACTTAGGAAGGTGGAGGGAATTGGTTGCCCAGGTGACCCACCGGATTTCTGATGATGAGCAGATTGAATTGATAACCAAGGGAGCTCTCCCAGTCATCGCAAAATTTTTGGTATATCAACAACAGTCCAGTTTTGCTGATTTGGTCCGAAATGCCAACCATTGCGAAGACGCCGTTAGAGAGGGCAGGTTGGGAAGGAGCATGACCAACGGGGCCATCGGGTTCGAAAAGCTGCCGAACTAAGAATCGAAAGAAGACCAGGCACAGAGGTACAGAACATCATTTACCCTCAGACCAATACCAATGCCCCCCAGGTACAGCTCCAGGCCGTACAACCACCCCTAGCCCGTTTCGAGCAAGCACCAAGGTCGAACAACGGACCGAGAGCCCTATTTACCCAGGAACAGATGAGAGCACGATTCGAACGGGTGTTCACGCCATTAGGACAATCTTTAAGTGTCTTATTGCCAGTATTACTATAAAAGGGCCTGGTTAATTTACTCCAGCCTCGCCCCCCACCCAATCCAATCCTGAGAAACTATGATCCGAACTTGCATTGTAGCTTCCACCAAAGGCCGGGTCACCCTACGGATCGGTGCTTCCCGCTAAAGCACGGGGTCCAAGATCTAATAGAGGCGGGAAAAATTGTCCCCCCACCACTTCTCAAGGGCAGAATCAGAACATCCATCAGGCCCCTCTGCCACCGCATCCAAGAGGCCCCAGGCCTAACATCCATTGGGTAGAAGAGGAAGAGGAAGAGTTCAACCCCTTAGATTACATCAGTAGTCAAGAGGAGTTTTCATTTCTCAGGCCGAACAAGGGTGGACCGATTGTGGGGGTGATCGAGCCGCTATATTTAGCCGATTACTTTCCCACCCCGACATACTAAGAGGAGCCCTTAGATTTAGGGCATTATTTTTCCACTCTCGCTCCTGTCTATCAAATCCAAATGGGCCCAGCCCCGCTGCAATCATACGCATATCCGCCTCACTCCCGATTTACCCCACAGTACACACCACCTCCCAATCACCCCATCCCATACACCATCCCACCATCAGCCACCCCATATACCTCTCCGTCACACCCAAATCACCCCACGCCATACATAACTCCACCATCCCCATACTACCCTACCCCATACACACACCCCCAAACCTCTCCACTCAATACACAACACCACCATCCCCAAATCACCCCGCCCCATGCACAACTCCATCATCCCCGATTTACCCCATTTTATCCACGAACTCATCATCGCCCCACCATGCCACCCCATTTACAAACCCTTCATATCAGTACCCCCCTGCTCCATCCGCTACCCCGTGATACCCCTGTCACACCGCACCTCCGACGTTTCCCAGTCACCCCATCACCCTCCATCCCTTCACCATTTTGCCCCCAATCCAACTCCACCCCCACCTAAACAAACAACCCCTCACCCACTCCCCTTATCAGCCGCTCCCAATTACCACTGGTCTTACCATGCCTCAGTAACGCCTGCACAAACCCCCTTCGCACCCTCAAACCCAACTTCACCGATTCCGGCCAATGCCATTACACCCCCTATTGGAGTCAACCTAGTTGGGCCTGAGAATTTGACATACCCAGCCCAATCCGCCCCAGAATCACCATGCACTCCCTTCCTCATCTCGAAACTCGCCTATGACTCGCATCAAGTGCCGTTAAGTTACGAGCAGACGGACATGAATGCTGGTCGCAACCGAGAAGAGACTGTCGAATTTATAACCTGGTCAAGCAGGATTTCTACACAGCCAGAAGCATCGGAGGCCGGAAGAGGAGAAGAGAAGAAAAAAGAGTAGGCCGCAGGGAACCTCTTCGAGAAAATGGCCAGAGAGCATGTGCTGGAGACAACTCAAGAGGACACCCGCACATATTACTGTCTGGGATTTGTTAATCATGTCCCCGCTCCACTTTCAAGCCTTAATGGGAGCGCTCAAAGACGCACATGTTTCCGCCCACGTAACCCCAGACGAGGTGGGAGAAATAATTGGGCAGGTATTGGCCCTAAATGCCATCTCATTCATCGATGGAGATCTGCCGCTTGAGGGGAACAACCACTCTAAACTCCTGAATATAATAATGAAAGTAGGAAACTTGGTGGTGCCATTGGTCTTAATAGACAACGGGTCTGCATTAAACGTATGCCCTCTAAGGACGATAATCAAAATCGGTGCGAACCCCAACACCTTTCGGCCATCAATAACAAGCGCCAGGGGATTCGACAACACCCGGAGAGAGATCATAGGAGAAGTAGACCTCGACTTGATCATCGGGCCACCAGCCTTCACTGTCCCCTTCCAGGTGATGGAAATCAAGTCTACATTTAATCTACTATTGGGCCGGCCGTGGCTGCATGAGATTGGGGCAATACCATCAACTCTATACCAAAAACTTTGATTCATGTCAGGCGAAAGAATCATCACCATCGTAGGTGAGAGCAGAGAAGACAGGGAGCAAAGCGCTCTGCATATTGAGAATCCGAAAGTGCTTGACATGTCGCACACAGCAGATGACATCGATCTCGATCGATTTGAGTATGACTTCTCAGCCGTTACCCTTGAGTCGACTGAAAAAACCCCTGCCAAAACTGGAGGAGGAACGGATGCAGCCGTGTTCATGCTCCACAAATGGGGCCACCAAAAAGGGAAGGGTTTGGGCCCATGCCTTCAAGGAAGAAGAGACCCCGTCAGGGCTAAGGGGCAGCAAACCAAATTTGGTCTGGGCTACAGGCCCGATGAAGAAGTCAGAGAGGCCAAAGAGAAGATAAGAGCCGTGGTAGTCGCCAGGGCCAGGGGAATCGACTTGGAAGAAGAGCCTCCCGCCCGACCCCACATCCGCCAAACCTTTGTAAGCGTCGGGGTGGTAAAGATTGATCTGAATGGGGAGACGAGGATAACCCCACACAAGCTTGCTTCCACCCACCCCACTAACCCTTACATCATCCCCCCAGACCTCGAGGTGGACTTGGCAGCCCTCTCCTTATTTGAGGAGGAAATCCCCGGGCCCACCCATCACTCTAGCACTAGCCACTTTGGGCCCACCCTAACCTTCAAAGACAGGGTCCCAGAGGAGCCCTCCATAAACATGCTGAGGGGGGAACTGCAAGATCCTATTGATGCCATTTCCAACCGAAAGGGTAAAGGCCAAGCCTCGCAGGTAAGTAACTCGGCATCTTTGCCCCAACTCCTAGGAGTCGCAAAATGCTGTGAATACGGCACAAGCTCTCCAAAAAAAAACAACCTGTAAGAAGTGAGGTTAGCCTCTGGGACACTCTACCCTGTATATATAGAGATCCACCGCGCCAGGGGCTAACCTCCGAAAAATTGCGAAAAACCATAAAAATAGAAAAAATACCAATTCCAAAAATATTATCCTTTAAAATTCCTAATAAAATTGAAAATGATGTCGTGATACCCGTCCCACGTGAAGCCGACCCCTTCCCTGTAGAAATATGAGAAGAGGTAGGAGTCACGAGTCTGGACGAGGAAGGGCAAGTCGATGAGCTCCCCAATGAGGTCCTCAAGCAATTCGTCAATTTTGAGCATGGCCCTACCCCAATTGTCGAAGAGATAGAGGACGTCAATTTAGGCACCAAAGAGGTCCCTAGAATCACCAAAATCAGAACATCACTGTCCCCTGCGGAGGGAAAGGGGATGATTGACTTCCTTCGGTCATACCAAGACGTCTTCGCATGGTCGTATGAAGACGTGCCTAGTTTGGATACCGATCTGGTTGAGCATGAGTTGCCACTCAACCCTGATTACAAGCTGATTAAACAGAAGCTGAGACGTCTTCGACCTGAGTGGATGTTGAAAGTCAAGGACGAGGTCATTAAGCAGTATGACGCGGGTTTCCTCATGGTATCCAAGTACCCGCAATGGCTGGCCAATATCGTCCCCGTAACAAAGAAAGATGGAAAAGTTTGAATGTGCATTGATTTCCTAAACCTCAACAAGGCAAGCCCTAAGGATGACTTCCCATTACCCCACATTGATATCTTGGTCGATAATACTGCTAAGCATGGAATGCTCTCATTCATGGACGGGTTCTAGGCTACAATCAGATTAAGATGTCAGAGGCCGACTGAGAGAAGACCGCATTCATCACTCCCTGGGGAACCTTCTTCTACAAGGTGATGCCATTCGAGCTCAAGAATGCTGGGTCATCCTACCAGAGAGCAATGACGGCCCTATTCCACGACATGATGCACCGAGAGATCGAAGTGTATGTCGATGATATGATTACCAAATCGCCAGAAAGGGACGACCACTTGGTAAGCCTTCAGAAGCTATTAGAGAGGTTGAGAAAGTACAGATTACGGTTGAATCCCCAGAAGTACGCATTCAGCGCTATGTCAGGAAAACTATTAGGTTTTATCGTCAGTAGGAGAGGGATCGAGGTCAATCCGACCAAGATCAGGGCCATCACTGAAATGTCACCACTGTCTATAGAGAAAGACATCAGAGGCTTTTTAGGCAGAATCTAGTACATCAGTCAGTTCATTACACAGTTAACTCCGATATGCGCACCAATCTTCAAACTACTAAGAAAGGACTCACCAGTTGAGTGGAATGATGACTGCCAAGCTGCATTTTACAAGATCAAGGGTTACCTCCTAAATCCTCCAGTATTGGTACCACCTGTACCTGGTAGACCCCTGATAATGTACCTATCCACGACAGAGTTTTCCATGGGCTGTGTGTTAGGGCAACACGATGAGACAGGAAGAAGAGAGCAGGTCATCTACTACCTGAGCAAGAAGTTCACTGATTATGAGACGCGCTACTCTCATCTGGAGAAGGCATGCCTAGCGCTTGTGTGGGCTACTCAAAGGCTTCGACATTACCTATTATCCCAAGCTGTTCTACTTCTAGCGCGGATGGATCCATTGAAGTACCTATTCAAGAAACCTGCTCTCACTGGCCGAACTGCACGATGGCAGCTTTTATTATCTAAATTCGACATTACGTACGTCACTCAGAAGTCTATCAAGGGGCAGGCGCTCGCCGATCATCTTGTTGAGAACCCTCTGCCTGACTATGAGCCGTTAAGGACTGAATTTCTCGATGAGGACATCCTGTTCATGGCAGAAGATGATACAGAAGAAGCAGAAGAATCATGGGTAATGTACTTTGACGGAGCATCGCATGTCAAAGGCCAAGGAGTTGGTGCCATCCTGATTTCACCAAGAGGATCCCATGTACCGATCTCCATCAAGCTCAACTTCCCCTGCACTAACAATATGGCTGAGTATGAAGCTTGCGCCGCCGGTCTACAGGCAGCTCTCGATCTGAATGTAACTCACCTTCGAGTTTTTGGCGATTCACAGTTAATCATATGCCAGACGAATGGTGACTGGAAGACGAAAGATGAGAAACTGATCCCCTATCATGAACACCTCGAGGATTTGATAGCTTGCTTCTAAGATGTGACTTTCTCATACGTCCCTCGAATAAGAAATCGCTTTGCCGACGCATTAGTAACTTTGGCGTCAATAATTGAAATCCCCTATGGTGTTGAGATGAAGCCGATCATGATTGAGCAGAGGAATCAGCTGGCCTTCTGCCTCCAGATTGAGGAACCTACAAAGCCTGATGATGAGCCACCTTGGTTCTCAGACATCAAGAATTTCCTCGAGACCCTAACTTTCCCAGAGGGTACCTCCAAAACAGACCGACGAACCATTCAACATTTAGCAGCAGGTTATGTCATTTGTGGGGAATACCTCTACAAGCGATCATACAATAACATCTTACTCAGGTGCCTCATCGAAACTGAGGCAGTCAGTATTATGAAAGAAATCCATGAGGGAGTATGCGGAGCCCACGTCAGCGGTCACATGCTCGTTAAGAAAATTCTGTGGCAAGGATACTTTTGGACCACTATAGAATCATATTGTTACAAATATGTGCAAAAATGCTACAAGTGTCAAGAACACTTCAGTCTGATACACGCTCCCGCCATTGATCTTCACTGCATGACCACTCCTTGGCCATTTGCTACCTGGGGCTTTGACGTTGTCGGAATGATTAATCCAAAAGAATCAAACGGACATCGGTTCATCCTCGTCGCCATTGAATACTTCACCAAGTGGGTAGAAACGGTGCCATATGCCAACATCACGGCCAGTCACGTTGAGAAGTTTCTCAAGAATAACATTGTGTGCCAATATTGAGTACCCAAGGATATCATCACGGACAACGGCACAAACTTTGCAAATAAGCGCATCCGAGACTTCTGCGAGCAATACAAGATCAAGCACCATCTCTCGTCCCCTTATCGGCCTCAAACGAATGGAGCCGTAGAGGCGGCCAACAAAACTCTGATCCGCATTCTTGAGAAGATGGTAGTCACTTACAGAGATTGGAGTGAGCAGTTACCCTTCGCACTTTGGGCCTACAGAATGTCGATCCGTACCGCTATAGGGGCAACACCATTCTCCCTTGTGTATGAAACCGAGGCCGTCCTCCCGGTAGATGTTGAAGTACCATCGCTCCGAATCGTCATGGAATCAGACTTACCCGAAGCGGAGAGAGAGAGAGATCACGCTTTGATCAGTTAAACTTATTGGACGAGAAGAGACTCCTAGCCTTGTGTCACACTCAAGTTTACCAGGGGAGAATCACACACGCTTACAATAAATGTGTCCGCAGTCTAGATCTAAAGGTAGGAGACACTGTGCTGAAGAAGATCTTCCCTTCCCTCCATGCCGATCCAAGAGGAAAATTTAAGCGAAATTGGGAAGGACCTTACGTCATTTGAGAAGTGCTGCCGAGATACACCATCCGCCTCGCCACCATGGACGGAGATCATCTTCTTGAGCCCATCAATGCTAGATACGCCCGACGGTTTTACTCTTAGTCTATCGCGATAAGGTAAGTATTGATGAAACAGATGTGTGACTACTTAAGAACCACCCAAAAGAGACCATCATTCCAAGCACAGTAGCCGAAAAACATCCCTAATTTTTTTTTTCTTTTGATATCCTTTGCTACCCCATTTAAGCCAGGGCCTTTCTTTCAATAAACCCACCCCCCAAAAAAAATATATTTATACATATACGTATACCAAAAAAGAAGAGAGAAAAGATGTATGTGTATAAAGTTACTATAAAAAAAAAATCGAAAAAAAAACCAAAACCTCAAAAAGAGATTGCCTGAAATGGAGGAAAAAGAATAACAAAAGATGCGTATAGAAGAATCACGGGACATGTACAGTAAAAACCTCAAAGGAAGAAAGTATGTTGAGAAAACTGAAGCCGTATCAAGGAAACCCTTTTTAGCCCAGCATACCATCAAATCCTAGCCTAACCCATGGCCAAGCTACACCCTGAAGGAAGCCCTCTTTGTAGGTTCGCAAGCAGTCATAATATATGTTAGGTCAACATGAGCCGAGTCGTGAGACGACACCAGAACCCCATCAAGCCGGTTATGACGGAATCTTTGTCTATGTCGTGGCTTTCTAGTTCAAAAAAAAAAAAAGAAAAGAAAGAAAATTAATTTGAGTTCAAAGCAAGATGGACGTGGTGAAAACTCGCAAGGGCACAGCGGGTAAAAACAGCGAACTCACGCGGACCAGGTGAAAACCTGAAAAGGCACTTGGGGTAAGAGAGCGGACCCATGGACGTAGTGAAAACCCAAAAGGGCGCTATGGGTAAAAAGAGGGATGACAGGCTTGGCGAAAACCCGTCTTGGGCGCTGTGAGCAAAAATGTCAAGAAAAGAGAGATTAGGAGAGGATCTGTTCTGGCTCACCTATTTTAGTCTGGACCCCTTGAGCCCCTTCCCCCTTCTTTTGTTGGGCCACTCATGTAAAAATTAGATTGGATCCTAATAAAGTATGTCATCTCTACCGCGTCGTTTGACACATGACCAAAGGTAAGGCCAGAAGACCAATCAATCTTGGGGAAGCTGACCTATCCACGTTTAAAAAGAAGCACTGGAAACTCCTAAATGGGGTTCGACCATGCTCAAAAAGAGGACCCACCAGTTGGCCTTAAAAATACCGACATCACAAAGAAGAGAAAATTTCAAAAAAGATAATGGATTTTCCTTTCCCATAAAAAGCCTCACACTGTGAGGGAGAAAATTTCAAAAAAGATAATGGATTTTCCTTTCCCATAAAAAGCCTCACACTGTGAGGGAGAAAATTTCAGAAAAGTTAATGGATTTTCCTTTCCCATAAAAAGCCTCACAGTGTGAGGGAGAAAATTTAAAAAAAAGATAATGGATTTTCCTTTCCCATAAAAAGCCTCACCCTGTGTAGGAGAAAAATTTGAAAAAGAAAAAAGATAATAGATTTTCCCTAAAAAAAACCTTATGTTGCAAGACGTATGGAAGAAAATTCGAATACCAAAAATAAAAAAAAAATTAAAAAATTAAAAAAAAAAAAAAAAAAATATATATATATATATATATGTGTGTGTGTGTGTATAGCATATTTCATTTCTTTTCTTACAAGCATCACGTATGATGTGTCACGTTCTAAAAAGATAACAACATGACACACTTTCTACTTTCTGCATTCTGTACAAGTATAAAACAAACAAAAAGAAACAACCCAAAAAAAGGAAGGAGATCTCTGTTAAGGGGCATCAGCCCCCCTCTGTGAATATGATCTATGGTATGTGTAGGAATAGGTCAGGGGCAGGAACCACGCTTCAAGGCACTGATCTCTGCAAGAAGAGAGTCCTCACGGGCATTTCGATCGGTCAACCACCTACCATGAAGACTCTTTTGCCACCTCAGCGAAGCGTCAGCTGCAATGCGAGACTCAGTCAAAAGCCCAGTCAATCGAAGAACCTCACTCTCGGCCATAGCAGCTCTCACCTCCGCCATCTCGGCTCTGGCCCTCTCCTTCCCCAAAGCCTCAGTCAAAGCCAGCTTCTCTACAGAAAGGGACTCAATTCTAGTATGGAGCATCATTTTCTTGTATGGCCAGGGTCCAGTCTCTATCGCATCTATCGAAACAGGGTTAGGGGCAGGTAAGCTCTCAGATGTCAGCCAAACCTCGTAATCAGAAGAGAGGACGCCCCCCTGAACCAAGCTACACATGTGCGCCAATTGGCGGGTCTCCCAGAGGGCTGCCATGCGATTTTGGTCACTGAGAGAATCCTAAGAGAATATCAGGGAACACAAGGGCAGCCTCACAGTGCACGACATGTGTTGGGTATATCCGAATTGACAAAGCACCCGAGATGGGAAATAGTAGGTACTACCAGTCAACCCTAAAAAGCGTGATACCCTCACAATCCTGAGAACGGAAAATCGGAAAGGTTCTGTCCAACCAGGGAAGTCGCCAGGTCAACTCCGCATCAGATAGCCACAGGCTCAGTTCCTCGATGCTCCCATGGGGCAGCCTCGAGCAGCGGGTCAGAAAGCCCCGAGCCACATCCCCTCTTACCAAGTAGAATCTCAGCACAAGCCCCATGATAGCCAAATGCTCTCCTAGCCAAATCTGAATGAGGAGTGGACTCCCGCGAAGAATCCCAACCCGGCCCGAGGCCGAGGCTTCCAGGACCCGATACATCTCAGCCAAGACTAGGTATACCAGTGAACGACCTCCCTCCAATTAGGTCAAGACATCGCATAACTCGAGGGAAAATGTCTCGCCCCCAGTAAAGAAGAGAACTTCCGATAGAAAATAAAGGACAAAGGCCTTCACATTGAAAGGATCTCGGATAGGCAACTTTCAGAGACTCGAGTCGCCAAAAAGTTCTCTCAGGAATTTCACCAAGCACCTAGTGGGCCCGCCGGCAAAGCCCTTCTCATACCCCCCCTTTTTCAAGCCAACAACTGCGTAGACCGCCTTTACATACCCCGGTTTGGGCACCACTTTGGCAAGCCCCCGATGCATCCTCAAGCCGGTAATAGAGGCTAGCTCCTCCAAGGTTGGGGTGCGCTCCCTGGATCTGAATCTGAAGACATGAGCCCTATGATCCCATGACGCCAAAGCTGCCTGTAGGAGGTCGGGCAACAGAGGAACAACAAGGAGAGAGGAAAGGCAGGATAACCTGAGGTGATCCAGAACAGCGAGCTCGCCCTCAGCCAAGCTAGCTCACCACTTTTGCAAAAAACTGGGCCCCGAGTCCAAACAGGGAAGTACACTAACCCCATCCCTAGTATGAGAATTTGGGCCGGGAAGCGGGTCCATAGACATACAAAGGTGTCCTATATAAAGCTCAATCAATGTAGGGCGATGGATCCGCTTGTCAAGAAAAAATGGAAGAAAGAGAAAAGAAAGAAAAAGGAGGGGCAAAAAAGCAAAGCCTGGGTGAATAGTGAGGCAAAGAGGGCTGGGCGCGGATTATAAGGAACCCATTGAGCACCAATTATATGGGGCATATATAATATATACGCCAAGGCAAAAATCTAAAATTTTTTGCCAGGCTTATATATTATATACGCCAGGGTAACATGGCAGATGTTTTGCCAGGTGTATATATTATATACGCCAAGGCAAAATTTCAAACTTTTTGCTAGGCGTATATAATATATACGCCTAGTTAATGAGGGCAGGGAAGTGTGGCTCCCCTCGCATTAGCCCATTCTTTTCCACTTTCCAAGAGAGGTACGGATTTCGCTCAGCCTACTCTTTTATCTCGGGGCAGCCCACAGGCGGGCACGCTCACGCACCCATGGGAAACCCTCGGATGACGTGGCATCCGTGGGTCATATGTGGGTAATCACACGCGAGCTTACCCCCATCATTGGAGGGGCTCTGGCCCGCTTCATGCCAAAAAAAAAAATCATAAAGGCAGAGAGATAAATAAACAGAGCATTCATATAAACCATAAAAGTTGTGAGACCATTAAAAAAAAAAAATCAAAAGAAAATTATTACATATTCCCCAATATTTTAAAATCTAAACTATTTCACTGTTTCAAATTTTCAGAAAATGAACTAATCCTGGGCATCCCCCTTTGACTTCTGCCGGCGTCGGGTCACGCTTTGAAAGGTACGGGTCTCCCCCACCCGAGTCCACACCTGAGAGATGCGGCCAAGCAGGGAGCGTGACTCCTTTTCATAAGCACGCTGCATAAGCACACGAAGGGCCATCAGTTAGGGATACAAGCAGAAAGTAAATATGAGGATGACTACATACGGTCAATATTCACTCACCACCTCAGCCTCCCTAAGACCGACAATGTTGCGGTAATACTCCGCTTGGTTTACGGCCGACTCATAATCCTGCAGCAAAAAGATAAAGAGAGAGGTATCAGTCACACAGGCCATCGGCATAATCCAAGAAAACGAAAGAGCAAGGTAACAAGGGAGAGATTACCCCAGGGATCAGCTCAGGGGGTGGAATCCGAATAGCTTTAGCGGATATGTGTGCCTTCTCAGCCACATCGACACACATACGTGATAGAAAGGCATCATCCAAGCGCTTAAAAGTCCCCTGGACCTCAATTGGCGAACTGACAAAAGCGCCAGCACCGGAAGGGTCGGAAGGTCCAGCACCGGTAGCCTCATCAGGAATAGCTATCTCATCCCCCTCATCTAAATCATCATCTTGTCCAAACTATGGGGAGAAACAATCTTTATTCAAATAGCAGAGCAATTAAGGTAATCATATGTAAGGCTGCTAATAGAAAGATGAAAGAATATTACCTGAGATCGCAGGCCACCAAAAGCCAAAAAGTTGGCACTAGGCACGAATCGGGGCAGCAGAGAATGATAGGGCAGAGACTCGTACCACATCTGATATCCCCCAGGAAAGAGAAGATCATCAATGGGGATCCCGTGGTGGAGAAAATGAGCAGTGAGCATTTCAGTATAACCTTCGGGAGCCAGTACATCAGCTGGAGGAGCTTGGGGCACAGTAAAAAGAGGTCGATACTGATGAATCACCCTCTCTCCTAAGTAATAGGCCCTAGCCCAGGACCCATAGAAGAAAATAATGCACCGATCTAACAAAAGGTGAGAAGGGTCCACTGTAGCTAGGTTCCAGAAGGGGGATCCGACGTAGGGGTCAAGGATGACCTGCTCAACAAAAGGAGGAGGGATTTATACATTTGGTCAGAACCCACAGCATATAAGAGCTATCAAATTTGCGAAGAGAGAAATTGTTATACCTGCTCAGGGATCAGTAGATAAAGCTGAGAGCGCAGCCCTAACTCTAGGTGCTTCATACCCACGTCCCGACGGCGGTTCACGTGCCAATTGCTCATAAGGGGGAACGTGGGAACCTCCGAGAGAAGCAGAGGGCAACCAGGTTGCAAGTGCAGATACCCCCATACCTGAGAAAGCAAGCAGATAAAAATAGATATGCCAAAAAAAAAGGGGGGGAACGAATGGACACCAAAGGATAAAATACCTCAAGTGCGAGCCAGAAGCCCACAACGGAGCTGGAGTCCCCAAGAACGGCTCGCACCGGCTAGACATGAGCACAGCGTAACTAGCACCTCCCCAATCAAACCGATGTACAGTATCCTAGTTCACCATAAGACTGAGAAGAGACAATGAGACCCGCCCTCCGCTGGTATTTGAAAGGAGAGTCTTGCCAAGGAGGAACAACAGAGAAATACGGGCTAGCATTAGTGCACGCTCTGGCCCGAGATACATGGCTGCATCAGGTTGGCCCAGATCCACTAACTCATGAGGCTCGAACAGACCAACCAGCCAAGATAACTTGACTTCAGAACCATGAACGTTCCCGGAGGTTGGGTAGGCCCCTATCAGCTGAGTCACCTCCTCCCTATCAGGCGTACGGGCAGGTATCACTGGCACCCCTCCAATACGAACCTCGGTAATCATGGACTAGTCCGCGGGTGTGAGGGTCATCTCAGCCATGGCCATGTGAAACGTCATGGTCTTAGGGCGGAAGTGCTCTATCAGGGCCTTCAGATAGGCCGTGTCAACCCTCACAGCAGGGCAGGAAATGAAATCCTCAAAACCAGCTTGGGCAAGCAGGTCCTTCACCACCTGGGGGAGATAAAGTACGAGGCGTTGGAGGTCGAACCAGCCACCCCGAAACATAATGTGTGGCAAAGGCTGCAGACAAAAGGCATCAGTCAAATAGGAGCAAAGTGGTATAATGAAGGCATCAAAGGAAAAGAAAAAGGGCTCATCTGTTTACCTGGCCAGCGATCCCAAAGTTGGAAATATGGGTATGTTGACAATGAAGGAGGCCAGTACGAGTGGCTTCACCTTGCATTTCATACCAAGGTTGGGAGGAACGCTAAGAAACAATGAACTGCTCCCCATGAGGATCATAGTCCATCTCGGGCCCCTCCTGTGGACCCTGCCCTTCGTCGCCAGACATCTGAAAATATGGAACACATCGGTATAAGAAAGGGCTGCTAAAAAAAAAAGAGGAGAATAACAAAAAATTGCACTAATCCATAAAAAAAATGATTGAAGAATGAATGGTGATGAATAATGAGGAAAATGAAAAAAAGAGAGGGGAGCATAGGCCCAAGGAATCACATATACCTGAAAAAAAAAATGCACTACAAAAAAGAAGAACGTCAAGCATTTCAAAACCCCCCAAAAAAAAAAGAGAAGGAGAAAAGTAACAAAAATGCAAAAAAAAAAAAATATATATATATAATATTATATGTGCACTAATCCATCATAAAGAAAAAAACAAAAAAAATAAAAAAACAAACAAAAACAACAAACAAATAAGAACAAGATGATGATGGCTGATGAACGGTGATGATACATATAATCATAATGTGATGAATGATGAATGATGATATAATAATAAATAAATAAAAAATAAACAAAAAAAAAGAAGCATCACATATAATAAAATAAAAAATAAAAAAGAAGCATTACATATAATAAAAAAAAAGAGAAACAACAAAACAACAAAAAAGAAGCATAGGCCTAAGGAACCACATATAATAAAAAGAAAAACAAAAAAGAAGAGCATAGGCATGAGGATCACATATACCAAAAATCTATATATACATCGTTCGCCACAAAAAAGAAGGAACATCAAGCTTTTCCAAAAAAAAAAAAAAAAAAAAAAAAGAAAAAAAAAAAAAAACAACAACACAACATTATCAAAATTCAAAGGAAAGATCGATGATTACCTTCAATGGGAGAAGAAATAGATCCAAAATCGACGGAGAATAAACGTCTTTTTATCCGCACACGCGAACCCCGGTGATAGAACTTGAGCAAAACCAAATGCCAAAACCCTAAGGGGCTGTCCCGGACTTGAGAAAGAAGGAGGGAAGAGGATAGAGTTTGAAAGAGGGGGTCCCTTTTGTGCTCCGGCTTGGGCAGTTTTAAAACTGTCGATTTTGGTCAGGCGTATATAATACATACGCCTGACCATTTTTGGTTGCAGATTTGGCAGGCGTATATATTATATATGCCTGACCAAAAGTGGCAGTTTTAAAACTGCCCGACCATTTTTTTTGGCTTTGAGGACCAATGGACCCCCGCTGTATGCTACGGACCAAGGTCCGGTCCCTCTTAGAAGCCCACGTACCATCAACCGATGGTGCATGCATCCCCAAACGGCCCTTCGAGCTCTCTTCGATTGGCCCAAAGGGACCGTGCTATAATAAACGGATCTAGATCTGTAAGCACCCGCTGAGTGTTCCATAAAATCATAAAATCAAAAAAGGAGAAAAAAAATCCTGAAACACAACACTAGTTCTCAAAGGAGCGTCGCAATGACTATTTGCTCCACTCCGAGAACCATGTTAAATCAATTCAGAATGATCGGGTTCACCCGAAAGTTCTCAAACCCTATTTTACACAGGGACACCTCATACCTGATCCGGCAGGCAAATAAACTCATCCATCACCGGTCGCTCCTGGGAACATACACCTAGCCCAAGATCTTCCCCAGCAGAGGTAGTACCTGGTCCGACAGGCAAACCAAGGACCTATCACCAGAATGTGCACGTCCTTAAGGTATATCAACATGGTAAGTGGATCTGCCTAAGGATACATACAAAAATAAAAACAGTTTGAGCATGCTCAAAGTCTTGAACTGACATGTGCAAAAAAAAAAAGAAGAAAAAGAAAACGAAGGAGAAGGTTCGGAATAACAACCTATTATTATGTCGTTAAAATCCTGAGTAGGTTGACCCCACCTTCCAAGCTTCGGCTCTGATCATCCACCTTTGGATCTATGATTGACCAAGAGTGCACCCGACTTCAGACCATTCGAAAAGTCTATTGTCAGTCGAAACTGACCCGTCAAAAATGAAATTATAACCAACCAAACTATGTGCAAACATACAGACCAAAGGGCTCATTCCCTTTTACTTCCTTTTACACAGCTTTGAGGTACGGACGATATCCCGAAATGAGAGGGCTTACGTACACTCACCATCACCATGAACGTTTGAGAATTGAGTTGAACCAGGCAGACCCATCAAACGTGCCTTGGACCTCCTCGGATGTCTCTTGTCTTTGGCATCCGATCATTAGTGATCGAATACCAAAGATGGGCATCTGTAGACACCCAAATTCGGCCTAAGGCCCGATCAGTCTGTGCTTCCGATGGCACCCTTGGAAATCTATCCAGACCTTTAAGAATCACCTAAATCCCATTAGAACCATTATCCCAACCCTTAGAGATCACCCCTAAACCCTAGGATCCCTTCCCAGACTCACCTTAAACCCTTTTGAGCATTTGATGGGAGTAAAGCTATAGATCTTTATACAGACCACTGCTAAGGATGAACCACATATCGTTGGAGAGAAGACTGCTCCAGCTTTCCAAAGAGTCAAAGATCACCCAATTTGGAGTTGTGGTTCAAAAGTTATGGCCGAATGAAAGTCCACATAAAATCATGACTTTTTGCTTAGGTGTATGTATTACATACGCCCAGCCAATTTGGCCCTAGTTTGGTCAGGCGTATGTATTATATACACCTGGCATTTTTGGGCCAAATTTGGCCTGGCGTATATAATACACACGCCCAGCATAGGAAGGCCCACCACGGGCACCCATCTTCTCAGATTCTCCCTGTTTTTCATGAAGATTACTGCGCATAAACTGGGCGTATGTAATATATATGCCTAGCTTAGCTACAGTATCTGTCATTAAATGCTCAAATTTTCTTCATCTGGTTTGACCCTTTGACCATCCCCTTAGTTAAGGTGGGTGTCTTAAGGTTGGTTGCACCCTTTGAGCTTATTGGCAACCCTTAAGTCACCCATGGTCTCACCCCATCATCCGCCATTGAAACCAATTTCCCAAACCCCTAGGACCCTAAAAACCTAGAAAACCTTAGATGGAGGATTACCTAATTGCTAAACTAATTAGCTCTTAAGTAACCCTCTAACACGCCTCTTCTGTATAAATAGAGAGGCCCCCCTCTTCCCAATGGGGTTGAAAAAATTAAGGTTGAGAGTTAAGCTTAAGAGAGAGAGACCTAGTGAGAGAAAAATATGTGTTATTTTACATTCTTCAACCAGAATTTCAGCATGCTTAGTTCATCCTTTTCAACCCTTTTCAACCATTAGATCACCCCTTGTTAGTCAAGCTTAGTCCCTAGCTTCATCCCACACTTCCTATCTACCGAATCCTAGCATTAGAACCTATTCCTCTACCTTTTAAGCCATTTAAAGCCATCAGAAGCACGCCAAAGCGAAGGTCTTCTATGGTGCAACAAGGGCCCGTGAGCTCCGGCTCACCCCTTTCCTCCTCTACCTTCTTGGTGTTTCCTCCGTCCAAGGATTCAAGCCGTTACACCGCCGAAATTTCGGTTTGGCCCAAAGCTTGATAGGACCGTATTGCCTTCGGGCAAGGGGAAGCTCTGCCCATTTATTTTTATTTTTTGGCCCTAGATAGAGACCGCTACGTGCGGGTTGATCGGGTGCCTAAACCCTTTTCGATCGATAACCGAAGCCCCTACTCTAGAGCCTTTGGCAAAGACCGGTAAATTAGAGTCATATTTAGCACTTCGGTGCTCAAAATATTGATTTAAAGGTTTCTCGGGTCACCAAGAGCTCCGAGTGGCGACTCTACATTTTATTCCATCGCGAGTGCATCGCCACAACGGGTTTGAGAGGATCCATGCTCGCACAACTCTCTTTATGAAATCAACATCACACTCTCCTTCAACTAAATCCTTTCATCAAATCAAAACAATACAGCCCAAAAATATTCTCGAATAACAACCAACTAAAAATAATAACATTACACAAAATCTCATAAGAAGGACCCTGTCTGATACCCAAACTTTATAACATTCCCCACTCCATTGAGAGGTTAAAGAAGGTCCCTCCAGACTAGGAATCTCCAATCATAAAAGATTTATCAAAAGAAGAAGTTAAAAGACACCACACTTATTTTGACAAATCACATATCATCCAAAATACAAACCTAAACATAACATCTCTTTCATCCCACATCAATCAGATTGAAAGGGACCGAGGACCCCGAATTGATATCATCTAATAGAATGGTCACTCCGACGATTCAACATGTCCCACCAAACGAACTTCCTGAGTCAGTCCCTTACTTTAGGAACTGATGTTGTATCTTAAAAATATAACAAAAAAATATATATATACAAAACAAAAAAATATATACTCAAAAAAATCAAAGAAATACATAAACTTAAAAGCACAAATATTCTTATACCTAGCAACATCCATGACCCTAGATTTTGTGTCCAAACCAAAAATCCCTTCACTCGACTGAAAACATGAAGTCGAGGAGCTAGTGCTAAGAAATAATGCTTACACAATCACCTCATCTGGAGGAAAATCTAAACCTACGAGGGGAGTACTTATATTATTTTGATAACATGACCACGAACTTGTCACAGGGAAGAACTTTCTGACCCTTGGAATCATAACCCGATCATCATCATGTTTTATAGCCTAAACAAGCATACTTATATACTTATCATCCTCGTAATCATCATAAGGCATTCGCTAGTCGTAGGCCATTATTTTTGAAACTATTTTAAGAATCATCTGACTCATTATCCACCCCTCTTATTTAAGCAAGTTGATCGAAGGACTAGTGGATCATAAAACTCTCTTTAAAATGTAGAAAACTCTAGATTCACATACACCTCTTCAACCATTGGAGTCGATGTTAGAGCAGACAAAATGAAAATGTAAGGTTCCATCAAACCTTACAATTCTTGTGTTAGCAGGTTGTTTCAATATACACATAAAAAAGAAATACAACCGAGCGAGAGCTCGCGACGAATGCATAGTCAATGGATTCAGGGAAGCATAAGCAAACTGTGAGGGCATCCCTGACATCTTTACACTACTAGATATCGTTGTATGGTGGCAGGAGGAGGACAAAACTCTTGCAAAATCTTGCAAACTATAGAATTTGATGATTTAATGGTGCTGAACCATGACGGAAAGCTCAATTATGGCACCGCATTACCCACTAGAGAAGAAAGTAGTTGACTACTATTTAAAAAATCGGTTAAATAAGAAGCTACCCTCAGACCAATAAACCTTATCTCTTCTTCACCCTTTATTTTCTCCCCGGACAATGAGTCAAATGATTTTCAAAATCTCTTTCAGAATAAAACCAAAAACTTTCGAATAATAGGTGATGCAATCACTCATTATCTACCATTCACCTCAATCTTGTTAAAAGCTATGATACATGATGATCGTTCAACACTTACAAAATCTAGTCTGGCATGTGGCCGAAATAATCAAACTACTTCCCAACATGGGAGCATTACAAATACACTCCAGGACATCTGTGAGGCAGATAAAAGTCCCATCGTCACTTGACACTAGGGCATTTTTTTAAGAGCGCTAGCACCTTGGTTGCGATACTCAGGTCACGAGACCGACACCCTAAATTGGGACACTTTTATTTATTTATTTTATTTTTTAGTTTAGCCTCTTACCTTTTTGCCATGGGACCGAAAACATCTAAAATAAAAGAAACAAGATACATGCAACAAGCCGAAGAATAAATGCATTACGGATCAGTTACAGAATATACCATTTTATCACCCTTAACTTAGTGATACTAGGACTTAGTTTGCTATTAATAAGTTGTTGATATGCAGATATTAAAGAAAAATAGTAAAAGAGAGCCAAAGTGCTAATATTCATCAAAATGAACTCAAAAAGCAGTAAAGAGATGATTTAGTGTAAGAAGACGATTTGCCACCTATTGAAAATGAGAAATCATATTTTATGATTGAGCGCTAATACTGAAGCAAAAGAAAAGAAAAATGAGAAATCATAATTTATGATTATTCAAAAGATGATTCTTCAGAAAGCGATAAAAGAGTAAAAGGTGATACCAAAGAAAGGGATCGTTGTCTACTAAGGAAGCTATGAAGGATAGAAAATCGTGATTTACGATTTCTAGGAAAAAGAAGAAAAAGGATAATCGTGATTTACGATTGTATGAATAGAAGCTTTCCTGTTATTTTCTATTACTACTAATCACGTGAGAATTATATCAGGCAAGAACAAAATTAGAAGAACTCTTTAATTAGAAGTTTAACTAATCACAGATCTGAGAAGATTGATGAAGATAGACTCCTAAGATCTCTGCTGCTGTTGTCAAGGAAAGAAATCCGGAACACATTAATCATTGAAAGCAAGGAAGAATAAAATTAGAATTAGAGTTATATTAGGAATCTTTTATTTTAGTTATTTCTTTTATTGGAATTAGAATACTGTAAATCGACTACTTATGATCTATAAATAAGAGGGCTCGGTATAGGAATAATTATCGAAGAATTTCATAACATTAATTGACAACTAAGGTTTGTATTTTCTCCCGATCAAAGTAGCTTAAGATTTACAAAGTAACATCGTCCATAGTTCTCTAAGGTCTTGCCTGACAACCAAGGCTGAGGAAGCTGAAAGATAAACCCTTTGGATGGTTCTACTTTTGCTTTCTAGTTTAGATTTTATTTTATTTTTAGTTTAGATTTTATATGCTTTGTAAACATCTTCGAATTTTGATTTGAATTGATGACTCAGGTTAAAGTTTACAGATTAGTGTAATAGTTTTACTTTTCCATCTTAAATTTTTTTGAATTTGATTGATGCCCAGATTTTAGGAGATTGTTGATTAGATTAAATCTGTGTTGAAGAATTTTAGTATTTGATTGACGATCAAATCCTGAAAGGCTGCAATACGGTTTAACGGTATTTTAAATTTGTAAACATCTGATAACTAAAGGTTGAGATTGACGACCTCAACCTGAAGGAGGATTCAGATTTATTTTTTTGTAACTTAGTATAAAAAAATATTCTTTTGTTCATATTTCTCCAGTAGTTTAGGACTTAAAAGATAAAGATAGTTATTAAAAAAGGAACATAAAAATCTATAAGAAGATAATCACTTCTTTGTGGGATCGATCCTATCACTAGTGCTATAATTTCCATTGTGCACTTGCAATAGGTTAAGGCTTGATTTTAATTTAAATATATACATATTATAAGCCGGTCAAGTTTTTGGCGCCATTGTCGGGGAAGCGATTTATCTTTTATTTTTGTTTATATTCCCATTTAAAAAAAAAAAAATATTTATCTTTATCTTTTTATACTTCTTATATTTTTAACTTGCTTTGATCACTTCTTAATCTTTCATAGGTTTATTTGAAGCGACGACTCAGAGTCTCAACTTCCCCTGATAAGCGAAGCTCAAGGCTTAGATTTGTTCTCTCCCTGCTTTCTAGAATAAAAATTATATAAAATTGAAAATATTGAAAATAGAGTTTCTTTTTCTTCATCACAGTTGATCTCGAAGTCTAGCTTTCTTCCAATGTGATCCAGAAATTGAAAGGACTCTCCAACGTAATTTGGCAGCAGGCCAAATTTCTACAAGAGAATCCTTAATAATGGCTGACGAATTGTCCATTCAGGAACATTTTAGTCCCATAGCGTTGACCGAGCCCTCTTATATAGTTCCACCAGAGGTGCCTGCGGGTCAAAATTATGAAATCAAGCTCCATACACTTCAATCTGTACCGACCTTTCATGGGATTGATCGAGAAATCCCTACTAGCATCTAAGGGATTTCATAAAACTTTGCATAGTATTGCAAACATTGAATGCTAATAAAGAGGTTGTAAAATTATGTCTGTTCCCCTTCTCTTCCAAGGATAGGGCGAAGGCATGGTTAATTTTGTTACCTGCCAGAAGTATTACCACCTGGGAGGAATTGAAGTCCAAATTCTTAGGCGAGTACTTCCCAATTGGTAAAACTAATCAAATTCGCCAAGCAATTCAAGACTTTCGGTAAAAGTCAGGAGAATTATTTCATGAGAGTTGGGAACGGATGAAGGATCTATTATAGAGGTGTCCTCATCACGAGGTCCCAAATTGGTCGATAGCGCAAAGTTTCTATCAAGGATTGACTGAGATCAACCAGTCTACAGTCGATTTCATAAGTGGAGGAGCCTTTATGGCTCAGAACGGCCAGCAGTCCTGAAATTTATTCAAAAAATTGGCCAATAATTCAAAATAGAAATAGGCCCTTCTTAGATCTGATCTTGATGTTACTCGCAACACGCCACTCACGAGGGGTGGACTTTACGATATCCCTAAAGATAAAGTAAAAAAGGAGGAGGATATGAGTGCGAAAATTTTAGCTCTGGAATAGCAAATCGCGACATTAATAACAACCAAATCTAACACTCCGAACAACTCTATAACAGGCTACTCTAATAGTCAGATTCATAATTTTACTAAAAACCCAGCTGCGCCACCATACCAGGAGGCAATGGAAAATGAATAAGTAATGACTTTTCAGAGAGGAGATTATGGGAACACCTATAACCCGTCATGGAGGAACCATCCTAGATTTAATTATGGTTCCATGGGAGGAGCGCAGCTAGCATCAACAGCTGTGCAGCCCAGATTTCCCAATACTTTAATTTTCTAACAAAAACCTCAATTACTGACCGTGTAGCTCCAATATAGACCACAAAGCAATAAATGCTGATGCCGCCACGGTTGTTCAAATCCTTTAGGATCTACAACAATAATTGCATCAACATTCAAAGGACCTACACCAGCTTGCTTAGTTATCCCAAGTACTTAATTCACACACACAGTGCATAACGAAGTTGGAAAGCTAGATAGGCCAGCTAGCTTCTCAAGTGGCATGGAGAGAAAGTGGTCAGTTGCCTACATAGCCAGTAAATAATCCTAGAGGACAAGTATTCCTGGGAGAGACATCGCCTCCCAAAAATTAAAAATAAAAAAAAACCTCTTGGATTGTTGAGCTATCGACTCATCCGTAGCACCAATTGTAAACTATGTAAACTACTTTTCTATTTTTTAGTTAGTATAGGTATTATAATACGACCCATTTCATTGAAAAGCAACAGGTCGTAATTCATACCTACTGTATAGTATATTGGAAAATCGTATGGATTTACGATTGTTCGTATTTACGCTCATCAGAAATGTAGCGATGGTGATTCTTTAAAGGCTGGAATCTACTTACGATTCTAGGTTAAAACTCATGTGATGACCGGCTCAGCATGTCGTGACTGAAAATAGGACCTACATATTTGAAAAAAGGATATGTCGGTCCCATTTTCACCCTTCCAGTTTTCTCCCCCTACCTTCCCACTCTTTTTCAAATCATCCGTAATGTTAACCGATTCTTCCACCCAACCTAACCGTTTATTTTCTTAAAAACCTCTTATTTCCTCTATTTTATTCTGAGAACCCTATGTGCATTTTATTCTACAATAACAAATTAGGGTTTCAATCTTCAAGGAGGTAAGGTGATGATTTTAATTATAAAGTGGAAGGGTTTCTGCAAAACATTTTATTCAATACATGTAATTTAAGTTTAATTAATGGTGTTGGTTATTAATTTTTACAGAAAAGAGAATTGGAGCATGACAAACGAGACAGACAAACGATGAAGGGTAGAGGAAGATGAAGGTAATAGTTCTGATAACATCCCAATCATTCACCGTTTCACATGGTCTGCTATCCATAAGGCTAAATAAAAAATAGTAGATCCACCCAAGAAGAAGATCAAATTTTTAGGATTAGTTATTAGAGAAAATACTAAAGACACAAATGAGATAGAGTCTGTCTATCCCTAAAAAGGGGATAAATTTAGATAAAGGAAAACTGCTAGTGTCCTCTGCCACGCCAGCAAATAAACTCCCTACTTCAATAAAACATCATATCATGGGAACTGAAATTGAAGTAGATGTTGAATCCTTAGAAAAGTTGGTAATGGGTGGAGAAGCCATTAAATACTTTAAGGATGCTGGGTTGACCTATTTCCTAGAACTAGGAGTCACACCAGTCTATCCTAGATTGGTGAGGTTGTTTTATAAAAATATGACCAAAAGCAGCCAGGGACCATCTCCTACCCTCTCCACCAGTATTGACGGGCTTCCAATTGAAATTTCAAAGGAAATGGTGTCCAGGGTTATGAATGCACCCCTAGATATACCACAATTGTCCCAAGACAACCCAGAGGCCAACCTTTTGAGGATACCATTAGATACACTCCCCAACTTCATCCAAATGGCAACAGAATTATTAGGAAAAGCTCCACGGGACATGTCCTTTTTCTTTAGAAAGGATCTGAAAGCAAGGAGTTTATAACTTCACTTTTTCGATGTGCTTATCCATAGGACTATTCACCCCATGGGACATGGAACACAGAGAAGAGAATTATTTGTCAAGGCATTGTACCTCATGGCAAATCGCTATTGGTTCAATGTCCCTCTTATCTTTTTGAAGTAATCACCACCGTGAGGGAGAAACTGAGTCAAGAAAAATACCAGATGAAAAAGTTGACCCTGCCATTTGGAGGACTTATAATGAATCTGCTGATGAATGTGGGAATAGTATAGATCCCAAGGAAAAAACTTTACCAAGACTAGAGGAAGGCTTAACAGTTTTAGCCTATAGGAGAACTTTAGGTGCTAAAAATAAAAAGAAAATCCCACTTATATCCTACACCAAAAGTGCCCCCTCTGTACCACAAATCCCCTAAATTCATGAGGAAAGAGAGGAGACTACCATAAAGCAGACATTAGAAATTGTAGTACCAGAAGAAGCAATTATAGAAGAAGGTATGAGTACTTCTACTCCACCTCAGGAGAGAGCATAGATCTGCTCTCCGATATCAGAAAGAATAACATAATTAAGAATCCCAGTTGCAGACCAAGTCAGTCTGTACGACCCTACTTTGGACTCACTAGTAGGGCCTGCTATACCCCCTTCAACAGAGGTAGACACACTGCCAATCATCATTGGAGCAGACCCTGTGAGCCAAATGACCGAAAGATTAGAAGAAATTCCTTTCGCAATTAATCAACAGGCTACTGGAATGACTACTTCTAGCCATACCACCGTACCGGCAGAACCTGTTGCTCAGCCTATACTTGCAGCCAGTATCGAGCAAACTCTCATAACCCAAGAAATGGAAGTAGAACAAAGCTTAGAGTTACCAAGAGAGAGCTTTACAACTTTCTTACGTGGAGAAGAAGCACCCCCTGAGGATCCTCCAGTCAGCACCACATCATTGCACGACATAGAAAGGAGATTGAGGGCAGTAGAGCAATGGCAACACACACATGAACCAAACTTATTGCCAATGCCTAAAGTACTAAGAAGGGTGAGAAAACTAAAATAAAGGATCTCTACACATGCCCCACCAGTTATACAACTACCAAGTAAAGTAAAAAAGTGGATGGGGGACTTCCAAAATTTAAAACAGAGAGTATGATACCACCTTGACAGCTCGAGAACGAGCATAAATAATGGATAGCTTATGATGAAAAGTTGTACAAGAGCAAGGTGTGAGATGTGCAATAGAGACTGAAAAGAGAGTTCAGGATGCTACTTCAACCCTTCAAGCCCAACTAGTGCAGAAGACTACAGAAATGAGTGAAAAACAACAAGCTTGGGAAGAAGAGAAGAGAGTATATGAAGAGAAAATTTCTAGTATCCTTGAACAGTTTAGAGGTTTGATGGTAGTTCCTGATGATGTAGAAACTGTTAGAGAAAAAGCCCTTAAGGACTACCAGAAAATGCTCCATCAACAACTAAGCGAAAAGAATCACTTACTGACTGTAGCAGAAGGGAAAGTCCGACAACTGCAAGAGGATAGAGATTCCTTATGCTCAGTCAATGATAAATAGATAAAAATGATTGAGTCTCAAACTAAGAAATATCTTGTCGCATTAGCAAAGGATCAAGCCATGGCAGAGAAGCTGAGGACAGAAATTCAACTAAAATCTATCGTAATTAAGAAGCTAACTATGGATCTCAAGGATAAAGAAAAGGTTGATAAAGAAAATTAGTGCTCGAAAGGTACTTGTTGTTCAAGGATTGTGGAAGGACATACAACAGAGGCTGAATTGGCAGCACGGGGGGATTCAACTACAAATGAAGACGGTTATTCTACAGCAGAGATGTTAGATGGGGAAGATGAACCCACTGATTCTACCCTTGTATCATATTCTACTAGTGAGTAAAAATATTATAGAACATTACAAACCACACAGGCATAATCTCCATAGATTTTTATTTTCTTATATATTCATTATAAATATTCAGATAATATATAAATCTTTTTTTTTACTATGTGTTACTAACATCACTAACATTTTTTTTTCTTTTTTCTTACTAACATTTTTATTATTGATACTCCGAGCATAAGCCGCAAATATTTTTTCTCAAGTTTGGGGGAAAGTATATATCTGGTGACAGATTTTTTCAGGTATATAATCGGAGTTCTCAATAATTTATAGGTAAATAATATTTTTTTTGTCCCCTATTTTTTGTGCTAATGAGGGCATTGTCCAATTTACGTTTGGGGGGATACACAATTTCAGTATACAATAGTAGTATACCAGTAAATAGTTATAGTTAATTTAATTCTATAGAAGTTTTTTGAAAATTTTATTTTATTTGATTAGTACATAGGAATTATGATAGAAAAAAATTACAAATCTCGAAAACTTGCAATTCATTATAATAGAAGTTTAATAATTAAAATTTAGAATAGTTATAATTTATGCCTAGCTCATTGAAACATTATATTAGAATCAATGTTTGAAATAATAGATTGATCTAAATTGTAAAAATTTAGACTATAGTTTCAAAAATTATAAACCAATGAGATTTTGAGCCATATTTCCTCTCTTATTTTGAGAGAGACTGTTTCTATTCAAAATGAAGAATTTTTTTAAATGTTTATACTGATATGAAATCTCATATTGTTGAATTTAGAATCAAATTATTCTATGAATATGATGAACTGATTTTTTGTCTAGAGCTATCTATTAGAAATATCAAAGCAATAAGGCATCTATGCTAGTAAATCATGAAGATAATTTCAGGCCATCTTTTATTTAAACCAGAGCCAAAAAGCCAAAATCTCATAACATTTTACCCCTTGAACCCATATTGGAAGCCTAAACTAAATTTCTTTATTTCAGAATTTTATAAACCTTTAACTATATGTACTACCCACAGCTTTCTACCTTTAACCCTTACAATTTCTGAGAGTTTAGAAGGAAAGAAGGGTAGAAGAGGGAGTGAAAGGAGTAAAAAAAAATAGATAAAGGGAATGTTAGAAGAGGTATAACAAAAAAAAAAGAGAGAATATGGGAAAAGGAGAGATAAATCATAAAAGATGATTTTTAAAGAAAATAAAAATTTTTACAATTTAGTAAAAAGCTTTAAAAAGAAGAAAAATCGTGAAAATGTGATTTTACAAATTTACTAAAGAACTGGGATGTATGTAAGAAAAGAAAAGAAATAAATGAGAAGAAGATATCCAATCAAGGATACTTACTGAAGTAAAATAGTAGAAGAAGATAGGAAAAAGAAGAGCTAAATTCTCAGAAAAATTTTGAATCCTTTTCTACATTTCCTTGATACCTTCTGAGACTCAAAACCCTATTATAAGCTGAAGGAAAGACCTTTCTAATTTACGATTTGCAAAAGAAAAATCCTAGTAGAGGTAAGGATAGTAGATATTATGGATTGTACAGGGAATCATAAGAATATGATAAGATTATCTTTTCTATGAGATTCATTTTTGTAATTATCTTTGATTGAATTCTTCTAAAAAATATATTGAGAGAACTTAAAAGTTTCGATATCTTTTAAGAGTATGTCAATAGTGAGTTTTTGAATGAAAATATTTTCTATATTTGAAGCTTAGAAAAATTTATAAAGAATAAACTATTCACTAGTGCATATATACTCTGTGCTTATTGTGAATTGAAATTGTTGGAGTTGTAATCAATGATAACTGTTGTAATGGAAAATAAGGATAAAGGATTGGTAATTTTTTTTTAAAAAATCGTAATAGAATATGTATTGACCAATTAAGTAGATTAGTTAGATTTTTTATTTACTTTTGAAAAATAAAACAAAAAAATATATTTGAAGTTTGTAGGTAACTTCACTGAAAACTTTCAGGAGACTACAACTCCTCCACTAGGGATCACGTAGGGGTTTAAAGGCTTGTTGCATCCGCTAAATGCAATTATGCTCCTTACGAAAGTGGTATTTAAATTTTTAGTTTATTTTTCCTTGTTTGCTAGGGCTTAGCAAAGTTTAAGTTTGGGGTTGTGATTAGTCACAGAATATATCATTTTATCACCCTTAACTTAGTGATGCTAGGACTTAGCTTGCTATTATAAGTTGCTGATGTGCAGATATTAAAGAAAAATAGTAAAAAAGAGACAAAGTGCTAATATTTATCAAAATAAACTCAAAAAGCAGTAAAAAGATGATTTAGCGTAAAAAGATGATTCGCCACCTATTGAAAGATGAGAAATCGTATTTTATGATTGAGCGCTAATACTGAAGCCAAAGAAAAGAAAAATGAGAAATCGTAATTTACGATTCTTCAAAAGGTGATTCTTCAAAAAGCGACAAAAGAGTAAAAGACAATACTAAAGACGCGATCGTTGTTTATTAAGGAAGCTATGAAAGATAGAAAATCATGATTTACAATTTTCTAAGAAAAAGAAGAAAAAGGATAATCGTGATTTATGATTGTATGAATATAAGCTTTCCTATTATTTTCTATTGCTGCTAATAACGTGAGAATTATCACCGCCAAGAATAGAATTAGAAGAACTCTTTAATTAGAAGTTTGGCTAATCATGGATCTAAGAAGATTGATGAAGATAGACTCCTAAGATCTCTGCTACTGTAATCAAGGAAAGAAATCCAGAACACATCAACCATTGAAAGCAAGTAAGAATAAAATTAGAATTAGAGTTATATTAGGAATATTTTATTTTAGTTATTTCTTTTATTAGAATTAAAACTCTGTAAACTGACTCCTTATGATCTATAAATAAGAGGGCCTGGTATAAGAATAATTATCGAAGAATTTCACAATATCAATTGACAACTGAGGTCTGTGTTTTCTCCCGATCAAAGTAGCTTAAGATTTATAAAGTAACATCGTCTAAAGTTCTCTGAGGTCTTGCCTGACAACCAAGGCCGAGGAAGCTGAAAGATCAACCCTTTGGATGGTTCTACTTTTAATTTCTAGTTTAGATTTTATTTTATTTTTAGCTTAGATTATATATGCTTTGTAAATATCTTCGAATTTTAATTTGAATTGACGACTCAGGTTAAAGTTTGCAGATTGGTGTAATGATTTTACTTTGTCGTCTTCAATTTTCTTGAATTTGATTGACGCCTAGATTTGAGGAGATTATTGATTAGATTAAATCTGTGTTAAAGAATTTTAGTATTTGATTGACGATCAAATCCTGGAAGGCTGCAACACGGTGTAACGGTATTTTAAATTTGTAAACATCCGATAGCTGAAGGTTGAGATTGATGACCTCATTCTGAAGAAGGATGATTAGGATTTATTTTTCTACAACTTACTATAAAAAAATATTCTTTTATTTATATTTCTCCAGTAGTTTAGGACTTCAAAGATAAAGATAGTTTTTAATAAAGGAATATAAAAATATATAAGAAGATAATTACTTCTTCGTGGGATCGATCCTATCACTCGTGCTATAATTTCCATTGTGCACTTGCAATAGGTTAAGACTTGATTTAAATTTAAATATATACATACTATAAGCCGGTCAATTACCCGGGCACTAATGATTCACCCTCTAACCCAACCCAAGAAACATACAACAATAAGCATAAACACACATAAATGAAACGAACACAATAAAGAAAACATTGATTTATTTATGACAAAAATTTTACAGGTACCACCGAAGGCATCTCTCCTGAATAAACAACCAAAAATGAAAACCTAGAACCTAACCTACAACCCAAAACGGACACAAGCCCAAAACACGATGCACATAACGTCCAATCAGAAGTAACTGAAAAGAGGGAGGATGTAATAGATGCCCTATTTAAAACCTACATTAGTTGGTATAGACACGGGTCAGGTCAGGCGTCTGCCTAACATAGGCCACAAGTGGAAGTAGAGTAGTTTTATGTTCCCTTCATAGCCGTACTCATTGTTAATCAAACCCGGTTATGCATACATGACAAGCTAATGTCTTAAAAACACACTTGAAAGTATAAACTAGATAGCTAAAACATTGACTAAGTGTAAAGGACTCACACTTGAATTAAAGCCAGACCTATGACCCCTATATAGATATATTATATATTATATATATATATATATATATCTCTATATATCTGTACATGGTATACTTGCCTTATACTACAGCCAAACCATAAGGCTTATCCATTCTTTTATGCATTAGCTTTGTAGTGGCGAGAATTCTGTTTTGGCTTATCTGGGTATACACCCAATAGCACATGTTAGCTTGGTATAGTAGTGTAGTCACTAAGAGCTTACACCTACCAACCATATAATGGACTTGGTATAGTAGTATAGCCTATTTGGCTTATCTGTCTATACACTAAAATACCCATATGGGCCTTGCATTAGATCCCAACCTAAAAGTATACACTGAAATAATATAGGAGACTTACATCCAAGAGATGCCTGATTTGTCTTTTATGGGTATGCACCGTATTGGCTTTACATGGAATGCTAGCCTTAAAGAGCTTATAAGCTCCTTCCTTCGCCTCTTGACGACACGATGGTGTGAGTCACTATACAAAGCCATGCAAAGTTCAGCTAACCTCTTATAAAATGCAAGAGAGTCTTCTTCATCTTTCTGTTTTACATTCCTTTGTGAACCAACCATGCAGAGACATGAAATCACAACCATTTAAACTACAGCTCGTCAAGTAAATTTCTGCTCCTATTCAAGTAACCCTGCATATAAACCACAGCCATTCAAATAAATCTATGCTAGGTGTTAAAAACCATTACGCTAGTCACTTACTCCACACCGCCAGAGAGATTTTAGTAGTTCACAAACTCGGCAAATGCGACGTCAATACACGGCATAGTCGTAACCTCGAGTCCAGCAAAAAGGTATGTTCTATTCATTTCCGTTGGAGTCGTTCTATGAGAAATTATAAGTCTGTGGTGTCAATTTGATGAGATCAAATTGGCAGCACAGAGAAAGACAATGTTTGGTGTTGGAGTAGCGTATAGGATATATCATGCCAAAATCGTCACCTTGTGCACTCCGAATCTTTAATGCCAGATGTAAAATAAACTAAGCACTCCTTATGTGTATGCTATATATATATATATCAGCCAAATGGCTAGCAAACCAAGGTGGCACAGAAATCACGAAGAGACAGGGAAGCACCATGGCAAGCATAGCCTCAGGCTTGCAGTGGCAACCTCACAAGGTTGCCGTGGCAAGGTGATCAGATGGGCTGTTTGCTGTGGCTACCCCATGGCTTGCCGAGGCAAGCCTATGGCTGGCTGCCGTATTTGCTTCGATGGCCTTTGGTCTGTATATGGAATATGTGCGGTGACCCTACAGTTCATTAACCGTGTCAAGCATGTATTTCGGGTCTCAGGTGACCCAACACCCCATTTGTGATACTAAACTCCCCATATATGAACCATAGGTGCAACTGGGTGCACATGCCAAGGTTATAACACAGACAGTGTTCTTGGATGCTTGAGTGCACATATAAGCAGCTATACGTAAGCGTGACGTACATAGAAGTGCAGGTAGGGAATTTATCCTCCTACTTTATGTATTGATTTTCATATTTGCACCCTATTATGTATATCAAATGCATGCGTGTACAAATAACAGAAGCTATTATGTGGAACGCATGCTTTTTGCATGACTCTACGACGAGTAGTTTAACATAATGATCAGTTAGATATATAGTGAATGCACTGATGATACTAGGTTAAAAGTATTTGGTTTATGCTAGGTTCACTGATGAATAGTTATAAAGATGCAGCATTGGATTCCACATAAGAAGCATGTATAACCATGTTAAATTTCAATCATGTAGGACCATGCAAGTTTTGATCATGTATATGCTAGTTGAATTCGCTATAAACAGGTTGAGCGTGCAAGTTCAGTTATATTAGTTAATTTGCATCTTATTGCATTATTCATATCCTTCTATTCGTGATGTCCTCTACATGTCATTGCTTAGCTTTGAGTCTTTGAGTCAAGTGATCCCTCTAAATCGGGAGCTTACAAGTGATCTCGCTAACTCGGGAGCTTTCTTTATCTCAGTTCAAGTGATCCCGCTAACTCGGGAGCTTGACAAGTGATCTCGCTAACTCGGGAGCTTGATGCTTTTGTTCTTACACATGTTTTTATACATCTGATAACCTTGCTTTATTTCAGCATGATTCCTTGTTCCACATGATTTCTAGTATCTATTGCACCATGAATTTTGGTCCTTATTCAGCATGTCAGCATGATCACTTAGTCGCATGATAATGACGTGTTTATATTTTATGATGCTAAAATAGGTTTTAATTGTATTATATGCATCAAAAAGTGAATGTGATAATCTAATATCTGAATTAGCAATATAAATATCCCTGCTAAGCTTTGATGATAGCTCATCCTACGACTTAAATTTCTTAGCTACAGATCTCGATTCGGAGCACGCGAGTGACCCTACTTACCAGCCGGACGAGGAGGAAGAGGAGGACGGCGAAGAAGATGAAAAGGAAGAATTTTCTGAAGAATTCTTTCCCAAATAAGTTTGAGAAAGAGAGAGAGAGAGACGTCTTTTGATAACTTGTATAAACCACGTACGATATTTTGTGCTGAGATATATAGGTTTTCTTTCTATTGTTTAGATGACGGTTGACCGTCATTGGTGGAAAGCTATATATCGTATCTGTTAGCCTTGTATATACAGTTTGATAGTTTTCTGCTTAGATGAGTAAATATTAGTTTGTTTTGCCATATTATTGCATGTCAGAGTGAGTACATTGCTTCCGCATTTACAATACTTTATACAATCTAAGACACCCTTGTATGATAGGATCATGTTAGGTGATCCGACGACTCAACCTTTCCTATATTTGATAAAGGGAAAAGTCGGGTTGCCACAGGTGGTATCAGAGCTTCGGCGTTACGTCAGTTGGCAACTTAACTCTGGCGTACACATATGGCAAAGTATCTGATGTTTGTTCAGTGTTAGGATTTAGATTGAGTTCATGTGTATCTGATCAAGTTATTGTCTGATCATACTAGGTTAAGATGCTTCCAAGATGTGGGCAAGGTAGCGATAGACCATTGTTACCCCATCGCACTGGGCCGAATGCGATTCTAGTGGCAGGCTATGAGCACGACATCACCTCGGGAAGCGGAGAGAACGTGCATAAGGTAGAAAGCCAAACCACTATGAAGAATATTGCTGAGCATACTCCGCCAGTAGCAGATGTTCCTCAGATGGGAAATGCTCCTAGAGTTGACCAAAATGCGGGACAAAATCCGTAGTTGATGGAGACCATGGTTAATACTATGGCCATGCTAGTTGTGAGACGACCCCCAGAGGGTTTTGCAGAGTTTGTCCGACTTCGACCGCCAAGTTTCTATGGTCAGCATGACCCAATGGACGCCAAGAAATGGTTGACACATATCGAAAATGTGCTGCAACGAGTTACCTATACCGAGGTTGAGAAAGTGAGTTGGGTGACATATAAATTGGAAAGTGAGGCAGAGCCATGGTGGCAGTCTGTAGAAAGAACGAGAATGCCTGGAGTACCTTGGACTTGGGCAGAGTTCACTGAGGCATTCAATGAGAAATATTTTTCGGCACCTGAGAGATATCGGATGGAGGTTCAGTTTGCAACCTTAGTACAGGGTCAGATGACGGTTAGAGAGTATGAAGCAGAGTTTACTCGTCTTTCTCGGTCTGCGCCATTGTTAGTAGCCACCGAGCTCATGAAGATGCAAAAGTTTAAGCGAGGTTTGAAGCCCCTTATCAATGAGAGAATTTTGTTGTTTCAAGCAACAACATATGCAAATATGCTGAAGTTGGCCCTGATAGCTGAAACAGATGTTGATAATATGTTTAAAAGGAGAGAAGAAAAAAATAAAGCTAGAAAAGCTCCATCTCAGTCCTATAGTTCCGATTAAATCAGCAAGCGATCGCGATTCCAAGGACAGGCAACATTTCAACCTACTGCAGGAGCCTATACACGGCCATACAATCTAGCGACGTTCCCATCATTACCACTGAGGATTCCATGTGTCACGAACTAGCCTGTACAGAATACAGCCAGAGGTATATCTAGTGTGTCACGAGTACGACTAGCGGTGTCCCGCACGGGATCCTATATGGCTTCATCGGTAGCTTCAGTCAAAATTTATGGAAAGTGTGGGAAGGCACACAAGACAGATGAATGCCGTAAAGTGTCTGGGGTATGTTTTCGTTGTGGAAAATGGGACACCGGATAAAAGATTACTCGAAAATGGTAGGAGCGGCAGCAAAGGCTGAACCAGTTCTACGATCTGCACGGCCTACGATACAAGGTCAAGCTTATGTTGTAACTACACAGGATGCACAAACCAAAAATGGTATCATTCAAGGTATGCTTGTTGATTATTTCTTATGTTAAACTTTTCGTTACCTATCTTTTAGATAAAGAAGGTGCATTCAATGAACTATGATATAGCTACATTGACATTTTCTTGATATCCTGTGACTTTGATATTCGATTACTTAGAAGCAATCTAGCTAACACTAGTCTGTATGTATTAGGTATCTTACAATTATATCCAAAAGATGCCTATTTGTGTTATGACACACGAGTTTTGATAGATCCTAGATCTACACACTTGTTTGTCACACCCCAATTTGCTGAAAAATTGAGAAAATTGGGAGGCATTCCAGAACGTCTTAAATTTATTTTAGAGGTAACACTTTCGACTGGATAGTTTCTACTATTGATATGGTGTATCAATCGATTATCGTCTTGATTAAAGACTATTGGGGATACGAAGAAGTAGCCGACTTGATCTTACTTCCAATGCAAGGATACGACGTAATCCTTAGCATGGATTGGTTGTTCAACCACCATGCAAATGTTGACTGTCGAAAGAAGCTAGTCTCTTTCTGCCAGCAAAAAAAGAAATCAGCTAAATTTTATGGAATACAATCAACTAACATCTCTTTTATCTCAGCGATCTGAGCACGACGATTACTTGATGAAGGTGCTCAAGGGTATATCGCTTTTATTCATAGTAAAGATCTAGAAGATAAGAAAATTTCACTTTTAGATGTGCCGATTGCCTGTGAATTCTCTGATGTTTTTCCCAATGAGTTGCCAGGATTACCGCCCGACAGGGAAGTGGAGTTCGCTATTGAGTTAGCCCCGGGTACCGAGCCAGTATCCAAGGCACCGTATCGAATGGCACCGACAGAGTTGAAAGAACTCAAGGAACAGTTGCAAGAACTACTTGACAAAGGCTTTATCAGACCAAGTGTGTATCGATGGGGCACAATGGTATTGTTCGTAAAGAAGAAAGACGACTCGATGCGCCTCTGTATTGATTTCCGTCAACTAAATAAGCTGACGATCAAGAATCATTATCCGCTCCTCAGAATCGATGATCTCTTTGATCAACTACAAGAAGCACAGTTCTTTTCAAAGATTGATTTATGATCTGGGTATCACCAGATGAAGGTGAAAGCTAATGATATTTCGAAGACAACTTTCCGAACACATTATGGTCACTACGAGTTTCTTGTCATGCCCTTTGGGTTGACCAATACACCTGCAACATTAATGGACTTAATGAACTGAGTCTTCAAGCTTTATCTCGATCAGTGTATCATAGTATTCATCAACGATATACTCATCTACTCAAAGACAAAAGTAGAGCATGAGAATCATCTAAGCCTTGCTTTACAGACATTGAGAGATTCGTAGTTGTATGCCAAGTTCAGTAAAAGTGACTTCTGGTTTAATCAAGTCAGTTTTCTAGGCCATATTATCTCTAAAGCTGGTATTACCGTTGATCCTATAAAGATCGAGGCTGTAGTGCAATGGAAGCAGCCACAAACAGTAATAGAGATCCAAAGCTTTCTGGTCTCGCAGGCTATTATCGACATTTTGTGGAAGGGTTTTCACGACTTGCTGGACCACTCACGCAGCTCCCTCAAAAGAATGTCAAATTTGAGTGGACTGAGGCATGTGAATAGGATTTCCAAGAGTTAAAAAGGAGACTCACCTCCGCACCCATTTTAGCATTATCATCAGGCAGTGGTGGCTTTGTTGTCTTCAGCGATGCCTCATATAGTGGGTTAGGTTGTGTATTGAATCAATGGGAATGTGTGATTGCATATGGTTCCCGTAAGTTGAAAGATCATGAGAAAAACTATCCCACTCATGACATGGAACTAGCAGCGGTCATCTTCACATTAAAAATCTGGAGGCACTATCTTTATGGTGAAACCTTCGAGATTTTTATCGATCATAAGAGTCTCAAATACCTCTTTACCTAGAAAGAGTTGAATTTGAGGCAAAGAAGGTGGATAGAGTTCTTGCAGGACTATGACTGTTCTATTCAGTACCATCATGACAAAGCTAATATAGTCGCTGAAGTGCTCAGTCAGAAATCATTCGCTTAGTTATCCCATCTTGTGACACGACTACAAAGATGGAAATTGCTCAATAACATAGTGTTATCTAGTGCCACTCTTTCGAGCAACGTCAACTGGAGGTTTACTTACTACAGTAATGATCCGATCTACACTCTTCGATAGGATTAGAGAGCTCCAGATGCATGATGTAGAGCTTATTTCCATCAGATAGGGAGTACAAAGTGGGCTACAACCAGACTTCTCATTTAAGGATGATGGGTCCTTATTATTTCGAGGCCGAATGTGTGTACCTGATGATAGTGCCTTGCGTCAAGAAATTCTTGAAGAGGCACACAAGTTAGCATATGTCATCCATCCTGGTAGCATGAAAATGTATCAGGATTTAAAGAAGACATTTTGGTGGAATGGCTTAAAGCGTGACGTGGCGGAACATGTTATGAAGTGTTTGACCTGTCAACAAGTGAAGGTTGAGAACAAGCATCCCGCTTGTCTGCTACAGCCACTGCCCATTCCAGAGTGGAAATGGGAGAACATTTCTATGGATTTCATTCTTGGTTTGCCCCATACGCAGAAGGGTTATAATGCAATCTGGGTGATTGTTGATCGTCTCACCAAATCAACGCATTTCTTACCCTATAACATGCGATATATAATGTCAAAACTGGCCAAAATGTATCTGAAAGAGATAGTCCAATTACATGGGATACCCGTGAGTATCGTGTTCGATCGCGATCCTTTATATACCTCACAATTTTGGCAGAGTTTCCAAGTTGGACTTCAGTACTGCGTTTCATCCTCAGACCGATGGACAGACGAAGAGGGTGAATCTGATGATAGAAGATATGTTAAGGGCCTATATGCTAGATTTCCAAGGATCATGGGATAAGCACTTACCCCTGATCGAATTCGCATAACAACTTCCAATCGAGCATCGACATTGCACCATTCAAGGCACTGTATGGACGCTGATGTAAATCTCCGATTAACTGGGAAGAAGTTGGAGAGCGTCTTATTTTGGGTCTTAACTTGATAGAAAGCACCAATGCAGTTGTTCACATTATTCGGGAGAGATTGAAAAGTGCTCAGAATCGGCAGAAGAGTTATGCCGCTCAAAAGAACCAGTGTTGATTTTCAGGTAACTAACTGCACCTACAAGTTTATTGATTTGTGCATTCAAGTACGTAGCTTGTCAATCTAATATATGCTGTATAGATTGGTGATCACATCTTTATCAAAATATCTCTGACAAAGGCTAACATGTGCTATTGGGTGTATACCCAGATAAGCCAAAACAAAATTCTCGCCACTACAAAGCTAATGTGTAAAGGAATGGATAAGCCTTATGGTTTGGCCGTAGTATAAGGCAAGTATACCATGTACAGATATATAGAGATATATATATATATATATATAATATATAATATATCTATATAGGGGTCTTAGGTCTGGCTTTAATTCAAGTGTAAGTCCTTTACACTTAGTCAATGTTTTAGCTATCTAGTTTATACTTTCAAGTGTGTTTTTAAGACATTAGCTTTTCATGTATGCATAATCGGGTTTGATTAACAATGAGTACGGCTATGAAGGGAACATCAAACTACTCTACTTCCACTTGTGGCCCGTGTTAGGCAGACGCTTGACTTGACCCGTGTCTATACCAACTAATGTAGGTTTTAAATAGGGAATCTATTACATTCTCCCTTATTTATGGGATTTTCGTCCTCAAAAATAAACGAAGACGGGAAGTGAATTCACGTGGTGGCTATATGCAAGCATCAAAATCACTATCAATAATAGTTTGTGTGGTAATGATGCATAAAGTCAACAAGTTCGTAATCCTGTCATACTAATTATTAATCTAGATCACGCTATGTATGTGACATGAAAAAACAAAGTACATATGGCTAGATAGATACACATTTTATGATTATATAGTACCAAACCAAGGCAAGTGCAAACATGACATGATATATATATATATATATATAAACATTTGATCTAAATGTAAGTTATTGACTTACCAGGCTGTGCACTGGGCTACTGCTGCTAACCAGCTGAGGAGGGTCGAACATCCTGCTGATGAAACTCTAGCACTAACATGACTGTATTACGGGTGTATGCAGATACATAGTTTCGTGCTCTTCTAATATAAGGGCTTGCAGCAGTCTGAAAGGTATGCTCCATCATAATATTGGTGGCCTCCTCAAGATAGTCGACCTGTTGATGGAGCATATAATGATTTCGATAAAGATTATCAAATTGTTGCTAGGTTTGCTCATGGTTTTCACGCGTGAGCCTTGCAAGATCAGAAATAGTATAAGTCTCTTCGAAAGGGGGAATTGGGTCGGTTTGAGCTTGAACAGGATTGGAGATGTCTTGGGTTGGTGCGAAGGGTGTTGCTTGAGATGGTTGAGGTGGAGCACGTATTTGTTCTGCTATGCAGTTTTTTACTGTCTGATGAGAATGTTGATACACATTCTTCCACATAGTAGGAGTAAATACCCGCATATTGTCAGTGCGGATTTCTTCACCTAAAGGGATTTGATAAGGGACCCGATTCACGACATCATGATGACCCTCTAAGAGACAGGTGATCAAATGTGGGCATGGGCATGCAGGCATGGGACTAGGGACATTACTTTTTAAGTGGATATTGACATATTTTATGCCTTCCCATACCACTTTTGGGACGTTCACCCATCTATTTTCATGGACTGTAAATAAAGTTTGTAAGAGAGCATCACGGCGCTTTCTTTCATGCTGCATCAGGTACAGATTATATCTAAAGACACAATCAAGAAACCATATATTTTGTGGTAACTAACTGCGTCGGACTGAAAGACCTTGACCAGAAGAGGTCTGTCTATCAGTCATTTTGGTCGTGATATGATGAAATTTTACATCTTTTAAACATGGGGTTCGCAGTCCGAGACTTTCATCGAAAGTCGCACTACAGTCCATAGACTGAGCTATGTCTTGTAGCAAATTTGTGACCATCGATTTCCATTTTGAGTTGGCCAACAACTTGTAGAACTTTTAAATTCTGGTAAAAAAGACGAACGAGGTGTGGGTAGAAACGGGTCTGGATAGGCTGATATAAGGCCTCTAAGCACGCCTATTCGATGTACCGTATTGACCATGTAGTCAGGTCATTGGGTATGAGCAGTGAATCGTCAACAAGCCATTTTGGTTCCATGGCCTTCACGTCCCACCATGGAACGGGTTGTTTGCGATTCATGGGTGGATCGATTTGATCTTGGGAGGTCGATGGGGCTTTGCCCTTTGATTTTGCCGCCGCCTTTGGGCGTACGAGCGTATTTTTGATACCATGATCTTTCTAGGAGGCATGATATTTTACCTCATCAAGACACCAAAAATTGGAAGAAATGGCTGCAATGGAAGAGGATGGAGTCGGCCAAGGTGGAACCTTCAACATGCAATGGCTTTTTGGCGCGAAATTGGGTAGATTTTGTCTCCAAATAGTGTTTGTATAGCACTAGGGAGGGAAAAATATGAAAACCCCACAAGAACAGAGCTAGGAAATGAAGAGTGGGGTTTCTCGAACCCACTTATCACTGAAATGGTTGCCGTGACAACCCACTTTGGTTGCCGTTTCCAGCTCTTCCTTACCGCGACAAGGTGGTCAGATCTGGACTGGCCCAGATTTTGAGGCCAGGCAGGCCTCGGTGCAATTAGTTGCTATATTTATGTACCCAACATAATAGGGTATCCTATAAAAATACTTCCCGATAATTTTAAGGTGTCCACATGTGGTAAAATATTTTATTTCGACGAAAGTTCTATACTTAGCTTGTTGAACTTACTCATGCGTTAATGTGTAAGCCCAAGTGTGGGCATCATTTACTGGGTTGTGAGTCACAACTGTGATACATATATGTGTCACATGGCATTATACATCATAAAAAATTATATAATAATTCAAGTAAGAGGTATAAGTCTGTCTAATATTTTTATGTGTACACAAATGGAATTACAGGTGTTTAAATAAATGTCTATCACAACATTTTGGGTCTAATGGGCCTGGTTTAGGTGAACCACTAGTTCATGTGTCTAGTACCCATGACTAATTATTGATCAAAAGTATGTTCTGATCAATGTACTATATTTACATACATTCTTTCTGTTTCGTTTAATACAAATATTGAATTACTTGGTTTAACTCCTACAGGCAAGCCTAGGGTTGAACATAGTTTAGTGCAATCACTGTATTTTAGTTCAATTAAGATTATTGCTAGATCTATAGGAAGAGATTATTAATGATGTACTAAATTAATGTCCATCAATTTCTTTAAATTTGAACAGGTTACTGTATATATCGATACTAACAATGCAGATAAATATCTAGATATCATATGCAGTAAATACTATACATGGCTTTCCTTAGGTGAATAAGTGAGGATATTGAGCATGAATATCAACTTCGCATTCCGACGTGGCCTCATGTGAACCGTGATTCTTCCATTGGATCAATACGGGTGGGATTCATTTTGTTCTCAAAATTTGATCTCTACGATCCAAAATCTGACCTGGTTCTTCGGTCACTGTGAAATCCTCCTGAATATCGAGCGGTTGGTAATCCAACACATGTGTTGGATCGTTAACATACTTCCTTAGCATAGACACGTGAAATACGTTATGTATGCTAGATAAATGCGGAGGTAACACAACTTAATATGCGACCTCACCCACTCTGCCCAAAACTGGGAATGGTCCAACGTAACGAGGACTCAACTTTCCTCGTTTCCCAAATCGCATTATATTTCTAAAATAGGTTTTAATTGTATTATATGCATCAAAAAGTGAATGTGATAATCTAATATCTGAATTAGCAATATAAATATCCCTGTTGAGCTTTGACGATAGCTCATCCTACGACTTAAATGTCTTAGCTGCAGATCTCGATCCGGAGCACGCGAGTGACCCTACTTACTAGCCGGACAAGGAGGAAGAGGAGGACAACAAAGAAGACAACGAGGAAGAATTTGCTGAAGAATTCTTTCCCAAATAGGTTTGAGAAAGAGAGAGAGAGAGATGTCTTTTGATAACTTGTATAAACCATGTATGATATTTTGTGCTAAGACGTGTAGGTTTTCTTTCCATTGTTTAGATGACGGGTGACCGTCATCGGTGGAAAGCTATATATCATATCTGTTAGCCTTGTATATACAGTTTGATAGTTTCTTGCTTAGATGAGTAAATATCAGTTTGTTTTGCCATATTATTGCATGTCAAAGTGAGTACATTGCTTCCGCATTTGCAATACTTTGTACAATATAAGACACCCTTGTATGATAGGATCATGTTAGGTGATCCGACAACATGACCTTTCCTATATTTGATAAAGGGAAACGTCGGGTTGTCACAGAGGAATGGTCGGGTAACATCCTTTCCATCTATTTGGAGGACTTCCCTCCCGCCATCTTCACCTCCTAACAATAATGACAGATGTATATCGCACCTCAATCCCAACACCCCCAAGTCGTAGCTACACCTCCGTTAAAAGCCACTTCAGGACGTAAAATGTGTGAAACAACGAATATCGGAAGAAATGACATCACAATAAGATGGTTGGATCACACAATATCGCCAAGACACGAAAATTAGAGAACTAGGAAGCATGGAAGCAAAGAATAAAAAAAAAAAACAAGAAAGCATAGGCAAAATTAAAGTTTTCGTGGCTTATATAGAGTGTGGGCCAATCGCGCGCCCGGCCACAGGCGCACAATTGAATCACGCGCAAGGACACTAACGCATAATCCAAATCACGCACACCAATCAGGGTGAGCAATTAACCTTTCGTCTACCCAAAAGGTGCGATGAACCAATCCCACACTCTCCACCCAGTGTGCAATTCGAAAGGTCACCTGCATAGTGATCGGGTGACGCTCCAATCACTCACGCTCATCAGAGTGCGTAATTGGATTATACACACACACTCAATTGCATAATTCACCCCTGAATCCCTCAATTGCGCGCGCCCATCCAGGCGCGCAATTGAATTAAATGCCCTGCACCAAGCGTGTAATTACCCAAGTATGACCAAAAAAATATAGGCAAACAACAACGACTAGAGATGAATCCACAGACTTAGGAACCTACACCGAACAACACCCACATCACATTATTCACACACACACTCTGACTTACGCATACACGCCAGAAAACCCTCACCTATATGGACACGCATGCTCCAAAATAGCCACTTAAACTCATCAAATTAGAGCCCATAAAAAATCAAACTGATATAACACCAACACAAACCACCCAAAAACTTTATAAGACCATCTTCAAACATACAAACTATTTTCAACCACTTAGGCGTGAGGACATCTCCCCATAGCCCCATAGCGATCTGACACGACTCAAAGTCTAAAAAATCACTCCCCTTATAGTCCCACGCGACACAAAAGCAGAAAATAATAATGATGAAGTAGTCAATCACGCTACTCGCCCCATCATGATCAGAATCCCTCTCCCTTGTCCTATCGCATGACCTTACACACCAATCAGAGAGAAAACCGCTGATATCCCATAACACATCCCCATAATAATACGTCCCATCGCGACAGAACTCATGTATACCCAACATTGTCCCAACACCTAAGTTCATTGGCATAAATCAGCCACGCTTTCATGTCCCATTGTGACACTAAAGCCCCACCACATCACCAAGACCAAAGACAAGTCCCGTTGCTATCTCAAAGACACCATCTTTGTCCCATCACGACATCAAAACAATTAAGGAGTCATCAAACTGACACCCCATCGCATGCTCACAAACATGTCCCGTCCCGATACAACTGCAACCTAATCTCATCATATAACCCAAAATCTGCCAAAGAAAAGAAATGAACGTAGCTTTCCCATCACATGACCATCATGTCCCATCACATAACCAACTACGATAGCAGCCGTACCCACGTCCCGCTGCAACCTGCCATGACACACAACCAGAAGGGGTAATCAACTAATGTCCCATCGCAAACCACACCTCCCCAATGTCCCATTGCACCCAACAAATATCAAGTCCCATCACGAACATCTTATTAGGTGATCCGAACACCCCATGGCACTGGCAACCATCGGGCTCCACTAAAGTAATTAAATAAAGGAGAAGAAACTCTTTAATGTCCCATCGTGACACCACTACAACAACCGACTAGTCCCATCACAAGCAAAAGCCTCCCATCGGCAACAAATCAGGTAAGTTAAAACACCCCTTCTTATACTTGATATTCCTTGTAAAATATAATTAACTAATATTAAGTAAAAAATTTTCAAAACTCATCTCTCTTGATTCGCGAATCACTGTAGTCCTCTCATAAGAGACAAACATCAATATTCACGAGAAGATTAGACAGAGTATCCATAATACCAAGTGTCCTCTTGACAATCTCTTAAACGGTTGGGTCCCCAAATCCTGCTCTGGTGGATCTGCTCAGCGACATCTCGGAAGCCACATTTTCTGACTTTTTACCACTGAATTGATCTTAAGTTAAAATCGTAAAGTTTTCAAAAAATAAAAATAAATAAACCTCCTATCTATAAAAATTCACTTCTCATGACTCTAATCCATTCTTTCCCTTGAGAAACCGAACACAAAGTATACTCAACTTTGAGAAATCACAAATGTCCACTGGAAAGGGACCACTGACATGCCACTGGTGTGAGTAATGAAACGTCCGGTCTGACATGACTTGCGAAAATCTTCTCCATTACATGATATTACATCATATTATCTGGTCACTTGACTTTATTTTTAGACATTCGTATGATGCCCCCTGGTACCTTGATTGTGTCAATTTCTCTCTGTTTGACTGTCCCTTGCAGTAGGACGCGATATGCGACGGAATGCCACTTGCACCGACAGATGAGGATACAACTTTTGATAACTACCACTGGGCCCCCGAATACTTCTCCTTGGCTTGCACTGATAGATAAGAAAGCCAAGCATGCCATGTTAGCTCCTCAGTTCACACTTGTGATTTCCCAAAAGAAACGAGAAGGCACCCTCGGAAGAGGGGTGTCTACTTTTTCGACGCATCCTTACTCCGCAAGAACGTACCGAAGAGGGGCATCTATTGATACCCAAATTTTGCCCTCTTGGAGTATACAAACCTATTCGGTGGACCCTTGACCTTACCCATGACTGTTGGAAAGGGGTTAATCCTCTCTAAAAGTCCTAAAACTCTGAAAACCCCATAATCTTGGAATTATGCACCATAACAATAATATATAGCTAAGCCCCAGGCCTTGTTGACCGAAGGTCAAAGGTCGAGCCAGAACCCTAGAAATATATTCCCCATTTGAAATCCCATATGAAATCCCATATGTGAACTTTTTTTACCGGACTTTGGTATTTTAGCAATACTTTGATATGGTAGAATTTATAGGCTTTAAAGTTTCACAAAAAGGCTTGCCATTTGAAAGTTAGAAAATTGACCAAATTATAAAAAATTAGATTTTGTTGTTGAACTGGAAAGTTGACTTTTTATTCATTGTGATTTTTGATCCGAGACTATTTTTATTGAATTTAAATGAGGGTATTTCGTTATTTAAATGTAATATCTTAAGTAAATGGAAAGGAAAGAGTTATGACATTTACTTAAATGATATTACATGTAAATATGCATGCCTATTTGTCCTTACCTGCCTGCTAGTTTGTCTATCCTGAAATCCCAGCACCTAGACCAACCCAACCCTGAAGGTTTTCCAATTCCTCGCTCTCACTCATGCACATAATTAAATGCATGCTCTATCAGCCGTGCGTAATTGATCCGTATAGGGCCAGGCTCCTTCCTTCCGTGGACCGACCTAAGACCTGATTACGCGCTCTGACTAGTGCGCGTAATCAATTGCGCTCCCCACCACCAGCGCACAATTGGTTCCCAATTAGACCAGAACCCTAGTTCCCATGACCGCCCAAATTCCCCTGTTAAGCCCATGTGAGAGGATGCTTCATTGGATTACACGTGCTACACAGGGTGCACAATTAGTTCCAACCAGACTGGAATTAGGACACTCGATTGAGCCAGTCAGTCGGTCACTCAATGAGTGGGTGACCGACTCAAAGTGATTAAGCGCACTGAATAGGGTGCGTAATTGAATTAAGTGCGCTGTACAGGGTGGATAATTAGATCTAACCGGCTACTTATGCACCTCCTACAAGGCATGCAATTGCTCGGATACTTATAAATAGACCCCCCTACCTCATCCAAAATCCACATCCAGCAATCGAATTTTTGAGTTCCTCTCTTCCAAGCTTAGGGATTTCGAGATTCTCTCTCCAGTGCCCGACTTTAGGTAATCTCTTAGGTTCTAGTTTCTAGTTCTTAATTTCTAGTTTTTAGTTCTTAACTTCTAGGTTCTAGCTCTTAATTTTGGCCCCAGTTCTTAATTTTCATTCTAGTTCCTAATTCTAGTTGTTAATTCTTAAGTTCTAGATATCAGTCCTTAGTTCCTGATCCCTAACCTTTAAAATTTTAAATCCTCAATTTTCTAAGCTTTCAATCACCAATTCAAACTCAGTCTTTTTAAAATTACTCTTACTCATAAAAAAATAATTTACTATTTTTTTCTCTCTCCGAAACTTCTCCCTTTGAGAAAATTCGAGGGTCTCTCTGGGGATTCCAAAAGGAGTCGAGTTGCCTTCTAGACTTCTAGAATTGCAGACTCTTCCCCAAGAGCCCTAGGTAGTCAAGCTAGCGGCACCAACCCGTTAGTCTCGATTCTTGACGTAGTATCAAAGGAGGAAGCACTTCGCCTAAAACCAATTAGGTTCCTTAACCTTCTGATTTTTAAACCCAGCCACCCGATTTTCCTATGGGAGCTTATGGAGGGTACCTGAGAAAGGGGCCAATCGTCCTTTGCATAATGGGTCACAACTCTTTTTTTTAAAATAGACTCCTAGTAGAATCAGGAGACCTTTTTTTAAATTAGACTCCTAGTAGAATTAGGAGACCTTTTTTTAATTAGACTCTTAGTAGAATTAGAAGACCAGATAAATTAGACTTCTAGTAGGATTGGGAGATTAGAGCAATTAGGCTTAGAGCAGGATTAGGAAACCAAACTAGCTAAACCCTAAGGAAACCTAGAGCTGCTGACGTTGGTCGGCCGACGATTCAGTAATGGAGTTCCACCTGCAAGCCCCTGCTCTTCTTAAAGCGTGATTAGTGACATGTTGCAGCGTCAATAAATATCTGAAGCTGGCGATCGCATTAACCCAGGTATTCTTCATCTAAAATTTACCTTTTCCTTTTAGCAATTTAATATTTTCTAATTTATTATTCATTGCCCTTAGCTAGAGTCCACTCGGACCAAATTGGGCCACTTATTTCGGGGATCGAGAGGAACCCAGAAAAATGCATACCAACAATGTTGAGCAGAGCTACGTCACTAGTCAAGTTGCGGACCTCACTATCAATGCACTCACAAAAGGAGGAGAAGAAGTCGATGCCCTTCTACAATCCCTAGCCGGTTTATACAAAGCCATCGTAGACAAAAAATGGATAGATGCAAGACAAGTCACTCTGAGAAGCGAACGAGAAGAAAGATTTCCAACTCCTCCGCATGTCCCGACTCCCCCAACACATAACGTGCTCACCTTTTCCACCTCATTCGATAACAGCCATCGAAGACAACTCTTCCCTGAGACACTAAAGAGAGATGCCACCATAAACATAGACGACCTCCCCCAGATTTTAAACAACTACATGGCTAAGAGAGAGCATCCAAAATAGTCTTTCATATTCAAAATTTTTTGCCGAGACATCAAATTTACCATACTCGTCGATTTCAATCCACCTAAATCATGTATAACGGTACGGGAAATCCAAAACACCACTTGGCACTATTCTCTAATATGCACTAATCTTGGACTTCTAATCCACTATTTTCAAAAATCTCTAAAAGGAGAAGCCCTTGACTGGTTTGCCGCTCTACCCCTGACTAAAATCGAAACATTCAAAGACCTAACTGATAGATTCTTAGACAAATATAAACACATGACCCACAAGGAAATCAGTCTTGCTGACCTAATCACCACAAAATAAGGAGACAAGGAAGACTTCACAACTTTCGTAAGTCATTGGAGAAAGCTCACTGCCCAAATAAGGAATTAAATAAAAGAAAGTAACGCGATAGATATCGTGATCAATATTACCCGAGAGCCTCTTTAGAGTTCTCTTATCCTAAGCGACTATTTCGACTTCTCTAGCCTCTATTTACGTGCCTCACGCATACAGTGTCGCATGAAGAATGGAGACCTTAAACTCTCTATACTAACGTCCAAAGGATCCTCTTCTAACGGCCCTAAAAAAAAAGACTCCAAACAAAACTCTAGGCCTTGAAATAATCAACACGAGCAAAGAACAAAACCAAATAAGCCCTCAACCACATAATCAGAATAACCAAAAATAAAACTAGTACACGAACCAACACCTATACCCCAACCAAAACCAACATCAGTACCCTGACCAAAACCAACATCAATACCCTAGCCAAAATCAACATCTACACCCTAACCAAAACCAACATCCATGCCCTAATCAGAACCAAAACTGATACCCCAACACCATACAAACCAACCCCGTCTTTTATGACTCCTTCCCTAACAATACTCAATCAAATCTTCAACTCCCATCAAACTCTACACCTTCAATCATTCCTACCCCAGTCCATCCAGCTAGCCTAATCCGTAGAATTGAACCTCCCTCAAATCATGTCCATACTTTTCACTCACAACCGACTAACCCCGTCCCTCAGACTATTAAACCAGAAGTCACCTTTCACGCTGAACCGATCACTAAAATCATTAAAACCCAACCTATCACCAAACTTATCCCAACTCAACCTATCACTAAATACAATCCAGAATCAACCCAACCCAAAAACATCGAACTTACTCCTAAATGAACCCAACCTATCACAAAAAACATCGAACTTACTCCTAAACTAACCCGACCTATCACAAAAAATATCGAACTTACTCCTAAACTAACCCGACTGATCAGTCATATAATTTACCATTTTATCACCCTTAACTTAGTGATGCTAGACCCCAGTTTGCTACTAACAAGATGTTGATGTGCATATATTAAGAATAGATAGCAAAATAAAACAAAAGTATTAATATTTGCTGAAATGAACTCAAAAAGTAGCAAGAAACATAGTCGTATGCATATACGATCAATCATACTGAGAACCAGTCCGTAAACTGAAAGAAAAAAGAGATACGATCCATCATAGAAAAATCATAATCACGAGAGAGCGAAGGATGAAGAAAAGAAGAGAAATTGTCTTTAAGATTCTTCAAAAGATGCTCAAGACTAGAGGACACGGCGAAAAGACGATCGATCCTGTTGAAGAAAGCGTACGGAAGGAAAAGAGAAATCATAATTACAATTGTATAAAAATCAAAGCTCCTGCTGCTGCTGATCACGTGAGAACTACACTGCCATGCATAGAATTAGAAGATCACTTGAAATAGAAGTTTGGCAACCCACAAATCTAAGAGGATTGACAAAAGACTCCTAAAGATCTTTGCTACTGAAAATATGGAGAAAAGTTCTACGCGCATCTACCACCCAAAGCAAGGAAGAATTAGGATTAGAAGTTTTAGTTATATTAAGAATCTTTTATTTTTTATAGTTTTCTTTTATTAGAATTTGAATAATGTAAACCGACCACTTATGATCTATAAATAAGAAGGCTTGGCATAGGAGGAAATCTATCTAAGGAATTTTCAGCATTAATTAACAACTGTGGTTGGAATTCTGGAAGATCACCTTAGAGTAGTTTTTATCAAGTAAATCGTCCATAGATTTATGAAAGTCTTGCCAGACAACCAAGACCGAGGAGCTCTGAAAGATCGACCCTTTGGATGGTTCTACTTTACTTTCTAGTTTATATTTATTTTATTGCAGTTTCCCGCTTTGTAAACATCTAAAAATTCATGATTTTAATTGACGACTAAAGTCTTGAGTTTGCAAATTAGTGTAACAATTTTTATTTTCCATCTTCAATTTTCTTGAGTTTGATTGACGCCCAAATTTCGGAAAGATTATTGATTATTATAAATCTGTGTTAAGGAAATCTAGTTTTTGGTTGACACCCAAATTCTAGAAGACTGAGACACGGTGTAACGATACTCTACTTTCATAAGCATCCGAGAACAAAAGGATTGTGATTGATGACCATAGTCTGGAAGTAGGACGATTTAAGTTTACTTTTTTTGGAATTTTTGTTTAATTACCCATTCTTTTATTATTATTTCTCGAGTAGATTAGATCCTTAAAAGACAAATAAAAGTTTTCCCATAAAGAAATTTGACCTTCCACATGAGAACGATCCTATACTCACTACGTCAAAATAGCATATAAACCACACCTGCAAATAAAAAAATAACCACTGTCCAAACAGTAGTTTAATAATCCACCACCAAAATCCATGGTTTATTATAATAAAATAGTGGTTTAATACATTAAACTCCCGTAATATGCCCAACCAATCCGAACCGCTATTTTCAAAACCACTTTCCTTTCTCTCTCTCTCTCTCTCTCTCTCTCTCTCTCTCTCTCCCTTCGAAACCCACTTATAAGTAACTACTCTTAAAACCCAGTTAGTTATTGTTTTTATTCGCTCGCTTGTTTCCCTCTCGCAGCAACAAAACCTTCATCTTCGCCGAGTTTTGATCACAGACCGTAGATCGCCGATCACCAATTGTTGAACTGATTCCAAATCACAAATCGATCAAATCTCTAGATTCTTTTTTCAATTCATATAAATATCGGTGAGTTTGTGTTTAGATTGCTATTTTGGTTTAGATTTTAGAGGTAGTGAATCAGCTCTGAGCACGGACCGCAGATCGCCGACCACCGATTGTTGAACCAGTTCCAAATCACAGATCGGTCAAATCTCCAGATTTTTCTATTCATTTCATACAAATATCGGCGAGTTTGGGTTTAGAATTTGGAGGTGGTGAATCAGCTCTGATCACGGACTGCAAATTGCCGAGCACCAATATGGGATTCGAGTGGCAAGGGACAAATTAGCAGTTGAAGATCTGAAAGGAGGCGATCAAGGAGAGAGATCTGAGAGCAACGGTAAGAACAAATTTCGAATCAGATTGATTAATTTTCTATCGATGTCTTGTTTCTATCGATCGATTTTCCAAAGTTTCTCTTTCCCTAATTGATTGAATTGGTCTTTGTTTTTTTTTTTGAAATACTTCCTGATTTTTAATATTGTTAGATTTTTTTACTTTTTAATCTTATTAATTTTTTTGTCTCCGATTTTTTCTCAGAAATTGTCCCTGAACTTACTGATTTTTTTGGAATTTTTTGAATTTTAACATTGTCAACTTATTACCGAAGCCCGGCTATGAGTCTCCTAGAGATGTGGGCCATGTGGAATCGGTGACCCTAGTTTTAAATCTCTGATCTGTCATTCACGCCCTAGAGAAGGTATGCATGGAGTTTTTTTTTTTTTTTTTTTTAATTGCTCTCTATGTTTTTTTCAATACTTCCTGATTTTTAATATTGTTAGATTTTTGTACTTTTTAATCTTATTAATTTATTTTTTTGTCTCCGATTTTTTCTCAGAGATTTTCCCTAAACTTGCTGATTTTTTTGGATATTTCTAAATTTTAATGTTGCCAACTTATTACCGAATCCTGACTATGGGTCTCTTAGACAGCTCGCTTGGTTGACCCTGCATCTTAGACAACTGATTTTCTCTAAACTTGATGATTTTTCTGGATTTTTCTGAATTTTAATGTTGCCAACTTATTACCGAATCCCGGCTATGGGTCTCTTAGACAGCTCGCTTGGTTAACCCTGCATCTTTTGCATTTGCCTTATTTACTTAATATATTATATATATATGTGTGATCACCTGGTCAAGGTGGCAATCCTTTGACAGAATTAGTTATTGTGTAGTGAAGGTAATTAGCATATTCAATTTAGATTATGTGAAAAAATTCAGCCATATCATATTATCATGCTACCTATGATATTGACCTGATTTTTGTTTGGTTTGTTGGTGTATAAGGTCTGATTTCACTATATTTGTTGTGAAATTAAGAGAAGCAAAGCATAAATTAGTCAATAAGTTGTTTAGATAATAGATATTGGAGAATCACCAATTTTTATTTATTTTTATTTTTCTATTTTCATGATATGTTCTCACAATTTTTTGCAATTTCAAAATTATAGAGATGATGGAAGTAGTTTATGTACTTAAGGTGATTAGGTTATTCAATTTAGATCATGTGCAAAAATTCAGCTGTATCATGCTTTATGTTGATAGTTATTTTATGTATATAGTGAAATTAAGAGAAACAAAGCATAAATTAATTTTTATTTCCATTGATGTGTGCTGTTCAACCATGACTTCTCCATCTTTGTCTCTCTATTATTTTTATTTTCTTCTTCTTTTTCTATCCTTAACCTTATCAACCTATTCCCTCTGCTTCGATGCAACCTTCTTGGTATCAAAGTAGGTTCACTGCTGAACCCTTGCCTGCTTACTCGTGACATGCTAACATCAGCATGTGTAACATCTCGAAAATTTGGACTTTGAATAGCGTACCTCAGGATGCATGCCCGACTTTAAATAGAGTACCTTGAGATGCGTGCTCATCTGATCACTTATTTGCTTTAAGAGAAGGCTAGCTTCTTTTAGAAGCTTAACCGTGTGAAAGAGTTGAGGCATGGGGTTAGGGCTTTGGAAGAGAGAAAGAGGAAGAAGAAGAAGGAGAAATCTTGCGGATCTAGATCCGTCGAGTTTAGGTTTTTGTGTGAAAATGTCTTGTGGACTCGTGGAAAGGAAGTTTCGCCGTCGGTTTCGATGTTTGTGCGTTGGTTGTATGATTTGGAGCCGTTTGGGGGTTTGGAAGCCCATTTCTTTGAGTGAAGAGATCGTGTGTTTTGATCCGTTAATCGTAGCGTGGGTTTGTGTGGAAGGTTTACCGATGATTGAGAGGGGTTGGTTGTGATCGTGGAGTTTGGAGATGCTCGGTTTGGGTTTTGGAAACCCTCTTGCGAAACGAAGAAGATGATCCGATCTATGAGTTAATCGGTCGATTCATGGTAGGAAATCCATGCTAGGTGAGTTTAAATAATTTATTTTATGGTTGTATAATTATATGTGAGATTTGGGTTAAATTTGGGGAAGAAAAATTGGATTTTGAATGAGAAAACCCAAGGTTTGGGCGAAATCTGCAATTTTCGATCGATCGAAATGGATTTCGATCGATCGAATTTGGCTTAAGACTGATGAATTTCGATTTCTGGAGGTTTTCGATCGATCAAAATGGATTTCGATCGATCGATATGGATTTCGATCGATCGAGTTTCAAATTTGATCGATCAAAAGGTATAGAACAGGGAGTGTCATGGACTTCTGCGAAATTCGATCAATCGAAATGGATTTCGATCGATCGAGTTTCAAATTCGATCCATCGAAATTAGATTTCGATCAGTCAAATTTGACTGTGCGCGCCGATAGTGCTTCGGTGTTTTAGCCATAACCTTCTACCATGAACTCGGAATCAGCTGATTCTTAAGGCGTTGGAAAGAGGAAAACTAGACCTACAACTTTTATGTATATTTACATCAATGAATCAAATGTTTTAAAGGTAAAAAGTTAGAGGGAAGTTACATCAAGTTTGAGTTGGCCCGTTTTGACTAAGGTACCAATACAATCTCGGTATTTTAGCTGTAACTTTTTATGCCGAACTTTGATTGATGCGATTCTTATTGCGTTAGAAATATGACTTCAAAATATACAATTTTTATGTTTTGAATAACTTATGAATCTAAATTTTTAAAGGTCAAACGTTTATGGGAAGGTACGTCAAATTTCAGATTAGCATGAACTTGTTCGTTTCCGCTTTGTATTGAGAAACATTTATAGATGTCTAAGTTTCTAGTAACTAGAGTGGGTCTTTGATATATGTTATGTTCGTGATGTAGATTAAGGATGAAAAGCCATAGATAGAGCTTCGCTTGGCTTCTTGCAGCATCGAGGTTAAGGTAGGGGAAATTCACCATCTAATTGCATTTTTGATTTTGTTCATAGATGATGTGATGTAAATGAATGTTTTGTAATTGTTTTAGAAAATATGAAAGCTTTGAAGTATGAATTAGTAATTGAACGCATGTGTATGTTCGTTCCGATTATGTATCGGTGTTCGTTCCGCTTATGTATCTGTTTGTGTTTCGTTCCGTATCCGTTTGTGTTTCGTTCCGTATCCCTTTGTGTTTTGTTCTGTATCAGTTTGTGTTTCGTTCCATTTTTGAATTCGTTTATGTTTCTGGTAAGGATAAGAACTCTTTGAATCTGAACAACGAGTGGTGGAGAGGAGTTGAGTCTCCAAAGAGGGGTTGAGTCCCCGAGGTTTTTACTCAGTTCCCGCTTATGGGATTCTTTGTTCCCGCTTATGGGATGCTTTGGCCCTCGTTGATTTGTGACCCTACGTGATGTGATGTGAAGATACTTTGTGTGCAAAGAGGGGTTGAGTCCCTGAGGTTACGACCTTGTTCCCGCTTATGGGATGCTTTGGCCTTTTGATATATGTGCTTCAGTTCCCCGCTTATGGGATGTGTTGGTCATACTTTGTGTGCAAAGAGCGGTTGAGTCCCCGAGGTTTTTACCTTGTTCCCGTTATGGGATGCTTTGGCTTTTGATATGTTTGTCCCGTTTCTTGATACGTCTCGTTCTTGTATGCTTCGATTTGATGATATGTTGCTCCATTTCGTTATTCTCTCATCATGATATATCACCGTTTCTAACATGTTCTATTTTAATTTATTCTGCTTCTATTTTCAGCTATGTTTTGATAAGTATCTTTGTTTTTCATATGTATTTATTCTCGATATGCTTTGTTTCCGCTACGCTATGTTTTGAAAATGAAAATGTAATATTTGCAACTCAGTTTGATACTATTGGTTTTGAAATTATGTCACTGAATCTATGCACTTTAATGATAAGATGTGATTTGTGTTTGAATTTCTTCTATTGAGCTTGGATGAAGCTCACCCTTCGATTATACGTCACAGGTTTGGCAGTTAGCCAGTTACCGGATTTGGGGTTGAGGACTTGTGGAGTAGTAAGATTTCGGGATCATAGATTGCATTTGAGTTTTTGTAAGTGTAGTTTTGAAATTCTTTGAATACACTTGTAGGGACTTAATTACTGTTCTTTCACTGTAGAACTGGAGTTTATGCTTTCTCTTTGTTGCACCAATATTTTCTATATTAGATTGTGATCTACGATTTGGCGGTCCGGGTTTTCCCATTTGGTATAAGTGAAAAATAAAAAATAAAAAATGTCTCCAAATTTAAGGTTGGGAAAATTTGGGCTGTCACAGTTGGTATCAGAGCTTAGGCTTTAGGTCTTTTGGGAACCCAAGGCTATGGCAACAGATTCTGTCAGGACATAGGAGATCCAACTGTGACTCTGTCACAGTTGGTATCAGAGCTTTGGCGTTAGGTCTGTTAGGGAATGAGTGGAGTAGAGTCTGTCAGGTCTTAGGGGGGGATTCACTATCCCTAATTTGATTTCTCTGGGTGACTCTAGATTTTGTCTGAGCATGATGACACTTGCTTTAGACTTTCGTAATTACATTGATTGAAATTTGTTTTCGTTGTGACAGCGTGCGATGACTCCAAGAGGTAGACCAAGAGGCGGTCGTGAAAGGAATATGAGAAGTGGGGAGGAGATCCCTTCTGGTTCATGGAGAGATCAGACACACCCTCCTGAGGAGAGAGGCCATCGAGATGAATCTTTCGATAAGATGGCTAGGGCTATGGAAGCTATAGCCGCTACGATGACTCAGCAGACAGCATTGCTAGCTGCCAATAACGCCAGTCAACAGTATCAGCCACCACCTCCTGCTTTGTCGCCATCATCTTTTGTGGATTTCAGGAGATTGAGACCTCCTGTATTCTACGGGCAGACTGATGCGCTTGAAGCGGAAAAGTGGTTGAAACAGATGGAGAAGTTGTTAGAAAGACTCCAGAGCCCTGAACATGAGAAAGTTGGTTGGGCTTCTTTTCAACTGGAATGTGATGCCGATGCTTGGTGGAAGTCGGTGTTGAGAAAGAGGGAAGTTGAGGGTCCATACGATCAATGGACATGGGCGGAGTTCATCAGAGTGTTTAACAAGGAATATTTTCCTAAACAAGTCCGGAATCAGTTGAAAAAGGATTTTGCTAACTTGGTGCAAGGCAATATGACCGTTAGGGAATACGACAATGAATTTGTGCGATTATCAAGGTTTGCTCCGGAATTGGTAGCTACTGAAGAGATGAAGGCCAGCAGATTTGAAGAAGGCCTGAGACCAAATAATCAAGAAAGAGTATCTATATTTGAGCTTGAAATGTATGCCGACGTGATGGGGAAGGCCATCGTTGCAGAAAGGGATATCAACAAGAGACGAGAGCAGCTGAATAAAAGTAGCATAGCAGGTCAAGGAAGGTCAAGCAATTATGAGCCGGCAGACGAGAGCCAAAAATTCTTGATGCTAGAGCCCTCTCAACCTGCTCAAACTATGTATTCAAGGCCACCTGCATCTGTGCCTATGAGACCCTTCTACCTTTCGGATCCTCCTACGGATGGAGCATCATGGATTCAACAAACTATACGCACCCCTTCATTTGCTCCAATGGAAGCTTGCTCAAAATGTGGAAAGCAACACAAGACGGAGGAGTGTAGACTGATCACAGGCGCATGCTTTAGGTGTGGCCAGAAAGGACATCGGCTAAAGGATTGTCATGAGACTAAGAAAGGATAGACGACGTGGGTTCACCTTGACCTCCGAATAGGCCTCCGAATAGGCTTTAGGTTCACCTTCGCAGTTAATGGTTTCAAATTCTTTGGTGGCCATTACATTTTGGATTGTTAGAATTGTTATTGATATGGGTATTGTAAAACTATTAAATCCTGGTGGATTCACGACAATCTTTGACTCTTGTTGGATGGTTGTTTTTATCGTTTGAGTATGATTATTGCAAATTTACCTTAGTTATTTTGAGGATGGCTAGATATATATGTATATTATTAATGATTGTGGGTTTATAGATTAATGATTTTAAATTGTGGTTAGCTTGTTTCAATGATTGATTGTGGTATGATGATGAAAATGGAAAGTGACAAGTAATTGCAGGAACATAGTTGTAACTTGAATTGTAGAGAGCTTTCTGCAGGGTAATGCTTTACATAACCTCTATATTGATGAGATGGTTTTCTTATGAAATGGTTTAATTCCCTATGTGGATAATTGTGGTTGTGGTTAGTATCTAACATGGTTATAGATTATGGATGAATAATTGAATTCTTATTTTTGATAATCCTAATTTTATGAGATGCCTAAATAGCCTGCAAAGCTTATTAGATACTGGGGTAACTTAGTTGCGTGGATTAATGTGATAGTTTGACCATTGTGGTGCCCCATCGCTTTGTTCACCCCATGACTGTCGGGACGTCGAGTGTTCTTCCGACTTCCCACACTTCTTCGTCCACACAGATTGCGTCATGCTCCAGATGCGGGGGATGACATACGGCAGAGCGATACTAGCGGACCACGGGTGCCTGTTTCAATTGTGGTCAAGTGGAACATCAGGTACAGTTTTGCCCAGCACCAAGGAAGAATAGGACTTCAGGATGATCGATGTTATTTTGTGTGTTGTATTAGACAGATTTCATCGTTGTATTTTGGGGGTAGGATCAACATTATTCGAACTTCATTTGATATGTGTATGTGGGACATATTAAATCAATTAATGATTTGTTTTGGAAAGTATGGGTGTGAAAGTTTCCTTGTCTTTTATGGTGATGGTCAATTTCTATGGTTTATATTGATCCTTTGTGGGTGTGACGATGAATATAACTTCAACAAATGATTACATTTTGAGACATCGTCGCGTGAGGGGTTTTATCGGTGGAGTGTTGACCTTTAGATGTGTGGATTTTCTTCCGGTGTGTGTGTAGTTGGTTTTATTTAGGTGATCTGTGTCAATCTGTGGTTTGTGGGTTGGATATCCGTCTAATTTTGGATGTGCGGTGTGCCTTTGGCCACCACTGAGATAAGGCGTCTTGGTTAGGATAACTGTGTCGTGGATCTCATTTGTTTGTAGCATTTTCGAGGACGAAAATTTTTAAAGAGGGAGGAATGTAATAACCGCATTATATTTTATTGTGTACCAATCAATTTGTATCCTGATGTGTACGATTAATTGATGTGCGTGGTGAGACCTCGTGACTAAGGGCAATTTTCGAGGACGAAAATTCTTTAAGGTGGGAAGGATGTAACATCCCAAAAATTTGGACTTTGAATAGCGTACCTCGGGATGCATGCCCGACTTTGAATAGAGTACCTTGAGATGCGTGCCCATCTGATCACTTATTTGATCAAGTGAAGTCAACTTGATGACTTGGGTCAGTTTAGTTTGGTGCAAAAAGTGCACACTCTTATAGTGTAAAAGCATTTAAGTGGGGCCATATATGTCTGAAGTGTGTATGTGCTTTACACGAGAGCAGACCCTTTTTGCTTTAAGGGAAGGCTAGCTTCTTTTAGAAGCTTAACCATGTGAAAGAGTTGAGGCTTGGGGTTAGGGCTTTGGAAGAGAGAAAGAGGAAGAAGAAGAAGGAGAAATCTTGCAGATCCGGATGCGTCGAGTTTAGGTTTTTGTGTGAAAACGTCTTGTGGACTCGTGGAAAGGAAGTTTCGCCATCGGTTTCGACGTTTGTGTGTTGGTTGTGCGATTTGGAGCCGTTTGGGGGTTTGGAAGCCCATTTCTTTGAGCGAAGAGATCGTGTGTTTTGATCCGTTAATCGTAGCGTGGGTTTGTGTGGAAGGTTTATCGACGATTGAGAGGGGTTGGTTGTGATCGTAGAGTTTGGAGATGCTCGGTTTGGGTTTTGGAAACCCTCTTGCGAAACGAAGAAGATGATCCGATCTATGAGTTAATCGGTCGATTCATGGTAGGAAATTCATGCTAGGTGAGTTTAAATACTTTTTTTTATGGTTGCATAATTATATGTGAGATTTGGGTTAAATTTGGGGAAGAAAAATTGGATTTTGAATGAGAAAACCCAAGGTTTGGGCGAAATCTACAATTTTCGATCGATCGAAATGGATTTCGAACGATCGAATTTGGCTTAAGACTGATGAATTTCGATTTCTGGAGGTTTTTGATCGATCAAAATGGATTTTGATCGATCAAGTTTCAAATTTGATCGATCAAAAGGTAGAGAACAGGGAGTGTCATGGACTTCTTCGAAATTTGATCAATCGAAATGGATTTCGATCGATCAAGTTTCAAATTCGATCGATCGAAATTAGATTTCGATCGGTCGAATTTGACTGTGCGCGCCGACAGTGCTTCGGTGTTTTAGCCATAACTTTCTACCACGAACTTGGAATCAGGTGATTCTTAAGGCGTTGGAAAGAGGAAAACTAGACCTACAACTTTCATATATATTTAAATCAATGAATAAAATGTTTTAAAGGTAAACAGTTAGAGGGAAGTTACGTCAAGTTTGAGTTGGCGCGTTTTGACTGAGGTACCGATACAGTCTCGGTATTTTAGCCATAACGTTTTGTGCCGAACTCTAATTGATACGATGCTTCTTGCGTTAGAAATATGACTTCAAAATATATAATTTTTATGTTTTGAATAACTTATGAATCTAAATTTTTAAAGGTCAAACGTTTATGGGAAGGTACGTCAAATTTCAGATTAGCATGAACTTGTTTGTTTCCGCTTCGTGTTGAGAAACATTTATAGAAGTCTAAGTTTCTAGTAACTAGAGTGGGTCTTTGATACATGTTATGTTCGTGATGTAGATTGAGAATGAAAAGCCATAGATAGAGCTTCGCTTGGCTTCGTGCAGCATCGAGGTTAAGGTAGGAGAAATTCACCATCTAATTGCATTTTTGATTTTGTTCATAGATGATGTGATATAAATGAATGCTTTTTAATTGTTTTAGAAAATATGAAAGCTTTGAAGTATGAAATAATAATTGAACGCATGTGTATGTCCGTTCCGATTATGTATCGGTGTTCGTTTCGCTTATGTATCTGTTTGTGTTTCATTCCGTATCCGTTTGTGTTTCGTTCCGTGTCTGTTTGTGTTTTGTTTCGTATCAGTTTGTGTTTCATTCCGTTTTTGAATTCGTTTATGTTTCTGGTAAGGATAAGAACTCTTTGAATTTGAACAACGAGTGACGGAGAGGAGTTGAGTCTCTGAAGAGGGGTTGAGTCCCCGGGGTTTTTACTCAGTTCCCGCTTATGGGATGCTTTGTTCCCGCTTATGGGATGCTTTGGCCCTCGTTGATTTGTGACCCTACGTGATGTGATGTGAAGATACTTTGTGTGCAAAGAGGGGTTGAGTCTCCGAGGTTACGACCTTGTTCCCGCTTATGGGATGCTTTGGCCTTCTGATATATGTGCTTCAGTTCCCCGCTTATGGGATGTGTTGGTCATACTCTGTGTGCAAAGAGGGGTTGAGTCCCCGAGGTTTTTACCTTGTTCCCGTTATGGGATGCTTTGGCTTTCGATATGTTTGTCCCGTTTCTTGATACGTCTCGTTCTTGTATGCTTCGATTTGATGATATGTTGCTCCATTTCATTATGCTCTCATCATGATATATCACCGTTTCTAACATGTTCTATTTTAATTTATTCTGCTTCTATTTTCAGCTATGTTTTGATAAGTATCTTTATTTTTCATATGTATTTATTCTCGATATGCTCTGTTTCCGCTACGCTATGTTTTGAAAATGAAAATGTAATATTTGCAACTCAGTTTGATACAATTAGTTTTGAAATTATGTCATCGAATCTATGCACTTTAATGATAAGATGTGATTTGTGTTTGAATTTCTTCTACTGAGCTTGGATGAAGCTCACCCTTCGACTATATGTCACAGGTTTGGCAGTTAGCAAGATACAGGATTTGGGGTTGAGGACTTTTGGAGTAGTAAGATTTCGGGATCGTAGATTGCATTTGAGTTTTGGTAAGTGTAGTTTTGAAATTCTTTGAATACACTTGTAGGTACTTAATTACTGTTCTTTCACTGTAGAACAGGAGTTTATGCTTTCGCTTTGTTGCACCAATATTTTCTGTATCAGATTGTGATCTACGATCTGGCGGTCCGGGTTTTCCCATTTTGTATAAGTGAAAACAAAAATGTCTTCAAATTTAAGGTTGGGAAAATTCGGGCTGTCATAGCATGTGACATGCTATTGGAATTTTTGGGTTTCACATGAAAGCCCCAAATTCACGATTTTTTGGTTTTATTGGACCATCGGCTGATCAGATATTCATATAAAACCAAGATTTGGTTGGTTTTCTCCCCCTCCAATCTCCTATTGGAATTTTTTTATTCCAATGGTTGGATTTCGAGTATTCGAAAGGGAAACTAGGGCTATTTTCTCGAAGTTTTGGAGTTGTTGTTTGTCTTCTTCTTCTCTCTCTCTCTCTCTCTGAACATGATGCTTGACTAAAAAATTATAGGTTGGTCGATAATTCTTCCCAAAGAAAGCGAGTACGTACTCTTGCTATGAAGAAATATGACTAAGAAAGCAAACCCCAAATAGATGGGATAAAGTTGTGATGATGATGCAGAACATACCCATTGCCGTGATGCAAAAAATACAAAATAAATGGCAACACCGACATGTGCTCCAGATGATTTCATTAGCAATCATAGGAGATACACAAAAAACCCAAAAAAGAAGTCATCCAAAAGGAAATTCATTCTTAAAATTTCCCTTGTGCTGTGAAATTTCCAATCCAACAGAACAGATAACAAATATAAAGGAATTGATATTATCGGGTGCAAAGATGACTTTTGAGTTTTGACTGAAAAAATAAAATAAAATTCAAAATCCATGCTCCTGAGCAAGCAACAAGAGGCCACAGAACAGAAAATCTAAGCATGTAGATCTGTTTCATCATTGATCTAAATGGATTGTGAAACTTGACAGCTTATACAATTTTTTCTTTCAATATGTAATTAGTTATTGCATACATGTTTTCTTCCTACGGTAAATAGAAATATACATTGGCCTAAAGAATAATGCAATTTTCTATAGCTGCCATTTATTATTCATATCCTAGTTGTAAAGTATTTCTATATTACATACTTACATATAGAAAACCTGTATGCTGACTAATTACATGAATCATTGTCCAAATTCTGCATCATGATGCCTTCATCTTTAATAGTGTATATGTAGGATGATCCCCACCATCCAACGAAAACGAAAACCTCTTTGATGGAATGCAGCCTAGAAATCTCTATATCTGTCCTTTGATGAATTTTTTGGTGACCATGAGCATAAGTTTTATTTGAATAGCTACTATTTTTTGTCCATTTACAGTTCATAAAGTGGTTGATAAATTTGATGGGATGGAAGATGCTTGCATTAACTATGGAACATGGAGGCTTACCATATTTGATGGTGCTAGGCAACTTCATATAGTTGGTCTTCAAAATTTGACAAATATTAAATATTAAAGGTCAAAAGTCTCTTTTTAGCATCCTGTCTCTTTTTTTTGGCTCTCTTTATATTCAAATTAAATATTAAAGGTCAAAAGTCTTTTTTTAGCATCTTGTCTCCTTTTTCTTGGCCCTCTTTATATTCTTCAATTAATTTTATTAATAATGTCACTATTAATAAGGTTGTGATGATAATGATGATGATAGTTGATGATAATGACCAATGTCATTGTTAAACCATGGTCGGACTTAGTGTGACAAGCAAGGTATCAAAAATTGGCCGATATCGCTACGTATCGGTTTTTCAGCAAACCGATACGTATCGGCACCGAAATGGCCTTAAGTCTGGCAATCACCCTTATTACATTTCCATCAACCACAGGCACTGCCTAAAATCAACAAGCTCGTAGATGTTAGAGGAGCCCATATTTTTCCCCCGAAAGGTTAAAAACACAGAAGTAAAATACCCACCTCCTTGAAGGCTATTGAAGCAATTGCCCCAGCGGTGTAATCTCCTATTCCCCTAACCTCCCGAAGAGCAGAAACCGTTTTAGGAAATTCTCCTCCTTCAGCAATGGACTTTGCTCCCTAACCAACATAAATCATAAGCATGAACATGAATTGTTGCTTGAAAATCCTCATTGGTCTATTGATTTTTCCCCTAACACACTAGCATGTGCATAGCTAATTTTCTTTCTTAATTAAGGCTCTACCAGGCTACATAATCTATACCAGGTTTACCTAATTTGCTAGGTACTCAGCAAATTATGAACATGTTTGATGTGAACCAGTTCATGGTTCAATTAATTCGCTCGATCTTGTTGAGAATGGGTGAAGCGGCTACACGATAATTTGTTTTCCTTTTGTATCGTGGAACCAAAAATTGGTCTTTGGGGAGACTTAAAACAGAGTTACCTACTTACCTTGTTTTGAGCATCACATGCCTAACCAAAAGTCCATCTTTACTGCTTGTGCTCTATTTGTGTATTTATTTTTATATATTGTAAAATTAAAATTTTCACATTAATAACTAAATTTGAAATTTATTGAAATATCTTTTCTTTTTTTATTTTAAACTCATCCTGCCCCTAGCGAATCAGGTTAGCTTGGATGTTGCAAATCGCGTATTACGAACCTGAATTCTTAACCGAGCGAATCGTCGAATCAGGTAACTACGGCACGATCTGCTAGATGCTAGCTAAGGGTCGAGGTTCTGTGCGTGTAATTTCAGCAAATGATGCTCAATTACATGCATTCGTAGAACAGGGAAAAACAATGTATTATTTTTTTTTGTTTTTTTAGTTAGTACAAAGATATGGGTTTAAAGTGTAAAAGTTAGATGTGTACCTTAAGATGAATAAATATTGTGAATGTAAGGAGGGTATTGTAAAGAAAATAAAAAAGAAAGGATTAATGGTGTCTCAGCAGAAGCATAAGCTTTTCAAGCTTATAAAAACCTTTTATTCTATCAATCCTATCAAAAGCTGACGTATACAGATTTTACTAGTGCTGCTTGTCTTCCCAGTCCTCATTTGACTGCTAGTAGTTCTGAATATTAAAATGCTACTTGAAGGTTGTTTGGTGTTGCTATTTATTGTACAACTTTCAGATCTGCTGCTAGGCTATATTTTGCTGTATTTGCTTGTTCCGGATGAGAAATTTTTATTTTTATTTTCTTGGGAGATGCATATATAGCCGCTAATAACTTTCCTATGTTACTTATTTTCATCTTGCAGGTTGGTAATGTTCTAGTGTCTTGTAAAGAGATACCATTGCTTGCTGACCTTTTTTACTATTTCAGTATTTTTATGGTTTCAATCTTCCTTAAAGTGAGAAATTTTATTTGAACCAAAACACAACATACAAATAGCCGCGTACTTTTTTACTATTTCAGTACTAGTGCTGTGTTAAGCACTGAAAAGTACCACTTTTCACTCCTTAACCCGGCCTTTAATGGAACTCTAAGTGGACCAATAAAGTGTTTTAAGTGTGTGTTGTAGATAACATGAGTTTATAGCTTAATGATGCAATCTATCATATTTCAAGCCAAGAAGGAGGATTTTTATGCTAAGTTGTGGAGCTGAAGAATTTATTGGGAATGCACCATGGTGGTTCACTCCATTGGGACAATTTTGGCATGCTTTGGGACCTTTGAAGACCTATTGAGGGTGAGAAGTGGAGCCAAGGTAGTGGACTGCTGCTGCAGTGAAGTAAATAGAACACCACTTCAAGTGGCACAAATGAGAGCTCAATGAAGATTGAACTACTTGAACTACAAGAGCTGCACACATTAGAGCTTGGCGAGTTGTATTTTTCTTGTGTGTGCACTCATCATCTTGTCGAGCTCCTTAAACAGCTGCATTAGACCTTGGTGAGCAGCAATATATGAACCTCGCGAGCTTTAAAGAAACTTAATGAGTAGTTGTTGTGTGAACCTCGCGAGTTGCTGCAATTTGATGCTGCTGTGCACACATTTGAACTTGGAAAAATTTCATGAGCTTCATTTCAGCCTAACGAGTAGCCAAAAGAGCCTTTCATTTAATCCTCGCGAGCAACAATAGCTATTGCATTTTATCTAACCCTAGCGAGTAGTTAGAGCTGCTGATTTGAACCAAAAGAGCAGCAACAAAGTGATCCTCGCGAGTTGGGAGTTGCTGTAATTTGATCCTCGCGACCTGAAGCTGTTGCAAAGTGAACTAAGCGAGCTGCACCCAATGAGCCTAGCGACTTGTCCAAGCTCCATTTGAACCTGGCGAGCTCCTTGCTGTTTTGAGCCTAGCAAGCAGCACTTTAATCCTTTAGAGCAGCTAAAGGCTTTGCCCTCTTTAGCTGCAAAGCTGCGGCACTATCCAATAAAGCTGCACACTAATGTTGTGCACACTCTTGCTGCTACACTAACTGAAGTCCAAAGCTGCAATGATGAGGATTTAAAGCCACATAGCTGGAGCAGCATTGCTGCCATGGAAGCAGCCTATACTTGAAGCCAACAACACTTGAGCACTTTCAAAATGAACTCTATGAGCTAATGCACTATCCAATTGGGTTGTTATATATATTTCAGATACATGATAGCAACAACACTGCAGCCTACATTCAATCCACAAAGCATCTTTTTCAGCAGCTGCACTACACCATTCAAGCAGCAAAGCAGCTGCATTGAAGAACATGAGCTGTAAACTCGCATATTTAGCACATTGGAGAAACGTATAGGCTGAAAGGATTTTATTGAACAGTTGTTGTGCACTCTCGAGGAAGCTGTGGAGCACCCTTGAGCAGTTCAACTAAACCCCATGGGCTACGGACTCAAAGTCGAGTGGTGTAGAGCTGAAAAAATATAGGCATTAGAGTTGTTTTGCTATTGAGGCATTCTATCAAACAGGTGTAGTGCTAAAAAATGTTGTATTTCAGCCCAGCGAGATTGAAGCTCTGTGTATTTTAAGCATAGCAGATTTAACACGAAATGCAGCCGGTGATTTAACCGAAGAATTTCAGCCTAGTGAGATTTAACTTTTGAAGTGACCCAGTAGATTTAACCACAGCTGACCAATGAGATCTCAGTGAGATGCATACCTGAAGCTATCTTCTACGCGAGGCACGAATTCCAGCAACCTATTTCACCACCCTAGGATATTTTGGGTATTTTACATCTTCTAGGGCACGCATCCCAATGTACCAATCTTCCCAAAGCAGCCAAGGGTCACAGATGGGCCACTTAATCGACTCCACATCCTCACCCTTGCATCTAGGGCACACCAAAGTTCAAGGATTGCTTATAAATAGAACATCCTCCTGTTTTGTAAATTATCCAGGGTTAGCCTATGATCACTTAGGGTTAGGGTGAGAGTTTGATCACCTTTTTTTCCAGTTTTTTCTTCTCTCTTAGCTAAGCACTTGCTGGCTAAAGCTTTGGGAAGCATTTCTGTATAGTTTTATTTCAATTTTGTAATAGGTCAGTAAACATTGGGATTTGGTGTTGAGTTGTTGCGCACAAGGCTGCTGCCTTGAGGGATTTCATTGTTAATAACACCAGATCAATGGAATCTTTATTTGAATGTTTACTCAATCTGTTATTTTCCTATTTGTACGTAGTTCTGCTTAGGCTATAGCGTACATTTAGGATTTGAGCTTATTGAAGGGCCCATGGAAGCTTGAGCATGATGCCAGGGGACCATGGTGGCAGACAACAGTTCTTATGCTCTGTTTTAGTATTTGTGGGTAAGGGAGCCTCGGTGGATAGCCTGTGACCATTTGAGTGGATAGACTATAGCCCTAGGACAAACTCGGTCACAGATCTGAGATGGATTCTTCTTCTCTGCACTTGGACTTGTGGCCTGGTGAGAGATTGTGCAGGAACAAACTCTCCTCTGTTCAGATGTTAGATTTGGCTTTCCTATAGTGATTACAGCTGTGAGGACATTTGTATTGCAAGCTATTTTTAAGCAATAAATTATTGATGTAAAGCTTATTTAACTCTATAGATATCTTGGTTCCACTAGATTCTCAATCAGATTTGTGGTTCTGGGTTTTGCCCGTTCACTTAACCTTTAGATCTTTTGATTGCCATCTGAGCTTCCTAGATTTAATACCCCTATGGATGCTAGCCAGGTCTGTGCATAGATCTGGGGAGCTCGAAGCACTGGTAGACATATTGTCTACAATGGTATTCATGGCCTGGTTTGATCCATTGGATGAGGTTTGATCAGCTTACTCCTTTGGATTAGATTAGCAATTTCTGGCTTGATCAATGGGATTTGACAAACTCTATAGAATAACCTGTGGCTATTTGAGTGGACAGACTATAGCCTTAAGAGCACCCGAAATGGCATGGGTTAAGTTTGATTCTTCCACCTTGTTGAAGTTAGTAATAACACCTCAGCAAGGACTTGCTGCAGAGAAAGCCCTAAATCTGAGTTTCATAACCGAATGAATTTTAACCTAAGCTGCTTACTTCTCACCCCTTTTACTTTTATTTTAACACACATCATCATCCTTCTTTATCCCTTTATTTAGTTATAGTTTATTCTTGTCTTTTCCTAGTTTTTAGTATAGCTTAGTGACACCTAAACACCCTTCCTTTAGGAATGTCAGCTCTGTAGTTAGATCTGGAGAATACAATACAACTCTTGTGGTTCAGATCAATACTCGCTATGGGACAAACTCTTACATATCAAAACTTGCTACAACAGGCCCTATATCTTGCAGGTCTATGTGTATTTTTAGACTTGTTGTTTTGTGTTTTTCAATCCACCTATAATTTACTTTTACTAACATATTCTTTTCACTTGTTTCAAATAAAGTTAGCAGCAAGCATCTAAAACAGAATTTTGAAAATTAAAAGAACACTTTGTAAAATAGGATTCATACAAAAATTAGATCACACAACACTATATAGACAGAATTTTAAAACACTAAAAATAGCTATGTTACATATGGTACATAGTGTTGAATCAGCAATCAGTGGAAGGACGAGAAAGTGAACGATTTTAGAGGGCTCAACAGAATTTTCAGCAAAGATTTGTAACCTCTGATCATTAACCCTCATGACTCTTTCCAACATTGAGGCTCATAATCTCAACAGTCTAGATGGGGGTATATGCATGACAGAAAATTAAGACAACCCATCTATAACTCAGCTAAACTGGAAAGAACTGTAATATAAAAATGAAAGGTCATACCTTTGCATTTGCAACAAATCTGAGGTCCTCCAGCTCAGCAGTTTATGGTTGCATGAGAGATGCACAGAGCAGCTCCAGCTCCACATCAGGTGGAATATCACTTAAAAGGCAGCAATGGTGCCTTAAATGGCTGAGGGCAGTTGTCTAAGTGAAGTGGTGCACTCACCCCATTGAGAAGCCCAAAATAGTACTTTTCAGCACATAGGTGGGGGCCTCCTCAATCCATACTTCAAAAATTTCAGCAAATTCCTTAGCTCAAGTTCAACAGATTGGGTAAGGTCTCATCCACTATCTCACCAATGACTACAACTGTTTAACAAATCTCATTTCCTCCATCATATCCTTCCCCTTATAAGAGGGAGGACCCTTAAAAATTTGAGGAAATGGCAGGTGAGGCACTGCTAGTCCTCATCTGCTGAGACATCATTTATTTATTTATTTATTTTATTTATTTTTATTTTATTTTTATTTATTTTTATTTTTTAGACTACAACTGTACTTTATTTAAACATTACAAAGATAAAAAAAATCTAAAACAAAAAATAAAGAAAAAATTTAAAAATCACATAAAAACTAACACTGACATTTATTCAAACACTACATCTACAAAGAATATAGCTCAATAAAAACACAGATTACTATGCTAGATCAAAACTCCCCGGCAACGGCGCCAAAAACTTGTTAGGATATTTTAGATGCTTGCTGCTAACTTTATTTGAAACAAGTGATAAGAATGTGCTAGTAAAAGTAAATCAAAGGTGGATTGAAAAACACAAAACAACCAGTCTAAAAATACACAGACCTGCAAGATACAGGGCCGGTTATAGCAAGTTTTGATAAGAGTTTATCCCACAGGGAGTATTGATCTGAACCACAAGAGTTATATAGTAGTCTCTAGATCTAACTGCAGATCTGGCATTCCTAAAGGAAGGGTGTTTAGGTGTCACTAAGCTATACTAAAAACTAGGAAAAGATAAGAATAAACTACAGCTAAAGAAAGGGATAAAGAAGGATGATGATGTGTGTTAAAATAAAAGTAAAAGGGGTGAGAAGTAAGCAACTTAGGTTAAAATTCATTCGGTTATGCAACTCAGATTTAGGGCTCTTTCTGCAGCAAGTCCTTGCTGAAGTGCTATTACTAACCTCAACAAGGTGGAAGTATCCAACTTAACCCATGTCATTTGGGGTGCTCTTAAGGCTATAGTCTGTCCACTCAAATGGCCATAGGCTATCCTATAGTCTGTCAAATCCCATTGATCAAGCTAGAAATTGCTAATCTAATCCAAAGGAGTAAGCTGATCAAACCTCATCCAGTGGATCAAACCAAGCCATGAATACCATTGGAGACACTATGTCTACCAGTGCTCTGATCTCCCCAAATCTGCGCATAGACCTGGCTGACATCCATAGGGGTATTAAATCTTGGAAGATCAGATGACAATCAAAAGATCTAAAGGTTAAGTGAACGGGAAAAACCCAGAACCACAAATCCGATCGAGAATCTAGTGAAACCAAGAGATCTATAGAGTTAAATAGGCTTTACGTCAACAATTTATTGCTTAAAAATAGCTTGTAATACAAATGTCCTCACATCTACAATCACTATAGGGAAGCCAAATCTAACATCTGATGGCAGTCAAGTAAAACAGAGGAGAGTTTATTCTTGCACAATCTCTCACCATGCCACAAGTCCAAGTGCAGAGAAGAAGAATCCATCTCAGATCTATGACCAAGTTTACCCTAGGGCTATAGTCTGTCCACTCAAATGGTCACAGGCTATCCACAGAGGCTCTCTTACCCACAAATACTAAAACAAAGCATAAGAACTGCTATCTGCCTCCATGGTCCCAAGGCATCACGCTCAAGCTTCCATGAGCTTTTCAATAAGCTCAAATCCTAAATGTATGCTATAGCCTGAATAGAACTATAGACAAATAAGAAAATAACAGATTGAGTAAGCATTCAAATAAAGATTCTATTGATCTGATATTATTAATAATGAAATCCCTCAAGGCGGCAACCTTGTGCACAACAGCTCAACACCAAATCCCAATGTTTACTAACCTATTACAAAACTGAAATAAAACTATACATAAATTCTTACCAAAGGTTTAGCCAGCAAGTGCTGAGCTAAGAGAGAAGAAAAAAATAGAAAAAGAGGTGATCAAACCCTAACCCTAACCCTATGTGATCACAAGCTAACCCTAGTGTAGACACCCAAATCGGCCCAAGGCCCGATCAATCTGTACTTCGCGAGAGATGTACCCCTGTGCTTCTAATGGCACCCTTGAACCCTTAAGAATCTACCCTGAGCCCTTAGGAATCTACCCAAACCCTTTAGAACCATTCCCCAACCCTTAGAGATCGCCCCTAAACCTTAGAATCCCTTCCCAGACCTAACTTAAACCCTTCTGAGCAGTTGATGGGAAGAGAGCTATATAATTTTACACAGATCACCACCATGGATGACCTATATACCATTGGAAAGAGGACTTCTCCAGCTTTCCAGCGAGCCAAGGATCGCCCAATTTGGAGTTGCGAGTCAAAAGTTACGGCCGATTGAAGTTTCACATAAAATCATAAAACTTTTGCTCAGGCGTGGATATTACATATGCCCAGCCAATTTAGCCCTAGATTAGTCAGGCGTATATATTATATACGCCTGCCTATTTTGGGGGAAATTTGGCTGGGCGTATATAATACATACGCCCAGCATAGCTGAGACCTACCACGGGCTTCATCTTCCCAAGGCTCCCCTGTTTTTGGTGAAATTCACTGTTTCTAAACTGGGCGTATATAATATATACGCCCAGCTTAGCTAGAGTAACTGTCATCAGTTCCTCGAAATCCCTTTATCTGGTTTGACCTTTTGACCATCCTCTTGGTTGGGGTGGGTGTCTTGAGGTTGGTTGCACCCCCTTTGAGCTTATTGGAAACCCTTAAGTCACCCATGGTCTCCCCCCATCATCTGCCATTGAAACCAGTTTCCCAAAACCCTAGGACCTTAAAAACCTAGAAAACCTTAGATGGGGGATTACCTAATTGCTAAAACACTTAGCTCTTAAGTAAGCCCCTAACCCTTCCCTTCTCTATAAATAGAGAGGCCCCCCTCTTCCCAAAGGGTTGAAATTTTGGTGAAAGATTAGAGAGCTTAAGAGAGAGAGAGCCTAGTGAGAGAAAATGCCATTTATTTTCCAAAATTCTAGCAAGCTTATTTCATCTATTCCAACTCATTTTCACCATTAGATCACTCCCTTTAGCTAAAGTCTAGCCTTTGGCCTCACCCTACACTTCATTTTTCATTGAATCCTAGCATTAGAACCCATTTCCATACAATTTGGGCCATCGGAACCACGCCAAAGTGAAGGACTTCCATGGTGCAACAAGGGCCCGTGAGCTCCGGCTCACCCCTCTCTTCCTCTACCTTCTTGGTGTCTCCTCCGTCCAAGGATTCAAGCCGTTACGCCGCCGAAATTTCGGTTTGGCTCAAAGCTTGGTAGGACCGTATTGCCTTCGGGCAAGGGGAAACTCCGCCCTTTTATTTTTAATTTTTTGGCCATAGATAGAGACCGCTATGTGCGGGTTGATCGGGTGCCTAAACCCTTCCCGATCGATAACCGAACCCCTACCCTAGAGCCTTTGGCAAAGACCGGTAAATCAGAGTCATATTTAGCACTTCGGTGCTCAAAATATTGATTTGAAGGTTTCTCGGGTCCCCAAAAGCTCTGGGTGGCGACTCTACATTTTTCATTCATAGCAAGCGCATCGCCGCGACGGGTTCGAGAGGATCCATGGTCACACACCTGGATAATTTATAAAATAGGAGGATGTTCTATTTATAACCAATCCTTGAACTTTAGTGTGCCTTAGAAGCAATGGTGAGGGTGTGGAGTTGATTAAGTGGCCCATCTGCAACCCTTGGCTGCTTTGGGAAGTGTGGGATGTTAGGATGCGTGCCCTAGAAGATGTGAAATACCCAAAATATCCTTGGGTGCTAAAATAGGCTGCTGGAATTTGTGACTCGCATAGAATACAACTTCAGGTATGCATCTTGCTGAGATCTTGTTGGGCTCTTGCTGGGGTACAGCTTCAGAAGTTAAATTTTGCTGGGCTGAAATGCTTCAGAAGTTAAATCTCACTGGGCTGTAGCTTCAGAAGTTAAATCTCGCTAGGCTGAAATACAGCAGGAGCTTTAATCTCACTGGGCAGAAATACATTATTTTAAAATCTCACTGTGCTGAAATACAACTGGAGCTGAAGTGAGTCTCTTCTTGAGTTCTTGAAAACTCTTCTCACACGCTTCACTCCACTCAAATCTTGAATCCTTTCTTGTAAGTCTCGTAAGAGGTCCCGATATCTTTGAAAACCCCTCAACAAAACGTCGATAATAACCTGCTAGTCCAAGGAAACTTTGAGCATCGGTCACGATCTTTGGTTGCTCCCAGTTCACTACTACCTCGATCTTAGCTGGATCTACTGTGACACCATGCTTTGAGATGACATGTCCCAAAAAGCTAACCTCTTCTAACCAAAACTCACATTTGCTGAGTTTGGCGTACAATTGGTGTTCACGTAAAGTTTGTAGAGCAGTTCGTAAGTGTTCTTCATGCTCCGTCTTCGATTTAGAGTAAGTCAAAATGTCGTCAACGAACACGACGATGCAGGAGTCCAGGTGTGGTTTAAACACCCGATTCATTAAATCCATAAATGACGCCGGTGCGTTCGTCAACCCAAACGGCATCACTAAAAATTCATAGTATCCATACCGTGTTCTGAATGTAATTTTTTGAATGTCCTCGGCCTTCACTCTTAACTGATGGTATCCAGATCGCAAATCGATCTTGGAAAAGTACTTCGCCCCTTGCAACTGATCGAACAAGTCATCTATTCTTGGCAAAGGGTATCGATTATTTACAGTGAGTTTGTTCAATTGCCGATAGTCAATGCACAATCGCATCGATCCATCTTTCTTTTTCACAAACAAGACCGGTGCTCCCCAGGGAGACACGCTCGGTCTTACAAACCCTTTATCCATGAGCTCTTGCAACTCCTTCAACTCAGTAGGAGCCATCCTGTATGGTTCTTTTGAAACAGGCTCTGTTCCTGGTGCTAAGTCGATAGCGAATTCCACTTATCTCTGGAGGTAATCCTGGCAATTCCTCTTGAAATACGTCTTCGAATTCTTGCACTACTGCTATCTCAGAAATAACATTCTTTTCTTCTTTATCTCCCTTCAGGAATGCCAAATAACCGCTACACCCTTTTTTGATTAAACGTTCGGCTCTGACTGCAGAGATGAGTGGCACCTGTGTCGATCTCTCTCCTCGAAATCGAAACGATCTCCTTGTGTTAGGTCAAAAAATGACAACCTTGTTCTTGTAATCCACTGTCGCACAATGCTGAGACAACCAATCCATGCCAACAAGGATCACATCGAATCCTTGCATGTCTAACAATATTAATTGCGCGCCTAATTCATAGACGTCGCCATCCCGAATGCTCACTACTACTGATTAGCAGACTAACTCTGTCTCCACTAATTCTCCCGTTGGGATGGACACTGATAAAACAAAGTTCAGTGTCTCCGGAACAATCTTCATTTTCTTTACAAATCTAGGAGTGATAAAGGAGTGGGTAGACCCTGGGTCTATCAACACTCATGCGTCACGTGCTACATAGCATCCTTTTTCATGTACTTGTAAAGTGCCTATATCACATGCATATTCATATATAGTACATACTTTATTTAGAATTTCTAACGTACAAAAACTAGTCCACACGCTGTTCTAACGAATGCACCTTCTCTATCTAAGATTATATTAAATTGAAATTCTTTATTTAAAGGAATCTCACCTTGAATGACGTCATGTACGCTCCCTGCTTCTTGGGCGGTAACTGCATAGGCTCTCCCTTGAACAACTGGTTTTCGTGATTGAATAGGTCGTGGCATGGAAGCTGAAGCCGTCTTCTTCTTGTTCGCCTCAGGGCAATCTCTAATTACGTGGCCCATCTTGCCACATTTAAAGCAGCCTCGCATTCCTTGCCTACAATCCGTCATTTTGTGGGACTTGCCACACTTGGCACAAGTCTCTCTTGGTATTGAAGATGCAGCTCGTGAAAAACTTTGTGTAACTGTGGTTCCAGTGGAAATAGCAAGACTCTCATACCTCATCAGTCTCCCTGATGCCAGCAATGGGAATCTTTGATGAGTGGTTTGTTGTGCGGCTCTCCCATACCCTGTTTGGAACGGTTGTCTCTGATTCGGTACTATGAACCTCGGCTTCTTATTCATCAGTTCATAACTCCCAGTCCTGCCTTGATCTATGCTTCCTCTTCCTTGCTGTTCCCTTTGATGGTATTGGTTATTATTTTCTTCTTCAACCACTAATGCCTTACTCATGACCTCTCCATAGGTCTTTAGCTGAAATGGTGCAACTCCTCCTCAAAAGTCCTGCCTTAGGCCCTGTTAGAACCTCTTCTCTTTCATCACATCAAAAATCAGGTAGTCTGAAGTGAAATGAGCAAGTCTCATAAATTCTACTCCGTACTCTCTTACGGTCATCTTTCCTTGCATGAGTTGTAAAAATTGGGTCTCCATTTGATTCCTCACAACTTCTGAAAAGTACTATTTGTTGAACTCTTCAACGAATTCATCCCATGTCCAGGGCATATCTGGAGTTTCCTGAGCTCTAGTCCATGAAATAGATTTCCACCAAGGTCCAGCCTCCCCATCTAGCATGTAAGCTGCCCAACGGACGCGCTCGTCCTCTGTGCATGTCAGTACACTAAATACCTTCTCCATTTCACTCAACCAATTTTTGACTGCCATGGTGTCTGCCTACCCTGAAAAACTAGGAGGTCTCATCCTCCTGAATTTGGTAAATGCTGAAGCTACTGGTAGTGTAGGCCCTACTGGAGGCGTAGGTGTCTGATGTTGCTCTGGGGCGGCATGAGCTGCCAAGGATGCTGCCTGTTGTGCCATGGCAGTTTCCATGTTTTCCATGGTATGCATCATCCTCTGACGCTCCTCTCTCTTCATTTCTTTCTCTCACTCTATCTTGTTCTCTCTGATCTCGATCCTGACGGTCTCGATCCTAATTTTCTGCTTGATTTTGGTTCTCTTCTTGGCCACTACCCTCGGGAAACTCCCTACTTCCCAATGGCACTCTGTTCGTAGGCGAGATGAACTCATCTCTACTGCACAAATTCCTATCATGACCATCCCTGGGTCGGCCTCTTCCCCTAGGAAACATAACGGTCTGCATGAGAAACCATGGTTTCGTTAGCAGAAGTCCCTATGCTCTGACAAAAGGAATGATTGTCAAAAATTTAAAAGAAACGCTTTGATACCAACTGTGATAGCCTGAATTTCGGCAACCTAAAATCCGTGCCATCCGCACGACCCTCAAGGCCGTGCCCGATAAAACTGTACGGGCCATTGGTAATACAAGCCATAAACCATACGGTAAAACACAAGAATCTACTCTAAACGAATTTCCATGCATTTAATATAAAAATAAAACTCTAAAGACAGTTTTAGTCCCATGCCAATTCATGGGCATAAGAATTGACCCGAACCATCGGTGATAAACCGTTCACCCCAGATGGTTCACCGAAAGAATCATAGTGTTTAATTACATTTTAGATAACTAGGGCTTGACATGCCAAGCTGTACCAAATACTCTCAACTCACTCTCAAAGTACGCAATGGGTCTCCTAGAAGAATTCCTCAGGAGGAGGGTCTGACTCTTCTGTGGGCACGAAATCCGAGTCCTCCAGATCAACGTCTCCAGAAATCTTTACCGCCGCTGGTATTGGACCTGCGATGTAGTCTAAGGGGTGAGCTACATCCTAGCTCAATAGGGAAAACACAGTGAACATATAAATTAAACTCTCACATATATGTTAAAATAGTTTAAAAACACAATTCGCCTTATAGGACTGCTGAATGACAATTGCAATAATCAGAAATGAAGTGATAGATACAACTGTTACTTTGCATGACTTTGCTTATTCTCATCTTACTAGTATAGTGACAGATTCGGCCTAATCACTTAAATCTTAACTTAAGTAGTCCCTGAGCAATATAGCATCGAGCCCTAATGGAATACCCACCATCGTCGTCTAAATAGACACTTGTTATATGTAAATATTCAATACCACCCAGGCCCCTTTCTCTTAGGTGGCGGGGTCTATTCTCAATTCAACATCCCTGGGATGTGCTATAGGTGTACGGTTTGGCCGCCATACCGGTCACGGATATCCTGCCAAGTCAGTCGTGGGTATCCCGCCACGTCGGTGGGGTATTCTAATTAAACCTTAAATAACAAAAACATCGAATGTGCTTTACATATGGTTATTCACCGTGATTGTGCTAATTTTATTATATTAGGCCTTATCACTTTTTTTTTATTTCACCGTTAGATATCATCTGCATCCCTGGGATGCCACTGATTTAATGCATCATTTAGATTCCCTTTATTACATTTTTTCACGTCCCCTGGGGACCTCATAGTTTCACTTTTAAATTTACACACACACCATTGTTTGAAATCACATTTAATACATGACTATTCATAAGAATTACTCTACATATATGATTTTGATGAATTAAAGTACATGTTTCAAGCTATTCCCTACATCAAGGCAAAATCCAATGCGCTCCTTTCTCATCGAGGTTTACGCGTAACGACTCACGTCAAACCTACATTGCATGTGTTACGAATGTACTTAGAATGGTCTCTAAAACCCTTGGGAACACAGCCCTCATAATTTTACACTAAAGAAATGATCCAAATAAGTGAACATGTAGTACCTCGCACGAGCGGTCACTTCACCTCGCTCGAGCGATCACTTGACATCGCTCGAGCGATAAAAATGAGGTACTAAGCCTTCGCGCGAGTGAGCACCATTCATCACTCGAGTGGTTACTATTCATCGCTCGAGCGATTATAATCCCTCGCATGAGCGAGCACTATTTATAATCCCTCACGTGAGCAATTATAATCCCTCGAGCAAGCGAGCACTGTTTATCGCTCGAGCGGTTATAATGAGGTACTAGAGGCTAAAGTGAAGCCTCGCTCGAGCGAGCTTTCCTTTCACTATGGGTCTCGCTCGAGCAAGCCCAGAACACAATTTATGCTTAGTCTTTATATTCCATCCTCGCTAGAGCGAGCCATTTAAACCGCTCGAGCGAGGGATGATAAAATTAAATGCTCGATCTATTCGAGAAACAATTTCTTACTTCATTCAAGGCCCTTTTTAAGGTCAAAAAAATCATTTAACTATTCATTCATACTTCATGAGCATTTAAAACATACCTCACTCAATGGATCTAATATAGACTTGATCCCAGATCAAATGAGATGGGGAGAGTTCCAAGAGCTTTTCCTCCGACCTCTTTCCAGGTTCTCCACAGGCTCAAACCCACACAATCCTTTCTAGTTTCTTCCCCACCGTTTCTCCTCACGTATGTTTAAGATCCCTAATATGGATCTCATCTCTTAACCACCAAAATTTTCTACCTCTAATATTCTTTTATGAAACCCTCTCCTCTTTCTCTCTATTTCACTCCCTCTCTTAGCTAACTCAATTAGGTCACGAATGAGAGACTTCTCTCTATTTAGCTCTCCACTTATTTAGTCAAAGTTAGTGTGTTTCACAGATACACCTATAGTGTGTATACATAAATTTTGGTTTCCTTGTGAACCACAAACAGACGAGCATGGTACATGACGTGCACGGTTCCCAAAAATCTGGGGTTATGACAGTAGAGGTTATACATAATAATGGTGTCGAGCATCCATAGATGAGGGGGTAGGTCAACCCTCCTAATGGATTTTCCAGATCCCTTGTTTCCCTTGGTCATCTTGGTTCTAATTTCTTCAAAATTTATGGGCTATTCGAAAGTGGGTAAAAGATTAGTCTCGTGTATGTGGACCGAAAAACATTCTAAAGACTCATGAATGTGGCGCAGACTAAAAAGATACTTACGACCATCGATTTTGGCCGTAATGGTGCCAGATTCCCTACCCTGTTTCAAATGCTGGTAAAATGACCTAACTAGCCTAGGGTAATAATAATCATGCAAGGGCTTTAAGAGATTACCGAGGCCCACATCCATGAGGTATTCTCGGGCCCATTTTGTCTCGCCCTCAACCTCGGAATCCACAAATAGAGTCTCGTAGATAATATATTCATTCTCAAAGTCCTTCGCGGCCCACCACTCATTCGATTGCGATAAATTGCCAGGTTGAGGTGGTGGCAGTGACGATTTGCGTGATGACGCGCCCGTCGAATAAGAGGACGAAGAGGAAAGTGAAGGTGAAGGTGATGGTGGTGGTGGCACGGCGTTCTTACGCCGTACGGGTATTTTAGAAGCCACTTGCTTCAAAGCTAGTCGGGTTTTAGGCAGCATTCTAGGGTTTAAAAGTGAAAATTTGAAACCTAGGGCTGGGATTTACTCAAAATGTAAGGAAATTGCAAAAATTAGGGCTTATCGTTGGTATTCGATCCACGGTTTAGGGTTTGTGATTCGATCTCGTTCCCCACGACCCCAAATCCTCTCGGTTGTCGCCAGCCAAAGGGAAGAAGAAAGGCACCCAAATTTAAAAAAAATAGTTTGAAATTCGAATGGGAATTTTTTTTTTCCCAAAACTGCTACTTAGAGGCAAAAATCGATTAATCAATTTTTACAACTAAAACTCAGCTGCTCGAAATCAATTAATTAGTTTCAAAAATAGATTAGTCAATTTTCAAAATCGATTAATTGAATTTAAGTCGATTAGTCGAATTTGACTTATATTATTTTTCCAGGTTCCTCAGCTCGCTGATGTGAGCCAGTCGTTCAATCAAACCATTTTTGATTAATCGAAAATCAAAATCGATTAAAAATCAATTAATTGATTTTGACAGAAACTGTAAAAAATTTCATTTCTTATTTTTCTTCATTAGCTTCTATCTTTTTGTCAGGTTCCCTATGGCTTTTAGGTGAGCCACTTACTGACCTTTCTCTTTCTTCTTACCACTATAAGCCTATATTCAATAATTAGACGTATACACCCTCACGCTAAACATGTTCGATTTTTCGAAAGACTAATTTATAAACAATATTTTGCTTTCCTTCCCTTAGTAAGGTAAACATATATATGTGGACCTCCGCTTACGTAGACATGTTAATTTCACAAAATACATGCAATAATACAAGGATGTCCTCAATTTTCCTCAAACAAGTTCGGGTATTGTTCCCTCACATTCGCCTCGTGTTCCCAAGTAGCTTCTTCGGCCGGATGATTCTGCCACCTGACAAGCACTAAAGGAATCACCTTTGTGCGTAAAACATGCTCTTTTCTATCCAATATTTGGGCCACTTCTTCTATCATGGTCATGTCTTCGTGCATTTCCATCGGCTGACCTCCCAAGATATGTGCAGGGTCGTTTACATACTTTTGGAGCATGGATACATGGAACACATTATGTACCTGATCAAACAATGGAGGTAATCCAATGCAATAAGCGACCTCGTCGACTCGACCCAAAACCTCAAAGGGTCCAAGGTAATGGAGACTTAGCTTTCCCCTCTTCCCAAATCTCATGACGCCTTTCATGGGCGATACCTTTACGAACACATGCTCGCCAATGACATAGTCCACACTAATTCTTTTGATATCGGCATAGCTCTTCTGTCTGCTCTGAGCTGATTTAAGTCTCTCTCTTATCATACGAACAACAATGGCGTTATCTTCAAGTAACTCCGGCCCCAATACAAACTTTTCATCGGTCTCTTCCTAATTGATAGGCGACCTACATCAGCTTCCATAGAGAGCTTCATAAGGTGTCATTCCAATACTTGCCTGAAAGCTATATTGTATGCAAATTCGATCAACGGTAGATGTTGATCCCATGATCCTTATAATTCAAGCATACACGCTCTGAGCATATCCTCTATCACTTGATTCACCCGCTCTGTTTATCCATCGGTCTGTGGATGGAACGCCGAACTAAAGTCCAATCGCGTACCCATGCCTTTTTGAAATTTCTTCCAAAATTTTGAAGTATACAATGGGTCACGATCATAGACGATGATACTGGGAATCCCGTGCAAATGTGTAATCTCCCTCATATACAACTCCGTGAGTCTTCCTGTTGTGTACATCATGTTGTAGGGAAAGAAGTGAGCTGACTTGGTCAGTCGATCAATGACTACCCAAATAGCGTTGTATCTCTTTGCTGTACGTGGTAACCCTATAATAAAATTCATGGAGATTGATTCCCACTTCCACTCTGGTATAGGTAGAGGTTGCAACAATCCAACAGGGTGTTTGTGGTTCACTTTCACCTGCTGACATGTCAAACTCCTTGACACGTACTTGGCTACATCCTGTTTCAAACCTCTCCACCAGTAACTCTTCCTCAAGTCTTGATACATTTTGGTGCTACCGAGATGGATCGCATATCTCGATTTGTGAGCCTCATCTAGAATAATTTGACATAGATCGACATCAACTGGAATATAAAGGCATCCTCTAAATAGTAAGGAACCATCCTCTTTCACTAAAAATTCTGGTTTGGTGCCCTCAATCACATCTTGTCGAATTTTGGTTAACTCTGGGTCTTTCATTTGTAGCTCGTGAATATGCTTAAAGATCGTCGGTCTCACTGTGATGTTGGCTAAGAAAGCCCCTGAGGCTTGTACCTCGATGTTTGTGTCATATAATAAAAAATCTTCAAACAACTTCCATCTATGCATCCCCATGATAAGATTAGCTAACTGAGCAGAACTCTTATGATTCAAGGCATCTACTACGACATTAGCCTTACCGGGGTGGTATTGTATGGAGCAATAATAGTCCTTGAGAAACTCCATCCACCTTCGATGCCTCATATTTAATTCTTTCTGTATAAATAAGTACCTAGGCTCTTATGGTCGGTGAAGATCTCAAAGGTCTCACCGTACAAATAATATCTCCAAATTTTCAACGTAAATATGACCGCTGCTAGTTTCAACTTATGTGTCGAGTAATTCTTCTCATGATCTTTCAACTGCCTCGACCCATAAGTAATCACTCTCTTGTTCTGATTGAGCACACAGCCTAAACCACTATGTGAAACATTACTATATACCACAAACCCTCCACTGCCTTAAGGAATTGCTAGTACTGGAGCTGAAGTGAGTCTCTTCTTGAGTTCTTGAAAACTCTTTTCGCACGCTTTAGTCCACTCAAATCTCGCATCCTTCCTTGTGAGTCTCATAAGCGGTCCCGATATTTTCAAAAATCCTTCCATAAAATGTCGATAGTATCCAACTAGACCAAGGAATCTATGGATATATGTCACTGTCTTTGGTTGTTCCCATTGTACCACTATTTCGATCTTAGATAGATCTACTGTGACACCTTCCTTTGAGACGATATGTCTCAAAAAGCTAACTTCCTCTAACCAAAACTCGCACTTACTGAGCTTGGTATATAATTTGTATTCACGCAGAGTCTGTAGAGTGATTCTCAAATATTCTTCATGCTCCTTCTTTGATTTTGAATATATTAGAATGTCATCGACGAATACTACGATGTAAGTATCCAGGTGTGGTTTAAACACTCGATTCATCAAGTCTATAAATGACGCCGGTGCATTCGTCAAACCAAACGACATCACTAAGAAGTAGTAGTGTCCGTATCGTGTCCTGAATGCTGTCTTCTGGATGTCCTCTGCCTTAACTCTCAGCTGATGGTATCTGGATCTCAGATCGATCTTGGAAAAATACCTCACTCATTGCAGTTGATCAAATAAATCATCAATCCTAGGCAATGGATATCGATTCTTGATGGTTTATTTTTTTTAGTTGACGATAGTCGATGCACAGTCGCATCGACCCGTCTTTCTTCTTTACAAACAAGACCGGTGCTCCCCAAGGAGACATGTTCAATCTTACAGACCCCTTATCTAAGAGCTCTTATAACTGCTCTATCAATTCCTTTAACTCAGCAGGAGCCATTCGGTATGGTGCTTTGAAAATAGGCTCCGTTCCCGGTACTAAGTCGATAGCGAATTCCACCTCTCTATCAGGAGGTAACCCTAGTAATTCCTTCGGAAAGACATCCTCAAACTTACACGTAATCGTAATCTTTGAAATGATGTTCTTTCCTTCCTTGTCTTCCTTTAAGAATGCCAAGTAACCATTGCACCCCTTTCTAATCAAGCGCTCGACTCTGACGGTGGACACAAGTGGCAGAAACTTCATTCTCACCCCTATGAATCGGAATGATCTCCTTGTATTCGCTCTAAAGATAACCACTTTATTCTTACAATTGACCGTTGCATACTGAGTTGACAACCAATCCATGCCAAGGATCATGTCGAATCACTACATATCCAACAGAACTAAATTTGCTGCTAGTTCAAAGACGTCCCCATCTCTAATGGTTACTATCACTACCTTACAAACCAAGTCAGTATCGACCGATTCCCCAGTTAGAATAGATACTACCAAGATAAAATCCAACGTCTATGGATTGACCTTCATCTTCTTTGCAAATCGAGGAGTAGTAAATGATTGGGTAGACCCCGGGTCTATCAACACTCTAGCTTCATAGGCAATATTGCTTCCCTTTCCGTATAATTATAAGGTTCCTATATCATACATATATATATATATATAATATACTTATACATCAAAATTTATATACAGGAATGAGTCTATTCTACTTCTTACATATATGCACCTTCTCTATCTAAAAACTTTAAGTAGTTAAAATTCTAAATATTTTAAAAGAAAATCTCACCTTGGATAATGTCATTGACATTCTGTGCTTCTTGGGCAGTAACCGCATAGGCTCTTCCTTGCACGACCGGCTTCTTTGATTGTATCGGTCTCGACATGGAAGCAGAAGTCATTCTCTCCTTGTTCATCTTAGGGCAATCTGAGATTAAGTGGCCTATCTTCCCACACTTGTAGCAACCCCGAGTACCCCACCTATAATCTGCCATTTTGTGAGACTTGTCACACTTGGCACAAGTCTCAACCGTTGTAGAAGATGTTGCCCAAGAGAAACCCTGGGTGACTAATACTCCAGTAGTGGTAACAAGGTTCTTATATCTGATCGGCCTCCCAGACACAAGCATAGGTAGTCTAGGATAGTTTATCTGCGTTGGTGTAACAAAATCAGTATGAAATTGTTGCCTTTGAATGGGTGCTATGAATCGCGGCTTTTTATTCACCGGCTCGTAGTTTCCCATTTTATTATGCTCCACCCTTCCTCTTCCTTGTTGGTCTCTCCTTCGATATCGATCCTCGTTATCTTCCTCGATCACCAAAGCCTTGCTCATAACCTCTCCATAGGTTATTAATTCAAAGGCCGCCACTCTTCCCCTGATATTCGACCTCAAGCCGCATTGAAGCCTCTTGGCTTTCATCAAGTCGGTAACCACGTAATCAGGAGCAAAGCGAGCGAGCCTCATAAACTCTACTCTGTATTCCCTTACTTACATCTTTCCCTGTTCGAGTTGAAGAAATTTTACTTCTGTCTGGTTACACACAACTTCAGAGAAATATTGTTTATTGAATTCGGTCACAAACTCATCCCATGTCCATGACAATCCTGGGGTTTCCTGAGCCCTAGTCGTCGACACGGACTTCCACCATGGGTTCGCTTCCCCATCTAACATATATGCTGCCCAATGGACACTTTAATCCTCAGTGCATGTAAGCACACTGAACACCTTCTCCATCTCACTTAGCCAATTCTTTGCATCCATTGGCTTTGCTTGCCCGGAAAAACTCGGAGGACGCATCTTCCAAAACTCTGTGAACGCTGAGGGCAATCGCTGTGTAGTACCCACTTGAGGCGTAGGTGGTGGTTGATGCTAGTCATTGGCATTATGTGCTGCCAAGGACACCGCTTGCTGAGCCATGGCATTTGCCACAGTTTCCATAGTATGCATCATCCTTTGACGCTCTTCTCTTTCCTCATTTCTTTCTCTTACCCTTTCTTGTTTTCTCTGATCTCTATCTTGATTCCCCTCTTGGTCTTTGTTCTCCTGACTACTGCCTCTTGGGGCATCCCTATTCCCCAACGACACTCTGTTTGAAGCCGAGACAAAACCGTCACTGCTCTGTAAGTTTCTATCATGGCCGCCTCTGGGTCGGCCCCTCCCTCTAGAAGATATAACGCTCTATAATATGAAACTACAGTTTCATTAGCAGAAGGTCCTATACTCTGACAAAGATCAAGACTTGTTAGAAATTCTAAAAGAAATTACTTTGATACCAACTGTGATAGCTCAGATTTTGGCACCCCGAAACCCGTGCCATGGGGCACGACCTTGAGGGTCGTGCCGATGGAACGAGTTTTGGGGTGCCAAAATCCAGGCTATCATAAATAACCATACCCCACACCAGTGCTACAAATGTAATACCTTACCTTTCAATTTATGAGAAATTGGGAAAGAGGGATTAGAATAAGAGAGAGGCATGGTAATAATGCTTGCAGAGAGCTTATGGCAGAAATACATTTGGAAAAAGGGAGAGAGAAAAAAGAAAAAAAGAAAAGAAAAATAAATATATGAAGTAGAAAGATGAAGAAAAATGAGAAAAAAATATATGAGGTGGTATCTAGAAGAAAAAGAAGGAATGAAAAGAATAGAGAGTTGAGAAAAGAACAGGAAAAATTCAAAAAAATTCAAAAAAAAGAAGAATGAAAAATGAAAAAATCAAAGGTGTTTCTTTTTCTAGTTTTTAAGAGAAATTTGAATCCGATTTTCCTAACCTTCACCTGAGCCCCATTACAACCTTAGAAAAGACCTTTTTGATCCGATCTTGATTGGTAAATGCCTTGAGGAGAGTGGTGATGCAATGACTATGGTGTTGTGATATAACATGTTTAGGATACAAGCATCCTTCTTTTTGAAATTACTTTTTAAAATTCTTTGATGCACCATATTTCTTATATCGTGTGAGACTTTTTTCTTTTTTGCATTGTAACTCCTCCTCACATGTGTGTAAAAAATTGAACCATTCATCGAAGCGATTCTGTTTTGAGTGTATACCTAAGGTGAGGATTGAGTCAAGACTTGAGATCCGACGATTCTTTGTTTGGATTAGTCCCACGATGAAAATATTTTAGTATGGGTTAGAACACACACGACACTCTAGGCATGAATGTAGGATTTATCCAAGGATTGAAGCATTGGGTTAATTTGAATAGGCAACAATAGAATTAATTTGGCATTGGTGTTTGAGAATGAAAGTTTATATGCTAAAGCACTTACTGATTTTTATTTTCAAAAGTATATACATTATTAATTTTTTTTTTGAAAACTCAATTTACTGATGGTTTAAAAAACTATGTTGGGAAGTTTGTGGGTGTCTTCACTGAAAACCCTCAGGAGACACAACTCCTCCACTAGGGATCACCTAGGGGTTTAAAGGCTTCTTGCATAGACTAAATGCAATCATTCTCCCTACGAAAGTGACTCATATTTTCATAGATTAGATTGCACAATATTAGATTAGTTTGCTTTTGGGTAGGATATGAAGATTGTCTTTGCTCGAGGACATCAAAGTTGAGGTTTGGGGATGTGATCGGCCTTAAAAGTTATATAATTTAGACCAAAATCTCAACATTGTTAGGTCTCATTTAATTACTAATATTTGCTTTTAGTGCAAGATTGAATATAACAAGTTTTAAAGGCCTAAAAGTGGAAATGTGGTTAAAAGAGCAAAGTTAAGGGAGTTTTGAGGCTATGGCAAGAACCTATTAGAACAGCGGAGAGAAAGAAGATTTTCAAAGTTTACACATAGAACTGCTAGAGTTGAAGCTTATACCATTGAAAAGAAGACTTTCCCAGTTTTCTAACGAGCCAAAAATCACCGAATTCTGAGTTGTATATCAAAAGTTATGGCCGTATGAAGTTCGCAGAGAAAGTGCAGAATTTGCAATTCCGACTGGTCAAAAATGGATTTCGACTGGTCTAGCCCGGGATTTCCATAACGTGAATCTGAACAGCTTTAGCACAAAAAAGCTTCAGAAATCTGATTTTTGACCGGTCGAAATGTCCATATCAACTAGTCCAAACCAAACAATAGAGGGTTTTTTCTATATAAATTATCTCGACCAGTCGAGCTCCATTCCCGACCGGTCGGAGTCGAGATTTCTACTGATCTTCAGGTGCGAATCTGAGGTTTTCTTGCTGATTTTTAGGCGCGACTATTGGGATTTCTTACTGATTTTTAGGCATTAATAGTTGGGATTCTTGCTAAAATCAAGACTCCACGATATTCTACCTTCCTAGTTTAGGTAAGATTTATTTTTGGGTTTGTTCCCCATTAGAAATCAATGTTCTAGGGCCTTATACATCTATAGATAAGGACCCTAGGTTAGGAATAAAATTACTTTGAGCCCTAGGGCTTCTTGTTCGTAGGTTTAGGTTAGATCACATTTCTAGAATGGATTGGGATTGATTGTAATCACTGACCAGAGGCCGATTCAGCAATGATGAAGTTTTCTGAATCCATGCGTGCTTAAAGTTTCAGACTGCGATCTCTTGTAAATTTCAGATAAGTATTCAATAAAATTATGTTTTCTTTCTTTATTTTGAACTCCGTTTTAATGGTATGATTGTATGTTCGAGGTTTCGACTAGATCGAGAATGTGAAAGTAATGCTGCAATCTTATTTAGTTTAATTCCAGTTGCCTGCTAGAGATTGGGGTTAGCCTAGATAGGATATTCACCGACGGATTAGGCCTTATATGGTAGTCTTTGTTGGTTCGTGCAATGGTTCTTTGATAATTAGATTGACCTAACTCGCGATTAGATTTCTTTAATTCATTTATGAAGCAGCTGAGCTTGTAGCCAGGAGCGGGGGTACCAAGGATTCAAAATAGGGAAGAAATATGAGATTATTAAATACAAGTCTGAGATCCAAGAGAGATCTCAATCTGCCTTCCCATATCTTTATCCAGATCTATTAGGTTTTCTTTTTATTTTTGGGATTAATTTAGGAAAGTTAAGATATACAATTTAATTATATCAAACAAAGATTAGATAAACGACAAGTCACTTTTGTTCGGCACCCTTGTACTTGCCGTAGTATATTTGAACTTATGCACTTATAAGGTTTTGAAATAAAATGATCAAGTCCCCATTGTTGAATTGTAGATATTACGATTCAGTCGTCTCAGAGTCCGTTCGAATGGAGTACTATGATCTAGAATTGTAATGTAAACTTATAGGGAATAGGCATTCCAGTGACCAATCTTATTAGTTACTTTGAAATTCGAACCCACTTAAATCATTAAGGAAGCAAACAAGCATCGCACTTATGACCGCCAACTCCAACCTACCCCACCTACTCGAGCTTCAATGCTTAGTCTTCGAAATTTAATTCGAAGCGACAGTTCAAAGCCTTAGCCTTTCCCTATAAAACCATGCCTTTACATAGCAAAACCCATCTTTTTCGTCTTCTCTGACAAAACCCTAGCCCTTATGGTGAAAGAGCTTGACCAAGGCGAACTCAGTAAAAGACTTGATCGAATTCTTGAAATACAAAGGGCTAAGCTCTTGGCTGTAATAAAGAAAGTAACAAAACTGAAGTGCCAACGACCCATACCAAATGTTGAATCGTCTACCAAAACTATCCATCACCCTAAACCCAACCCAAATCCAAAATCCCTTTCCTATGGCCCATCTTCCCCCACTTCCTAACCAGTCTACCATCACAACCTACCCTGAGTGAGTTCTTTTATGATGATGGTGGGTTGAGCTGTCCCTCGCCACCCCTCTCCAGTGTCGTACTCTCCTCCTAACTGTGTTACATTCTCTTCACATAGTCTTCGCAGGAGAGTAGTATAGGTTGTTGGAGACTAGAGATGTGTTCTCTTCCCACTCTTCAAAGCCCTTCCCCAAGTGCATTGCATTTCTTCCGAGGGAAGCATGTGGTGTGCTCTGTCTGGGGGGGATATCTGGCAGACAGGGGATGTGATTCTACTAAGGTGTGGATACTCCTTTTGACAGGGAAGAACAAGACTCTGATCAAAGGTGGTTAGAAGCCGAGGGCCGGTCTTTATAAAAAAAATCTTTTGGCTTGAACGTTGCTGCCGGTGTCATAGTTACTTCGTGTCTAGATTTTCCTAGGTTTAATCTTTTATGTAATTATTTTTCCTTTTCCTATACTCTGCAAATATTTCGTTGAATATATAAAAATTTCTTTTAGATATTTTTGCTTTGTCTAATTATTTTCTTTATGGTGCTCTTTCTGTTTGTTAAGCCGGAAGTGATTCCTCCTAAGTTTGGGCGAGATCTCTGATTTTCTTTGTAGATTATATGTCCGGTACAATCCCAGTACCAATGGTAATATTTTTGGGTATCCCCTATTTTGAGAACAATGGGGACATTGTTGTTGGTACACACTTTTTCTGGTTGCTTTCGATCCCACGAAGATGTGGCCCAATTCAGTCCGAGTGGACTCTAGCTAGGGGCGATAGAATAATAAACTTATGGAATATTAAGTACTGAAATTAAAGTGGTGAATATTAAATGGAGGATAGCCATGTTGATGTGATCGTCAGCTGCAGATATTTATCGATGCTGCAACATGTCATTGACCATGTGGGGGAAGATGCGAGTTGACTCTTTTACTGAGCGTCGACTGACTGACTCCAGCAGCTATAGTATGTCTAACCAAGTTTTCTAATCCTGCTCTAAGTCTAGATAACTTTATCTCCTTATCCTGCCTTGGGTTTGACTAATTGCGGGTTTCCTAGTACCACTTTAACTCTGACTGGCTAGGTTTCCTACTGCTATGTTGATTCTAGTTAATTCAACCTTCTAATATTATTCTAATTCTATCTATTTTAGTATGCTAATGTTACTCTAATTCTAACTATTTTAGTCTCCTAATGTTACTCTCATTAAAAAATGGGTTATGGCCCGTTATGCTAAGGAGGATCTGTCCTGTTCTCGAGTACCCTCCGTAAGCTTCCTTGGGTAAATCGGTTGGCTAAGGGCTATTTTATAAATATTAGAAATTAAAGGCTGAATTTAAACTGAGATTAAGAATTTAAGCATCGAAAATTAAGAATTTAAGAATTAGAAATTAAGAAAGAAAGACTAGAACTAAGAACTAGAAATTAAGAACTAGAACTAAGAACTAGGACTAGAAATTAAGAAGTAGAAGGTAAGAATTAAGATCTAGGACTTAGAAAATTAAGAACTAGGAACTAGAACTAGAAGATTGAAAGCCTAAGAAATAGAACTAGAAATTAAGAACTAGAAAGAGATTACTTGAAGCTAAGTGCCTCTTCCTCCTTCCGGTGCCACAGAGAGAAAAGACTCAAGCTTGGGAGAGGCCTAAGCTCGAGAGAGGAGAGATTGCTATCGAAAATTTTCCCCTTAAGGTAAGGTAGGGGGGTCTTTTTATAAGGGTATCGGTAATTCTGTGTGTGAGGACATGTGCGCAATAACTGAATTCCGTGCATGGACACATGTGCTCAATTGAATTTCGTGCATAATATAATACGCTTAATTCACTTTGAGTTGGTCACTGATTGGGGAGTGACCTGCAGGGCAGGGCGCCCTAGTTCTAGGGTACTTTGGAACTAATTCCGCGCAAGGGGTTATGCGTGGGATCCAATTCCATGCAGGGGTGTTTGCGTGAGATCGGGGAGTTCTAGAGACCATGGGAATTAGAGTCCCAGACCTCATCTAGATTGATTCCACATGAAAGAGGTCACGTGGAATCAATTCCGCGTACCTTTGTGTGCGTGGGATCGGGGTCTTTGGGCGATGCATGGAAAGTAGGTTCCAGTTCTAGTGGGACAGATTTCGTGCAGTCGGGCCTGCGTGTAATCAAAATAAGCGCATAGGTACTTACACGTAATTTGGGTCTTAAGGTGGTCCTTGGGAAGAGTGGGCCTGGTCCAAGTGAGACCAATTGCGCGCATGTGTCTATGAGTGCGATCGAGTTTCACGCGCCTGTATATGCACGAAATTTGGGGTCTTCTTGAGTCAGATTGGATCCTAGCCGCAAAGCTATTATTTCAGCCTGTGTCTCAACCATATGCTATTATTTCAGTGTATGGTTCTCATATTTGTGGTTTTAAAGTCTTCAGAGAAGGTCAGTCCTTATCCAGAGAGTGTGGGCAAGGTCAATGGTTGACCGAACATGTTTGTCTAGTCTGAGAGGGTAAAATCGGGGTGTCTACAGATGCCCCTCTTCAGTGTGTCCTTACAGAGTAAGGACGCATCGAAGAAATAGACACCCCTCTTCTGAGGTGCCTTCTCTTTTCTTTGGAAAATCACGAGTGTGAAATGGGGAGCTGACATGAGGTGCTTGACTTTCTTATCTATCAACACAAGCTAAAAGGGAACATTTGGGTGCCCAGTGGTAGCTGTCGAGAGGTATATCCTCATCCGTGGGTGCAAGTGGCATCCCGCAGCATATCGCGATTTGCTGCAAGTGGCAGCTAAACAGGGAGAAATTGATGCAATCGAAGTACCGATGAATGTCCTACGAATGTCCAGAGATAAGGTTAAGTGACCGGATAATACGATATAATTTGATGGCGAAGGCTTTCACAAGTCATGTCAGACTGGGCGCATCATTGCTCACACCAACATCACATTAGGGGTCCCTTTCCAGTGGACATTTGTGATTTCTCACAGTTGAGTATACTTGGTGTTCAATTTCTCAGGAGAAAGAATAGATTGGGGTGATGAGAGGTGAAGGTTTTGATAGATAGGAGTTTTGGAAATTCAAGTTTTTTAACTTAAGATCAATATGGTGGTAAAACTTTGGAAAACATGGCTTCCGAGGCATCGCTGAGTAGATCCATTGGAATAAGATTTGTGAACCCAACCTTTGCTTGGTTGTCAAGACGACGCTTGGTGTGTCGGATACTCCGTCTAACCTTCTCGCGGATACTGATTATTGTTTCTTATAGGAGGACTACAGTGATTCGCAGATTGGGAGAGACGAGTTTTAAAAATGTTTGACTTTATATTAGCTAACTATATTTTACAAGAATATCGAGTGAAGGAGAGGGTGACAGTTACCTGATTTGTCTCGCGATTGGATGTTCGAATCACCTAGTGAGATGCTCGCGATCGGACTTGATAATTGATGGGTGCTGTTATTTCGTGATAGTTATGTGATGGGACATCAGGGTGCGTGATGAAAGGCTCGTGATGGGAGTTGATATTTATTGGGTGCGATGAGACACCAGAGAGGTTCCTCTCTTTTCTTGAGTTCTGTAGAGGTAGGGTCTGGTGATTATTTACGCGATGGGGCCTTAGTGATTGTTACGATGGGATGTTTGAGGAGTTCGGATTTACTACCTGCTTCTTCGTGATGGGATATTGGTGGACCTCCCCTTTTGGTTGGTTAACTTCTGGGTTTAGTGGTGAGTTAGTTTGGTTTATCGCTATGGGACATTGGTCGAGTCTTCCTTTGGTCACATGGTATGCAAGGTCACGCGGTGGGGTTTGATGGTTATGTGAAGGAGTTTGTTATGTTTATTTTATTCTGTGGTAGATCTTTGGTTATATGATGAGGTCGGGTTGTAGTTGCATCGTGACAGGGCTTGTCTTTAGCGTTTTGGCGTGGCGGAGTTTTGGTGATGGTGTGCTCGTGAGTGTATGGAGGGCGCATGCGAGGCTACGCGATGGGGTAGTGTCGTGATGGGACCGTTATGGGCGCGTGTGATAGGATGTCGACAACCTTCTCTCTAGTCGATGTGTGGAGTCACGCGATGGGACAAGGGAGAGTGATTTCGATCGTGATGGCATAGGTAGCGGGTGTGCGATGAGAATGGTTTGTCTTTTGGATACTTCGTCCTTGTTCGGGTGTTGTTATTGTGTTGCGATGGGAGTTTTATTATTTATTTTCTATTTTTCGAGGTCCCGATCGTGGGGGTGTTTTGAAATCTTTGGGTTGCACTATGGCGATGAGACTATTTGGGATGCTTTTATTTTATCTTGCTTTTATTTTGTTGATTGATTTATTGTGGCGGAGTGAGCAGCTGCGATGGGACTATAGGGGGTGATTTTTCCCATTTTTTTGTTTTATTTTATTTTATTTTATTTGTTTTAACGCTTTGGTATGAGTGATGGGTTTCGTTTTGGGGCATTTATTTTAAATTTTATTATTGGGTAGTTAATTTCAGGTTTGGAGAACTTTGCTTTTGTCATGGTGAAGGAGGAGGTTCCATGTGTGTGTTTAAGGTATTTGGTTTTGGTCTTATGTTTGATTTGGCGTGACACTTATTAGAAGTGTGTGCTTATAGATTAGTGCGTTGGGGGTGCTTTAATACCATTGGCTTATCTATTTTGTCATGGATTTGTCTTTCTTCTAGGGGTAGATGTCTTATGCCTATTAGTTTATCTTAGTTTGTCATGGATTGCTGTTTGTGATGGGGGTAAGTGTTGCATGTTTATTGGTTTATCTTGGTTTGTCATGGATTGGTGCTTCCTTTAAGGGGCTAGGTGTCTTGTTTTAGTTAAGATAGATGAAACGAGATTGTGAGTGAGACACTTGTCACATTGTGGCTAAGGGTGTTTTGCTTATAAATAGGTGCCTCGGGGCTGGTTTTATTTTGAATTTTGTTTATTATTTGTTTGTGGGCTTGTAATAAATTTTATTCTTTGAATTTTTTGTTTTGTTGATGTCTGACTCTTGTCTTTTAATGTATATTAATTATATTAAATTTAAGTCTTAACCTATTGCAAGCGCACAATAGAAATTGTAGAGCTAGTATAGGATTGATCCCACGAGGAAGTTCATTATCTAATTAATTCCTAGTTTATATCTTTTATCTAAATTCCTATTTTAAAAACTTTTATTTATCTTTACGATCTAATCTACTGGAGAAATATGAATAAAAGAATGGGTTATTAAACTAAAGTGCATAAAAATAAATCCTAATCCTCCTTCTTTAGATTAAGGTCGTCAATCTTAATTTTCAGCTTTCGGATATTTATGAAAATAAACAGTACCGTTACACCATATTTCTAGTCTCCTAGCATTGGTTGTCAATCAAGTCTAAGATCCTATCAATACAGATTTAATCTAATCAACAATCAACCAGAAATTTGGGCGTCAATCAAACTCTAGCAAACTGAAGATAGAAAAATAAAAATCGTTACACAAATCTGCAAATTCTGACCCAAGTCATCAATTTAAATTAAAAGTTGGAGATGTTTACAAAGTAATTAAAATTTAAACTAGAAAGTAAAGTAAAATATATCCTTCACCCCTCAGCTGCAGTCGTCAATTGCTCTTGAGAAATTACAGATATCTACACTAATCTTCAGCACTCAATCGCAGTCGTCAATTGCTCTTGAAAAACCTCTGATATCTAATCTACACTAACTAGTATACACTATTGATCGAAAGAAATCTAACCTTAGACGTTAATTGATGCTGAAATTCTTCGATACTTATTCCTATATCAAGCCCTCTTATTTATAGATCATAAGGGGTCAGTTTACAAAGATCTAATTCTAATAAAAGAAACTACTAAAAACAAAAGATTCCTAATATAGTTGTAATTCCTAATTTTATCTTTCCTTGCTTTCTTTAGTTGAAGCGCTTCCGAATTGCTCTTTATTGAGCAGCAGCAGAGTCCTTCGGATTAGATCTTTATCATTCTTCTATGATCCATAGTTCACCAGACTTCTGATTGTAGGAGTCTTCTAATTCTGGATATGACAGTGTTAAACTCTCACGTGATCAGCAGTAGTAACAATAGTAGGAAAGCTTCTTTTCTAGAAAATCTTTAATCACGATTTTCTGTCTTTTATAGCTCCTTTTGGCAAATCGTTAATCATGATTCTCTATTTCTCAAAGCTTCCTCATAGTTGATGATTCTCTGAATTACGCTTTATTGCTTTTCTCTTTTTGTTTCTTTTGAAGAATCATAAATTACGATTCTCTGGCTTTCAGTAGGCGGAAAATGTCCTTTTCGCTTGATCATGTTTCTTATTGCTTTTTGAGTTCATTTTGATAAAGATTAACACTTAGGCTCTAATTTACTGCTTTTCTCTAATATCTGTACATCAGTATCTCATTAGTAGCAAACTATGGCCTAGCATCACTAAGTTAAGGGTGATAAAATGGTAAATTATGTGACTGATCACACCCCCAAACATAAGTTTTGGTAGTCCCTAGCAAACAAGGAAACATAAAATATTTAAAACTTTTAAATTTAAATACCACTTTCGTAGGGCGTATGATTGCATTTAGTAGATGCAACAAGCCTTTAAACCCTTAGGTGATCCCTAGTGGAGTTGTAGTCTTCTGAAGGTTTTCAGTGAAGTTACTTATCAACTTCAAATATTTTTGGATTTTTCAAAACTAAAAATTTAAAATATAAACTAATTTTTGTACACTACTAATTATTCAGTTAGTCATTATACGTTTATTATTTTAAAATATTTCAAATCTTTTATCCTTAGCTTCCCATCATTGCACTTATCCTTGATCAGAACTCAATAAATTCAATTCTTGTATAGCATAGAGTTTGTGCATATCAGTGAAAAGTTTATTCATCATAGATTTTTCTAAACTGTAATTTTTAGAAAATATTTTCATCCAAGCTTTCACTTATTAGCATGCTTTCAAAAATAATTGAAATTTTGGGTTCTCATAATATGATATGTTCGTGATAAATTCAAAGGACAATCAGCAAAAAAAATAACTCTCATGGAAAGGATAAGCAATTTTTTTCATATAATTTTTTTATTTATTCATAGTATCTATTTCATATATCTCTACTAGACTCATATTTTTGTAAATCATAAATCACAAAGGTCTTTCCTTCGGCTTGTAATGGGGTATTGAATTTTCAAAATGTTTCAAAGAAAAAAAGGTAAAGAGGATTTAAAATTATTTCTAAGAGTTTAACTCTTCCTTCTCTTCTTCTTCTATTTTTTAGCTTCAGTAAGTATCCTTATTTTGGATAACTTCTTCCCTGTAATAACCCCGATTTTTGGGAACAGTGCACGTTACGCACGACGCATGCAACACTTGTGTATTTGTTGTTCACAAGGGAACCACAATTACTATGTACACCTTAAGTGTATATGTTTAGTAGGTAAGCTATGTGGATGCAAAGTACAAATATGAATATATGTGGTCAATACACTAGTCAAAGTAAGATAGAGAAGAGGGGAGGAGTCTTCCATACGTGACACTCTTGGTTGAGTTTAGAGAAGAAGAGAGAGGATGAGATAGAGAGAAAGAAAAGAAAAGGGTTGGTTAAAAGAGAACTAGAAATGGAGAATCCTCTTGAGAAAAGGGTGAGATTCACCTTTTAGATCCTTAATACATGAGATGAAGAAGGTGTAGAGATGAGATTTGAGAAGATCTAAGGGTGGTGAACTAGTTGATGATCAAGAAAAAGGGGTTTGAAAGAAGGGTTTTGAAACCCTCATTGGTATGGTTGATCTTGGATCAAATCTAGAAGAGTTCCCATTAATCCAAGGCATGTAAATGTTTATATGTGATTTAGATGAGGTATTAATTGTTAGGTAGATTTTTTTTTATATTTAAATAAGGTATTAAATGAGGTAGGGGGTTAGCTCTCGAAACGATCAAGCAATTACTGTCATTGCTCCTCGCTCGAGCGGTTAAAATAGCTCGCTCGAGTGAGGAAGGATAAAATATATAAGAGAAAAAGTTCTGGTCTCGCTCGAGCGAGGAACTTTGCGAAGAGGAAGATCGCTCGAGCGAGGGTCGCGTGAAGTCAAAAGGCCTCGTTTCGAATCACTTGAGCGGGGATGATACCTCGCTTATAACCGCTCGAGCGATGAATAGTGATCGCTCGAGCGATAAATAGTGATCGCTCGCGCGATGAATAGTGATTGCTCGCCCGAGGTACTACATAGAACTTCAGCTTATTTTAATTTATTATTGTTCTCGGAAGCTATAGTTCCAAAGATTCTTAGGGACTTTTTTGAGGGTACCTTTGGCACATGCAATGTAAGTTTGGCATGTGTTAGATGCGTTTGATTTCCTAGGGAATGGCAATGCGTTAAAGGAAGGATGACTTTGCTTTGAGGTAGGGAACACCTTGAACATGTATTTTAATTTCAAGAGCATGTATGTAGTGATACAGATATGAACACAAATGCATAGAAAATGTGAAACCGTAAATGTGTGTGTGAGTGACACAAAGTAAACAAGTGAATATGTGGTATCCCTAGGGGATGAGATTGTGGTAAAGGCATCGGTATGATGCATTGATTTAGACATCCCAGGGATGTATGTGAAATTGTCAAACAAGAATGAATGAGAACCGTCAAGGCCTAATCTATTATGTTTAGCACAATCACACGGTGAATAACTATATGTAGTACATTTGATATTTTTGTTATTTAAGGTTTGAACAAAATATCCCACCGATGTGGCGGGATACCCACGACTGACCCAACAGGATATCCATGGCCGGTACGATAGCCAATCTGTACACTAGTTGCACATCTCAAGGAAGTTGATGAGTATTAGACCCCGTCGCCTAAGAGAAAGGGACCTGGGTAGAAATGATAAATGAAAACAGTGATATGAAAACTGTCTAGTTAGACGATGATGGAGGGTATTCCATCGGGCACCCGACTCTATAGTAAGTTAGGAAATATTTAAGTTACAGATTTAAGTCGTTAGGCCAAATAAGTGGAAAGTTGAGAACAATGAGAACATGTGCAATAATAGTAACACTCAGTACATTTATTTTTCAGTCATTTAAACTGCTGTTTTCCTAGTAAATTCATAATACATCATGCTGTTAATATCATAGAATATATGTGAGAGCTTGACTTATATGTTCATTATGTTGTTTTCCCTATTGAGCTAGGATGTAGCTAAGCCTTTAGACTATACATCGCAGGTCCTGTTCTTGCGGCTGCTGAGGCTTCGAGAGACGTAGATCCAGGGGATTCAGATTACGTGCCCGGGGAAGAGTTGGAGCCACCTCCTGAGGACTTCTTCTAGAGGACCCCTGTGTATTTTGATTATTTTGAGAATGCAATTGTACGGGTTGGTATGTCAAGCCTTTTTGAGAAAAATGTAATTTGATAATAATATATTCTTTTGGGTGTACCATCTAGGTGCTCCTACTTATCATCGATGGTTCAGGTCGGTTCTTTTGTTCATGCGTCGGCATGGAAATTAGAACTATCTTTTGATGCATTTATTTTAGAATCATATATCATTAATGCATGCTTGATTCAGTCCATATGTTCTATTTTGATTAGTGGTTGCTTGGTCATACCAATGTTCCGTACAGGCAAATGGGGCACAGCCTCGAGGGCCATGCTGATGGCGCGGATTTTGGAGTGCTAAAATCTGGGCTGTCACAGTTGGTATCAAAGCAGTTTCTTTTAGAAATTTTGATAAGTCTTGCTTTTGTCAGAGTATAGGGACTTCTGCTAATGAAACTTTGGTTTCACGTGCAGACCGTGATGCCTTCTAGAGGAAGAAGAGGTCGACCTAGAGGAGGCCAGGATAGAAATTTGCATAGTAGAGATGACTTCATCTCGCCTACGAATAGAGTACCTATGGGAAGCAGAGGGGCTTCGGGTAGTGGTGGCCAAGAGAGCCAAGATCATGAAGAGAGTCGAGAAAGAGACCGTCAGGAAAGAGACCAAAGAGAACAAGAAAGAATAAGGGAAAGGAGTGAAGAAAGAGAGGAGCGTTAGAGGATGATGCATACTATGAAAACCATGGCTACTGCCATGGCACAACAAGCAGCATCCTTGGCGGCTCACAATGCCAATGATCAACAACAGCCACCTACACCTCCAGTAGCTCCGACATCACCAGTGCCCTCTGCATTTACTGAGTTTAGGAGGATGCGACCTCCTAGCTTTTCAGGGCAAGCAGGGCCGATGGTTGCCGAGAATTGGCTGAGCAAGATGGAAAAGGTTTTCAGCGTGCTTACATGCACAGAAGATGAAAGCATCCGTTGGGCAGCTTATATGTTAGATGGGGAGGCAGGGCCTTGGTGGAAGTCTGTTTCTAGGACTAGGGATCTAGAGACCCCAGGATTTCCCTAGACGTGAGAGGAGTTTGTAGAAGAGTTTAATAAGCAGTATTTCCCCGATGTAGTGAGAAATCAGATGGAGATACAATTTTTACAACTCTTGCAAGGGAAAATGACGATAAGGGAGTATGGAGTGGAGTTCATGAGACTTGCTCGCTTCGCTCCCGATTATGTGATTACTGATGTGATGAGAGCAAAGAGGTTTCAACACTGTTTGAGGCCGGATACTAGAGGAGGAGTAGCACCGTTTCAGTTGAAGACCTATGGAGAGGTCATGAGTAAAGCTTTGGTCGTTGAGGAAGAAAATAATGATCGATACCGCCAAAGAGAGTAGCATGGGAGAGGAAATGGAGATCAGAGTAGAGCTGGGAACTACGAGTCGGTGAACAAAAAGCCGAGATTCGTAGCGCCTAATAAGAGGAAACTGTTCCAAGCTAGGTATGTGAGACTGACGCAGCAGACAAATTATCAGAGATTTCCAGTGCTTGTGTCGGGGAGACCGATAAGATATGAGAGCCTTGCTACCACCACGGGAGCAGCAGTTACACAGGGTTTCTCACGAGCTGCTTCTTCCACACCTAGGGAGACTTGTGCCAAGTGTGGCAAGTCTCACAAGACGGTGGATTATAGGCAAGGAATAAGGGGTTGTTATAAATGCAGAAAGGTGGGTTATGTAATTCGAGATTGCCCCGAGGTGAACAAAGATAAGACGGCTTCTGCTTTAATGCCACGACTGATAGAAGCGAGGAAGCCGATCGTACAAGGAAGAGCATACACAGTCACTCCCCAAGAAGCAGGGAACGTACATGACGTTATCCAAGGTGAGATTCCTTTTAAATAAAGAGTTGAAATTTCTTAAATTTTAGATAGAAAAGATGCATTCTTTTGGCAATCGTGTAGACTCGTTCTTTTGCATTAAAATTTATGATGCGTAAATATGTACTATATTGAATATATGTATGCTATAGGTACGTTACAAGTATATGAGAAAGGATGCGATGTAGCATGTGAAGCACAAGTGTTGATAGACCCAGGGTCTACCCACTCTTTTGTTACTCTGAGGTTTGTAAAAAGAATTAAGATTGTTTCGGAGATAATGGACTTTGTTCTATCAGTGTCTATTTTGACTGGAGAATTAGTGGATACAGAATTGGGTTGTAAGCCAGTGATAGTTGGTATCGATGATGGAGAAGTGCATGAATTGGTAGCAAATTTAATATTTTTAGACATACAAGGATTCGATGTGATCCTTGGCGTGGACTGTTGTCACAACACTGTGCGACTGTAGATTGCAAGAACAAAGTCGTCATCTTTAGACCTAACACGAGGAGATCATTTCGATTTTGAGGATAGAGATCGATGCATATGCCACTTATCTCTGCAGTTAGGGTCGAGCGCTTGATCAAAAAAGGGTGCAGCGATTATTTGGCATTTTTGAAAGACGGTAAAGAAGGGAAGAATGACATCTCAAAGATCGCGATCGCATGTAAATTTGAAGAAGTATTTCTAGAGGAGTTACCAGGATTACCTCTAGATAGATAGGTAGAGTTCACGATCGACTTAGCACCGGGAACGGAGCCTATTTCGAAAGCACCATATAGTGTAGACACCCAAATTTGGCCCAAGGCCCGATCGAAACACTTTCAAGAGAGGTGCAATTCTGAGCTTTTGATGACATGTATGGAACCTATAGGAACTCCCCTAGAAACCATAGGAACCTTTCTAAACCCTTAGGAATCACCCTAGATCCCTTAGGAACCTAACCCGAATCTTTAGAAATCAATCCCGACCCTTAGAACCCGTTCTGAACCTAAACCTAACCTTATCAAGCAAATGATTGAAGAGGGGTACACCAGAACTAGTTACAGCCCTCTACTATGATCAAATCTCATACTATTAAAAAGTAGAGGTCGTCAGCTTTCCAACGGTCCAAGAATCGCCCCAATCGGAGGTATACATCAAAATATATGGCAAACCGAGCCCGGAGGGCATAAGAGTAAAATAAAGTGGGTCCCCTAGGGATTTGACACAACTAATTGTTGCGCCAATGATAATCTCCCCGGATTTAAGCCTAGCACAACTAATAGTTGCACCAATATTTATTGTGGACCCCACCCTCACGAGCTAACTTCCAGGCACAGTTTAAACACTGTTTTACTATACATTTGCCTAGCGTAACTATTAGTTGCGCCAGGCATATGAACAATAACCTCTAGATTTTATCTCGAAAATTATGATTGGGGTTTGACTTGTTGACCACCTTGACCTTTGGGGTGTGTTTTTCTAGTTCTGTTGCACCCATTCCCTACCTATTTGTAACCCTTCAAGTGGCTTAAAGCCTCACCCCATCATCCACCATTGGAGGACCTTCTCACACATCTCAAGGCTCCAAGAACCCTAGGAACCCTCAGATGTGAGATTACCTAATTGCTAAACCCATTTAGCTCTTAAGTGGTTTCCTAATCCACCAATTTCCTATAAATAGAGCCCCTCATCCCTTGGTTTAGGGGTTGAGAAATTTGCTTAAGAGAGAAAGACCTCAAAGTGAGAAGTTCTTCCTCCCTTTTGTGCACCATTTTCACCCAAATTTCAGAATCTCCCAACTTCATTTCAAGCTTGTTCTTGCATCCAAAACCTTTAGCCTAGGTGTGTGTGATCCCCTAGCCTCCCTTCCCTACCTCTTAGATTCAAGCCTTAGGAGTTAGAACCCCATTTTCCACCATACAAGACCTTCAAAAGCTCATCAAAGCAAGCCATGTAAGGCTCTCCTACGGTGCTACAAGGGCCCGAGGGCTCCGGCTCTCCCCTTTCTTCTCCTATCTCTTTCTAGCTCCCTCCATCCTCCAATTTATGTTGTTACGTTGCTGACTTTTCGGTAGGAACGGAGGGGCACAAATAGGATTCTAACCCCTTTTGGGCAAGAGGAAGCTATTTTCCCTTCTTTTGCTTCATTTTATTTTTGGCCATAAGTAGAGACCGCGTTAAGCGGGTTGATCGGGTGCCTAACACCTTCCCGATCGATAACCGAAGCCCCTACCCAAGAGCCTTTGGTGTAGACCGGATTCAAAGTCATATTTTTAGCACTTTAGTTCTCATAAAAATGAACTAGGTTTCCCAGGATATCGAAAGCTCTGGGTGGCGACTCTATATTTTTTGCGAGCGAGCGCATCGCCACGACGGAATCGTCAAAAATCTCACGGTTGCATATATGGTGACTCTGATGGGGATAGCTTGTAGAGCTTCTCCTTGAGATTTGGCCCTTTATTTTTTATTTTTCACCAACCATTTTTGCTATCTTTTTTATTGTTTTTTTATTTTTCTCACCCTTACTTTTCCGTCATTTATGAGCCTTAGTCGATTGGCAGGCCTACATGCACATTGTCCTTTAAATTTCTTTACTTTTTTGTCATTTTAAGTGTCTTAGCCGATCAATGGGCCTACTTAAGCATTGTCTTTTAATTTCCTTACTTTCCCATAATTTAAAGTGCCTTAGCCGATTGGCGGGCCTACTTGTGCATGCATATTCCAATAGTGGACGTCGGCTCGTAGTGGCGGCACGGGGTCATCACCCCCGGTCTTTGAACTAAAGAAAACTTCCAAAAAAAGAGAAAAGTTTTGAAAAAAATTAAAATTGAACCAAGTTAGGGAGCTTAATTAATTTGTTTTTACGGGGTAGATTTTAAAAGGGTGGGGATTAGGCAAACACACAAACACCTGGGTATTAGTATGGCGGTAGGCCCTAGTGGTGATGATCCAGAAAAGTCTCCACCCACCTAGTATCTAAGAAGGCGCTTGTGCTGAAGGTATATCCGGTGGGATCCCATTCTGAAGCTTAAAACCCTTAGGGAGCGCGCTAGCGAGTTATACCGGACTCAAACCCTTTAGGTGCGGTGAGGAGAGAATCGATCACCAAAAAATAGCTCAGTTTTCGTAAGCCTAGCTTCCACAAACCAAAAAAAGATACTTATTTTGGGCTGCTGTCTCTGCTGTTATACATTCTGGAACACCAATTTTTGTCTAGCACAAGAATTAGTTGCGCCAGTACAAAAAAAATAGAATTTATAACTGGTGCAACTATTAAAATCCAAAGTTTTACCTTGGCACAACTAATAGTTACGCCAGTGTAAAAAAGGTGTCCTGCAAACTGGGCATATGTATTAGTTGCGCCAGTCTATTTAACACCACGCCAACCCGAATTTCTGGCCTTTTTCACCTCTCGAGTCCCCCGGTCAATGTGCTTAGTGCCTTGTTTGGGCCCGCCATCTCCGACACCCAATACGCCTTCTTTTTGACCCATTCTGGGGGATCGGGTTGTTTGCCTTGATTTTCATGCCTTCAATAGATCAAAGGTTCTCCTTCGATTCTTCTGAAGTGAGTCAGAATCGTAGCCGTGAGACTTCAATTAGGGTACGAGTGCCACCCGAGAAGGGAATTCTAAGGCCTCGGAACCTTTATTTTTCAAAACTCTTTCCAAAAAAAATTTTCAAAAAATAATAAAAAGCAAATAAAAAAAATATATATATATAGTTTGTGATGCCGGCACAACGGCATTATCTTGCCCTCCGCCGTCCCATAGGAGAAAAAGGAGGAGGATTTTTGGGCCTTATCCGAGGCACCAATACCCAACCCGATACCAAGACATGTCGTGGGTAGTGGACCCGGCTTACGCCGATCCCGACTCATCCCCGCCACATTCTCCAACCCACTCCCATTCAGGAGAAGTTTTTTCCACCATCCCCCTCACCCAATCATCCTTTGCCTCTACCGGCCTGTTTGGGGCCCCCATTTTTCCAACCACTACCTGCCAAAATATCCAAAGTCCAACCCCCCATTCTCCATCTTTTGCCCAAACCATACCCATGCCAAATCCAACCCATTTCCCATCCACATCCATACAAAACCCAAATCCATTCTCCCAATCCACATCCATGCCCCATTTCCCATCTTCCCCCTATAGGCCGGATTCACCTACATTCACATACACCACTTCCTCCCTATCCAAACCCCCACAAATCCCCCATCTACTCAGGCCATGCCCATTTTTATCGGGGCCATGCCCGATTTTTTTCAAGCATCCACCCCTAACATCCCTAATCCTTCCACATCCTTTGCCCCACCTCAACTCTCCAATCCACCCCATACCCTACCTCTTACCATGGCCATGCCCGATCATACCAGGGCCTTGCCTAATTTCCCCTCCATCCCATCTCCACCACCCACATCCAATCCTCCCTCCATGACCATGATGGAGGAGATTTCCAAGCCTACTCCATATGGAAGGCTTCTCAAAACACCTCCCCTCCTCCACACCCCATGTCCCTAAACCCATCTCACACCCTAGCCAATCTCCATGCCTCACTCCTCAATGACCCCCATCAACCCCCCATAATCCACACCATCCAAACTCCCATTACCCACATGCCCCAAGGCCCCATGGCCCAACCTCCCACTACTCATACACCCCAAGGCCAAATGGCCCAATCTCCAACCTCCCACATACCCCAAGGCCCATTCGCCCAAACCCCCTTTTCCCACATATCCCAGGACCCCATGACCCAATACCTCACCACCCAAACCTACCCAGGGCCCATGGCCCAGACCTATCAAAGCCCCTTGGGCCAAACCCATCAAGGGCCCATGGCCCAGACCCACCAAGGCCCATGACCCATACCCACCAAGGCCCATTGGGCCAAACCCATCAAGGGCCCATGGCCCAGACCCACCAAGGCCCATTGGGCCAAACTTACCCATGGCCCAAGCACATCAGTGGCCCATAGCCCAAAATGACCAAGGCTTCATGGCCCAAACCCAAACCCCACACTCATACCTTCCACAATACCCCCAACATTTCACCCAACCTTCACAGCCAGGTCAAACCCATGCCATACCCCAAACCCAATTTTCCCATGGCCCCACACCCCAAGGCCATCTCCAAACCTTCCCCCATACCCAATGGCCCCATCAGGCCCCACCTCTAAACCAAAATCCTATCACCCAACAAACCTTTCCTCACCCCCAATGGGCTCACCCCAGCCCCACTCATGTCATTCCCGTCCAACCCGGGCAACAACAACAAGAAAATCTTGCCCTCATTAAACATTATGCCGACCAACAGTATGAGGAGGACGAGATTAGAAATAGCGGAGCCTACGCCGGGGCATTAACCAACCTTAACCCTCCTCCCATAATTGCCCACCCCCTAGTGACCCAGAGTGAAGTTCAAGTAACGACCGAGAAAGCGGCCCCTGTATCAAAAGAGTCAGAGCAGATGAAAGAACAGTTGGAGAAAATACATAAGCAGCTGATGAAAATGGGTGGTGCCGAAATCCACGCCACGGACTTCACATATTTATGCTTGTTCGCTGAGGTCCCCCTACCCCCCAAATTTAAAATGCCAGCCTCCGAAAAATATAATGGCATGGGCAATCCTATTACGCACTTGAAGTCCTACTGTGGGGACATGTGCCAATACGGAGGGGATGAAAGACAACTAATAAAAGTCTTTCAGAAGAGTCTGACAGGTCCGACTTTAAGATGGTTCACATCATCCATGATAAAAATGTGGAGGGACTTGACACACCTCTTTCAAGAACAATATGACTACAATATAGATATTGAGCCACGAAAGTCAGACTTGGCCCACTTAAAACAGAATCAGAACGAGACCATCAGCGACTACTTAGGATGCTGGAGTGCCCTGGCAGCTCAGGTCAGAAACAAAATACCTGATGATGAGCAGATTGAGATGATCTCAAAGAATACTTTGCCAGTGATCTTAAACTTTTTGGTGTACCAGCAGCAGTCTAGCTTTGCTGATCTGGTGAGAAATGCTAACCGATGTGAGGATGCCATCAGGGAGGGCCGTCTGAGTAAGAACATGCCAAGTGGACCAAGTGGGCTTAGGAGGTTTTTAGAGCAAAGAAACGATAAGAGAACAGGGGCGATGTCCAGAATATTGCCAATACCAGGCCCAATAACAATACAACCCCGTTTCAATATCAGGTTGCCCCGTTAGCACCAGTTAGGCCTCAGCAGATGCATAGAATAGGGAATGGGCAAGGAATGCAAATGACTCTGGAGCAGAGGAGAGCCTGCTACGACCGAGTTTTCATGCCCCTAGGGTAATCGTTGAGTGTACTTCTGTCTTTATTAGTAGAAAAAGGATTAGTCACTATTCGTCAACCGCAACCTCCTCCCCATCCAATCCCAAATAACTATGACCCAAATACACACTGCAATTTTCATCAGGGTCCGGGTCACCCGACTAATCGCTGCTTCCCATTGAAGCATGCAATCCGGGATTTGATCGACACCGGGAAAATCATTCCCCCTGCACCTTCTCAGCATGCTAATATTCACCAAGTGCCACTACCCCCACATCCTACAGGAGGAGCAGGTCCCAAACCCACCGTTGGAATGATAGAAGATGAGGAGGAGTTTGAATTTGAGCCATCCGATTATATCAGTGATCGGAAGAGTTATGTAGCACCATTGTCAAGAAATATGGAAGAGAGGAACATAGGAGTAATTAAACCCCTCAATTTGTCAGAATATTTCTCCAACCTGACCTCACAAATTGAACCCTTGGATCTCAAGGAATACTTTCCATCCACCACACCCGTCAATTATGTACATATTAATGCATACCAACTATACACCACCACCCTCAGCAATTACTCGATGAGCCAACAGGCCCCCAATCCTATGCCCGCACCCTTCAGTTATCAATGGCCCGCGCCCACCCCATTTCCCCCAGTTCAACTACCGGCAAACTCCACCGCCCCCATCAATTTCCCAATAACCCATCAGGCCCCCAATCCCACACTCACACCCGTCAGTTATTAATGGCCTGCACCCATCCCATCACCCCAAGTTCCACCTGTGAACTCTACCACCTCGGTCAATTACCTAACAGCCCATGAGACCCCCCGTCTCCCTCCAGCACCCACCAGCTATCAATGGCCTACTTTTACCTCCTTCCCTCTAATGCCACCACCCTCAAGCTTCACCACCCCTATCTGGCCTAATTTTTCCACCCAACCCACTACCACCAAAATAAATCAGGTGTTGCCCACACCTCCTGAGCGGACAATGCAAGTGCCTTAAGTACCGATAGCCATACCTTTCCAGCTCTTGGGACCAACCTATGACCCTTATCAGGTCCCGCTAAGCTACGAGCAAACAAATGTCAATACCGGCAGCAACAGCAGAGAAGGGACAGTGGACTTTGTCACACGGTCTGAGAGGATATCGAAGCAGCCAGAAGCACCAGCAGCAGCATAGGCCCAACCAGAGGAGAAGAAAGGCAACACTGTGAACCCCTTCAAAAAAATGAGTCAGGAACATATACTAGAGACTCAATTGAAAAGAATGCCCGCCCATAAAACCGTCTGGGATCTGTTGATGACGTCCCCACTCTATTTTCAAGCATTAATGGGGGCATTAAAAAATGCGCATGTATCACTCCAAGTTAGCCCAGATGAAGTCGGGCAGATAATTGGGCAAGTGATGGCTCTGAATGCCATTTCATTCTCTGATGCTGATTTACCTGAAGAAGGGTGTAGCTACTCCAAGTCATTAAATATAATCGTTGAGTCTGGAAATATGGTCATTCCCTTGGTTTTAATTGATAATGGGTCCGCATTGAACATATGCCCGTTAAGAATCGCCACTAAGATCGGGATCGATCCATGCGTGCTGAGGCCCACCAGAACCAGCGCAAGAGGGTTTGACATACCAGGAGAGAAATAATGGGAGAAGTTGATCTTGAGCTGTTGATAAGGCCAATGACCTTTTCCATCTTGTTCCAAGTCATGGATATCAAATCTTCATTTAATCTATTGTTGAGGTGCCCGTGGCTGCACGAGGTCGGAGCCAAAACCTTCCACTTTGCACCAGAAACTCAAGTTTGTGTCTGGGCACAAAATTATTATAATCATTGGTGAGGGGCATAGCGAGAAAGACAAAATCGCTAATAGCGTCGAAAAACTCAATGTGTTGGATATACCGCACACCGCTAAGGATGTTGACCTCCACAGTTTTGAATATGAGGTGTCAACAATACTCCCAGAGCCCATTGAGGGCATCATGCCTAAAACAAGAGGTGGTATGGTAGTGACGGTGGCTATGCTCCAAAAGTGGGGCTATAAAAAAGGCTGAGGGCTCGGGCCCAGATTATAAGGCAGAAGAGAGCCAGTTATTGCTAAGGGGCAGAAGGTTAGATTCGGGTTGGGATACAAGCCCAAGGAGGAAGAGGTCCAAGAGGCCAAAGAAAAAGCCAGGGTCGCTGCAGCTGCAAGAGCTCAAGGAATCAACATAGAAGAGAAACCTCGCCCTAGGCCGCACATCAGGAAATCCTTTGTCAGTGTTGGGATCGTAAAGATCGATCAAAATGGGGTAACCCATATGACCCCACACAAACTCGTAGCCCTAATACATCCCACCAATCCCCAGATCTCCCTTCCCAGCTTGGAAATAGATTTGGCTGCATTGTTCCTCTTCGAGGAACGATGACTAGTACCTGAACAAACACCCCTTATGGTAAATCACCACAAAATAGTATTGACATTTGAGGACATCATCTCGGACGAATTAGGGATCAATATGATGGAGGCTGACTTTAATAAGCCATATCAGTTAGCACCCTCCATCCCAACAGGTAAAGAAGCGGCCCCTCAGGTACGCAACTGGGTATCCTTGCCCCAAACCCTGGAAGCAAGGAGTGGCCTAAAGTTTGGCACCTGTTTCCTAAAAAAAAAAACAACTTATAAAAAGTGAGATAAGCTCTTGGCAGGCAATACCTTGTATATATAGTAACACGGCTTGCCAAGGGTCCGTCTCCGAAGAAAACAAAAATCTCAAAAACATAGAAAAAATATAAAATCCCAAAAATATTGAAAAAATCTAAAGTCTAAAAATATCGTCATTTAAAATTTCAAAAAAAGTCCCACAAAATGATGCCTTAACAGAAATACCCATCCCACGTAAAATCGACCCCTTTCCTATAGAAATACAAGAAGAGGTAGGAGTTACGAGTCTGGACAAGGAGAGTCCTTTGGAGGAGCTCCCCATTGAGCTCCTTGACCGGTTCGCCGACTTTGAGCATGGCCCTACCTCCGTTGTCGAAGAGACAGAGGATATCAATCTAGGGACTGAGGAGATTCCCAGAATAACCAAGATCAGAACATCACTATCTCCTGAAGAAAGGAAAAGCATGATCGACTTCCTTCGGTCATACCAAGACGTTTTTTCCTGGTCCTACGAGGACATGCCTGGTCTGGACACTGATTTGGTTGAGCAGGAGTTGCCTCTCTACCCTGATATGAAGCCGGTTAAACAGAAGCTGAGACGTCTACAACCTGAGTGGATGCTGAAAGTCAAAGATGAGGTCATCAAGTAGTATGATGCAGGATTTCTCATGATATCTAAATACCCACAGTGGCTAGCCAATATCGTGCCTGTACCAAAGAAAGATGGAAAGGTTCGCATGTGCATCGATTTCTGCAATTTGAACAGAGCGAGCCTAAAAGATGATTTCCCATTGCCACATATCAACATCTTAGTCGATAACACTGCTAAGCACGGGATGCTCTCTTTCATGGATAGATTTTTGGGATACAATCAAATAAAGATGGCAGAGGCTGATCATGAGAAGACAGCATTCATTACCCCCTGGGGAACCTTTTGCTATCGGGTCATGCTGTTTGGGCTGAAGAATGCCTGTGCAACGTACCAGAGAGCTATGAATGCGCTATTCCACGACATGATGCACTGAGAGATTGAGGTATATGTTGACGATATGATAGCCAAGTCACCAGAGCGAAGCGACCATCTGGTAAACCTTCAGAAGCTGTTTAAGAGGCTGAGAAAGTATAGGTTACGTTTGAATCCACAGAAGTGCCCTTTTGGTGCTATGTCCAAAACATTATTAGGATTTATCGTCAGCAGGAGAGGGATCGAGGTCGACCCAGTCAAAGTCAAAGCCATCACTGAAATGCCACCGTCATCTACTGAGAAAGAGGTTAGAGGGTTCTTGGGTAGAATACAGTATATCAGTAGGTTCATTACACAGCTAACTCCAATCTGCACGCCGATCTTCAAGCTACTAAGGAAGAACTCACCCATTGAATGGAATGACGATTGTTAAGCAGCATTCGACAAAATCAAAGGCTACCTCCTTAATCCACCTATTTTGGTACCACCTGAGCCGGGGAGACCACTCTTGATGTATCTCTCCATGACGGAAGTCTCGATAGGATGTGTTTTAAGGCAGCATAATGAAACGGGAAGAAGAGAGCAGGCCATCTACTATTTGAGCAAGAAATTCACAAATTATGAGACGCGCTATTCTCATATGGAGAAAGCATGCCTGGCGCTTGTATGGGCTACTCAGAGGCTCCGCCATTACTTGTTATCCCAAGCCGTTCTACTATTGGCCCGAATGAACCATTGAAATACCTATTTGAGAAGCCCGCTCTCACTGGGCGGATTGCACGCTGGCAGCTCTTATTATCTGAGTTCGACATCACGTACGTCTCTCAGAAGTTGATTAAGGGGCAGGAACTCGTCGATCATCTTCCCTACAATCCTTTGCCAGATTATGAACCTTTGAGGACTGAGTTTCTAGACGAAGATATCTTGTTCATGACGGAAGACGATACTAAGGAAGCATAAGAATCATGGGTAATGCACTTCGACGGGGCAGCAAATGTCGAGGGCCAAGGAGTTGGCGTCATCTTGATTTCACCGAAAGGATCCCACGTACCTGTCTCTATCAAGCTCAACTTCCCTTGCACAAATAACATGGCTGAATATGAAGTTTGTGCCGCTCGTCTGCAGGCGGCTCTCGATCTGAATATAACTCACCTCCGAGTGTTTGGCGATTCGCAGTTAATCATATGCCAGACAAATGGTGACTGGAAAACAAAAGACGAGAAACTGATCCCTTATCATGAACAACTCGAGGATCTGATAGCTTGCTTCCAAGACGTGGCATTCTCATTGTCCCCTGGATAAGGAACCGTTTTACAGATGCACTAGCAACTTTGGTGTCAATGATAGAAATCTTGTATGGTGCTGAGATGAAGTCGATCATGATCAAGAAGAGAAGTGAGCCAGCCTTCTACCTACAGATTGAGGAACCTACAAAGCCTGATGATGAGCAACCTTGGTTCTCAGATATCAAGAATTTCCTCGAGTCACTGACTTTCCCTGAGGGTACGTCCAAGACGGACCGACGAACCATCCAATGTTTAGTGGTAGGCTACGTCATTTGCGAGGAATGCCTTTACAAGCGATCCTACAACAACATTCTACTTAGGTGCCTTATTGAAAGTGAAGCGACCAACATCATGAAGGAGATCCACAAAGGAGTATGTGGAGCCCACGTCATCCGTCACATGCGTGCTAAGAAAATTTTACGGCAGGGATACTTTTGGACTACTATGGAATCAGATTGCTGCAAACATGTTCAGAAATGCTACAAGTGTCAGGAACACTCCAGTCTGATATACGCTCCTTCCATCGATCTTCACTGCATGACCACTCCTTGGCCATTCGCTACTTGGGGCCTGGACATCGTCGGAATGATTAATCCAAAAGCATCGAATGGACATCGGTTCATCCTCGCTGCCATTGAATACTTTACCAAGTGGGTAGAAGCGGCATCATATGCTAACATCATGGCCAGCCACATCGAGAAGTTCCTCAAGAGTAATATTGTGTGATGATTTGGAGTACCCAAAGATATCATCACAGAAAACGGCAAAAACTTTACAAATAAGTGCATTTGGGCCTTCTGCGAGCAATATGAAATCAAGCACCATCGCTCATCCCCTTATCGGCCTCAAACTAAAGGAGCCGTAGAAGCTGCGAACAAGACGGTCATCCGCATCCTAGAAAAAATGGTCATCACTTACCGAGATTGGAGCGAAATGTTACCATTTGCCTTATGGGCCTACAGAAAATCAATCTGTACCGCTACAGGGGCAACACCATTCTCCCTTGTATACGGAACTGAGGCCGTCCTACCGGCTGAGGTTGAAGTACCCTCGCTCCGAATTCTTATAGAATTAGGCTTACCCGAAGTAGAGAGAGATCACGCTTTGATCAGCTGAGCTTACTGGATGAGAAAAGGCTCCTAGCCTTGTGTCATACTCAAGTTTACCAGGGGCGAATCGCATGCGCTTATAATAAACGTGTCCGCGGTTGAGATCTAAAGGTAAGAGACACTGTACTGAAGAGGCTCTTCCCATCCCTCCACGTCGATCTGAGAGGAAAGTTCAAGCCAAACCGGGAAGGACCTTATGTCGTCCAAGAAGTACTACTGAGATACGCCATCCGCCTCGCCACCATGGACGAAGATCATCTTAGCCCATCAATGCTAGATACGTCCGACGGATCTACTCTTAGTCTATCATGACAATGTAAGTATTGGTGAAACAGATACGTGATTGCTTAAGAACCACCCAAAAGAGGCCATCATTCCAAACACAGTAGCCAAAAAGCATTCCTAAAAATGATGATATCCTTTGCTACCCCATTTGAGCTTGGGCATTTCTTTCAATAACCCCCTTCCCCCCCCCCCCCCCAAAAAAAATGTGTGTGTACATATACAGAAAAAGGGGAAGTAAAGTTACCATCAAAATCTAAAAAAATCGAAAAAGCAGAACCTTAAAAAGAGATTGCCTGAAATGGAGCAAAAAGAATAAAAAAAATGTGTAGAAGAATCACAGGGCATGTACAGTAAAAACCCCCAAGGAAGAAAGTATGTTGAGAAAACTGAAGCCGTATCAAGGAAACTCTTTTAGCCTAGCATACCTTCAAATCCTAACCTAACCCATGGCCAAGCTACACCCTGAAGAAAGCTCTCTTTTAGGTTTATAAGTAGTCATAATATCTGTTAAGTCAACACAAGCCGAGTTGTGAGACGACACCAGAACCCCATCCAGCCGGCTATGATGGAATCGACGTCTATGTCATGGCTTTTTAAAAAAAAAGAAATGAAGAAAAAATAAAAAAAATAAAAAATAAAATAAAAATATAAGCTCAAAGCAAGATGGACGTGGTGAAAACCCGAAAGGGCGCTACGAGTAAAAATAGCGAATTTATGTGGACCAAGTGAAAACTCGAAAGGGCGCTTGGGGTAAGAGAGCTAAGCCCATGTGTGCAACCATGGGAATCGGGATGGTCCCGTCACGACGATGCGCTCTCTGCCGATAAAAATTATAGAGTCGCCACCCGGAGCTTTCGGTGTTCCGGGATACCTAGTTCATTTTTATGAGCACCGAAGTGCTAAAAATATGACTCTGAATCCGGTCTACACCAAAGGCTCTTGGGTAGGGGCTTCGGTTATCGATCGGGAAGGTGTTAGGCACCCGATCAACCCGCTTAACGCGGTCTCTACTAATGGCTAAAAATAAAATCAAATAAAATAAAAGAAAATATCTTCCTCTTGCCCAAAAGGGCTTAGAATCCTATTTATGCCGCTCTGTTCCTACCGAAAAATCGGCGGCATAACGACACAAATGGGAGGATGGAGGGAGCTAGAAAGAGATAGGAGAAGAAAGGGGAGAGCCGGAGCCCTCGGGCCCTTGTAACATCGTAGAGGAGCCTTGTGTGGCTTGCTTTGATGAGCGCTTGAAGGCCTTGTATGGTGGAAAACGGGGTTCTAACTCCTAAGACTTAAAGCTAAGAGGTACGGGAGGGAGGCTAGGGGATCACACACACCTAGGCTAAGGGTTTTGAATGCAAGAACAAGCTTGAAATGGGGTTGAGAGATTCTAGAATTTGGGTGAAAATAGTGCACAAAAGGGAGGAAGAACTTCTCACTTTGAGCTCTTTCTCTCTTAAGCAAATTTCTCAACCCCTAAGCAAAGGGGTGGGGGGCTCTATTTATTAGAAAAGGGTGGGTTAGGAGGCCACTTAAGTGCTAAATGAGTTTAGCAATTAGGTAATCTCACATCTAAGGTTTCCTAAGATTTTGAGAGCTTCGAAAGGTGTGAAGGTGGTTCTAATGGTGGATGATGGGGTGAGGCTTTAGGCCAGCTGGAGGGTTACAAATAGGTAAGGAATGGGTGCAACAGAACTATCAAAACACACCCCAAAGGTCAATGTGGTCAACAAGTCAAACCTTAAACACAAAATTCGGGGTAAAATCCAATAGTTACTATTCATATGCCTGGCGTAACTAATAGTTGCGCCAGACAAATATACAGTAAAATAGTTGCGTCAGGCAAATGTACAGTAAAACAGTGAAGAACAGTGCCTGGAAGTGAGCTCGCGGGGGTGGGGCCTACTATTGAACCTGGCGTAACTATTAGTTGTGCCAGGCTAAAATCCTGGGAAGGTTGGCCTGGTGCAACTTATAGCTGCGCCAGGAAAAATTATACCTGGCGCAACTATTAGTTGCGCCATATCCCTAGGGGGCCCACATGTTTTTACCTTTTTTGCCCCTTTTTTGCCCCTGGGGTTCGGTTTGCCATATCTTTTGATGTACACCTCCGATTGGGGCGATTCTTAGACCGTTGGAAAGCTGACGACCTTTACACTTCAATGGTATAGGATTTGGTCACTGTAGAGGGTTGTAGCCAGTTCTGGTGTACCCCTCCTCCTTATTGCTTGGGAAGGTTAGGTTTAGGGTTCGGAAAGGGTTCTAAGGGTTGGGGTTGGTTTCTAAAGATTTGGGGTAGGTTCCTAAGGGATCTAGGGTGATTCCTAAAGACTTGGGATGATTCCTAAGGGTTCCATTCATGTCGTCAAAAGCTCAGAACTGCACCTCTCTCGAAAGGTGTTTCGATCGGGCCTTGGGCCAAATTTGGGTGTCTACAGATGCCCCTCTTTGGTATCCGATCACTAATGATCGTATGCCAAAGAAAAGAGACATCTGAAGAGGCCCAAGGCATTACTGACGGGTTCGTTGTATTCAGAACGAACTTCAAACATCAGGTGAGTAACATGGTGAGCAAGCGAAAGCCCTAGAGTGTCAGGCTAATCATTCATTTCTCGAGGTAATCGGTTCCCAAGCGCTTAGCGACATTATTGGGCATAACCGAGGTGGAACGAGTTGTGAAAGCCCGATAGTTGGGAAAAACGTTCGCCTCTCGAGTTGCGAAAGCCCGTTAGTCAGGAAAAACATCCGCTTCTCGAGAAAATTTGAAGGTGATTGATGCTCGAGGTTTATCCTGAATACAACAGCTTCGTAAGTAAGAGGGGTGATCGACCCACATCCAAGGATAGGTGCGAAGCAATCATATGCAAGGCTCCACCGTTTGCGTCCAATCCAACGAGGCATTTGACAGCCCTATCAGACTATTCGTGGGTGCCCCTTCTAAAAGCAAGGTTCGAGATCTTTGGGCGAACCCATCGATCCCAAAGTTTATTTAGCATGACCACCCAAGCGAAGTGAATAGATTGCACAATACTTTTTAGGAGTACGTGCCATTTTTCTGAAAGCATGCCTCAACTCAGCATGACCTAGAGTATCCAATTTTGACTCCTTTGAACAGGTCCAGCCAAACATTGGGCACCTCCCAAAAGGGGGCATCCAATCCTGACCTCTGTTGACAATGATCATAATCATCAATTAACTATGCATAACCATGCACCCATCGGGGGCAATAAGCAACAACAAAGGTGATGGAAGCCCCAACCCGGACCCACTCGGGTACAATTTACGAGGACAAACGACCATCATACGAATACCCAAATGCATGGCATACACTTTACAGGGATACCGCTACCGAATAGGTTTTAAGCCTGCAGAAAATAAAAGGGAAATGAACCCTTCCGAATGCATGGTTGCACATAGTTTGGTTGATATGTAATCTCATTCTTAACAGGTTGGTTTCAACCAACGATTGGCCTTTTTCAATGAAGAATCCGAAGCTTAAGATGCTTAAGTTCATGTGAGTCCAAAACGAAGCACTGGTCGCAAAGATTTAGCAGTGGAGTTGACTCAATCGAAACATTGATTGTTTGACCGAGACTGACACCGTTGCTCCTGCCTTAAGGCAGGATCCAAAGATCCAAGGCGAACCTTCGACTCAGGACTTTAATGTGGCACAGCTGCATTGCTGATAAAATATTGATATTTTACTACTTTATGCTTGTGCGCTCTGTGGCGAATGTAAATGTCTTTTTTTTTTTCTATCATTTTATGTGATTTTTTTGAATTTTTCGACTGTTATTTTGTGCGATTTTTTTGAAGTTTTTATTTTATGTGAATTTTTTGGAAATTAAAAGCTATTATTTTTTTTGGAAAAAGTTATTATTTTTTGGAATTTAAAAGCTATTATTTTATGTGAACTTTTTGGAAATTTAAAAGTTATTATTGTTGTTTTTTTTTTTGGAAATTAGAAGTTATTATGTGAATTTTTTGAAATTATGTGAATTTTTTTGAATACTTCTGGCTTCTCTGCGGGGATTTTTTTTATTTTTAATTTTTTTTATGTAGGACTGAGGTGCCTGTGGACCCTGGTCCGCCGTTATTTTAGCAGGGCTTCCTTGGCAAGTGGAAGGATGATCGAAACACCATCTTGGGGGCGCACATCTATCGAGAGTGTGCAGATCAAACAACAAAAGGTGGGGTAACCAGTTTTCCCATCTGGCCTGTACTAGACCCGGAACTCGGCCTAAGTACCTGGCGCAACTATTAGTTGCGCCAGGCCACTATGGGCCCAAAGATAGCCTGCCGCAACTAATAGTTGCGCCAACCAAAAGGAAGGCAAATATTTGCCTGGCGCAACTATTAGTTGCGCCAGGTTTGGCTGGGCAGTTAAAACAGCCCGAACTCAGGCTGTGGGGCATCATTTCAAATTCTTTCCCCCTCTCTTCCTCTTTGAAACTGAAAACCGCTCCCCACCCAGGGTTCCTTTACGTTGCCTCTACGCGTGCCCATTGCCGTTGTTTTGCTTGTGGATCGATCGCGGGCTCACGCTAGATCAAAGACTCCTTCACAAGGTAACCATTTAGAACTTCTTTTTCTTGATTTTTCTTGCTTTTTCATGCAAATATGATCATGATCTTGCATTTTTTGATGAATAATGATTTTTTATTATTATTATTTTTGTACACATGTTTATTGATGATGTGTTGGTGATTTTTTTACGAATGGTGCCTTAATTTTGTTATCTTATGGATTTTATTGGTGCCTAATATATATATATATATATTGTTGTTTTTATTTGTGCACATAGAAGAGATTTTATTTTGTGTTTATTTGTTTTGTTTCTTTTTTTTTTTTTTAAATATAAAGCAAGGGTTTTTTGAACACTAATTAGGAAAAAGGGATTTTTGGTTTCTATTTTTTGAAAATTAATTAAGGACATCGATTTTTGATTATTATTATTTTTTAAAAATTTAATTAAGGAAAATGATTTTTTGGTTTTTGCAAATTAACTAAGGAAAAAAGAGGTTCATTTTTTGGTTTTTTGTTGTTTTTGTTTTTGTTGTTTTTTTTATGTAGGACTGAGGTGCCTGTGGACCCTGGTCCGTCTTTCTCTGAGGAATTGATTTATTATTTTTATTTTTTTATTTTTGTGTTGATTATTATTATTATTATTTATTTTATGGGCCTAAGAGAAAGGGTTTTTTTTTTTTAAACATAAAGGAAGGACTTCCCCTTTTTTTTTTATTTTAGGAGCATAATAAAAAGATTTTTTTTTTTGTTGTGTTTTCTTCTTTCCTTTATTTATTTATTTATTTATTATCATTATTTTTTTTTTCAAAGACAGAGAGGGGGAGAATTGTTTTATTTTTGTTATTTTTGAGGACAAAAGGGAGGGGAATTTTTCTGTGTTTTCCTTCTATTAAAAAGGGATTTTTTTGTTTATGTGTATGTGCATCTTTTTTGTTTTGAAAATAATAGAAAATGGATGAGCATACTTACTTCTCCCTGGCTTGTAGCACATAAATGGTTCTTTTATCATTGATCTGCTTTGATGTGATTGTTTTGTTGCCCCAGCATGTCGGGCGGTGATGAGCATATTCCCGAGGAGGGCCCCGAGGAGGGGCCCGAGATTGTACATGGTCCACGGGGGGAGCAGTTCCTCTGGGTGGAGCGGAGAGCAGGCCCCTGGCTTGAGATGCAGGGCGAGGCCACCCGGGTTGGCCTCTTGTATCAGCAATACACCCATATCTCAAATTTTGGAATAGCGCGCAAGGTAAAAGATAGGTTCAATTTCTTTCCTTTGCGCAATTTTTTTTTCATAACCTCTGCCATATGATGTGTATTTATTTGGGTGCAGGAGCTGCCCAACATTGTGTTCTGCGGGGGGTGGCTCGACTTCCACGAGTTCTACCTTTATGTCCCCCCTGTGGTGAAAGTCTTATTGGAGAAGGTGGGCTTTGGGGAGTTCTTGTCCTGCCCTGCCATGAGGGCTGATGCTACCTATCTGAAGGCCCTCATCGAGAGGTTTCGTCATGAGACCATGACATTCCACATGTCGTATGCTGAGTTGACGCTGACGCCCGTTGATTGGGCCATGATTACTGGCATTAGGATAGGGGGAGTCTCGATATCTACTTTGGCGGTACCGAGCCGAGCGGACATTATTCGGTTGATCGGGGCCTATCCTCCTCGTGGGTAGACCCATGGCACAGAGGTCAAGATGTCCTGGCTGACCTCCCTCTTTTCTGCTGATGAGTTGGTGGACTTGGGCTAGCCAGACCGGGTGCTTTACATCGCGCCAGAGCGGGCGATCGTTTTAGCTCGCATCACCCTCCTACTCTTGCTGGGCAAGACCCTTTTTACAAATGCCAGCGGGGGACGAGTCAGCCTGGCCTTGTTGAGCGTGAAAGATAATTGGGGCGACATTCTCAGGCATGACTGGGGAGGGGCGGGATACACCTGGCTGATGTACAACTTATCCCGGGTTACGACCGGGGATTCGAAGTCCGCCGTGGGATTTTGGGCCGCCCTGGAGGTAATTCTTCTTTCCTTTGCTTTTGCCATCACTATCATTTATTTATCATCATTTTTTTTTACTGATCCATATATGCTACTGACCCGATCTTGTGTAATGCCCCCTTTTCAGGTATGGGGATATCACCATTTTCACCCTGGGCCCTCGCTCCTTTTCTCCGAGGTGCTCACCTATCCCCTCCTCAGCAACTGGCATTAGGCCCGACTCCATGATGTGGGCTTAAAGCACTTAGAAATGGGCCTAAGGTCCCAGCTTGACTTGATGGTCCCCGAGCAGGTGATAACTTTTCAACCTTTGTTTACTTTCAGCTTGGACATTTCTTTTGATTGAGGTGCTGCTTCCTTGGTCTCTCTCGCCTTTTGACTTTGAGCAGATCCTCCCTGATCTGTATCTGACATCCCCCTTCTGGGACCGAGCGGCCGTGGGTGCCTCCCGCCTATTCAACAATCATCACGTGTTGTTGACTTCTAATGTGCTGATTTATTGTGTAATGATAAGAGTAAAAAATAAAAATCAAAATAAAATAGAGGGTGGATTCAGCACAACTAAAATAGCCTAGACCTGCAAGATACAGGGCTTGTTATAGCAAGTTTTAATGAGTAAGAGTTTGTCCCACAGGGAAAATGGTCTAAAGCTCCAAGGGAGCCATCTTTTGTAGGTCCTCCAGATCTGACTACAGATCTGGCAATCCTAAATGGAAGGGGATTTAAGGTCACTATTGTTTAAATCCTATGGTACCTAATGCCTAAACTACAGAAATGGTTGAGAAGAATGATGGAGTATGAGAAAATAAATATAAAAAGGGTAAGAAGTAAGCTATTAGGTACAGATTTGATGGGTTTATAACTCAGACTCAGATTCGCTGCTATAGAAGTCCTGTCCACTCACCAAAGAGGAGAAAGGATCCAACTCACCCCTGTGCCATGATCCAATCCCTTATGGCTATAACCTGTCCACTCAAATGGTCACAAACTATCCAATAGGGGAACCACAGTCCATAGATGGGTCTGAACATGTTTATCATTGTAGGCACTACTTCATCCAGGCTACCAGCTCAAGAATCCATGGAAACCTCAACCTCTAAAGTTCTGTGTGTGGGGCATAGGCCTGCATATGTTCACTAGCCTGGACACACAGGACCAACAAGAGTTCGAGTACTAGCTTTAGATCTAGCTGTTCACTGCTTTAGAGAAACAGCAGTGATCCAGTCACAAGCCTACAATCTCTACAGCCAGATCAGATCTGCCATCTGATGGTGGGTCTATACAAATACAGGGGAGTCTGTCTCTGCACAATCTCTCATAGGGCTACGAGCACAAGTGCAGAGAAGAAGAATCTGTCCTAGATCTGTGGATTGGCCTCACCCTAGGGCTATAACCTGTCCACTTAAATGGCCACAGACTATCCACAGAGGCTATCCTCCTCACAGAGGTCTGAGACAGAACAAGTAGATTACTGCCACCATCATGTTCACAAGGCTACCAGCTCAGGCTCTCATGGGGATTCAAATTTAGTGGATCCTGTGGTGGAGCATAGGCCTGCATATGTGCACTAGCCTGGACACACAGGTCACTTGGATCTGAGTAAATCCTTAAAAACAATCCTCCATTGCTTACAATACAACTTAGCAATGAAGTATCTCAAGGCAGCAGCCTTGTACAGAACAACCCTCAAACGTCAATCCCATACATGTATAACATCCTATTATAAAACTTCATTAAAAACTGTTCCAAATAGACATACAAAGGCATAGCTAGCAAGTGCTGGGCTATGGAGAGAAGAAAAAGGAAAAAGATGCCACTTAAACCTTAACCTTACCGTACTGGAACTCTACAGCCGATTCAAGAAGATAGGAGGAATTCAGTCCTCCCTCCTCTAAACCTAAACTAGGCTTAGGCTTATATAGCAGTCAACTGTGGGAACATTAGGGTTAGAAAAACCCTAATTTTAATGATGCAAATGTGGCCCATTTCTGTTCCTTGGATGCCTTGGGGCGTGTGCACGAAGGTTGGAGCATTAGAGTGCGTGCCCTAGTTGCTGGAAGTTCTCTGACTGCCCTTACAGAAGTGGGGGAAAGTTAAGATCCTGAGCTTCGCTAGGTAGCAACAGTTTCCAGGTCTTGTCGCATGATAGAGTGGTCGTCGAGGGGTTGCATTGACTTGAAGCTCCTGCAGTCGTAGGATAGATAGTTTGGTCATCGCAGGAATGCTCTGGTTGTCTCGGGATTACAGTTTCCATTTGAGTGGTGCGGGAATCACGCACACAGTTCGTTTCTTGGTGAATCTTGCGGGGATCCCCATGAAGAAGCAATGTGCATCGGCCACTGCGCGATAGCTACGTGCAGAAGTGCCTGGAGCTCTCTCTCCTCAGTGAATCACGCGAGGATTAAATGCTCCTCTCTTGGGCTACGTGAGCGCTTACAACTGAGCCTCGTGAGAACTGCGCGAAGTTTGCTTCTCAAGCCCTTCTGTCATTAATCTGTGTGAGAACAATGCGAGCAATTGGTGTGCTATCTTGAGAAACATGCGACAACTGTGTGAGGTGTTTTTCTCAGAATCACTTGAACCTTGCGACATCTACGTAAGGCTCACTTCTTGACTTGTTGCTGCTGTGCTTTGCCTATGCTGCAGCCAAGTTCTCTGTCTGGGTCCAACTTCCTTTCTTCTGAGGAACTTATGGGGCCCACTTGGGCATTCAATGTGTACATCTAGGTGTGTTCTACCTTGGTGTTTCTTTCCTCTGTGAATGGGCTACCAGTTGCTTGGAGTTCTGGTACAAAAGTAGGCTTCTTAGCAGGGTTAGGGCCCTATCTGCAGCTGTAGCATATTACCTATAAAATGGGCTTAACACACATTTATTAAATGACTAAGGGTCTAACAGAGGTTAAGTTAAGGAGTGAAAAGTGATACTTTTCAGGTCTTAACCCAAACCTAATCTTTGCTAGTCCCTTAGCAAAGCCTTAATTAATTAAATGCCACTTTCGTAGGGATCACGGGTACATTTAGCATATGTACCAAGCCTTTTAAACCCCTAGGTAATCCTTAGTGGAGGAGTGAAGTCTCCTGAGGGTTTTCAGTGAAGATACCCACAAACTTCACTATTAAAATAATTAAAAGTGGTGCAACCAATGACAAAACAAATTTCAATGAATAAAGCATCAATCCACATCTCTTTAGAATTCAGAGGAAATTGCAGCAGTAATGCAGGCCATTTAAAACTCAAAATTTTTAGCATGTGTTTGCATTTCCACCAATCATTTTACATTAAAAATTCTATGTGCACATATCAGTACCAAGCTTGCCTTAAATTCGAAAATCAGGTTGGATACAACCCCAATGAAGTTACAAGTCAAACCCAATTCTCACCAGGGCTATCTCTCAACAATGAATATCTAGGGGTGTTCACATTTAAAGAGCTCAAGAGTAGTTACAGACCCCAAATGGGCCTGCAAGCATGAGCATAGGTAAAGCTTCTAATTTTTGGCATCCTCATGACTTTTCACTATAGATTAGGTACTCCCTCATCTCCACCTGACAGCTCATTTCACTTTGGATCTGCAAGGTCTTTTTGAATGGGTTGTAATGTGGCTTATGGGTGAGGAATATAAAGAATGAAGGGGTAGAAAAAAGAAATCAAACTTGAGAAATCAGCAAGGTAAGGAGTGACTCATGACTTCACTGCCTTCATTTCAGCACAACTTCATCTTACTTGATATATTTCATAATCAAAGTGGCCAGTTTCTCCTCTTCTTTTCAATTTTCAGATGATGTTCTTCTCCAAACTTCTCTTTCTTTTTCTCTTTTTATTATTTTTTTTCTTTTTATTTTTATGATTTTTATGATGAACTGCCACACAAATACCACCAACACATTGTTGTTCATAGGTTACTTTTCTTCTCCTTCTACCAAATGTTGGACCACTCTCATTACCTTCAACTCCTCCTTTACCTTCTGAATTCTCAGAGTGAGGGTAAGATTGAATCAGGCCATGAGGCTAAGGTGCAAGTACTCCAGTGTTTGTTAAAGAAAAAATAGGACTTTTTGAGGCTCAAAGAGTGTATGAGAAAGGGTAGTTTTAAAAGGTTGGGTTTTCAGGCTCAAACTATCCAAATGAGGGCCTTGAATCATTTCCTTAGTGTCATGAGTGATGTCAACCAGTTTTGATTTGGAGGTGCCTAACTTCTAGTAAAAAGTGCAGAGTCAATCAAACCTTAGAGTAGAAAAAAAATACCAAAATACTCTTCAATAGAAATTGATGGGCCCAAATCTCACTAGGTATGGTCCTCTTTTTAACTCATGGAGTGTATTTTCACCTTTTTCTCTCCTCTTAGGTTTACTAGGTACTAATTTAAAATTTCTGATGTTAGCTTCATGGATGTGCCAAGATTTTAAAATTTTCAGTTTCGAAATGTCTGCAAAAATATTTTAATTTTTCACAAATTTCCTTGTTACAGCAAGTTAGGTATAAATTGACTTTATTCATCCCAATTACACCACCACTACTGCACTAAAGTTAACTATTCTATTGGCAGACCTACCCTGCCACACTCCCAAACCATGAGGAGCAGTTTCCTCACTGGTTCAAAGGCTAGAAAGTGCAGGGTAATAGTCATGAAAAAGGAGTAAACACACACAGACAGTATACACAAAGCAATATAAAAAATATTCTATTATCTTAGAAAGAAATGTACAATTGGAATTACAAAAACAAGAAAAGAAGTGGAAAGGAAAGAAAAGCCTAACTACAATCTAGTTTAAGAGGAGGAGTTGGAATCTGAATCTGTGAACCAGTCCCAGCCCATCTGTTGTGCATGTTTCCTAAGTTCAGCTTTGTTCTCAGAACTGAGCTTGGACTTCGTTCTATCTGTGGGAGCTTTGTTCTTTTTCTGCTTTGTTTACTTCCCAGTTGGACTCTTTTTCTTTGGCTGCCTTGGTTTCTTTGGTTGGGCTGGTGGTTTCTTCATGGTTGGAGCTTTTGGTGCCCTCACCCTCATTTTTCTGGTCTTGGGTTCAGGAGGGATCATAGGGGATTTTCCTTTATCTTGCTTAGGGGGGGCTACAGGGGACTTCCCTTTTTCTGGTTGGCCATGTGGTTGTGCCTCCTCAGATTGGGCAGCTGACCCTTTGCCAATTTTAATAGAGGCTGCTATGGAAGTAGTCCTCTTAGCAGTGACTTTCCTCTGTTTAGGATAAGTTTGCTCAGTAGGAGGTGATGAAGGAGGGGCAATAGGGGTATGGGTAAGTTCAGGCTCAGGTTTGGGAATGGGGGGAGAGAGTGGGGCTGGAGGTTGAGATGCACTTATGGCAGCAGCTAATGCAGCTTCCAAAGAGACTATCTTGATTTGGGCTTACTGGAGTTCATTTTGGTGGATTTCCTTGTGGATTTGGAGGATTTCCTGGGCATTGTTGAGTCTCTTTTCGAACATTCTGGCTTTCATCCTCTCCACATTAGTATTTGCCTTTTCCAGCTCCACATTCATTTGGTGATAAGCTGCCTTAGTTTTTTCCTTCTCAAAGGCATCCAAAATGTTAGTCCACCCAAGTGAAATACCCAATAATTGTTTTCTGTGGGCATCCTCTAATTCAATAATTTGCTGCAGTAGAGGGGTCTCTATGGATTGCTTAAGTTGGGCCATGCCCCTCAGGACATCCCTCCTAAGGTAGGGATTGTCTCTCATTGCATGGAGGATGGTGAGGTAGGGAGGGATGTAAAAGGAGTGTTTGGGTGTGATAGGAAGAGAAGAAGTTGAAGGAGCAAAATGTGATTGGTCCTGGGTGGGTGAAGTGGTGTTTTCATTGGGTAAGTCTAGTTGTTGGGGGAGGGTAAAAAATTATGGGTCAGTTTGGGTGGATTTGTCAGTGAATGTTGGAGGGGGTAGTAAAAGGGGTGGAATGGAAGGCAGGGGGGGGAAAGAAAATGAGGGGAAATGATCAATGGGGTTTGATTGGATTGTTGAGTGATGGGTTGGTTTGTCAATGTATGAAGTGTGGATTTGATGGTTGTGATTTTTGTTTGCATCTGATCCTATGTGTGTGTTGTTGTGGACAATTGTGATTGGATGTCTTGGATGAGGGAGAGGATAAGTGTTAGTGTGTTTGGGTTAGGAGGTTGAGATTGTGTAGAAGATGGAACAGGTTGAAAAGGGGAGGAAGGGGCATGATGAAAAGTGTAAGGAAGAGGAGATTGGGGTTCTGGTGAGTGATGTGGTGATATATTTGGGGAATCCGGGAGGGGGGTGTAGTTGGTGGGCATGGTATCAAGGAAACTAGTCATAAAGGCTTGGAATACGGTGGTTGTGTTAAGGTTGAGGTCTATGTCTGTGAGTGGGGATGTAGTAGGCATGGTTGGAGTGGTGTCTTGGTCAGTGTGAGGTGTGTTAGTGGGGATAAAAGGGATTGTGGGTGGGGGTAGGGACATGGTGGGGGTTGTGTCAATGGTTTTCTTTTTCTTGTATGAGATCAGTGGAGGGCTGTCAGAGTTTTGTGAAGATGATGGGAGTAACGGGACTGTGTATTGAGGTAGGATAGGGGAAGGTGTGGGGCTGTGATGGGGGGTGGGTACCAATCACAGGAAAAATGGGTGTTGGCATGGACAATGAAGACAGAGGAGGGTGAGAGAGAGATGGAGTAGGGGAAGGGAAATGGGATGCAGTGGAGGAAGGGAGAGGTGTTGATGGTCTAATGGGATGGGATATAGTCAGGATAGGGGATCCTTCAGTAAAAGGTGGGGTGGATGTGGGGGCTGCTGCAGTAGTGGTAGTGACAGGATCTTGAACTACCTCTTTGGTAGCTGGGGTGGGCCTTGTAACAGTTGCCTCGTCTGTTTGCTTGGGAGGGACCTGAGCCACAACCTTCTTCTTCTTCTGGGTTTCCATCAGGCTCCTGCTGATTTCCCATTGCCTCTTGGCAAAAGTTGTAGGGGTGAGGGTGGTAGTCTCCTCTCCTTTTGGTATTTTGTACCCTCCCCTCAAAAGCAATTTGGTGATGACTCTAGCATAGGGGAGTGTGTGTGGCTTCTTTTTCTACCCTAGTTTATCCACCAAGTCCTTCATTGCTTCAAAAATCAACTAGGCTGCATGGAAGCCATGGCCGAGAGAGAAAGAATAAACAACATCAGCAATAGGAGTCCTCCTCTCCTGCTGATGGCCTGAGCAGTAGATGTTCTTTCTCAGGACCTGGTCAATGAAAAGGAGTCTAGGCTCCAACTCTCTTCTTCTTATGGAATCCCCTGAGGCCTTTAATCCTCTAGTAAGAGCCCTCGCAATGGTATCAATTGAGGCACTCAGGGGAGGGCCATATCCACAGCTAGTGTCAAATGCAGCTAGGATGCCCAATACTTCTGCAATCAGCTTGGGGTTAATTAACATATCAAAATCATCAATCAGCACGAGGAAGCCTGGTTGTCCATCTTGGTCTTTGGTGACCCTGATGTGCTGATCAAAGAGTTGAACTAGCCTAGGATAGGCTAGTGCTGGAATTCCTCTCATCAAGGGTGTCAGACCAACCTTGCTCATAAATTCAATGGCAGAGGCAGAGAGAGGATCCGTCTCAAAGAAGGGCAGGTCGAAAGTTGTTTTAGGCTCCAAGGGGATTGAAGCCATGAGCTCAGAGGGTGTAGAAAACTCAGGGGTTGGCTCCTCCACCTCCTCAACCACTTCCTTCCCATTTTTCGGTGCCTTAGAAGTCTTGATCTTCTTAGGAGCGGGCTCAACAGGGGCCTTATCCTTGGCCCTTTTCTTTGGTGCACTCTTAGGGGCCATGAAAAAAAATCTCCTTTCTGAGATAATAATTTTGAAAAGGAAAAAGGGAGACTGAGATCTGATTGCTTACCCTAAAATTGTAGGGTTTGGTTTGATCTGACGCACAGTGAACTACGAGATCTCCTAGAAGAGGGCAACTGATGGAGATGACGTTGGGAACAAATCCCTAAGATCCTGGTGTGAATAATGGGTTGTAGAATGGACGCTGGAGGAGAGAGGGATAAGAGAGACAGAAGCTAGGGTTTCGTTGGATGGAGAAGAGAGAGTACTGAAAAAGGAGACAATCACGGGTTTGGAATGCATATCTCTGGGCTTGGCGTGCATTGGAAATATCTGGTCGCGGGGTGGGAAATGAAACTGGCGACGGTGTAAATTGCAATTTGGATTACGCGAGAGGCTCTCAGGGTTTACCTTGGAGCTCGCGACAGCTAGTGAAGTATTCTATTTGGATTGCGCGAGGGTCTCCCAGGCGTCATTTTGGACCCCGCGACAGCAAAGCATTTAAACAGAGAGCACGCACACTTCACTCTGCCATTTCCATTTGTGCTGTAACTGGATCCTAGTTATAACTCACCACCAGGGGCGCCCCCAGACACATTAAAATAACCTCCCACTTATAGCATCAAACATTCAAGCATAGGCAGCAAAAATCATTATCCAAACATAGTGCATTCAATCAAAAACCACTAATTTAAGAGAAGTAATCATCAAACCAAGCATAAAAAAAATCAGACCAGACAGATTCAGACTCAAGTGAATCCACTAAAATTTCCTATAAAATTTGAACAAAAGAAGGCAATACAAACCTAACAAAAGCAAAGTACATATAATACAATATTGACACACCTGTGGATCAGTTTAATGAAGGGTCCCCTTGAAAGTGAATGGTGTCTATAGGTTCAACAGGTTTTTCTAAACAAGGCTTAAGCCTCTGACCATTCACCTTAAAGGTTTTCCTAGACTTGGGATCCTTAATTCCACAGCACCAGATGGGGAAACATTCATGACAATATAGGGACCTTCCCATCTGGATTTCAGTTTGCCAGGAAAAAATTGAACTTTGAAGTTAAACAACCAACCCTTATCACCAGCCATGAAGCTCTTTCTCAACAAACCCTTGTCAAAGAAAGCCTTGGACCTTTCCTTGTATATCCAGGCATTGGCATATGCATCCATCCTCCGCAGCATGGACTGTGATGACCAGCAGAAGTTAGGTCTAGATTTAAATTTTTTATGGCCCAATAGGCCCTATGTTCTCTAATGGGAGATGGCAAGCCTTGCCATAAACTAGTTTGAATGGGGACACCCCAATGGGAGTCTTATAAGTAGTCTTATAAGCCCATAATGCATCATTTAGCTTATTAGCCCAGTCCTTTCTGTCAGTCCTCACTGTCTTCTCAAGGATGTGCTTGATCTCCCTATTAGAAATTTCAACTTGCTCACTAGTTTGCGGGTGGTAGGGAGTAGCAATCCTATGGGTGACAGAATATTTCTTGAGCAAGCTCTCAAAATTTCTGTTGCAGAAATGGCTACCCCCATCACTGATAATGGCTCTAGGGGTGCCAAATCTTGAGAAGATATTCTGCTTTACAAATTTTTGGACTACTTGATTATCATTGGTTCTTGTGGCAATAGCTTCTACCCATTTTGAAACATAATCCACTGCCACTAAGATGAAATGATAACATTTAAAGGAGGAAAGGGGCCCATAAAGTCAATACTGCAGACATCAAACAGTTCCACAACAAGGATTGGCTGTAAAGGCATTGAGTTTCTTTTGGATAACCCTCCTAATTTCTGACATCTCTCGCATGTCCTGCAGTGTGTATTGGCATCTCTGAATAGAGAAGGCCAATAGAACTCACACTGCAAGATCTTGTCAGTTATTTTTCTTCCACTAAAGTGGCCCCCACAGGCATTTTTATAGCACATGACCAAAATAATCGAGACATCACTTTCTGGAACACATTTTCGGATGATTTGGTCTGCACAATATTTGTATAAGCAAGGTTCCTCCCAAAAAAAGAATTTGACTTGTGAGAAGAACAGGTCTTTGTCCATTTTGGTCCAATGGGCAGGAATCTTACCTATAACTAAATAATTTATAATGTGTGCATACCATGGAACCAAGGATTGGATGGCAAACAATTGCTCATCCTAGAAAACATCATTTGTAGGGTCACCAACACATTTTTCCAACACAATTCTAGACAAGTGGTCAACCACCACATTTCCACACCCTTTTTGTCCTTGATTTCAATGTCAAACTCCTACAATAGGAGTATCCATCTAATCAGCCTGGGCTTAGCATCTTTCTTGGACAATAGGTATTTCAATGCTGAGTGGTCTGTGAAGATTACAATTTTAGACCCAAGTAGGTAAGGTCTAAATTTATCAACAGCAAAAACCACTGCCATAAGCTCTTTCTCAGTTGTGGTGTAATTCAGCTGAGCTTCAACAAGTGATTTGCTGACATAGGCAATGACCACTGGCAGCTTATCTTTCCTTTGGCCCAAAACAACACTTATTGCCAAGTCGGATGCATCACACATCAGCTCAAAGGGTAGTGCATAGTCAAGTGGTTGGAGTACAGGGGCAGAGGTGAGGCATATCTTTAAAGTTTCAAAAGCCTCAAGACATTCAGCATTAAAATCAAAGGGTACATCCTGGCAAAGCAGGTGGCATAATGGTTTAGCAATTTTGCTGAAGTCTTTAATGAACCTCCTGTAGAATCTTGCATGTCCAAGGAAAGATCTGATTTGTTTGGCTGTTCTTGGAGGGAGCAAATTTGAAATGAGATCAACTTTGGCCTTATCTACCTCAATCCTTTCTTTAGAGACTACATGGCCCAACACAATACCTTGTGTTATCATCAAGTGGCTCTTTTCCCAAGTTAAGACCAGATTGGTCTCCTCACATCTTTACAAGACCAGGTGGAGGTGCTGCAGACATTAGCCAAAACTGTCCCCATATACAGAGAAGTCATCCATAAAGATTTTCAAGAACTTGTCAATCATATCAGAGAATATGACATACATACACCTCTGAAAGGTGGCTAGTGCATTACACAGCCCAAAAGGCATCCTTCGATAAGCAAAGGTGCCAAAAGGGTAAGTAAATGTAGTTTTCTCTTGGTCGTGAGGGTGCACAGGGATCTGGTTGTACCCTGAGTACCCATCAAGAAAGCAATAAAAAGCTTTTCCAGCCAACTTATCTAGAATTTGATCTATGAAGGGGAGAGGGAAGTGGTCTTTTCTGGTTTTAGAGTTGAGCTTTCGATAATCTATGCAAACCCTCCAGCCAGTGGTCTCCCTGGCTGGTCTTAGCTCTCCACTGGTTTTAGAGTTGAGCTTTCGATAATCTATGCAAACCCTCCAGCCAGTGGTCTCCCTGGCTGGTCTTAGCTCTCCAAACTCAGTTGTGATGACTGTTATGCCAAATTTCTTGGGCACCACTTGGATGGGTGCCACCCATTTAGAATCAGAAATGGGGTAAATTACCTCAGCATCTAGTAATTTAATAATCTCTTTGAGAACCACTTCCTGCATGTGAGGATTCAATCTCCTCTGCATTTCTCTGGAGGGTATTGAGCCCTCCTCTAAATGGATCATGTGCATACATATTGATGCATCTATCCCTCCGAGATTCGCAATGGTCTAGCCAATTGCCTTTTTGTGCTTCCTCGAGACTATTAGTAATTCTTCCCCCTGCTCATTGGTAAGAGAGGAGGAGATAATTACAGGAATTTTTCACCTTTCTCAAGAAAAGCATATTTCAGTGTTTCTGGAAGCTTCTTGAGATCCAGATCAAGGGCTTGTTGGGTGGATGGCAATATTGGTTCTTTATTGGTTTGAGGAAGAGGCAACAATGTAGGTTTCCAAATGGAATGCTGCACTAAGCCCATAGAAGACTTCAATGTGGTCATGTCTTCTTCCATAACAGCTGGGCTATCTTCCTCTACCATGTCCCAAACTTTAACTAAACTTTTAATAATGTTGCCCCAATCCAGCAGAGTGGGCAATTCTTCTTCAACAACTTCCTCCAGTACATCCACTGTAAAGCTTTCCTCATTGTCCAGCTGAGGATACTTTGCATTGTTGTACACATTCAGTTCAACCTTCATGTGTCTGAAAGTTACCTCCATAATCCCTGACCTGCATTGAATGCAAGCATTGGCAGTGGCCAAGAATGACCTGCCTAAAATAACAGGTATAGGGGTTGTACAGTTGTTGCAGCCCATGTCCAAAACAAGGAAGTCTGCAGGGTAAAAGAACTTGTCCACCCCTACTAAGACATCCTCAACCACTCCCATAGGTCTCCTTTCAGACCTATCAGTCATTAATAGCACAATGGGGGTGGGTTTTAGCTCCCCCAATCCTAGCTACTAATACACATTGTATGGTAGCAAGTTTACATTGGCTCCAAGGTCTAGAAGGACCCTTCCAATTGTGTGGTCTCCAATTATGCAGGGGATAGTGGGTATCCCTGGGTCTTGCAACTTCTCTGATATTGTTATGTTTAATATAGAATTAACTGTATCAGTTGCAGAGACCTTTCTGGACAAATGGCCTCTAGTTTTTCTTTTCTAGGTACAAAGGTCTTTCAGAAATTTGGCATAGGATGGGACCTGTCTAATTGCATCAAGCAGGGGTAAATTGATTTTTACCTGCTTAAAGGTCTCCATCATTTTCTCTATCTGTGCATTCTCCTTATCAGAAGGGGCAGGGCCACTCAAAGTTTGAGGAAATGGCAACTGAGGTACTGCTAGTTCCTCAGCTGCTAGCCTATGACTAAACTTTTATTTTTTTCTTTTATCATCTTTTATTTCTTGCTGAGGCTCAACTACAGCCTCATTATTTTTCTCTTGTTGCAGGGTAGCAGGCAACTCTTGGCTCTGTGCTCTAACATATTCTTTTTCACATTCATTCGAGAATTCTTTGGAAATGACCTCTCCTTGTTCCTTTCCAACCTGGTTGTCCACCAGCCTACCAGACCTTAGGGTTGTGATGGCATTAGCTCCCTCAAAACTTGAGGAACCTTCTCCAATCAAATATTGGTCCTTAGGGTTGGCCACTGGCTGGCTTGGCAACCTGCCCTCCTCTCTTTTTGCCAAGGCATTGGATATTTGGCCTAGCTACTCTTCCATTTTCTTTATGCTTTGACTGTGAGAGTTCACAGTCTGAGTCAAGGTTCCAAGGTTTTACAATGAGGTCAAAACCTGATCCTCAAAAGAAGCATTTCGAGACTGAGGTGGGGGAACTACCAACTGATTTTATTGCTAGGGCAGCTGCTGATGCTAGAAATTTGACCTTGGGGCATATCCCTGGTTAAATTGCTGCTGTGGCCTTTGAGGTAAGGCCAACATCTGTTGTGGCTGCATGTAATTATCTTGTCTCCACATCAAATTTGGGTGATCCCTCCACTGGTAACCAGCATTTTAGTGCTGGTATCCAAATGGCTACTTGTTGTAGCCAACAGATTGTTGCTGGCTAAATAATTGGGCAGCAGCAGCTTGTTCCATCACATACTCAGGATATTGCCCTACAGATGGGCACTCTTCCACTGTGTGTTGTGGAGATTGGCATATCAGACATGCCTCTATCACTTGTGCAGCCCATTTGGGTTGCACCACAGTTAATAGTTTATTAAACTTATCAGAAAGATTGGCCATCTGCATTTTCAGGTCATTATTCCCAGTTACTTCATACATCTTTCCTTTGGAAATTTCAGCAAGTCCCATTTTAGAAGAAGGCTCATGAATAGTTCTTGACAAGGACATCTTTTGGAAAGCATTTTCACTGATGACCTCGAACAACTCTCATGCCTCATCAGCTGTTTTGTGCATGTAAGTTCCACCACAAGAGGCATCTACCATGTCTCAGCTTTTCTCATTAATCCCATTATAGAAGCCCTGGACAAGCTGCCAGTCAGGGATCTTGTGGTGGGGACATTGTTTGAGCATCTCCTTGAATCTGTCCCATGCTTGATTAAAATCTTCAGTTGGGGATTGGGCAAAAGCAAGTATTGCTTTCCTCAACTGGCTGGTTTTTGTTTCTGGAAAGAATTTTGTCAAAAATTTGGTCTGGAGGTCTTTCCAAGAAGTGATGTTGTTTGGGAGAGTAGTTAACCAGGTGCTGGCCCTGTCCTTTAGGGAGAAAGGAAAGAGCCTTAATCTAGTGGCTTTTGGTCCCAAACTAGTAATGGAAAATGTTATGCACAGGGCCAAGAATTGGTCAATGAGCTTGTAGGGGTCTTCCTTGCTGAGGCCATGGAAAGAGGGAAGCATTTGGATGATTAAGGTTTTAATCTCATAGTTTTCCTAAACATCTGGGAATTGAATGCTGAATGGGGAATTATAATCATCAGGAGCATTTAATTCCTTCAATGTTCTGGGTTACTCTTCACCCATGACTATTGTCTCGGCTTCAGTAAGGGGCTCAACTGTGGTGTGTCTGGGCCTTCTTGGTCTTCTGGCCTTTTCTATCTTAGGGTTAGGAGGCTCTAATGTGGGACTGAGGGATCTCCTTCCTAACATGCACACACACCAACAGCAAGAAAGACTACTTGCAGACACATTGCAATTAACTCAAAGAATTTTCTAAACAAAATTACAACTATCCTAATCAACTGTTATGGAATTTACAAAGGAAAAATAGACTAAGTTTTGAGGGTTAGAGAAATGCAAATAGAGGTAGCTAGACTCTAGTGCAATTCAACTTTCCTTCTCTGCTACTGTCCAGATCTGCAAGAAAAAATTCTAAATGTAAATCAGCAGTATCAGTTATTCACAAGCACAATTATTAAAGAATAAAAAAATATATAAAAATCTAGGGTCTACTAATAGATCAAATTCCCCGGCAGCGACGCCAAAAACTTGATGTTGACTTCTAGTGTGCTAATTTATTGTGTAATGATAAGAGCAAAAAATAAAATAGAGGGTGGACTCAGCACAACTAAAATAGCCTAGACCTGCAAGATACAAGGCCTGTTGTAGCAAGTTTTGATAAGTAAGAGTTTGTCCCATAGGGAAAATGGTCTAAAGCTCCAAGGGAGCCATCTTTAGTAGGTCCTCCAGATCTGACTACAGATCTAGCAATCCTAAATGGAAGGGGATTTAAGGTCACTATTGTTTAAATCCTATGGTAACCTAATGCCTAAACTACATAAATGGTTGAGAAGAATGATGGAGTGTGAGAAAATAAATATAAAAAGGGTGAGAAGTAAGCTATTAGGTATAGATCTGATGGGTTTTATAACTCAAACTCAGATCTACAGCTATAGAAGTCCTGTCCAATGGCTACATTATCACCAAAGAGGAGAAAGGATCCAACTCACCCCTGTGCTATGATCCAATCCCTTATGGCTATAACCTGTCCACTCAAATGGTCATAGACTATCCAATAGGGGAACCACAATCCATAGATAGGGCAGAACATGTTTATCACTGTAGGCACTACTTCATCTAGGCTACCAGCTCAAGAATCCATAGGAAACTCAACCTCTAAAGTTCTGTGTGTGGGGCATAGGCTTGCATATGTGCACTAGCCTGGACACACAGGACCAACAAGAGTTTGAGTACTAGCTTTAAATCTAGGTGTTCACTGCTTTAGAGAGACAGCAGTGATCCAGTCACAGGCTTACAATCTCTACAGCGAGATCAGATCTGCCATCTGATGGTGGGTCTATACAAATACAGGGGAGTCTGTCTCTGCACAATCTGTCACAGGGCTACAAGCACAAGTGCAGAGAAGAAGAATCTGTCCTAGATCTGTGGATTGGCCTCACCCTAGGGCTATAACCTGTCCACTTAAATGGCCACAGACTATCCACAGAGGCTATCCTCCTCACAGAGGTCTGAGATAGAACAAGTAGATTACTGCCACCATCATGTTCACAAGGCTACCAGCTCAGGCTCTCATGGGGATTCAGATTTAGTGGATCCTGTGGGGGGGCATAGGCCTGCATATGTGCACTAGAATGGACACACAGGTCACTTGGATCTGAGTAAATCCTTAAAAGCAATCCTCCATTACTTACAATACAACTTAGCAATGGAGGATATCAAGGCAGCAGCCTTGTACAGAACAACCCTCAAACATCAATCCCATACATGTATAACATCCTATTATAAAACTTCATTGAAAACTGTTCCAAATAGACATACAAAGGCATAGCCAGCAAGTGCTGGGCTATGGAGAGAAGAAAAAGGAAAAAGATGATACCTAAACCCTAACCTTAGCGTACTGGAACTCTACAGCCGATTCAAGAAGATAGGAGGAATTCAGTCCTCCCTCCTTTAAACCTAAACTAGGCTTAGGCTTATATAGCAGTCGGCTGTGGGAGCATTAGGGTTAGGAAAACCCTAATTTTAACGATGTAAACGTGGTCCATTTCTGTTCCTTGGATGCCTCCGAGCATGTGCACGGAGATTAGAGCATTGGAATGCGTGCCCTAGTTGCTGGAAGTTCCCAGACTGCACTTGTAGAAGTGGGGGAAAGTTAAGATCTCGAGCCTCGCTAGGTAGCAATGGTTTCCAGGTCTTGTCGCGTGGTAGAGTGGTCGTCGTGGGGTTGCATTGACTTAAAGCTCCTGTAGTCGCGGGATAGATAGTTTGGTCATCGCAGGAATGCTCTGGTCCTCGCGGGATTGTGCTTCCATTTGAGTGGCACGGGAATCACGTGCGCAGTTCGTTCCTTGGTGAATCTCACGAGAATCCTTGTGAAGAAGCAATGTGCATCGGCCTATGGATTACGCGAGCAGTCCCTTAAATATCTGCATCCCGTGTCCACTGCGTGACAGCTGCACGCAGAAGTGCCTGGAGCTCTCTCTCCTCAGTGAATCGCGCGAGGATTAAATGCTCCTCTCTTGAGCTGCGCTAGACTATGTGAGCGCTTACAATTGAGCCTCACGAGAATTGCGCGAAGTCTGCCTCTCAAGCCCTTCTGTCATTAATCTGTGTGAGAACATCGCGAGCAATTGGTGTGCTATCTTGAGAAACTCGCGACAACTGTGCAAAGTGTTTTTCTTAGAATCACTTGAACCTTGCGACATCTGTGTAAGGCTCACTTCTTGACATGTTGCTGTTGTGCTTTGCCTATGCTGCAGCCAAGTTCTCTGTCTGGGTCCAACTTCCTTTCTTCTGAGAAACTTTTGGGGCCCACTTGGGCATTCAATGTGTACATCCAGGTGTGTTCTACCTTGGTGTTTCTTTCCTCTGTGAATGGGCTACCAGTTCCTTGGAGTTCTGGTGTAAAAGTAGGCTTCTTAGCAGGGTTAGGTTTCTATCTGCAGCTGCTACTTATTACCTACAAAATGGGCTTAACACACATTTATTAAATGACTAAGGGTCTAACAGAGGCTAAGTTAAGGGGTGAAAAGTGGTACTTTTTAGGTCTTAAAACTGCATCGTCTTCTTCTATGGGGCATGGACTAGATGCTACTATCTGGGGGAGCGAGTGGTGCACCAGTTTCAAGGCTACTACGCCATACCCATGGACCCCCCGACTGACGTTTGGAGTCCCGCTGATAGTATTGAGGAGCTGTCGACGGCCTTCTTCAACAATGGGTTCCCCATTCACGCTCTCCATGTGCCTGAGGATTATCATGCCTGGTACGAGTGCCTGCCCTACTGATTCATCCTGCCGCTTTTTGTCCCTAACGCTAATTTCCTTACGTTCGGGGGCCCTCTTGGTCAGGTAACTTCTTCTCAGCTTGGATTAGTTTCCCTTTCACTTTTACTCGGCCTTAGTCTTATCTGAATAGATTCTTGTCTAGTTCACAGTTTGCTCTGGGGGATGGTTCGGACGGTGAAGGTGGGTTGAGTGTTGCTGACATGTCAGGGGTAGATCCCTCTGGTGTGGGTCCCTCAGGCGAGGGTTCATCGAGTGCTGGTCCCTCGGGTACCTCTCAGGCAAGTGTCCCTGGTGGGGGTCCATCTGTAGCCTATGGGACCTTTTGACGTCTTGATGATGGCTTCCTCTCAGACCTATGTGTTGACGTAGATCAACAGGCACGACTCTCTGCTGAGGCGGCCCGTGTTCCTCCTCCTGAGGTGGTCCCTGGGGTAAGTTTTTTGATGAGCCACTTCTACTTTATTTTGGTTTCCTTCTGTACATGCTTTCAGGGGTGTTCTAAGAATTGAACAATGTATCATAGGACTTAAACTCGGCCATGGAATATGCGGAGTACAATCGTCATCTGGCAGAGCTTCGGGAGGTGGAGACGGTAAGTACCTGGCTACTTGACTCCTCTCATTCTTTTCATTATCATTGGCCCCTTGACTGATCTTGTCCTTGACTGTGCCTTGCAGCGTGCTCGGGCTAAGGAGTCGCTTTCCCTGCTTAGTAGGATTTCGCAGGTGTGGTCTAGAGTGGGGGACATGAGGACCTATCAGAGCTCCTCTCGTCGTCGCAAGAAGTCCAAGGGGGCGAGCAAGGAATAGGCTTTTAGTTTTTTCGTTGCTTTTAAAACTCAGTATTTTGGGTTTGGATTCAGACATTATGGGATGGATGATATATTTAAAATATATATATATATTTTTTGTTTTGTTTTGTGTTTTGTTTTTTTTTAATGCCTCTGTTTTGAGTTTATGCCATGGTTTCCTTGCCCTCCATATCTACCTCTCTGCAGGATGTGTCTGCCCAATGCCTTTTTAGGAAGTGGCCTTTTGGGCTACGTGCCTCAACGTAGGATCACTCCTGCACATATCAAAGTAATTCATAAACCATTAATGATTGGAAGTGCAGATATATAAAATAAACAAACAGGGTGGAAATCCCCCCTCAATTAGGTCCGAGATGGCTGTGGGGGGGGGGGGGTTTAGTTTGGCGCAACTAATAGTTGTGCCAGGCTAAAATCCTAGGGAAATTACATTGGCGCAACTAATAGTTGCGCCAGGCCAAACTGGGGAAAAAAATGCAATGGCGCAACTGTTAGTTGCGACAATTTTGACCTGGGGGCAGTGGGGCCTTATATGCCCGAGTCGGCCCAGAAATTATTTCTTTTTTTTATTTGACTTGGCTCCTTTGACCGGCCTTTTTTGCTCTTGTTTTTCTGAGGTGGGTCCATCACCCTACATTGGTTCTTATCCTCCCAAAAGATCCTTGTACGTTCATGGATCCACTTCCTAACCCTCCCTTACGTGGAGGGCCCGGAGCCAATTTATCCTCTTTGTTGGGCCTGGGGCCCATGTTCCTGGCGGCCTGGTTTGGGAGTTTGAACGAGAGTGAGCTTGCCGACTTGGAGCGCCTTGGGCTATCTCGCCTTCCTTCCTTCCTAGAGATTCCTCTTCGGTGGGAACTCCTTCATTCCGTTGCTTCGTGCTAGGATGTGAACCTCCATGTATTCCATTTTGGGAAGCGGGAGCTGACCCCAACCCTCGAGGAGCTATCCAATCTGTCTGGCCTGAAGCTTCCCAGGGGCCTTGCAAGAGTTATGCCTAGGCCAGGGTATTCCAAATCCGTTCACCTTACTTTCAGTTTGAAGAAATCCGAGTTTGAGAAGAGCCTCATCGGGGGGCCCACAAGGTGTTCGCTGAAATTCCTCAAAGAACTTTTCGGTGATGAAAGCCTCCGAAAATTGCCGGTTAGGAGTGTCTTTAATGTGAAAGCTCTAGCACTTGGTCTTATCTCTGAAATCCTCTTCTACACTGGGGGAGAGAGCTTCTCATTGGTAGTTTACGATATTTTGATGGAGTTGGAGGCAGGCCGGTACATGATGCACTTGGTGCTTGCCGAGCTATACCGATGCCTTGATTCTTTTGCCTTGGGCAAGGTGGAGGGCCTTCGGGGATGCCCCTTGTTGCTCCAGGTCTGGCTAGGTGAGCATTTTGCCATTTTGGGGCCTGTGCCCCACTGTTATGTTGCTCGAGGCGAGGTGGCCCAATGTTTTTTGGGTAGATGCCACTTACTTCCCTAGGGTGATATGTTGGCTCTGAAACTTTGGTTGGTCGATGCTGAGCTGACTTGGAGGCTTCCTTGGTTGGACCGGGCCTTCCCAATTGTTTGTTCTAGAGACCATGAGGGCATCACCCTCCTACGACTGACCGACAGCACCTTCTACTTCCCATTCCGGGTGTTGCGTCAGTTCGGCTACCCTCAGTAGGTGCCTTGTGAGGCCAAACCCCCTTTATGTGATTTGATCTTTTCTAGGGGATCCTCTAGGGACATAGATCAGATTGCTACTCTTTGGGAGACGCGTCAGTTGACACTGATGTGTGATTTTGAGCAGGGAGACTTAGTTAGAACTTCTCTAGAGTACGAGGCCTGGCTATTGATTGAGCGGCTTGCCGCTGATGGCCCGAATTTGTCAGAGATCATTGATACTGGAGGCCCCTGGCGAAAGAAAGAGGTGACGCTCCAAACCCATATCGAGCTATTGGTGGATGAGAAGAGGGTCCTGGAAGAACTCTTGGCATGTGAGAGGGTTAGAGCAGACACAGCGGAGAGCGAGGTTCTCTGTTTGAAGGGATCACTGAGCATTGCTTTTGGAGCTGCCAACTCTTCTCGGAAGAGGTTCAAGAGCTTGCATGGTCTTTGGCTGACTGAGAGGAATGTCCGAGAGGATGAGCTTTATGCTGAGATTAGCGCTTTGAAGCGTGAGCTGGGCCGTTAACTCCTTCCTGTACACAGAACTTTTTTGACACAAATCATTTACACAGAAAAGGGGCGTAGAAAACCCCTTTACAGATACACACACATTTTTGGTATATATATTTTCTTTATGTTTTTGTTTTTTTTTTTTTGCTTTATACTTGTAAAAAGGAAAACACGTCAGTCATCACACCGACTATTTTTTTGGATGTGGTGTAAGCGATGCAAAAGGCAGTTATATACATCTATATAGATCTATTTTTAGTTTATATATATTATCTTTTTTTTTTTTTTTGATGCCTTGATAATGAGACAGAGTAACGGGTCCCATTTTGAGCATAGTCAAACTCTTTCATGCAGTCAGACCTGAGTGAGGTTCCAGATTTTACCAAGGCCGGAACATTGATCCCTTTGGATTGAGTCAAACCTTTCTCCTTGCCTCGGGTCATACGTTTGACGGTGTGGGTCTCACAAAGACAATTCTGGTTAGGACCCGATTCGAACAAGCATGAGCGGCCCATTCGGACAAGAGGGTACAGGAAGAGTAACAACCGGGTTCTTCAAACATCAATCAGTTCAAACTTTTCTGTTCTTCTCCTTTTTTTTTATCTCCTTTTTTACCCATGGTGCCCTTTCGGGTTTTCACCACGTCCATGGGTTTAACCCTCTTACCCCAAGCATCCTTTCGGTCTTTCACCTGGTCCGCACAAACTCACTGTTTTTACCCTAATGCCCTTTGGGTTTTCACTACGTCCATCTTGCTTTGAGCTTATATTTTTATTTTCTTTTGCCACGACATAGACCTTGATTCCGTCATAGCCGGCTAGATGGGGTTCTGGTGTCATCTCATGACTCGGCTCATGTTGACTTAATAGATATTATGACTGCTTGTAAACTTAAAAGAGGGCTTTCTTCAGGGTATAGCTTGGCCATGGGTCAGGTTAGGATTTTAGGGTATGCTGGGCTTAAAAGGGTTTCCTTGATACGGCTTCAATTTTCTCAACATACTTTCTTCCTGAGGGTTTTACTGTACATGCCCCGTGATTCTTCTATATTTTTTGTTCTTTTTGCTTCATTTCAGGCAATCTCTTTTTGAGGTTTTGCTTTTTTGATTTTTTTTGGATTTGATAGTAACTTTATACACATGCATCTTTTCTCTCTTTTTTTTTTGGTATATGTACACATATATATATTTTTTGGGGGAATGGGTTTATTGAAAGAAAGGCCCAGGCTCAAATGGGGTAGCAAAGGATATCATCATTTTTAGGAATGCTTTTTGGCTACTGTATTTGGAATTATGGCCTCTTTCGGGTGGTTCTTAAGCAGTCACGTATCTGTTTCACCAACACTTACCTTTTTGCGATGGTCTAAGAGTAGAATTGTCAGACGTATCCAGCATTGATGGGCTTAGGATGATGATCTCCGTCCATGATGGCGAGGCAGATGGCGTATCCCGGCAGCACTTCTCAGATGACGTATGGTCCTTCCTAGTTTAGCTTGAATTTTCCCCTCAAATCGACATGGAGGGATGGGAAGATTTTCTTCAGCACAGTGTCTCCTACCTTTAGATCTCGACCACGGACACGTTTATTGTAAGCACGTGCGATTCGCCCCTGGTAAACTTGAGTGTGGCATAAGGCTAGGAGTCTCTTTTCGTCCAGTAAGTTCAGCTGATCAAAGCGTGATCTTTCTCTTTCTGCTTCGGGTAAGCCTGATTCTATGAGGATTCAGAGTAAGGGTACTTCAACCTCTACTGGGAGGACAACCTTGGTTCCATACACAAGGGAGAATGGTGTTACCCCTGTAGCGGTACAGATCGATGTTCGATAGGCCCACAAAGCAAATGGCAGCATTTCGCTCTAATCTCGATAAGTGATGACCATTTTCTCAAGGATGCAGACGATTGTCTTGTTCGTGGCTTCCATGGCTCCATTAATTTGAGGCCGATAAGGGGATGAGCGATGGTGCTTGATTTTGTATTGCTCGCAGAAGTCTCGGATGCGCTTATTAGCAAAGTTTATGGCATTGTCTGTGATGATATCTTTGGGTACTCCAAATCGACACACAATGTTGTTCTTGAGAAACTTCTCCACGTGACTGGCAGTGATGTTGGCATATGACGCCGCTTCTACCCACTTGGTGAAGTATTCAATGGCGACGAGGATGAATCGATGTCCGTTTGATCCTTTCAGATTAATCATTCCGACAACGTCAAGGCCCCAGGTAGCAAATGGCTAAGGAGTGGTCATACAGTGAAGATCAATGGCAGGAGCGTGTATCAGACTAGAGTGTTCTTGACACTTGTAGCATTTTTGAACATGTTTACAGCAATCTGATTCCATGGTGGTCTAAAAGTATCCCTGTCGTAGGATTTTCTTAGCGAGCATGTGACCACTGACGTGGGCTTCGCATACTCCCTCATGGATTTCTTTCATAATATTGACCGCTTCACTTTCAGTGAGGCACCTAAGTAAGATGTTATTATATGATCACTTGTAGAGGCATTCCCCACAAATGACGTAACCTGCCGCTAAACGTGTAAGGGTTCTACGGTCTGTCTTGGATGTACCCTATAGGAAAGTTAGGGTCTCGAGGAAATTCTTGATATCTGAGAACCAAGGTGGCTCATCATCAGGCTTTGTAGGTTCCTCAATCTGGAGGCAGAAGGCTGGCTGATTCCTCTGTTTGATCACGATCGGCTTCATCTCAACACCATAGGGGATTTCAATCATTGACGCTAAAGTTGCTAATGCGTCGGCAAAGCGATTCCTTATCCGGGGGACGTCTGAGAAAGTCACATCTTAGAAGCAGGCTATCAGATCTTCGAGGTGTTCATGATAGGGGATCAATTTTTCATCTTTCATCTTCCAGTCACCATTCGTCTGACATATGATTAACTGTGAATCGCCAAATACTCGAAGGTGAGTTACATTTAGATTGAGAGCCACCTACAGACCAGCGGCACAAGCTTCATACTCAGCCATGCTATTAGTGCAAGGGAAGTTGAGCTTGATAGAGACCGGTACATGGGATCCTTTCGGTGAAATCAGGATGGAGCCAACTCCTTGGCCCTCGACATTTGCTGCCTCGTCAAAGTGCATTACCCATAATTCTTTTGCTTCATCTGTATCGTCTTTCGTCATGAACAAGATATCGTCATCTGGAAATTCGGTTCTCAAAGGTTCATAATCAGGTAAAGGATTGTCGGCAAGATGATCAGCAAGTGCCTGCCCCTTGATCGACTTCTGAGTGACGTACGTGATGTCGAATTCAGATAATAAAAGTTGCCATCGTGCAGTCCGCCCAGTGAGAGCCAGCTTATTGAATAGGTACTTCAATGGGTCCATTCGGGCCAAGAGCAGAACCGCCTTAGATAACAAATAGTGGCAGAGCCTTTGAGTAGCCCATACAAGGGCTAGGCATGCTTTCTCTAAATGAGAGTAGTGTGTCTCGTAATCAGTAAACTTCTTGCTTAGATAGTAAATGGCCTACTCTCTTCTTCCCGTTTCATCGTGCTACCCTAAGACACATCCCAACGAAACTTCCGTCGTGGAGAGATACCAAAACAGGTGGATTAAGGAGGTAGCTTTTAATTTTTTCGAACACTGCCTGACAATCGTCGTTCCATTCAACAGGCAAATTCTTCCTTAGTAACTTGAAGATTGGCGTGCAGATTAGAGTTAGCTGTGCAATGAACCGACTGATATACTGTATTCTGCCCAGAAACCCTCTAACCTCCTTCTCGGTAGACGGCAGTGGCATTTCAGTGATGGCTTTGACTTTGATTGGGTCGACCATGATCCCCCTCCTGCTGACGATGAACCCTAGCAATTTCGCTGACATAGCACCAAATGCGCACTTCTGTGGGTTTAGACGTAGTCGATATTTCCTCAGCCTTTCAAATAGCTTCTAAAGGTTTACCAGATGGTTGCTTTGCTATGGTGATTTAGCTATCATGTCATCGACATATACTTCAATCTCTCGGTGCATCATGTCATGAAATAGTGCAGTCATAGCTCTTTGGTATGTTGCACCGACATTCTTCAGCCCGAATGTCATGACTCAATAGCAAAAGGTTCCCCAGGGGGTAATGAACGCTGTCTTCTTGTGATCAACCTCTGCCATTTTGATCTGATTGTATCCTGAGAATCCATCCATGAAAGAAAGCATCTCGTGCTTAGCTGTGTTATCAACCAAGATGTCGATGTGTGGTAATGGGAAATTGTCCTTCGGGCTTGCTCTGTTCAAATTATGGAAATCGATGCACATGTGGACCTTTCCATCCTTCTTCGGCACAGGTACAATATTGGCTAGCCATTGTGGGTGTTTTGATACCATGAGAAACCCTGCGTCATACTACTTGATGACCTCGTCTTTGACTTTCAGCATCCATTCGGGTCGGAGACGTCTCAGCTCCTACTTGATTGGCTTCATATCAGGGTAGAGGGGTAACTCATGGTTGACCAAATCAGTATCCAGACCAGGCATGTCCTCGTACGACCAGGCAAAAATGTCTTGGTATGATCGAAGGAAGTCGATCATGCTTTTTCTTTCCTCAGGAGACAGTGATGTTTCGAGTTTGGTTATCCTAGGAACCTCCTCAATTCCTAGATTGACGCCTTCGATCTCTTCGACAATGGGGGTAGGGCCATGCTCAAAGTCGGCAAATCGGTCAAGGAGCTCATCGGGGAGCTCCTCGAAGGGAACATCTTTGTCCAGACTCGTGATCCCTACCTCTTCTTGTATTTCTATAGGGAAGGGGTCAATTTCACATGGGACAGACATTTTGATTAAGGCATCCTTTTGTGGGACATTTTCTAGAATTTCAAATGACAATATTTTTAGGCTTTGGATTTTTTCAATGTTTTTGAGATTTTGTGTTTTTTGTATGTTTTTGAGATTTTGTATTTTTTTTCATGTTTTTGAGATGTTGGTTTTCTTCAGAGACTGACCCTTAGCAAGGCGGGTTTGTGTATATACAAGGTATTACCTGCCAAGGGCTTATCTCACTTTTTATAGGTTGTTTTTTTTTTAGGAAACAGGTGCCAAATGTTAGGCCACTCCCCGCTTTCAGAGTTTGGGGCAAAGATGCCCAGTTGCATACCTAAGGGGCCACTTCTTTACCTGTTGGGATGGAGGGTGCTGACTGATATGGCTCATTGGAGTCAACCTCCATCATGTTAATCCCCATTTCATCTGAGATGATGTCCTTAAATGTTAACACGGCTTTGTGGTGATTCACCACAGGGGGAGTTTGTTCAGGTACCGACCATCATTCCTCGAAAAGGGATAATGAGGCCATATCTATCTCCAAGCTGGGAAGGGAGATCTGGGGATTGGTGGGATGGATTGGGGCTATGGGTCTGTGTGGGGTTAAATGGGTTGCCCTATTTCGATCGATCTTTACGATCTCTACGCTGACAAAGGAATCCCTGATGTGTGGCCTAGGGTGAGGTTTCTCTTTTATGGTAATTCCTTGAGCTTTTGCAGCCGCGGCGACCCTGGCTTTCTCTTTGGCCTCTCAGACCTCTTCTTCTGTGGGCTTGAATCCTAACCCGAATCGGACCTTCTGCCCCTTGGCAACAACTGGCTCTTTTCTTCCTTGTAATTTGGGTCCCAGACCCCTTCCTTTCTGATAGCCCCACTTTTGGAGCATTGCCACTGCCGCTACCATACCGCCTCCCGTTTCAGACATGATGCCCTTAATGGGTTCTGGGAGTATTGCCGACACCTCGTACTCGAAACTGTGGAGGTCGATGTCCTCAGCGGTGTGTGGCATATCCAGCATATTGGGTTTTTCAATGCTATTGACAGCCTTTTCTTTCTCACTGTGCCCCTCTCCAATGATCATGATAATCTTATGCCCAGATGCAAATTTGAGTTTCTGGTGCAATGTGGAAGGTATGGCTCCGACTTCATGTAGCCACGGGCGCCCCAATAATAGATTAAATGAGGATTTGATATCCATGACTTGAAATAAGATGGAAAAGGTCATTGGCCCTATCAGCAGCTTAAGATCAACTTTTCCCATTATTTCTCTCCTGGTATTGTCAAACCCTCTAGCACTGGTTTTGGTGGGCCTTAACATGCAGGGATCGACCCCGATCTTGGTGGCAGTTCTTAATGGGCATATATTCAATGCAGACCCATTATCAATTAGTACCAAGGGGATAATCATATTTCCGGACTCAACGGTTATATTCAAAGATTTTGAGTGACTACCTCCTTCCTCAGGTAAATCGGCATCAGAAAATGAAATGGCATTTGGAGCCATCACTTGACCAATTATCTGCCTAACTTCATCTGGGCTAACTTGGAGTGATACATGTGCATTTTTTAACGCCCCCATTAATGCTTGAAAATGGAGTGGGGATGTCATCAACAGATCCCATACAGTGATATGGGCAGGCATTCTTCTCAGTTGAGTCTCCAGTATATGTTCTCGACTCATATTCTCAAAAGGGGTTCACCACGCTGTCTTTCTTTCCTTCAGGTTGGGCCTGTGCTGCTGCTGGTATTTCTGGCTGCTTTGATATCCTCCCTGATCTGGTAATAAAATCAACTGCCCCTTCTTTGCTGCTGCTTCCGACATTGATATCTGTTTGTTCGTAGCTTAGCGGGACCTGATGAGGATCATATGTGGGTCTCGAGAGCTAAAAGGGTATGGCTGTCGGTTCTTGAGGTACTTGTACTGTCGGTTTAGGAGGTGTGGGCAACACTTGATTCACCTCGATGGCAGCAGGTTGGGTGGAACGATTGGGCCAAATGGGGGTGGTGAAGCTTGAGGGTGGTGGCATTGGAGAGAAAGAGGTAAAAGTAGGCCATTGATAGTTGGTGAGTGCTGGCGGCAGATGGGGGGTTTGATGGGCCGTCAGGTAATTGATCGGGGTGGTGGAATTTGCCGGTGGTTGAACTGGGGGTGATGGAGTGGGCGCAGGCCATTGATAACTGATGGGTGCAGGTGTTGGATTGGGGGCCTGGTGGCTTAAAGAGTAATCGATGGGGGTTGTGGTGTATGGTGGTAGTTGATGTTGGCGGGTGAGGGTGCAGGATTGGGGGCATGGGGGTTTATAGGTAATTGATGGGGGTTGTGGTGTATGGTTGGTATGCATTGATATTAACATAATTGATGGGTGTGGGAGATGGAAAGTATGCCTTGAGATCCAAAGGTTCAATTTGTGGAGTCGGGTTAGGAAAATATTCAGACAAATTTAGGGGTTCAATTACCCCAACATGCCTTTCTTCGTCATTCCTCGAAAATTGTGTCACATAATTCTCCTGATCATTGATATAATTGGATGGGTCAAATTCAAACTCCTCCTCATCTTCTGTCATTTCGACAATGGGCCTGGGACCTGCTCCTCCGGTAGGATGTGGGGGTAGTGGCACTTGGTGAATATTAGCATGCTGAGAAGGTGCAGGGGGAATGATTTTCCCAGCATCAATCAAATCCTGGATGGCATGCTCCAATGGGAAGCAGCAATCAGTAGGGTGACCCGGACCCTGATGAAAATTGCAGTGGGTATTTGGGTCATAGTTCTTTGGGATCGGGTGAGGAGGAGGTTGTTGTTAGCGGATAGCCACTAATCCCTTTTCTACTAACAGGGGCAAAAGTACACTCAAAGATTGCCTCAGAGGTGTGAAGATTTGGTTATAGTGGGCTCTCCTCTGTTCCAAGGTCATTTGCATTCCTTGCCCATTCCCCATTCTTTGCATATGCTCAGGCCTAACAGGTGTTGGTGGACTGCCTGAAATTGAAACGGGGTAGTATTATTATTGGTCCTGGTATTGACTATGTTCTGGACATCGCCCCTGTTCTCTTCTCGTTCCTCTGTTATGAAAATCTTCTAACCCTACTGGGCCCACTTGGCACGTTCTTATTCAGACGCCCCTCCCTGATGGCATCCTCACATCGATTAGCATTCCTTACTAGATCAGCAAAGTTGATTTGCTGCTGATATACCAAAAAGTTTGAAATCATTGGCAGAGTGTTATTTGAAATCATCTCTATTTGTTCATCATCAGGTATTCTATTCCTGACCTGAGCTGCCAATGCCCTCCATCACTCCAAGTAGTCGCTGAAGGTCTCGTTCTGATTCTGCTTCAAACGGGCCAAGTCGGAGTTACGCGGTTAAATGTCTATATTGTAGACATACTGTTCTTGGAAGAGATGCGTCAAGTCCCTCCACGTTTTCATCATAGACGATTCTAATGATGTAAACCATCTTAAAGCCGGCCCGGTCAGACTCTTTTGAAAGACTTTTACTAGTAGTCTTTTGTCTTCCCCGTATTGGCACATGTCCCCGCAGTAGGACTTCAGGTGCGCAATAGGATTGCCCGTGCCATTATATTTGTCGAAGGCTGGCATTTTGAATTTGGGGGGTAGGGGAACCTCAGCGAACATACATAAGTCTGTGAAGTCCGTGGCGTGGATTTCAGCACCACCCATTTTCATCAGCTGCTTTTGTATTTTATCCAACTGTTCTTTCAGCTACTCTGATTCTTTAGACATGGGAGTTGATTTCTTGACAGTTGGTTGGACCTCACTCTAGGCCACCAGGGGATGGGCAATTATGGGAGGAGGGTTGAGGCCGATCAAAGCCCCAACATAGGCCCCACTATTCCTAATCTCGTCCTCTTCATACTGCTGGTCGGCATAATGTGCAGTGAGGGCGAAATTCTCCTGTTGTTGTGGCATGGGTTGGATGGGAATGACATGAGTGGGGGTTGGGTGAGCCCATTAGGGGTGAGGATAGTTTTGAGGTGGGGTCTGATAGGGCCATTGGGTAAGGGGGAAGGTGGTTTGGAGATGGCCTTGGGGTGTGGGGCCATGGGAGAATTGGGTCGGAGGTATTGCATGGGTTTGACCCGGCTGTGAAGGTTGGGTAAAATGTTGGGGATATTGTGGATGGTATGAGTGTGGGGTTTGGGTTTGGGCCATGAACCCTTGGCCATTTTGGGCCACAGGCCATTGATAAGTTTGGGCCATGGACCCTTGGTGGATGTGGGCCTGGGTAGGTATGGGCCAAGGGCCCTTGAGGGGTCTGGCCCAATGGGCCATGGTGGGTCTGGCCTAATGGGCCTTGATGGGTTTGGGTCATGGGCCCTTAGTGGGTCTGGGCCATAAGTCATGGGCCCTGGGTGGGTCTGCCCCAATTGGTCTTGATGGGTCTGAGCGATGGGCCCTTGATGGGTTTGGGCCATGGGCCCTTGGTGGGTCTGGGCCATGAGCCCTGGGTAGGTTTGGGTGGTGGGGTATTGGGCCATGGGCCCTTGGGATATGTGAGAAAAGGAGGTTTGGGCCAATGGGCCTTGGGGTAAGTGGGTAATGGGGGTTTGAGTGGTGTGGATTATGGGGGGTTGATGGGGGTCATGGGGGAGTGAGGCATGGAGATTGGCTAGGGTATGGGATGGGTTCATGGGGTGTGGAGGAGAGGGGGTGTTTTGAGAAGCCTTCCATAAGGAGTAGGCTTGGAACATCTCCTCTATCATGGCCATGGAAGGAGGATGGGATGTGGATAGAGGATTTAATGGGTGATGGGGTATAGATGGGATGGAGGTGGTGGAAAAATTGGGCATGACCCCGGTATAATCGGACATGGCCACGGTAGGTGGGGGTGTATGGGGTGTATTGGGTGCGTTTTGGGGTGATGGGGGGCATGATGAGGAGGGATGAGAAAAGTTGGGCATGGCCCTGGTAAAAATGGGCATGACTCGGATGGATGGGGGATTTTGCAGGGGGTTGGATAGGGTGGAAGTGGTCTATGTGAATGTAGGTGGATCGGGTCTATAGGGGGATGATGGGAATTGGGGCATGGATATGGATTGAGAAAATGGGTTTGGCATGGGCATGGTTTGGGCAAAAGATGGAGAATGGGGGGTTGGATTTTGGATATTTTGGGGGGTATTGGTTCGGAAAATGGGGGCGCCAAATGGGCCAGTAATGGTAAAGGGGAGTTGGGTGAGGGGGATGGTGGAAAAGACTTCTCCCTAATGGGAGTGGGTTGGAGAATGTGGTGGGGATAAGTCGGGATCGGTGTAAGCCGGGTCCACTACCCACGACATTCTACGGGAGCGGGTCGGGTAAGGGTGCCTTGGATAAGGCCCAAAAATCCTCCTCCTTCTTCCCCTACAGGACAGTGGAGGGCAAGATGATGCCGTTGTGCCCGCACCACAAACTATATATTTTTTGGGTTTTGATTATATATATTTTTTTATTTGATTTTTTCTTTTGAAAAAGTTTTAAAAAATAAAGGTTTTGAGGCCTTGGTCCCTTTTCGGGTGGCTCTCGTACCTTGATTCAAGCCCCGCCGCGACAGTTCTGATGCACTTCGGAAGAATCAAATGAGAACTTTCGATCTATTGAAGGCATAAAAATCGAGGCAAATGACCCGATCTCCCAGAATGAGCTAAAAAGTTGTTGCCCTCTTTTGACCGGCAGGGGCGTATTGGGTGTCGGAGATGGCAGGGTCTCAACAAGGTACTAAGCATACTGATCGGGTAACTTGGGAGGTGGAAAGGGCCAAGGATTCAGGCTGGGGCTATGCAGACAGACCTGGCGCAACTAATACTTGTGCCCAGGTTGCAGGGGAGCTCTTTTACACTGGCACAACTATTAGTTGCGCTAAGGTAAAAAAGTGGAGTTTAAAGTTGGCGCAACTATTAGTTGCGCCAGTTATAAATTCCAGCTTTTTTTACTGGCGCAACTAATACATGCGCTAGCCAAAAACAGATACTCCAGAATTTTTGACAGTAGCCACTGATGCCCGAAATGGGTCTCTTTTTTGGTTTTTATGAAAGCTAGGCTTCCGAGAACTGAGTAGTTTTCTTGATGACCGATTCTCTCCTTACCGCACCTAAAGGTTTTGAGTCCGGTATAACTCGCTAACACGCTCCCCAAGGGTTTTAAGCTTCGGAATGGGAACCCACCCGATATTCCTCCAGTGCAAGCGCTTTCTCAGATACTAGGTGGGCTAGGACTTTTCTGGATCATCACCACTAGGGGCTGCCGCCATACTAAGACCCGGATAGTTGTATGTGTGCCTAAACCCAACCCTTTGAAAATCTACCCCGTAAAAATAAATTAATTAAGCTCTCTAACTTGGTTCAATTTTAATTTTTTCAAAGCTTTTCTCTTTTTTTTTTTGGAAGTTTTCTTTGGTTCAAAGACCGAGGGTGATTATCCCGTGCCGCCACTACGGGCCGGCGTCCACTGTTAGGATATGACAAGAAATAAATAAATGACGGGGCCAGTCAAGCGACTAGGCGGGAAATATAAAGTGCTGAAATTTAAAACTGAATTGTAAAGGTAAGTAAGAAAGGTGCCAGTCAAGTGACTAGGCAAAAATTGCTGAAATTTAAAGCCGAAACATAGGGGTAAGTAAAAAAGGTGCCAGTCAAGTGACTAGGCAAAAATTGCTGAAATTTAAAGCCGAAACGTAGGTAAGCAAGAAAGGTGCCAGTCAAGTGACTAGGCAAAAATTGCTGAAATTTAAAGCAAAAATGTAGGGGTAAGTAAAAAGGTGCCAGTCAAGTGACTAGACAAAAATTACTGAAATTTAAAGCCGAAACGTAGTGGTAAGTAAACTGACGTAATCAGAGGGGTGAGTAAAAAAAAAAAAACAGCAAAAATACACTAAAAAAACAGCAAAAATATGTCAGCAAAAATAAAAAATAACAAGGCAAGTTCATGGGGAAGCTCTACAAGCTAGTCCCCAACAGAGTCGCCATCTGTGCAACCGTGGGAATCAGGACGGTCCCGTCGTGATGATGCGCTCTCTAACGATAAAATATATAGAGTCGCCACATGGAGCTTAAAGCTAAGAAGTAGGGGAGGGAGGCTAGGGGATCAAACACCCCTAGGCTAAGGGTTTTGGACGCAAAAATAAGCTTGAAATGGGGTTGGGAGATTCTGGAATTTGGGTGAAAATAGTGCACAAAAGGGAGGAAGAACTTCTCACTTTGAGCTCTTTCTCTCTTAAGCAAATTTCTCAATCCCTAAGCAAAGGGGTGGGGGGCTCTATTTATAGGAAAAGGGTGGGTTAGGAGGCCACTTAAGAGCTAAATGAGTTTAGCAATTAGGTGATCTCACATCTAAGGTTTCCTAGCATTTTGAGAGCATGGAAAGGTGTGAAGGTGGTTCTAATGGTTGATGATGGGGTGAGGCTTTAGGCCACTTGGAGGGTTGCAAATAGGTAAGGAATGGGTGCAACAGAACTATCAAAACACACCCCAAAGGTCGAGGTGGTCAACAAATCAAACCCCAAACACAAAATTCGGGGTAAAATCTAACAGTTACTGTTCATATGTCTGGCGCAACTAATAGTTGCGCCAGGAAAATGTACAGTAAAACAGTGAAGAACAGTGCCTGGAAGTGAGCTCGCGGGGGTGGGGCCTACTGTTGAACTTGGCGCAACTATTAGTTGTGCCAGGCTAAAATCCTGGGAAGGTTGGCCTGGTGCAACTAATAGTTGTGCCAGGAAAAATTATACCTGGTGCAACTAATAGTTGCGCCATATCCCTAGGGGGCCCACATGTTTTTACCTTTTTTACCCCTGGGGTTCGGTTTGCCATATCTTTTGGCGTACACCTCCGATTGGGGCGATTCTTAGAATATTGGAAAGCTGACTACCTCTACTCTTCAATGGTATAGGAGTTGGTCACTGTAGAGGGTCGTAGCCAGTTCTAGTGCACCCCTCCTCCTTATTTCCTGGGAAGGTTAGGTTTAGGGTTCGGAAAGGGTTCTAAGGGTCGGGGTTGGTTTCTAAAGGTTCGGGGTAGGTTCCTAAGGGATCTAGGGTGATTCCTAAAGACTTGGGGTGAATCCTAAGGGTTCCATTCATGCCGTCAAAAGCTCAAAACTACACCTCTCTCGAAAGGTGTTTCGATCGGGCCTTGGGCCAAATTTGGGTGTCTACACCATGGACGTGCTGAGAACCCGAAAGGGCGCCACGGGTAAAAAATAGAGATAAATAAAAAAAAAAGAAGAAAAAAAGAAAAGGAAGGTTTGCACTGATTGAGAAGATTGATGTTTGAGGAACCCTTTTGTTACTTTTCCTATACGCTCTTGCCCGACTGGGCCACTCATGCTAGTTTGAATCGGGTCTGAACCAGAATTGTCTTTGTGAAACCGCACCGTCAAACGTATGACCCGAGGCAAGGAGAAAGGTTTGACTCAATCCAAAGGGATCAACGTTCTGGCCTTGGTAAAATCCGAAAACTCACTCAGGTTCGACTACATAAAAGAGTTCGACTATGCTCAAAATGGGACCCGTTACTCCGTCTCACTGTCAAGGCATAAAAAAAAAAGCCAAATATAAAAAAATCAAGAAAAATCTAAATACCAAAAAATGTGCATATATTTCTACTCATTTCCATGTACATATTTCCTGCATCATATTTCAATCTCAAAAATGAAGAAAAATAAAAAAAATCTCTGAAAATAAAAATCCAAAAAATATCTTGAAATTGAAAAAGTGTAAGTAAAAATTTACTTCTTCTGTTATTTAGGATGCATTTTCTTTATATATGTATAAACAAAAAAAAGAGAGAGATTGACGTTTTCTTAAGAATGTGCAGGAACATCAAAATGGTCCGAAGCCTCGAAGCCGGCAACCTCTCGGCGATGGACAAATCAGATGAAGCACCTCACCACCGACGTCAAGTCTATTAAAAAAAATGGGGGGAGAAAGAAAATCAATTTGAAAAAAAATAATAATAAAAATAAATAAATAAATAAATAAAATTATAAATATGTGAACCTTTTATGCACAGCTACGCACTCGCATATTTTCGATGCGGTAAAATGTCAATATTTTACCGGCAACGAAGCTGTGTAAAATTAATGTCATAGGTCGAAGGTTCGCCTTGGATACATGGATCCTATTTCAAAGTAAGAGCGACGGTGTCAATTTCTGTCAAACAGTTAATGCTTGGATCAGATTGATTCCACTGCTATATCTTCACCCTGATCGCTCCATATTTTGGTTTCAGGTGAACATGAGTGCCTTATACTTCAAGTTTGTCACGTGATATTTTCGGAGGTGTAGACTCTTGGTTTGCACTGTCCGAGCGAGCGCCCTATGGGGTTTGAGGTCCGGATAACTCCGTCCTCTAAAAGATCCATTATTGGATTGATTCCAACCTGTCAGATATGAAACTACGTCGGACAACTATGTGCAAACACGCATGCAAAAGGGCTCATTCCCTTTATTTTTCTGCAGGCTTAAAACCTGTATTGACAGCGATATCCCTGTAAAGTGTACGCCATGCGTCTGGGTATTCGTATGATGGTTGTCTGTTCTTGTAAATTGTACCCGGGTAGGTCCGGGTCGGGGCTTCCATCGCCATTGCTGCTTATCGCCCCTAATGGGTGCATGTTAATGCATAGTTGTTCATTTATAACTTCATTGATGACAGAGGGCAAGATTGAGTATCCTTCTATGGACACCCAATTCTGACCCGATCTTTTTGATATCACATAAACTTGAGTACGTTGGCTTCAGTTTCGTCGTAAATTATTGCGGAGGCATGAGCTCTTGGTATGCATTTTCTGGGCATGCGCCTCTCGGGGTTCAAGGTCCAGATAATGTTTGTTTTAAAAAAAAATTTTAAAAAAATGGAAAAAGCAATCTTTAAAAAAGGAAAAAAGAGAAGAAGAATAAATTTGTGTTTCCCCATAGAGCTACGCACATGCGTGTTCTGATGCGGTAAAATGTTGATATTTTATCAGCAACACCACTATGCTGTAGTAACGTCCTAAGTCTAAGGCACGCCTTGGATTCTAGATCCTACTTCAAGGAAGGAGCAATGGTGTCAGTCCTAATCAAACAGTCAATGCTTCGATCGAGTCAACTACACTGTTAAATCTTTATGATGAGCGCTCTGTTTTGGATTCATATGAACTTAAGTGCCTTAAGCTTTAGATTCTCTGTTGGAAAAGGTTAATCGTTGGTTGAGACCAACCTGTTGAGAATGAGATTACGTATCAACCAACCTATGTGCAACCATGCATTCAGAAGGGTTCATTTCCCTTTTATTTTCTGCAGGCTTAAAACCTGTATGGGCAGCAGTATCCCTGTAAAGTGTACGCCATATATCTGGGTATTTGTATGATGGTCATTTGTTCCCGTAAATTATATTCGGGCAGGTCTGGGTCGGGGATTCCATCACTTTTGTTGTTTCTTATCGCCCGTGATGGGTGCATGTTTATGTGTAGTTAATTAATGTTTATGATCATTGTCAGCAGAGACCAGGATTGGATCTCCCTTCATGGAGATACCCTAATATTTGGTTGGATCTGTTCAAGGTAATCAAAGATGGATGCTCTAGGTCATGTTAATCTAAGGCATGCTTTCAAAAATGGCACACACTCCCAAAAAGCATTATGACATCTATTCACTTCGCTTGGGCAGTCATGCTAAATAAACTTCGGGGTCGATGGATTCGCCCAAAGACCTTGAACCTTGCTTTCAGCAGGGGCACCCACGAATAGTCAGATGGGGCCATCAAATGCCTCGTAGGATTGAATGCAAACTGTGGAGCCTTGCGTATGCTTACTTCGCGCCTATCTTTGAATGTGAGTCGATCTCCCCTTTTACTCATGAAGCTGTTGCATTCAGAATGAACTTTAAACATCAGATACCTTCAAAATCATCCCGAGAAGCGAATATCTTTCCCGACTATAGGGAGTTCGCAATGCATTCCACCTCGACTATGCCCAGTAATGTCACTAAGCGCTTGGGAACCGATTATCTCGAGAAACGAATGTTTAGTCTGGCATCCCAGGGCTTTTATTTTCTCACCGTGTTACTCATTTGATGTTTGAAGTTCGTTCTGAATGCAGCAGACCCGTAAGTAATGCCTTGGGCCTCTTCGGATGTCTCTTTTTCTTTAGCATTTGATCATTAGTGATCAGATACCAAAGAGGGGCATCTGTAGACACCCAAATTTGTCCCAAGGCCCGATCGAAACACCTTTCGAGAGAGATGCAATTTTGAGCTTTTGATGATATGTATGGAACCTTTAGGAACCCCCTAGAACCCTTAGGAACCTTTCCAAACCCTTAGGAATCACCCTAGATCCCTTAGGAACCTGACCCGAACCTTTAGAAATCAATCTCGACCCTTAGAACCTATTCTGAACCTAAACCTAACATTATCAAGAAAATGGTTGAGTAAGGGTGCACCAGAACTAGCTACGACCCTCTACTATGATTGAATCTCATATCATTGAAAAGTAGAGGTCGTCAGCTTTCCAACGGTCCAAGAATTGCCCCAATCGGAGGTATACATCAAAAGATACGGCAAATCGAGCCCGTAGGTCATAAGAGTAAAATCAAGTGGCCCCCCCTAGGGATTTTGCACAACTAATAGTTGCGCCAGGCTATTTTTCCCCAGAAATGACCTGGTGCAACTAATAGTTGCGCCAATAATAATTTTGCCTGGTTTAACTCTTTGAAAGAGCAGTTACAAGAGCTCTGGACAAAGGGTTTGTAAGACCAAGCGTGTCTCCATGGGGAGCACCGGTTTTATTTGTAAAGAAGAAGGATGGGTCAATGCGATTGTGCATTGACTATTGCCAGTTAAAAATACTTACCATAAAGAATCGATATCCTTTGCTGAGGATAGACAACTTATTCAATTAGCTGCAAGGAACGAGGTATTTTTCCAAGATCGATCTGAGATCTGGATACCATCAGCTGAGAGTCAAGGCAGAGGACATTCAGAAGACTGCATTTAGGACATGATACGAATACTATGAGTTCTTAGTGATGTCGTTTGGGTTGACGAATGCTCCAGCGTCGTTTATGGATTTAATGAATCGGGTGTTTAAACCACACCTGGACTCTTGCGTCGTGGTATTCGTTGATGATATCCTAATATACTCCAAATCAAAAGTGAAGCATGAAGAACACCTGAGAGTTGCTCTACAAACATTGTGGGAATACCAACTATACGCCAAACTCAGTAAGTGTGAGTTTTAGTTGGAGGAAGTTAGCTTTTTGGGACATGTCTCAAAGCATGGTGTCATAGTAGATCCGGCTAAGATCGAAGCAGTGGTAAATTGGGAACAACCAAAGACGGTAACAGATGTCCGTAATTTCCTTGGACTAGTTGGCTACTATCGATGTTTTATAGAGGGGTTTTCAAAGATATCGGGACCTCTTACGTGACTTACACGGAAGGACGCGAGATTTGAGTGGAGTGAAGAGTGCGAGAAGAGTTTTCAAGAACTCAAGAAGAGACTCACTTCAGCTCTAGTATTGGCGATTCCTTCAGGCAATGGAGGGTTTGCGGTATACATTAATGCTTCGTATAATGGTTTAGGCTATGTGCTCAACCAACACTAAAAGGTGATAGCTTATGGGTCAAGACAGTTGAAAGAGCATGAGAAGAACTACTCGACACATGACTTGGAAATAGCAGCAGTCATATTTGCGGTAAAGATCTGGTGACACTATTTGTACAGTGAGACCTTTGAGATCTTCACCGACCACAAGAGCCTCAGATATCTATTTACACAGAAAGAGCTAAATATAAGACAGCGCAGATGGATGGGGTTTCTTAAAGACTACGACTGTTCCATACAGTACTATCCAGGCAAGGCTAATGTAGTAGCCGATGCCTTGAGTCGGAAGGGTTCAGCTCAGTTGGCTAGTTTGATTTTGGGTATGCACTGATGGAAGTTATTTGAAGATCTTTCACTGTACGATGCAAATATCGAGGTGCAAGCCCCAGGAGCCTTCTTAGCTAACATATCAGTGAGACCAGTGATATTTCAACATATTCATGAGCTACAGCTGAAAGACCCAGAGTTAACACGGATTCATCAAGATGTGATTGAAGGCATTAAACCTGAGTTCTCAGTGAAAGAAGATGGTTCTTTATTATTCAAGGGCCGTCTTTGCATTCCAGACAATGCCGATCTGAGGGAAACTATTCATGATGAGGCTCGTAAGTCAAATTATGCAATCCACCCTGGTAGCACTAAAATGTACCAAGATTTGAGAAAAAATTATTGGTGGAGAGGTTTGAAGTAAGACGTGACTAAGTACATGTCACAGTGTTTGACGTGTCAGCAGGTGAAGGTCGATCATAGACATCTTGCTGGATTATTACAGCCTCTACCCATACCAGAGTGGAAGTGGGAATCAATCACTATGGACTTCATAGTGGGAATACCGTGTTCAACGAAGAGATACAATGCCATTTGGGTAGTCATAGACCGATTGACCAAATCAGCACACTTCTTCCCTTACAACACGATGTATATGGCGAGAAGACTTGTAGAGTTATATATGAAAGAAATCGTTCAATTACATGGGATTCCAAGCAGCATTATTTCTGATCGGGATTCATTATACACTTCAAAGTTTTAGAAGAAATTCTAGGAAGGCATGGGAACGCGATTGGAATTCGGCTCAGCATTCCATCCGCAAACTGACGGACAGACAGAGCGGGTAAACCAAGTGATAGAAGACATGCTCAGAGTGTGTATGCTTGAAATACAAGGGTCATGGGATCAACACCTGCCATTGATTAAATTTGCATACAACAACAGCTTCCAAGCGAGCATTGGAATGGCACCGTATGAAGCTCTTTATGGAAGGCGATGTAGATCGCCTATCTGGGAAGAAATCAATGAAAAGTTTATTTTAGGGCCAGAGTTACTTGAAGATAATGTCGTCGTTGTTCGTATGATCAGATAAAGACTTAGGGTGGCTCAGAGCAGACAGAAAAGCTATGCCAATATCAAGAGGATGAGTGTAGACTACAAGGTGGGTGTGCACATCTTTGTGAAGGTGTCGCCTATGAAAGGCGTTATGAGATTTGAACAGAGAGGGAAGTTGAATCCCCGCTATCTTGGACCCTTAAAGGTTTTAGGTCGAGTTGGGGATGTTGCTTATCGCATTGGGTTACCGTTGTTTGATCGTGTACATAACATCTTCCACGTATCTATGCTCATAAAGTACGTGAATGACCCTTCCCACATCTTGGGAGATCAACCTTTAAAAATGCATGAAGATATGAGCATGATAGAGGAACTGACGGAGATATTCGATCGAAAAGAACAAGTGTTGCACACAAAAGTGATTCCTTTAGTGCTTGTTCGATGGAGAAATCATTCGGCCGAAGAAGCAATGTGGGAACGTGAGGCCGATGTCAGACAACAGTATCCTAACTTATTTGAGGACACTAGTTAGTGTCCTACAAATGTTGCAAAATGTATAAGATTTGGAATGTGTGTATACAATTGTTGTTTTGAAATGAATGGAAGAGTTTTTATTAAATTTTGAGCATAATTCATTTCGATCATTGGTAGATTGATCATTTCATCAGTAAATTTCTAAATGCATTAGATAGGAAATCATATGTTAGAAGGATACTAGAAGTTAGAAATGATACAGGATGGAAATACAGGATCAAAGGAAGCAGAAAAATGTTCCTGCACCCGCTCGAGCGGTGACTTACGCTCGCTCGCGCGATACATATGAAAAATAAAGAGCCAAAGTATTTTGGACTAGTTCGAGCGAGGCCTTGTTACCGCTTGAGCTAGGTGAGAGGGTATAAAAGTGGGCGGCAATCACTGTTCACCCATTTCTTCGTGTGAGGAGGGGTTAGGGAGCAAGGGTTTAGGATTTTTCAGCCTTGAAGCTTCTTCTCAGTGCGATTCAAGCCGGATTCGAAGAATCCGATCCGTTAAAAATGCTTTAAAAGGTAAATCCTACCCTAAATCCACCTTATTTCAGTGAGCTAGCTCCTTTTGACACCCTAATGGCTTCTACAAGCCCTAACCCACAACCTAGAAAGAAGGTGGCGATCTGATCATCATCTTCTCGCAACAAAGCGCCACAACCTCCACCACCACCACTTCAAACAAATACACCGATCCTATTGGATGATTGGTGGGGGGCCAAAGCCTTTGAAGCCAAGTGAGAAATCCACCCCACTTGCTTTTGGGATCCTACGTTCACCAAATGGACTTCTAATTTTATCACGCAAAATCGCATGCGATCCTTATTGACGTCATTTGGGAATCGGTATTACCCACGGCTCGTTAAATTCTTTTATCAAACTCATAAAATCACTACTAACGAGGACATTCTCATCGTTGAAATAGACGGAAGGTCGTTTGAGTTTGGCAAGGCTGACATTTCGCTCGCCATGAATTGCCCTCACACCTACACCCGAGAACCCAATTCACAACCACCTTTTGCCCAAGAAGCAACTTTCCAGACAATTTTCGCCGACATTAGTGGCAGCACCACTGCATCGAGATAATCTATCACTCGGTCCCAGTTGCCGCCACATATGTGGCCTCTTGACATTTTCTTTAAGAAGAATTTATACCCAGCAGGCCACGACCAAGAGCGTCGTGACGCATTTTTGAGGGCACTACACTCTGCTGTTCACAACAAGTGGTTTAGCGCACCTAGGGTGGTTCTTAAGGGCATACATGCTCTTAGATGAAACATGAAGGGTGCTATTCCACCACCCATAAATCACCTACCGTATGCCCATCTCATTTCCCGCCCCTTGATTTGTGCAACAGGAAAGATGGTTTCCACATGAGAGCGGATGAGCCCGTCCTCACTGATAAGATCGTCCCTTCGTAGGCCAAGACCTAAGTAGAAACTTAAAAAGCTTCCAAAACAGTCTAAATAGGAAGCGGGATTGTCAAGTTGCCCGGCAAGCAGCACAACTCCCACTGACTTGACCGACTACTCCCTCCGCTCCATCTTCACAGCCCTTTCCTACCACCGACAATAGCATGATGCGGGAGATCATCCTACAAGGGCGGGAGATTCGGCTACATCAGCGGTTTCAGGAGTCACTCCTCATCGACCTCATGGGCTATGCGTTTCCACAGACATACCAAGAGCACATCGGTGTTATGCGAGGTACTATCTTTGGTGCATCTAGCTCAGGTCCTGCTACTAGGGCGACTATAGCTAGTGCCGCTACCGTGGGGGAAGTTGGTGACGATGATGATGACGATGATGAGGAGTATGAGCAGGGTGACGATTAGGTCGTCATCTAACATTTAAAATTCTTTTTGAAAATAGCAATGTACTACTTTTTACATATTTTGATGTGAATATTTTTTTGTTGTTGCTTTGGTTTTGAGGTGAATGTCGAGTTTTTCTTAAAACTGTGGTGACATGATTGTTACAATTTTGCTAGTGAACATGGTGATAGCTCTATATATATATTTTTTTGTTATTTGGGTCTAATTGGCGCAATGTGTCTAGTTGTATTCGAATGTGTGGTTGTGTGTAGTTCTTATGCAGGTGCTCGTTGGTTGAGTTAGAATGAGTATCCTACTGACTGTGATCATGACGGTTAAATGAGTTTTTATATTTTCAAGTTGATTGGGATGAGTTCCTTATTATTTTGTACAAATAGAGTGTGGATTATATTTTACCTTCATGCAGGTTTGATTACGGGCCATTTTAACCAAATGCTTAATTAGATGATTAGGAAAAATGGTTAGCCTATTTGAAGACCTTGTTACTAGTTGAAGTTAGTTTTTGTGCATTGTCAATTTTTGCGGAAAAAATTTTTATAAGGTGGAGTGAATGTAATAAACCTAGTTTTTGGGAATAGTGTACGTCACACACGACGCACGCATCACTTCTGTATTTGTAGTTCACAAGGGAACCACAATTACTATGTACACCTTAAGTGTATATGTTTAGTAGGTAAGCTATGTAGATACAAAACATAAATATGAATGTATGTGGTTAATACATTAGTCAAAGGAAGATAGAGAAGAGGGGAAGAGTCTCCCATATGTGACACTCCTGGTTGAGTTTAGAGAGGAAGAGAGAGGGTGAGATAGGGAGAAAGAAAAGAAAAGGGTTGGTTAAAAGAGTACTAGAAATAGAGAATCCTCTTGAGAAAAGGGTGAGATTCACCTTTTAGATCCTCAATACATGAGATGAGGAAGGTGTAGTGATGAGATTTGAGAAGATCTAAGGGTGGTGAACTAGTTGATGATCAAGAAAAGGGGGTTTGGAAGAAGGGTTTTGAAACCCATTCGTATGATTGATCTTGGATCAAATGTAGAAGAGTTCCCATTAATCCAAGGTATGTAAATGTTTATATGTGATTTAGATGAGGTATTAATTGTTAGGTAGATTTGTTTTGATATTTAAATAAGGTATTAAATGAGGTAGGAGGGTAGTTCTCAAAACGATCGAGCAATTACTATCATCGCTCCTCGCTCGAGCGGTTAAAATAGCTCGCTCGAGCGAGGAAGGATAAAATATATAAGAGAAAAAGTTTTGGTCTCGCTCGAGCGAGGAACTTTGTGAAGAGGAAGATCGCTTGAGCGCGGGTCGCATGAAGTCAAAAGCCTCATTTCGAATCACTTGAGCCGGGATGATACCTCACTTATAACTGCTCGAGCGATGAATAGTGATCGCTCGAGCGATGAATAGTAATCGCTCGCGCAATGAATAGTGATCGCTTGCGTAATGACTAGTGATCGCTCGCGCGAGGTACTACATAGAATTTCACCTTATTTTAATTTATTATTGTTCTTGGAAGCTGTAGTTTCCAAGATTCTTAGACTTTTCTTAGGGTACCTTTGGCACATGCAATGTAGGTTTGGCATGTGTTAGATGTGTTTGATTCCCTAGGGAATGGCGATGCGTTAAAGGAAGAATGGCTTTACTTTGAGGTAGGAAACACCTTGAACATGTATTTTAATTTTAAGAGCACATATATAGTGATATAGAAATGAACGCAAATGCATAGAAAACGTGAAATCGTAAATGTGTGTGTGAGTGACACAAAGTAAACAAGTGAATGTGTGGCATCCCCAGGGGATGAGATTATGATAAAGGCATCTGTATGATGCATTGATTTAGACATCCCAGGGATGTATGTGAAATTGTCAAGCAAGAATGAATAAGAACTGACAAGGCCTAATCTATTATGTTTAGCACAATCACACGGTGAATAAGTATATGTAGTGCACTTGATACTTTTGTTATTTAAGGTTTGAATAGAATACCTCACCGATGTGGTGGGATACCCACGACAGACGCGACAGGATATCCGTGACCGGTACGGCGGCCAATCCGTACACTAGTTTCACATCCCAGGGATGTTGATATGAGTATTAGACCCTGTCGCCTATGAGAAAGGGATCTGGGTAGAAATGATAAATGAAAACAATGATATGAAAATTGTCTAGTTAGACGACGATGGAGGGTATTCCTTCGGGCGCCCGACTCTATAGTAAGTTGGAGAATATTTAAGTTACAGATTTAAGTCGTTAGGCCAAATCAGTGGAAAGTTAAGAACAATGAGAACATGTGCAATAACAGTAACACTCAGTGTATTTATTTTTCAGTCATTTAAACTGCTATTTTCCCAGTAAATTCATAATACATCATGCTGTTAATATCATAGAATATGTGAGAGCTCGACATATATGTTCATTGTGTTGTTTTCCCTATTGAGCTAGGATGTAGCTCACCCTATTCTTGCGATTGCTGAGGCTTCGGGAGACGTAAATTCGGGGGATTTGGATTACGTGCCCAGAGAAGAGTTGGAGCCACCTCCTGAGGACTTCTAGAGGACCCCTACGTATTTTGATTATTTTGAGAACGCAATTGTACGGCTTGGTATGTCAAGCCTTTTTGAGAAAAATATAATTTGACAATGATATATTCTTTTGGGCGAACCATCTAGGTGCTCTTGCTTATCACCGATGGATTGGGTCGGTTCTTCTATTCATGTGTCGGCATGGAAATTAGAATTGTCTTTTGATGTATTTATTTTAGAATCATATATCATTAATGCATGCTTGATTAAGTCCATATCTTCTATTTTGATTAGTGGTTGCTTGGTCATACCAATGTTCCGTACAGGCAAATGGGGCACGGCCTCGAGGGCCGTGCCTGAAATCCAGGCTGTCACATTCCATTTCTTTTTCTTTTTATAAATCCTATTTTTCTATTCTTTTTTAGTTTGGAAGCTTTTTGCTTCTCTTTTCACAAAATCGTCTTTTACGATTTTTTCATTATTTTTCTTTTCTTTTCCCATATTTTCATACATTTATATTCCTTTTTCAGTTCCTTTTCAGCAGATTCCTTATCTATTAACTCATACTCCTTTCACTCTCTTTTCCTCCCTTCTTTTACATTTTAAACTCTCAGAAATTGTAACGGTTAAGGATAGAAAGTTTTAGGCAGTACATATGGTTTTATAAAATTCTGGCACAAAGAAATTTAATCTTTAGGCTTCTAATATGGGTTCAAATGGTAAAATATTTTGGGATTTTAGATTTTTAGCTCTGGTAAAAAAAAGATGGCCTTTGGTCATTTTCACAATTTACTAATATGGATGTCTTATTGCTTTGATATATTTAATAGGCAGTTTTAAATAAAAAAATTATCATAATCATAGAATATATTGATTCTAAGTTCAGCATTATGAGATTTTAGATAGTAGAGAAGTTCAAGGAAAATTTAAGTATGAATAAAAACAGTCTTTCTTTCTCTCAGAATAAAGAGGAATAGACTCTATAGCTCACTAGTTATATGATTTAGAAACTATAATCTAAAATATTTTGCAGTTCAGATCAATCGTATTTCAAACATTCTTCTGATATAATGTTCTAGAGATGCTTTACTTTGAATTGTAACTACTTTTATTTTGATTTTTGAACTACTACAATGATGGTTTGTTAAGAAATTTAGATTTATATATTTTTTTTCATAATTTGCATATAATGATTAACTAATTTTTTTTTTTTGTTTTGTAAAATAATAAATTTTAAAAACTAAACTAAAAAATTAAACTTAGCAAAATTTAAACTAACAAAAGTTTTTATCCCCCCTAAACTTAAATAGGGCAATGCCCTCATTGTGAAAAACACGGGACATACAGAAAAATTTACCGTAAATTATTGCTATGTTAGTAATCGGGTATATAATCTGTAAAAAACTTCAAAAATCTTTCCCCCCAAACTTGAGAGAAAAATACTTCTGATTTGAATAGAGTTAAATATTAGATTTTAGTAGCATTGTTAAAAAAAATAAAAAAAAATAAAGAGAAATATTTTTTTTTCATATATATGAATTAATTACAGCAACATGGAAAGAAAATTAATTATAAAAGAAATCATAGAAAAAAAATCTAGACACACACTAAGACACTGGCAGCAACGTTCGAAAAGAACTCTTTCGGCTTTTTTAAAATGTATCCCGCCAAAAATGGTTTGCCTTCCTAGCTCCGAGACGTCTTCAACTTTCTACTCTTGGTAGACGAACTGCAAGCCAGGAAGGGGAATAGTAGGGATTAGGGAGAATCAGGGGGCAGATGAAGGGAAGAGGAGGTGAAGATGGGAGGTGTATTAGAAGAGGCAAGTGATTCCATCTTCCTATTTTTCGTTTTCTTTTTGTTCTTTTTCTTTTCTTCCTTCGCCAAAATCTTCTGAACTTTCTCGTACTTGTCCCACAGGAACTACAGAGGGTCCAGCTCTGGTAGTGGTGGTGGGTCCTCCCATATTGGAAAGAACTTCATTAGGTTATAGTTGGTTTTATCGTCTGTCATGGGTAAGGATGGGATGGTAGGGACGAGAAGGAATGATTTCGCAAAGGATGGACTGGTCCTGTATTTGAAGTGCTTGGATGGTGGAATTCGAATCGTCGTTTTAAATTTTCTCATCCTTCCGAGCTTAATTTTCATAATGATCTTATAGAAGGTTAGTTGGCAATAAATTAGACGTCGGCTGAAATAATTATAAAACATCGTACTATTTATTATGTGTGATGATATCAAAGAGTACATATGATGGATAATAATTGTCTTTATGTGGTGGTAGATTGCTTATCTAGTATTGTATGTATACACGAAAGACTTTGAAATGAATTGGAGCATAACTACTTATTTTTATATTTTTAGCTTTATATGATTTTTATTTTAGAGAATAGGGAGAGAAACAAATCTGAGCTTCTAAGTTCCGTGGCTAGCAGAAGTTGGAAACTTTTAATTTATTGCTCCGAATAAACCTGCAAAAGCTTAAGAAGTGATCAAAGAAAAATAAAAATATTAAGAAATATAAAAAGAGAAAGATAAATATTGGTTTCTAAAAGGATAAAAATATTAGATAAAAACTTGAAAGAATTAGATAAATTCCGCTTCCCCGGCAGCGGCGCCAAAAACTAACTCTTGTCTTTTTATGTATATTAATTATATTAAATTCAAGTCTTAACCTATTACAAGCGCACAATGGAAATTCTAGAGCTAGTACATGATCGATTCCACGAGGAAGTTCATTATCTAATTAATTCCTAGTTTATATCTTTTATCTAAATCCCTATCTTAAAAACTTTTATTTATCTTTAAGATCTAATCTACTGGAGACATATGAATAAAAGAATGGATTATTAAACTAAAGTGCATAAAAATAAATCCTAATCCTCCTTCTTCAGATTAAGGTCGTCAATCTTAATCTTAAGCTTTTGAATATTAATGAAAATAAATAGTACCGTTACACCATATTTCTAGTCTCCTAGTATTGGTCGTCAATCAAGTGTAAGATCCTATCAATACAGATTTAATCTAATCAATAATCAACCAAAAATTTGGGCGTCCATCAAACTCTAGAAAACTGAAGATGGAAAAGTAAAAATCGTTACACCAATCTACAAATTCTAACCTGAGTCGTCAGTTCAAATTAAAACTTGGAGATGCTTACAAAGCAATTAAAATATAAACTAGAAAGCTAAAATATATCCTTCACCCCTCAGCTGCAGTCGTCAATTGCTCCTGAGAAATTACAAATATCTACACTAATCTTCAACACTCAATTGCAGTCGTCAATTGCTCTTGAGAAACCTTTGATGTCTAATCTACTCTAACTAGTATACATTACTAATTGGAAGAAAATCCAACCATATGTATCAATTGATGCTGAAATTCTTCAATGCTTATTCATGTTCCGAGCCCTCTTATTTATAAATCATAAGGGGTCAGTTTACAAAGATCTAATTCTAATAAAAGAAACTACTAAAAATAAAAGATTCCTAATATAACTCTAATTTCTAATTTTATCTTTCCTTGCTTTCTTTAGTTGATGCGCTTCTAAATTATTCTTTATTGAGCAGCAGCAGAATCCTTCGGATTAGATCTTTATCAATCTTCTCAGATTCGTGGTTCACCAGACTTCTAATTGCAAGAGTATTCTAATTCTGGATATGACAATGTTAAACTCTCACGTGATCAGCAGTAGCAGCAATAGTAGGAAAGCTTCTTTTCTGGAAAATCGTTAATCATGATTTTCTGTCTTTCATAGCTTCTTTTGGAAAATCGTTAATCATGATTCTTTATTTCTCAAAGCTTCCTCATAGTTAACGATTCTCTGAATTACACTTTATTAATTTTTTTTTGTCTCTTTTGAAGAATCGTAAATTATGATTCTCTGGCTTTTAGTAGGAGAAAACGTCTTTTTCGCTCGATTGTCTTTCTTATTGCTTTTTTAGTTCATTTTGACAAAGATTAACACTTAGGCTCTAATTTACTGCTTATCTCTAATGTCTACACATCAGTATCTTATTAGTAGCAAATATGGCTTAGCATCACTAAGTTAAGGGTGATAAAATGATAAATTATGTGATTGATCAATGTCTTTTCTTCCTTTTTGTTTTGTTTTTCGGGTGTTATACCCTAAAGAGGTTTGTAATGTGTGCAACCATGGATTCTTATCAATCCATCACGATAATGCAATCTAAATTTGGAGTCGCCACTCGGAGCTTTGGTGACCCGAGATACCTCAAAATCAATACGTGAGCACCTAAGTGCAAAAATATGACTCCGATTTACCGATCTATTCCAAAGGCTCTTGGGTAGGGGCTTCGATTATCTATCGGAAAGGTGTTAGGGACCTGATCAACCAGCTCGTAAGCGGTCTCTACTATGGTTGTTTGGGTGTGTATATAATATATATATATATATATATAAAGAAATAAAGGAAAAATAGATAGCACTCCCCCTTGCCCGAAGGCACTCTGATCCTATTGAGCCCTTTGTATGTGATAAAATTCGGGTGGTGTAACGGTTCAATTCAAGGATAGAGGGAAAGCAAAGAAGGTAAAGGAATAGGGTGGAGAGCCAGAGCTCTCGAGCCCTTGTAGCACCGCTGTGGATCTTTGCGCGAGAGCATCTTCGATGAGCTTTCGAAAGCGAATGGGTTGAAGGATAGGACTTAAACTCTAAGGTTTAGGAGCTAGAGGGAAGGGGAGATGGACTAAGGCTTTAGTCTCACCTAAACTCTAGGATTGATGGTGGAAAAATGAGATCTAAGGAGCAAAAGGGTGCTAGAATTTTGAGGGGTTTAGTGCTGGAAAATGGAGTGAGGAGCTCACTAAAATTCTTCTCTTTTTGAAAAATTTTCAAGCCTGTTATCAAGGGGGGGTGGCTCTCTATTTATAGAAGAGGAGAGGATTAGTGAAGGGTTAAAGGGGGCTAATTGGGTTAGCAATTAGGTAATAGGGATATATGGTTTTCTAGGTTTTCTAGGGCTTAGATAGGTGGGAATTGGGTTTCAATGGTAGATGATAGGGTGGGGTTCTAAGTGGCAAAAGGGTTAAAAAGAGGGCTAGTGAGGGTGCAACAGTCCTAATGCAACCAACCCCAATGGATGAGATGGTCAACAAGTCAAACTTCAAATTCAAAATTTGACCAAATCCCTCAAAATCACTATTCCTAAGCCTAGTGTGTGTATTAGACACGCTAGGTATGGGAACAGTATTCTCTGAGAATCCTGGAAGTTTGGAACCTGCCATGGGGTCCCACAAAATCCAATTTTGCCTAGCGTGTCTATTAGACACGCTAGGCCAAAATTTGTCAAAATTGGCCTAGTGTGTGTAATACACACGCTAGTTTAATTTCCTGCCTTTCTGTCTGATTTTCAATCAGCCATAACTTTCGATACACAACTCATAGTGAGGTGATTCTTGACTAGTTGGAAAGCTGGGAACATCCTCTTTTTGATGGCATAAGTCTCAACTCTAGAAGAGGTATGTATAAACTTTGGCATTCTTCTTTTCAACCACTTCTTGGGAGGAATTAAAACGGGTTCGAGAGGGGTTCTATAGGTTAGGATTGATTCCTAAGGGTCGGGGATAGGCTTCTAAGGGTTTAGGTTAAGTTCTAAGGGTTCAAAAAGTGCTCTCGGAAGCTCGGAGGGTATGCCTTTCTCGAAGTGTAAGTTAATCGAGCCTTAGGCTAAATTTGGGTGTCTACAGATGCCCTTCTTTGGTATTCGATCACTAATGATGCCATGCCAAAGAAAGAAATGTCCGAAGAGGCCCAAGGAATGCTAACGGGTCTGTCGTATTCAAAGCAAACCTCAAACATTAGATGGTAACATGTACGTAAGCCCTGTATGTCAGAAAAAAATGTTTGTTCCTCAAGGCTATCGGTCCCCAAGCGCTTAGCGACATTATTGGACATGACCGAGGTGGCGTGAGTTGCGGAAGCCCAACGTGTTGGGAAAAAATGTCTGCTCCTCAATATTATTGGTGAGGTGTGATGTTTGAGTTTCATTTTGAACATGACAATCCCGTAAGCGGGAGGGTGATCGACCTATACTTCAAGATGGGTGTAAAGCAAATGACACAAAGATCCACAGCTTGTGCCCAACCTTACGAGGCATTGATTGCCCCATTTGATTGGTCACGGGTGCCCCTATGCGAGGTAGGGTTCAAGATTTTTAGGCCAACCCATCGATCCCGAGGTTAATTTAGCACAACTATCCGAGCAAAGGAATTATTGATGTCGCAACACTTTTTGGGAGTGTGTGCCAGTTTTGATGACAATCTTACAACAGACCAACTTTTGGAAAAACATGACCCATTAGGGGCAAATAGAAGTAAGGCGATGGAAGTTCCAATCCAGATCTCGTCCGGGTATAATTTATGGGAACAAACGACCATCAAATGGATACCCAGGCGCATAGCGCCTATCTAAGGGATACCGTGTAGGTTTTAAGCTTGTGACCAAGAAAAAATCAAGGGAAAAATATCCCTTCTATATCCATATTTGACCATAGTTGTTTGATATATAATCTCATTGAGCAATGGAATCAAACCGATGGAAACATTGACTGTTTGACCGAGATTGACACTGTCGCTCCTACTTTGAAGTAGGATCCAAAGATCTACGGCAAACCTTAGATTTAGGACATTAATTTAGCATAGTTGCGTTGCCGATAAAATATTAACATTTTACTGCATTGAAGCACACATGTGTGTAGCTGTGTCTGACGAGAAAGTGATTTTTTTCTTTTCCAAATGATTTTTTTTCTTCCTTTTTTCGAATAGACCCAACGTCGGTGGTGCGATGCCTAATTTGATCTGTCCATCATTGAGAGGGCGCCTGCTTCGAGGCTTTTGACCATTTGATGTTCCTACACATTCTCAAGAAAACATCAGCCCCTTTTTGTTTATATAAGTAACAAATATGCATCCTAAATAATAGAAGGAGAAGCAAACTTTTACCTACACTTTGTCATTTTTCAAGATTTACATATATTTTTTGTTCTTTTTCTTTAGTTTGAGATGGAAGAACGGTGTTGTACATATGTACATGGACATAAAGAGGAGTAGGAATGTATGTATTTATTTTTTTGGCATTTTTTAGATTTTTCTTGATGATTTTTTTTTGTTTCTTTTATCTCTTTTTTTGTTTGATGCCTTAACGATGAGACAAAATAATGGGTCACATTTTGATCATAGTCGAACCTGTTCATGTGGTCAGACCTGAATGAGGTTAAACATTTTTACTAAGGTTGGAACGCCATCCCTTTAGTTTGCGTCAACCTTTTATCCTTATCTTGGGTCATGTGTTTGACGGTGCGGCTATGAAGATATACCTGATCGGGACCCTATTTGAACTAACATGAGTGGCCTAATTGGTGATCAGATAATTTGAGGATGTAACCAAGGGAGTAACTGGTTTTTTTTTTTTCCTTTTTTTATTTTTCAACCATTTTTACTCACTACGCCCAAGACGGGTTTTTTTCATTCCCGCTGTTACCCTCTTTTTTACCCATATCGCCCTTTCAAGTTTTCACTATGTCCATAGGTATGCATTTTTATCCCAGACGCCTTTTCAGGTTTTCACCTGGTCCGTACAAGCTCGCTCTTTTTACCCGTGATTTCCTTTCAGGTTTTCACCACGTCCATTTTGCTTTGAGCTTGTATATTTTCTTTTTCTTTTCTTTTTTTTATTTTCTTTCAAGGACCACGGCATGGACGTCAATTTCGTCACAGTCGGCTGGATGGAATTCTTTATTATCTCTCAGCTTTGCTCGTGCTGACTCAATGAATGTTGTGAGTGCTTGTGGACCTTAAGGAGGGCTTTCTTTAGGGATGTATCCTGGCCATGAGATAGGTTAAGAATTTTGAAGGTATTCTTGGGTTTTAAAAGGTTTCCTCGATTGGGTTTCAGTTGTCGTAATACATTTCTTCCTTGGGGATTTTGACTGTACATGCCCCACTTTTTCTTTTCTATATTTTTTTATTCTTTTTCTTTTCAGATAATCTCTTTTTGAGATTTTGCTTTTCTAATTTTTTAGGATTTGATGGTAACTCTTTTTCTCCTTTTTTTGTTTGGTATATACACTTTTTCCGTCTTCTTTTGTGAGGAGGGGTTTATGAAAGAAAGGCCAATGGCGCAACGGGTGTGGCAAAGGATATGATCATTCAGGGACACTTTTTGGCTACTTGGCTTTGAAATGATGGCCTCTTTTTTAAAGGATCCTTAGGCAGTCACGTATCCATTTTATCAATACTTACCTTGCCGTAAGAGACTTAGGAATAGAATTATTATACGTATCTAACATTGATGGACTCAAGAAAGCGATCTCCATCCATGGTGGCAAGGCAGAGAGCATACCACGGGAGCACTTCTCGAATGACTTAAGGTCCTTCCCAGTTGGGCCTGAATTTCCCTCTTGGATCGGTGTGGAGAGAAAGGGAGATTTTCTTGAGTACTGTGTCACCCACCTTTAAATCTGGAACACGAACACGGTTGTTGTAAGCGCGTGTGATTCACCCTTGATAGACCTGAGTATGACAGAAGGCTATGAGCCTTTTCTCATCTAGCAGGTTTAGTTGCTCAAAGCGAGACTTCTCTCTCTCAGCTTCTAATAGATTGGACTCAATGAGGATACAGAGTGAAGGCACTTCAACTTTGACTGGTAGGACGACCTCGATTCCATACACAAGGGAGAATGGTGTTGCCCCTGTAGTGGTACAGATTGATGTTTGATAGACTCATAATACAAAGGGTAACATTTCACTCCAATCTCGGTAGGTGATGACCATTTTCTCAAGGATTCGGATGAGTGTCTTATTAGCAGCTTCTACAGCTCCATTGGATTGTCCGCTGGTCCATCTTCGACATACCTTCAGGGAAAGCTTGAGTTTCGAGGAAATTCTTGATATCTGAGAACCATAAAGGCTCATCATCAGGCTTTTCGAATCCCTCAATTTGGAGGCAAAAGGCTGACTCATTCTTTTGTCCGATCATGATTGGTTTCATTTTGATGCCGTATGGAATTTTGATCATTGATGCCAATGTTGCTAGTACATTGGCAAAATGATTTCTTGCTCGAGAGACATAGGACAAGGTAACATCATCGAAGCACGCGATCATATCTTCGAGGTGCTCGTGGTATTAGCTTTTCATCCTTTGTCTTTCAGTCTCCATTGATTTGGTAAATGATCAATTGTGAATCACCAAACACCCTAAGATGAGTTACATTTAGGTCTAGTACTGCTTGTAAGCCGGCTACGCAGGCTTCGTACTCGGCCATATTATTGGTGCAAGGGAAATTAAGCTGATAGAGACTGGTACATGTGACCCTTTTGGCAAGATTAGGATAGTGCTAACTCCTTGACCTTCGACATTTGCTACCCCGTCGAAGTGCATTACCCAGGACTCCTCTATCTCCTCTGTGTCATCCTCTGTCATAAATAAGATGTCCTCATCAGGAAATTTGCTCCTTAGATTCTCATAATCGGGTGAGGGGTTCTCGGCAAGATGATCGGCGAGTGCTTGCCTCTTGATTGGCTTCTGAGTGACATACGTGATGTCGAATTCAGATAAGAGAAGTTGCCAGTGTGCAGTTTGGCCAGTGATGGCCGGCTTTTCGAATAAGTGCTTCAATGGATCCATTCGCGCTAGGAGTAGAATGGCTTGAGAAAATAAGTAGAAGCGGAGCCTCTGTGTAGCCCATATGAGAGCTAGGCATGCTTTCTCTAGATGAGAATAGTGTGTCTTGTAATCAGTGAAATTCTTGCTCAGGTAGTAGATGGCTGGCTCTCTTCTTCCTATCTCGTCATACTGCCCTACTACGCATCCCATCAAAACATCTGTTGTGGAGAGGTACATTAAGTGTGGTCTCCCTGGTTCGGGTGGTACCAACATTGGCAGGTTGAGAAGGTAGCCCTTGATCTTATCAAATGCTGCTTTGCAGTCGTCATTCCATTCAACGGACAAATATTTTCTTAGTAGCTTGAAGACTAGCTTGCAGATAAGAGTGAGTTGTGAGATAAATCGACTGATGTACTGTATCCTGCCTAGGAAGTCTCTGACCTCTTTCTTGGTAGATGGCGATGAAATTTCGACGATGTCTTTTACCTTGATTGGGTCAACCTCGATGCCTCTTCTGCTGACGATGAAGCCTAGTAGTTTTCCTGACATGGCGCCGAATGCTCAATTCTAGGGGTTTAGTCACAACCTGTATTTTCTTAGCCTCTCAAACAACTTTTGAAGCTTCATCAGATGATCACCTCTCTCTGGTGACTTGGTGATCATGTCGTCAATATACACCTTAATTTATCGATGTATCATGTTGTGGAAGAGTGTTGTCATCGCCCTTTGGTATGCTGCCCCAGCATTCTTCAACCCGAATGGCATGACTCGGTAACAGAAAGTTCCCCATGGAGTAATAAACACTGTCTTCTCTCGGTCTGCTTTGACCATTTTGATTTGATTCTATGCAGAGAATCCATTCATGAATGAGAGCATCCCATGCCTTGTAGTATTATCGATCAAGATGTTAAAGTGTGGCAACACGAAGTCATCCTTTGGGCTGGCCATGTTGAGATTTCTGAAGTCGATGCACATGCGAACCTTTCCATCTTTCTTTGGTACAGGGACGATATTGGCCAGCCATTGCGGGTATTTGGAGACTATGAGAAACCTTGCATCGTATTGTTTGATGACCTCATTCTTAACTTTCAACATCCATTCTTGCCTGAGGCATCCTAACTTCTGCTTTACTAGCTTAACATCTAAATATAGCAGCAGATCTTGATCGACCAAATCGATATCCAAACCAGGCATATCCCCATATGACCATGCGGAGACGTCTTGATATGACCGAAGGAATTTAATCATGCTTTTTCTTTCCTTCGGAGATAGAGACGTTTCGATCTTGGTGATTCTAGGAACCTCCTTAGTACCCGATTGATGTCCTCTATTTCTTCAACGATTGGGATAGGGCCATGCTCAAAATTAAAAAATTGGTTAAGGAGCTCATTGGGGTGCTCCTCAGTAAGGATCTCCTCGTCCAGACTCGTGACTCCTGTTGACTATTTTAGAGTTGTTGTGCTATTATATTTATTCAAAATGTGTGGTAAAACTAAGACAACAAAAACAAATAAAAAGGGGCAATAAAATAGAGTAAAACAGTACTAAAACAGCAATCTAAAATGCAGTCCTACAAGAACCATGGCCTGTTGTAGCAAGTTTTGTTAAGTAAGAGTTTGTCCCACAGGGAAGTTTGATCTAAAACCACAAGGGTCATAGAGTAGATCTCCAGATCTGGCTACAAATCTGGCAGCACTAACCTATACTAGAAAGCAAAGGTAAGGAAATGGAGTTTTGGGTTGTCACAATCTACACTAAAATAGAAAATAAAATCACAGATCTACACTACAAGAAAGGGTTTTAGAAAGGGGTGGAAATGGATTTGGAAAATCAAAAGGAAAATTGGTGAGAAGCAATAAAATAGGGACAAATTTTTTTATTGAAAAATGGTTGGTCAAGTAGAGCAAGGGTTGATTCTACATCAGTCCTTCATTTAGCAACAAGCTCAAATGCAAGGATAAAGAATCCAATCCAACCTTGAGGTATGGAATAGTATTAGGGTTATGATCTGTCCACTGAGTGGTCACAGATCATCCCAGAGATATACTTCAGTATGTTGAATCAAAACATTAACATCAATGCAGCCACCATGCATGCAAGGCTACAAGCCCTTGCATCCATAGGTGTATGCAATCCATAAAATTCTTAATGAGAAATATAAAGACATTACAGATTGAATGAATCAATAAAAATAGCTTTGCATTGCACATGAAGGAACTTACAATGGTCAACCCTCAAGGCTGTAATCAATGCAGAGATATATGCCCCTCACAAGCTTACACAAGTCTTAATTACAACAGAAATTAAATTCTATCTATTACAAAAGAACTTAGCCAGCAAGTGTTGAGCTAAGGAGGGAAGAAAAAAAATAAAAGAGATGACCTAACCCTAAATGACCTAAGCCTAGAAAGCCTTCAAGCTTAGAGCAAAATTTGGTAAAAAATGTTAGATCCTTATTTCTGGCTATAATTATAGCTTAAATACAATCCATGTAAAAATATCTCAATGTTCTGGCCAATCAGAAAGAAGCTGCTATCATGGCTCAATTGTGGCCAAGTAATTGCCTTGGGATGTGGGGGACAGCTAAACACATTGGGATGTGTGCCCTAGATGTTGTGGAATCCCCAAAATATCCTCGCATGCTGAATGGGAAGTCTGAAACCCGAGCCTCGAAAGGTTGAATGGCTCATATTTTGCATCTCTAGTGGATCTCGAGTGGTTGAATTGATTGTTGAAGGGGCTCGACAGGCTGAAATGGCTCAGGTTATGTAGCTCGAGCAAATGAGGCTTTAGGCATTTTAGCTCGACAGGCTCTCGATAGGATGAAGCTTCAGATAGTATTGCTCGAGAGGTTGTCGACATAATAACTTTCTTTCATCTACAGCTCGAGAGGTTAGATTTGAACTGCTCGACAGACTCTTTTAGAGCTTCTCAATAGGCTGAATGCTTCAGCCTTAACTATTTGAGATCTACTCAAGAAGAGTTTCTGAAGGTGTATCTGCTCGAGACCCACTCGAGCAGATGTTCTTTGGATTAACTCATCTTCTCGAGATGTGCTCGAGATGAGTTTCTGAAGCTGTGAACCTCTCGAGATCTGCTCGAGAGGAATTTCTAAAGTTCCCTCTGTTCTGAATTGCTTAAGATCTACTCGAGATATTTATATGTTGCATGCCTGAACCTCTCGAGATCTACTCGAGCTGGTTTTCTAAAGGTTTTAACTGCTCGAGAACAACTCGAGCTGATTTAAGCTGCACTTGAACTTCGAGTTGTCATTTGTGATCCTTTGCAACTATGCACAGCTTGCTGCAGCACTCTTCTTAGCTTGGGTCCATCCTTCTTCCCTCTGTTGGGCTTCTAAGGTCCTTTAGGCAAGCCAAATGGTCCCAATGGTGCAAACCACCAAGGTGCACTCTCTGTTCTTCAATCAGCTTCAAGATTTGGCTTTGAATTCTTTCTTCTTGGCCTTTAAAGTGTGGACTGTTGCATTAAGCTACAATTTTATTCCTAACTACAAAATATACTCAAATAACAATTATTAGATGGCTCAAAGGTATAGTAAAGGCTAGGTTAAGAGGTGAAAAATAGTATTTTTCAGTGATTAACACACCCCCAAACCTAACCATTGCTAGTCCTCGAGCAAAGCTAAAATTAAATAATTACTTTAAAATTTTAAATGCCACTTTCGTAGGGAGCACGGTTGCATTTAGCTTATGCATCAAGCCCTTTAAACCCCTAGGTGATCCCTAGTGGAGGAGTGAAGTCTCCTGAGGGTTTTTAGTGAAGGTACCTTCAAACTTCCTAATGACATAGTTAAACCAAGTGCACACCTTAACAAGTCTGATTTCAACATATAAAATTTCATTCCACCCTTGACTTTTCAAATTACAGGAGTTTTAAAATAGTGGATGCAAACAATTTAACACCTACATCATGCATTTATGCTCATCACAACCAATCAGTTGACATCAAGAACGTAATGTGTACAAAATAGTACTAAGCTTACCATTAATTCAATAATTAGGTTCAAACAGTACCCCAATGAATTTCAATTTCAGACCCAATCCTTACTAGGGCTATCTCTGACAATTGAATTAGAGGGTGTTCAATTTCACTCCAGCTCAAGAGCAGTTACAGACCTCAAATAGGTCTGCAAGCATGAGCATAGGCATTTACTTCAAATTTCTGACATCATCTTGCACTTGTCACCATAGATCAGACATCCCCTCATCTTCACATGACAGCTCATTTCACTTTGGATGAACAAGGCTTTTTTGGTGGGTTGTAATGTGGCTTATGGGTGAGGTTTAAAAGAATAAGAGGGGTAAAATAGATTCAACACTGAGAAATCAGCAAGGGGAGGAGGTAATTCATGACTTCACCTTCATCACAGCACAACTTCATCCTCCAACAGGTTTTCCAGATCTGAAGTAGCCAACTTCTTCTCCTTCTTCCAATTTTTAGATGAAGTATTTCATTTGACTTCTCTTTCTTTATATATTTTTTTAATTTCTAATTTTTTATGAAGTGCCACACATATACCACTGCTACACTGTTGTTTATAATTTGCTTTTCTTCTCCTTTCACCAAATATTAAACCCAGCCCACCTATCTTCAACTTCTTCTCCTTTACCTTCTGAATTCTCAGAGTGAGGGTAAGGCTGAATCAGGTCAAGAGGTTTAGGTTCAAGTAATCTGGTGTTTGTTGAATAGAAATTGGATTTTAAAGGCTCAAAGAGTGTATGCAAAGGGCAGTTGAATGGGTAGGAAATTTTAATCTCAAACTGTCCAAATGAAAGCCTTAGATAATCTCCTTATTGTCATGAGTGCTGTCAAACAGTTTCAATTTGGGTCTAGTGACAAAGTGTTGAGTTAATCATTCCTTGGAGTACAAAAATTTGCCAAATACACTCTTCAAAAGATAAAATTTTGTATGGGCCCAAATCTCACTGGGTATGGTCTTCCTTTGAACTCATGGGGCATGTCTTCACCTTTTTCTCTCCTTATAGCTTACTAAGTACTGCTTGTAAAAGTTTTTTCTTGATGCATACTTCATGATAGTGTTGAATTTTTAGAGGATTTCAATGTTAAAAAGTTTGCATAATTTTTAAATTTCCTCATTTTCAAAATTGCTTAGGTGAACTTCACTCTTTTTGTTTCAAAATTGACTATTACTGCTGCACTTAGCGTAACTATTTCATTGATCTTCCTACTGGTCTACCCTGCCATACCCCCAAACCTAAGATAAACAGTGTCGTCACTGTTTCAATGTATATATGCAGTTAGGGGCAGCAAGGTATGCAAAAGCCTATCAAATTAAAGCAGAAAGAGGAATATACAGACAAAGAAGCACCATGCAAATAACACACAAAAGATTATTTTCATTAATAAAATCAATATCAAACAAGACTGTTTACAGACTTAACAATAGACTAAAAATAGACAACTACTTCTAAAACAAAAAATACAAACAGATTCCTAAGTACAAAATGACTACACTGAATCCTAATCAGAATCTGACTTTGTATCTGAATATGATAGTAGATCTATGGGTTGATGTGGAGCCTTGGCCTTCCCTTTCTTCACAGATTCAGCTTGTGTAGCACCAGCCTTGGTCCTTGTGGCAGCTGGTTTCTGTGGCTTGGTGCTGGTCTTCTCCTTGGAGGATTCCTTGAAAGACACACCCTTGGGCACTGAAGGGTTCATCATTGAAAAGGTGGAGGTCCATGTGTCTAACATCCTGCCCAACTGAGCTGCCTTCGTCTTATAAATAATATACAGATCCAAAGAACCTTTCAGTTGTTGCCAGTGCTTCTTCTTCTCCTTCTGCAGATCCTCCCTTATGAGAGACATCTGGTATCCATAATGCTCCTTCACCATTACTGTCACCTGCTCCACCACTAATATTACATCCCTTCAAACATAAGGATCAACAGTCATAGATTTAATGAGGGTGTAAAAGTTGGGAATGGGGATGGATGAAGCAAGGAAAATGACTCTCTCATCAGGGTCAATCCTAGGGTGTAAAATAGAGGTGGTGGTCAGGTCAATGTAGGTGGGTGGAGATGATGGGGGTAGAAGGATAGGTGCCAACTCCTCCTCATAGGTGAAGGGCAATGGTATCAGGGGCAGCTCCTCCTCTTCAAAATTAGTTTGTGTAGCAGTAGAGTTTGAGGTCGATGGGATAAGGGCTAACTCTTCATACTCAGGGTATGTCTGTTTGGCAGCAGCTACTGTAGTCACTGAAGTTGAAGGCTGGGGTGAAGGAGGTGGTGTGGGTACAGGTGTGGGTGTGGGTTGTTGGTCTATTGGTAAGGAGTTGGGTTTGGAGAGAGGTAAGGAGGGAAATAATTTGGGCAAAGGAGTTAGGTATAACTGAGGTTATAGGTAGGGTGGGTGGGATTGGTTGGAAGGGTGAAGTAGGGGCATGGTTAAAATGGGTAGGCTATGGAGAGTCTAGGAGGGGTGTATACTCATGCTTGATATCTCCCACAATGGAGTCCATCATGACAGAGTACCCCTCAGTGGTGAAGTGGTCTTGGTCATGGGTAGGTGTAGGTGTAAGGGAATGGGTAAGGGAGGTAATGGGGTCTGTTGGAAAGGGTTCAAAGGGGAGTACAAGGTCTGTGGTGGTGGGATGTGTAATGTCAGTGGCCATTGGCTCACTGCCATCATATATGAATGGGGAAGGTGGGTTTGGAATGGGTTCTGGTATGGTAATAGGCTCTGAGCTAGGTGTGGGTGTGGGTAAGGGAATGGATAGGCTAAGTACAATGGGTGTAGGTGGATCTGATATTGGGGTTATAGGTTGGGTGGGTGGGATTGGCTCTGTGATTGGTTTATGGGCTCTCTTTTTGTATTTTTTTTTATGGTTGGAGTGGGTAGGGTAAATGGGAACTCTATGGGAGGAGTTGGAGCTGACACAGGGATGGTGGTGGTGATTGTGGAGGATGATGGAGATGGAATGGTAGGCATGGGTGTAAGAATGGAAATGAGGGGTGTGTGGATGGTGTGAGAGCTAGGGATGGACAGTGGAGTGGAATAGATTGATGATGGGCTGGTGGGTGGGATAGGTGGCACTGAGCTGGCTGCTGATGTATCTACAGCAGAAGTGGGCACTGAAGCCAAGCTCATAGCAGAGGGAGGAGCAGGGATAACGACTTAGAGGTCTCTACTGAAGGGGTTGCTGTTGAATCCACTGATCCCTTCTTCCTTTTCCCCATCATAGTCATGCTAGTGTTCCATAATCTCTTCCTACCCACCAAAGGGGGCAATTTCTCAGTAGGCTCTCCTATCTTCCATACATATCCTGCTTGTTTGAGCATGGTTGCGATTAGACTGATGTAGGGGAGCCCATGTGGCTTCAGCTGCTTCTGGACCTTACTGTGTATGTCCCTCTAATTTTTTCCAAAATATGACCATAATTTGCACCCTAATACCAACATTTGACCTTCCAATGAAAGCATTTTGATGGCTATTATACAGTTTTAGTAGTTTCAGGTATTCATGACTGTTGGATCTTGTAAATATATAAAAGAGCATAATTAAGGACAATATGGGAGCATAGGACCAAAGGGCCAACAGAAATACTAAAATCCGTGAAAAGAATTGATTGGTCCAGCCACAAGCAAGAGAATGGATATGTCACATGTTAGGCTCAATCGATTGAAATTTAGAAATCAATCGATTGAGTTGGATGAAAACTGTTTCCCTCATAAATTTTAATTTGAACTCAATTGATTGAGATTTAGATTTCAATCGATTGAGACTTAAATTCAAATAAGTCCGCCGAAATTCAAATTTTGAATTCAATCAATTGACCTATATATGGAAACTCTTCCATCCGAGCCCTATATAAACAGAGCAGTGTTTAGGGTTTGGGCATGCTTCTTAAGGGGCCTTCTTGGCCAACTTTCTTAGTCTTTTTCTTAGGTTTTTCATTATTATTTTTAGTGCTTAGTTTTAATTTATAATAATTAGTTCATAATTAGGAACTAAAGCTTTGTAAGGTTTCAGATCTTTTCCTAAAAGATCGAAACATTTGACAAATTAAAGAAGATGTTTGATGGTCTTGGATCTGTGCCTTGCGTGTGGATCAGAGATGAATGGCTAAAACCGTTCATTCAAGGAGGAAGCATGTGACAGCCCCAATTTCGACACACCGAAACCCTTGCCATCAGCACGGCCCTCCAAGCCGTGCCCCCGAAGTCCATATGGAACATTGGTATATCAAGCAACTCAAGTAAGACATGTAAACTGAATAACGTGAAATAAAGACATACTAGTCCCAAGCAAAAGCTCAAAAGATAGTTCTACTTCCATGCCAATACATGAACAGAAGAACAGACCCGAACTATTGGTGATAGCAAGATCACCCCAGATGGTTCGCCCAAAAGAATATATCATTTAAATTATAATTTCTCAAAATATAAGACTTGACATACCAAGCCATACAAAATACTCTCAAAAATCTCTCTCAAACTACGCAACGGGTCCCCTAGAAGAAGTCCTCAGGAGGTGGTTCCAACTCTTCCCCGGGCACGTAATCCGAATCCCCCTGATCTATGTCTCTCGAAGACTCAGCAGCCGCAAGCACAAGACCTGCGACATATAGTTAAAAGGGTGAGCTACATCCTAGCTCAATAGGGAAACAACACAATGAACATATAAGTCAAGCTCTCACATATATTCTATGATATTAAACACCATGATATATCAATAGATTTACTGGGAAAGACAACAGTTTAAATGACTGAAAAATAATGCACTACGTGTCACTGTTATTGCACATGTTCTCATTTTTCTTAACTTTTCACTGATTCGGCCTAAAAACTTAATTCCGTAACTTAAATATCCCCCAACTTTCAATAGAGTCGGATGCCCAATAGAATACCCTCCATCATCATCTAACTAGACAGTTTTTATAAGATTTCTCATGTATTAATGCTACCCAGGTCACTTTCTTATAGGTGACGAGGTTTATTCTCATATCAACATCTCTGAGATGTGCCACTGGTGTACGGATTGGTCACCGTACCGATCACGGATATCCTGTCAAGTCAGTCGTGGGTATCCCGCCACATCGGTGGGATATTCTATTCAAACCTTAAATAATAAAAGTATCATGTGCACTACATATAGTTATTCACCGTGTGATTGTACTAATTATAGTATAATAGATTAGGCCTTGTCAGTTCTCATTCATTCTTACTTTACAATTTCACATACATCTCTGGGATGTCTAAATCAATGCATCATATAGATGTCTTTATCACATTCTCATCCCCTAGGGATGCCACATATTCACTTGTTTACTTTGTGTCACTTACACACCCATTTACGATTTCACACTTTCTATGCATTTGTATTCATTTCTATATCACTACATACATGCTCTTGAAATTAAAATACATCTTCAAGGTGTTCCCTACCTCAAAGCAAAGCCATCATTTAATGCATCGCCGTTTCCTAGGGAATCAAACGCATCTAACACAAGCCAAACCTACATTGCATGTGCCAAAGATACCCTCAGAAAAGTCTCTAAGAATCTTGGGAACTATAGCTTTCAAGAACAACAAAAAATAAAGTAAAATTCTATGTAGTACCTCATGCGAGCGAACACTATTCATCACTCGAGCGATCACTCAACCTCGCTCGAGCGATCATTAACGAGGGTCATACTATCACGCAAACGATTATAAATGAGGCCTTTCGACTTCACGTGACCCTCGCTCGAGCGATCTTCCTCTTCACAAAGTTCCCCGCTCGAGCGAGGCCAAAAAGTTTTCTCTTATATATTCTACCTTCCTCGCTCGAGCGATCTATTTTAATCGCTCGAGCGAGGAGCAATGACAGTAATTGCTCGATCATTTCGAGAACTACCTCCTATCTCATTTAATACCCTATTTAAACATTAAAATAATTCAACTAACCATTAATACCTTATTTAAAGCATATATAAACATTAAACATACATTAGATCAATCGAATCTCTTCTAGATTCGATCTAAGATCAACCATACAAAAGAGGGTTTCAAAACCCTTCCTCCAAACCCTTTCTTGATCCTTCCCAAGCTCTCTAGACTAAGGGATCTTCTTCACTTTCATCACCATCATCTTCATCCCATATATTAGAAATCCCTAAGGTGAATCTCACCTACTTCTCAAGGATCATCCTATTTCTGGCTTCCTTTTAATAAAACTCTTTTTCTTTTTGTCCTTTCTCCCTATCTCTCTCTCTTTCTAAGCTCAACTAGACAAGTATGGGAGACTCCTCTTTCTCTCACATACTTTAACTAGTGTGCTAATCACACACATACCTCCTATGTGTTTTGCATCCACTTGGCCTACTTGCTAAACATATACACCTAAGAGTATATATATATAGATTTTTGTTTTTTCTTTTCTTTCTTGTGCTCCACAAATGCCATAGCATTGTTCATGGAACACGTGACCTATATAGTACATGGAAATCATGGATGTTACATTCATCCCACCTTATAATATTTTCGTCCTCAAAAATTGCTAAGGGAGTATTCAAAACAAACTACACACCACCAACAGGGGTATCCAAACAGGCTACCCACGTAGTCCAATCATCTAATTAAGCATTTGGACAAAAGTGTTCCATAATCACACCTGCATTATGGCAAAACATAATCCATATTCTCCTATAACAACTGATAAAATACTTATTCTACATCAACTTGAAATATAACAATCCATATTACACCCATTCGAATTCAACGTGAAATATAACTACCAATATGAAACTATTATCACAACCAATATGATACCTATTTCAAAATTCACTTGAAATTATAACAGTCAATTTAGCAGGTATTATCAACCTGCCTCGAGAGATACTAGACATATTGCATTGAACTCAATGGTAGTCCAAGATGACTACGAACTTTCAGAAACACCTGCATAAGAGAATAACGCAGAACCACATAGTTGAGTATGACTACACACATCCCCGATCACCTGAATCAGAAGGCTATACACAACCATACATTCAAACATGACCACACACATGGCACCTCTATTACCATAATGAAAAACTATATACATGAAGCTATCACCATGTCTAATAACAAAATTATGACAACCATGTCACCACAGTTTAAAGGATCGCATCCCGATATGCACATCAAAATATTTAAAAATATTATATTGCTATTTTCAAAAAGAATTTAAATGACAGATGACGACCTAGTCGTCACCCTGCTCATACTCCTCGTCATCGTCATCATCATCATCATCATCGTCGCCCTCCTCGCCATCATCATCACCAACCTCCCCCGTGGTAGTGGCACCAGCTGTAGTCGCCCTAGTAGCAGGACCCGACCTAGATGCACCAAAGATAGTACCTCGCATAGCACCGATGCGCTCCCGGTACGTCTGTGGAAACACATGGCCCATGAGGTCGATGAGGAGCGACTCCTGAAATCACTGATGTAGCTAAATCTCCCGCCCTTGTAGGAGGATCTCCAGCATCATGCTGCTGTCGATGGCAGGGAAGGGCTGTGAAGACGAAGTGGAGGGAGTAGTCGGTCCAATCGGTGGTGGTTGTGCCGCTTGTCGGGCAACCTGACGATCCCGCTTTCTGTTTAGACTATTTTGGAGGCTTTTTAAGTTTCTATTTAGGTCCTGGCCTAGGAATGGGATGATGTTATTAGTGAGGACGAGCTCGTCCGCTAGCATGTGGAAGCCGTCTTTCCCATTGTGCAAGTCAAAGAGGCGGAAAATAAGACGGGCGTACGATAGGTGATTGATGGGTGATGGAATAGCACCCTTCATGTTTCATTTAAGAGCATATATAATGCCCTTGAGAACCACCTTACGTGCGCTAAACCACTTATTGTGAAAAGCAGAGTGCAACGCCCTTAAAAATACATCACGACGCTCTTGGTCGTGGCCCGCCGGGTATAAATTCTTCTTTAAAAAAATGTCAAGAGGCCACCTATATGGCGACAGCTGGGACCGAGTGATAGATTGTCCCGATGCAATGGTGCCGCCAGTAACGTCTACGACGATTGTCTGGAAAGGTACTTCTTGGGCAAAAGGTGGTTGTGAATTAGGTTCTCGGGTGTAGGTGTGGGGGTAATTCATGGCGAGCGAAATGTCGGCCTTGCCAAACTCAAATGACCTCTCGTCGATTTCAACGACGAGAATGTCCTCGTCGATAGTGCTTTTAAGAGTTTGATAAAATAATTTAATGAGCCATGGATAATACCGATTCCCAAACGGCGTCAATAAAGATCGCATATGATTTTGCGTGAGAAAATCAGAAGTCCATTTGGTGGACGTAGGATCCCGAAAGTAAGTGGGGTGGATTTCCCACTCGGTTTCTAAGACTTTGGCCCCCCACCAATCGTCCAATAGGGCCGGTGCCTCTGTTTGAAGTGGTGGTGGTGGAGGTGGTGGTTGTGGTGGCTATGGAGCTTGTGGCGCTTTGCTGCGAGAAGATGACGATCGGATTGCCACCTTCTTTCTAGGTTGTGGGTTAGGGCTTGTAGAAGCCATGAGGATCAAAAGAACCAAAATCGAGGAAAACAAGGTGGATTTAGAGTAGAAATCACCTTCTTACGCGTTTTGAACAGATCAAATCGCTTGATTCCAGCCTGAAATCGTCCGTAGAGCAAGGTCCCCAAAGCAAAACCCTAAACCCCAGCACCCTAACTCCCTCTCACGTGAAGAAATGGGCAAAACAGTGAGCGCCCCCCTATTTATACCGCTGCCCTCGCTCAAGCGGTCATAAGTCCTCGCTCGAGCGAGTCCAGAACAATTTTGGTGCTATATTTTCATATGGCTCCCGCGAGCTAGCGCAGAAACATTCTTCTGCCTCTTTTGGTCCTATATTTTCAGCTTGTATCACTTCTAACTCCAGTCTCCTTCTAACATATGATTCCCTATCTAATGCATTTGGAAAGCTACTGATGAAATGATCAATCTACCAAGATTGAAATGAATTATGCTCAAAATTTAACAAAAACTCTTCCATTCATTTCAAACAACAATTGTACACACACATTCCAAAATCTTATACATTTTACAACATTTGTAGGACACTAACTAGTGTCCTCAAATAAGCTAGGATACTGTTGTCTGACATTAGCCTCACATTCCCATGTTGCTTCTTCAGTCGGATGATTTCTCCATCGAACAAGCACTAAAGGAATCACTTTCGTGCGCAACACTAATTCTTTTTTATCCAATATCTCTGTTGGTTCCTCTATTATGCACATATCTTCATGCATCTCTAACGGTTGACTGCCCAAAACATGAGTAGGGCCATTAATATATTTCCTGAGCATAGATACATCAAACACATTGTGTACCCGATCAAACAATGGGGATAAACCAATGCGATAAGCAACTTCCCCAACTTAACCCAAAACCTTGAATGATCCAAGATAGCGGGGACTCAACTTGCCTCTCTTTCTGAATCTCATTACGCCTTTCATAGGCGACACCTTCACAAACACATGCTCACCCACCTTGTAGTCTACACTCTTCCTTTTGATATCGGCGTAGCTTTTCTGTCTACTCTGAGCCGACCTAAGTCTTTCTCTAATCATACGAACAATGGTGGCATTATCTTCAAGCAACTCTGGTCCCTAAACAAACTTTTCACCAGTTTATTCCCAGTTGATAGGCAATCTATATCGCCTTCCATAAAGAGCTTCATACGGTGCCATTCCAATGCTCGCTTGGAAGCTGTTGTTGTATGCAAATCCAATCAATGGTAGGTGTTGATCCCATGACCCTTATAGTTCAAGCATACACACTCTGAGCATGTCTTCTATCACTTGGTTTACCCGCTCTGTTTGTCTGTCAGTTTGGGGATGGAATGCTGAGCTGGAGTCCAATCGCGTCCCCATTCATTCTTGAAATTTCTTTCAAAACTTTGATGTGCATAATGGGCCACGATCAGAAACTATGCTGCTTGGAATCCCGTGCAATCGTACGATTTCATTCATATATAACTCCACAAGTCTTCCCGCTGTGTACATTGTATTGTAAGGCAAGAAGTGTGCTGACTTGGTCAGTCGGTCTATGACTACCCAAATGGCATTGTATCTCTTCGCTGTATGCGGTAGTCCAACGATGAAGTCGATAGAGATTGACTCCCATTTCCACTCTGGTATAGGCAGAGGCTGTAATAATCCAACAGGATGTTTGTGATCGACCTTCACCTACTAGCAGGTCAAACATTGTGACACATACTTAGCCACGTCTTGCTTCAAACCTCTCCACTAGTATTTCTTTATCAAATCTTGGTACATTTTCGTGCTACCAGGGTGGATCGCATAATTTGACTTGTGAGCTTCATCAAGGATAGTTTACCACAGATCGGCATTGTCTGAAATACAAAGACGGCCCTTGAATAATAAAGAACCATCTCCTTTCACTGAGAACTCAGGTTTTATGCCTTCATTCACATCTTGGCGGATCTTGGTGAATTCTTGGTCTTTCATCTGTAACTCGTGAATATGTTCAAATATCACCGGTCTCACTGATATGTGAACCAAGAAGGCTCCTGTGGCTTGCACCTCGATATTTGCATCATACAGGGGAAGATCTTCAAATAACTTCTATCGGTGCATACCCAAAATCAAACTAGCCAAATGAGCTGAACCCTTCCGACTCAAGGCATCGGCTACTACATTAGCCTTGCCGGGATGATACTGTATAGAACAATCATAGTCCTTGAGGAACTCCATCCATCTGCACTGTCTTATATTTAACTCGTTCTGTGTAAATAGGTATTTGAGGCTCTTGTGGTCGGTAAAGATCTCAAAGGTCTCATCGTACAAATAATGTCGCCAGATCTCCAGCGCAAATATGACCGCTACTAGTTCTAGGTCATGTATCGGGTAGTTCTTTTCATGCTCTTTCAATTATCTTGATCCATAAGCTATCACCTTCTTGTGTTGGTTGAGCACGCAGCCCAAACCATTATACGATGCATCACTATATACCGTGAACCCTCCACTGCCTGAAGGAATCGCCAATACTGGAGCTGAAGTGAGTCTCTTCTTGAGTTCTTGAAAACTCTGCTCGCACACTTCATTCCATTCGAACCTTGCATCCTTCCGTGTAAGTCTCGTGAGCGGTCCCGATATCTTTGAAAACCCCTCAACGAAACGTCGATAATTGCCGGCTAGTCCAAGGAAATTACGGACGTCGGTCACGGTCTTTGGTTGCTCCCAATTTACTACTGCTTCAATCTTAGCTGAATCTATCATGACACCATGCTTTGAGATGACATGTCCCAAAAAGCTAACTTTCTCCAACCAAAACTCGCACTTACTGAGCTTGGCATACAGTTGGTGTTCACGAGAAGTTTATAGAGCAACTCCCAAGTGTTCTTCATGCTCCGCTTTTGATTTGGAGTATATTAGGATATCGTCAATGAATACCACGATGCAGGAGTCTAGGTGTGGTTTAAACACCCAATTCATCAAATCCATGAATGACGCTGGGGCGTTTGTCAACCCAAATGGCTTCACTAAAAACTCGTAGTGTCCATATCGTGTCTTGAATGCAGTCTTTTGAATATCCTCGGCCTTGACTCTCAACTAATGGTATCCAGATCTCAGATCGATCTTGAAAAAATATTTCCCTCCTTGCAGCTGGTCGAATAGGTCATCTATTCTAGGCAAAGGGTATCGATTCTTGATGGTGAGTTTGCTCAACTGGCGATAGTCAATGCACAGTCGCATTGACCCATCCTTCTTCTTTACAAAGAAGACTGGTGCTCCCTCTGGAGACACACTCGGTCTTACAAACCCTTTGTCCATGAGCTCTTGTAACTGCTCTTTCAACTCCTTCAACTCAGCAGGAGCCATCCAATATGGTACTTTCGAAACAGGCTCCGTTCCTGGTGCTAAGTCGATGGCAAACTTCACTTCCCTCTCTAGAGGTAATCCAGGTAATTTCTTTGAAAATATATTTTCAAACTCTCGCACTATTGCTATCTCAGAGATAATATTTTTCTCTTTCTTATCCTCCTTCATGAATGCCAAACAACTGTTGCACCCCTTTCTGATCAAGTGTTCGGCCCTAACCGTAGAGATAAGTGGTATATGCGTCAATCTCTCCCCTCGAAATTGAAACGATCTCCTAGTGTTAGGCCTGAAGATGACAATCTTGTTCTTGCAATCTATAGTTGTACAATGTTGTGACAACCAATCCATGCCAAGGATCACATTAAATCCTTGCATTTCCATTAATATTAATTTTGTATCCAGTTCATTCACTTCTCTATCATCGATGCCAACTATCACTGACTTATAAGCAAATTCTGTGTCCACTAATTCTCTAGTCAGAATAAACACTGATAGAATAAAGTCTAATGTCTCTAAAACAATCTTCATTCTTTCTGCAAACCTCAGAGTAACGAAAGAGTGGGTAGACCCTAGGTCTATCAACACTCGCGCTTCACATGCTACATAGCATCCCTTCTCGTACACTCGTAAAGTACCTATAGCATACATATATATAGATATAGTGCACATTTTCTTATTAAATTTAATGTATGAAAATAAGTCCATACTATGTTCTAACTGAATGCACCTTCTCTATCTAAAATTTTAGAACATTGAAATTCTTTATTTAAAAGGAATCTCACCTTGGATAACGTCATGTACATTCCCTGCTTTTTGGGCAGTGACTACGTATGCTCCCCCCTGAACGACCGACTTCCTCGATTGTATTAGTCATGGCATTGAAGCAGAAGCCGTCTTATCCTTGTTCACCTCGAGGCAATCTCGAATTACATGACCCACCTTTTCGCATTTATAACAACCCCTTGTTCTTTGCCTATAATCTGTCGTCTTGTGAGACTTGCCACACTTGGCACAAGTCTCCCTAGGTGTGGAAGAAGCAGGGCTCTCATATCTCAATTGCCTCCCCGACGCCAGCACAGGTTGTCACTGGTAGTTTACCTGTTACGCCGGTCTACCAAAACCTGGTTGGAATGGTTGCCTCTGAATAGGTGCTACGAATCTCAGCTTTTTATTCATCGGCTCGTAGTTCCTAGTCCGACTTTGATATACACTTCCTCTCCCATGTTGCTCTCTTCGGCGATATTGATCATTATTTTCTTCCTCAACGACCAGAGCTTTACTCATGACCTCTCCATAGGTCTTCAACTAAAATAATGCCACTCCTCCTCTAATGTCCGGTCTCAAGCCTTATTGAAACCTCTTTCCTCTCATCACATCTATAATCACGTAATCGGGAGCGAAGCGAGTAAGCCTCATAAACTCCACTCCGTACTCCCTTACTGTTATCCGTCCTTACAAGAGTTGCAAAAACTGTATTTCCATCTGATTCCTCACTACCTCGAGGAAATATTGTTTATTAAACTCCTCCACAAACTCATCCCACGTGCAAGGCAATCCTGGGGTCTCCTGAGCCCTAGTCCGAGAAATGGATTTCAACCAAGGCCCTGGCTCCCCATCTAACATATAAGCTGCCCAACGGACGCTTTCATCTTCTGTTCATGTAATCATGCTGAAAACATTTTTCATCTCGCTTAGCCAATTCTCGGCAGCCATCGGCTCCGCTTGCCCTGAAAAGCTAGGAGGTCGCATCCTCCTAAACTCAGTAAATGCAGAGGGCACTGGTGGTGTCGGAGCTATTGGAGGTGTAGGTGGCTGTTGTTGATCATTGGCATTGTGAGCCACCAAGGATGCCACTTGTTGTGTCATGGCAGTCGCCATGGTTTCCATAGTATGCATCATCCTCTGACGCTCTTCCCTTTCTTCATTCCTCTCCCTTATTCTTTCTTATTCTCTTTGATCTTCTTCTTAAAGATCTCTTTCTCGATTCTTTTCTTGATCTTGGTTCTCTTGGCCACCACTACCTGAAGCCCCTCTGCTTCCCATTGGTACTCTGTTCATAGGCTAGATGAAATCATCTCTACTATGCAAATTCCAATCCTAGCAGCCTCTAGGTAGACCTCTTCTTCCTCTAGAAGACATCACGGTTTGCACGTGAAACCAAAGTTTCGTTAGTAGAAGTCCCTATGCTCTGAAAAAGCAAGACTTGTCAGAATTTCTAAAAGAAAAGTCTCTGATACCAACTGTGACAGCCCAGATTTTTTGGCACCCTGAAACCTGTGCCATTAGCACGACCCTCCAAACCGTGCTCCCGAAGTCTATACAGAACATTGGTGTATCAAGCAACTCAAGTAAGACATATAAACTGAACAACGTGAAATAAAGACTGCTAGTCTAAAGTAAAAGCTCAAAAGATAGTTCTACTTCCATGCCAACGCATGAACAGAAGAACCAACCCGAACCATCGATGATAGCAAGATCACCCCAGATGGTTTGCCCAAAAAAATATATCGTTTAAATTACAATTTCCTAAAATATAAGGCTTGGCATACCAAGCCGTATAGAATACTCTCAAAATTTTCTATCAAAGTACGCAATGGGTCCCCTAGAAGAAGTCCTCAGGAGGTGGTTCCAACTCTTCCCCGGGCATGTAATCCGAATCCCCCGGATCTATGTCTCCTGAAGCCTCAGTAGCTGCAAGCACATGACCTGTGATGTATAGTCTAAAGGGTGAGCTACATCCTTGCTCAATAGGGAAACAACACAATGAACATATAAGTCAAGCTCTTACATATATTCTATGATATTAAACAGCATGATGTATCAATGGATTTACTGGGAAAAACAATAGTTTAAATGACTAAAAAATAATGCACTGAGTGTCACTGTTATTGCACATGTTCTCATTTTTCATAACTTTTCATTGATTCGACCTAAAAACTTAATTCCGTAACTTAAATATCCCCCAACTTTCTATAAAGTCGGGCGCCCGATGGGATACCCTTCATTTTCATCTAACTAGACAGTTTTCATATCATTTCTCATGTATTAATGCTACCCAGGTCCCTTTCTCATAGGCGACGGTGTAACATCCCAACTTTGCATAGCCTTGATCCGTACACTTCGGTACTTGTGCCGATGGGTCATGAGCCGAGGATGCCTCCTTACAATGTTGTAATGTCTATAGATCAAATTCAATGAACTTGATCGATGACAACTAGACCCGGTGTAAGAGCTTGATGCTCATGTACACTGGACTGTGGTGTATCTGTTTCACACCCAGTCAAGAGAGAAAGTAGTATAAATAGAAACCTAAGGCATTTATTTCTATTTACTGCAAAAGGGAAGAGAGTTAAGAAGAGAGAGAGACAAACCTAGGGTTATTCAATGCTACGAGTGAGCTGCCGAGATCGATCCGCTGTCAAGGGGAAGAACAGCTAATCAAGCAAGGATCCACCAAGCTGCAGCAACTCCATGGAACCCTAGCTGTTCTTGAACTAGAGGAGGAGATCTCGCTCAAACCTAGGTAAGGAACTTCAATACCTGTTATAGATGGCTTTCAACAAGCTAAAAGTAGTAGAATCTGGGTTGAAATGATGAGAAGAAGTTGAGTTTTCGAAGTGGGTTGAACCCAGAGTGAGAAACCCTCATTCTGAAGAAAACAGGCAATTTCGACCGGTCGAAATTCATTTCGACCGATCGAAATAGCCACAAAAAGGGGCTTTTCGGACTTAAGTGAAATTCGACCGGTCGAATTTAGTTTCGACCGCTCGAACTCTATATAAACAGAAAGGTGATTTTAGACTTTGAGAAATTCGACCGTTCGAAATTGAATTCGACCGATCGAACTTTAAATGCAAAATTGCCTTGTAGAATTCGACCGGTCGAAATTTATTTCGACCAGTCGAATTCATTTTTCGGCCGTTCGAAAACGCAGCCTTAGCTGTTCGAATTCGGATTCGACCGATCGAAATCTGCTTTTCCGGTTGATTCGCTTTTGACTGTGGAAACCTATGGGGACTTTCCACAGTGGGTTGTACATCATTCTAATGAATGAGTGTGCCTTGTTTAGGTGAGGTTACGTGTGTGGAACGAACCAACCTTCGTGAAGGATGAGCATGCAAGGAATTACTTTGTGAGGTAGGGAAAACCATCTAACATGTGCATTGTTTTGACGATATGTATGCTGTGTCATGATATGTCTCTTGTTCGATATGACTTCCGAGATTTGTTTTACATATGATTTTCGGATATGCTTTGACCGTGCTTGCTATGTTTTGATATATGAATTCGCATAAGTCTTGACATATGTTTCGATATGCTTGAGTATGTGACCTCCGTTATGATATGTTCGATATGACGTCATGTGCAAGATATGAGATTTCGAGAGCGTTGTGATATGAGCATGTGAGTTTTGGTTTCAAAGTAGTTTTCATCTAATGTATAGTTATCACAAACACACGCGATAAGCTATATGTACGCACTTACGATTTGAGGTTAAGTATAACCGTGATCGACGGGCAGATATCCGTGACCGGTACGGCGGCCAATCCAGACACCCTTTGTGTGATCCGTTCGTATGTATGTGTGTTACGTTCGTATGCTTTGTGTGATATGTGATCCCTACCGCTTAACGGATTTCCGCAAGTGTCCAACTCTATGGGACCTTGAATATGTGTGAATATGACTCATGTGAGTGACGATGGTGGGAATTCCATCGGGGGCCTGAGGCTATAGTCCCACATTCTATTACTTTAAGTAAAGCACCTTAAGTTTTTCTTTTCATCAGATGATATGTGTTGATGAACATAAATTTATATGTATGTCTGTGTAAAACTATGAGATCACTTTGGATATATTTCGCTTGCTTCGCTTTTGTCATGCCATGATATACGATTTGATGTTCGATAAGCATGCTATAAGTTTTACCTCCCGAGCTTGATGAAGCTCATTCCTTCACTAATATTTCGTGTTCGTGGAGAAGGAGTTGGGGCTGAGTTACCCGAGGGCGTGATCCCGACCTTGACCCAAGCGAGGATCTAGAGGAGCCGAATCCGAGAATTGCTTCCTTTGTGCCCAACCGAGTAGGTCCGCCTTAGACCTTAGATCCATGTTTTGAGAGCTTTTCAAGTTGTAAAATATACTCAGTAATTACTTTTTTTTGATATTCTTTGAGGAACCATGTTTCGTAAGGATGGGTCCATCGGTGGTTCCAAACGGTTCTCTTCCATCTCTAGGGATTAGAACCGCTTTTTGGGTTATAAATGATTGAAATATGTCTTTGATGTAAGTTTCACAAGATGGTTCCGCTTTTAGTATTCTCAGGTAACTTTGTGAGACGAATGTGATACAATTACGGTTTCGCCTTAGCGCCACCACCGACGCACGGGTTTCGGCTACCAAATTTGGGTCACTAGCTTGGTATCGAGCATGGCTTTAGAAGCGCTCGACAAGTCTTGACCTTTTTAGTTTGAGAAGTTGTCGTGTAAGGGACCTTCGTTAATGAGACTCTTGTTTCATTGTAATACTAAATGGAACACCGTGGAAGGGGTCGACCAAGAGGTAGACGCCCTGACGGCGAAGTGCGCAATGAAGATATCCCATCAGGATCCGGGAGGGGATCTAGACCACTTCCAGTCACAGAAGAGAGAAGTAGAGAAGAGCCTTCAGATAAACTCACTAAGGTGATGGAGTCGATAGCGCCCTAGAAACAGCAGACGCGTTGCTTCTGCAAATAACAATCAAGACATCGATCACCACCACCACCACCACCTGCACTACTACCTTCATCATTTGTGGATTTTAGGAGATTGAGACCTCCTGTTTTCCACGGGCAGACGGATCCGCTTGAGGCGGAGAAGTGGATCAAACAAATAGAGAAATTACTTGAAAGGTTGCAGAGCCCAGAACATGAGAAGGTGGGGTGGGCATCTTTTCAGTTGGAAGGAGATGCTGATGCATGGTGGAGGTCAGTTTTGAGAAAAAGAGAGGTCGAGGGTCCACACACACCATGGACCTGGAATCAGTTTGAGTCGGCGTTTAACAAGGAGTACTTTCCAAAGCAAGTCCGGAATCAGTTGAAGAAGGACTTTGCTAACCTAGTCCAAGGAAGTATGACCGCATGTAGTAACGGTAATGAGTTTGTAAGGTTGTCAAGGTTTGCACCGAGTTAGTTGCACGGAACAAGAAATGAAGGCCGGAAGGTTTGAAGAAGGCCTACGACCCAATATTCAAGAAAGGGTATCTATCTTTGAGCTTGAGACTTACGCAGAGGTGATGGGGAAGGCGATAGTGGCAGAAAGGGATATAAATAAAAGAAAAGATTGGAAAGGGAAGCCAACGTCGGGAGGAGCAAGCGAGTATGACTACTCGGAGAATAAAAAGCCGAGGATGTCTGCGCCTGCTCAAGTGTCTAGGCCAGCATATTCAAATTTCCGAAGGTCTAACACATCTGCCCCGATGAGACCATTTAGAAGAGAGGGCCCTGCTCAGACTCAAATGTCTGGGGCATCAGTTACTCAAGGACCTTCTCGAGCCGCACCTTCCAGCTTACAGATGAAGTGTGCTCGATGCGGAAAGTCACACAGGACCTCGGAGTGCAGAAGAGATACCGGTGGATGCTTCAAATGTGGAAAGGTTGGCCACATGATTCGGGAGTGCCCAGACATGAGAAAAGAGGGCTCCGTTTCGGCCACTACAGCGTCCAGACCGGCGCAGTCAGCGCGACCTGTTGTCAGGGGCCGTGCTTTTGCTATCTCTGCTGAGGACGCTCGCGTGAGCACAGACGTGATCCAAGGTACAATTGCACTTCATTATGATTAAATTCAATTATTATTTTCTTAAAGAAGAAAGTGCATTGTAGAAAGATATAGGTGCATACTAGCATATGAGTGTACATAGCATGCGTGTATGTCTGAATGTAGTCATGTATATGCCGTATAGGTACGCTGCAAGTTTATCGTGAGAACGACGGTGATCGTTGTGATGCACGAGTTCTAATAGACCCAGGGTCTACTCACTCGTACATAACTCCTGAATTCGCAAGGAAGTTAAAGATCATACCAGAGGATTTGGAGTTCACACTTGACGTGACCATTCCTACGGGTAGCGCCGTGACTGCAGACACGTGTTGCCGAGCGGTCACTGTGCAAGTGGAGGACCGAGACACGGTCACCGACCTCATTTCTTGAAGATGCGAGGACTTGATGTGCTTTTGGGCATGAATTGGCTATCCGCTTATCACGTAAGCGTCGATTGCCTACGGAAGGTGGTTACTTCCGTCCTCCAGCGTAAGTCATTTCGTTTTGTGTCGGAGAAAAGGAAAAGTAGCACCGATCATCTCCGCAGACGAGCCGAAAGAATGATGAAGAATGGATCGATGGATATCTCGCATTTCGCAAGAGAAGAAGGAGATGAAAAATGTTGTGAATGAGATCCCTATTGCTCGCGAAGTTCAAGACGATTTCCGAAGTTACCGAGTTGCCACGACCGGGAGATCGATTTCGCGATTGACTTGGCTCCAGGGACTGAACCAGTGTCCAAGGCTCCGTACAGAATGGCTCCAGCTGAATTGAAAGAGTTGAAGGAGCGATTGCAAGAACTGTTGGATAAGGGTTTTATCCGAAGTGTGTCTCCTTGGGAGCACCAGTTACATTTGTTAAAAGAAGGACGGGTCGATGAGACTTTGCATCGACTATCGCCGATTGAACAAGCTCACGATCAAGAACAAGTATCCGTTGTCGAGGATCGACGATCTATTTGATTTGCAAGGCAAAATATTTTTCAAAGATCGACTTGAGATCCGGATACCATCGGTTGAGGGTGAAGGTCAAGACGACAAAAAGACGGCATTCGAGCGAGATATGGACATTACGAGTTCTTAGTGATGCCTTTGGCTTGACGAATGCGCCAAAGATCATTTATGGACCTTATGAATCGAGTGTTCAAACAATATCTCGACACGCGTAGTGGTGTTTGTAGATGATATCCTCATTTATTCAAAGACTAAAGAAGAACACGAACATCATCTGCGCATCGCCTTGCAAACCCTTCGTGAGCACAAGTTGTATGCCAAACTCAGTAAATGTGAGTTTTGGTTGGAACAAGTGAGTTTCCTTGGTCACATAGTATCGGAAGCTGGTGTGACCGTTGACCCAGCTAAAGTTGAAGCAGTGTTGGATTGGGAACAGCCCAAGACCGTGACTGAAATCCGTAGTTTTCTTGGCTTAGCCGGATACTACAGACGCTTTGTGGAAGGATTCTCCAAGATTTCGGGACCACTACCACGATTGACAAGAAAGAATACCAAATTTGAGTGGACTAACGAATGTGAGGAGAGCTTCCAAGAACTTAAGAGACGGCTTACTTCCGCTCCAGTGTTGACTATTCCGTCAGGTAGTGGAGGTTTTGCTGTATATAGTGATGCATCTTATGGAGGTTTGGGTTGCGTGTTGAACCAACACAGCAAGGTTGTTGCCTACGGCTCAAGACAGTTGAAAGAGCATGAAAGAAACTATCCGACACATGACTTAGAGTTAGTCGCGGTTGTGTTTGCGCTCAAAATTTGGCGGCACTACCTGTATGGTGAAGTCTTTGAGATCTTTACCGACCATAAAAGCCTCAAGTATTTGTTCACACAGAAAGATTTGAACATGAGGCAACGACGGTGGATTGAATTTCTTAAAGACTACGATTGCACAATCCAATATCATCCGGTAAAGCTAATGTCGTAAGGCACATTGAGCCGAAAGCATACATCTCGCTTAGCTAGCCTCATTTGGGACTTCACAGATGGAAGTTGTTTAAGGACCTTCGCTCTATGATAATAATATTGCGGTTAAGGATACCGGTGTGCTATTGGCAAGTCTTACGATCAGGCCGACTATTCTTGACCACATATGTGAACTTCAGACGAAAGATGAAGAACTCGTGAAGCTTCGACAAAAGGCAGCTGAAAACGGAGATTTCACTATTAAAGGAGATGGGTCATTGCTATTGCTATTTCGCGGAAGGTTGTGTATACCGTCTGATGATGAGCTGAGACGGACTATACTGGATGAGGCACATAAGTCTAAATATGCCATTCATCCGGGTGGTACAAAAATGTACCATGATTTGAAGAAGTGTTATTGGTGGAGGGGATTGAAGAAGGATATTGCAGAATATGTTTCAAAGTGCCTGGTGTGTCAACAAGTGAAAGTAGATCATCGACACCCAGCGGGTCTTCTACAACCTCTACCGATACCGGAATGGAAGTGGGAGTCCATTTCGATGGATTTCATTGTGGGATTGCCGAGGACGTTGAGACGCCATAATGCCATATGGGTAATAGTGGATCGACTGACCAAGTCGGCACACTTTTTGCCCTATAACACTACGTACACTGCAAGCAAATTGGCTGAGTTGTATATGAAAGAGATTGTCCGACTACACGGCATTCCTACGAGCATTGTGTCAGACCGTGATCCCTTGTACACTTCTATATTCTGGCAAAGATTCCAAGAAGGTATGGGCACGAGATTGGACTTCTTACGCATTTCATCCATGATCGACGGTGACAGAGAGGTCAACCAAATTATTGAAGACATGTTGCGAGCATGCATGATCGATTTCCAAGGATCATGGGTTCAACATCTGCCCATGTTTGAATTCGCTTACAACAACAATTATCAACAGAGCATTGAGATGGCACTATATGAAACCTTATATGGACGGAGATGCGGTCTCCGATCAATGGAGGAAACCGGTGATAAGTTTGTTTTGGGACCAGGCGATTAAGAGAAATGCTGAAATTGTGCAGATCATCAGAGAGAATCGAGCACAGAGCCGTCAAGAGTTACCGACACCAAGCGTCTGGCGTAGAATTCAAGTAGGAGACCATGTGTTCATCAAGATATCTCCAATGAAAGGAGTGATGCGCTTTGGAAAGCGAGGAAGTTGAGTCCTCGCCACGTTGGACCGCTTTGAAATATTGGGGAGAGTTGGCGAAGTTGCATATCGGTCGCATTACCCCAAGAACTTGATCGCGTCGACGTATTCCATGTATCTATGTTGAGGAAGTACGTGCGAGATCCCACCCATATCCTCGATGCACCAGCTTGAGGTCTATAGAGACTTGACGTTATTGAAGAACCTACGATTTATTTTGGACCGAATCGAGCAAGTGTTGCGTCGAGACGAATTCCTCTAGTGTTAGTACAATGGAAGAATCACTCAAGGGAAGAGGCGGCGTGGAACGTGAAGCAAATTCGAGCTCAATATCCCGCGTTATTTACGGATTGAAAGTGAAAGGAGGGTTGAGAGCCGAGAAAGTGATTGTAATTGTAAAGTGTCAAACTCATGTATATGAACCGGAAGATTGTGGTTATAAAGACGAATTTGAAGGTAAGAGGGTGAGAATTTTGAGTATGAGAAAACAGAGAAGCAGAAGTTTTCGTAAATTCGTCAAATTCATTTTCGACCGATCGAATTTATTTTAACGGTCCGAATTATACAATTCGACCGATCGAATGATATGGCGATGGAAGGCGAAGAAGGCTGTTTTAGTTTAGGTGAATTCCGGTCGAAAAATTTTCGACCGATCATCAATTCTGAGACAAACAAAATTCATTTTGAATTTCGACCGGTCGAAATTTTTCGACCGATCGAAATCGTTACAGTTACCTTATTAAGTGAATTTCGACCGGTCGAAATATTTCGACCGATCGAATTTGGCTAGGTATATAAATACCAGGGCAACCGTTTTCTTGCCCATTCGAATTCTTTTCGCCCGGGGACGGTTCCTTGTCGGTTTTTCAACCACTTTTGAGGTTCCAAGGCCTATAAAACACCGAATCGCGTTGGGAATCGCGATCTAGCCATCACAAATCGGTAAGCTTGTGATTTTTGAAGTTCAAATTGTGTTTTCGCCCTAAGAAATTCCCTAAAATCCCTAGAACCCCTAGTTTTCTTCAAAAAAAAAAAACCCTAGATTTTGGGAAATGGCTCCTAAGAGGAAGGAACACAGATCCAAAACTCCTACGTCGAAGCGACCCAAAGTCGCTACGGGCCCTTCGCCTACGTCAATTCCACCGCGAACGACACCTCAACCACCACCGACCCAAATCCCTCCAACCATTCCACCTACGGGGCAATCCAGTGCACCGCAAACATCCCTAAAAGACACGCCCAACGAGTGGTGGAGCGGAAAGGATTTTATGATGAATTTACCATCGATCCCGCTCAGATGCGACGCACGTGTGAGGAACCGGCATCAATGCTTGGACGATCAACTATTTGAACAAGTGCGGCTCGATAACCTCTTGAAACCCATTCACCAATACTATTATCCGCGCTTGTGCGCTTGTTTTACCGAACATGATTGTCAACTCGACGCTAACACCATTTCTACCAAAGTCGATGGAAAAACCTACACTTTCACCCATGCCATGGGTGCTGGAATGCTTTGATACGTATGGGGATGGCGAGACTTGCTACCACCTAACCCGCCTAACCTCACCCATACGCTCATAGCCGAGAAGATGACCAATGGACGAACCGCAAAGGCGAGCCATCAACCGTCCGACCGCCCAATCATATGTGGTTCCTAGATACAATTTTCAAGTGTAATTTATACCCAATCCGCCATAAGACCCAAAGGTTAGGCATTTTGATGAATGCACTTTTGCCGAGGGCAAATGGTTCGATGATGGCGGTAGTCTTTGAGGAATCAAACATGGAAGAAAGAAACTGCTATCGAAAGGCTTGAGGCGGGCCGAGAGCATATCCCTATGCCTCCTTCATCTCAGCCATGTTTGATGAATTTTCTGCAACCTCGGTCCACAAAGTATCTCCCAAGGAACCAAAGTCTTCCAACAACGCCTTCTATACACATTCAAACATTGGAAGAGGACGCTAGCAGTCTCAAGCCACACCTCCCACGGCCAGGCGCCTCAAGTACCACCGGTGCCTCCACAACCTCAAGATGTACCTGTTCACGAGGCACCCTTTTCATTCATGACGAGCCGATCGATGAGGCTCCTATCCCCGAGCACCCCGAGTTTATTCCACCGGCCAGAGGTGCCTATGCCGGAGATCCCTATCCCTATGCCACCATGCTCACCAAGCAGCCAAGACGCCTTGAGGACTTGGCTGCTCTCTCATTCAAGAGAGTAATCGCCAGTCAACGCGCTTGGATTTCTTGAGCTACTCCTGGAGATGCTGCAGCCATGTATCCCACGGATCATATCAGAGGATCGCCATGCGCGACAGTCACTGGGCTCCGATCTACGAGGAGGACGAGGGAGTGCCACTAGGAGAGGAGGAGGCGATGCCCGGAGGAGCAGGGAGGCGATGTGCGGGAGACAGGCAGCCGAGCCCGAGGATGCGCCGTGGATGCAATTGTTGGAGATGACCCTCCACGGAGCTTAGAGGTGGGAGATGTGAATTTCCTTGCTTTCTTTCTTTACGTTGGGAATTAAGTGTATGAATCTTTTAAACTATTGTGGCATGGTGCCACTTTTGATTTTGTTGATGATTAGACTATTGTGGCATGACTTGCCATCTTTGTTATGTGGACCAATTTCCTTTTATGCTTATGAATAGGGTGTTTTGTTCATGTTTAATGCTTTTCTTCACACGCCTAAACTATTGGTACGTGTGGAGATTTTTCTTTTCAATGCATGAGCCATCGTAACAATAGGAATTGTTTAGCCATGCATGGTGCCAAACGGCTACTCTTGACGCGGTGTTGCTCGTTAGAACATTTTCGAGGACAAAATTCTAACGAGGGAGGATGTAACATCCGACTTTGCATAGCCTTGATCCGTACACTTGCATTGTACTTGTGCCGATGGGTCATGAGCGAGGATGCCTCCTTACAATGTTGTAATGTCTATAGATCAAATTCAATGAACTTGATCGATGACAACTAGACCCGTGTAAGAGCTTGATGCTCATGTACACCGGATCTGGTGTATCTGCTTTCACCCAGTCAAGAGAGAAAGTAGTATAAATAGAAACCTAAGGCATTTATTTCTATTTTTTAAAAGGAAGAGAGTTAAGAAGAGAGAGACAAACCTAGGGTTATTCAATGCTACGAGTGAGTCCGAGATCGATCCAGTCAAGGGAAGAACGACTAATCGAGCAAGGATCCACCAAGTCGCAAAGAACTCCATGGAACCCTAGTCGTTTTGAGCTAGAGGAGGAGATCTCGCCAAACCTAGGTAAGGAACTTCAATACCTTATAGATGGCTTTCAACAAGCTAAAAGTAGTAACTGCTGAAAGAAATGATGAGAAGAAGTTGAGTTTTCAAGTGGGTTGAACCAGAGTGAGAAACCCTCATTCGAAGAAAAGCGAGGCAATTCTTGAAATTCATTTCGACCGATCGAAATAGCCACAAAAAGGGGCTTTTCGGACTTAAGTGAAATTCGACCGGTCGAATTTAGTTTCGACCGCTCGAACTCTATATAAACAGAAAGGTGATTTTAGACTTTGAGAAATTCGACCGTTCGAAATTGAATTCGACCGATCGAACTTTAAATGCAAAATTGCCTTGTAGAATTCGACCGGTCGAAATTTATTTCGACCAGTCGAATTCATTTTTCGGCCGTTCGAAAACGCAGCCTTAGCTGTTCGAATTCGGATTCGACCGATCGAAATCCCCTGTTTTTCTGGTTGATTCTGTTTTGACTGTGGAAACCTATGGGGACTTTCCACAGTGGGTTGTACATCATTCTAATGAATGAGTGTGCCTTGTTTAGGTGAGGTTACGTGTGTGGAACGAACCAACCTTCGTGAAGGATGAGCATGCAAGGAATTACTTTGTGAGGTAGGGAAAACCATCTAACATGTGCATTGTTTTGACGATATGTATGCTGTGTCATGATATGTCTCTTGTTCGATATGACTTAGTATTTGCTTGACATATGATTTTCGGATATGCTTTGACCGTGCTTCGTTATGTTTTGATATATGAATTCGATAAGTCTTGACATATGCTTCGAGTATGTGACCTCCGTTATGATATGTTCGATATGACGTCATGTGCAAGATATGAGATTTCGAGAGCGTTGTGATATGAGCATGTGTGAGTTTTGGTTTCAAAGTAGTTTTCATCTAATGTATAGTTATCACAAACACACGGCGATAAGCTATATGTACGCACTTACGATTTGAGGTTATGTATAACCGGATCGACGCGGCAGATATCCGTGACTGCACGGGCGGCCAATCCAGACACCCTTTGTGTGATACGCTCGTATGTATGTGTGATACGCTCAGTATGCTTTGTGTGATATGTGATCCTACCGTTAATCGGTACTTCGTCCGGCAAGTGTCCAACTCTATGGGACCTTGAATATGTGTGAATATGACTCATGTGAGTGACGATGGTGGGTATTCCATCGGGGGCTTGAGGCTATAGTTCCTCATTCTATTACTTTAAGTAAAGCACCTTAAGTTTTTCTTTTCATCAGATGATATGTGTGCATGAACATAAATTCATATGTATGTGTGTGTAAAACTATGAGATCACTTTGGATATATTTCGTTTCGTTTCGTTTTGTCATGCCATGATATACGTATTTGATGTTCGATAAGCATGCTATAAGTTTTACCCTGCTGAGCTTGGATGAAGCTCATTCCTTCACTAATATTTCAGGTTCAGGAGAAGGAGTTGGGGCTGAGTTACCCGAGGGCGTGGATCCTGACCTTGACCCAAGCGAGGATCTAGAGGAGCCGAATCCGGAGAATTGCTTCCTTTGTGCCCAACCGGAGTAGGTCCGGCCTTAGACCTTAGATCCATGTTTTGAGAGCTTTTCAAGTTGTAAAAATATACTCTGTAATTACTTTTTTTTTTGGATATTCTTTTGGAGGAACCATGTTTCGGTAAGGATGGGTCCTTACCGGTGGTTCCAAACGGTTCTCTTCCATCTCTAGGGGATTAGAACCGTCTTTTGGGTTATAAATGATTGAAATATGTCTTTTGATGTAAGTTTCGTCAGTATGGTTCCGCTTAGTATTCCGCTGTGCAACTTTGTGAGACGCAATGTGATACAATTACGGGCTCGGCCTTAGCGCCAGTCCACCGACGGCACGGGTTTCGGGGCGCCAAAATTTGGGCTGTCACAGACGGGGTCTATTCTTATATCAACATCCCTGAGATGTACCATTGGTGTACGGATTGGCCGTTGTACCGGTCACAAATATCCTGCTGAGTTAGTCGTGGGTATCCCGCCACATCGGTGGGTATTCTGTTCAAACCTTAAGTAATAAAAGTATCATGTGCACTACATATAGTTATTCACCATGTGATTATGCTAATTATAGTATAATAGATTAGGCCTTATTAGTTCTCATTTATTCTTACTTTACAATTTCACATACATCCTTGGGATGTCTAAATCAATACATCATATAAATGCCATTATCACATTCTCATCCCATGGGGATGCCACATATTCACTTGTTTACTTTGTGTCAGTCACACACCCATTTACAGTTTTACACTTTCTATGCATTTGTATTCATTTCTATATCACTACATACATGCTCTTGAAATTAAAATACATCTTCAGGGTGTTCCCTACCTCAAAGTAAATCCATCATTTAACGCATCGTCGTCCCCAAGGAAATCAAACGCATCTAATACACACCAAACCTACATTGCATGTGCCAAAGATACCCTCAGAAAAGTCCCTAAGAATCTTGGGAACAATAGCTTCCAAGAATAATAAAAAAATAAAGTAAAATTCTATGTAGTACCTCGTGTGAGCGACCACTATTCATCACTCGAGCGATCACTCAACCTCGCTCGAGCAATCATAAACGAGGCTCATACCATCGCGCGAGTGATTATAAATGAGGCCTTTCGACTTCACGCAACCCTCGCTCAAGTGATCTTCCTCTTCACAAAGTTCCTCGCTCGAGCGAGGCCAGAACTTTTTCTCTTATATATTCGGCCTTCCTTGCTCGAGCGAGCTATTTTAATCACTCGAGCAAGGAGCGATGACAGAAATTGCTCGATCATTTTAAGAACTACCTCCTACCTCATTTAATACCCTATTTAAATATCAAATTGATTCAACTAATCATTAATACCTTATTTAAAGCACATATAAACATTAAACATACCTTAGATCAATCGAATCTCTTCTAGATTCGATCCAAGATCAACCATACAAAAGAGAGTTTCAAAACCCTTCCTCCAAACCCTTTCTTGATCCTTCTCAAGCTCTCTAGACTAAGGAATCTTCTTCACTTTCATCACCATCATCTTCATCCCATATATTAGAAATCCCTAAGGTGAATCTCACCTACTTCTCAAGGATCATCCAATTTCTAGCTTCCTTTTAATAAAATTCTTTTTCTTTTTCTTCTTTCTCCCTAACTCTCTCTCTTTCTAAGCTCAACAAGACAAGTATGGGAGACTCCTCCCCTTTCTCTCACATACTTTAACTAGTGTGCTAATCACACACATACCTCCTAAGTGTTTTACATCCACTTTGCCTACTTGCCAAACATATACATCTAAGAGTATATATATAATTTTATTTTCTTTTTTTCTTTTTTGTGCACCACAAATGCCATAGCACTGTTCATGGTATACGTGACCTGTTCAGTACACGAAAATCATAGATATTACAAAGCGACCCCTAGATAAGTAGTTAATTTATTTTCATTCAATAATTTCTTTTTATAAATATTGAATCGTATGGCTTTCAGGCCGTACGATTGGTTCTTAATATTGTGATTTCAAATTTTGAGATATGCTATGCTTTTTACATGATTCATATCGCATTAATAGGATGAGTCATACTTTTTAGATAGGGTATGCAAAATCAATAATCACATTCATTTTGAATCATTTTGCTTGTAGTAAAATGAGGGTTAATATTTATATTCATTGTCATAATTATTGAATCGTACGACTTTTAGGTCGTACGATTGGATCTTGATGTTATGATTTCGCATTTTGAGATACGCTATGCTTTTTACATGATTCATACCACATTAATAGGCTGAGTCATAGTGTTTAGATAGGGTATGCCGGATCAATAATCATACTCTTTACGATTCATTTTTCTTCTTGATAAATGATGGTATATAATTTGACATGAAAATGTGTGATTGATTATTGGTAGAAAAATTACAAATCTAGGGTTAGCGGACTCCTTGATCATCTTTTCATCATTGTTTGATTTTTTATTATTTTTCTTACTTAAGCTTTGTTTCAATCTTTTTATTTTTATGTTTGTATAGTTGTTAATTTTTATTATGACAAAAATCTCTCCTTTGGTACTTCCTTAAGTTTGTTTGACGCTTCTAGAAATTAATTAAATTGTACGCTTCCCTGTGAATTCGGCACCCTTGATTTCACCGTGCTACGATAGATCTTGTGCACTTGCAAGGGTACAATTTAAATTTCAAATCATGATTTTTGATTTTGAATTTTGAAATTCGAATTTTGAGTTTTGATTTTGAATTTGAAATTTAAAATTTGAATTTTGATTTTGATTTTGAAATTTGAAATTTGAATTTGAATTTGAAATTTAATTTGGAATTTAAAATTTGATTTTTGAAATTTTGAAATTTGAATTAAAAAAAAATATATATATATATATATATTGAATTTCGAATTTGAATTTGAATTTGAATTTTGAATTTTGAATTTGAATTTGAATTTGAAAATGTAAAATTTGAAATTTGATTTTGATTTTGAATTTTTGAAAATTTTAATTTTTAGGATTTTTAGGATTTGTAGGTTTCTTAAAGATTATTTCCTTTTAGTTTAGTTTTGTTAGTAATTTTCTAATTCTAGTTTATTACCTTTTGTAGGATTTCTAGTTTAGGATTTTATATTTTTTTAGGATTTGTAGGATTTGGTTTATTGCCTTTTTGTTAATTTTTATTAATAATTTTTTACTTGTTGCTAGATTTGGAGATCGAGGTCAGAGTCTACCAAAGCTTCGAAGGGGACGCTCGCGAGAGGCCAAGGTATGGAACCTTTGTTTTTAAATTTTGTTAGGTTTTGTTGTTTATATTTTTATTTTCTTAGTTTATGATTAGGTGATATGGAGTTTCCCGCAAAACCAATGCCCTCATCTTTTGATGAGTTTAATTATGAGACTCTATACCAAAATTGGAAAGAATATGGGGATTATATAACAAATTGGTGGGAACCAAATCAGGGTTGTTAACTAAATCAGCCATATATGCAAAATTTTATAGACCAACCTCAATTTGACCCACAATATTCACAATCCCCATGGGATGAATATGGGGAGAATAATTCTAATTGGTGGGAACCAAATCAAGGTTGTGAATTAAATCAGCTTTATATGCTAAATTTTTCTGACCAACCTCAGTTTGACTCACAATATTCACAATCCCCATGGATTTCCAATTTAGTGCAGAATTTGATTATTGAGGTGATAAAACTCCGCGCTCAATCGACCAATTATTATAAATTATATAACCAGTCTCGAGTGAAAGTTAATCATCTAAAGAGGCAGTGGGCAGATATTGCGGACAACTGTTTAAATTATATTCCTCAAGAACAATGGAGTTTTGATTTAAAAGACCGAATTTTAACTATGATAAAACAATTCGTCTCCCAATCGGTCAACTATTTTAGATTATATGACCAGTCTCTTGAGGAACTTGATCATCAAATAAGGTTGTTGACCGCTGCCATGGCTAGGAAAGAAGATATCTTACCTTTCCAACCAATAAACTCCTCGCAAGACCTGATTTGGGAAGAAGAAACTACCACCGCCCATGAGCCTGAAGATGAGACCATGACCTTTTGGGTCGGGCATGAGGAAGATTTCAAGGAAGACATGGTTGGCCCACATAACATTGAAACACTGGCGGATAGCCAACCAATTTGTGTTACTCCCCTAATACCAAAAAATAATTGCATGAGGACACAATTTCTAACATCCCCGAAATTTTGGGCTTTGAATAGTATCCTCAGGATACATGCCCGACTGGTCATAAGTTGGACCAAGAGAAAGTCAATTGGATGACTTAGACTAGACTAGGCTTGGGGTGAAAAGGCACACCTAGATGTGTGTTGTTAGATCTTGTTGTAATGTCACATATACTGTTAAGGGGTGTATGTGCTTTACACCAAGGAAGATGGGTTAAAAGAGACTAATAACTAAAGAGAAGTTATTTCTCTTTGATTTTAGTAGTTAGGGATTTATGAAGAGAGAGAGAGTTTAGAGAGAAGGAAAGAGTAATTGCTAAAGGAGTTAGTGTGGATTTCGAATTGAAGGTGTGCTTGAGCATTAAGTCCGAAGGCGATGTGTATGAGTTTGTAGAATCAGGCTAAGAGCCCTAGCTTTTGGAGCCAAGCCCTTAAATCATTCACACTTGGATTTGAGATGAGATTTCTTTAAATTATGATGTATATGATATGGTGCACTAGTGTAATGATTAAATGGTTAGTTAAAGAAATACAAAAGAAAGGAAAATTGAAAGAAAAGAAAGCTGGAAGAAATGTCTGAAGAGAGCTGAGTTCCTGTGAAAATTGATTAATCGATTTTAAAAATTGATCAATCGATTTTGACCTGAAGGTAAATCTGGGTACTAATTCCCAAAACCGATTAATCGAAATGAATTCGATTAATTGATTTTTAGATTTCGATTAATCGATTAATCGTCCGTGCACTCCCAGTGGCTGGAAAATGAGGAGTTTGGAAAAACCGAATAATCAATTTGTGGATTGATTAATCGATTTTGGAATTTCGATTAATTGATTTGAGATCGATTAATCGATTTTGGGAATTTCGATTAATCGATATGGAGATCGATTAATCAATTTTGACAGTTTCTGATTGAGTTTTGTTTTGGACTTTGGAGTTTTAGGGGGGGTCTTGTACCTTCTTTTATGCATCGTTCTTGATGCTTTGCATGTGTTATGATGCAATTTAGGTTGACTGCTTGAGTACAAGCATGATAAGCCACAATGGACCTTGACGCTTGGCAAATTCAAATGCGTGAGGTAGGGAATGCCTTGAACATGTACTTTAATAATAATAGCATGTATGTAGTGATATGGAAATGAATTGTTATGCGTTGAGAGCATAAAGTTGCATATATTTTTCATGAAAATTAATTGAACATATGAAATTAAAGTGGTGGTGTGTGTGAACATTAAGTAAGCACATAAGTATGCTATGAGTATGTGACATTCCAAGGGGGTGTGAATGTTAAAAGGGCATCTAAGTGATGCATGTGAGTTGGTTACATCCTAGGGATATATGGAAATTCGTGAACATCTGAGTGATGTGAGGTTAATTAAATGAGAATTGATCAGACCTATAATACTATATTTAACACAACCATACGATAAATAACTATATGTAGTTGCACATTGATTTAAGGTTTGGTGAATACCCCACCGACACGGCGGTATACCCATAACTGACTCAGTGGGATATCCGTGATCGGTACGGTGTCCAATCCGTACACTAGTATGACATCCCAGGGATGTATGGAGGCTTAGTACCCCGTCGCCTATGAGGAAGGGACCCGGGTAGTATTACATGAATGAAAAAAGAAATGAAAAATAGTCTGATTGGATGACGATGGTGGGTATTCCATCGGGGCTCAAGGCTATAGTGCATCGAAGATTATTTAAGTTATTGATTTAAGTCTTTGAGGCCGATCTTTGTCTTTTTGCGGACCAGATGAAAACAAGTAAACATATGTAGAGTAACAGATGCATTCAGTTCATGTTTTCATTAACTTAAACTATTTTTCAACTATTTTTATTGATAAATCATGTTTCTAAATGTCATGGAATATATGTGAGTAAAGTAGATTTATATATTCAGACTGTTGTTTCCCTATTGAGATATGATGTAGCTCACCCTTTAGACTATACGTCGTAGGTCCGGTGCTTGTTGCTGCTACTGCTTTGGGAGACGTTGATTCGGAATACGTGCTTGGGGAAGAGTCAGAGCCCCTTCCTGAGGATTTCTTTTAGAGGACCCTTGCGTACTTTGATTGATTTTTGAGAGAAAAACTGTACGGCTTGGTATGTCCAGCCCTATTTTGAGAAAATGTAATATAAAATGAGATATTCATTTAGCGAACCATCCAAGGTGGCTGTTGTGTCGTCACTGATGGTTCGGGTGGGTTCTCTTGCTCATGTAGTGGCATGAGATCAAAACCATCTTTTGGGTTACGTGTTTGGAATCTACTTTATAGAACTAGAGATTTAGTTTAGTGTCAGTTCTTATGCTTTTAATTTACTTTATTATTGCTTGGGTATACCAATATTTCATGCAGGATAATGGGGTAAGACCTCGAGGGTCGTGCCGATGGCATGGGTTTCGAGGTGCCAAAATCCGAGCTGTCACATAATTCCTGGTCTTACATCGATTGAGCAATTGAGCATTACATATGAGGCACCGTATGTGCCCAGTGATCCATTTTTATAATGCTTCAACGAACCCTCAAGTCGATTGGTTGTAAATAATGATTTATTCAGTGCTATCAAATTGCCAACATTTGCTAGAATCGAATACTTCATGGTTTACGGGGTGGACAGGTTTGTTGAAAATCCACCCACCAAAAGTCTCAAGCCCCTAATTTATAGAAACGGCAGTCGATGTATGCTAGATGAACGACTCTTTCTCGTTTCTATCGTAGCTTGAGGGTGGTCCGGCTGAAGACCACAAAATAAAACCATAGCACTTCTTGGGAGGCAACCCAAGCCCCATGTACATTATTGATTTAGGGGTTTTATTTTCTTTTTATTACCTTTAATTAGTGAAAAAAAATAAAAAAATTCGGTTGCATTTTTCTTCTCGAACTCTAAAAACCATTCACTGATTGTCAGTCAATCGATTGATTTTACAAAATTAATCGATTGACTCTGAATTCTGGCCCGAATTATTAAACTTTGCCTTCTGCTCTATTTTAACCGATTGATTGTTGAAATTCAATGAATTGACCAAAGAAAGGAAAGTTGAGTAAGATTTTTCTCACTGGTTTTCTTCAATTGATTGATTTATTTTAATCGATTGATAGAGTTCGACTTTATTTTCAATTTTAGTTAAAATGTTGCTTTGTTCAGACATGTTTAATCGATCGATTCACCAACCTCAATCGATCGATTGAGGAGATAAATTGTCTGGATTTTAGTTTCTAAAAAAAAAAAAAAAACGGACCAGTGACCTTAGCTCCTCCGCCTCTCCTTCGAAAGGAAATGAGGACTGTCCTATTGCGGTTTTAATGTGTATGATTTCGTGCAATGAGGACATAGCACCACTTAGGTTTTGGGGTGGTGTGCTTAAATGCGTAGCTCATAATTTTGCAATAACCATATTTTATATGCACCTTCAATATCATTTTTTGAAAAAAAAAAAAATCATCGTTGTTTATCTTTTGCGTAGTTTTCAAACTTTAGTCACTGATGCATATAAAATTTTAATTTTTAAATATTCATGTCATGGTAAAACTGCTGTTGTTTAGGATAATTAACTCCTTTGTGAATATTTAAAGATTGGTTTGAAATTTATGCTTAGAAAAAATTTTGCACCTTCGCCATGCTTAGGTCCGAAAATCAAAAGATTAGTTCAAATATGGAATTCTAGGATCCTAAGAAAGACTAAACCCCATGAGCTTTAGAACTTTTCCTCATTCTTGATGAGTGCTAAAATAAATTCGGAGTATCTTTAAAATTCGTGCTTAATTGTTGAAATTTCATACATTTTATCTCGGTTTATTTATTTCGCATGCTTTATATCATTGTGCTAGAACTCATTGTGTTTAAACTAAAGACAAATAGACATCATTACCATCGTGAAAGGATGTAATCAAAGGCCATCATTGGCTCGTTTGTGTCCAAAATGCCCCACCTTATATTTATTTATCTTTTTGCACCCCCTTTGAGCCTTGATTGAAAAATATTCCTTGTTAAGCTATATTAATCATACCCCACACCGGTTTGAAAAAAAATAAAAATACAAAACTTCACTTTTCAATCTCTGAGAAATTGGGAAAGAGGGATGAGAACAAGAGAGAAAGTGGAGAGTCATGACAATAATACTTAAAAGGAGAATATGGCAGAAAAATATGCGAATAAAAGGGGAGAGGAAAAGAAAAAAATATATCTTTATACAAGAGATAGAGAAATGAGAAATATGTGAAAAAATAGAAGGTAGTGTTAAAAAAAAAAAAAAAAAAAAAAAAGGGAATGAAAAGAAAGAGAAAAGTTGATAAAAAGAAAAGGAGAAATTCTGAAAAATCAGAGAAAGAAAGAACGTAAAGTTAGAAAATCAAATTGCGTTACTTTTTTCGATTTCTCAAAGATATTTGATCCCCGATTTCCCTTTCTTTCTTAACCTTTACCCGAGCCCCGTTACAACCTTGAAAATGACCTTCTTGATCCAATCATGAGTGGTAAATGCCTTGTGGAGAGTGATAGCGCAATGTCTATGGTACTTGGTATAACATGCTTAGGATACAAACATCATTCCTTATGAGATTACTTTTATAATTATTTGATACACCGTCTTTCTTATATCATGTGAGATTTTTCTACTTCGTGTTGTAACTCTATCTCACATGTGGATGAAAATATAAACCATTCATCGGAGTGATTTTGTTTTGAGTGTATACCTAAGGTGAGGATAGAGTCGAAACTTTGGATCCGATGATTCCTGATTTGAATTAATCTAGGCATGAATGAAAAATTGGTCTAAAGATTTGAGCATTGGGTTAATTGGAATAAGCAACAGTGAAATTATCATAGCATCGGTATTTGAGAATGAACATTTGCATGTTGAAATGATTATTGGTTTTTGATTTTAAAGGTATATATATTATATAAACCAATTTTTGAAAACTCTTTTACCAATGGTTTTGAAAACAGTCTTAGATGTTTGTGGGTGTCCTCACTGAAAACCCTTAGGAGACACAACTCCTCCACTAGGGATCACCTAGGGGTTTAAAGGCTTATTACATATACTAAATGCAATAGTGCTCCCTACAAAAGTGTCATTTAATTTTTTTAGGATGTTAGTTTTATTTGCTTTGCATATTTATCATTCTATTTGCTCAAGGACTACCAAAGTGTAGGTTTGGAGGTGTGATATGTGTCAAAATATGATCATATTTCGCACCCTACTACCAACATTTAGCCTTTCGATGAAGGCATCCTGATGCCTATAGTGCAGTTTTAGTGGTTTCAAGTGTTCGTGATCGTTGGATCTTGCAAATGTTTAAAAGAGCATAATTAAGGACAATATGGGAGCATTGGAAAAGGGCCAACAGAGCACCAAAATCCATGAAAAGAATTGATTGGTCCAGCCACAAGCAAGAGAATGGATATGTCACATGTCAGGCTCAATCGATTGAAATTTAAAAATCAATCGATTGAGTTGGATGACAACTGTTTCCCTCATAAATTCGAATTTGAACTCAATTGATTGAAATTAAAATTCAAATAAGTCCGCCAAAATTCAAAATTTGAATTCAATCGATTGAATCTTGGAATTCAATCGATTGACCTATATATGGAAACTCTTACATCCGAGCCCTATATAAACAGAGCAGTGTTTAGGGTTTGGGCTTGCTTCTTGGCCAACTTTCTTAGCCTTTTTCTTAGGTTTTTCTTTATTATTTTTAGTACTTAGTTTTAATTTATAATAATTAGTTTATAATTAGAAACTAAAGCTTTGTAAAGTTTCAAATCTTTTCCTAAAAGATTCGAACATTTGATAAATTAAAGAACGTGTTTAATGGTTTTGGATCTATGCATTGTGTGTGGATTGGAGATGAACGGCTAAAACCGTTCATTCAAGGAGGAAGCGACCCCTAGATAAGTAGTTAATTTATTTTCATTCAATAATTTTTTTTTACAAATATTAAATTGTACGACTTTCAGGTCGTACGATTGGATCTTAATGTTGTGATTTTGAATTTTGAGATACGTTATGCTTTTTACATGATTCATACCGCATTAATAGGTGAGTGCTGAGTCATAGTTTTTAGATAGGATATACCGGATCAATAATCACACTCTTTACGATTTATTTTTCTTCTTGAAAAATGATGGTATATAATTTGACATAGAAATGTGTGATTAATTATTGGTAGAAAAATTATAAATATAAGGTTAGCGAACTCCTTCATCATCTTTTCATTGTTGTTTGAGCTTTTATTGTTTTCCTTGCTTAAGCTTTGTTTAGATCTTTTTATTTTTATGTTTATGTAGTTAATTTTTATGACGATAAAGATCTCGCCTTACGTACTTCCTTAAGTTTGTTTGAAGCTTCTGGAAATTAATTAAATTTTACACTTCCCTGTGAGTTCGATACCCTTGATTTTACTGTGCTCACTACGTGAAAATGAAGAATAAGCAACACTACTTGCCTAAAGAAAACCACAGTCTCTGGCCGTTGTGGACAAATTTACCGATACAACTGCCCAAATCAGTAGTTTCTAAAATGCAACGGCCTATTTTGTATAAGTAAGCCTACTCGAACCTGTGACCTTAAGTTATAAAGTATATTGAGCGTCTCTTTCATAAAATGCAACGGCCTGGTTTTGTATAACTAAGGTGCCTCGAACTTGGGACCTTAAGTTGGAAAATAAATTGGGCGCCCAAATACCCTGCTAAATGAAATTGAGCGCGGGAACGTCTCTCCAAATACCCATTTCTCTTCTTAGTCCTTGCTAATCGTCTTCATTCGATGTGATCTTAAGCCCAAGCTTGATTCGATTCGATCCTTCTCGTCTCCATAACCCGAAGCTTGATTCAATGCGATCCTCATCGTTTCCATAAGCAAGCTTGATTCGATGCGATTCTCATCGCTCCATAAGTCGAACGAAGCTTGAAGCCCTAAAGCAACATTGAAGAAACGATCAGGTAAGGTTTTTATTTTATTTTATTTTTTCTCCTGGGGATCATCGTTGCGGTAAGATCTGATACCTTTTTTTGTTTTAATCTCTGCTTCTTGTTTCATTTGATTGGTTTTCTGATCTGCATTGTTGCCAAAATCGTTGTTTTTCTACTATGATTCACGTTTTTGTTGTTTTCTGTTTAATTTGAACGATTTTCTGTGAAATTTTTTGTATTTTGGGGATTTGATTTGATTATTAATCGGATTCGGAATAGAAAATTTCGTTTGAACACTTAGATATTTTCTTTATTTAGAGATATCCTAGTTTGGGATTCTGTTTCGTCGATTTTTGGGTTTAATGATTCATATTACTTGTAAACATGCTTTGTTAAGATAAGAATGAATTAATTTTTTAGTTTTAAATGGTATATTTTGATTATCACCATCAAAGATGATTTTTTTTATGATCTCTTTTCATCAGTGGATGTATGATCAAGACCGTCTAATTGACTTATTGTCTTTTTGGATGGTCCATAAAATTTTTTTCCAATTTCTTCTTCTCTTTGTAATGGTCAATAAAAATATTAACCAATGGCCATGAAATTAAAAAGTTTATTGTAGTTGAATTAGTGTTTCCATCGCAACCTATTAGTGACCAATTGATTGGATGATCCTGATTTATTTTTAGTCAGTTTCTTCTTATCTTACCTATTTTGTTGGCTCTAATATTTTGAAAGAACGCATTAGAACTATCATTTGCACCGGTAAAAATATAATCTCATCCCATCAGCTGAACTTTAAAATTTCCATGTCAAAGACATCCCAAAAGTGATCTAGTATAAGATTGAGATGAACTGTGTTTTTGGTCACTTTTGTAAGATATGCCATGTGTTATAAAAAAAATTGACTGTTTGACTTTGATGGTATGCCTGTGACGGGGAAGATTCATGGTGTAGAAGATTTGATAGAAACAGTCTTGATCATTTGATTCAAAGAAATTAGGGGTTTTATTTTATTTTATTTTTTCTAAAATATTAAAAAGGATTATACCCAAATCATTTTACTTTGGCATACCCTAATTAGAAATAGTTTTTCTTAATTCTATATGTTTTTTGATCATCCAAAATATTTTTTGAAATTTCAGAGTTAGGGTTTTTATTTTCTTTTATTTTTTCTGAAGGATTATTTTATTTTTTCTTAAGCAGCTCCTCCATCTTCGAAGCCTGCTAAATCCGGTTGGGATATATATTGATTGTTACCCTACTGTATTTTGAGGTATTTTCCCAAATTTTCCTCTGTTTTATATGGTTTGCTATCTATTTTGTGTAAAAGCGCATATGAAAAATGGGAAATTCAAAATGAAATTGCAAAAATGTTGATTGATGGCCGTTTGATGTCTGTGCTTAACACGTTGAGAGGAACCCCCCGAGTTCTGCGCACATTTGTGGACCTTGTAACGCACATCAAATTTCATGCTCTTCAATGCCTGCATGCATCTCAAGGTTTCGTAAGCCATATGCTGTCTGTAGATTTAGTTATTTTGGCTATTGAGATTCTTCCTTCCCAAGTTTAGAAATAATGTTGATTGCTTTGAATGAGATGATAGAGAAATAATGTTGATTGCTTTAAATGAGATGATAGAGATCGTTTTTTGTTTTTTTGGCCCAAACTTTCATGATCTCAATTTCTGGATATTCTGATGGTTAAATACCGAAAACTTGTAATCAAAACAAAGCGAAAAAAAAATCAGTTCAGTTCACTTGGTTCGGTTTCAGTTTATTCAAAAAAAAATTCAATATTAATTCTTTTTTTTTTTCAGTCTTTAGTTTTGGGTCCCAACCGGTTTTCGGTTTTAGCTGCTCAAAACTGAAACTGAACTGATTGGGAATCGGTTAAGTTCTTTCCGATTTTATGTCCCAATTGGGATTTTCCGGTTTTGGCCACTCAAAACTGAAAGCAAACCGATTAGGAATCGGTTCGGTTCTTTTTGCCTTTTGGCTGGTTTCAGTCCAGTTTGGCGGGCCAGATTTTTGGTCAGTTTTCTATATAAATTATGTAAAAAATTATGCTAATTATGTGTTGAAATTATGTTGGAATCATGGTATCAAGTGTCACATACATATCAACGATATCTGTCGATCTCCGTCAATCGATGCTAACTCAGTTTTTGAGACGTCAACCGATACTGACTCACTTTTCAAGATGGGAAATCAAAATCTAACCATGTGATTGTATGTTCATGATCTAAAGATCAATTAGATCAAAGATAGGTGCGAAAAACAAACTGATAGTAAAATTAGATTGGTCCCCCCCTACAAGTCAGACCAGTCCACTATATGAGATTGATCGGTCACTTGTGGGAATTTTCACCTAACATAAAACCGATCAATCTTATATAAGAACGAAGTATCATATGAAACCTAAGGAAATTTTCATCTAACCCATTTTTCAATTAAATTAAATTTCAACATATGTCAAATATTTAGACCTGCTTTGCTTATGCTTAATAAAAGAAATGAAAAGTTCAAGGTCCGGGACCCTATTAGATAATAAGAAAATGTTGAACACTGTTGATAAAAGTAAAAGATCAACTTGTGGACTTCTTGGATTCATACGATAGAGATCCTTTTTCACCCCTAATCTTCCACACAATGGATCTTGAGACCATGAGCTTACCATAATTCAATCTTCTTGTTTTCTAATCTTTTGGGTTGTTGAAATTTTGTTTGTTGTTGTCAGAAACTCCAGCTTTCTTTGGGTTGTTTCTATATTTTAGGAAAATGATAATCCGATAGTTTTAAAAATGGGCTAGGGGCCGACATGTATATATCGTGTTAGGCCTGATCTAGTACGATATGAAGCCCCGACTAAATATGAGTATACAAGTCAGCCTATACCGGCTCATATTATGCTGGTTCAAATAAGTCATTATCAGTCATATGGGCACCTATCACTTGTGCTTTTTCTCTCTCTAAAACTTCAATTTTTTTCCTTCATTATTGTGATTTTTCCTTCATTTAGTTTTGTAGAATGTCTTCAACAATCCCAAGTAAAGAGTGGATGACAAATCATACAACTGTGGAATATATCGAAGGTCTTCATTCATTTATCAAATTCGCAAAAGAAAATGTAGAAGATCCTGATTGGTGTTGTTGTCCTTGTGTCAACTGTCGAAATCTTAAAAAGCATAGCCTCGTGATTATTATGGAACATTTATTTTGTGATGGTATAGATAAGTCTTACGCGATATGGAAGCACCATGGAGAATCATTTTCTAATAGTCATACCAATTTGGGGACTAGTACATCGACTTCTAACCCAAATGAAGATAGGTTTCCAAGAATGGAAGATATGTTGAATAACACATTCGGAGGTGTTCGTTAGATGCTTGCTTAAATGATGCTTATGATGAAGATGACGAGCAACGTCCACATGATTTACATGATGATGCGGGGTATAGTAACTTGATGGAATGTGCATTAGAACCTTTGTATCCGCTATGTAAAAATGAGCATGAAAATTGTCACCACGATTGAGTTGTTGAGCATGAAAGCTAGGCATCGCTGGTCCGATAAAAGCTTCACGAGCTATTGAAAATGATAAAAACATACTTCTCAAGAAAATACTTTGCCGATACCACATACAATGCGAAAAAAAGTTGATCAAGTCTTTACGTATGAAATATGAGATTATTCATGCATGCCCCAATGATTGCATATTATATTGAGAGATCATGCAAATAAGGATACTTATCCTACGTGTGGTACGTGCAGATGGAAGCCACCAAATGCTTCAAAGCCGAGGGCTAAGCCATTGCCATGGAAGAAATTAAGATACTTTCCATTAACTCCGAGGCTACAAAGAATGTATAGTGTACCGTGGATTGCTGAGAAAATGACATGGCATGCAAACTCAGTTGCAAATGACATACATGCGCCATCCCGTAGATTCTTCTTGTTGGAAATCAATTAATGTTCAAAGGGAACGAGTTTGGTTTAGAGAAGCGTAATGTTCGTCTAGGACTTGCCACAGATGGATTCAATCCTTTGGCAATAAGAATAACTCTTATAGTTGTTGGCCTGTTATGATTGTTCCCTACAATCTCCCTCCATCATTGTGCATGCGCAAGGAGTTTACAATGTTGACCATATTGATTTCCGGGCCCAATGGTCCTGGACATGACATTGATGTTTACTTGCAGCCATTGCTTGTAGAATTAAATGAATTGTGGTCCACTGGAGCAATAACATATGATTCCTATACAAAAACTAGGTTTAACATGAAAGGAATTTTATTATGGGCTATACATGATTTTCCAGCATATGGTCATCTTTCGGGTTGTAGGACAGCAGGAAGATATGGTTGTCCTATTTGTAGTGAAGAGGTTGACTCCGTATGGTTATATCACGGAAAGAAATTTGCTTACATGGGCCAAGAAAGTTCCTTCTGATTTAAATCATCCTTCGAACTCGAAATCCCAATTTAATGGTAAGGAAGAACATAGGAAACATCCACGCCGTATGAGCGGTTGAAGTTTTAAGCAAAATGGAAACAATTCGCACTAATGCCTCGGAAAGGCAGCAGGAAAGAAGAGGAAGAAGCCCATGAATGAAGAGAGTTATGCATGGTCAAAGCGATCAATCCTATTTGACTTACCATATTGGAAGGTGATAAAATTTTCCTTTCATTTTATTATGTGAACTCCAATAAACTTTGTTTGAATACTAATTTTTACTTTATAAATGTAGGATCTTCCGTTCGTCATAATTTGGATGTAATGCACGTGGAAAAGAATGTTACGGAAAATTTAATTGCAGCGATTATGGATACAAAGGGTAAAAGTAAGGGTGGAATTGAGGCCGATATGATCTTAAAGATATGAAGATAAAGAAAATTTATGGATTGTGAAAAATGACAAGGTGTATTGCCCTAAAGCTCCATTTGTCTTATCTCGAGATGAAAGAAAACTAATTTGTGAAACATTGTATAATTTGAAAGTTCCATTGGATACATAAATTGGAAGTATAACGTAAGTTTGGAGGATTTTCAATGAAAGGCACGAAGTCACATGACTATCATATCCTCATGCAACAACTACTACCCGTGTTGTTGATGCATGCAAGAAAGAAAAGCCATTGAGAGCGACTATCCGACAAATGTCAATATTTTTAATGTCCTATGTTCCAAAGTTATAGATCGGGTTGAGCTTATAAACATGAGGAGACGCATGATCAAGTAATCGGCGTATTTGAAAAGTACTTCCGCCTTCATTTTTGTTTCTATGATACACCTTGTTGTTCACTTGGCGGATGAGGTGCTAACATGTGGTCTGTCGATATCGATGGATGTATCCATTCAAAGGTAAACCTTCATAATATGACTTTTAAAGTATTTCTTTTTACTAGTATTATTGATATCTAATTGAAGAAAATTGTATAGGATGTTGAAGACTTACAAGCATTATGTAAAAAATCAGACTTATCCAGAGGGGTCTATTACAGAGCAATATCTAATGGAAGAATGCATGAGGTACTGTATGGAGTATATGCCAAATGATAATGCAGGAGGGCATAAGCGAGGAGATATAATATTCATGGATTATGATGTTACACGTGGTTTCCCTCTCGATAAAAAAGGAAAAGTCTATTACCTTCAAAACTTGCAATACCAACAAGCGCGTAAATGGATTCTCACACATTCTCCAGGAAATGTTGAATGGGAGATGTAAGTAATATTTATAAATATCGTCATTATTTTTCCTCAATTAATATTAAAATACTTTATCTAATTAACACTTAACATTTATAGGAAGTACCAATCTAACCTCCAAGGCCACAAGTCACGTGATAAACATCTGAGGGGCAACTACATTCCTTGGTTAAGACAACAATTAGAAAACGTAGAGTCTTCTACCTTGAAGAGTCTTGCTGATGGTCCAGACTTCAAAGCCATATCGTATAATTCTTACGTGGTTAATGGATATCTTTTTTGTACGACGGAGTCAGAAATGAGTATAAGCACGCAGAATAGTGGAGTCTCCATGAAGGCTTTAACTAATTTTAGGGCTAGTGTCAAAGATAAGAACCTTGTGGAAGAAGAAGTCACTTATTATGGCATCCTTAAACAAATACTTGAATTGAATTATGGTAACTTTAAAGAAACAGTCTTTTATTGTGATTGGGTACGTATAGAAGATAAAACAAATGGATGTGTTGTTGATCCGAAGCATGTGCTTAATTTTTGTTAATCTTGGGAGGCTTATGAGGAGTTCACATGAAGATGACGAGCCGTTTATTCTTGCCTCCCAAGCCACCCAAGTCTTCTATTGCAAAGATCAAACCAGAGCTGATTGGTATGTGGTCTTAGATGCTCCAAAGAGATTGACTCGAGATGTAGATGCTTATGAAGATCCATTAGTATTTGAGGCAAGAATTAATGCAGATACTTTAGCATCGCCATTGCTCATTGATGTTGTGGAAGATGATGAATACTAAAATACATTTCTCATTATTTGTAATTACCATTGGAAGATGATGAATACTAAAATACAATTTTTTTTACAATTTTCTTCCCTCTACATGCCTTTGAAAAACTCATGTGGTCCACTCTATGTTCTCTCTACATGTTGTAATTACCATTGGAAGATGTACTCTATTTTTACTAATAAACATGGTTTTGACATGTCTTAATATATTATATGGTCTTGGCAAATACTATTTACTTATTTTGAAAGAATTGAGCATGGAAACATATGAACCTCAATCAAGTCGTTTAGAACAAAGCGAGATCACGAGAAAGGTTTGTTCAATCTTTTTTAATCTATTCTTTTTTAATAATCATTGTTTAGATATATTGCTAATAACATATATTTTGTCTAGGCGAAACAAGTTAAGTTTAATGAACATGGGCAGCCAATTGGAACATATTCATCGAGTTTGTCGACGTTAATAGGTCGGTGGCAAGGACACATTGTCCACCTACATACATGACATGGCATGACGTACAAAAATGTGAAGGATAAGATATGGAGCACTATCTTGGTGAGTACATATATTATTTACTTATACTATTTTCGGGCTGATTTCCTCCATGATTTTATCTTATCTTTATATTATTATAGGATGAATATGATATTGAAATTCAACACAAAGCTATAGTATTATCGAAAGCTAACGGATGTTGGAAGCAATGGAAGCATGAGCTCAAAAAATATGATGAATATGAGACGGATGCGAGCGGAAAAACATCAACCAAAATGTGTGAAGTTGGAAGATTGGAAGACATTTATTCACATATGTTCTACCAAAGAATATGTCGCACGTCGAGAAAAGGGGAGAAGTTCTAGAGAAAAGATGACAAACCCAGACACCACTGGTCGACGGGGAGCAGCTAAGATGACAGAGGAGTTGGTAATCTCACTAAAATATTACTTTAATATAATTTTCTAAAGAAATAATGCTTACTTATGATCATTGAATTGTAGAAAATGCAAAATCCTAATGTGAGAACTTTTATAGCCACACATACTAAGAAAGAGCGGGACATGCCCTTCACAATTTATGTTTGAAAAATTGGTGTGCTCCTATATGTTATTGTTCATTTCATAAACTTCAAAAATTAAAAAGGAGGGTGGGGCTTTATCATTATAATATTTTATCATTATTTATTTTTTACAGGATGAAATTAAGAAAATGGTTGAAGATAATCCGGTTGAAGGAGAAGCAATTTTAGATGATGACCCTGTTGCACATGTAAATGCCTTCCTCTCAAATTAGATGATTGAATTATTGCTCTTTAAATCAATATCGTAAATATGAATAAAATTGTATCCTAGGTTTTTGGTCGTGATAGAAGAGGTTATGTACGAGGTATGGGTAGAGGTATATCAAAGACAACTTTTTCCTCATCAGCTCCTTCTAGGGAAATAGCTTCACGAGAGAAGAGAGCACGTGAAAGTGTGGAGTCAAACTATGAAACAATTATGCGACGACTTGATGAGGAGTCTAAGGCACGTAAGGTGCTTGAGGAGAAATTCAATACATTACCAAGATATGATAGCTCTCATGGATCACATATGAATCGTTCGAGTGATCAATTGAGTTCTACTTATCAGGTAAAAATTTATTTGTCCAATCAAAATTTACAATTTACCTCATATCATTATTGAATATCAATCATTTCATTTATTTTTCCTATATTTCTGTAGGAAAGGAGACAATCATCGGTTCATCTTGGCAGTCCCATAGAACAACTACCCTCTCAGTGCATATTAAAGAACTTCAAAAATAAGAATGTTGCCATGGGACGTGTCGATAGAAAAGCAAGTCAATCAAACTTATCATATACAATCATAGTAGATGACATATATGATATCACTGCAGAATTGTATGCTCGTGATGGAACCTTGGGAGATATTACACCGGGTGATATAATTACGTGGCCCAAAAGTCTTGTTCATTTTAGTTGATTGTTCTTAGAAGTATATGGTACTTTTTTATGTGGTCTTTATTCAAATGCATCTATAGAATTATGGATTACTTATATGGTTCTTAGAGGTATATGGTTTCACATTTTGGTGGTTCTGGTTTATCTGTAGAATTATGGACTAATTGTATGGTTCTTAGAGGTATATGGTTCCACATTTTGGTGGTTCTGATTTATTTTGGGAGAGTATGCTTGAGGAATTTCTAGCTTTTAAAGGGTCTTATTTGAATTGGGTGTCATATATTTTATGGTCGGATGAAGGTGAGGCCTCATAAATGTCTTTGGTTATGAAAGTTGTCAATCCTTTGGGTATTGCTTACATTCATAATAGTTGATCTTAGTGCTTGGTGCTACTGTGTAGATTGATTTGGGTGTTAGAGATTTATGTTGGTTTGTTTTGTAGCATGTTATTGTGCACTCGACTGTGTTGATGCTTCTGATTCATTAGATAACCGTTGTAGCTGTCGTATGTGTGGTTGCTGATGGAATTGTTGATGGAGACACTAGCTAAGTTTAACAAGGTAATTTACATTAGTTTTTTAACTTGAACTCAAAATTTTAAAGTATGAAATTGATATGTGAATTTGTTTTTTGTACACAGCTGAGTGTACCTGTACAACTGCCTTCCCGTGTAGATTTCAAAAGGCCTTTTGGCTTCTCGTGTAGATTTCAAAAAGCCTTTTGGAGACACTAGCTTAGGTTCTTGAGCTGATTAACATACCTGAATTTCAGCTTCTTTGAACAACCTTCATTACAAACTTGCAGGATTCTTTGAATATCGAAGGGGATCCATCAACACCTAGGAGGATCACTGATACGATCAGTGTAGCTTCTTTTTTCAATATTTTATGTTGGTAAAAAATACTTGATTGTTCTTAGAGCAGAGGCATCTTTGTACCATATATTTGAGTTCTTGTTATCAATGAAAGAAGCCTTTGAAAGAACTCGAACTAATGTGGCTGCAATAATTGCAAAAGCAGGTTGTTGATATTGATGAAGCTATGGCACGAGCTGTTGACGTAGGAGAAAATGATGTAAGTTAACAACACACTTCATTTCTGAAATAGGTTACTCATAGTTTGGCTAGTCGTACATAATGACTAGTTTCTGATTGCTAAGTTGATACTACTCTATGCTACATTTGTTTTCAATAGGAGGAAGAAGATAGCGATGTTGAGCGGGAGTCCGAAGTTGATGGGAAGATTACATGCAACTGGAGTGTTTTGATGGGGTGTTCTTAAATATTCTAATTTCGTACTGGACTTCCTTTTAAAGGGGCAATATCTGGTATAGGCAGTGAAACAACCAGAGTACTAGCAAAGAGAGGGGTGAGGTTAGTAATTCCTGCAAGGGATCTGAAGAAAGGTTCTGAAGTTAGAGAGAGGATTCAAAAAGAGAACCCAAATCAGATTATTTTTTATTGGAGATTGATTTGAGTTCATTTTCCTCCATCAAGAGATTCTGCTCTGATTTATTAGCTCTGGGATTACCACTTAATATCCTCATGTAAGTTACCCCATGTGACCAATGATCTCAGTTTCTTTATACTAATGCACATGCAAATTTTTTATAACATAAAAATTATTTATTGTTTTATAAATTTCAAATTCTGGTTACCATATATGCAGAAATAATGCTGGAAAATACTGTCAGAAATTAGAGTTTTCTGAAGACAAATTTGAGATGAGCTTTGCTACAAATTACTTAGGTAATTCTTTTATTTGTATGAGAGCTATCTTCATTTAATAATTTTGTACTGATCAGAATTTAGTGTTTTTGAGAGCAGATGCTGTTTGTTAAGTTCTACAGCAACATTGAATGCCGTTTTCTATCAAGTATAATTCAGTACTTGAGAATTATGTACATACTGAAATGTAATGATAATTTTTATCCGAATTTTCCTAGTAGGCAAATTCTTGAGTTAAGCTACATTGTTCATTTTCATTGATATTTTCTCATGCTTTTTTTTTCTCCTATTAATCTACTGCAGATGGAAGTTACTGGTACAGACATCCAAGTAGTCTCATTTTGCATTAAAGGTTGATCTGGGGAGTGGAGGCGCCATGAGGTCACGTGTAGCAGTCCTTCCTTGATTATCGTTTCTTTAGAATGGGTTTCAATAACAAATAGATAAAGATGAATGAAAATTTGTTACGGAGGCATGGTTTTCCATTCTTGAATGGCTTTTTTGATTTCTTCTATAATTTGTATGGGCAATTAGAAAAGCGTAGTCAGATGTGGGCTTTGTATGCAGATCCTTGAGAAGGTTAAGATTGCATGACCTACGCATAGTGACTGATGTGCATGAAACCAGTCAGGTAATTTTTTGTTTTCCTGATTAATACAAAATCAGTTCCATTCTAGTATTTTCTATTTTCTTTAGTTCAGCTAAACATGATTGGTTGTGAAAATAATTAGCTTTACTTTAGATGATAATCTATTCTAGGCTTTTAGATGATTATTACAACCGATGTTTGGCTCATACAATTTTTGTTAGAACAGTCCCACATTGCCTGTGGACTTGAATGTCTTGGGCTATATATAAACTGCTCCACACTAGTTCTTTTGTTTTTAATTTTATTTTACATTTATTTTTGTTTTTGCTCGTAAGGGCTCCTCCATCTCGCTATATAAATAGAATTAGTATGGGGCGCCTGACTAACTGGCCCAATTCAAAAACTAGTCGGGATCATAGCAAACATGAAAGAAAAATACAGATAAACTCTTGCATAATTCCTAGTCAAATCTACCCAGTCAGCTATCCTCCATTGATTGTTCGCCTACTCAACCATTCAAGACTGCTTTCTTAAGCTGCCTTTGATGACAAGAAGACGTGGTTAATTAGAAGAACAAATCCGCATTCCTTCGGTGACAAAAGCACCTGATAAGTTAAAAGAACATGCAAGCCAAATAGAACTACCCAAATTTCAGCTGTCACACTATTGATTATTCCTATGGGTCCCAATTAGAGATCACTTTTCATCACAATCTTCCAAATAATGGATCTTGAGACCATTGGGGCACCATCAGATCAGTTTTTTTATTGCACGTGGCACGCATCCCTTAAAGTGGTTATGAAAATCATGTTTACTTTGATTCAAAGCAGTCGATGTTTTGAGTGTAGGTGCCCTCAGTAATTCTGTAGGTAGCTCTATTCATCCCTTTCAAAATTAAGCTTTAAGATTGGTCGGTGGTGGTTACCAAATTGCAAGTCTCGCCTCAACATGCATCCATCCAACCAAATAAACCTTCTACGTTGTTCCATTCCATGTGATCTCATTGAAGGCCTTGGAAGCAACTGGCCACAAACACATCAATCTATTGATTTTTCCTAATAATGCAGTCTTTTCTAATCCTTACTGTTTTGTTCTTGAAGATTCTACAGTTTCTATTTTCCTAAACCACATGAAATAGCCATGGGGCATTATTTTCTGATCTTCTGATCGATATATAATCACATCTTTGCTATGCACTATACCATACAACTTAGGATTGCACCTATACAAGGTATTTTTCTGTCACAACAATTCGTCTCAAATTTGAATCCTAATACAATACCTAGTTCATACCCCATACCTTTTACAAAATTCAACCCTAGCCTTATTGAGTTGCTGTAAATGGCTGGCTGACGATCCCTTTACCTAGATCACCTTTGAATCTCGCCACAATGATATCACATAGGCGAACTCCCCTGTTTACTGCAAAATATGATTTTCAACAGATTTTTTGGCTTCTCCCTAATTATTCCAATTTCTTTCTCAAGTAGGGCTTGAGTTCTCAAGCAGAGCTGTCTTTAACCTTATATTAGGACTTAGTAGCTTGGTTTGACGCTTGTTTTTTTTCACTGGCTAAGCTCCTCATTGTTCCATCTCATCTCAAGTTGTAATATTTTCATTTACTTGAATGAAATCTTGAATGATCTAGAGAAGTATTTCTCTTGCAGTCCCCCCAGATTTAAGTCTTCCATTCCTGGGACTACGAGACATATAAAGGCTTGCCATGACATGGGGACACACAGGGAACAATAACAAATTAAGAGGCTTGTTACATCGAGCTAGACTGGGATTAGAAGGTGCAATTTTTAGCGAGCAGCATGAGGATGGTCATTAGATGGTCCCGTGCCGTTTGGAAGGTCTGATTAAATTCAAAGGAAGTTTCTTTATTTCGTGTCTAACTTGTTTCCAATGAAGTTAGGAAAATACCTAACATTTATCGGGGCCAAATTGCATCACGGAGTTCAATTAATCAGAATCTTGGGGACCCTCTTGGGAATTTGAAATCTTGGTGGTTCTAAAATTGTGGAAGGAGATTCAGCAAATGACATCATGTAGGTGTCAGAGAATAGTGAAGGAGTCACCTAATCTGTAGGTGACATAGAATAGTGGAGGAGTCACCTAATCTAGTGTTGCCTGTTCCCGCGTTCAATGTCATCAATGGAGGATCCCATGCTGGCAATAAATTGGCAATGCTGGTAGATTATACTTATACCAACTTGCTGTTCGGGTAAGTTAGTATTCGTAGTCTTTAGTAATTTTTTTAAAAAAAAACTGGAAATTATGTCCATTCATAGTTTATAAGCATTAGAATAGCTACATCTACCAAGGTGAAAATTCAGAATTTACCCAAACGATTAAGGACCTAACTCATGCATCTACAGAGAGGCCCTTCCTTATTATTGTAGTCAAGAAGATAGCTTATGGAGCAGAGATATTGCTTTCTCTGTTTGATTTTCATCACTGATCTGGTGTGTTTTATTAAAAAAACACTATTCTCCAGCTTAAAAAAACAATATCTATAATATTTTCTGCTACCCAATTTTATATGCCTTGTGAGATAAAATGTTCAGAGCGCCACTTTGTGTGTAAAATGTCAAAAGATTAATTCTGTAGTCCATCCACCCCTCCCAGCACCCCGTGTATATGGAAAGGCAATGGCTTCTTCTATATATTAGGTAGACGACCGTGTCTGACCAAAGCAATGCTGAGCTATTTCAATCTGTCTACATGGTCAAAAGCGTACCAACATGGATATTATGAAAGCAAAAAGCTTTAAAACTATTTGTTGTTTGATCGTGATCCAATGGTGATGGTGAGACTTTCCTACACCAAGTCATTGAAGTCTTAGACCCAAATATTATTTGTGGTTAAACGGGCTATAACTTACTTCGCATTAGTGACATGTACAAACAAAGAAGTCGCATGGTGTAATAGTTGTCATCTCGTGTTATTGAATTGCATGTTAGGCAATTCACATGGTGATAGCTATGCTCCAATTTGGTGAAGGTATGAGTCGCATTGATTATTTGAAATAGATTGGCATTAGGTACCGTCTACTCAAGACATGGCGTGATGCACGTCATGCGTTGATGCATGACCCAGTTTGGATGGGCATCAATTTTTAGAGTATAGGAGGCTTAGTTTAGATGGGCATCAATTTTTAGAAATTAGGGGGCTCTGTTCGATGGGCATCAATTTTCAGAGTATAGGAGTTTGGAAATATCTCAAGGTCCATCAGGCACACGGTCCATTATGGGGAGCAGCAGTCCACGAATTGTAAAGTTTGGAAATAATCCTGGTTGCCATTGTGGAGGGACCCATGTGCTATTGCTTGCTTTCATCTTTGGGCTATTGCTTGCTTTCATCTCAGGTTCTGTAATTAATTATCTAGATTATGTGGTGACTAGCTAATTTGAGTTTCTTATTTTTCTTCTTCTCTTTTACATTTTTCTGTTTTCCAATTTGGCCTTCAATAGCGTCTCTAAGGTCTAAACTCCATTTTATATGATTTAACAGCAAATAAATTCGTTTTCCGTTAATTTTTTCATCTGGGTATTGAATAAATTCTCCACTTTATGACATTTTTGAATTGATCCCGAATTCCTTACAAGGCAGTTGGGGTTAAATTTTGGCTCTTTCAGGAAAGCGGTTTTGTTAGTGGAAACTCATGAACATCTGTAAAAAGTTTTATAAACTAGCTGCTTCAAGTTGTGCACATGCTCATAATCGATTGTTCACCTTGTGGATGCCTTCCATCCAAAAATCATGGCAAATAATTTGATTATGGAATCCCGTGAAAAATCGTGAAAGAATTTATTGAGTACCTTAAGCAGGTGAGTGATCGGACAATTACAACAATCCAATTTTGGGGCATCCCTTGTGGGCATGGTGACAAAGTTTGGAATTGGCAACAATTCGGCAAGTGGTCGGGATTCATTTAATTTAGATCTGAGATTATGAAACAATAAAAAGTTATTAAAAAACTATAAAGATATATGTTAACCTATTTAAAATAAAAAATGATGTTTTTAAGCAATAAAATAATTGTAGATTACATAATCCACATGCATCATAAATTCAGAATCGTAAGAAATAAATACAAAGAATGATCAAATAATGTATCACAATAAAGTTTTTTTGGAAAAATTCAGAAAAAATCTGGAAAAGTTTGAAAAAAATTCGGTGAATCACTGACTTGACCAATTAATCGGCGAAAAGTTCAACACATCCTATTTGGAGAATTGTTCTAAATATTTGATTAATTCGGAGAATTTTGTGATAAGGACTATGGGTAGGAATGATTCATACAAGGTAATTGTGTGTAGGTGATGCACCAAAATATTACCTAATTGACAAAGGCTGATGGAATGTACACATATGGGTTGCTCATTAGCGTTTTATTTTTGCAGGAGAAATGGTCAATCTATTCTTCTCCAGATGAGTTTCAAAGCTTGATCAAGCAGGTACTTTCCTGGGATATAAGGTCACTCTCTCAACGGAATCGACCACATCCTGTGCGTTTAAGGAAAAAAAGCCAAGTGGAAGCAGGTGGTCGTGTTGAATCGACAAAGGACGGAAATTCAATCGAAGTTTTTGGCGGAAGTGGAGAATGTGTCCTTTGACAGGGGATGTAATGTATCACTTAATCTTGGAAGGAGTCGATGTTTCATACAGGATTGACAGTACCGGAAATGTCAGTGTAGAGAAGGCCTCAGTTTTCTCTGAAATCAAAATCAATTGTGCGAATCGCTGCACTTACACTATGTGGAGAGAGAAACTTGGTAGGTAGTTAACATAAGATCTATTTCTCTTGTCATATCTTGTTTGGGATGAAAGAAAATTACTTGTCTCGGAAGAGGACCAGCAGACCTATTATTTTTTTGATGTTGAATGATTGTTCCGTTGGTACTGCGCCCAAGCCTTGACTGTTGTTTTTCGCTCATTTAATCCAGCACAAGGTATTGATATGCACCATCCAGATTTCCCATGAAAGGTCACCATTTGAATTGGGTGAACCATCCATGGTGAGAGATTTCCTTTTCAAGGCCAATGATGACAAGTTGGTATTTGGTGTTTGGCATGTTGGACTATTCTAAAATGTTGACGGTTGGTGTTCAAGCCACAAACTATAAATAGTGCTCAATTCTTTTATAGTTTACAACATGTTCATCCACCTTTATAGTTTACAACATGGTAATATAATCTACCAATGCATGACCTACGATAGTGACGATGTGCATGAAACCGTAATTTTTGTTTTCCATTAATACAAAATCAGTTCCATTCTAGTATTTTCTATTTTCTTTAGTTCAGCTAAACATGATTGGTTGTGAAAATAATTAGCTTTACTTTAGATGATAATCTATTCTAGGCTTTTAGATGATTATTACAACCGATGTTTGGCTCATACAATTTTTGTTAGAAACGGTCCCACATTGCTGTGGACTTGAATGTCTTGGGCTATATATAAACCGGCAATCCTCACCTTATATAAATGGACATTAGAAAGCAGAATGCCAACTGCTCGCACATGGAGGGGATACATAAACATATTCTTTTGCACTATATTTTGGAAAATAAATAGTTTTTTCCTTCTTTGAATCAACGTATTATATGTCCACTATTGTCCAAATTTATGGAGATCATTGAGCTACAGATGTCTAAATGCTGTTCTTACAAATTTGATTTTCATTTGGATGTAGAAAGATGCATAATCTGGGACATATCAAGGGGTTATTACCCCCTAGTATTGGATCGAGGCTTTAACCCCACCGCCATTGTTGTTAAGTCACAGATCATTATATTTTCAAGGCTTCTCATCCTCATGTTTGCTGCTATATCATCAGTCTATTGAGACTGCTGTACAGTTGATCTAGTTGTCTAGTTGGTGATTAAAAAGATTTGTTGAATAACTTCTTTGTTGATTATGATCATTAATTTTTTGCAATTGGGCTTATTAGCTCATTAACAAAATTATGGCTTGCACTGATCAAAGAATAAATCAAGCACATTGACACCTGTAATCATGATACATAATTATTCTAAGTACACCAATTTATCCATTGTCCATCCGTATGTGTTCACTATCTTAGAGCCTACAAATTATATGTATTTTGAATGGATTCGTTTCTATCGAGTTGGCTGATTTTTGGCAAGAAAAGATCTTTCCGAAGAAGTTGAAAGGCGCAAACTTGTGCCAGAAACCGAGTGATGGCACTAAGAATAGGACCAATGAAAATGAGCTAAAATCTCCTTCCATGAGTTCTCAAATTGGATCAAGAATTATTCGTAAGGTCATCCGAATGGAAAGCACCAAGGCTGTACTAGGCGATCGAGGTTCTTATAGCGTAATCTGGAGTTGTTTCATATTCCGTGTCATGAGGAGTATGTTGTCATAAACGAACAACAGTGATCGAATGGCACACCATCCAAAATCATCTCAAAAGCATTCAACAGTATTTTCCAAGATCTACATATAGAAAATTGTAAATGCAATTAGTACTACAGTTTTGGTCTTTTCCTTTCTACATTGACCATGTGAGTGTAAGTTTGCATAAAGCTGCAGAGAGGAAACATCTAGTTCGGTATGTATGGAGCTTTAAGTTGTTGTCGTTCTATTTTGCCTTTCTATCGCTTATGTAATTGGACCGGTAAAATCAAATTTTCTAGGTGGAGTTGATGGGCCATGACAATTGCTTGTTTCAAACTCTTGTGGAGTCCTTAGTCGGCATGAAGTTTTCAATTGCTAATCGAATATGGGCTATGTCTCTCTGCATGATTCAAGTGGTAATTGTTAAGTCCTTGATGCCATTCTCATTTCTCACTTTTGGCACATTTTAGAATACTTAACTGTTAAGGTCCCATTTGGATAGAGCCAATGAGGCATTCTTGTTCTTGCAAACTAAATTTTTTTAAAAAAATTAGTTTTTTTTTCAAAAACAATTGTATCCAAATTTTAATATTAAAATGTTGATAGAACCATCTAATTTAATGTTTATTGTTGTCCAAATGCATTAATTGATAAAAAGTGAATTGTGACATTTGAAAAATGGAGCAATCCACATTATATGGAACTGTCTAAACTAGGCCCTAAAGTATTGGTTGACTGTATTTTTGTAAGTTTTGCCACTAGGATTGTTAAACATAACTTCCTGATGCATATTACATAATTGCCTTTGTTATTTGAACTAACTTTACGGGATGCCTACATGTGAGAAGGCGTCTACAGTTTATTATCATTGTGCACTTGATTGGTACGAAAAATAACCCCAAGAAGTTGTAATGGCTGATATGGATAATTGACATAACAGATGTAGGACTGATTTGGAAGTATTGAGGCTTGTAACACCCTGTTTTGGTTGGCTGGTTGGATGATTTTTGTGTACCAAGTGTTTGACTCTAGGTCTAAAGGAAAAATTATACTCATTGAACTCTAACGCTCATGTCCATGTCTAAGTTACATAGGCGTCATTCAAAAGGGTGTTAATAATAGAATAATCCTAATGCATACAAGCAATTCATCGGTTCTAGTACCAAGCCTTGATATTCTCAATAGACTATTGTTTCTAGGAGTCTTATCAGAAAATCCAGATGGGGCTCTTATAATCAACGATGACCGTGTAGGAGGAGCTCGGAACTTATGCAGATTATGATTAGGCCAGTTGTGTTGATGGTGGATAATCCTCAACCAGCATCATTATGCCAAATGGATCTCCATCTATATGATGGAATAGCAAGTGTGATGTTGAAGGTGAAGTTAATTATATTAAAGAGAATTTTGGAGAGATTTTTTCCTGCTCCTCTCCGATTAAGGTGTTTTAAAGCTATCTACAACACATTTAATGGTGACAATATAAGTGCTGTTATGATTGCTCAAAATCTATGTTTCCAAGAAGAGTTCTCTTAGTTTATATTAGGACTGTAATTTCACTTCAAACATGTGCATGACAAATAAAACATAGACAAAATCCAATATAAAACCGTAAAGTGGACGAGAATTTCACTTCCACTCGTCTCTTTGATCTATCTATTGCTTTGATCTATCTATTGCTTATTCAAGGATTCTGAATTATTTCCTTTTTTGTTGGATAGGTAAGCGGGGCTCGAACCTACAATGGATTCTGCATTACATCGTTGAAGAGAGCTTGCTAGATAGAAAAGCCAACATGCAACAGTCTGCCGCCTCTTTAAGCATCTATATGGTAAGTAATAATCAACACTTTGAATGGAACAAAACAGAAGAGAAAGATTAGCATTCCATTTTACCAGCTCTTCTTATTTGTAGACTACATGAATGTCTTGATGATTGTGCACACAGTTAAGCTCTTGCTAATGGGCTTGCTATGGGTCCATAAACCATTTTCATTCTCTTCAAAATCTTCTGAATTCTTATGAGCTTCATGATTCATCATCATTTTTATACTGATGCAGTACGCACCTCATGACCATACCAACAAAAATATCTTTTTTTTGCCCTTTTCTTAATAAGTCACATTTATATTCCGATTTCTTTCCCAAATCCCCTTTCAGTAAACAAAGAGGATTGAGTCTTTTATGTGTAAGATAGCCTTAGGCCTACTACATGTCCATAAATTATTTTGATTCTTTTCAAGATTTTACTTTGTTGGGCCGATTGCATAAAATAAAGGGCTCGAGCCCATCCTTTTTCTTTTCCTTTTTTTTGTGACAGGGTCTTTGACCTATTAAATTGAAAGAGAGGGCACCGGGTCCGATTTAGAGCCCATATTTAAACACCTTTTATCTTGCACTAACATGGGCCTTTGGGTGATTTACTAAAAATTAGCATATTTTTCATCTTTTTACCAAATTTATGATTAAATGATAAATTTTACATCTTAATCACGCTTTTCATCAAGTATAATGCTAATTATTAGTTAACTTTTGTAACCTTTATAACCCTCTAATTTAAACTGTTTTTTGTTTTAGTTATAAATCCAACTAAATATAAGTGAATCTAAAAAATAAAATTCTAAGTTCCATAATTTTCTAATATCTCTTTTTGATTTTTCTGAATTTTGTCCTTTTATTCTCCAAATTACAACTTTTGTCCGCTTTAAAAAACTTTTTGAATACAGAATTTTTCATCAATTTTTTTCTTTTTCACTTTATCACTAATTTCGTCTTCCAAATAATACACAATTCCCCAACTTAGCAGAGTATGATCAAGGTAAATTAGACTACTCAATTAGCCTTACAATTAATTTAATTCAATTGCTTTATTTTATAATTTACAAACAAATTGTGGTTCTCATTCTTAGTGATTTCAATTGTAGCTTGATATTTGGGTGTTGCATTTCTCTCGTTGTTATTTATTTATTTATTTGTTTTCCCATTCACACTGTTAAGTTTCCAAATTAGAAAGGAATGAAAAGGGTTAGGCCTATAGCTCAACTAAAGGTTGATAATAATACACAAAGGGTATCTAAGTAGGGAAAATCGGTCAAAATCGGCAATAAACCGTTTTCTTGAACACGCATGCAAACTTTGAGTATCATTTTATTATGAAATTTATTAATGTGGTGAGTTTATTTTATGGCGGAAAACTCGTGGTATGAGAGCTAGGTGCAAGCTGAAAACACACAAGAAGTGGCGGATAAATCATAAAAGAAAAGTCATCTAAACAACGAGTTGAAATGTGCTCAATCAAAGGTGTCAACCAATGAGACATTAAAATTCTACCATTGGGCTTATTAGCAATTGAGACATGCTCTAAGTAGTTGAATGTATTTATAGGATATTGTTGAATATATTAATATAATATCTTTGAATATTTTAATGAGATGGTGTTGAATGTATTAATACGATGTTAATTTTATTTTGGCTTATTATTTTTTCATTTAGTTGAATGGATTATGAATTTTGTCCCTTGTAGAGTGATATGTGGTTGATACAATATTTGTAATAGGTAAAATGGCTCTCATTACAATAAAAAAAAATAAAAAATTTTTAATTTTTTAAAAAAATAATAATAATAAAAACAACGGTCCATACTAGTTATTTTCATATACCACTGATTTAGACCGTGGTTTCGGAATAAAAAAAAAACAACCCTTTCCCATTAGGAACAACGGCTTAATATTGTTGTTATTTTACAACAGCCATAAACAACGGCCCATAACCGTTGTTTCTCAGAGGAAATTAACAAAGGTTTGTCACCGTTGTTTACATATACCACTGATTTAGACCGTGGTTTCAGAAGAAAAATAACAACCTTTTTTCCGTTAAAACAACGGCTTAAAACTGTTGTTATTTTGCAACGGACATGGACCGTGGTTTATCTGGTGAATAGACCACGGTTTTGGACCGTTGTATATGAAAACCACTGCTCTATAAACAACGGCCCTGGCAACGGCTTAAAACCGTTGCTTATGACATTTACAACGGTTTTGAGCCGTTGTTTTTTGTCGATTTTCACGTAGTGGCTATGATAGATTTTATGCACTTATAAGGGTACAATTTGAAAATGAACACCCTCATCCCCTCAAAAATTAATTGGGCTGCATTGAAACAGTGCCCTTGGGAGGAGTATATGGCATCAACAATAGGGTGTCTCCTCTTCTACTGGTGCCCAGACACAAAAATGTTCTTTCTATGAACACTATACATGAAGAGCAAGTCGAGACTGAAATCACTCCGCATGAGGGAGTCCCCATATGCTCTCTTGCCTTTGGTCAGCTTTTCAGCAATTTCTGAAATTGATGCAGTAAGAGGTGCGCTCAAGTTGCAAGCAGGGTCATAGGCAGCTGGAATGCCTAGAGCCTAGGCAATATTAGTTGTATCCACAACTATTGCAAAGTCATCTATCAATATGACAAACACAGGGTCTTCTTTTTTTGGACCACCCCCAGACTCCTTGACTCTAATATTTTGGTACCACAATTTTACTAGCCTGGGGTACACCAATTCCTCCAAAGGTGTCAATAGGTTATCCAAGGAAGCCTTGGTAAAAAATTCCATCGCTTCAACAGCCAAAGCTTCTTTTGAGAAAAATGCCTTGTCAAAGGCAGTTTCAGGCTCCAATCCCATTGCATCTATGAAGTCATTGGGTGTGGTCAGGGGATCAACTTCTGGGATGGCTTCCTCCACTTGCTTCTGTTTCTTAGAATTACCATATTTAGGCTCTATTGAGGTAGTCCATGCCCTTTTCTTAGGTGCAACCCTCTTTTTAAGTTTCTCAACTTGAGGTTTTGGAGCATCAGGGGCTGAGGATGTAGCAATCCTCAGAGATTTTCTGGAGGGAGTGGGAGGGTTAGATTTGGCAGGGGTTTGCAGCCCCTATAGGGTTTCTCCAAATTCTGGGTTGTCAGCCATTAAAACCCTAGGTTTTTCTCAAGCAAGCTACAAACGCTAGTTTGCCCAAACTCCAAATAGAAACTAACTCAGTAAAAATCCACCAATAGTTAACCCTTACTGTAACAGCCCGGATTTCGGCACCCCAAAACCCATGCCATCAACACAGTCCTCCAAACCGTGTCCCAAAGCTATGCACGGAACATTGGTATAACAAGCACAATTAAATAAATAAAGCAAATAATCTCATAAAGTGGAAACGGTTAATATGCCCAACTGGCATATGCAAATGACAGTTCTACTTTCATGCCACTGCATGAACAGAGAACCGACCCGAACCATCGGTGATACACAGATCACCCCAGATGGTTCGCCAAAAGAATAATCCGATTTAATTACATGTTTATCAAAAATAAAGGCTTGACATACCAAGCCGTACAAATCTGTTCTCAAACTACTCTCTGTCAAAGTACGCAGCAGAGTCTCCTAGAAGAAGTCTTCGGGTGGAGGCTCCAAGTCGTCTCCAGGCACATAATCCGAATCACTCGAATCTACGTCTCCCGAAGCCTCAACTGCTGATCAGTGGACCTGCAACGTATAGTTGAAAAGGGTGAGCTACATCCTAGCTCAATAGAGAACCAACACAATGAACATATAAATTAAGACTCACATATATTCCATGATACTTTAAGCATGATGTGTCTATGCATTTGCTAGAAAATAGTTTAAAAACTGATGAATTTCATTCAAGTTTACTGGTAATTAGCATGTCTTACTTTACTGTTGATTTATCATGAATGACACTGAACAGGCCTAAAGCAAAACTTAAATCTTCAACTTAAGTAATCCCCAAGCAATATAGCATCGAGCCCCGATGAGATACCCTTCATCGTCATCTAAATAGACAGTTGTTATAAAGTATTCCCTGGGAATATGACCCAAGACCCTTTTCACTAGGTGGCGGGATTAAAACTCATCTCAACATCCCTGGGATGTTCTTACTGTTACGGATAAACCTCCGCATTGGTGTACGGATTGGCCGCCGTACCGGTCACGGATATCCTATCGCGTCAGTCGTGGGTATCCCGCCACGTCGGTGGGGTATCCTATCAAACCTCAAATAACAAAAATAACATGTGCTTTACATATAGTTGTTCACCATGTAAGTATGCTATCTTATATCAGTTAGACCTCAACAGTAATTATTCAATCATATGTATAGATCCCTGGGATGTATACATACCCGCATCACACCTGATGCCTTTATTCCTTTCTCATTCCCTGGGGATGTCTCAATCACATTAGATTACTTGTTCTTAATTACTTGCATCACACAGATGCCTTTATCACATTCTTGGTATCACACATGCACCCATTTTCACAAAGCTTTTCATAGTTAAAACAACTTCAAATCTGATAATTATATCACTACATACATGCTCTTGAAATTAAAGTACGTGTTTAAGGTGTTCCCTACCTCAAGTTTCTGATGGTCCAAGCATCAAGGTCCCACGCGGCTCCTTGTGCTCGCTTTCACACGTACCACCTATGGTACATCATAACACATGCAATACATCACTAAAGATGTAATGAAGAAGGTCCTGGACCCTTCATGAATCTCAAAGAAAACTTAGAAAGCCAAGTAAAACTTTCAAAGTCGATTAATCGATTCCCAAAGTTGATTAATCGAAATACAATTCGATTAATCGATTAATCGAAACCCTAATCGATTCTCAAAAACGATTAATCGATCCCAAATCGATTAATCGAAGTCCCTAACATAATGAAGTCGATTCTCAAATCGAGTGGTCGAAAGTCTGAAATCGATTAATCGATCCCAAATCGATTAATCGAAATTCAAAATTGATTAATCAATTTCCCAACTCGATTAGTCAATTTCTCCAGGTCTCTTTTCTTCAGCCACTGGAGGTACCCAGTCGATTAGTCGATTTCCAAATCGACTAATCGAAATCCAAGTTAATTAATCGAAATATAATTCAATTAATCAAAATTGGGCTTTCATGACTTTTCAACTTCTTGGCCAAAATCGATTAATCGAATCCCAATTTCGATTAATCGATTTGGCCAGATTCAGCTGCCTTTCGGGCTGTTCTTCCAAATCTCTTCCCTTCTTTTTTAAGCCTTTAATCTATCCTTTTTAAACTATATTGACTGAATCTTAACCATCATACATCTATGCATTAACTTCAATTAGAACTCACCTCAATAATCCCTTTAAGGGATTGATTTGTTGGGTTTGATGGCTAGGATTCCAGCTTTTCGTTTCAATGATCCCAAATCGCTTTGAATCCGACAATGAATGCTCTAATTTTCCCTTTGATTTGCATTCACTCCTTCCTCAATAACTCCTCTTGCTTTCTCCCTCTCTCTCTCTTCTTAACTTCTTTACCAACCAAAAGAAAAGGATTCTAGGGTTATTAAACCCTTATATCCTCATTTGGTTTCGGTGTTAAGCGCATACACCAGAGATAGGTGTATGTAGCTCAAAACTAACACCATTTCTACACTTAGGTCACACATGCACCATGTCGATTCATCACTCTATGAATTCAAAGTTTGACCATCGCTTGGTCAAATCTATGATCAATCGGGCACGGATCCTGAGGTCAAAGTCAATGCTCAAATTTTCAAGATATTACACTTACCCTCTAAAAATTTGCTTGATAACTGCACAACTGAGGAGAGTTCGAATCTTACCCCGAAAAGCTAGGGTTTTGAAATGACAGAAGCACAGTGGACCATATCGAGCGCTGCCAGGTGCAAATTGCTTGGTTTGAGTAGCTCAGCAAAGTTGTAAAAGCACAGAGTGAATGGTAAAGTAGAAATGACAGTGAAGAAGGAAGGGGAAAATTTGGATTGGGCTTTAACGCTTAAGGCAGAGAGTGAATATGGCAGAATGTGTTGTCGAGGGGTTTAAAACAGGTATACCCGTGCCTCGAAAAGCTGATTATTGAGCTCGAGAAGATAAAAAACTCTAGGAATCAGCTTGTCGAGAGGTTCATTTGTTTAAAATACAAACCTCGACAGGTTAAGCTTCAGGTGCCTCTACTCGAGAAGCTCTCGAGAAGTTCTTGAGCAGGCCATTGCAACGATTTCAGCTTCTTGAGTAGTTCAATGTGAACTACTCGACAGATAAAGCTAGGATTCAGGTGATTCTACTCGAGCAGTTCTCGAATAGATGCTTTTTATACTTCAGAGCCTATCGAGGCTCTCTATTCTTTTGGAAATGATGCTCGAGAGGTTACTAGAGCCTCTCGAGAAGGCCAGTTTTGCCTTGGCAATGACTCGAGAGGTTACCTTATCCTCTCGAGAAGGCCAGCTTTACTGAATTCTCACAGTTTTTTTTTTCTGTCAAGCCCACTGCCAGGTTGCATAAGCACATAATTTTATACCACAACCCTTCTATACCACAACAAATTAGACACATGCTCATTTCATATCATGTTAAACCATAGAAGACCAAGATTCAAACAGACATATCAAAATTTTTAAACACACTCAAAATCATACCTACAAAATTTAAATGCACAAAAAAACACACACAAATAGTAAATGATAGAATTTCAACATCAAACAAAATAGCTATGTTACACAGTGTACAAGGGTGTAGATCACTTATCATTGGGAGGTTCTTGAAGGTACATGGTTTCAGAAGGCTCCACAGTATTTTTGACAAATAGTATTTTTCACATAGAGTATTTTTCCCAAATGGGAATTCATGAATTACAGTGAAAGGTCCATATATACCATCTGGATCTCAATTTTCCTGGAAGGAACTTAAGTTTGGAGTTGAACAGCCATACCTTGGCACCATCATCAAAGTCCTTCCTCAGAAGGCTCTTGTCAAAGAAAGCCTCGGCTTTCTCCTTGTAAATCCTTGAGTTTGAACAGGCATCCAACCTTAGTTCCTCCAGCTCAGACAACTGTAATTTCATGTTTGCACAGTAGAAGTTAGATCCATGTTCAAGCTTTTAATGGCCCAAAAGGACTTGTGCTCCATCTCTACTGGCAGATGACATGCTTTGCCATAGACTAGTCTAAATGGGGACATTCCCATTGCGATCTTATTGGCTGTCCTATAGGCCCACAAAGCACCAGCTAATTTCATTGACCAATCCTTCCTATCAATCCTAACTGTCTTCTCTAAGATATGCTTACTTTCCTTATTGAAAATGTGACAGCCCGAATTTTCTTACCTAAAATTCTGCGCCGTCAGATCGAGCACGTGATTCTGAATTACAATGTTATTATTTTATCGAAGTGTATATCTCTCTTCCAGATAGCTCGATCTTTACCCAAACAAGAATTCGGAAAGATCGGGCCATCACCAAATGGTAAGCTTACAAGTGTGCGGAAGTAAAGTGCACGAAGCGGAAACGGAGCTATACTATAGAGCAATACGCGAAGCTAAATCAAAATATACATTCCTCTTGTCATGAAAGCCCAAAAAGTCTACCGGTGAAGGCTGTCCTTCACCAAATAGTGGAAACCACTACACAAGATTATATCAACAAGTACAGTGCACTATACCAATATCCAAAAATAGAAAATAACTCCACACTCGGATCCTAAGCCTTTCCCCATGTCCGATCCTGACCCACGCATGTACCTATGACGTATAATCGAGGGGTGAGCTTCATCCAAGCTCAATAGGGAATAAGATTTAGGAAATCACTCATTTATCATATTCAAATTCATGAATTCTTGATGAAATTATATATAAGAGAAATCCTTTAAATAATTAACATAAATAACAAAATCCTGAATTTGACTATATTATCAAAGCATATATTTTCAGATCTGCAAATAAGCATGCTCAAACTAATGCATGTCAAGTAGAGAGTGAATATAATGTGCTTACAAATGTGTCAATCAAGAATTTTTAAATCAGCACGTGTATCGAGAGTTCTTACAAAAAACGGGTCAAATACAAAGCCCCTGAGCTACGTTAATATGGTCGCTTGGGCCAAGAATCCAAGCCCTTGAGCTACGTTAACAAGGTCACTTGGGACGAGAGTTCAAGCCCTCGAGCTTCGTTAACAAGGTCGCTTGAAACGAAACGTCAAGCCCCTGAGCTAAGTTAACAGGGTCACTTGCACTGAGATCATCAAGCTCCTGAGCTACGTTAATAGGGTCACTCGATCAGAGACACGACAAGGTAGAAGGAAGGAACACGTAAACAAAGCAGATGACAGTGATATCAAATTGAAACATAAAAGTCACATGTTCATGAAGCCAATGAAATCATGTATCAAGATGCCACATGCTAAAACATGCAAACACGTACAATTTCACATTTTTAGCATTTAAATCATATCAAGATTTTTGTATATACATGTATATTTGGAAAAATTGGACATTTACTATGTACATTAATCGCAAGAATTCGAAGCAAAACAAGAAATCTGGCACATATTTATTCCCTACCTCAGTTGTTGTTAATGTTTATTAAAACCACGTGTCAAGCATCCCTCGCTCCACCTAATTCACAATAGACTCATGAGTTTCTATACATAATCAGGACATTAAACATATATGGGTTAATTTCTAAAGAATCTGGTCGTGATCTAACTAGATCTGGCGAAGGAAGAGGTCGTTTGGTCGGTTTTACCGATTTCAAGTGGCCCACAAAGTTGCCCCTTTAAGTGGCATCTAAAGCTGGCAACACACTTAAATCACGCGTAAAAAGGCCGCTCAACCTAATTCACGATAGGTTAAGCATCAGGTAAAGTTTCTAAGCACAACAAAGATCTCAAGTATCAAAGTTTAAAGGTTAAAGGCTTGATTGCAAATAACATTACCCCCAAAAGGTTTTAAAAAGGCCGCCCATGCTTTAAGTTCTAAAGCCTTTTTAGGTGCCATATGCGCCCGACTAATTGGTAAAGTTGCCCGGCTGCTCCCTTTTTAATTGCAAGTGGCACTTGAAAGTCGCCGGGGCGGCTTTTAGCCGAAAATTTTGGCTTATGACACTCGCCCGGGCGAGTTCACTTAAGTCACAAAACCCCACACCTTTAAAAGAGGTCGCCCGGTGAGCTTGAGATATCGCCCGGGCTCATCTATCATGCCTACTTGAGTTCTCACCCTCGCCCAGTCGGATTTCGCCCGGAACTTTTGGTTTAAAGGACTCGACCGGGCGAGTATTTTATTCTATCCTTTCCATGTCCATTGACAACAACTCTCCCAACTGTTTGTACTTAGCCAGGGCGACTTCAATCATCCCAGTTTCATTCTCCACCCTTTTCAAATCGAAAAACTCCACAAATTTCTCCTGAAATTCTCAGCAAGTTACTCCAATCACGCATCATCTAAGCGCATACCATTCTAACTACTTAGGATTTAGATTTTACCATAGTTTTGCATGCATGCATGCAAAAGTTTTCAGCCATGGATTCGATGGCCGAAAGCTTGCATGCACCCCCTTGCATTTACAGCTTATGCTTAATAAAATTAGTTTATAAAACATAGATTTCAAGGTTACCTTACAGAAGTTCCCGTACACGACTCTTCTGGTCTTTGGCATGTGCTTTCAACTAGTGAGAAGTGTTCGATCGCACAAGTCTCCGTTCAAACGAGTCCGTTAAGCTAAATTTCAATGGTTTTGGAAGGTTTTCCCCCGTCTCTATGGTCGCTTCGCTAGGTCGGAGGGCCCAAATCCCTGGCTTAAAGTTCTTACTAAGGAGGCGATGGAAAGAAGAAGGCAGAGCTCATCTTTCCGCTGCTCAAACAGACACTCAAAACGCATGCATAGACTTAGCATGCATGACTTTAAGTCGGCTGGGTTGGTTTGCATGTGAAACCTATACACACAGCTTAGGCGTACAGAACCAATTTAAAGGTTATAGAGTTGGTATACATGGAGTTGTGGACCAATACCCAACGGGTTCAGACAGGTATTGGCATGGTACCAACAAAATCTCGATCGACACAGGGGTTTTAAGTCTATGAAACTCATACTAGGGTCTTCAGCTAATAGGTCATTTCCTTGGGTGGTTTCGGTTTGGTCTATAGGCTGCACACACTTGAGAGTGTATGGTCCATCCAATGGTTTTAAGTGGGCATTTTGCATCTGGTGTGTAGGTTGTACACCTATGAATTTGTGTATCAGCCCACATGTGGTTCTCTCACATGGGTCTTCACTATTTTAGTCTTAGGTGATTTGGGTCTCAAAGGGTCTCACATGGGTGGTTAGGCCCGAACATCAAAAGGGCTTAATATCCTAAAAGTGATTGCTTCAGTGTGAGGCTTATACAAGCAAGTGTGGTGTGCGGCCCCAAGGTATCGGTTTTGTGGCGAGATCTGGGATTAGCTCCCATTTGAAATCAGATCCGTTACATGACGGCTTATATACCTGATTTGTGTCTTAGTGTACGGTTGGGACAAGGACGTGGTTATGCGGGCCATCTCATGGCGCACCCCAAATGGGTCTGGTATCCTAGGGTATGATCGGCACAAGGATGTGGTTATGCGGGCCATCTCATGGCGCACCCCAAATGGGTCTTCTTGACTTGTTTTCAATGGGCTTGGGTGGGCTGGGTCGAAGTAAGCAAGATGGCCTTCATCTTAAGGGTGGTTGTTTCGGAGTGGGGCTTAGACACTCAAGAGTTGTGTATAGCCACAAGATGATGGCTTTGTGTTGGGCTGCAATACAGAAATCTGTGTCGTCACTTAGGGTCTATGGTTGGGTCTTTGAGAGTTCCTAATAAACTCAGATCAGATCTACAACATGTAATTTTTTAATGCATTTTTTTAATGCTTTAAAAAAAATTATATAAAGAAAAAAAATTATTAATCTCATATTTCAACATATCCATTTTACTCAAATGCAAATCATTCAATGCTATTAATAAAAAAAATAGATGTGCAATTCTTTTATTCAAATAAAAGGTTGCATCTCAACCTATGATCCAACGTTTCAAATCAACCAAACATTTTAAACTCATGCCCAATCCTTTTATTCAAACAAAAATAAGAAGAAAAGAAAAAGTGATAACAATCTAAGGACTCCATGGCCCATTTTTAAAATAAAAAAATTTTAAAAAAAATTGCTTCGCCTCTCTAGTCAAGTGTCCCTGACCCCTAGTGATCCGTTTGAGGTGAGCTTGAAATCGAAAAGCTTTGCCTGAAATAAAAAGGAGAACATCATTAAAGAACCTAACCTAGTGTCGGTTTTTCAACACACATCTCCTAAATTTTAACGACACAAGTGGAATGAAACATACGCCCATGCCTGTAAAGCAACAAGCTAACTGAAATAAGGCTCCGGTAGTCAAAACTAAAATGGAAACATTTGATATGCCAAAAGCTCAAATCATTACATCCATTTGAAAGTAGCAGTCCCATCGTCTGAGGTATGAGAACAATTGATTGTCCAGAACTCTTCAGGCTCGCATGATTGGATCTCCTAGTATCGTTCCACAACAAATCCTAGTGTCGGAAACTACAAAGACCAAGAAAATAAAAATGTTGAACAGGCAAGGTGTTAGTATCAGTATCCATATCGGGTATCGGTTCATCTTCGACCAATACATATTGGCCCATCTTGGACCGATACAATTTTTTTTGCTGATTGTGTAATGTGTAGATAGGAACTTTGATAAAATCCACAAATCTGGCACTAAAATCTATAGATAAATGGATGGCGAGCACAAAGGTGAGAATTCCATCTCTTCTGTGTAACTCGGCAAATCATAAAATACAAAAAAAAGGACAGATTGACATAATCAGCACGCCAACTCGGATTGACCCAAATCTAAGAATATAGAAAATCAGCCAAGTTGATAAATGACATGTGTCTAACCGAACCAACTAATTCAAATTGTGAACCTTGATTGCTTTGGACAATTAAGTGCACTAACTACTAAGCCATTCCTTGAGAATATAAATCTATGACAAGATCCAGCTGGAAAACGAAAAAAAAAAGTAAAAAATTGAAAATTTTGTTCAAATACAAATCGCAATTATGCTCAAGTGAGAGACTATTCCTCCCATAGTGAAAGTTACCTTATATACTACATTCTGAGCTTGTAGTGCACATTCTTCAACACCGTCAATCACTGACATAACGCTTTGACTTAGGTAATATTACACTTCCAAGACTAATCAATTTCATGGGCTTAATTCATTGCTAACAACTTAGCTATTTATTCCTAAGTACTTCATTATTTTTTACATCGCACAAGTAAAATTCTATCAATAAGCTTAGTTGGATAAGTGGTTGTTAGTTGATCTCTATTTTTGTCAAGTGGCAACTTTTAAGGACAACATGAGACTCAACTCACAGCTCGAGTCACTCTGTGATTCGAGTGAGTTGATCATAACCCTATATATAGTCTTTCAAGAAAATATTATAGTTTCATATATATTGTAGGAAGAATTAAGGATGTAGTCCCAGAAAAATCACAATAAAATTGAACCTTTCCTTTAAAAATTTTCAAATGTAACACAGATTCACTTAAAATCTCCATGCTGCATCTTTCTTACATTTCACATAAAGGGAAAAATTATATAAAAATGTTTTTTTTCTGACTGTATATAAAAACCTTCAACATCCTATCTATCTAATGAAACCATGATCCTTTTTCCAGCTCTAGGACCAGCCTTATTAGATCTAGGGAACTTTTTGCTTAAATAGTCAGAAAAAAATAAAGAAGATGATTACTTCAGCCATTTTCATGAAAAAAAAGGTAAATCAAAATAGTCAATGGTTATCAAAATGCATGTGCCTACAGGTACACGTGTTTATCACTTGCAAGTGACGGTAATTCTCTAGAAAAGGCTTCGCACCTTTTTCTCGAGAATTAAAGTTTTTTTCAGTTTTAACAAGGATTGAAATAAAAAAGCACCAATAATAGCAAAGCAGGCATCCAAATTTTCTGTCAACCAAGTTTTGTACCTCACATAAAGGCTCAAGCAGTGGCCTGGACAATTCCATCTGATCTGAAATCTCAGCCGCGCCCACAACCCCTTCCCCTGCCATGACCACGGTCTGTAAAACCCACCCATACCATGCATTGAAAAATAGAAAGGAGACGAGGAAGACTGCAGAATATGAACCATATTTTAAAGTTTCTGTTCGAATTACCTTGATCGTTGAAACAAGTGTGGAGGTTTTTAGTGACAGTTTCCTATGCAGTTCTAAATTCTAATTGCTTAACAGGCATCAATAGATGTGCCCCAAGCTGGAGATGTCCTTTATAAGCTGTTCAACAGCAAGGGCGAAATAATTTAGCACTCTATTTATTTTTCTCTCTTTCATTCCGTTGATGGGGTATCCGGGACTTCTTAGAGCACCTGAGTCTCAACTAGGTCCCTGAGGACTTGCAACACCTGCACATCACACATACTAGATAAGTAATGATAAAACCTTGTGGGTGGCCAGTAGGGGGTGGGATTCAGACCCAAGACCTCTACTTCTTTATGGGCAAAAATAGTAGAAACAAAGCCAAACAGAAAATCTGAAACGAAACTTGATGAACAAGGTTCACCTGATATATGGGCAATATAACTGGTGCAAATGTGTCAGTGCTAGGACAGGTTTATGATCAACATTAACCCGACCGATTAACCACTTCCATTGAGTTGAACCTGACTCAACTTGTCAATCTCCAAACCTTGACTTGAACTCCACCCGACTTGCTAGTCCGACCTTGAGCTGCACCCAACCTAGACCTGAGTTGAATATGATCTCTTACTGTAATTTAAGTGCATTTTCAGTTTTAGAGCTGACTTGTTAACCACTTTGGAACCCTACACCAATTAAAAAAATACAGTAATTCTGCTAAACACAACAAACACTACTTCTATTAAACACCATACCATAATTCCTCAATAGTTTTTCGGCATTGCATAATGAGAAATGAATGCAGTATTAAGACTTACGAAGATAGAAATGAACTAAAGAATGTTCCTCACCTTATCATACCTGACCTAGTTGATGTCGTAAGAAAATAACTCCTCCTTGGTCTTTGGAATCATATCAATTAATTGTTTTGCATCCAAGAGCTTCTTGTTTTCTGGCTTAAACTTAGCTTGACCATGCTCACGATCCTGATCCCAATCCCTATCCCTATCCCGGTCAAGATTCTTATCGTGCACCTTCTCTTGGCTTTCATCTCGTGCACAATAACTCTCCTCATCATTCCGATCCCGCTCCCTCTGACTTGATCTGTCAGTAGATCGCCTATTTCTTTCTTTCTCAAATTCATGCTTCTCTTCTTTGGGATTAACATGGGTCATGCGCTTAGCAAATTTAGCAGCTGCCACCAAATTTGGCTGTGACCCTGAAACATTAGCTTGCACAGCCTGTATTTCCTCAGTGGAGTTATCAATGGGAACTAGAGGTCGCATATTTTTCTCCTTATCCGCATCTTCGTCGTCTTCTTCATTGAAAACAGAAGGAACATTAGTTTGCTTTCTTGATCCCATGACACCAAATCCCAGCATTCTAGTCGGAGCATTGCTATTATGTTTTGTATCTAGCACAGAATCAGATCCCATGGTCACGTCATCACCAATACCATTTGAGAGAACTGCACCACCTATAGAATAAAGCCCATCCCGTTTAGCAAAAAAGATGAGAGTAGGGGGGAGGAGTGTAAGTGAGCACTTGTATGTATATTAAATCATACTAGTGACTATGGATTCAACAGTATCAGATTCACACATATCTATCTTAGATATATGTTTAAAACTATAAATCAAGAAAAAGTGAAGCATAAGAAACTTACCTACATGATTTTCATGACCATAATCGCTTTCATAAGCTTGATCGATACCATTTTCTCTCCCTCTCCCGTTCCCTCTCATATCTCTCTGCTCCTCCTATCATACTTCCGCCCCATCTTAGATGGGATTGTTTCAGGCCTATCATGCTCTGCAGTTGGCTTGTTTTCACTCATTGTCTCATCCTCATGTTTATCTTCTGCAGCATCTGTAACAATAGGAACCAAAAAAAGATTTAAGAGTTGCAATAAGAAGAAAAATGCTAGTGAAATGCTACAATATGGGGGCAGTTGGATGATAATTCGGACCTTTCCAATCATTCCAATCAATCCTACATGCAGAATGATAGATGATGATGACACAAAATAGAGTCCGCCATTAACTTAAGCCATTCAATCTGCATGAGACCACTTCAGTGGGCCACTTGTTGGATGGGCTGTGGGCCAAAAAATCAAGTCAAACAGAGGATGCAAACCATCCAATCAATAAATCATTTTTTGTATGCCCCTAGCTTTATTGACCATTTTACAGCAAAAATTAAATTGAACAATTAGAAGCATTACTTGGACATATAGACCATCTATCCAAAAGATAGGCTATCACTTGAACATATAGACCGAAGGACAAATCGGATAATCGTAGGGATAGATGGTTTATAGTTTATGCACCAATTTCTGTATATTTTAAACGTTAAATATTTTCTCTCATAACAATAGCAGCAACAAGAAAACTTTTGTGGACTGGAAACAAAAAACAAAATTACGGTATTGAGACTCACCACTTTTCATGATATCCACGTCGGAATCTCCATCTCTTTATTTAGTAGGCACTTCTTAATTTGACTTTGTTGCACCATCAGCAGGAGGCTGCTTGGGTGGGGGAGGGGGCAAGGGTCTGTTCTTTGACCTCTCCATCATATTTGTAAGCTTCTGCAAAGCATCTCTGTCAGTCTCTCGATCATCATTTATTACAAGACCAAATTTCTGGGAGATGTCCTTGTTTTCTTTATCTGATGTGTCATCTGCATCCTTTTTTGAGTCTTCTAAGGTGGTGTCAGAAAGGGGAGCTGGTTATGGGTAATGAGTTGGGTATGATATTAGTTGTGGCCGCCCTTGTGATGTCATCTTTGTCGAATTCTGGGCCATTAAAGAAGCTATGAGATATGCTATTGAGATGAAGATTGGTAGTGTTGAAGTTGCATCTGATTCTATAAATTCAGTTCATTTGATACGTGGAGAAACATCGTGGAAGCATATCTATCTTAGGGAGATGGAAGACTTGAGTAAGAGTTTCAATAAAATCACAGTGGGACATTGTAGCAGAGATTCTAATGTATCAGCTGATTTTCTTTTAAAACTAGGCATTGAAGAAACAAAGTATATTTGATGGAATTATGCCTACCCAGATGACCTTATTTCTATTGCTGTGTCTGAAATGTAGATGGTAGATTACTCATTCTGAGTACCCCTGTTTAATCAATTCTTGCCTACTGCAAAAAAGATTAAAAAATCAGACAAGCCGAATCCGTTTGCATCCCTAGCTAACAATTATTTCTGAGTATTGCACTCCTATATAGAGTGATTGCCATTTTCGTCATCATTTCCTTGTGCTAATGCCGATTTGCAAATTTGACTTGCCAAGAAAATTATTGATGTGGTTTTACTACGTACAGGTTGCCTATTGACGCTAACTTCTGTACAGAGAGATGTCATTTCGAAAAAAATTTAAATGTTATTTACTTATATATAACACCATCATGATGTTCTCTGGATACACTAGACAAGTCACCTCTCCATATTGGCACGCACATCATTCTCACTCTTTCAGATAATCAGTGTGAACATTTCCCTCCATTTTCCTATCCAAAGTGTGTCTAATGTAATCTATGTACTTAATTCTTTTGTACATTCTAGACCCATATTTCTCCACCATCTGATCAACTGGCCCAATTTTTACATCCTGATCTGGCATCACAAATGTTGCTAGAGACATTCTCGCCTTCGTCACATTCGAGATGGCCCTATGCTCAATGCATTTGTATCTGCCATTGCTCCAAGCCTACAAGACCGAAAAATTGATAAATTGCAACATTCATTCATTCTAACAGTCTACATACTTGGATTTGAAAGATAATCTATTTTCAAAATGAAAGTTAACAGAATTTCCTATGGAAGGCTAGAAAATTTTGACTAGTTAAAATATGAAAAACTAGTTGGTTCTTGTTTACAACTGTCCTTCAAGAAGAAAGAGATTTAACGGAGTTCCAATACCTCGATGACATCTCCAATGTTCACAACTAGAGCATTTGGAATTGGTTTTACAGGAACCCAACTGCCATTGTGCTGGATCTGGAGGGCAGTGATGTCCTCGTCTTGCAGAAGTATGGTTATAGAACTACTGTCTGAATGTGGGCTCACACCCAGAACTAGATCAGACCTGCAGCATGTTGGGTAGCAATTCATTCGCATTGCTTGAATCATCTCCCCATGCAGTCTTAGCAGACCCTCTTTATCCATGCTTATCATTATGGATAAATTGGCGAGAAGCTCCATTGCTACCCTATTTACTTCTATTGAGTACACTTCAACTGCCTCCCTACCAAAAGATAACAATAAAAATAAAATAAAATTAGAATACAAACTTTGGAGTTAAATGTTGAAGCATTTATGAACAAGCTCTATTTTTCGTTCAAACATGGTAAATAATTCTGAATTTTTTTTAAGGGAATTAAGAAACATACACAAACTCTGGTGCTTCAATTGGCCAGAAATTTAGTTTCCTAGATTTAGTGGGGAGAGTCATAATAAATAACAGGTCACCCCAGTCTAATTTTTGCTCTTCTGAGGTGACGTAGGCTTGCCCATATCCTTGAAGATCGTCAGATGCCATGGAGCATTTCTTTTTCTCTTCTAATGGAAGCTTAAAAAACCCAGCTACAACAATCTTCATTTTCTTCAATGTCTCTTCTGTAATCCCATGATTTACTATCTGCAAAAGGGTTTCAATCTGGTTCAACTAATTATGGGAAATCAGATACATTTGCAGGCTGAAGCTTGTTGATGCTGTTAGAACAATTGTTGAGATTAAATATCTGTGACAGGTGGGTGTTGACAAAGCATAAGTGCATTAACATACTTGGAATCAAATGATTAAGTTGAGAGATTGGCTCTGGTCATCGACATCAATCGATAACACCCTCATCAACATACTTTTATGTCACGTGGTGTCAAATGGTGTATATTTTTTTACCAATCTAATTCTTCCAAGTGGCGGGAAATCTTATAAGCTGAACTCAGTCCAAAAAAATGCCCATCAATCAATTCCCTACTTCATGGGACCCATAGACAAATGTGTTCAATATATTATCTTGGAATGAAAAAATGAAGTCTGTTCCACAAATACAGTCTCTGCACCCAAATCATACACTTAAAATAGTGAATAGATTGCCGTGGATAGGTTGCAACACCATGCAGAGATCAAAACCAACCACTGAATTAGGCAAAACATCTGGAAAAGACCAGGTAAACTGGTGGAAAAAAAAATACAAGCAGCAATAGTACTCAATCTACTGTTACAGCAAATGTTGCAGCCCAAAGAAAATTAACTATTGGAGGTTCATCATACACCATGAGAACATAGTTGCAAGCTCATAAGAGCTCAGAAATTCATCATATAAGAAGTATTAAATAAAAAACAAGAGCTACAACAAGCTCTTATCCCAAAATATGAAAAATAATAATAATTCGAAAAGAAAAAAAAACTCAATCTTAGCCACATCAGCTAACTAAAAAACTTCAAAGAACCATCAATAATTCACTGTCAAACAAAACTAGTAGAAAATTCACAATAGTATGTTTCTGCACCAGCAACCCAAAACAGATCCAATGAAGAAACCAGTTGCCTTTGAAACCACCATCTACTGAATGTGATGAGTGAGGATAACTTAGAGAAAACAGAGTGTGAAGCTCAAGAAAGAAGAGATATCTGTGGTCCAAAGTCTCCCAAATGGTGTTGGTTGATCAAAAGAGATTATTTTCGAAGAAAAATTTAGCAAGTTTGCAACTCCTATAAAAGGTATCTAATTGAATTTGCATAATTGGTTCAAGGATTACGAGTATTTATCAATACATTTAGAAGGTGAAGAGTATGCCCCCTAATTTTCTCTTAATCCAACTAAGATCATATAGTGAAGCTAAATACTTAGTCGTGGTTTAAGTTCAAATATACCCATGTTGTAACTTGTTCCTATGAATGGACTACACAACCATCATTTTTACGATTGCTAATAATGGTGGGGTTTTGCCCAATATTCGGTTCGAATTTGGGTTTTTATTATTTTTTGATTTTTTTATTTTTATTTTAATTTACTCATCCTAACTAAACATTTTTCAGTTTTTGCCACCGAAAATCGAAATCGAACCAAATTACCGAACCAGAATCAATTCAAGATGGTTCAGTTCACTCGGTTTTGCCACCCCTACCTGGAATACGAAAGAGGAACTAAAGAATTACCAGAAAATTGAGCCTGAGAAGCAAGATTAGTTCTCAGGCGATCAATACACGTGGCAGATGTGATCATAGATCTGAACCATTCATGCGACAAGCCACCATGAATACAGCCCCAAAATCTCACCAACTCCATGATCCTCACCATGCAATTGAAAATTTTCAATCACATGATGGTCTGACACGTAGATGATTCAAATCTATGATTATCTCTCAAATCTGTGATCATACGTGAAAAACGTTCACATTTGTAATAAAATCTCTAAAACAAAACACAAAAGTTCGCAAATTTGTTATAAAATTTCTTAAACAAAACATAAAAGTTCGTGAATTTGTGATCATCCTCATGTTCCATGGCTATAAACCGCAGTATTGCCCCAGAATTTCTAAAATCTCTACAATAGACCACAGAATTCCCAAAATATCACCATCAAAATAAAAATAAATAAATAAATGGAACTCTGGATTGATAAAACATCCATAGTGATAACATTTATACCACTAAGTCATTAGATACAATGGATCCATGGAATAAGGTTAAAAAACCTAGATCGAACTTAAGAAATTCTTTAAAAAATGAGGTTTTTGAATGGATTTCAAACAGATCTGGTTGATTTCGATGGATCCAATTGATTGAATGAATCTAACGGTTAAGAACAATTCAGGATCTTAGAAAATAATGAAAAATCAGTAGCATTCGTAAAAATGAACCGCCCAAAACTAAAGCCTCTGGGCAAAAATATTATTACAAAAAAAAAAAAATCCCTAAAAAATAATTGCCTCAGTTTTTTATTCGAAATTCCAACAAAAAAAAACCTAAAAATGGTTTACCTTTAACGGAGTTGCGTCTTTATCGGTCTGAGAATTGTCTTCGGCTTCTTCGAGGAAATCCAGACCTTCAAGCCAAACAAAAAATACAAATCCTTCAAAAAATTCCAGATCTATAAGTAACTATATACATTTCCATCAAATTTCCAAAGATATATAGACTCCACTGATTTTCCAAAAACCAGAGCTCTGAAACACTAAAACAACCAAAATCCTAGCAAGATCTGAACATCTATATCATAATGCGCGGGAAAATGCAACATTTGCCAGAAATCCACTCATTTTAATGAAAAAAAACCAAGATCTAAACCCCGCCATAGTAGAAAAAGGTAAAAAAACCCATGATATATGGAGAAAAATGATGAACTAGATAGAGATCTACACACCTGGAAGAGTAGCTTAGCCCCATATTTGATCTTGTATTGGATTTTTGCTCTAAATCTCGATTTCTAGCCAAAACAAGCTCCTGGAGGAAGGGTTGAGAGAGAGAGGAAGACGAGAGAGTGTCTAGGGTTTCAGAGAGAAAGAAGAAGGGTTAGAGAGAGAGGCGTTTTGTGTTAGAGATAAGAGAGGGGAGGGGGGGGGGGTTTGGCCTGATAGATTTGCACGTGACGGATGGATGATTTATTAAATTAATTTTTATCTTAAAAAACCACTGCTTTAACTTAAAAAACTATTGTTTTAGGCAGTGAAAATTACACTACTATTTTAAGCAGTGGTTTATTTTATGTTGCTACAGTAGTTTTTCCCTCATTTTGACGTAGTGTTAGGGTCTAAGGTTGGGTCTTTAAGAGTTCCTAATAAACTCAGATTAGATATACAACAGGGTGGCTTCTATACCTGGCTAGTTCTAGTGTATAGCCGGTAAAACTAGGCGAGTGTATTGGTCTAATTGAGCGTACATTTGACTCCTATTTGGACCAATGATCTGAACTCTTAGCAGCATATGGCACACTGTGCACATCACACCTGATGCCTAAAACTAATCGATGCACAAGTGTTTGGGAAATTGGGGCTTGGGTCAGGTTCATGATTAGGGTGCATATGATCTGACCAAGATAGATGGGTCGGAGACAACATTTTCAGGCACCAAAAGTTTGACCAAAGTCAAACTGGTCTAAATACTCGTATCATCGTCAAAGGTCAATGATTCAACAGTAGCAAAAAATCGGGGTGTTATAGGAAATCTCTACTTGCCCACTGGTCTGTGGGTGGTAGGGGGTAGCCACCCTATGTGTAAAAACATACTTCTTGAGCTGGCTCTCGAAGTGCCTGTTATAGAAATGGCTTCCCCCATCACTGATGATGGCCTTAGGGGTGCAAAATTTGGAGAATATATTTTCTTTAACAAATTTTAGGACAACTTTGTGATCATTTGTCCTTGTGGTAGCGGCTTCCATTCACTTGGAAACATAATCAACAACCACAAGGATGAAGTTAAATTCTATGGAAGGAGGAAAGGGGCCCATGAAATCAATCCTCCATATGTCAACCAGCTCTACAACAAGGATGGGCTGCAATGACATTAAACTTCTCCTTGAAATGCTACCCATCCTTTGACATCTTAAACATGCTTGGTAGTGTACATGGGCATCCTTAAACAAGGAAGGTATAACATCCCTAAAAATTTAGACTTTGAATAGTGTCCTCAGGATGGGTGCCCGACTGGTCGTAAGTTTTACCAAGTGAAAGTCAACTTAATAACTTAGGCTAGACTAGGCTTGAGGTAAAAAGTACTCCTAGGTGTGTGGTGTGGGTCTTGTTATAAGTTCACATACACCTTCTAAGGGTGTATGTGCCTTGCACCAAATGTATGAAATGGGTTAAACAGGGTATGAGTTAAAGAGAAGTTATTTCTCTTTGGTTTTGGTTGGTGGTTAGGAAATTTATGAGGAGAGAGAGATTAGAGAGAAAGGGAGAGTAAATTCTTGGGAGTAAATGCGAAGGAGCTTATGGGAAGGCCTTGCAAAGACATTAAATTATGATGATTAGTGGTTTGGTTCGTTGGAGTCGAAGCTAAGAACCCTAGCCTTTGATCCAAGCCATTGAATCACCTATACTTTAAATTTAAGGTAAGATTTTATTGAATTATGATGTGTGTAATGTTTGTACATGAATTTATTGAATTAATGGTGAATTAAAGAAATAGAAAGAGGAAAGATTTGAGAGAAGACAAAGCTAGAGGAACTGCTGAAAATGGTTGGTTTTCTGTTAAAATTGATTAATCGATTTGAAAATTGATTAATCGATTTTTGATAAAAAGCAAATCTGGAAACAACAGCACGAAACCAATTAATCGAATTAAATTTAATTAATTGATTTTTAGGTTTCGATTAATCAATTTGGAATCGATTAATCGACTGGGTACTTCCAGTGGCTGGAAAAATATGAGTTTTAGAAAATCGATTAATCAATTTTAGGGTCGATTAATCGATTTTGGAATTTCGATTAATCGATTAATCAAATTTGGAAATTTGATTAATCGATAATGGGATCGATTAATCAATTTTGACAGTTTTTGTGTGGGTTATGTTTTGGACCATGGAGTTCTGGGAGGGCCTTGTACCCTTCTTTTATGCATCTTTCTTCATGTTTTGTGTATGACATGATGTACTTTAGGTTGAGCACTTGGATTTGAGCATGGGGAGTTACCTTGGACCTTGATGCTTGAGGTTGAAGAACGTGAGGTAGGGAATACTCTTAACATGTACACTTGATTACGAAATCATATATATAGTGATGTGATATGTACATGTGTGTGTTAACAACATAGTTATTTGCTTGTTAATCAAAATTGAGCTTAAGTATGTGAATTAAAGATGTGTGTGTGTGTACACTAAGTAAGAAACCAGTAAGCGTATAAGTGCATGACATCCCAGGGATGTATATGAGGTGTGAGCATCTAGGTGATGCATATGAGTATGTGACATCCCAGGGATGTATAGTCAAATGAGAAACTATGTGAATGAGACTTGAACAAACTTTGAATATTAAAATTAGCACAATTACACAGTGATAAACTATATGTATTTTACACAATTGATTTGAGGTTCGGAGAATACCCCACCGACACGGCGATATACCCGTGACTGATTCGGCAGGATATCCGTGACTGGTACGACGGCCAATCCATACAAACATGCGATGAAATTACCAAGAGGCTAACGAGCATGCCAAGTCGCCTCTGTGAATTGGACTTGAGCTTGTATTTAGTTGAAATATAGTTTAATTGGACGACGATGGTGGGTATTCCATCGTGGCTCGATGCTATATTGCAAGTGGATTATTTAAGTTATTTGAATTAAGTTTCAAGACTGATCTCCTGGCCTATGTGAACAAAATTGAGAACAAGTTAACACATGTAGAGTAACAGATGCATTCAGTTCATGCTTTCAGTAACTTAAACTGTTTTCCAGCTATCTTTCATTGAGAAGTCATGTTTCTATATGTCATGGAATATATGTGAGTAAGAAAGATATATATATATTTATCTAGTAATTTTTCCTATTGAGCTATGATGTAGCTCACTCTTTCGACTATACGTCATAGGTCCAGTGTTGGCTGCTGCTGCTACTTCGTTTACGTTGATCCGAAGGATTCTAATTTTGTGCCTGGGGAGGAGTCAGAGCCTCCTCTTGAGGAGTTCTTCTAGAGGACTGTTAATCACTGAAAAGTATCACTTTTCACCTCTTAACCTAGCCTTTGTTGGACCTTGAAGCTTACTAATAATTCCTTTTTAGCTTGTTTTGTAGTTAGGAATAAATTGTACAACTTAACACAGAGTCTGTGCTTTTGGTGCTAAGAAGAGAGATTTCAAGCAAAAGATAATAGCTAAACCAGAAGTGATGGAACACCATGGTGGTACACACCATGGCGACTATTTGTGCATGTCATACTAACCCAGAAAGTCTAGCAGATGATAGAAGTATAGGTGAGGGTGGAGGAAGCTGCAACAGAAGCATGTGCATCGCAGCAGAGGAACTAGGGACCTATCTTGCACAGCTAAGGTGTAGCCTCGCGCTATTTAAGTCACTGGCAGAGCTCCCTCGTGCAGCTAAGACATGCAACACGACAGAGCCCGCGAAGAAGTCGCGTAATTCAAATTGAGAGTTATCGTAAAGTAGCTCTCGCGCAGCAGTTGCGCACTTCAGTGGACAGCATCATATGAAGAAACTCGCGGAGCTTTCGCGCACTAAGCCTTTAGAAATATAGCTCATGCAGTTCTCGTGAGGATCAAGCCTTAGTGCAGCAAAGCACACTACCTCGCGAGGCTAATTAGAATGAAAAAATAGAAGAAACCTAACGCAGCTCTCACGTGGCTCTGGAAGAGAGAGATGCCCAGAAATCCTCTCGTGCAGCTCTCACGCGCCTAAAAGTTCAAGTCTATACCGAGCAAGATGCGAAGGCATCTACCCGAGTACCTTGCGAATGAAGTTTTTGAAGCTCTTCTGTGCGAGCAATCAAGGTGCTGAAAGCTCTTCTATGCGAGAACATTCAAAGCTGAGGCAACCACCCAATCATCTGGAGCTCTACTGCCCGAGACAACAATATTCCATGCCAAAAATCTACCCCGCGAATACTCTGCATACTGCGCAACAGAAGTGAAATGTAGAAGCTAGGTCTAGGGCACGCACCCCGAGGCATGGATTAGGATGCACGCATCCAAGGGTTGAAATAGTGCCACATCTGCTTGAAAAATTACGGTTTACTCTACTCTCAGCCACAACATTGAGACAGTATATAAGCTGTGCTTGTAACTTAGAAATTTATCATTCACTTTCTCCTTCAACCTCTGTTGGCTGAGAGCTCAAGCAGGCTAGGGTTAGGGTTAGGATTTGATCACCTCTTTTTCTATTTTTTTTCTATCTTACCTCAGCACTTGCTGGCTAAACCTTTGGTAAGCATTTATGTATAGTTTTATTTAAGTTTTGTAATAGTTCAGTAGACATTGGGATTTGGTGTTGAGCTATTGTGCACAAGGCTGCTGCCTTGAGGGAGTTCATTGTTAACAACACAAGATAAATGGAATCTTTGTTTGAATGCTTACTCAATTTGTTATTTTCCTATTTGTCCGTAGTTCTGTTCAGGCTATAGCATACATTTAGGTTTTGAACTTATTGAAAGGCCCATGGAAGCTTGAGCGTGATGCCTTGGGACCATGGTAGCAGACAACAGTTCATATGCTCTGTTTTAGTATTTGTGAGTAAGGGAGCCTCTGTGGATAGCCTGTGACCATTTGAATGGACAGACTATAGCCCTAGGGCAAACTTGGTCACAAATCTGAGATGGATTCTTCTTCTCTGCACTTGGACTTGTAGCCTGGTGAGAGATTATGCAGGAACAGACTCTCCCCTGTTTTACTTGACTGCCATCAGATGTTAGATTTGGCTTCCCTGTAGTGATTGCGGACTTGGAGGCTGAGTCATTGCAAGCCTTTTGTAGCAATGGTCTGCTATGCTTTAATCTTTATTCAACCTGTTTTGGACCTTTGTGTGGGCATCAATGTGCCGCTGGCCTTGATAATACACATAGGGCTTATGGGTTGGAACTCCTATGAATGTCAGCCAGATCTGTGCGCAGAACTGGGGAGCTTGTAGCCTGGCAAACATAGTGTCTAAAATGAAATTCATTGCCTGGTTTGATCCATTGGATGAGGTTTGATCAGCTTACTCCTTTGGATTAGATTAGCAATTTTTGGCTTGATCAATGAGATTTGACAAACTCTATAGGATAGACTGTGTCCATTTGAGTGGACAAACTATAGCCTTAAGAGCACCCCAAATGGCATGGGTTAAGTTGGATATTTCCACCTTGTTGAGGTTAGTAATGGCACTTAAGCAAGGACTTGCTGCAGAGAGAGAACCCTAAATCTAAGTTGCATAATTAAATGAACCTTTTACCTAAGCTGCTTACTTCTCACCCTTTTATCCTTATTTTAATATACCATCATCCTCTTCTTTCTAACCCTTTCTTAGGATGGGACTACACTTTATTTCTTTCTTTAGATAATTTAGTGTAGGCGTGACACCCAACTCCCTTTCTTTAGGATTGCCAGATTTGTAGCCAGATCTGGAGGCCTACTATTATAGCCCATTTTGGGTTCTAGATCAACTTCTCTGTGGGATAAACTCTTACTTATCAAAACTTGCTATAATAGCCCTGGATCTTGCAGGCTTAGGATTACTTTAGTTGTGCTGTTTCCATCTTTTCTTTTTACTTTGCATTTTTTTTATTTGTTCTCACCACACAATAAGCAAGCACACAGCTAAAGAAATCGACAACAAGGACCCTCTGCGTACTTTGATTATTTTGTGAGAGAGATTATACGGCTTGGTATATCCAGCCTTTTGTATAAGATAATGTAAATTTTGTGAGAAATTCTTTAGGTGAACCATCTGGAGTGATGGCTGTTTCGTCACCGATGGTTCGGGTTGGTTCTTTTGCTCATGTAGTGGCATGAGATCAAAATTATCTTTTGGACCACATGTTTTTGGCTTATATCATAGAACTAGAGATTTAGTTCAATGTTAGCTCTTTAGTGCATGTTTTACTTTCTAATCTTTGGGGATATACCAAATGTTTCGTATAGCAATATGGGGCATGACCTCGAGTGTTGTGCTGATGGCACAGGTTTCGGGGTGCTGAAATTTGGGCTGTCACAGAAGGCCAGTAAAACCCACACTGTAGCACCTTTGCTACTATCTTTTTCCCACTAAAGTGACCTCCACAGGCATATTCATGACACAGTGAAAATACTGTAGATGTCACTATGAAGGGCACACTTTCTAATAATCTGGTATGCACAATACTTATACAGGCATGGATCCTCCTAGAAGAAATATTTGACTTGTGAGAAGAACAAGTCCTTATTCATCTTAGACCAGTGGGAAGGGATCTTACCTACCATAAGGTAGTTCACTACATTGGCAAACCAGGGGACAACTGACTGGATGGAAAATAATTGCTCATCAGGGAAAGAATCTCTTAATGGTGTAGCAACACACTCTTCAACTAAAATATGAGACAAATGATCAGCCACCACATTCTCTACCCCTTTTTTGTCCTTGATTTCAAGATCAAACACCTGCAGCAAGAGGATCCATCTAATCAACCTTGGCTTTGCACCTTTCTTAGCCAGCAGGTACTTTAGGGCAGAGTGGTCAATGAAGACAACAATTCTAGACCTTGGTAGATAAGGTCTATACTTGTCTACAACAAAAATAATAGCTAGAAGCTCCTTCTAAGTTGTGGTATAATTCAGCTGAGCTTCTGCCAGTATTTTGCTGGCATAATAAACCACACAAGGCAGTTTTGTCTTTTCTCTGTCCTAACACAACTCCCATAGCCAGGTCTGACGCATCACACATTAATTCTAAAGGTAAGGCAGAGTGAAGGGCTTGGATCACAGGGGCAGAGGTTAGACATTTCTTCAACACCTTAAATGCCTCAAGACATTCAACATTAAAATGAAATGACACATCTTGACACAGCAAGTGGCACAAAGGTTTGGAAATTTTGCTGAAGTCTTTGATAAACCTTCTGTAAAACTAGAAAAGATCTGATTTGTTTGGCTGTTTTTGGTGGGGGCAAGTGTGAAATCAAGTAAACTTTTGCTTTATCAACCTAATGCCTTTATGGGAGACCACATGGCTAAGCACAATGCCTTGGTTGATCATGAACTGGCTCTTCTCCCAGCTCAAAACTAGGTTGATTTCTTCACTATCTTTGAAGTACCAGACTAAGGTGATGCAAACATTGACTGAAACTCTCCCCAAAAATTGATAAATCATCCATAAAAATCTCTAAAAACTTGTCAATCATATTCGAAAAGAAAGTATACATGCACCTTTGGAAGGTGGTAGGAGTATTGTACAGTTCAAATGGTATTCATCTATAGGCAAAAGTGCCAAATGGACATATAAAGGTGGTCTTTTCCTGGTCATGAGGATACACAGGTATCTAATTTGTATAGACACCCAAATTCGGCCCAAGGCCCGATCGAAACACATTTCGAGAGAGGTATGTTGTCGAAGTCTCCAGTGTACTTTGTTTATTGTGTGGTGGAAACCAATTAAAAACAAAGTAAAATAAAAGAATGGATTCAACACAACTGTAAGATACATGGCCTATTATAGTAAGTTTTGATAAGTAAGAGTTTGTCCCACAGAGAAATTGATCTAGAACCCAAAAATGGGCTATAATAGTAGGCCTCCATATCTAGCTACAGATCTGACAATCCTAAAGAAAAGGAGCTGGGTGTTACGACTACACTAAATTAATCCTAACAACAGAGAAATAAAATGTAGCCCTATCCTAAGAAGATGGTGATGGTGTGTACCAAAATAAAATATAAATATTGGTAGAAGTAAGCAGGTTAAGTTCAGAGTTGAAACAGTATTGTAACTTAGATTTAGTCTGTCTCTGCAGTGCTCCTTGCTGAGATGCTATCAAAAGCCTCAACAAGGTAGAAATATCTAGTTTAACCCATGTCATTTGGGGTGCTCTTAAGGCTATAGGCTGTCCACTCAAATGGTCACAACCTATCTTATAGAGTCTGTCGAATCCCATTAGTTAAACCAGAAGTTGCCCATCTAGTCCAAAGGAGTGGACTGATCATTTTCCCAACCACTGGACCAGATCAAGCCATGAATACTATTGCAGCACTATGTAATACCAGTGCTACAAGCTCCCCAGATCTGCGCACAAATCTGGCTGACATTCATAGGTATTCCAACCCATAAGATCCTAAGTGCTTTGCCAAGGCTAACGGCTCACTGTACCCATAAAAAGGACCATGCAACAGGTTGAATAAGGCTTTAGGTTCAGCTGGGCATTGCTACAAATGGCCTATAATGACTCAACCACAAGCTGCAATTACTACAGAGAGATTAATTTAACATCTGATGTCAGCTAGGTAAAACAGAGGGGAGCCAGTTCCTGTACAAAGCTCCTCACAAGTCTCTAGAAGCTCATGGGCAAGGGAGAAGATCCTTTCTCAAACATGTGGCTGGAAACAATCTTAGGGCTATACTCTGTCCACTCAAATGATTACAGGGTATCCCATTGGTCTGTCCATACCACAGAGGTCTGAGAAAGAGCATAAAGACTACTGCAACCACCATGGTCCACTGGCCTCCGAGCTCCCCAGATCTCATTACAGATCCAACATTGCTTTCCATGGGGCTATCAAACCAAGGAAAATTAGATGGTAAATAATAGATCTACTAGAAACTGAATGGGCTAGTCCCAAATACATGGATCCTATAGACATTTAAAGAAACCATAAGATATTTAGATTCGATTAGGCATTAAAATAGCAATCCATTGATAAACATAAAACTTACAATGAACTGCCTTCAGACTGCAGCTTGTACACAACTGCTCATCCAAAATCCTAATGTATACAAAACCTATTACAAACTGAAATAAACTAAATCTAACTGCTTACAGAGGGATTAGCCAACAAGTGATGGCCTAAGAGAGAATAAAAAAAGGAAAAAGAGGTGATCAAACCCTAATCCTGGCCTGCTGGAGCTCTCAGCCGACAGAGGATGAAAAGAAGGGTTGATGATAAAATTAAACTCTAAGTGTAGCTTATATACTCTGTCCATACGGCCTTGGCTCGTAAGGGATCAACCCTAATTTTTCTAGCAGACGTGGCACTGTTATATCCCTTAAATGCCTTGTTACATGTGCCTCAAAATCTATGCCTCGAGATATGTGCCCTAGCCTTGGGAAATTCCTAAAAGCTCCTTTAGTTAATATTGAGAAGTGGGGAGCCCGTGCTTCACGGAACTGGCATATGTATTCATTGATTCACACAGATGCAGGGCCTTCGCGTAGTAGCTTTTGGCTGGTGAGAAGTGCTCACTCGCGCAGTGAATCTTCAGTTAATCGCGCAGTTCCTTTATGTTGCACTACTGTCGCAGAGATGCTTTGGAGTGCCTAGACTTCTCTCGCAGTAGAGCTTCAGAAGCTCTCTCTCTCACTGGGTGCTCGCGTAGTTATGCTCCTATGGTTGCATAGTAATCGGTAAGGCTTTAGAGTGTGAGAGATCTGCGCGAGGAGAAGTCTGGGTGTCTCTCTCTTCCAGGGCCACGCACAAACACCACGAGGTAAATTTTAGTTCAATTTACACATGGACTAGCTATGTTCTTCGCGCGGCTGCTTTAAGGCTTCATCTCCGTGAGAGCTTCGCGACCACAGATTCTGAGGACTTTAATCCAGGAGATCTTTGTGATGTCTTTACAGCTCTCCTCTTAACTGTGTGTCCTATCTGTGAGAGGGCATCTTCCACTGCATCCTTAGCTTCTTGAGGGAGATTCTCAACTCTGCGAGATCTGTCTTTCTATGCTTTGATGAATTGCACTTACTGCCTTTGCAGTTTCTCCATTCTCAGCCAACTTCATTCATCTTCTAGGCTTTTGGTCAATGGTGACCTACACATGAGTCACCATAGAAAGCACTACCAGGGTGCTCCATTAGGCTTTGGTTAAGCTGTCATCTTTGCATGTATATTTCCTCTTCTTTTGGCCAATAAGGATGAATTTTTCTTTAAGCTACACAGATTTTTACTAACTATAAAACACACTTAACAAATGATTATTAGTCTACTTCAAGGTCTATCAGAGGCTAGGTTAAGGGGTAAAAAGTGGTACTTTTCAGTGAATAACACACCCCCAAACCTAATCTTGCCTAGTCCCTGAGCAAAGGAAAATTTAAAACAACTATTCTAAGAATTTAGATGCCACTTTCGTAGGGAGCACGGATACATTTAGCATATTTACCAAGCCTTTTAAACCTCTAGGTGATCCCTAGTGGAGGAGTGAAGTCTCCTAAGGGTTTTCAGTTAAGGTACCCACAAACTTCACCCTTAAAACAGTTAAAAATAGTGCAGTCAATGACAAAAACAAATTTCAATGGATAAAGCCCCAGTCCACACCTATCCTTTACAATCAGAGGAAATTATAGCAGTAATGCAGCTATTTAAAACTCAAGGTCAACATGCATGTGCATCACCACCAATGAGTTCACAACAGGAATATAATGTGCATAGAATCAGTACAAAGCTTGCCTTAAATTCAAAAATCAGGTTGGATACAACTCCAATGAATTTAAAATTCAGACCCAATTCTCACCAGGGCTATCTCTCAATAATGAAAATCAAAAGGGTGTTTACATTCTCATCAGCTCAAGAGTAGTTGCAGACCCCTAATGGGCCTGCAAGCATTAGCATAGGCAAAGCTTCTGATTTTTGACATCCTCATGACTTTTCACCATAGATTAGACAACTTCTCATCTCCACATGACAACTCATTTAACTTTGGATCTACAAGGTCTTTTTGAATGGGTTGTAATGTGGCTTATGGGTGAGAGATATAAAGAATGAAGGGGTAAAAAGGGATTCAAAATTGAGAAATTAGCAAGGTAAGGAGTGATTAATGACTTCACTACCTTCATTTCAGCACAACTTCATGTTACTTGATATATTTCAGAATCAAAGTGGCCAGCTTCTCTTCTTTTCAGATGATGTTCTTCTCTAGACTTCTCTTTCTTTTTCTCTTATTTATTTATTTTTCTTTTTTTTTATATATTTTTTTTATGATGAACTACCTAACTTCTAGTAAAAAGGTCTTGACTCAATCAGTCCTTAGAGCAGAAATAATGCCAAAAATAGTCTTTAAAAGAAAATGATGGGCCCAAATCTCACTGGGTATGGTCCTAAAATCAACCCATGGGGTGTATTTTCACCTTTTTCTCTCCTCTTAGGTTCACTAAGTACTAACTGAAAAATTTTCTGATGTTAGCTTCATGGTGGTGCAAAGATTTTAAAATTTTTAGTTTCAAAATGTCTGCAAATTTTTTTTAATTTTTCACAAATTTTCTCATTCTAACAAGTTAGGTGGGAATTGACTTTATTCATCCTAATTAAACTAACACTTCTGCACTAAAGTTAACTGCTTCATTGGCAGATCTTGCCACACCCCCAAACCTATGAGGAGCAGTGTCCTCAATAATTCAAAGTTATACGTGGATGGACAGCAGGCTCAAGATATAGACATTAACAAAACAGGAACTACAAGAGAGAAAAACACATAACAAATAACCATAAAAATAAATAGACAGATATAAAGAAAGATAGATTGGAAACTAAATAAAATAAAACAAAGAGAAATGTTATTATACAGCTAAAGTATGTACAAAGTAGGTGGAAGTAAACTACACAAAAAATGACACACTACTTCCTAACTAAATACATGTGCAAAATTTATTAGCCATCTGAGTCTGTGGCCTCAAGAGGTGGTTCCTGGATTCCCTTCCCCTTTGCTTGCTTCAAAGTGGCAGCCCTAAATAGTGCTCTTTTGGAAGTAGATTTCCTAGGCTTGGCTGTGCTTTTTCTTGTTAGAGTGGGGGAAGGTTTTTGGGAAGGTTCCTTGATTTTGAGTCCAGGTTTGACTGGGCTAGGACCTGTTACATTAGGAGCTGTTTGTTGGAGTGGTACATCTGGGTTTAGTTCTTTAAAAAGAGCCTCTGCCAACTCTCTATCAATTTGTGCATTTGCCCTTTTCTCTAAAGCTGCAACAATCAGTCCATAATCATAAGCTCGCTCCTCAGTCAATCGCAGTTTCTCTTTCAGTTCCTTGATGACATCTTCCTAACTCTCGACTCTGTTCTTTGCCTTATTGTATTAGACCATAATCTCTCTCCATCCTTTCTTGATTTCCTTTTTCTCGATCTTATGAGCAAGCCTCAGGAGCTTAATTTCTTTAAGGAGGGGCTGCCGCACTGTAGCTTTCAAGTCAACCATGCCCTGAACTACATCTCTTTTTATGTAGGCATTGGCTTTCATGGATCTGATGAGGGTGGAGTAAGGGGGTATGGGGGTACCAAAGATAGGATATATGGGTAGATCAGCAATGGAAGAAGGGCCAGCGTGTAATGGAAGGGGACTGGATGAGGACAGAAGTGGGGAGGAGGGCAGAGGGTGAGGGACCTGAAGGGTAGGCTCCGGTATATAAGGTGTGGGTATGGGGTCTGGAATGGTTGTGGTTTCAGGGATTGGAATTGTTTAGGTTATATAGGTGGGTTGGGGTGCAGTAGGGGTTTTGGAAGTTTTCCTTTTCTTCTGGTATGGGGTCTTGACAGGTGGGCTAGGGTGGGCTGAAAAAATAGGTAGGGGGATAGACCTAGGTAGGGTGGATGTGGCTATGGTGGTTGGTGGTATAGGGTCAGGTAGGGGTAGTGGGCTTGTGATGGGCTGTGATGTCTGGGTTGAAGGTGGAGCTGGCATGGAGGTAAAGGTAATGGATGAGGGGGTGAGTGTGGTGCTGGTTGGCACAAGTGAGGTAGAGGTTGCAGCAGCCTCAGCAATAGCAGCTGCAGTAGCAGCTACTTCACGAATGGTGGGGGCTGCTTCTCTTAGTAACTCCTCCCTCCTCTTCTTCTTTTCCATCATGGTACCAATGATTCCCCATTGTTTCTTCCCACTCTATTTGGGGTTCAGTGCCACAGTCTCCTCCTCCCTTTGAAATGGGTACTTCCCCCACTTCAACAATACAGTAATCAATCTGCAGTAGGGAAGGGCATGAGGTTTCTTCATTATTTTCACCTTCTCGCATAAATCTATAATCCCTTCAAAAACTAACTTGGCAGCATCCAAGTAGTGGTTTCTATGAAATGATAAGAGGGCATTAGCTGTGGGGTACCTCCTCTCCTGCTCATTCATAGAGCAGTATACATTTTTCCGCAACACAGCATCCATTAGCCTGAGGTTGGGGTGCAGATCCCTCTTTCGGATCGAGTCACCTGAGGCAGTGATCCCTCCAGTTAACTCCTTGGCTATCTCAGTAATGGTGGCTATCAAAGGAGGACCCAAGCCCCACTCAGGATTATACCTGGCTGGTATCCCTAGTATCCTTGCGATGTCTGCCTGGTTGAATAGCATCTCAAAATCATCAATTAAAATCAGCAGTGCTGGGTTCCCATCATCACTAGTTTTTAACTTTATATTTTGATAAAATAATCTTATCAACCTTGGGAAAACCAACTGCATTGAGGGTCTCAATAGGGGCAGCAGTGATGCCTTTGCCAGATATTCAATGGAGGCAGAAGTCTCAGGTAGCTCCTCTAAATAGGCTTTATCAAAAATGGTTTCAGCCTCCAGCTGAATTGCTTCCACAAATTCAGAAGGGACCCTTAGGTGTTCAGTAGTCTCTTCCTCCTTAACCTCAGGGATCTTAGGGGCCACAACTGGCTCTTTGGAAAAGAGAAGTAGCATTAAATGAATGTCCAAAGAGAGGCATGGTATTTAAAGAGGTAAGTGTATCACGCGGGGATCCTCGCGAAGAGCAATCAGTGATGAGGAAAGGACATTTCTCGCGCAGCTGAGCTGAGGATCTTCGCGAGGTACACTTAACATGGCACACCAATTTGAAGAGGAAGCCATTGAAATTCCTGAGGCAGGTATTGCACAAATTTTATTCAGCCACCAACGACATCTATCCGCTACATGGATGACTGGTTCAAAGAAAAATATCCTCCCACAAACTTTTCTCCCATGAATGGCAAAAAGAACAAAATCAAAAGTACCAAACAATTAGAAAGAAACACACAGAACAGAGCAATAGATAAAACTAGAATTTCTATTAAAGTGTAATAAAAATAGTTACAAGTGGAATTACAAGAAGAAAAAAAACTAAGATACAATCTAGAAGCTAGGATCTAATCTGAATCGGCTTTTAATCCTCTAGTTAGGGCCAGTGCAATTGTATCAATCGATGCAGTCAGAGGGGGGCCATATCCACAGCTGGGATTGAATGCTGCTGGGATGCCCAACACTTCAGCGATCATCTTAGGGCCCACTAACATATCAAAGTCGTCAATCATTACCAGCAAGCACCCTTGTCCATCATTGTCCCTCTTGACCTTGATGTGCTGATCAAACAGTTGCACTAGCTTGGGGTAGGCTAGTGCTGGAATTTCTCTCATCAATGGCATCAGGCCCGCTTTGCTCAAAAATTGTATTGCAGGGGCAGAGAGAGGTTCTTTTTCAAAAAATGGTACATCAAAGGCAGTTTCAGGCTCCAATGGAATTGACTCCATGAGCTCAGAAGGAGTAGAGAACTTTATGGTTGGTACTGGTGCCTCCTCAACCACTTCCTTTCCTTTTTTGGGGGACTTTGAAGTCTTGGCCCTTTTAGGGGTGATCTCTGCAAGGTGCTTGTCCTTCCCTTTTCTCTTATGTGTAGATTTTGGAACCATATTTAACTCTGTCCTATAGTATGAGAAACGGGGGCTGAAATCTAGGGTTTGGTTTGATTTGATGCACAAGGCACCTCAAGATCTCTGAGCGGAGGGCAATGGATGATGGTGATATCAGGAACAACTCTATAGAATTATGAGGTAAATGATGAGCTGTAGGAGTGATTCTGGAGGGGGAGAGCTCCAGAAGCTAGGGTTTCGCAGAGAGAAGAAGGATGAAAATATTGAAGAAGGGACAAAGCGCGGGGTTGAAATACTTATCGCGATGCTTGGCGCGCTTTGGAACATCTGGTTGCGGGCTTGGAAATGAACCTAGCGAAGGTGTGGATTAAATCTGGATTGCGCGACAATCTTTCAAGTTATCCTTAGAGCGCGCGACAGAGTGAGATTAATTTATGTGAATCGCGCGAGCGGCTCCTAGGTTTCTTTTAGATTGCGTGAAAAGCTCAGACGTTCATTTTTGAATCTCACGATAGACTTAGAATCTCATGATAGGAAATGAAGTATTTCTGTTGAATTGCACGAGAGTCTCCCAGTTTACCTTGTGAACCTCACGACAACCTGATAATCTCGCGAGAACTACTGAATAGGGCGATGTGGACCGCGCGAGAGGTTGTCAGGCACACATGAAACTCGCGATAGGCATTGAATGTTTCTATGCAAACTGCGTGACATGCTCCCAAGCTTCCTTTTTAACCTCACGATAGCTTTTGAATCTCACGATAGTCTCCCAGACTTTCATTTTGGACCTAGCGACAGTAAGGAATAAAACAGAGAGCATGTGCTCTCTGTTCTGCCCCTTTTTGCATGTTTGCTGTGGTTGAATCCTGGGCATGACCCTCTCCTATGACTGTCTTTAGACACATGTAAACTCAATCATACACTCATGGACAACAAAAATGACCTTCCACATTAGGCATTTAACAGAAGCTATCAATTCAAAAGCAGTAAGAATCAAGCCATGCATCAAAAGTTCAAAATAGATAGGGCAAAATTCAGATAAGGCCACTAGCAAATCCTAGAGAATAGAAACTAAAGAAAGCAAGATAAATCAACCAAAAACTAAGTACATATGATACAGTAATGACACACCTGTGGAATCAGTTTGAAGAAGGATCCCCTTGACAATGAATAGTGTCTAAAAGGTCGACAGATTTTCCAAAACAAGGCTTAAGCCTCTGACCATTCACCTTCAAGAGTCTCCCAGACTTAGGATCCTTGATTTCCACAACACCAGATGGGGAAACATGCATGACAATGTAAGGACCTTCCCATATGGATTTCAATTTGCCTAGACAAAATTTACGTTTGGAGTTAAACAACCAAACCTTATCACCAGCAATGAAACTCTTTCTCAACAGCCCTTTGTCAAAGAAAGCTTTGGACCTTTCCTTGTAGATCCTGGCATTGGCATATGCATCCATCCTTAGTTCTTACAATTCCGATAGCTGCAGCGACCTGTGAAGACCAGCATAAGTTAGATCTAGATTTAAATGTTTGATGGCCCAATAGGCCCTGTGTTCTAACTCCACTGGGAGATGACAGGCCTTGCCATTGATAAGTCTGAAATGGGACATATCGATGGGGATCTTATAGGCAGTCCTATAAGCCCACAGTGCATCATTAAGCTTGTCAGCCCAATCCTTCCTATCAGTCCTCACAATCTTCTCAAGGATATGCTTGATCTCCCTATTTGAAATTTCAACTTGTCCACTGGTTTGTGGGTGGTAGGGAGTAGCAATCCTGTGGGTGAGAGAATATTTCTTGAGCAAGCTCTCGAAATTTCTGTTACAGAAATGGCTCCCCCCATCACTGATAATGGCTCTAGGGGTACCAAATCTGGAGAAGATATTTTGCTTTATGAACTTGAGGACCACCTGATTTTCATTAGTTCTTGTGGCAATGGCTTCTACCCATTTGGAAATATAGTCCACTACCACTAAGATGAAATGAAAACTATTTGAAGGAGGAAAGGGGCCCATAAAATCAATACCCCACACATCAAACAGTTCTACAACAAGGATTGGCTGTAAAGGCATTGAATTTTATTTAGACAACCCTCCTAGTTTCTGACATCTTTCACAGGTCTTGCAGTGTGTATTGGCATCTTTGAAAAGAGAAGGCCAATAGAACCCACACTGCAGCACTTTGTCAGCTGTTTTTCTCCCACTAAAGTGACCCCCACAGGCATTTTCATGGCACATGGCCAGAATACTTGGGACATCACTTTCGGGGACACATTTCCGAATGATTTGGTCTGCACAATACTTATACAAGCAAGGTTCTTCCCAGAAAAAGAATTTGACCTATGAGAAAAATAGGTCTTTATCGACTTTTGTCCAATGGGAAGGGATCTTGCCTATAACTAGATAATTGATAATATGTGCATACCAGGGGACTAAAGAGTGGATGGCAAATAGTTTCTCATCCAGGAAGACATCATTTGTAGCAAGGTCATCATCACCTTTTCCCAACATAATTCTGGACAAGTGGTCAGCCACCACATTTTCTACATCCTTCTTGTCTTTGATTTCGATGTCAAACTCCTGTAATAGGAATATCCATCTAATCAATCTGGGCTTTGCATCCTTCTTGGACAGTAGGTACTTTAATGCTGAGTGGTCAGTGAAGATGATAGTTTTAGACCCAAGCAGGTATGGTCTAAACTTGTCCATAGCAAAAACCACTGCCAGAAGCTCTTTCTCAATGGTTGTGTAGTTCAACTGAGCTTCAGCAAGTGATTTGCTGAGATATGTAACGACCATAGGCAGCTTATCATTTCTCTGGCCCAAGACAACACCTATTGTCAAGTCAGATGCATCACACATCAACTTGAAGGGCAAGGTATAGTCAGGTGTTTGGAGTACAGGAGCAGAGGTGAGGCAGATTTTTAACTTTTCAAAAGCCTCAAGACATTCAGCAGAAAAATCAAAGGGCACATCCTGGCAGAGCAGGTGGCACAATGGTTTAGCAATTTTGCTGAAGTCTTTGATAAACCTCCTATAGAATCCAGCATGCCCAAGGAAGGATCTGATTTGCTTGACTGTTCTTGGAGGGGGCAAATTTGAGGTCAACTTTGGCCTTGTCTAGCACAATTCCATCTTTAGAGACCACATGGCCCAACACAATTCCTTGTGTTACCATAAAGTAGCTATTTTCCCAACTTAAGACCAAATTGGTCTCTTCACATCTTTGTAAGACTTGATGGAGGTGTTGTAGACATTGGTCAAAGCTATCCCCATAAACCGAGAAATCATCCATGAAAATTTCCAAGAATTTATCAATCATATCAGAAAAGATGGCATATACGAAAGGTGGCTGGGGCATTACACAGTCCAAAAGGCATCCTTCTGTAAGCAAAGGTGCCAAAAGGACAAGTAAAAGTAGTTTTCTCTTGATCCAAAGGGTGCACAGGGATCTGGTTGTACCCTGAGTACCCATCAAGAAAATAGTAAAAAGCTTTCCCAGCCAACTTATCCAAAATTTGATCCATAAAAGGGAGAGGGAAGTGGTCTTTTCTGATCTTGGAGTTGAGTTTTCGATAATCGATGCAAACTCTCCAGCCAGAGGTCTCCCTGGATAGTCTCAACTCTCCAGAGTCGGTTGTGATCACTGTGATGCCAGACTTCTTGGGTACCACATGGATTGGTGCCACCCATTCAGAATCAGAGATGGGGTAAATTACCCTAGCATCCAACAACTTAATAATTTATTTCAGGACCACCTCCTGCATGTGAGGATTCAATTTCCTCTGCATTTCCCTGGAGGGTGTTGAGCCCTCTTCTAAATGAATCCTATGCATACAGATTGATGCATCAATCCCTCCCAGATCAGCAATGGTCCAGCCAATTGCTTTCTTGCTTTCTTGTGCTTTCTTGAGGAAAGCATATTTTAATGTCTCTGACAGCTTCTTAAGCTCCAGATCAGGGGCTTGTTGTATGGATGGCAGGATTGGTGTATTGTTGGTTGGAGGAAGGGGCAGCAATGTAGGTTTCCAATTGGAATGCTGCACTAAGCCCACAGAAAACCTCACTAGGGGCATGTCTTTCGGCATTAATGCTAGGCTTCCTTCCTCCACCAAGTTCCAAACTTTAGTTAAATTAGCGATAATGTTGCCCCACTCCAACAGAGTGGGCAGTTCTTCGTCAACAATTTCTTCTAGTACATCTACTGCAAAGCATTCCTCATTGTCCAGCTGAGGGTACTTTGCACTGTTGTACACATTAAGCACAACTTTCATATGTCCGAAAGTGACCTCCATGATTCCAGACCTGCATTGATTGCATGCATTGGCAGTGGCCAAAAATGGTCTGCCCAGGATAACAGGTATCAGAGATGTACTTTTGTTACAACCCATGTCCAAAACAAGGAAGTCTGCAGGGTAGAAGAACTTGTCTACCCCCACTAGGACATCCTCAACCACTCCCATGGGCTTCCTCTCAGACCTATCAGTCATCAATAGAACAATGGGGGTAGGCTTCAGCTCCCCCAATCCTAGCTGCTGGTATACACTGTATGGCAGCAGGTTAACACTGGCTCCATGGTCTAAAAGGGTCCTTCCAATCGTGTGGTCTCCAATAATACAGGGAATAGTGGGTATCCCTGGGTCTTGCAACTTCTCAGGTATTGTCATAGTTAATACAAAATTAACTGTATAAGTTGCAAAGACCTTTTTAGACAAATGGCCTCTGACCTTCCTTTTCTGAGTACAGAGGTCCTTCAGAAACTTTGCATAGGCTGGGACCTGTCGGATTGCATCAAGCAGGGGTAAATTTATTTTGACCTGCTTAAAGGTCTCCATCATTTCCTCGATCTGTGCCTGACCCTTATCAAAAGGGGCAGGGCCACTCAAAGCTTGAGAAAATGGCAGCTGAGGTACTGCTGGTTCCTCAGCTGCAAGCCTATGGCTGAACTTTTGTTTTTTTCTTTTATCTATTTTTATCTCCTGCTGAGGCTCAACTATAACCTCTTTATTTTTCCCTTATTGAAGGGTAGCAGGCAGTTCTTGACTCTGTGTTCTAACAAAGTCCTTATCATTTTCACTTGATATTTCCTTAGGATAGACCTCTCCTTATTCTTTTCCCACCTGGTTATCTACCAGCTTGCCAGACCTTAAGGCTGTGATGGCATTGGCCCCCTCAAAATTTGAGGAGCCTTCTCCGATGGAATATTGGCCCTTTGGGTTGGCTACTGGTTGGCTTGGCAACCTGCCCTCCTCTCTCTTAGCCAGAGCATTGGCTATTTGGCCAAGCTGCTCTTCTATTTTCTTAATGCTTTGACTGTGAGAAGTCACAGTCTGATTTAAGGGTCCAAGGCTTTGCAATTAGGCCAAAACCTGATCCTCGAAAGAAACACTTCGGGGCTGAGGTGGGGGAACTACTAATTAATTTTATTGTTGGGGCTGCTGTTGTTGGAAATTCGACCTTTGGGCATAACCCTGGTTAAACTGCTGCTGTGGCCTTTGAGGTAAGGCCAAATCTGCTGTGGCTGCATATAATTGTCTTGCCTCCACCTAAAATTTGGGTGGTCTCTCCATTGGTAACCAGTATTTTAGTGCTGGTATCCATATCGTTGTTTATTGTAGCCACCAGATTGTTGCTGTCCAAAAGATTGGGCAGCAGCAGCCTGCTCCATTACAAACTCAGGGTATTGCCTCAGGATGGGCATTCTTCCATGTCTGGAGATTGACATATCAGATATGCCTCCATCACTTGTGCAGCCATTCTGGGCTGCACCACAGTCAAAAGTTTATCAAATCTTTCAGTAAGATTGGCCATCTGCATTCTCAGGTCATAGTTTCCTCTAACTTCATACATCTTTCTTTTATAAGTTTCAGCCATCCCCAACTTAGGAGAAGGCTCTTGAACAGTTCTAGATGAGGACATCTTCTGGAAAGCATTTTCACTTATGACCTCGAATCAGTCCCATGCCTCATCAGCTGTTTTATGCATGTATGTTCCACCACAAGAGGCATCTACCATGTCTCCACTCTTCTCATCAATCCCATTGTAAAAGCTCTGGAGAAGCTGCCAGTCAGGGATCTTGTGGTGGGGACATTGTTTGAACATCTCCTTAAATCTATCCCGACATTGGTTAAAATCTTCAGTTGGGGATTGGGCAAAAGAAAGTATGCCCTTCCTCAATTGGCTGGTCTTGGTCTCTGAGAAAAATTTAGACAGAAATCTTGTTTGGAGGACTTTCCAGGAAGTGATGCTGTTGTTTGGGAGAGTAGATAACCATGTCATGGCCCTATCCTTTAAGGAGAAAGGAAAAAGCCATAACCTAGTGGCTTCTGGTCCCAAACCAGCAATGGAGAATGTCGTACACAGGGCCAAGAACTAGTCAATGTGCTTGTAAGGGTCTTCCTTGCTAAGGCCATGGAAAGAGGGAAGCATTTGGATGATAGAAGTTTTGATCTCATAATTACCCTGAACATCGGGGAATTGAATGCTGAATGGAGAATTATAATCATCCAGAGCATTCAATTCCTTCAATATTTTAGGTTGCTCTTCACCCATAATTGCTGTCTCTATTTCAATAGGGGGCTCGACTGTGGTGTGTCTGTGCCTTCTCGGTCTTCTACCCCTTTCAATCTCAGGGTTAGCAGGCTCTAAAGTAGGACTGAGAGATCTCCTTCCTAACATGCACACACACCAATAGCAGGGACAACTATTCGCAAGCACATTGCACTAGAAAAAATTACAACTATCCAAATTAACTACTTATGGAATCTTTAAAGGAGAAATAAATTGAGGTTTTGAAGGTTAGAGAAGTGCAAACAGAGGTAGCTAGACTCTCAATGCAATTCCAGTCCCCTTCTCTGCTACGGTCCAGATTTGCAAGAAAAATTCCAAATGTAAATCAGCAGTATCAATTATTCACAAGTACAGCTACCAAAGAACAAAGAATACAAAAATCTAGAGTCTACTATTAGATCAAAATTCCCCCTGCAGTGGCGCTAAAAACTTGTTGCTATTTTGAATGCTTGCTTCCGACTTTTATTGGAGACAGTGATAAGAATGAGGTGAATGAAAATGAATGAAAGGTGGATTGAAAATGGCAGAGCAGCGAGCCTAAAATATGCACAGTCCTGCAAGATACAGGGCCTATTGTAGCAAGTTTTAATAAGTAAGAGTTTGTCCCACAGGGAAAGTTGATCTAAAGCTCCGAGGGAGCCATCATTAGTAGGCTCTCTAGATCTGACTACAGATCTGGCAATCCTAAATGGAAGGGGATTTAAGGTCACTAAATTCTAAATCCTAAGGTAACTTAATGTCTAAACCATAGAAAGGGTTGAGGAAACGGATGGAGTGGGAAAATAAATATAAAAGGGGTGAGAAGTATGCTATTAGGTTTAGATCTGATGTTCATGACTCCAATTCCGATATGCTGCTATAGAAGTCCCGTCCAATGGCTACATTATCACCACTGAGGAGAAAGAATCCAACTCATCTCTGTGCCATGATCCAATCCCTTTATTGCTATAGCCTGTCTACTTAAATGGTCACAGACTATCCAATTGGGGAACCACAGTTCAGAGATGGGTCAGAACAAGTTTATCATTGTAAGCACTACTTCATCCAGGCTGCAAGCACAAGAATCTATAGGGAACCTCAACCTCTAAAATGCTGTGTGGGGCTACGCCTGTATGGGAGCATGTTAGCCCAGACACATAGAACCAGCAAGAGTTTGAGTACAGCCTTAGGTCTAGCTGTCCACTGCTGTAAAAAGACTGCAGTGATCCAGTCACAAGCTTACAATCTCTATAACTAAACCAGATCTGCCATCTAATGGCAGGTCTATACAAATACAGGGGAGTTTGTCTCTGCACAATCTCTCACAGGGCTACAAGAAAAAGTGCAGAGAAGAAGAATCTGTCTTGGATCTGTGGATTGGCCTCACCCTAAGGCAATAACCCTTCCACTTAAATGGTCACAGACTATCCCAGAGGCTATCCTCCTCACAGAGGTCCAAAACATAACAAGAACATTGCTGTCACCACCATGTTCACAAGGCCACAAGCTTAGGCTCCCATGGGGATTTCAGATCTAGTGGATCCTGTGGTGGGGCTAGGCTTGTATGGGAGCATGTTAGCCCAGACACACAAGTCACTTGGATCTAAATAAGTCTTTAAAAACAGTCTTCCATTACTTATAATACAACCTATCAATGAAGGATCTCAAGGCAGCAGCCTTGTACAGAACAACTCAATCTCAAACTTCAATCCCATACATGTAAACACCCAATCATGAAATTCCATTAAATCTAAACCAAGTAAGCATACAGAGGCATAGCCAGCAAGTGCTGGGCTATGGAGAGAAAAAAAAGTGAAAAGAAATCTACCTAAACCTTACTAGAGATCTACAGCTACTACAAGAAGAAGATAGACAAAATTCTATTCTAAGAGGGGATCCCTAAACCTAAACCAGGCTTAGGTTTATATAGCAGCCAGTTTGGCAGCGCATTAGGGTTAGGAAACCTTAATTTTAACGATGCCACATGGCCTAATACTGTTCCTTAGATGATGCCTCGGGACACGTGCATGGAAATTAGAGCATTGGAGTGTGTGCCCTAATTGCCAAAAGTTCTCAGAATGTCCTCTACAGAAGTGAGGGAGAGTTAGAGTCCAGAGCCTTGCCAGGCAGCACTGGTTTCCAAGACTGTCGTGTGGTAGCACGGTCTTCACGAGATTGGATTAACTTGAAATTCTAGCCGTCGCAGGGTTGTCTTAGTTTGAAGCTTAAGCAGTCGCGCGATAGAGCATTGAATCCTCGCTGGATTGCTATGGTCTTCGCGGGATTGCACTTTCCTTCTAAATGGCGCAGAAATCGCGCGAACAGTTTGTTTCTCAATAGATCTTCGCGAGGGCATGATGTGCATTGATCTCTGAACTGCGCGAGAGGGTTTTCTGAAGTTTTACATCCCGCGGCCACTACGCGACAGCTACGCACAAAAATACCTAGAGCTCTCTCTCTCTCCTCAGCTTATTTGAGTGAACTGTGCACGGTTTTGAGTGCTGCTTTCTTGAGCTGCACAAAATTGCACGAGCATATAAGTGCTTGAGCTTCAAGAGCTGTGCGAGTCATGATTCTGAAGCCCTTCTGTCACTAAACTGTGCAAGAACAGTGCAGACAATTGGTATGAAGTCTTGGGAAACTAGCGAGGACTGCGCGAGGCTTACTTTCTGAATCCTTTGAACCCTACGACAACTGCGCGAGGCTCATTTCTTGCTCTGTTGGTACTGTGCTTTGCCTTCATGCAGTCAAGTTCTTGTCTGGATCTAGCTTCCCTTCTTCTGAGAGACTTCTGGGGCAAAAGTGGGCTCCTTAGCAGGATTAAGGCCTTATTGCAGCTGCTGTTCATTACCTATAGAACAGGCTTAAAACACTTTTATTAAATGATTAAGGGTCCAACAGAGATTAAGTTAAGGGGTGAAAAGTGGTACTTTTCAGGTCTTAACAACTTCTCCAACTTTCCAACAAGCTAAACTCACCTCAATTGGAGTTATATATAGAAAGTTATGACCATTTGAAAATTACGCCATTTTGGAGGAATTTTTGCCTGGTGCAACTAATAGTTGCGCTAGGCCATTTTGGAGAAATTTTTGCCTGCTGCAACTAATAGTGATCTAGTCACAAGCCTACAATCTCTATAACCAAACCAGATCTGCCATCTAATGGCGGGTCTATACAAATACAAGGGAGTTTGTCTCTGCACAATCTCTCACAGGGCTACAAGCAAAAGTGCAGAGAAGAAGAATCTGTCTTGGATCTGTGGATTGGCCTCACCCTCAGGCTATAACCCATCCACTTAAATGGTCACAGACTATCCCAGAGGCTATCCTCCTCACAGAGGTCCAAAACATAACAAGAACATTGTTGTCACCACTATGTTCACAAGGCCACAAGCTTAGGCTCCCATGGGGATTTCAGATCTAGTGGATCTTGTGGTGGGGCTAGGCTTGTATGGGAGCATGTTAGCCCAGACACACAAGTCACTTGGATCTAAATAAGTCTTTAAAAACAGTCTTCCATTGCTTATAATACAACCTATCAATGAAGGATCTCAAGGTAGCAGCCTTGTACAGAACAACTCAATCTCAAACTTCAATCCCATACATGTAAACACCCACTCATGAAATTCTATTAAATCTAAACCAAGTAAGCATACAGAGGCATAGCCAGCAAGTGCTGGGCTATGGAGAGAAAAAAAAGTGAAAAGAAATCTACCTAAACCTTACTAGAGATCTACAACTACTGCAAGAAGAAGATAGACAAAATTCTTTTCTAAGAGGGGGTCCCTAAACCTAAACCAGGCTTAGGTTTATATAGCAGTCAGTTTGGCGGTGCATTAGGGTTAGGAAACCCTAATTTTAATGATTCCACATGGCCTAATACTATTCCTTGGATGATGCCTCGAGACACGTGCACGGAAATTAGAGCATTGGAGTGTGTGCCCTAATTGCTGGAAGTTCCCAGAATGTCCTCTACAGAAGTGAGGGAGAGTTAGAGTCCAGAGCCTCGCCAGGCAGCACTGGTTTCCAAGACTGTCGCGTGGTAGCACGGTCTTCGCGAGATTAGATTAACATGAAATTCTAGCCGTCGCGGGGTTGTCTTAGTTTGAAGCTTAAGTAGTCGCGCGATAGAGCATTGAATCCTTGCTGGATTTCTATGGTCTTCGCGGGATTGCACTTTCCTTCTAAATGGCGCGAGAATCGCGCGAGCAGTTTGTTTCTCAAAAGATCTTCACAAGGATCCTCGCGAGGGCATGATGTGCATTGATCTCTAAACTGTCCGAGAGGTTTTTCTAAAGTTTTACATCTCGCGGCCACTACGCGATAGCTGCACACAAAAATACCTGGAGCTCTCTCTCTCTCCTCAGCTTATTTGAGTGAACTGTGCACGGTTTTGAGTGCTGCTTTCTTGAGCTACAAAAAATTGCATGAGCATTTAAGTGCTTGAGCTTCGAGAGCTGCACGAGTCATGATTATGAAGCCCTTCTGTCACTAAACTGTGCAAGAACAACACAGACAATTGGTATGAAGTCTTGGGAAACTCGTGAGGACTGCGCGAGGCTTACTTTTTGAATCCTTTGAACCCTGCGACAACTGCGCGAGGCTCATTTCTTACTCTATTACTACTATGCTTTGCCTTCATGCAGTCAAGTTCTTATCTGGATCTAGCTTCCCTTCTTCTGAGAGACTTCTGGGGCAAAAGTGGGCTCCTTAGCAGGATTAAGGCCTTATTGCAGCTGTTGTTCATTACCTATAGAACAGGCTTAAAACACTTTTATTAAATGATTAAGGGTCCAACAGAGATTAAGTTAAGGGGTGAAAAGTGGTACTTTTCAGGTCTTAACAACTTCTCCAACTTTCCAACAAGCTAAACTCACCTCAATTGGAGTTATATATAGAAAGTTATGACCATTTGAAAACTAGGCCATTTTGGAAGAATTTTTGCCTGGTGCAACTAATAGTTGCGCCAAGCCATTTTCCCCCATAATTTGCCTGGTGTGACTAATAGTTGTATCAGGCCTTTTTCTCCTAGAAATGGCCTAGTGCAACTAATAGTTACGCCAGGTATAAATGGTCCCCCCGCTTGGCATAACTATTAGTTGTGCCAGGCATATGAATAGTAACTATGTTTTTTTATCTCGAATTTTGAAGCTAGGGTTTGACTTGTTGACCACCTCAGTCCTTGGGGTATGTTTTGATAGCTTTGTTGCACCCTTTTAACACCTATTTGAAACCCATAAGTGATCTAAACCACTAACCTATCATCCACCATTAAAACCCATCTTCACACTTTTCTAAACCCTTGAAACAGTAGAAAACCTTAGATGCTAGAGTACCTAATTTCTAACCTTGATTAGCATCTAAACATCCTCCTAACCCCCCCTTTTCCTATAAAAGGAGAGGCACCCCCCCCCTTACAAAGGTTGAAAAAATTAGAGTTGAGACTTTGCTTAAGAGAGAAAGAGCTTAAAGTGAGAAGTTCTTCCTCTCTTTTGTGCCCCCATTTCCCCACAAATTTTAGAATTTAGGAACCCCCTTCCAACCCTCATCTTTGATCCAAAAGCCTTAGTTTAGGTGTGTGATATCCCCTATACTCCTTTCTCTACCGCTTAGCTAGCAAGCTTTAGAGGTTAGAACTCCATTGCCTATCATACAAGTCATCAAGAGCTCATCAAAGCAAGCCAACACAAGGCTACCCTATGGTGCTACAAGGGCTCGAGGGCTCCGGCTCTCTCCTTTCTTCTCCTATCTCTTTTCGTCTTCTTCTATCCTTGTATTTGTGCCGTTACGCCGCCGACTTTTCGGTAGGGACGAAGGGGCACAAATAAGATTTTAAGGCTCTTTGGGCAAGAGGAAGACTCTTTTATTTCTTTCATACTATTTGTGTTTTGGCTATAAGTAGAGACCATATTAAGCAGGTTGATTGGGTGCCTAACACCTTCTCAATCGATAACTGAAGCCCCTACCCAAGAACATTTGGTGTGGACCGGATTCAGAGTCATATTTTTAGCACTTTAGTGCTTATAAAAATGATATAGGTTTCCCGGGACACCAAAAGCTATGGGTGGCGACTCTATATTTTTGTTAGCAGCGCATCGCCGCAACGGGATCGTCAAAAATCCCACGGTTACACAGGTTGTAACCAAAGTATCCATCAAGAAAGCAGTAGTATGCTTTTCGTGCCAACTTATTCAAAATTTGATCAATGAAGGGTAAAGGGAAGTGGTCCTTTCTGGTTTTGGAGTTTAATTTCTTGTAATCAATGCACACTCTCCAACTAGTGGTCTCCCTAGTTGGCACTAACTCCCCAGATTCAGTGGTTATAACAGTGATGCCAGACTTTTTGGGGACCACCTGGATAGGTGATACCCACTCAGAGTTTGAAATGGGGTAAATTACCCCAACATCCAATAGTTTCACAATTTCTTTTAAGACAACTTCTTACATATGAGGGTTTAATTTTCTCTGCATCTCCCTTGAGAGGTTGGAATCCTCTTCCAAATGGATCTTGTGCATACACACTGATCTATCCCCCCCAAATCTGCAATAGTCCAACCAATTGCTCTTTTATATTTCCTAAGGACACCTAACAATTCCTCTTCCTGCTCTACAATCAAAGAGGAAGAGATAATGACATGAAGTTTTTTATCTTGTCCTACGAAGGCATATTTTAATGTATCTGGTAGCTGCTTGAGCTCCAGATTAGGTGGACTAACTATTGAAGGGAGCAAAGGTGCCTTAGAGGGTTGAGGCAAGGGCAACAATTTGTGTCTCCATATGGAGTGCTGCACTAGGCCCATTGAAGAGTCTAATGTATTGCTCTCTTTAGTAATACAATTTGGGGCCTGCTGCTCAGTCACCTCAGTCCACACATCTTCAAAATTCTCACCAATTTTATCCCAATCCAGCAAATTGGATAAATTTTCTTCTACTAATTCATCTAGTACATCAACTACAAAATAATCCTCATTGTCTAGCTAAGACTGCTTTACAGCATTGTACACATTTAACTTCACTTTCATATTACTAAAAGTAACCTCCATCACCCTAGACCTGCATTGAATGTAGGCATTGGAAGTGGCCAGAAATGGCTTGCCCAAGATAACAGCAATTGAGGTGCTACTCTTTGAAGGTTCCATGTCCAATACCAGAAAATCAGCAGGGTAGAAGAATTTATCCACCCCCAGCAACACATCTTCAACAATGCCCATAGACCTCCTCTTGGACCTGTTATCCAGTTGGAGCATAACAGGAGTTGGTTTCAGCCCCCCCAAACCTAGTTGTTCATACACAGGGTATGGCAACAGGTTAACACTGGCTCTCAAGTCTAAGAGAGCTCTGCCTATGGTGTGATCACCAATAATGCAAGGGATAGTGGGTACCCCTAGGTCCTGAAGTTTTGCTAGTGTAGCAATAGATAAAACTGACTTGACTTGTTCAACTATAAAGACCTTCTTGGATAAATGGATCCTTGCTTTCCTTTTCTGAGTACATAGGTCTTTTAGGAACTTAGCATAGGCAGGGACCTATTTGATGGCATCAAGTAGAGGTAAATTAATCTTAACTTGCTTAAAGGTCTCCAACATTTCCTCTATTCTAGCATTCCCCTTGTCAAAAGGAGAGGGGCCTTTAAGAGCATGAGGAAATGACAGCTCGGGCACTGCTGGTACCTCAGCTGCTAACCTAGCTGTGTCATTAACTATGTTTTTATTTTTAATTTTTTAATTTTTTTCTTTTTGTAGGGGCTCAACAACAACCCCATTATTGTGCTCCTACTGCACAGCAGTAGGAAATGAGTCCTTTTTCTCCTTTGCACCCTCCTTTTTCTTCTTTTTCTCCATGTCCACCTGGTTGTCCACAACCCTACCACTCCTTAGGGTTGTGATTGCTTTAGCTTCCTCATGGGTTGAGGGGCCTTCACCAATCATATATTGGCCCTTCGGGTTGTTCATGACCTGGCTTGGAAGCCTACCCTCCTCTCTCTTGGTCAAAGCATTAGAGATTTGACCAAGCTGGTCTTCAATTTTCTTTATGCTCTGACTCTGAGAGTTCACAGTCTGAGATAAGGAGTTTAGATTTTACAGTGATGATAAAACCAGCTCCTCAAAAGATGGGGCCTTAGGCTGTGGTGGTGGCAATGCCGATTGGTTTGGTTGTGGGACTGACTGAGGGAAAGGTTGCCTAGGTGCATAGCCTTCAAAAGGTTCGATCACACAAGGAGGGAAATAATTAGAGAAGTTGATCTTGAGCTCAATGACCTTCTCCACCCCCTTCCAATTTATGGACATCAAATCCTCCTTCAATCTGCTGCTAGGGCATCCATAGTTTTATGAAATCAGAGCAATACCTTCGACTTTACATCAAAAGCTGAGATTTGTTTCAAATCAGAAGATCATCACCATTTCAAGTGAGGGACAGGAGGAAGGAGAAAAGGTCGCACACAACATTGAAAACCTCAAAGTGCTGGATGTACCACATACAACTGAAGACACAGACTTCCACAGCTTCCAGTATGATGTGTCGACAGTTGCACCAGAACATATTAGAGAAGTCACCATAAAAATAGAAGGTGGAATGACAGCAACAATGGCCATGCTCCAAAAATGGGGCTACCAGAATGGCAAAGGGTTGGGCCCTTGTTTGTAAGGAAGAAGGGACCTAGTCAGAGCCAGAGGCGGGCAATAGATCATATTTGGGTTAGGTTACAAGATCATTGAGGAAGAAGTTTAGGAAGCCAAGGAGAAGGCCTGAACAATAGCCGCTGCGAAAGCTCAAGGAATAGACCTTGAAGACCCACCTCGACTGTGGCCTCACATTCGGAGCACATTCGTGAGTGCAGGGGTCGTAAAAATAGATCAAAATGGGGCAATGCAACTCTGACCCCACGCAAGTCGATAGTCTCTATCCACCCAACCAATCCCCAAATCATTCCCCCCGATATGTAAATAGACCTGGCATCCCTGTCCCTCTTCGAGGAAGAGGTTCCCTTGTTAATGCATCCCCTGCCATAAACCACTGCAAACCCCTATTGATGTTTGAGGATTGGGTCCTGGACGAGCACATGATAAACATGATGGAGGCTGACTCCCAAAAGCAATCTCAATCATCCTCCTCTATCAGAGCAGGTAAAGGTATGGCACCACAAGTGAGGAATTGGGCGTCAATGCCCCTAACCCTAGAAGCATTGAGTGACCATAAATACAATTCTAGCTTCCCAAAAAAAATAACCTATAAAAAGCGAGATTAGCCCTTGGCAGACAATACCATGTGTATATAAAGACCCACTTTACCAAGGGCCCATCTCCAAAGAAAAAGAAAAAATTTTAAAATAAAAGAAATATAAAATAATCTAAAAAAATTATTTTTAAAAATCTTGATAAAATAAAATAAAATGATGCCTTAGTTGAAAAACCCATCCCACGTGAAATCGACGCCTTTCCTATAGAAATACAAGAAAATGTAGGAGTTGTTCATCACTGAAAAATACCATTTTTTACCTCCTAACCTAGCCTTTACTACACTTTTAAGCCATCTAATAACTATTATTTAAGTATGTTTCATAGTTAGGAAGAAAACTGCAACTTAATGCAACAGTCCACAGTTTGGAGGCCAAGAAGAAAGAATTCAAAGCGAAATCTTGAAGTTGATTGAAGAACAGAGAGTGCACCTTGGTGGTCTGCACCATTGGGACCATTTGGCTTGCCTAAAGGACCTTAGAAGCCCAACAGAGGGAAGAAGGATGGACCCAAGCTGAGAAGAGTGCTGCAGCAGGCTGTGCACAGTTGCAGAGGATCACAAATGATAGCTCAAGTAGTTCTTGAGAAGTTCAAGTGCAACTTAAAGCAGCTTGAGGGGTTCTCGAGTAGTTAACACCTTTAGAAAACTAGCTCAAGCAGATCTTGAGTGGTTCAAGCCTGCAGCATATAAATAGCTCGAGTAGATCTCGAGCAGTTCAGAACAGAGGGAACTTCATAAATTCCTCTCGAGCAGATCTCAAGAGGTTCACAGCTTCAGAAACTCATCTCAAGCACATCTCGAGAAGATGAGTTAATCCAAAGAACATCAGCTCGAGTGGGTCTCGAGCATATACACCTTCAGAAAGTCTTCTCGAGCTACTAAGGCTGAAGCATTCAGCCTGTTGAGAGGCTCTAAAAGAGCCTGTCGAGCAGTTCAAATCCAACCTCTCAAGCTGCAGATGAAAGAAACTCATCCTGTCAACAACCTCTCGAGCAATACTATCTGAAGCTTCATCCTATCGAGAGCCTATCGAGCTAAAATTCCTGAAGTCTCATCTGCTCGAGCTACATAACCTAAGCCATTTCAGCCTATCGAGCCCCCTTCAGCAATCAATTCAACCACTTGAGATCCACTCGAGATGCAAAATATGAGTCATTCATCCTCTCGAGGCTCGAGTTCCAGACTTCCCATTCAACATGTAGGGATATTTTAAAGAGTTCACAACATCTAGGGCACACATCCCAATGTGCTTCGCTGTCCCACACTTCCCAATGCATTACTTGCCACAAATGGTCCACGACACTAGCTCCAAAAGGATCTTATTTTTGATTGGCTAAAGCACATAATGGTTGTTTGGATTGTATAAATTGAGTTATAGGTTTCTTGTATAAACATCCAAAATAGTTGGATCAAAGTATATTTTTAAGGTTAAGGTTAGGGTTTAGTTTCCCTTTTCTTTTTACCTTTTCTTCTTTCCTTAGCACAATAGCAATGCTGAGCTAAAGCTTTGTAGCAGCTAGGTTAGTTCAGTTTTGTAATTGATTTTGTATAAACGTGAAGAGTTGTTTTGAGATTTCTTGCACAAACTGTTGCCTTGAGGGCAATCATTTAAGTTCTCTTTATTCAATGAAATGCCATGTTTAAAGCTCCATTTCATCTTTATTTTTCTATGTTTTCTCACATAGAGCAGTAAGGGTTTGACGCACCCATGGTTGCTTGAGCTTGTAGCCCTGTAACCATGATGGCAGCACTGGTGTCCCTGTTCTACCTCTAAACTTTGTGATTAGGATAACCTCTGGGATAGCCTGTGACCATTCAAGTGGGTAGGGTATAGCCCTAAGGCTGGTCTGAATTGCAAGGTTGAGATAGATTCTTCTTCTCTGCACTTGAGCTTGTAGTCAAGTGGGAGACGGTTGTAAACCCAACTCCTCCTCTATTTTGCAATCCCATCATCAATTAATAGACTTGAGATTTTATGGAGATTGCAAACTTATGAGATGGGCCATTGTAGGCCTTTTTGTAGCAATGACCAGCTAAGTCTAAGTCCCCATTCAGCCTGAGATTTCTTATAGTTTCTACTTGATTTTCAAGGGCTGTTTGCTCCTATGAATGCATTAGCTTGTAGCCTTGCAAACATAGTGTTTGCAATGGCTTTCCTGTTCTGATTTAACCTTTTGATTGGATGAAGTCCTTGGGGTATTTTGTGACAATTCAAGTGGACAAAATACAGCCCTAAGATAAGTCCATACCTCTGGGTTAGGTTAGATTTTTCTACCTTACAGACGTGCTTGTAGCCATCTGAAGGACTGCTACAAATCTAGTTCTTGATCTGAGTTGCAGTGCTGATTTACCCATAGCTACCTACTTCCCATTATTTTTACTTTATTTTCTCACTCCATCATCACTCTTCTTTCCCCTTCTTTAGCTGCAGTTTATTCATGTTTTTAGTTTAGTTGTGACACTTAAACACCCTCTCTTTACCTTGCTTTCTAGTTTAGGCTTAGAGTTGTCAGATCTGTATCTAGATATGGAGATTTACTATACAACCCTTGTGGTTTAGATCATCACTCCCTGTGGGACAAACTCTTACTTATTAAAACTTGCTACAACTGACCCAGTATCTTGCAGGACTGTGAGTTTGGTTTTGTGCTGTGTTCAATCCATTTTATTTTATTTTGTTTTTACTTTTCTTTATTTTCTCTTTATCATTTTTTATAATAAGACCAGCACAATCTAAATCTCCCAACAAGTTTTTGGTGCCGCTGCCGGGGATGTTTGATCTAAATAGTAGATTTGAGTTTCTATTTGTGTGTATATAAATTCATTTATTGCAGTTCCTGTGTTTGAATAAAAGTATTACTGAATTTAATTTGGCTCTCTATAGATCTGGAACAGTAGCAAAAAGTAGGAGTTGGAAGTTACAGCTGGAGCTTGTTTGGCTTACTTTGCATCCTCTCTACCTTGCTTTATGTTTCCTTTCTATTAATGCCTTAAATTCAACATTAATATTTAGTAGAAATTTTCTTTGTCATTCTTTAATTGTGCTGTAAGTGCTTGTCTTTACTTACTATTTTATGTTTGTGTATGCTGGGTATGAGGTCTCTTAACCTTGACCTAGAACCTCTAAATCCTGAGATAGAGAGAGCCCTTAGACTTAGACAGACTACACAAACCCCTATTGTTAATATTGAGCTAGTTGTGTTGGGAGAGCAACTAAGACCACTGAGGAAATACTACGCACCAGGGGTATATTCATCCCCCTTCTACATTCAATTCCCTGCAGCTAAAGAAAATTATGAGATCAAAGCTCAAACAATCCAAATGTTGCCATCATTCCATAAGTTAAGTGAAGAAGACCCATATAAGCACATAGATGAGTTCCTTACCTTATGCACCACATTTACTATTGCTGGATTGAGAGATGAAGCCACCAAAATGAGGCCTTTTCCTTTTTCATTAAAGGACAAAGCCAGCAATTGGCTTAACATGCTCCCACCAAATATCATTCCATCATGGAATGGCCTCCAATGCTAGTTTTTGGCTAATTTTTTTTCTATATCCAGAATCAGCCAGTTGAGGAAGAGCATAATTTCCTTTGCTCAATTCTCAACTGACAATTTTCATGAAGCATGGGAAAGGTTTAAAGAGCTACTGAGGCAATTCCCACGTCACCAAATCCCTATGTGGCAGGTTGTCCAAAGCTTCTACCAAGGGATTGATCCCAAGAGTAGAGATATGGTGGATGCTTCCTGTGGCGGGACTTACCTCAGCAAGACTGCTGAAGAGGTTTGGGAACTTTTTAATGTTATCAGTGAAAATTTCATGTAGCAAGAGACTCTATCAAGAAATGGCATTGAGACTCCTACTAAAATGATAAAAGAATCCACTTCGAGAGGGAGGATATATGAGGTCAATGTGTACAATGACCTGGAAAGAAAGGTGGACAGTCACTATGTGAAAAAACAAAAAAAAACACTGCCTTAAACAATGATTTTTTCCAAAAACCACTGTCTTTGACAGTGGTTTTTTTCAAAAAAACCACTGCCCTAATCAATTGTAAAAAAAGCAGTGGTTTTTTTTTACCACTATACACGGCAGTGGTTTATGAACTTCAACAACGACTGCTCTTAATAGTCATAGAAAAAATCACTGCCAAAGGCAGTGGGTTTTTTATGCAATTTTTTTTAAAAAAATTACGTCAATGACTTTTTATGCAATTTTTTTTTAAATAATATTTTTTTTATGCTTTTTTTAATGAAATTTTTTAATGCTTTTTTTTTAATGCAATTTTTTAATACTTTTTTTAATACTTTTTTTTTAATGCTTTAAAAAATATTATATAAAGAAAAAAAAGCTATTAATCACATATTTAAACACATCTATTCAACTCAAATGCAAATCATTCCATGAATAAAAAAAATAGATGCCCAATTCTTTTATTCAAACAAAAGGTTGCATTTCAACCTATGATTTAAGCTTTCAAATCAACTAAACATTTAAAACTCTACATGCCCATTCCTTTTATTCAAAAAAAAATAAGAACAAAAGAAAGAGAGTTAACAATCTAACCCCATAGCCCATTTTCAAAATAAAAGAAAAAAAATATATATATTTGCTTCGCCTCTCATGCCAAATGTTCCCGTCCCCTAGTGATCCATTTGAGGTGGGCTTCAAATCGAAAAGCTTCGTCTGAAATCAAAAGGAGAACATCATTAAACTGAGAAATTGATTTCGGTATATATAAAGTGATTCTTACTTAGATTGCGTCGAATGGACAGTCTTCAAACCACACGAAGGGTTAATAATGTTCCCATGCATCGGGTCACTCACCCAAGTAACGATGAGACCAGCTTTCCATATGGCTCTAACCTGATTGCATATGAGGTCAAAAAAGGTCCTTTAAGTTATAATAAAGCCTAAAATATCACTGTCAAGTAACTTACCATAATATGGATTGTAATAGAAACAACATAAATGTGCAAAATGTAAACCCACTTTGTTAAAAACAATTCATTTACTACAGAAATAAATAAATCAGAATGTCAACACAGATGGGGAAAAAAAAAATTTACTACGAAAAGAATTATGCGATCAAAGGGACAGCTTGCAATGTAATTTTTCATCCTCTGGAAAATAGCACCACTAGTGAGAACAACACTAATGATGACACTGAGACCAGGTTCAGTGAGGACAATGTCAGTTCTTCATAAAACTCAAGCTGTTCATATAGTTCTCAACATTACAAGAAGCGACCATATCATTTAGCCACAAACTTCTGAAAGTTTGAAATTTACCTGGGTGGTCGATCCATGGGATCCATGGGTTTTAAATTGGGAATGAAACGCATAATTGTCTTTAGAAAAATGAGAATTTTTATTTTTTTTTTGCATTTTTCACAAAAACCATGTATTTGGTCACTATGATATAAACTGATGAAAAGTGTGCAATGTATTAAAGGGGGACAAGATTTGGTGACAAAGGAGACGCTGAGACAAGGTTTCACCCACGCCTTCTTGTTCACATTTGATTCCAAGGAAGACTTCCACATTTACTTGGGCCATCAGAGCATGCTGAATTCACCGCTATCTTCACCAAAGCTAGAGATAAGATCTTGGCCTAGGATAACATAGCCTAAAGTAGGAAAAAACTATGTACATTAGGAATTTTTAAAAAATTGAAAAATGGAATATACAAAAAAAAAACATAAAAAATTAATATACTTTTTTCTGCTTAAAAACATTTTTTATACACAGTTCTTTTAACGAAAATAGTGCTTTAGATATTTTTACATACAAACACCTCAATTCTCATACATTTTGGTCAAAAACATGTCCCAAAAGCAATTTTTTTTACGTATAAATGAATTTTTGTGACTATGATCATGATAACAAAAAACAAGACGCGCCTTACCTTTAAGAACGAAAAAAATAATAATTCGGAAGCACCTTTTAAAATTCAACCAACTGAATCAGCAATCTCCAAAATAAAAGGCTAATCACTCATTAATACAGAAATTTGTTGAATCGGGTAGGACAATTTAAGGCAAGTGGTCCACATGGCAAATTTTACCGATTCAGGGAAGTTTTAAGATCAAATGAAAAGAGTGAACTGATTTTATGAAAATCTGGAGTGCCTCATTATATAATTTAATAACAAAGGTTCAAGTCTCTTCAAAATATTCGAAAGCAAATCAAGCACACCAAAGCAAATTGATTTTCTGACAGATGGAACATAGATAAGGCATAAAAAAATAGGCTTGTCAGATTATATACTAACAATTTATATATTTATTTTCATTTTTTTTTTATAAAATTGTAATCCATCAGATTGAAAATTTGATCTGATCGTTAAGATTGTCAGATGGATTAGTAGCTATTAACATATGGATATCCAAGAGGAAGCTTATCAATGTCTGATGGATCAGTAGCTATTAACATATTGGTGACTAAAGAACTAGGTTCAGATTTTTGATAAGTCAGATTGAAAATCTGAACCTGTTTATTAAATTTGTTGGGTTCGGTTTGAAGTTCCTAGCCCGACCCGACCTGCCTTGAGTCGACTCCCTTCCTTATATTTGAACCTAGTTTACCCAATACTTGATTATATTTGGCAATACGTCACTTGTTCTATCCACAGCTTCATTTGAGGCTGCACCAATAAGGAAACTGTTAGAAAGAGCCATAGTTGTATTATTAACATGAAATAGACCACATAAAATAATTTAGCAATAAAATGGAATAAATTGTATTATTGGCATCTAAGGGAGTACATAAAATTTAATCTGGGACAAGCTCATGGAAGATCCCAAAATATATGATGGGTGACCAGTCTTGCTTTTGCTTACCTTTAAAAACCGTCCGCTATTGATATTGGTCTACCCATTATTAATGGAATGAAAACTGCATTGGTAACTTGAAATCAAAATTTTGTTATAACTTGGCTTCTCCATGTTATCAGATGGAATCAAGCTTGGAACTGGGAATTTATTTAAGATTTTATTTGCCTCATCCGTAGGGAATGGGGACAATAAAAAGGCCACCACTTATTCTGACATTTGTGAAGATCTTAAATCTAGTTTAAGGAAGACTTTTCCTAAGATCCCATGATAAGCAGATATATCTACAGATAAAAGTGCAGAGAAGGGAACAAGAGGGGACACAGGATACACAGAAAACCAAGACAGGATGAACAAATATTAACTATTACAACAATTCACTAAAAATAAACTATAGATAGTTAATCGTGTAATTAATGATATAATAACATTTACAATATAATTATAAACATACAAGTACATATTTAATTTAAACAAAACTACACCCTTGAACTTACTTAAATGCATGAGTTCTCCCTCAAATTATTAATTGGGTATTTTAGTCCTAAATTAAATAACGATTGATAAATGGGTGGACGCATAAAAAAGCAGGTGGAAATCTTATTACCTATATAAGTTGTATTGTGTAAGTAAATAGGATAAATTCATAAACATGATAGTATCACTGGTAAGTAACAATATGAAAGTACAAATAAAAAATTTATATTATACATTTATATCATATGATATAATGTGAAGGGTAGCAAGAGATCCACCCCAAGGTTTTTGTGCATCCACCCATCATCTCTATTTTAGGACTAAAACGCCCTCATGCTTACCACAAAGTTTAGCTTTCAACATAAATTATTAATTGGCTATTTTGGCCCCCAATATAGATAGAGATCTGAAAATAGGTGGATGCTAAGTGGGTAGCAATTATGTTACTCTGTAAGAATCATTATGCAAGTATAGGAGGATAAATTCGTAAATATACTGCACGATATAACCATCAATTCTCCAAATTTTGTTCAACCGTGGTGCTATTGCAACAAAAAGAGCATGATGACATACAAAGTTTTTGCTCCCATTTTTTAAGAATGACATAAAAATAAAATATAAAAAAGTAATAATTCTGTGAAGAATCAACCTTTTCTAAGGTTTTAGATTGGTGATTTGGAATCTCTATTCCAGAGGTATCACTGGCCATCTGCTGATTTTGATGAAAAGATTGGTCTATTGCCCTTTTACTGACTGATTCGGATTCCAAAAGACCATCTGCTTTATAGGAAATAGTGTTCTGAGCAGATCCTGAATCAGTAGTACTATCTGCTGACTGAGAATTCCCCTAAGAAAGAAAGAAAAAAAAAAACATAAAAAACTCAAGTTTATCAGTTTCATACCAGATTGAAAACAAATCAAATATCACAATAAAGAATGCCAAAAGACCCATTTCAGAAAAATGGGTCAGATATTAATAAATAAATAAATAAATAAAATTACTTTAGGAGTTCATTGAAATCTCATTGGCCATGATGGGAAGATTTCAAGAGTAGGAAGCTTGATTGTGTAAAGTCCTGCACCCAATGCAAACAAAAAGAAATATTCAGAATACCCAGATAAATAAGACAGATTTTCGTGAGAGGACATGTTCCTATGTTTGGTACCTCACACCATTCAAGTTTCATTTCCTAGAATGATTGGTGTTATGTAAAAAGGAAGTTACTATTTCAAACCAGTTATGGGTCTCTCTCCAACATCATCAAAGAAGGAAAGATGGATATGATGGGCCTGCCTTTTTTCTCAACTTCATTTCTAATCTCAACTCCTTGCATAAATTTAGGCATCAGGACATCTTCCAACTCTCCAAAATCATAAGCAGATCCTTGCTGATCACTGATCAAAATCCATAAAACTCTATTAATTAATTATATGAAATAGAAAACCAAAATATGAAAGAGAACCCATGAAGGGATTTAACTAAAAGGAAATTTAAATTACAGGAAGGAAGAGATTTGATTCCATTAATGGCCAATACAAAGAGAACCCATTTATAAAAAAGGACATAAAATAGTAAGTAGTAAATCAGTTTCACCAAGAATTTATATGAAGAAGAAGAAGAAACAGAAAAGATTTGAGAAATAATACAGCAAATTTGTGGCTGGAGATATAATCCCATGGATTCCATATGTCAAATGTTGATTTGAAGATTACATGTTTCTTTCTTAAAATAAACCCTTGAATTCACAAAGAAAACTAGAGAAGAAATTCTCTAAAAATGAAATTTTATTGATAATAATGGAAAAAGTGTATTACAATTTGGTTACATATTTGAACAATCATTGAGCAGATTTATCCCACATGGTGCACATATTTGAAAAATCCAAGGAGCCCAACTAGCAACCAAACATTATAAGCTGTCTTAGCTAAAGAATCATGCCTATGAGTGCCATTTTTATTATTAGAGCCATAAGACTGGCGCACCTTACTGTCGACTATTAAAGTTCAAAACGGCTCTCTTCCTTCCCAGAACTCAATGTTCTCCTTTCTATTTCATAAATAAATGTAAAAAATAAAAACAAAAATCTCATACTCACAATATATCTCGTGCAGTTTACACTAGCAGATAAAGAAACTCTCCTACTACTTATCTCCAATTTACTTGGGCTCTAAAATCACTTGAAATAAGAAAAGTAAACACAAATTCTGAGACAGAAAATATAATCACTGAGAGTCCTACTTTCTTGGACTCGAGACTTTCCAAAATTAAAAATGGTTATGTCCTTTAAATCACCAACTCCAAGACTTTAAGTGGTTCAGGTGACCATGTAACTGGTCAGGTGAGAAAAAATTTAGACCTCATCGAGGCCCTATTTCAGGCCAGGTTTAAAGCCCAATTAACCCCTCTTAAACTCTCTTTCACATGATTTATAGACTAAAACAGCTCTCACTCTGCGCCCTTTCTTGCATTGCATCAAATAGTATGTTTGACAACCTTTCATGAAAAAAATAGAAAACCTATTTCCAACAAAGAGTGTTCGAGGGAAATTTAATCATACCAATTACTTCCCAAAAGGTTTTGTTCAAACCATGCTTGAATTCAGCAGGACTAGTTTAGAAGGCATGGGAACTGTTGTATCATTAATCCTGGGTGTAGAGGATGAAAACTTTTGCTTGCATTAATCGAAGAGGGAGAGAGAGAGAGAGAGACTACGGCATGGGTTAAAGCCTTTAAGTGAAAAGAAGACAAAGAACATGCCCTAGAAGTTGTCACACAAACCACAGAAAACCTATTGCAAACAGAGAATTCTTAGCACTCATGATTCATAAAGTGGGTGGAAAGATTTGTAAGTTGCATGGGTGAAAAGAGAGAAGAAACATCACAATAACAAATTTTATCCAATCTCACCATGTGTCCTATTGGATAGAAACGACAATTGTTTTGTCATCAGAAATTCAGAACATAACGGTTGGGAAGTGAGATCACATACCCTAAGGCTCTGTTTGGATGTTTCATAGAAAAAAGTTTAAAATGGAATTATGCATCCAATGGATTTCTATCTGGCTGGAATTCACAAGAAATCAAAGAATCTGGTGTTTGGATACTATAAGAAACACATGGGAAATATCTGGGCACTACGAAGAAGACCACTTAGGGGTAGTTTTACCATTCCACAGAGTTGAGAGAGGTCACTGTATTAGGCAGATCATAAAAATCACCTGGTATACATCACGCTCAAATGGAATTTTCGAGATCTATGCCATGTGGAATAAAAAATTGATCGTTAGTATGCCCAAAGTCTCAAGATTCATTATGTTAAAGATTGAGATGAAAACCAACCTCCATTGTATGATTCAAAGGAGTCAATGGGATTTCCGAGTAGGTAGGGTTGTCAACAGGTCGTGTCGACCTGAACCGACCAAAAAATTTACCAGGTTGGTCATTTTTAATTTGACCCATTGGCTGGGGTCGGGCCGGGTTGGGCACATAAATTTGACCCGTTGGTTGGACGCAAGACATCTAACCTAACCTTCGGGTGACAGTTTAAAGGTCAATCAAATATCGTAGAGCTTGCTAGTTGGCTTAACATACTTCAAGACTAGGACAAGTTAGGGGATAATTTGTGAGTACTCAAAAAACTTGTTAGTTATGTAAGGGATTCATAAGATATAAACTAGCGTAAAAGAAAGAAGAGAGAGGAAGAATTATAGAAGGTACAGAGGGAGAAAGTGGTAATGTGTGTGTGTGTGTGAGAGAGAGAGAGCGAGAGAATACGATAAATAGGAACTAGGGAAAAAATTTAGAAGAGAGGAGAGAAAAGGAGTCAAAATTTCACTATAGCACAACCCAGCCGACTGGATGTTCAGAGCAATCTGATCAATCCTTTATTTTTGGAGGGAATAAATATACAATTAATAATCCACTCAAAATTCCACAAATCAAAGGGTTTGGATCATTTGATAGGTGATTGGTTCTATTTTGAGGCCATGTTCCATCTAACATGTGTTAATTTGATAAAATGTCCCATGCCGATGATCACTGTAACGATACAGCTAAAAAGATGGAGAGAACAATGGATATAAACAATAATGCATTATGATATTATATTTCTCCTAAAAGAATAGCTAAAAATTGTTGGAAGTTGAAGCTCACCTTCAGGCCAAGAATCCTATAAATTTTCTAAGAAGCATATTCAGCTGAAATTTCCTCAGCAAATATCATAAAACCAAACCCTCTATGCGAAATTTTTTTGTCATCCTAGAGAAGAACAAAAAACAAAGGATTAAACCTTAATCAGCTGAAAAGAAACCTCAGAAGGTGGACGATGGTCAATAGAAATAACGTGCATTCATATGTAGCAGGACAAAAACAAAGGATTAAACCCTAATCAGTTGAAAACAAGGGAAGCTCAAAATCATAGTCACAAATTCAGTAGTCGGCACTCGACAATAAAATGGCAAGGGTCTAATAAGTAAGGAAAAATCGGCAAAAATCGGTACAAGTCAGAAAAAATCGGGAAAAATAAAAAAAGATCGAAGGGAACACATACTACATGGTAATTGGGATGGGAGTAATTTACCTTACTAAGCACTGGTTTCCGAGCCATCCCCAACAGGCTTAAATTCCTACAACTCCTTGAAATTCATCCATGGTTTGACCCAAACCTTTGCCTCATAGATCTTCTTTTTACCATCAACACACTTTGATAGTAAGATGGTGCAGAGTACCTGCAACCACCTGCTCTTCTGCCTTCACTTTTGCAAACTCCAAAAGAGAATTTTGTTTGTCAATCAGAATATAAACAAATGAAAACTACAATGGAAACAAGAAATAACTTGGATTGACAAAGAAAACACAGGCAATAAATGATTCCCATTAGAAATAAGACCACAATTTTTCCATAAAATAAAATATTTCAGCAAAAAAAAAAATGGTTTGGTTTGTTGCAAATCGAGAATTCCAAGCATCCCAAAATTAATGCCTTCTAACAATTTGTCTACATGTGTAAACATGTAGACAGAAAGGTGTTTACAACTAAATTATACATAGAGCAGAAAAGGAGTTTATACAACATGAATTTTTTTTTTAAATGAAGAAAATCCGGTACATAACAACAAAAGTTAGTGAGAAATGATTGTGATGGTGAAAGAGTACACTACCTCGGTAAAGAACCGGCATCCTTAGTATTATAACTTACAGGTCAAAGTAATTATATTTTGCATTACTCAAAAAGCTTCCACAACTTACATGAGTGATCGAAATGCACCTAGAGTTAAAGTTCTTTCATCCTAGCACATTCCTCTCTTGATCAAAAACGACACGTTGGCCAGTCATGAAATTCTCTGCATGCAGAACCGTAAATGCAGGTAAGCAATCATGAATTTGTAAAGGTGCACAGGCTGTGCACCATTGTCATGCATTGGTTATTGAATTTAATACACCTAGGAGCATCCAGTTCATCAATTGAGATGCCCAAGTGGCAGGCCATCAATAGATGGGACTCAACTCAAAATTACCATATTATGAAGACCCTACAAGAGCTCTCAAATGGCCAGCTTAACGTCCAAGTATAATTACAGTATGACTATTTTAAAGGCCTAATCCTTTTTTATGGTAAGCAGTTAAGCCCATTAAGCCTATTTACTCACCCCTGAGTTTTAAGTCTATTATAAGTATGACAAGCTTGATTTCTGTGTTTCGTGGCCAATAATTCTGAAACCAGCCCAATCTTTCTTCAAGATCACCTACAATGAGAGAGCCCACTTGAACAAATTACATGGAATCAACTTACAAGGTGACAACTCTTGGGCATTCAGGACTAGAACCCAAAATAAAACTTGTAAACCAACATGTATACAAGCCAATAGAAATTCGTATGCAATCTAATCCTAATCTTAAAACCAAAAATAAATTGATGCAGTCCATAGAGGGTAGATTTGAGACAGTTTGAAGGCCATAACAGAGGTTAAAAAGGGACAAAGGGCAAAGTCAGCCCAGAAATCAGCCTCATGAGAGGCCAGAGATTAAAGCTAACTGGGATTTTTATTTAAAAACCCAATGGGCCTTAATGAAGAAGGTCAAGTGGGCATTAAGAGTGATGTGACCACTTTAAGTGGTCACATGAAGTAGAAAAAATAAAATGAGAAACTTCTCAAGATCTTGAGTCACATAGTTACCTAAATGTGGTCACATGAAAAGAGGGGATTGAGAGTTTCATTGTAGGAAATCTTATCTTACGCTTTTTAAATCTTCTGCAAGATTTCAAGACATTAAAATTTAGAACAGTAAATCCTGGCTGTTATTGTTTTAATCTACTAGAGTTTTATTGTGACTAGGAGCATTAACAGAGGAATTGTGGTAGTCGAGATATGCATAATATAGAAGAGCTTATTTTTTAATTAAATTTTGAGCCTATTTAGAATAGAAACCAGGAATAAAAGTAGGAATTTTCTTTATATTTACTGCTAGTCGAAACTTTATGATAGAACGGGCTGTTTTTTTTTTAGGAAAAAAAGGAGATGTGATATTTTGGCTCTCATCTTCCTCTCGAGATTTTCATTCAGATCTTGAAGAATCTTAGCTTTGGTTGTTATATCTAAAACCTTAAACTCGATGGTAATGTTGCCTATATGTTGTACATCTTCTATTGCTGCTGCAACAGATATCTGGGGTGCTAAAATTCGACACTTTTATGAGTAGTGGGAATATTCTCTCACAAAGTCAAAACACTATTAATAGACCCTGATCTGCAATAATTAGATTCAGATTTTGTGTTAAACTTGCAATAATAGTCACTCTGATGGAAGCTATAAATCAGGCCCCCCCCCCGCCCCCCAATTATTTATATAATTTTTGCCCCATCCACTATTGTACCACTATATTAATTATAATGAAATAATCTGCTATCATAACTATTATTCTGCAAATAGACTTGAGTTAGATGAAGAACATCAGCACCATAATCAAGTAGCAGAAGAACTATATGAGAAGACAACAATACAATAGTCGGCAAGTAAGAGAAAATTTCAGCAATAAATAATATTTCCACAGACAGCATAAACATCATCAAAAAGAAATTCTTCATCAGCAACATAGAATTAGTCTAGAAGACTTGATAGCCAACAGTAATGGAGGTCCAAACATCCACCAAAACAGCAAAAGATCACTCTCAAAAGACTCCTACTTTCGGCAGCAATCACAAGGATCAAAACCCTCTAGATTCATGACTCATAACTGCTTTAGGTAATTCATTATACCTAGTTGTCTAACAAGCACTTCCTTCAGAACTCGTACAACGTTATTTCCACAGAAAAAAAAATATTAAAAATAAATAATATAATATACAAAATTCGTCGATAATCTCACGAAACCACCAAATGTACGACTACTAATTAATAAACAACAAAATCTAAGCAGATCTCGATCATCAAGCCTATTTACTCAAGGTTCATGTAAAATTTGAATATTCAAATTACTGATTGAATTGGAATTTGGCTGAATTACCTCATTTAGTTGGCCGTAAGTACCAAGACTAGACTCTTAACTTTTAAAAAAATCACTCAAATCAATCACTGATAGGTTTTTTTTGTGTTCATGAAATTAATTTTTTTTTTACTCAATCAATTCGAATCAATAAAACAAAAGATTGATTTCAATAACCATGTATAATTTGTGTTCTATACGCGAAAATATGCGTATTAAACCCATCGTTTTCTAGCACCAAGATATATAATCGAAACTGAAAAGAAAACTAGCACTATACATATTACTTCTACCGATCAAAGGCCATCACACAGAATGAATCACTACAAGTAGAAAAAAAATCTCACGTACTTGTACACAAGCCTCTTCAATGGCCACAATTTCGAGCGAAAACCCTAATTTTCAGGGGTGATCATGAAAGCCTAAGCCAAATCGAACTAAAGGGAGACCAATGGACGCTCTCCAACACGTAGAATCTCGATCTATAGAGAAGAAACAATGATTCAAACTAAATTGGATAATGATGCAAGTAGGGTTTATTAATTAGGGATCTAAGGATGATCCAAAGAAAAATGCCTCATATCGACAATCAAAACAAATCAGATTTAGGGTTTCTAAGATCAACACTCTAATGATGATCCAAAGAAAAATGCCTCATATCGACGACTCTCGTTGTCTCCGGAACCATGTAAGCCGCTCTCTAGTTCGGCTTCTTCGAGCTCTGTATATTTGAAGTTTTCCATGTCCGATCCTCAGAAGGAATAGGAACCATCGAACAACAAACACTCCACACCAAACCCTGACCGATTGAAATCGAAAACCTAGCAACACACATTCAAAACGGCAACTTCTCTTAGCAAAACCAACCCTAATTTGACAAATTTTTTAGGGTTTTAATAAACAGAAGCTCCCAAAAAAAGCCTAACAAGTCACAAATCCCGGTTACAGAGAGAGGAAGAAGAGAGAGGCTAGGGTGGAGAGAGGAAGATGAGAGAGAGGGTATAGTTTCAGAGAGAAACGAACAAAGGATTGAGAGAGAGGCGTTCTTCTCTTTTTTTTTTTTTTTTTTTTTTGAGATGTGAGCGAGAGAGGCGCTCTGTGTAGTGATAAAGAGAGAAATGAGAGAGGGGGTGGGGGTTCGGCCCGATGGATTTGCACGTGATATAGCACATGATGAGTGGATGATTTAAAACACTACAACCTTTACTTAAAAAACCATTGTTTTAGGCATTAGTATATCACGCCACTTTTTTAAACAATGGTTTATTTTATATTGCTAGAGTGGTTTTTTCCTCTTTTTGACATAGTGAGTCTGACCCAGAAATTTGACAAATTAATGGGTGTGATGCACCCTAAAATGGTTGCACAAGTGGAAGAGGCATGTCTGATATGCCAGTCACTCACACACTCACTTGAGGACTGTCCATCAACTAGTCAATACCCTGAGCTGGTCATGGAGCATGCTAATGTTGCCCAATCATACGGGCAACAACCTGCTAGGTATTAATGGAGAAGCCACCCCAATCTGAAGTGGAGACAAGATAATTATCAACAACCCCAGTAGCAGCAGCAAGCTTTACAATACATATCACAACAACAGTAATGGAGGGTTTTGAGTGAGGGCCTGGTGAGGCTATCGTGCTTGGTGAGAATTTTGACGACTGGGTTGGGAGGTAAGAGGATGGGTGAATTGGGGATGGTTGATGGTATGAGATGGGTCTCCATATTGGGTTGGGTGTGAGAGGTGTGGATAAATGGGGCCCATGCCGTGTTGAGAGATTGGTTGAGATGGGTGTACAATTTAAGAGGGAATGTGGGACTGCTAGGTATAGGTGAATGTGGGATATTGGGGGAATGATGGAGGGTTTGCAAATGGAGCTGCCAGGTTTGGGCCTTGATGGTATGAGATGGGTCTCCACACCCCACCAACCACCATCCCTAAACATCCCTAATCCCTCCCCATCCTTTACCCCACCTTAACTCTCCAATCCACCCCATATCCCACCTCTTACCATGGCCATGCCCGATCATATCGGGGCCATGCCCAATATCCCCTCTCCACCCCCCACATCCAACCCTCCTTCGATGACCATGATGGAGGAGATGTTCCAAGCCTACTCAATGTGGAAGTCTTCTCAAAACATCTCCCCTCCTCCACACCCCATATCCCTAAACCCATCTCACACCTTAGCCAATCTCCATGCCTCACTCCTCAATGATCCCCATCAACCCCCCATAATTCACACCATCCAAACCCCCATCTCCCACATGCCCCAAGGCCCACTGGCCTAAAATCCCACCATTCACCAAGACCCATTAGCCCAAAACCCCACCACCCATGATTTCCAAGGCCCATTGGCCCAACACCCCATCACCCATACCCAAGGGCCCATGGCCCAAACCCATCAAGGGCCTATGGCCCAAACCCACCAATGGCCCATGGCCCATACCCCTCAAACCCATCTAGGGCCCATGGCCCATACCCACCAAGTCCTATTGGGCCAAACCCATTAAGGACCCATGGGCCATACCCACCAAGGGCCCATAGCCCATACCCACCAAGACCCATTGGGCCAAACTCATCAAGGGCCTATGGCCCAGACCCACTAGGGCCCATGGCCCATACCCACCAAGATCCATTGGCCCAAACCAACCAAGGGCCCATGGCCAAGACCCACAAGGGCCCATGCCCAGACCCACCAAGGGTCCATTACCCAGACCCACTAAGGGCCCATGGCCCATACCCACCAAGGCCCATTGGCGCAAACCTACCCAGGCCCATTAGCCCAAACCTACCAAGGGCCCCTGACCTAAACCCATCAATAGCCCAAAATGACCAAGGCTTCATGATCCAAACCCAAACCCCACACTCATACCTTCCATAACACCCCCAACATTTCACCCAACCTTCACAGCCAGGTCAAACCCATGCCATACCCCAAACCCAATTTTCCCATGGCCCCACACCCCAAGGCCATCTCCAAACCTTCCCCCATACCTAATGGCCCCATCAGGCCCCACCTCTAAACCAAAATCCCATCACCCAACAAACCTTTCCTCACCCCCAATGGGCTCACCCCACCCCCACTCATGTCATTCCCGTCCAACCCGGGCAACATAAACATGAAAATCTCGTCCTTACTACACCCTATGTAGACCAACAGTATGAGGAGGACGAGATCAGAAACAGTGGGGCCTATGCCGAGGCAGTGACCAATGTCAATCCTCCACCTATAATTACTCCACCCCTGGCAGCCCAAAGTGAGTCCATGCTAATAATTGAGAAGATGGCCCCCATGTCCAAGGAGTAGGAACAGCTGAAAGAACAGTTGGATAAAATCCATAAGCAATTACAGAAGATGGGTGGTGCTGAAATCTATGCCACAGACTTCACGGATTTATGCCTGTTCGACGAGGTCCCCCTGCCCCCCAAATTTAAAATGCCAGTATTCAACAAGTACAATGGCATGGGCAATCCTATTGCACACCTCAAGTCTTATATGCAGGGACATATGCTAATACGGGTGGGATGAGAGATTGCTAATAAAAGTCTTTCAGAAGAGTTTGATCGGGTTGGCCCTGAGGTGGTTCATGTCTGAAGAACAATATCTCTATAACATAGACATTGAGCCGTGAAAGTGAGACTTGGCCCGCTTAAAACAGAACCAGAATGAGACCTTCAGCTGGAGAGCACTGGCAGCTCAGGTCAGAAATAAAATACTTGATGATGAGCAGATTGAGATGATCTCAAAGAATACCCTGCCAGTGATCTCGGACTTCTTGGTGTACCAACAATAGTCCAGTTTTGCTGATCTGGTGAGAAATGCTAAGCAATGTGAGGATGCCATCAGGGAGGGGCGTCTAAATAAGAACATGTCAAGTGGACCCAGTGGGGTTAGGAGGTTTTCAGAGCAAAGGAACGATAAGAGAATAGGGGGCGATGTCTAGAACATAGCCAATACCAGGCCTAATAACAATACTACCCGGTTTCAATTTCAGGCAGCCCCACTAGCACCAGTGAGGCCTGAGCAGATGTAGAGAATAGGGAATGGGCAAGGAATGTAAATGACTCCGGAGAAGAGGAGAGCCCGCTATGACCGAGTTTTTATGCCTCTGGGGTAATCATTGAGTGTACTTCTGCCTTTATTAGTGGAAAAGGGATTAGTCACTATCCGTCAACCGTAACCTCCTCCTCACCCGATCCCAAGGAACTATGACCTAAATACCCACTGTAATTTTCATCAGGGTCCGAGCCATTCAACTGATCGCTACTTCCCATTGAAGCATGCAATCCAAGATTTGATTGACGCCGAAAAAATAATTCCCCCTGCACGTTCTCAACATGCTAATATTCACCAAGTACCACTACCCTCACATCCTACCGGGGGAGCAGGTCTCAGACCCATCGTCGGAATGATAAAAGATGAAGAGTTAGAATTTGACCCATCCAATTATATCAGTGATCGGGAGAGTTATGTAGCGCCATTATCAAGGAACATTGAAGAGAAGAATATTGGGATAACTAAATCCCTGAATTTGTCAGAATATTTCCCCAACCCGACCCCACAATATGAACCCTTGGATCTTAGGGCATACTTTCAATCCACCACACCCGTCAATTATGTACATATAAATGCATACCAACCATACACCACCACCCCCATCAATTACCCAATGAGCCAACAGGCATCCAATCCTACACACACACCCACCAGTTATCAATGGCATGTGCCCACCCCATTTCCCCCAGTTCAACTACCGACAAACTCCACCGCCCCCATTAATTACCTAATAAACCATCAGGCCCTATTAAGACCTGAAAAGTACCACTTTTCACCCTTTAACTTAATCTATGTTGGTCCCTTAGTCATTTAATAAAAGTGTTTTAAGCTTGTTCTGGAGATAATAAACAACAGCTACCAATAAAACCCTAATCATGCCAAGAAGCTCATTGTTGCCCCAGAACTATCTCAGTAGAACGAAGGATGAACACAGACAGAGAGTTGGCTGAAGCATAGGCACATCCAAGTAGAAATACATTAAGAAGAATGCCTTCGCGCAGTTGTCGCGAGCCCCTGGAGGAAGCACAACAACTAGTCGCGCAATTTGCGGACCGTTCTCGTGTAGTTTGGTGCCAGAAAGAATTGAAAAGCAAGCCTCGCGAGATCCTCGCAAGGCTCAGTCTAAAGCATTCATGCAGTCTCGCGCAGCTCACAAGAAGAATCGTTAAGCTTCGTGCGACTCACTCAGAAAAGAAAGCTTCAAGTATTCCTGCGCGCAGTGGCCGCGAGATATAGACCTTCAGTGAATCTCGCGTGACCCAAAAACTCATGAACACTGCTTCTTCATGAAGATCTATCGCGAGATTCACCAAGGGACGATCCGCGCGAGCAATCCCCACGCCATTCTAAGCTGAAAGAACAATCTCGCGCGAGCAATCCCCATGCCATTCTAAGCTGAAAGAACAATCTCGCGATAGCCATTTGTATTCCACGATGACTAAAATGCCAATCCCACGACTGCATGAATTTCAAGTCAATTCAACCCCGTGATGCCAATTCTACCACTCGAAAAGATCTGAAATTGTTTCTACCCAGCAAGGATCAAATTCTAAACCTCTCCCTCTTCTACAAGGACAATTTGGGAATCTCCAGCAATTAGGGCACGTACTCCAATGCTTCAATCTCTGTGCACATGCCCCGAGGCATCCAAGGGACAAGAATGAGCCACAATTAAATTGAGAAATTAGGGTTTTCTTAATCCTAATTGGAGGGGAAGCCGACTGCTATATAAGCCTAAACCTAGCTTACGTTTATGGATCCTCTTTTGGGACTTAACTCCTGTGCTTCTTCCCCAAAAACCAACTGTAGAATTACAGTAGGCTAAGGTTAGGGTTTAGGAGTTTTCTTTTTTTCCTTTTTCTTTCTCTCCATAGTCCAGCATTTGCTGGCTATGCCTTTTGTATGATTATTTGGTATAGATTTTAATGGAATTTTTGTAATAGGATCTGTTACATGTATGGGATGTTGTTTTTGTTGTGAGTTGTGCTGTACAAGGCTGCTGCCTTGAGATCCTCCATTGCTAAGTTATTTTGTAAGCAATGGAGGATTGCTTCTAAGGTACTATTTAGATCTAAGTGACCTATGTGTCCAGGTTAGGCACTTTACAGGCCTTCCCCCACCATAGGACCCACTAAATCTGAATCCCCATGGGAACTTGTGCTTGTAGCCTCGGGAACATGGTGGCGGCAGTAATGTTCTTATTCTGTCTTACCATTTGTGAGGAGGATAACCTCTGTGGATTGTCTGTGACCATTCAAGTGGATAGATTATAGCCCTAGGGTGAGGCCAAGTCATGGAACTAAGACAGATTCTTCTTCTCTGCACTTGTGCTTGTAGCCTTGTGAGAGATTGTGCAGTGACAGACTCCCCTATAGTGAATAGATCCACCATCAGATTGCAGATATGAGTTGGCCGTAGAGATTGTAGGCTTGTGACTAGATCACTGCAGTCTTTCTAATACAGTGAATAGCCACGCATAAAAGCTAGTACTCAAACTCTTGCTGGTCTTGTGTGTCCAGGCTTGTGCACTTTGTAGGCCTAGCCCCACACACTGAACTTTAGAGGATGAGGTTCCTATGGATTCTTGAGCTTGTAGCCTGGATGAAGTAGTGCCTACAATGATAAACTTGTTCTGGCCCATCTCTAGATTGCGATTTGCCTTTTGGATAGTCTGTGACCATTTAAGTGGACAGGTTATAACCTTAAGGGATTGGATCATGGCACAGGGGTGAGTTGGATTCTTTCTCCTCTTTGGTGATAATGTAACCATTGGACAGGATGTCTATAGCAACAGATCTCAGTCTGAGTTGCAAGACCCATCAGATCTGTACCTAATAACATACTTCTCACTCTTTTATATTTATTTTCTCACTCTACCATCCTTCTTAACCCTTTTTGTAATCTAGATATTAGGATACCTTAGAATTTAGATTATAGTGACCCTAAATCCCCTTCCACTTAGGATTGCTAGATCTGTAGCCAGATCTGGAGAGCCTACTAAGGATAGCTCCCTTGGAGCTTAAGATCAACTTCCCTGTGGGACAAACTCTTACTTATCAAAACTTGCTACAACAGGCCCTGCATCTTACAGGACTGCGCATAGTTTAGGCTTGGTGCTCCGTAATCATCACTCTACCTTTTACTCATTTTTCATTTACCCCATTCTTATCACTGTCTCTAATAAAGTCAGTAGCAAACACTTAAAATAGCCCAACTAGTTTTTGGCGCCGTTGCCAGGGAGATTGATCTTTTAGTCGACTCTAGATTTTTGATTCTTTATTCTTTGGTAGCTGTACTTGTGAATAATTGATACTGCTGATTTACATTTAGAATTTTTCTTACAGATCTGGACCGTAACAGAGAAGGAGACTGGAACCGTATTGAGAGTCTAGATACCTCTGTTTGCACTTCTCTAACCTTCAAAACCTCAGTTTATTTTTCCTTTTAAGATTCCATAAGTAGTTGATTAGGATAGTTGTCATATTTTTTAGTGCAATGTGCTTGTGAATAGTTTCCCTTGCTGTTGGTGTGTGTGCATGTTAGGAAGGAGATCCCTCAGTCCTACTTTAGAGCCTGCTAACCCTGAGAATGAAAGGGGTAGAAGACCGAGAAGGCACAGACACACCACAGTCGAGTCCCCCTATTGAAATAGAGACAGCAATTATGGGTGAAGAGCAACCTAGAACATTGAAGGAATTGAATGCTCCGGATGATTACAATTCTCCATTCAACATTCAATTCCCAGATGCTCAGGGTAATTACAAAATCAAAACTTCCATCATCCAAATGCTTCCCTCTTTCCATGGGCTTAGCAAGGAAGACCCTTACAAGCACATTGACCAGTTCTTGGCCCTGTAAATGACATTTTGCATTGCTGGTTTGGGAACATAAGCCACTAGGCTAAGGCTCTTTCCTTTATCCCTAAAGGACAGGGCCAACACCTGGTTGTCTACTCTCCCAAACAACAGTATCACTACTTGGAAAGACCTCCAGACAAGATTTCTGTCTAAATTTTTCCCATAGACCAAAACCAGCCAATTGAAGAAGGGCATACTTTCTTTTGCCCAATCCTCAACTGAAGATTTTAACCAATGCTGGGACAGATTTAAGGAGATGTGTTGGCGGATTTCTTAGTGTGTGCTTGCTTTATTGGTTGTGGCAAAAGAAATTTAAAATCAAGATAAAACAGGTGATGGAATCAGCACAACTAAGAAATCCTAGACCTGCAAGATACAGGGTCCATTGTGGCAAGTTTTGATAAGTAAGAGTTTGTCCCATAGGGAAAGGTGATCTACAGCTCCAAGGGAGCCATCCCTAGTAATCCCTCCAGATCTGACTACAGATCTGGCAGTTCTACAAAGGAGGGGAGTTTAAGGTCACTTATTCTAGGTATTCTAAGGGAACCTAATGTCTAAACTACAGAAAGGGTTGAGAGGATGGATGGAGTGTGGAAAATAAATATAAAAGGATGAGAAATATGTTATTGAGCCTAGATCAGAGGAGCTTTGTAACTCAGATTCGGATATGATGTTATAGAAATCCTGTCCAATGGCTACGTTATTACCACTGAGGAGAAAGGATCCAACCCATCTCTCTGCCATGATTCAATCCCTTAAGGTTATAACCTGTCCACTCAAATGGTCACAGACTATCCCATAGGGGAACCACAATCCAGGGATGGGTGAAAACAAGTTAATCATTGTAGGCACTATTTCATCCAGGCTACCAGCTCAAGAATCCATAGGGAACCTCAACCTCTAAAGCTCTATGTGTGGGGCTAAGGCTGTATAGGACCATGATAGCCCAGACACATAGAACCAATAAGAGATTGAGTACAACCTTCGATCTAGCTGTCCATTGCTTGAGTGAGGCTACAATGGTCCAGTCACAAGCCTACAATCTCCATAACCAGATTAGATCTAAAATCTGATAGCAGATCTATATAAATATAGGGGAGTTTGCCTCTGCACAATCTCCCACCAGGCTTCTACAAGCTCAGGTGCAAAGAAGGATCCATCTTGGATCGATGGATTAGAATCACCCTAAGGCTATAACCTCTCCACTTGAATGGTGACAGACTATCCTAGAGGTTATCCTCCTCACGGAGCCCAAGACAAAACAAGAATAACGCTGCCACCACCATGGTCACAAGGCTACTAGCTCAAGCTCCCATGGGGATTCCAGATCTAGTGGGTCCTGTGGTGGGGCTAAGGCTGTATATGACCATGATAGCCCAGACACACAGGTCACTTGGATCTGAGTGGCCCTTAGAATCAGTCCTCCATTGCTTTGAATCACAGCCAAAGCAATGGCGGATCACAAGGCAGCAACCTTGCACAGAGCATCTCACATTCAAACACAAATCCCATAATATAAATAAAATCCTATTACAAAACTTCCATTGATCTAATTCAAAAAAGCATACAGAGACATAGCCAACAAATGCTGGACTATGGAGAGAAGGAAACAAAAAAAGAAAACTACTTACAGCTATAAAAAGAAAAGAAAAACAATCTCAGGTCAAGTCTCCAAGAAAATGAGATGTGTTCCCAACTATTCCAGGATGTCTAAACCTAAGCTAAGTATGGGTTTTTATAGCAGTGGTGTGGCGGCGCATTAGGGTTAGAAAACCCTAATTTTAATGATGCCACATTGCTGAATAGTGATCCTTGGATGCCTTGTGGCGCGTGCACAAAGATTTGAGCGTGGGAGTGCGTGCCCTAATCACTAGAAATTCCCAAAAGGTCCTCTGCTGAAGAGATGGAAATTGAAGTTCAGAGCTTCGCTAGGTAGCCCCTTGTTTCCCAGACTTGTCGCGTGGTAGCTGTTGCTCTTCGCGAGGATGATTTGATATTGAAGCTTCAACCGTCGCGAGGTTACCTTGGTTTGCTCTTCAGGCAGTCGTGAGGTTGAGTAGACATCAAAGCCTCAGATGTCGCGGGGTTGGAGTTCAAGCAGTCGCGAGGTAGCTGCGCGATCGTTGGGTTCATCTTCGCGAGGATAGATTTGAATAGCGCGAGAACTTCACGAGCACTTCTCTTCAATAGACTTCACAAGTTTCCTCGCGAGGCTTTAATGAGTTCTGAACTACGCAAGGTTTCTTATATTGATTGATCTTCATGAGGATGGCTTTGTCTTCGTGAGGATGCTTTCTTCTTGAATGGCGCAAGAACTGCGCGAGGAGTTCTCTTCTGATAATTGCATCCCACGGCCACTGTGCGACAGCTGCGTAAGGAGTCTCTTGAAGCTCTCTCTCCTCAGCCGTTCTGAGTGAACTGCGCGAGGTTGAGAGAGGTCTACTTTGAATTGCGCGAGACTGCGTGATGTGTTCTACTCTTGAGCTTCACGAGAGCTGCGCGAGTAGTTGTTATAAAGTCTTGGGAAGCTTAGTTGGACTGCGCGAGGCTCATTCCAGGTCTGGATTCAGAGTCCATCCTTCTGAGGGACTTCTGGAGCCAAAACAGGCTCCTTAGCAGGATTTCTGGCCTTATTTCACTGCTGATTATTACCTACATAAAACACTTAACAAGAACTTATTAGATGGCTAAGGGTCTAATCAAAGGTTAAGTTAAGGGGTGAAAAGTGGTACTTTTCAGGTCTTAACACACCCCCAAACCTAATCTTTGCTAGTCCCTTAGCAAAGCTACATTAAATCTACTACAAAAATTAAATGCCACTTTCGTAGGGAGCACGGATACATTTAGCATATGTACCAAGCCTTTTAAACCCCTAGGTGATCCCAAGTGGAGGAGTGAAGTCTCCTGAGGGTTTTCAATGAAGACACCCACAAACTTCTCAATGAAACAGTTAACAAACATGCAATATCATCAAGTGAGCTGTCAAGGAGCAGACTTAATTTACTCTTGAATCAGTAAACCTAAAAGATATTTAATCCATTGGTTGCACAGTAATTTAAACAACATAAACTTCTCATGAAGGCACAACATTTCCAATCAGTGTACAACCAGAGAAAACTGCACAAGTGTGTGCCAGCACTGAGCTCATCATCAGATTAAAAATAAGTTTATAGGTCATACATAATGCATTCAAATTAAGACCCAAAAACTTTCCAGGGCATACTCTCATAAGGGTCTTGTTGAGGGGTTCATTTTCTCTCAGGCTCAAGAGCAGTTACATCCCCCAAATGGGTCTGTAAGCATGAGCAAAGGCATAGCTCTTAGGTGCTGACATCATTGACACATCCTCACCATAGATTGGATAACTCTTTATCTCCACATGACAGCTCACTCAACTTTGGATCACAAGGGCTTTTAACTGGGCTGGAATGTGGCTTATGGAGTGGGGTTAAAAGAATGGAAGATTGAAAAGGGGTTCAAAATTGAGAAATCAGTTAGTGAAGGAGGTGGTTCATGACTTCACCTTCTTGAATTTAGCTCCTTTCTTCTTCTTTGAGATTTTCAGATTTGAAGTGATTAGTTTCTCTTCTTGATTTCGATTTTCCAAAAGAAAGCTCCTCTTGACTCCTCTCATACTCCACTTCATTATTATTTCTGTTTCTTTTTTATGGAATTTTCTTCTTTTTATTTTCGTTTTTGCATTTCTGAAGTGCCACCATATTCTCAGTTACCATACTGCCAGAATTTTGAGATACTTCTTCTCCATTCACCTAATGTTGACCATAGCTAGTCCATCTTCAACTTTTTCTCCTTTACCTTCTGAATTCTCAGAGTGAGGGTAGGCTGAATCAGGTTCATAGGTTCAGGTACAAGTACTTGGGTGCATATTGAAGAAATTTAGAATTTAAGCTCAAAGGGGGTATGGAACAGGGCAATTTGTTTAGGGTTGGTCTTATTAGGCTCAAACTGTCCAAGAGAAGGCCTTGATCCTTTCCTAAGTTTCATGAGTGCTATCAGTTGTTTCAACTTGGAGTTGCCTAACTTCTAGTGAGCACGGATCTACCAAATCCTTAGAACTAGAAGAAATTGCCTTAGTCACTCCTCAAAGAAAAAAAATTTGTAGGCCCACTTCTCACTGGTTATGATCTTCCTTTGAACTTTTAAGTATGTCCTCACCTTTTTCTCCCTCTAATGATCCACTAAGTGCTAATACAAGTGAGTTCCCTTGGTGCTATTATCATGGAAATGTGAAATATTAAAAGTTTATAATGTCTAAAGTTTGCAAAAATTTTAAATTTCTTACTTGTCATGATTCTTAAGTGAACATAGATCCATTTCCATATTACTCAGATGACTCTGCTGCACTTAGGTTAACTATTCCATGGGCAGGGTCTGCCTGCCACACCCCCAAAACTATGAGGAGCAGTGTCCTCACTGGTTCAAAGGTGTCTGTGCAGCAGATTTATTAAGGGTATAATAAAAGGAAACAGCAAGAAAGAAAACAACCAAAAACGGAGAACTGTACAGAATAACAGGAAAAGATAATTTCATTAAAATGAAAAAAAGAAAATTACAAAAAGGGGGAAGAAGGGAGAGAGGGATCAAGGGTGAGGAGGTTGAGAAGGTGGGAGAGGGGGTGGAGTGGAGGGGGCAGGGGATGGTTCTATCTTTTGCTTTTTCTACTGTGGCTGGAGCTTTTCCTCCTCCTCCTTAGCCAAGAGCTGCTGAACCACCTCGTACTGATGCCAGAGGGGTTGTAGGGGATTCGGCTCTTTAGGTGGTGGCGGGTCCAACCACATCGAGTAAAACTTGTTACGCAGTGCATTAGGCTTGTCATCTGCCATTGGTAGGAGTAGGGAAGGACCGCTAGGGTGAGAGGAGAAAGGATGCGATGAATATGAAAGGGGCTCCCTGTGTATTTAAAGACGAGGATGGTGGAAGATGAAATGGTGGAATAACATCCAGGTCGTCGCAATTAATTGAGAGGGAGTTGGGAAACGTCAAGTCCCAGCAATCAGTGTGGGAAATGACAAATGCATTTGACTCGCACAGCTGGGTAAGGGGATCACAAGATAACTGAATCTTGCGATTATGGATGTTGGGGCTTGAAGTGCGCGAGAGTCTCTACAGCATTTGTTAAAGCTCGCGACCGCGAAATAAATGTTCTATGTGAATTGTGCGAGAGCTTCCCAAATCTCAATTGGTAATGAGCGAGGGCTTAGTACCAAACAGGGGCAATACAGGTAGTGCGGCATACTCATCAAAAATATTCAAACAATAGGCATTCAATTCGAAAATCGGCAATTCGCGGAAGAAGAAGAAGAAATCATTCCAATCCCACATAAACTCTATCATGCTCAACATATTCAGACTCCACATAAACACTAAAATTTCCTAAAAATTATTAAAGAAACAAAAGTAGTATAATACAACATAGACACAACTGTGGGTCAGGTAGAGGTAGGGGTCCCATGAAAATGAATAATGGTCATAGGGTCAACAGGTTTTTCGATACAAGGCTTGAGCCTCTGACCATTCACTTTGAAGGTTCGCCCAGATATGGGATCCTGGACTTCCACAGCACCAGATAGGGAAACATTTAAGACAATATAGGGACCTTCCCATCTGGATTTTAATTTGCCAGGAAAGAATTTTAGTTTAGAGTTGAATAACCAAACCTTACCACCAGGTATGAGGCTTTTTCTCAGCAAGCCCTTGTCAAAGAAAGCTTTGGACCATTCCTTGTAGATCCTGGCATTGGTGTAAGCATCCATCCTTAGCTCATCCAATTCAGACAGCTGCAAAGACCTGTGGAGACCAGCAGAAGTTAGGTTCATATTTAAATTCTTAATGGCCCAATAGGCCTTGTGTTCTAACTCTATTGGGAGATGGCAAGCCTTGCCATAGACCAGTCTAAATGGGGGCATTCCAATGGGAGTCTTATAGGCAGTCCTATAAGCCCACAATGCATCGTTCAATTTATCTGCCTAATCTCTCCTGTTAGTCCTTACTGTTTTCTCAAGGATGTGCTTGATCTCCCTGTTGGAAATCTCAACTTGCCCACTTGTCTGTGGGTGGTAGGGAGTAGCAATCCTATGGGTCACAGAATATTTCTTGAGCAAGCTCTCGAAATTTCTGTTGCAGAAATGGCTACCCCCATCACTGATAATAGTTCTAGGGGTTCCAAATCTGGAGAAAATGTGCTGCCTTACAAATTTGAGGACCACCTGGTTGTCATTGGTTCTTGTGGCAATGGCTTATACCCATTTGGAAACATAGTCCACTGCCACTAAGATGAACTGATGGCAATTAGAAGGAGGAAAGGGGCCCATGAAGTCTATACCCCATACATCAAACAATTCTACAACAAGGATGGGCTGCAAAGGCATTGAATTTCTTTTGGACAACCTTCCTAATTTTTGGCATCTCTCACAGGCCTTGCAGTGTGTAAATGCATCTTGGAATAAAGAAGGCCAGTAAAACCCACACTACAGGACCTTGTCAGCTATTTTTCTCCCACTAAAGTGGCCTCCACAGGCATTTTCATGGCACATGGCCAGAATACTGGGGACATCACTTTCGGGAACACATATTCAGATGATTTGGTATGCACAGTACTTGTATAGACAAGGTTCCTCCCAGAAAAAATATTTGACCTTTGAGAAAAATAGGTCTTTGTCCATTTTGGTCCAGTGGGCAGGAATCTTTCCTATAACTAGATAATTGATAATGTGTGCAAACCAAGGGACCAAGGATTGGATGGCAAATAACTGCTCATCCGGGAAGGCATCATTTGTAGGACCATCAAGGCATTTCTCCAAGACAATTCTGGACAAGTGGTCAGCCACCACATTCTCCACACCCTTTTTGTCCTTGATTTCGATGTCAAACTCCTGCAGCAGGAGTATCCATCTAATCAGCCTAGGCTTAGCATCTTTCTTGGATAATAGGTACTTCAATGCTGAATGGTCAGTGAAGATTACAGTTTTAGATCCTAGTAGATAGGCTCTAAATTTGTCCACAACATAAACCACTGCCAAAAGCTCTTTCTCAGTTGTGGTGTAGTTCAGTTGAGCTTCAGCAAGTGATTTGCTGACATAAGTTATGACCACAGACAGCTTATCTTTTCTTTGGCCCAAAACAACACCTATTGCCAAGTCTGATGCATCACACATCAGCTCAAAAGACAGGGTATAGTCTGGTGTTTGGAGTACAGGGGCAGAGGTGAGGCATATTTTCAATGTTTCAAAAGCCTTAAGACATTCAGCAGAAAAGTCAAAGGGCACATCCTGGCAGAGCAGGTGGCACAATGGCTTAGCAATTTTGCTGAAGTCCTTAATGAACCTCCTGTGAAATCCTGCATGCCCAAAGAAAGATCTGATTTGTTTGACTATTTTTGGAGGGGGCAAATTGGCAATGAGGTCAACTTTAGCCTTGTCTACCTCAAGCCCATCTTTAGAGACTACATGGCCCAACACAATGCCTTGTGTTACCATGAAGTAGCTCTTTCCCCAGCTTAAGACCAGATTGGTCTCCTCACATCTTTGCAAAACTAGGCTGAGGTGTTGTAGACAGTGGCCAAAACTGTCCCCATAGACAGAAAAATCATTCATAAAAATCTCCAAAAATTTGTCAATCATATCAGAGAATATGGCATACATACACCTCTGAAAAGTGGCTTGTGCATTACAAAGCCCAAAAGGCATCCTTCTGTAAACAAAGGTGCCAAAAGGACAGGTAAAGGTGGTTTTCTCTTGGTCTTGAGGATGCACAGGGATTTGCTTGTACCCTGAGTACCCATCAAGAAAACAGTAAAAAGCTTTTACAGCCAATTTGTCCAAAATTTGATCAATGAAGGGGAGAGGGAAATGGTCCTTTCTGGTCTTAGAGTTGAGCTTCCTATAATCAATGCACACTCTCTCCCTGGCTGGTCTCAACTCTCCAGTTTCAGTTTTAATCACTGTTATGCCAGATTTCTTGGGCACCACTTGGATAGGTGCCACCCAGTTAGAATCAGAGATGGGGTAAATCACCCCTGCATCTAGTAATTTGATGATCTCCTTGAGGACCACTTCCTGTATGTGAGGATTTAATTTCCTCTGCATTTCCCTGGAGGGTAGTGCTCCCTCCTCAAGATGAATCCTGTGCATGCAGATTGATGCATCTATTCCTCCCAGATCGGCAATGGTCCAACCAATTGCCTTCTTGTGCTTCCTCAAAACTGTTAGTAATTCTTCTTCCTGCTCATTGGTAAGAGAGGAAGAGATAATCACAAGAAGCTTATTACCTTTCTCAAGGAAGGCATATTTTAATGTGTCTGGAAGCTTCTTGAGTTTCAGATCGGGGGCTTATAGGGTGGATGGCAAAATTGGTGCATTGGAGGTTGGAGGAAGAGCGAATGTAGGTTTCAATCGAATCGAGCCCATGAAGACTTCAATCTGGTTAGGTCTTTTGGTATCACATTTGGGCTCTCTTCCTCCACCATGTTCCAAATTTTAACTAAATTCCTGATAATGTTGCCCCACTCCAGCAGAGTGGGCAATTCTTCTTCTACAATTTCCTCTAGTACATCCACTGCAAAGCTCTCCTCATTGTCCATCTGAGGGTACTTTGCACTATTGTACACATTCAGCTCAACTTTCATATGTTCAAAAGTTACCTCCATTACCCCAGACCTACATTGTATGCATGCATTGGCAGTGGCCAAGAAAGGCCTGCCCAATATAACAGGTATGGGATTTGGGCTTGTGCTGCAGCCCATGTCCAAAACTAAGAAGTCAGAAGGGTAGAAAAACTTATCCACCCCCACTAAGACATCTTCAACCATTCCTAGAGGTCTCCTCTCAGACCTATCAGCCATCATTAGCACAATGGGGGTAGCTTTCAGCTCCCCCAAACCTAGCTGCAGATATACACTGTATGGCAACAGGTTAACACTGGCTCCAAGGTCTAAAAGGGCATTTCCAATTGTATAGTCTCCAATTACGCAGGGAATAGTGGGTATCCCTAGATCTTGCAACTTCTCAGGCATTGATATGTTAAATACAGAATTCACTGTATTAGTTGCAAAGACCTTTTTGGACACATGGCCTCTAGCTTTTCTCTTTTGGGTACAGAGGCCTTTCAGGAACTTTGCATAGGCTGGGACCTGTTTAATTGCCTCAAGCAGGGGCAAATTAATTTTCACCTGCCTGAAGGTCTCCATCATTTCCTCCATCTGGGCATTCCCTTTATCATAAGGGATAGGGCTATCCAAAGCTTGAGGAAATGGCAGCTGGGGTTCTGCTGGTTCCTCAGCTGCTAGCCCATGACTAAACTTCTGTTTCTTTCTTTTTTCATGTTTTTATCCCTGCTGAGGATCAACTACAGCCTCTTTATTTTTCTCCTGCTGCAGGGTGGCAGGCAATTCTTAGCTTTGTGTTCCAACAACATCTCTATCCTGATCATTTGCATCATCCGTGGGAATGACCTCTGCTGGTCTGTTACCCACCTGGTTGTCTATCAGCCTGCCAGACCTTAGTGTAGTCACAACATTGGTTCCCTCAAAACTTGAGGAAGCATCTTCAATTAAGAATTGACCCTTGGGGTTAGCAACTGGTTGGTAGGGCAACCTCCATTCATCTCTCCTAGCTAAGGCATTTGAAATTTGGCTTATCTGTTCTTCCATAATCTGGAGGCTCTGACCATGAGAGTCCACAGTCTGAGCCAAGGATCCCAGGTTTTGTAATGAAGTCAAGACCTGGTCCTCAAAGGAAACATTTCTTAGCTGAGAGTGGGGTACAACCAACTGATTTTATTGCCGATGGGGCTGCTGCTGGTGCTAGAAATTGGACCTAGGGGCATTCCCTTGATTGAACTGCTGCTGTGGCCCTTGTGGTAAGGCTAACATCTGCTGGGGTTGCATGTAGTTGTCTTGCCTCCACTCCAGATTTGGGTGGTCTCTCCATTGGTAACCAGAATTTTGGTGCTGGTATCCATATGGCTGTCTGTTGTAGCCCCCAGATTGTTGCTGGCCATAAGATTGAGCAGCAGCAGCATGTTCCAAAACCAATTCAGGAAATTGCCCTGCAGATGGACATTCCTCCACTATGTGCTGTGGGGACTAGCATATCAGACATGCCTCCACCACATGAGTAGCCCTTCTGGGTTGCATCACAGTCAATAATTTGTCAAACTTCATAGAGAGGTTTGCCATCTGCAGCTGCAGGTCATTGTTCCCAGACACCTCATGAACTTTTCCTCTTAATCCAACAGCAGGCTCCACCTTTGACTCAGATTCCTGACTAGTTCTTGCTAGGGATGGCTTTTGAAAAGCATTCTCACTAATCACCTCAAACAATTCCCATGCCTCCTCAACAGTCTTGTGCATGTAGGATCCACCACAAGAGGCATCGACCATATCTCTATTTTTCTCATCAATCCTATTGTAGAAGCTTTGTACAAGCTGCCACTCTGGGATCTTGTGGTGGGGGCATTGTTTGAGCATTTCTTTAAACCTATCCCAGGCCTGGTTAAAATCCTCAGTTGGGGATTGAGCAAAAGTAAGAATCTCTTTCCTCAACTGGCTAGTTTTGGTCTCAGGGAAGAACTTGGTCTGCAGGTCTTTCCATGAGGCATTGCTATTGTTGGGAAGAGTGGTCAACCAGGTACTAGCCCTATCCTTCAGAGAGAAGGGAAAGAGTCTGAGCATAGTAGCCTCAGGTCCCAAACCAGTGATATTAAAAGCGGTGCACAAGGCTAAGAACTGGTCAATATGCTTGTAAGGGTCCTCCTTGCTAAGCCCATGGAAAGAGGGCAGCATCTGAATGATTGAATTTTTTATTTCATAATTCCCCTGAACATCAGGGAATTGAATGCTAAAAGGGGAGTTATAGTCATCCGGAGCATTCAACTCCTTGAGAGTTCTGTGTTGTTCTTCACCCATAGTTGCTGTCACAGATTCTCTTGGGGGCTTTCCTGTGGTGTGTCTGTCTCTTCTAAGTCTCCTTCCCCTTTCTAACTCAGGGTTAAGAGGCTCTAAAGTAGGGCTGAGAGATCTCCTCCCTAGCATACAAGCACACCAACAGCAAGGAAACCTTCTTGCAGGCACATTGCAAATAAATAACTTTACAATTAACAAATTTATGTAACTAATTTACAGCTATTCAAAGAATACATTTACAACTATCCTAGATACTGCTAGAGAATTTTCAAGAAAGATAGACAGAGTTTTAAAAGTTATAGAGTTTGCAAACAGAGGTAGCTAAGCTCCAATTACAGTCCAACTGTCCTTCACTATTGCTGTCTAGATCTAAAAGAAAGGCTCAAAATTATATCAGCAGTATCAATTATTCACATTTGCAAAGAATACTAAGAATATAAAAACTAAGGGTCTACTAATAGATCATCTATCCCCAGCAACGGCACCAAAAATTTGTTGGCGGATTTCTGAGTGTGTGCTTGCTTTATTGGTTGTGGTAAAAGAAATTTAAAATCAAGATAAAACAGGTGATGGAATCAGCACAACTAAGAAATCCTAGACCTGCAAGATACAGGGCCCATTGTGGCAAGTTTTGATAAGTAAGAGTTTATCCCACAGGGAAAGGTGATCTACAGCTCCAAGGGAGCCATCTCTAGTGGTCCCTTCAGATCTGACTACAGATCTGGTAGTCCTAAAAAGGAGGGGAGTTTAAGGTCACTTATTCTAGGTATTCTAAGGTAACCTAATGTCTTGACTACAGAAAGGGTTGAGAGGATGGATGGAGTGTGGAAAATAAATATGAAAGGGTGAGAAGTATATTATTGAGCCTAGATCAGAGGAGCTTTGTAACTCAGATTCGGATCTGATGTTATAGAAATCCTGTCCAATGGCTACGTTATCACCACTGAGGAGAAAGGATCCAACCCATCTCTCTGCCATGATTCAATCCCTTAAGGTTATAACCTGTCCACTCAAATGGTCACAGACTATCCCATAGGGGAACCATAATCCAGGGATGGGTGAAAACAAGTTAATCATTGTAGGCACTATTTCATCCAGGCTACCAGCTCAAGAATCCATAGGAAACCTCAACCTCTAAAGCTCTATGTGTGGGGCTAAGGCTGTATAGGACCATGATAGCCCAGACACATAGAACCAACAAGAGATTGAGTACAACCTTCGATCTAGCTATCCATTGCTTGAGTGAGGCTACAATGGTCCAGACACAAGCCTACAATCTCTATAACCATATCAGATCTAACATCTGATAGCGGATCTATATAAATAGAGGGGAGTCTGCCTCTGTACAATCTCCCACCAGGCTTCTACAAGCTCAGGTGCAAAGAAGAAGGATCCATCTTGGATCAGTGGATTAGAATCACCCTAAGGCTATAACCTATCCACTTGAATGGTCATAGACTATCCCAGAGGTTATCCTCCTCACGGAGCCCAAGACAAAATAAGAATAATGCTGCCACCACCATGGTCACAAGGCTACCAGCTCAAGCTCCCATGGGGATTTCAGATCTAGTTGGTCCTGTGGTGGGGCTAAGGCTGTATATGACCATGATAGCTCAGACACACAGGTCACTTGGATCTGAGTGGCCCTTAGAATTAGTCCTCCATTTCTTTGAATCACAGCCACAGTAATGACGAATGACAAGGGAGAAGCCTTGCACAGAGCATCTCACATTCAAACACAAATCCCATAATATAAAAAAAATCCGATTACAGAACTTCCATTGATCTAGTTCAAAAAAGCATACAGAGACATAGCCAGCAAATGCTGGACTATGGAGAGAAGGAAACAGAAAAAGAAAACTACTTACAGCTACAAAAAGAAAAGAAAAACGATCTCAGATCAAGTCTCTAAGAAAATGAGATGTGTTCCCAGCTATTCCAGGATCTCTAAACCTAAGCTAAGTATGAGTTTTTACAGCAGTGGTGTGGTGGTGCATTAGGGTTAGAAAACCCTAATTTTAACGATGCCACGTGGCCGAATAGTGATCCTTGAATGCCTTGGGGCGCATGCACGGAGATTTGGGCGTGGGAGCGTGCCCTAATCGCTGGAAATTCCCACAAGGTCCTCTGCTGAAGAGATGGAAGTTGAAGTTCAGAGCTTCGCTAGGTAGCTCCTTGTTTCCCAGACTTGTCGCGTGGTAGCTGTTGCTCTTCACGAGGATGATTTGATATTGAAGCTTCAACCGTCGCGAGGTTGGCTTGGTTTGCTCTTCAGGTAGTTGCGAGGTTGAGTAGACATCAAAGCCTCATATGTCGCCGGATTGGAGTTCAAGCAGTCGCGAGGTAGCTGCGTGATCGCTGGGTTGATCTTTGCGAGGATAGATTTGAATAGCGCGAGAACTTCACGAGCACTTCTCTTCAATGGACTTCGCGAGTTTCCTCGTGAGGCTTTAATGAGTTCTGAACTACATGAGGTTTCATGTATTGATTGATCTGCGCGAGGATGGCTCCGTCTTCGCGAGGATGCTTTCTTCTTGAATGGCGCAAGAACTTGCCGAGCAGCTCTCTTCTGATAATTGCATCCATGACCACTCTGCTGACGGCAATTTGTGCAAGGAGTCTCTGAGCTCTCTCCTCGGCCGTTAAGCAGGCGCATGAGGTTGAGAGAGGTCTGCTTTGAACTGCGTGAGACTGCGCGATGTGTTCTACTCTTGAGGTTCGTGAGAGCTGTGCGAGTAGTTGTTATAAAGTTTTGGGAAGCTCAGTTGGACTGTGCGAGGCTCATTACAGGTCTGGATTAAGAGTCCATCCTTCTGAGGGACTTCTGGTGCCAAAACAGGCTCCTTAGCAGGATTCCTGGCCTTGTTTCACTGCTGATTATTACCTATATAAAGCACTTAACAAGAACTTATTAGATGGCTAAGGGTCTAATCAAAGGTTAAGTTAAGGGGTGAAAAGTGATACTTTTTAGGTCTTAACAAGATGCTCAAACAATATCCCCACCACAAGATCCCTGACTGGCAGCTTGTCCAGAGCTTCTACAATGGGATAGATGAGAAGAGCAGAGACATGGTAGATGCCTCCTGTGGTGGAACATACATGCGTAAAATAGCTGATGAGGCATGGGACTTGTTTGAGGTCATAAGTGAAAATGCTTTCCAGAAGATGTCCTCATCTAGAACTGTTCAAGAGCCTTCTCCTAAGCTGGGGGTGGCTGCAACTTTTAAAGGAAAGATGTATGAAGTTAGAGGAAATGATGACCTGAGAATACAGATGGCCAATCTTACTGAATGATTTGATAAACTTTTGACAGTGGTGCAGCCCAGAATGGCTGCACAACTGATGGAGGCATGTTTGATATGCCAATCCCCACAGCACACAGTGGAAGAGTGCCCATCTGTAGGGCAATACCCTGAGTTTATAATGGAACAGGCTGCTGCTGCCCAATCTTTTGGACAACAACAATCTGGTGGCTACAATAAACAACCATATGGATACCAGTACCAGAATGCTGGTTACCAAAGGAGAGACCATCCAAATTTGAGGTGGAGGCAAGATAATTATGTACAACCACAACAGATGTTGCCCTTACCTCGAAGGCCGCAGCAGCAGTTTAACCAGGGTTATGCCCAAAGGTCAAATTTCCCGCAGCAACAGCAACCCCAGTAATAAAATCAATTGGTAGTTCCCCCACCTCAGTCCCGAATTGCTTCTTTCGAGGACCAGGTTTTGGCCCAATTGCAAAGCCTTGGACCCTTGAATCAGACTGTGACTTCTCACAGTCAAAGCATTAAGAAAATAAAAGAGCAGCTTGGCCAAATAGCCAATGCTCTTGCTAAAAGAGAAGAGGGCAGGTTGCCAAGCCAATCAGTAGCCAACCCAAAGGGCCAGTATTCCATTGGAGAAGGCTACTCAAATTTTGAGGGGGCCAATGCCATCACAGCCTTAAGGTTTGGCAAGTTGGTAGACAACCAGGTGGGAAAAGAACAAGGAGAGGTCATTCCCGAGGAAATGTCAAGTGAAAGTGATAAAGACTTTGTTAGAGCATAGAGTCAAGAACTGCCTGCTACCCTTCAACAAGGGAAAAATAAAGAGGTTGTAGATGAGCCTCAGCAAGAGATAAAAATAGAAAAAAGAAAAAAATAAAAGTTCAGCCATAGGCTTGCAGCTAAGGAACCAGTAGTACCTCAGCTGCCATTTCGTCAAGCTTTGAGTGGCCCTGCCCCTTTTGATAAGGGTCAGGCACAAATCGAGGAAATGATGGAGACTTTTAAACAGGTCAAAATAAATTTACCCCTGCTTGATGCAATCCGACAGGTCCCAGCCTATGCAAAGTTTCTAAAAGACTTTTGTACTCAGAAAAGGAAGGCCAGAGGCCATTTGTCCAAAAAGGTCTTTACAACTGATACAGTTAATTCTGTATTAACCATGACAATACCTGAGAAGTTGCAAGACCCAGGGATACCCACTATTCCCTGTATTATTGGTGACCAAATGATTGGAAGGGCCCTTTTAGACCTTGGAGCCAGTGTTAACCTGCTGCCATACAGTGTATATCAGTAGTTAAGTTTGGAGGAGCTGAAGCCCACACCCATTGTCCTATTGATGGCTGATAGGTCTGAGAGGAAACCCATGGGAGTGGTTGAGGATGTCCTAGTGGGGGTAGACAAGTTCTTCTACCCTGCAGACTTCCTTGTTTTGGACATGGGTTGTAATAGGAGTACATCCTAGATACCTGTCATTTTGGGCAAACCATTTTTAGCCACTGCCAATGCATGCATTCAATGCAGGTCTGGGATCATGGAGGTCACTTTCGGACATATGAAAGTTGAGCTTAATGTGTACAACAGTGCAAAGTACCCTCAGCTGGACAATGAGGAATGCTTTGCAGTGGATGTACTAGAAGAAATTGTTGAAGAAGAACTGCCCACTCTGCTGGAGTGGAGCAACATTGTCACTGATTTAACTGAAATCTAGAACATGGTGGAGGAAGGAAGCCTAGCTTTAATGCCAGAAGACATACCCCTAGTGAGGTCTTCTATGGGCTTAGTGCAGCATTCCAATTAGAAACCTACATTGCTGCCCCTTCCTCCAACCAACAATACACCAATCCTGCCATCCATCCATCAAGCCCCTGATCTGGAGCTCAAGAAGCTGCCAGAGACATTAAAATATGCTTTCCTCAAGAAAGAAGAGAAACTTCCTGTAATTATCTCCTCTTCTCTAACCAGTGAGCAAGAGGAGAAATTGTTAACAGTTCTGAGGAAGCACAAGAAAGCAATTGGCTGGACCATTGCTGATTTGGGAGGGATTGATGCATCAATATGTATGTATAGGATTCATCTAGAGGAGAGCTCAACACCCTCCAGGGAAATGCAGAGGAAATTGAATCCTCACATGCAAGAAGTGGTTCTGAAAGAAATCATTAAGTTGCTGGATGCTAGGGTAATTTACCCCATCTCTGATTCTGAATGGGTGGCACCAATCCAGGTGGTACCCAAGAAGTCTGGCATCACAGTGATCACAACTGACTCTGAAGAGTTGAGACCAGCTAGGGAGACCATTGGCTGGAGAGTTTGCATTGATTATCGAAAACTCAATTCCAAGAGCAGAAAAGACCACTTCCCTCTCCCTTTTATTAATCAAATTTTGGATAAGTTGGCTGGGAAAGCTTTTTACTGTTTTCTTGATGGGTACTCAGGGTACAACCAGATCCCTGCGCACCCTTTGGATCAAGAGAAAACTACTTTTACTTATCTTTTTGGCACCTTTGCTTACAGAAGGATGCCTTTTGGACTGTGTAATGCCCCAGCTACCTTTCAGAGGTGTATGTATGCCATCTTTTCTGATATGATTGATAAATTCTTGAAAATTTTCATAGATGATTTCTCAGTTTATGGGGAAAGCTTTGACCAATGTCTACAACACCTCCATCAAGTCTTACCCAGATGTGAAGAGACCAATTTAGTCTTAAGTTGGGAAAAGAGCCACTTCATGGTAACAAAAGGAATTGTGTTGGGCCATGTAGTCTCTAAAGATGGAATTGAGGTAGACAAGGCCAAAGTTGACCTCATTGTAAATTTTCCCCCTCCAAGAATAGTCAAGTAAATCAGATCCTTCCTTGGGCATGTTGTATTCTACAGGAGGTTTATCAAAGATTTCAGTAAAATTGCTAAACCATTGTGCCACCTGCTCTGTCAGGATGTGCCCTTTGATTTTTTTGTTGAATGTCTTAAGGCTTTTGACAAGTTAAAAATCTGCCTCACCTCTACTCCTGTACTCCAAACACCTGACTATACCTTGCCCTTCAAGTTAATGTGTGATGCATCTGACTAGGCAATAGGTGTTGTCTTGGGCCAGAGAAAGGATAAGCTGCCTGTGGTCATTGCATATCTCAACAAATCACTTGCTGAAGCTCAGTTGAACTACACAGCCACTGAGAAAGAGCTTCTGGCAGTGGTTTTTGCTGTGGACAAGTTTAGACCTTACCTACTTGGGTCTAAAACTGTCATCTTCACTGACCACTCAGCATTAAAGTACCTACTATCCAAGAAGGATGCAAAGCCCAGATTGATAAGATGGATACTCCTGTTGTAGGAGTTTGACATCGAAATCAAGGACAAGAAGAGTGTAGAAAATGTGGTGGCTGACCACTTGTCCAGAATTATGTTGGAAAAAGGTGATGATGACCTTGCTACAAATGATGTCTTCCTGGATGAGCAACTGTTTGCCATCCACTCTTTAGTTCCCTGGTATGCACATATTGTCAATTATCTAGTCATAGGCAAGATCCCTTCCCATTGGACAAAAATGGATAAAGACCTATTTTTCTCACAGGTCAAATTCTTTTTCTGGGAAGAACCTTGCTTGTAAAAGTATTGTGCAGACCAAATAATTCAGAAATGTGTCCCCGAAAGTGATGTCCCCAGTATTCTGGCCATGTGCCATGAAAATGCCTGTGGGGGTCACTTTAGTGGGATAAAAACAGCTGATAAAGTGTTGCAGTGTGGGTTCTATTGACCTTCTCTTTCCAGAGATGCCAATACACACTGCAAGACCTGTGAAAGATGTCAGAAACTAGGAGGACTGTCTAAACGAAATTCAATGCCTTTACAGCCCATCCTTGTTGTAGAACTATTTGATGTGTGGGGTATTGATTTTATGGGCCCCTTTCCTCCTTCAAATGGTTTTCATTTCATCTTAGTGGCAGTGGACTATGTTTTTAAATGGGTAGAAGCCATTGCCCCAAGAACTAATGATAATTAGGTGGTCCTCAAGTTCATAAAGCAGAATATCTTCTCCAGATTTGGTACGCCTAGAGCCATTATCAGTGATGGGGGGAGCCATTTCTGTAACAGAAATTTTGAGAGCTTGCTCAAGAAATATTCTGTCACCCATAGGATTGCTACTCCCTACCACCCACAAAACAGTGGGCAAGTTGAAATTTCAAATAGGGAGATCAAGCATATCTTTGAGAAGACTGTGAGGACTGATAGGAAGGATTGGGCTGACAAGCTTAATGATGCACTGTGGGCTTATAGGACTGCCTATAAAACCCCCATTGGTATGTCCTCATTCAGACAGGTCTATGGCAAGGCCTGCCATCTCCCAGTGGAGTTACAACACAGGGCCTATTGGGCCATCAAATATTTAAATCTAGATCTAACTTCTGCTGGTCTTCACAGGTCACTGCAACTGTCTGAATTGAAAGAACTAAGGATGGATGCTTATGCCAATGCTAGGATCTACAAGGAAAGGTCCAAAACTTTCTTTGACAAAGGGCTGTTGAGAAAGAGTTTTATTACTGGTGATAAGGTTTGGTTATTTAACTCATAACTTAAGTTTTTTTCGGGCAAATTGAAATCCAGATGGGAAGGTTCTTACATTGTCATGCATGTTTCCCCATCTGGTGCTGTGAAAATCAAGGATCCCAAGTCTGGGAGAACCTTGAAAGTGAATGGTCAGAGGCTTAAGCCTTGTTTTGAAAAACCTGTTGAACCCATGGACACCATTCACCTTCAAGGAGCTCCTTCTTCAAATTGATCCACAGGTGTGTCATTATTGTATCATATGTATGATGTTTTTGGTTGATTTATCTTGTTTCTATTATTTAGGATTTGTTCATGGTCTTATCTTAATCTGAACCAATCTATTTTATGCTTTTGATGCATGGTTCGATTCTTACTATTTTTCAATAGATAGCTTCTGTTACATGCCTAATATGGGAGGTCGTTTTTGATTGAATGCTTGAGTTTGCATGTGTCTAGAGGTAGCCATAGGAGAGAGAGTCATGCCCCGGATCCAACCACAAGCAAACAAGAAAAGGGGCAGAATAGAGAGCACATGCTCTCTATTTTATTCCTTACTGTCGCTAGGTCCAAAATGAAAGTTTGGGAGACTATCGCGAGATTCAAAAGCTATCACGAGGTTAAAAAAGAAGCCTGGGAGGAGCATGTCGCGCAATTTGCATAGCAACATTCAATGCCTATCGCGAGTTTCATGTGTGCCTGACAACCTCTCGCGTAGTCCACATCGAGCTATTCAGTAGTTCTCACGAGATTATCAGGTTGTCACGAGGTTCACAAGGTAAACTGGGAGACTCTCGCACAATTCAACAGAAATACTTCATTTCCTGTCGCGAGATTCTAAGTCTGTCACGAGATTCAAAAATGAACCTCTAAGCTTTTCGTGCAATCCAAAAGAAACCTAAGAGCCACTCGCATGATTCACATGAATTAATCTCACTCTGTCACGTGCTCCAAGGATAACTTGAGAGATTGTCGCGCAATCCAGATTAAATCCACACCTTCGCTAGGTTCATTTCCAAACTCGTGACCAGATGTTCCAAAGTGCGCCGAGCTTCGCGATAAGTATTTCAACCCCGCCCTTTGTCCCTTCTTCATTATTTTCATCTTTCTTCCCTCTGCGAAACCCTAGCTTCTGGAGCTCTCTCCTCTCCCCCTCCAGCATCACTCCTACAGCTCATCATTCACTTCACAATTCTATAGAGTTGTTCCTGACATCACCACCATCCATTGCCCTCTGCTCAGAGATCTTGAGGTGTCCTGTGCGTCAAATCAAACTAAACCCTAGATTTCAACCCCCGTTTCTCATACTATAGGACAGGGTTAGATATGGCTCTAAAATCTGCACAGAAGAGAAAAGGGAAGGACAAGAACCCTGCAGAGACCACCCCCAAAAAGGCCAAGACTTCATAGTCCCCCAAAAAAGGAAAGGAAGTGGTTTAGGAGGTGGCAGTACCAACCACAAAGTTCTCTACTCCTTCTAAGCTCATGGAGTCAATTCCATTAGAACCTGAAACAGCCTTTGATGTACCACTTTTTGAGAAAGAACCTCTCTCTGCCCCTGCAATACAATTTATGAGCAAAGCGGGCTTGCTGCCTTTGATGAGAGGAATTCCAGCACTAGCCTACCTCAGGCTAGTGCAGCTTTTTTATCAGCACATCAAGGTCAAGAGGGACAATGATGGACAAGGGTGCTTTCTGGTGCTGATTGACAACTTTGTTATATTGGTGGGCCCCAAGATGATCGCTGAAGTTTTGGGCATCCCAGCAGCATTAATCCTAGCTGTGGATATGGCCCCCCTCTGAGGGCATCGATTGATACAATTGCACTAGCCCTAACAAGAGGATTAAAAGCCACCGAGGACTTAATCAGAAGGAGGGAACTAGAACCTGAACTGCTGTTCATTGACCAAGTCCTGCAGAAGAACATATATTGCTCAGGACATCAGCAAGAGAGGAGAACCCCCATTGCGGATGCTGTCTACTCCTACCACATGGGCCATGGATTCCATGCAGCCTGGCTGATTTTTGAGGCTATGAAGGATGTACTGGAGAAGTTAGGGTCCAACAAGAAGCCTCACACTCGACCCTATGCAAGAATCATTACCTTGCTGCTGCTAAAAGGGGGCTACAAGATAAGAAGGACTGAGTAGACCACCACTCTTACCCCTATTATCTTTGCCAAAAGGCAATGGTGAATCAGCAGGAGCTTGATGGGGGGCCAGAAAAAGAAGAAAGCTGAGGCCCAGGCACTGCCCAAGCAACCAGAGGCAGTTGGATCAGGGTCTACCCCTGCTACAGAGGAGGTGCCTCCAGAGATTATCACTTCCATCGCTGCAGCAGCCCCTGTTACCCCTGCATCCCTCACCCCTCTTGCATCCATCTCTCACCCTCCTCTATTTCCATCCTCCATGCCCACTCCCCCTTCACCTGTGCTTAGTCCATGGGAGGACTCACCATCTACTACCTTACCTCAGTACACAGCCACCATTCCCCCCTTATCTCTACCTAAGCCTACCAGCCCACCACTCATCTCCTACAAAAAATAAAAAACAACTGAGACCATCCCAACCATCTCCCTAACACCACCCTCCATACCCTCTATCCCTATTGACACACCCCACCTTGAAGAAACTCCCACCCCAGCCATATCTACTACATCCCCTCTCCCAAACATTGACTTAACCCTTAACACATCCATAGGATTTCAAGCCTTCATCTCTACATTCCTTGAAACAATGCCTGCATACTACAACCCTCTACCAGACTCCCCAACTACCTCCTAGCACCACTCCCCAGAACCCCACTTTTCCCCTCCCTCCACTTTCCATCATGCTCCTTCCTCCCCTTTCCAACCAGTACCCTCTTCTTCCCAAACCCAACCTCCTAGCTTTAACACACTAACCCTCATCCTTCTCCTTATCCAAGACATACAAGCCCAGTTATCCACCAATACCCAAAAATAGGACCAGATGCAAGCTAAACTCACCTCCATCCAATCCACCCTACACACCTTAACCACTCCACTCATCCCTCCCCCATCCACTTCACACCCCCTAGTCCTATCCACTGATAGACAGAGATAAACAAACTTCCCTCCTGATTCATTACCCCCCACCTTCTCCATTAACTCTTACCCACCCATTTCCTTTCATCCCTTTCTCAATTCCCATTTTCCATACCCCATCACCCCCAACTCCTATTGACCCTACACCCTTTTCCTTTCCCCCTATACCCTCCACCCCTCTTATCCTACCCCCTAACCTTCTCTACCAAATCCATCCAAACAGACCCAGTGCCTGACCCCATTCCCCCACAACTTGATTTCCCTACTATCATTCCCCCTCCTCCCCCCCAGGACTAAGCACAATCTACTCCTTCCACCTCCTATCTTCCCATCGCCCCAAAACATTATTTTTACAGCCCTCCCTACCTCACCGTCCTCCATCATATGAGAGATAATGCTTACCTAAGGAATGATGTCCTGAGGGGCATGGCCAAGCTTCGTCAATTAATTGAGACCCCCTTGCTGGAGCAGATTGATAAAATAACGGAGGAACACCGACAGCAGCTTCTTGGCATCTCATTGGGGTAGACAAATATTTTGGACGCCTACCAAAAGGCCAAGGCTACAGCTACTTATCATCAGATCAATTGGGAGTATGAGAAATCAAATGCTGCTGCAGCGAATGCCCGGGCGAGAATGCTTGAAAAATTACTTAACGATGCCTAGGAAATCTAAAAAATCCAAAAGGAGATCCATGAGATTGACGTCCTCAAATTTCAAATCAAGATAGCCTCATTGGAATCTGCATTGGCTACTGCCCGTAATGAACCTTACCATCCGACCCCCATCTCTGTTCACATGCCTGCGCCTGAGCCAACTACTACTCTAGCTCCACCTGCCCAGTATGAGGAGGCACCACCTCAGCCCTAGAAAGACAAAGGAAAAGCTCCTGCTTCACCTCCTAAGGAGCAGGCTCCATCTACAGGGCAAGCTACCCCTACCACGGCCTCTACTGAACCACCACAGAAGCAAACTTATCCTCAGTGGAGGAAAGTCACTGCCAAGAGGTCTACTCCCAAAGCTGTCCCTTTAAAAATTGGCAAAGGGCCTGCTGTCCAATCTGAAGAGGCACGGTCCCCTGCCAAACCTGAGTCCACTGGCAAAGGGAAATCCCCAGTGGTCCCCACTGAGGAAGCCACAGCTAAAGGAAAAGGGAAGTCCCCAGTGGTCCCCATGGCCGAAGCAGAAGCCAAAGGCAAAGGCAAAGAAAAATCCCCTGCCACCCCCCCTGCTAAGCGAAAAGGAAAAGCCCCTCAAGAATCTAAGGAACCAAAGGCTCCCAAGGCACCAAAAGTAAGGGTGAGGGCACCTAAAGCTCCAACTGCAAAGAAAACACCAGCTGAGAAGAAAATGGAGAGGGAGGAAAAGAAGAAACAAGACAGAGCTGCCCTTAAGGCACAAGCTAAAAAGATGGGCTACGATTTCCTTACAGATTCTGATTCAGATTAGATCCTAGCTTCTAGATTGTATCTTAGGTTTTTCTTCTTGTAATTCCACTTGTAACTATTTTTATTACACTTTAATAGAATATCTAGTTTTTTTCTATTGCTCTGTTCTGTGTGTTTCTTTCTGATTGTTTGGTACTTTTTATTTTGTTCTTTTTGCCATTCATGGGAGAAGAGTTTTGGGAGGATATATTTCTTTGAACAAGTAATCCATGTGGAGGATAGATGTCATTGGTGACTGCATAATTCTGTGCAAATACCTGCCTCAGGGATTTCAATGGCTCCTTCAAATTGTTGTGCCATATTAAGTGTACCTCGCGAAGATCCCCAGCTCAGCTGTGCGAGAAATGTCCTTTACTCATATCTGATTGCTCTTCACGAGGATCCCCGCACGATACACTTACCTCTTTAAATACCATGCCTCTCTTTGGACATTCATTTAATGCTCCTCTTTTCCAAAGATCCAGTGTGTGTTTCTTCTTTCCCCACACAGCACGCATTTATTGCCAAGTTTGAAAAGGGGCGCTATCTCAATTCCGCCGATTCATGTTCCCTCGTCCCTCTCTTTTAAACCGGCCATCCGTCCCTTTTCATCTCATCCCTCCTCTTCTAACCCTAGAAGTCCATACCCCCTCACACAAATGGCGGATGACAACCCCTTCAGGTTTCCAATCAAATTTTACCCCATCTGGGAAGATCTCCCACCGCCAAAGGAGCCGGACCCCATGCAATTTCTCTGGGATGAATTTGATGAGGTCCAGCGGATCCTGGCCAAGGAGGAAAAGAAAAAGAGAGAAAAGAAGAAGAAGAAGAAAGTGGCACCACCTGCATCTCCCCCTCCATCTTCCTCAAACCTTCCCCCGGCTACACATTGACCCCCCCCATTTTGTCTTTTCCTTTTCTATCTTTTTGTTATATTTTCTTCTTATTTTAATGCAAGTTTCTTTTAGTCTCTTACTGTTCTATTTGCATTTTCTGTTTCTCTCTATTCTTCTGTGTTTATTTTTGTCTATCTGCTTGGTTTCTCCTGCTTTTTATCACCTCTGAACCAGTGAGGACACTGCTCTGAATGGTTTAGGGGTGTGGCAGTCTGCCAATAGAATAGTTAATTTTAGTGCAGTAATAATGGTTTAACTGGGATGAATAAAGTTAATTTTCACTTAACTTGATACAATGAGGAAATATTTAAATATTGTGGCAGACTTTTGGAAACAGATAAAAGTTGACCTTGACACCACCATGAAGCTAATATTAGAAAATTTTTTGAGTTAAGTACTCAGCGAGCCTAAGAGGAGAGAAACAGATGAAAATACACCCCATGAGTTAAAATTGAAGACCATACCTAGTGAGATTTGGGCCCATCATTTTCTTTTAAAGAGTGTTTTTGGCATTATTTCTGCTCTAAGGACTGAGTGAATCAAGACTTTTTCACTAGAAGTTGTGCAACTCCAAATCAAAACTAATTGACAACACTCATGAGACTAAGGAAATGATCCAAGGCCCTCATTTGGATAGTTTGAGCTTAAAATTACAAACTTTTAAAATCTGCCCTTTTGCATACACTAGTTGAGCCTTAAAATCATATTTTTTCTTTCACAAACACCAAAAAACTTGCACCTTCACCTCATTACCTGAGTCAACCTTACCCTCACACTGAGAAGTCAGAAGGTAAAGGAGAAGGAAGTAAAGATACTAAGAATGGTCCAATATTCTGTGGAAGGTGAAGAAAAGCAACTTGTGAACAGCTGTGTATCAATGGCAGTTGTGTGGCATTTCATCAAAAGAATGAATAAAAAAAAAAATAATAAATAATTAAGAGAAAAAGAAAGAGAAGTCTAGAGAACATCGTCATCTGAAAATTGAAAAGAAAAGGAGAAGCTGGCCACTTTGTCTCTGATATAGAAGAGGAAGATGAAGTTTTTACTGGAATGAAGGTTGTGAAGTCATAAACCACTCCTTACCTTGTCGATTTCTCAATTTGGATTCCCTTTTTATCCCTTTTATTCTTTACACACCTCAGCCATAAGCCACATTACAACCCATTCTCAAAGACCTTGTGGATCCAAAGTCAAATGAGTTGTCATGTGAAGATGAAGAGTTGCCCAATCTATGGTGAAAATCCTTGAAGATGTCACAAATTAGAAGCTTGGCCTATGCTCATGCTTACAAACCCATTTGGGGTCTGCAACTGCTCTTGAGCTGTGAGATTATGAACACCCTCAATTTATTAATGTTGAGAGATAGCCCTAGTGAGAATTGGGTCTGAATTTTTACCTCTTTAGGGTGGTATCCACCCTGGATCTTGAATCTAAGGCAAGCTGGGTACTGATTTTCATGCATTGAAATTCTAATGTTAAATAAATGATGGTTAGACAGACACATGTTAACTTTTAAGTTCTCAATGGCCTGCAAACATTGCTGTAGTTCCCTCTAAGTGTTAAATGGATGTGGAATGAAAATTTAAACATTTGAATCTGTGTTGTCATTATCTGCACTATATTTAACTGATTTTAATGGTGAAGTTTGTGGGTGTCTTCACTGAAAACCCTCAGGAGACTTCACTCCTCCACTAGGGATCACTTAGGGGTTTAAAAGGCTTGATACATATGCTAAATGTATCTGTGATCCCTACGAAAGTGGCATTTACAGCTTTGCTAAGGGACTAGCAAAGATTAGGTTTGGGGGTGTGTTAAGACCTGAAAAGTACCACTTTTCACCCCTTAACTTAATCTCTGTTGGACCCTTAGTCATTTAATAAAAGTGTTTTAAGCTTGTTCTGCAGATAATAAATAGCTGCTGCCAATAAACCCTTAACCATGCCAAGAAGCTCACTATTGCCCCAAAACTACCTCAGCAGAACGAAGGATGAACACAGACAGAGAGTTGGCTGAAACATAGGCACATCCAAGTAGAAATACATCAAGAAGAATGCCTTTGCGCAGTTGTTGCGAGCCCCTGGAGGAAGCACAACAACTAGTCACGCAGTTTGCACACCATTCTCACGCAGTTTGGTGAGAAAGCCTCGCGAGATCCTCGTGAGGCTCAGTCTAAAGCATTCACGCAGTCTCGCGCAGCTCACAAGAAGAACCGTTAAGCTTCGCGTAACTTACTCAGAAGAGAAAGCTTCAGGTATTCCTGCACATAGTTGTCGCACATTGGCCGTGAGATACAGACCTTTAGTGAATCTCACGCGACCCAGAAACTCTTGAACACTGCTTCTTCATAAAGATCTGTCGTGAGATTCACCAAGGGACGAACCGCGCGAGCAATCCCCGCGCCATTCTAAGCTGAAAGAGCAATCTCGCGATAGCCATTTGTATTTTGCGATGACTAAAATGCCAATCCCGCGACTGCATGAATTTCAAGTCAATTCAACCTTGCGACGCCAATTCTACCACGCGAAAAGATCTGAAATCATTTCTACCCAGTGTGGATAGAATTCTAAACTTCTCTCCACTTCTGTAAGGACAATCTGGGAATCTCCAACAATTATGGCATGCACTCCAATGCTTCAATCTCTGTGCGCACGCCCCGAGGCATCCAAGGGACAAGAATGAGCCACAATTACATTGAGAAATTAGGGTTTTCCTAACCCTAATTAGAGGGGAAGCCGACTGCTATATAAGCCTAAGCCTAGCTTAGGTTTAAGGATCCTTTTTTGAGACTTAACTTCTGTGCTTCTTCCCCAAAAACTAACTATAGAATTATAGTAGGCTAAGGTTAGGGTTTAAGAGTTTTCTTTTTTTCCTTTTTCTTTCTCTCCATAGTCCAGCATTTGCTGGCTATGCCTTTTGTAGGATTATTTAGTATAGATTTTAATGGAGTTTTTATAATAGGATCTGCTACATGTATGGGATGTTGTTTTTGTTGTGAGTTGTGTTGTACAAGGCTGCTGCCTTGAGATCCTCCATTGCTAAGTTATTTTGTAAGCAATGGAGGATTGCTTCTAAGGTACTATTTATATCTAAGTGACTTGTGTGTCCAGGTTAGGCACTTTGTAGGCCTTCCCCCACCACAGGACCCACTAAATCTGAATCCCCATGGGAACTTGTGCTTGTAGCCTTGGGAACATGGTGGCGGCAGTAATGTTCTTGTTCTGTCTTAGCCATTTGTGAGGAGGATAACATCTGTGGATAGTCTGTGACCATTCAAGTGAACAGAATATAGCCCTAGGGTGAGGCCAAGTCATGGAACTAAGACAGATTCTTCTTCTCTGCCTTGTGCTTGTAGCCTTGTGAGAGATTGTGCAGTGACAGACTCCCATATAGTGAATAGATCCACCATCAGATTACAGATCTGAGTTGGCCGTAGAGATTGTAGGCTTGTGACTAGATCACTGCAGTCTTTCTAAAGCAGTGAACAGCCATGCTTAAAAGCTAGTACTCAAACTCTTGCTAGTCCTGTGTGTCCAGGCTTGTGCACTTTTTAGGCCTAGCCCCACACACAAAACTTTAGAGGATGAGGTTCCTATGGATTCTTGAGCTTGTAGCCTGGATGAAGTAGTGCCTACAATGATAAACTTATTCTGGCCCATCTCTGGATTGCGGTTCCCCTATTGGATAGTTTGTGACCATTTAAGTGGACAGGTTATAGCCTTAAGGGATTGGATCATGGCACAGGGGTGAGTTGGATTCTTTCTCCTCTTTGGTGATAATGTAACCATTGGACAGGATGTCTATAGCAACAGATCTGAGTCTGAGTTACAAGACCCATCAGATCTGTACCTAATAGCATACTTCTCACCCTTTTATATTTATTTTCTCACTCCACCATCCTTCTTAACCCTTTCTGTAATCTAGACATTAGGATACCTTAGAATTTAGATTATAGTGACCCTAAATCCCCTTCCACTAAGGATTGCCAGATCTATAGCCAGATCTGGAGAGCCTACTAAGGATAGCTCCCTTGGAGCTTGAGATCAACTTCCTTGTGGGACAAACTCTTACTTATCAAAACTTGCTACAACAGGCCCTGTATCTTGCAGGATTGTACATATTTTAGGCTTGGTGGTCCGTAATCATCACTCTACCTTTCACTCATTTTTCATTTACCCCATTCTTATCACTGTCTCCAATAAAGTCAGTAGCAAGCACTTAAAATAGCCCAACAGGCCCCCAATCCCACACCTGCATCCGTCAATTATCAATGGCCCGCGCCCTTCCCCTCACCCCAAGTTCAGCCACTAGTTGACTCCTCCAGTCCAGTCAATTACCTAACGGCCCGTCAGACCCCCCATCTCCCACCAGCACCTGCTAAATATCAATGGCCTACCTTTACCTCCTTCCCCCTAATACCACCACCCTCAAGCTTCACCACCCCCATTTGGCCCAATTTTTCCACCCAACCTGCTACCTTCGAAATAAATCAGGTGTTGCCCATACCTCCTGAGCCCGCAGCACAAGTACCTCAAGTGTTGACAGTCATACCTTTTTAGCTCTCGGGACCAACATATGATCCTCCTCAGGTCCCGCTAAGCTATGAGCAAACAGATGTCAACAATGGCAGCAGCAGCCGAGAAGGGGCAGTAGATTTTGTTACTAGGTCAGGGAGGATATCGAAGTAGCCAGAAGCACTGGCAACAGCATAAGCCCAACCATAGGGGAAGAAAGACAGCGTTGCGAACCCCTTTGAAAAAATGAGTCAAGAACATATACTAGAGACTCAACTGAGGAGAATGCCCACCCATATAATCGTCTGGTATCTGTTGATGACATCTCCACTCCATTTTCAAGCATTAATGGGGGCGTTAAAAAATGCATATGTATCACTCCAATCTAGCCCAGATGAAGTCGGGCAGATAATTGGGCAAGTGATGGCTCTGAATGCCATCTCATTTTCTAATGCTGATTTACTTGAGGAAGGTTGTAGCCACTCAAAGTCTTTGAATATAACAAATGAGTCCGGAAATATGGTCATTCCCCTGGTCTTGATTGATAATGGGTCCGATCCACCAGAACCAGCGCAAGAGGATTTGACAATACCAGAAGAGAAATAATGGGAGAAGTTGATCTTGAGCTACTGATAGGGCCAATGACCTTTTCCATCTTGTTTCAAGTCATGGATATCAAATCTTCATTTAATCTATGGTTGGGGCACCCGTGGCTGCACAAGGTTGGAGCCATACCTTCCACTTTGCACTAGAAACTCAAGTTTGTGTCTGGACATAAAATTATTATAATCATTGGTGAGGGGCACAACGAGAAAGAAAAAGCCACCAATAGCATCGAAAAATCTAATGTGTTGGATATACCGCACACCGCTGAGGATGTCGACCTCCACATTTTTTAATATGAGGTGTCAGCGATACTCCCGAAGCCCATTGAAGGCATCATGCCTAAAACAGGAGGCGGTATGGTAGCGGCGGTAGCTATGCTCCAAAAGTGGGGCTACCAGAAAGGCTGAGGGCTCGGGCCTAGATTACAAGGCAGGAGAGAGCCAGTTGTGGCTAAGGGACAAAAAGTAAGATTTGGGTTGGGGTACAAGCCCACAGAGGAAGAGGTCCAAGAGGCCAAAGAGAAAGCCAGGACAGAAGTAGGAGCTCGAGGAATCAACATAGAAGAGAAACCTCGCCCTAGGCCGCACATCAAGGAATCCTTTGTCAGCACGAGAGTCGTAAGGATCAATCAGAATGGGGAAACCCAGTTAACCCCTCACAAACCAGCAGCACCTATCCATCCCACCAATCCCAACATCTCCCTCCCCAAACTTGAAATAGATCTGGCTACCCTATCCCTATTTGAGGAGCAGCATCCCATACCTGAACAAACTCCTCCTGTGATAAACCACCATAGGACTCTGCTGACATTTGAGGATGAAATCTTAAGCAAACCTATGATCAACATGATGGAGCCTGACTCTAATAAATCACATCAGTTAGCACCCTTCATCCAATCAGGTAAAGGAGTGGCCCCTTAGGTACGCAATTGGGTATCTTTACTCCAAACTCTGAAAGCGGGGAGTGGCCTAACAGTTGGCACCCGTTTCCCAAAAAAAAATAACGTATAAAAAGTGAGATAAGCCTTTGGTAGGCAATCCCTTGTATATATAGCAACCCACCTTGCCAAGGGTCTGTCTCCGAAGAAAACAAAAATCTCAAAAATATGGAAAAAATACCAAATCCCAAAAACATTAAAAAAATACAAAGTGCAAAAATATTGTCATTTAAAATTCTAGATAAAATTCCATAAAATGATGCCTTAATACCGGCCCCATGTGAAATCGACTCCTTCCTGTAGAAATACAAGAAGAGGTAGGGATCATGAGTCTAGACAAGGATGTCCCCTTTGAGGAGCTCCCCAATGAGCTCCTTGACCAATTTGTCGACTTTGAGTATGGCCCTACTCCGATTTTGGAGGAAACCGAGGACGTCAACCAAGGGACTTAGGAGATTCCCAGAATAACGAAAATTGAAACATCGCTGTCTCCCGAGGAAAGAAAAAGCATGATCGATTTCCTTCGGTCATGCCAAGACATTTTTGCCTGGTCGTACGAAGACATGCCTGGTTTGGACACCGATTTGGTCGAGCATGAGTTGCCTCTCTACCCTGATATGAAGTCGGCTAAGCAAAAGTTGAGACGTCTCTGACCCGAGTGGATGTTGAAAGTCAAAGATGAAGTCATCAAGCAATATGATGCGGGATTTCTCATGGTATCCAAATACCCGCAGTGGCTAGCCAATATTGTGCCTGTGCCGAAGAAAGATGGAAAGGTCCGCATGTGCATCTATTTCTGTAATTTGAACAGAGCGCTCCAAAAAGATGATTTCTCATTGCCACACATCGACATCTTGGTTGATAACACTGCCAAGCACGGGATGCTTTTATTTATGGATGGATTTTAGGATACAATCAGATAAAGATGGTCAAGGTTGATCGCGAGAAGACAACATTCATTACCCCCTGGGGAACCTTTTGCTATCGAGTCATGCCGTTTGGCATAAAGAATGCTGGTGCAACATACTAGAGAGCTATGATCGCACTGTTTCATGACTTGATGCACTGAGAGATTGAGGTGTACGTCGACGATATGATAGCCAAGTCACCAGAGCGAGGTGATCACTTGGTAAACCTTCAGAAGCTGTTTGAGAGACTGAGGAAGTACAGGTTACATCTGAACCCACAGAAGTGCACATTTGGTGCTATGTCTGGAAAACTGTTGGGGTTCATCGTCAGCAGGAGAGGGATTGAGGTCGACCCAGTTAAAGTCAAAGTTATCACTGAGATGCCGCCACCATTTATCAAGAAAGAAGTTAGAGGGTTCCTGGATAGAATACAATATATCAGTCGATTCATTGCACAATTAACTTCGATCTGCACGCCGATCTTTAAGCTACTAAGGAAGAACTCACCCGTTGAATGGAACGATGACTGTCAGGTAGTATTCAATAAAATCAAAAGCTACCTCCTTAATCCACCTGTGTTGGTACCACCCGAGCTGGGTAGACCACTCTTAATGTACCTCTCCACGATGGAAGTCTTGATGGGATGTGTCTTAGGGCAGCATGACGAGACAGGAAGAAGAGAGCATGCCATCTACTATCTGAGTAAGAAATTCACTGATTATGAGACACGCTATTCTCATATGGAGAAAGCAAGTCTAGTTCTTGTATGGGCTACTCAGAGGCTCTGCCATTACTTGCTATCTCAGGTCGTTCTACTTCTCGCTCGAATGGATTCACTGAAATACTTGTTCGAAAAGCTGGCTCTCACTAGGCGGACTGCACGGTGGCAATTGTTATTATCTGAGTTTGACATCACATATGTTACTCAGAAGTCGATCAAGGGGCAGGCACTTGCTGATCATCTTGCCGACAATCCTTTACCAGATTATGAACCTTTAAGGATTGAGTTCCCAGATGAAGATATCATGTTCATGACAGAAGACGATACTGAAGAGGCAGAAGAGTCATGGGTAATGCACTTTGATGGGGCGGCAAATGCCGAGGGCCAAGGAGTTGGCGCCATCTTGATTTCACCAAAAGGATCCCATGTACCGGTATCTATCAAGGTCAACTTCCCTTGTACTAACAACATTGCTAAATATGAAGCTTGTGCCGCTGGTCTGCAGGTGGCTCTTGATCTGAATGTAACACACCTCCGAGTGTTTGGTGATTCACAGTTAATCATATGCCAGACGAATGGTGACTGGAAGACGAAAGATGAGAAACTGATCCCCTATCATGAACACCTCGAGGATCTGATATCTTGCTTCCAAGACGTGACATTCTCATATGTCCCCCGGATAAGGAATCGCTTCACCGATGCACTAGCGACGTTGGCATCGGTGATAGAAATCCCATATGGTGCTGAGATGAAGCCGATCATGATCGAGCAAAAGGAATTAGCCGGCCTTCTACCTCCAGATTGAGGAACCTACAAAGCCTGATGATGAGCCACCTTGGTTCTCAGATATCAAGAATTTCCTCGAGACCCTAACTTTCCCTGAGGGAACATCCAAGACGGACCGATGAATCATTCAACATTTAGCAGTAGGCTACGTCATTTGTGGGGAATGCCTATATAAGCGATCCTACAATAACACCTTACTCCAATGTCTTACAGAGGGTGAAGCGATCAATATCATGAAGAGGATCCACAAGGGAGTATGCGGAGCCCACATCAGCGATCACATGCTTGCTAAGAAAATTATGTGGCAGGGATACTTTTGGACCACTATGGAATCAGATTGTTGCAAACATGTTTAGAAATGCTACAAGTGTCAAGAACACTCCAGTTTGATACACGCTCATGCCATCAATCTACACTGCATGACCACTCCTTGGCCATTTACTACCTGGGGCCTTGACGTCGTCGGAATGATTAATCCAAAGCATCAAATGGACATCGGTTCATCCTCGTCGCCATTGAATACTTCACCAAATGGGTAGAAGCGGCGTCTTATGCCAACATCACGACAAATCACGTCGAGAAGTTCCTCAAGAGTAATATTGTGTGCCGATTTGGAGTACCCAAAGATATCATCACGGACAATGGCACCAATTTTGTGAATAAGCGCATCCAATCTTTCTGTGAGCAATACAAAATCAAGCACCATCGCTCGTCACCTTATCTGCCTCAAACTAATGGAGCCGTGGAAGCTGCGAACAAGACGGTCGTCCGCATCCTTGAGAAGATGGTCGTCACTTACTGAGATTGGAGTGAAATGCTACCGTTTGCTTTGTGGGCCTATAGAACATCGATCCGTACTGCTACAGGGGCAACACCATTCTCCCTTGTGTATGGAACTGAGGCCGTCCTCCCAGTTGAGGTTGATGTACCCTCGCTCCTAATTCTCATGGAATCAGGCTTACTAGAAGTAGAGAGAGAGAGATCCCGCTTCGAACAATTGAACTTATTGGATGAGAAGAGACTCCTAGCCTTGTGTCACACTCAAATTTACCAGGGGCGAATCGCACGTGCTTATAATAAACGTGTCAGCGGTCGAGATCTGAAGGTAGGAGACACTGTACTGAAGAAGATCTTCCCATCCCTCCATGCCGACCTGAGAGGAAAGTTCAAGCCGAACTGGGAAGGACCTTACGTCATTCGAGAAGTACTGTCGGGATATGCCATCCGCCTCGCCACCATGGACGGAGATCATCTTCCTGAGCCCATAAATACTGAATACATCCGACAGTTCTACTCTTAGTCTATCGCGATAAGGTAAGTATTAGTAAAACAGATACATGACTGCTTAAGAACCACTCAAAAGAGGCCATCATTTCAAACACAGTAGCTAAAAAGCATCCCTAAAAATAATGATATCCTTTGCTACCCCATTTAAGCCTGAGCCTTTCTTTCAATAAACACCTTCCCAAAAAAAATGTGTGTACATATACAGAAAAAGGAGAAGTAAAGTTACCATTAAAATCCAAAAAAAATCAAAAAAGCAAAACCTCGAAAAGAGATTGCCTGAAATGGAGCAAAAAGAATAAAAAATGTGTAGAAGAATCACGGGGCATGTACAGTAAAAACCCCCAAGGGAGAAAGTATGTTGAGAAAACTGAAGCTATATCAAGGAAACCCTTTTAGCCTAACATACCTTCAAATCCTAACCTAACCCATGGCCAAGCTACACTCTGAAGAAAGCCCTCTTTTAGGTTTACACGTAGTCATAATATCTATTAAGTCAACACAAGGCGAGTTGTGTTACGACACCAGAAACCCATCCAGCCGGCTATGATGGAATTGACATCTATGTCGTGGCTGTTGAAAAATGAAATGAAGATTAAAAAAAAAAAAAAAAAAGATAAAATGAAATAAAAATACAAGCTCAAAGCAAGATGAACATGGTGAAAACCCCAAAGGACATTACGAGTAAAAATAGCGAGCTTGTGCGGACCAGGTGAAAACCCGAAAGAGCGCTTGGAGTAAGAGAGCTAAACCCATGGATGTGGTGAAAACCCGAAAGGGTGCCACGGGTAAAAAAGGGAGATAAAAAGAAAGAAAAGAAAGGAAAAAAGAAAAAATTGAAAAAGAAAGGTTTGGACTGATTGAGAAGATTGATGCTTGAGGGGCCCTTATTACTCTTCCTATACCCTCTTGTCCAACTCGGCTGCTCATGATAGTTCGAATCGAGTCCCGACCAAAATAGTGTTTGTGAAATCGCACCGTCAAACATATGACTCAAGGTAAGGAGAAAGGTTTAACTCAATCCCAAGGGGATGAATGTCCGGCCTTGGTAGGACTGTTGAAACTCTTTCAGAATCAACCAATAAAAAAAGGGGGGTTTGACCATGCACAAAACAGGGCCCAGAGTTTCACACGGTGATTAAGGCGCCGCATAAAAAATAATATATATGCACAAATGTAGACACCGAAATTCAGCCCAAGGTCCGATCAATCTATACTTCGAGAGAGATGTACCCCTGTGCTTCCGATGGCACCCCCTGAACCCTTAGGAACCTACCTAGACCATTAGGAATCACCCTAAAACCTTTAGAGCCATTCCCCCAATCCTTAGAAGTCACCCCTAAACCCTAGAATCCCTTCCCAGACCTAACTTAAACCCTTCTGAGCGGGTGATGGGATGAGAGCTTCCGAATTTCACACAGACCATTACCAAGGATGACCCATATACCATTGGAAAGAGGACTTCTCTAGCTTTCCAACAAACCAAAGATCACCCAATTTGGAGCTACGGTTCAAAAGTTATGGCCGATTGAAGTTTTACATAAAATCATAAAACTTTTACTCAAGCGTGTATATTACATACACCCAGCCAATTTGGCCCCAGATTAGTTAGGCGTGTGTATTATATACGCCTGCCTTTTTTAGGGAAAATTTGGCCTGGCGTATATAATATATATGCCCAGCATAGGTGGGACCCACCACGGGCATCTTCTTCTCAAAGCTCCCCTGTTCTTGGTGAAATTTATTGTTCCTAAACTGGGCGTATATAATATATACGCCCAGCTTAGCTACAGTAATTGTCATCAGTTGCTCGAATTTCCTTCATCTAGTTTGACCCTTTGACCATCCCCTTTGTTGGGGTGGGTGTCTTGAGGTTGGTTGCACCCCCTTTGAGCTTATGGGCAACCCTTAAGTCACCCATGGTCTCACCCCATCATCCGCCATTATAATCAATTTCCCAAAACTCTAGGACCTTGAAAACCTAGAAAACCTTAGATGGGGGATTACCTAATGGCTAAACCAGTTAGCTCTTAAGTAATCTCCTAATCCATCCCTCCTCTATAAATAGAGAGACCCCCCTCTTCACAAAGGGTTGAAGTTTTGGTTGGAAAATTTGGTTGATTAGAGAGCTTAAGAGAGAGAGAGAGAGTCCTAGTGAGAGAAAATGCCATTTATTCTCCAGAATTCCAGCAAGCTTGGATCACCTATTCCACTCCATTTCAACCATTAGATCACCTTCTTTTAGACAAAATTTATTCCCTAGCTTCACTCTACCCTCCCTATCTATCAAATCTTTGCATTAGAGTCCATTTCAATACCATTTGAGCCATCGGAAGCACGCCAAAGCGAAGATCTTCCACGGTGCAACAAGGGCCCGTGAGCTCCGGCTCACCCCTCTCTTCCTTTACTTTCTTGGTGTCTCCTCCGTCCAAGGATTCAAGCCGTTACGCCGCCGAAATTTCGGTTTGGCTCAAAGCTTGATAGGACCATATTGCCTTCGGGCAAAGGGGAAACTCCGCCCTTTTATTTTTCTTTTTGGCCATAGATAGAGACCGCTACGTGCGGGTTGATCGGGTACCTAAACACTTCCCGATCAATAACCGAAGCCCCTAGCCTAGAGCCTTTGGCAAAGACCAGTAAATCAGAGTCATATTTAGCACTTCGGTGCTCAAAATATTGATTTGAAGGTTTCCCGGGTCACAAAAAGCTCCGGGTGGCGACTCTACATTTTATTAAAAGCGAGCGCATCACCGCGACGGGTTCGAGAGGATCCATGGTCACACAACAAAGCAAAAAGGCCAAAAAGTCTATGTAGATGTATATAGTAAACTGCCTTTTGCACCACTTACACCACATCCCAAAAAAATAGCCGGTGTGATGACTAGCGTTCTTTCCCTTTTACAAGTATAAACAAAAACAACAAAAACATTAAAAAAAAATAATAATAAATATGTATACAAAAAAAAATGTGTGCATCTGAAAAGGGGTTTTCACAACCCTTTTCTGTGTATCTGATCTCTGCAAAAAGTTACGTATGCAGAAAGGAGTTAGCGGCCCAGCTCACGCTTCAATGCGCTAATCTCAGCATGAAGGTCATCTTCTTGGGTATTCCGCTCAGTCAGCCAGCGACCATGCAGACTCTTATACCTCTTTTGAGAAGAGTCGGCGGCTCCAAAAGCGACGCTCAGTGATCCCTTCAAACGGAGGACCTCGCTCTCTGCTGTGTCTGCCCTAACTTTTTCTTATGCCAAATGTTCTTACAGGACGTCCACAAGAAGCTCGATATGGGCACGGAGTGCCATCTCCTTCTTTGGCCAGGGGCCTCTAGTATCAACAATCTCTATCGATTCTGGACCATCGACGATAGGCCGCTCAGTCAATAGCCAGGCCTCATACTCAGGAGAAGTTCTAACCAAATCTCCCTGCTCAATATCACACATCAGCGTCGATTAATGCGTTTCCCGATTAGCAGCAATCCGATCTGTGTCTCCAAAGGACCCCCTAGAAAAGATCAAATCACATAGAGGGGGTTTGGCCTCGCAGGGCACTTGCTGAGGACTGCCAAATTGACGCAGTACCCGGAATGGGAAGTAGAAGGCGCTGCCAATCAATCCTAGGAGGGTAATGCCCTCATGGTCTCTACTGCGAACTATTGGGAAGGTCTGGTCCAACCAAGGAAGCCTCCATGTCAGTTCGGCATCGATCAACCAAAGTTTTAGAGCAGACACATCGCTCTGTGGAAACAAGTGGCACCTACCCAGAAAGCACTGAGCCACCTCACCTCGGGCAATATAAAAGCGGGGCGCAGGCCCCAGAACAGCAAGGTGCTCACCCAACCCGACCTGAAGCAACAAAGGGCACCCTCGAAGGCCCTCCACCTTGCCCAAAGCAAATGAATCAAGGCATCGATGTAGCTCGACATGCACCAAGTGCATCATGGATCGGCCGACCTCCAGCTTGGTCAAAATATTGCAAATTGCCAATGAGAAGCTCCCTAGACCCAAATCTAAAGACATGGGCCCGATGGTCCCACGACGCCAAAGCCGCTTATAGCAAGTTGGGCAACAGAGGGATAGCAAGGAGAGAGGAAAGGTGGGACAACCCGAGGCAATTCAGAACAGCAAGCTCGCTCTCAGCCAAGCTATCATGCCATTTTTGCAAAAAACTGGGCCCCCAGTCCAAACAGGGAAGTATACCAGCCCCCGTATAAAAGCTGGACCCCTTTTCGAAGGCGGGTCCATTAACGTACAAAGATGTTCTTTATAAAATCAGTCAATGTATGACGATGGACCCACTAGAAAAAAGAAAGGGAAGGAAAAGATGAAAGGAGGGGTAAAAAGGCCAAACCAGGTGGAGAAGGAGACAAGGGGGGGACCAGGCTCAGGTTATAAAGAGCCCGCTGAGCCCAAATTATAGCAAGCGTATATATTATATATGCCAAGGCAAAAATATGAAACATTTTGCCAGGCGTATATAATATATACGCCCAACCATTTTAACCATGGATTTGCCAGGCGTATATATTATATACGCCCGACCATCATTGCTGAACATTTGCCGGGCGTATATAATATATACGCCCAGTTTAAAGTCAGGGCTGGCAAGGCCCCCTCTCACAGTGGTCCATTTTTGTCCCCAAGGAGGAACTTATTTTTGTTCGGCCCACTTTTTTATCTCGGGGCAGCCCACAGGCAGGCATGTTCACACCCACATGGGGGGGGGCCCTCGGATGACGCACTACCCGTAGGTGATGTACAGAGATTCACTTACAGGATCACCCCCATCATTGGATGGGTGCCAGCTCGTTTCCGACCAAAGAGAAGAAAACCATCAAAGCAAGGGGATAACCAAATGAAACATTCATATAAAGCATAAAAATTATAAACCATCCAAAAAAAATTTTGTTGTTTAAAAGTTATTACATATCCCCAATAAAGCCAAGTCTAAACTGTTTCATTGTTTTAAATTTGCAAAAAATAAACTAGTCCTGGGCGGCCCCCTTCGACTTCTTTCGGCGTCGGCTCGCACTTTGAAAAGTACGATTCTCCCCCACCCGAGTCCACGCTTGAGAAATACGGCTGAGAAGGGAATGCGATTCCTTTTCACGAGCACGCTGTAGGAACACACCAAAGCCATCAGGTAGAGAAACAGACGAAAAGTAAATAAAGGAAATAATTAAGTTGGGTCAGCATTTACTCACCACCGCAGTCTCCCTAAGCCCAACAAGGTTACGATAATATTCGGCTTGACTCACTGCCGACTCATAATCCTGGCCAGTAGGAAAAAGGAGGTGTTAGTGACACAGGCCATCAGCATAATTCAAAGGGAAGGAGAACAAAGCAACAAGATAGAGATTACCCCAGGGATCAACTCAGGAGGTGGAACCTGGATAGCTTCAGCAGAGATACGTGCCTTCTCGGCCACGTCGGCACACACACACGACAAGAAAGCATCGTCCAAGTGCTTGAAAGTCCCTTGGACCTCGACGGTCGAACTACCAGAAGCACCAGCACCAGAAGGGTCAGAGGGTCCAGCACCTGAAGCCACGCCAGAAGCACCAGCCCTGAAAGGATCGGAGGGTCCAGCACCTGTAGCATCATAAGGAGCAGCCGCCTCATCCCCCTCATAAGGAGAAACATCTTATCATTAAAGGTGGTAGGTCAATCAAAGTAATTACGAGGAAGCTGCTAAATAAAAAGAGAAAAGGGGCATTACCTGAGATCGCGGTCGCCAAAAGCTAAAAAGTTAGCACCAGGCACAAAGCGGGGCAGCAAGAAATGATAGGGCAGGGAATCGTACCATGACTGATACCCCCCGGGCAAGAGAAGGTCATCGATAGGAACCCCATGGTGAAGAAAGTGAGCGGTAAGCTCATCAGTGAACCCTTCTGGAGCCAACACATCGGCGGGAGGAGCTCGGGGCAAGGCAAAGAGAGGGCGATATTGATGAACCACTCTCTCCCCTAAGTAGTAGGCCCTAGTCCAGGACCCGTAAAGGAAGATGATGCGACGGTCCAGCCAAAAGCAAGAATGACCCACCGAGGCCAAGTTCCAGAAGGGAGATCCTATGTAGGGGTCGAGGATGACCTGTAAAAGAAGAGAAAATAGAGGAAGGATATACGCATTTGGTCAGAATCCATAGCACACAAGAGCTGTCAAATTTATAAAAAGAGAATTATTTTTACCTGCTCTGGAATTAACAGGTCGAACTGAGAGTGCAGCCCTCACTCCAAATGCTTCGTACCTACGTCCCGACGGCGACTCACGTGCCAGTTACTCATGAGAGGGAACGTAGCAACTTCAGACTAAAGCAGAGGGCGACCCGGTTGGAAGTGAAGATACCCCCAAATCTGAGAAAGCAAGCAGATAAAGACAGGTATGCTATAAAAGAAAATTGGACAAGCTAAAACCAAAAGGATAAAATACCTCAATTGCTGGCCAGAAACCCACAATAGAGCTAGACTCCCCAAGAATGGCTCGCTTTAGGCTGGACATGAGTACAGCATAGCTGGCGCTGCCCCAATCGAATCGATGCACGGTTTCCCAGTTCACCATGAGACTGAGCAGGGATAACTAGGCTCGCCCTCCGCTGGTGTTGGAGAGGAGAGTCTTGCCCAGCAATGCTGGCTAGCATAAGTGCGCGTACGGGCTCGAGATATATGGCCATGTCAGGCTGGCCCTGGTCCACTAACCCGTGAGGCTCAAACTGATCAACCAGCCAGGACAGCTTGACCTCAGAACCTCGAATATTCCTAGAGGTCGGGTAGGCCCCTATCAGTCAAATCACCTCCTCCTTACCCGATGTACGAGTAGGTACCACGGGCACCCCTCCAACACGGACCCCAATGATCATAGACCAGTCCGCAGGTGTAAAGGCCATCTCTGCCACGGCCATGTGAAATGCCATGGTCTCGGGGTGAAAATGCTCTATCAGAGCCTTCATATAGGCCGTATCGGCCCTCACGGCAGGGCACGAAATGAAATCCCCGAAACTGGCAGCGGTGAGCAGGTCCTTCACCATTGGGGGAAGGTAAAGCACGAGACGCTGGAGGTCAAACCAACTGCCTCGGAACATAATGTGTGGCAGGGGCTGCAAACAGAAGGCGTCAGTCAAATATGGGCAAGCCGGTATAATGAGGACATCAAAGGAAAACAAAAACAAAAGTGGAAAAGGGGAGGGGGCTCATCTGTTTACCTGACCAACGATCCCAAAGTTGGACATGTGGGTGTGCTGGCAGTAGAGGAGGGCGGTATGGGCGGCCTCGCCTTGCATTTCATACCAAGGCTGGGAGGAGCGCTGAGACACAATGAACTATTCCCCACGGGGACCATAGGCCATCTCCGGCCCTTCTTGCTGATCATGCCCTTCGTCACCAGACATCCTGAAAATATGAGACGCATCGGCATATGAGAGGGGTGCCAACAAGAAAAAAAAGAGAGCAAAAAAATATACATATGCACTAATCCAAAGAAAAAAAGCAAGAAATTTCAAAAAAAAAACAACAAAAAACAGAGATGTGTGTGTGTACTAAAAACAAAAAAAAACCATGTGCGTATGTGTACTAAAAACAAAAAAAACCATGTGTGTGTGTGTACTAATCCAAAAAGAGAGAGATGTGTGTGTGTGTGTACTAATCCAAAGAAAAAAAAAGAGATGTGTGTGTACATACTGATCCAAAAAGAAAAAAGAAAGATGTGTGCGAGTATATTAATCCAAAAAAAGAGATGTGTGTGTACATACTGATCCAAAAAGAAAAAACAAAGATGTGTGTGTGGGTACTAATCCAAAAAAAAGGAATGTGTGTGTGTACTAATCCAAAAAAAAAAGAGGCGTGTGTGTGTGTACTAATCCAAAAAAAAAAGGTGTGTGTGTGTGTGTACTAATCCAAAAAAGGATTCGTGTGTACTAACCTAACAAAAAAATGCGTGTGTACCAATCCAAAAAAAAAACAAAAACAAAATGTGTGTATGAGTACTAATCCCAAAAAAAAAATGTGTGTATGTGCGTATAAATGTACTAACCCATTAACAAGCCAAAAAAGAAAAAAAAATGTGTGTGTGTATACTAATCCACCAAAAAAAAAAACAAACAAACAAAAAAGAGACAGAAAACAAAACAAAAAAAATACATAAATACGCATACTAATATATGTATGCGCTAATCCAAAAAAGAGGGGAGAGGCACCAATCCATCAAATAAAATGCACTAATCCATAAAAAAAAAAACAAAAAAACCCCACAAAAACAGAATAAATGAATAATGAATGGGAAATAGGCCCAAGGAATCAAATATTTCAAACAAAAAAGAAAAAAACAACAACTAAAACAAAAAGAGACAAAAATAAATATAGGCATGACAAAGCATTTCACCATATAAAAAAAAAAAAGAAGAGAGGCAATCCAAAAGAAAAATGAAGGAAGGGTAATGATTACCTTCAATGAGAGCGAAAAACAAATGTCGGCGGAGGATAAGCGCCTTTCGATCCACACCTGCAACCGCCGGTAGTAGAACTCAAGCCAAATCAAATGCAAAAACCCTAGGGGGCTGTCCCGAACTCAAGAAGGAAGGAGGGAGAGAGATAGAATTTGAAAAGGGGGGCCCCTCTTGTGCTCGGGCTCGGGCAGTTTTGTAACTGCCAATTTTTAGACGGGCGTATATAATATATACGCCCAACCATTTTTCACCAGATTTTGGTCAGGCGTATATAATATATATGCTCGACCAGAAATGGTAGTTATTTTTAACTACCCGACCATTTTTCGATTTTGAGGCCCGACGGACCCCCCTCGTATGCTATAGACCCCGGTCCAGACCCCCTTAGAGGCCCACGTATCATCGGGCAAGGGTGCATGCATCCCCAAATGACCCTTCGAGTTCCCTTCGATTGGCCCAAAGGGAATGTGCTACAATAAACGGATCTAGGTCCGTAGGCGCCCACCTATTGCGCCCACAAAATCAAACAAAATCAAAAAAGAGGAAAAAGAAGAAAGAAAATACTGAAAGTGACATTAGTTCTCAAAAGAGCGTCACAATGACCATTTGCGCCACTCCGAGGACCGTGTTAAATCAATTCGGAATGATCAGGCTCCACCCAAAAGTTCTTGAATCCTGTCTTACACAGGGACACGCCATACCTAATCTGGCAGGCAAATGAATTTCATTCATCACCAGTCACTCCTGGGAGCATACACTTAGCCCCAGATCTCCCCCGGCAGAGGTCGAGGCCCGATCCGGCAAGCAAACCAAGAACCCATCACCGGAATGCACACGTCCCTAAGGTATATCAACATGGCAAGTTGATTCGCCTAAGGATACGTGCAGAAATAAAGGCAGTTTGAGCATGCCCAGAGTCTCAACCTGACAAAAAAAAAAATAAAAAAAAAACAAAAAAGAGGGGAGAAGAAATAACCTATTGCTACTTAGTAAAAATCCTGAGTAGGTTGACCCCACCTTCCAAGCATTCGCTCTGGTCATCCCCCTTCGGATCTATGTTGACCAAGAGTGCCCCCGACTTCAGACCATTCGAAAAGTCTATTGTCAGTTGAAACTGACCCGTCAAAAATGAAATTACCACCAACCAAACTATGTGCAAACATACAGACCAAAGGGCTCATTCCCTTTTATTTCCTTTTACACAGGCTTAAAACCTGTATAGGCACGGTGTCCCTGTTGAATGTACGCACTTGCGTCTGGGTATCCACAGGATGGTCGTTTATCCTCGTAAATTGTACCTTAAGGTCGAGGCTTCCATTCGCGCCTATTGGCTGCTTATCGCCCCTGATGGGTGTCTGTCTGTGTATAGTTAGTAAGATGTGATTTCATTAGGGATGGAGGCTAGAATTGGCCATCTCTTTCAAGGGATGATTGGTCCTAGCCCGATCTTTTTTAGCTTTGTCTTAAGTTAAGGCATTCCGGTTCATGTGAATCAGGAGCATCTCGCCACCAGAACGGGCAGGTCCACAAGGTGCACCTATCCCTGGCAGAGCGCACACATTCTTAAAGCGTATCAATTGACATTTGATCCACTTAAAGATTTGTGCAAGAATAGAGTTGTCAGAGGTCCTTGAGCTTTACTTAGAGGCCTCAAAACAAACGAAAATACAGAAAATGACACAAAAAAAATTACTCGGAAAATGGGCATGCATTCCCAAGAAGTGTTGTGACATCAATATTCGCTCTAGTCGGGTAAATCATGCTAAAGCCACCTCTAGGTTGATGGGTTCGCCTAGAAACTCTGAGCCTTACCTAGGTAAGGGCACTTGTGGCCAATCCAACGGAGCTATCAATATCCCATAGGATTGGACACAGTTTGAAGGCCTTCGCTTTGTGTGCTTCGCATCAATTCCGAAGCACAGATCGATCATCCCATTTCATGGGGCTGTCTGGTTCAGATTAATACTCAACATCACAAATCTATAATTTCCCTTAGGAAGTGGATGATATCCTGGCTAGCGGGCTTACACTTTTTGTGATCATCGCAGTTATGCCCAGTAATGTCGTAATGCGCTTGGGGACTGTTAGCTCTGAGGTACGGACGATATCCCAAAATGAGAGGGCTTACGTACACTCACCATCACCATGGATGTTTGAGAATTGACTTGAACAGGGTGGACCCATCAAATGTGCCTTGGACCTCTTCGGATGTCTCTTGTCTTTGGCATCCGATCATTAGTGATCGAATACCAAAGAGGGGCATCCGTAGACACCCAAATTCGGCCCAAGGCCCGATCAATCTGTACTTCGAGAGAGATGTACCCCTGTGCTTCGATGGCACCCCATGAACCCTTAGGAACCTACCTAGACCATTATGAATCACCCTAAAACCTTTAGAGCCATTCCCCCAATCCTTAGAAGTCACCCCTAAACCCTATAATCCCTTCCCAGACCTAACTTAAACCCTTCTGAGCGGGTGATGGGATGAGAGCTTCCGAATTTCACACAGACCATTACCAAGAATGACCCATATACCATTGGAAAGAAGACTTCTCTATCTTTCCAACAAGCCAAAGATCACCCAATTTGGAGCTACGGTTCAAATGTTATGGCCGATTGAAGTTTCACATAAAATCATAAAACTTTTACTCAGGCGTGTATATTACATACGCCCAGCCAATTTGGCCCCAGATTAGTCAGGCGTGTATATTATATATGCCTGCCTTTTTTAGGGAAAATTTGGCCGGGCGTATATAATATATACGCCCAGCATAGGTGGGACCCACCACGGGCTTCATCTTCTCAAAGCTCCCCTGTTCTTGGTGAAATTTACTGTTCCGAAACTGGGCATATATAATATATACGCCCAGCTTAGCTACAGTAATTGTCATCAGTTGCTCGAATTTCCTTCATCCAGTTTGACCCTTTGACCATCCCCTTTGTTGGGGTGGGTGTCTTGAGGTTGGTTTCACCCCCTTTGAGCTTATGGGCAACCCTTAAGTCACCCATGGTCTCACCCCATCATCCGCCATTAAAATCAATTTCCCAAAACTCTAGGACCTTGAAAACCTAGAAAACCTTAGATGGGGGATTACCTAATTGCTAAATCAGTTAGCTCTTAAGTAATCTCCTAATCCATCCCTCCTCTATAAATAGAGAGACCCCCCTCTTCCCAAAGCGTTGAAGTTTTGGTTGGAAAATTTGGTTGATTAGAGAGCTTAAGAGAGAGAGAGAGTCCTAGTGAGAGAAAATGCATTTATTCTCCAGAATTCCAGCAAGCTTGGATCACCTATTCCACTCCATTTCAACCATTAGATCACCTTCTTTTAGACAAAATTTATTCCCTAGCTTCACTCTACCCTCCCTATCTATCAAATATTTGCATTAGAGTCCATTCAATACCATTTGAGCCATCGGAAGCACGCCAAAGCGAAGATCTTCCACGGTGCAACAAGGGCTCGTGAGCTCCGGCTCACCCCTCTCTTCCTCTACTTTCTTGGTGTCTCCTCCGCCCAAGGATTCAAGCCGTTACGCCGCCGAAATTTCAGTTTGGCTCAAAGCTTGATAGGACCATATTGCCTTCGGACAAAGGGGAAACTCCGCCCTTTTATTTTTCTTTTTGGCCATAGATAGAGACCGCTACATGCGGATTGATCGGGTGCCTAAACCCTTCCCGATCGATAACCGAAGCCCCTAGCCTAGAGCCTTTGGCAAAGACCAGTAAATCAGAGTCATATTTTGCACTTTGGTGCTCAAAATATTGATTCGAAGGTTTCCCAGGTTACCAAAAGCTCCAGGTGGCGACTCTACATTTTATTAAAAGCGAGCGCATCGCCGCGACGGGTTCGAGAGGATCCATGGTTACACAACAAAGCAAAAAGGCCAAAAAGTCTATGTAGATGTATATAGTAAACTGCCTTTTGCACCACTTACACCACATCCCAAAAAAACAGCCAGTGTGATGACTAGCGTTCTTTCCTTTTTACAAGTATAAACAAAAACAACAAAAACATAAAAAAATAATAATAATAAATATGTATACCAAAAAAAATGTGTGCATCTGAAAAGGGGTTTTCACAACCCTTTTCTGTGTATCTGATCTGTGCAAAAAGTTACGTGTGCAGCAAGGAGTTAACGGCCCAGCTCACACTTCAATGCGCTAATCTCAGCATGAAGGTCATCTTCCTGGGTATTCCGCTCAGTCAGCCAGCGACCATGCAGACTCCTATACCTCTTCCAAGAAGAGTCGGCGACTCCAAAAGCGACGCTCAGTGATCCCTTCAAACGGAGGACCTCGCTCTCTGTTGTGTCTGCCCTAACTTTTTCTTATGCCAAATGTTCTTACAGGACGTCCACAAGAAGCTCGATATGGGCACGGAGTGCCGTCTCCTTCTTTGGCCAGGGGCCTCCAGTATCAACTATCTCTATCGAATCTGGACCATCGACAATAGGCCGCTCAGTCAATAGCCAGGCCTCATACTCAGGAGAAGTTCTAACCAAATCTCCCTGCTCAATATCACACATCAGCGTCGATTAATGCATTTACCAAAGAGCAGCAATCCGATCTGTGTCTCTAGAGGACCCCCTAGAAAAGATCAAATCACATAGAGGGGGTTTGGCCTAAAGGGCACTTGCTGAGGACAGCCAAATTGACGCAGTACCCGAAATGGGAAGTAGAAGGCGCTGCCAATCAATCCTAGGAGGGTAATGCCCTCATGGTCTCTACTGCGAACTATTGGGAAGGTCTGGTCCAACCAAGGAAGCCTCCATGTCAGTTCGGCATCGATCAATCAAAGTTTTAGAGCAGACACATCGCCCTGTGGAAACAAGTGGCACCTACCCAGAAAGCACTGAGCCACCTCACCTCGAGCATTATAAAAGCGGGGCACAGGCCCCAGAACAGCAAGGTGCTCACCCAACCAGACCTGAAGCAACAAAGGGCACCCTCGAAGGCCCTCCACCTTGCCCAAAGCAAATGAATCAAGGCATCGATACAGCTCGGGGTGCACCAAGTGCATCATGGATCGGCCCACCTCCAGCTTGGTCAAAATATTGCAAATTGCCAATGAGAAGCTCCCCCTAGTAAAAATGAGGATTTCAGAGATGAGATCGAGTGCTAGAGCTTTCACGTTGTATATGTTCCTAACTAGTAATTTTCAGAGACTTTCGTCACCGAAAAGTTCTTTGAGGAATTTTAGCGAACACCTTGTGGGCCCCCCAATGAGACTTTTCTCATACTCAAGTTTCTTCAAACCGAGAGTAAGGTGGATGGATTTGGAATAGCCTGGCCGAGGCATGATTCGTACAAGACCCCTGTGAAGCTTTAGGCCAGATAGTTTGGACAACTCCTCGAGGGTTGGGGTTAGCTCCCGCTTTCCAAAATGGAATACATGGAAATTCACATCCCAAAATGAAGTGGCAGCGTAAAGGAGTTCCCACCGTGGAGGAACCTCTAGAAAGGAAGAAAGGCGAGATAGCCCAAGGCATTCTAAGTCGGCGAGATCACTCTCATTCAAGCTCCCGAACCAGACCGTTAAAAATTTAGGCCCCAAGCCCAATAAAGGGGTAAATTGGCTCCAGGCCCTCCATGTAAGGGAGGGTTAGAAAGCGGGTCCATGAATGTACAAGGATCTTTTGAGAAAATAAAAATCGATGTATGGTGATGGACCCGCCTTGGAAATGCAAGAGCAAAAGGAACCAGTCAAAGAGGCCAAGTCAAACAAAAAAGAAATGATTTTTGGACTAACTTGGGTATATAAGGACCCACTGTCCCCCAGGTTAAACCTGGAGCAACTATTAGTTGTGCCAGTGCATTTTGGTCCCCATTTTTCCTGGCGCAACTATTAGTTGTGCCAGCACAAATTGCCTGAGATTTCAACCTGGTGCAACTAATAGTTGCGCCACACTACAAGTCCCCCCCTCTTCAGCCATCTCGGGACCTAGCGGTGGGGACTTACACCCCTTTTGTTTCTTTGTTAACACACGTCTTTTCATTTAACAATTGGGCATTTGATTTGCTTATTCATGTGCACGATTGATCCTACATCAAAGCGTACGACCCAAAAGGTCGCTTTCTGAGCATTTTGGGCAAGCACATCCTGCTGAGAAATAGATCCAATACAAAGAAATCATGGCATAAAATCAAAGCAGAAATATTTTCCCAAAAGTAATAATCCGAAGTATCACATCAACCATCCCCAACATGTTTAAACAAATCCAAATCAAATCCCAAAAGAGTATTGAGTTTTTCAAAGACAAAAACTAGAAGACTATTCCTTGCTTGCGCCCTTAGATTTCTTGCGACAGCGAGAAGAGCTCTGCATGTCCCCCACCCTAGACCACACCTGCGAGATCCTACTGAGCAAGGAGCGCGACTCCTTGGCACGGGCACGCTGCGAGACACGATCAAAATCAAGAGTTAGGATCAGTTGAGGGACAAAGGGTAATGGAATAAATGAAGAGAGATTGGGTCATCAGAAGATTTACCCCTGGAACCACCTCAGGAGGAGGAACACGGGCCGCGTTAGCAGAATGTCGCGCCTGTCGATCCACATCAGCGCAGAGGCTCAAAAGGAAACTATCATCCAGGCATTGGAAGGTCCCGTAAACCACGGGCGGATCGCCACCAGGGATACCAGCATGAGAAGTCCTCGACGGACCAACACCTGAAGACCCCTCACCCGAGGGGCCTGCACCAAAAGGACCAGCACTAGAAGGATCCACCCTTGACATATCAGCCGCACTTGGCTCGCCGTCACCATCTGAATCATCCCCTGAAGAAAACTGTGAACAAAATAAAGATCCGATTAGAAGGGACAAAAGACGAATAAAAGCATAAAGGGAACTAATCCAAGCCAAGATAAATTACCTGACTGAGTGGGCCGCCAAATGTAAGAAAATTGGCGCTAGGTACAAAGCGCGGCAAGAGGAACCGATGGGGCAGGCACTCGTACCAAAGATGATAGTCCCCGGGCACATGGAGAGCATGGATAGGGAGCCCATTGTTGAAAAAGGCTGCTGTGAGCTCCTCAATACTACCAACGAGATTCCAAATGTCCACTGGAGGGTCCACAGGTATGGCATAGTAGCCCTGGAACTGGTGCACCACCCGCTCTCCCAGATAATAAAATCTGGCCCATGCTCCATAGAAGAAAATGATGCGGTGGTTATTGAATAGGCGAGAGGGGCCTACAGTTGCCCGATCCTAGAAGGGAGATGCAAGGTATGGGTCAAGGAGGATCTGTCCAAGCCAAAAGAATCCGAGCAAGTAACACATCAGTCAAAGGAGATTTCTGAGCTAGAACCAACAAGGGTTGAAAAAGGGTTTTACCGGCTCGGGAACCATCAAGTCATGTTGGGACCTCAGACCCATCTCCAAATGCTTTAGGCCCACATCACGACGCCGGGCCTGATTCCAGTTACTAAGGAGAGGATAGGTAAGCACCTCCGAGTGAAGAAGCGGGCGCCCAGGATGGAAGTGATGGTATCCCCATACCTAAAAAAGGATAAAGTACATAGGGGCAGGTCAGTAGCACATAAAAATCATTCAAGAAAATTGACAAAAGCAAAAAAATGAGGGATTACCTCTAAGGTGGCCTAAAAGCCAACAGCAGACTTGGAATCCCCAGTGGTGACCCGAGCTACATTGTACATCAGCCATGCGTACCCGGCCCCTCCCGTACTTGTGGATGTCACCCCAATTGTCCATCACACTCAGCAATGCCAGGCTGACTCGGCCCCCGCTGGCATTAGTAAAAAGGGTCTTGCCCAGTAAGAGTAGGAGAGTGATGCAGGCTAGGACGATCACCCGCTCTGGCGTGATGTAGAGCGCCCTGTTTTGCTAACCCAGATCCACTAACTCATCAAGGGTGTAAAGTGAGGTTAGCCAAGATATCTTGACCTCGGTGCCATGGGTCTGCCCCCGAGGAGGAAAGGCCCCAATAAATCGAACAATGTCCTCTCGACTCGGTACTGCGAGATCGGATATCGGTATCCCCCCTATCCTGACACCGGTAATCATGGTCCAATCAACGGGCGTGAAAGTCATCTCTGCATATGGCATGTGAAAGGTCATTGTCTCAGGGTGGAACCTTTCAATCAGGGCTTTCAGATAGGCAGTGTCAGCCCTCATGGCAGGACAAGATAGAAATTCTCTTAAGCCCACTGCAAGACCTTCACCACAGGAGGAACATAGAGGTAGAACTCATGGAAGTCGAGCCACCCGCCATGGAATACGATGTTGGGCAAGTCCTGCACCCAAGAAAATGCGCATCAGACCATAAAGACAAAGCAAAAATTGCATAATAGAAATAAATTGAACCTCTCTTTTACCTTGCCCGCTATCCCGAAATTGGAAATGTGGGTATGCTGTTGGTGAAGGAGGCCGACTCTGGTAGCCTCGCCTTGCATCTCGAGCCATGGGCCCGCCCTCCGCTCTACCCAAATGAACTGTTCCCCCCGCGGGCCATATACAATCTCGGGCCCCTCCTCGTGGCTCTCCTCGGGAATGTGCTCACCCTCACCCGACATTTTCGGGCAACAAAAAGCAATCACATCAGAGCAGATCACTGATAAAGAGCCATGATATTCTATGCTGCAAACAGGAGGTAAGTATGCTCACCCTTCCCCTTTCTTTTCATATATTTTCATAAATAAGAGATACACATGCCTAGACGAAAAAGAGAGATCCCTTTTAGGTTGAAAATGCAAAAAAATCTTTCCTTCAGAAAATGATAAAAATAAATAAAATTTCTCCTTCCTGTATTCGAAAATAAAGTAAGTTGAAATCATTTATGTTTCTAATAAAAAAAAAATAAGAAGGGGGCCCTTCTCTCTTATAAAAGCAAAAAAAAAAAAAACCCTTTACTTTGGTTACAAAAATCGTAAAAACAAAAAATCGTTGCTTTATTAAAAACAAAAACAAGAAAAACCCTTTACTTTGCTAAAAAAAAATCATCATAAAAAAAAAATCCTTTGCTTTATTCTAATAAAAAAAAAAAAAGAGAGAAGTCTTGCTTTCGGTTTTTCTTTTAAAACAAAAAAAACAGAGAAAAAGTCCTTATGTTTTATAAAAAAAAAAAACAAAAAAACCAACAAAAACAAAACAAAAAATAAACAAAAAATCCTTTTTCCATAGTCGGTTTTCAAAAATATATATGCAAAAAATCATCATCATTTTCCCTAACTCTCAAAAAAATAGAAAGCAAAAATTATTTCTTTTTTCTAATAATAATAAAAAAAAAGATCCCTCCTTTTTTCCTAAATCAATATCCACAAAAATAATAACCCTAAATTCATTGCTTTATATGCAAAATAAAAACAAAGAAAAACAAGAAAAACCCAAACAAAAAGCAACAAAAATAAATAAATCATTCCATATACACAAATATTAACGACAAAAAATATATATATATTAGGCACCAATAAATCCATGAAATGACAAAATAGGGCATTATTCATAAAGATTCATCCACACTTCATCAATAAATATACACACCATAAACATAAACCATTACTCATCAAAGAATACAAGATCATGATCATATCTACAAGAAAAAGCAAGAAAAATTAAAGAAAATGAGTTTTAATGGTCACCTTTAGAGAGAAAAGGAGTCTTTGATCTAGCGTGAGCCGACGTTCGATCCACACAGGCAAAGCAATGGCAATGGGGCACGCATAGAGACAATCTAAAGGAACCCTAGGAGGAGTTGGTTTTCGGTTTCAAAGATAAAGGAGGGGGGAGAAAGATTCGAAATAATGCCCCTCAGCTCGAACTCGGGCTGTTTAAATTCCCCCAACCAAGCCTGGCGCAACTAATAGTTGCGCCAGGCAAAATTGTGCCCACCTCTTGCTTGGCACAACTATTAGTTACGCCAGGCTATTTTGAGGGCCCTAGTGGCCTGGCGCAACTGCCTGGCGCAACTAATAGTTGCGCCAGGCACTTAAGCCGAGTTTTGGGCCTGGTATGGGCTAGACAGGAAGGCCGGTTCCCTAACTCCTTTTATCTTGTCTCTCCCCAGCAGATGCACACGCCTCTAAGGCAACATTTCGACCACTCTTTGACTTGTTAAGAAAGTCATGCTAAAATAATGGTGGACCGAGATCAATGAGCACCCTGATCCTACACTGAAAATATAAAGAAAATCGAATAAAGGAAAATCCCCACAGAGAAGCCGAAAGTATTCACGAGAAAATCACATAAAATAATAGCTTCAAAATTCCAAAAAATCACATAAAATAATAGCTTCAAAATTACAAAAAATCTACGTAAAAAATAGCTTCAAAATTCTAAAAAAATCCACATAAAATAATAGATTCAAAATTTCAAAACAAAATCACATAAAATAATAAACTCCAAAAAAAATCACATAAAATAACAGTTGAAAAAATTCAAAAAATCTCATAAAATGATAAAAAAAATTAAAAACAGATTTATATTCCCCACAGAGACACACATTTGCATGTTTTCAATACGGTAAAATATCAATATTTTATCAGCAATGTAGCTGGGCCATATTAAAGTCCCGAGTCTAGGGTTCGCCTCAGAACTTTGAATCCTACCTTAAGGAAGGAGCAACAGTGTCGGTCGTGGTCAAACAGTGAATGTTTCGATCGAGTCAACTCCACTGCTAAATCTTTACAATGAGCACTCTGCTTTAGACTCATATGCACTTAAGTGTCTTAAAGCTTTAGATTCTCCATTGGAAAAGGTCAATGGTTGGTTGAGACTGACCTGTGGAGAATGAGATTACGTATCAATCAAACTATGTGCAACCATGCATTCAGAAGGTTCATTTTCCTTTTATTTTCTGCAGGCTTAAAACCTGTATGGGCAGCGATATCCCTGTAAAATGTACACCACGTGTCTGGGTATCCGTATGATGGTTGTTTGTCCCCGTAAATTGTACCCGAGCGGGTCCGAGTCGGGGCTTCCATTGCCTTTGTTGTTGCTTATTACCCCTTATGGGTGCATGATTATGCATAGTTAATTGATGTTTATGATCATTGTGAGCAGAGACCAGGATTGGATGTCCCTTCATGAAGACACCCCAATGTCTGGTTAGATTTGTTCAAGATAGTTGAAGCTGGATGTTCTGGGTCATGTGGATCTGGGGCACGTTTTCGAAAATGGCATGTACTCCTAAAAAGCGTTGTGACATCTATTCACTTCGTTCAGATAGTCATGCTAAATAAACTTTTGGGATTGATGGGTTCGATCCCAAAAGACCTCGAACCCTGCTTTCAACAGGGACACCCACGAACAGTTGAAGGGGGCAATCAAATGCCTCGTATGATTGAACGCATATTGTGGAGCCTTGCGTATCTTTGCTTTACGCCTATCTTTGAATGTAGGTCGATCAACCCTCTTACTTACGAAGCTATTGTATTCAGAATGAATCTCGAACATCAATCACCTTCAAATCATCTCGAGAAGTAGACATTTTTCCTGACTAACGGGCTTTTGCAACTCGAGAAGCAAACATTTTTTCCAGCTATTAGGCTTTTGCAACTCATTCCACCTCGATTATGTCCAGTAATGTCGCTAAGCGCTTGGGAACCAATTACCTCAAGAAACGAATGTTTAGCCTGGCATCCCAGGGCTTTCATTTTTTCACTGTGTTACTCACCCGATGTTTGAAGTTCGTTTTGAATGCTGCGGACCCGTCAGTAATGCCTTGGACCTCTTTGGATGTCTCTTTTCTTTAGCATACGATCATTAGTGATCGGATTCCAAAAAGGGGCATCTGTAGACACCCAAATTTTGCCTAAGGCCCGATTGAAAAACCTTTCGAGAGAGGCACACTTCTGGGCTTTTGATGACATGTATGGAACCCTTAGGAACCACCCTAGAACCCTTAGAAATCACCTTAGATCCCTTAGGAACCTACCCCGAACCTTTAAAAACAAATCTCGACCCTTAAAACCCATTTCGAACCCTAAATCTAACCCTATCAAGCTATGGATGAGGAGGGGTGCACTAGAACTAGCTACGACCATCTACTATGAACAAATATCATACCATTGAAAAGTAGAGGGTGTCAGCTTTCCAACGGTCCAAGAATCTCCCCAATCGGAGTTGTACATTAAAAGATACGGTGGTCCAAGCCCGAAGGAAAAAAGAGTGAAATCAGGTGGGCCCCCCTAGGGATTTGGCGCAACTAATAGTTGCACCAGGCATTTATCCACAGAAATGTCCTGGCACAACTAATAGTTGCGCCAGTGATAATTTTTCCTAGCGCAACTATTAGTTGCGCCAGTATTAATTATGGACCCCACCTCGGATAGCCAACTTCCAGGCACTGTTTTACTGTACTTTTGCCTGGCGCAACTATTAGTTGCGCAAGGCATATGAACAGTAACTATTGGTTTTTCCCCAAATTCCGGGATTAAGGTTTGACTTGTTGACCACCTCGACCCTTGGGGTGTATTTTGCTCGTTCTATTGCACCCATTTACACCCTATTTGCAACCCTTTAAGTGGCTTAAGGCCTCACCCCATCATCCACCATTGGAGGACCCTTCCACACATCTCAAGGCTCCAAAAACCCTAGGAATCTTTAGATATGAGATTACCTAATTACTAAACTCATTTAGTTCTTAAGTAGCCTCCTAACCCACCCTTTTCCTATAAATAGAGCTCCCCACCCCTTGGTTTAGGGGTTGAGAATTTTGGCCTAAGAGAGAAAGAGCTTAAAGTGAGATCTTTCTCTCCTTGGTGCACGCTTCCCACACAAATTCTAGATTTCAAAAAGCTCCCTTAGACCTTTGCATTTCACTAAAAGCCTTTAGGTTAGGTGTGTGTAATCCCTTAGCCTTCCTTCTCTACCTCTTAGCTTCAAGCCTTAGGAGTTAGAACCCCATTCCATACCATACAAGCCTTCAAAAGCTCATCAAAGCAAGCAAACTCAAGGCTCCTCTACGGTGCTACAAGGGCCCGAGGGCGCCGGCTCTCCCCTTTCTTCTCCTATCTCTTCTTTAGCTCTTCTCATCCTCCCATTTGTGCCGTTACGCCACCGAATTTTCGGTAGGAACGGAGGGGCCCAAATAGGATACTAAGCCCTTTTGGACAAGAGGAAGCTAGTTTCTTTTCTTTTACTTCATTTTATTTTTGGCCATTAGTAGAGACCACTTTAAGCGGGTTGATCGGGTGCCTAACACCTTCCCGATCGATAACCGAAGCCCCTACCCAAGAGCCTTTGGGGTGGATCGGAATCAGAGTCATAGTTTTAGCACTTTGGTGCTCATAAAAATGAACTAGGTTTCTCGGGACACCAAAAGCTCCAGGTGGCGATTCTATATTTTTGCAAGCGGGCGCATCGCCACGACAGGACCGTCACGGATCCCACGGTTGCACACATAATTGACCATTTTATCATTATTAATTTAGTGATACTAGGACATAGTTTGCTACTAACGAGTTACTGATGTGCTAATATTAGAGATAAGTAGTAAATTAGAGCCTAAGTGTTAATCTTTGTTAGAATGAACTCAAAAGGCAATAAGAAAGACGATCGAGCAAAAAAGACGTTTTCCGCCTATTGAAATTCAGAGAATCGTAATTTACAATTCTTCAAAAGAGACAAAAAGGAGAAAAGCGATAAAATGTAATTTAGAGAATCATCAACTATGTGGAAGCCTACTGAAAATATAAAATTGTGAATTACGATTTTTCAGAAAAGAAGAAATCGATATTTATGATTTTCGTAAAAATAGAAGCTTTCTACTACTATTACTGCTGCAGATCATGTGAGAACTATCACCGCCATAATTAGAATTAGAAGACTCCTGTAATTAGAAGTCTGATGAACCACAAATCTGAGAAGATTGATGAAGATCTAAATCCGAAGGACTCTGCTGCTGCTCAATACAGAACAATCCAGAAGCACATTAACTAAGGAAAGCAAGGAAAGATAAAATTAGGATTTAGAGTTATATTAGGAATCTTTTATTTCTAGTAGTTTCTATTAGTAGAACTAGATCTTTGTAAACCAACCCCTTATGATCTATAAATATGAGGGCTCGGCATAGGAATAAGCATCAAAGAATTTCAGCATCAATTGACGCCTGAGGTTGGATTTTCTTTCGATCAGTAGTGTATACTAGTTAGAGTAGATTCGATATCAGAGATTTATCAAGAGCAATTGACGACTGCAATTGAGTGTTGAAGATTAGTGTAGATATCTGTAATTTCTCAGTAGCAATTGACGACTGTGGCTGAGGGGTGAAGGATATATTTTACTTTGCTTTCTAGTTTAGATTTTATTTACTTTGTAAAGATCTCCAAGTTTTAATTTGAATTGACGACTCAGGTTAGATTTGTAGATTAGTGTAATCGGTTTTACTTTTCTATCTTCAGTTTGCTAGAGTTTGATTTATGCCTAAATTCTGGTTGATTGTTGATTAGATTAAATCTATATTGATAGGTTCTTAGACTTGATTGATGACCATTGCTAGGAGACTAAAAATATGGTGTAATGGTACTATTTATTTTCATAAATATCCGAAAGCTAAAGATTAAGATTGGCGACCTTAATTTGAAGAAGGAGCATTAGGATTTATTTTATGCACTTTAGTTTAATAACCCATTCTTTTATTCATATTTCTCCAGTAGATTAGGAAATCTTAAAGATAAATAAAAGTTTTTAAGATAGGGATTTAGATAAAAAATATAAACTAGGAATTAACAAGATAATGAACTTCCTATGCTAGTACTATAATTTCCATTATGCACTTGCAATAGGTTAAGACTTGAATTTAATATAATTATAATACACAAAAAGAATCGAGTCACCGCTCGATCGTGCAACTTGAAAGATTGCATCATAAGCATCTCAAGGGGAAAAAGAGGCGAAGATGAGATTTATGTTAGAACTCGTTCATCGTATGCTTCCTCTCTGGGCCTCTCCATCATCTCTCCCCCTCTTGTGGACTACTGCTCAGGCGGCTTTCCCCGGATGCTTGTGGGCTCGGGTGTCTTTTAGTGTTTATCCTGAGTTCAAATTCGTCTCTCGTTTTGGATTTGTATATTGAGGGGGGATGCCTCCGGTGCAACTTGTAATAATTTTTCATATAAAAGTGAATTTGTATATTTATCATTTTATGACTTTATTTTGAGTTTCTTAAATTTTGGTTTGATTAAATTTATTTTGGTGCGATTTGGTTTAGTCTAGTTTGCGTTGGCATGATCAATGGTTAAGTTCGAAGCATGTGTAGTAGGGCTTTCTTTCGGTTTTTTAGAGTGTGGGCACTTAAGTTCGATGCGTTTCTAGGGTAGTATGAGCATACATGTAAATTCTATGTCGTAGGGGTACTATTTCATGTATAGGTATAAGCTTACGATTCCATCTCTGGCCACTGCTGACTTGTGGATATATTTTTGTTATACTTGGGGGATTACGCACAGGTTTGCTGGCGTGAAATTCAATTCTGCGTAGGTTCAGTGGTGCTTAATTGAAGGGTCGGTGGGCCTATTCTGCGTATCAGGGTTCCTGTTTAATTCAATTGCATGTAGGCTCAGTTGCACGTGATTGAAGGGTTAGCGGGGTTATTCTGCATTTTAATGATTGCGTGTAATCGAATTTCGCGCAGCCATGGATGCGTGGGATTGAGGAGTCAGGAATTACGCAGCGCATACTTTCATGCGTTGGTTGAGATTCCGCGTGATAGGATTGCCTTGTATTTCATATTTCGCGCAGGGGGCGATGCGTGAGATTGGTTCATCGCATGCAAGGGTTGGAGGGGGTTGAATCCCGCATGGAAGAGTTTGTGTGCGAATCTGAATCCGCATGATGGGATCGCACTTAACCGAATTGCGTGGAAAGTCGTCTGCATGTAATTGGCCGGGAACTTATATATTTGTGGGTGTTTTTTTGAATTTCTCCATTCTTTTCTCTGGTTTATCACCGTTCGAAGGCCAATGTCTCTCCTTCCCTTCTTTGTAATTTCACACGATCTTCGTCCCGTGATAATGTTTGATGATGATGCCGCTTGGAAGTGCTGCTATAGTCAAAGGGAGGTGTTGTTAGAAGCACCGCCGTAGTCGAGGTGATTGACCGGCGGGGTGGTACATTCTTCGTCGCTGTCTGCACAAAGCAGTGAAGGCAGTGTTGGAGGTGGCAGCGGAGGAGGTGAAGATGGCGGAAGGAGGCGGTGGTACAAGTAGAGGGCAGGCGTTACCCAACCAATCCTCTTCCGACATTTTATGTTGCTTCTGATTGGGTGCTGCTCTTCACTTTGTGTCCGTTTTGGGTCGTTGTCTTCATTTTGGGTTGTAGGTTAGGTTCTAGGTCTTCATTTTGGGTTGTAATTCAGGGGGTATGCCCCCGGTGACATCTGTAATGTTTTTTTTTATTAATAAAATTTTGTTTATTCTGTCTTTATTGTTTTTATGATTCTATTTGTTTTGATTGACGCAGGCGAGTGTACTTTAAGATACTTTTAGCCTTTGTTTCGCGTTTAGAGGCTTCCCTAGCCTCAACATATATTTTTTGTTCAGGTTTGGAGATTTCGTGCATACGTATAGGCGCATAATATAATTGCCTGCGTGACTTGACGCGTGATATCCAAAGTTTAACGAGTTCATTCCGCGTGTAGTAATTTGCGTTTAAGTGGGTTAAGTGCGTCAGGAATTGCACGAGATCGAAAGGTCAGTGGTTAACAGGCTGACCACCTCGAGGTGACATTTGAATTCCGCATGGATGAGGATGTGCAGGATTTTAATCTTGCACAGGCTGGGTTGCGCAATTTCGATCTATCGCTCGCACGGGTTGATAAAGCTCTTATTTCACGCGTTCAGTTATGCGCGAGATATGAGATACATGCTTCTGTTATTGCGCTGGATTCAATTACATGTGTGAGAACTCATGTGGGATTAGGCCTCGTCTATATAAGGCACGATTCCTTCTCATTTGACTTGCGCGTTCTAACTTTTTATGATTTTCTCGCTTCTCCGCTTTCGAGCACTCGGGTTTTTGTGTCCTTGCGTATCTCGCCATCCGTCCGTTAGATTTTGGTGCGGTTTCTTAGGTTCCTCTTCATTTTTTGAGTGCTTTCTTGTGAGATGGAGCCTGAGAGTAGCATGACTATCTCAAAGTTTGTAGAGATGATGGATGATGAGGGTGTTCCGGAGGCTCCCGTGGTTGCTGAGGGTGCTGTTGAGATGATTGTGGCAACCGAGAGGGTTGAGGTTCCTCCTGGTGATGAGGGTGTGGATCCGCCTCGGGCCTAGCGTCTGATACAGATTCCATTAGCTGACGCCTTTGCATCGAATCGGGTAAGTGTTCGAAAATAAGAGTCACTTTTATTTTCCTAGGGATTTAGGCTATGACGTAGATCATCTAGGACATGGGAACCCTTTTCTCTTTTATGCAGAGCTTGCATTTAGTTTTTAGTATACGTGGGCATTCATGCATCATGTTTGGATATTGCTTTTAGGTCACACTTATTTATCGCTTTATTTTCCTCATGTTTTGTATGTCATATTTATTGGTCAGTGCAAGTTTTCTTCTCATGAATATTACCACTTGTACTATTATCGCCTAGTTAGTCATTATCTCTTGTGTTTCTTACATTTTTTTTATTTGTTGTGCGTTTAGGAGCCCCTTTCCTTGTCCATCGGTTTCGCATGGGCGGAGTCCCATGTGTGGTATCGGGCTCTCCCTACATTCTAGTAGGAGAGGCTCACATCTTTTGGTTTTGAGCCCATCCTAGGGCTCAAACCTTTCCACCCGACATTGGTTTGGTCGGGTCCATAGTCGAGAGGTGGAGGAGGAGCAACAGATTTTACTGACCCCTAAGGACTGGGTTTGCGTCACTAGGATGAGGTTTGAGGGTGATGCCTGTGACTGGGCAGATGCGATCTGACTATCAGGCAGCGAGCGTCAAGTGTTTTGGGATGGAGTATGCTTCTAGTGGGTTTGGGCCAGGGTTGATTTGGACCACCTGGTTTCTTGATACCTTTGGAGCGGGGCTCACTCCTATGAGGCATCACCTTGAGTCTGCGGTAGCGTATGAGGAGCGTTGCAGGGTGATAGCGGCTTGTGCTCCCGTATTGGAGGCAGGGGTAGAGGCAGATCGCGTCATCAGGGCTTTCCTGATGCATTTTTTGAAGGAGTTATATTTTCTTCTTCCACCCGGGGGTGTATCACTGGGCTACTTGTGGACTTGGAGCGAGTTTCTTCATATGCAGGAGGTGCGGCGGCACTAGTCCACCTCTACGAGCAGTTGTTCCGTCGGGTGAGGGCAGTCGCTACCATCGACGACTTCATTCCCTTCCTACAGGTGAGGTTTCAATTTTCTTTTATAAGTTGTCAGGACTATGTATCTTCTTTTAGGTTGATATGGTTTTGCTTTGTCTTTGTACAGTTCTGGGCATATGACCATTTCGTATTCCTTCACCCCAGGGTCCCTCCAGGGATGGTGCCCACTTGTCCTCATATGTATATGTGGCAGACGTTGATGGGAGATCGCTAGAGGATTATGGCTCTCCAGACCGCAAGATGGCTATTCGAGGATATGCGCCTCGGTTAGGTGTGTGCTTCATTTTGTTTTGCTAGTGCTGTTTTATTTTATACTTGGGATTTTACTGACATTCTTATCCGACTTATTTTGGGATTACAAGTTATTTGGAGACCCTACGAGGATGGGGAGGGCGTCGACAGGGCTATGATACGGTCTGGTCAGCCACTTTTTAGGCAGGATATATGGGTCCCATGCTTTGAGATGGTGGAGCGGATTCACCTATCTCTAGTAGCTCGATAGTTGGAACTTCCCCAAGGGGTCCCCCTGGAGCTTTGTGTGCGGGTGTCGAAGAAGAAGACTGGTCCCCCTGGCCGCTTCAGATCAGTATTTGGATTTTAGGTCTGGGGGGACCAAAGTTACTGGAGCTCGCGATGAGGCAGATGCTCGGGCCTTCACTAGATGGTTCGAGGAGCTCCGAGGCCGACTCTTTACCCAGTTCCCCTTCCAAGGGAAGAGCTCCTTTAGTATTGGCGAGACTGATTCCGTCAGAGCATTGAGGGAGAGGGTAGCTGAGCTAGAGCAGGGTCAGCTGAGCCCTAGAGTTCAAGGGGCGTTGGAGGCCCTACATCTTACGTAGGAGTGGATGGGGAACGCTATTGGTTATTTGTTTGTGTTCTTCCTTATTACAAAAGTGATCAAAGTATGGCAGAAACAAAGAAGGGCAGAAACAAAACTGTCACAACCCAGATTTTTGAGATCTGTGCACGGCACACTTTTTTTGAGACCAAAACACCCAAATACTTTAAGTGCGTACATGGGAAACACACTAGTATATCCCAATTCTGATAAATATAAAAGTGAAGAAGAGAGAGAGGAGTCCTTACGTAAAACTATTCTAACCTAAATAGAGAGGAGGAGATTATAGAGAAAAAGAAGAAAGGAGCCTGGGAGAACTAGGGTTTGCAGAGACTTAGGTCGGCAAGGGAGATCAGAGGTAATGACGGGAGGACGAACCAGGGAGGCCGGATAGCCTAGTAGGTATTCAAATCTTAAATCGAACCTGTGCGTGATTCATCGTCAGAGGTACGTTAAAAACGCGATAGATGCATAGGAATGTTTGGAATAGTAGGAAGGATGTTGGTTAAATGTTGTTTGTATAAGATTAAGGTTTAAAGAAGGGTAACCAGATGCAAACATGGCTCTGGGCTCGCTCGAGCGGTCCCTGAAACTAAAGGGAAGCTCGCTCGAGCGAGGGTCCACGGTCATAGTGTGAAACCTCGATTTAACCGCTCGAGCGAGGTCAAGAGACCGCTCGAGCGAGGTCAAGTGACCGCTCGAGCGAGGATAGCTAACCGCGCGAGCGAGGTCTGGTGACCACTCAGATATTGGTTTTCTAATATAAGAAACTCGGGTGTCTTACACCCCAGGGACCTTAGATCATTCTAAAGTAAAATTCTTTAAATGTAGGTTGATGCATTATAACCCTCTGAGGACAAGCGTGCTTGAGATTCGTCGAAGTAGGGAAGATTCTCGAAACATGTGCATTATTCTGTGAATTCATATGCGTAGTATAGTCTATTTAAATAATTGTATATCCCATAAACTCTCATGATAAGTGTGTGTGTGTGTTACAATGAGAAAATCACGAGGTCCCTGTGGGACGAAAGATAATGTGGTTCAATCAAAGAAAGGTGAAATAGAAGTATGGGGCATCCCAGGGATGCGTAAGAAAACAAATAGAGAAACAAAAATAATGTGATAAGGCCTAATGTAATATATCTAGCACAATCACGGTGAATAACTATATGTAAAGCACATTGATATTTTTATTATTTAAGGTTGATCAGAATACCCCACCGACGTGGCGGGATACCCACGACTCGGCGGGATATCCGTGACGATGCGCGGACCAATCCGTATAGTTATAACACATCCCAGGGATGTAGATTGTGAATAGACCCCGCCGCCTATGAGAAAGGGGCTCGGGCAGTATTCCCAGGGAATACACATAACAACTGTCTAGTTAGACGACGATGGCGGGCATTCCATCGGGGCTCGATGCTATATTGCTCGAGGATTACTTAGGTTAAGATTTAAGTGATTAGGCCAAGTTCACAAACAAATTCATAAAGAGATTAAACAGAAACTATGCTAAGATGTGGTTGGGAATCATTGAATTATTTTTATCCTTCAAATTGTTGTACATAAATGTTTTCTTGAGAATTTATGTTGTTGAGTTACTAACATATGTGTGGGAAATAATCTATATGTTCTTTTGTTTTCCCTACGGAGCTAGGATGTAGCTCACCCCTTAGACTATACGTCGCAGGTCAAGGACTAGCGGCAGCAAGGACTTCAGGTGAAGTTAATCCAAGGGCATCGGTGTCCGTACCCACAGGAGAGTCAGAACCTCCTCCTGAGGAATTCTTCTAGGAAACCCGCTGCATACTTTGATAGTGAGTTGAGAGAGTACTGTGTATGGCTTGGTATATCGAGCCTCTTTATTTTGAATGTTTTAAATACTGTCTCTTGGTAAACCATCTAGGAGGAATAAGTATCATTAAACTTTCGGGTATGTTCTTATGTCCATGAATTGGCATGGGACAAGGACAGCCTTGCAAGGCCAAAAATATTGTTTTTGAGATGTTGATTTAGAGTAGCTACGTGTGCTTAAATCACAATTATGGCTTGTATATGTTAATGTTTTGTAAAGAGCCCAGGGCACGGCCTTGAAGGTCGTGCTGATGGCACGAATTTCGGGATGCCGAAATTCGGGCTGTCACAGTTGGTATCAAAGTCATTTCTTTCCAGAGTTCTGACCGTCATATCGTAAGAATATAGGGATTTTTGCTAACGAGATTCTAAATTCTCATGCAGACCGTTATGTTTCCTAGAGGGAGAGGCCGACCCAGGGGTGGTCATGATAGGAATTTGCGCAGTAGAGATGGGTTCGTCTCGACTACAAACAGAGTGCCATTGGGAAATAGGGAGATTCTCGAGGGCAGTGGCCAGGGAGGAAACCAAAATCAAGCAGAGGAACAAGATCTAGATAGACAGGATCGAGATCAGAGGGAACAAGATAGGGTGAGAGAAAGAAATGAAGAAAGAGAAGAACGTCAGAGAATGATGCACACAATGGAGACCATGGCAACTGCCATGGCACAACAAGCAGCGTCCTTGGCAGCGCATACCGTACTAGAACCACAACGAACACCTACCCCTCCAGTAGGACTTACACCTTCAGTGACATCAGCATTCACCGAGTTTAGAAGAATGAGACCTCCCAACTTTTCAGGACAGGCAAACACGATGGCCGCCGAAAATTGGTTGGGAGAAATGGAGAAGGTGTTCAGCGTACTGACATGCACAGAGGATGAGAGCGTCTGCTACAGATATATGTTAGATGGAGAAGCTGGACCTTGGTGGAAATCAGTGTCGCGGATGAGAGCACAAGAAACTCCAAACGTGCCGTGGACTTGGGACGAATTTGTAGAAGAATTCAATAAACAATATTTTCCTGAAGTTGTGAGAAATCAGATGGAGACCGTGAGAGAGTATGGAGTGGAATTCATGAGATTGGCTCGCTTCGCCCCAGACTACGTAATCTCAAATGTGATGAAAGCGAAGAGGTTCCAACAGGGCTTACGGTCGGACATCCGAGGGGGTGTTGCGCCCTTCCAGCTGAAAACTTATGGAGAAGTAATGAGTAAGGCATTGGTGGTTGAGGAAGAAAATAATAACCGATACCGTCAGAGGGAACATCAAGGCAGAGAGAGCATCAATCTAAATAGGACGGGGGGTTATGAATCGGCATATAAGAAACCGAGGTTTATAACACCAAATCAGAAACAGTCGTTCCAGTCAGGTTATGGGAGAGCTGCTCAACAACCGACTCATCAAAATTATCCGTTGCTGGCATCAGGGTGATCGATGAGGTATCAAGGTCCTACTTTTTCCAGCAGGACTACAACTCCACAAGTTTTTTCGAGAGCTGCTAATTCATTTCCAAGGGAAACTTGTGCTAAATGTGGCAAGTCCCATAAAACAACAGACTGTAGGCAAGGAATGCGAGGCTGTTTCAAGTGTGGCAAGATAGGTCACATGATGAGAGATTGCCACGAGGCATAAAAGAAAAGACGGCTCCAACTTCCATGCCACAACCTATTCAAGCTCGAAAGCCTGTTATTCGAGGAAGAGCCTACGCAGTTACTGCCCAAGAAGCAGGGAGTGTACATGACGTTATCCAAGGTGAGATCTCCTTTAAAATAGAGAATTTCGGTTACAATATAATTCTAGATAAAGAATGGATTTACATTAGGATAAATATATATAACCGTTATTAAACTTAAGGAGTGAAAATTTTGTTTTAGGTATATGTTATGTACCTGTATGCATGCATTATAGGTACGTTACAGATCTATGAAAAAGGGTGCTACGTAGCACATGACGCGCGAGTGCTGATAGACCCAGGGTCTACCCACTCCTTCATTACCCCTAGATTTGCGAAAAGGATGAAGATTGTTTAAACCTTTGGACTTTGTGTTATCAGTGTCCATCCCAACAGGAGAATTAGTGGACACAGAGTTAGTCTGCAAATCGGTAGTGGTGAGCATTCGGGATCACGTTGTCTATGAACTAGACGCAAATTTAATATTGTTGGACATGCAAGGATTCGACGTAATCCATGGCATGGATTGGCTGTCCCAACATTGCGCAACAGTGAACTGCAAGGATAAAGTTGTTGTTTTCCGTCCTAACACGAGGAGATCGTTTCGATTTCTAGGGGAGAGGTCGACTCAGGTACCACTCATATCTGCAGTGAGGGCAGAACGTTTAATCAGAAAGGGGTGTAGTGGTTATTTGGCATTTTTGAAAGAAGATAAAGAAGAAAAGAATATTATCTCTGACATAGCAGTGGTGCGAGAATTCCCAGAGGTATTCCCAGAAGAATTGCCAGGATTACCTCCAGAAAGGGAAGTAGAATTTGCGATCGACTTAGCACCAGGAACGGAACCTGTCTCAAAAGCACCTTATAGAATGGCCCCTGCAGAGTTGAAAGAATTGAAAGAACAACTGCAAGAGCTCATGGACAAAGGGATTCGATCGACCAAGCGTGTCTCCGTGGGGAGCACCAGTGTTGTTCGTGAGAAAGAAAGATGGGTCGATGCGGTTGTGCATCGACTACCGCCAATTGAATAAAGTCACGGTGAAGAATCGATATCCGTTGCCAAGAATAGATGACTTATTCGACCAATTGCAGGGTGCAAAACATTTTTCCAAGATCGACCTAAGATCGGGTTACCATCAGTTAAGAGTCAGGGCCGAGGACATTCAGAAAACGGCTTTTAGAACACGGTATGGACACTATGAATTTTTAGTGATGCCATTTGGGCTGACGAATGCACCAGCATCGTTTATGGATTTGATGAACCGAGTGTTTAAACCACACTTAGACTCTTGGGTTGTAGTATTTGTTGATGACATCCTAATCTACTCAAAATCAAAAGCGGAGCATGAAGAACACTTACGTGTCGCTCTACGAACTTTACGTGAACACCAACTGTACGCCAAGCTCAGCAAATGTGAGTTTTGGCTAGAAGAAGTTAGCTTTCTGGGACATGTCATCTCCAAGCATGGTGTCACTGTAGATCCCGCTAAGATCGAGGCAGTAGTGAACTGGGAACAACCAAAAACCGTGACAGACATCCGAAGTTTCTGACCGGCGGATATTATCGACGTTTCGTAGAGGGGTTTTAAAAATATCAGGACCTCTCACGAGGCTTACAAGAAAGGACTCAAGATTTGAGTGGAGTGAGGCGTGTGAGAAGAGTTTTCAAGAACTCAAGAGAAGACTCACCTCAGCTCCAGTGTTAGCCATTCCATCAGGCAGTGGAGGATTCGCAGTTTATAGCGATGCTTCGTATAACGGGTTAGGTTGTGTACTAAATCAATATAAAAAGGTAATAGCTAGCCTGCATACTTGAAAGAGCACGAAAGGAACTACCCAACACACGATCTGGAACTAGCAGCAGTCATATTCGCATTAAAGATATGGCGACATTATCTATACGGAGAAACATTTGAAATCTTCACTGACCACAAAAGCCTCAGATACCTGTTTACACGTATGAACCGAATATGAGGCAACGAGGTGGATGGAATTCCTCAAAGATTACGATCGTTTCTATAAAGACCATCCAGTAAAGCTAACGAGGGTGGACGCCTTGAGTCGGAAGAGTTCCGCCAAATGCTAGTCTAATTTCAGGTATACATCGATGGAAGTTGTTGGAGGATTTAGCATTATGTGGTGCAGACATCCAACCAAAAGCCACAGGAGCCTTCTTAGCCAACATATCAGTGAAGCCAGTGATATTTGAACACATACGAGAACTACAGATGAAAGACCCGATTCTAACACGGATACATCAAAATGTAATAGAAGGTACTACCTCTGAGTTTTCAATCAAGGAAGACGGTTCCTTAACATTCAAAGGGCGGCTTTGCATTCCGGACAACGCCGAATTACGGCGAACGATTCTTGATGAATCCCACAGGTCAAGTTATGCGATCCACCCGGGAAGCACGAAGATGTATCAGGATCTGAAAAAGAATTACTGGTGGAGAGGTTTGAAACAAGATGTGGCAGTGTATGTGTCACGATGTTTGACGTGCCAACAAGTGAAAATCGACCATAGACACCCCGCAGGCCTATTACAACCCTTACCCATACCGGAATGGAAATGGGAATCTATATCAATGGATTTCATAGTCGGGTTACCACGAACTGCAAGGAGGCATAACGCCATTTGGGTAGTGGTTGATCGATTAACTAAGTCGGCACATTTCTTGCCGTACAACACGATGTACACAGCGGGAAGATTAGCAGAACTTTACATGAAGGAGATCGTTCGGCTACATGGGATTCCAATTAGCATTGTTTCAGACCGAGACCCATTATACACCTCAAAGTTTTGGAGGAAATTCCAAGAAGGAATGGGAACTAAGTTGGATTTCAGTACGGTGTTTCACCCACAAACAGACGGACAGACTGAGAGGGTCAACCAAGTCATTGAAGACATGCTTAGGGCATGTATGTTAGAATTGCAAGGATCATGGGATCAACATCTACCATTGATTGAGTTCGCTTATAATAATAGTTTTCAGACGAGCATTGGGATGGCACCGTATGAAGCCTTGTACGGAAGACGATGTAAGTCGCCAATCAATTGGGAGGAAACTGGGGAGAAATTGTTTTGGGACCCGAGCTACTTGAAGATAACGCGCCATTGTCCGCATGATCGTGGAAAGACTAAAAGCGGCTCGGAAGCGGCATGAGTTATCGACATCAAGCAGACTAGTGTAGACTTTAAAGTGGGTGAACATGTGTTCGTGAAAGTATCACCGATGAAGGGAGTGATGAGATTTGGGAAGAGAGGGAAACTAAGTCCCCGCTATCTTGGACCGTTTGAAGTTCTGGGTCGAGTGGGAGAAGTAGCCTACCGCATTGGGTTGCCACCATTGTTTGATCAGGTGCACAATGTATTCCACGTGTCGATGCTTAGAAAATATCTCAATGACCCTGACCACGTGCTGAGCGGCCAATCATTCGAAATGAATGAAGATATGACCATGATTGAAGAACCCGCAGAAATTTTAGATCGAAAGGAACAGGTCTTGCGAACAAAAGTGATTCCCTTAGTGCTTGTCCGATGGAAGAACCATCCGGCCGAAGAGGCAACATGGGAACGTGAGGCGGATGTTAGAGAACAATATCCTAAATTGTTCGAAGTTGCCAACTGAATGATTTTCATTTGTTTGAGAATATGTAATTTCGGGTACTATGAAGGCTATGTATGTTTTCTTTTGATATATGATTTCAAACAATGTTCGAGAATTATTTTTTTTCTTTTGTTGAACTCTAAATTGATGAAACTAGTGATATATTGAAACAAAACGAGCAAGAAGGTACCAAGAAATGTTTCTGGTCTCGCTCGAGCGACCACTAATGGCCGCTCGAGCGAACTACATAAAATCATACTTCTTCTCGCTCGAGCGATAATAAATTCTCGCGCGAGCGAGGTATATTTGACCGCTCGAGCGAGAACTAATGAACCGCTCGAGCGAGGCACTATAACCGCGCGAGCGATGCACTATAAGGCACTATATCCGCTCGAGCGAGGCACTATAACCGCGCGAGCGAGGATAGAAATATAATGAAAAACGAGTTCTGTGCTCGCTCGAGCGAGGACTAATGACCGCTCGAGCGAGGCGGAACTATAAATATGGAAGAGGCCATGGCGCCTGTTCATCTTCAAGCGAAAGGGAGAATAGACGAGCGAGGGGGGTTAGGGCAAGCGATTTTCAATCCTTTCGGTCCGCTTCCAGCCGGATTTCGACCATCCGATCCATTAAAACTACTCTTCTAGGTAAAATCTACCCATCCCTAAAATCTTTCTTGTCTTTTAAACCCTTTAAATACCTAATGGCTTCAAGCCCAAACCCACAACCTAAGAAACGGATGGCGATTCGATGCATTGTCAGTAGCCCATAAAGCGCCACAAACCTCGCAACCATCATCAAACCCACCCTCTACTCCAATCACACTGGATGATTGGTGGGGAGCAAAAATTTTTGAAGCCGAATGGGAAATACATCCCTCTTGTTTCGGAGATCCGGCGTCCACCCAGTGGACATCGAACTTCATAACCAACAATCAGCTAAAGTCCTTGCTTACGCCTACTACGAGGCTAGTGAAGCTTTTCTACCAAACCTTAAACATGAGCATCGATGAGGACGCCATACTTGTTACCATCGATGGTAACGAGTTAATTTTTAGATGTGCCGACATTTCCTCGACCATGAAATGCCCCCACATCTACACTCCTAGCCCACTCATCCTACCACCTTTTTCTGGGAACGTAGATTTCCCAACGATCATCTCCGACATCACTGGCGGTAGGTCCGCCTCGGGACAATCCATCACCCGATCACAACTACCGCCGCGCATGTGGCTTTTAGACATTATCTTCAAAAAGAATTTGCACCCAACCGGCCATGACCAAGAACGCCGAGATGCGTTTTTGCGAGCACTACACACCGCATTTCACAATAGGTGGATCAATGCACCTATGGTCATCATAAAAGGCATGGCGCATGCCTACAGAAGAAATGTAAGGGGTGCTGTCCCTCCACCCATCAACCGATTACTGTATGCACGATTGATTTCCCGACTTTTAGACTCACGAAATGGGAAGGGAGGATTTAAGATCCGGGAGGATGAGTTGTTCCTCACCGACAACGTCGTCCCATACCTCGCCCAGGACTGGAGCAGAAATCTTAAGAGCCTCCAAACCAGCGTCGACAAGAAGAGAGACCGACAGGTCTCCAGATCAGCCACCCATCAAGCACCGGTAGGACCGACTACTCCCTCCACCTCAGTTCCGCAGCCCATACCCACTACTGACACGGGCATGATGCGAGAGATCCTTCAGCAAGGGAGGGAGATTAGGTTGCATCAGAGGTTCCAGGAGGCGCTACTTATCGACCTCATGGGCCATGCGTACCCGCAGTCCTACACGCAGCGCGTTGGTGCCATGAGGGATGCTATATTTGGAGCATCTAGCTCCGGCCCGGCCTCTGAGGCGCCACGCACGGTGGGTACCACTTTACGATGACGGTGGGATTTATCAACGACTATGAAGAGGAAGAGGATTAGAAAATAGCAAATATTCGAACACCTGGCATGTAATATTTTGAAAACTTGATATGGATGTTAAAAAAAAAAAAAAAAAAAAAACTATCGTGGCATGAATGGCACAAAGTTTTGTTTGGGTAGATGATAAATATGTGTGGAATGTGTATCGATAATATTTTGGTTAAATTGTTTTGTTTTTGTCGTATGGAAATTGTGGGCATGACCAACACTGATTGCTGCAAATGCGGCTAAATAGTTAAATTCCTGATTGTTATGCAAGTCGGATAACAAAAGTGGTACCGAGTTAAGAAAATAATATCGATTTTCGAGGGCGAAAATCTTATAAGTTGGGGTGATTGTCACAACCCAGATTTTTGAGATCTGTGCACGACACACTTTTTTTGAGACCAAAACACCCAAATACTTTAAGTGCGTACATGGGAAACACACTAGTATATCCCAATTCTGATAAATATAAAAGTGAAGAAGAGAGAGAGGAGTCCTTACGTAAAACTATTCTAACCTAAATAGAGAGGAGGAGATTATAGAGAAAAAGAAGAAAGGAGCCTGGGAGAACTAGGGTTTGCAGAGACTTAGGTCGGCAAGGGAGATCAGAGGTAATGACGGGAGGACGAACCAGGGAGGCCGGATAGCCTAGTAGGTATTCAAATCTTAAATCGAACCTGTGCGTGATTCATCGTCAGAGGTACATTAAAAACGCGATAGATGCATAGGAATGTTTGGAATAGTAGGAAGGATATTGGTTAAATGCTGTTTGTATAAGATTAAGGTTTAAAGAAGGGTAACCAGATGCAAACATGGCTCTGGGCTCGCTCGAGCGGTCCCTGAAACTAAAGGGAAGCTCGCTCGAGCGAGGGTCCACGGTCATAGTGTGAAACCTCGATTTAACCGCTCGAGCGAGGTCAAGAGACCGCTCGAGCGAGGTCAAGTGACCGCTCGAGCGAGGATAGCTAACCGCGCGAGCGAGGTCTGGTGACCACTCAGATATTGGTTTTCTAATATAAGAAACTCGGGTGTCTTACACCCCAGGGACCTTAGATCATTCTAAAGTAAAATTCTTTAAATGTAGGTTGATGCATTATAACCCTCTGAGGACAAGCGTGCTTGAGATTCGTCGAAGTAGGGAAGATTCTCGAAACATGTGCATTATTCTGTGAATTCATATGCGTAGTATAGTCTATTTAAATAATTGTATATCCCATAAACTCTCATGATAAGTGTGTGTGTGTGTTACAATGAGAAAAATCCTGAGGTCCCCAGGGGACGAAAGATAATGTGGTTCAATCAAAGAAAGGTGAAATAGAAGTATGGGGCATCCCAGGGATGCGTAAGAAAACAAATAGAGAAACAAAAATAATGTGATAAGGCCTAATGTAATATATCTAGCACAATCACGGTGAATAACTATATGTAAAGCACATTGATATTTTTATTATTTAAGGTTGATCAGAATACCCCACCGACGTGGCGGGATACCCACGACTGACTCGGCAGGATATCCGTGACCGACTGCAATGACCAATCCGAGATAGTTATAACACATCCCGAGGATGTAGATTGAGAATAGACCCCCGCCTATGAGAAAGGGGCTCAGGCGATATTCAGGAATACACATAACAAGCTCTAGTTAGGCACGATGGCGGGTATTCCATCGGGGCTCGATGCTATATTGCTCGAGGATTACTTAAGTTAAGATTTAAGTGATTAGGCCAAGTTCACAAACAAATTCATAAAGAGATTAAACAGAAACTATGCTAAGATGTGGTTGGGAATCATTGAATTATTTTTATCCCTCAAATTGTTGTACATAAATGTTTTCTTGAGAATTTATGTTGTTGAGTTACTAACATATGTGTGGGAAATAATCTATATGTTCTTTTGTTTTCCCTACGGAGCTAGGATGTAGCTCACCCCTTAGACTATACGTCGCAGGTCAAGGACTAGCGGCAGCAAGGACTTCGGGTGAAGTTAATCCAAGGGCATCGGTGTCCGTACCCACAGGAGAGTCAGAACCTCCTCCTGAGGAATTCTTCTAGGAAACCCGCTGCATACTTTGATAGTGAGTTGAGAGAGTACTGTGTATGGCTTGGTATATCGAGCCTCTTTATTTTGAATGTTTTAAATACTGTCTCTTGGTAAACCATCTAGGAGGAATAAGTATCATTAAACTTTCAGGTATGTTCTTATGTCCATGAATTGGCATGGGACAAGGACAGCCTTGCAAGGCCAAATATATTGTTTTTGAGATGTTGATTTAGAGTAGCTACGTGTGCTTAAATCACAATTATGGCTTGTATATGTTAATGTTTTGTAAAGAGCCCAGGGCACGGCCTTGAAGGTCGTGCTGATGGCATGAATTTCGGGATGCCGAAATTCGGGCTGTCACAAAAACACAGAGGAATAAAGATGGGATTAGAACACAAACACCACCTGCAAGATACATGGTTGTTGAAGCAAGTTTTAGATGAAATAAGGGTTGTCCCACAGAGAGTTATGAATCTAAAGGTAGTAAATCTCCAGATCTACTATAGATCTAGAAACTCTAAACCTAATCTATCTTAAACTAATAAAACATGGTAAAGAGAAGGTGTTTTGGGGTTTTGTCACTAACTAAAACAGAAATAAATGCAAAATCAAAAATAAAAGAAGGGGTTTAAAGAAGAGTGAAAGTGGTTTGGTTAAAATAAACAAAAAATGGAGAAGTAAGAAATTAGAGACTAATTTTTACTATAAAAAGCAATGTAAAGCAAAGCAAGAGTTGGATCTGCAGCAATCCTTTATTTGGCAACAAACACAAATGCAAGGAAGAAGAATCCAACTCAACCCTGAGATATGGATTAGTCTTAGGGCTATATCCCGTCCACTCAAATGGTCACAGGATATCCTATGGATATAATCTAGTCACAGGGGTTAAAGTTGAAACAATAAGACCACTGCCTACAATATGTCTGCAAGGCTACAAGCACATGCATTCATAGGTGCATAAAATCCATAAAAATCTAATGAAAATCACAAGATAATACAGATTAAATGAAACACTACAACCAGTTATTCATTGTCAAAGAGAAGCTTACAATGATATAGCTCAAAAGTCTGCAGTCTCTGTAAGAATCCATGTCTCTTCACAATGCTATTACAAAGTAATTTACAACTCAAATTAGCCCTAATTGCTACTAAGGCTTAGCCAACCATGCTGAGCTAAGGAGAGAATAAAATAAAAAGGGAAGATGACCTAAACCCTAAAAAATGAGCTAAGTTTGTTTGTGTATGTGGTGTGTGTATTCCCCCCTTTACAAGCATGCCTTGCTTTTTATATTACACATCTAAAAAGTAACTTTATGCTCTGACCAATTAGAGGGAAGAAAAATCAAAATGGTTAGGCTTTGCTGACGTGGCTCAATTTCTCCAAAGGATTGCCCCAATTTATTAGGAAAGTAGTACACTTTTGGGCATGTGTCCCATGTGCTGCAGAAGTTTCAGAAATGCCCCAAATGTCCACAGATATCTACTGGCTCCCGAGCCTCGAGAGGATAAAATGCTTAAGTCTTAGTCTACTCGACACCGCTCAAGAGGATGGCTTCTGAAGGCTTCTGATTGTCCAACTCGAGAAGATGAACTGCTTTCTAAATGCTTCTCGAGAGGATGAATTCTGATAGCTTTTGATTGCTCAAGAAGATGAAATGTTGTAGGCTTTGAACTTCTCGACACTGCTTGAGAGGGTGGAATGCTGCAGGTTTGGTCTGCTCGAGACTGCTCGAGAGTGTGGCTTCTGAAGGCCTGGTCTACTCGAGACTGCTCGAGAGGATAGATTCAGCCTCTCAGCTGGGCTATCTAGCTGCTACAGCTCTCCTCTAGGCATTGGTCCCACTTTTCTCTCATGACAGGACCTCAAGGGGTTCAAGGCATATTGAACAACCCATTTGGTGGGGACCACCATGGTTCAATCTCTATATTTTTCTCAGCTCTAGTGCTTGACTCTAATTCTTCTCCTTTTGGCACTTGTTAAATGGATTTCTGCACTACTCTGTACGTTATTGCTAATTACAAAACCATACTTAAAAATCAATTATTAAACAACTCTAGGGTTTAGTAAAGCCTAGGTTAGGGTGTGGAAAGTGGCATAATTCAGTGATTAACACACCCCCAAGCCTAATCTTTGCTAGTCCTCGAGCAAGGAAAAGATTAAATAATTATTCTAAAAAATTAAATGCCACTTTCTTAGGGAGCACAGATGCATTTAGCCTATGCAACAAGCCTTTTAAACCACTAGGTGATCCCTAGTGGAGGAGTGAAGTCTCCTGAGGGTTTTCAGTGAAGATACCCACTAACTTCACAATAGAATAGTTAGGTTTAGTGCAACATATGTCAAATCAGATTTTAATAAATAAAGATTCATTCCACACCATACTCTTTCAAATTCAGAGAAATTAAAACAGTAATGCAGTCAGTTTAACACTTAAATCATAATGAATTTTCATTACAGTCAGTCAGCTTACATCAAGAGTAGTGTGTGTGGGAATCAGTGCCAAGCTCACCATTAATTTAAGAATCAAGTTTAAATATTACCCCAATGAATTTAGTTTTAGACCCAATTCTCAACAGGGCCTTCACTCAAAAATAAAATTCAAAGGTGTATCACTTTTACTTCAGCTCAATATCAATTACATACCTCAAATAGGCTTGCAAGCATGAGTATAGGCATTGTTGCTAATTCCTGAAATCCTCTTGGTCTTTCCACCATAGATTACACATCCCCTTATCTCCATAGAGCAGCTTAATCAACTTTAGATCAATAAGGTTTTTTTGCTGGGTTGTAATGTGGCATAGGGTTGAGGTTTAAAAAGAATAAAATGATAAAAAGGATTCAAAACTGATAAATCAACTAAGAGGAGGAGGTGATTCATGACTTCACCTTCTTCATTGGCTAGCTTTTTCTCATATTTTTAATTTTTCAAATGAAGTACTTCTTTTAACTTCTCTTTTTTTTTTTTAAATGAAATGCCACAAATATACAACTGACACACTGCTTTTTTATAGATTTCTTCTCTTCTCCTTTCACCAAATGTTGAACCCAGCTCAACTTTCTTCAACATCTTCTCTTTTACCTTCTGAAATCTCAGAGTGAGGGTAAGGTTGAATCAAGTCAATGAAGTTTAGGTTCAATTACTCTGATGTTTGTTAAAGAAAAATAAATTTTAAGGCTCAAATCGTGTATAAAAAGGGCAGTTTAATGGGTAGGTATTTTCAGGCTCAAACTATCCACATGAGGGCCTTAAATCATATCCTAAGTGTCATGACTTCTGCCAAACAGTTTCAATTTAGGGTGCGTAACTTCTAGTGAAAAGATATTGATTCAATCATTTGTTAGAGCAGAAAAATATGATAAAACACTCTTTGAAAGAAAGTTTGATAGGCCCAAATCTCACTAGGTATGGTCTTTAAGTAAACTCATGAGGTATATCCTCACATTTTTCTCCCCTTTCTGGTTCACTAAGCACTAATTGTGGAAAAGATTTCTTGAAGTTTGCTTCTTGGAAGTGTTAGATCTTCAAAAGATTTCAGTTTTAAAATGTCTACTAAACAATTTTAATTTCCTCTTTCTAAAATGGTTAGGTGGGAACTTTTTCTTTCAAGTTTACTAACAATGCTGCACTAGAATTAACTAATTTATTGGACCACCCGGTCATACCCCCAAACCTAATTTAAATATTTTCCTCAATGTTTCAACAGAGAGTGTATTTAGGGGCAACAGGGTTAGGAGAGGAAGAAAAAAAAAATATTGCAGAAAAGAAAGAGAAAATTATACTAACACAATGATTGTATTCACAGAAAAAGAGAATTTATAAGAAAATATTATATAATAGAGAAGACTTTGTACAAAATGACAACTGGAGAAGAACAAAAGAAATAATGAAAACTCCTAAAAACAGTCTGAATCGGAATCAAGATCTATGTGCTCCTCTATCTTTTCTTTTCCTTTTTTGACATTTTCAGCATTGGCAGCACCAGCTTTAGTCTTTGAAGCAGTTGGTTTCTTTTGTTTGGTGCTGCCCCTTTGTGGTTGAGGTTCCTGAATTTTAATGCCTCTAGCTCTTGGTTGAGGCATATCATCTTGAGCATAAACTTTTTAGTACCCAATTTCTATTCATCTTGACCAGCAGACACATCCTTAGAAATATATGGGTTGGCATGCATGAGAGCAGTGAGGGTTGGTGTTGGAGGTCCTTGGCTTGGGTCAGCTAGTACAATGGTCCAGTGAGATGGATCATTAGCAGGGAGGGAACTAATAGCAGGTTCAGTAGCAAGGGAGATTGATTGGGAAGAAATGGACGGCTGGGAAGGGATCAACTCCACCTCGGGGACTTCAGTTTGGGTAGAGGTGGAAGATGTGGAAGGGGAACCAGAAACAATTCTTTAGGTTCAAAATCTGTTTTGGTGGCAACATCAATTATTGCTAAAGCTGTAGAAGAATTCTGGAATTGAGGAGGGGTAGGGATAGGGATGGGGTGGTGGATTGTGGGTATGAAAGATTGAAGTGTAGAGTACATGGAAGCAAGACTGCTATGGATTGAGGATTGACTTTCTGTGGAGGTGAGGATTAGGGATTGAAGGGAGGTTAAGAGTGAAATGATTTGGGTTAGATGATCTGAGAGGACAGGGGTAACAGGTTGGGTGGAAATTGGTTTAAAGGGTGAAGTGGGCGCATGGTTGTATGGATAGTGGTGTGGGGAATCAGGTAGAGGGGTGTACTCATGCCTAATGTCCCCCATAATGGAGTCCATTAGGGCTGAGTAACCCTCTGTGGTAAATTGATTAGAGTTGTCATAAAATGGGTTTTGGATAGGGGAAGTGGAGGGGAATGGGCAGGGGAAGGACTGGGGTCAGTGGGTTCAATGGCAGCAACCATTGGCTCATAGTTAGAATGGATAAAGGGAGAAAGTCCTTTGGGTGTTGGACTTCGTATTAGTGGAGGTATGGAAGTTGATGGGGTTAAGTTACTGTCTGCTTGGGATTTGGTTTTCTTTTGGTAGGTTCTCTTGATTGTGGGTTAAGGAAGATTGTGGGGGAAAGGTAAGGATGGTGGAGGAGCTGATGCTGGAATGGAATCAAGGGTGGAAGGTGGCTGCTCTGAGATGGCTGCAGAGATTTGCCCAGAAGGGGTTGCTTCAGATTCCTTCTTCTTCCTCATAATGTTAAGATAATCTTCCACTGTCTCTCCCCAAAAAAAACTAGTGACAACTAAGAAGTTTGCTCTCCTATTCTCCATACATATCCTGCCTTGTTTAGCAAGGCAGTGATCAACCTGCTGTAAGGTAAGCCTTGAATTACCTGCCTCTTTTTTACTTTACCATGAATATCACACATTCCCTCAAAAATTAACTTGGCAACATTGAAAAAATGCCCCCCTAGAGAAGGAGTACAGTGCATCCACAATTGGACGCCTCCTCTCCTATTGATGTCTAGCCACAAAAACATTTTTCCTTAAGATATTATCCATGAACAATAAATTTGTGCTGAAATCACTCCTCATAATAGATTCTCCTGATGCAGTCTTCCCTTGAGTTAAATGATAGGAAATTTCTTTAAATGAGGCACTGATTGGGGCCCCTAGGCCGCAAGATGGATCATAGTTTGCAGGAATATTCAATGCATGTGTTATATTAGTGGTATCCACAACTGCCTCAAAATCACTTGCACTGGGTTTTTCTCAGTTGGCCCTCCTGACTCTTTCATCCTAATATTTTGGTGCCACAGTTTCACTAATCTAGGATAGACAATCTCTTCCAAAGGCCTCAGCAGGGATTCCATGGCGGCCTTAGCCAAATACAATATGGCTTCTTTAGCCAATTTTTCTTTAGTGAAAAATGATCTATCAAAGGTGGTCTCGACTACCAGATTTAGTTTCTCCACAAAATCATTGGAAGTTGTGAAAGTATCGAACTTAGGGGCAGCCCCCTTACCTTTCTTCTTTTTCTTTGTAGCCCCCTCATCCTTTTTCTTTAGCTTTAAAGCATTAGGATCATGGGTGCCAGCTTAGGTTTTCTTAGTTGAAACTGATGAGTCACCCGAGACTATAGATTTCCTTTTTGTTGGTTAAGCCACAGGAGTTGAGGATGATTCAATCCTCTTGGATTTTCTAAGTGGTGTAGGGGAACAGGTGGGGGAAGGACAAAGCAAATTGGATAGGGTTTCTTCCAATTCGGTAGCGTCAGCCATTACAGAACCCTAATTTCTTCTAATAAACCAAACCCTAGTTTTCCCATAGCATTGCAAACTCTCGAAACACTAATTGAATTTGACAAATTCACTAACCTCAACAAGATGATCTCGATCCAAGAGATAATATTCAGAGAAACAAAATGGAATGAGAAGGAAATGATTGAAAACTTACCCAAACTAGGGTATTGGCAGGATAATCCACACAAATCCAAATCCAAAGATTCTTCGTACCAAATACGTGTCTTTAGCTGTTGATCAAACTGACAGAGACATGGAATGGATGGTGTAGTAGAGAGTGAGCAGTGGAGGAGAGAAGAAGACAACTGGAGCGGGCGATGGAGTGTGAGGGTTTAGCACAAAGAGTGAAAATGAGAAAATGGTCCTCACGAGGAGCTTATAAGCTTAGGAACCTGAGCCATGAGAGGACGATGCTTCAGAAATGTCATCTCGAGCAGATCTCGTGTAGTTTGTTTTAATTACATGATCCTATCGCTACTGGGTATAGTCTTCAGAACAAATGGCTCGAGAGGATATATTAAGTGTATGATCAGAAATAGCTAACTCTCCTGAAAATAGGTCTCAAGAGGATGCCTTATGTGTCTGATTCTCTTGAGCAATTAACAATGGCTTGGTTAAACTCGTGGAATGAAACTATCATGCAATAAGGCTCAATGATCCTTATGCTCTACAAATCCACTCAGCACTTTACAACACATCAACACATACTTAATCAAAAGCAGACAAATGGAAACATGGTATTGTACAAAATTTTAAACTGCTCTGACACTTATGGTACAAATAGTACAAAGTTCTAGATCAAAAATCAGTTGGGAGGTTCTTGAAGACTAATGGTCTCAGAGGGCTTCACAACATTTTCAACACATGGTTTGAGCCTCTGGCCATTTACCTTCATGACCCTTCTAGAGTTAGGTTCCATGATCTCAACAGCTCCAGATGGGGATGCATGTAAGACAATAAATGGGCCATCCAATCTGGACCTCAGCTTACCTGGAAAGAACTTCAATTTGGAATTGAAAAGTCATAACTTTGCACCCTCAGCAAACTCCTTCCTAAGAATGTTCTTGTCATAAAAGGCTTTAGCTTTCTCCTTGTAAATCCTTGCATTTGCATAGGCATCAAGTCTAACTTCTTCCAGTCCAGAAATTTGTAGCTTCCTATTGATACCAGCAGAAGTTATATCCAAATTCAAAGGTTTAATGGCCCAATAGGCCTTGTGTTCTAACTCTACTAGTAAATGACAAGCTTTGCCATATACAAGCCTAAAAGGGGACATCTCAATAGGGGTTTTATAGGCAGTCCTATAAGCCCACAGTGCATCATGCAACTTTAGGGACCAATCCTTCATATCTATCCTAACTATTTTCTCTAGAATATGCTTGATCTCCCTATTGGAAATCTCCACTAGCCCACTGGTCTGTGGGTGATATGGAGTAGAAATTCTGTGTAACAGAGTACTTTTTGAGCAAGCTCTCAAAGTACTTGTTACAGAAATGACTCCCCCCATCACGGATGGTAGCTCTGGGGGTGCCAAACCTTGAGAAAATATTTTCTTTAAAAAATTTTAGGACAGTTCTATGGTCATTGGTTCTTGTGGCAATGGCTTCCACCCATTTGGAAACATAATCAATAGCCATAAGAATAAAATTAAAACCTAAGGAAGGAGGGAAATAACCCATAAAGTCTATCCCCTAAACATCAATTAATTTCCCAACAAGGATGGGTTGTAATAGCATAGAATCTCTTTTAGATATGCTCCCCAACCTTTGACATCTCAAATAGGCTTTGTAGTGCTCAATTGCATCGTTGAATAAGGATGGCTAGTAAAATCTAGATTGGAGTACTTTAGCTGCCGTCTTTTTACCCCCAAAGTGACCTCTACAGGCATGCTCATGGCACATTGTCAGAATATTGTGGAATTCATTATCAGGGACACATCTCCACACTACCTGGTCTACACAACATTTGTATAGGTATGGATCCTCCCATATAAAATATTTGACTTGAGAGAAAAACAAGTCCTTGTCCATCTTCGACCAATGTGGGGGGATCTTTCCAATAGCAAGGTAGTTCACTATGTTTGCAAACCAAGACAAATTTAAGTTGATGGCAAACATTTGCTCATTAGGGAAGGAATCATATAGTGGGGTTGCAGCATAATCATCAAGCATAATCCTGGATAAGTAGTCAGCCACCACATTCTCTACTCCCTTTTTATCTTTGATCTCAAGATCAAACTCTTGAAGGAGTAAGATCCATCTGATTAACCTCGGTTTTGCCTCTTTTTTGGATAGCAAGTACTTTAGGACAGAGTGGTCAGTGAAAATCACAATTTAAGATCCTAATAAATAAGGTCTAAATTTGTCCAAAGCAAAAACTACTGTCAGAAGTTCTTTTTCAGATGTTGTATAATTCAATTGAGCATCTGTTAGTGTCTTGCTTTCATAATAAATTACACTTGATAGTTTCCCTCTTCACTGCCCTAAGACTACACTAATGGCAAAGTCAGAGGCATCACACATTAATTCAAAAGGTATAGAATAATCTGGGGCTTGGATAATTGGAGCAGAGGTAAAATAATGTTTTAATACCTCAAATGCATTCAAGCATGTAGCATCAAAATCAAAAGGCACATCTTGACATAGCAAGTGGCATAATGGTTTGGAGATCTTACTGAAATCCTTGATGAACCTCCTATAAAAACCTGCATGACGTAAGAATGATCTGACCTGTTTGATAGTTTTTGGTAGAGATAGGTGTGAAATCTGATCAATTTTTGCCCTATCAATCTCAATCCCTTTTTGGGACACCACATGGCCAAGAATAATTCCTTGGGTGACCATGAAGTGGCTCTTTTCCCATCTCAAAACTAGATTGGTTTCTTCACATCTTTGGAGCACAAGTGAGAGGTGGTGCAAACATTGATTGAAGTCATCCCCATAGACTGAAAAGTCTTCCATAAAGATTTCCAAAAACTTATCCAGCATGTCAGAAAACATAACATATATGCATCTTTGAAAAGTGGTAGGAGCATTGCACAATTCAAATGAAATCCTTCTGTAAGAAAATGTGCCAAATGGACAGGTGAAGGTTGTCTTTTCATGTTCTTAAGGAAACACTGGTATCTGGTTATAACTAGAATATCCATAAAGAAAATAGTAGTAAGCCCTTCCTGCCAACTTATCCAAGATTTGGTCAATAAAGGGCAATGGGAAGTGGTCTTTCCTAGTCTTGGAGTTTAATTTATTGTAATCAATACAAACTCTCCAACCAGTGACCTCCCTGGTTGGCATCAGCTCTCCAGACTCATTTGGAATTACAGTGACGCCAGATTTCTTAAGGACCAACTGGATAGGTGATACCCATTCAGAATATGAAATTGGATAAATCACTCCAGCATCAAGTAGTTTTACAACCTTTTTCAACACCACTTCTTGCATATGAGGATTTAATTTCCTCCGCATCTCCCTAGAGGGTTTGGAACCCTCTTTCAGGTGAATTTTATACTTAAAAACTAATGGATCAATTCCTCCTAACTCTGCAATTGTCCATCCAATTACTTTTTTATGCCTCCTAAGGACACAAAGTAATTTCTCCTCTTGATCCACAGTGAAAGAAGACGATATAATTACTGGCAGTTTATCATTCAACCCCATGAAAGCATACTTATGAGATTTTGGGAGCTTTTTCAGCTCCAAATCAGGTGCACTATCAATGGAAGGCAGCGAAGGTGCCTTAGAGGGTTGAGGGAGGGGCAACATAGTAGTTCTCCAAGTGGAATGCTGCACCGGCCCCACTAAAGAGTCCAAGGTGGTCACTTTTTCAAAAAAATAAGTGGGGGCCTCCTTTTCAACATCTTCAGTCCAAAACTCTTCAAACTCATTGAACACCTCATCCCAGTCCAGCAGCGTTGGCAAGGTTTCTTCTACCAGCTCATCAATGACACCAACTACAAAACAATCCTCATTTTCAAATTGAGGTTGGTTGGCTGCATTATAAACATTGAGCCTAACCTTCATGTTCTCAAAAGTGACTTCCATCACTCCCGACCTGCATTAAATGCATGCATTGGCAGTGGCCAAAAATGGTCTGCCCAATATTACAGGTATTGGGGTGGTGCACTTTGTAGGCTCCATGTCCATGACTAAGAAATCTGCTGGGTAGAAAAATTTATCCACCCCTACCATCACATCCTCTACAATTCCCACAGGCCTCCTCTCTAATCTGTCAGCCAGCTGGAGTACCACAGGTGTGGGTTTTAACTCCCCTAAACCTAGCTTCTCATACACAAAGAATGGAAGTAGGTTAACACTGGCTCCCAAATATAAGAGAGCTCTACCTATTGTATGATCACCTATAATGCAGGGAATTGTAGGTACCCCAGGGTCTGGAGTTTGGCTGGGGTTGCTATGGACAATTTATTATACTTTTTCAGCAGCAAATATTTTCTTAGTGAGGTGGATCCTAGCTTTCCTCTTCTGTGTACACAAGTCCTTCAGGAACTTTGCATAGGCCGGGACATGCTTTATAGCATCCAGCAAAGGTGAATTAATTTTTACTTCCTTAAATGTGTCCATTTCTTCCATCCTAGCATTCCCCTTGTCAAAAGGAGAAGGCCCTTTAAGAGTTTGAGGAAATGGCAGATGAGGTACTGCTGGTACCTCATCTACTACCCTAACATTCTCATCAATTATTTTTTTCTTTCTACTGGGGATCAACAGCAGTCCCTCTATTCACCTCATGCTGCTACTCAATGACAGGCAACAGGTCCTCTGGTTTGTGGTGGTGATAAAGTTAGTTGACTTGGTTGTGCCACTGGTTGTGGGAACTGATGTCTTGATGGTACTGCTGATTAGGTCTATAGGGAAATGCCTGCTACTGCTGGGGTTGATGAAAATTTGTCTTGTCTCCACCTCAAGTTAACCTCAAGTTAGGGTGGTTCCTCCAATCAAACCCAGTAGGTTGGTGCCCATAAGATTGGGCAGCATTGGAATCCTCTATTACTAACTCTGGGTATTGACCAAAAGAGGGACAACTTAGAAGGGAGTGTGTGGGAGATTGACATATCAGACATGTCTCCTCAACTAGTGCAGCTGTTGCGGGTTGCACCACACTCAGTAATCTACAAACTTTTTGTGACAAACTATCCACTTTCCTTTCTAGATCATTGTATACATTAAGTTTATACAATTTTCCTTTTAAAGTAGGTTCTTTTGCAGCTCTAGCAGCCGGCTCAATGTCGTTTCTTGTCAGAGCCTCCTGTTGCATAGAGTTTTCACTTATAATATCAAATAAATCCCATGCTTCCTCATCAGTTTTACTGAGATATGTACCACCACAAGATGCATCCACCAGGTATCTACTTTTAGAATCAAACCCCTGGTAAAAGCTTTGAACAAGGTACCATTTGGGTATTTGGTGGTGTGGGCATTGTCTCCACAATTCTTTAAATCTTTCCCAAGATTCATGAAAGTCCTCAGTTGGGAACTGAGCAAAAGAAATAATACTCTTCCTAAACTGGCTTGTCTTGCTCATTGGGAAGAATTTAGCCAAGAATTGGCTTTGTAAGGCACCCCAAGATGTAATGCTATTCACTGGGAGCATGTTTAGCCAATTTCTAGCTTTATCCTTTAATTAAAAGTAACCAATATCAGCTTAGTGGCCTCATCTCCTAGACCAGCAATCTTAAAAGTTGTGCATAAAGACAGAAACATATCTATATGTTTATAAGGGTCTTTTTTACTCAGCCCGTGAAAAGATGGCAACATCTGAATGGTATGAGGTTTGATTTCATAATTATCCTCACCTGTAGGGAATTGAATGCAGAAAGGGGATTGTTGGTTTATTTTAAGATGCTTGCTACTATTTTATTGGAAAATAGTGGAGAAAATAAATCAAGAGTGAAGAGATGGAACTGGGCAAAACAGTAAGTCTAAAATCTATACAGCCTACAAGATCTAGGGCTGTTGTAACAAGTTTGAGTAACTAAGAGTTTTTCCCACAGAGAAATTGTTCTAAGACCCGAAAAGGATTTTATTAGTAGGCCTCCATATTAGGCTATAGATCTGACAATCCTAGAGAAAGGGAGTTGGGTGTCACAACTACACTAAATTAACACTAAAAGAAGAGAAAGAAAGTGCAGTCCTATCTTAAAGAAAGGGTTTATGAAGAAGGCGATGATGGTGTGCGTTAAAATAAAAAATAAAATTGATGGGAAATAGATAACTAGGCTAAGGTTATTTCAGTAATGTAACTCAAATTTAGAGTTGTTTCTGCAGCAATCCTTCAAATGGCTACAAGAACATCTGCAAGGAGGAAGGATCTAACTCAACTCATGTGGTTTAACCTACTCTCTTAAGGCTATAACCTGTCCACTTCAATGGTCACAGACTATGTAATAGAGAGGACCAAACCACATGAGTTAAATCAGAAAATTAATCTGATCCAAGGGAATGGACTGATCTTGCTATAACCTGCCCACTTAAATGGTCACAGATTATCCAATTGATGTCCTCCAACCAATGAATCAAACCAGAACATAAAATTCATTGCAAACACGATGTTTGCCAAGCTACAAGCTCAAGCATCCATAGGAGCAAACAGCTCTTGAAAAACTAGTGGAAACCACAGTTGTTCAGAGGCTATTTAGGAACTTAAATGTAGCTGGTCATTGCTACAAAAGGCCTGCCATGATTCAGCTCACAAGCCTACAATCTCTACAGAGAAATCAGATCTAACATCTGATTATGGTCATGTAAAACAGAGGGGAGCTTACTTCTACAACAATCTCTCACAAGGCTACAAGTTCAAGTGCAGAGGATAAGAATCCATCTTAGATCTGTGGCTTGGAATCACCCTAGGGCTATAGTCTGTCCACTCAAAATAGAGGCTATCCAAATCATAGAGGTCTGAGATGGAACAAGATAATTACTGCCACCACCATGGTTACAGGGCTACAAGCTCAAGCTTCCATGGGAGTTTCAAATCAGTACAATCCTAAGTGCATGGCATAGATCAAAGAATACTATGGACACACAGGAAAATAGCAGATTGAACAAGCATTAAAACACAAATTTCATTGATTAAACAATACTTATAATGAAACTTCTCAAGCCTTGTGTAGAACAGCCCTCAACAAATCCCAAAGTGTACAAAACCTATTACAGAAACTGAATCAAACAATGCCTAATTTCTTATAAAGATCCTAGCCAGCAAGTGGTGGACTAAGGAAGAAGAAAAAGGAAAAAGATGATGATCTAACCCTAACCCTAATCTGCTAGAGCTCACAGCCGACTGTGGTTGAAGGAAAGATGGATTTCTATTCTAAGTTAAAGCTTATATACTCAGTCATTGATGCCTTTTCCAATAGGGAAGGGAGCCCTAATTTTATTGCATGCGTGGCTTCATTGCAGGCCTTGGATGCCTCAAGATGTGTGCACATAGTCGAGGCCTCGAGAAGTGTGCCCTAGACCTAGGAAATCCCCAAAGTATCCCTGGTTATGGAAATAGAAGTGGAGAACTCGAGCTTCACGCAGATGCCTTGGTTCTGTAATGTAGTCACATGGTATGGAGAATGCTCACGCGGTGGGATTTGGCTATGGAAACTGCTCGCTAGGTTGAGATTTAGCTCTGAGGTTTATCACTCGTGCAGACAGCTCTAACTTGTCTTGTAGTTAGGCCTTTAGGTTCTCTGATCACGTGGATGTCGTGTGGCTGAAGCACTGAACTCTGCAGCTCGCGTGGATAAGCCTTGAGTTCTTGTGCAGTTGCTCGCAAGGTAGGATTTGTAACTTTGCATGATTGGCTTTGGCACTACAATGCACGAGAGCTTTTCTAGGACTCTCTCTCCTCTTGAGCTATGCGAGAGCTACACGAGAGGCTGGAGTGTGGAGAGCTAATGAATCTCGTGATGGTTATGTGTGATGCTATTTGAGATTTTGATCCCCGTGAGAGCTTTGCGAGCTGGATTTCTGAACTGCTAATATGCGAGTGCTACGTGAGTTCACTTTGTGCTGTAGGTATTAACTTCGCGAGGTATCTGCTGCGGATTTAAATAGTGCGAGGCAACACTTCTGACTGCGCGAGGCTACCTTCTGCTCCTCTGCTTTAGTGCAAATGCTACTGTTGTAACTTTCTCCACTCATATCCATTCTTCTCTCATCTGCTGGACTTCCTGGGTCCACCTTGGCATGCAAAATAGTCACCATGGTGTGTACCACCATGGTGTTCCATCTGTTCTTGGCTCAACAATCATCCTTGGCTTGAATTCTCTCTCCTTTTGGCTTCAGAAGCATGGACTTTGCACTAAGCTGCAACTGTTATTACTAACTACATTACATACTAAACAGAGGACTATTAGACAGCTCTGAAGTGTAGTAAAGGCTAGGTTAAGAGGTGAAAAGTGGTACTTTTCAATAAATAACACACCCCCAAACCTGATCTTTGATAGTCTTCGAGCAAAGCAAAATTTAAACAACTACTCTATGAAAGTAATGCCACTTTCGTAGGGAGCACGGATGCATTTAGCTTATGTATCAAGCCTTTTAAACCCCTAGGTGATCCCTAGTGGAGGAGTGAAGTCTCCTGAGGGTTTTCAGTGAAGATACCATCAAACTTCTCAGTAAAACAGTTAATAGAAGTGCAAACATCATTAAATCAGTTTTCAACAAATAGAGTGTCAGCCCATCCTTGATTTTCCAAAATGTGAGGAGTTTTAAACACATGGAATGCACAGACAATTTAACATGAAAAGCTCTTACATGCATGCACATCATTTCCATTCAGCTTACACAAGAAAAACAATAAGTGTATGTCAGTACTAAGCTCACCATTAATTCAACAATTAGTGTTAAACAATGCCCAATACATTCAATGTCAGACCCAATGCTTACCAGGACAGTCTCTCACAAATAAATTTGAGGGTTTTCATTTTCACACAAGCTCTAAAGGAGTTACAATTCCCAAATGGGTCTACAAGCATGATCATAGGCAAGGCTTCTAAATTCTGGCATCATTAACTATTTCTCACAATAGGTTAAACAACTCTTCATCTCCACATAACAACTCATTCCAATTAGGATCACAAGGTCTTATGATTGGGTTGTAATGTGGCTTATGGGTGAAGGTTACAAATAATGGAAGGGTGAAAAGGTTGCAAAATTGAGAAATCAGTAGGTGAAGGAGGTGATTCATGACTTCACCTTCTTAAATTCAGCATATTTCATCTTCTTGGATATTTTTCATATTTGAAGTGGCCAGCTTCTCCTCTTCTTTTTACTTTTTCCAATGAAATCTCCTCTTGACTCCTCTCTCTTCTTTTTCATTACTTTTGTTCTATTTTTGTTTTCCTTTTTATTTTTTTTATTATTTTATTTTTTTGAAATGCCACCCTCCTCCTAGCTGCTACACTGTTGTCCTTCTATTGTGTTTCTTCTCCATTCACTAAATGTTGACCCTAGCTTCTCCATCTTCAACTTCTTCTCCTTTACCTTTTGAATTATCAGAGTGGGGGTAGGGTTGAATCAGGTCTATAGGTTTAGGTGCAATTACTCTAGTGTACTTTGAAGTGTATGCACAAGGGCAGTTTACCAGGTTTGGTATCTTTAGGCTCAAACTGTCCAAGAGAAGGCCTTGATCCTTTCCTAAATGTCATGAGTGCTATCAGCTGTTTCAACTTGGAGATGCCTAACTTCTAGTGAGAAAGTGGACTCAGCCAGTCCTTAGAGCAAAAGAATTGCCAAAGACACTCCTCAAAGAGAAAAAAAAATTGTAGGCAAAAATGTCACTAGGTATGGTCTTCCATTGAACTCATGGGCATGTCCTTACCTTTCTCTCTCCTTAATGGTTCACTAAATGCTGACACAAATGAGTTTTCATGGTGTTCACCTCATGAAAATGTTAAATTTTAAAAGATTTTAATGCCAAAAGGTCTACAAAATTTTTAAATATCCTCATTTTTATAGTTTCTCAAGTGAACTTAGTTCTATCTCTATCTTACTTGATTTTGCTGCACTTAGGTTAACTACTTTATTGGCATACCTTGTCACACCCCCAAATCTATGAGGAACAGTATCCTCACTATTTCAGAGAGAAAGAACATGGGCAGCAAGGTATATTTATACACAATCAAAACACATTTATAAGGCAAGTGAAATTAATAAATAGCAGAAACAATCAAAACCGAACAAAACACAACCAAAAGATATAAAAAAGAAATTTCATTCATAAAACAGTAATATGTACAATGCAAGTGAAAATAAATACAAAAGTTCCTAAAAGTAAAAGAAATCCTAACAAGGTTTAATCATCTGAATCTACATCTACATGTTCCTGAGGAGCTTTCCCTTTTTCTTTCTTGAGAGCTGCAGCAGAGGACTCGGATCTTTTTGCAGTAGTCTTCCTGTACTTGGTGCTGCTTCTCTTTTTGGGAGCAGGTTCAGGTTTGAGAGTGGGTTCTTTAATTTTTACTCCAGGTGTTGATTTTCTTGGCTGAGGAGCAGTTGCAGGGGGCGGAGCTCCTGCAGCATAGAGTTTGACAATTGCTGCTACTATGTCTTTGTCTGCCATAGATGTTAGGGTCTGCTGCAATGCTGCAGCAGTCCTGGCATAATCATTAGCTCTATCTTCAACCAATCGAAGGGCCAACTTCATGCTCTTCACAACATCTTCAAGGCCATCAGCTTTATACTTCTCATCCTTGTACAATTGCAAGGTATGTATAAAAGCCTTCTTAATTTGCTTTTTCTCTATCTTGTGATATAGCTTGATCAGCTTTATCTGATTGAGAAGGGGTAGCTTGACTGCAGTTCTGATGTCAGCCATGCCCCTTATGACATCCCTCTTGATGTAGGGATTTTCTTTCATGGCTCTAAGGAGGGTGGAGAATGGAGGCATGGGGTTTAAAGAGGTAGGTAGGATGGGCTGTTCAGTAAGGTCTGCAGGGGTATGGGATGGTGTGAATGAAGATAAGGGAATAGATGAAGGAAAGGGAATGGGGGATGCCAGCTCTTCCTCTTGAGGTTCAGTTTGGGTGGATGCAAAGGTAGTGGGTGGTGATGGGTCTGTTTGAGTAAATGAAGAGGTAAGTGGTCAAGGTGTAATGGAAAGGGCCACCTCTCCTACCTTAGGTTCGGGTGGTGGTGGTATGGTTGGAGGCTTAGTTTCACTCCCTAGGTCAGATTGTGTAGGGGTTGGTGGAGGAATAGGGATGGGTGTACAGATAACAGATTGTTGGGGTGGTAGGGTAAGGGTTAGCAGGCTGGACTGTATGGCTTGCAGACTGGTTTGGATGAAGGTTTGGTTTTGGGTGGTGGTCATCATGTGGGTTTGGAGGGAAAGAAGGAGGCTAAGGATTTTGGGTAAGGGGTTAGGTGTGGACTTCATGGCTTGCAAACTGGTTTGAATGATGGCCTAGTTTTATGTGTTGGTTAAGAGTTGGGATTGTAGGGCATTGAGTAGGGTAAGGATTTGAGGTAAGGAGTCTGGGATGATAGGTACTGTGGGTTGGGTGGTTTGAATTGGTCTAAAGGGTGAAGTGGTTGCATGATGGAAATTTATAGGTTGTGGTGAAGTAGGGATAGGGGTAAAATGGGATGGCTAGGGTGAATCTGGAAGAGGGGTGAACTCATAATTGATGCCCCCTATAATAGAGTCCATCATTGCTGAGTACCCCTCGGTTGAGAAGGGGTCTTGGTCATGGGAAGGGGGAAATGGAAGGGTTTGGTCTAAGGGTTCAAGTGTGGCAGGTTCAATGGGATGAGGTAGGGCTGCTGTGGAAATGTGTGGGATGTCAGTGAGCATAGGCTCACTGGCATCATGGTGAAATGGAGATGGAGGTGATGGTGATGATAGATCAGTGGGTATGGGGTCTGGTATAGAAGGGGAAATGGATGTTGTTTATGTTAGAGAGGTGGTTGTGGGGATTAGGATGGGCTGAGAGGTTGGGATAGGTTCTGGAAGGGTAGTAGAAGTGGTGGTTGGGGGCTCTTGAATTTGAATGGACTGAGGTAATGGGGTAGGTGCTGATAAGGTAATGGGCTGGGGAGGTTCCGTGGGGGCTTTGGTGGATTGTGAGGCTTTCTTTTTAGGGTATGTTTGTTTGACAGGTGGGCTGGGGTGAGTAGGGAAAATGGGTAGAATTGGCTCAGGGAGAGATGATATAGCTGTGGAGGGTTGTGGGGTTGGTATGATGGGAGTAGGTGCAGATTTTGGGATTGGGTGTGAGGTAGGAGCTGGCATGGGGATGGAGGTGGGTGTGGAAGGTGTGTGTGTAGATGATGATGGTGGAATGGGTTGTGATGGAAATGGGAGGAGAGCTAGCGATGTGGTGATTTTGCAAGAGAGGTGGAAGCTGCAGAAATATCAGCAGAGGCAGCAGCAACAGCTTCCTCTTGGATGGTGGGGGCTGCTTGAGCCAGCTGCTCTTTCTTGTTCTTCTTCTTCTCTATCAATGTATGGCTAATCCCCCATTGCTTCTTCCCACATTTAGTTGGGGGCAAGTTTACTGTCTCCTCACCAATCCAGAATTGGTAGCCCCCTTGCTTCAGCAAAGCAGTGATAAGTCTATAATAAGGCAGAGCATGGGGCTTCTACTCTCTCTTTACCTTCTCATGGATGTCCTTCATTCCCTCAAAGATGAGCTTTGCAGCATCAATGTAATGGTTTAAGGAGGAGTAGAGGGAATTAGCTATTGGAGCCCTTCTCTCTTGTTGGTGCTCAGAGCAGTACACATTCTTCCTCAATACTCCAACCATAAATCTTAGGCTTGGAGGAAAGTCCCTTTTCTGATGGACACCCCTGATGTAATAATTCCTCCAGTTATATCCTTTGCAATCTCAAGGATGGTAGCAGTCAGTGGTGCTCCCAAGCCACACTCAGGGTTGTAGGTGCCCCATGCTCACCTTCTGATGGCATACCTAGGATTGCTTCAATCCCAACTGGGTTGAACAACATTTCAAAGTTATCAATTAAGACCAACAGAGTAGGGTTTCCATCATCACCTACCTTTACCTTAATGTTTTGATAGAACAATTGCACTAGGTTAGGAAAAACTAACTGCAGTGGGGCCCTGAGCAGGGGTAATAGGGAGGCCTTGGTGAGGAACTCAATGGATGCTGCAGTTAATGGTTCTTCCTCAAAGAATGCCTTATCAAAGGCAGTCTCAGCCTCCAATTTGATGACAGCCACAAACTCATAAGGAGTTGTGAGTGAGTCATCCTCTGGGTCTTCCTCTAGGGCAAACTCAGGGACAACTTCCTTGCCCTTCTTTTACTTTTTCTTAGACTTCTAAGGGCTCTTGGCAGTAAGGGGGGTCTCTCGCCCTCTCCTAAGGTGATGATTTCTTCTTGAGAGTAGGGGCATCAGAGATAACAGACTTAGCCCTCTTCACAAGAGCAACCCTCTTTTTGATCTTTTCCACCTGGGGTTCAATATGTGGTGCAGGTATATCAGAGGTCTCCACAGTGGAGACCTCTGCGATCCTCACGGACTTCCTTGTGACCACGGGACTTCCAGTTGGTGGATGGTTCAGCATGGCTGCTAGAGTATCAATGAACTTGGAACTCGTGGCCATGGTTACACAAATTCCTAAAAATAGGTCTTGAAACACATAGAAATAAGTAGTTCACACTCTAATGAAAGTTTTGTACATAAAATCCTCCCTACTAAACACTTAAATAGTTGACCAATCAAACAAAATGAGAGACTGAGAACACTTACCATGAAATAGCTAGGGTTTTAATCTAAATGCTACATAGGATCAAATTTTTCCACACCAAGTGCAAAATGGTCAAAAGTTAGTGTGGAGCACAATGGTAGGAGCAGAGTGACTATGCTGGAGTAGAATGGGCAGTAAAGGAGGAAGAAGGGAGAGGAAAGCTTGGAGGTGCGTAGTGGAAGCTAGGGTAGAGAAATTGCATAATGAAGAAGATTCAGTCGCGAGGTATAAATGGGTGAAACCCGTGCCTCGCGAAGTTCTCGCCAGGTAGTTGCGAAGCAGAAATAGAGAGATTGAGCTCGTGCTACAGAAATACGCATGGAACGCCTCTCACGGCGCTGAAGTGGAACCTTGCGACATAATATATGTAGGGAACAAGGGGACTCACGAGGGTCAGAGCGCATGATATCCATTTGTTACACAACTCAGTGTGGTTTACAATATTGCTCGTGTGTTTGCAATTAACCTTATGACAAGTGTGTTTGTAGAGAACAAGGAGCCTCACGAGGTTCTTAGCAGTGCATTCTTCAAGTATTTGGCTTGCGAGGCTCTCGCGAAGATGCAAATTCCATATCAGAGCCTCGCGAGTACACTGTATTTGCTTGAAATATTGCTTGCGAGGCTTAATTAGCCATGCGAGAAAGCCCACAAATGCTCGTGAGGGTAAAATATAAGTCACTGAGCTTCGCGACAAAGAAAAATTCAATATTTCTCAGTGCTGGTACCCTGGCATGTGCATCTAAACTATCATGCACCCTGCCATTATGCATTAGCACCACAATTCTTCACTCCTCAACTTATTTTCCTCTAATAAACTCATGCCCATTGCACACATATGCACAGAGTACATATCCTAGAAATCGAATGATTTTAAATTATGGTAGGTTCATGCACATTTAAATGATAGCAGGTCCATGCACATTTCAATCACAGCAGGAAACATACTCATTAGATTAGATTCAGATGCTTTAAACACTAACACAATCAAACAGAATATTTTGGCACATCAACAACAAAACAAAGACAACACATGACAAATTTTATTATTTAAAAGAAAACACACAAATTCAAACAACTATGGTACACAATGTACAGAGCTGTGGATCACTTAGCAGTGGGAGGTTCATGAAGGTGGATGGTCTGAGGAGGCTCCACAGAGTTTTCAACACAAATCTTCAGCCTTTGACCATTCACTTTCATTCTCTTCCCAGAAATGGGATCCATGATCTCTACAACACCAGATGAGGTGGCATGGATGACAGTGTAAGGTCCATCCCACCTGAATTTTTGCTTCCCTGGAAAAAAATTTAACTTGGAGTTAAATAGCCAAACCTTGGCACCAGCCTTGAAATCCTTCCTCATCAATCCCTTGTTAAAGAAAGCTTTAGATTTTTTCTTGTAAATTCTTGAGTTCACATATGCATCCAATCTCAACTCCTCAAGCTCTGATAGCTGTAGCTTCTGGTGCATACCAGTAGGTGTTAGATCTAAATTCAATGTTTTAACAGCCCAATAGGTTCTATGTTCCAACTCGACTGGCAGGTGACAAGCTTTTTCATAAACTAGCCTCAAAGGGGACATGCCAATTGGGGTCTTATAGGCAGTCTTATAAGCCCACAGTGTATCATTCAGCTTCATGGCCCAATCTTTCCTATCTGTCTTAACTGTCTCCTCTAGGATGTGCTTAATCTCCCTATTTGAAATTTCAGCTTGCCCACTAGTCTAGCAGCGGTAGGGAGTTGCAATCCTATGGATAACATAATATTTCTTGAGCAAGCTCTCAAAATTTCTGTTATAGAAGTGGCTGCCCCCATCACTGATGATGGCTCTAGGGGTGCCAAATCTTGAGAAGATATTTTCCTTGATGAATTTCAGGACAATCTTGTGGTCATTAGTCCTTGTGGCAATGGCTTCAACCCACTTGGACACATAGTCCACTGCCACAAGGATAAAATTGTAACTATTTGAGGGAGGAAAGGGGCCCATAAAATCAATTCCCCATATATCAAACAATTCTACAACAAAAATGGGCTACAATGGCATTGAATTCTTTCTTGACAAGCCACCCATTTTCTGACATATGGAAAAGGCCTTGCAGTGGGCATATGCATCCTTAAACAAGGAAGGCCAATAGAAGCCACACTGCAATACCTTAGCTGCAATTTTTCTCCCATTGAAGTGACCCCCACAAGCATTTTCATGGCACATGTTCAGAATACTGGGGATGTAACAACCTGAAAATTTTGACTTTGAATAGTGTACCTCGGTTTAGATTGTGAAATTAATTAAGTGGGTTATTTCAGGTTGGATCTTAAGTGGAAAAAGACCGATTTAGATTGAGTGTTGAGCATTAGATGGTTTCTTATGCACCAAGCTTTGGTGTATTGGCTCAACATCGGGTCTGATTAGTGGATGGTTTGGGTGTGTACGCCCACACCTAATCAAAAATCATTTTTTTATGGGATAAAACCTAAATAGGTACATTCATTTCACATGAGAGCTAGATCCTTAGATGAGAACTAATACGCCCAAAGACAAATATATGTATTTTGTATGGGAACCAAACCCATTTAGTTAAAGAAGGCAATTGCTTCTTGTCAAAGCTATACCCGGTTTGCACAAGGGGTTCTGGGTTTTGGGTCTTTGAGGAGAGAAGGATGAGAGAAAGAGGAAGAAGAAGAGAGAGAGAAGCTATAGAGAGGGAAGAAAATGCTTAAGGATTTGTGCGTGGAGACCATACATGAGCTTTAAATCCCAATAAAATAGCGCGTGTGATTTGGGGATTTGGAAGCTAGGAACCCTAGCTCTTGTTTCAAGCCGTGGAATCGATCATATGAGTCGATTTAAGGTAAGAGTTTGTAAATCTATGATATGTATGATGATTTAGTTTAGATCTTATGCATGAATGATGGATTAAAAGAAGAAAAAGAAGAAAAATGGGTCTCAAGGTTCAAACCCGAGAAGTGCTCAGAAACTGCCAAAATCAATTGATTGACTTTGAAAATTAATTAATTGATTTTTGAGATTTGTGAAATTCAAGAGGAACTTCACGAAACCAATCAATCGAAAAAAAATTTGATTAATCGATTTTCAAAATCGATTAATCGATTTGTCGATTTTGCTTGAGCTTGTTAACACTACCTTAGTATTTTCTCCATAACTTTCTATGTTGAACTCCGATTGACATGATTCTTACTGAGTTGGAAAGAAGACAGCAAGCCCTACAGCTTTCATGAATTAACCAACTTATGAATCAACTGTTTTAAAGGTCAAAATTTACTAATAAGCTGGGTCAAATTCTGATTTTTTGAGAAACGAAACCGATTAATCGAGTAAAATCAATTAATCAAATTTTGAATTTTGATTCATCGAAATTGGGTCGATTAATCTACTGGTCACAACCAGTGAGTAAGATTTTTGGCTATTTGAAAATTGATCAATCGGTTTTGGATAATCGATTAGTCGATTTTGTCTGAGTTGCCAGTACTACTTTGGTATTTCGATCGTAACGTTTTACTCAAGACTCTGATTGATGCAATTCTAGAGGCGTTGGAAAGAAGACAACGAACTCTACAACTTTTGTGATTTAACCATTTCATAAATTTAAAGTTTTAAGGGTTAAAATTTAGGGGCAAGGTTGCTTCAAATTCTATATTGGCATGAAATTGCCCTTTTCAACCTTGGTTTTGAGAAAATACTTAAATGTATCTAAGTAATTAGTGATTGAAGTTGATCCTTGATACGTCATTGTGTGCTTATGAAATAGATTAAGGGCAGAAGGCCATCGATAGGACCTTGCTTGCTTGGAGATTAAGGTAGAGAAAATTTAATATCCTATTGTATTTTTGAAATTGATTCATAGATGCATTGATTTAATCAAATGAAAATGATAAGTGTGATTTGAAGTGTTATTATTTAAAATCGATGCTTGAATCTAATTTGACGTGTAGGGAAACTTCAACACAAACTTACATGTTTGACTTTGATTCATAGTTTCTTTGAGGTATTTATATGAAAAATGATAAGTTTCTTTGATGTATTTTGATGAAAAATGATTAGTTTTTTTGATGCATTTTGATGTAAGTTTGATAGTGATTTGAACTATAACTTGAACTCCTTGCAAAATAGAAATTTAAAATCCTTGAGTCGAAAATGGTGAATTCTGAACTGTAAACTTAACCTAGAATTTGTATTATGGTATTTAATTTTAAACTTGATTTTTAAATGGTGAGTTTTAAAACCTTTGAACCAGGAATGTGAGCTTTGGACCATGAATTAGAAATTTGAACTAGAATGTGAACTCGGAATCATTGAGTATTGTAGATTTGTGAGAAGGTACACCCTTGGAGTGTTGTAGTGGGATTTATGTGCACCCTTGGACCGTTGTGGCGGGATTTATGTATGCCCTTGGATCATTTTTACAGGATTTTACGTACTCCTTTGGACTTTATTGTGCTTATGTACGCCCTTAGACCATTTTTACGAAATTTACGTACACCTTTGGACACTGTTGTGAGTCTTGTACGCCCTTGGATCGCTTTCGCGGGATTTTACGTATTTCTTTGGGCACTATTGTGATTCATGTACGCCCTTGGACCACTTTCGCGAGATTTCGTGAATCAACTCATAAGTCGTGAGATTCAAGTGGACCACTATGGGCAGATATTATATATGTGTACTGCTATGAGCGGATTATGTGTTTATGGACCGCTGTGGGCGGATTATGCTTGTCGTGGACTACTATGGGCGGAGTACAAGTACCATGTGAGCCGCCATAGCGGATTTGAAATTAGTTTTATGTGATAAATAAATGTTTTGAAATCACTTTTGTGTGTGAAAAGGAAATTAGTTTTGAAATTATTTTTGTATGATAAGGAAATCAACTTTTAAATCAATTTTGTGTGAAAAAGGAAATTAGTTTTGAATTAAGTTTGTGTGATAAAAAAATAACATTTGAAATCAGTTTTTGTTTGATAAGAAAAGTACCTTGGAAATGAGTTTCAATTTTAAATAAGAAAAGGTTTGATTTTAGCATTGAATCTATGTTTCCTTATGATAAGAAGTGAAGTAGTATTGAATTTTCCTTTGCTGAGCTAGGATGTAGCTCACCCTTCGACTATACGTCATAGGTATAGCTTTAATTTGGACACCAGATTTGCAGATTGGCGAATTAAGGAGTACTATGATATTCAGGGTCATAGATTGAGTACTTTGTGGAGTTTGGTGACTTCGGACTGAGTACCCTTTGTACATGTATGTAATTTTGTATGCCACTGTTTGGTGATGGTTGGCCATCACCGGTGGTTTGTTTGAGTTATGTAGTACTGGATATTAGAATTGGAGATTTATTTATGTCATATTTTTGTACAAAGTAATTATGTATTCGGATTGTGCTTTGCGACCCGACGGTCCGGGTTTTCCCATTTGGTTTTGGTGTAAATTTAAAGAAGAAAAAAATATATATATCTCGAAAAATTCAGGTTGGGAAAATTTGGGTTGTGACAGTTGGTATCAAAGCTATGGTATTTGCTTTTATAGGGACGTAAGAGACCCAATTGTGACTCCGTCACAGTTGGTATCAGAGCTATGGAATTAGATTCTATAGGGACGTCAGAGACCCAGCAGTGACTCTGTCACAGTTGGTATAAGAGCTTAGGCATTAGGTCTTGTTGGGACCCAAAAATTTAGGACTCAATTGCGATGGCATTAGATTATGTAGGAACTTATTAGGGGTTCGCAATCCCTATTTTGGAATCTTATAGAAATTTAGAGCCATGTCTCTCAATGACATTAGGTTGTCGGGTCGTAGGCGTTAAGTCTCCCATGAGACTGTGAGTCTTAGTTATGTGTGCGGAGTGTGACTGTAGGTTCAGAGATGTGACATTAGATTTTGTCAGAGTATAAGTTGTGAGCTTTTGAAAGTCCTATTTGAGTATAATAATCGATTGCTAATTAAAACTTTTGTTTCATTGTTATAATAAATCATTATGTCTGGTAGAGGTAAATGACCCAGAGATGGTTGAGGTTCCCAATCAAATGCAAATGAGAGTGAACGAGAAGAAAGACAAAGGATGATGCAGACCATGGAAGTCATGGCAAATGCTATGGCTCAACAACCGATAGTGTTAGCATCTAATAATGCCAATAACCATCAGCAGCTGCCTCCACCACAGTCGTCAACATTTATAGAATTTCGGAGGATGCGTCCTCCAAATTTCTCAGGACAAGGTGATCCAATTGAAGCTGAGAACTGGCTCAATGAGATGGAAAAGATATTCAGTGTGCTTGCATGCACTGAAAATGAGAGAGTCAGATGGGCGGCTTTCATGTTGAATGGTGAGGCGAGTCCGTGGTAGAAATCCGTGTCTAGGATTAGGGCAGAGGAGACTCCAGGTGCATTATGGACCTGGGATGAATTCGTAGAGGAGTTTAACAAGCAGTACTCCCCTGATGTAGTGTGCAATCAAATGGCGGTTCAATTCCTTCAACTTATGCAAGGGAAGATGACAGTGAGAGAATATGGGGTAGAGTTCATGCAACTTTCACGTTTTGTTCCTGAGTTTGTGGCCTCAGATCTAATGAAGGCCAAGAAATTTCAACGCGGCTTAAGGCCGGATATCAGGGGAAAAGTCACTGCTTTTGAGTTGGAAACTTATGACGTAGTAATGAGCAAGGCTCTTGTGGTGGAAGAAGACGTGAAAGAAATGTATAAGAGAAGGGACCAACAGCGTAGAGAAAGAGCAAGTCAAATGCAGACATATGCCCATGACCAGGCACCTGAGATACCAAGACTCTTATTGCCAGCACTCCCTCAGTCTACTCAGACCATTCATGCATGACCACCTACGTCTGTGCCTGCAGTCACCTTTCATCCTTCGAATCTTATGACAACTAGAGTGCCACAAACACAATAGGCTCCACCCACCTCGTCATTTGCAGCTGGTAGATCAAGCCCAAGATGCGGAGGACGACATCGAGCAGGCAAGTGTAAGTGGACCACAGGTGCATGTTTCAATTGTGGTCAGATGGGGCATCCGGTAAGGAACTGTCCGGAACTGAAGAAGGATAGGACACCTTCGGCTTGAAAAATTAGCGATCAATACGAGTGTCGTATGTATCTTGTTCTTGTGTGTTTAATCTAAAAAAAAAATGGCAATCTTTATATTTTGGGTATCGAATCAATGCTATTAGATCTCCTTTTCGACTAATGTATGTGAAAATTGTTAATACAATTAATGTTGGACATTAACGGTTTCAAAGTCTTCCTTTCCATTTATGACAATGTTCAAACTTTATTATGGTACAACATAATAAAGTTTATTACGGATACTAAGATATGTGTGATGGATACCTTGCTCGGAGTATGTTCATTTTCCAGAATGATGGATAATGTGGTTGGGGATAAATTCAGTTTATTGTTGTCAACTCACTGTGGATAGTTAATTGAATGATTATGGGAAATTTGTTTCTTTCATTTAGGGTGCGTTAGTCGTTTCATCATTGTGGGTAAGTTCTTGTCAACGGGACTCGTTGTTGGTGAGTTAGTGTTTGGAAGTGTCATTGTCAATTTTCAAAGACGAAAATTCCTATGGAGGGAAGAATGTAATAACCCCGAATTTATTTTATATATAAATTGATTCATATCTGGATGTGAGTGTTCAACTTGATGTGCATGGTAAGACCTAGTTACTTAGGGCAATTTTCGAGGACGAAAATTTTATAAGGTGGGAAGAATGTAACAGCCTGAAAATTTTGACTTTGAACAGTGTACCTCGGCTTAGATTGTGAAATTAATTAAGTGGGTTATTTCAGGTTAGATCTTAAGTAGAAAAAGACTAATTTAGATTGTGTTGAGCATTAGATGATTTCTTATGCACCAAGCTTTGGTGTATTGGCACAACACCGGGTCCGATTAGTGGATGGATGGTTTGGGTGTGTAGGCCCACACCTAATCAAAAATCATTTTGTTATGAGATAACACCTAAATAGGTACGTTCGTTTCACACGGGAGCTAGATCCTTAGATGAGAACTAATACGCCCAAAGAAAAATATATGTGTTTTGTATGGGAACTAATCCCATTTAGTTAAAGAAGGCAATTGCTTCTTGTAGAAGCTATACCCCGTTTGCACAAGGGGTTCTGGGTTTTGGGTTTTTGAGGAGAGAAGGAAGAGAGAAAGAGGAAGAAGAAGAGAAAGTGAAGCTATAGAGAAAGAAGAAAATGCTCGAGGATTTGTGCATGGAGACCGTACAGGAGCTTTAAATCCCAACAAAATAGCACGTGTGATTTGGGGATTTGGAAGCTAGGAACGCTAGCTCTTGATTTAAGGTGTGGAATCGATCATCTAATTTGATTTGAGGTAAGGGATTGTAAATCTATGATGTGTATGATGATTTAGTTTAGATCTTATGCATGAATGACAGATTAAAAGAAGAAAAAGAAGAAAAATGGATTTCAAGGTTCAAACCTGAGAAGTGCTCAGAAACTGCCAAAATCGATTGATCGATTTTGAAAATCTATTAATTGATTTTTGACGACAGATAAATTCGAGTGGAACTTCATGAAACTGATCAATCAAATTTTTTTTCGATTAATCGATTTTCAAAATCGAAATTCGATTAGTCGATTTTGTCTGAGCATGCTAACACTAACTTAGTATTTTGTCCATAACTATTTGTGTTGAACTTCAATTGATGTGATTCTTATTGTGTTGGAAAGAAGATGGCAAGCCCTACAACTTTCTTGAATTGACTAACTTATGAATCAATCATTTTAAAGGTCAAAATTATGTAATAACCTAGGTCAAATTTTAATTTTTCGAGAAACAAAACCGATTAATCAAGTAAAATTGATTAATCAATTTTTGAATTTTGATTAATCAAAATTGGGTCAATTAATCGACTGGTCACAACCAGTGAGTAAGATTTTTGGCTATTTGAAAATCTATCAATCGATTTTGGAAAATCGATTAATCGATGTTGAAAATCGATTAGTCAATTTTGTTTGAGTTGCTAGTACTATTTTGGTATTTCGGCCGTAACATTTGACTCTGAACTCCGATTGATGCAATTCTCATAGTGTTGGAAAGAGAACAACGAACTCTACAACTTTTGTGATATAACCATTTCATGAATTTAAAAGTTTTAAAGGTCAAAATTTAGGGAGAAGGTTGTGTCAAATTCTATATTGGCATGAAATTGCCCATTTCAACCTCGGTTTTGAAAAAATACATAAATATATCTAAGTAATTAGTGATTGGAATTGATCCTTGACATATCATTGTGTGCTTGTGATGTAGATTAAGGGCCGAAGGCCATTGATAGGACCTTGCTTGCTTCAAGATTAAGGTAGGAGAAATTTAATATCCTATTGCAATTTTGAAATTGATTCATAGATACCATGATTTAATCAAATGAAAATGATAAGTGTGATTTGAAGTGTTGTTATTTAAAATCGATGCTTGAATCTAATTGGACGTGTAGGGGAACTTCAACACAAACTTACATGTTTAACTTTGATTGATAGTTTCTTTGAGGTATTTATACGAAAAATGATAAGTTTCTTTGATATATTTAGATGAAAAATGATAAGTTTTCTTGATGTATTTTAATGCAAGTTTGATAGTGATTTGAACTATAACCTGAACTCCTTGCAAAATAGAAAATTGAAATCCTTGAGTCAAAAATGGTGAATTTTGAACTGTGAACTTAACCTAGAATTTGTACTATGGTATTCAATTTTAAACTTGATTTTTAAATGGTGAGTTTTAAAACCTTTGAACCAGGAATGTGAGCTTTGGACCGTGAATTACAAATCTGAATTAGAATGTGAAGTCGGAATCGTTGAGTCATGTAGATTTATGAGAAGGTACACCCTTAGACTGCTGTGGCGGGATTTATGTACACCCTTGGACTACTGTGGCGGGATTTATGTATGCCCTTAGACTAGTTTTACAGGATTTTACGTACTCCTTTGAACTTTGTTGTGCTTATGTATGCCCTTGAACTGTTTTTATGGGATCTACGTACACCTTTGGACTTTTTTGTGCTTATCTATGCCCTTGGACCACTTTCGCGGAATTTTACGTACTCTTTTCGACACTGTTGTGAGTCTTGTATGCCCTTGGACCGCTTTTGCGAGATTTTACGTACTCCTTTGGACACTGTTGTGATTCATGTTCGCCCTTGGACCGCTTTCGCGAGATTTTACGTACTCTTCGGATTATACTTCATGAATCAAATCATAAGTCGTGAGATTCAAGTGGACCACTATGGGCGGATATTATATATGTAGACTGCTATAGGCAGATTATGTGTATGTGGACCGCTGTGGGCGGATAATGCTTGTTGTGGACCGCTATGGACAGAGTACAAGTACCATGTGAGCCGTCGGGGCCGATTTGAAATCAGTTTTATGTGATAAATAAATGTAATGAAATCACTTTTGTGTGTCAAAAGGAAATCAGTTTTGAAATTAGTTTTGTATGATAAGAAAATCAGCTTTTAAATCAGTTTTGTGTGAAAAAGGAAATCAGTTTTGAAATCAGTTTTGTGTGATATGAAAATCAGTTTTGAAATCAGTTTGTATGATAAGAAAATAATATTTGAAATCAATCTTTGTTTGATAAGAAAAGTACTTTTGAAATGAGTTTCAATTTTAAATAAGAAAAGGTTTGATTTTAGCATTGAATCTATGTTTCCTTATGATAAGATGTTAAGTAGTATTAAATTTTCCTCTGTTGAGCTAGGATGTAGCTCACCCTTCGACTATACGTCATAGGTATAGCTTCAATTTGGAGACCGGACTTGTAGATTGGGGAATTGAGGAGTACTATGATGTTCGAGGTCGTAGATTGAGTACTTTGTGGAGTTTGGTGAGTTCGGACTTGGTACCCTTTGTACTCGTTTGTAATTTTGTACACCACTGTTTCTTGATGGTTGGCCATCACCAGTGGTTTGTTTGAGTTATGTAATACTGGATATTTGAATTGGAGATTTATTTATGTCATATTTTTGTATTAAGTAATTATGTATTCGGATCGTGCTTTACGACCCGACGGTCAAGGTTTTCCCATTTGGTTTTGGTGTGAAGTTAAAGAAGAAAAAAAATATATATCTCAAAAAATTCAGGTTGGGAAAATCAAGGCTGTGACAGGAGATGTCACTATCAGGGACACATTTTCTTATGATTTAGTCTGCACAATACTTGTATAAGGAAGGATCCTCCCCGAAAAAGAGCTTGACTTGTGAAAAGAATAAGTCTTTATCCATTTTGGTTCAATGAGATGGGATCCTACCAACAACCAAGTAATTCACAATGTTGGCAAACCAAGGTATAATAGACTAAAGAGCAAACAATTGTTCATTTGGTAAGAAATCATTAACTGGTGCAGCTGCACATTCATCTGACAAAATTCTAGATAGGTCGTCAGCCACCACATTATCCACTCCCTTCTTGTCCCTGATCTTAAGATCAAACTCCTGTAGCAGGAGGATCCATCTGATCAGCCTAGGTTTAGCATCCTTTTTGGCTAATAGGTATTTAAGGGCCGAGTGATCAGTAAACACAATAATTTTATACCTAAGCATGTAGGGTCTAAACTTGTCCACAGTAAAAACAACAGCTAGCAGCTCCTTCTCAGTTGTGGTATAGTTGAGCTGAGCCTCTGCTAATATTTTCTGGCATAGAAAATCACTGTGGGTAGCTTGTTCTTCCTTTGTCCTAAGACAACATCTATTGCCAGATCTGATGCATCACACATTAGTTCAAAGGGGAGTGAGTAATCTGGGGATTGGATTATAGGAGCAGAGGTGAGGCACTTTTTCAACACCTCAAAGGCCTCAAGGCACTTAACAGAAAATTTAAATTACACATCCTGGCACAGCAGGTGACACAGTGATTTTACAATTCTGCTGAAGTCCTTAATGAACCTCCTATAGAATCCAGCATGTCCTAAAAAGGATCTAATTTGTTTGACAGTCCTGGGTAGGGGCAGGTGTGAAATCAAGTCAACCTTAGCTTTGTCAACCTCTATACCTCTGTGGGAAACCACATGGCCTAACACAATTCCCTGTGTTACCATGAAGTGGCTCTTTTTCTAGCTTAAGACCAAATTGGTCTCTTCACACCTTTGCAAAACCAAGTCAAGGTGACTTAAGCACTGACTAAAACTATCCCCATATATAGAGAAATCATCCATAAAGATTTCCAAGAACTTGTTAATCATATAAGAGAAGATTGCATATATCCACCTCTAAAATGTGGTTGGGGCATTGCATAGACCAAAAGGCATTCTACTATAGGCAAAAGTTTCAAAGGGACATGTAAAGGTGGTCTTCTCTTGATCTTGAGGATACACAGGGATTTGGTTATACCCTGAGTATCCATCAAGAAAGCAATAAAATACTTTCTCAGTCAATTTATCTAAAATTTGGTCAATGAAAAGGAGAGGGAAGTGGTCCTTTCTGATCTTCGAGTTGAGTTTTCTGTAATCTATGTAAACTCTCTAGCCAGTGGTCTCCCTGGCTGGAATCAAGTCCCCAGAATCAGAAGTAATGACTGTTATGCCTAACTTTTTGGGCACCACCTAAATAGGTGATACCCACTCTGAATCTGGAATGTGGTAAATCACCCTTGCATCCAATAGTTTTACTATCTCCTTCAAGACCACCTCCTGCATGTGAGGATTAAGCTTCCTCTGCATCTCCCGAGAGGATTTTGAACCCTCTTCCAAGTGTATTTTATGTATGCAAACTGAGGCATCAATTCCCCCAAGATTAGCAATTGTCCAACCCATTACTTTTTTGTACTTCTTAAGAACACTCAATAATTCCTCCTCCTACTCACTAGTGAGAGAGGAAGAGATAATCACTATAAGCATTTTATTTTGCCCCAAGAAGGCATACTTTAATGTATCTAAGATCTACTTAAGCTTTAAATCAGGGAAACTTTCAATGGAAGGCAACAAAGGTGCCTTGGTGGTTTGAGGAAGGGGCAGCAATGAAGGTTTCCAGCTGGAATGCTGCACTAGGCCCACAGAAGACTCTATTGTGGTGCTATCCTTTGTCATGAAAGCTTGGGCCTCCTTCTCAACCTCACTCCAAAAATTTTCCAAGTTCTCAAAAATATTATCCCAATCCAGCAGATTAGATAATTCTTCTTCTACAAGGCCATCTAGTACATCTATTGCACAACAGTCCTCAATGTCCATCTGAGGCTGCTTGGCAGCATTGTACACATTTAATTGGGCCTTCATATTCCCAAAGGTCACCTCCATCACCCCTAACCTGCATTGAATACAAGCATTGGCAGTGGCCAAGAATGGCCTACCAAGGATGAAAGGAATTGGGGTTTTACTTTTGCAAGGGTCCATGTCTAAAACTAGGAAATTAGCAGGGTAGTAGAACTGGTCTACCCCCACTAAAACATCCTCCACCACACCCATAGGTCTTCTCTCATACCTGTCAGCCAGTTAGAGCACAATTGGAGTTGGTTTTAGCACCCCTAAACCTAGCTCCTCGTATATAGAATATGGGAGCAGGTTCCCACTGGCCCCCAAGTCCAAGAGGGCTCTTCCTATGGTGTGGTTTCCAATATGCAGGGGATGGTAGGTACCCTTGGGTCCTGTAATTTTTTAGGTGTGGCTATGGACAACACTGATTCCACATGTTCCACAGCAAAGACTTTTTTTGACAGCGGCACCCTTGCTTTCCTTTTTTGTGTATAAAGGTCCTTTAAGATTTTGGGATAGGCAGGGACCTTTTTAATGGCATCAAGCAGGGGTAAATTTATCTTGACCTATTTGAAGGTCTCCATCATTTCATTCTCTTTATCAAAAGGAGATGAGCCAGCAAGTGCATGAGGAAATGGCAGTTGTGGGACTGCTGATGCCACAACTGCATGCCCAGCGAAATCATGATCAAATTTTTATTTTTTTCTCTTTTCTTCATTTATTGCTTGTTATTGGGGCTCAACATTAGCCCCTTTATTTTGTCCTTGCTGCTCTACAGCAGGGGATGAATTCAATGGTTCTTCTACACTCACATTTTTTTCGTTTTCATTCTCCATGGTCTCCTCAGCTGCCCTGCCCACTTCATTGTCAACCACCCTGCCACTCCTCAAGGTAGTGATTGTATTAGGCTCCTCATGGGTAGAGGAGCCTTCTCCAATCATGTACTGCCTTTAGGGTTGGCCAATGGTTGACTAGGCAACCTGCCCTCCTCTCTCTTATTCAAAGTATTGTAGATTTGATCCAACTGGTCCTTTATTTTTTTAATGCTTTGCCCATGAGAGTTCACAATTTGTACTAAGTTTTCCAGATTTTGCATTGATGCCAGTATTTACTCTTCAAAAGAAGAGGATCTGGGTTGTGATGGGGGTAAAACTAACTAATTTGGCTGTGGGGCAGACAGCTGAAAATTCTGATGAGGTGCATATCCCTAGTTGAATTGGTGCTGAAGTTTGTATGTAACTACCAACTGCTATTGCTGGGACTGCTTATATGTATCTTTCCTCCACCTCAAATTGGGGTGGTTTCTCCAGGTGTACCCAGCAGGTTGCTGCCCATATGCCTGGGTGGCATTGGCATGTTCCATAACCAATTCAAGGAACTGGCAGACTGATGGACAATCTTGAGGTGTATGTGTGGGAGATTGGCATATCAGACATGCCTCTTCCACTTGTGCAGCCATCCTAGGCTACATCAAATTCATCAATTTATCAAACTTTAAACTCAGATTGTCCACTTCCTCTCTAATTCACTCTCCACCTTTACCTCATACATGCCACCTCTAAAGGTGGATTCTTTCACCATTTTAGATGGGGTCTGACTGTCATTGCAGGATAGTGACTCCTGCTGCATGGAATTCTCACCTATAACGTCAAACAATTCTCATGCCTCATCAGCGGTCTTGTGGAGATAACTACCCCCACATGAGGCATCCACCATGTCCCTACTTTTGGGATTAATTTCTTGGTAGAAGACTTGCACAACTTACCACTGTGAAATTTGGTGGTGGGGACATTATTTTAACATTTCTTGAAACCTCTCCCATGCTTCATACAAATATTCAGTTGAGGATTGACAAATGAAAGTATGTTTATCCTCATCTGACTAGTTTTATTCATAGGGAAGAATTTTGTCAGAAATTAGCATAGAGGTCATTCCATGTCTGTATGTTGTTGGCCTAGAGCATAGAGAGCCAAGTGTTGGGTTTATCCTTTAGGGAAAAGGGAAAAAGCCTAAGTTTAGTGGCTTCAGGTCCTAAGCCAGCAATGTTAAATGTGGTGCAAAGTGCCAAGAACTGATCAATGTGTTTGTAAGGATCTTCCTTATTGAGCCCATGAAAAGAAGGCAGCATGTTGATGGTGGAGGACTTAATTTCATAATTTCCCTCAACTGAAAAAATTGAATGTAGAAGGGAGATGTATCATCCCCAGGTGCATTATATTCCTTCAGTGTCCTTTACCTCTCAGCCATCACAATTGGCTCAATTTCAACAATAGGGGCTGGTGTGATGTTTCTCAGTCTAAGGACCCTTTCTACCTCAGGATTTGGAGGTTCTAATTTAGGTTTAAGGGACCTTCTACCAAGCATACACACACAGAATCAACAGGTAGAGAAAATACTCATAGCACACTACAAAAAATTTGCAAACCAAAAATTACCGCTAAACAAAATTTATAGCTAAACTACTGATAGGGAATTCAATACAAATGGAACTTAGTTTTAAGGTAAGAGAAATGCAAATAGAAGCTAGCTAAACTCCAACATGCAGCTCTAGCTTTTTCCTTCTGCTGCTGTCCAAATCTGTAAAAATTCCAATAAAAATCAGTAGTACTTTTTATTCAAAATCAGGCACTGCTACAAAAAAATTTTGTAAACTAAAAATACAATACAATACAACTCTGGTCTACTAAAAAGATCAATATTCTCTAACAGTGGTGCCAAAAACTTGTTGCTTTATTTTAAGATGCTTGTTGCTATTTTATTGGAAAACAGTGGCGAAAATAAATCAAGAGCGAAGAGATGGAAATGGGCAAAATAGTAAGTCTAAAATATACATAACCTGCAAGATCCAGGGATGTTGTAGAAAGTTTTGAGTAAGAGTTTTTCCCACAAAAAAATTGATCTAGGACCCAAAAAGGGTTATATTAGTAGGCCTCCAGATCTGGCTACAGATCTGGCAATCCTAGAAAAAGGGAGTTGGGTGTCACAACTACACTAAATTAACACTAAAAGAAGAGAAAGAAAGTACAGTCCTATCCTAAAGAAAGGGTTTATGAAGAAAGTGATGATGGTGTGTATTAAAATTTTAAAAAAAATTGATGGGAAATAGATAACTAGGCTAAGGTTATTTCAGTTATGTAACTCAGATTTAGAGTTGTCTCTGCCGTAATCCTTCAGATGGCTACAAACACATATGCAAGGAGGAAGGATCTAAATCAACTCCTATGGTTCAACCTAGTCTCTTAAGGCTATAACCTATCCACTTCAATGGTCACAGACTATCCAATAGAGAGGATCAAACCACATGAGTTAAATCAGAAAACTAATCTGATCCAAGGGAATAGACTGATCTTAAGGCTATAACCTGTCCACTTAAATGATCACAGATTATCCTATAGATGTCCTCCAACCAATGAACCAAATCAGAATATAAAAGTCATTGCAGATACTATGTTTTCCAGGCTACAAGCTCAGGCATCCATAGGAGCAAATAGCTCTTGAAAAACTAGTGAAACCACAGTTGTTCAGAGGCTATTTAGGAACTTAAATGTAGCTGGTCATTGCTACAAAAGGCCTACCATGATTCAGCTCACAAGCCTGTAATCTTTACAGAGAAATCAGATATAACATCTGATTATGGTCATGTAAAATAGAGGGGAGCTTGCTCCTGCAACAATCTCTCACAAGGCTACAAGCTTAAGTGCAGAGGATAAATATCCATCTCAGATATGTGGCTTGGAATCACCCTAGGGCTATAGTCTGTTCTCTCAAATGATCACAAGCTATCCATAGAGGCTATCCAAATCACAGAGGTCTGAGATGGAACAAGATAATTGCTGCCACCACCATGGTTATAGGGCTACAAGCTCAAGCTTCCATGGGAGTTTCAAATCAGTACAATCCTAAGTGCATGGCATAGATCAAAGAATACTATGGACGCATAGGAAAACAATAGATTGAACAAGCCTTAAAACACAAATTTCATTGATTAAATAATACTTACAATGAAATTTCTCAAGGCAACAGCCTTGTGCAGAATAGCCCTCAACAAATCCCAAAGTGTACAAAATCCATTACAAAAATTAAATCAAACTATGCCTAATTGCTTACAAAGATCATAGCCAACAAGTGCTAGACTAAGGAAGAAGAAAAAGGAAAAAGATGATGATCTAACCCTAACCCTAATTTGCTAGAGCTCACAGCCGACTGAGGTTGAAGGAAAGATAGATTTCTATTCTAAATTAAAGCTTATATACTTAGTCATTGATGCATTTGCCAATAGGGAAGGAAGCCCTAATTTTACTGCATGTGTGGCTCCATTACAGCCATTGGATGCCTCAGGATGTGTGCATATAGATCGGGGCCTCGGGAAGTGTTCCCTAGACCTAGAGAAATCCCCAAAGTATCCCTGGGTATGGAAATCAAAGTGAAGAACCCGAGCTTCGTGCAGCTGCCTTAGTTCTATAATGCAGTCAAGTGGTATGGAGAATGCTCGCAAGGTGAGATTTGGCTGTGGAAACTGCTCGCGGGGTTGAGATTTAGCTCTGAGGTGTATCACTCACGCAGAAGGTTCTGACTTGTCGCGCAACTAGGCCTTTAGGTGCTTTGATCACGTGGATATTGCGTGGCTGAAGCACTAAACTCTGTAGCTAGCATGGATAAGCCTTGAGTTCCCGCGTGGTTGCTCGCCAGGAAGGATTTTTCACTTCACGTGGCTGACTTTAGCACTGCAGTGCACAAGAGCTGCGCAAGAGGCTGGAGTGTGGAGAGCTAATGAACCTCGCGATGGCTGTGCATGCGGCTATTTGAGATTTTGATCTTCGCGAGCTGGATTTCTGAACTGCTAATGCGCGAGTACTGCGTGAGTTTACTTTGTGCTATAGGTATTAACTTCATGAGGTAGTTGCTACAGATTTAAACAACGCAAGGCAACACTTCTGACTGCGCGAAGCAACCTTCTGCCCCTTTACTGTAGTGCAGATGCTGCTGTTGCAGCTTTCTCCACTCATCTCCATTCTTCTCTCATCTGCTGGACTTCCTAGGTCCACCTTGGCATGCAAAATAGTCACCATGGTGTGTACCACCATGGTGTTCCATCTATTCTTGGCTCAACAGTCATCCTTGGCTTGAATTCTCTCTCTTTTTCGCTTCAAAAGCATGGACTTTGTTCTAAGTTGCAACTGTTATTACTAACTACAAAACATACTAAACAGAGGATTATTAGACAACTCTAAAGTTTAGTAAAGGCTAGGTTAAGAGGTGAAAAGTGGTACTTTTTAGTGAATAACAGGGATGAATATGCCCCTGATGCATAATAATCCCTAAGGAGTCTAGGCTGATCACCATCTCAAATGTCTCTAAATGTTCAGCAGGGGTGTGTGCTGCTGGCTTAGGTCTAAGGACCCTCTCAATTTCAAGATTCAATAATACAATCTCAGGATTGAGGGACCTTCTTCCAAGCATACAACACACAACAGAGAAAACTTACAACAAATAAAAAAAACACTAAGCACTACTACTGGATTTAAAGATTATAGAAATAAAACTATAATAAGGGAGAAAGAGATGCAAACTAAGGCAAAGTCTGCGCCAATTGCAAGTTATTTTCTCCCCTATTTGCTACTACTCCAAATCTGTAAAAAATCAAAAGACTACAGCAATAAATTATTCAAACACAATAAAGACAACAAACAGATCTAAATTATAACATAAAGATAAATTCAGATCTACTACTTAGATCAAAAACTCCTCGGCAGCGATGCTAAAAACTTGTTGGTTATTTGTTTGTGTTCTTCCTTATTACAAAAGTGATAAACGTATGACAAAAACAAAGAAGGGCAGAAACAAAACAAAGAGGAATAAAGATGGGATTAGAACACAAACACTACCTGTAAGATACAGGGCTGTTATAGCAAGTTTTAGATGAAATAAGGATTGTCCTACAGAGAGTTATGGATCTAAAGGTAGTAAATTTTTAGATCTGCTATAGATCTGGCAACTCTAAACCTAATCTATCCTAAACTAATAAAACAGGGTAAAGAGAAGGTGTTTTGGGGTTTTGTCACTAACTAAAATATAAATAAATGCAAAATCAGAAATAAAAGAAAGGGGTTTAAAGAAGAGTGAAAGTGGTTTGGTAAAAATAAACAAAAAATAGAGAAGTAAGCAATTAGGGACTAATTTTTACAGCAAAAAGCATCGTAAAGCAAAGCAAGAGTTGGATCTGCAGCAATCTTTCATTTGGCTACAAGCACAAATGCAAGGAAGAAGGATCCAACTCAACCCTGAGATATGGATTAGTCTTAGGGCTATATCCCGTCCACTCAAATGGTCACAGGATCTCCCATAGATATAATCCAGTAATAGGAGTTAAAGCTGAAATAATAAAACCACTGCAGACACTATGTCTGCAAGGCTGCAAGCACATCCATCCATAGGTGCATAAAATCCAGAAAAATCTAATAGAACTCACAAGATAATACAGATTAAATGAAATACTACAACCAACTATTCATTGCCAAAAAGAAGCTTACAATGATATAGCTTTCAAGTCTACAATATCTGTAAGAATCCACGTCTCTTCACAATGCTATTACAAAGCAATTTACAACTCAAATTAGCCCTAACTGCTACTAAGGCTCAGCCAGCCATGCTGAGCTAAGGAGAGAAGAAAATAAAAAGGGAAGATGACTTAAACCCTAAAAAATGAGCTCAGTCGGTATGTGTATGTGCTGTGTGTATTCCCCGCTTTACAAGCATGCCTTGCTTTCTATATATACACATCCAAAAAGTAGCTGTATGCTTTGGCCAATCGCAGGGAAGGAGAATCAAAATGGTTAGGCTCTGCTGACATGGCTCAATTTCAGCCAAGTATTATCCCAGTTTGTTAGGAAAGTAGTACACACTTGGACAGGTGTCCCATGTACTGCAGAAGTTCCAGAAATGCCCCCAATTGTTGGTGTGCACCTTTTTTGGGTTCCTTTCGGTTCCCGAAAAGAGTGGCCCAAATTGGTCTATATGGACTCTGATGTAAGGCGATTGATGGTAAGTGGAAAGTATAAAGGTAAAAAGGTAAATTCTAAGAAGAAAATACCTAGTTCGTTGCGATCGCCAGCTGCAGATGTTTATTGACGCTGTAACATGTCGCTGATCATATCTTTTCGGGGTGTGGGTTCGACTTCTTTACTGAGTCATCGGCCTACCGATGTCAGTAGCACTGGGTCACCTGGATATTTAGTTTATTTTCCTAATCCTACTCTAAGTTTGAATGCTTTAATTATTCTTAGTCTTACCAAGGTTTTAATTATTCTAAAAGTTTAATTAAGCTAGTCTCCTAATTCTACTAGGAGTTTGGCTATCTTAAGAGTCCTAATCTTATTATAAGTCTAACTGATATTAGTCTCCTAATTCTATTCAGAGTCTAATTAATCGTAGTATCCCAATTAACTCAAGTATCCTATCTCTATCAGAACTCTAATTGATTTAGGTATCCTAATTTTATTAGAACTCTAGTTAATTTAAATATCCTAATTCTATTAGAACTCTAATTGAGTTAGATTTCCTAATTCTATTGAAAGTCTAATTAACTTGGATTTCCTAAGTCTGTAAAAAGTCTAATTATTCTAAATATTATATTCCTACGGGAAATCTAATTATTTTAAGTTTCCTATTTCTATTAGAAATCTAATTATTTTTAGTTTCCTACTTCTAGTAGGAATCTAAAAAAAAGGCGTTTGGGCCCACTATGCTAAGGAGGATCGACCCCATTCCCGGGTACCCTCCGTAAGCTCCCTTGGGCAATTCGGTTGGCTAAGGGTCATTAAAAGTAGTATCGATTGAAAAACTGATTTTAGGATTAGAAAGTTAAGATTTTGAAGATTAAAGGATTTTTAAGATTAAGATTATAATTGAAATATTATAAACTAAGAGAAATTAGAACTAAAATTAAAAATAAATACTACGATCTAGAATGATTAAAAACTAAGAACTAGTTGTAGAGATTTAAGAACCAGGATCGTGATTTTAAGGGCTAAGGCTAAAACCTGGTTCTAGAAATTAATATCTAGAACCAGAGATGAGGAAACTACGACCCTAAATCTAAAAGGTATGAGTTAAAATTGAAGATCTAAAAAATTGAGAGATTACAAACTAGAAAATAAAAACTAGAGCCTAAGGAAGGAAGTAAAATTTAAAACTAAAATCTGGAAAGAAAATTTAAGGTCTAAAGCTAAGACCTAGTTCTAGAAGCTAAGAACTAGAGACTAAAATTAGAATTAAAACCTAAAATCTATGACTAGAAATTAAAATATGAGATCTATGAAATTAAGAACTAAAAATAGAAATTAAGAAGTAGAGCCTAGAACTAGAAAGGAAATTAAAAACTAGAGCTAAGAAATTACCTAAGCGTCGGAGAGGATCTCGAGATTCCTAAGCTCGGAAGAAAGGAACTCAAAAACTCGAATACTTGATTCCTCGAATTGTGTGTATTTTGCATTCGGGGTAAGGGGGTCTATTTATAGGTAGTCCGGCAATTGCGCTCCCTGAGGGGTGCACTTAATTGGTCGGTGGAATTCAATTACGCGCCCTGTCTGGGTCGCTTAATTGAATTGCGCGCCTTGTTCTAGGTGCTTAATATACTTTGAGTCGGTCACGGACTCAGTGAGTGACCGACTGACTGGCTCAACCAGGTGTCCTAGTTATATTCTAATAGAACTAATTGTGTGCCATGCTTGGTGCGTGCAATCCAATTAGGCGCTCTGTGCAGGGCGCTTAATAGGGGAGTTTAGGTGGTCTAGGAAATTAGAGGACAGGTCCAAAATGGACCAATTACGCACCGACGGTGGTGCGCGTAATCAATTAAGCGCCCCATCATAGGCACAAAATCAAGTCCTAAGGTGGTCCACAGAAAGGTGAGTCCTGGTCCAAATAGACCAATTGTGCGCCAGCTATGTGGCACTTAATCGAATTGCGTGTAGTGTTCGGCGTGCGTAATTTGGGATTCTCCCCGATCTAGGTCGGGTCTGAACCATAGGACTATTGTTTCAACCTGTGCTTCGACTATATACTATTGTTTCAGTATATAGTCCCCGTATCAGGGTCGTGGGGTTTGAGCCACAGAACTATTATTCTAGCATGTGTTCAGCCATATACTATTGTTTCATTCTATGGTCCCCGTATTAAAGCTTTCAGAGAACGTAAGTCCCTTCTGAAAGTCATGGGCAAGGTCAAAGGTTGACTGAATAGGTTTGTATACTTTGAGAGGGTAAAATTGCGTATTTACAGATGCCCCTCTTGGCGCGTTCTTTCAATGTAAGAATGCATCGAAGAAGTAGACACACCACTTCCGAGGGTGCCTTCTCGTTTCTTTTGGGAAATCACAAGTGTGAATTGGGGATGCTGACATGAAATGCTTGGATTTCTTAACTATTAGCATAAGCTAAAATGGAGCATTCGGGGGCCTAGTAGTAGCTGTCGAAAGGCATATTCCATGTCGTGGATGCAAGGGCCATCCCGTCACGTATCACAACCTGCTGCGAGTAGCAATCAACAGGGGAAGTCAACGTATCCTAATTTGCGGGTGCAAGGGGCATCCTGTCGCGTGTTGTGACCTGCTATAAGGGGCAATCAAACCATAGGAGAATCATCATATCCTCATCTGCGGGTACAAGGGGCATCCTGTAGCATGACGCGACTTGCTGCAAGGGTAGTCAAACAATAGGAAAATGTAGTCAAGGTACCGAGGGGTGTCATACGAATATCCAGAGACAAAGTCCAGAGACTGAATAATAAAATGTAATATCATATAATGGTGAAGGCTTTCGCAGGTCATGTCAGACCAAGGGCATCATTGCTCACACCAATGGCACATTAGGCATCCCTTTCCAGTGGACATTTGTGATTTCTTAGAGTTGAGTATATTCAATGTTCAATTTCCCAAGGGAGAGAATAGATTGGAGAGGTGAGAAGTGAATTTTGATAGATAGGAGGGTCTATTTATTATTATTTCTTTTTTTTTTATTATTTTTTTTTAGAAATTTAGGGGTTTTAACCGAAGATCAGTTCGGTGGTAAATCTGTAGAAAACATGGCTTCCAAGACGTCACTGAATAGATCCATCGGAGCAGGATTTATGGACTTGACCATTTATGTGGTTGTCAAGACCACACTTGGTATGTCCGATACTCCGTCTAATCTTCTTAACGAATACTGATGGTTGTCTCTTATGGGAGGACTACAATGATTCGCTAGTTGAGAGTGACGGGTTTTGAAAATGTTTGACTTAATATTAGCTAATTATATTTTATAGGAAATATCAAGTAGATAAAGAGGGGGGTACTTACCTGATTTGTTGTCGGCAGGAGGCTTTTGCTTGCGATGGGACTGGTTGTTGCTCCTATGGTTGTGTTGCTATAGGACCGCGGGTGGCTTCTCCTTCTGGTCGGAGCTGCTTTTGTATGTGATGTGCAAGGTTATGCGATGGGACTAGAGTGTCTGGTGGTGGAGTTGCTAAGGGGACTCGAGCTGTTTAAGGAAGCACAACCACCCACTTCATCTATATCAATGGGCCTTGTCGCCTTCAGGCTGTTGAACTTTCATGTGAATTTTTTCACATAAACTCAAAGCCTTCTTGTTGGTGTTTATGCATTGTCAAGGTGATTTCCTGTGCCGCTTCATCTTCCGATAGGAACATCGTGATGGGACATTTTGGAGGGGTGTGGTTTGCGATGGGACATTGGTTGCCCCCCTTTATCGAGTATATTGTGCCGAGTCATGCGATGAGACATCAGAGGGTTCGTTCTTCCCATTTCGCTAATTGTTGTAGTGGGGCCTGATGGCTGTTAGGGTGATGGGGCATTCAGATCACCTGATGAAATGTTCGCGACGAGTCTTGATAGTTGATTGGTGCGATAGGACATCAGATAAATTTCTCTTCTTCTGATCCTTGTAATGGCAGGGCTCGCTAGTAATTGGCGCGATGGGACGGTGGAGGGTTTATCCTCCTCTACTGTCAGCGAGCACGTGTTTTGATTGCGGTGGAGTCTGGTGACTGTCACATGATTGAGTATTCAGGAGTTGTTGTGATGGGCCATGATGATTGTCGTGATAAGGCATTTGGAGGGAAGTTCAGCTCTTTGCGATGGAATATTAGATGAGCCTTCCCTTCTGGTCATGTACTCTAGCAAGTTGCGATGGAATTTCAGAGAAGTGTAATTGGAAATGGGACATTGGTGGTTATGCGATAGGTAGGTTATGTTGGTTTCTTTCTTTGGCAGATCTTGGGTTGCATAATGAGACCAGATTGTGGCTGCACTGCGACAGGTCATCTTTGTGAGTGTAGGATAGGGTGTTGGTCTGAGGCCTCCTTTGCAACGTGATGATATCTCTTTTCTTTGGCAGGTGATGTCTTGGGGTCATGATGGGAGGCTCATTTTTGGCTTTTTGCAATGGGACATTGGTAGAGCCTACCTTCAGTCACATGGCGTGTGAGGTCACGTGGTGGGGTTTTGGCATCACGATGGGACACGAGGGCTATGTGATTTAGATCAGTGAGCTTCGGTGTTGGGATAGCTTTGGTTGTGTGCATCCTATCATGATGGGATGTGGGTTATTGTGAGGATGTGTGACGGGATATCAGCGGTTCTCTCTCTCTCATCGGCAGGTAATGTCACATGATGTGTTAGGGGAAAGTGATTCTGATTGTGGTGGGACGAGTAGCATGATTGGCTAATTTGTCACCATTAATTTTTGCTTTGTGTCGCGAGGGGCTTTGTATTTAGTGATAGGGTCATGAACGATGATTTTAATTTGTTTTATTTTGTTGGCTTATCTTGTGAAGCGGGTGTCGGGGAGTGGTCACGTGTACCATTGAGTACGCGATGAGACTCTGGGGAATAATTTTGATCGCGGTGGGATGTGAATTTGCAGTAGGTCGTCAGGGGGTGATTTGGTTGTGATGGGACTATGGGGAGATGCCCTCACCCCTGATTGGTTTGCGATGGGTTAAGGTGATTATGTGTTTGTCTTATTGCGATAGGATGTGTCGTGTGTTTGTTTTGTTAGGGTTTTGGTTGAGGGCATATGTTTATTTCGTCAGAGGTGTGTATTCTGCTCGAGGTGTGTGTTATAGCTAGAAATTACGCGCGTGAATTCGGTGCTTAATTCAATTTCACGCCTGGTTGGGTGCATGCAATTGACAGGTTCAGGGGGTCAATTGCGCATTTGGGTGTGTGCATGTAATCCAATTACGCGTCCTGATCAGTGCACATGATTGGAGCGTCACCCGGTCATAGGGGAAAAATGTGCAGATGATTTTTTGAATTTCGTACATTCGTATGGTGTGTAATTTGATTATGCGTAGGATCTCTGGTGCGTGATCGACTCATCGAGTCTTTACTACAGACGGTAGTTTAATTGCACGCCCGATTTGGCGTGCGCGATTTAGTTTCTGCGATGATCTTCCTGCGCTTGATCAGATTGCGTGCTATGTTTCTGGCGGTTAATTAGGCAAGTGCCTACATATATGAATTTTCCTTGTTTTTCTTCATTCTCTCTTTTTATCTGGGCGAACGAGTTTAGAGTGTTTCTACTGTGCAATTTTGATGTCATTTCTTCCGATCTTCGTTGTTTCGCACGTTCTTCGCCCTGAAGTGGCTTTGGATGGAGTCGTAGCTATGGCTTGGGGGGTGTTGGGATTGAGGAATGATATGCATCCTTCATTATTGTTAGGAGGTGAAGATGGCGGGAGGGAATTCCTCCAAATGGATGGAAAGGGTGTTCCCCAACCAATCCTCTCCTCGCCTTCCTGTTGCTTCTAATTGGATGCTCCGTGCATCAAGTTTTGGGTTTGTGTCCGTTTGGGATTCTGGCTTAGGTTCTAGGTTGTAGGTTAGGTTCTAGGTTCTCGTTCTGGATTGTATGTTCAAGAGGAATGCCTCCGGTGACAGATGTAAAATTTTTATTAAATAAATAAAAAGGTGTTTTGTTTATTGTGTTTATTTTATTCATGTTTATTATTCATTGTTTATCTTGTTCTAGGCATTAATTAAATTTAATTAGACCTATTTGGGCATCTATTTTATTCTCGGATTTATTGGGATTTATTCAACTTTATTCGGCTTACTTGGTTTATTAGGCTTTTATTTATTCTTATTTATTTAGGATTTGATTTTACTTAGGATTTATTTAGAATTTCATTTGGTTTTATTTAGGATTTATCTAAAATGTCATTTGGTTTTATTTAGGATTTATTTAGGGTTTATTTAGAATTTTATCTGATTGATCTAGGATTTATTTAGGATTTATCTGGTCTATTTGGTCTATCCAGGATTTATTTTATTTATTTAGGATTTTGTTTGATTTGATTTGATTTTATTTTATTTGGAGGGTTTAAGATTTTCTGGGCATTATCTTGTGGACCAGATGGGTTAGAGTTTTATCTTAGGGGGTTTTAAGGAGTTTTTAGCATTTGTTTTGTTTAAGGTATGAGTTTTTAATTTGAGGTTTGGTTTGAGGTGACACTTGTCAAATGTGTGTGAGTTTGATTCTTGGAATCTAGATGGGTGTTAGATGTTTCAATCCCATTGGTTTATCCGCTTGATGGGGGATTTGTGCTTCTTTGAGGGGTAAGTGTTGTGTATCTATTGGTTAATCTAAGTTTGTTATGGATTGTGGTTCCTCTAGGGGGTATGTGTTTGGTTTAGATTTAATTAGATGGAAGGTGTTTAGCAATGTGGCACTTGTCACATTGTGGTGAAGGGACATAGTTTATAAATAGGGACTAAGGGCTTGGGTTTTGTTTTTATTTTTTTAGACTTGTGATCTTTGGTTTGTAGTCTTTTCTGTATTTGGGGCATTTTTATTATCATTTTCTTTTAGATGTTATGCTTAAAGAGGTTTGTAGTTATTGTTATTATCATTTCTTTGTTGAGGATGAGTGGTATTGGAAATGCGGGGTAGCAGTCGAATTGCTACCATGCTAGGGGAAGAGATGGAAGAGCCAAATATTGGCGGAAGGAAAGAAAAGGAAAGAGCTACGCCAGAGTTTTTATGGCCGACGCCAGTTGCTCCTTGATAGGCTCTGAGGATTAATCTTTTGTGAGCCTTTCCTTGGGGGGTTTTCGCGATGACTGTTCATGGGCGTTTGCATCGACTCTTGGGTGTCTTTCTATGAGTCACTAATTCTTTTCTGCCAACTTGGGGCTCTGTGATGCCGATGCTTAATCGTGTAGCTCAAAAGATCACACCATAGGGAGCATCTCAGAGGAATTACGGAGTGAAGGCGAGATTTTCGTTATAATTCGTTTAGGATGCGCTTCCTCCCCTGGCTTTTCCATTATCCACTATTATTTTGGGTGTTTCTTTTAGGGATGTCTCTTCTTTATGTTTAGGGGTTTGGGTATTTTTGAGTGTTTGTCCTAAATTTGAATTTGTTTGAAATGGTGTATTCAGGGGGATGCCCTCGGTGTAATTTATAATAATTTTGTTATATTTATGAGAAAAGCCTTTTTTTATAATTATTTGAGTTCGGGTCAATTTTGATTTGGTTAAGCTAATTTAGTTTGATTTAATTTAGTTAGTTGAGTGCGTTTTGATTTGGTTGAAAAATGTTGGGGTCTGCGGTGCTTTAGTTTGGTTTAGTGTTGACTTAGTTTGGGTTTTGACGGGTGTGTTTAGGTGCCTTTGAGCTTTTGGATCTTTTAAGTACGTACAGGAGGCATTTTTTTTTCTAATTTTGGGAGTGCATAGACATAGGTGTGTAAGTTTTGGGCTATAGGTATGATCCTAAACGTAGCTAAGTATAGAACTCCATCCCTGGCTACGGCAGCTAGGTATATATATTTTTTTACTGTGCCTAGGCAATTACACGCAGTGGGAAAGGTGTTTAATCGAATTGCGCGCCTAGTGTGCCGTGCCCGATTGAGGCGTCTGAGGGGGCTATTGCACGTCCGAGCATAGGCGCGTAAGCTAATTACGCACGCCATCTCATGCACATGATCAGAGCATCCCCCGGTGACTATGCAGGTGATTCTTGGAATTGCACGCTGGAATCCTAGTTTGAGCTGGCGACAAATCAATTGCACGCGCTTTACAACGCGCTCAATTGTAATTACGCGTTTGTTAAAAGGCACAGAATCAAATTATGCGCCCGTTTTCGGGTGCGTGATTAGCTTGAGTCCTATAAAAATTGGGGGGAACCTTCATTCTCTCACGCTTTCTGGTTTTGTCTTTAATTCCCTACTTCCTTGCTCCCTTGCACTTTGATTTATGTGATTTTACGATATCTCACAATCCGTTCATCCATTTCAAGCGCAATTTCTTCCATTCTTTTCAATTTTTCAAGCTTTTCATTCTGAGATGGAGTCTAAGGGCAGTGATAGACTTGACTTGACTGCTTCCGAGTTGGAACGGATGATGGTGGGGGAGGTCGGTGAGGCTTCTGAGGTTCGCACTGGCGCTGAGGTAGTGGTGGAGGGTGACATTGAGGTAGTGGTGAGGGAGGCTGCACCAGAGGGTGGTGACGAGGATGAGGATGAGGATGATGATGACAATGCTGCTCCTCATGAGCCCGCGATCCGGATTCCATTGGAGGAGTTCTTTGCACAAGATCAGGTAGGTACTTGCGAGCAAGAGTCTTCCTTTATTACATAGGCATTTAGGTTATAATGTTGATATTTAGGATATGGAAATCCTTTTAATTTATGCCGAACCTGCATCTAGTGTCCGTGTGCATTCATGCATCATCTTTATATCTAGTTTTAGGTTATGTTTACTTTATTGTTCTATCTTTTATCATGTTTTGCATGCTCCTTGAAGATCATCATTGTAGTTTGTGATTATTGTATGCGTTACTGTTTCACTATTTTATCTTATTAGGCTTAGGTTTACTTGTTGCTCATAATTCTCGTTAGTTTTAGCATAATTATTAGTTTATCTTGTTCATTCTTGTTATCTATTTATTATTTGTTAGGAGCCCCCGGTGCTGGCTATCAGCATTGTGTGGTCGAAGTCCCACACTTGGTACGGTGCTCTGCCTGAGTTCCAACGGGCACGGTTGGTGTCTTTCGGCTTCGGGCCGATTCTAGAGTTGGAGCCTTTCTAGGTCGACCAGGGTTTGATTGAGGTGATCTTGGAGCGATGATGGGAGGAGCAGCAGGCCCTACTCTTCCTAGTTAGGAAGTCGTTGCCGACTCCAGAGGACTCGGTTTGTACTACCGGACTCAGATTCGAGGGGGCGCCGGTGACCGGCTAGATGGAGGGGGACTATCTGGCAGTATGCGAGGAGATTCTTGGGGCCGCATATCATTTTAGCAGATCAAGAACAGGAGTGGTCTGTGTCACCTGGTTTTTCGATACGTTTGCTAGCGGCTTTGCCCCTCTGAGACGCCACTCGAAGCCGAGAGTGTTATTTCAGGCGCGTTGTGAGGTGATGGTGCATCGAGAGCCTGTCGTGGAGCCGGGAGTGACGATAGACCGAGTGCTCGTGCATTCTTGATGCATTTCCTCAGGGTAGTACTCTTTTCTTCTTCCACCTAGGGATGTGTCACTAGGTTGTTTTTGACATTACTCTGGGATCTGGACCGAGTCCCCACCTATGCTTGGGGCGCGACGGCGTTAGCGCACATCTACGAGCAGTTGTACTATAGAGGGAGAGGGAGTCCCCTCGGAGATTTGCCACAGGGTGGCGAAGAGGATGACCGGTCCCCCTAGTTGAAACTTTACATCGAAGATGGCGGCTCATATTGTTGATTTCAAAGCCGGGGGGACCAGGGTGACTGGGGCACACGATGAGGCAGATGCCCGAGAGTTTGTGAGATGGTTTCAGGATCTTTGTGGTGGTCGACTTTTCACGTGTCCCTTCCATGGGAGCGACTCTTTTGTGGTTGGCGGTCCTGAGTTGGATTTGACATTGAGGGAGAGGCTGGCCGTATTAGTGGAGGGACACCTCAGCGTGGGCATTCGCGAAGCGTTGGATGCCCTCCACAGGGTGATGGAGCAGACAGGGAGCGCTCCCTGTCTTGACGAGGAGATGTTGTGCTCCCTTACAACCTCGATATTCTAGGCCAGGGCGACAAAGGATGAGCTGAGGGCCCAGCTGGCAGAGACACGTCATTCTCTGGTGAGTTGGTTCATTTGTTCTAGTTGTTGGTCTATTTACTTGGTTGGTTTTATATGACTATTTATTTATGCTCTTTTCTGTCTGTTAGACTGAGAGGGAGGGCGAGGTCACCCGCCAGACAGCGCTGGTCGAGCTACTCAGGGGACAACAGCAGGCTGGTCGGGAGGTATAGGCCAATCTATGTTCCGAGATTGATGAACTAATAAGCATTTACATTGATTTGGTTCTTATTAATCATTAGCATTGTTTGTTTCGTCATTCCTGATGCGCTTGTCATGTGTATTGTAAAGGTCAGAGTTATCAGGCACTAGGGTATCTGCTCCGACGCTTGATCCTTCTTCGACTGCTTCATCTAGTAGGGAGGATCCCATGATAGCTTAGCTTCAGGCTGAGCTGGAGCACTGGGTGAGTTTCTTCGATCTTCTAAGTTATTTTGTTTTGTGTTGCCTAGCATCTCTTACTAATAATGTGTTGTGTACCTTCATTAGGTTGCTGAGGACTTCCAGATGCGAGAGGCGGTAACTACCTCTTTATGTCTAGAGAGTTAGGTATAATGTGTGTGTATTAGTTTATTTTCATTTATGTTGATTTGGTTTTATCTGACATGTTGGTTGGTTTGGTTCTTGTGCAGGTCATCCCTGACTCTACTCCCGAGGCTCCCCCTCAGGAGTCTACTCCTATCCCTACTAAGGTATACTATAGTTGGCGTAGTTATATTTCATTTTTGATTCTTCAGTCATAATACTATCTGATGTGTCTTTCCTTTCTGTCTTGTGTTGTAGCCATCTACGTTTGAGGCTCTTCCTCCGTCGCCTGTCGATCCAGTGACCATCGCGACTATAGAGCGTCTCCTTCAGGAGAGGGTGGATCTGGTATATTTCTTGTTTCCTTTTCGAGCTTTTCCTTCATTTGTGAATATACTTGGTTCTTGACTTTGTGTGATCCTGCAGGCTCATTAGCTCGAGCAGTCACGTCTGGAGGAGGTACGGTTGCACGCCGCTCCGGGAGCGAGGCAGGTTCTCAGAGATACGCACAGTTGTGAGGACCTGCTGGTTGACATGCTTATTATGCAGGGACTTAGACTGAGGCGATAGAGGCTGCTCGTCAGTCGGTGTGGTCAGAGATGCAGGCTACTATAGATCGATTGCAGTACCGACTGGCGAGGAGTAAGCGAGGAGTCTGTGGGATGGTCAGTCATCTTGCCCAGTTGGATTCAGTGGGCACTGGTTCTCTGGTTCACCAGCCTCTTCATATGATACGTGAGTGTGTCAGGAACTATGCTCATGAGGACACCATTATCCGAGAGTTACTTACTGAGGGCCCTTCGTGCTCACTTGCCTAGATGGACCCGCCACAAAGTGAGAGGTTCGATTCTTGGACCTTCCTTCCTGTGGAGTGCCCACCTACTCCAGGGACTTGGATGGAGACTTCAGAGGTTCAAACTCCTGATCCACGGGTCGATGATACCAAGGCTAGCGATTGGCCATCCCAGAGGCATCGTAGGGAGTAGGGTTCATGTGTTGTATTCCCTTTTGTTCATTGTATATACAAGGGGTATGCCCCCAGTGACAGATGTAAAGAAAATTTTTGGTTTAGATGTACCTGTCTTTGCCTTCTCTTGTTACCATTTATAACCCGACTACTTGCTCTTGGTACTGTTACCTATTATTAGGACTTGGATGCTCTTTAAGTTGGTCCAGTAATAGTTGAGCGTTGCTCTATATCTGCACATGAAGATAAAATTATTACTAATTTTATCTGTCCCCTTGCTGATCGTCAAGGGGGTGGTGTCTCAGGCCGAAGCCTGGTATTAAAGATAGATTATTGTATCATTTTCTTCTTTTTCTTTTTTCTATTTTTTTGTACTACTATTTTTCATTACAAGAAAGGAAAAAAATGATGCAATTGGGAAAGCAAATAACTGAAAGAAAAATTTAAAAAAATGCCCCAAAGTAAGAGCATGATGGAATAGGCAGTGCGGTATCTTCAGCAGTCTTCCTGAGGGGATTACTTCAATTTTTTACATCTGTCCGTGAACAAGCAGGGAGCTCAAACCGACTCCTTTTCCAAAATAAATATGCCCCAGTGTCAAGGTGCAATGGAGCGTTTCTAATTTTTGTGAGTACTTGGGTCTAGCGTTTTGATGAATTAGTGTTGAGGAAATTCCTTGAGACTGTCACCAAACCAGGGGAGATCGTCTAGCCATATTAGTCGTATGCTAAGGTTCTACCATAAGCAGTAACCATCTTATCCCATAGTCAGTAGTAGAGAGTGAGCAGTAGATAGTAAGTGGTTGCATCAGTCGTCATTCATGAGTTTTCGGTTTCATATCTGGGGACATCTTAAGAGGGTCTTGACTCACTGTCCGAAAATGTAAATTAAGGGTGAAAGAGGGGGTAAGGATCAATAATGTTAGGGATCAGTTGTATCTGACAATTTTGAAAAGAGATAAATAACAGTCTTTTCTCAGGGGAATGGGGGGTGCCATAATTGAGCTCTCCGTCATGTTTCAGTACCATCAAAGTCTCACATTCTATGGTTAGCAGGAGTTTGTCCTCCTCCCATCACCTTACGATGATATCTAGTAGTATTGGGACACTAGGGATGCCCTCGCACCTTGCTTATACTTTCCTAGTAAGCTTGCCAGGAATGTCCTTACGGTTTGCTTATGCTTCCCCAGGTTCATTGACTTATTCACCCGTCATATTGCACTCGCTCAATTATGTATGTATATATATTTTGAAAGCAACCTGGTGACACAAGACTGATATGTTTTGATTGAACCTAGCATCTTCATTTTTTGTGCTCTAACATCTCCTCCAATGGCGGGGAAAAGGGGTGAGAATCGGGTGTTACTTATACTTGTGGAAGAGGTCAGGTGTTCTACTAGTCCTTTTGATCAGATTGCCTGAATAAGAAGGTAGGCAGTGGGTCAGAGACCTTTAAGGGATATCCTAGGAATGAAGGTGTACGACCAATGAATGAGTCTTGATGACTACGAGTAGATATAAGTATCTGGCTTTGAGTTATGATGATCACGAAGCTAAGGGTAGTATTTTATGAGGTACATGGCATTCCAGGGGTTAGGGAGCTCTTCCCCATCCTAGTTCACCAATTTGTATGAGTTTCCTGGGTATGCGGTTCTTATGACATACGGGCCTTCCCAATTTGGTTTTAGTTTTTTCTTTGAATGGGCGTGTTTGGAAGGCATGATTTTCTTCAAGACTAATGCTCCAATTTTCAAAAGTTCACTCGAGGACTTTCTTATCGTAGGCTCTAGCCATCCTCCTCTGGTATACTTGAGCATGATCAACTGCCCTTAGACGCGTCTCATCGAGTTGTTCTAGCTCGGAGAGTAGAGCAATCCTCCTTTCGTCTAAGGATAGCTCATCGTCAAGTTGGATACATAAGGATGGTACTTGTATTTCATAAGGCAAGACTGCTTCCATTCTGTATGTAAGGAGATAGGGAGTTTGGCTAGTGGCCATGTGAATAGATCTTCTATAGGCCTAGAGTGCTTCTAGTAGTCGTTCAGGCCAGTCGGCTCTATTACTTGTCTCCATTGTTCATTTTAGAATACGGATTAGAGTTTTATTGGTGGCCTCTACTTGTCCATTTCCCTGGGGGTAGAATGGTAACGAGTGATGTAGGTCGATGCCAAATCTTTTGTATAGTCTTCATCTTTTTTACGATGAATTATGGTCCATTATCGGAGATGAACATCGTGGGTACTCTAAAGCAGGTGATGATATTTCGAATGATAAACCTCACAAGCATAGAAGCAGTGATTCTGACATATGACTCGACTTCCGCCCATTTGGTGTAATATTCAATCACTGTGAGTGTGAATGCATGCTTATGAGTATTCCCAGCCGTGTCTATGAAGGGTCCGATGACATCGAAGGCCCACATAGAGAACGACCAAGGTGAAGTTATAGGGTTCAATGCAACTGATGGAACTTTGATGAGTGCGACGTGTTCTTGGCGTTGCTTGCAGCATTAGACGTAGAGGTGGCAATCCCACGTCATCATCGGCCAATAGTAGCCTTGCAATATGATCTGATCAGTGAGTCTTTGTCTACCGGTGTCAGTGCCGCAGGCACTGGCGTGTGCTTCTCAAATTATATATTGTTCTTCAACAGTTGGGACACACCGCAAGAGTACTCCTTTGGTGAAGGCTTCGTTGTATAGGGTCTCGCCCAGGATGTAGAACCTCACGCATTAGTTTCTAGTCGTCTTTCATTCAATCTTTGTATCTTTGTAGCGTAAGGAGGGCCATGGCGATGCTTCAGGAAGTTCCATATATCAAAGTACCATGGTTGTCTGTCGTCGGTTGGTGATTTCTTGAATCTGAAGGTTGCGACGTCGGCTTCTTTCTTCGTGGGATTGCCTGAGGAAGTCGTGCCTTTTTCATGACGGCTTTTGATTCAGTCGGCAGTTCTGATTTTATTTTCCAGGCGACTTCGTGTGCTGGTGTAGTTAATCTCTTTGATGAAGAAGGACTTGGTGTTCTGTGTGACTAGTATCTGAATGACTGAGGCTAGCATGGCGAGAGAGTCTGCGAGCTCATTCTCCACTCTTGGGATGTGCGTGAAAGAGATTCTTTTGAACTTCTTTATTAGGAACTGAGCTATTTCAAAGTATGCCATCAGTCTCCTTTCTTTAGTCTTCCATTCCCCAATGACTTATGATATCACAAGCTTGGAGTCGCCTATTGCCTTCAATTTCTTGACACCCAACTGTAGCGTTGTCTGTAGTCCAGCGATGAAGGCTTCATATTCAGCGACATTATTGGTGACTGAGAAGTCGAGTTGAAAAGCTTTCAGTATAAAGACTCCTTCTTAGCTCAGCAAGATTATCCCGATGTCTTTTCCTTTATGATTAAGAGCAATGCTGAAGTAAAGGGTCCATGAAGTCTTATCGGGCTCTTCATTGTGGATTGAGAGGAGATCTTCATCGAGGAAGTCTTTGTGTACTGACTTCTATGTGACATATGTGATGTCGAACTCTTGTAAGAGCATATGCTATTGGGCGATCTTTCCAGATGTAGCGGGTTTCTTGAAGATGTACTTTAGAGGGTCCATATGTGCTAGGACTAGTATCCTGTGTGCTCAGAAGTAGTGCCGTAATTTCGTCGAGGCCCATACTAGTGCAAGGCATGTCTTCTCCATTAGTGTGCATTTTTGTTCGTACTCGACCATCATTCTATTGAGGTAATAAATGGCCTTCTCTCTCTTGCCGCCTTCTTTATATTGTCTGAGAATTACTCCCATAGCCTTGTCGTTTGCTGATACGTAGAGGATCAGGGGTCTTCTTGAAACTGGTGGTGATAGTATTGGCAGGTTGAGGAGGTACTTTTTGACATTGTCAAAGGCTTGCTGACACTGGTCATCTCATATGTACTCAGCCTCTCCTTTAAGTAGTCTGTAGAAAGGATAGCATCTATTTGAGTGCTGAGAGGTGAATCTCCTGATGAATTGTAGTCTTCTTATTAGACCTCGTAGTTCTTTGATGTTGCTGTGAGGTGACATCTCGAGAATGGCTCTAACTTTTACCGGATCGACTTTGATCCCTTGCTTGCTAACTATGAATCCTAGTAATTTTTTGGAGGTTACTCTAAACAAGCATTTCTTCAGATTCATTGAGCTAATACTTTTCTGCTCTCTGTAACACTAGTCATAACGCTTTAGCATGTCCTGCCCGAGTTTGGGACTTCACTAATATGTCATCCACATAAACTTCCATGCATTTATGCATCATTTCATGGAAGATAGCCATCATAGCGCATTGATATGTGGCTCCTGCATTCTTGAGCCCAAAAGGCATGATGACGTAGTAGTATGTTCCCCATGGCATAGTGAAGGAAGTCTTTTCCTGGTCGGGCTCTGCTAGTTTGATTGTACCCAGAGAAGCCATCCATAAAGGATAACATCTCATGTCCAACAGAATTATCAACCAAAGTGTTGATGTGAGGGAGCGGGAAGTCATCTTTTGGACATGCTTGGTTGAGGTTCCAGAAGTCGATATATACCCATACTCTGCCGTCTTTCTTGAAAATAGGTACTATGTTTGCGACCCATTTGGGGTAGAGGACGACTCGTATGAATTTAGCTTTATGCATCTGTTCGACTTCCTCTTTGACTTGTAGTGATGTTCATGGGTGCATTCTTTAGAGTTTTTGCTTGACGGGTTTTGCATCGAGCTTTAGGACCAAGCAATTTTCTACTCAGCTCCGGTCTAAGCTAGGCATATCTTCATAGGACCATGCGAAAGAGCTAAGGTGATCTTGAAGGACTTGGATGATCTGTTGTCGCTCCTTGTCGCTGAGTGTCCCGCTGATTAATAACTTCTTGGGCTTCTCCTCGGTGCCAAAATTGATTTCATCGATAGGTTCTGTGACAGCTTGAGTTTGCTCCTCGAAGCGTTTGATGACCCGTTGGAAGTCCTGTGTCTCCTCACCAGCTGGAGCTCTTTCTTCATTATCTGTGGGTTCATATACTGCAAAATGGCTACACTGGGGGGTTAGGTTTGCAGGAGGTAACCCGTCATCGATGTAATTTATGACTGTGACATCCTTAGTCAGGTGCAAGTTGAGGCTATTCATCCTTCTCTCGAAGTCGTGGAGTATATTGTCGGGTACGATTACGAGCTTGTTACTTTGTCAGGATGCCCGACGGCTTCGTGAGTAAGAGGCAATAGGGTCACTTTGAATCGAGCCAACGTAGGGTTCTTCGATGTCGAGGGTAAGATGATGACCTTGTGTGATCATGTCGGTTATTTCTTCCTTGTCTCCGTTGGTGCGTCCACTACTTATAGCCTTAGGAGAAAAGTCTCCTTGTTGATCGCTGAATGGGTCTGAGATGAAGAGCTCCTTCCCTTTTCTGTGGTCTTCTAATTTTTTAGGATTTTCTATTTTTAAATTTTCATGGGTTTTAAAATTTTCTATTTTTGGGTTTTTGATAAAGGATATGGTACAGGGTCGGTTGCCTGAAGAGGAACTGACGGGGTTGCTTCTTTTAGTTGGGGAAGTTGGACGGCTACTGGAGCCGTTCGTGTGAATCTTCGGATGATGTGGACCTGTTCGAAATTTAGAGTTTTTTCTAGATTCCTCGTCCGGGGTGATCCTCCTTATGAGCGAGGATGGTAATAGTCCAGCTGATGTGCTTTCTTCATTTACTACATAAATTTCTTCTTCCTCGAAAAGGGTAGTGAAGCAGTAATCGTCCACACTCTCATCTTCAAAATTAGATTGAAGATATCCCCGTTGCTGAGGTTGTTTATTGGGTGAGTCCAACTGGCATTCTTCTGGGCTAGTGAGCTCTCCACTTTGTACCTCGTAGTATGCTAGGATGAATATGCACACTCGACAGCGAGGTCGGTAGCATTGAGAGATGAAGGGATATCCCCATGGGCATTCCCATCTTGAGAGGATTGATTCGGCATCCGGGTTGCTGTCGGAGTCTGAATCTTCGCGTAAGAGTTCATCTTATTCTTCAAATAATCTTTGGTGGTCCTCGCCTAGTTGTTCTTCCATTTCAAGAGTGGGGAGATTCAACCAGTAGTCATCATCACTCGATGGCGGTTGCCATTCGTCTTCCAGCAAGTTTCAGAATATATGAAGTTGTGGCACATCGAGAGATTGGGGAGTGTTGAGCTCTAGTGCTTCTTAGAATTCTATACAGGCGACGTGATGATCTCCCACCGTTATTGTTCGTCGTATCTCGTGCAAGATCGCTCTCTCGCACAGTATTAAGATGAATGCGCACAGGCTGCAATAGGGCAATTTCGGGTAAGGGTAGAAGTGTGTACACCGCAAATTATCTAGTAAGGATTGATAATCAAGTTCGTCATCAGAATTCGACCCTTCGCTCCGAGAGTGATTGACCTCCTCAAGCAGCTTCAGCCGTTCTGCTCTTAAGTGATCTCCGAGTTCTATATTAGTAAGACTGGTCCAATAGTTTTCTTCTTCACTTGAAATTGAGAGCCAGTCCTCTCCTTCTAGTTCATTAGGCCGGGATGACTCTGGTTCTTCCCCATTTCCCAAAGCAGTGATATGGAAGCCCTCCTCGTTGGTTGACTCCCAATCTTTTATGTGCGGCTCGTATTTCTGTGATCCTCTTCTTTCAGCATCGCAGGGTTCCTTAGTCTCAAACATCGGTCCTACACCTTCAAGCGGCTTGTCGATGTCGTCGTCATTTTGGTTCGGGCTTGTCAAGTCCTCAAAGGCTTTAATGATCTGTTCGACTTCAGTTGCTTGTGGTTCGGCAAGGGATGTTTCCCTTCTTCTTAACGCATCGGCCTTTTCGGTAGTTTCGTAGATGAAATGGTCGTAGAGTGACCATTTTGGCGAGGTTGGTAGGAAGTCAATTTGTTTATCGTCCGACTGGTAATCCAATCCTATGTGCTTGCGGACTTCCTTTGGAACAATATTCTTTCTCGTATGTGGGATGTATCCGAGCTAGTACATGAGGTCCCATCTCTTTGTAGCGGTAGGATTTATATCATACAATCGTGTGAGGTCATGTCTAGCCGCTCTCTTCGTTAATCTTGATTGATATGGGGGCGAGCTAGGGTGACTGACTTCTGCTATTGCTGTATCGTCAGGTGATCATACCTTTTTGATGTGGTCGGTGGACAAGATAGAGTCATGAGCCGTTGGAATGCTTGTCGCATAATCAGTATCAACTTCTTTGAGGGGCGCATCAGCGTATATCCTGACAATGGAGTCTTCATGCGGGGAACTTGATGCATTGATGATATGTAGATGCTACAGCTTTCATGGACTCCAGCCACTTCCTTCCTAGGATCAGATTGTTGGTACTGGACGAGTTGGAAGCATGGAATGTGACGCCTTTTGTGACTGGGCCAAGGCAGACTTGCAACTTGATGGTTCCTTTAACAAATCGTCGAGACCCGTCATATGCGATGAGGGATAATGATGATGGCTTTATGTCCTGCTTAGTGTATTCCAGTGTCTTGAGCATGGTTATGGGACATATATTAAACCCTGCTCTAGTGTCGACCAGTGCATACGGTACTGAGAAGCCTCTAATCATAACAGTCAGGTATATTGGGGCAGAGCTCCTGCACAATAATTCCTTAGGCATATCAGCCTCAGTGAAAGTGAGCGCTGGGGGTTGTGCCATGACCAAAGCGATCTCATGTAACTCATCCAAAGTGGTATCTTCATTTACATGAGTCTCATCCAACATCTCTATCAATAGTCTATGGTGTTCTGGTGACTTCTTGATGAGCTCCAGGGTTGATATTTGTGCTGGTATTTTCCTGAGGTGTCACAGAAGATCGTATTCCCGACCTGTCTCTAGAGCTGGCTCTTTTTTAGGGCGATGAGCTTTGTTGACATTTGGGTGCGGCGGTGGAGGTACTGGTTCTAGAATTAGAGGCGGAGGGATCGTATGAGGTGGTGGAGGTAGGTTTACTACTTGTTCCCTTGTTATCTTTTCTGACTACTGAGTGCCATCGTTTTTCTTTTCCTGGGGGAATGGTGGTGGTGGGTAACGGGTTCCAAATTTGAGAACCGGGCACATTGGCTGTTGACGCTAGTGTGTTGACTAAACTGTCGTAGTACTTATCGCAAATGGAGCGAAATTTGAGGAAGGAATATGCAGAGGAGCTACGCCATTCAATGGGGGGAGATACTAAGTGTAATCTTCCTCTTCCAGGAAGGTGGAGATCAGAGCTTCTTCTTTATCAGATCCTTCACTCAACTGATTGACCATAGCATTGGAGTGGTGTTCTGCTGTAGCCTCATGTTGCTGTCTCGAAGTATTCTAGGTGACATTATCAATCCATGCTGCAATTTACTCTACAGTTTGAAGGACATGGTCTTCGTATTCGGGTTCAGAGTTAGACAGTGATGGAGTCTGCTGTGGGTTTGGAGGAGTAAGAGGTTTGGGTGGAGGTTGGGTTTTCGTGCCCTGAACGATTGGACTCGAACTTGGGTAAAATTTAGGTAGGGAGGTGGACTCGGGGGTGACCCGAGTGATCGAGGTTGAAGGATGAGCAATTGGGGGCCTTAGAGGCTCTACTAGACTAAGAAAGGCAATTGGCAGGGGAAGGTAAGTGATTAAGGAAGAAGAATGGAAAGAAGGTAGACCGAGAAGGTCTACTATAGTGATGTGGGATACTGGCCCTTGGTTGTGGTTTGGAATGGGGTGGTTAACAATCCCCAGGTTTTGCATTGGCTGGTTGTGAGAATTCCTGAGAGTCTCTTAGTCAATTTGGTTTCTATCATTCATATCATAGATTACGTCTCGGAGAACCCACCAATATTTCAAATTATGTCTCGCATATCGATAAAATGCGCAAAACTTACTATAGTTCAAATTTATCGGCCAAGATCGTGGTCATTCCGGTGGGAATCTAAGAAAGTTTTGGTTACTAAGGAGGCAGAAGATATTCGGGATAGTGTCGGGTAGTGGAGGATAATGCTCTCTTCTTGGCTAGTAGGGTCCTCTAGTTTGTTGATTAAAATTTTACGGCGGAGATACATTATTATAATTCTAAGGGTTGATTGGCCAATTCTGTGTCATGTCTTGATTTTGGTGCTGGTGGGCATTATGGTACTGATTCCTATTTTGATACTGGCCATGATTCTAGTTTTGATTCACATACCTTTGCTGATTCTGACCTTTAGTTTGATTTGAGTATTGTTGCTGGCCTTGGTTTTGATATTGACTTTGACCGAGATTCCTTGGTTGGTAGTTTTCGTTGTTGGAGTTCTAGCCCTGGTTGGCGACGATATTGACTTTCTTTGAGTCGGAGGATTTCTTGTTGTTCTTATTCTTTGAATTGTTGGCGGTAGCGGTCTTTAAGGTTATTTTTTAAAAGGCAAGATCTCCTCCCTTTATATGTCATTGGATGCGGCTGACACGTGAGTGAAGAGTAGCGAAGTCTGGACAATCACTTATGACAAGAGCACTTCGGAGTGGCTCCCTGACATTGTTTATAATGATGTTGATCGCGTCCTTCTCCTTCATCGGACTTTCAGTGCTGGCAGCCAACTTCCTCCAGCGTGGTACGAAATCCATGAAGTCTTCCTCGGATTCCTGCTTAGCCGTCATCAGATCACTGAGACTAATTGTTTCTTGTATCAGATGCTTATACTGATCCTAGAATTGTCTGGCCAGATCATCGAACGTGTCGATTTTGTTGAGCAGGAGTCCGGTGAACCAGTCAAAAGCTTCCCCTTCTAGAGATCTCTGAAAGTAGTGTATCAAAAGTCCTTGATTATCGTGATTGGGTCGACAGTCGTTGTAAAAGAGCCCCAGATTGTGGTTCGGATTTCCCGTACAGTTGTATTTGTTAAACTTGGGCGGCTTGAATCCTGCAGGTAAGGTGAACTCCAGGTCTTGACAAAACTTATCGAATCTGAATGAGTAACTAGGGCATTCTCTCATAGCCATGTATTCGTCGAGTATTTTGGGGAAATCCTTTACTCTTACAATGGCGTCTTTTTTGGTAGCCCGAGGTTGATTCAGTCTTAGCGATTGCTGTTGAAGAGGGCATGGGCGGCCTCGCCCCCCTTTTATAACTTCTGGACGCTGAGCTCCACAAGTTGTCAAGCGGTGAAGTTCTGTCCGGTACTCCCATCTCTTCTATCGTGGTTATTGCTAGTGCTTGGAGGAGTAAAGGGGTTTTCCTGTTCGCCTGTCATGTTAATCTGGGGTTGTACCTGTCATGTTATTCTTCATATTCTCGCCATCTCGAGCCTTTGACGAATGCTCATGCACTTTCGAGAAATCCTCGATAGTTGAGTGGGTGCGGGAAAAAATTGAATAGGAAAAACAAAATGAATAAAAGAAAACTTAAGCTAAACAGAGGAGACTTTGGTGAGAAGTCTCATAGCGATTGCCAATCTGCTTGTGCGTGCTTTTTCTGGGTTCCTTTCGTCCTCGGAAAGAGTGGCCTAAATTGGTCTATGTGGACTCTGACGTAAGGCCATTGATGGTAAGTGAAAAGTATAAAAGTTAAAAGTAAATTCTAGGAAGAAAATACCTGGTTCGTTGCGATCGCCAGCTACAGATATTTATCGACGCTACAACACATTGCTAATCATGCCTTTTCGGGGTGTGGGTTCGACTTCTTTACTGAATCATCGGCCTGCCGATGATAGCAATACTGGGTCACCTGGATGTTTAGTTTATTTTTCTAATCCTGCTCTAAGTCTGATTGCTTTCATCTTTCTTAGGAGTCTAACTATTGACTCGATAGTTTATTATGTATTATAATTATATTAAATTCAAGTCTTAACCTATTGCAAGCTCACAATGGAAATTGTAGAGCTAGTATAAGATCAATCCCACGAGGAAGTTCATTATCTAATTAATTCCTAGTTTATATCTTTTATCTAAATCCCTATCTTAAAAAATTTTGTTTATCTTTAAGATCTAATTTACTGGAAAAATATGAATAAAAGAATGAGTTATTAAACTAAAGTGCATAAAAATAAATCCTAATCCTCCTTCAGATTAAGGTCGTCAATCTTAATCTTCAGCTTTCGGATATTTATGAAAATAAATAGTACTGTTACACCATATTTCTAGTCTCCTAGCATTGGTCGTCAATCAAGTCTAAGATCCTATCAATACAAATTTAATCTAATCAACAATCAACCATAAATTTGTGCGTCAATCAAACTCTAGAAAACTGAAGATGGAAAAGTAAAAACCGTTACACTAATATGCAAATTCTAACATGAGTCATCAATTGAAATTAAAACTTGGAGATGTTTACAAAGCAAATAAAATCTAAACTAGAAAGCAAAGTAAAATATATCCTTCACCCCTCAGCTGTAGTTGTCAATTGCTCCTGAAAAATTATAGATATCTACACTAATCTTCAGCACTCAATTGTAGTCTTTAATTGCTCTTGAGAAACCTCTGATATCTAATCTACTCTAGCTATATTATATTATTTTGATCGAAAGAAAATCTAACCTTAGGCATCAATTGATGCTGAAATTCTTCGATGCTTATTCTTATGCCGAGCCCTCTTGTTTATAGATCATAAGGGGTCAGTTTACAAAGATCCAGTTCTAATAACAGAAACTACTAAAAACCAAAGATTCCTAACATAACTCTAATTCCTAATTTTATCTTTCCTTGCTTTCTTTAGTTGATGCGCTTTTGGATTATTCTTTATTAAGTAGCAGCAGAGTCCTTCGGATTAGATCTTTATCAATCTTCTCATATCCGTGGTTCACCAGACTTCTAATTGCAGGAGTCTTCTAATTCTGGATATGGCAGTGTTAAACTCTCACGTGATCTGCAGCAATAGTATATAGTAGAAAGCTTCTATTTTTAGGAAATCGTAAATAACGATTTCTTTCTTATTCTTTTTGGAAAATTGTAATTCACGATTTTCTATTTTCAGTCAGCTTTTAGCTAACAATTTCTTATTTTGGATCGATCACTTTCTGAAGAATCGTATTTTGAAGAATTACGATTTTTCAGCCTTCCTGTTATTGGCAAATCGTCTTTAACGCTTAATCGTCTTTTTACTACTTTTTGAGTTCATTTTGACAATGATTAACACTTAGGCTCTAATTTACTGCTTATCTTTAATATCTGCACATCAGTAACTCGTTAGTAGCAAACTAAGTCCTAGCATCACTAAGTTAAGGGTGATAAAATGGTAAATTATGTGACTAATCACACCCTCAAACTTAAGTTTTTCTAGTCTCTAGCAAACAAGGAAACATAAAATATTTAAAACTTTTAAATTTAAATGCCACTTTTGTAGGGAGCACGATTGCATTTAGCATATGCGACAAGCCTTTAAACCCTTAGGTGATCCCTAGTGGAGTTGTAGGCTCCTGAAGGTTTTCAATGAAGTTACCTACAAACTTCAAATAATTTTAGATTTTTCAAAATAGTTTTCAAAACTAAAAATTCTAAATATAAACTAAATTTTGTGTACTACTAATTATTCAGTTAGTCATTATATATTCATTATTTCAAAATATTTCAAATCTTTTATCCTTATCTTCCCATCATCGCAATTATCCTTGATCAGAACTCAATAATTTCAATTCTTGTATAACGTGGAGTGTGTGCATATCAGTGACAAGTTTATTCATTATAGATTTTTCTAAACTATAATTTTTAGAAAATATTTTCATCCAAACTCTCACTTATTGGCATACTCTGAAAAATAATTAAAATTTTGGATTTTCATAATATGATATGTTCGTGATAAATTCAAAGGACAATCAGCTAAAAAGATAAATCTCATGGAAAGGATAATAAATTCTTTTCATATAATTTCTTTATTTATTCATAATATCTATTTCATATATCTCTACTAGACTCATATTTTTGTAAATCGTAAATCACAAAGGTCTTTCCTTTGACTTGTAATGGGGCTTTGGGTTTTTAGAAGGTTTCAAAGAAAAAGGTAAAGAGGATTCAAATTATTTCGAAGAGTTTAGCTCTTTCTTCTCTTCTTCTTCTATTTTTCAGCTTCAATAAGTATCCTTATTTTGGATAACTTCTTCCCATTTCTTTTTTTTTTGTAAATCCCATTTTTCTCTTCTTTTTTAGTTTGGAAGCTTTTTGCTTCTCTTTTCATAAAGTCATCTTTTATGTTTTTTCTTTCTTTTTCTTTCCTTTTCCCATATTTTCATATATTTATATTTCTTTTTTAGTTGTACCTTTTTCAGCAGATCCCTTATCTATTAACTCATACTCTTTTCACTCCCTTTTCTTTCCTTCTTTTACATTCTAAACTCTCAGAAATTGTAAGGGTTAAGGATAGAAAGTTTTTGGCAGTACATATGGTTAAGGGTTTATAAGATTCTGGTATAAAGAAATTTAGTCTTTATGCTTCTAATATGGGTTCAAATGGTAAAATATTATGAGATTTTTGCTTTTTGGCTCTGATTAAAAAGAGATGGCCTTCGGTCATTTTCACGATTTACTAATATGGATGTTTTATTACTTTGATATATTTAATAGATAGTTCTAAACAAATAAATTATCATAATCATAGAATATATTGGTTCTAAGTTCAGCATTTTGAGATTTCATTTTGACAACAATAGTAGAGCAGTTAAAAGAAAATTAATCATGAACAAAAACAGTCTCTCTTTCTCTTATAATAAAGAGGAATAGGCTCTATAGCTCACTGGTTATATGATTTTGAAACTATAATCTAAAATATTTTACAGTTCAGATCAATCGTATAGTTTCAAACATTCTTCTAATACAGTGTTCTAGAGATGCTTTACTTGAATTGTAACTATTTTTATTTTGATTTTTGAACTACTACTATGATGGTTTGCTAAGAAATTTGAATTTTTATATATTTTTCATAATTTGCATATAATGATTAACTAATTTTTTTGTTTTTATAAAATAATAAATTTTAAACAAAAACTAAACTAAAAAATTAAACTAACAAAAAGTAAACTAACAAAAGTTTGTATCCCCCCCAAACTTAAATAGGATAATGTCCTCATTGTGCAAAATAGGGGACATATAGAAAAATTTTACCGTATTTTACTGCTATGTTAGTAATTGGGTATATAATCTATAAAAAATTTCAAAAATCTTTCCCCCAAACTTGGGAGAAAAATACTTTCGGTGTGAATAGAGAAGGTTAGAATAAAATTGTTAGGAAAGAGAAAAAAATTGTTAGTAATGTTAGTAACACATACTAGTAAAAAAAATTAATAATTTATATAATTGGATATTTACAATGTTCTACAAAAAATGAAAATCTATTGGAATTATACCTATGAGGTTTGTGATATATCTAGAGATTTACTCACTAGGTGATGCAGGATATGGGATATGTGGTGGAGTTGGTATAACAACTAGGTTGTTAATGCAGTCCTTGTCAGAGTCAGAGATTTCTGTAGTGCTGCAGTCTGAATCATTTTCTTATTTAGGCTCCACTTTCTCTTCTGGTGGTACTTCTACAAGATGTGCCTCTGTTAATGCTGGATTATATGCTGCTTTCAAGGTCTGTAGTTCTGCTTCTAGCATGGCCTGTCGGTTTTGTAATTGGTGAATTACAACATACTTTGCATCATTTTCCTCCCTCAGTTGTGCAGTAGTAGCCTTCTCTTTTGTTACTGTGGTCTAGAAATTTTTGATGTGAGACTCAATCTTTTCTTCTTTCTCAGCACAAATAAGCGTCAGGGACTCCTTTTCTTCTTATAGTTTAACTAATTTCCTTGAGCTATTGTGAGTGCTTGAGTCTTATTTTACTGCAATTTTTTCAGCGTCTGTTCATATTCTTGATGGGTTTTTTCTCTTGCAGTTTCCATAACATCTGGGTTTTCAATGAATTCTGTCAATTGTGCGACAAGCTGTGATATTCTATCCTCATATTCCTTTTATTTTCTTTCCCACCCTTGATGTTTTTCTTGCAAAATCTTGTTCTCTCTTTGTACTTGTGCTACTTGATTTCTAAGGGTTGCTGTTTCCTCTTAAATTTCCGTGTTTATTTCGGCTACCAAATGCACACGATACTCCTTAATTTCCTTATGTTTGATGTTCATAATCATTTCTTGCTTTTCCTGTGCAGTAGGCATGTTGTCTCGTAATCTACTTTTTAACATATGTATTTCTTCCATCATTCTCCTGACTACACCTGGTAATTGGGCATTAGAAATCTGCCATTGCTCTACTTCTTTTAATCTTATCTCCAGGTCAGGTTGTTCAATCACTGGGCCTATTGAAGTAGTAGCTGGAACATTTATTTCTTGATGTAAGAGTGCGATGAAGCTCACTCATGGGGCTTCAATATGTAGCCTTAATTCTGCAGCTTGGGCTGTAGTTGCTATGGTAGTGGCCATGGAGTCAACAGGGGATGGGACTTCGATTTCCTGGTTTACTCCTCCTGTTTACGACATAGGAGGTGGAGCTGATAATGCTTCTGATGGGGAAATTGATTGAAAACTGACAGGGACTTGGCTAAAAGTAGCCACTTCAACATTTTGGTGCTCAACTGGTGCCCGAGTGTCTTCTGCTGCTTCATTACTTGGATGCACCGGTTCTGCTTCAGTAGGAGTGGGTTTGATTTCATGGGGCATCGTAGGCCCTGTTGGTGGATCTAGAGCTGAGTCATATAGACTGGCTTGATTTTCATCTGGTATTCTATCCTCAGGTGTTTTCTCTATCACTGGGGAACTGCTTCTTGTCCTTTCACATGGGGGAGTATAAATATTCTCACCTTCTTCTATAACCATTATTTCAGTGGTGTCAGTCCTTGCGGCCTGTTCTATGGCAGCCTCTAAATGTTCTGGGACTGTTTCGAATGTGGGTAGGACCTCTTTTGGTTGTGTCGTGATAGGAATTTTCTTTTTGTTTATGGCACTTAAAGTTCTCCTATAGGTCTGCGGTGTTAGACTTTCATTGCTGCGAGGCAATGCTTTCTCCTTGGGGTTAATTTTTTATCCCACATTTATCAACAAATTTGTGATTAGCCCCCCAAAAGGTAGATATAACTTATTTGTCTGGTACTTCTTTAGAGGCAACTTCTCCCTTACTATTTTCATCACTTCCATGAGGTATGAAGGGACATCAAACCAATAGCGGTGTGCCAGCTTTTGCAAAGAGGGCCCTTCGCTGGGTCCCATGTCCCGTCGGGTGGACAGTTTTGTGAATTAAAACATTTCTTCTAAATCTTTATGCCAAAAGACGGATCTATCATTAAGTGGCTTGCCTAAAAAATATGTGGCCATTTGAATAAATTTTTGCTGAGTTTCGGGTAAAGGTCAAAGTATATTTGCCTCCGGGATGCCAGGTCTCTTCAAGGGTGCATTCATCACCCCAGCAACCATTGCTTTTGTGATCAAAATTAGAAATCCATCAATAGTTGTGGACAGAGTTGGGACTGGTCCCTTGGAACTATTGTTCATATTGACATAAAATAGTCTTACCAATCTAGGGTAGATGTGGGTAACTCCAGGCTCTAGAAAATAATGGAGCCCGACATCCTTAAAATATTTGATGGCTTCTCCTCCCATCTCTAATTTTTCCAAGGCACTAGCATCAACTGCAACCTCGGCTCCCACGATATGTTGTTTTATTGAAGTAGGGAGCTTATCTGCTGAGGCCTTAGAAGATACTAGCCTTTTGCCATTTTCTAAGTTGGGTCCCCTTTTTAGGGTGGACACAGAATCTTCTTCAATTGTGTCCGTGGGACCTTCTCTGGTAACTACCCTAAGGACCCGGTTTTCTTCTTGGGACAGTTTGTTGCTTTAGGTTTTACGATAGCAGACCGTGAAATATGGTGAATAATAGGGGTATTATCGGAATTGTTACCTTCATCTTCTTCCTCATCTTCTCTTTGTAGTTTCCCCTATTCGTTAGTCATCCTCTGCAAAAATTAATCAATCTTATTAATTAAACCTAGAAAAAACCAACTGTTAAATGAATAATCCATGCAACACCTTCATTTATTGAAGATCATTCCCTTACCTTTTCGACGGTTGAAACTCTAATTTAGTTTAACTCAGTGAAATGTTCGTAAGGTTTCCCAAAATAAAACTAAAGGAAAAGGAATTTTTATGAATATGTATGGTTTGATTATGTAGCAGAACGGTTAAGATTACAAGAAATTCGAAAAAGTGAGGGAAGCTAGGGGAGGAAAAGATAAAACCGCAGGATTTTGACAATGGGACCGACATATTCTTCTTTTTAGAATATATGGGTCCTGTTTTCAACGATGACCTTCTAAGCCGGTCATTGCTTAAGTTAACCTAGAATCGTAAGTTGATTCTAGCTTTAATGAGCTACGAATCGCAATTGTTGTGTTTCAAACTATGAACAATCGTAAATCCATACAATTGTCTACTTTATAATATATAGCAAGTACACATTAGGATCTATCATTCTTTAATGATTTAGGTTGTAATATGATACTCTAAAAAAAATGAAAATAAAAATAAAATTATATACATATTTTACAATTGGTGCTGTGGATGAGTCGGTAGCTCGACGATCCATGAGGGTTTTAAATTAGATTTTGGGGAGCAGTTGTCTACCCTAGGAAAGCTTGTCTTCTAGGATTTCTTATTGGCTGTGTAGGTAATTGGCCACTCTCTCTCTTTGCCACTTGGGAAGCTAGTTGTCCAATTTGACTTTCCAACTTCGTTATGGACTATGTATGTCAATGAAGGGTCTAAGAGAATTAAGCAAGTTGGTGTGCAAATCTCGTGAATGCTGGTGCGACTGTTATTGCAAATCCTGAAGGATTTGAACAATCGTAGAATTAGGCATATTGCTTTGTGGTCCAATATGGGGTTGTGCTGCCTGTAATTAAGGTCTTTGGTGGAAAACTTGGGTCTGGAGAAATCGGGACAACGCAGTTGTTGGTGCTGGTTGCACTCCAGCAGTGGAACCATAATTAAATCCCAAGTGATTCCTCCATGCTAGGTTGTATGTATTCCGTAGTCTACCCTCTGAAAGGCCATTGCTTGCTTTGTTTCCACCAATTCATGATATTGTGGCGCAACAAGGTTCTCCATATATGTGTGAGTCTGGCAAATTTGAGGGTTTGTCGTAGGCCTATCCAGAGTATTTGGGTTGGAATTCATGAGTGCGGCAATTTTTTACTCAAGAGCTAAAACTTTTACACTCATGTCGTCCTCAATTTTCACTTTTTCTTTATTGATTTCATAGACCCCACCTCTTGTGAGCAGGGTATGACGAGCAATCTCTGGGTCAGTCTGTAATAAAGCCTGTTTTTGCTTTGAAGTGTTGGCCAGTTTATCAAATAAATTCCAGGTCTGCTGGCCATTTTGAGCCATGAAGGCTGCTCTTCTTACGACATCGACTGTAGACTGGTTGGTCTTAGTCAGTCCCTGATAAAAACTCTGTGCTATAGACCAAATCGGCACCTCATGATGAGGGCATTTTCGTCGCAAATCCTTCATATGCTGCCAACTCTCATGAAATAATTCTCTAGGTTTTTGCCCGAAGCCTTGAATCGCTTGGCAAATTTAATTTGTTCTACCAATTGAAAAGTATTCAGCCAAAAATTTAGACTGTAATTCCTCCCAAGTGGTAATACTTCTGGTAGGTAGTGAGACTAGCCATGCCTTCACCCTATCTTTGAGAGAGAAAGGAAACAGACGTAGTCTTATAGCTTCTTTACTGTTCGTAGTCTATAGCATTGTACAGATTTGTTTGAAGTCCCTCAGGTCCTGGTAGGGATCTTCTCTATCAAGCCCATGGAAAGTTGGTAGAGTTATGATTGTGTGGGGCTTGATGTCATAGTTTTGACCTTCAGATATTTCTGGTATAACTATACAAAAAGGCTCTATCAAAGCTATTGGGCTGAAATGTGCTTAAATTGAAAGTTCGTCAGCCATGGGTTGAGAGTCTCTTGCAGAGGATCAGTTTAATGTGAGTTTGCACAAGAGAGTTCACTCAATTTCTGGGTCATATTAGAAAGAGTCTAGTCTTCTAGTCCGGGTATGATGCATACACCAGAAAAATCTCCCTTTTTTTTTACAAAATATTTATGTGAATTTTATTTTAGAAGAGCAGGGAGAGAAAATAAATCTAAGTCTCTGGGTTCTGTGATCAGGAAAAGTTGGAAACTTTTAATTCACTGCTCCGAATAAACCTGCAAAAGATTGAAGACGTGACAAAAAGAAAAAAAAAAAAAAATATATATATATATATATATATAAAGAAATATAAAAAGAGATAAATATTGGTTTTCAAAAGAATATAAATATTAGATAAAAACTTGAAAGAATTAGATAAATTCTGCTTCCTCGGTAGAGGTGCTAAAAACTTGACTCGATTGCTTATTATATATTATAATTATATTAAATTCAAGTCTTAATCTATTGCAAGCACACAATGGAAATTGTAGAGCTAGTATAGGATCGATCTCATGAGGAAGTTCATTATCTAATTAATTCCTAGTTTATATCTTTGATCTAAATCCCTATCTTAAAAACTTTTATTTACCTTTAAGATTTAATCTACTGGAGAAATATTAATAAAAGAATGGATTATTAAACTAAAGTACATAAAAATATATCCTAATCCTCCTACTTCAGATTAAGGTCGTCAATCTTAATCTTCAGCTTTCGGATATTTATGAAAATAAATAGTACCGTTACATCATATTTCTAATCTCATAGCATTGGCCGTCAATCAAGTTTAAGATCCTATTAATACAGATTTAATCTAATCAACAATCAACCAAAAATTTGGGCATCAATCAAACTCTAGAAAACTGAAGATGGAAAAGTAAAAACCATTAGAATAATTTGCAAATTCTAACCTGAGTCGTCAATTCAAATTAAAACTTGGAGATGTTTACAAAGTAAATAAAATCTAAACTAGATAGCAAAGTAAAATATTTCCTTCACCCCTCAACTACAACCATCAATTGCTCCTGAGAAATTACAAATATCTACACTAATCTTCAGTACTCAATTGCAGTCGTCAATTGCTCTTGAGAAACCTCTAATATCTAATCTACTCAAACTATATTACACTACTTTGATAAAAAAAAAATCTATCCTCAGGTGTCAATTGATGCTAAAATTCTTCGATGCTTATTTCTATGCCGAGCCCTCTTATTTATAGATCGTAAGGGGTCGGTTTACAAAGATCTAGTTCTAATAAAAGAAACTACTAGAAATAAAAGATTCCTAATATAACTCTATTTCCTAATTTTATCTTTCCTTGCTTTCTTTAGTTGATGCGCTTCTGGATTATTCTTTATTGAGCAGCAGTAGAGCCCTTCGGATTAGATCTTTATCAATCTTCTTAGATCTGTGGTTTACCAGACTTTTAATTCTAGATATGGCGGTGTTAAACTCTCATATGATCTGCAGCAACAGTGTATAGTAGAAAGCTTCTATTTTTAGGAAATCGTAAATAACGATTTCTTTCTTATTCTTTCTGAAAAATTGTAATTCACAATTTTCTATTTTCAATCGGCTTTCAGTTAACAATTTCTTATTTTGGATCAATCACTTTCTGAAGAATCTTCTATTGAAAAATTACGATTTTTCAGCCTTCCTGTTGTTGGTGAATCGTCTTTAATGCTTAATCGTCTTTTTACTGCTTTTTGAGTTTATTTTGATAAGGATTAACACTTAGGCTCCAATTTACTGCTTATCTTTGATATCTACACATCACTGACTCGTTAGTAGCAAATTAAGTCCTAGCATCACTAAGTTAAGGGTGATAAAATGGTAAATTATGTGACTGATCAACTATCTTAAGAGTCCTAATCTTATTAGAAGTTTAACTGATATTAGTCTCCTAATTCTATTAAGAGTCTAATTAATCTAAGTATCCTGATTAACTAAAGTACCCTATCTCTATCAGAACACTAATTGATTTAGGTATCCTAATTTTATTAGAGCTCTAGTTAATTTAAATATCCTAATTCTATTAGAACTCTAATTGACTTAGATTTCCTAATTCTATTGAAAGTCTAATTAACTTAGATTTCCTAAGTTTGTAAAAAGTCTAATTATTCTAAATATTTTATTTCCACTGGAAATCTAATTATTTTAAGTTTTCTATTTCTACTAGAAATCTAATTATTTTAGGTTTCTTACTTCTACTAGGAATGTAAAAAAAAGGAGTTTGGGCCAGCTATGCTAAGGAGGATCGGCCCCGTTTCCTGGTACCCTTCGTAAGCTCCCTTGGGCAAATTAGTTGGGTAAGGGTCATTAAAAGTAGTATCGATTGAAAATTTGATTTTAGGATTGGAAAGTTAAGATTTTGAAGATTAAAGGATTTTTTAAGATTAAGATTATAACTGAAATATTATATACTAAGGGAAATTAGAACTAAAATTAAAAATAAATACTACGATCTAGAATGATTAAAAACTAAGAACTGGTTCTAGAGATTTAAGAACTAGGACCGCAAATTTAAGGACTAAGGCTAAGACCTGGTTCTAGAAATTAAGATCTAGAACCAGAGATGAGGAAATTATGGCTCTAAATCTAAAAGGTATGAGTTAAAATTGAAGTTCTGAAAAATTACGAGATTATAAACTAGAAGAGAAAAACTAGTAACTAAGGAAGTAAAATTTAAAACTAAAATCTGGAACGAAAATTTAAGGACTAAAAACTAAGACCTAGTTCTAGAAGCTAAGAACCAGAGACTAAAATTAGAATTAAAACCTAAAATCTAAGACTGGAAATTAAAATCTAAGATCTATGAAATTAACAACTAAAACTAGAACTTAAGAATTAGAGCCCAGAACTAGAAAGGAAATTAAAAACTAGAGCTAAGAAATTACCTAAGCACTAAAGAGGATCTCGAGATTCCTAAGCTCGGAAGAAAGAAAGGAACTCAAAAACTTGATTACTTGATTCCTTGAATTGTGTGAATTCTATATTCGGGGTAAGCGGATCTATTTATAGGTATTTCGGCAATTGCGCACCCTGAGGGGTGCGCTTAATTGGTCGGTGAAATTCAATTACGCGCCCTGTCTGGGTCGCTTAATTGAATTACATGCCTTGTTCTAGGTGCTTAATATACTTTAAGTCGGTCACGGACTCAGTGAGTGACCGGCTGACTGGCTCAGTCAGGTATCCTAGTTCTATTCTAATAGAACTAATTGCGTGCCCTGCTTGGTGCGTGCATTTCGATTAAGCACTCTGTGCAGGGCGCTTAGTAGGAGAGTTTAGGTGGTCTAAGAAATTAGAGGATAGGTCAAAATTGGACCAATTATGTGCCAGTGGTGGAGCACGTAATCTATTAAGTGTCCTATCCTAGGCGCAGAAAGGTGACTCCTAGTCCAAATGGACCAATTGTGTGTCAGCTATGTGGCGTTCAATTGAATTGCGCACTGTGTACAACGTGCGTAATTCGGGATTCTCCCTGGTCTAGGTCAGGTTTGAACCAAGGGCTATTGTTTCAACCTATGCTTCGACTATATACTATTATTTCAGTATATAGTCCCTGTATCAGGGTCGTGGGGTCTAAGCCACAGAACTATTCTTTCAGCCTGTGTTCAACCATATTCTATTATTTCAGTATATGGTCCCCGTATTAGGGTTTTAAAGCTTTCAGAGAAGGTAAGTCCCTTCTGAAAGTCGTGGGCAAGGTCAAAGGTTGACCAAATAGGTTTTTAAACTCTGAGAGGGCAAAATTGGGGTGTCTACGCCAATGTCCACAAATATTTGCTGACTCCCGAGCCTCGAGAGGATAAAATGCTTAATTCTTGGTCTGCTCGACACTGCTCGAAAGGATGACTTCTGAAGGCTTTTGATTGTTCAGCTCGAGATGATGAACTGCTTTCTGAACGCTTCTCGAGAGGATGAATTCTGATAGCTTTTCACTGCTCGAGAAGATGAAATGCTGCAAGCTTTAAACTGCTCAACACTGCTCGAGAGGGTTGAATGCTGCAGGTTTGGTTTGCTCGAGACTGCACGAGAGTGTGGCTTCTAAAGGCCCGGTCTACTCGAGACTGCTCGAGAGGATGATTCAGCCTCTCGGCTAGGCTGTCTAACTATTGCAACTCTCCTTTAGGCATGGGTCCGATCCCACTTTTGTCTCATGGTAGGATCTCAAGGGGTTCAAGGCATACTGAACAACCGATTTGGTGGGGACCACCATGATTCAATCTCTATATTTTTCTCAGCTCTAGTGCTTGACTCTAATTATTCTCTTTTTGGCACTTATTAAATGGATTTCTACACCACTCTATAGGTTATTGCTAACTACAAAACCACAATTAAAAATCAATTATTTTACAGCTCTAGGGTTTAGTAAAGCCTATGTTAGGGGGTAGAAAGTGGCATAATTTAGTGATTAACACACCCCTAAGCCTAATATTTGCTAGTCCTCGAGCAAAGAAAAGATTAAATAATTATTCTAAAAAATTAAATGCTACTTTCATAGGGGGCATGGATGTATTTAGCCTATGCATCAAGCCTTTTAAACCACTAGGAGATCCCTAATGGAGGAGTGAAGTCTCCAGAGGGTTTTCAGTTAAGATAACCACAAACTTCACAATAGAACAATTAAGTTTAGTGCAACATATGTCAAATCGGATTTCAATAAATATTCATTCCACACCCTACTCTTTCAAATTTGAGGAAATTAAAATAGTAATGTAGTCAGTTTAACACTTAAATCATAATGAATTTCTATTGCAGTCAGTCAGCTTACATCAAGAGTATTGCTTGTGGGAATTAGTGCCAAGCTCACCATTAACTCAAGAATCAAGTTTAAATATTGCCCCAATGAATTTAGTTTCAGACCCAATTCTCACTAGCGCCTTCCCTCAAAAATAAAATTCAAAGGTGTATCACTTTTACTTCAGCTCAAGATCAATTACAGACCTCAAATAGGCCTGCAAACATGAGTATAGGCATTGCTGCTAATTCATGAAATCCTCTTGTTCTTTCCACCATAGATTATACATCCCCTTATCTCCACATAACAGCTCAATTAACTTTCAATCAATAAGGTCTTTTTGTTGGGTTGTAATGAGGCTTAGGGTTGAGGTTTAAAAAGAATAAAAGGATAAAAAAGATTCAAAACTGAGATATTAACTAAGAGGAGGAGGTGATTCATGACTTCACCTTCTTCATTACATCACAACTTCATTTTCTTTTATATTTTTCAGATCCAAAGTGGCTAGCTTCTTCTCATATTCTTAATTTTTCAAATGAAGTGCCTCTTTTGACTTGTCTTTTTTTCTTTTTCTTTTTTAAATGAAATGCCACAAATATACAACTGACACACTATTTTTTTATAGATTTCTTCTCTTCTCCTTTCACAAAATGTTAAACCTAACTCAACTTTCTTCAACATCTTCTCCTTTACCATCTGAAATCTCAGATTGAGGGTAAGGCTGAATCAGGTCAATGAGGTTTAGGTTCAATTACTCTAATGTTTGTTAAAAAAAAGGATTTTAAGGCTCAAACCGTGCATAAAAAGGGCAGTGCAATGGGTTGGTATTTTCAGGCTCAAACTGTCTAAATTAGGGCCTTAAATCATATCCTAAGTGTCATGAGTTCTGCCAAATAGTTTCAATTTGGGGTGCATAACTTCTAGTAAAAAAATATTGATTCAATCATTCCTTAGCAGAAAAATATGCCAAAACACTGTGTAAAAGAAAGTTTGATAGGCCCAAATCTCACTGGGTATGGTCTTTAAGTAAACTCATGGGGTATATCCTCACATTTTTCTCTCCTTTCTAGTTCACTAAGTACTAATTGTGAAAAAGATTTCTTGAAGTTTGCTTCTTGAAAGTGTTAGATCTTCAAAAGATTTCAGTTTTAAAATGTCTACTAAACAATTTTAATTTCCTCTTTCTAAAATGGTTAGGTGAGAATTTTTTCTTTGAATTTTACTAACAATGCTGCACTAGAATTAACTATTTTATTAGACCACCCACCCTGTCATACCCCAAACCTAATAAAAATATTGTCCTCAATGTTTCAACAGAGGGTTTATTTAGTGGCAACAGTGTTAGGAAAGGAAGAAAAAAAAAATATTACAGAAAAGAAGGAGAAAATTACACTAACACAATGATTGTATTCACAGAAAAAGAGATTTTATAACAAAATATTACACAAAAGAGAAGACTTTGTACAAAATGACAACTGGAGAAGAAAAAAATAAATACATAAAATTCCTAAAATTAGTCTAAATCTGAATAAAGATCTATGTGCTCCTCTGTCTTTTCTTTTCCTTTCTTGACATTTTCAGCTTTCGCAGAACCAGCTTTAGTCTTTGAAGCAGTTGGTTTCTTTTGTTTAGTGTTGCCCCTTTGTGGTTGAGGCTCATGAATTTTAATGCCTTTAGGTCTTGGTTGAGGCATATCATCTTGAATACCAAGGGAAAGGAGAGTGGCTGATAATGAGTCAACCAGCGTTGCATATTGATTAGCCCCATGTTCATATAATCTATATACATCTACAACCGTGTCAAGTTTTTCTTGCATTGCAAACATCCCCTGTTGATGAGCTAGCAATACTGATTCCAACTATTTCGAAGAGGCTAGCTTCATCAAGGCCAACTGATCCTCACAACTTTTTAGTACCCTATTTCTTGCAAAATTGACCAGCAGACACACATCCCTGGAAATATATGGATTGGCATGCATGAGAGTAGGGAGGGTTGGTGTTGGAGGTCCTTGGCTTGGGTCAGCTGGTACAATGGTCCGGTGAGATGGGTCATTAGTAGGGAGGGAGCTAAAAGCAGGTTTAGTAGTAGGGGAGATTGATTAGGAAGAAATGGATGGCTAGGAAGGGATCAGCTCCACCTCGGGGACTTCAGTTTGGGTAGAGGTGGAAGATGTGGAAGGGGGAAACGAAAATAATTCTTCAAGTTCAAAATCTCTTTGGGTGGCAACATCAATTGTTGCCATAGCTATAGAAGAATTCTAGAATTGAGGAGGGGTAGGGATAGGGATGGGGTGTTGGGTTGTGGGTATGAAAAATTAAAGTGTAGAGTTCATGGAAGCAAGACTATTATGGATTGAGGATTGCCTTTCTGTGGAGGTGAGGATTTGGGATTGAAGGGAGGTTAAGAGTGAAATGATATGGGTTAGAGGATCTGGGAGGACAGGGGTAACAGGTTGGGTGGAAAGTAGTTTAAAGGGTGAAGTAGGTGCATGGTTGAATGGATAGTGGTGTGGGGAATCAGGCATAGCGATATACTCATGCGTAATGTCCCCCACCATGGAGTCCATTAGGGCTGAGTAACCCTCTGTGGTAAATTGTTTAGAGTTGTCATAAAATGGGTTTTGGATAGGAGAAAGTGGAGGGGAATGGGCAGGCGAAGGGCTGGGGTCAGTGGGTTCGATGGCATCAACCATTGGCTCATAGTCAGGATGGATAAATGGAGAAATTCCTTCGGGGGTTGGATTTGGTATTGGTGGAGGCCTGGCAGTGGATGCAATTAAGTTAGTGTTTGCTTGGGATTTGGTTTTCTTTTGGTAGGTTCACATGATTGTCGGTTTAGGAAGGTTGTGGTGGAAAGGTAAGCATGTTGGAGGAGCTGGTGCTAGAATTGAATCGAGGGTGGAAGGTGGCTGCAGAGGTTTGCCCATAAGGGGTTTCTTCAGATTCCTTCTTCTTCATCAATATTAAGCTAATCTTCCACTGTCTCTCCCCAAAAACAATTGGTGGCAACTCAGAAGTTTACTCTCCTATTCACCATACATATCCTCCCTTTTTTTGCAAGGCAGTGATCAGCCTGCTGTAAGGTAAGCCTTGAATTACCTGCCTCTTTTTTACTTTATCATGAATATCACACATTCCCTCAAAAATTAACGTGGCAGCATTGAAAAAATGCCCCTAGAGAAAGAGTATAGCACATCCACAATTGGATGCCTCCTCTCCTGTTGATGTCCAGCCACAAAAACATTTTCCCTTAAGATATTATCCATTAATAATAAATTTGTGCTTAAATAACTTCTTATAACAGATTCTCCTGATGCAGTCATTCCTTGAGTTAAATGGAGGGCAATTTTTTAAATGAAGCTCTGATTGAGGCCCCTAGGCCTCAAGATGGATCATAGTCTGCAAGAATACTCAATGCATGTGCTATATTAGTGGTATCCACAACTGCCTCAAAATCATCTATCAGAATCACTAGCACTGGGTTTATCTCAGTTGGCCCTCTGGACTCTTTCATCCTAATATTTTGGTACCACAGTTTCACTAATATGGGATAGACAATCTCTTACAAAGGCCTCAGCAGGGAATCCATGGAGGCCTTAGCCAAATACAATATGGCTTCTTTAGCCCATTCTTCTTTAGGGAAAAAGGATTCGAAGGTGGTCTCGGGTACCAAATTTAGTTTCTCCACAAAATCATTGGGAGTTGTGAAAGGGTCGACCTCAGGGGCAACCCCCTTACCCTTCTTCTTTTCCTTTGCAGCCCCCTCATCATTTTTATTTTTCTTTGGCTTTAAAGCATCAGGATCGTGGGTGCCAGCTTTGGTTTTCTTGGTTGAAACTGATGAGTCACTTGAGACTATAGATTTCCTTTTTGTTGGTTGAGCCATAGGAATTGAGGATGATGCAATCCTCTTGGATTTTCTAAGTGGTGTAGGGGAACAGGTGGGGGAGGGACGAAGCAAATTGGTTAGGGTTTCTTCAAATTTGATAGTGTCAGCCATTATAGAACCCTAATTTTTTCTAATAAACCAAAGTACTCCAATCTCTTGAAGCACTGATTTAATTTGATAACAACAAGATGATCTTGATCCAAGAGAAAATATTCAGAGAAACGAAATGGAATGAGAAGTAATTGATTGAAAACTTACCAAAACTAGGGTATTGCCCGGATAATCCACACATATCCAAATCCAAAGATTCTTGGTGCCAAATGCGTTCCTTGAGCGGTTGATCAAACTGACAGAGACATGGAATGAATGGTGTAGCAGAGAGTGAGCAATGGAGGAGAGAAGAAGACAACAGGAGCAGGCGATGGAGAGTGCGGATTTAGCACAAAGAGGGAAAATGAGAAAATGGTCCTCACGAGGAGCTTAAAAGCTAAGGTACCCGAGCCACGAGAGGATGATGCTTCAGAAATGTCATCTCAAGCAGATCTGGAGCAGATTGTTTTAATTGCATGATCTTATCGCTGCTGGGTATAGTCTTCAGGACAAATGGCTCGAGAGGATGTATTAAGTGTCTGATCCTCTCGAGAAATAGCTTACTCTCCTAAAAATAGGTCTCAAGAGGATGCCTTATGTGTCTGATCCTCTCGAGCATTCAACAATGGCTTGGTCAAACTCATAGAATGACTTACTCTCATGCAATAAGGCTCAATGATCCCTATGCTCTACAAATCCACTTAGCACTTTAGAGCATATCAACACATACTTAATCAAAAGCAGACAGATAGAAACATAGTATTATAGAAAAATTTAAACTACTCTAACACTTACGGTTCAAATAGTACAAAGTTCTAAATCACAAATCAGTTGGGAGGTTCTTGAAGACTGATGGTCTTAGAGGGCTCCACAACATTTTCAACACATGGTTTGAGCCTCTGGCCATTGACCTTCATGACCCTTCCAGAGTTATGTTCCATGATCTCAACAACTCCAGATGGGGATGCAAGTAAGACAATAAATGGGCCATTCCATCTGGACCTCAGCTTACCTGGAAAGAACTTCAATTTGGAATTGAATAACCATACCTTTGCACCCTCAGCAAACTCCTTCCTAAGAAGGTTCTTGTCATAAAAGGCTTTAGCTTTCTCCTTGTAAATCCTTGCATTTGCATAGGGATCAAGTCTAACTTCTTCTAGTTCAAAAATTTGTAGCTTCCTGTTGGTACCAGCAGAAGTTAGATCCAAATTCAAAGCTTTAATGGCCTAAGTAAATGACAAGCTTTGCCATATACAAGCCTAAAAGGGGACATCCCAATAGGGGTTTTATAGGTAGTCCTATAAGCCCACGGTGCATCATGCAACTTTAGGGACCAATCCTTCATATTTGTCCTAACTATTTTCTTTAGAATATGTTTGATCTCCCTGCTCAAAATCTCCACCTGCCCACTGGTCTGTGGGTGATATGGAGTAGCAATTATGTGTGTAATAGAGTACTTTTTGAGCAAGCTTTCAAAGTACTTGTTATAGAAATGACTCCCCCCATCACTGATAATAGGTCTGGGGGTGCCAATCCTTGAGAAAATATTTTCTTTCTAAAATTTTAGGACAGTTCCATAGTCATTGGTTCTTGTGGCAATGGTTTCCACCCATTCGAAAACATAATCAACAGCCAGAAGAATAAAATTGAAACTCAAGGAAGGAGGGAAAGGACCCATAAAGTCTATCCTCCAAACATCAAATAATTGCACAACAAGGAAGTATTGCAATGGCATAGAATCTCTTTTAGATATGCTCCCCAACCTTTGATATCTCAAACAGGCTTTGCAGTGCTTAAATGAATCCTTGAACAAGGATGGCCAGTAAAATCCAGATTGGAGCACTTTAGCTGCTGTCTTTTTACCCCCAAAGTGACCTCCACGAGCATTCTCATGGCACATTGTCAGAATACTATGGAATTCACTATCAGTGACACATCTCCGCACTACCTGGTTTGCACAACATTTGTATAGGTAAGGATCCTCCCATATAAAATATTGACTTGAGAGAAAAACAAGTCCTTGTCTATCTTGGATCAATGTGGGAGGATCTTTCCAACAGTATGGTAGTTCACTATGTTTGCAAACCAAGACAAATTTAAGTTGATGGCAAACATTTGCTCATCAGGGAAGGAATCATTTAGTGGGGTTGCAGCATAATTATCAAGAATAATCTTGGACAAGTGGTCAGCTAGCACATTCTCTACCCCCTTTTTATCCTTGATCTCAAGATCAAACTCCTACAGGAGTAAGATCCATCTGATCAATCTGGGTTTTGCTCATTTATGGACATCAAGTACTTTAGGGCAGCATGGTCAGTGAAAATCACAATTTTAGACCCTAATAAATAAGGTCTAAATTTTTCCAAAGAAAAAACTACTATCAGAAGTTCCTTTTTAGTTGTTGTATAGTTCAATTGAGCATCTGTCAGTGTCTTGCTTACATAATAAACTACACTTGGTAGTTTCCCTCTTATCTACCCTAAGACTGTACCAATGCCAAAGTCAGAGGCATCACACATTAATTCAAAGGTATAAAATAATCTGGGGCTTGGAAAACTGGGGCAGAGGTCAAACAATGTTTTAATACCTCAAAAGCACTTAAGCATGCAACATCAAACTCAAAAGGCACATCTTGACACAACAAGTGGCATAATGGTTTGGAGATCTTGCTAAAATCCTTAATGAATCCTATAAAAACATGCATGACCTAAGAATGATCTAACCTGTTTGATAGTTTTTGGTGGAGGTAGGTGTGAATTCAGATCAATTTTTGCCCTATCAACCTCAATCCCCTTTTGGGACATCACGTGGCCAAGAATAATTTCTTGGGTGACCATGAAGTGACTCTTTTTCCAGCTCAAAACTAGATTGGTTTCTTCCCATCTTTGGAGCACAAGTGAGAGGTGGAGCAAACATTGACTGAAGTTATCCCATAGACTGAAAGTCATCCATAAAGATTTTCAAAAACTTATCCAACATGTCAGAAATTATAGCATACATGCATCTTTGAAAAGTGGCAGAAGCATTGCACAATCTAAATGGCATCCTTCTGTAAGCAAACGTGCCAAATGGACAAGTGAAGGTTGTCTTTTCCTGATCTTGAGGTACACCAGTATTTATTTATAATCAGAATATCCATCAAGAAAATAGTAGTAAGCCCTTCCTGCCAACTTATCCAAGATTTGGTCAATGAAGGGCAATGGGAAGCGGTCTTTCCTAGTCTTGGAGTTTAATTTTCTGTAGTCAATACAAACTCTCCAACCAGTGATTTCTCGGGTTGGCATCAGCTCTCTAGACTCATTTAGAACTACAGTGATGCCAGATTTCTTAGGGACCACCTGGATAGGTGAAACCCATTTAGAATCTAAAATTGGATAAATCACTCCAGCATCAAGTAGTTTTACAATCTCTTTCATCACCACTTCTTGCATATGAGGATTAAATTTCCTTTGCATCTCCCTAAAGAGTTTGGAACCCTCTTTTAGGTGAATTTTATGCATACAAACTGATGGATCAATTCCTCCTAAGTCTGCAATTGTCCATCCTTTTTTATGCTTCTTATGGACACAATAATTTCTCATCTTGATCCACAGTGAGAGAAGAGGATATAATTACTGGCAGTTTATCATTCTATCCCAGGAAAGCATACTTGAGAGATTTTGGGAGCTGTTTCAACTCCAAATAAGGTAGACTATCAATAGAAGGCAGTGAAGGAGCCTTAGATGGTTGAGGGAGGGGCAACATAGTAGTTCTCCAAGTGGAATGCTGCACTAGCCCCACTTAAGAGTTCAAGGTGTTCACTTCTTCAGCAAAATAAGTGGGGACCTCCTTTTCAACATCTTCAGTTCAAAACTCTTCAAACTCATCGAACACCTCACCCTAGTCCAGCAGCTTGGGCAAGGTTTCATCTACCAGCTCATTAATGACATCAACTACAAACAATCCTAATTTTCAAATTGAGGCTGGTTGGTTGCATATAAATATTGAGCCTAACCTTCATGTTCCCAAACGTGACTTTCATCACTCCCGACCTGCACTAAACGCATGCATTGGCAGTGGCTAGAAATGGCATGCCCAATATAACAGGTATTTGGGTGGTGCACTTTGTAGGCTCCATGTCCATGACTAAGAAATCTGCTAGGTAGAAAAACTTATCGAACCCTACCAGGACATCTTCTACAATTCCCAAAGGCCTCCTCTCGAATTTGTCATCCAGCTGGAGTACCACAAGTGTGGGTTTTAACTCTCCCAAGCCTAGCTTCTCATACATAGAGTATGAAAGTAGGTTAACACTAGCTCCAAAATCTAAGAGAGCTTTATCTATGGTATGATCACCTATAATACAGGGAATTGTAGGTACCCCAGGGTCTTGGAGTTTGGATGGGGTTGCGATGGAAAAAATTTGTTGCACTTTTTCCACAACAAATATTTTCTTAGTGAGGTGGATCCCAACTTTCCTCTTCTATGCGCATAAGTCCATCAGGAACTTTGCATAGACGGGGACTTGCTTTATAGAACCAGGCAAATATAAATTAATTTTTACTTGCTTAAATGTGTCCATCATTTCCTCCATCCTAGCATTCCCCTTGTCCAAAGGAGAAGGCCCTTTAAGAGTTTGACGAAATGGCAGATGAGGTACTGCTGGTTCCTCATTTGCTGCCCTAATATTCTCATCAATTATTTTGTTCTTTTATTTTTTTCTTTTTGCTGAGGCTCAACAGTAACTCCTCTATTCTCCTCCAGTTGCTGCTCCATGACATGCAATATGTCCTCTCCTTCTTCACTTTTTTTTTTCTCAAAGACCACTTGGTTGTCTACCACTCTACCAGTCCTCAAGGTATTGATGGCCTTGGCTTCCTCATGAGTTGAAAAAGCTTCACCTATCATGAATTGCCCCTTGGAATTGGTCAATGTTTGACTCGAGAGCATGCCTTCTTCCCTTTTTGTTAGAGTATTTAAGAGTTGACCAAGGTGGTCCTCTATTTTCTTGATACTCTGGCTGTGGTAGTTCACTATTTGTGATAGGGAGTTGAGGTTTTATAATGAAGATAAAACCTGCTCTTCAAAGGAGGAGGCTCTGATTTGTGGTGGTGGTAAAGATAGTTGACTTGGCTGTGCCATTGGCTATGGGAACTGATGTCTTGGGAAATAATCTTGATGGTACTATTGGTTAGTTCTTTAGGGCAATGCCTGCGGCTGCTGGGGTTGATGAAAATGGTCTTGTCTCCACCTCAAGTTAGGGTGGTTCCTCCAAGCAAACCCATTAGGTTGCTACCCATAAGATTGGGTAGCATTGACATGTTTCATTGCTAACTCTGGGTATTGACCAGAAGAGGGATAGTTTAGAAGGGAGTATGTGGGGGATTGGCATATCAGACATACCTCCTCAACCTATGCAGCTCGTGGGGGTTGCACCACACTTAGTAATCTACCAACTTTTTATAACAAACTATCTACTTTCCTTTCTAGGTCATTGTATACATTAAGTTCATACAATTTCTCTTTTGAAGTGGTTTCTTTTATAGCTCTAGCAGCCGGTTCAATGTCATTTCTTGTCAGAGCCTCTTACTGCATAGAGTTTTCATTTATAATATCAAATAAATTCCATGCTTCCTCATCAGTTTTGCTGAGATATGTGCCACCACAAGATGCATCCACCATGTATCGATTTTTGGAATCTAACCCTTGATAAAACCTTTGAACAAGCTGCCACTTGGGTATTTGGTGGTGTGGGCATTGTCTCAGCAGTTCTTTAAATCTTTCCCAAGATTCAAGAAAGTCCTCAGTTGGGAACTGAGCAAAAGAAATAATGCACTTCCTCAACTGGCTTGTCTTGCTAATTGGGAAGAATTTAGCCAAGAATTGGCTTTGAAAGGCACCCCAAGATATAATGCTATTCGTTGGGAGCATATTTAGCCAATTTCTAGCTTTATCCTTTAATACAAAAGGAAACAATCTCAGCTTAGTAGCCTCATCTCCTAGACCAGCAATCTTAAAAGTTGTGCATAAAGACAGAAACTTATCTATATGCTTATAAGGGTCTTCTTTACTCAGCCTATGAAAAGATGGAAACATCTGGATGGTCTGAGGTTTGATTTAATAGTTACTCTCAGCTATAGGGAATTGAATGCAGAGAGGGGATGAATATGCCCCTGGTGCATAATAATCCTTAAGGGGTCTAGGCTACTCACCCATCTCAAATGTCGCTAAACATTCAGTAGAGGACTGTGCTGCTGGCCTAGGTCTAAGGACCCTCTCAATTTCAAAATTCAATGGTACAATCTCATGGTTGAGGGACCTTCTTCCAAGCATACAACACACAGCAGAGACAACTTACAGCAAATAAAAAAAAACACTAAGCACTACTGTTGGATTTAAAATTATAGAAACAAAAGGATAATAAGGGAGAAAGAGATACAAACTAAGGCAGAGTCTGCTCCAATTGCAAGTTGTTATCTCCCCTATTTGCTACTGCTCCAAATCTGCAACAAATAAAAAAACTACAGTAGTAATTTATTCAAACACAACAAAGACAACAAATAGATATAAATCATAACATAAAGACAAACTCATATCTACTATTTAGATAAAAAACTCCCTGGCAGCGGCGCCAAAAACTTGTTGGTTATTTGTTCGTGTTCTTCCTTATTATAAAAGTGATCAAAGTATGATAGAAACAAAGAAGGGTAGAAAAGAAAAAAAGATGAATAAAGATGGGATTAGAACACAAACACCACCTGCAAGATAAAGGGTTGTTGTAGTAAGTTTTAGAAGAAATAAGGATTATTCCACAGAGAGTTATGGATCTAAAGGTAGTAAATCTCCAGATTTGCTACAGATCTGGCCACTCTAAACCTAATCTATCTTAAACTAATAAAGCAGGATAAAGAGAAGGTGTTTTGGGGTTTTGTCACTAACTAAAATATAAATAAATGCAAAATCAGAAATAAAAGAAAGGGGTTTAAAGAAGAGTGAAAGTGGTTTGGTAAAATAAAAAAAAAATAGAGAAGTAAGCAATTAGGGACTAATTTTTACTGCAAAAAGCATAGTAAAGTGAAGCAAGAGTTGGATTTACATCAATCCTTCATTTGGCTACAAGCACAAACACAAGGAAGAAGGATCCAACTCAACCCTGAGATATGGATTAGTCTTAGGGCTATATCCCATTCCCTCAAATGGTCACAAGATATTCCATGGATATAATCCAGTCATTGGGGTTAAAGCTAAAACAATAAAACCACCACAAGCATTATGTCTGCAAGGCTATAAGCACATGCATCCATAGGTGTATAAAATCCATAAAAATATAATGAAAATTATAAGATAATACAGATTAAATGAAACACTATCCCAGCTATTCATTGCCAAAAAGAAGCTTACAATCATATAGCTTTCAAGTCTGCAGTCTCTGCAAGAAACCTTGTCTCTTCACAATGCTATTACAAAGCAATTTATAACTCAAATTAGTGCTAACTACTACTAAGGCTTAGCTAGCCATGCTGAGCTAAGGAGAGAAGAAAATAAAAAGGGAAGATGACCTAAACCCTAAAAAATGAGTTCAGTCCGTTCATGTATATGTTGTGTATTCCCCCCTTTACAAGCATGCCTTGCTTTCTATATATATGCATCCAAAAAGTAATTTATGCTTTGTCCAATTTGAGGGAAGAAGAATTACAACGGTTAGGCTCTGTTGGCGTGGCTCAATTTCAGCCAAGTATTGCCCCAGTTTGTTAAGAAAGCAGTACACACTTGGACAGGTGTCCCATGTGCTACAGAAGTTTCAGAAATGCCCCCAATGTCCACAAATATTTGCTGGCTTTGGAGCTTCGAGAGGATAAAATGCTTAAGTCTTGGTTTGTTCGACATTGCTCGAGAGGATGACTTCTGAAGGCTTTTGATTGTCTAGCTCGAGAAGATGAACTGCTTTCAAAAGGCTTCTCGAGAGGACGGATTCTAATAGCTTTTGACTGCTCAAGAAGAGGAAATGCTGCAGGCTTAAACTGCTCAACGCTGCTCGAGAGGATGGAACGCTGCAGGTTTGGTCTGCTCAAGACTGCTCGAGAGTGGCATCTTAAGGCCCGGTCTACACGAGACTACTCAAAAGGATAGATTCAGCCTCTCGGCTGGGCTGTCTAACTGCTGCAACTCTCCTTTAGGCATGGGTCCCACTTTTGTCTCATGGTAGGACCTCGAGGGGTTCAAGGCATACTGAACAACCCATTTGGTGGGGACCACCATGGTTCAATCTTTATATTTTTCTCAATTCTAGCACTTGACACTAATTCTTCTCTTTTTAACACTTGTTAAATGGATTTCTGCACCACTCTGCAAGTTATTGCTAACTACAAAACCACACTTAAAAATCAATTATTAAATAACTCTAGGGTTTAGTAAAGCCTAGGTTAGGGGGTGGAAAGTGGCATAATACAGTGATTAACACAGTCCCAAGCCTAATCTTTGCTAGTCTTCGAGCAAGGAAACGATTAAACAATTATTCTAAAAAATTAAATGCCACTTTCGTTGGGAGCACGGATGCATTTAGCCTATGCATCAAGCCTTTTAAACCACTAGGTAATACCTAGTGGAGGAGTGAAGTCTCCTGAAGGTTTTCAATGAAGATACCCACAAACTTCACAATAGAACAGTTAAGTTTAGTGCAACAAATGTCAAATCAGATTTCAATAAATAAAGATTCATTCCACACCCTACTCTTTCAAATTCAGAGAAATTAAAATAATAATACAGTCAATTTAACACTTAAATCATAATGAATTTCCATTACAGTCAGCCAGCGTACATCAAGTGTATTGTGTGTGGGAATCAGTGCCAAGCTCACCATTAATTCAAGAATCAAGTTTAAATATTGCCCCAATGAATTTAGTTTCTGACCTAATTCTCACTAGGGCTTCACTCAAAAATAAAATTCAAAGGTGTATCACTTTTACTTCAGCTCAAGATCAATTACAAACCACAAATAGGCCTGCAAGCATGAGTATAGGCATTGTTGCTAATTCCTGAAATCCTCTTATTATTTCCACCATAGATTACACATCCGCTTATCTCCACACAACAACCTAATTAACTTTAGATTAATAAGGTCTTTTTGTTGGGTTGTAATGTGGGTTAGCGTGGAGGTTTAAAAATAATAAAAGAATAAAAATGATTCAAAATTGATATATCAACTAAGAGTAGGAGGTGATTCAGGACTTCACCTTCTTCATTACATCACAGCTTTATTTTCTTTTATATTTTTTAGCTCCAAAGTGGCCAGCTGCTTCTCATATTTTTAATTTTTCAAATGAAGTACTTCTTTTGACTTCTCTCTCTTTTTTATTTTTTTTTAATGAAATGCCACAAATATACAACTAACACACTACTTTTTTATAGATTTCTTCTCTTCTCCTTTTACCAAATATTGAACCCAGCTCAAATTTTTTCAACATCTTCTCCTTTACCTTTCGAAATCTCAGAGTGAGGGTAAGGCTGAATCAGGTCAATGAGGTTTAGGTTCAATTACTCTTGTGTTTGTTAAAGAAAAATGGATTTTAAGGCTCAAATCGTGTATAAAAAGGGCAGTGCAGAGGGTAGGTATTTTCAAGCTCAAACTGTCCAAATGAGGACCTTAAATCATATCCTAAGTGTCATGAGTTATGCTAAACAGTTTTAATTTGGGGTGCATAAATTCTAGTAAAAAGATGTTGATTCAATCATTCCTTAGAGCAGAAAAATATGCCAAAACAGTCTTCGAAAGAAAGTTTGATAGGCCCAAATCTCACTGGGTATGGTCTGTAAGTAAACTCATGGGGTATATCCTCACATTTTTCTCTCCTTTCTAGTTCACTAAGCACTAATTGTGAAAAAGATTTCTTGAAGTTTGCTTCTTAGATCTTTAAAAGATTTTAGTTTTTAAATGTCTACTAAACAATTTTAATTTCCTCTTTCTAAAATGGTTAGTTGGGAATTTTTTCTTTCAATTTTACTAACAATGTTGCACTAGAATTGACTATTTTATTAGACCACCCTACCATACCCCTAAACCTAATATAAACATTGTCCTCTATATTTCAACAGAGTGCATTTAGGGGCAGCAGGGTTAGGAAAGAAAGAAAAAAAATAATACTACAGAAAAGAAAGAGAAAATTACACTAACACAATGATTGTATTCACAGAAAAAGAGAATTATAACAAAATATTCTACAAAAGAGAAGACTTTGTACAAAATGACAACTGGAGAAGAACAAAACAAATATAGAAAACTCCTAAAAATAGTCTGAATCTAAATCAAGATCTATGTGCTCCTCTGTCTTTTCTTTTCCTTTCTTGACATTTTCAACCTTGGTAGCACCAACTTTAGTCTTTGAAGCAGTTGGTTTCTTTTGTTTAGTGTTGCCCCTTTGTGGTTGAGGCTCCTGAATTTTAATGCCTCTAGCTCTTGGCTGATAATGAATCAACTAGCTTTGCATATTGATTAGCCCACTGTGCATATAATCTATATACAGATACAGTTGTATCAAGTTTTTCTTACATTGCAAACATCTCCTGTTGATGAACTAGCATGACTGATTCCAACTGTTTCCAAGAGGCTAGCTTCATCAAGGCCATTTGATCTTCACAACTTTTTAGTACCCTATTTCTTACAAAATTGACCAATAGACACACATCCCTGGAAATATATGGTTTGGTATGCATGAGAGCAGTGAGGGTTGGTGTTGGAGGTCCTTTGCTTGGGTCAGCTAGTACAATGGTCCAGTGAGATGGATCATTAGCAGGGAGGGAGCTAAAAGTAGGTTCAATAGCAAGGGAGATTGATTGGGAAGAAATGGATGGCTGGGAAGGGATTAGCCCCACCTCGGGGACTTCAGTTTGGGTAGAGGTGGAAGATGTGGAAGGGGGTACCAAAAATAATTCTTCAGGTTCAAAATCTGTTTGGGTGGCAACAACAATTGTTGCCACAGCTGTAGAAGAATTTTGGAATTGAGGAGGGGTAGCGATAGGGATGGGGTGTTGGGTTGTGGGTATGAAAGATTGAAGTGTAGAGTGGATGGAAGCAAGATTGTTATGGATTGAAGATTGGCTTTCTGTGGAGGTGAGGATTTGGGATTGAAGGGAGGTAAAGAGTGAAATGATTTGGGTTAGAGGATTTGGGAGGACAGGGGTAACAGGTTGGGTGGAAATTAGTTTAAATGGTGAAGTGGGTGCATGGTTGAATGGATAGTGTTATGGGGAATCAGGCAGAGCGGTGTACTCATGCCTAATGTCCCCCCACAATGGAGTCCATTAGGATTGAGTAACCCTCTGTGGTAAATTGTTTAGAGTTGTCATAAAATTGGTTTTGGATAGGGGAAAGTGGAGGGGAATGGGCAGGGGAAGGACTAGGGTCAGTGGGTTCATTGGCAGCTCCCATTGGCTCATAGTCAGGATGGATAAATGGAGAAAGTCCTTCGGGTGTTGGATATGGTATTGGTGGAGGTATGGCAGTGGATGGGGTTAAGTTAGTATTTGCTTAGGATTTAGTTTTCTTTTGGTAGGTTCTCTTAATTGTGGATTTAGGAAGGTTGTGGGGGAAAGGTAAGGATGATGGAGGAGCTGATGCTGGAATGAAATCGAGGGTGGAAGGTGGCTGCTCTGAGAGGGCTGCAGAGGTTTGCCGAGAAGGGGCTGCTTCAGATTCCTTCTTCTTCTTCATCATCAATATTCAGCAAATCTTCCACTATCTCTCCCCAAAAACAACTGGTGACAACTTTGAAGTTTGCTCTCCTATTATCCATACATATTCTCCCTTTTTAAGCAAGGCAATGATCAACCTACTATAAGGTAAGCCTTGAATTACCTGCCTCTTTTTGACTTACCATGAATATCACACATTCCCTCAAAAATTAACTTGGCAGCATTGAAAAAATGCCCCCTAGAGAAGGAGTACAGTGCATCCACAATTGGATGCCTCCTCTCCCGTTGATGTCCAACCACAAAAATATTTTTCCTTAAAGATGTTATCCATGAACAATAAATTTGTGTTGAAATCACTTCTCATAATAGATTCTCCTAATGCAGTCTTCCCTTGAGTTAAATGGTGGGCAATTTCAATAAATGAAGCACTGATTGGGGCCCCTAGGCCGCAAGATGGATCATAGTTTGCAGGAATACTCAATGCATGTGCTATATCAGTGCTATCCACAACTACCTCAAAATCATCTATCAGAATCACTAGCACTAGGTTTTTCTCCGTTGGCCCTCCTGAGTCTTTCATCCTAATGTTTTCGTACCACAGTTTCACTAATCTGGGATAGACAATCTCTTCCAAAGGCATCAGCAGGGAATCCATTGAGGCCTTAGCCAAATACAATATGGCTTCTTTAGCCCATTCTTCTTTAGTGAAAAAGGATCTATCAAAGGTGGTCTTGAGTACTAGGTTTTGTTTCTCCATAAAATCATTGGGAGTTGTGAAAGGGTCGAACTTAGGGTCAGGCCCCTTATCCTTCTTCTTTTTATTTGCAGCCCCCTCATCCTTTTTCTTTTTCTTTGGCTTTAAAGCATTAGGATCATGGGTGCCAGCTTTAGTTTTCTTGGTTGAAACTGATGAGTCACCTGAAACTATAGATATCCTTTTTGTTGGTTGAGCCACAGGAGTTGAGGATGATGCAATCCTCTTCTAAGTGGTGTAGGGGAACAAGTGGAGGAAGGACAAAGCAAATTGGTTAGGGTTTCTTCAAATTCGATAGCGTCAGCCATTACAGAACCCTAATTTCTTCTAATAAACCAAAACCTAGTTTTCGCAAAGCACTGCAAACTCTCGAATCACTGATTGAATTTGACAAATTCACTAACCTCAACAAGATGATATCGATCCAAGAGAAAATATTTAGAGAAACGAAATGGAATGAGAGGTAAATGATTGAAAACTTACCCAAACTAGGGTATTGCCAGGATAATCCACACAGATCCAAATCCAAAGATTCTTGGTGCCAAATGTGAGCCTTGAGCTGTTGATCCAACTAGCAGAGACATGGAATGAATGGTGTAGCAGAGAGTGAGCAGTGGAGGAGAGAAGAAGACAACTGGAGCGGGCGATGGAGTGTGAGGGTATAGCACAAAGAGGGAAAATGAGAAAATGGACCTCACGATGAGCTTATAAGCTCAGGAACCCGAGCCAAGAGAGGATGATGCTTTAGAAATGTCATCTCGAGCAGATTATTTTAATTGCATGATCTTGTCGCTGCTGGGTATAGTCTTCAGGACAAATGGCTCGAGAGGATGTATTAAGTGTCTGATCATCTCGAGAAACAACTAACTCTCTTGAAAATAGGTCTCAAGAGGATGCCTTATGTGTCTGATCCTCTCGAGCATTCAACAATGGCTTGGTCAAACTCGTGGAATGACTCACTCTCATGCAATAAGGCTCAATGATCCCTATGCTCTACAAATCCACTTAGCACTTTACAGGACATCAACACATACTTAATCAAAAGCAGACATATGGAAACACGGTATTGTACAAAATTTTAAACTACTCTGACACTTATGGTACAAATAGTATAAAGTTCTAGATCACAAATAAGTTAGAAGGTTCTTGAAGGCTAATGGTCTCAGAGGGCTCCACAACATTTTCAACACATAGTTTGAGCCTCTGGCCATTGGCCTTCATACCCCTTCCAAAGTTAGGTTTCATGATCTCAACAGCTCTAGATAGGGATGCATCTAAGGCAATAAATGGGCCATCCCATCAGAACCTCAGCTTACCTAGAAAGAACTTCAATTTGGAATCGAATAGCCATACCTTTGCACCTCAGCAAACTCTTTCCTAAGAAGGTTCTTGTCATAAAAGGCTTTAGCTTTCTCCTTGCAAATCCTTGCATTTGCATAGGCTTCAAGTCTAACTTCTTCCAATTCAGAAATTTGTAACTTCCTATTGATACCAATAGAAGTTAGATCCAAATTCAAAGCTTTAATGGCCCAATAGGCCTTGTGTTCCAACTCTACTGGTAAATGACAAGCTTTGCCATATACAAGCCTAAAAGGGGACTTCCCAATAGGGGTTTTATAGGTAGGCCTATAAGCCCACAGTGCATCATGCAACTTTTGGGACCAATACTTCATATCTGTACTAACTATTTTCTCTAAAATATGCTTTATCTCCCTATTGGAAATCTCCACCTGCCCACTGGTCTATGGGTGATATGGAGTAGCAATTCTGTGTGTAACAGAGTACTTTTTGAGCAATCTCTCAAAATACTTGTTACAGAAATAACTCCCCCATCACTGATGATAGCTCTGCGTGCCAAACCTTGAGAAAATATTTTCTTTCAAAAATTTTAGGATAGTTTTATGGTCATTGGTTCTTATGGCAATGGTCTTCACCCATTTGGAAACATAATCAATAGCCACAAGACTAAAATTGAAACCCATGGAAGGAGGGAAAGGACCCATAAAGTCTATCTCTCAGACATCAAATAATTTCACAATAAGGATGGGTTGCAATGACATAGAATCTCTTTTAGATATGGTCCCCAACCTTTGACATCTCAAACAGACTTTACAGTGCTCAAATGCATCCTTGAACAAGGATGGCTAGTAAAATCTACATTGCAGCACTTTAGTTACTGTCCTTTTACCCCCAAAGTGACCCCCACAGGCATGCTCATGACACATTACCAGAATACTGTGGAATTCACTATCAGGGAGACATCTTCGTACTACCTGGTTTGCACAACATTTGTATAGGTAAGGATCCCCCCATCTAAAATATTTGACTTGAGAGAAAAACAAGTCATTGTCCATCTTGGACTAATGTGGGGGGATCTTCCCAACAGCAAGGTAGTTCACTGTGTTTACAAACCAAGACAGATTTAAGTTGATGGCAAACATTTGCTCATCAGGGAAGGAATCATTTAGTGGGGTGTAGCACAATCATCAAGCATAATCCTGGATAAGTGGTCAGCCACCACATTCTCTACCCCCTTTTTATCCTTGATTTCAAGATCAAACTCCTGCAAGAGTAAGATCCATCTGATCATCCTAGGTTTTGCCTCTTTTTTGGACAACAAGTACTTTAGGGTAGAGTGGTTAGTGAAAATCATAATTTTAGACCCTAATAAATAAGTCTAAATTTGTCCAAAGCAAAAAATACTGCCAGAAGTTCCTTTTCAGTTGTTGTATAGTTTAGTTGAACATCTGATAGTGTCTTGCTTGCACAATAAACTACACTTGGTAGTTTCCCTCTTCTCTGCCCTAAGACTGCACCAATGGAAAAGTCAGAGGCATCACACATTAATTCAAAAGGTATAAAATAATCTGGGGCTTGGATAACCAGGGCAAAGGTCAAAGAATATTTTAATACCTCAAATGCACTCAAGCATGCAACATCAAACTTAAAAGGCACATCTTAACACAGTGAGTGGCATAATGGTTTGGATATCTTGCTGAAATCCTTGATGAACCTCCTATAAAAACCTACATGACCTAAGAATGATCTGACCTGTTTGATAGTTTTTGGTGGAGGTAGGTGTGAAATCAGGTCAATTTTTACCCTATCAACTTCAATCCCCTTTTGGGACACCACATGACCAAGAACAATTCCTTGGGTGACCATGAAGTGGCTCTTTTCTCACCTCAAAACCAGATTGGTTTCTTCCCATCTTTGGAGCACAAGTGAGAGGTGGAGCAAACATTGACTGAAGTTATCCCATAGATTGAAAGTCGTCCATAAAGATTTTCAAAAACTTATCCAACATGTCAGAAATTATAGCATACATGCATCTTTGAAAAGTGGCAAAAGCATTGCACAATCTAAATGGCATCCTTTTGTAAGCAAAGGTGCCAAATGGACAAGTGAAGGTTGTCTTTTCCTGATCTTGAGGTACACCGGTATTTATTTATAATCAGAATATCCATCAAGAAAATAGTAGTAAGCCCTTCCTGCCAACTTATCCAAGATTTGGTGAATAAAGGGCAATGGGAAGTGGTTGGAGTTTAATTTTCTGTAGTCAATACAAACTCTCCAACCAGTGATTTCCCTAGTTGGCATCAGCTCTCTAGACTCATTTGGAACTACAGTGATGCCAGATTTCTTAGGGACCACCTGGATAGCTAATACCCATTCATAATCTGAAATTGGATAAATCACTCCAGCATCAAGTAGTTTTACAATATCTTTCATCACCACTTCTTACATATGAGGATTTAATTTCCTCCGCATCTCCCTAGAGGGTTTGGAACCCTCTTCCAGGTGAATTTTATGCACACAAACTGATGGATCAATTCCTCCTACGTTTGCAACTGTGCATCAAATTGCTTTTTTATGCCTCCTGAGGACACAAAGCAATTTCTCCTCTTGATCCACAGTGAGAGAAGAGGAAATAATTACTGGAAGTGTATCATTCTGCCCTAGGAAAGAATACTTGAGAGATTTTGAGAGCTGTTTCAGCTCCAAATCAGGTGGACTATCAATAGAAGGCAGCGAAGGTGCCTTATAGGGTTGAGGGAGGGGCAGGATAGCAGGTCTCCAAGTGGAATGCTGCACTGGCCCCACTGAAGAGTCCAAGGTGTTCATTTCTTCAAAAAAATAAGTGGGCGCCTCCTTTTCAAGATCTTTAGTCCAAAACTCTTCAAACTCATCGAACACCTCATCCTAGTCCAGCAGCTTAGGCAAGGTTTCCTCTACCAGCTCATCAATGACATCAACTACAAAACAATCCTTATTTTCAAATTGGGGTTGGTTTGTTGCATTATAAACATTGAGCCTAACGTTCATGTTCCAAAAAGTGACTTCCATCACTCGCGACCTGCACTGAATGCATGCATTGACAGTGGCCAAAAATGGCCTACCCAATATTACATGTATTGGGGTGGTGCACTTTGTAGGCTCCATGTCCATGACTAAGAACTCTGTTGGGTAGAAAAACTTATCCATCCCTACTAGCATATACTCTACAATTCCCATACGCCTCGTCTCTGATCTATCAGCCAGCTGGAGTACCACAGTGTAGACACTCTCATTTTGCCCTCTCGAAATATACAAATATGTTTGGTCAACCTTTGAGCTTGCTCGTGACTTTTCAGAAAGGACTTACTTTCTCTGAAAGTTTCACAACCCTAATGTGGACCATATACTGAAACAATAGTATCTGGCTGGACACAGGCTGAAACAATAGCCCCGTAGTTCAGGCCCCATGACCCTAACGTGGGAACTATGCACTGAAATAATAGAATATAACTGAACACAGGCTGAAATAATAGCTCTATCGCTCAGATCCCAACGTAGAGAGACTATATACTGACATAATAGTATATAGTCGAAATGTAAACTGAAACAATAGTCTTACATTTCAGACTCCTTTTACCCTAATGTGGGACAATATACTGAAACAATAGTATATGGACACAGGCTGAAATAATAGCTCTGTGGCTCAGGCCTCATAACCCTTACGCAGGGACCATGTACTGAAATAATAGTACATGGCTGAACACAAGCTAAAATAATAGCTCTGTGGCTCAGGTTCCAATGTAGGGATACTATATACTGAAATAATAGTATATAGTCAAAATGCAGGCTGAAATAATAGTCTGACATTTCATACCCGACCCGGACCCGAACAACCTCGAATTATGCACCTAAAACCACACGTGCAATTCGATTACATGCAAAACCACACACATGCAATCAGTCCCCCTTTCAGACAAAACTTCCTTTCCCAGACCACCTCGAGACTCGATTATGGGCATGACATGAGACGTGCGATTGGATTGAGCGCCCCACCACCGGCACACAATTGGCATATGCCCGACCTAGTCTTACTGTCCTTGACCCCCAAGCTTCCTCGATTATGCGCTTCGGAAGAGACGCTTAATTAGATTGCGCACTCCACACTAGGCGCACAAATAGTTCTAACGTGATTAGAACTAGGAAACTCGCTAAGTAAGTCAGTTGGTCGCTTACTGAGTCGGTGACCGACTCAAAGCGATTACACATCAGGCAACCGACGCGCAATTCGATTAAACACCTAAAACAAAGTGTGTAATTAAAAATTAAGCGCATCCCACAGGGCGCGCAATTAGTAAAATATCTATAAAAAGACCTCTCCATTACGACCCAAACCCTGGCCCCCACAGCTTTGAGATTCGACTTTTGAGTTCTTCGTCTCCAAGCTTAGGATTTGAGATTTCTCTCTGCAGCCCAGGCCATAGGTATAATTTACTTTCTAGTTTTAATTTCTAGTATTAGATCTTAGGCTCTGAATTCTAGTCGTAGGTTTTAGTTTCTAATCCCCAGTCCTAGTCTTTATTTCTTAGATTTAAAACTTAAGTTTTAATTATTAGTTCCGATTTTCAGTCTTAGACCGTAATACCTCCTTCTTAATCCGTACTTTAATCCTCGGTTCTGGTTATTAATTTTTAGAACTAGTCTTTAATTTTATTATTTAATTTTCAGTCTTAAAACTTAGTTTTTATTTCGATACCTTAATTTTTTGTCCTAATATTAATCTCTGGTTCCAGTTCTCAATTTTCTGGGATCAGTCCTTAATCCTATAGTCTGATTTTTCTGAGTTCGACTCTAATTTCAGTCCTTTTTTTTAGCCTTTAGTTTTAATTTCTAATTTCTTATAGTTCTAATCTTTAGATTCTAATTCTTAATTCTTAAGTTTTTGAATTCAGCCCTTAGGAAATCCGTGCCCAATTCCTTAGTCTAGAGCTAACTAGGTCTCCCCAACCTTTTCTCAATTGTCAATCCCGTCACTTTTATATTTGGATTATTTTGAGATATCAAACGAAGTTGGATTGAGGTAAAATTGGTCACATTGAAAAGCTTATCGAAGTAGCTTTCCAATGAGCTAAAAAACACACAATTCTGACAAGTATCGAAGAAGTTCTTGTCAGTTTTTAACCACTACACAAAAAGCAACATTTTTCAAAACTCCTAGTTGAATTAGGATTAGTATCTTTATTATATTATTTTAGAAAATAGGATTTATGGTAAAAGCCTATAAATAAGACCTTTATCCCCCTAGCCATCCATATACACAATTTTCCTCTACATAATTCCCCCTACACAATTTTGCTCTATACAATTTCCCTCTGCATGATTTAGACGATTCTTCAGGTAATTCCTTAGTTCTTAATTTTCTGGTTCTAATTCTTAGGTTTTAGAACCAGTTCCCTTTTTTTATATTCTAGTTCTAGATTTAGGTTCTAGCCCTATAGTTCTTAAATTCTATATCTTAGGTTTTAATCTAAATTTCTAATTTTTTTATTCTAGTGCTTAGGTTCTAGAACCAGTCTTTTAATTTTTAGGCCCTAGTTCTTAGGTTCTAGAGTTGGTCCTTAATCTCACAGTCCAAGTTTTCCTAATTTCGATCCTGATTTTGGTCTTTAGATTTTAGCTTTAGTCTTAATTTCTCATAATTCTAAATCCTAAAATTTACTTTATAGCTCCAGTTCTTAATTCTTTTTTTGCCCTATAATTTTAACCCTTAAATACCAATCATCAATCTTTCATAAAAAAAAATACTACTTTAAAATTCAAATCCAGTCTTTCTCAATTTTAGCCACCTGATTTTCCCAAGGGGGCTTATGGAGGGTACCCGGGAATGGGGCCAATCCTCCTTAGCATAGCGGGCCCAAACCCCTTTTTTCTAATTAATTCAATTTCTAATTAAAATTAGGATATTTAAATTAATTAGACTCCTAGTAGGATTAGGAAACTAAATCAATCAGACTTCTAGTAGGATTAGGAGACCAACTTAAATAAAATCCCAGTAGAAATAGAAAAACCAAACCAGTTAAACTAAAGGCAACCCACAACTGCTGACGTTCGCTGGCGGACGATTCAGTAAAGGAGTTCAACCCGCAAGCCCCCGCTCCCCCTTAAAGCATGATCAGTGATGTGTTGCAGCGTCGATAAATATCTGTAGCTGGTGATCGCATCTTCTCAGGTATTCTTCGTTTAGAATTCGTCACTTTAATTTCAGCATTTAATATTTCATAATTTATTACTCCATCATCGCCTTCGCCAGAGTCCACTTGGACCAAATTGGGCCATTGATTTTGGGGACTAAAAGGAACCCAGAAAAAGGTGCATAGTAACAAACTGACGATCGTGATGGGACCCTTTTTCGCTAAGGTTGCCTCGATTTAATTAATTTGGTTTTCTATTTTCCTTGCTTTATTTAATTTGGTTTTATATTTTTCACTTTTTATTTTGATTTTGATTTTTTTTCCGTTTTATCATTTTTCTACACACACTTGCAAATGGATAAACTTAAAAAAAAAAAAAAAAAAAAAAAAAAAAAAACTATTTTAAAATAGCCGGCATAAAAAAATTGAACTTTAATGATAACGACCCACCCGTATGGGGCTCCCATAGCGACCCCGAGTATAACATTAGGCCATCTCCATGGACAGCCCAACATCGTGCTCAGGTAAATACAGTTAGTTAGAGCGAAAAATACAATTTCGCTCTACGAAATATAAATCACAGTAATAGCAGCGAAAAAAGTGGTACTGAGCAAAGCTACGCAGCTAGCGAAGTTATGGACCACACTGCCAGTCCACTCACAAAAGGAGGAAAAGAAGTCGACGCATGGCTCAGGTCCTAAAGACAAGTTACTTCGAGGAACAGACAAAAGGAAAGGACGCCCACTCTTCCACATGCTCCGACTCCTCCGACACATAACACATATACCTCTCACACCTTCTACAACAACAACTGCCGAGGACAACCCTCTCCTAAGGCACCTAGAAAAGACACCGCCATAAACATAAACAACCTCCAATTTCTAGATGACTACATGGCTAACAAAGAATGCTTTAGTCACACTTTTGGATTCGACAAATTTTGCCGAGACATCGACTTCACTATACTCGCTGGTTTTAAACCTCCAAAATTTAATAAATATAACGGTATGGGAAACCCAAAGCACAACTTGGCCCTATTCTGCAATGACTGTCGACCAATCCGCACCAATCATGAGCTCCTGATCCATTACTTTTTGAGATCACTAGAAGGAGAAGCCCTTTACTGGTTCGTGGCCTTACCTTTAGCCAAAATCGAGACATTCGAAGACTTAGCCGACAGATTCCTAGATCAATACCGACACCTGACTCATGAAGAAATCAGTCTCGCTGACTTGATACACACAAGATAAGAGGACGGTGAAGACTTCTCAACATTCGCCAACCGTTGGAGAAGATTTGTCGCTCGAATGGGAAATCAAATAAAAGAAAGTGATGCGATAGAAATTATGATTAGCAATACCCGAGAGCCTCTTCGGAGCGTTCTCATCCTAAGCGACTATCATGACCTCGCTAGCCTTTATCAACGCGCCTAACGCATAGAACATCGACCGAAGAATGGAGAGCTCAGTCTTCCTACCTTAACATCCAACAGACCCTCCTCCGACAACCCCAAGACAAACACCCTAAACGAAGCTATAAACTCCGAACAAATCAATGCGAACCAAGAACAAAACCAAACTAACCCTCACCCATACCACCTATATGACCAAGCTCAAAACCTCTACACAAACCTGTACCCTGACTATAACCAACCTCTATACCCTGACTAAGACCAACCACTATACACCAACCAATACATGAACTCGTACTATGACCAAAACTAGTGCCCCAACGACACGCAAACTAACATCACCTATTACAATCCACTGTTCGATCAAACTCAACTCACATACGAGACTGTACACTCATTCACCCCTACCCCATTCCACCCAGCTAGACTGATCCGAAGAATTGAACCTCCCTTAGAGCAAGACCATACTATTCACTTACAACCAACAAACCCTATCCCATGCACCTATAAACGCGAAGTTACCTTTCGCCCTGAGCCGATTACCAAGATCACTAAACTCCAAACTATCACCGAATCCACCCCTAAACTAACTCAACCCATCACCAAACTCATGCTGAGCTCAACGCGCTTATCTCTGAACCAACTCAACCTACCCTTGAATCCGATAACCTACCAACAAACAAATCAATCCCCACACCTCCTGAATAGATGCCCAAACCAATGACACAAACTACCCCCGAACAGGCTCACGTGCCAACTCTAGAGGTAGTTTTCGAACCAATCAATCGGTGCTATACGAAACCATTCATACTTAAATCAATCACAAAACTAAACTCTGAACCCAAATCAGTAATCAAATGTACTCTCAAAATCACCAACCCTCTTGCTTCCAAATCAACTCTGAAACTAACCCCCAAAACCGAATACATTGCCCCACCAACCTTAAACCCGACCCCTGAACTAATCCCTACACCTACTTTAAAACTTGAACTCGACAACAAACATCACCCCACTAACCTCAGCATTGACTCTCAAATTAACTTCTACGCCCACTTCGAAACCTAAACTCACTATCACCTCACCAACCACCAAACTGAACCCCAAACTCAAACCTATTATAAAACCTAAATTTATCATCAAAACTAAACCTATTATAAAAACTAAACCCATTATAAAACTTAAACCTATTATCAAAACTAAACCTATTATCAAATCTAAACCTATTATCAAACCAAAACCTATCCTTGAGCATGAATCTATCACCGAACCTAAACCCATGGTCGAACATGAACCTGTCATCGGACACAAAACCAAACCGATCATTGAACTTAAACCCATTGTCGAATCCAGACCTGAACCTATCATCGACCCAGCACCCATCCACAAGCTCGAACCCTCCATCAAAGGCGAACCCACCATTAAATCTGAACCCATTGTCGAACTTGAACCTATTGTCAAACCTAAATTGATCACCGAATACAAACCTGACGTCAAGCCTCCGACTATCTGCGAATTCAAATCGACCCTCGAACCTGAACCTACCATCGAACCTAAACCAATCACCGAATGCAAACCTGTCATCAAACCTCAAACTATCAACAAATCCAAGCCCATCATCAAACTTGAACCCATCATTGAACTCGAGCCTGTTATCGAACACTTACCTAATACTAAAATCGAACCTATTCCTACAACGCTAGCTCCACTCACCTTTGAGCCTACCACAAAACCTATCAAGGAGTCGATCATCGCTCCCACTTTCGAAATCAAACCAAACTCAAATCTTACGATGCCAATCGCCATCCAAATCAACATACCTCAAATCCCATCAAAACATGAAATCAATGTCACAACTAAAATCGCTTCTGATCACCAGATCCAAATCTCCGTGGACTTCACAGTCAGAACCTTCATCGAACTCTAATCGGCGACAAAACTACTACATCAAACTTCTGATACTCAACCTCCTCGAAGAATTATAAATAAAACTTTAAAACAATCTCACGATAAACCCAAAGTAAGAATCAAACCAAACAAGCATAATCAAACAAAACTGGATCGCCCCACATGTAGGAAAGGTCAACCTTGGATCACGCCCTCGCGTCTCCTCTTCCTACTCTACCTTTGCCTTATCTTATCACTACCTTTACAACACTATCGCCCCTCTCAATGGTTTCCACTCCAGCTTCACTCGCAAATAGCTTTCCAACCACCCGCAAACGACCCCGAAGAACTCTTTAACAACTCTATGCTTCATCTCTATGTGATGCCTCACTCCGTCGAAAAACAAAAGAAGGTCCTTCCCGATAAGGAGACCCCAAACACAAAAGGCCTATCGAAGGAAGAAATCAAACGACACCACACTTATTTTGATAAACCCTATCCAATCCAAAACATGAACGCAAACATAACATCTCACTCATCCAAGATCAATTAGATCGAAAGGGATCGAGGACCCTGAAACAATATTATCTAATAGAATGGTCACTTCGGCCATCCAACAGGTCCCACTAAGAGGACTTCCTGAGTTAGTCCCCTGCCTAAGGAACTGATGTTGTACCATAACTCAATAGTAATAACAAAAAATAATACAAAAAAATAACAAAAATATAGAAAAGTACAAAAAAAAACTAAAAGTATAAATGCCCAAAACATAAATACTTGAAAACAAAAATATTTTTCTATGCCCCAAACCCTTCGACTCATACTCGACCGAGAACTCGAAATCGAGGAGCTACTGCTAAGAAAAGTGCCTATACAACCGCCTCACCTACAAGAAATCAAAACCCACAAGGGAAGTCCTTATATTATCTTGGCAATATGCCTAAGAAGGAGCCACAGGGGAAGGACTTTTTAACCCTTGGAATCATAACTCAATGACCATCATGTTTTGTAACCTAAACAAACATAATTATTTACTTATCATCCTCGCAGTCATCACAAGACATTCGCCAGTTGTAGGTCATTATTTTCAAAACCATTTTAGGTATCATCTGACTCATTAACTACCCTCCTACTAAGGCGAATTGATCGAAAGGGCTAGTGGATCATGAAACTCTTTTTTTTGAGTTATAGAAAACTATGGATTCTCATACACCCCCCCCCCCTTCAGCCATTGGAGTCGATGTTGGAGCAGAAAAAATGAAAATGTAAGGTTCCATCAAATCTCACAATTCTTGCGTTAGCAGGTTGTTTCAAAAAAAATTTATATAGAAAAGAAACACAACGGAGCGAGAGTAATACGACGAATGAACAGCCAATGAAGTCAGGGAAGTATAAGAAAATTGTGAGGGCATTCCTGGTATTTTCATTAGGAGAGCATAAGCAAACCGCGAAGGCCTCCCTGACATTTTCACACTACTAGATATCGTCGTACGGTGGCGGGAGGGGGACAAAACTCCTGCTAACCATAGAATTTGAGACTTTGATGGTGCTGGACCATGACAGAGAGCTCAATTATGGCACCGTATTATCTACTTGAGAATAAAGTAGTTGACTACTATTTCAAAATTTGGTTGAATAAGAAGTTACCCTCAGATCAATAAATCTTATCTCTTCTTTACCTTTAATTTTCTTTTCGGACAATGAGTCAAATGATTTTCAAAATCTCTTTCAAAATAAAACTGAAAACTTTCAAATGATAAGTGATACAATCACTCATTATCTATCATACACCTCAATTCTTGTTGAAAGCTCCGATACATGATGATTGTTCAGCACTTACACAATCATGCCCGACATGTGGCCAAAATAATTAAACTACTTCCCGACATGAGATCATTACTAACACATTCCAGGATATCTGAGAGGCTGATGAAGTCCCATCGTCACTTCACACTGGGGCATTTTTTTTAAGAGCGCGAGCACCTTGGTAGCAATACTCAGGTCACAAGACTAATACCCCAAACTGGGGCATTTTTTAATTTTTTTAAGTTTTTTTAATTTAGATCCTGCTTCCCCACTTTGAATACCCAAAACTGGGGTATTTTTTATTTATTTATTTTTTTTCAATTCGGTTTTTACTTTTCCACCTCGGATACCCCAAACTGTGGCATTTTTTTATTTTTTTTTAGTTCTTACTTTTCCGCCATGGGACCCAAAAATGAATACCTGAAACAGAACAATAGAGTTACACTCGAAAAACAAACAGTATACTCTAATACTACCAATTCCCCCTCTAACATAACATACAACGACAAATATAAACAAACATAAATGAAACAAACACAATAAGAGAAAAATATCGCTCATTCTCAGCAATAAAGAAAAAATATATATAATTACAAACCTCTTAGGGTTTAATACCCGGGATGTAAAATAGAGAGGAAGAAAAGACATTAATGAACAAAAATGCTCTAAATCATAAGACAAAAAAAATATATGCCCCAAGACTTTAACCCTAAGCTTGAATTATAGAACAAAATAACAATTCAAACCTAAAGCCTTTGGCTCACGCTTATAAATTATACCTTTCTAAATCATAAAATGACAAGTGTCACACACCTTTAAACCCTTCCAATATAATTAAATCTAAACCAATCACATACCCCCTTTGAAAGATCACAATCCATGACAAACCTAGATGAATCATTGATCACACAACACTTACCCCTTCAAGGAAACACAGATCCAAAGCAAAGTAAACAAGCCAATAAGATTTAAACACTTAACACCCATCTAGAACTTTTAAAAACTCACACCTTTTAACAAGTGTCACGTCAAGTCAAACAAAAGACTAAAATGAAAAAATACCTTAAACTTTAAATTCAAAGAAATACTCTAAAATGAGACCCTAACTTGTTTTGGACCCCATAAAAAAAAAATGCCTCGTCAAACCCATCGAAACCAAGTAAACCCTCTAAATCCAACCAATCCATTAATATGTTTAAACAGATAAACAAGCACAAGCAAAAAAGAAAAAATGTCTTTTATTTTATAACTCAAAATTTTACAAGTATCACTGGAGGCATACCTCCTGAATTTATAACCCAAAATAAAAACCTAAAACTTTAACCTACAACCAAAAATAAAACTGGGTTCAAAATAGACAAAGTGAGGAGCAGATTCCGCTCAGAGCGTCTAATCGGAGGCATCAGGAAGGATTAGTTGGGAAACACATCCCTCCACTCGTGATGCCATCTCTTCCGCCATCTTCACCGCTACCGCCTCCTCAACGCTACCTTCACTGCTCCCTAAAAGGGATCGATGTGAAGACTAACGCCCTCATTCCCAACACCGCCCATTCCCAAAATAACACCGTCCCCGAGCATCACCTCAGGATGAAGATCATGTGAAACAACGAGCATAGGAAGAAACGACATCCCAATTGGATGGTTAGATCACCCAATATCACTAAAACATGAATTTTAGAACATAAAATATCCAGAAAAGGTCAAAACTCGAGACTAAACTAGAGAATGAAAAATAAATGAAGGCTCCCTCGCTTATATAGAGTACGGACTTAGTCACGCGCCAGAGCACATGCATTTAACTCAATCACGCGCTAGGCACATTATGCATAATCCAAAACATGCGCTATGACCAAAGCGCTCAGTGCAACCATCGCTCGCGCCAACGGCGCGACGCTCCAATCGCGCGTAGGCTATAGACAGCGCAACCCGATCAAACGACTGACTCACACCATACAATATGAAATGTCACCCACACAATGATCTGGTGATGCTCCGCTCACGCGCAACCTATGGACCATGCAATTGCACTAAATGACACACTGCAGCCGTGCGACATGAAAGGTCGCCCGTACATTGACCTGGTGGCGCCTTGATCATGCACTACGATTATAGCGCATAATACGATCACACACAAACTCACATACGCGTAAACAGCCCCTCAAGGTTGAGATCGCATGCCTGAAAATAGGTGCGCAATCGTATTGAGTGACCTAAAATAGGCACGCAATACCTAACTTTGGACGAAATCTACACCCTCACACCTTTTCATCACATTGCGATCAAAATTTCCCCGTCCCATCGTGTACCATTACATGAGAAGGAAGCATTGAAAGCACCCCCTGTCCCATCGTGACAGGGCACACATATCACCGACACGAATAACACCCCCTATCACGACACAGTAAAAGCAACCAGCACACTACTCCGCTCTTCAAGATCAGAGTCACTTTCCACTTACCGCTATCTAATCGCATAACCCCGTCACACATGCCCCATCACGATAACATGCACACACATGATATCACCTCAATATCCACTCCCATCGTAATAAATTAGCCATGCCCTCATGCCCCATCGCAAAAAGCCAAAAGCAAATCTTCCAAGAATGCGAGCATGCTGCCAAAAAAACCCACCCTCAGCCAACATCCTATCGCAAACATCACTATTCGAAAGGCTCAAACAACACCTGTCATGCCACATGAAAAGAGGGAAAGCTCGATCACGTACCATCGCTAAAGCAAAGAGCGCTCTCTCCCGAATTGAGCCCCACGTTCCACCAGGACTCACCCCTCATATCCGACCAATGCCAAGTCCCATCGCGACATCACTTCTATAAGACATTACATCACAACCGCCAAGCCCTACCATATCGGACCTGAAGAGAAGAAATCTCCAAAGTCCCGTCGTGACACTACGGCACCACCACAGACTATACAAGCTACGCATAATGCAGGAAAGTATCACCCCCAGGTAAGTACTACCCACTTTTCAATTACTCAATATTACTTCAAATAAATATAGTTAGATATGATTAAGTCAAAATATTTCAAAAACCCATCTCTCTCGACTCACAAATCATTGTAGTCCTCTCATAAGAGACAATCATCAATATTCGCCGAGAAGGTTAGATGGAGTATTCGACATACCAAGTGTCATCTTGACAACTACACAAACGGTCGGGTCCATAAATCCCGTACTGGTGGATCTGCTCAGCGACGTCTCGGAAATCACATTTTCTATCATTTTACCACCAAATTGATCTTAAGTTAAATTCCTTAAAATTTCAAAATTTCAAAACCCCTTACTTCCAAAAAAAGATCTTTTACTTTCAAAAAAATAAGAAGAAAAAAAAAAAAAAAATCTTACCACTTACTCTTAAAACCAAGGATCTTATTCCAAAACCAAAAACCTTTTACTCCCAAAATAACAAAAACAGAAAGAAAAAGAAAAAAATGAACAAAGAGACTCACCTACCAAATTTCACTTCAATTATCACCACAAATTACCAGTCCAAACCGGCCATTCCCCTGGGAAAATGAACAATGAGTATATTTAATCTAAGAACTTACAAATGCCTATTAGAAAAGGAACACCTGACGCACATTTGTGTGAGCAATGATGCGTCTGGTATGACACGACTTGCAAAAGCATTCGATATTATTTTACATTATACTATTATTGGTCCCTAGACCTTATTTATGGACATTTGTATGACGCCCCCCGGTACCTCGACTGCGTCATACCCCTCTGTTTGACTGCCCCTTATAGCAGGTCACGACATGTGACGGGATGCCCCTTGCACCCACAGATTAGGATATGGTGATTCTCCTTTCTGTTTGACTGTCACTCGTAGCAGGTCGCACCACACTATGAAATGCCCCTTGCACCTGCGAAATAGGATACGCTGACTTCTCCCGTCATCTGTCTATGACAGCGGGTCATAATACGCAATGGGATCGCCCCTTGGCATCCACGACATAGAACACTCCTTCTGACAGGTACCACTGGGCCCCCGAATGCTCCATCTTAGCTTCTGCTAATAGATAAGAAAGCCAAGCATGTCATGTCAGCATCCCTAGTTCACATTTGTGATTTCCCAAGAAAAATGAGAAGACACCTCGAATGAAGGGTGTCTACTTCTTCAACGCATTCTTACTTCACAAAAGCACGCCAAAGACACTACGTGAAAATGAGAAATAAACAACACCAGTCACTTCAAAATAACCACGATTTCTTACCGTCATAGAGAAATTAACCAATGCAACGGCTCCAGTCTGAGGTTTTGGTGATACAACGGCCCACTTTAATCACCTTTTTGCATATAAGCGGGTTCGAACCTGTGACCTCAGGCACCCAAAAATTATTTTACGCCTAAACGAAATAAGAGCTCAAATATTGCACCCAATTAGCCCCTAATCTTCTTCATCTTCTTCCATCCACGCTCTCGATCTACTCTCTCGATCCTCTTTTACCTATAAGAAATAACAGCCAGAGCCTCTCTCTCTCCCTCTCTCAATCTCTCCTCCAACATGACACATGCCCCCTCTCTCTCTCTCCATTCTGCGAGGCGGGCGACTGCTGCTCCTGCTCCTCCAATCAGCGATGCTACTCACTACAAAAGCGAGGTGATTTCCCGGCCACTCACGCAGCCGACCGACTCCACGCAACCTACTCATTCCATGCTCAAAGCTTCCTCTCGCTCAACCCTAATTTCATCGCTACACTCCTCTTGCTCAGATCCTCAGATCTGGCTGATCTCTCCCTCCTTCATTGGTTTTCCAAAATCCCAAATCTATAGGACCATTGGATCTGATTCAACCATCTCAACCGATTCGAAATCTGTATGTTCGTTATTCTCACTAATCTCTTCATTTTTTTGTTTATTTATTTTTAAATCTTTAGATCTTTGTGATGCTTTTTCGAATTATATTTGAGATCTATATTTTTTTTTTTTTGATTTCATCCACCTTTTGATATAATATATGTGTCATTGTGAAAGGGTTCTTATTATTTTATTTTTTTATATTATTGATTTGCCTATTTTTACATGGATCGATCTACATTTATGTTGGTTTTCTTGTTCCTGATTGCTCTTTTTCTGTTATGTTTAAGATTTCGAACTAGATTTCATATATATATATATATGTATATATGTATGTATGTATTTACATTAATCTCAAACGAAGCACGAGCAGCTTTTACTAGGATTTCTAGGTAGATTTAGCATTTATAAACGTTGCTCTCTATACTGTGTTTTGGCACAGAAATTTAGGGTTTTAAAATACAGGTTTTTATTGGTATTTGCCTATCCTGTAAGATCAGACTATTTACTCAAATCCTTGTTATTACGTAGATTTTTGGGTGGATTTAAATGGGTTTTGACCAATATAACTTGGGCTTTTAGATGTATATATGGTATTCTTGTTCTACTTCTGCTAATGTAGGGGCTCTCTATTGATCTTGAAATGAGGGTTCTCTGTTTCTTTTTCACTAGTGTGATTTCATTTTTTTTTTTTGCTGGTAATCTCGTGTTTGGAAAATGGGAGAGATATGAACCAGTTTTTCCTCGAGGTATATGTTCTTTTTCAGCTTGTTCAAATTTTTATCTGTCTTTTGCATCTGGCCAAATTCATTCTAGTTTTTTATTTTTATTTTTTTTAGTTGCTGTACAATTTTCTCTCTTGTTCTTTATTATTGACATGTTTATTTGGTTTATTAGATTTTTTTGATGAATAATTAGATTAGAAATGTTGTGATTTATTCCCATAATTCGATCTTTGAATATGTTAAGAGATGTTCGCTGTTGGATTTATTTTGTTTCCTTAGGTTTTGGAGTTTTCTTGTTAGAGTTGGTCTTTTAGGGGTTGGGAAATGATGAGAGATACAAAATAGGTAAGTCTGAAGCGTATGGTGTCCAACACTTCTGCTCTGCTAAATAATTTGCACGCCAGTCTGATCCCAAACCCTGCTTTATCTTTTGCAAGTCGAGCTGTATGTAGTTTTGCCTTTGGCATGCAAGATTTTTCATTTCAGATTTTGCTAATATGCGCCGAGTGTTATTTGACTATTTTGTATTCATTGTGACTTTGAAACATAACAAATGAAAGAAAATCTTGATACAATCGTATCAGATGGGCTTGTTTTATTCTACCGGTGCAGTATAGGTTATAGGCTGTTAGGGTGGTCTTTTGGTTGTTTCTGTTAGTTGGAGTGAGTGTTGTCTAACATGGTTGTTGCAGGCTTGCAGCCTCTCACATGATGCTTTGAGAGTCGAATGCGAGAATATATACATATAGTGCCACATGATGCTGTTAGGGTGGTCTTTTGGTTGTTTCTGTTAGTTGGAGTGAGTGTTGTCTAGCATGGTTGTTTCAGGCTTGCAGCCTCTCACATGATGCTTTGAGAGTCGAATGCGAGATTATTTACATATAGTGCCACCCCATGTGGAGCTCAGGACATTGTTGAGATCAATCCAAAATAAATTCTGATTTCATTGGTCAAGATTTGAAGCCATAAAAACAAGTAGTGGGGATGAAGTTTTGATTTTTTATTTTTTTCCTTTCAAGATGATATAAACATCGACACCTTGCTTCATGTGGAACTTTGGGGCATGCTCACTAGGCTATAGTGTAGAGTTGAACTCTCACTACAAAAAAAGAGGCCGACGCCGACGACTATTATTGGAAGTTGTCGGCGTATATGACCCGGCGCCGACGGCTAATATAACAAGCTATCGGCGTAGGATCAGGTAATATAACTCAAATCACCCCTTCTCCCAAACTCCCCTAAAGTCCTCTCGCCGTCCTCCCTGCTCGCCCAACCCGAAATTCGTCTCGCTCAACCCACCCCTTGCCTAACCCTAATTTTTTCTCGCCCAACCCTAAATTCCTCTCCCTCAAACCCTAAGTTTCAGACATGATTTTTATTTAGGGTTTTCTGTAGATTTTGCTTCATCTCATCACAGATTTCAACATATTTTGATCTGACCCTTTGAACTTTGAAGAGCGACACTAGTGACTTTCTGCAGTAGTCATGGTAGCTCAGATCTCTAATCTCCCTTCTTCATTTTGGTTTCAATGCAGTTTTTATAATCTTTTGATTGATTTCCTTTTCTCTCTCTCTCTCTCGCAGGTGAAGTATTCGAGGGAACCAAGAAACCCTAATATGTGTAAGAGTTTCGAATTTTCGATCAATGTCAGTTTTATTAGGTTTTTGTTGTTGGACTTGGTTTCTTCCTTTGATTTGATCTTAAGAAATCTAGGGTGTAGTTGTTTCATTTTCTATTAATTTCGTCTATTTTGTTGTTAGCTTCGATTTTCTTTGATTCACTTCTTATTTGTTTCGATTTCTTGTTTTCTATTTACTTTCCGGATTTAACTCTACGGTTTTGTTTGAAATTTCTAAGTTTTTTAGTTATTTTTTTGCTAGGATTTGATCTTCGCATAGCAATCTAGGTTTTGCCTTTTTGTTTTTAATAATTCGTATGTTGGTGCTTCTGATTTTGTTTTCTGTGTGCAGTGAAAGTTTTGATGTTCAGGCCTTTTACTTCTTCTTTTTTTCGTTTTAACTTAATTTCTGATTGTTTGGTTTTTTGGTATACTACTCAATTTCTGAGATTAATGAAACAAGTCGATGTCTTGCCTCCAAGTATCAATGATCTACAATTTAGTCGGTTTCTTAAAAATGGTAAAAAGTTTCTTTTTCCACAATTCCACCAGTAAAATTTTAATTAAAAACTCTCTTCTTGGGTCTAATTCACGTCATTTATTTTGAAATTTAGGACATTATTATGAAAGTGGCATGAGAGTTTTAACTTTTTAGTAGAATTATTAGTTTTCATTTTTGAACTACTATGCTTCCATTATTTTGCTAATTTTATTTCTATAAATGGTCAGGGCAGTTTTTTTATTTGGACTTACCATTTTATCAAGATGTTGTCTGTTCTTTTTTTCTCATTTTTTTTCCATCTTGCTCAAAAAACTCATGAGATAAAGAAATATCATGGGAAGAGTACAGATTGCTTTGTCAGCTTATGAAGATAATGTAGTTTCAAATTATGGAAGCTTCTGAGTTCTGACATTTTCATAATTTGCAGAGCGAACATGATGAGCTGGAGGCAAAAATTTTGGAGGAAAGAGTGGCAGTTGAAGCTAAATATCAGAAGCTGTATGAGCCATTATATGTGAAGGTATTCTTTTACTGTTGCTCTTTGTAAAGATTATTAAATTTTAGAATATACTTCAGGCAATATAATGTGATATGCACTATGGATATACTTGAAGCTAAATACCAGAAGCTATAAGAGCCATTATATTTTCTGATGAAAAAATTTTGAATCCAAAATGCCATCTCCGCACAAAATCTCCTTGAGAGATGCCAACAGTTGCTTAACTCAAGTTACACATCCACACTTTGAAGTTGTCTCCTTGTGGATCTAAGCAACCCTGATGTTACCCGCCCAAATCCTTAGGATGAGATGCATCTCCTAACCATCCAATTTTATGGTTGGCATCCCTTCTCCAACGACAAGTTAGATGAAGGAACCTAATGTAGATGAAAAGGCTACATTCCAAGAGTTCAATCCTGAGCTTCCACAGCCACAATATTCCTGCAGGATTTTATAACGATAAGTAATGCTGCAAGGCTATAGTTAGTCAATATTGAAAATGCCTCTAGTTCCATTACATCTTTGGTTTTGCTTCAGCCCTGTTCTCGTCAATTTCCTTTTTAAACTTTGCAGCGGTTTATTATTGTGAATGGTGTTGTTGAAGTTGAAGGCATATCAAGTGAAGCTGCAGAAGAAACTCCAGATGAGGAGAAGGCTACTGAAGGTATCCAGGATATAGAGATCCCACCAATTTTGTTGCAAGTTGTAGCTATTCTTGGTTGGAAACTTGTTTTTTACCTCTCTTAGATAAAGGAGTCCCAGATTTGTGTCTTACTGCAATAAAAACCAATGAAGTCCTTGTTGAGGAGGTAAGAAAATTCAAGGAAATTTTAAAACAAGATTCTTGGGTGTTGCTATTGTTGAAATTATGTGTTCATTGTATTTGGAGGTTAGATTTCGTAGCGTGATGAAGGTGCCCTATAGTTTCTCAAAGATATCAAGTGGTGCAAGATTGATGATCCGAAGGGTTTCAAGCTTGAATTCTTCTTTGATCCTAATCCTTATTTTAAGAATTCTGTTCTTAAAAAAACATATCACATGATTGATGACGGCGAGCCTATTTTGGAGAAAGCAATAGGTAACTTTGATTTTGTAGTAATCATTACTCACTTTAGCTAAGACCTTTTACCTGGAATGGCATGTTTTGACAACTCACAAAAGTTTTCTTGGGGGTTTATAGGACAGAGATTGAATGGTTTCTTGGGACGAGCTTGACATAGAAACTCTTGAAGAGCAAACTAAAGTTCCAACAACTTCCTATCAAAGTAGCCCTTCCCACCTTAGCTCTGCTGTAAATGTTTTGCTCTTCACTCCATCTGGTGAGAACATATTTTTGTTCTTTACAGCTCTTATCTTGATAAGATATAAGGTGGTTGACATGTAATCTGCTTGACATAATTTAGTAATTAGGCAACTTGGAGCAAATATGTTACAAGGAGAATAGAGTACTTTTGTTTTCGGTGCTGAATTATAGCTTCCCCTTATTAATCTCAAAGGGCAATAGAGTTCTACATTGATTTCTAGGATTTTGCTAGGTTGAGTATTGATAAGACTTTATGCTTCATTCATTATATCTCTATCAGTGTTTCTTTTCCTGGGTTCACAGAGAATGCCACCTTCAGCAGTGTTTCTTTCCTTGTGTTCACAGAGAATGCCACCTTTAGAAATGAGGTCCTCTCTACCTCTTATATCTCTATCAGGTGTATGTGTGCATGCATATATATATATATATAGAGAGAGAGAGAGAGAGTGCCAGCTTCATAAATGAGGTCCTCTCTACTTCTTATATCTTTATCAGGTGTGTGTGTGTGCGTGCATATATATAAGTGAGAAGGGAGGTGTGTCATCAAGTTGGGGTCCACACCATATATTTGCAAATACAAATTGCCTTCAACACAAAAGGCATCCTCTTCTACCTTACATATTTGGGGCCTTCTATTTAATGGCCATCCTATTGAAGTTGGTGGTGATGGAACAGAAGCCATATGATGGCCAGATCTTTGCTTGTGTCTGTCGATTTTGATAACATACGTTCTTCTTGCTTAGCATCGTCAAGAATTTGGATGCACAGTTTTGTACACTTGATCTTGAGGTGTCAGTTGTCGCATTCTTTCACCTAATACATTATGTGGCGTCTTGATGTACCCTGATGTCATGAGTCGTTTATCTTGCAAGGGTGATGATCAAGTTGTTGGTCTAGGAATCCATTGTCCACGAGATGCCAATATCATCAATCGACCTTGCATGAACCCTGGTGCACTACTTGGATCCAGCCACAAGATCAGACCACAATCTGCTCATTGAATCCCAAGTGGACTTAGCCTCTTGTATTCTCCTTTGTTTTGTACACAATCTGCTACATGCACACAACTCCTCACTATTTTAGGAAATTTGGTTGTGTTTCTGTATGCCACATTTTCTACTGGGCAAAAATAAAGGCTGCTGCATTTTCTTTTCAATTCAGTTTGTTTCAAAGTTTTACTTTATCGAGGGCTTTTCTTTGCTTATAATGTGCAACAACTATTTTCTTCATTTGATAAAAAACCTGTATCTCCCCTTTTCAAGTTTCTTCTCCAGGGCCATTATTAGTTTTGGCTTAAATGCACTTAATGGTCGGGTGCATTTTCCAAATCAACCTTATGAGGGTCTTAGGCCTTCCACCAATTCTGCTTCTCTTACCCGTTATACCATTGATGGTTCATTTTCAAAGATAAATCTCTAGCATCAATCTCAGATTTCTATTTTTTTGTCAATTTTTCTTTGCAAGTTAGGAAGCATTTTCGTTCTAGAAAGGGAAAAGTAGGATGAATGAATTAGGAATTGGGGTTTGAAAATATCATCATCATAAGTTCACCATTTTATTATTCATTTTGTTCTCTTTTAATTTTTTCTCTGTATTGGAAAGTTGACTGGTGGTAGTGTAATTGCTAATAAATGAGGTTTCTGTTACAGTGCTCATGAGGGAGCAAACCAACACCTTCAAGGACGACTTCGAATCCGCTTCTGCCTTTTGTCCCACCTTTCCAGATCCTTAATCAACAAGGCTACTCGGCCACAGAGTTGTTGGCTTATCAGCGCCAGCTGGTGCTAAACTAGGCTGCTGGTTCTAGTGGCCTTTCAGGCCAGGCTCTCTTGCAGATGGCCAAACAGCAGCAAGGTCTCTAACTCCACAGTGTCACAGCCTATGTATGATGGCTACCCTAACAACTCATACACCATGTACTACCATTGAAGGCATATCCTGTGATGACAGGCTGAATCTCTAATTACTCCCAGTTGAGCTCAACTTAATTTGATGGGTATATTGTATTATATCTATAGTTTTTTAAGTGAAGTGGTAGTATATCTATGATATTAGATTCTTTTGCTTTTACTTTTTTTTTTGTTCTTCGCCTACCCTGAATTCCATTTGGAAGTGCCCCTGTTTTAACTCTACGAAGAGCAGCACCTTGATGGATGGTCCACCATCATATCACAGTCCACTCTGTTTTTTAACCCCAAATGTAAGCTGGGCTCAAACCTGCCAACTCTGAGTATCACAACACACTTTTATAGAGCTATTTATGAGCACATAATCTGTGGAGTTTACTTTTGACCTTTCATGTATTTAGTGTTCAAAAATATCTGTAATTTTTTAATTAAATTAAAAAATATATATTATTATTATTAATTTTATTTTTTATGCTACATCACAAGTATGGAACCTTTTACCTGCAATTGCACATTCGGCCAACAATGACAGGAACAACAGTCATCCTGATTGGTAAAACCTGAGAACTACATAAATAAAACTCAGTTTCTTTTTAACCTTATATGCCAAGATTTCCATATTGGTTAGAAAATTAGGTTACAACAGTTAAATGACTCGGAGAGATCACTTTTTCACTTTCTTATTTATTTTTCACCTGTTATTGATGTGGGTATTTGACTGGATTTATTAGGATACATGCTCGATATGAGATTGCTAGCTCTAGCGTAGGGTGCAGCGATCAATCTCTTGATGATTTACCACACTAGATTTGAAGTATCCTTCCTTAGTTCTTGCAGCTTACACTCGATCACTCCTCAAAGCAGTTGTATAACCTGTTGCAGTATTGTAAGTTTTCAATTTTATTTTATTTCTTTAAGCTGGTATTAGATGACGAAAGCCTTTTTTTTTCAAAGCGAGAGGACTATTTCCTTTTACCAATAAAAAACAAAGCGAGAGGATCATTTTTTAAACTCCTCTATATAGCCTTATTTTGTCCAAAGCAAGCCTATATAAATTAAAATGTTAACTAAATTACCGAGTTGGACTGAGTCGAGGTTTACCTGAGTCTTCAAGTTAACCCGAGCTGGCTGAGTTTCAAGTTGATACGAGTCAAGTTTTTGGATTTCAAACCATGCTGCTAGTTAGTATGTTTGCCCACGAACTTGCTCTCAACAGTTTTCTTTTCGCAGCTATGCATTGAGAATTACTTCTCAAAAAGCTTTGCATTGAGGGTCAGTATGATCCGAATCTTATACTTTGACATTTTGCGCGTTTTCTTATTGTCAATGCAGGTTGGTCAAAAACAGCTCTCCCAAAGTTCACCTGGATGACCTCCTTACATGAGAGTGAACCTTATCTTGGATTGGTCATACAGGTTTTTTTTTAACTTCATCTGCATATATATAAAACAAAGGTTACGGTCCACGTGGAGCTCGGGTGCATTGTTTAGATGAATTTTAAAAAATTTAAAGCAAAGGTCAAACATTAAATGATTTCAATGGTCCATATTTCAAGGCTAAAATAAACATGGTAGAGATCAGTTATATATATATATATAACTATATATATATATATAGATATAGATATATATCTATATATGATGCTTTTGGAGTTTCATTTTGGTTACTATTGTGGAGAAAATCATTTTGTTTTATAATGCTTTATTGACAGGGAGATTTGGGCTTTTCTCTTAACTTGCAATGTTCAATACTGCAGAGTCTTTATGATCAGGGGTAATTTTCTTCTTTAATTGGCCACAAATATCCTTTTCTTTCTTTTTCTTTTTAATTGGTAACTGGTCTCCAAATTATCACAAATAGGTTTTGATTTGCCATCTTTGTATAATTGATGTTTGTATCCTTTGGCTGGTGCTAATTTTGGGAAATAGGCACAACCTTGAGGTCGCCCCTTTAATCCCAACTCTACCCAAAACAGATGATAACAATAATAATCAAATCAACTCTTCCTAATCTTTAATTGAATTATACAATATTAATTCTATGGATTTCAGAGTTCAATTATATAATATTAGCAAGCATATCATTAACATATGTTGACAATAACGATGCATTAACATTTTGCAAGCGTACAATCCTCATACCTATGCAACAGATGTAGCATCCGTGCACTGCATGTTCTTGAGTTCTACTTCATAGGTGATGTGTATATGCTTGATGGCTGATGCAGTCTTGGAAGTTTAATTCATTTGAGAAATCAAATGAAGGTGGTATATAGCAGATACTACCATTAAAAATATGGATGAGTTTGGACAGTTTAGAAATGTAGCGAAACATTTTTTAGTTTAAATTTTTTAGGAACCCTTACATATATGGATGCCAACTTTTGAAAGGATGGTTGAGGTGAAAGGCCCATATATCAATGGGTTCAAAGCTGATGTCTCAACATCAATGCCCAAGAGTTCTCAACTCTGGGATTCAGATCAAATTCAATACCCATGTTTGAGATGGGTTTAGGTTCAGATTTCTTATATCTTTCATGACCCAAGTGTTCATGATTTCTGGAGTTAAGGTTCTGTATGTCATTCCTTGTGGTTCAACGGTCATGATTCAAGGTTTACCAGGACCTAATCTATAGGTCAAACATGTGAGGGTTTCAAACTTCAAGAGATTCAGATATTAGGGACTTAATAGTTTTCCCAGCTCCAACGCATAACAGTCTCATGCACATGCGATTGAGGTTCAAGTTCTCAAGTGAACTAGGTTCATAGATACGTAGCCAAATTTCAGGATTGTGGGAGTATTGATAGAAAGCTCTTTTAACGCTAAAACTTTCATTCAATGGGTTTTACCCAGAAGTTAATAAAATTTTCATCATTGTCTGATCTCAAGTCAGAGGTTTGCTCTGAAATTTTCATTCCTCAGGTACGATGTTTCAACTTTTGTTTCCCATTGAATGTTTGAGACTGGCGATCCGATCCTGCTCCAAATTTTGTTTTAACCCATACATGGCTGATCCAGAATGAAAATACAGCTAGTTCAATTTTTAGCAACTCCAAGGAAACTAAACCAAATTTGCAGAACTAATTATGGTAAATGGCTGATCCAAAACACAATAATATGTTTATGCATATATATATATATATATGTGTGTGTGTGTGTGTGTGTGTGTGTGTGTGTGTGTGTGTAGGTGTGGGTGGGTGGGGGGGGGGGGGATTGGTGTTACATGGCACTCAAAAGGGCCAAAACTCTGTTTCACAATATGATGCTCATCATTTGCATATATGTCATGTCAAATTCTGTTTTGTTTAGTTTTCAATTGTTCTTGATAATGAAGTTGATTTCAGCCTATATTTCATATGATTTTCCATGCTTATTAATTTATTGTTTATCTAGCTACAATTGCATGGTTTACTCATCAAAGTAGCTTGTACGGTGTGGCAATTCCATAATGGGATGTCCGTCTTGGTTCCTGGCCTGACAAGGAAAACAACTTGATATCCATCATGGCATTTTGGTCATTTTACCTACTCGACATGGTGGGGGGACCAAATCTATGAACCATCTCTATTTTTTCAGAACCCACACAGCTATGATGTGCAGTTCTTTGACAGGCAGAGGCTGTTTACCACCATTTTCAGTCAGACCCGTCTCGCCAACGGAGAAGGTTCCACCCTTGGCACTCTTATATTCGATATCGAGTTGGTCAGCCTAAGGCATCCTTTAGATCAACCCTCCTGAATTTTGAAATTGACAACTTTATTTGGGAAGTCAAAGGCAGAAATTGAGTTCATTTGATCCTACATATCTCCATCTTCGAGCATTCTGGTATGTTGTAGACTCTTTAAGAGAAAATATGTATAGTTGTTCAATGAATGAACCTAAAACTGTGCTCTGAATAAGTAATCTTGTCATTGACTGCAGCTGCTGGTCTCAGATTCACTAGTTCTTGATTATTAGCTTTAGCTATTTGCACCTCTTATGGTTCTCTCTGTATTATTAGCTTTAGCTAGTAATACATCCCCCTAATATTTTTTTCTCGAAAAGTTGGATGCCCATGCTGAGTAATATTGAAACTTATTTCCCCTCTCAAATGTAGATATTGAATACCCGTTGTGCTAGAATTCAAAAAAGATATCTGGTGTTGAGTGTACAAACGGGACCAACACTGGTTAATGACCTTTTTTAAAAAGATAAATCGTGGTTTTCATACTTCATCTGTATATCAGTATTTTGTTATATCATTTTAATATTTATGAGATTAACATATAATCATGTCTTGGCACCCTATCAAATGTAGGGAATGCAACAACCAAAGAATTTTATGCTCTCTATTCAGAATTATTAAGTTTTTATGAGCATTAAAACTTATAGCAAGTCATTTATTTTTTGGATCACTCATCATAAAATAACATACAAAAATGATCCTTTTCAAAATCAAAGAAAATTGATGACAAGTTAATCAGTTGTAGATCTCCTGATTTGATAGGTTTTGCATTTGGTTATGTAATTTAAAACTGAATTAAACCATGTATTAATGTATTTCCTCAATCAACAACATGGATGCTATAGTCTAATTTTTTTTAGTTTTGCTTAAATCAACATTATCTATTTACTGCGCAGAAATTGCACCTAATCTCTGTATCGAGTTGAATCGTATGATAAAAGAATTCCTATTTTTGATGAGTATGGCATTTGGATGCAAAGTGTGTGTGTGTGTCCAAATGGGACATTAGAGAACTGGAGATATACCAATGAAAGATTTTGTAATGAACCCATCCCATTATATATGTGTGCGTGTGTATCTTCAGGCTACCAGCTACATATTCCTTTTCTAATTTTAAGCTCCTAATGTAATTATACAAAAATTCTTATGCAAGTTGCTCTTATGCACATTTTTTTTGCTTGAACACACATGTAAGCTTGAGTATCATTTTATTATGAAATTTGTTCCTTGGATATGACTTAGTCTGTTTTGTGGCAAGAAAACTCGTGGTATGGGAACTGGGTGCAAGCTGAAAAAACAAAGGAGGAGACAGAAGTGGGTGGAGAAATCATACAAGAAAAGACATCTCGACAACGAGTGGAAGAAGCCATTTGCAGGCTCTTCCCATGCCAAAGGGATTGTGCTCGTGTAGCCGAGTCATGCTCGATCAAAGGTGCTCAATCAAAGGTGTCAAGCAATGAGACATTAAAATTCTATGTCATTAGGTATTATTGGCAACCCAAGTCATGCTTGAAGAGGGAGTTGTTGAATGTGTTTATAGGATGCTGTTGAATATATTAATATAATATCTTTGAATATTTTAATCAAAGGGTGTTGAATGTATTAATACGATGTTGTGGAATAATTTTATTTTTGACTTATTATTTTTCCATCTACTTGAATGGATTATGAATTTTTTTCCTTGTAGAGAGATCTGTAGTTGATATAATATTTGTAACAGGTAGATTGACTCCAATTACAGTAAAAAAAATGGAAGCTATGGTTTTTTTTTTAAATAAAAAAAAAAAACAATGGTCCATAACCGTTGTTATTTGGCAATGGCGAAAAACAACGGTCCATAACCATGGTTACTTGGAGTAAATTAACAATTAATTTTGGCCGTTGTTTATATATACCACTGATTTAGGCTGTGGTTTATGTAGAAAAATAACAACCCTTTTTTCATTAAAACAACGGCCACAAACCGTTGCGAATTTGCAACGGGCATCGGCCGTTATTTATCTGGTAAATAAACAACGGTTTTGGGCCGTGGTTTATGAAAACCACTGCTCTATAAACAATGGCCGTTACCACAGCTCATAACTGTTGCTTATGACATTTACAACGGTTTTGGGTCATTATTTTTTATCAATTTTCACGTAGTGAGAGGGGCATCTGTAGACACCCTCATTTTGCCCTCTCAGAATATACAATTTTTTTGGTCAACCTTTGACCTTGCCCGTGACTTTTCGGAAAGGACTTACCTTCTCTAGAAGTTTCACAACCCTAATGTGGGACTATATACTAAAACAATAGTATATGGCTAAACGCAAGCTGAAATAATAACCCTGTGGTTCAGGCCCCATGTCCCTAACGTGGGAACCATGTACTGAAACAATAGTATATGGCTAAAAACAGGCTGAAACAATAGCTCGGTGGCTCAAATCCCAACGTAGGGAGACTATATAATGAAACAATAGTATATAGTCAAAATACAGACTGAAACAATAGTCTTGCATTTCAGACTCCTTTTGCCCTAATGTGGAACCATATACTAAAACAATAGTATATTGCTGGACATAGGCTGAAACAATAGCTCTGTGGCTCGGGCCCCATAACCCTAATGCGGGGACCATGTACTGAAACAATAGTACATGGCTGAACACAGGTTAAAATAATAGCTCTGTGGCTCAGGTCCCAACGTAGGGAGATTATATACTAAAACAATAGTATATAGTCAAAATGCAAGCTTAAATAATAGTCTAGCATTTCAGACCCGACCTGGACAGCTTTGAATTATGCGCCCAAAACACGCTCGTAATTCGATTGCACATAAAACCATGCACGTGCAATCAGTCCCCCTTTCAAACAAGACTTCATTTCCCATACCACCTCGAAACTTGATTATGCGCTTGACATGAGTTGCGCGATTAGATTGAGCACCCCACCACCGGCGCGCAATTGCACTATGCCCGACCTAATCTTACAGTCCTTGACCCCTAAGCTTCCTCGATTATGCGCTTCGAAAGAGACGCTTAATTGGATTGCGCACTCTACACTAGGTGCATAATTAGTTCTAACGTGATTAGAACTAGGAAACTCGTTGAGTTAGTCAGCCAGTCGCTCACTGAGTCGGTGACCGACTCAAAGCAATTACGCACCAGGCAACCGGTGCGCATTTCAATTAAACGCCTGAAATAAAGCGTGTAATTGAAAATTAAGCACACCCCACAGGGCGTGCAATTAGTAAAATACCTATAAAAAGACCTCTCCATTACCACCCAAACCCTAGCCCCCACAACTTTGAGATTCGAATTTCAAGTTCTTCGTCTCCAAGCTTAGGATTCTGAGATTTCTCTCTACAGCCCAGGCCATAGGTATAATTTACTTTCTAGTTTTTATTTCCGATTTTAGATCTTAGGCTCTGATTTCTAGTCCTAAGTTTTAGTTTCTAATCTCTAGTCCTAGTCTTTATTTCTTAGATTTAAAACTTAAGTTTTAATTATTAGTTCCGATTTTCAGTCTTAGACCGTAATACCTCCTTTTTAATCTGTACTTTAATCCCCAATTCTGGTTCTTAATTTTTAGAATCAGTCTTTAATTCTACTATCTACTTTTCAGTCTTAAAACTTAGTTTTTAACTCAATACCTTAATTTTCAGTCCTAATATTAATCTCTGGTTCCAGTTCTCAGTTTTCTGGGATCAGTCCTTAATCCTACAATCTGATTTTTCTGATTTCGACCCCAATTTTAGTCCTTTTTTTTTTAGCCTTTAGTTTTAATTTATAATTTCTTGTAGTTCTAATCTTTAGATTCTAATTCTTAATTTTTAAGTTTTAGAATTCAGTCCTTAGGAAATCCCTGCCCAAACCCTTAGTTTAGAGCCAACTAGGTCTCCCCAACCTTTTCTCAATTGTCAATCCCATTACTTTTACATTTGGCTTATTTTAAGGTATCAAATGAAGTTTAATTGAGGTAAAATTGGTCACGTTGGAAAGCTTATCAAAGTAGCTTTCCAACGAGCTAATAAACGTACAATTCTAACGAATATCGAAGAAGTTATGGTCAGTTTTCGGCCACTGCGCAAAAAGTGGCGTTTTTCAAAACTCCTAGCTGAATTAGGATTATTATCTTTATTATATTATTTTAGAACATAGGATTTATGGTAAATGGCTATAAATAAGACCTTTACCCCCCTAGCCATCCATATACACAATTTTCCTCTACACAATTCCCCCTACAGAATTTTCCTCTATACAATTTTCCCCTATACAATTTCTCTCTACACAATTTCCCTCTATACAATTTCCCTTTGCATGATTTAGATGATTCTTCAGGTAATTTGTTAGTCCTTAATTTTCTGGTTCTAATTCTTAGGTTCTAAAACCAGTTCCCTTTTTTTATATTCTAGTTCTAGATTTAGGTTCTAGCCCTATAGTTATTGAATTTTAGATCTTAGGTTTTAATCTAAATTTTTAATTTTCTGATTCTAGTCCATAGGTTTTAGAATCAGTCTTTAATTTTTAGGCCCTAGTTCTTAGGTTCTAGAATTGGTCCTTAATCTCACGGTCCAAATTATCCTAATTTCTATCCTGATTTTAATCCTTAGATTTTAGCTTTAGTCTTAATTTCTCATAATTCTAAATTCTAAAATTTGCTTTATGGCTTCAGTTCTTAATTCTTTTTTTGCCCTAAAATTTTAACCCTTAAATACCAATCATCAATCTTTCACAAAAAAATACTACTTTATAATTCAAATCTAGTCTTTCTCAATTTTAGCCACCTGATTTGCCCAAGGGAGCATACGGAGGGTACCCAGGAATGGGGCCAATCCTCCTTAGCATAGCGAGCCCAAAACCCTTTTTTCTAATTAATTCAATTTTGAATTAAAATTAGGATATTTAAATTAATTAGGCTCCTAGTAGGATTAGGAAAATAAATCAATCAAACTCCCAGTAGGATTAGGAGACCAACTTAAATAAAATCCCAACAGGAATATGAAAACCAAACTAGTTAAACTACAGGCAATCCACAGCTGCTGACGTTCGCCGACGGACTATTCGGTAAAGGAGTTCAACCCGCAAGCCCTCGCTCCTCCTTAAAGCGTGCTTAGTGACGTATTGCAGTGTCGATAAATATCTGCAGCTGAGGATCACATCTTCTCAAGTATTCTTCATTTATAATTTGTCTCTTTAATTTTAGCATTTAATATTTCCTAATTTATTACTTCATCATCGCCTTCGCCGGAGTCCACTTGGACCGAATTGGGCCACTGATTCCGGGGACTGAAAGGAACCCAGAAAAAAGCACTTACTAACACACAAGTGTGGGTTTTAACTCACCCAAACCTAGCTTCTCATATACAAAGTATGAAAGTAGGTTAACATTGGCTCTCAAATATAAGAGAGCTCTACCAATGGTTTAATCACCTATAATGCAGAGAATTGTAGGTACCCAAGGTCTTGGAGTTTGGCTGGGGTTGCTATGTACAAAATTTGTTACACTTTTTCAGCAGCAAATATTTTCTTAGTGCGGTGGATCCTAGCTTTCTTGTCCTGTGTGAATAAGTCCTTCAGGAATTTTGCATAGGCCGGGATTTTCTTTGTAGCTTCAAGTAAAGGTAAATTAATTTTTACTTGCTTAAATGTGTCTATTATTTCCTCCATCCTAGCATTCCCCTTGTCAAAAGGAGGCCTTTTAAGAGCTTGAGGATATGACAGATGAGGTATTGGTAGTACGTCATCTGTTGCCCTAAATTCTCATAAATTATTTTGCTCTTTTTTTTTTTTTCTTTCTGCCAGGGCTTAACAGTAGCCCCTCTATTCACCTCCTGTTGCTGCTCCATGATAGGCAACAGGTCCTCTCCTCCCCAGCTTTTTATCTCAAAGACCACTTGGTTGTCTACCACTCTACCACTCCTCAAGGTAGTGATGGCATTGGCTTCCTCATGAGTTGAAGAAGCTTCACCTATCATGAATTGCCCCTTGGGATTGGTCAATGTTTGACTCAGGAGCCTGCCCTCTTCCCTTTTATTCAGAGTATTTGAGAGTTGACCAAGGTGGTCTTTTATTTTCTTGATACTCTGGCTGTGTGAGTTCACTATTTGTGATAAGTAGCCGAGGTTTTGTAATGAAGACAAAACCTGCTCCTCAAAGGAGGAGGCTCTAGTTTATGGTGGTGATAAAGTTAGTTGACTTGGTTGTGCCACTGGCTGTGGGAACTGATGTCTTCGAAAATAATCTTGATGGTAATGCTGGTTAGTTCTGTAGGGTAATGTATGCTGCTGTTGGGGTTGATAAAAATTATCTTGTCTCCACCTCAATTTAGGGTGGTTCGTCCAAGCAAACCCAGTAGGTTGCTGACCATAAGATTGGGCAACATTGGCATGCTCCATTACTAACTTTGGGTATTGACCAGAAGAGAGACAATTTAGAAGGGAGTGTGTGGGGGATTGGCATATCAGAAATGTCTCCTCAACCTATGCAGCTATTGGGGGTTGAACCACACTCAGTAATCTACCAACTTTTTGTGACAAACTGTTCACTTTCCTTTCTAGGTTATTGTGTACATTAAGTTCATACAATTTTCCTTTTGAAGAGGGTTCTTTTGTAGCTCTAGCAGCCGGTTCAATGTCATTTCTTGTCAGAGCCTCCTACTGCATAGAGTTTTTACTTATAATATCAAATAAATCTCATGCTTCCTCATCAGTTTTGCTGAGATATGTGCCACCACAAGATGCATCCACCATGTATCTACTTTTAGATTCTAAGCCTTCGTAAAAGCTTTGAACAAGCTGCCTTTTGGGTATTTGGTGGTGTGGGCATTGTCTCAACAATTCTTTAAATCTTTCCCAAGATTTATGAAAGTCCTCAGTTGGGAACTGAACAAAAGAAATAATGTTCTTCCTCAACTGGCTTGTCTTGCTCGTTGGGAAGAATTTAGCCAAGAATTTACTTTGTAAGGCACCCCAAGAGAGAAATGCTATTCACTGGGAGTATGTTTAGACAATTTCTAGCTTTATCCTTTAATGAAAATGGAAACAATCTCAGCTTAGTCATCTCATTCCCAGACCAGCAATCTTAAGAGTTGTGCATACAGACAGAAACTCACCTATATGATTATAAGGGTCTTCTTTACTCAGCCCATGAAAAGATGGCAACATCTGGAGGTCTGAGGTTTGATTTTATAGTTACCCTCAGCTGTAGGGAATTAAATGTAGAAGGGGGATGAATATGCCCCTGGTGCATAATAATCCCTAAGGGGTCTAGGCTATTCACCCATCTCAAATGTCTCTAAATTTTCAGCAGGGGTGTGTGCTGTTGGCCTAGGCCTAAGGACCCTCTCAATTTCAAGATTCAATGGTACAATCTCAGGATTGATTGACCTTCTTCCAAGCATACAACACATAGTAGAGACAACTTACAGCAAATAAAAAAAAACATTAAGCACTACTGCTGGATTTAAAGATTATAGAAATGAAACTCTAACAAGGGAGAAAGAGATGCAAACTAAGGCAAAGTCTTTGCCAATTATAAGTTATTTTCTCCCCTATTTGCTACTGCTCCAAATCTGTAAAAAATTAAAAGACTACAGCAGTAATTTATTGAAACACAATAAAGACAACAAACAGATCTAAATCATTACATAAAGACAAACTCAGATCTACTATTTAGATAAAAAACTCCCCGACAGCGGCGCCAAAAACTTATTGGTTATTTTTTTTTGTTTTTCCTTATTACAAAAGTGATCAAAGTATGATAGAAAAAAAGGACAGAAACAAAATAAAGAGGAATAAAGATGAGATTAGAATACAAACACCACCTACAAGATACAGGGTTGTTGTAGCAAGTTTTAGATGAAATAAGGGTTGTCCCATAGAGAGTTATGGATCTAAAATAGTAAATCTCCAAATCTGCTACAGATCTGACAACTCTAAACCTAATCTATCTTAAACTAATAAAATAGGATAAAGAGAAGGTGTTTTGGGGAAAGAAAGGCCCAGGCTCAAATGGGGTGGCAAAGGATATCATCATTCTTAGGGATGCTTTTTGGCTACTGTGCTTGGAATGATGGCATCTTTGGGTGGTTCTTAACTAGTCACATATGTGTTTCACTAATACTTACCTTGTTGCGATAGACTAAGAGTAGAACTGTCGAACATATCCAGCATTGATGGGCTCTTGAAAATAATCTCCGTCCATGGTGGCGAGGCGGATGGCGTATCCTAGCAACACTTCTCGGACGACGTAAGGTCCCTTCCAGTTTGACTTGAATTTCTCTCTCAAATCGGCGTGGAAGGATGGGAAGATCTTCTTCAACACAGTGTCTCCTTCCTTCAAATCTCGACCGCGGACACGTTTATTGTAAGCGCGGGCGATTCTCCCTTGGTAAACTTGAGTATGATACAAGGCTAGGAGTCTTTTCTCATCTAATAAGTTCAATTATTCAAAGCGGGATCTTTCTCTCTCTGCTTCGGGTAAGCCCGAGTCTATGAGAATTCGGAGCGAGGGTACTTCAACCTCTACAAGTAGGACAGCCTCGGTTCCATACATAAGGGAGAATGGTGTTGCCCCTGTAGCGGTACGGATCGACATTCTGTAGGCCCATAAAGTAAATGGTAGCATTTCACTCCAATCTCAGTAAGTGACGATCATTTTCTCGAGGATGCGGACGACCGTCTTATTTGCAGATTCCATGGCTCCATTGGTTTGAGGCCGATAAGGTGACGAGCAATGGTGCTTGATATTGTATTGCTCGCAAAAGGCTAGAATGTGCTTATTTGCAAAGTTTGTGTCGTTATCTGTGATGATATCCTTGGGTACTCTGAATCGGCACATGATATTATTCTTGAGAAACTTTTTGACGTGACTGGCTGTGATGTTGGTATATGACACTGCTTCTACCCACTTGGTAAAGTACTCAATGGTGACGAGGATGAATCGATGTCCGTTTGATGCTTTTGGATTAATCATTCCGACGACGTCAAGGCCCTAAGTAGCAAATGGCGAAGGAGTGGTCATGCAGTGAAGATCGATGGCAGGAGCATGTATCAGACTGGAGTGGTCCTGACACTTATAGCATTTCTACACATGTTTGCAGCAATCTGATTCCATAGTGGTCTAGAAGTATCCCTGTCGTAGAATTTTCTTGGCGAGCATGTGACCACTGATGTGGGCTCCACATACTCCCTCGTGGATCTCCATAATATTGATCGCTTCACTTTCTGTGAGGCACCAAAGCATGATGTTATTGTAGGATCACTTGTAAAGGCATTCCCCAAAAATGACGTAGGCTGCCGTTAAACGTTGAATGGTTCGCCGGTCCGTCTTGGACGTACCCTCAAGGAAAGTTAGTGTCTCGAGAAAATTTTTTATATCTGAGAACCAAGGTGGCTCATCATTAGGCTTTTTAGGTTCCTCAATCTGGAGGCAGAAGGCCGGTTCATTTCTTTGCTCGATCATGAACGGGTTCATCTCTACACCATACGGGATTTCTATCATTAAGCCAAAGTGGCTAACGCGTGGGCAAAGCGATTCCTTCTCTGTGGGACATATGAGAATGTCACATCCTTGAAACAAGCTATCAGATCTTTGAGGTGTTCATGGTAAGGGATCAGTTTCTCATCTTTCATCTTTCAGTCACTGTTCGTTTGACAAACGACCAACTGTGAATCACCGAAAACTTGGAGGTGAGTTACATTCAAGTCTAAAGTTGTCTGCAGTCCTACTACACAGGCTTCATATTCGACCATGTTATTTGTGCATGGGAAATTGAGCTTGATGGAGACTAGTACATGGGATCCTTTCGGTGAAATCAGAATGGCCCCAACTCCCTGACCCTCCGCCTTACTGCCACGTCAAAGTGCATTACCCATGATTCCTCTGCTTCTTCTGTATTGTCTTCCGTCATGAATAGGATGTCCTCATTGGGGAACTTAGTTCTCAAAGGTTCATAATCTGACAAAGGATTGTCGACAAGATGATCAGCGAGTGCTTGTCCCTTGATAGACTTCTGAGTGACGTAGGTGATGTCAAACTCAAACAATAAAAGCTACCATCGTGCGGTTCGCTCAGTGAGGGCCGACTTCTCAAACAGGTACTTCAACGGGTTCATTCTGGCTAGGGGTATAACGGCTTTGGATAGCAAGTAATGGCGGAGCCTCTGAGTAGCCCATATAAAAGCGAGGCATGCTTTCTCCATATGAGAATAGCGTGTCTCGTAATCAATAAACTTCTTGCTTAGATAGTAGATGGTCTGCTCTCTTCTTCTCGTCTCGTCATGCTACCCTAAGACATATCCCATCGAGACTTCTGTTGTGGAGAGATACATCAAGAGTGGTCTCCCCAGCTAAGGTGGTACCAAAACAGGTGGATTAAAGGAGGTAGCTTTTGATTTTAATGAATGCTGCCTAACAATCGTCGTTCCATTCAACGAGCGAATTCTTTCTTAGTATCTTGAAGATCGATGTGCAGATTGGAGTTAGTTGTGCAATAAACCGACTGATATATTGTATTCTGCCTAAGAACCCTCTAACATCTTTCTCAGTAGATGGTGGCAACATTTTTGTGATAGCTTTAACTTTGACTGGGTCGACCTCAATCCCTCTCCTGCTGACGATGAATCCCAACAATTTTCCTGACATGGCACCAAATGCACACTTATGTGGATTTAGACATAATCGATTCTTTCTCAACCTCTCAAATAGTTTCTGAAGGTTTACCAAGTGATCGCTTCGCTCCGATGACTTGGCTATCATATCATCAACATACACCTCAATTTGTCGGTGCATCATGTTCTGGAATACCATCGTCATTGCTCTTTGGTACGTTGCACCGACATTCTTCAGTCCAAATGGCATGACTCGATAGCAAAATGTTCCCCAAGGGGTGATGAACACAGTCTTCTCTCGATCTGCCTCTTCCATCCTAATCTGATTATATCCTGAGAATTCATCCATAAAAAAAAGCATCCCGTGCTTAGCAGTGTTATCGACCAAGATGTCGATGTGCAGCAATGGGAAATCGTCCTTCAGGTTCGCCTTGTTCAAATTTCTAAAATTAATGCACATGCAGACTTTTCCGTCCTTCTTTGGCACAGGCACAATATTGGCTAGCCATTGCAGGTACTTGGACACCATGAGAAACCTCGCGTCATACTGCTTGATGACCTCATCTTTGACTTTCAACATCCACTAGGGTCGGAGACGTCTCAACGTCTGCTTAATTGGCTTCATATCAGGGCAGAGAGGCAACTCATGTTTAACCAAATTGGTGTCTAGACCAGGCATGTCCTCATACGACCAGGAAAAAATGTCTTGGTATGATCGTAGGAAATCGATCATGCTTTTTCTTTCTTCGGGAGACAGTGACATTTTGATTTTGTTAATTTGGGGAATCTCCCCAGTCCCTAGATTGATATCTTCCATGTCTTCGACAATGGGGGTAGGGCCATGCTCAAATTTGGCAAACCAGTCAAGGAGCTCATTGGGGAACTCCTCCAAAAGGGATATCCCTATCCAGACTCGTAACTCCTACCTCTTCTCGTATCTCTATAGGAAAGGGGTCAATTCTTTGTGGGATAGGTATTTCAATTAAGGCATCTTTTATGGGATTTTATTTAGAATTTTAAATGACAATGTTTTTGGACTTTACATTTTTACAATGTTTTTGGGATTTTTGTTTTCTTCAAAGACATATCCTTGGAAGCGCAAATCTGCATATATACAAGGTATTGCCTGCCAAGGGCTTATCTCACTTTTTATAGGTTGTTTTTTTTAGAAATGGGTGTCAAATTTTAGGCCACTCCCTACTTCCAGGCTTTGGGGTAAAGATGCCCAGTTGCATACTTGAGAGGCCGCTCCTTTACCTACTTGGAGGGAGGGTGCTGACTGATACGGCTCTTCGGAGTCAACCTCCATCATATTGATCCCCAGTTCGTCTGAGATTATGTCTTCAAACATTAATACCTTTTTTGTGGTGATTTACCATCGAGGGAGTTTATTCAGGTACGGACCGTCATTCCTCAAAGAGGGATAACGCGGCCAAGTCTGTCCCTAGGTTGGGAAGGGTGATGTGGGGATTGGTGGGGTGAACAGGTGCCGTAGGCTTATGTGCGGTCAATTGGGTTACCTCATTTTGATCAATTTTTACAACCCCGACACTCGCGAATGAATTTATGATATGAGGCCTGGGACGGGGTGTTTCCTCTATGTGAATCCCCCTAGCTCTCACAACTGCCGTCGCATGGGCCTTCTCCTTAGCCTCTCGCACTTCCTCTTCCATGGGCTTGTAACCTAACCCAAACCTGACTTTCTGACCACCCTTAGCTGTGACCGGCTCTCTTCTTCCTTACAGTCTAGGCGCAAGTCCTCTTCCTTTTTGATAGCCCCACTTTTGTAGTATGGCCACTGCCGCTACCATTTCACCTCCGATTCTTAGAATGATGCCCTCAATGGGCTCTGGGAATACCGTCAATACCTCATTCTTGAAACTGTGGAGGTCGACGTCCTCAGTGGTGTGCGGCACATCCAGCACTTTGGGCTTTTCAACATTGTTGGTGACTTTTTCCTTCTCATTGTGCCCTTCACAAATGATAGTGATAATCTTATGCCTGGATACGAACTTGAGCTTCTAATGCAGTGTGGATGGGATCGCTCCAACTTCATGCAGCCATGGATGCCTTAACAGTAGATTGAATGAGGATTTAATGTCCATCACTTGAAATAATATGGAGGTCATTGGCCCAATCAATAGCTCAAGGTCAACTTCCCCCATTATCTCTCTCCTCGTGTTCTCAAAACCTCGGGCACTGATCCTCGTGGCTCTCAGCATGCATAGATCTACCCTAATCTTGGTGGCGGTTCTCAGCGGGCATATGTTTAGAGCAGACCCATTGTCAATCAAAACTAGTGGGATTATCATATTTTGGATTCCACGGTAATGTTAAGGGATTTGGAGTGACTACTCCCTTCATCCGATAAATCGGCATCTGAAAATGAAATAGCATTTGGAGCCATCACTTGGCCAATTATCTGCCCGACTTCATCTGGGCTAACCTGAAGCGATACATGTGCATTTTTTAATGCCCCCATTAAAGCTTGAAAATTGAGTGGGGACGTCATTAACAAATCCCATACAGTAATATGAGCAGGCATTCTTCTCAACTGGGTCTCCAGTATATGTTCATAGCTCATTTTTTCAAAAGGGTTCACGGCACTATCCTTCTTTCCCTCTTGTTGGGCTTGTGCTGCTATTAGTGCTTTCGACTGCTTCGAGATCTTCCCAGATCGGGTAACAAAGTCCATTGCCCCTTCTCTGTTGTTGCCAACGTTGACATCCATCTGCTCATAACTCAACGGAACCTGATGAGGATTGTAGGTTGGTCCCAAAATTTGAAATGGAGTGGCTGTCGGTAACTGATGCATTTGTACTAATGGCTCTGAAAGGGTGGGTAATTCTTGGTTTACCTTAGTGATAGATGGTTAGGTGGAAAAATTGGGCCAAGTTGGGGTGATGAGGTTTGCGGGTGGTTGTACCGAGGGTAATGGGGTAGGAGTGGGCCATTGATAGTTGATAGGTGATGGTGGGGAATGGAGGACCTGATGGGATATCGGGTAATTGATGGGGGTGGCTGCATATGGTTGATATGCATTTATGTGCACATAATGGATAGGTGTGGATGATGGGAAATAAGCCCTAAGGTCTAAGGGTTCAACTCCTGGTGCTGGGTTGGGGAAATAATCTGACAAATTCAAGGGTTCAACCACCCCGATAGTCCTCTCTTCGCAATCTCTTTGCAACGATGCTACATAAATTTCTCGGTCGCTGATATAGTTCGATGGGTCAAATTCAAATTCCTCCTCACATTCTTCTATCATTTCGATGGTGGGTCTGGGACTTGCTCCTCCGGTAGGATGTGGGGGTAATGGAACCTATTGAATATTTTCGTGCTGGTTCACTTAAGAAGGTGCAGGTGGAATGATTTTCCAGACATCAATTAAGTCTTGGATCGCATACTTCAATGGGAAGCAGTGATCAGTCGAGTGACCCGGACCCTGATAAAAATTACAATGAGTATTAGGGTCATAATTCTTTGGGATTAGGTGAGGAGGAGGTTGCAGTTGGCGAACAGTAACTAATCCCTTTTCTATTAGCAAAGGAAAAAGTATATTCAAAGATTACCCTAAGGGCATAAACACTCGATCGTAGCGGGCTCTCCTTTGCTCTGGGGTCATCTGCATCCCCTGTCCATTCCCTATTCTCTACATTGGTTCAGTCTGACTGGTGCTGGTAGGGATGCTTTGAACTGGAACGAAGTTATATTATTATTGGGCCTGGTGTTCGCAACGTTCTAGACGTCGGCCCCTACTCTCTTCTCGTTTCTTTGCTCTGAGAACCTTCTAACTCCACTGGTTCCACTGGGTATATTCTTGCTCAGGCGACCCTCCCTAATAGCATCTTCACAAAGATTTGCGTTCCTTACCAGATCAGCGAAGCTTGACTGCTGTTAGTACACTAGAAAGTCTGAGATCACTGGCAAAGTATTTTTAGAAATCATTTCTATTTGTTCGTCATCAAGTATCATGTTTCTAACCTGAGATGTCAATGCTCTCCAACGTCCCAAGTAATCGCTAAAGGTTTTATTCGAGTTTTGCTTCAAACAGGCCAAATCTAACTCGCGCGATTCAATGTCTATATTGTAGACATATTGCTCTTGAAATAAATGGGTCAAGTCCTTCCAAGTTTTATCATAGATGGTTCTAAGGATGTGAACCACCTTAAGGCCGGACTAGTTAGACTCTTTTGAAAGACATTTATTAATAGTCTTTCATCCCCTCCATATTGGCACATATCCCCATAATAAGACTTGAGGTGTGCTATGGGATTGCTAGTGCCGTTATACTTGTCAAAAGCCGGCATTTTAAATTATGGAGGCAAGGGACCTCAGCACACAAACATAAATCCATGAAGTCGGTAGCGTGGATTTCAGCACCACCCATCTTCAGCAACTGCTTCTGAATTTTGTCCAACTGTTCTTTCAACTACTCTGATTCCTTGGACATGGGGGCCACTTTCTCAGCAGTCGGTTGGGCTTTAATCTAGGCTACCAGGGGGTGGGCAATTATAGGAGGAGGGTTAAGGCTGGTCAATGCCCCAACATAAGCTCCACTGTTCTTGATCTCGTCCTCTTCATATTGCTGGTCTACATAGGGTGCAGTGAGGGTGGGATTCTCTTGCTAGTGCTGCGTGGACTAGATGGGAATGGCATGAATGGGGGTCGGGTGAGTCCAATGCGGATGAGGGAAGGTTTGTTGGGTGATGGGATGAGTGAAAGTCAGATTTTGGGGTGGGGCCTGAAGAGGCTATTGGGCATGGGGAAAGGCTTGGAACTGACTTTGTGATGTCGGGATATGGGTGAATTGGGGCTGATGTAAGGCATGAGTTTGAGCTGGGTATGGGGGTTGTGGGTGAGTGAAATTTTGGAGGAATTGTGAAGTTTATGGGTGTGAGGCTCCAAGGTTAGGGCCTTGCTAGGCTTGGGCATGGGCCATGAAGCCTTGGGAGGGTTGGGCTATGAAGGTTTGGCCCATGGGTCCTTGGGAAGTTTGGGCCATAAAGCCTTGGTCATTATAGTTCTGGCCCATTAGGCCTTGGTGAGTCTGGGTCATGCGCCACTGATGGGTCTGGGCCATGGGCCCTTGATGGGTATGGGTCATGGGGTTTTGGGCCATTGGGCCTTGAGGCATGTGGGTAGTGGGGGTTTGGATGGTGTGGACAATGGGGGGTTGGTGGAGGTCATGGGGGAATGAGTCATGGAGGTTTGATAGGGTATGAGATGGATCCATGCATGTGTGGTGTGGATGAGAGGGGATGTGTTGGGAGGCCTTCCACCTATTGTAAGTTTGGAACATCTCCTCCATCATGGCCATGGAAGAGGGATTAGATGGAGATGGGTTATTTGAGGGTTGGAGGGGTATGGATGGGGTGTGTGAAGAGGGAAAATTGGGCATGGCCCGAGTAAGTGGCTGGATATGAGGTGGGTTGGAGGAATGAGGTGGGGCATTGGTGGATGGATTAGGCATAGATGGAGAAGATGTATGGGGCATAGAGGTGGAGAATGAGAGAGGAAAATTGGTCATGGTTCTGAAAAAATAGGCATGGTTTGGGTAAGCGGAGGGATGTGTGGGGGATTGGATGCGGCATGGATAGATGTGGGTGGATTGGGTATGCATTGGGCGGATGAAAAATAGGGTATGTTGGTTAAGGTGGAGGATGGGGGCGGGTTTTGAACGGGTGTGGAAGGAAGATGAGATGGGTTGGAGATGGCCATGGGTGAAGGCATGGCTTGGGAAAATGACGGGAAATGGGTAGTTGGATTTTGGATATTTTGGGAAGTGGTGGAAGGGAAAATAGGGGTACCGAACGGGTTGGTTATAATGAGGGTTGATGTGAGGGGGGTGGAAGTAAAACCTTCTTCGGTATGGGAATGTGTTGGAGAATGTGGCGGGGATGAGTCGGGATCGGCGTAAGTCGGGTCCACAGCCCATGACATAGCTCGGTATTGGGTCGGGTACGGATGCCTCGGATGGGGCCCGTAAAGCTTCGTCCTACTTCACCTACGGGATGATGGAGGATACAATGACGCCATTGTCCTGGCACCAATCAAGACTCTATTTTTGGTTTTTTTATTTTTAATTAATATTTTTTTAAAAAAAAATTTATAAGTGAAAAGAAATGAGGATTCTGGGGCCTTTTGAATTCTCTTCCTAGGTGGCTCTCGTACCCTAAATAGGTCTCACGAAAAAGGTTCCGAAGCACTTCGGAAGGATCAAAGGGAAACCCCTTGATCTATTGAAGGCACGAAAATCGATGCAAACAACCCGATCCCTCGAAACAAGTAAAAAACAAGTCACCTTCTCTTGACAGGCGAGGGCGTATTGGATGTTGGAGATTGTGGGGCCTAAATAGAAGCACTAAAGTCACTGATCGGAGAGTCTGGGGTGTGATATAGGCGTCAGATTCGAGCTATGGCTGCCTAAACCCAACCTGGATAACTATTAGATGCACCAGAGTAAAATTTCCCAGACTAAAGCTGGCGCAACTAATAGTTGCGCCAGTGTTCTTTTAGAAAATTTTGCATTGGCGCAACTAATAGTGGCACCAGAACAAAATGGGTCTCTAGATTTTTTTTTGACAGTAGCAACTTCAACCTGAAATGGATCTCCAAACTGGATTTTTGTGGATGCTAGGCTTTCGGGGATTGACTGTTTATATGATCCATCTCTTTCCTTACTGATCCTAAGGGTTTTGAGGCCAATTTGGGTTCACTAACGCTCTCTTTTTTCTCGGGTTTTAAGCTTGGTAACTAGAAGGTTACCCATCCGATATACCTCAAGTGCAAGCACTTTTCTCAGGTTCTAGGTGGGCTAGGACTTTTTCGGATCATCACCATTAGAGGCTGCCGCCGTTCTAAAACTCGAGAGTTTTTATGTGTGCCTAAATAACCCAACCCTTGAAAATCTACCCCGTAAAAATCAATTTAAATCCCCTTTGTTGGTTCAATTTTAATTTTCACTTTTAAGGAAGTTTTCTTAAGTTCAAAGACTGGGGGTAAGGATCCCGTGCTGCCTCTACGGGCAGGTGTTCACTAGCGAAATATGATTGCTAAATTAAAGGCGCAAGTAGGCCCGCCAAAAGGCTAAGACACTTGAAATGATAAAAGTGTAAAGAAATTAAATAACAATGCATAAGTAGACCCGCCGATCAGCTAAGATGCTTGAAATGATAAAAACGTAAAGATATTGAATGACAGTGCGCAAGTAGGCCCGCCAATTGGCTAAGGCTCGTAAATGACATAAAAGTAGGGGTATGTAAGTAAATGACGTAATCGGAGGGGTGAGTAAAAGAATAGTAAAAAAATAGCAATAAATGGTTAGTAAATAAAAAATAAAGAGGCCAAATTCAAGGGGAAGCTCTACTAGCTACTCCCCAGCATAGTCGCCATCTGTGCAACCGTGGATTTTCGTCAAACCCGTCGTGACGATGCGCTCATTGTAGAAATTTAGAGTCGCGACCCAGAGCTTTTGGTGTCTCGGGAAACCTAGAACAAATTTAAAGAGCACCGAAGTATCCAAAATTGACTCTGAATCCAGTCTACGCCAAAGGCTCTTGGGTAGGGGCTTCGGTTATCGATTGGGAAGGTGTTAGGTACCCAATCAATCCGCTTAATACGGTCTCTACTTATGGCTAAAACAAAAATAATATAAAAGAAATAAAAAAGCCTTTCTCTTGCCCAAAGGGCCTTAAAATCCTATTTGTCCCCTTCCGTTCCTACCAAAAATTCGGCGGCGTAACGGCAAAAATGAGAGGATAGAGGAAGAATCGAGAAGGTAGAGGAATAGAGGGGAGAGCTAGAGCTCTTGGGCCCTTATTGCACTGCTGTGGAGCCTTGCATTGGCTTGCTTCGGTGTGCTTTTGAAGGCTTGTATAGTGAGAAATGGTGTTCTAACTCCTAGGGCTTGATAGCTAAGAGGTAGAGAGTGAAGGCTAGGGGGGAGCATGCACCTAACCTAGAGATTTTGGATGAAAGGCTAAGGTTTTTAGAAGGTTTTAAGGTTATGGAATTTGTATGATGATGGCGCACTAGAGGTGAGAAAGAAGGGATTCCTTAATCTTTTAATTGTAAATTTTTTCAAGCCTTTCTAAAGGGAGGGGTGCCTCTCTATTTATAGGAAAAAGAGAGGTTAGGATTTAGAGGCTAACCTAGATTAGCAATTGGGTAATTTAGCCATCTAAGGATTCCTAAGGTTTTTGGAGCCTTGAAATTTATGAAGAGATGCTCCAATGGTGGATGATAGGGTGGGGCCTTAAACCACTCAAGGGGTTGCAAATAGATAGTGAATGGGTGCAACAGAACTAGCAAAACACACCCGAAAGGTCAAGATGGTTAAAAAGTCAAACCCTAATCTCAAATTTTGAGGTAAAAACCCACAAGTACTACTCATAAGCCTGGCACAACTATTAGTTTCGCCAAGCATATGTATAAAACAGTGCTGTACAGTGGTTTTGGGAAGTTGATGTGTGGCGCAACTCATAGTTGTGCCAAGCCATTTCTGGGGAGAAATGGCTTGGCGCAAGTAATACTTGTGCCAAATCTTAAAGAGGGGACTCCACATAAATACAATTCTGCCCCTATGTGTTGTGGAATCTCAGTGTGCTTGTTTTATTTGTTGGTGGTAAAAACAATTTAAAATCAAAGAAAGAGTAAAACAGAGAATGGAATCAGCACAACTGAGAAATCCTAGACGTGCAAGATACAGGGTCCATTTGTAGCAAGTTTTGATAAGTAAGAGTTTGTCCCACAGGGAAAGGTGATCTACAGCTCCAAAGGAGCCATCTCTAGTAGTCCCTCCAGATCTGACTACAAATCTGGCAGTCCTAAAAGCAGGGGAGTTTAAGGTCACTTATTCTAAGTACTCTTAGATAGCCTAATGAGTTAACTATAGAAAGGGTTGAGAAGATGAATGGATTATGGAAAAGAAATATAAAAGGGTGAGAAGTAGGTTATTGAGTCTAGATCAGAGGAGTTTTGTAACTCATATTCAGATATGATGTTATAGAAATCCTGTCTAATGGTTACATTATCACCAAAGAGGAGAAAGAATCCAACTCATCCCTGTGCCATGATCCAATCCCTTAAGGTTATAACCTGTCCACTTAAATGGTCACAGACTCCCATAGGGGAACCACAGTCCAGAGATGGGTCAAAACAAATTAATCATTGTAGGCACTACTTCATCTAGGCTACAAGCTCAGGGAATCCATAGGGAACCTCAACCTCTAAAGCTCTATGTGTGGGGCTAAGGCTGTATAGGACCATGATAGCCCAGACACAGAACTAGCAAGATATTAAGTACCACCTTAGATCTAGTTGTCCATTGCTTGAGTGAGGCTGCAATGGTCCAGTCACAAGCCTACAATCTCCATAACCAGATCAGATCTAACATCTGATGGCGGGTCTATACAAATATATGGGGAGTCTGCCTCTGCATAATCTCCTACCAGGCTTAACAGCTTAGGCTCGGGGAAGAAGGATCCATCTTGGATCGACGGATCGGATTCACCCTCAGGCTATAGCCTGCCCACTTAAATGGTCACAGACTATCCCAGGGGCTATCCTCCTCAAGGAGCCCAAGATAAAAAAAGTTAATTGCTGCTACCACCATGGTCACAAGGCTACCAGCTCAGGCTCCCATGAGAAATTTAGATCTAGTAGGTCCTGTGGTGGGGCTAAGGCTGTATAGGACCGTGATAGCCCAGACACATAGATCACTTGGATCTGAGTGGATCCTTAGAATCAATCCTCCATTGCTTTGAAACACAGCCAAAGCAATGGCAGATCACAAGGCAACAGCCTTGCACAGAATAGCTCACAGATACACAAATCCCATAAGAGTACAAATTCTATTACAAAAACTCCATTAATCCAACCTCAATAGACTTACAAAGGCATGGCCAGCAAGTGCTGAGCCATGGAGAGAAGAAAAAGAAGAAAAAGAAAACTACTTACAGTTACAGGAAGAACAAGAGCGAAAAAGAAAATCACAAAATCTGAGATAGGAGTTCCTCTTCTAAATTCTAACTCAAAGTCTCCCCAAACTCTAACCTCTTAAACCTAAACCAGGCCTAGGCTTATATAGCAGTGGTGTGGCGGCGCATTAGGGTTAGGATACCCTAATTTTAACGATGCCACATGGTCGAATGATGATCCTTGGATGCCTCGAGGCATGTGCATAGAGATTTGAGCGTGGGAGTGAGTGCCCTAATCGCTGAAAATCCCCAAAAAGTCCTCTGCAGAATGATGGAAGTTAGAGTTCAGAGCTTTGCCAGGTTGCAGTCGATTCCCAGACTTGTCGCGTGGTAGCCCTAGTCTTCACGTGGTTGAGTTAACATTTAAAGCTTCAGACGTCGCGTGGTTGTAGCTTCTTGATGCTTTAAGCAGTCGTAAGGTAGACAGTTAAGCTCTCGCTGGGTTAGGCTTCACGCAGTTGGATTGATAATTATGAATAGCGCGAGAACTATGCAAGCTTTCCACTTCTCTTCACGAGGCTAATTCTGGCTTTCGCGAGACTGCTTTCTTTCTGAATAGCGCGAGAACTCTGCGAGAAGTTCACTTCTTAATGGAACTTCGCGAGGATCCTCACAAGGAGTTGAGGCTTTTCTGAACTGCACGACAGGTTCTCTTGATATTTGCATCCATGGCTCTTCTTGTGCACCGTGAGAGGCGAGGATTCTCTCTCTCCTCGAGGAACCGCGCGAGGGTGAGAGGGGCCTTCTTGAACTGCGCAGGAGCTGCGCGACCTTTAACTTCTAAACTTTGCGAGAGCTATGCGACTCAAGGCTTCTGAAGTTCTTCTGTCACTCTACTGCGTGAGAACTTGTTTGTGAAATCTTGGGACTTCGCAAAGACTATGCGAAGTGTATTTTTCTGAATCCTCTGGAGCTAAAAAAAAGCTGCGCGAGGCTCTTCTATGGTCTGGATTCATGGTTCATTCTTCCGAGGGACTTCTGGTGCCAAAACAGGCTCCTTAGCAGGATTTATGGCCTTATTGCCCTGCTGTTTATTACCTACAGAAAACACTTAACAAGCATTTATTAGATGGCTAAGGGTCTAATCAAAGGCTAAGTTAAGGGGTGAAAAGTAGTACTTTTCAGGTCTTAACACACCCCCAAACCTAATCTTTGCTAGTCCCTTAGCAAAGCTACACTAAATCAACTATAGAATTTAAATGCCATTTTCGTAGGGAGCACGGATATATTTAGCATATGTACCAAGCCTTTTAAACCCCTAGGTGATCCCTAGTGGAGGAGTGAAGTCTCCTAAGGGTTTTCAGTGAAGACACCCACAAACTTCTCAATGAAGCAGTTAATAAAAGTGCAATTTATCAGATGAGCAGTCAAGGAACCGAGTTAGTTCACCTTTGCATTAGTAGAAAAATAAGAAATCTAAACACATTGGCTGCACAAACATTTAAACAGTGTAAGCTTCTAATGAAAGCACAACATTTCCAATCAGTTTACACCAAAGACACTACACAGGAGTGTCAACACTGAGCTCATCACTGGATCAAAATTTAGGTTATAGGTTACACCTAATGCATTCAAGATCAGACCAAAAACTCTCCAGGGGATACTCTCATAAAGAACTGTTGAGGGTTTCATTTTCTCTCAAGCTCAAGAGCAGTTACATCCCCTAAATGGGTCTGTAAGCATGAGCATAGGCATAGCTCTGAAGTTCTGATATCATTGACATATCTTCACCATAGATTGGATAACCCTTCATCTCCACATGACAGCTCACTCAACTTTGGATCACAAGGCTTTAACTGGGCTGTAATGTGGCTTATGGAGTGGGGTTAAAAAGAATGGAAGGTTGAAAAGGGGTTCAAAATTGAGAAATCAGTAGGTGATGGAGGTGATTCATGACTTCACCTTCTTTAATTCAGTTCCTTTCATCTTCTTTGAGGTTTTCAGATTTGAAATGATCAGTTTCTCTTCTTGATTTTGATTTTTCCAATGAAAGTTCCCTCTTGACTCCTCTCTTACTCCTCTTCATTATTGTTTTTTGTTTCTTTTTTATGCATTTTTCTTCTTTTTATTTTGTTTTGGCTTTTCTGAAATGCCACCATTTTCTCAGTTACCATACTGCCAAAATTTGAGGTACTTCTTCTTTATTCACCTTATGTTGACCATAGCTAGTCCATCTTCAACTCTTTCTCCTTTACCTTCTGAATTCTCAGAGTGAGGGTAAGGTTAAATCAGATACATAGGTTCAGGTACAAGTACTCAAGTGCATTTTTGAAGAAATTTAGGATTTAAAGCTCAAAGGGGGTATGGGAAAGGGCAGTTGCTTAAGGTCGGTCTATTTAGGCTCAAACTATCCAAAAGAAGGCCTTGATCCTTTCCTAAGTCTCATGAGTGTTGTCAGCTGTTTCAACTTAGAGTTGCCAAACTTCTAGTGAGCATAGTGACTCAGCCAATCCTTAGAGCTAAAAGAAATTGCCTTAGTCACTCCTCAAGGAAAACATTTTGTATAGGCCCAAACCTCACTGGTTATGGTCTTCCTTTGAATTCTTAAGTATGTCCTTACCTTTTTCTCTCTCTAGTGATTCACTAAGTGCTGATACAAGTAAGTTTCCTTGGTGATCTCATCATGGAAATGTGAAATATTACAAGCTTATAATGCCTAAAGTCTGGAAACAATTTTAAATTTCATTATTTTTCATGATTCTCTAGTGAACATGGCTCCATTTCCATATTACTCAAGATTCTGCTGCACTTAGGTTAACTATTCCATTGGCAGGATCTGCCTGCCACACCCCCAAACCTATGAGGAGCAGTGTCCTCACTAGATCAAAGTGTGGGTGCAACAGATTTATGAAGGACATAAGAAAAGGTCATAACAGGGAACAAAGCAGAGAAAAGACGAAGAAAAATTAGGAATGACAAAAGAAGAATATCTAGTATAAGAGGGAAATGTATAAAAAGAAAGACAAAAGGTGAACGAGAAAATGAATAAACAGTAAAAATCCTAGGTACAAGCTAATCAGAGTCTGAATCAAAATCGGTCCCAACCCATCCGCTTGGCATGCGCTTGAAGGATAGCCTCTTCCTCTTTTTTCTTTCGTTCGCGCTCTTCCTTTCTTTGGGCCTCAGTTTTGGGCTTGGTTGGTGCCCTGACCGTCATTTTTCTGGTCTTTGGTTCAGGAGGGATCGCGGAAGATTTGTCTGTGGTTGGCTCAGGGGATTTGACGGGACTCTTTCCTCTGGGGCTCTTCCCTTTTGAGGCTTGCCCTTGCTGAGTCAGAGGGGGAATAAGAGGAGATTTTGCCTTTACTGGCTCAGGAGGGGCAACTGGGCTCTTGCCTTTATCTTTCTGGGTCAGTGGTGGTGCCTCCTCAGACTGGGCAGATTGTTCTTTTCCAATTTTTAGAGAGGCAGTTGGGTGAGTAGTCCTCTTGGTAGTAACTTTCCGTCGCTGAGGATAAGTGTGATCAGCAGGGGCGGAAGAAGGAGGAGCACTTGGAGCATTTGGAGCACTTGGAGCCATAGGCGGTGCAGAGTCAGAATTAGAATCAGAGGGGAAAAGAGCAGTGGGATCCAATCCAAGGGCTGCAACAGCCTGTCTGCGTTCATCTTTAGAAAGCAACCGACCATGGGGGTCATCTTAAGCAGAAGCTCTGGTGGCCTTTGGTGGTGGGGATGGAGGTGCATGCCTTTTACCTTTTTGGGCAGCTGTGGCTCGTTTGGAGGGAGAAGGTTTCTTGGGAGCAGCCCTTTTTCTCTTAGGTGCAGGAGATTTAGTAGGGGGAGGCACTGAAGGTGGAGGTGGTGGAGGTACTTGTGTAGGAGGGGCAGGAGCAGGGGACGTAAATGGAGGAGCAGGGGGAATGGAAGAGGATGGTCCGAGGGGTGTGGAAGGTGGGGCCTCGGGTGGTGCTGTAGCCAGAGGGGTGACCTCAAATGGTTGGCCTGACAGCGATGCAACCCTTTTTTGCAAAATTTCTATCTGCTTTTCAGCATAAAGTAGTTTGGCATTAGAAAGCCCCTTAGTGAGCCTGTGGATCTCCTCGGCATTGTGCAGTCTCTTTTCAAACATCCGGGCTCTCTTCTATTCTAGCTGGGCATTGCTATTCTCCATCTCCGCATTTAGTTTGTAGTAAGTAGCAGCAGCCTTTGCCGCATTGAGGGTCTCCAAAATACTCTCCCACCCCTTGGAAATATCTCGCAGCTGCTCTCTGTGAGCAAGCTTCAAGTCGCTCAGTTTCTGTAGTAAGGGGTACGCAATGGCTTGTCGAAGTTGGGCCATGCCATTGAGAACATCCCTCTTGATGTAGGCATTGTCCCGCATGGCATGGAGGAGGGTGAAGTAAGGAGGGGTGTAGTATGAATGCCTTGGTAAAATAGGGAGAAAGGGAGTGGAAGAAGTAGAAGGTGATTGGTCCTGTGGGGGTAAAGTGGGGGCTGCAGTGGTGAAATATAGATGGGGGAGGGGGGGAGAGGGTTCTGTGTCAATTTGTGTGGAGTGGTCAGTGGAATGAGGAGGGGTAGGATAAGAGGTGGGATGGAAGACATAGGTGGAAAAGTAAATGAAGGGGGTTCACTGAAGGTTGGTGGTTCTGGGTAAGGGAAAAATGGAATGGTGAAGGGTCGGAAAGGCAATGGTGGGGTGAAAAATGTGGGGGTGTTAATGGGAAAGGTGGATGGGAAGGGAATGGGGTCTATTTGGGTGGAGGTGTGGGTAAATCGAGGTGGAGGTAATATGAGTGGGGGAAGGATAGGTAGAGTGGGGAAGGAATGGTGGGGAATGGCGTCTTGGAAGGGGAGGGTTGGGGTTAAGTCAATGGGGGGAAGGTCTTGTTGGACTATGGAGGCAGAAGTGGAGGGGGACTGGATTTGTGGGGAAGAAGGTGGTTATGTAGAGGTGGGGGTTGTGTAGAGGTGGGAAGGGTGGATTTGATGTTGGTGATGTCAGTCTGCATTTGGTCTTGGGTATGTGTTGTGTTAGATAGTTGGGTCTAAATGTCATGTATGAGGGAAAGGATATGGGTAAGTGTGTCTGAGTTTGGTTGGGGTGGAGTGTGAGAAGAAGAGGCAACAGGTTGGAAAGGGGAAGTAGGGGTATGGTGGAATGTTGTAGCAGGAGATGGAGGGTCAAGTGAGTGATGGGGGGAAGGAAGGGGGGAATCTGGGAGAGGGATATCATGTGTTGGTAGGGTGTCAAGCAAGGTATTCATGAAGGCTTGATATCCTGAAGTAGTGGCGAGGTTAAAGTCAAGATCTGTGAGTGGAGATGTAGTTGGGAGGGGTTGGACGAAGGGTTGGTCAATATGTGGTGTGTCTGTGGGAATGATAGGGGTGGGTGGGGTAGGTAAAGATATGGCAGGGGTTGTGTGAGAGGTTTTCTTTTTAAGATAGGTTATCAAGGGAGGGCTGTCAGGGCTTAGTTCAGATGGTGGGGGAATTGGGGGTGTGTACTGAGGCAATGTGGGAGAAGGTAGGGGGATGTCATGGGGGTCAACACTTTCCTCCCAGGAACGAATCACAGGGAATTCTGGAGTGGGTATGGAAAAGGCAGATAAGAGAGGGAAAGGGAGAGATGGAAGAGGTAAAGAAACAGATGGAGGGGTAGGTGTGGTGGATGGAGGTAATGCTGCAGAAGCATAAGTGACCGGAGCTTGCACCACCTTCTTGGGAGCAGGAGCTTTAGCCACCTTTTTGGGAGCAGGGGTGGTCTTCGCAGCAGCAGTCCCCTCTCCTTTCGCAGAAGCAGTCTGAGCTTTCTTCTTCTTGCTGGGATCCATCAGACTCCTGCTGATCCCCCATTGTCGCTTTGCAAAAGTGGTAGGGGGGAGATCAACAGTTAACTCCCCCACTGGTATCTTGTAGCCTCCCCTCAAGAGTACTTTGGTGATGAGCTTTGCATAGGGGAGAGTGTGGAGCTTCTTTTTGTGCCCTATCTTTACCATAATATCCTTCATGGCCTCAAACATCAACCCGACAGCATAGAATCCGTGACCCCGAGAAAAGGAATAGAGAGCATCAGCAATTGGGGTCCTCCTCTCCTGCTGATGGTCGGCACAATAGATGTTCTTTCAGAGAACTTGATCAATGAACAGGAGTTTGGGGTCCAGATCTCTTCTCCTAATGGAATCCCCTGTGGCCTTCAACCCTCTGGTAAGGGCTTGTGTAATGGTATCAATAGGGGCACACAAAGGGGCACCATATAGCAGTTGGGGTTAAAGACAGCAGGGATACCCATTACTTCAGCAATCAACTCAGGGTTGAGTAACATTTCAAAATTGTCAACTAACACTAGGAGGCCTGGCTGTCCACAATGGTCTGGTCTAGCCCTAATGTGCTGGTAAAAGAGTTGTACTAATCTAGGGTAGGCTAGTGCAGGGGTAGCATGCAGCAGTGGGGTCAAACCATCTTTACAGATAAACTCAATGGCAGGGGCTGACAGAGGCTCCGTTTCAAAGAAAGAGAGGTCAAAAACGACTTCAGGCTCCAAGGGAATGGGAGTCAGGAGCTCAGAGGGTGTAGAGTAGTCAAGTGTTAGCGCAGCCACAACCTGAATCGCTTCCTTCCCTTTTTGTGGCGCCTCAGAGGGCTTGGCTTTCTTGGGAGTGGGCTCAATGGGAGCCTTATCCCTTGCTCTTTTCACAGGTGCACTCTTAGAGGCCATGGAACTTCTCCTCTGAGAGTGTGTAGTTGGAAAAATGAAAAGTAAAAGTTGAGAGCTGAGGCTTACCCTAAAAGTTAGGGTTCTGTTCAATCTGATGCACCAAAGATCATGAGAGCTTTTCGCAGGGGGCAACTGGTAGAAGAGGCTTTAGGAACAAATCCCCAGAATGAGAAGGTGAATGATGGATTGTAGACTAGATGCTGGAGGAGAGAGATTAATGGGAGTCAGAGCTAGGGTTTCACTGGCTGGAGAAGAAAGAGAAAACATAAAAGGAAAGCAACGCGGGGTTGGATTATATAAATCGCGAGGCTTGGCACGCTTTGAAATGCTCTGCTCGCTGGATAGAAGTGAGTGGGTCACGAGGTTGGATATTCATCCAAACTGCGCGAGGAATTCACACAACAGCGTTTGAACCGCGTGAGAGCATAGCAGTTCCTTATGATCTGCACGAGAGGGAGCCAAGCCACATCTTCCGAACCGCGCAATGGCTTAAACAGAGTTAAAAATGCACGCACCCACAAGTCAGCCTTTGACCTTTGCTTTGTGGGTGGATTCTCTCACATGCTCTCGTCTAGGGACACCCTTATTCATTCACAACAGGACTCTCCATGCTTTCCCAACAATTAATCATGCAATTGCTCAAAAAGCATTTAATCAAAATCTCATATCCAAAACATTCTCATTATCACATAATCTAATCATCATTCATTCTTTCACAAGCATCAATTCAAAGGGGACTAGCAGCAAAGCAGGCAGACGAATTGTTCAGGTCATATACATTCAAACTCCGACAAGATCACTAAAAATTCCTAAAAAACAGTAAAAAGAACAAACCATACTAAAATACATAAGATACACCATGCACAGATTTGCGAATCAATTTAATGAAAGATCCCCCTGCCCCTCAGGGTTTGAGGATCGTTCACCAATCAAAAATTGGCCCTTGGGATTTACCACTGGCTGGCTGCGCAACCTCTCCTCTTCTCTTTTAGCTAAGGCATTCGATAGTTGGCCTAACTGCTCTTCCAACTTCTTTATGCTCTGACCATGAGAATTCACAGTCTGAGCCAAGGACCCCAGGTTTTGTAGTGAGGTCAAGACCTGGTCCTCGAAAGAAGTATTCCTGGGTTGAGATGAGGGTAAGACCAATTGATTTTGTTCGATGGTGCTCTTGGACCTAGGGGCATATCCTTGATTGAACTGCTGCTGTGGCCTTTGAGGTAAGGCCAACATCTGCTGGGGCTGCATATAGTTTTCTTGCCTCCACCTCAGATTTGGGTGGTCTCTCCATTGGTAACCAGCATTTTGGTGATGGTATCCATATGGCTGTCTGTTGTAGCCACCAGATTGTTGCTGGCCATAAGATTGTGCAACAGCAGCATGTTCTAATACAAATTTACGATATTGCCCTGCAGATGGACATTCCTCTACTGTGTGCTGTGGGGACTGGCATATCAGACATGCCTCCACTACTTGAGCAGCCCTTATGGGTTACATCACAGTCAGTAATTGTCAAACTTCCCTGAGAGGTTAGCCATCTGCAGCTGCAGGTCATTATTCCCAGACACCTCATAAACTTTTCCTCTTGACAAAGCATCAGGCCCCACTTTTGACTCAGACTCCTGACTAGTTCTTGCCAGGGATGGTTTTTGAAAAGCATTTTCACTAATGACCTCAAACAATTCCCATGCCTCATCAGTAGTCTTGTGCAGGTAGGTTCCACCACAAGAGGCATCAACCATATCTCTATTTTTCTCATCAATCCCATTATAGAAGCTTTGTACAAGCTGCCAGTCTGGGATCTTGTGGTGGGGGCATTGATTGATCATTTCCTTAAACCTATCCCAGGCTTGATTAAAGTCCTTAGTTGGGGATTGGGAAAAAGCAAGAATCTCCTTCCTCAACTGGCTAGTTTTGGTCTCAGGGAAGAACTTTGTCAGGAACTTGGTCTACAGGTCTTTCCATGTAGTGATGCCATTGTTGGGAAGAGTAGCCAACCAGGTACTAGCCCTATCCTTCAGAGAGAAGGGAAAGAGCCTGAGCCTAGTAGCCTCAGGTCCCAAACCAGCGATATTGAAAGTTGTGCACAAGGCCAAAAATTGGTCAATATGCTTATAAGGGTCCTCCTTGCTGAGCCCATGGAAAGAGGGCAGCATCTGTATGATTGAAGTTTTAATCTCATAATTCCCTTGAACATCAGGGAATTGAATGCTGAATGGAGAGTTATAGCCATCCGGAGCATTCAACTCCTTGAGAGTTCTCGGTTGTTCTTCACCCATGACTACTGTCTCAGATTCAGTTGGGGGCTCTACTGTGGTGTGCCTGTTCCTTTCCAGTCTTCTACCCCTTTCTAGCTCAGGGTTGAACGGCTCTAAAGTAGCACTAAGAGATCTCCTACCTAGCATCCAAACACACCACTAGCAGGGACAACTCCTTGCATGCACATTGCACTTGATTCAAAGAATTTCTTAACAAATTTACAGCTAATTTAAGAAGACATACATTTACAACTATATTAAACAACTGCTATGTAATTTTTAAAGAAAGTAGACTGAGTGTTAAAGGTTAGAGAATTGCAAACAGAGGTAGCTAATCTCCAAATGCGGTCCAATGTCCTTCTCTGCTGTTGTCTAGATCTGCAAGAAAGATTCAAAATTATATCAGCAGTATCAATTATTCACATTTACAAAGAATACTAAAAATACAAAAACTAAGGGTCTACTAATAGATCATCATCACAGCTACGTTGTGGAATCTCAGTGTGCTTGTTTTATTTGTTGGTGGTAAAAACAATTTAAAATCAAAGAAAGTGTAAAACAGGGAATGGAATCAGCACAACTGAGAAATCCTAGACCTACAAGATACAGGGTCCATTTGTAGCAAGTTTTGATAAGTAAGAGTTTGTCCCACAGGGAAAGGTGATCTACAGCTCCAAAGGAGCCATCTCTAGTAGTCCCTCCAGATCTGACTACAGATCTGGCAGTCCTAAAAGGAGGGGAGTTTAAGGTCACTTATTCTAAGTATTCTAAGATAGCCTAATGAGTTAACTACAGAAAGGGTTGAGAAGATGGATGGATTGTGGAAAAGAAATATAAAAGGGTGAGAAGTAGGTTATTGAGTCTAGATCAGAGGAGTTTTGTAACTCAAATTTAGATCTGATGTTATAGAAATCATGTCCAATGGTTACATTATCACCAAAGAGGAGAAAGAATCTAACTCATCCTTGTGCCATGATCCAATCCCTTAAGGTTATAACCTGTCCACTTAAATGGTCATAGACTATCCCATAGGGGAACCACAGTCTAGAGATGGGTCAAAACAAATTAATCATTGTAGGCACTACTTCATCCAGGCTACAAGCTCAGGGAATCCATAGGGAACCTCAACCTCTAAAGCTCTATGTGTGGGGCTAAGGCTGTATAGGACCATGACAGCCCAGACACATAGAACCAGCAAGAGATTGAGTACCACCTTAGATCTAGCTGTCCATTGCTTGAGTGGGGCTGCAATGGTCCAGTCACAAGCCTACAATCTTCATAACCAGATCAAATCTAACATCTGATGGCGGGTCTATACAAATATATGGGGAGTCTGCCTCTGCACAATCTCCTACCAGGCTTAACAGCTCAGGCTCGAGGAAGAAGGATCCATCTTGGATCGGCGGATTGCATTCACCCTAAGGCTATAGCCTATCCACTTAAATGGTCACAGACTATCCCAGGGGCTATCCTCCTCACGGAGCCCAAGACAAAACAAGTTAATTGCTGCTACCACCATGGTCACAAGGCTACCAGCTCAGGCTCCCATGAGAATTTTAGATCTAGTGGGTCCTGTGGTGGGGCTAAGGCTGTATAGGAACGTGATAGCCCAGACACAGGTCACTTGGATCTGAGTGGAACCTTAGAATCAGTCCTCCATTGCTTTAAAATACAGCCAAAGCAATGGCGGATCACAAGGCAGCAGCCTTGCACAGAACAGCTCACAAACACCCAAATCCCATAAGAGTACAAATCCTATTACAAAAACTCCATTAAGCCAACCTCAATAGACGTACAAAGGCATGGCCAGCAAGTGCTGAGCCATGGAGAGAAGAAAAAGAAGAAAAAGAAAACTACTTACAGTTACAGGAAGAATAAGAACGGAAAAGAAAATCACAAAATCTGAGATAGGAATTCCTCCTCTAAATTCTAACTCAAAGTCTCCTCAAAGTCTAACCTCTTAAAATTAAACCAGGCTTAGGTTTATATAGCAGTGGTGTGGTGGTGCATTAGGGTTAGGAAACCCTAATTTTAATGATGCCACGTGGTCGAATGATGATCCTTAGATGCGTCAAGGCGCGTGCACGGAGATTTGAGCATGGGAGTGCATGCCCTAATCGCTGGAAATCCCCAGAAAGTCCTCTGCAGAATGATGGAAGTTGGAGTTCAGAGCTTCTCTAGGTTGCAGTCGATTCCCAGACTTGTCGTGTGGTAGCTCTAGTCTTCGCATGGTTGAATTAACATTTAAAGCTTCAGACATCACGTGGTTGCAGCTTCTTGATGCTTTGAGAAGTCGCGAGGTAGACAGTTAAGCTCTCATTGGGTTGGGCTTCGCACAGTTGGATTGATAATTGTGAATAGCGCGAGAACTACGCGAGCTTTCCACTTCACTTCACGAGGCTAATTTTGGCTTTTGCGAGACTGCTTTCTTTCTGAACAGTGCGAGAACTGCGCGAGAAGTTCACTTCTTAATGGAACTACGCGAGGATCCTCGTGAGGCATTGAGGCTTTTCTGAACTGCATGATAGGTTCTCTTGATATTTGCATCCCGCGGCTACTGTGCAATAGCTGCGCGAGGCAGGATTCTAAAACTCTCTCTCATCAGCTGTTTTGAGTGAACCGTGCGAGGGTGAGAGAGGTCTTCTTGAATTGCGCAGGAGCTGCGGGACCTTTAACTTCTAAACTTTGCGAGAGCTGCGTGACTCAAGGCTTCTGAAGTTCTTCTGTCACTCTAATGCGCAAGAACTTGTTTGTGAAGTCTTGGGACTTCGTGAGGACTGCACGAAGTGTATTTTTCTGAATCCTCTGGAGCTAAAAAAAAGTTGTGCGAGGCTCTTCTATGGTCTGGATTCATGGTTCATTCTTCTGAGGGACTTTTGGTGCCAAAACAGGCTCCTTAGCAGGATTTATAGCCTTATTGCCCTGCTGTTTATTACCTATAGAAAACACTTAACAAGCATTTATTAGATGGCTAAGGGTCTAATCAAAGGCTAAGTTAAGGGGTGAAAAGTGGTACTTTTCAGGTCTTAACACTATGCTTCAGAACGTGATATCTTCTCGCACACAACTCCGATTGGGGTGATTCTTGGCTTGTTGGAAAGATAAGGACTTCTACTTTTTAGTGGTATATTATTTGATCATAGTAGAAGGTCACAAATGGTTTCAATACACCACTCTTCATCCATTACTCGGGAAAGCTAGGTTTAGGTTCGGAATGGTTCTAAGGGTCGGGATGGGTTTCTAAGGGTTTGGGAAGGTTCCTAAGAGATCTAGGGTAATTCCTAAGGGTTTGGAATGGCTCCTAAGGTTTCAAAAGGGTTCCATACATGCCATCAAAAGCTCAAAGATGTACCTCTCTCGAAATGTGTCTCGATCGGGCCTTGGGCTAAATTTGGGAGTCTATACCCACCAAGGCCCAACGGGTCAGACCCATTAAGGCCCAATGAGCTAGACCCCTCAAGGACTAATGGCCCAAACCCAGCAAGGCCCATTGGGCCAAACCTCCCAAGGCCTTATGACTGAAACCCTTCCAAGTTCCTTACCCTATACCCAAGCCCAACAAGGCCCAAGCCTTAGATCCTCATACCCATACCCTCCACAATTCCCTCAATATCTCACTCACCCACAATCCTCATACCCGGCCCCAGCGAGAACTTGGCACCTACCCTTCATCAACCCCAATTCACCCATCCTCATGCTCCTCAAGGCCATCCCTAAGTATCCCTCCAACCACAATGGCCTCATCAGGCCCTGACCAAAAACCCAACTTCCACTCACCCCATCATCCCACCAAATTTTCCCCATGTACAGTGATCCTATCCAACACCCCTTCAGACTACCCAACACCAATAAGAAATTCTCTCGCTTCCCTCATTCTATGATGACCGACAGTATGAGGAAGATGGGATAAGAAATAGTAGGGCTTATATGGGAGTGCACACAAGTACAAATCCCCCACCGCCCGTAATCACCAACCCGCCCACAAAGCAAAGTGAATGGAGACTGACAGTCGAAAGGAAGGCACCCCCATCCAAAGAATCTGAGCAATTAAAAGAACAACTAGATAAGATCCAGAAATAATTTAGATGAAAATGAGTGGAACTGAGATCCATGCAATGGACTTTTCCGATTTATGCATGTTCTCTGCAGTCCCCTTACCCCTGAAATTCAAAGTGCCAGTCTTTGATAAATATAATGGCATGAGTAACCCCATTGCACATCTCAAGTCCTACTACAGGGACATGTGCCAGTACGGAGGGGATAAGCGTTTGTTCATAAAGGTCTTCCAAAAGAGCCTTATGGGCCTGGCCTTGAGGTGGTTCACTTCGCTGGAACCTTCCATGATCAAAACTTGGAAGGATCTGACCCACTTGTTTCAAGAGCAATATGTCTATAACATTGACATAGAACCACACAAGTCTGCATTGGCTCGGTTAAAACAAAAGCCCGACGAAGCATTTAGCGGGCGATGGAGGACACTGGCATCTCAGGTCCGAAATAGAATACCTGATGATGAGAAGATTAAAATGATATCAAACGAGCACCCTGCCGGTCATCTCGGACTTCTTAGTATACCAACAGCAGTCTAGCTTTGCTGATTTGGTAATGAACATCAATCACTGTGAGGACATGATAAGAGAGGGGTGGTTGAACAAAACAACAAACAGTGGGGTCCGGAGGTTCGCCGATCAGAGAAATGAAAGAAGAACCTGGGCAGAGGAGTAAAAAGTCGGCAACATGTGACCCAATACCAGCACAATCCCAATCCAATTTAGAGCAGCCCAGCCAATCCCAACCAGGAACGAGTTGATGCAAAGAATCAAAAATAGGCAAGGGGCATAGATGACCCCAGAATAATAAAAAGCCCATTTTGATCGAGTCTTCACACCCATGGGGTAGTCACTGAATATTCTATTGCCATTGTTAATTGAAAAAGGGTTGGTCACAACACTCTAGCCATGGCCACCGCTGAATCCGATCCTGAGAAATTATGACCCTAACACCCATTGTAACTTCCATCAGGGACCGTGCCACCCAACTGATCGCTCTTTCCCTTTGAAACATATAATACAAGACTTGATAGAGGTCAGTAAAGTCATCCCTCCCGCACTTTTCCAAGCCAACCAACATGCCAACATTCACCAGGTGTCGCTACCCCCACACCCACCAGGAGGGGCCCAAGACCGACTATCAGCATACTGGAAGCAGATAATGATGAGTTTGATCTGTCGGATTATATCCGCACCCAGGAAGATTTTATAGCACCATGGTAGAGAGACCGAGAAGATAAAAGTATTGGGGTGATTAAACCCCTGAATCTAGCCGATTATTTTCCTAACCTTACACCGTCAATAGAACCCTGAGACCTTGGGGCATATTTCCCATCACCTGCTCCCGTTAACTACGTCTAAATCAACTCATACCAACCATACACAGCCACCCCCACCAACTACCCATTAAGAACAGCTACCAAGTTAGGAGTGGATCCTTGTATGCTGAAGCCGATAAAAACTAGCGTCAGAGGTTTCGATAACACGAGAAGAGAGATAATTGGGAAAGTCAACCTTAAGCTAGTAATTAGGCCAATGACCTTTTCCATACCATTCCAAGTAATGGATATCAAGTCCTCCTTCAACCTATTATTAGGGCGGCCTTGGTTACATGAGGTTGGGGCAGTTCCGTCGATATTGCATCAAAAGCTTAAATTTATGTTTGGGCAGAAGATCATTACCATCATAGGTGAAGGGCATGATGAAAGAGAAAAATCCACCCACAACATTGAGAACTCCAAAGTACTAGATGTGTCGTACACTACTGAAGATACAGACCTCCACAGCTTTGAATATGAGGTATCAGCGGTAGTCCCGGAGCCCTCAGAAAGTATCACCCTGAAAAATAGAGGTAGAATGGTTATAGTTGTGGCCATGCTCTAGAAATGAGGCTATAAAAAAGGAAAGGGATTAGGACCCCGGTTACAAGGCAGAAAGGAATCGGTCAGAGCAAAGGGTGGACAGCAAGTCCGATTTGGGTTAGGGTATAAGCCCATAGAAGAAGGCTGAGAAGCTAAAGAAAAAGTCCGAACCATTGCTACAGTGAGAGCTAGAGGAATAAACCTAGAGGAGGAGCCCCATCCTAGGCCTCACATTCGAAACACCTTCGTAAGCGCGGGAATTGTGAAGATCAATCAGAATGGGGCAACACAGTTAACCCCACACAAACCAACCGCTCCTGTCCACCCCACCAATCCCCAAATTACCCCCCCCCCAACCAGGAAATAGACCTAGTTGCTCTATCCCTTTTTGAGGAAGAGTCCTCCATACCCGCACAATCCCCTCCTGTGGTAAACCACCACAGGACCTTGCTGACATTTGAGGACAGAGTCCCCGATGAACCCAGGATCAACAGGATGGAAGCTTTCCCTAAAGAGTCACATCAATCAACCTCCTCCATCCAAACAGGTAAAGGGGTAGTACCACAGGTACAAATTTGGGTGTCTATTCCTTAAACTCTAAAAGCAACGAGTGGCCTGAAATTCGACACCCGCTTGTCAAATATAAATAACCTATAAAAAGTGAGGTTAGCCCTTGGCAGGGAACACCATGTATGTATAGAGACCCGCCCTACCAAGGGCCGATCCCTAAAGAAAAAGAAAAAACTAAAAATATAGAAAAAGAAAAAGTTAAAAACATGAAAATAGCGTAAAATAATTAAAAAATATTATCTTTTAATATTCCTGATAAAATCAAGAAAAAGGATGCCTTAATTGAAAAACCAGTCCCATGTTAAATCGACCCCTTTCCTGTAGAACTATAAGAAGAGGTAGGAGTCGCGAGTCTGGATAAGGAAATCCCTACTGAGGAGCTTCCCAATGATCTCCTTGAACGGTATGCCGATTTTGAGCATGACCCTACCCCAATTGTTGAAGAAACAGAGGATGTCAACCTGGGAACTAAGGAGGTTCCTAGAATAACCAAATCAGAACTCGCTATCTCTTGAGGAAAGAAAAAGCATGATTTATTTCCTTCGGTCATACCAAGATGTCTTTGCATGATCATATGGGGATATGCCTAGTTTGGATACCGATTTGGTCAAGCATGAGCTATCACTATATCCAGATGTTAAGTCGATTGAGCAGAAGTTGAGACGCCTTAGGTCATAATGGATGCTGAAAGTGAAAGATGAGTCATCAAGCAGTACGATGTGGGGTTTTTCATGGTCTCCAAATACCCGTAGTGGGTAGCCAACATCGTCCCTATACCAAAGAAGGATGGAAAGGTTCGCAAGTGTATTGATTTTAGAAACCTGAACAAGGCAAGCCCAAAAGACGACTTCCCGTTGCCACACATTGACATCTTGGTCAATAACACTGCTAGGCATGGGATACTGTCATTTATGGACAGATTCTTTCGGTATAATCATATCAAGATGGCAGAAGGAGACCGAGAGAAGACAACATTCATCACCCGTTGGAGAGCTTTCTACTATCGGGTCATACCGTTCGGGCTAAAGACTGTCGGTGCAACGTATCAGAGAGCTATGATGATACTATTCCATGACATGATGCACCAAGAAATCAAGGTGTACGTTGATGACATGATCGCCAAGTCACCAAAGAGAATTGACCCTTTGATAAACCTCCAAAAGCTATTTGAGAGGCTGAGAAAATACAGGTTATGTCTGAATCCCCAAAAATGTACATTCGGCGCCATGTCAAAAAAGCTACTAGGCTTCATCATCAGTAAGAGAGGCATTGAGGTTGGCCTGATCAAGGTAAAAGCCATCGTCAAAATGCCACCACTATCTATCGAGAAAGAAGTCAGAGGCTTCTTGGGCAGAATATAATACATCAGTCGATTCATTGTACAACTAACTCTTATTTATACGCCAATCTTCAAGTTACTAAGGAAAGATTCGTCAGTCAAATGGAATGATGACTGTCAGGCAACATTTGATAAAATTAACGGTTACCACATCAGCCCACCAGTTTTAGTGCCGCCCGAACCCGGGAGACCACTCCTAATGTATCTCTCCACGACGAAAGTTTCGATGGGATGTGTCCTAGGGCAACATAATGAAACAGAAAGAAGAGAGCAGGCCATTTATTACTTGAGCAAGAATATCACTGATTACGAGACACACTATTCTCATTTGGAGAAAGCATGCCTGGCTCTCGTATGGGCTACCCAGAGGCTCCGCCACTACTTACTATTTCAAGCTGTTTTACTCCTAGCACGAATGGATCCATTGAAGTACCTATTAGAAAAGCCGGCTCTTACTGGCCGAACTACACGCTGACAACTTCTCCTATCTGAATTTGACATCACATATGTCGCATAGAAGTCGATCAAGGGGCAAACACTTGTTGATCATCTTATCGAGAATCCGCTACCTGACTACGAGCCTTTGAGAACTAAATTCCCAGATGATGACATTTTGTTCATGGCAGAGGAGGATAAGGTGGAGACAAAGGAATCCTGGGTAATTCACTTTGACGGGGCAACAAATGCTAAGGGTTAAGAAGTCGGTGCTATTTTGATTTCACCAAAAGGATCCCACGTACTGGTCTCTATCAAGCTCAACTTCCCATGCACAAACAACATGGCTGAATATGAGGCACGCGCTGCAGGCTTACAGGCGGCCTTGGACCTGAAGGTAACTCAACTCAGGGTTTTTGGCGACTCACAATTGATCATATGTCAGACAAACAGAGATTGGAAGTTGAAAGATGAGAAATTGATCCCCTACCATGAGCAGATCGAAGATCTGATTACATGCTTTGATGATATTACTTTCTCTTATATCCCACGAGCGAGAAATCGCTTCACCAATGCACTTGCAATGTTGGCATCGATGGTCAAAACTCCATATGGTGTCGAGATGAAGCCAATCATGATTGAGCAGAGGGTGAGCATGCCTTCTTCCTCTAGTTGAGAGACCCGTAAAGTTAGATGATGAGCCTGCATGGTTCTCAGATATCATGAATTTCCTCAAAACTCAAACTTTCCTTGAAGGTACGTCCAATACGGACAGGCAAACCATCCAACATTTAGCGACCAATTATGTCATCTGCAGTGAGTGCCTCTACAAGTGCTCATATAATAATATCCTTCTCCGATGTCTAACTGAGGGTGAGGCAGCCGGCATTATGAAAGAGATCCATGAGGTAGTATGTGGGGCCCACGTCAACGGCCATATGCTCGCTAAAAATATCCTACGGCAAGGATATGTTTGGACTACCATGGAATCAGATTGTTGTAAGCACGTACAGAAGTGCTACAAATGCCAAGAACACTCCAGTCTGATACATGCTCTAACCATAGATCTACACAACATAATCACTCCTTGGCCATTCACCACTTGGGGCCTCGACGTCGTCGAAAAAGTAAATTCGAAAGCTACAAATGGGCATCAATTCATCCTCGTCGCCATTGAATAGTTCACCAAATGGGTAGAGGTGGCATCCTATACAAATATCACAGCCAGTCATATCGAGAAGTTCATTAAGAATAACATCGTTTGCCGATTCAGTGTACCCAAGGACATCATCACGGATAATGACACTAACTTTGCGAATAAGTGCATCAGAGCCTTCTGCGAGCAATATAAAATCAAACATCATCGCTCGTCACCGTATCGGCCGCAAACCAATGGTGCCGTGAAAGTGACTAACAAAATAGTCATCCGAATCCTTGAGAAAATGGTAATCACCTACCGAGATTGGAGCGAAATGCTACCCTTTGCACTATGGGCCTATCAAATGTCGATCCGTAATGCTACAGGGGCAATGCCATTTTCCCTTGTGTATGGAACTGAGGCCGTGTTGCCAGTTGAAGTTGAGGTACCTTCACTCTACATTCTCATGGAGTCTAATCTGCATAAGCTGAAAAGGAGAGGTCCCATTTTGAGCAGCTGAACTTACTGAATGAGAAAAGGCTCCTGGCTTTATGTCACACCCAGGCTTACCAAGGGCGAATCGCACCCGCTTACAGCAAATGAGTTCACATTCGAGATCTAAAACTGGGTGATATTGTACTCAAGAAAATCTTCCATTCTCTTCACGCTGATCCGAGAGGGAAATTCAAGCCCAATTGGGAAGGACCTTACGTCATCCGAGAAGTGCTCCCAAGGTATGCGCTCTGGCTCACCACCATGGGCGGGGATCACTTTCCTGAGTCAATCAACGTTGGATACGTCCGATGTTTCTATTCCTACGTCTCCCACATCAAGGTAAGTACTGATAAAAATGGATACATGAATGCTTAAGGACCCCATAGAAGAGGCCATCATTTTAAAAACTCAGTAACCAAAAAGTGTCCCTGAATGATCATACCGTTTGCAGCACCCGTTGAGCCATTGGCCATTTCTTTCATTACCCCCTCTCCAGGAAAAAGGAGTATATATACCAACAAAAAAGAGATAAAAAGTGTTACCATTAAATCCAAAAAAAATAAGAAAACCAAAATCCCAAAAAAGAGGATGTTGAAAGAGAAGCAAAAAGAATAAAAAATAGAAAAGAAAAATGGGGCATGCATAGTCAAAATCCCCCAAGGAAGAGGTGTATTATGGCAGTCGGAACCCACTCAAAGAAACCTTTTAAAACCCAGAATACCTTCAAAATTCCTAACCTATTCCATGACCAAGATACATCCCGAGAAAAAGCCCTCTTTAAGGTCTACAAACAGTCATAGTATCCATTGAGTCAGCACGAGCCAAGCTGGGAGATGACAAAAGAACTCCATCCAGCCGGCTATGACAAAATCAACATCCATGTCATGGCCTTTGAGAAAATAAAGAAGAAAAGAAAAAGAATACAAACTCAAACCAAAATGGGCATAGTGAAAACCTGAAAGGGTGCTATGGGTAAAAACAGCGAGCTTGTGCGAACCAGGTGATAACCTGAAAAGGCGCTTAGGGTAAAAATGCATACCCATGGACGTAGTAGAAACCCAAAGGGGTGCTATGGGTTAAAAGAGGGAAACAACGGGCATGGTAAAAACTCATCTTGGGCACTGTGAGTAAAAATGTTGTAAGAAAAAGGCAAAAGGTGAGGGTCATCAATTACACCCCCGGCTACAACCCTGATCCATCTGATCCCCCTGGGCCGCTCATGTTTACTCAAAACGAGTCTAGGCCAAGCATATCATCACGGTTGCACCATCAAACACATGACCCAAGGCAAAGATAAAAGGTTGATTCGATCCAAGGGGATGGGCGTTCTGGACCTCACCCAGGTCCGACCTTGAACGGGTTTGACTATGCTCAAATTTGGAACAGCTACTTCCCCTCGCACATAAGGCATCAAAAAATAAAAAAAATCATTTGCAAAAGATAATAAATTTCCCTTTCTCATTTTTAGACCATCACTTTGCACCTCCCCCCCACTCCGGGATGATTGGTTTGATGACCGGAAAGACCACATTTGTAAAAGATAATAAATTTTCCTTTCCAATTTGAGGCTGGCACTGTGTGTGCCACTTCTCCACAGGAATAATCAGCACAATCCACCTTTTACAAAAATAGATAAAAGATAAAGTTTTTGTAAGATAATAGATTTCCCTTTTCCATTTACAAGTTTGTACTTTGCTTACACCACATCTCCCAAAAAATAATCGGTGTGATGTCTTTCTCCCTTTCCTCTTTTACAAAAAGCAAAAACAACAAAAACATAAAGAATATATATATACCCAAAAAATCTGGCAGGGGTTCTTATGCCCCTTCGTTTGGTAATTTGATCTATGCCAAAAGTATGTGCAGGATGGAATCAACGACCCAACTCATGCTTTAGGGCACGGATCTCTGCACGTAAAGACTCTTATACCATTTCCGGGAAGCATTAGTAGCACCAAGAGCGTCACTCAAGGCTCCTTCCAGACGAAGGACCTCACACTCAGCTAGATCAGCTCTGGCTTCTGCCACCTCTGTTCTAACCTTTTGTTTTTCTAAATGATCATGTAGAGTTCGCTTCTTGTCCACCAGCAGCTTAATACGGGATTGAAGCATCGACTCCTTCTTTGGCCAAGGTCCCCCTACGTCACCACACTCTGCTTGATCCAGGTGATAAGCAGAAGGCATCTCAGGCCGTAGCCAAGCCTCATACTCTGGGGAGGAAAAAACCAAATTCCTCTGCTCTAGATCGCACATGAGCGTCGATTGACGCATTTCCTAGAGGGAAACTATCCTATCCATATCCCCAGAGGATCCCCAAGAGAAAATTAAGTCACACAGGGGTGGCTTTGTCACACAAGGCACCTGCTGAGAGCAACCAAACTGGCGCAACACCTAAAAAGGGAAATAGTAAGTGTTGTCGATCAAACCAAGGAGAGTGATGCCCTCATGATCTTCGGAGTGAACCATTGGAAAAGTCCTTTCTAACCAAGGAAGCCTCCACACCAACTCGGCTTCAAGCAGCCAAAGCTTCAGCCCTTGTATATCCCCTCATGGAAGCATGGGGCATCTACCCAAAAAGCAGCGGGCCACCTCACCACGAGCAACATAGAAGTGAGGTACGGGTCCCAAAATGGCAAGGTGCTCCCCTAGCCAAACCTGGAACAGAAGCTGACATCCCCTAAGGCACTCAACTTTGCCCAATGCAAAAGTGTGTAGACAGCGATAGAGCTCTGCCAAAATCATATGCATCACGGATCGACCCACCTCTAATTCCGCCAAAACATCGCAAAGGACAAGCGAGAAACCCTCCCCCCAGTGTAGAAAAGGACCTCAGAGATGAGACAGAGTGTGAAAGCCTTCACGTTATGAACATTTCTAATCGTCAATTTCCACAGGCTCTTGTCACCGAAAAGTTCTCTCAGGAATTTCATCGAACACCTAGTGGGCCCACCAATGAGACTTCTCTCATAATCATCCTTTCTCAAACCCAAAATTGTGTGAACGACTTTAACATAACCTGGCTTTAACATTACTCTGGCAAGGCCCTTATGCAGCTTCAAACCCGATAGGCTGGAGAGTTCCTCAAGTGTAGGAGTCAGCTCACGGTTCTCGAAACAGAGGACATGGTTGCCCACTTCCCAAAAAGAGGCCGCTGCATGTACAAAATCCCAAAGTAGAGGGACTTCAAGAAAATACGAGAGACAGGCCAATCCAAGCTGATCCAAACCCGCGAGTTCGTTCTCATTCAAAATCTCAAGCCACTTATTCAAAAAATTGGGCCCCACACCCAAAGAGGGGAAGTATAGTGGTCCCGGACCCCCCACGAGAGGCAGGGTCGAAAAGAGGGTCCATTGTTGTACAAAGACATTCTCGAGATACAATTCAATATAGGACGATTGACCCACCTTTGGGCAAGCAAAAAGAAAAAATTGCAGCAAAAAATAACAAGTCTAAATAAAAAAAGGGAAAAATGGGTGCATCCTCAAGCTTAAAAGGCCCCACATTCCCCAGAAGGCACCTGGCCTGTGTATTACACACGCCATAGCAAATTTTCCTAGAGCTTGCCTGGTGTGTATAATACACGCGCCAAGCCATTTTACTCCCAAGGTTTGCCTAGCGTGTGTATCATACACGCCAACCTAGTTGTCCCCCAGAATTGCCTGGCGTGCATAATAGACACGCCAGACCACTAGCACCCCCCCAAAGAAAATAAAGGAGGATGGAGAGGTGCTTTTATTGGTCCCCTAGCCAGCCCACCTGCATATCTTGACCATTTGCCTAAAGAACGTCCTAGACCATTTGCTAGGATACAAGGGATTAAACCGTCTAACTCCTTATAATGTTTGTTTTCTCTTCTTTCAGGAACAATCCACAAAGATAAAAGTATTGGTCGAAATAAATTAAGGCACAGCCGATAGGCCATTTTTTCCTTTTATAATCAAGCCCATCCTGCAAGCAATCCAATATACTACAACAAGCAAAAGATAGAACATACCATCAAAGGAAGGGCACTAACATTCATTATGAAAACCATCCAAAAAATAATAATAGTTGAAGAAAATAAAATAATGCCATATCATCCCCTACATGCCTCCAAAACCAAAAAAAAGAGTATGTATATGTCCTAAGAGACCAAAATGACCAATCAAATCAGAGCAAAAGCCAATCCTTGGCAGCACCCTTTGATTTCTTGCGATGTCGCGAGGTACTGTGGTACGTCCGAACCTCCCCCACCGGAGACCACGCCTGAGAGAGTCGGCTAAGTGCGATTTCTTTTCACGAGCATGCTGCAAGTCATATCCAAAGTCATCAATCAAGATCGGTTGAAAGATAAAAATAGCAAGGCAATGATCGGAACCAGTCAGTATGACACTCACCATTTCCATATCCCAAAGGTCGGCGATATTGTGATAATACTCATCCTGATTCACAACCGATTTGTAGTTCTACACAAAAGAAAAAAGAGATATCAGCTACAGGAGCCACATGCGCAAACATAGGCATTTTTCTAGAAAGAAAATATACAAAAGGGGAAAACTTACCCTAGGAACCAATTCAGGAGGGGGGTCCCAGACTGCTTTAGCTGATAGATGGGCTCGCTCAGCTACATCAGTGCATAAGCTCGAAAGAAAGGCATCATCAAGGTGCCTGAAGATCCCCTGGACCTTAGTAGTCAAACTACTAGAAGCACCCGTACCAGAGGGGTCTGAGGGACTAGCTCCTGTAGCCTTTGCAGGACCTTCCACCGCCACATCCTCGTCGTCAAAATCGTCTTCTTGGTTGAACTGTAAAAAGAAGTAGGGTTTTAGTTAGTAGAGGTAAAAATTGAATCAGAACCATTGAAAACTTGCCTAAAAAGAGGAACTACCTGAGATCGCGGGCGGCCAAAGGCCAGGATGTTAACACCAGGTATAAAACATGACAGAATGGACCGGTAGGGTAAGGACTCATACCACAACTGGTATCCTCCAGGCATGAGAAGATCATCAATGGGGACCCCATGATGGAGAAACCCGACAGAAAGCTCCTCAATAGTACCCTCAGGAGCCATAACATCTACGGGAGGAGCCTATGGTACGACAAGGTGGTCACGATACTAATGGACCACTCTCTCTCCCAAGTAGTATACCCGAGCCCAAGCCCCGTAAAAGAAAATGATGCGACGGTCAACGAAAAAGTGGGATAAACCCATGGCGGCTCAATCCCAGAAGGGAGAACCAACATAAGGGTCATAGATGGCCTACCCAGACAAAAAAGTGCCCCATCAGCCAAACAGGTAACATAAAAAGAAATGTTGAGAAAGGAAAGAGAGAAATAGCCGTACCTACTCCGGGATCAGCAAGTCAAATTGGGACCTTAGGCCTATCTCTAAATGCTTCATTCCGACATCCCTGCGGCGATTCTTGTGTCAATTACTCATGAGCAGATATGTGTAAACATCAAAGAAAAGGAGTGAGCGGCCAGGCTGGAAGTGCAAATACCCCCAAATCTGAAAAGAGTAGTAAGCGTAAAAGATGTGTCAGATGCAAGATGAACGATTGACCAAGGAACCAAGGAAAGTGGGAGAGTCAAGGGTTACCTCAATTACAGGCCAGAAATCGACGATAAAAATTGTGTTCCCAACTAAGCATATCCGACCCCACCCTAGTCGTACCGATGCACATTGTCCCAATTTCCCATGAGACTAAGTAAGGACAATGAAACCCGGCCTCCGCTAGCATTTACAAAATGGGTCTTGCCAAAGAGGAAGAGGAGCGAGATGCGAGCTAACATCAGGGCACGCTAAGGCTCAAGGAAGATATTCGCATCCGGTTGGCCCAGATTCACCAACTCGTGCTCATTAAACAAATTGGCCAGCCAAGATAATTTAACCTCAGAGACATGCTTGTCCTGGGAAGAGGGGTAATCCCCGATTAATTGAATCACCTCGTCCCAATCTGGTACGCGAAGGTTGGTCATTGGCATGCCCCCTATCCTTATCCCTGTAATCATTGCCCAGTCGACAGGGGTGATAGCCATCTCAGCCATCGCCATGTGGAAGGTCATAGTCTCAGGTTGAAAATGTTCAATCAGGGCCCATACATAAGCCGAGTCGCCCCTCATGGCAGGAGACGAAAGGAAATCCCCAAAACCGGCATGGGCAAGGAGAAACTTCACTACCGGAGGGAGATAGCGGTAAAGGCACTGGAGGTTAAGCCAACCTCCACGGAAAATAATTGGTGGCAAGTCCTGCATCAAGATAAAGAGGTGTTAGATCTTGCACGAAAAGCGAGTTGGCTCAAAGAAAAGATAAGGCGGTAAAATAAACCCTATTTTATTACCTTGCCAGCAATCCTGAAATTCGAGATATGGGTGTACTATTGATTAAGTAGACCAGTACAAGCTGCCTCGCCCTGTATTTCGTACCAAGGCTAGGAAAAGCACTGCACTATAAAAAACTGCTCCCCCCGGGGACCGTAGACCACATCTGGTCCCTCCTCTTGCCCTTGCTCCTCCTCACCCAACATTCTAAGAGACACAGACAACAGTATCAAGATATGTCGGTAGCGAGAAACTAATTGCTACAAGCCAAAAGAAGGTAAGTATGCCCATGCTATTTTCCATCAATCTTAAATCACCATCATCTCTAAAAAAACCATCAAAAAAATGGGGGGGGGGTGAGGCCCCCAAGGTCCCCACATTTCAAAAAAAAGGGGAAAGAGCATAAACCAAAATATATATATATATAACAAACAAAAGAAATAACAAAAAGAAAACAAACACAAAAAAAAAGTGTATATATATATGTAACAAAAATCCAAAAAGCTAAGCAAAACATGTATAAAACATACAAAAAAGGAGCCTTTCTTTTCCAAAAAATAAAAATAAATAAATATATATATATACAAAAAAAAAATAATCAATCATCATCTAGGTCCACATAAAAAAGAGAGAAGAAGAAAGAGAGGTCCCTAATCACATCAACATGTGAAGAAAAGAGTAGGGCATCATTAAAAAATCATATTTTTGCTCAAAATCAGGGTCATTGCACGTGGGAGAAATCAAAGGAATCATGAATAATCATACTTGCAAGAAGAATCATTCATTCATCATCTTAAAAAGCAAGAATCCTAACCACATTGCAAATTTTTCAAGAAAAATAAAAAAGGAATGGGGTTAAAACTTTGATTACCTTCAAGAAAAAATAGATCCCTGATCCGGCATGGAGCCTGTGTTTGATCAGCAAGAGCAAACTCCAGCAATAAAGAGAGGTTCAAGGCAATCCAAGGGAACCCTAGGAGGAGGTTCTGTTTTGGTTTGGAGGGGGGGAGGGGAATAGATTTTGAAAATAACCCCTTTTGGCTAGGGCTCGATTGTTTTAAAACCCCCCCAGTTTTGGCTAGGCGTGTATAAAACACACGACAGACATGTTTTTACCCCAATGTGGCTTGGCGTGTGTAATATAAACGCCAAGCCAAACCTAGCCTGATTTGGCCTAGCGTGTATAATACACACATCAGGCTCTTCCTGGCCAAGTTTAGCTTTACATGTATATTGTGCATGCTGAGCTTGATCCTCCTCGGACCCGAAGTGGTGCACATGCCCCCGAAATAGCACGTCAATCTCCATTTGATTTGCTTGGGAGGCTGTACTAGAATAAATGGTTCAGGATCAATGAACATGCTCAAAATCCCGAACATACAAAAATTCACATAAATTAACAAGAAATTTGCATAAAATAATATAAAAAATTCACATAAAATAACAAGAAAAATCACATAAAATAATAAAAAATCATCACATAAAATTAAAAAAAAAAATTGCATTAAAAATAACAAAAAAAACAAAAAATATATACGGAAAATAACATGCACATATGTATGTCTTTCAAAAAGCGGCATGTACTCCCAAAAAGCGTTGCAACATCTATTCGCTCCGCTCGGGTAGTCGTGCTACATTAACTTTGGGATCGTTGGGTTCGCCCAAAAATCTCAAACCCTACTTCACGCAGGGGCACCCGTGGCCAGTCAAATGGGGCAATCAATTCCTCGTATAACTGGACACAAGCTGTGGATCTTCGCATTTTTGCTTCGCACCTATCATTGAGTATGGGTCAATCATCCTCTTACTTACGGAGTTGTTATATTCAGAATGAAACTCAAACATCAAACATCAAACATCTTCAATTATCTCAAGATGCGAATATTTTTCCCAGTATATTGGGGTTTTGCAACTCGCTCCATCCGTTTACTCACCATGTTACCCACCTAATGTTTGAGGTTCATTTTGAATACAGTGAACCCGTCAGTGATGCATTGGGCCTCTTCGGATGTCTCTTGTCTTTGGCATTCGATCATTAGTGATCGGATACCAAAGATGGGCATCTGTAGACACCCAAATTAGGCCCAAGGCCTGATCAAAATATACTTTGGGAAAGGCACACCCCTGAGCTTCCGATAGCATCCCTCGAACCCTTAGGAACTTACCAAAACCCTTAGGAATTACCCCAACCTTTAGAAACCTCTTCAAACCTTTAATTAACCTTCCCGAGCAATGGTTAGAGTGAGATGTACTAGGGAGGGCAGGGACCTCTACTAAGACTGAATCTTATACCATTGAAAAGTAGAGGTTCCTAGCTTTCCAACAAGTAAAAAATACCTCAATCCGGGTTGTGCTTCAAAAGTTACAGCAATCTGAAAATTGATTGAAGACTACACCTGGCTAAGGTATGCATGGCGTGTTTATGACACACACCAAGCCATTTTTTCCCAGAAATGACTTGGTGTGTATATTACACATGTCAAGTATAGGTGGGCCCCCTTTGCGAGCTTGAAACTTCCAGGACACCGCAGCTATGCTTGGTGTGGATAATACACACGCCAAGCTTAGCTACAGTAATTGTTAGTTTTTACCTGAAATTCACTTTTGGGGTTTGACTTGTTGACCATCCCAATGTTTAGGGTGGGTGTCATTAGGACTATTGTACCCTCATTTACCCTATTTGCAACCATCTAGTCATTTGAAACCTCACCCTATCATCTACCATTGATCCTATCCTCACACATATCTGTAACCTTAAAATTCTAGGAAACCTTAGATGTTAGGATTACCTAATTGCTAACACTAATTAGCCTTTAAGTACCTCCTAACCCTCTCCTTTCCCTATAAATAGAGAGGCACCCCCCCTTGCAAATGGTTTGAAATTTTTCCAAAAGAGAAAAAGAGATTAAGAAACCCCCTCCTCCCCTTTGGTGCATCGAATACCCATACAAATTCCAGAATTCTAAACCACCTTAGAAACTCTATCTTCCATAAAAAACCCTTGAGTTGAGGAGAGAACTACCCCCTAACCTTCTTCCTATACCCCTTAGCTATCAAGCCTTTGAGGTTAGAACTCGTTCTTCAACCACTCAAGCTACCGGAAGCTCGTCAAGTGCACCTACGCGAAAGTCCACTACTGTGCTATAAGGGCTTGAGAGCTCCGACTCTCCCCTCTACTCCTCTACCTTCTTAGCTTTTCCTTTATCCTAGAGTTTATGCCGTTACACCGCTGAAATCTCAGTAATTGCGGAGGGACAAAAATAAGATCAGCGTGCCTTCGGGCAAGAGGAAGTGCTCTTTTCATTTTTATTTTTCCTTTATTTTTGCCACAAGTAGAGACCGCATTTGAGTGGGTTGATCGGGTGTCTAACACCTTCCCGATCGATAATCAAAGCCCCTACCCAAGAGCCTTTGTCATAGACCGGTGAATCAGAGTCATATTTGACACTTCGGTGCATTTAATATTGATCTTAGGTTTCCCAGGACACCAAATGCTCCAGGTGGTGACTCTACATTTTTCACGAGTGTGCATCGTCACGACGGGATCATCAAAAATCTGCGGTTGCATAATGCTGGTGTTGGGTTGTGTAGTCATTATAGATTGGACCTCTACCCTTGTTCTTCTCTCATTCCTCTACTCAGTAAATTTTTGGGCCCCAATGGTCACATTTTTATTTAACCGTCCCTCTAGTTCCGTGTCTTCGCAGCTGTTGGCATTCCTTACTAGATCAGTGAATCTAGATTGCTGATGGTATATCAGGAAATTAGATATAACGAGTAGGGTTGTTTTCGAGGTCATCTCAATTTTCTCCTCGTCTGGGACGCGATTTTTTTCTTTGGCTGCTACGACCCTCCACCTTCGAAGGTATTCATTAAATATCTCGTCGGACTTTTATTTCAATCTAGCTAAATAAGATTTGTGTGGCTCGATGTCAATATTATAGATGTATTATTCTTAAAACAGGTGAGTCAGTTCTCTCCATGTTTTCAGCATAGATGGTTTAATAGACGTGAACCATCTCAAGGCCGGACCATTGAGACTTATTTGAAAAACTTTTACCAGCAAGCGTTTATCCCCACCATATTGGCACATGTCCCCACAATATGACTTGAGGTGTGCAATGGGGTTTTCAGTGCCGGTGTCGTTGTATTTTTCAAAAGACGGTACTTTAAATTTAGGTGGCAAAGGCACCTCGGCAAACAAATACAAATCGGAGAAATTGATAGCATGAATTTCTGCTCCTCCAAACTTCATCAACTATTTTTGGATCTTGTCCATTTGTTCTTTTAATAGTTTCGACTCCCTAGACTATAGAACTGGGCTACTCCCCTACTAGGCTGCCCCCATTCATTCATGGATGCCTTTTAATTGGTGAAGATAGGATGTGGGGGGATAGGAACTGACAAATGCCCCTGAGTAGGCCCCACTATTTCGGGCTTCATCCTCCTCGTATTAATAACTTGCATCAACGTATGGTGGTGGAGTGAGATTGGTTGTATTTTTGAGGGATTGGGTAGGTGCTTGATGGGGCCATTATAGGTAGGGGAAGCTTTGATGAGTGGCTTGTTGGGTAAGGGGATGAGTGAATTGTGGATTTTGGGCGGGTGCTTGGTGAGGCCATTGTGCTTGGTGGATTGGTAAGGATTTTGATGACTTGGTTGGGGGTAAGAGGATGTGTAAATTGGGGATTTTGGATGGTTGGAGATGGGTTCCCTTGTTGGGTTTGGTGTGATGGGTGTGGCTAAATAGGGTTCATGCCGGGTTGGGGGATTGGATGAGAGGGGTTTGCTATTTGAGGGGGAATGGGGGCTTGTTGGGTGTGGATGTATATAGGGAATTGGGCGATGGACGGAGGGTTGGAAAATGTGACCCTTGGGTTTGGGCCTAAATGAGCTTGTGGTTGGGTATGGGACCTTTGAGGCCACTTGGGTGGCTCGAAGGTTGATGGTGTGAGCCTTGGGTGGTGTGAATTATAGGTGGTTGATTAGGATTTTGGAGGAATGGGGTGTGAAGGCTTTGAAGGATTTGTGATGAATTTGGAGGTATTTGGGATGGATGAGGAAGGCTTTGGGAGGCCTTGCAGGTAGTGGAAGCCCTAACCATGTCTTCCAGCATGGCCATGGGATCGGTTACGGGAGGGGATGTGGATGGCCCTTCCGATGAGAGGGATGTATGGGGAAGATTGGGCATGCCTTGTGTGAATGTGGAGGAAAAAATGAGTGTGACTTGTGTGGATGGGGGAAAGTTGGGCATGGTTTGGGTGGATGAGAGAAAATTGGGCAGGTTTGGGTGGATGAGGGAAAATTGGGTGTATTGATTGGATGTGGAGGGAAAATGGGGTGCATGTTGGGTGGAGGTGGAAAAAATGGGCATATTTTGGGTGGATATGGAGGGAAAATAGGGTGAAAAATTAGGTATATGTTGGGTTGATGTAAGGGAAAAGTTGGCTGGATAATTGGGTGTATGTTGGGTGGTGGGAAAAAGGGGTGTATTTTGGGTGAATGTGGATGAGAAAGTGGATGCATTTGGTTTGATGTGGAGGGAAAATGGGTGCATCGAATGGTTCAGTGACATTGCATGAGGATTGGGTTGGGGGATCAGAGATAGGGATCTTCTCGGTGTGAGAATGTGGTGGGGATGAATTTGGATCAAAGTGGGCTGAATCAACTGCCCAAGACATAGATTGATAGCTGGTGTATGTATTTCTCGGGTGTGGCCCGAAAGATTTCTTTCTTCTTTCCCTGCGGGATGAGGGTGTCGTTGTTACGACATCACATGCTCTCTTTTTAGATTTTTTGGCTCTATGATTTTTTAATTTTTTTTGACTTTTTTGTTTGTGATTTTTGAATGATGATAATGAGAACTCCCTTTTCGAATGACTTTTAGCACTCCCAAAACTTCCTACGGCGGGATCCGAATGCCCTCTTAAAAATCAAAGAGGAAAATCTCTTGATCTTTAAGGGCACGAATTTTCACGCGATAACCCGATCTCTCGAAAGAGCCAATAAGAGGGTGACCTCTCTTGACCAACGAGAGCATTTGGGCACTTTAGAGTGTAGGAAATATTGGCAATCTCAAATCCAACGTACGGTGGGGTTGAGACAATGCCCCTTGGGACTTTTACTTCACTTTTCAGGTCCCTCCTTTTCATGCCTAGAGGATACAAGGCTTTTTTCGATTCTGCTAGCGCTTTCCCTACGGTTTTGGGCTTAGTAACAAGTTTGGGCACCCACCCGATATACCTCCAGCGCAAGCACCTTCTTAGGTACTGGATGGGGTGGTCCTTTTCAAGATCATCACCACTAGGAGCTGCCGCTCTATTGGGAACCGGGTTGGATGTATCGTTGCGTAATTTCCCCCCCCCCTTTTGAAAAAGCTACCCATGCAAATAGAATTATTATGTCCCTTAGTGGTTCATTTTAGCATTTAATTTTTTAAGGAAAGTTCACTTAAGTCCAAATGCGGGGCTTTTGCCGTCGTTCTCAATCCGGGTTGTGAGAGTCCTGTGCCACCACTACAGGTCGGCGTCCACTATTGGGATATGATAAGAAATAAGAAAATGACGGGGTCAGTCAAGCGACTAGGAGAAATTTGTAAATTGCATCAAGTAGGCCCGCCAATCGGCTAAGGCGGTAAATGACAAGAAAATAAAGCTAAGTTATCAAGTAACCTGCCAAAATGACTAAGGTGAGTAAATGATAAGAAATTGAAGCTAAGTTATCAAGTAACCTGCCAAATGGCTAAGGTGGTAAATGAGGAAATCGTAGGGGTAAGTAAAAATGATGGAATCGTTGGGGTAAGTGAGTAAAATGAGCAAATAAGTTAGCAAAAGGAAAAACACATGAAGAAGGGGTCAACTTCAAGTAAAGGTTCTAAAACTTCCCAGCGGAGTCTCCATCTGTGCAACCATAGGCTTTGCGGGCCCGTCGCGGCGATGCACTCTCTAAAAAAATGGAGTTGTCACCCGAAGCTTTTAGTGTCCCGGGATACCCAAAATCACTATTATAAGAACTGAAGTGCGAAATATGACTCCGAATCTGATCGGCGCCAAAGCGTCTAGGTAGAGACTTCGGTTACTAATCGGAAAGGTGTTAGGCACCCGATTAGCCCACTCATAAGTGGTCTCTACTATGGCTAAAAATAAAATAAATAAATAAAAACAAACAACACTTTCTCTTGTCTAAAGGAACTTCGATCCTATTAAAGCCCCCCGTAATCCCCGAAATTTTATCGCGTAACGACTCAAATTCTAGGATAGAAGAAAAGCAAAAGAAGGTAGAGGAATAAGAGAGGAGAGCCGGAGCTCTCGGCCCGTTGTAGCACCACCGCAGGATCTTTGTCGTAATGCTAGCTCCGGTGAGCTTTCGAAAGCACAGTGGGTTAGAGCAAGGTTCTAAGGCTATGTTTGGGTTAGCTCCCTAGAGCGAAGAGCAGCTCCAATAAGAGCAGCTTTTTTTAGAGTGATCTTTCAGAGAGTTTTCTTGCTGGATTTATTGTTTGGTAACAGTCTTGACGGAGCAGTTTTAGAGCTACTCCCATAAAAGCTATTGTTTGGTAAAAATAACTTCTATGTAGAGTATTATAATTAGTTGACCAAAATGACCCCGAAAGTGTTCAGAGAATAATTTAAAGACTTTTTAGGTGTAAACTAGTAATTTATGATATTGTACCATATGCCAGTCATTCAAAAGAAAAATTAACATACACTTCATCAACAAAATTGAACATGTGACGAAATCTCTTAATAAGGAACAAAATACTAAACTTTCAATAGCACTTAATTTAAATCTCTAACATTGCCACCGTGGCTATCAAATATAGCATAAGCTACCGCTTCTCGAATAATTTTTATTTCCCTTTAACTTTGAGAAGAACCTACGTATTCAACATTGTCATTAGATTCTCTAGGCCTGTCGTCGACATATTATCATTACCATATTTGTGAAAGTCTTTATCAACAATTTCCTCTTGTCTAATGAAATTATGAATCACCATACATGCGACCACAATAAACCTTTGTGTCTTTAATGAATATGGAGGCATTTTTGATCAAATTGGCCATTTTTTCTTCCGAACTCCAAAACAACGTTCAATAACGTTCCTCAAAGACGAGTGTGCATGATTGAATAATTCTTTCTTCCCTCTTGGTCGTGGACTATTTCGAAAGGCTGAAAAATGGTAGCAAGTCTTTCGATATGGTGCTAAATGTAGTACTTACCTATGGGAAAATAAAAGTTACTCATTTTAAAATTTAAAATATATTAAATATTTAAGATAAAAATATGCACGATGTGGAGCATATGGAAAATTTAAGTCAGAATTGGTAATGGCCTCATGAAGAATACGAGAATCGTTGGTTGTGTCTTCCCACCCAACATATGCAAATGTGAAAATCATGTCAAATGAACATGCCTCCATCACGTTTTGAGTTATCCCTTTTCGATTACTTTTGTATGGAATTTGTTGCACTGCGGGTACATAGGCATCAATATGTGTGCCATCAATTGCTCCAACATAATCCTATAATATTTGAAAAATAAATAGATTATTAGTATGTGTTACATGTGATAATGAGTTCAGCAAAATAAATTTTATATGGTACGATAAGTGACATTGAAAGTTGTACTATTGTCATCAATACTCGATGAAATTGATGAGCTACTATTTCTGGTGAGTGTTGGAAGCATTCTAAAATCATCTGATTTCGTTCATTGTGACCAAGCGTCACAAGGAACATGGCTAGTTGCTCTTCCACAGATAAATTTCTTGTATCTTAAAGTAATCCTCTTTCCATTAAAGTCTCACACAAGCTTAAAAAAGCATCCTCTCCATTTGAAATTGCTCGAAAGCTACAACAGGGTCTCTCAAAATGTGCATGATCCAGTCCATGCCTTTAAAAATACAATCCCTACAAGGTTCTTTTGATATAAAAAAATTATAGTAATGTACGGCTATCGTTGCACCAGTAAAGCTAAAATCTCGATTTCGTCGTCCAAATCTGTAAGGCTATTCTCTTCATCAGAGCTTGTACCATATGCAGTACTAATTTCGTCATCAAAATTCATTGTCTGTTATAATCATTAGAAATATATAAAAAATATGTACAAATTTTTTTGAAAGAAACATGTGAAATAAAGTATATAACAATACAATAGAGTGCATAAACTCTCATAATAAAATATAAGTGCATAATTTATGAAAATATGGATCAATCACATTCACAACTATATCAAATGAACATCTCTAATTATTAATAGAAATAAAAATAACTACATTGAGAATCACATAAATAAATGACAACCACGTTTATAACCATAATGAAGTAAATAATCAACAACATAAGAGTGCACCAAAAAAAACTACTATCTCATAATGTTAATCTCTCAAAAAGAAATACTGCGTAAAATGATAAAAATAAAAATGTCTACTCCATCCCACTGCGGCCAGCTTGATCCGATCGATGTTGTAACCAAGCTAGGCGGCTTTCATGATCATCAAAATTAGCGAATAGGTCTCGACAATCTTTCTTTAAGAACTCATCCAGCTCAAAGTGGTATAAGGGGCTTCCTTTTGGGACATCCATCATCTGTTTCAACAGGTCCATATACTCCTTCATTGTGGAATGCCCATGACGAGTACTCGATGTCATTCTTTTATTCTCAATGGCCTCATGAATACCCTTGAGTTGTCTATCGAGCATGGTTGCGCCCGATACCTTTCGACGTTATGGTAGAGGTTTCGATTGAGTTTCAACACTCCTGTGAGAACAGTAACCCGTTTAGTGGCATTTGTAGCCCCCAACTCTTTCCCATTAATCGTAGGATCAATTTCCTCAATCCCCTCAGTACCAAGATCTGGTTGTGGTTGTGTAATACCATCAACGTCATTATCATTGGTGTCATCTCCGATGTCTATAAAAGAAGAAGATTCTCCTCTCCCAACTGAGTGCAGTGTATGATTCGGAACTGACCCTTGCGAGGGTTCACATCCTAGCGGACCATTGGTCGTCACCCCACCATACATAATATCCATCTCTTCAGCAAATTCTAATCCTTCATATTGTCATTTAGCATATGCAGGGTTTTTCTGCAATTTAAAAAGCATTTTATTTTAAGGGCATAGGGAATATTTTTAAAACAAAAATTAAAATAACTCTCATAATTCCTTGTTCCACTCATCCCACCATTCTTGATCCGCTGAAACTGTCTTTCCCTGGTTGTTCCATCCCAAACCAGTGTTACTCCTCAGCTTGTCCCATCTTTTCCATATATCTTTTTGTTTATCCCAGTGGTTCTTAAATTGATTCTTATTATATTCCAATCCAGTTCACTTCTTAAATTCATTGCACAATATCTCATACCCTGCGTTATCGATATGAGTGCTAGGCTGTGTAACTGTGGTTTTTTAATGATCCCGTTGCGATTATTAGCACTCGTGAAAAATTTAGAGTCGCTACTCGGAGCTTTTGGTGTCCCAGGAAACCTAAATCAATATTAAATGCACCAATGTACCAAATATGACTTCGATTCACCGGTCTATGCCAAAGGCTCTTGGGTAGGGGCTTCGGTTTTCGATCGGGAAGGTGTTAGGCACCTGATCAATCCCCTTAATGTGGTCTCTACTTATGACCAAAACAAAAATAAAATAAGCAAAAAGACCTTCCTCTTTCACTAGGGCACCAAAATCCTATTTGTGCCCCTCCATTCCTACCTAAATTTTGACAGCGTAACGACACAAATGTGAGGATAGAAAAAGGAGAAAGAAGGTAGAGGAGTAGAGGGCAGAGTCGGAGCTCTCGGGCCCTTGTTGCACCGCAGTGGATCCTTGGGTAGGCATGCTTCAGTGAGCTTCCAATGGCTTGTATGGTTAGAACAAGGGTTCTAGCTCCTAGGGCTTAATAGCTAAGAGGTAGAGAAGGAAGGCTAGAGGATGGCTCTCACCTAAACTATAGGATTTTTGAGGAAAGGTAAGGTCTAAAGAAGGTTTGGTAATTCTGGAATTTGTATGTAAAAGGGGGCACCAAAGGGAGAGGGAGCTTCTTTCTTAATCTTCTCTCTTAGAAAAATTTTCAAGCCCTTTCAAAGGGAGGGGTATCTCTCTATTTATAGGAAAAGGAGAGGTTAGGAGGATGCTTAGAGGCTAAATTCATTTATCAATTAGGTAATTTAGAATCTAAGGTTTCCTAGGTTTTGAAGAGCTTGGAAAAGTGTGAAGGTTACTCCAATGGTGGATGATAGGTATTGTTTCAAATCACTTGAGGGTTGCAAATAGGATAAGGAAGGGTCAACAGAACAAGTGAAACTCACCCAGACAATCAAGATGGTTAATAAGTCAAACCCCAAAGATGAAATTTGAGCAAAAAAACCCAGGGCTACTATAGCTAAGCCTGGCATAACTAATAGATGTGCTAGGCAAAGTTACAGTAAAACAGTGCATGGGAAGTTGCAAGGCTGCGGGGGGACCAACTTAAACCTGGCACAACTAATACTTGCGCCAAGCCATTTCTATCCAGAAATGGCTTGGCGCATGTATTACATGTGCCAAATTCCTATGGATCCCCCAACCAAAACCCTAATTTTTCCAAAAAATTCCGAGCGCGATATCTTTTGATGTACAACTCCGAATGAGATGATTCTTAGCTTGTCAAAAAGCTGGAGACTTCTACTTTTCAATGGTATATGATTCAATTGTAGTAGAGGATCTCAGCTAGTACCAGTGTACCACACTTTGACCATTCCTCAGGAAAGTCTAGGTATGGGTTTGAAAGGGATTCTAAAGGTTGGGATTGGTTTCTAAAGGTTCGGGGTGATTTCTAAGGGATCAGGGGTGATTCCTAATGGTTCGAGATGACTCCTATGTTTTTGGAAAGGTTCCTAAGATTACGATACCTACCATCAAAAGCTCGGAAGTGTGCCTCTCTCGAAGTGTGTTGCGATCATGCCTTGGGCCAAATCTGGGTGTCTATAGATGCCCCTCTTTGGTATCCGATCACTAATGATCGAATACTAAAGATAAGAGACATCCAAAGAGGCCCAAGGCATCACTGACGGGTTTACCATACTCAGAAAATATCAGATGGTAACATGGTGAGTAAATGAAAGCCCTGTATGTCGGGAAAAATATCCGTTTCTCAAGGTTATCGGTCCCCAAGCGCTTAGCGACATTACTAGGCATAACCGAGATGGAGCGAGTTGCGAAACTCCAATATGCTAGGAAAAATGTCTACTTCTCAAAATGATTGAAGAAGTTGGATGTTTAAGTTTCATTCTGAATCAAACATGTCTGTGAGTGAGAGGGTGATCGACCCATACTTTAAGACAGACGCGAGACAAAAATGCGAAGGTCCATAGTGTGTGTCCAATCGTATGAGGCAATGATTGCTCCATTTGATCGGCCACGGGTGCCCCTGTGGGAAGCAGGGTTCAAAGTCTTTGGGCGAATCCATTGACCTCAAAGTTATTTTAGCACAACTACCCAACCGGAGCAAATATTGATGTCGCAATGCCTTTTGGGAGTGTGTGCCCTATTTGATAATGTGCCCAAGATCAACATGACCTAGAATATCCAACTTCAAATAAAACTGAACAGATTTGGCTAAAATTGGGTGCCTAATGAAGGAGGCACTCAATCTTGGTCTCCGTCAACGATGATCTTATTATCGAATAATTATGCAAAAACATGCACTCATCAAGGGTAGATGAAAATAAAATGAAATGGAAGTCTCGACCCAGCACTCATCCAGGTATAATTTATGAGAACAAATGACCATCCAACGGATACCCAGACGCAAGGCGTACACTATATAAGGATACCGTACAAATGCAGGTTTTAAGCCTGCACCCTAAAATGAGCCCTTCAGAATACATATTTGAACATAGTTGTTTCATAGGTAATTTCCTTTTTGACAAGTTGGTTTTAACCAACAATTGACCTTTTTCATAATGGAGTTACCTGGACCTCAAACCCCGTTGGGTGCAAGCCCTGACAACATAGACCAAGAGTCCACACCTCCAAAAAAGTTCGTGATGAATCTGAAGTTAGATACTCACATTTTTATGAATCCAAAAATAGAGCGATCAATGCAAAGAATTTAGCGGTGGAATCAATTTGACCAAAACATTGACTGTTTGATCGAGATTGACACTGTCGCTCCTACTTTGAAGTAGGATCCAGAGATCTAAGGAAAACCTTAGACTTAGGACATTAATATAGAACAGCTGCATTGCTGATAAAATATTAACATTTTACCGCATTAAATCACGCATGTACATAGGTGTGCATCATGAAAACACATATTTCTTTTTTCTTTTACAAATGATTGCTTTTTCTATTTTTTTGAATAGACTGATGTCTGTGGAGAGATGCTTCATTTGATCTTTCCATCGTCGAGAGGTTGTCGACTTTGAGACTTTAGACCATTTTGATGTTCTTCCACATTCTCAAGAAAACGTCAGTTCCTTTTTTTTGTTTATAGAAGTAACAATATGCATCTTAATTGACAGAAGAAACAAATTTTTACCTATTTTTTTTATTTTTCAAGATTTATATATATATATATTTTGGATTTGTTTTTAGATTTTTTTTTTGTTCTCTTTCTTTATTTTGAGATTGAAGTACAATGCCATAAATATTTACATAGGCATAAAAAAGCCGTATATATATATTTTTGAAAATTTTCAGATTTTTCATTTTTTTATTTTTTTTCTTTCTTTTCTTCTTTTTTTGTTGGTTAATGCCTTAATAATGAGGTGAAGTTACGAGCCCCATTTTGAGCATAGCGGAATCCATTCATGCTCTGACCTGATGAGGTTTAGAAATTTACCAAGGTCGGAACATTCATCCCTTTAGATCGAATCAATCTTTTCTCCTTACCTCGGGTCATACGTTTGATGGTGTGATCTAAAGATACACCTGATCAGAACCTGATTTGAACTAACAGGAGTGGCCCAGTTGAAACCAGATAGCTCGGGATTGTAACCAAGGGAGTAACCGAATGACTTTCTCCTTTTCTTCTCTTCTATAATATTTTTACTCATAGCATCCAAGACGGGTTTTCGCCGTGCCCGTTGTTTCCCTCTTTTTTACCCATAGCACCCCTTGAGGTTCTTACTATGCCCATGGGTATGCATTTTTATCTCAGGCGCCTTTTCAGGTTTTCACCTGGTTCGCACAAACTCGCTATTTTTACCCATGACGCCCTTTCAGGTTTTCACCACGTCCTTTTGCTTTGAGCTTGTATTTTTTTATTTTCTATTTTATTTCTCTTTTATTTTATCAAAAGCCACTACACGGACATCGATTCCGTCATAGCTGGTCGGATGAAATTCTTTGATTGTCTCACATCTTGGCTCGTGCTGACTCGACGGATACTGTGACTACTCGTGGACCTTAAGGAGGGCTTTATTCAGGGATGTATCTTAGCCGTGGGTAAGGTTAGGATTTCTAAAGATATTTTGGGTTTAAAAGGTTTTCTTGATAGGGTTCCGGTTGCTATAATACACTTCTTCCTTGGGGGATTTTGACTGTACATGCCCCATTTTCTTTCTACATATTTTTTTTTATTCTTTTGCTTTTCTTTTTAGACATCATCTTTTTGGGATTTTTTTTTCTAATTTTTTTTAGATTTTATAGTAACTATTTTTCTCTTTTTTTATTGGTATTATACACACATTTTTTTTGGGGGGGGGTGTGAAAGAATGGTCGATGGCTCAACGGGGGTAGCAAAGGGCATGGTAATTTAGGATCATTTTTTGGCTACTGAGCTTTGAAATGATGGCCTCTTTGTAAAGTATCCTTGAGCAGTCGCGTGTCCATTTCTATCAATACTTACCTTGCCGTGGAGACCTAGGAGTAGATTCATCGGACGTATCCAACGTTGATGGGCTCAGGAAAGTGATCTCCGTCTATAGTGGCGAGGCGGATGGTGTACCCCAGGAGCACTTCTCGAATGATGTAAGGTCCTTCCCAGTTAGGCTTGAATTTCCCTCTCGAATCAGTGTGGAGAGAGAGAAGATTTTCTTAAGTACAGTGTCTCCCACCTTCAGATCTCGACCGCAGACACATTTGTTGTAAGCGCATGCAATTCTCCCTTGATATACTTGGGTATGTCACAAGGCAAGGAGCCTTTTCTCATCTAGCAAGCTCAACTGCTCAAAGCGGGATCTCTCTCTTTCTACTTCAGGTAAGCCAGACTCTATGAGAATGTGGAGTGATGGTACTTCAACTTCAACTGGCAGGACGGCCTCAGTTCCATACACAAGGGAGAAGGGTGTTGCCCTTGTAGTGGTGCGGATCGCTATTCTGTAGGTCCATAAAGCGAATGGTAACATTTCACTCCAATCTCGATAAGTGATGACCATCTTCTCAAGGATGCAGATGACCATCTTATTGGCGGCCTCCACGGCCCCATTAGTTTGCGGCCGATATGGTGGCCAGCGATGGTGCTTAATTTTGTACTACTCACAGAAGGCCCTGATGCTCTTGTTCACAAAGTTTGTGCCGTTATCAGTGATAATATCCTTGGGTACACCAAACTGGCAAACTATGTTGTTCTTGATGAATTTCTCAACGTGACCAGCCGTGATGTTTGTGTAGGTTGCCGCCTCTACGTATTTGGTGAAATACTTAATTGCAACAAGGATGAACTGATATTCGTTTGATGCTTTTGGATTGACTTTTCTGACGATGTCAAGGCCTTAGGTGGTGAATGGCCATAGAGTGCTCATGCTGTGAAGATCTATAGCTGGAGCGTGTATCAGACTGGAATGCTCTTAACATTTATGTCATTTCTAAATGTGTTTCCAACAATTAGATTCCATAGTGGTCTAGAAGTATCCTTGGCGTAAAATCTTTTTAGCGAGCATATGGCCATTGACGTGGGCACCACATACTCCCTCATGAATCTCCTTCATGATGTTTGCTGCCTTGCCTTCAGTTAGGCATCGAAGTAGGATATTATTATATGACCGCTTATAGAGACACTCGCTGCAGATGACGTAGATTGCTGCTAAATGTTGAATGGTCCGTCTGTCCTCCCTGGCTATCCCCTCTAGGAAAGTGTGAACTTGAGGAAATTCTTGATATCTGAGAACCATGGTGGCTCATCATCAGGCTCTGTGGGTTTGATATTTGAGAACCATGGTTTACTGCCTCGCCTTCAGTCAGCAAGATGATCGGCGAGTGCTTGCCCTTTGATCGACTTCTGGGTGACATAGGTGATGTCAAATTTTGATAAGAGAAGCAGTCAGCATGCAGTTCGCCCACTAAGAGCTGGCTTTTCAAATAGGTACTTCAACAGATCCATGCGTGCTAAAAGTAGAATGACCTGAGATAGCGAGTAGTGGTGAAGCCTCTGTGTAGCCCACACAAGAGCTAGGCATGCTTTCTCCAATTGAGAATAGCACGTCTCGTAGTTAGTAAATTTTTTTGCTTAGATAGTAGATTGCTTGTTCCCTTCTTCCTGTCTCATCATGCTACCCTAGGACACATCCCATCGAGACCTTCGTTGCGGAGAGATACATTAAGAGTGGTCTCCTCGGCTCGGGGGGGACTAAAACTGGCGGGTTGAGAAGATAGCCCTTGATCTTATCAAAAGCGACCTGACAATCGTTGTTCCATTCAACGGGAGAGTCCTTTTTTAGTAACTTGAAGATTGGCGTGCAGATAGGAGTGAGTTGTGCAATGAACTGACTGATATATTGTATCCTGCCCAAGAATCCTCTGACCTCCTTCTCGATAAATGGTGGTGGCATTTCCATGATAGCTTTCACTTTGATTAGGTCGACCTTGATACCTCTTTTATTGAAAATGAAGCCCAATAGTTTCCCTGACATAGCGCTGAATGCACATTTATGAGGATTAAGCCATAGCCTATATTTTCTCAGCCTCTTAAATAGCTTTTGGAGATTTATCAGATGATCACTTCTCTCCGATGACTCGACGTTCATGTCATCGATGCATACCTTGATTTCTCGGTGCATCATGTCGTGGAATAATGCAGTCATGTCTCTCTGGTACGTTGCACAGGCATTCTTCAACCCGAATGGCATGACATGGTAGCAGAAAGTTCCCCAAAGAGTGATGAACGCTATCTTCTATCGGCCTGCCTCTGCCATCTTGATTTGATTATATCCGGAGATTCGATCCATGAATGATAGCATCCCATGCTTAGCAGTGTTATCGACCAAGATGTCGATGTGTGATAACGGGAAATCGTCCTTCAGACTCGCTTTGTTCAAGTTTTTGAAATCAATGCACATACGGACCTTTCCATCCTTCTTCAGCACTAGAACGATATTGGGTAGCCACTAGGGGTATTTGGAGACCATGAGGAATCCTGCATCATATTGCTTGATGACCTCGTCCTTGACTTTCAGCATCCACTTGGGTCGGAGTTGTCTCAACTTCTGCTTGACCGGCTTGATATCAGGGTAGGGTGGCAACTCATGCTCGACCAAATTGGTGTCCAAACCAGGCATATCCTAATATGATCATACAAAGATGTCTTGATATGACTGAAGGAAATTGATCATGCTTTTTCTTTCCTCAGGAGACAATGATGTTCTAATCTTGGTGATTCTTGGAATCTCCTCAGTACGTAGATTGATATCCCCGATTTCTTCAACAATAGGGGTAGGACTGTGCTCAAAGTTGGCAAACCGTTCAAGGAGTTCCTTGGGAAGCTCCTCAGTAAGGATCTTCTCATCGAGACTCGTTACTCTTACCTCTTCTTGTATTTCTACAGGAAAGGGTTCGACTTTACGTGGGACGGGATTTTGTATTAAGGCATCTTTTTCTTTGATTTTATTCAGAATTTTAAAAGACAATATTTTTGGGTTTTGTATTTTTTTTATGTTTTTGGGATTTTTGTTTTCTTCGGAAATGGGCTCTTGGCAAAGCGAGTCCCTATATATACATGGTATTACTTTCCAAGGGCTCATCTTGATTTTTATAGGTTGTTTTTTTTTGGGAAATGGTTGCCATATTTTAGGCCACTTGTCACTTCCAGAGTTTGGGGCATAGACGCCCAATTACATACTTGCGATGCGGCTCCTTTACCTTTTTAGATGGAGGAGGTTGCTTGATGGGATTCTTCGGAGTCAGTCTCCATCATGCCAATCATGGATTCGTGTAACCATCGGCGCCCTAGTAACAAATTAAAAGAGGACTTGATATCCATTACTTGAAATAGTATGGAGAAGGTCATTGGCCCAATCACCAGCTCAAGGTCAACTTCTCTCCCATTATCTTCCTTCTCATGTTATCAAAACCTCTAGCACTAGTTCTTGTAGGTCTCAACATGCACGAATCTACTTCAATCTTCATAGTTGTTCTCAGGGGGGATACATTCAGAGCATACCCATTATCAATTAATACCAAGGGGATTATCTATGGATTCCACTGTGATATTGAGGGATTTTGAGTGACTATTTCCTTCCTCCGATAAATCGATGTCTGAAAACAAAATGGCATTGGGAGCCATCACCTGTCTAATTATCTGCCTGACTTCATCTGGGCTCACCTAAAGAGATACTTGTGCAAACATCATCAATAAGTCCCAGACTGTGATATGAGCTGGCATTCTTCTCAGCTGAGTCTCCAGTATGTGTTCTCTACCCATTTTCTTGAACAGGTTCACTGCACTATCTTTCTTCCCCTCTGGTTAGGCTTGTGCTGTTGTTGGTGCTTCTGATTGCTTGGAGATTTTCCTAGATCTGGTGACAAAGTCAACTGCCCCTCCCTTACTATTGTCGGCATTGATATCTGTCTGCTCGTAACTGAGCGAGACCTGATGAGGATTGTAGGTTGGTCCCGAGATCTGAAATGGAGTGGTTGTCGATATCTGATGCGCTTGTACAGATGGCTTAGGAAGGGTAGGCGATACTTGGCTAATCTCCGACAGGGATGGGTGGGTGGAGAAAATGGCTAACTGGGTGTGGCGAGGTTTGTGGATGGTTGCACCGGGGGTAATGGGGTATGGGAGGAGCATTGGTGGGATATGGGGGACATGATGGGCTATTGGGTAATTAATGGGGGTGGCAGTGTACGGATGATAGGCATTAATTTTTATGTAATTGATAGGAGTGGGTAATGGGAAATAAGCCCTAAGATCTAAGGGTTCAATTTGGGGTGCAGGGTTGGGGAAATAATCCAATAATTTCAAGGGTTCAATCACCCCAATACCTCTTTCTTCTTGGTCTCTTTGCCTTGGTGTTACAAAACTTTCTCGGTCACTGATATAATCTGATGGATCAAATTCAAATTCCTTATCATCCTCTTGAATCATACCGATAATGGGTCTTGGACCTGCCCCATCGGGAGGGTGTGGGGGCAGCAGTGCATGATGTATGTTCGTGTGTTGGTTCACTTGGGAAGGTGCAGGTGGAATGATTTTCCCGGCCTCAATTAAATTTTGTGTTGGGTGCTTTAAGGGAAAGCAATGATCGGTTGGGTGACCCAGTCCCTGATGAAAATTACAGTGAGTGTTAGGGTCATAGTTCCTCGGGATGGGATTTAGAGGAGATCGTGGCTGGAGGGTTATGACTAATCCCTTTTCTATTAATAAAGGTAAAAGTACATTCAGTGATTGCCTTAAGGGTGTAAAAACTTGATCATAGCGGGCCCTTCTCTGCTATGGAGTCATCTGTGCTCCCTGCCCATTCCCGATTCCTTGCATCGGCTTGCTTCTGACTGGAACTAGTAGGGCAGATTTGAATTGGAACGGGATTATATTAGTGTTCGGCCGGGTGTTGGTAATATTCTGAACATCGACTCCTGCTTTTGTCTCATTTCTCTGCTCAGAAAATCTTCTGACCCCGCTGGCTCCACCAGGTATGTTCTTGCTTAGACGACCTTCCCTGATAGCATCCTCGCAATGATTGACGTTTCTCACGAAATCAGAAAAGCTAGACTGTTATTGGTAAACAAGGAAGTCTAAGATTACTGGCAAAGTATTCTTTGAAATCATCTTTTTGTTCGTCATTAGGTATTCTATTTCTCACTTGAGCTGCCAGTGCTCTCCAACGCCCTAAGTAATCGCTGAAGGTTTAATTAGGGTTTTGCTTCAATTGGGCTAAGTCTGACTTGCGAGGTTCAATGTCTATATTGTAGGCTTATTGCTCTTGGAACAAGTGAGTCAGATCTTTCCACGTCTTTATCATAGACGGTTCTAGGGATGTTAACCACCTCAAGGTTGGACCAGTTAAATTTGTCTGAAAGACCTTTATCAGTAGTCTTTCATCTCCCCCATACTTGCACATGTCCCCATAATAACACTTGAGGTGTGTAATGGGATTGCCAGTGTCGTTGTATTTATCAAAAATCTACATTTTAAATTTTGGGAGTAGGGGGACTTCAACAAATACACACAAGTCTGAGAAGTCTATAGCATGGATTTCGTCTCCCCCCATCTTCAACAGCTATTTCTGGATTTTCTCTAACTGCTCTTTCAACTGCTCTGACTCCTTAGACAGGGGGGTTACTCTTTCAGCAATCAGTTGGGATTCACTTCGTGCTACCATGGGGTTGGTTGTTATGGGAGGAGGATTAATGTTAGCTCATGCCCTGACATAAGCCCCACTATTCCTTATCTCATCCTCTTCATACTGTTGGACTGCATAGGGTGTAGTGAGGGCGAGATTCTACTGTTGTTGTTGCATTGATTGAATGGGAGTCGGAGGAGACCATTAAATGTGAGGGAAATTTTATGGAGTAACGGGATGAGTGGAAGTTAGATTTTGGGGTGGGGCCTGATGGGGCATTGGGTATGCGGAAAAGCTTAAAGATGGCTTTGGGGTGTAGGGGAATGGGTAAATTGGGGTTGATGCAAGACATGGGCTTGAACTAGGTATGAGGGTTATGGGTGAGTGAAATTTTGGAGGAATTGTGAAGGGTATGGTGCGAGGCTCCAAGGTTTGGCCCTTACTAGGCTTGGGTGTAGGGTAAAGAGCTCTGATGGGTTTGGGCCATAAGCCTTGGTGAGTTTAGATCATGAGGCCTTTTTGGGTCTAGCCCATTGGGCCTTGATAGGTCTGACCCATTGGGCCTTGATGGGTCTAGCCCATTGGACTTTGTTGGGTCTGGCCCATTAGGCCTAGGTGGGTCTGGCCCATTGGCCTTGATGGATCTGATTCAATGGGCCTTGGTGGATCTGGCCCATTGGGCCTTGATGGGTTTGGTTCAGTGGGCCTTGGTGGGTCTAGCCCATTGAGTCTTGGTGGGTCTGGCCCATTGGGCCTTGGGATATATGGATCATGGGCCCCTGATGGGTATGGGTGATGGGTTTAGGCCTTGGAGGTTTTGGGTAATGGGGGTTTGGATGGTATGGATGATGGGGGATTGATGGGGATCATGGGGGAATGAGGCATGGAGGCTTGATAGTGTATGGGAGGGGTTCATGGATGTGTGGTGTGGATAAGAATGGTTGTTTTGGGAGGCCTTCCAACTGGTGTAGGCCCGAACCATCTCCTCCATCATCGCCATTGGAGAGGGATTGATTGGAGGTGGTGCATTTGAGGGTGTTTAGGGTGTGGAGGAAGTGGAGGTGTGGGAAAAATTGGGCATGGCCCTGGTAAAATTGGGCATGACCTGGGTAGATGAGGGGATATGGAGTGGATCAGAGAATGAGGGGAAATGGGGTGTATATGGAGGGGATTGGGATAAATTGGGCATTACTTGGGTGTATGTGGGAAAATGGGGGTTATGAGAATTGGATGTGGAGGTAAAATTTGGGTTGGATGTGGAGGGTTGGGATGTATTTGTGTGGATGGATGTGGAAAGTTGGGTATGGTGGGAATGGAGGGAATATGGAGTTTGGTGGATGTGAATGGGAAATGTGGCTGATTTGGCATGGATATGGGGGGGAATGGACATGGTTTGGGAAAATGATGGAGAATAGGGTGTTGGATTTTGAGTGTTTTGAGAGGTTGAGGACGGGAAGATTGTGTGCACCGAAGGGCCCGGTGATGGTAAACAGAGATTGGGTAAGGGGGACCGATGTGAAGGCCTCTTCTATATGGGAATGAGTTGGGGAATGTAGCGGGGATGAGTTGGGATCGGCGTAGGTCGGGTCCACTACCCACGACATGGCTTGGTATCCGGTAGGGTACAGGTGCCTTAGGTGGGGCCCGTAGAGTTTCATCCTTCTTCCCCTACAGGATGACGGAGGTGAAGGCGATGCCGTTATGTCGGCACCATAAATCCCTATTTTAATTTTTTTGATTATTTAATTTTTTGGAATTTTATGTAAATGAAATGATTTAAGGATTTCGGGGCCTTTGAATTTCCATCTCAAGTGGCTTTCGTACCCTAAATAAGTCATGCGGAAAGACCCCGATGCACTTCGGAAGAATCACAGGGAAGCCCTTTGATCTATTGAAGGCACGGAAATCAATGCCAACAACCCGATCCCCTTGAGCGGGTAAAAAAGGAGTCACCTTCCTTTGACTGACGGGGGCGTATTGGGTGTCGGATAATGCGGAACTTAAACAGAGGTGTGAAACCACTAATTAGGGAATTCGGGATGGTGAGATAGGCAAAGATTCGAGCTACACTACCTAAAACATGCTTGGCACAAGTATTAGATGCGCTAGGCAAAATTGCTCAGATTCTATGCTTGGCGCATGTACGCGCCAAAGCAAGATTGGGTAATTTTGGCTTGGCACATCTATTAGTTATGCCAGGCAAGACAGTGGGGTCAAACAAGTTTGACAGCAGAAATAGAAGCTTGAAATGAGTCTTTTTTTGGTTTTTTCTAGAAGCAATGCTTCCATGGACAGGCTACTTAGTTGTATTGGGTCTCTCCTTACCGAACCTAAGGGATACAACGCCGATGCGGGTCCACTAATGCTCTCTCCCACAGTTTTAGGCTTTATGGCGAGAAAGGTTACCCACCCGATATACCTCTAGCGCAAGCGCTTTCTCAGATACTAGATGGGCTGGTACTTTTCTGGATCATCACCACTAGGGGCTGCCTCCGTACTAAGAACCAGGTGTTTGTATCTTTACCTAGAAAAACCCAACCCTTGAAAATCTAACCCCCACAAAATTCAATTAAGTCCCCTTTGTTGGTTCAATTTTAATTTTCAAGTTTTAAAGGAGTTTTCTTTAAAGTCCAAAAATGGGTGGTGATGGTCCTGTGCCGCCTCTATGGGTCGGCGTCCATTGATAGTATATGATCATGAGAAAGTAAATGTGCATGTAGGCCTGCCAAGCGGCTAAGGCATGTAAATGATGGAAAAATTAAAGAAATGTAAAGACAAAGTGCAAGTAGGCCCGCCAATCGGCTAAGGCATATAAATGACGGGAAAAGTAAGAAATTTTAAAGACGATACGCAAGTAGGCCCGCCAATCAGCTTTGGCTCGTAAATGACGTAATAGTAAGGGTGAGAATATTGACGGAATCGTAGGGGTGAGTAAAAAAAATAAAAAAAACAGCAATAAGGTTAGTGCAATGAAAATAAAAATGGTCAAAATTCAAAGGGAAGCTCTACTAGCTAATCCCCAACAGAGTCGCCATCTGTGCAACCATGGATTTTTAACTATCCCGTTGCAACAATGCGCACTCGTGAAAAATTTAGAGTTGCCACCCGGAGCTTTTGGTATCCCGGGAAACTTAAATCAATATTAAATGCACTGAAGTACCAAATATGACTCTGATTCACTGGTCTACACCAAAGGCTCTTTGGTATGGGCTTCGGTTATCGATCGGGAAGGTGTTAGGTACCCAATCAACTCGCTTAATGCAGTCTCTACTTATGGCCAAAATAAAAATAAAATAAAATAAGAAAAAAGTCCTTGCTCTTGCCCTAGGGTACCAAAATCCTATTTGTGCCCCTCCGTTCCTATCAGAATTTCGACGGTGTAACAGCACATATGCGAGGATAGAGAAAGGAGAAAGAAGGTAGAGGAGTAGAGGGGAGAGTTGGAGCTCTCGGGCCCTTATTGCACCGTTGTGGATCCTTGCGTAGGCGTGCTTCAGTGAGCTTCCAATGGCTTGTATGTTAGAATAAGGGTTCTAGTTCCTAGGGCTTGATAGCTAAGAGGTAGAGAAGGAAGGCTAGAGGATGGCTCTCACTTAAACTAGGAGATTTTGAGGAAAGGTAAGGTCTAAAGAAGGTTTGGGAATTCTGAAATTTGTATGCAAAAGGGGCACCAAAGGGAGAGAGAGCTACTTTCTTACTCTTCTCTCTTAGGAAAATTTTCAAGCCCTTTCAAAGGGAGGGGTACCTCTTTATTTATAAGAAAAGGAGAGGTTAGGAGGATGCTTAGAGGCTAAATTGGTTTATCAATTAGGTAATCTAGCATCTAAGGTTTTCTAGGGTTTCAAGAGCTTGGAAAAGTGTGAAAGTTACTCCAATGGTGGATGATAGGGTAGTGTTTCAAATCACTTGAGGGTTGCAAATATGATAAGGAAGGGTACAACAGAATAAGTGAAACACACCCAAGGCATCAAGATGGTCAATAATTTAAACCCCAAAGAAGAAATTCGAGAAAATAAACCTAGGGTTACTGTAGCTAAGCCTGGCGCAACTAATAGATGCGCCAAGTAAAGGTACAGTAAAACAGTGCATGGAAAGTTACAAGGCCACAGGGGGACCCACTTAAACCTGCACAACTAATACTTGAGCCAACCCATTTCTTCCCAGAATTGGCTTGGCGCATGTATTACATGCGCCAAATTCATATGGATCCCCCACCCAAAATCCTAATTTTGCTAGAAAATTCAAAACACGATATCTTTTGATGTACAGCTCCAAATGAGATGATTCTTGGCTTGTCGGAAAGCTGAAGACTTCTACTTTTTAATGGTAAATAATTCAATCACATTAGAAGAAATCAGCTAGTACCGATGCACCACTCTTTGACCATTGCTCGGGAAAGTCTAGGTATGGGTTCGGAAGGGATTCTAAAGGTTGGGATTGGTTTCTAAAGGTTCGGGGATGTTTCTACGGGATCAGGGGTGATTCCTAAGGGCTTGGAATGACTCCTAAGGTTTTGTGAAGGTTCTTAAGGTTACAATACTTGCCATCGAAAGCTCGGAAGTGCGCCTCTCTCAAAGTGTATTTCGATTGGGCCTTGGGCCAAATCTGGGTGTCTACATGGGCCTTCTTCCCTTGTTCACAAGATCAGAACATATCTCAAGGAATGCTTTATGAGCATGAGGTAGCCAATTAGCTCTGACCAAATGCTTGCATAGCATTCATCTCTTCCTTCCATAGCAGCCTTATTCCACTACCATACCACTAGATAGCAACAGCTTTTCCATTAGGATCATCTCAAAGGTTATATATCTTTCTATTTCCACTTTATTTCCACTTTGTTTTATTCCTCTACAAAAATTTGGTATTTTTTTTGTCCAAATTCATGCTTTTAATCAATATAACTGTTGAAAAAAATAAACCCCTGCTAAAACACTCAAACAAGCATTTAAAGAAAAGACCTTTTGGGATGTAGTAATAGCTGAAATCATGCCAAACTGCTAGCACCTCCTACAAGGCTGTTTAAAACTTTCACATAATTCCGGTGGGTTGAACTATTATTTCAACTAGCACCTCCTAATAATAAGGGGCTTGATGAAGGCCCCTTGTTAACTATGGGGTTTTATGATACTTTCCATAAACATAATGTGTGGCCCTTCTATTGGAGCCTAGAAATTTGCAGGATTGTTGATGGATAGTTTCTATATGCTACTATACTTGGCTATAAATTACTCTTGCGGATAAATTTCACTTGCTAGTAACTAACCAGCACGAGTAATCACATAAATTATTATTTTTCGATAACAAATAAAAAAAAAACTAGAAGTTTCAACAAAGCATATGAGTGCAACAACAATGAAATATTAGAATAGTGTGTGCCAGTTCTATTCTATTCAATGGATATCTCAATTATCATAACCCAGTTATGTTAGGCTGGTTTCAACCCTACTTGTGTGGAACACGATCAGTTTATGACAAGTGAGACCCTTGGTTGATGCAGCCCTAACTCACTTGGATCGATTTACCAACAGCCTGATTTTTATATTGAAGAATTCCCCATATAATGAGCTAAACCTACATGACACATTATGTTGAATGTTAGAATGTTTTAGACTCCATATCAAAGTACTAACGTGTGCTTGTTTATGTGATGAAATGCCCTGAATATGTGCTATATGTGTTACATGATGAAACACCATTAATATGTGCTATATGTTCAGGTGATGAAACCCCATGAATATATGCTAGCTATTGTATGTAATGAAACACTTTGGTTATTGAGTACATGTTTTTTCTACAAAAATAGCATGATTTCATACTACATGTTTTATGTCAAATCCTAAAAAGGGGCATTTTAAAAGAGAAATTTTTTGAATAAAGGGATAAGCATGTGTTTTCTAAAATCATTAAAGAATCATATACTTTACACAAAAGAGTTTGAATCAGCAATATGAAGAAAGGGCACGTGATGCGTTTTGCAAAGAAGCACTTGAATCGATAATAAGAACAAGAAAAAAACAAGTGAAGGGATCATTATGATCATAAGCCATATACCTATATGTCATGGTGCCACTGTAAGGCACACATGTAAATACAAAAACTTTGTTTACTTATGGGTTATGATGATGCTTTAACGATTGATGGAAAACTGTATGCTTTGGCGAAAGTCGTGAGCTATACACATGATGATTAACGATTGATGGAATACTATATGCTCTGGCGAAAGCCGTGAGCTATACACTTGATGATGTGGATTCATCCACAACATGCAAGCGATATGGGTAACAGCTATACGTGATGATGTGGATTTCTCCACGATATGCAAGTGGCATGAACAATAAACACATGACACGTGATGAAAACACCGGTATATACCTATAACAAAAAAATGCTGGTATATGATATGATAAATCAAGTGATGTGAGCATCTGGTATTCATGCCCAAAGGCCACGTAAGAGTGGCTTTAGCCATCTCTTAGCCAACAGATATATATCGGTTCAGCTATATAAGTTACTGATTTAAGTAAAGAAAAGGGATGCAAGTCAAGTGTAGGATCCGATAACACTAATAAAATTCACGTGCATGTGACAGTAATTAAATCTCATACACACGATTCCTAAAGGTAGGTATGAATTCCTTTCACACGATGTTGATACTTATAATTTTCAATTTAAATCAAGCCCTTATCGTATGCATATTTTCATTCAAGTGATGCCAGCACTTGTTCTCGTATAACAGGCAACAAATACAATGGCATGATCACTTTGATGTCATAGAATTTCATTATCACATTATGCTCCAGATAGGCTACATTAAACAATCTAGGAGGGATATAAATTCCAATGGAATTCAAGCTGAAATGTGTCCATTTGTCAAGGGATTTATGCAATAGCATATTCATCCATCATTGATTAGCTTCAAGCAACCCTTTACCATGTCGGAGATCGTGCAAGAAACTCTAAAAATAAAGAGTTTCCAAGAGCTCATCATGATAGAATATCCAAAATTAAAACTATGATTATGATCTCATACCACTCCAGAATATAGAAAATTATTCCCAAAAACCCTAATATAGCAATCAATAAAAGAAAGGGATGAAAACTACATCTCCAAATATAAGAAAGTAAATGCAAGTAAGAGAATTTCTAATGAGCTTACTTTTCTTTCAATGTACACATATGTAAGAAATCCCAGAGAAACAAAATCTGTTGCAACTGAATCTCATTCAATGATATGACCTAAATTACTAATGCATAACCTATGACCTCTAGCATCATTCAAATGGTTTTGATTATGTTCCACATCAAAGATATGATAGGCTGCTTGCTTCTAATCCCATTTCATGAAGTAGCATCTTATTTCTTGATACACCCAAAAAATATCTAATTAACTGTAATCACAACGGCCAAAATTACAACCAATTCAATCAATTCAATATTTAATATTTAATCATTAGGTAAAGAAAAAAAGATGGATTTTTTTTATATTAGCAAAAAAGAGGGGCTATTTTAGTCCTCGCAACAGTGAAAACACTGTCAGCCTGTTCCCCGCGAGAGCTCGCTCGACCCACTTAAAAGTACAGCTAAAAACTGCTCTTTTAAAGAGACCTAAAATCAGCTCTTTCACTCTCTGAAAGAGTAGAGAGCACTTGTAAACAAACAGACTCTTATGCTAAACTGCTCTATAAAAGAGCAGAGAGATGCTCTTTGCTTCAAAAGAGCTAACCCAAACACAACCTAACTATCTAAGGCTGAGGAAGATGGATGGTATGGAGGACAATCTAAAATTTCTAAATTGGCTAAGGCTTGGGAATGATATTGAGGGAAGTGAGGCGGTATCTGATGAATTAGGGGACATCAAGATCTAGAAGGTTTAAGATTTTTAAAAATTTTCTCTGCTCTGAGTCAGTTCATCTCTTTGTTTTTCTTTTCTCTATGGAAACTTTTCTAGGTCAGAAAATTTTCTTTCTCCTTTTTTTTTAGAAGGGCAAGGGCCTCTATTTATAGAGGTTGAGATGATTAGTGAAGGGTTAAGTCACTAATTGGATTAGAAATTAGGTAATGGGCAATCTAAGGCTTTCTATGTTTTTCGTGGATTAGGTTATGAATAGTCTTGAATGGAGAAATATTGATTGTGATCATCGATCAGAGCCTCCTTTAGTGATGAAGGACTCTGAATAGATGTGTGTGTAAAGCTTCAGCTAGGGATCTCTTGTAAATTTCATATGAGTATTCAATAAAATTTTATTTCTTTTTCTATTTTTTATCCCCAAAATGGTACGATTGCATGTTGGTGGTTCCGAGAGTCATCGAGAATGAGCGACTGTAATTGTTTAGTTCTATTTAATCTACTCTTATTGGACTGGTAGGGCTTAGGAACTAGATTAGATAGGATACTCGCCGATGGGCTACGACCTTATAGGCTAGTCTTAGTTGGTTATATGCAATGATGCTTAACGATTAGGTTATCTAACTCGTGATTAGATCTCGCTAAGTCATAAACGATGCAACTGAGCTCTTAGCTAGGAGCTGGGGTACCAGGGATTTATGATAGGAAAGTAGTAGGTTTTATTGGCTGCTAATCTAAATCCAAGAGAGATTTCTGACTGCCTTCTCTTTTCCTATTTCCAACTATTTAGGTTTTCTTTTATTTATTTTAGAGTAAATTAGGAAATCTAAAGCTACAGAATATTTCGTAAAATAGAAGTTAAATAAGAGATGAACGACAAATCCCTGTGGTTCGACACCCTTGTGCTTGCCCTAGTACATTCGAACTTGTGCACTTGTAAGGTTTTCAAATAAAACGAAGTTTTTGGTGCCGTTGCCAGGGATTTTGGCTTTATTTCTTATTTGATCTCTGTTTTACTATATTTTTGTGTCATTATACTAACTATAGTTTGTGTGTTTTGTAGGTTTGAAGATCAAAGGCTCAAATACACCGAAGCTTGTCACGGGACGCTGTGAGAACTAAGGTAAGTGTGTTTTTGGTTTTCAAACAGTAGGCTAACTATTTTATTTTTGTTTCCCTATGCTTATGCCAAGGTTGAGGTCGCAGTTTCCATCTCTTGAGTAATTAGACCTTGAGCTTGAGAGGACGTGCCGGCATATTCGCGCTAGCTCTCGATCCTCTAAAAACGTCATGAGTTTTGAACATTTTAGCCGCCCCCTACCCCCGATTCAATTTAATATGGCGGGAGAAGAACAACTTGAGAGTAAAATGTTGAGAGAGTATTATACACCATCAACTCTTACAACTCCCTCATGCATACGATTACCACAACAGTCGGTAATGGGAACTTCAAAATTAAGCCCAATCTAATTCAAATGGTCCCTAGCTTTCATGGACTTAGTAACGAGGATCCTTATGACCACCTTACAACCTCTTTAAAGGTCTTAACTTTATTTAAATTAAATACATTTTTGGAAGAGGCTGCTCGTATGAGGCTCTTTCCGTTCTCATTAAAGGATAAGGTAAAGAGGTGGTTGAATTCTTTGCCTAGGGATTCAATTACCAGTTGGGAACAGTTGCAAACAAAGTTCTTAGTCAAATATTTCCCAATTGGTAAAACGAACACCATCCAGAAAACCATAATGCAATTCAAGCAAGATCTAGTCGAATCCTTTCATGAGAGTTGGGAGCACTTAAACAAACTTCTGCGCAAGTGTCCCCACCATGGGGTTCCGAACTATCAAATTGTGCAAGGCTTCTACGAAGGGTTGACTAAGTGAAACTGGTAGATGATAGAAGCTTGTGAGGGGATGTTTCTCACAAATACCATGGACGATGCTTGGGAATTGTTTGAGAACTTAAGTGAGAATTCGGTGCAACAAGCTGCATCGAATAGGATTGATCTTAAGATTTCACGAGCTGTACCTCCTAAGTATGGAGGTATATATGAACTGAAGCCTACGACAGATATTTCTACCAAGGTTGATGCCTTGGAAAAAAAATTTGAATCCACGTTGAGTGCAAAATCGTACTCAATAGTTCAAGTGAGCTTTGTGGCATATTGTGCAACCGCGGATATTTGACGATCTCGTCGCGACGATGCGCTCTTTATAAATATTTAGGGTTATCACCCAGAGCTTTTGGTGTCCCGAGAAACCTAGATCAATTTTATAAGCACCGAAGTGCCACAAATATGACTCTGAATCCGGTCTACGCCAAAGGATCTTGGGTAGGGGCTTCGGTTATCAATTGGGAAGGTGTTAGGCACCAAATCAACTAGCTTAATGTGATCTCTACTTATGACCAAAATATAAATAATATAAAAGAAATAAAAATGCCTTCCTCTTGCCCAGAGGGCCTTAAAATCCTATTTGTGCCCCTCCGTTCCTACCAAAAATTCGGCGGCATAACAGCACAAATGGGAGGATAGAGGAAGAACCGAGAAAGTAGAGGGAAGAGCCGGAGCTCTCAAGCCCTTGTTGCACCGCTGTGAAGCCTCGCGTTGGCTTACTTCGGTGAGCTTTTAAAGGCTTGTATGGTGAGAAATGGGGTTCTAACTCCTAGGGCTTGATAGCTAAGGGTAGAGAGTGAAGGCTAGGGGGGTAACGCACACCTAACCTAGAGCTTTTGGATGAAAGGCTAAGGTTCTTAGAAGATTTTAAGATTCTGGAATTGTATGAGAATGGTGCACTAGAGGTGAGAGAGAAGGGATACTTTAATCTCTTAATTGGAAAGAGTAAGAAAGCTTTCCTCCCCTTTGGTGCATCATCTCCCATATAAATTCCAGAATTCCAAAACCTCCTTTGGGCCCTATATTCCATCATAGATCCCATAATTTAGGTGTGAGCTATCCCTTAGCCCCCCTCTCCTACCCCTTACCTAGTAAGCTTTAGAAGTTAGAACCCACTATTCCATCATCCAAGCCATCGAAAGTTCCTCAAGTTCATCTACGCAAAGGTTCATAAGGGAGCTACAAGGGCCCGAGAGCTCTGGCTATCCCCTCTACTCCTCTACCTTCTCGGCTTTTCCTTTATTCTTGAATTTGCGCTGTTACGCCGCCGAAGAGACCTCCTTAGAGCGGGTTGATCGGGTTCCTAAAACATTCCTGATCGATAACCGAAGCCCCTACCCAAGAGCCTTTGGCATAGACCGGTGAATCAGAGTCATATTTTTGGCACTTCAGTGCTTATAAAATTGATCTAGGTTTCCTGGGACACCAAAAGCTCTGGGTGGCGACTCTATATCTTTTCGAGAGTGCGCATCGTCGTGACAGGACTGTTGAAAAATCTCATGGTTGCATAGATGGCGACTCCGCTGGGGAGTAGCTAGTAGAGCTTCCCCTTGAAACTTGGCATTTTTCTTTTTTTTTACTAACATTCGCTTGTTTTTCTCTTATTTTTCACTCACCCCTACAATTCTGTCAATTTTCTTACCCTACTTTTCCGTCATTTTATGTGCCTTAGCCGATTGACGGGCCTACGTATGCATTGTCTTTACAATTCCTCTATTTTTCATCATTTACGTGCCTTAGCCGATTGGCGGGTCTACTTGCATATTGTCTTTATGATTCCTTTACTTTCCATCATTTTAAATGCCTTAGCCGATTGGTGGGCCTACTTGCGCATTACTTTATGTTTGAATCATATCTCATCAGTGGACGCCGGCCTGTAGAGGCGGCACGGGACCATCACCCCCACTTTTGGACTTTAAAGAAAACTTTCCTAAAATCTGAAATTAAAACTGAACCAAGAGGGGACTTAATTGAATTTTTTTGGGGGTAGATTTTCATGGGTTGGGAATTCTAGGCAAAGATACAAACATCCCAGCATTTAGTACGAACCACCCCACCTAGTATCTGAGAAGGCGCTTGCGCCGGAGGTATATCGAGTGGGTAACCTATCCAGTTATGAAGCTTAAAACCCTTGGGGGAGAGCGTTAGTAGTCTCGAATCGGCCTTGTATCCCTAGGTGCGGTGAGGAGAGACCCAGTGCAACTAAGAAATCAATCCCGAAAGCATTGCTTCCAGAAATCCAAAAAAGAGACCAATTTCAGGCTGCTGTTCTGCTATAAAAAAATTTGACCCCATCGTTTGTGCCTGGCGCATGTAAAATACGCGCCAAGCCACCATTCCCTAGGTTTGCCTTGGCATACATAATACATGCGCCAAGCTTGGAAAGACCATTTTTGCTTTGGCGCATGTAATATATGCGCCAAGCTTAGTCTGACCATTTTTTGCTTAGCACCTGTAATAGATGCATCAAGCCTGACCTGAGCAGTGCAGCTCGAGTCTGAGGCCTTTTTCACATCCCCGAGCTCCCCGCTTAGTGGTTTAGCACCTCTGATTAGGTCCCGCATTATCCAACACCCAATACGCCCCCACCGGTCAAAAGAGGGTAACCTCTTATTGACTCACTTCGGGGGATCGGGTTGTTTTCGTTGATTCTCGTGCCTTCAATAGATTAAAGGGTTCCCCTTTGATTCTTCAGAAATGTGTCGGGGTTGTGCCACAGGATTTATTTAGGGTACAAATATCACTTGAAATGGGAATTCAAGGGCCCCAAAGTTGTTCACTATAAAAATCCATTCACAAAATTTTAAAAAAAATAAATAAACCAAAAAACCCCAAAAAAGAAACGATCGTGGTGCCGACACAACGACATCATCTTATCCTCCGTCATCCAGTAGGGGAAGAAGGAGAAATCTTTACGGGCCCCATCCGAGGTACCCGTACCCCACTCATCGCCAAGCCATATTGTGGGTAGTGGATCCGGCATACGCCGATCCTGACTCATCCCCACCACATTCTCCAACTCATTCCCATAAGGAAGAGATGTTCACATCCATCCCCCTCACCCAACCTCCCTTTTCCGTATCGGCTCCTTCTATGCCCCTATCTTCCCGTCCACCACCTCTCAAAACACCCAAAATCTGACACCCCATTCCCCATCATTTTCCTAAAACAATCCCATTCCCTTACCCCTCCCCCCCCCCCCACGTCCATGCTAAATCAATTACAATTTCCACTCACAACCATTCAAAACCCGACCCAATTCCCTACCTCTACCACCATACCCCATTTTCCATCTTCCCAACATCTACCCCATCCACCCGCATTTACCCATGCCACACCGAATTCTTCCCATATCCCCCTATCTACCTAGGTCATGCCCACTTTTACTAGGGCCATGCCCAGTTTTTCTCACACATCCACTTCACCCATACCCCACATTCCCTCAAATGAACCATTTCCATCCACCCCCTCTCCAATGGCCATGATGGATGAGATGGTCCGGGCTTACAACCATTGGAAAGCCTCCCAAAACATCCCCCCTCATCCTAACCACACATCTTCCAACCCATCATACACACTCCCAAGTTTCCATGCTTCATTACCTCAAACTCACCAAGGCCCAATGGCCCTAACCCCCATCATCCACACCCACCAAGGCCCAATGGCCCAAACCCCCATCATTCAGACCCACCAAGGCCCTATGGGCACCAAGGCCCAATGGCCAGACCAAGGCCTAATGGGCCAGACCTACCAAGGCCTAATGGCCCAAACCCAACAAAGCCCAATGGGCCAAATTTCCCAAGGTCTTATGGCCCAGACCCCTCCAAGTTCCTTATCCTATACCCAAGCCCAGCAAGGCCCAGACCTTGGGTCCACATACCCACACCCTCCATAATTCCCCCAATATCTCCCTCATACACAAGCCTCCCACCTGACCCAAGGCGGGAGCGTGGCACCTATCCTCCATCAACCCCAATTCACCCATGTCCCTAAACCCGAAAGCCATCTCCAAGCTTTCCCCCAAACATAGTGGCCCCATCAGGGCCCAACCTAAAAATTAAATTCCACTCATCCTATCACTCCACAGAACTTCCCTCACCTCCAATGGTCCCACTTGGCACCTATCCAACCCAGCCAACACCAACAAGAAAATCTCACCCTCACTAAACCATATGTAGACCCACAATATGAGGAATATGAGATCAAGATTAGTGGGGCTTACGCTGGGGCATTTTCCAGCGTCAATCCTCCACCCATAATCACCAACCCCCCCATAGCACAAAGTGAATCAAGGCCGACCATTGAAAAAATAGCCCCGCTGTCTAAAGAGTCTGAGCAGTTGAAATCCATGCCACGGATTTCTAAGACTTATGTTTATTTGCGGAAGTCCCCTTCCCCCAAAAATTCAAAATGCTGATTTTTGATAAATATAACAGCACGGGCAACCTCATCGCACACCTCAAGTTCTACTGTGGGGTCATGTGCTAATATGGGGGGATGAGCGCCTGGTTATAAAAGTCTTTCAGAAAAGTCAGACAAGCTTGGCCTTGAGATGGTTCATGTCCCTAAAACCATTCATGATAAAAACATGGAAAGATCTGATGCATTTATTCCAAGAGCAGTATGTCTACAACATAGGCATCGAACCTCGCAAGTCAGATCTGACCCGTTTAAAGCAGAACTCTAACAAGACCTTCAATAATTACCTTGGGCATTAGAGAGCACTGGCAACTCATGTAAGAAACAGAATACCTAATGATGAGCAGATTGAGATGATCTAAAAAAATACCTTGCCAATCATCTCAGACTTCCTCATTTACCAACAGCAGTCCAGCTTTGCTGATTTGGTGAGGAACGCCAATCATTATGAGGATGCTATCAGAGAAGGGCATTTAAGCAAGAATATCTCCGGTGGGGGTGGAGGGGTCAGGAGATTCTCTAAGCAAGAAATGATAGAAGAACTGGGGTAGAGGTGCAGAATGTCATGAATACCAAGCCCAACACCAGTATAATCCCATTCCAATTTAAAGCCGCACAGCCAGCTCCAGTAAGAAGCGAGCCGATACGGAGAACCGGGAATGGACAGGGGACACAAATCACCTCGAAGCAGAGAAAGGCCCACTTTGATCTAGTGTTAACACCTTTGGGGCAATCACTAAATGTTTTGTTGCCCTTGCTAATAGAAAAAGGATTGGTCATAGCACTCCAACTACGACCTCCACCAAGTCCCATCCCAAGGAACTATGACCCCAACACCCATTGCAACTTCCACCAAGGGCCAGGTCACCCTACTTATCACTATTTTCCATTAAAGCACGCAATACAGGATCTGATTGAGGCCAGGAAAATCATTCCCCCTGCACTTCCCCAAGCCAACCAACATGCCAACATTCACCAGGTACCACTACCCCCGCACCCACCAGGAGGAGCAGGTCCGAGACCCACTATTGGCATGGTAGCAGAGGATGATGAAGACTTTCACCCATCGGATTACATCTGTGACCAGGAAATTTTTGTGGCACCACTGCAGAGAGATTGGGGAGATAGAAGTATTGGGGTGATTGAACCCTTGAATCTAGCTTATTACTTTCCCAACACCACTCCACAAATAGAACCCTTATATCTTAGGGTATACTTCCCAGTGACAACTCCCGTTAACTATGTCCAAATTAACTCCTATCAACCATACGCGGCATCCTCCATCAATTACCCAATGGCTGATTATGTCCCCCATCCACCTCCGGCGCCCATCAGTTATCAATAGCCTACCCCCGTCACATCACCCCCAATCCAGTCATCCGTGATCTTCGCCAACCCTATTTGGCCCACCTTCTCCACCCTTCCAGAAGTTAACCATGTGATACCCACCCATTCCAATCCCTCAGCACCCGCCTTCTCCCCGTTCCAGATCTCGGGACCAACTTACAATCCTCATCAGGTCCCACTCAACTATGAACAAACAGACATCAATGCCGATAGCAGTAGGGAAGGGGCAGTTGATTTTTTCACCAGGTCAGGGAAGATCTCCAAACAACTAGACGCACCGGCGCCAGCACCAGCCCTACCAGAGGGAAAGAAGGATACCACTGTAGCTAACTCATTTGGAAAAATGAGCCGTGGGCACATACTTGAAACCCATCTCAGGAGAATGTCGGCCCATATCACGGTTTGGGATCTGTTAATGACGTCCCCGCATTATTTTCAGGCTCTGATGGGGGAATTAAAAAATGCACACGTCTCACTCCAAGTAAGCCCAGATGAGGTTGGACAGATAATCAAACAGGTGATGGCTCCCAATGTCATCTCTTTCTCGAATACGGATCTACCAGAGGAGGGAAATAATCATGCAAAATCCCTCAACATCACCGTAGAGGCCGAAAACATGGTAATCCCACTGGTGTTGATTGATAATGGGTTCGCTCTAAATGTGTGCCCTCTAAGAACCGCCACCAAAATAGGCATGGACCCTTGTATGTTGAGACCAATAAGAACTAGCGCTAGAGGGTTTGATAATACAAGAAGGAAAATAATTGGGGAAGTTGATCTTGAGCTCGTGATCAGGCCAATGACCTTTTCCATACCTTTTCAAGTGATGGACATCAAATCTTCTTTCAATCTGTTATTAGGACGCCCCTGGTTAAATGAGGTTGGGGCGATACCCTTGACCCTACACCAGAAGCTCAAATTCATGTTTGGGCTGAAGGTCATCACCATCATAGGTGAAGGGCATGAGGAAAAGGAGAAAGCTACCCACAATATTGAGAACCCCAAAGTGTTGGATGTGCCGCACACAACCGAGGATTTGAACCTCCACAACTTTGAATATGAGGTATCGGCGGTAGTCCCGAAACCCCCAGAAAGCATCACCCTGAAAACCGAAGGTGGAATGGTAGCAGCTGTGGCCATGCTCCAAAAGTGGGGCTATCAAAAAGGAAGGGGATTGGGACCTCAATTACAAGGAAGGAAAGAGCCGGTCAAGGCCAAAGGAGGACAACAGGTCTGATTTTGGTTAGGATACAAACCCACGAAAGAGGAGGTCCGAGAAGCCAAAGAGAAAGCCTGAACCATTGCTGCAGCAAGAGCCCGGGGAATCAATTTGGAAGAGGAGTCCTGTCCTAAGCCTCACATCCGAAATACCTTTGTGAGAACGGGGATTATAAAGATCGATCAGAATGGGGCAACACAATTAACCCCACACAAACCCGCGACCCTTGTCCACCCCTCCAATCCCTGAATTTTCCCTCCCAACCTAGAAATAGACTTAGCCGCTCTGTCCCTTTTTGAGGAAGAGTCTTTCATACCCGCACAATCTCCCCTTATGGTAAACCACGACAAGACCTTGCTAACATTCAAGGAAAGAGTCCCAGACGAACCCATGATCAACATGATGGAGGTTGACTTCAAAGAATCATATCAGCCAACCCCCTCCATCCAAACAAGTAAAGGAGTAGCACCATAGGTACAGAATTGGTCATTTGTGCCCCAAACTTTGGAAACGGCGAGTGTCCTTAAATACGACACCCGTTTCCCAAAAAAAAATAACCTATAAAAAGTGAGATAAGCCCTTGATAGGAAACACCATGTATATATAGGGACTCGCTTCGCCAAGAGCCTATTTTCGGAGAAAACAAAAATCCCAAAAACATAGAAAAAATACAAAATCCAAAAATATTGTCTTTTAAAATTTTGAATAAAGTTAAAGAAAATGATGCCTTGACAGAAAAGCCCATCCCACGTGAAATCGACCCCTTTCCTGTAGAAATACAAGAAGATGTAGGAGTCACGAATCTGGATGAAGAAATCCCCAGTAAGGAGCTCCCTAATGAAATCCTTGAGCGGTTTGCCAACTTTGAGCACGACCCTATCCCCATCGTTGAAGAAACAGAGGATTTCAAGTTAGGGACTGAGGAGGTTCCTAGAATCACTAAGATCGGAACATCGCTATCTCCCGAGGATAGAAAAAGCTTGATTGATTTCCTTCAGTCATATCAAGACGTCTTCGCATGGTCATACGAGGACATGCCTGATTTGGACACCGATTTGGTTGAGCATGAGATGCCACTCTACCATGAGTTAGGCCAGTCAAGCAGAAATTGAGGCGATTTCGACCTGAGTGGATGTTGAAAGTAATAGACGAGGTCATCAAGCAATATGATGCGAGATTTCTCATGGTCTCCAAGTTCCCGCAGTGATTAGACAATATTGTTCCAGTACCGAAGGATGGAAAGGTCCACATGTGCATTGATTTCAGAAACCTGAACAAGGTGAGCCCGGAAAGATGACTTCCCATTACTGCACATCGACATCTTGGTCGATAACACTGCTAAGCACGGGATGCTCTCCTTCATGGACGGATTCTCTAGATACAATCAGATCAGGATGGCGGAGGTAGACCGGGAGAAGACAACATTTATCACTCCTTGGGGCACTTTCTGCTACCGAGTCATGCCATTCGGGTTGAAGAATGCTGGTGTAACATATTAGAGAGCTATGACGACACTCTTCCATGACATGATGCACCAAGAAATTGAAGTGTATGTCGACGACATGATCGCCATGTCACCGGAGTGAAGTGACCATTTGATTAACCTCCAAAAGCTGTTTGAGAGGCTATGGAAATATAAGTTATGTCTGAATCCTCATAAATGCGCATTCAGCGCCATGTCAGGAAAGTTGCTAGGATTCATTGTCAGCAGGAGAGGTATCGAGGTTGACCCAGTCAAGGTAAAGGCCATCACAGATATGCCACCGCCATCTACCAAAAAAGTGGTCAGAGGTTTCTTGGGCAGGATACAGTCCATCAGTCGGTTCATTGCACAACTCACTCCTATCTGCACACTGATCTTCAAGCAACTAAGGAAAGATTCTCCCGTTGAATGGAACGATGACTGTCAGGCAACATTTGATAAAATCAAGGGCTACCGTCTTAACCCTCCAGTATTAGTACCGCCCGAGCCAGGGAGACTACTCTTAATGTATCTCTCCATGACAAAAGTTTTGATGGGATGTGTCCTTGGGCAGCATGATGAGATAGAAAGAAGAGAGCAGGCCATCTACTACCTGAGTAAGAAGTTCACTGACTACGAGATGTGCTATTCTCATATAGAGAAAGCATGCTTGGCTCTTGTGCGGGCCACATAGAGGCTCCGCCACTACTTGTAATCCCAAGCTGTTCTACTCCTAGCACGCATGGATCTATTAATGTACCTATTCGAAAAGCCGACCCTCACTAGATGGACTACCCGCTAACAGCTTCTCTTATCAGAATTTGACATCACCTACATCACTCAGAAATTGAGCAAGGGGTAGGCGCTCGCTAATCATCTTATCGATAATCCCTTACCCGATTATGAACCTTTAAGGACCTAATTCCTAGACGAGGATATCTTGTTCATAACATAGGATGATACAGTAGAGACAGAGGAGTCCTAAGTGATGCACTTTGACTGAGCGACAAATGTCAAGGGTCAAGGAGTGGGCGCTATCCTAATCTCGCCAAAGGGGTCTCATGTACCAGTTTCCATCAAGCTCAACTTCCCCTACACTAACAACATGGCTGAATATGAGGCATGTGTTGCGGGACTGCACGCGGCACTTGACCTGAAGGAAACTCACCTCAGGGTATTTGGTGATTCACAGTTGATCATATGTCAGACGAATGGAGATTGGAAGATGAAGGATGAGAAGTTGATCCCATAACTTGAACACCTCAAAGATCTGATAGCATGCTTCGATGATGTTACTTTCTCCGATGTCCCACGGATAAGGAATCGCTTCGCTGACGCGTTAGTAACTTTGGCATCAATGGTAGAAATCCTATTTGGTGTCGAGATGAAGCCGATCATGATTGAACAGAGGAACGAGCCGGCCTTCTACCTCCAGATCAAGGAACCCACGGGGCCTGATGATGAGCCTTCATGGTTCTCAGATATCAAGAATTTCCTTGAAACTCAGGCATTCCCTAAGGGGACATCCAGAGAGGACAGACGGACCATCCAACATTTAGCAACAAACTACATCATCTGCGGCGAGTGTCTCTACAAGCGGTCATATAATAATATCCTACTCTGATGCCTAACTGAAAGTGAGGCAGCGAACATCATGAAGGAGATTCACGAGGGAGTATGCGGTGCCCACGTCAATGGCCACATGCTCGCTAAAAAGATTTTACACCAAGGATACTTCTGGACCGCTATGGAATCTAATTGTTGCAAGCACGTGCGAAAGTGCTACAAATACCAAGAACACTCCAGTTTGATACACACCCCAGCCATTGATCTACACAACATGACCACTCCATGGCCATTTGCCACTTGGGGCCTCGATGTTGTCAGGAAAGTCAATCCGAAGGCATCAAATGGACATCAATTCATCTTGGTCGCCATTGAATACTTCACCAAATGGGTAGAGGCATCATCCTACACAAACATCACAACCCAACATGTTGAGAAATTCATCAAAAATAATATTATTTGCCGATTTGGCGTACCCAAGAATATCATCACAGACAATGGCACAAACTTCGCGAACAAGCGCATCAGGGCCTTCTGTGGGTAGTACAAGATCAAACATCATCTCTCGTCATCGTATCGGCCATAAACCAATGGGGCTGTGGAAGCCACTAAAAAAATAGTCGTCTGCATCCTTGAGAAGATTGTCATCACCTATTGAGATTGGAGCGAAAGTTACCGTTCACTTTATGGGCCTACAGAACATCGATCTGCACCGCTATAGGGGCAACACCGTTCTCCCTTGTATATATGGAACCGAGCCCGTCCTACCAGTTGAAGTTGAAGAATCGTCGCTTCGCATTCTCATGGAGTCTGGCCTACCCGAAGATGAAAGAGAGAGATCCTGCTTTGAGCAGTTGAACCTGCTGGATGAGAAAAGGCTCCTTGCCTTGTGTCATACCCAAGTGTAGCAAGGGCGAATTGCACGCGCTTACAACAAACGTGTTCGCGGTCGAGATCTGAAGGCAGGAGACACCGTACTCAAGAAAATCTTCTCGTCTCCCCACGCCGATCCGAGAGGAAAATTCAAGCCCAACTTGGAGGGACCTTACGTCATCCGAGAGGTGCTCCCAGGATACGCTATCCACCTCACCACCATGGACGGAGATCACTTTCTTGAGCCCATCAACGCTAGATACGTCCAACGATTCTATTCCTAAGTCTCCACGACAAGGTAAGTATTAACAAAATTGGATATGTGACTGTTTAAGGATATTTTAAAAAGAGGCCATCATTTCAAAGCCCAGTAGCCAAAAAGCGTCCCTGAATACTCATACCCCTTGCTACCCCAGTTGAGCTGTTTGCCTTTCTTTCATCAACCCTTCCAAATAAAAAATAAAAAAATGTGTATATACCAAAAAAAAAAAAGAAAAAGAGTTACCATTAAAATAAAAAAATACGAAAAGCAAAATCCCAAAAAGAGGATGTCTGGAACAAAAAAGCGAAAATAATAAAAAATAGAAAAGAAAAAGTGGGGCATCTATAGTCAAAACCCCCAGGGAAGAAGTGTATTATGGCAGCTGGAGCCCAATCAAGGAAACCTTTTTGAAAACCGAGAATACCTTCAAAATTCCTAACCTATCCCATGGCCATGATACATTCTAAGAAAAACCCTCTTTAAGGTCTATAAGTAGTCATAGTATCCATTGAGTCGGCATGAGCAAAGCTGAGAGAGAACAAAAGAAGAGAAAATAAATATATATATATATACAAGCTCGAAGCAAAGTGGACGTCGTGAAAACCCGAAAAGGCGCCATGGGTAAAAATAGCGAGTTTGTGCGGACTAGGTGAAAACCTGAAAGGGCGCCTAGGGTAAAAATGCAAACCCATGGATGTAGTGAAAACCCGAGAGGGCGCTAGGGGTAAAAAGAGAGAAACAACGGGCATGACGGAAACCCACCTTGGGCGTTGTCAGTAAGAAAGTTGAAAAGAGGAAATGAAAAAGAAAATAAACAAGATCCCCTCGGTTCCCCTCCCGCATTACCCGATTCCCGACTGGGCCGATCATATTAGCTCAAATTCGGGTCCCGACCACGAATGTCTTCGTGACTACACCGTCAAACGTATGACCCTGGGTAAGGAGAAAAAGGTCTATTCGATCCAAAGGAATAAATGTTCCGGCCTTGGTAAAAATTACTGAACTTCATTCAGGACCAACCATGAAAGGGGGTTCGACCATGCTAAAAAGGGGACCCGTCATCTCCCCAATAATTAAGGCATCAAGCAAAAAAAAAAATAATAATAATAAAAGAGAGGGCAAGGAGACCATTTTTGTCAAAGATAGCAGATTTCCCTTCCCCATTTTGACACCCACACTATGTGTACACTACCCGGGGCAAGGAGCCCCTTTTTGCAAAAGATAAGAGATTTTCTTTTCTGTACCCATACTATGCATCTCAAAAGAGGTCCACCAATCAAAGAAAGGAGAAATAACATTATTTTATAAGATAATTGATTTCCCTTTCTCATGTAGAAACCTGCATACAGCTGACACCATATCCCAAAAAATAATATGTGAGATGTCATGCTTCTTTCTTTCTTTACAAAAGTGCAAAAACAACAAAAACATAAAGAAAATATATATACCAAAAAGATGTATCTAATCAAGGGTTTCTTACTCTCCTTTTCTATGGTTTTGATCTATGCAAGAAGTATGTGTAGGAGGGAATCAACTACCCAACTCGTGCTTCAAGGCACGGATCTCTGCGCATAAAGCATCCTCCCGTACATCCCACTCCGTCATCCAGCGACCATGGAGACTCCTATACCACTTCTGGGAAGTGTCAGTGGCACCAAGAGCATCACTTAAAGATCCTTCCAGACGAAGGACCTCACACTCAGCTGCATCAGCCCTGGCCTCTGCCGCCTCTGCTTTAATCATCTATTTCTCTAAATTCTCATGCAAGATGCGCTTCTCGTTTATCAGTAGCTCAATATGGCTCTGAAGCATCTACTCCTTCCTTGGCCAAGGCCCCATCGTATCACTACTCTCTGCCTAATCCAAGTGACCAACAGTAGGCTTCTCAGATAGTAGACAAGCCTCATACTCTGGGGAGGACAGAACTGAATCCCCCTGCTCTAGATTGCACATGAGCGTCACCTGACGCGTCTCTCAGAGAGCAGCTATCCTATCTATGTCCCTAGAGGACCCTTGAGAGAAAATCAAGTCACACAGAGGAGGTTTCACAGCACTAGGCACCTGCTGAGGGCAATCGAACTGGTGCAGCACCGGAAATGGGAAATAGTAAGTGCTGTCAGTCAAACCAAGGAGAGTGATGCCCTCATGATCTCTGAAGTGAATCACTAGGAAAGTCCGATCTAACCAAGGAAGCCTCCACACCAACTCGGTTTCGGCCAGCCAAAGCTTCAAACCCCGCATGTCTCCCAGTGGAAGCATGGGACTTCTACCCAGGAAGTAGCGGGCCACCTCACCCTGAGCAACGTAAAAGAGGGGCACAGGTCCCAAGATAGCAAGATGCTCCCCAAGCCAAATTTGGAGCAAGATGGGACATCCTCGGATGCCCTCTACCTTGCCCAAATCGAAGGCATCAATGCAAGGATAAAGCTCCGCCAGCGCCATATCCATCAGAGAGCGGCCTCTCCCTATTTCCGCCAAGATGTCACAAAGTGCAAGCGAGAAGCTCTCTCCCCCAGTATAGAAAAGAACCTCAGAGATCAGGCAAAGGGCAAAGGCCTTCACATTATGAGGATTTTTGGTCTGCAATTTTTGCAGGCTTTTCTCACAGAAAAGTTCTCTTAGGAATTTCATCGAACACCTGGTGGGCCCCCCAATGAGACTTTTCTCATAATCATATTTCTTCAAGCCCAAGGTGATTTGGGTGGCCTTGGCATAACCCAGTTTCGACAGCACTCTGGCAAGGTTTCTACGCAACTTCAAACCCGATAGATTGGAGAGCTCCTCGAGAGTAGGGGTCAACTCACGATTCCCAAAATGAAAGACATGGGTGTTAACTCCCCAAAATGAAGTCGTGGAATAAATAAAATCCCAAAGCAGAGGAACTTCAAGGAAGGACAAGAGACGGACCAAGCCAAGCCAATCCAAACCCATAAGCTCGCTCTTATTCATGCTCTCAAGCCACTTCCTTAGAAAACTGGGCCCCATGCCCAAAGAGGGAAGTATCGTGTTCCCGGACCCCATGAGAGGCGGGGTTGGAAAGTGGGTCCATTAACATGCAAAGATGTTCCCAAGGATACAAATTCAATGTAGGACGATGGACCCACCTCAGGGCAAGGAATAGCCTGCCTGCGTTTACTACCTTTTACCTAAAAGAGCAATCACATACGGAGGTGAATTTTGTTGGTCACATCTAACTGATATAAATCTTCGTGTAGGAAAGATCCACACCGGGGTGGAAATGAGGACCAAGGGTTAACAAAGTATGTGGCCCCAAAGGCCATTCTTTCTGAAAAAAAAATCAAGCCCATCCTGCAAGCAATCCGACACACTACAACAAGCAAAAGGGAGATAGAATATGCAAAGGGCACTAACATTCAAAAGCTGAAAAAACCATCCGAAAATAAAAACAATGTCACATCGTCCATTACATTTTCCAAAATCCAAAAATAAAATGTGTCCCAAAATGTCTCAAAGTTCGAAAATCTAAAACAGAGCCTAATCCTTATTTGTGCCCTTGGACTTCTTGCACCTACACGAAGAGCTTTGATACGTCATGACATCTCCCACTCGGGCCCACGCTTGAGAAAGTAGGCAAAGCAGGGGGCGCAACTCCTTTTCACGAACACGCTGCAAGTCATACCCAAAACCATCAGTCAAGGTCGGTTGAAAGATAAAAATGGCAAGGCAATGATTTGAACCAGTCAGTATGATACTCACCACTTCCACATCCCGAAGACCAACTATGTTGTGGTAATACTCTGCCTGATTCACCGCCGACTCATAGTCCTACACAAAAAGGAGAGAGACATCTGCTACAGGAGCTACAAGTGCCAACACACATTTTCTAAGAAACAAGTATGCGGAAAGAAAAAAACTTGCTTACTCCAGGAACCAATTCAGGAGGGGGGATCCGGATCGCGTCAGTAGATATACGGGCCCGCTCCTCTATGACCTTACATAAACCCGAAAGGAAGGCATCATCGAGGTGTCTAAAAGTCCCCTGGACCTCCACAGTTGAAATTACCAGTGGCACCAGTACCAGAGGTGCTTGAGGGACTAGCTCCTGTAGTATCAGCAGTACCAGCTGCCGCCTCATCATCATCATCATCAGAGTCACCTCCCTACTCAAACTGTGAAAAGGAGTAGAGTTTCAGTCAGTAGAAGCAAAAACTGAATTAGAGCCACTGAAAATGTGCCTAAGGAAAATGGAAACACCTGAGATCGTGGACCAACAAAAGCCAAGAAATTGGCACTAGGTATGAAGCGCGGAAGAATGGACCGGTAGGGTAAGGACTCATACCATAGCTGGTACCCCCCAGGCATGAGGAGATCATTGACGGGGACCCCATGATGAAGAAACCAGGTAGAGAGATCCTCAACAGTACCCCCAAGAGCCATGACATGCACAGGAGGAGCCTGTGGCACGGTAAAGTGGTCTCGATACTGGTGGACCACTCTCTCTCCTAGGTAATATGTCCTAGCCCAAGCCCCGTAGAAGAAGATGATGTAGTGGTCAACAAGGAAGCGAGACAGACCCACAGTAGCTTTATCCTAAAAAGGAGAACAAATGTAGGGATCATAAATAACTTGCCCAGATAGAAAAATGTCCTGTCAGCCAAGCAGGTAGCATAAAAAGAAATGCTGAGAAAGAAAAGAGAGAAATAGCCATACCTGCTCCAGGATCAACAGGTCGAACTGGGACCTCAAGCCCATCTCCAAATGCTTCATACCAACATCCTTGCGGTGGTGCGTGTTCCAGTTGCTCATGAGTGGATATGTGTATACGTCAGAATATAGGAGGGGGCGGTCAGGCTGGAAGTACAAATGGCCCCAAATCTGAAAAGAACAGTATACAGAAAGGGTGTGTCAGAAATTGGATGGATGACTAACCAATAAACTAAGGAAAGCAAAGGAGTCAGTGGCTACCTCAATCACTGGCCAGAAGCCAATAATAGAAACCATGTTTCCCAATGAGACTCAGGCTAGGCTAGACATCAGAATGACAAATCCAGCCCCACCCCAATCATATCTGTGTACGTCATCCCAGTTTCCCATAAGATTAAGCAGGGACAATGAGACCTGACCACCACTGGCATCTGAGAAGATGGTCTTACCCAACAGGAAGAGGAGGGAAATGCGAGCCAACATCACCACAAGCTCGGGCTCAATGAAGATGTCTGCATCAGGCTGGCCCAAATCCACCAGTTGATTCTTCGCAAGTAGATCAGACAGCCAGGACATTTTAACCTCGGAGCCATGTAGATTTATGGAGGTGGGATAATCTCCGATTAGTTGAATCACCTCATCTCGACTGGGCATGGGAAGGTTAGCCACCAGTATACCCCCCCATCCGAATTGCCGTTAGTCTCGGGACGGAAGTGCTAGATCAAGGCCCTCAGATAGGCCTCGTTGGCCCGCATAGCAGGGCAAGAGAGGAACTCCCCGAAATTGGCCTGGGCAAGAAGGAACTTCACGACCGGAGGGAGATAGAGATAGAAGCGCTGGAGGTCCAGCCAGCCTCCTCGAAAGGTGATGGAAGGCACGTCCTGCATCCAAATAAAGAGGTATAGATCCTGAAGATATTGCAAGCTCGTACAAAGAACAACAACAAAGCTTTTTACCTTACCGGCGACCCCAAAATTCGCTATATGAGTATATTACAAATGAAGGAGACCAGTACAGGCGGCCTCGCCTTGCATTTCCAACCAAGGACAGGAGGAGCGTTGCACCACAAAGATTTGCTCCCCTCGGGAGCCATAGATCACTTCTGACCCCTCCTCTTGTTCTTGCCCCTCCTCCTGCACATGCTCCTCCTCACTTGACATTCTGAGACGGATAAAAGCAATACAATCAAGTTATATTAGTAGCAAGAAATCATTTGCTAAATAGGCTAACAGGGAGGTAAGTAGGACCTTTACTTTCCTAATCTTCATCATCATTTTAAAAATCATCATCAAATCACCCGCATTTTCAAAGAAAAAGAGAACACAAAAACAAAAAAAACCACCCATCATTTTCAAAAATCATCATCAAATCACCCACATTTTCAAAGGAAAAGAGAGACCAAAAAAGAAAAAACAAAAAGAAAATATATACACATGTGTGCGCGTTTCTTTAACTAAAAAATCCAAAAAAGAAAAAAAACAAAACAAAAAATATACACGTGCGCGCATTTGTGTAACCAAAATTCCAAAAAAGAAAACAAAAAAATATACACAGGTGTGCGCATTTGTGTAACCAAAAAATCAAAAAAAAGAAAACAAAAAAGTATATACACATATGTGCACATTTGTGTAACAAAAAAAAATCCAAAAAGAAAACGAAAAATGTACATATGAAAAGAATCCAAAAAAAATGATATATATATATATATATATATATATATGTGTGTGTGTGTGTGTGTGTGTGTGTGTGTGTGTGTGTGTGTGTGTGTTCATTTAGGCAACCAAAAATCAAAAAGGAAAAAAAAAAAGAAGACAAAATATATATGTGTGTGTGCATTTATGCAACCAAAAAAATCAAAAATAAAAAAAAAAGAAAAAACATATATGTGTGTGTGCATTTATGCAATCCAAAAAAATCGAAAAAAAAAGAAGACCAAAAAAGAGAAAGAAGAAATTCCCTAATAAAAAAATTACTCAAGAAAAAGAAAAAACTAGGGCATCATTCAAGCCGATTTACATGAAATAAAATCAAACCAAGCCTTGATAACCATACTTGCAAGAGGAATCAATCAATCATTCAAAAAATCAAAAATCTTAACCACATTGCAAATCATTCAAGAAAAATCAAAAGAAAATAAGGTTAGACATCGATTACCTTCAGGAAAATGGGTCCTTGATCTAGCATAGAGCGGGTGTTTAATCAGCATGAGCAAGCACCGACAATGAAGCGCGAGTCAATTAGATCCAAGGGAACCCTAGGAGAGATTTCCGTTTCGAATTAGAGAAGGGGGGGGAGGAGATTTGAAAAAAACCCCTTTTGGCTCGGGCTTGGGCGTTTTAAAAGCCCCTAGTTTTGGCTTGGCGATGTAATACACGCGCCAAGCATAATTTGGCTCCATTTTGGGCTCGCGCATGTATTACACACGCCAGGCTATTTCTGGCCAGATTTGGCCTGGAGTATATAATACATGTGGTAGGCTATTCTAGGCCCATTTTGGCTTGGCTTGTGTGTTGCACACACCGAGCCCGATCTTCCTCGGGCCCGAGGAGGTGCACATGCCCTCATAATGGCACGTTAACTTCCATTTGACCTGCCCGAGAGGCTGTGCTAGAATGAGTGGCTCGGGATCAATAAGCATCCCGAGCACACATGAAATAACAGTAAAAAAGGTCCAAAACAAATCCACTGAAAATTTCCAAAAAAGTTCCACATAAAAATCCTCATAAAATAACAAAAAATCCACATAAAATAATAAAAAATTTCCACATAAAATAATAAAAATTTCCACATAAAAATCCATATAAAATAACAAAAAATTCCACATAAAATCATGAAAAAATTCACACAAAATAATACAAAAAACCACATGAAATAATAAAAAATTCCACATAAACCCCCCCGTAAAATAACAAAAAATGCTACATAGAAATAAACAAAAAGCGGCATGTACTCCCAAAAAAGCATTGTGACATCAATTCGCTCTGCTCGGATAGTCATGCTAAGTCAATTTCGAGACCGATGGGTTCGCCCCAAAGACCTCGAACCCTACTTCATACAGGAGGCACCCGTGGCCAGTCAAATGGGGCAATCAATGCCTCACATGATTGGACACAAACTGTGAACCTTCGCGTATCTGCTTCGCACCTATCTTTGAGTATGGGTCGATCACCCTCTCACTTACGGAGCTGTTTTATTCAGAATGAAACTTGAACATCAAACATATTCAATTATCTTGAGAAGCGGACATTTTTCTCAGCATATTGGGCTTTCGAACCTCGCTTCATCTCGATTATGCCCAGTAATGTCGCTAAGCGCTTGGGGACTGATAATCTTGAGAAACAGATATTTTTCCTAACATACAGGGCTTCCGTTTACTCACCATGTTACCCACCTAATGTTTGAGGTTCATTCTGAATAAAGCGAACCGTCAGTGTTGCCTTGGGCCTCTTCACAGTTGCACACTCAATCAATGGTAGGTGTTGATCCCATGTTCCCTGGAAATCAAGCATACATGCTCTGAGCATATCCTCTATAATCTGATTCACCCGTTCTATTTGTCCATCCGTTTGTGGGTGAAATGCCGAACTAAAGTCTAATCGTGTACCCATTCCCTCTTGAAACTTTTTCCAAAATGTTGAAGTCACGATCCGAAACAATACTAATAGGAATACTGTGCGGTCAGACAATCTCTTTCATGTACATCTCTGCCAGCCTTCCTGCCGTATACATGGCATTGTATGGCAAGAAGTGAGCTGACTTGGTTAACCGATCAACGACTATCCAAATTGTATTGTGTTGCTTCCCTGTCCGTGGTAATCCCACTATAAAATCCATAGAGATCGACTCTCATTTCAACTCTGGTATAGGTAAAGGTTGCAATAAGCTTGCCGGATGTCTGTGATCTACTCTCACCTACTGACATATTAAACACTTTGACACGTACTCAGCAACATCCTTTTTCAAACCCCTCCACTAGTAGTTCTTTCTCATATCTTGATACATCTTTGTGCTACCAGGGTGTATAGCATATTTATACTTATGGGCTTCGTCTAAGATGGTTTGCCGAAGGTCAGCATCAATTGGTATATGTAGACGTCCCCTAAAAAAAAGTAATCCATCCTCCTTGATGGAGAAATCTAGCTTAGTGCCCTCAATCACACCCAATCTGATCTTTACTAGCTCTGGATCTTTCATCTGCAATTCTTGTATGTGCTCAAAGATCGTTGTCGTACTATAATGTTAGCCAATAAGGCCTTATACTTCGATCTTTGAGTCGTACAAAGAGAGATCCTCTAACAATTTCCATCTTCTAATCCCCATAATAAGGTTAGACACTAGAGCCGAACTCTTCCGACCCAAAGCATCTGCTACCACATTAGCCTTACCTGGGTAATACTGAATGGAGCAATCGTAGTCCTTGAGAAATTCCATCCATCTGTGTTGCCTCATGTTCAATTCCTTCTGTGTAAACAAATATCTGAGGCTGTTATGATCAGTGAATATCTCAAAGGTCTTGTCGTATAAGTAATGTCTCTAAATCTTCAGTGTGAAAATCACCGTTGCTAGTTTTAAATCGTGTGTTGGGTAATTTTTCTCGTGGTCCTTAAGCTGTCTCGATTCATAAGAAATTATGTTCTTGTTCTGGTTGAGCACACAACCTAAACCACTCTGTGAAGCGTCACTGTATACAGTAAACCCTCCACTGCCTGAAGGTATAGCCAACACTGGAGCTGAAGTTAGTCTCTTCTTGAGCTCTTAAAAACTCTTCTCACACTCTTCAGTCCATTCAAATCTCATATTCTTCCTAGTAAGTTTAGTGAGTGGTTCAGATATCTTTGAAAATCCTTCTATGAAGCATCTGTAATATCCAGTTAGACCAAGGAAACTGTGAATCTCAGTCACAGTCTTCGGTTTTTCTCATTCAACTACTACCTTGATCCTAGTTGGATCCATTGTCACACCATCCTTTGAGACTACATATCCTAAGAAACTGACCTTCTGCAACCAAAACTCACACCTACTGAGCTTTGCATATAACTAGTATTCACACAACGTCTATAAAGCAATCCTCAAGTATTCTTCATGCTCTTCCTTAGATTTAGAGTAGATGAGAATGTCATCTACTAACACTACCACACAAGTATCCTGGTGTAGTTTAAACCCCCGATTCATTAGGTCCATGAATGACACCAATGCATTCGTCAATCCAAATGGCATCACTAAGAATTCATAGTGTCCATATCTCGTCTTGCACGTCATCTTCTATATATCCTCAGCCTTAACTCATAATTGATGGTATCTATCTCAAATCGATCATGGAAAAGAATCCCACACCCTATAACTAATCAAACAAGTCGTCTATGTTAGGCCAAGGGTATCGATTCTTGATAGTTAACTTGTTCAGCTGATGATAGTCGATGAATAGTCTCATCGACCGGTCCTTCTTCTTCACAAATAATACCGGTGCTCCCCAAGGAGACACACTAGGTCTTACGAATCATTTATCTAGAAGTTCTTGTAATTGATCTTTCAACTCCTTCAACTCGGCTAGAGCCATTCGATATGGTGCTTTAGATACTGGCTCCATACCTAGTGCTAAGTCAATGGAAAACTCCACTTCCCTATCTAGTGGTAATCCCGGCAACTCATCTGAAAAAACATCCTTGAACTCGCATGCAATCAGAATCTTTATTATGACATTCTTTGTTTCCTTATCCTCCTTTAGAAATGCTAGGTAACCACTGCATCCCTTCCTTACTAAACACTCAGCTATGACTGCGGAGATAAGTGGGATAAAAGTTGACCGCATTCCTAGAAATTTGAATGATCTTCTCGTATTCTGCCTAAAGGTAACCACCTTGTTCTGGAAATCAACACTTGCACAATGCGTGGATAACTAATCCATGCCAAGGATCACATCAAATCCTTGCATATCCAACAGGATTGAGTCCGCTGTTAATTCATAATTGTTGTAATCTTTGATGGCAACAACAATAGACCGACATACCATATCGGTACCAAAAGAATTTCCCGTTGGGATTGACACTGCCAAAATGAAGTCTAAGGCCTTTGGGACGACCTTCATCTTCTTCGCAAACTAAGGCGTGACAAATGAGTGGGTAGACCCTGTGTCTATCAGCACTCTCTCTTCATAACATAGAAAATCACCCTTATCGTACATTTGTAAGGTACCTATTTCATACACATACTTAAGCAACTTACTGATGCATCAAAAGTTATGCAGGTAAAAAGGCTAGAATTAAAACTACTTCCTAATTTTGTTACACATTCTCTATTTAAAACTTCAATCAATGAAATAATGTAATTAAATAAAATTTGCACCTTGGATGATATCGTTACTATTCTGGGCATCCTGGGCAGTTACAACATATGCCCATCCTTGCACGGTAGGTTTCTTTGTCTGTAACGGCCTAGGCATAGGAGCTGATGCCATCCTCTCCTTTCTCATCTCTGGGCAATCTCTAATCATATGTCCCATCTTCCCACATTTGAAGTACCTAGAATCTGAAGTCTTATGCGACTTGCCACACCTGGCACACATCTCCGCTGGGTAGATAATGTTGCTCTAGAGAAACCCTGAGTAGCTGATACTCCTGTAGTGGTCGCAGGACTCTCATAACGGACCAGTCTCACCACAGATGTAGACATCGGTGGTCTAGAGTAACTGATCTCAGGTGGTCTAGAATAAGGTGTCTGTGTAAACTGCCTCTGAATAGGTGCTACGAAATGCGGATTTTTATTCACCGATTCGTAGTTGCTTGACACTCCTTGACCCGTCTTTCCCTTATTCTGCTGGTCCCTTCTTTTGTTCATGTCATCAATTGCCTTCTCATCACCCAACACTTTTCCCATCATATCTGTGTAAGTTTCCAATTCAAATACTGTGATCCTATCCCACAGAATTGGCCTCAATCCATTTTCAAATTTATTGGCCTTCATAATTTCCATGGCCACATAATCCAGAGCAGATCATGATAATCGTATGAATTCTGTACCGTATTCCCTAACAGTCATTGCACCATGTTCCAAGGTCATAAACCTTGCTACCATTTGATTTCCTAACTATTTTGGGAACTACTCCTTGTTAAACACGTACACAAATTCTTCCCAGGTCCATTCCCCGTCTGGGTTCTCCTGTTCTCTTCTCAATAACACCGACTTCCACCAAGGGTCGGAATCTCCCTCTAACTGACAAGAAGCCCAACTTACTTTATTTACCTCAGTACATGGCAGTCTCTACAAAAGCTTCTCAGTCTGATTCATCCATTTCTCTACCTCCAATGGATCTGTCTGACCATAAAAATTAGGAGGTCTCAACTTTCTAAACTCAATGAATCTAGAATGAGGTGGTGGAATATTCGTAGCTGGAGGCGTAGGTGGCATCTGCTGATGGTTATTGGCATTATTAGCTGCCAATAACACTGCCTGCTGGGCCATAGCATTTTCCATGGTTTTCATAGTATGCATCATTCTTTATCTCTCGTCTCTTTCTTCATTTCTTTCCTGGTTCCTATTCTCTGGATTATTGCTTTATGGAAAGTCTCCATCACCGATCGGAACCCTATTAGAATTGGTGGGAATCTCATCTCCACTTCTCAAACTCCTATTGTGGTCAGCCCCTTCCTCTAACAGACATGATGTTCTGCAATATGAAACCAAAAGTTTCATTAGCAGAAGGTCCCTATATTCTGACACATCTCAAATATAAATATCTAAGGCTTGTTAGAAATCTCTAAAGCAAAATGCTTTGATACCAACTGTGAAAGCTCGAATTTTCACACTCGAAAACCTGCACCATCAGATCGACGCAAAGGCCGATCTAAGAACACACCGAACACTTGACCACTTGCAAAGCGGAAACCAAGTATAAAGTCTAACTAAACAGATAGAGTCATCATAAAGAAAATAAATCTCCATTTTTATATAATGACGAACTAAATAAAATGATCCCAGAAGACGGTTCTAATCTCATGCCAATCGCATGAGCAAAAGAATCTAACCGAACCATCAGTGACAGACAATCGTCACCCAAGGATGGCTCGTAAAAGAAATACCATATCGTAATATTACATCAATTCTGTCTTAACAATGGCTAGACGTACCAAGCCTTACACACAAAATCTCAAAGTAAGCGCAGCTATGTCCGCTAAAAGAAATCCTTAGGAGGGGGTTCGGTCTCCTCCAAAGGCACGTACTCAGAGTCCTCCCTATCCTAGTCCTCAATATCAATATTCTCACCCGTACTTGTGATGTATAGTCGAAGGGTGAGCTACATCATAGCTCAATAGGGAAAAGTAATAGAATGCACATCTTTCACATCTCACATATCTTTCATGACATAATTCAAAGCTTAGTTTTTCTTAATGAGAATCACAACTTAAAAGCTTATAATGAACAAGACGATTAACTGATGCACGTTTCAAAACCACACTCAACATAATTTCTAAAACTTGTTTTTATTTAACATGCTTAAATCATGTCAAAGGAAGAACTTAAATTGATCACTTAAATAGTCCCTCGAGCAATATAGCATTGAGCCCCTGATGGGAATACCCATAATCGTCATTCACATGAACCATTTGCACAAAGCACCCAAGCTCCTTCAAATTCGGAGACTTGTGTCAAACGAAGTGTTTTCACAGATTGGAAACCAAAGAACGGATATCCCATCGTACCGGAGCACAATTTGTACGGATATCCCGCCGTACCGGTCACAGATATCCCGCAGCGATGGTCACGGATATCCCGTCGTGTCGGTTGGGTATCCACATAATCTTAAATCAACGTGCAAATTTAACTTATAGTTATTCACCATGAATTTGTGGTAATTATAATAGTTTAAAGTTTTTTCAAAGAGTTCACACACATACGTATACATATCCCTTTGATGTCACATTCATATAATTACATCTTTTGATGTCACATACAAACTTATCATGGCATACATATCTTTCCCCTTTAGTGCTCATGTATACAAAGTTCACATATTTAAAGCTATGAAGGAAAATCATTTGATCATACAGACAAAGTCCCAAAACACACACACACACACTCATATCATATTATTACGCACATGCTAGTTGAAATCAAATATACATGTTATGGAGTTTTCCCTACCTCACACGAAGTTCAAACGAACTCTTCCTAATTCGAGCTAGCTTCTTAGCTCATAATCATTCTCATACCAAACATATACAAATTCAAAGTCCCTACGTCAGAAGTGACGTAAAACAAAAAGGTACAAGTCTCCCCAAAGTCCACAAAGAAATTCAAAACAAAATCCTGAATCTCTCCAAACCGATTGATCGATTCCAAACTGATTAATCAGTTTCCCCAAATCATTCGATCAGTTCCAAAATGATTGAACGGTTTATAGAAACCAAACCTTACTCAGGTGCCAAATTTTGATCGATCGGTTCCAAACCGCTCGATCGATTTCCTCGATTCGTTCGATTAGAATTTATTCCAATCAGATGGTTTCCTCAAAAACTCACACCCTTCCATTCTCTGACAAAACCAATCGAATGTTCACTTATTTCGATCGGTCGGTTTTGTCAGGTTCAACACATCCACGGTTTAAACTTCTAAAAACTCATTTTCTTTGTAACTAACTTCTTTTCTTCTTAATTCTTACTCACATTCTAACCAATTTATAACCAATTTATAATACACATGTCAAACATAACTAAATCATAATTCTTTCCTTTTGGTGGATCAATTTTCTCAATCCATGAGCTCAGCTCAAGCTAGGTCTCATGATTGGAGCCTCAGATTCTTCATGATCCGAATTCTACAATCTCACGAACAGTCTTAACTCCCCGTACGCATGAATCATGCGCATTCAAAGCTTGCTTCCCTTCTCTCTCTCTCAATAACTCCTCAACAACCCAAGCCTGAGAATTTATTTCTCTTAACATCTTATCTTTCATACCTAAAGTCTTTAAGACAAGTGTTAAACACATACACCGCACTTACGCATATGCTTCCTCACTAATGGCTCATACACACTTAAATCCTTTCTTTCTCATCCACAAACAAAGTTACCTTAACTCACCTTAACATTTTAATATTTTATCTCATTCGGTGTGTGACCAGTCGGGCACACACATCGAGACACATTGTTCAAAGGTCCAAATTTTTGGGACTTTACATTCTCCCCTCCTTAGGAATTTTCATCCTCGAAAATCAACTAAGGGTCCCTTGGTTTGTCACTCCCTATAGAGTCAAGTACTCACAAAACACAAGACACCTAATAATCGAATGGTTCCCCCTATTAGAGAATCCAATCTTTTAACGAGAATTGATGAAGTCATAACTTATATAAAATGCTAGCCAAGTCTAGACCATCACCTAATTAACAACAACACACATCACATAGAAATGATGGTATTCACTGTCACCTACAAAACCATGCAAGTCAATTTAACTCGTCCATCATACCTGCACGCAAGCGTATTCACAACTAGCACATCATGTAAGGACATTCATGTGTAAATTTGAACATTTCGTAAAAAGTAATTTTTACCATTCAATCACATCCAAAACGTTATCTACACTATCAAGTGGCAACCATGCCACAATAGTTTTAAAGATTCACGAAGTGGCAACCATGCCACAATAGTTTTTAAAAGGACCTACGTCCAATTTCACCTGTTTTAATTACAACAGTTTTAAAAAGTAGTATCCTGCATACCCAAAAATCATAAACCTATAACCCATAACCTACGCTCAAGCAGCGGCATCACCAGGCTGGTCCTCGGCCTAATTGCGTCCGTTCGCACCACAACTAGAAGCCTCCAGAATCCATCCTTGAGCTGCCGCCATGCACTGTATGTAATCAGTCAAGTAAATGAAGCGCATAGCCTCAACATGGAAGGCATCATGATAGTCTAGCTGGAGGTTCATCCGACTATAGTTCTCTGTCATCTGGTGCGTGTTCTCAGCCAACAAAGCGTAGACATCGGCAATGGTAGGCGTAGGGGCACTCGGGTGTGGTGGTGGTGCACGAGTCTGAGCACGTTGCTGAGGTGGAACTGTAGCAGCTGGCTCATCCTGCAGTGGTGGCTCATGAGCTGGTTGTTCTTGATCTTGTGGCTCAGGTGGCTCTTGTACTTCATCCCGCGATCTCTTTATCAATCGGTTATAGGTCTTGATCCATTCCTTTAAAGTGTAGGGCTTCACATTATCGGTCAATTTCGGTTCACTCATCGAAGGAGTATATGTGCCATCACCGGCATAATCCTCGATCATAATGGAAATAAGACGGGCATAGGGTATGTCGTCAATGGGTTTCGCCGCCTCCTTTAACATTTTCTTCCTAGCATATTTCATACCCTCAAAAATGACCTTTGGCGCACAAAACCATCGACCATTAAATGCAAAAAATAGAGCCATCTGAATCTCTCCTACTCTCTCTGTCTTTTGTCACAGCGGGTATAAATTACACTTGAAGATTGTATCGAGCATTCATAGCTCGCACAGTCAATCCACTCTCTTGACTACCGAACCAGACTCGAGCCAGCCTTGGGTCATTTATTTTGCCACAATCTTATAGTTCATAGGCGCAGGGAAAGGCTCCGCCAATTCAATTTCGCTACAATACTTCTCATATCACTCCATGGCGTTGGAAACATCGGAATAGGTAAACTTGTAATTTTGTTATCTATTTTGGTGCAAAGGGTCCTCAGTTTATTGCTATCATACATATTTTGGTAAAATAACCTCACAAGATAAGGATAGTAGTACTCATTAAAAGGTTGGAGTACACCCTCCAAACCGACCCTAGTAATATACCTAAAAGCCCAATCTGTCTCCTCACGCTTTGTAAATAGCTTCTTATCAATAATCCATTCGGTTTCAAAATCTTTCTCAACCCACCATTCGTTGGGTTGCTCATGTCGTTGGGGTGGTGGCTGTAGTACGTCTGTTGTGGTAGTTGTGGTTGTCATGGTATTGATGGTTGTGGTGGTTGTGGTTGAGACGAACCCGGTTGTGATGAGGGTTGTTTCGACGTTTGTCAAGTTTTGGGTGCCATTACCACCACAACAAAACACAAGAACTAGGGTTTTTCAAACAAACTAAGAGAAACTAGGGTAGAATAGGGAAATTTCTAATTCCAATCTCTAAAAGTGTAGTTACCTTTTGAAGTGATTGGATCTCATCCCTATGAAGATCTGCTTACCAAAAGGCCTTGAATCAGAGTCTAAAGGTCTTCCAAATTAGAGCACAAGAGAACCCCCAAAAAGAAAAACTCTATTTCTAATTTTTTTGAACTAAAAACACACATCCCTTATATATAATATCAAAATTGATCAAACAGTTTAAAAATCATTTAATCGATTTCCACTCATAAATGCACTGATCGATAAATTCGTTCGATCAGATTAAAATCGATTGAACAATTTTCATATTTTGATCGAACGGTCACTTATTTCGATCGAGGAGTTCGAGCGGTGCAGGAAGTGGAGTCGGTCAGGTGTGCAGGCGATTCAAATATGTGCAGACGTGGAATCAGTTCCACGCAAGAGTGTGTACAAAAGTTATGCCTAATCTAAGTGGGACTAATTGTGCCTAGTTAGCTTTGTGTGCAATTGAATTAAGCGTGTAGTGTCTTGCATGTAATTCAAGGACTTCCGAGCCTTGATGGGTCCGAGTTTTTGGGTTGATGTTTTCAACCCATACCTCGACTATATACTATGCATATAGTATATAGTCCCTGTATTTTTGGTTTTAAGGTCTTCGGAGAAGGTCAATCCTTTTTCAGAGATCATGGGCAAGGTCAAAGGTTGACTGAATAGGTTAGTATACTCCTAGAGCATAAAATGGGGGAGCTACAGATGCCTCTCTTTGGTGTATTCTTATGGAATAAGAGTGCGTCGAAAAAGTAGACACCCCTCTTTCGAGGTGCCTTCTTGTTTCTTCGAGGAATCACAAGTGTGAACTGAGGAGCTGACATGAAATGCTTGGCTTTCTAATCTATCAGCACAAGCTAAGGAGTAGCATTCAGGGGCCTAGTGGTAGCTGTCGAGAGTTGTATCCTCAACCGTGGGTGCAAGTGGCATCCTGTCGCATGTTACAACCTGCTGTAAGTGGCAGTAAAACTTAGGGAAATTGATGTAATTGAGGTACCGGGGGGTGTCATACGAATGTTCAGAGATAAGGTCAAGTGAATAGATAATATGATATAATTTGATGGCGAAGGCTTTTGCAAATCATGTCAGACCATGCGTATCATTGCTCACACCAATGACGTGTTAGGGATCCCTTTCCAGTGGACAATTATAATTTCTCAAAGTTGAGTATACTTAGTGTTTGGTTTCGTAGGGGAAAGAATAGATTGAGGTGATGAGAGACAGAAAGTTTGATAGATAAAAGTTTTTGAAATTTTGAGGTTTTTAACTTAAGATCAATTCGGTGGTAAAATAACAAAAAATGTGGCTTCTGAGATGTCGTTGAGCAGATCCATCAGAATGGATTTGAAAACTCGACCTTTGTTTGGTTGTCCAGATGACGCTCGATATGTCGAACACTCCATCTAACCTTCTCGCGGATACTGATGATTGTCTCTTACGGGAGGACTACAGTGATTCGCGGATTGGGAGACGGGTGTTTGAAAATGTTTGACGTAATATTAGCTAACTATATTTTACTGAGAATATTGAGCGGAGGGGCTGATATTTACCTGATGTCTCGATGGGACGTCGGAGCGCATGATGGGAGGTTTACGGCGGGACTTGATATTTGATGGGCGCGATGGGACGTCAGAGAGGTTCCTCTCCTCTTCAGTTTCTGTAGTGGCAGGGCCTGGTGGCTGTTGGTGTGATGGGGTCCATCGGGGGGTTCGGGATTGCTTTTCGCGATGGGACATTGGTTGAGCTCCTCTCCTCATTGCTCGCTATGGCAGGTTATGATGGCTTTGTGATGGGACAATCATAGTTCATTTCTTTCTTTGACAGATCTCGGGTCATGCGATGGGACTTGTTTTTCTTTTGTGTTGATGGTGTGGTGGGGTTTTGGCATCACGATGGGATGAGTGGGTGTGACTAGTTTGCGCTAGCGAGCTTGGGGTGTTGGGACAATGTTGGTTATGTGTACTTCCTGTCGCGATGGGACATGTTATTGGGAAGGTGTGTGATGGGACAGGTAGGTCTTCTCTCCGATTGGCATGTGAGATCATGCGATGGGATGAGAGGGAGTGATTTCGATCACGGGGGGACAGTATTCATGGGGTAGTGAGGGAATGGTTTGACTTGTGCCTGCTTTATTATCATTCAGGTATCGTTATCATTATTTTTTCCTTTTTCTTTTCTGTCACGATGGGACTTTTATTATTGTTTATTATTTTTATTTCATCGAGGTTCCGATTATGACAGGGCATCGGGAGGTGTCATGAATTTGTGATGGGACTATGAATGATGATTTTATTTTATTTTGTTTTGTTTTGTCAGTTTATTCTGTTGGTTTATGTTGTGCAGTGGAGTGAGTGGGGGATGTCAGGGAGTGATTTGGTTACTATGATGGAACTGCGGGGGGCGGTTTCCCCCCCTCTTTTTTTGGTTTTATTATTTGTATTTTGTGTGATTTTTATTTATTTTATTTTGTGTAATTTTGTTTGATTTTATTTTTCGTTGTTTGTATTTTATTTTGCGGTATTTCATTTTATTTTATTTTCCTTGTTTTTCGGTCTCGAACTGGGGTGTTCGCTATCGTGTAAGGATGACCAGTTGAAATTATGATCTGGGGTTTTATTATTGGATTTTTTGTGTATTTTATTTCCTTATTTTTTGGGGGATTTCAAGTGTTTGTTTTGTTTAAGGTATGGGTTTTGTCTGACGTGTTTTCGTGTTTGTTGTCTGTTTTACCTTGTGTAGGCCATTCTTGACTCTACTCTTGAGGCTCCTCCTCAAGATCCTACTCCTCCTACTCAAGTATGTTGAGCTAGTGTAGTCTCCAGTTTTGGTTTTGTGGTTGCGGTAGTGTCCGATGTGCTTTCATTTGTATTGTGGCAGCCTACAACTGAGGTTCCTTTTCAGCCGACGCCATCAGCTGACCCGATGACTGTCGCCACCGTCAAGTGCCTTCTTCGAGAGCGAGCAGATCTGGTACGCTTCTCTCCCTTTTCATCCTTTCCTTCCTTCATGGGTATGCTTGGTTTTTTATTTTGTGTTGTCATGAAAACTCATCAGCTCGAGGAGTCACATCTGGAGACAGCGCAGGCGTGTGCCATTCCAGAGGCGAGGTTGGTTCTCTCGGGTTTACACAATCACTAGGACTTGCTCGTTGATATGCTTATTACGCAGTGGACCCAGATGGAGGTGGTAGAGGCTTCCCATCAGACAGTGCGGGCAGAGATGTAGGCTACGATAGACCGGCTATAGTACCGATTGTTGAGGAGTGAGTAAGGGGTGCACAAGATGGTTGGTCGTCTCGCGCAGTCGGAGTCTATGGCTATAGGCTCCTTAGCTGGCCAGCCTCGTCGTACAACACACAAGCGTGTCAGGGATTATGTTCATGAGGACTCCATTATCTAGGAGCTACTTGCTGAGGATCCATCACACTCACAATCCAGACGATCGACCACTCAAGCTAGCGAGGGAGGTTCCGTTACCGGGCCCTCTCCTCCCAGGGTATGCCCACCTACTCTGAGGACTTAGATTGAGGTATCGGTGGATCAGTCTCCTGACCCACGTGTCGATGATACTGGGGACAGTGGCGACCGACCATCCGAGAGGATGCGTAGGGAGTAGGGCGTATTCTTTTATTTTTTCCTTATTGTATATACAGGGGGTATGCTCCTGGTGTTCGATGTAAAAATGGATTTTTGATATATATATATAGGTTTTGGTTTAGATGTACCTTGTCTTGGTCCTTTTCTTTTTACCTTGCACATCCTTAGTTGTTTTACTCCAGTGTCGTTATCTGTTATCGGGACTCGGATGCCTTCGAGCTAGCCCCTTCGTAGTTGAAGGCTTCTTGGTATCTGCACATGGGAACAAAGTTTATTAGTAATCTTATTTTCCCCCTTGCTATTTGTCAAGAGGGGAGGTATCTCAAACCGGAGTTTGGTAGTAGAAGCAGCATCATTTTTTTTATTTTCTTTTTATTTTCTACTATTTTTCATTACAAGGAAAGAATAATGCAACAGGGAAAGCAAAGTACTAAAAAAGAACTTTAAAACTAAAAAAAATGCCGCAGTGTAGGAGCATGATATGATAGGCTGTGTAATATCTCTGGCAGTCTTCCTTAAGCGATGATCTTGTTGTTCTGCATCCAACTATGAACAAGCAGGGGGGCTTTGGTGTGATCCTCCTCCTGAATAAAATAATGCCCCAGTGTCGAGTTACAATGGAACTTTCCTGGGTTAGTGAGTACTGGGGGTATGCATAGAGCTGTGGGTGTTTAGGGAGTTAAGTTTGAAGAAAATCCTCTGACAAAACCTTGCCGTACTGGAAGGGGACGTCTGGTTATGCTGGTCGGGCATCTGGTTTTACCTTTGGCAGGGCTGTCGTATCACGTAGTCTTGATAGGGGTGAGGTGAATGGTAGGCGGTAGGTGACTGCATCAGTCATCATTCACGAGTTTTTGGTTTTATTCCTAAGGATATCCTAGGAAAGGTTCCAAGCGATCGTTCAAAAATAAAATAAGGGAGGAAAAGAGGGACAAGGCTAAGTGATGTGGGGACAGTTTCCTACTTAGCAACTCTTAGAAGGAATAGGCAACAATCTTGTCCTCGGGTGGTGTGGGGTGCCATAGTCGAGCTCTCCACCATGTTTGGGCCCCCATCAAAGTCTCACATTCTATGGTTACCAGGATTTTTATCCTCCTCCCACCACCTTACAATGATATCTAGTAGTGTAAGAACACGAAGGGTGCCCTCGTAGTTTGCTTATACTTTCCTGATAAGATTACCAGGAATGTCCTCACAATTTACTTATGCTTCCCTAGACTTATTGGCCTGTTCACCCATCATATTGCTCTCACTCGCTTATACTTTTGAAAGCGGCCTGCTGACACAAGAATAGTGAGTTTTGACTAAACCTAACATCTTCATTTTTATGCTCTATCGTCTCCTCCAATGGTAGGGGAAAGGGGTGAGAATCGAGTGTTGCCTATGCTTTTAAAAGAAGTTGGGTATTTGACTAATCCTTTCGATCAAATCATCCGAATAAGGAAGTGGGCGCTGAGTTGGAAGGTTTCGAGAGATATTCTTAGAAATAATGATGTACGACTAGCAAATGACTAATGATGACTACAAGGGTTGTATCTATGTCCGACTACGAGATATGACAGTCACGGTGGTGAGGGTAGTATTTTCTGAGGTACATGGCATTCCACAAGTTAGGAAGTTCCTCCCCATTTTGGCTTACCAGCTTGTATGCGTTTCTGGGATACGTGACTGCTATAGCATACGGTCCCTCCCAGTTTGGCTTTAGCTTCCTTTTCGGGTGAGAATCCTTGGAAGGCATGATTTTATTCAAGACTAACTCTCCTATTTCGAAGGTTTGCTCGAGGACTTTCTTAGCGTAGGCCCTAGCCACTCTCCTTTGGTATATTTGAGTGTGATCAGCTGCCCTTAGACACGTCTCATCGAGTTGTTCCAGTTGGGTAAGCAGAGCAACCCTTGTTTCATATATGGATAGCCGATTGTCAAGTTGGACATGTAGGGATGGTACATGTATCTCCTATAGAGGAGAAGAAATTGCCAAACACTCTTCAAAAAAAAATTTTCAGGCCCAAATCTCATTGGGTATGGTCTTCCATCAGATTTCTGGGGCATATCCTCACAATTTTTTCTCTTTTCAAGTTCACTAAGGACTAATTTTGAAAACTCCTGGCATTTGCTTCATGAAAATGTTAGAACTTAACATGTTTCAGTTTTAAAAAGATTTTAATTTCCTTTATATAAAAAAAAATCTGGTGGGAAATTATTTTATTTTCTCAATTTCTGTTAAAACCTTGCTGCATTACCATTAATTATCCATTGGCAAACCTTACCACACCCCCAACCCTATGAGGAGCAGTATCCTCACTGATTCAAAGATAAGGAAATGTGTAGCATGAGGAAAACATATACAGATAAGCAAAGGATAAAAATAAATAATTAAAGCTCAGCTTAACAAAGAACATCAATACACAAATAAAAAAGAACCAGTAGTAAACAAAACACACAACTAATGACAAGAAAGCAGATAATAAAACAGAAAGAAAGCAAGAAAATCACAGTAAATAGACTAAAGAGAAATTCTATTGATAATACAAAAAGATGGAAAAAAATACAAAAGCAACCTAAGCAACTGTAGAAAGCCTACAAAACTAGGTAAAAATCCTAAAAATAAGCTAAAGCTACTCAGAGTCAGAGGTGAAGATGTCAGTAGGGTCGAATCATTGTTGAGCAACATAAGCTTTTAACTCAGCTCTCCTGTTAGCCTTAGTAGCTACCTCCTCATACTTGGTAGCTGTCTCTGTCCCTTTTTCGGCTTGCTTAGAGGGTGAACTAGCAGGAGGGGTAGTGGCTTGTGCAGGTGCTGTGCCAGTCAATTCGGCCAATCTTCTTTCGAGGATTTTTGCTTTAGTTTCAGCATAGAGAACTCTACTTTCATAGAGTTCCCTTGTGGCCTTGGTGATCTCTTTGGAGGCAGCTAGTCTTTTCTCAAGTTCATCTGCTCTCATCTTCTCCGAGGTAGCAATGAACTGTTCAGCTTCATATTCTAGTAAAATATGTTGCCAGCCCTTTGATATTTGCATCATCTCAAAGTTGTAATCCACCTGCATTTGACTCAGCATTGTGTCATAGGGCATCTCGATTGATCTGCGGAGGGCAGCCATTCCTCGTACAACATCTCTTTTGAGGTAGGGGTTCTATTTCATGACATGGAGGAGGGTGGACTATGGAGGGGGATGGGGAAAGGAAGAGGCAAGGAGTATGGACTGAGGGGAATCAAGTTCAGGATTTGGGTCAGTTTGGGTTGGGGTTGAGGAGGTTGGGATTATGCCCCCCACATCTATGGCAGCATCAGAGGTAGCTACAACAGGTGGGAGAGGAGGTTGGGATTGTGTGAGGAAGATTGGCAGAGGTAAGGGAATAATGGGAAGTTGGATAGGGTCAGGCTGGAGTTTTGGTTCAGGTGCAGTTTGAGTAGAGGCATTGGTATAGGGGGGAGGAGGGATGGCTGGTTGGTGGGAAGGTTGGGTGAAAAGTGTCAAGGTGGAGTGGATGGCTTGGAGGCTAGTTGGAAGGGAGGATTGACTTTGGAGTGTTGGGTACATGGCTTGGAGTGTGGCCTCAATTGATGATTGGATTGGGTTGTTGGCCAGCACATGGGAATGAAGGAAAAGTAAAAGGTGAAGGATTTAGGGTAAGGGGTCAGGTGTGATAGGGACTGTGGGTTGGATTGGTGGAATTGGTTGGAAAGGAGAAGTGTGGGTATGGGAAAAAGGTGGGGTGGGTGAGCTGTGTAAATGGGTAGGCTGTGGAGAGTCAGGTAGGGGGTATATTCAGACCCAATGTCCTCCACAATGGAGTCAATTAGGGATGAATATCCCTCAATGGTTATTTGGTCCTGGGTGTGTCGAGGTGATATGGAGAAGGTAGGGTCAATGGCAAAGGACATGAATGGTGGGGAAGTGATGGCTGGTTCAGCTGAAGGGAGAAGGTGGGGGTTTGAGGGTTCAATAGCTGAGATGGATGGGTTGGGTAATGAAGGTGAGGTACAGATGGGGGCTGTAGTAAGAGGAGGAGATAAAGGTGTGGATGTGGTGATGGTGGAAAGGGAGGCTAAAGTGCTGGGCGGTAGGGAAACTGGGATGGAAGGTAAAGGAAATGAGATCAATGGTAGAGAGGCTACTGGGATGAAAAAGCTAGGGATATTAGGCATGGAAGGAAGAGAGATGGAAGGGATGGAGGGGATGACTGCAGGTGATGAGGGAATCAAAGGAGCAGTTGTAGAGCTGGCCACTTGAGGTGCCTCCCTTTCAGGTCTCTCCACAAATTTGCTTTTGCTCTTCCCAATGAGAGTCCTATTGGCAGACTAGGCCCTATTCCCAAATGCTTTAGGCTTTAGAATTTCCACTTCCTCATCCCCTTTAAAAACAAAATGGTCTCTCTTAAGCAAGGCAATGATGAGCCTGCTGTAGGGGAGCCCTGGTAGGGCTTGGGCCTTCTTGCATTTATCATTTACATCCACCATGGCTTTAAACACTAGCAAAGCAGCATTCAAAAATTACCCTTAGATAAAAAATATTGGACATCCACTATTGGTGTTCTTCTCTCTTATTGATGGCCACTCACATAAATGTTCTTCCTCAAACTGGAATCAAAGAATAGCATGCTAAGGTATAAATCTCTCCTCATTATTGACTCCCCAGACCCCACAATGCCTTGAGTGAGGCGCCTGGCCATTACTTTGAAGGGCATAGTCTCAGGCTCAGGCAGCCCATAAGAAACATCAAAAATAGAAGGGACTCCAAGAACCACCCCTAAATCCTTGTAATTGATAACAATCTCTTGGTGATCAATTACAATCTCCAAACACGGATCAATTGAACCTGGCATGGTCTTCTTCCTCAGGTTCTGGTACCATAACTTGACCAACCTAGGGTATGATTTTTCTTGCAATGGGGTTAGTAATGGGGTCAGACCTGTCTTCACCAAATAGTCCATTGTGGCCTTGTAATCTATTTCCTTAGAAAAGTAAGGGGTGTCAACAATTGTCTCTGGGATCAGGCCTAAGGCATCCACAAATTTATTGGGAATGGATCTATTCTTAGGGACCTCAGGCTCAGCCACTGGGCTATTCTCAGACTAAAGAATAATGGTAGGCTCTGGCAAAATGGTTTCTACCTCAGGGGCCTCCTCAACAAATTCTTCACTGGTTTGGGCCCTCTTTGATATCTTGGCTTTCTTGGATTTCACAGTTTTCTCAGCTTGGTCCATGACCAGCTTCCTTTTTGTAGGTAGGGATTCAATGGGTTGTGTGGTGAGCTTACTAGACTTCCTAATGGCTTTGGTGATGGATTTAAAAGGTACTTTGAACAGATTAGCCAAGGTATCCTCTTGACCAGCCATTACTCAATTAATTTCGCACAATCAAATGCAATAACCTCATAGACCTTTGTTATCAATCAAATTAACCACACCAATTTGCAAATGAAATGCACAAATTGGGGCAAAAGAGAGGCTTACCAGCAGAAACCTAGGGTTTCTCAGAACTTAAAATACATAGCACCAAACCAGCTCAGACCAGGTGCAAAGTGTAGCTTTTGATGAGTTGAAGCAATGGGGAAAATGGCCAGTGGTTTGGAGTAACAGCCAGTGAGATATAGAGAGAAAAAGAAAAGTGGAAAAATTGCCACAAAAAACATAAAGCGCAAAGGGAAGCTATCGAATGGAAAAAATGGAGTTATCATTAGGTTTAAAGCAGTGAGAAAGAAATTTCGACAGGATTGGGGCAAGGTGTCGACAGGTTGATGCAACCTGTCGAAGAGTAAAAGGTCACTAATCCTCGCGAGAGGTTCGCGCAATCCTGTCGACGGGTTTAAAAAGACAGAAACAATCATTCTGAGAGGTTCACAGAACCTCTCGATAGGTACCCTGAACCTGTCGAGAATTCAACCAAAAATCATCAGAACCTGTCGAAATGCTCACGGATCCTATCGACAACCAATTTTACACCTTCAGAACCTGTCGAAAAGTAGACTGGGAACTCTCAGAACTTGTCAACATGTTCATAGAACCTATCGACAGGTTGTATTTCAGTTTAAAAAGACATGTAGGTAGTTCCCAATTCATTCCTCAACAGATTTGGCATTCCAACTCTCTCCACTTCACGACCCCAGATTTTTTGGGAAACGTGCACGTCATGCACTATATACATGTATATGTGTTTCACAAGGAAACCAAAACGAACCCGTAGACATTATGTGTGTATGTGGGAAACACACTAGTATTTCCCTAACTTATAAGTATATAAGTGAAAGAGAGAGGAGAGAAGAGCCCTTACGTAACTCTATTCTAACCTAAATAGAGAGAAGGAGAATATAGAGAGAAAGAAAAGAAGAGCCTAGTAAAGAACTAGGGTTTCGTTGGGACTTAAATCGGCGGAAGAGTTGGAGAAAAGGCTGGAGGAGGAACCTTGGAGGCTTGTTAGCCTAGTAGAATTTCAAATCTTAAATCGAACTTGCGCGAGACTCATCGTCGGAGGTATGTTAAAGGCATGATAGATGCTTAGGCATGTTTTAAATAATAGGAAGAATGTTGGTTGAATGATGTTAATGATATTAAGGTTTGAATGAAGGGAGAAATAGTGCTCTCGATCAGATCGAGGAGCAAAAATCATCGCTCTTCGCTCGAGCGAGGATAAATAGTAAAAATATAGCTCTGGGCTCGCTCGAGCGGTCCCCAAAATAAGAGGGAAGTTAGCTCGAGCGAGGTCCCTAGTAAAGCTTCAGGGGGCTCGATTTAACCGCTCGAGCGAGGTCAGGTGACCGCGCGAGCGAGGTCAAGTGACCGCTCGAGCGAGGTCAAGTGACCACGCGAGCGAGGTCTAGTGACCGTTCGAGCGAGGAAATTTGCTCACTCACGCGAGGCACCACTCAGTTCTTGAAATTATGGGTACAAGAAACATGGAGGTTATGCACCCCAATGATTCTAGTAACATTTCTAAGCATATTCTAAATACATGAAATGTAGGTTTGACGTATGATCGTGAAGTGTAAACCTCTACGAGAAGGCGTGCCTTGAAATTCGTCGAGGTAGGGAATACTCTTGAAACATGTGCATTATTATGTCAATTCATATGTGTAGTATAATTTAATTAAATAGTCAAGTACTGCATGATCATTATGAAAAAGGGTGTGTGAGTGAGTTTCAAACGTGATAGTCTTGAGGTCCCCAGGGGACGAAAAATTACAAAGTAAACATCTGAAGGATGCAATGGAATCAGGGGCATCCCAGGGATGCAGATGAAAACTAACAGTGAAATGGAAGTAATGTGATGAGGCCTGAAGTAATATAATTAGCACAATCACGGTGAATAACTATATGTAGAGCACATTCGATATTTTTATTATTTAAGGTTTGATTAGAATACCCCATCGACGTGGCGGGATACCCACGACTGACTCGGCAAGATATCCGTGACCGGTACGGCGGCCAATCTGTACATTTATAGCACATCCTAGGGACGTAGATTTAAGAATAGACCCCGCCACCTATAAGAAAGGGGCTTGGGCAGTATTCCCAGGGAATACATATAACAACTGTCTAGTTAGACGACGATGGCGGGTATTCCATCGGGGCTCGATGCTATATTGCTCGGGGACCACTTATGTTAAGATTTAAGAGATTTGGGCCAAATTCACAACTAAACCAGCAAGGAGATTAAACAAAATCATGCAAAGTGACAGTCAAAATCATTATTTTATTCTAGTAATTCAACTGTTTTCCATAAATGTTACTCGATAATTTATGCTTTTGAAACTGCTGACATATGTGTGAAGGTTAATCTATATGTTCTTTTTGTTTCCCTACGGAGCTAGGATGTAGCTCACCCCCCTTAGACTATACGTCGCAGGTCCAGGACTAGCGGCAGCAGAGACTATTGGAGACGCAGATCCAGGGGATTCGGATTACGTGCCCACAGAAGAGTCAGAACCTCCTCCTGAGGAATTCTTCTAGGAAACCCATTGCATACTTTGAGAGTGAGTTGAGAGCATTAGGTACGGCTTGGTATGTCAAGCCTCTTTATTCAAATGTATTTAAATACCGTTTCTTTTGTTAAAATGTCTAGGATGAACAGTTATCACCAATGGTTTTGGGTAAGTTCTTATGCCCATGAATTGGCATGTGACAAGGACTACTTTTTGGAACCATGATTTTTATATATGAGAACTTGTTTAGAGTAGCTACGTGTGCCCTAATTACAGTTTTGGCTTGTATATACCAATGTATAGTAAAGAACCAGACGGCCTTGAGGTCGTCTTGATGCTACAATTTTGAGGTGCGAAATTGGTACATCACGATTGGTATGTTTCTTTCTAGTTCTGGCTATCATCTCGTCAGAATATAGGGACTTCTGCTAACGAGACTGTGAATTCTCATGCAGACCGTTATGTTTCCTAGAGGAAGAGGCCGACCTAGGGGTGGTCATGATAGGAATTTACGCAGTAGAGATTGGCTCGTCTCACTTACAAACAGGGTACCATTGGGAAACAGGGAGATTCCCGAGGGCAGTGGCCAAGGAGGAAACCAAAATCAAGCAGAAGATCAAGATTTAGATCGACAGGATCGAAATCAGAGGGAACAAGATAGAGTGAGGGAGAGAAATGAAGAAAGAGAAGAGCGTCAGAGGATGATGCACACAATGGAGATGGCATGCAGCGTCCTTGGCAGCACATACAACCCCAGAACCACAACGAACACCTACACCTCTAGTGGGACCTACACCACCAGTGGCTTCAGCATTTACCGAGTTTAGAAGGATGAGACCTCCTAACTTTTCAGGACAGGTAGACACAATGGCAGCCAAAAACTAGCTGGGTGAAATGGAAAAGGTGTTTAGCATACTGACATGCACAGAGGATGAGAGCGTCCGTTAGGCGGCATATATGCTAGATGGAGAAGCTGGACTTTGGTGGAAATTTGTTTCGCGAACGAGAGCACAAGAAACTCCAGATATGCCGTGGACTTGGGACGAATTCGTAGAAGAATTCAATAAGCAATATTTTCCTGAAGTTGTGAGGAATCAGATGGAGACCCAATTTTTGCAACTAGTGCAAGGAAGGATGACCGTGAGAGAGTACGGAGTAGAATTCATGAGACTGGCTCACTTCGCCCCAGACTATGTAGTTTTAGATGTGATGAAAGCGAAGAGGTTCCAATAGGGTTTAAGGTCGGACATTCGAGGAGGGGTTGCGCCATTCCAGCTGAAGACCTATGGAGAAGTAATGAGTAAGGCATTAGTAGTCGAAGAAGAAAACAATAACCGATACCGTCAGAGGGAACAACAGGAAAGAGGAAGCATTGATCCAAGCAGGACGGGGAGCTATGAATCGGTACATAAGAAATCGAGGTTTGTAGCACCGAATCAGAGACAATCGTTCTAGACAGGGTATGGGAGAGCCGCACAACAAACTACTCATCAAAGTTTTCCGTTGCTGGCATCAGGGAGACCGATAAGGTATGAGGGTCCTGCTATTTCAGTAGACTCTGACTACCCAAGGTTTTTCGAGAGCTGCTACTTCAACACCAAGGGAAACTTATGCCAAGTGTGGCAAGTCCCACAAAACAGCGGATTGTAGGTTGGGAATGCGAGGCTATTTCAAATGTGGCAAGATAGGCCACATGATTAGAGATTGCCCTGAGATAGTTAAAGAAAAGACGGCCCCAGCTTCCATGCCACAACCTATTCAAACACGAAAGCCAGTTGTTCGAGGGAGAGCCTCTGCGATTCTTGAGAAGCGTGGAGTGTACGACATCATCCAAGGTGAGATTTCTTTTAAATAAAGGATTTCGATTTCAATACAATTCTAGATAGAGAATGTGCATTCATTAGGACAAGTGTATATAACCGTTGTTGCGCGTTAGAAGAATTCTAAATAAAGAATATGGTATGTACGTATATGTATGTATTATAGGTACGTTACAAGTCTATGAGAAAGGGTGCTACGTAGCACATGATGCATGAGTGATGATAGACCCAGGGTCTACCCACTCCTTCATCACCCCTAGATTTGCAAAGAAGATGAAGATTGTTCCGGAGACACTGGACTTTGTATTATCAGTGTCTATCCCAACAGGAGAATTAGTGGACACAGAGTTAGTCTGCAAATCAGTAGTGGTAAGCGTTCGGGATCACGTTGTCTACGAACTAGACGCAAATTTAATATTGTTGGACATGCAAGGATTCGACGTGATCCTTGGCATGGATTGGATGTCTCATCACTGTGCAACAGTGGATTGCAAGGATAAAGTTGTTATTTTCCGTCCTAACACGAGGAGATCATTTCGATTTTGAGGGGAGAGATCGACACAGGTGCCACTCATATCTGCAGTCAGAGCAGAACGATTAATCAGAAAGGGGTGTAGCGGTTATTTGGCATTCCTGAAAGAAAATAAAGAAGAAAAGAATATTATCTCTGAGATAGCGGTAGTGCGAGAATTCCCAGATGTATTTCCAGAAGAATTGCCAGGGTTACCTCCAGAAAGAGAAGTGGAATTTGAGATCGACTTAGCACCAAGAACGGAACCTATTTTAAAGACGCCTTATAGGATGGCCCCTGCGGAGTAGAAAGAGTTGAAAGAACAATTGCAAGAGCTCATGGACAAAGGGTTCATAAGACCAAGCGTGTCTCCATGGGGAGCACTAGTTCTATTCGTGAAAAAGAAAGATGGATCGATACGGTTGTGCATTGACTACCGTTAATTGAACAAAGTCACTGTGAAGAATCGATATCCATTGCCAAGGATAGATGACTTGTTCGATCAGTTGCAGGGAGCGAAACATTTTTCCAAGATCGATCTAAGATCTGGATACCATCAGCTAAGAGTCAGGGCCGAGGACATTCAGAAAATGGCATTTAGAACACGGTATGGACACTACAAATTTTTAGTGATGCCATTCGGACTAACGAATGCACCGGCGTCGTTTATGGACTTGATGAATCGGGTGTTTAAACCACACCTAGACTCCTGTGTTGTAGTGTTTGTTGATGACATCCTGATTTACTAAAAATCGAAGACGGAACATGAAGAACACTTACGAGTCGCTCTACAAACCTTGCGTGAACACCAATTGTACGCCAAGCTCAGCAAATGTGAGTTTTGGCTAGAAGAGGTTAGCTTTTTGGGACATGTCGTCTCAAAGCATGGTGTCACAGTAGATCCCGCTAAGATCGAGGCAGTAGTGAACTGGGAGCAACCAAAAACTGTGACAGATATTTGAAGTTTCCTCGGACTGGCAGGTTATTATCGACGTTTTGTCGAGGGGTTTTCAAAAATATCAGGGCCTCTTACGAGGCTTACAAGAAAGGACTCAAGATTTGAGTGGAGTGAGGCGTGTGAGAAGAGTTTTCAAGAACTCAAGAAGAGACTCACCTCAGCGCCAGTGTTAGCCATTCCATCAGGCAGTGGAGGATTCACAGTCTATAGTGATGCTTCGTATAACGGGTTGGGTTATGCACTAAATCAATATAAAAAGGTAATAGCTTACGGCTCAAGATAGTTGAAAGAGCATGAAAAGAACTACCCAACACATGATCTGGAACTAGCAGCAGTCATATTCGCATTAAAGATATGGCGACATTATTTATATGGAGAAACATTTGAAATTTTCACTGACCATAAGAGCCTCAGATATCTGTTTACACAGAAGGAACTAAATATGAGGCAGCGTAGGTGGATGGAATTCCTCAAAGACTACGACTATTCCATACAGTACCATCCAGGCAAAGCTAACGTAGTGGCCGATGCCTTGAGTCGGAAAAGTTCAGCTCAGTTGGCTAGTCTAATTTCGGGTATACATCGATGGAAACTATTGGAGGATCTAGCGCTATGTGGCGCAGACATATAGCCACAAGCCACAGGAGCCTTCTTAGCCAACATATCAGTGAAACTAGTGATATTCGAACACATACGAGAACTACAGATGAAAGACCCAATTCTAACGAAGATGCGTCAAGATGTAACTGAAGGTATACATCTGAGTTTTCAATCAAGGAGGATGGTTCCTTAGTATTCAAGGGGCGACTTTGCATTCCAGACAAAGCCGATTTGCGGCGAACGATTCTTGATGAATCTCACAAGTCAAGCTATGCTATCCACTCGGGAAGCACAAAGATGTCTCAAGATCTGAAAAAGAATTATTGGTGGAGAGGCTTGAAACAAGATGTAGCAGAGTACGTGTCACGATGTTTGACGTGCCAACAAGTGAAGATCGATCATAGACACCCCGCAGGCCTATTACAGCCTCTACCCATACCGGAATGGAAGTGGGAATCTATCTCCATGGATTTCATAGTCGGTCTACCGCGAACTGCAAGGAAGCATAACGCCATTTGGGTAGTAGTCGATCGATTGACTAAGTCAGCACACTTCTTGCCTTACAACACGATGTACATGGCGGGAAGACTGGCAGAGCTCTATATGAAAGAGATCGTCCGTTTACATGGGATTCCAAGTGGCATTGTTTCAGACCAGGACCCATTATATACATCAAAGTTTTGGAAGAAATTTCAAGAAGGAATGGGAACTAGGCTAGATTTTAATTTAGATTTCACCCAATCGATGGATGAATGATGAAAGGGTCAATCAAGTCATTGAAGACATGCTTAGGGCATGTATGTTAGAATTATAAGGATCGTGGGATCAACACCTACCATTGATTGAGTTTGCATATAATAATAGTTTTCAGATGAGCATCGGAATGGCACCGTATGAAGCCGTGTACGGAAGACGATGCAAATCGCCAATCAATTGGGAGGAAATTGGCGAGAAATTTGTTTTGGGACTCGAGCTACTTGAAGATAATGCGGCTATTGTTCGCATGATCAGGGGAAGACTGAAGGCGGCTCAAAGCAGACAGAAAAGCTATGCTGACATCAAGCGGACGAGTGTAGACTTTAAGGTGGGTGAACATGTGTTCGTGAAAGTATCACCGATGAAGGGGGTGATGAGATTTGGAAAGAGAGGGAAGCTAAGTCCCCGCTATCTTGGGCCGTTTGAAGTTTTGGGTCGAGTAGGCGAAGTAGCCTACCGCAGTGGATTGCCACCATTGTTTGATCAGGTACACAATGTATTCCACGTGTCTATGCTCAGGAAGTATCTCAATGACCCTGATCACGTGCTGAGCGGCCAATAGTTCGAAATGCATGAAGATATGACCATGATTAAAGAGCCGGTAGAAATTTTAGATCGAAAGGAACAAGTGTTGCGAACAAAGGTTATTCCCTTAGTGCTTGTCCGATGGAAGAACCATCCGGTAGAAGAAGCAACGTGGGAACGGGAGGCTGACGTCAAAGAACAATACCCCAATTTGTTCAAGGACACTAGCTAATTTTCTTTATTATTATGATGGAGTGTGAATTTCTTTTTAGACTATCAAACTATAGTGAAAACGAACCAAATGAGTGCAATTACAACTCGAGCAAAATAAATTATTTTTACCCGAACAAATTTGTTCATGAGAACTAAAATTGTTATGAATTGTATACATAGTCATGCGTGAGTAGTGTTCAAAAATGCTATGAGAAACTAGTGAAGATGTGAACTTGTGAGAACAAGAACAACGTCGTTTGGCTCGCTCGAGCGATGAATTATACTCACTCACGCGAGTCACATGAGATAATAAACATAAGGTTTCTGGCATCGCTCGAGCGAGGGGTAGTGACCGCTCGAGCGAGGTCTATTGGTCGCTCAAGCGAGGTTTACCAACTGCTCGAGCGAGGCCATAACATATAAAAGATAGCGTCCTGGGCTCGCTCGAGCGATAACTAACGACCGCTCGAGCGAGGAGGGACTATATATAGCTGACGGAAAAACAAAATGCCATTTCATCTTCAAGCGAGGGGATTGGAGCCGAGCGAGGGTTTAGGGTTTGTCATCTTCGATCTTTTCCGTCCGATTCGAGCCAGATTTAGACAATCCGTTCCGTTAAGAATATTCTTTTAGGTAAAATCTACCCATTCCCAAAATTTTTCCTTTTTTTTAAAGGCTCTTTAGATACGTAATGGCTTCAAGCCCAAATCCACAACCTAAGAAGCGGATGGCGATTCGATCGCCGTCGGTGCGCAACAAAGCGCCGCAAGCTTCACAACCATCACCAAACTCATCCTCCACTCCAATCACACTAGATGATTGGTGGGGGGCCAAAATTTTGAAACCGAATGGGATATACATCCCTCGTGTTTTGGGGATCCGATGTCCACCCAATGGACATCGGACTTCCTCACCAACAACAATCTTAAGACCCTACTTACGCCGTTCGGGGATCGTTATTACCAGAGGCTTGTGAAGTTATGTTATCAAACCCTAAACATGAACGTGGACGAGGACGCTATCCTCGTCACAATCGATGGTAATGAACTAATCTTTAGATGTGCCGAAATTTCATCGGTCATGAAATGTCCCCACATCTACACCCCTAGCCCACTTATCCTACCACCTTTTTTTGGGAACGTCGAATTCCCAATGATCATTTCCGATATCACAGGCGGCATGTCCGCTTCGGGACAATCTATTACCCTATCACAACTACCGCCGTGTATGTGGCTTCTAGACGTCATTTTAAAAAAGAATCTACACCCAACCAGCCATGATCAAGAATGCCGTGATGCGTTTCTGCGGGCCCTACACACCGCATTCCATAATAGGTGGATCAACGCACCTATGATCATTATAAAAGGCATGGCGCATGCCTATAAAAGAAATGTAATGGGTGCTGTTCCTCCACCCATCAACCGACTACCATATGCTCGGTTGATTTCCCGACTCCTAGACTCACGGAATGGGAAGGGAGAATTTAAGATCCGGGAGGACGAGTTATTCCTCACCGATAACGTCGTCCCCTATCTGGCCCAAGAATGGAGCCGCAACCTAAAGAGTCTCCAAACCAGCGTCAACAAGAAAAGAGACCGTCAGGTCTCTGGACAAACCACGCATCAAGCGCCGGCAGGACCGACCACTCCCTCTACCTCAGTTCCACAGCCCATACCCACTACCAACACTGGCATGATGCGGGAGATCCTTCAGCAAGGGTGGGAGATCAGATTGGATCAGAGGTTCCAGGAGGCACTACTTATCGACCTCATGGGCCAGGCCTACCCGCAGTCATACATGCAGCGTGTCGGTGCCATGAAAGATGCTATTTTTGGAGCGTCTAGCTCCGACCCTGCTACGAGGAGCGCCACAGCGGGTACCACGACCACCAGGGTGGTCGACGAGGATGAGGATGACGAGGACTATGAGGATGATGATGGCTCCGACGACGACGACGACTATGAGGAGGATGATGACTAGATAGTCACATTATTTTTGAAAAATAATATGTAATTTTTTGTTGAGACATTTTATGGTGACGTGGTTTTGGTCAATGTATTTACAAACTGTCGTGACATGAATGTCACAAATTTTGTGGATGATTAACATAACGATTGAATGGGTTTTGTGAATGATTATTCTAGATATCATGATCCTTTTCGACTATATGGTAATAAATTGACATGGTCAACGCAAGTCGTTGCGAAATGCCACAAACCGTTCAATTACTGTTCTAGATATTCATGGCCTGGTAATAGCAGTAGTACCTGGTTACGTGAATATCGTCGATTTTCGAGGATGAAAATCTTATAAGTTGGGGTGATTGTCACAACCCTAGATTTGTTGAGAAACGTGCACGTCATGCACTATATACATGTATATGTGTTTCACAAGGAAACCAAAATGAACCCGTAGACACTATGTGTGTATGTGGGAAACACACTAGTATTTCCCTAACTTATAAGTATATAAGTGAAAGAGAGAGGAGAGAAGAGCCCTTACGTAACTCTATTCTAACCTAAATAGAGAGAAGGAGAATATAGAGAGAAAGAAAAGAAGAGCCTAGTAAAGAACTAGGGTTTCGTTGGGACTTAAATCGGCGGAAGAGTTGGAGAAAAGGTTGGAGGAGGAACCTTGGAGGCCTGTTAGCCTAGTTGAATTTCAAATCTTAAATCGAACTTGTGCGAGACTCATCGTCGAAGGTATGTTAAAGGCATGATAGATGCTTAGGCATGTTTTAAATAATAGGAAGAATGTTGGTTGAATGATTTTAATGATATTAAGGTTTGAATGAAGGGAGAAATAGTGCTCTCGATCAGATCGAGGAGCAAAAATCATCGCTCCTCCCTCGAGCGGTCTAAAGGGCTCGCTCGAGCGAGGATAAATAGTAAAAATATAGCTCTGGGCTCGCTCGAGCGGTCCCCAAAATAAGAGGGAAGCTCGCTCGAGCGAGGTCCCCAGTAAAGCTTCAGGCGGCTCGATTTAACCGCTCGAGCGACCTCGATTTAACCGCTTGAGCGAGGTCAGGTGACCGCGCGAGCGAGGTCAAGTGACCGCTCGAGAGAGTCAAGTGACCGCGCGAGCGAGGTCTAGTGACCGCTCGAGCGAGGAAATTTGCTCGCTCACGCGAGGCACCACTCAGTTATTGAAATTATGGGTATAAGAAACTTGGAGGTTATGCACCCCAATGATTCTAGTAACATTTCTAAGCATATTCTAAATACATGAAATGTAGGTTTGACGTATGATCGTGAAGTGTAAACCTCTACGAGAAGGCGTGCCTTGAAATTTGTCGAGGTAGGGAATACTCTTGAAACATGTGCATTATTCCGTCAATTCATATGTGTAGTGTAATTCAATTAAATAGTCAAGTACTGCATGATCATTATGAAAAAGGGTGTGTGAGTAAGTTTCAAACGTGATAGTCTTGAGGTCCCCAGGGGACGAAAAATTACAAAGTAAACATCTGAAGGATGCAATGGAATCAGGGGCATCCCAGGGATACAGATAAAAATAAACAGTGAAACGAAAGTAATGTGATGAGGCCTGAAGTAATATAATTAGCACAATCACGGTGAATAACTATATGTAGAGCACATTTGATATTTTTATTATTTAAGGTTTGATTAGAATACCCCACCGACGTGGCGGGATACCCACGACTGACTCGACAGGATATCCGTGACCGGTACGGCGGCCAATCCGTACATTTATAGCACATCCCAGGGATGTAGATTTAAGAATAGACCCCGCCACCTATGACGAAGGGGCTTGGGCAGTATTCCTAGGGAATACATATAACAACTATCTAGTTAGACGACGATGGCGGGTATTCCATCGAGGCTCGATGCTATATTGCTCGGGGACTACTTAAGTTAAGATTTAAGAGATTTGGGCCAAATTCACAACTAAACCAGCAAAGAGATTAAACATAACCATGCAAAGTGACAGTCGAAATCATTATTTTATTCCAGTTATTTAACTATTTTCCATAAATGTTACTCGATAATTTATGCTTTTGAAACTATTGACATATGTGTGAAGGTTAATCTATATGTTCTTTTTGTTTCCCTACGGATCTAGGATGTAGCTCACCCCCCTTAGACTATACGTCGCAGGTCCAGGACTAGCGGCAGCAGAGACTTTTGGAGACGCAGATCCAGGGGATTTGGATTACGTGCCCACAGAAGAGTCAGAACCTCCTCCTGAGGAATTCTTCTAGGAAACCCACTGCATACTTTGAGAGTGAGTTGAGAGCATTAGGTACGGCTTGGTATGCCAAGCCTCTTTATTCGAATGTATTTAAATACCGTTTCTTTTGTTAAAACGTCTAGGATGAACAGTTATCACCAATGGTTTTGGGTAAGTTCTTATGCCCATGAATTGGCATGGGACAAGGACTGCTTTTCGATACCATGATTTTTATATATGAGAACTTGTTTAGAGTAGCTACGTGCGCCCTAATTACAGTTTTGGCTTGTATATACCAATGTATCGTAAAGAACCCAGGGCAAGGCCTAGAGGGTCGTGCTGATGGCACAGATTTCGGGGTGCCGAAATTCGGGCTGTCACTCATTATCCTACATGAGGTGCTAAACACATTGCAAAAAAAATCATGTACAATGCCAAATAGAAATGAAACAAAAGAAACATAAATAACCAAACACATGAGTTATTATACATAATATACATTGTTGAAACTCAGATATGTTATGGAGGTTCATGATAGTGAGTGGTCGGTACAGGCTCCACCACATTTTCAATAACTAGCTTGTGCCTTTGACCATTCACTTTCGATGTCCTTCCATCTTTTGGAGCCTTGATTTCAACAACTCCAGATGGGGATACATGCTCAACTATGTAAGGTCCCTCCCATCTGGATCTCAGCTTACCTGGAAAAAATCTCAATTTAGAGTTGAACAACCATACCTTGTTTTCAGCTGTGAACTCTTTCCTCAGCAGATGCTTGTCATAGAAAGCCTTTGTTTTCTCCTTGTAGATCATAGCATTTGAATATGCTTTCAATCTCAGCTCTTCCAGCTCTGACAACTGGAGTTTCCTGTGAATGCCAGCAGATTTTAAGTCAGTATTCAATGCTTTAATAGCCCACTAAGCCTTGTGCTCAAGCTCTACTGGTAAATGGCATGCCTTGCCATATACCACCCTCAAGGGAGACATCCCTATTGGGGTCTTATAGACAGTCCTATAAGCCCACAGAGCATTAGGTAACTTCAAGAACCAGTCCTTCCTATCCACTCTCACTGTTGTCTCCAAGATATGTTTGATTTCCTTATTAGAAATTTCCACCTGCCCACTAGTTTGTGGGTGGTATGGGGTGGCAACTCTGTGTGTCACAAAGTTCTTTCTAAGTAGGTTCTCAAACTGTCTATTACAAAAGTGGCTCCCCCCATCACTAATGATAGCTCTGGGGGTGCCAAACCTGAAGAAAATGTTGTCCTTCAAGAAGTTGAGGACAACCTTATGATCATTTGTTCTTCTAGCTATAGCCTCTACCCATTTGGACACAGTCCACAGCTACAAGAATATAGTTGTATCTAAAGGAAGGAGGGAAAGGACCCATGAAGTCAATCCCCCAAATGTCAAAAAGTTCAATCACAAGTATGGGCTGTAGGGGCATGGAGTTTCTTTTGGAGATACTTCCAATCTTTTGGCATCTTTCATAAGGTTTACAATGAATCCATGCATCCTTAAAAAGAGTGGGCCAATAAAATTCACTTTGGAGCACCTTGGCAGCAGTTTTGTTTCCACTTAAGTGGCCTCCACAAGCCTGTTGTTGACACATAGTTAGTACATTGTGGAATTCCTCATCAGGGACACATCTCCTCACCACTTGGTCTGCACAATGCTTGAATAAGTATGGATCCTCCCACATATAATGTTTGATCTGTGAAAAGAACAGATCCTTGTCCATTTTGTTCCAATGTGGGGGGATCTTCCCTACTGCCAAGTAATTTACAATATTTGCAAACCAAGGTGTAGAGGTGCTGATAAGAAACAGTTGTTCATCCAGAAAGGAGTTATTAATAGGTATCCCATCAAATTCCTTTGCTAGGATCCTAGACAAGTGGTCTGCAACCACATTTTCAACCCTTTTTTTGTCTTTGATCTCAAGATCAAACTCCTGTAATAGGAGGATCCATATGATCAATCTAGGCTTTTCATCCTTTTTTAATAAAAGATATTTTAGGATTGAGTGGTCTCTGAAAACCACTATCTTGTATCCCAGCACATAAGACCTGAACTTATCTAGAGTAAAAACAATTGCCAATAGTTCCTTCTTAGTTGTGGTGTAATTTAACTGAGCATCAACCATGATTTTGCTGGCATATGCAATCACACAAGGGGCCTTATCCTTCCTTTGTCCCAAGACTGCACCAATTGCAACGTCTGATGCATCACACATCAGCTCAAAAGGTATTGAAATATCAGGTGCTTGAAGGATAGGTGCAGAGGTTAGGCAACTTTTCAATAGTTCAAAAGCCTTAAGGCATTCATCATTGAAATCAAAAGGGACCTCTTGGCACAACAGGTGGCAAAGAGGTTTTGAGATTTTGTTGAAATCTTTGATAAATCGCCTATAGAAACCAGCATGCCCCAAGAATGATCTGACTTGTTTCACAGTTTTTGGTGGGGATAAATGTGCAATCGGATCTATTTTAGTCTTGTCTACCTCAATGCCTATGTGAGAAACCAAATGGCCAAGGACAATGCCTTGAGTAACCATAAAATGGATCTTTTTCCAACTTAAAACCAAGTTGGTTTCCTCACATCTCTGTAACACAAGGTTGAGACGGTTCAGACATTGGCTAAAACTATCCCCAAAAATAGATAAATCATCCATGAAAATCTCTAGAAATTGCTCAATCATGTCAGAAAATATAGCATACATACACCTTTGGAAAGTTGCAAGTGCGTTACACAATCTAAATGGAATCCTTCGATAGGCAAAGGTGCCAAATAGGAATGTGAAAGTTGTCTTTTCTTGGTCCTGTGGATAAACAGGGATTTGGTTATACCCCAAATATCCATCAATAAAATAATAGTAAAACTTTCCTGCTAACTTATCCAAGATTTGGTCAATGAAGGGTAAAGGGAAATGGTCTTTTCATGTTTTCAGATTGAGCTTTCGATAGTCTATACACACCCTCCAACATGTGGTTTCCCTAGTTGGAACAAGCTCACCAGCATCAATTTTAATCACAGTAATTCCATATTTCTTAGGTACCACCTAAGTAGGTGCCACCCATTCAGAATCTGAAATTGGGTAGATGACTCCAGCATCTAGCAATTTGACCACTTCTTTCATCACCACTTCTTGCATGTGGGGATTCAATTATCTCCGCATTTCTCTAGAGGGTTTGGAACCCTCTTCCAGGTGGATTTTATACATGCACACAGCAGGGCTGATGCCCCCAAGATCAGCAATGGTCCAGCTAATTGCTCTCTTATGCTTCTGTAAGACACACAACAACTCTTCCACTTGCTCAACAGTGAGAGAGGAAGAAATAATCACTAGCAATTTTTTATTTGCCCCCAAAAAGGCATACTTTAGGGTCTTAGGCAGCTGTTTCAACTCCACCTCTGGTGGACATACCAGTGAAGGCAACAAAGGTGCCTTTGATGGTGGTGGAAGAGGCATCACAGCTGATTTCCAAGGAAGATACCTTGTTGCAGGCCACACATCAGAAGTTAAGGCTTTCACCTCTTGAACCATGGGTGTGGGCGCCTTCTCTTCCACAATCTCACTCCACACATTCTCAAAAACATCACCAAAATTATCACAAAAATCATCATAATACAGCAGCTTCGGCAAAGTCTCTTCCACAAGCTCATCCAATACATCAATTGAAAAGCAATCCTCACCATTCAAGTGAGGCTGATTTGCTACATTATACACATTCAATTTAACTTTCATGTTGCCAAAACACACCTCCATTACTCTTGATCTACACTAAATACAAGCATTGACAGTAGCCAAGAAAGGTCTGCCCAAAATCACAGGAATAGAGGTGGTGCACTTGCTTGGTTCTATGTCAAGAACCAAAAAATCTGCTGGATAGAAAAATTTATCAACTCTAACTAAAACATCCTCTATCATTCCCACAAGCATCCTTTCAGGTCTGTATGCTAGTTGTAGCACCACATGTGTGGGCTTCATTTCTTCCAAGCCTAACTTCTCATAAACAGAATATGGAAGTACGTTTACACTAGCTACCAGATCTAATAAGGTCTTCTCAATAGTATGATCCCCAATGATGCAGGGGATTATGGGAACTCCACGGCACTTGGTTAACTTTCTCAGTACAAAAGACATTCTTGGATAAGTGTATCCTAGTCTATCTTTTGTGGGTGCACAACTCTTTTAAAAATTTTGCATAGGCTGAGACTTGCTTGATGGCATCAAGTAAAGGCAAGTTGATCTTTACTTGTTGAAACTTTCCATTATCTCCTCAACCTTACAATTCCCCTTGTCAAAAGAAGCTACTTTTAATGCATTGGGAAATGACAAATGGGGAACTGTCCTCCTATTTACATCCTTAGCAAGTTCCTTAGATTTTTCTTTATTGTTGTTTTCAATTTTCTGTTGGGGCACATCACCCCCCTTACTTTTTATATGCTACTCCTGCTGCATATTTTCATGAGTTGTTTCTTCATTTTCTTCACTTGACTCATCAGGCTCAATACCAACTTGGTTATCCACCAGCCTCCCACTCCTCAAGGTGGTGACCAATTTTACTTCTTCATGGGAAGGAGTCTCACCAACCATGTACTGCCCCTTTGGGTTGTTCATGGGCTAACTAGGCAGTCTCCCCTCCTCTCTCCTAGTCAAAGAATTAGATAGCTGACCACGGTGGTCCTCTATCTTCTTGATACTTTGACTATGGGAGTTAATAGTTTGAGATAAAGGGCCCAAATTCTGCAGTGAAGCCAGAACTTGCTCTTCAAATGTGGGGGACCTTGCGGGTGCTGGGGCTGGTGCAATTTGATGCACGGTTGAAACATTGACTGAGCCATAGGTTGTTGTTATTGGGGCCTTGGAAAATAATTCTGCTGATATGGCTGGGCATTCCTATAAAGCATGGATTGTTGTGGCTGCTGCTACTGCTGGTTTTTAAAATTATCTTGTCTTCACCTCAAGTTGGGGTGGTTTCTCCAATGATAACTAGCAGTAGGCTGTTGTCCATAGGATTGAGCAGCATTCACATGTTCCATCACAAAGTTTGAAATTGGGCAACTGAGAGACATTCCTCAAGGGAGTGAGTGAGGGACTGGAATATGACACATGCCTCCTCCACTTTGGTAGCCATTGGAGACTGCATTGCTCCCATGAGCTTATCAAACTTTTGGGTCAAGCTGTCTACTTTCCTCTCCAAATCATTATGTCCACTCACCTCATATATTTTTCCTCTGGTAGTATTTTCTCTCACCACTCTAGGAGTCTCAAAATCTCTTGCCTAAGTCTCTCTTTGCATGGAGTTTTCACTGATGATATCAAACAATTCCTAAGCCTCATCAGCTGTCTTGTGGAGGTATGTACCACCACAAGAGGCATCAACCATATCCCTACTTTTGGGATCAATTCCTTGATAGAAACTTTGGACAAGTTGCCATTCAGGAATTTGGTGATGGGGGCATTGCTTCAAGAGTTCTTTAAATCTCTCCCTGGCTTGGTGAAAGTCTTCAGTTGGGGCTTGAGCAGATGAGATATTCTTCAACTAACTTATTTTAGACATGAAAAAAAACTTGGCCAAAAACTGACATTGAAGGTCATTCTAGGACTGAATATTGTTGGTTGGTAGCATTGACAACCAAGTTCTAGCTCTATCCTTTGGTGAAAAAAGAAAAAGTCTCAAACTGGTTGCTTCCTCCCCCAAACCTACAATATTGAAGGTAGTGCACAGTCTTAAAAATTCATTCATATGCTTGTATGAGTCTTCTTTGCTCAGGCCATAGTATGAGGGTAACATATGTATGATAAAAGACTTGATCTCATAGTTCCCTTGGACAACAGGAAATTGAATACAGAAGGGAGAATTGTAAACTCCTGGTGCATTGAATTCCTTTAAAGTCCTAGGTTGCTCACCCATTGCAGCAATTTCAGAATCAACTAAAGGTGTGTGTATGGTTTGCTTAGGTCTGAGAAGTCTTTCAACTTCAAGATCTAAGGGAGCAATCTCAGGATTAAGAGATCTCCTCCCAAGCATACGCACAATAGAAACCAAATTTAATGCAGAAAATTATAGCACAAAATTCAATCAAAACAATCACAAAATACACAACTAATGTTGCAGATCTACAAAGCTATAGATCTAGAAATATAAATAGAGTTAGGAAATGCAAACTTAAGCAAAGCTTGCTCCTCCAATTGGTACAATGCTCTTTTCAACACCACAGATCCAGATCTGAAATAAACAATTAAACTACAAAAAACTACAGCAACAATTAGTCAAACACTAAACAGGCAATTACAAATCTAATTCTAAAAATGAGAAAAACTTAGATCTACCAAGTTAAAAACACAACTCCCCGGCAGCGGCACCAAAAACTTATTGTGTTGCCACCTTACAATTAATATATGATTAAAGCAGAAAATTAAAAAGGCTCAAACTACAGATTTAAGGAATCAAGGTGAGCAACTAGTCCTGTAAGAACCAGGGCTGTTGTAGCAAGTTTTAAAAGGTAAGTAAGGGTATGTCCACAGGGAAATATGGCTTAACTATAGTAAATCTCCAGATCTATGATAGATATGGCACTCTATCCTAATTTAAGCTAAACTAAAATAGGAAAGAGGAGAGGTTTTAGGTTTTTATCACTTTTACTACAAACTATAAAAGTTAAATGCAATTGATCCAGATCTGATCAAACACAAAGATGAGGGAGAATAGAGTAAAGATGAAAATTTAAAAGATGGAGAACAGCAGCCAGGGGTCTTGGTCTCTTACTGAAAAGAGTTTAGCCACTCATGATTGGCTAAAGAGAGAATGGGAGGAGATGGAAGAAAGAGGGAGGATTTGGAGGAACAAATGGATCTCGAACTAAGCTCTGGTTCTCTCAAATTCTGGATGGTTCTTCTATAAAAGTTCTCTTCTATTTATACCCTCTCCCTCTGTCTCAGATCCGTTTCAGCCAATCAGAGCTCAAGAGAATAATTCTGTTATTCTGGGTTGCTGATGTGGTTGATTTCTCTTCTAGAAACTCTTCTCCCATTGGTCCACAACTGGTAAATACACATGAGGCAGTTAGGGTTTCCAATCATGCACAGTTGAATACCAAAAATATCCCCAGGGGTCGCTGACATGATTTGGGATGTGTGCACAGACTTCTGAAATTGGCAACTGCTGAAGAAACATGCTGAAAAGTTCCTTATACGAGTGTCAAGGTTTAGTGAACCTCTCGACAGGTTCTAAGTCTCCTTCCTCTTCATTTCGATAGGTTTGGGAACCTCTTGATGAGTTGAATTGCACTAGTCGATAGGATTTGATGACTTGTCGACAAGATCTATGTGGCTTTCGACAGGATTGAAATATCTCGATAGGATTGGAAGCCTATTTCACCGTTCTGTCCATTTCTCCATTCAACCTCTATATAGGTTATAATCATCCTATCGATTTGTTATAGAAACTATCATAGAGCTCTCGACAGGTTCTATCTATCCTTGCGAGAATGCACCTGGCTTCAGGCAAGCTGTCGACAGGTTGACTTATGCTGTCGGCAGGTTCAGTTGAACCTCGCGATAAGTATCTAAGACCTCACGACTTCCCTGCACCTTGATGAAAGGTGTCGATAGGATCCACACTACGCTCCCAACCTCTCGACAGGATCTCGAACCTCGCGATACCTTCATGTTTCCAAATCCATTCCTCTCGATAGGTTGGCTCATTGCTTATAGAACCTCTTGACAAGTACTGGGAAGCTCTCGACAGCTTCATGGAACCTCTCGACAGCTTATTTTCAGTGCTTCCATAGCTGGCACACTTCTCAAGTGGGCAGTTCTTCATTTGTTCAACACTTTGCAACCTCTTGGTGGATTCAATCTTCATTCTTTGCAAATGCACTTGGCCTCAAGCATCCCCAGTTGGGTTTAAGACATTCTCATGAATCTCTAAAGCTCTTGTGGACTACTTGATTGGCTAGCCTTTGGGCTATAAGGTCACATGTTGAGCAGCAAATTGCTTCTTTGGCTCTTTTAAGTGAATATCTGCACTAAGCTTGCAATTCATTGCTTATCTACAAAATACACATAAAACGCATTATTAGTCAGCTCAAGGGTCCACCAAAGGTCAGGTTAGGAGGTGAAAAATTGTATTTTTTACAGCTTAACAGGGTGAGGATCCCGTGTCATCTCTACGGGCCAACGTTCACTAGCGAAATATGATTACGGAATTAAAAGCGCAAGTAGGCCAGCCAAACGGCTAAGGCACTTGAAATGATTAAAATGTAAAGAAATTAAATGATAATGCACAAGTAGACCCGCCGATCGACTAAGGTGCTTGAAATGGCGGAAGCGTAAAGAAATTGAATGCGGTGTGTAAGTAGGCCCGCCAATCGGCTAAAGCTCGTAAATGACGTAAAAGTAGGGGTAAGTAAAATGACTTATCAGAGGGGTGAGTAAAGAATAGTAAAAAAATAGCAATAAATAGTTAGTAAATAAAAACTAAAGAGGCCAAATTTAAGGGTAAGCTCTACTAGCTGGCCTCCCCAGCAGAGTCGACATCTGTGCAACCGTAGATTTTTGACGGTCCAGTCGTGACGATGCGCTCTTTATAAATATTTAGAGTCACCACCTGGAGCTTTTAGTGTCTCGAGAAACCTAGATTAATTTCATAAGCACCGAAGTGCCACAAATATGACTCTGAATCCGGTCTACGCCAAAGGCTCTTGGGTAGGGGCTTCGGTTATCGATTGGGAAGGTGTTAAGCACCCAATGAACCCGCTTAATATCGTCTCTACTTATGGCCAAAAAAAAAATAATAGAAAAGAAATAAAAATGTCTTCCTCTTGTCCAAAGGGCCTCAAAATCCTATTTGTGCCCCTTCGTTCGTACCGAAAATTTGGCGATGTAATGGCACAAATGAGAGGATAGAGGAAGAGCCAAGAAGGTAGAGGAATATAGGGGAGAGTCAGAGCTCTCGAGCCCTTGTTGCACCACTGTGGAGCCTCGCATTGGCTTACTTCGGTGAGCTTTTGAAGGCTTGTATGGTGAGAAATGAGATTCTAACTCCTAGGGCTTGATAGGTAAGAGGTAGAGAGTGAAGGCTAGGGGGTAACTCCCACCTAACCTACAGCCTTTTGATGAAAGGCTAAGGTTTTTAGAAGGTTTTAAGATTCTGGAATTTGTATGAGAATGGTGCACTAGAGGTGAGAGAGAAGGGATTCCTTAATCTCTTAATTGTAAATTTTTTCAGGCCTTTCTAAAGGGAGGAATGCCTCTCTATTTATAGGAAAAAGAGAGGTTAGGAGGGTGTTTAGAGGCTAACTTAGATTAGCAATTAGGTAATCTAGCCATCTAAGGTTTTCTAAGGTTTTTAGAGCCTTGAAATGTGTGAAGAGATGCTCCAATGGTGGATGATAGGGTGAGGCTTTAAACCACTCAAGGGGTTGCAAATAGATAGTGAATGGGTGCAACAGAACTAGCAAAACACACCCCAAAGGTCAAGATGCTCAACAAGTCAAACCTCAATCTCATATTTTGAGGCAAAAACTCACAAGTACTGTTCATAAGCCTGGCGCAACTATTAGTTGCGCCAAGCATATGTAAAGTAAAACAGTGCTGTATAATGGTTTTGGGAAGTTGACTGCCCACGGGGGGACCCACACATGTGTGTCACAACTAATAATTGTGCCAAGCCATTTCTGGGGAGAAATGACCTGGGGCTAGTAATACTTGTGCCAAATCTCATAGGGGGACTTCACATAATTATAATTCTACTCCTATACTTCGAAACGCGATATCTTCTCGCACATAGCTCCGATTGGGGTGATTATTGGCTTGTTGGAAAGCTGAGGACTTCTACTTTTCAATGGTATATAATTCAATCATAGTAGAAGGTCACAGCGAGTCCTAGTATACCACTCTTCATCTATTGCTCGAAAAAGCTAGGTTTAGGTCCGCAATAGTTTCTAAGGGTCGGGATGAGTTTCTAAGGGTTTGAGAAGGTTCTTAAGGGATCTAGGGTGATTCTTAAGAGTTTGGAATGGATCCTAAGGTTTCATAAAGGTTCCTAAGGGTTCCATACATGCCATCAAAAGTTCAGAGATGCGCCTCTCTCGAAATGTTTCTCAATTGGGCCTTGGGCCAAATTTGGGTGTCTACACATATGCCAAAGCCCGACTCATACACCTCCCAATTGTTCGGCTGAAACATTATACCCTGAGGCGGTGCAAGAATATGTAAATGCTATAAATTCCTTTCAGAGGTTGGATCTAAATAATTTCAAAAATACTTACAATCTAAATAGGAGGAATCATCCGAATCTGACCTGGAAAAGCAATGCGGATCAGGGTACTTCTAAGCCTTTGAGGCCCACATTTAATTTGCAACCCCCGCAGTTCCAAGACCAGCAACAGTGCAGGCCTCACTGGAACAATAATAACTTCGAAGAGACTATGTTTCAAGTAGTACAAAGCTGGCAGCAACACTCTCAACAACAAACGCAGTTGCTCCATTCCCACACACAATCCATTGCTAAGCTGGAAACCCAACTTGGGCAACTAGAAATAGCTTTGAACAAAAGAGACGAGGACTGGTTTCCGTCTCAATTGGTAAATAATCCAAAAGGTCATGTCATGGCTGGGGAGACATTGTCTTCCCTCGACCCCTCAGTACCACAATAAGCACATGGACCTCGTTGAGCTACCAACAAAATTGTAGCACTTCTTGGGAGGCAACCAAAGCCCATTATAAAATATTAGTTAGGATTATATTATTTTTATTAGATTTAATGTGTTTTGGTTTGTGCAGGGATTAAGAATAGAGAATAAAAATAAAATAAAAAAGAAAATAAAAAGATGAATAAATTAGAAGAATTGGGGCAAAGCACTAAGAGCCTTTACCAATTCTTCGACCGGTCAAAACGGTTTCAACCGATCAAATTAATCCAGAAGAGAAGAACACAGAGATGTGTGACTGGTCGAGCTTGGATCGACCTGTCAAATGGAAAGATAAGTTCAGTCTTTTACGTTCCGACCGGTTGAATGCCAGGGATACTGCTTCAGAACTGAAGCGTGGTTGGAGAGATATAGTTTCTCTAAATTTTATGACCGATCGAAATGGTTTCGACCAGTAGGAATCTGCATGCTTAGGGCTATGTAAATCCCTAAGATTGATCGAAATCCCATTTCTACGGGTCTTTCTCTAGCCTCCCTGCATTCCCTTCTTCTTCCTTAAGCCAACGGAAACCCCTATAAATGTGAGAACAGTTGCATGCCACGTTGCATTCCACGCCTAGCATTTCCATACAAGAGTTGACAACCTGCTCTTTATGTCTGCATTCAACGCTTTTCACACTTCAAGGATAATCCCAAGCTTTTCTTTTTACTTTTATTTGTGTGCATTTAAATTAGAAAATGGTAACGAAGCGCAACAAAAGCAAGAAACCCATGGTGGATGCTCCGCCGAAGAAGAAGGAACAAACCACTGTGCTGACGAATCCTAGTGCTGATATCCGTATTGGCACTAGGTCATCGACAGTTGCACCACAACCACCACCAACTGCTCTCGAGACTCAACCCTTGCAGCAGGATACCCCAAACCTGTCAATGATGACTCATGAATTCTTCGTCAAACCCGAGTTCGACAGGAAATTCTTCAACCAACTTCTCGAAGCCCAATTTGCACTGGCCTACTTTAGGCGAGCCGGCCTCGAGAGTTTGTTGATTCCATCAGCGATGGTAGTTTACCCTCACCTTGTTCGCTTCTTCTATCAGAAACTTGTCTATAGTGTTGGGGCACAAGTGAAATTTTTAATTAAGGTTGACGGTTTCGACCTTTCAATTGATAGTGCATCATTGGCAGCTACTTTTGGGCTCCCTACTGTATATCCTTTGGGAAGTGGCCTCGTGACAGGCTAAAACTTCCCAGAATTTGTTGAATTGGTGAATGTCGTCTAAGGCAAACCAACAATTGGCCCCGCATTTACCACAGGAGCTGCCCTTCGACTCGAACTTTTCTTTGCGGATGTAGTGTTATATAAAATACTAAGTCCCATTAGACATAAGACCCAATGTTGTGGGGAACTTTTGAGGGTCCTTTACACCCTCATTAAAGGCTGGTGGGTGTCGCCAATGCAGTTGGTTTTCTATGGGCTTCTTGATTCCCTTAAGAAACTGGCTACAAGCCGCTCCCATAGAAAGTCAATATGACTCCCATACGGGCGAGCCATCACACGCTTGTTACTCCATCAGGGGTACAAGATCAACCCGCAGGAGCCACCATTGACAAAATTTCCCAAGTTGTATGATGCGGGCCAATGGAGAAAAGCCTAGCCCACTGCGACAAAGCAGGCTGCTGTGGTTCCTGCTCCAGCCATGATCCGACGGAGACACTAGTTGTCTCCGCCTCTGACCTCGCTGGATTTGCTGTTGGGGCAGCCAGCAACACCAGCCCAGTCCCTTCCTACACCCAGCGTATACCTTTTATGCCCTCACCTTCACCACCACTTGAGACGGGGGAAACTTTACACTCCCCTCCATCTCCTTGACCCCCATCTCCTTTCACTTGGGTTGAGACTGCATCCACTCACTCACCTACTATTGCACCTCTGGTCACCGTGCTTTTTGCAGACCCTATTATCACACCGGAGTGTGTACCTGCCCCATCCACTTCTATGACATCTTCTCTACCCCCACCACATTCTTTATCGACACCTTTGACATCGGTGTTGGTGGTTATAGTGGCCTCTTAGATGAGGCCATTCATGGGAGCACTGCTCCGACCATGGACTCATTTTTCCTGAGCACATCTCAGTCCACGATGGAGCAGCACCTTCATGCTTTGAAGGTGGGGTAGCTTGAGATTTGTGCCGAGCTTGCCTCTGTGTGAGGTTTCTTATATGTATTGGGGAGAATTTCTTTATTATTGTCGAGGACGGGTCTGAGTGGGTCTTCCCATGATGATGGACATGCACCTCCACCTAGACCACCGTCCCCAACACCTCCTGCTGATGAACCCTTCACGGAGGAGGATTCATACATGGCCCCACCCGAGGCCCCTACTATGGAGCCTGCTGACCCTATTCCTCCATCTTCATCTGGAGAGTCGGAAGCCAACATTGCTTCCGGGCCATTGTGCCTTTATAGGGTGAACCTACTCGGTCCCGGGTTGTGGTTGATGCCGCTTTTGTCCACGCAGTGGGTGTGTATAATGATGTACTTGAGGAAGAACTTCACCAATCCAACACTGCCTTGGCAGCCGAGCGATCCTTGACAGTTTCTCTTCGTGAGAATTGGTTTACAATGAAGGAGGATCATGAGGCATTAAAGCTTAAATTAAAATATTAAGTACTACCGCAGAGAAGATTTCAGATCTTTTGTGGAGGCTGCCCTAAAGCATGCAGAGGCTCGTCGACAATGGGAAAAAGAGCTGAATAGCTTACGTAACCAATTGTCTCACATTGTCCTTGACACCGATGATAATGACTTAGGTGGTTCTCATAAAAAGGTGCCACCTTGCAGCCACCTCCTCCCTCTTCATTTGTCCCAAAACACGTAGGACGGTAAGTGGAATTTTTTTGGTACATGGGCTGATTTGATTTATCTTTCTTGAATTGCCTTATTGTTGATATATATTGGTAGAATCTTTTGTGCAATGAGGGCATAGCACCATTTAGGTTTGGGGGTGTCATGCCGAATGTGTGGTTAACACTTTTATGTCTGCATCATATACTTGAAAACTGTTTATATATCCTCAATACCCTGTTTTAAAACCATCAAAACATTATTTTGCCATAGTTTTCAAAATTTAATCAATAATGCATATAAATTTTGAATTTTCAATACTCATGCCATGATAAAACTATGGTTGTTCCAATGTAAACATTTAAGGATTGTTCCGAATTCAATGCTTAGAAATTTTTTTTACACCATTTGCCATGTTTAGATCTGAAAATCAATGGACTAGTTCGAATATGGAATTTTAGGATTTCATGAATCGACTAAACCCGAAAGGCTTTAGAACCCTTCCCATTGTTCTTGATGAGTGCAAAATAAATTCAAAGTATCCTTGAAATTCATGCTAAATAGTTTAAATCTCATATGCTTTACTTTGGTTTGTTGATTATGCATTGATTGTATTAGTGTACTAGAACTTATTGTATTTGAACTCAAAACAAATAGGCATCGTCACCTGATCAGTCACATAATTTATCATTTTATCACCTTTAACTTAGTGATGCTAGGACTTAGTTTGCTACTAACAAGTTAATGACGTGCAGATATTAAGAAAAAATAGTAAAAGAGAGTCAAAGTGTTAATATTCGTCAAAATGAACTCAAAAAGAAATAAGAAAGACGATTGAGCGAAAAAGACGATTTTTCGCCTACTAAAAGCCAAAAAATCATAATTTATGATTCTGCAAAAGAGACAAAAGGAGAAAAGCAAAAAATCGTAATCCAGAGAATCGTCTGAATAGGAAACTATGAAAGATAGAAAATCATGATTTACGATTTTTCATAAAAGAAGCTTTTCTACTATTGTTGCTGCTACTAATCACGTGAATGAAGTTTATCACTGCCAAGAATAGAATTAGAAGATATCTAAAATTAGAAGTTTGGTGAATCATGATTTTGAGAAGATTGAGGAAGATAAGCTCTTAGAAATCTCGGTTACTGAAATAAAGGAGAACATTCCAGAAGCACATCAACCATTGAAAGCAAGGAAGAATAAAATTAGGAATTATAGTTATATTAGGAATTTTTTATTTTTATTAGTTTCTTTAGAATTAGAAGTCTTTATAAACCGACTCCTTATAATCTATAAATAAGAGAGCCCGGTGTAGGAATAAGCATCGCAGAAATTTAGCATCAATTGACAACTGAAGTTAGATTTTCTTCCGATCAGTAATGTAAAATAGTTAGAGTAGATTAGATATTTGAAGTTTCTCAAGAGTAATTGACGACTGCTATTGGGTACTGAAGATAAGTGTAGATATTTTAGTTTCTCAGAAGCAATTGACGACTACGACTAAGGGGTGAAAGATATATTTATTTGCTTTCTAGTTTAGATTTTATTTACTTTATTTACATGCTTTATAAACATCTTCAAGTTTTAATTTGCATTGATGACTCAGGTTAGAATTTGCAGATTAGTCTAACGGTTTTTACTTTTCCATCTTCAATTTTTTAGAGTTTGATTGACACCTAGATTTTAGAAAATTGTTGATTAGATTAAATTTGTGTTAAAGAATTTTAGTTTTTGATTGACGCCCAAATTCTAGAAGGTTGCAGTACGATATAACGGTACAGTTTATTTTTATAAATATCTGATGGCTGAAGATTGGGGTTGACGACCTCAATCTGAAGGAGGATTAGGATTTATTTTCTGCAATTTAGATTAAGAAGCCATTCTTTTATTAATATTTCTCAAGTAGTTTAGAACCTTTAAAGATAAATATAACTTTAAAATAGATATATATATATATATATATAAGATAGAACTTCTTCGTGGGAATGATCCTATACTAGCTCTACAAGTTCCTTTGTGCTCTTGCAATAGGTTAAGACTTAGTTAGACATACATAGTAAGCCGATCAAGTTTTTGGCGCCGCTGCCGGGAAAGTTTTTATCTTTTTTTTTTATATTTCCATTTTAAAAATAAATATTTATCTTTCTCTTTTTATATTTCTTTATATTTTTAACTTTCTTTGATCACTTCTTAAATCTTTCGCAAGATTATTCGGAGCAACAACTCAGATTCTCAACTTCTCCTGATTAGCAAAGCTTGAAGCCCAGATTTGTTTTCTTTCCCTGCTTTCTAAAAAAAAAATCATAAAAAGATAAAAATCATAATATCCAAGCAACAGTAAAGTAAATCAATTTGATAAGAACTAATACTGAACTAAATCTCCAATTCTATCAAATAAAGTCAAAACATGAAGCTCAAAAGACAGTTCTGATCTCATGCCATTACATGAGCAAAAGAACCAACCCGAACCATTGGTGACGAAACAACCGTCACCCCAGATGGGTCGCCAAAAGAATGTCTCACTAAAATTACATTGTCCTATAAAAAAAGGCTGGACATACCAAGTTGTACAATTTCTCTCACAAAACTCTATCAAAGTACACAGAGGGTCTTCTAAAAGAAATCCTCAGGAGGGGGCTCTGACTCCTCTCCAGACACACAATCCGAATCCTCTGGATCAATGCCTCCCGAAGTAGCAGCAGTAGCTAACACTGGACCTGTGACATATAGTCGAAGGAGTGAGCTACATCATAGCTCAATAGGGAATCAACTGAATGAACATATAAGTTTATCTTACTCACCTATATTCTATAACATTAGAAACATAATTTATCAATAAAAGATAGCTGGAAAAATAGTTTAAGTTACTGAAAGCATGAACTGAATGCATCTGTTACTCTACATGTGTTAACTTGTTTTCCATTTTGTTCTCATAGGTCAAAAGATCTGTCTTAAAACTTAAATCAAATAACTTAAATAATCCTCAAGCAATATAGCATCGAGCCTCAATGGAATACCCACCACCGTCGTCCAATTGAACTATATTTAAATGTAACATAACACAAGTCCCTTTCTCCTAGGCAACGGGACACATAACTCATATACATCCCTAAGATGTCCTGCTGGTGTACGGATTGTCCGCCGTACCAATCACGGATATTCTGCCAAGTCAGTCACGGGTATACCGCCGAGTCGGTGGGGTATTCTATAAACCTCAAATAAATTATGCAAAATACATATAGTTTATCACCGTATAATTGTGTTAATTATAATATTAAAAGTTTATTCAAGGCTCATTCACATACTTTCTCATTTGACTATACATCCCTGGGATGTCGCATACTCCTATGCATCACTTAGATGCTCACATCTCATTCACATCCCTGGGATGTCATATACTTACAAGCTTACTGGTTTCTTACTTAGTGTACACCCACGCACACACACCTCTTTAATTCACATGCTTTAGTTCACTTTCAATTAACAAGCAATTAACTATGCTCTTAAAACACAGATGTATATATTACCTCACTACATACATGATTTTCTAATCAAGGGTACATGTTCAGAGTATTTCCTACCTCACATGCTTTAGCCCCAAGCATGAAGGTCCAACGTAGCTCCCCATGCTCAAATCCTAGTGCTCAACCTAAAGCACATCATGTCATACACAAAGCATCAATAACAATGCAAGAAAGAATGGTACAAGGCCCTCCCAAAACTCCACAGTCAAAAATAGAACCCACACTAAACTGTCAAAATCGAATAATCGATCCCAATATTGCTTAATCGAATTTCCAAATTTGATTAATCGAATGCCAAATCGATTAATTGAAATTCCAAAATCGATTAATCGTTCCCAAGATTGATTAATCGGTTCTCCAAAACTCAGACTTTTCTAGCCACTGGAAGTACTCAGATGATTAATCGATTTCAAATCGATGAATCGAAAACCAAAAATTGATTAATCGAATTAATTTCAATTAATCGGTTTCGTGCTTTAGTCTTCAGAATTGATTTCTGATAAAAATCAATTAATCGATTTTCAAATCGATTAATTGATTTTGTCATAAAACAGCCCTCTTCGGGCTGTTCTTCCAACTTTTTTTTCTTTCAAATTTTCTCCTCTTCCTCTTTTAATCCTACATTTATACATAAATTAAAGCATAATTTGCACACACATCCTAATTTAGTAAAGCCTTACCTTGAATCGGGTCGTACGCTTGATTCAAAGGCTTGGATCAAAAGCTAGGGCTCTTAGCTTCGACTTCAATGAATTCACACTTGTCATCGCAATTAATGCCCATGGATGTCTTCAATCCTCAATCCTCACAAGATTCCTTAGCATTCACTCCCCCTCCTTTTCCTCTAATCTCTCTCTCTCTTCAAAAATCTCCAACCAACTACCAAAACCTAAGAGAAATAACTTCTCTTAAGTTATTAGACTATTTAACCCAATTCTTCCTTGGTGTAAAACACATACATCTCCAACAGGTATATATGGCCTTATAAGCAGATCCATCACTACACACATGTGCACTTTCTCCTCAAGCCTAGTCTAGCCTAAGTTGTCAAGTTGACTTCACTTGGTCAAACTTACGACCAGTCGGGCAAGTATCTCGAGGACACTATTCTAAGCCCAAATTTTCGGGCATGTTACACAAACTATTTTCATTTCTGGTGCATGCACCATACTCAATCTCAAAGCTTAGACTCTTTGAGTGTGACCCAGAAATCGAAGGAACTCTCCTGCGTAATCTCGCACTAAATCAAACTTCTGGAAGAGAGTTTCCAACCATGGCTGACGATCATTCAATCCAAGGACACTTCAGCCTGGTTGCCTTAACCGAGCCCTGTTGTGTAGTGATACCAGAGGTAGCGGTAGGACAGAATGCCGAAGTCAAGTCTCACGTACTTCAGTCATTACCAACCTTTCATGGGCTTGACAACGAAGACCCTTATCAACACCTTAGGAATTTTAGAGAAATTTGCACCATGTTCCAAGCACCCAACACCAATAATGAGGCATTTAAGTTACGACTGCTCCCTTTCTCTCTCAAAGATCGGGCGAAGGTATGGCTAATTTCATTGCCTATCAGAAGTATTACCACTTGGGAAGGACTCTAGTCCAAGTTCTTAAATGAATACTTTTCAATTGGTAGGACAAATCAAATTCGCCAAGCAATCCAAGATTTCAGCCAAAAGCCAGGAGAATTATCCCATGAGAGTAAGGATCGGATGAAGGACTTGTTAAGAAAATGCCCTCATCATGATGTGCCGAATTGGTCCATTGCACAAAGTTTCTACCAAGGGTTGACTGAAACTAATCAGGCTACAATTGACATCGTAAGTGGAGGAGCCTTTATAGCTTAAAATGGCCAGCAGTCCTAAAACTTATTTGAAAAATTGGCCGATAATTCAAAGCAAAAACAAGATTTGTTAAGATTTGACCCCAATGTTAACCGCCACACCCCACTCATGAGGGGTGGACTTTACGATATCAGTAAGGATAAAGTAAAGGAGGATAACATGAGTGCAAAGGTTACGGCTCTTGAGCAACAAATCATAATCTTAATGACTGCCAGACCATGCACTGTGGAGAGACCCTTGGCGAACTGTTCTAATTGCCAGAATATCACAGGAACTGAGAACCCTATTACGCCATCATACCAAGAGGTGGTGGAACCGAAAAAATAATGGCCTTCTAGACGAGAGATTATGGGAACACATACAACCCAGCATGGAGGAACCACTCGGGATTTAACTATGCTTCAACTGCTGGAGCACACCTAGCACCAACTGTTGTGTACTCAAGCTTTCCACCAAAGACCTCAACCAATGGCCGTGAAACCCCAATTTGTCCAATAGAGTAGTGCACCTAATGCCACGATTGTTCAAATCCTTAGGGATTTATAGCAACAGTAACATCAGCATTCTAAGGATTTGCATAAGCTTGTTCAATTCTCTTAGACACTCCATTCACATACACAGTCCATTATGAAGCTGGAAAGCCAGATTGACTATTCCCGCCTATTAAAAGCCAGAAAATCATAATTTATGATACTGCAAAAGAGATAAAAGGAGAAAAGTAAAAAATTGTAATCCAAAGAATTGTCCAAATAGGAAACTATGAAAGATAAAAAATCATGATTTACAATTTTCTAGAAAAGAAGCTTTCCTACTATTGTTGCTGTTGTTGATCACGTGAATGAAGTTTACCACTGCCAAGAATAGAATTAGAAGATATCTGAAATTAGAAGTTTGGTAAATCACGGATCTAAGAAGATTGATGAAGATAAGCTCTTAGGAAATCTCGGTTACTCAAATAAAGGAGAACATTCCAGAAGCACATCAACCATTGAAAGCAAGGAAGAATAAAATTAGGAATTAGAGTTATATTAAGAATCTTTTACTTTTATTAGTTTCTTTAGAATTAGAAGTTTTTGTAAAATGACTCCTTATGATCTATAAATAAGAGAGCCTGATGTAGGAATAAGTATTGAAGAAATTTAGCATCAATTGACAATTGAGGTTAGATTTTCTTTCGATCAGCAGTGTAAAATAGTTAGAGTAGATTAGATATCAGAGGTTTCTCAAGAGAAATTGACGACTGCTATTTGGTGCTGAAGATTAGTGTAGATATCCTAGTTTCTCAGAAGCAATTGACGACTGCGACTGAGGGGTGAAAGATATATTTATTTGCTTTCTAGTCTAGATTTTATTTGCTTTATTTACATGCTTTGTAAACATCTTCAAGTTTTAATTTGAATTGACGACTCAGGTTGGAATTTGTAGATTAGTGTAAAGGTTTTTACCTTTCCATCTTCAATTTTCTAGAGTTTGATTGATGACTAGATTTTAGAAAATTATTGATTACATTAAATCTGTGTTAAGGAATTTTAGTTTTTAATTAACGCCCAAATTCTAAAAGACTGCAATACGGTATAATGGTACTATTTATTTTTATAAATATCCGTTGGCTGAAGATTGGGGTTGACGACCTCAATCTGAAGGAGGATTAGGATTTATTTTCTGTAATTTAGATTAAGAAACGATTCTTTTATTCATATTTCTCAAGTAGTTTAGAACCTTTAAAGATAAATATAACTTTAAAATAGATATATATATATATAAGGTAAAACTTCTTGATGAGAACGATCCTATACTAGCTCTACAATTTCCATTGTGCGCTTGCAATAGGTTAAGACTTAGTTAGACATACATAGTAAGCCGATCAAGTTTTTGGCACCGCTGTCGGGGAAGTTTTTATCTTTTTTTTTTATATTTTCATTTTAAAACTAAATATTTATCTTTCTCTTTTTATATTTCTTTATATTTTTAACTTTCTTTGATCACTTCTTAAATCTTTCACAGGATTATTCAAAGCAACATCTTAGACTCTCAACTTCCCCTGATCAGCGAAGCTCGAAGCCCAGATTTGTTTTCTCTCCCTGTATTCTAAAAAAAAACTGAAAAAGTTAAAAATCACAAAATATTTTCATTTCTGGTGCATGCACCATACTCGATCTCAAAGCTTAGACTTCTTTGAGTGTGACCCAGAAATCGAACCAACTCTCCTGCGTAATCTCGCACTGAATCAAACTTTCGGAAGAGAGTTTCCAACCATGGCTGATGACCGTTCAATCAAAGCACACTTCAGCCCTGTTGCCTTGACCGAGCCCTCTTGTGTAGTGATACCAGAGGTAGTGGCAGGGCAGAATGCCAAAGTCAAGTCCCACGGAATCCAGTCGTTACCAGCCTTTCATGAGCTTGACTGCGAAGACCCTTATCAACACCTCAGGGATTTTATAAAAATTTGCACCATGTTCCAAGCACCCAACACCAACAATAAGGCATTTAAGTTGCAGCTGTTCCCTTTCTCTCTCAAAGACCGGGTGAAGGCATGGCTAATTTCATTGCCTGTCAAAAGTGTTACCACTTGGGAAGGACTCTAGTCCAAGTTCTTAAATGAATACTTCCCAATTTGTAGGACAAATCAAATTCGCCAAGAAATCCAAGATTTTAGCCAAAAGTCAGGAGAATTATTCCATGAGAGTTGGGAACCGATGAAGGACTTGTTAAGAAAATGCTCTCATCATGGCCTAGCGAATTGGTCCATTGCACAAAGTTTCTACCAAGGGTTGATTGAAACTAATGAAGCTACAATCGATGCCGTAAGTGGAGGAGCCTTTATAACTCAAAATGGGCAGCAGTCCTAGAACTTATTTGAAAAATTGGCCAATAATTCAAAGCAAAAATAAGCTTTGTTAAGATAAGACCCCAATGTTAACCACCACACCTCGCTCGCAAGGGGTGAACTTTATGATATCAGTAAGGATAAAGTAAAGAAGGAGGTAACATGAGTGCAAAGGTTGTGGCTCTTGAGCAACAAATCGCAATCTTAATGACTACCAAACCAAGCACTATGGAGAGACCCTTGGGGAACTGTTCTAATTGCCAGAATATCATAGGAACTAAGAACCCTGTTATGCCAGTATACCAAGAGGTGGCGGAATCGAACAAATAATGGACTTTCAGATGGGAGATTATGGGAACACATACAACCCAGCATGGAGAAACCACCCAGGATTTAACTATGATTCCACTGCTGTAGCGCAGCTAGCACCAATAGTTGTACAATCCAGATTTCCCTAGACTCAAGCTTTCCACCAAAGACCTCAACCAATGGCCATGCAACCCCAGTTTGTCCAACTGAGCAGTGCACCTAAGCCACGGTTGTTCAAATCCTTAGGGATTTACAGCAATAGTCACATCAGCATTCTAAGAATTTGCATCAGCTTGCTCAATTCTCTCAGACACTCCATTCACATACGCAGTTCGTTACGAAGCTGGATACGTCCGACGGTTCTACTCATGGTTTCCCCCAGCAAGGTAAGTATTGATAAAATGGATATGTGACTGCTTAAAGACCCAATAAAAGAGGTCGTCATTTCAAAAGCCAAGTAGCTAGAAAGTATCCCTAAACGCTCATACCCTTTGCGACCCAATTTGAGCCAGAGGCCTCTCTTTCATAAACCCCTCCAAAAAAATGTGTGTGTGCGTATAATACCAACAAAAAAGGAGAAAAAGAGTCACCCTAAAAAAATCCAAAAAAAAAGGAAAAGCAAAACCCAAAAAAAAAGAGATTGTCTGAAAAAGAAAAAAGAATAAAAAAATAGAAAAAGTGGGGCATGTATAGTCAAAATTTCCTGAGGAAGAAGTGTATTATGGAAACTGAAACCCTATCAAGGAGACCTTCTTAAACCAATAATACCTTCAAGAATTCCTAACCTATCCCATGGCCAAGATACATCCTTGAAGAAAGCCCTCTTTAAGGTCTACGAGTAGTCATCGTATCCATTAAAGTCAGCATGAGTCGAGGTACGAGACAACAAAAGAATTCCATCCAGCCGGCTATGACGAAATCGATGTCCATGTCGTGGCCTTTGAAAAACTAAAGAAAAAGAAAATAAAATAAAATATACAAGCTCAAAGTGAAAACTCGAAATGGACATGGTGCAAACTCGCAAGGGCACCATGGGTAAAAACAGCCAGCTTGTGCGGACCAGGTGAAAACCTGAAAGGGCGCCTGGGGTAAAAATGCATAACCATGGACATAGTGAAACCCCGAAAAGGCGTTACGGGTAAAAACGAGGGTAACAAAGGGCACAACGAAATCCTGTCTTGTGCACTGTGAGTAAAAATGTTTAAAAAAAAGAAGAAGAAAATCATTCAGTTACTTCCTTTGATTACATCTCTGTGTTATCTAATCGTCAACTGGGTTGCTCATATTAGCTCAAATCAGGTTCTGACTAAGAATATCTTTAGGCTATAGCGTCAAACGTATGATCCAAGGTAAGGAGAAAAGGTTAATTCAATCAAAACGGATGGACGTTTCGACCTTGAAAAATTCTAATCCTCACTCAGGTCCGACCGCATGAACGTGTTCGGCTATGCTCAAGAGGGGACCCGTTACTTCGTCTCACTAATAAGGCATCAAACAAAAACAAGAAGAAAAGCCAAAAAAAGAAAAAAATCAAGAAAAATCTAAATACAAAAAAATTCTATATTTCTACTCTTTTCCATGTAAATATGTACAGCATCATACTTCCATCTCAAAGATTGAAGAAAAAGAACAAAAAATCTTTGAAAGCAAAAATCCAAATATATATATATATATATATATATATAAATCTTGGAAAATGAAAAAAATATAGGTAGAAGTTAGCTTCTCCTTTTATTGATTAGGATGCATTTTTTTTTATATATATAAACCAAAAAGGGACTGATGTTTTCTCAAGAATGTGCAGGAATGTCAAATAGTCCAAAGCCTCGAAGTAGGCAACCTCTCGGCGATGGAAAAATCAGATGCAACATCTCACCACCAACATCCAATCTATTCAAAAAAGAAAAAAAGAGAAGAAAGAAAATCATTTTGAAAAAAAAAAGAAGAAATTTGTGTTTTTATTAAACTTTTCACGCACAGCTATGCACATGTGGATTTCAATGTGGTAAAATATCAATATTTTATCAGCAACACAACTGTTCTAAATTAATGTTCCAAGTCTAAGGTTCTCCTTAGATCTATAGATCCTACTTCAAAGTAGGAACAATGGTGTCAATCTCGGTCAAACAATCAATGTTTCGATCAGATTGATTCCACCGCTAAATCTTTGCTCTGATCGCTCCATTTTTGGTTTTAGGTGAACTTGAGTGCCTTGTACTTCAAGTTCGTCAGGTGATATTTTTGGAGGTGTAGACTCTTGGTCTACATTGTCTGGGCGAGCTCCCTACGAGGTTGAGGTCCGGATAACACCGTCTTCAAAAAGATCCAGTGTTGGATTGATTCTAACCTGTCAGATACGAAACTACGACAAACAACTATGTGCAAATATGCATGTAGAAGGGCCCATTTTAGGGCGCAGGCTTAAAACCTGTACGATATCCCTGTAAAGTGTACGCCACGCGTCTAGGTATCCATTGGATGGTCATTTGTTCCCATAAATAGTACTTGGATGGGATAAGGGTCGTGACTTCCATCGCCTTGTTATTTATTGCCCCTAATGGGTGCATGTTTATGTATAATTATTCATTTGTAACTTCATTGATGGAAGAGGGCAAGATTAAGTGTCTCCTTCTATGGACACATGATTCTAACCCGATCCTTTCGATATCACATGGACTTGAGTACGTTGGCTTCGGTTTTATTGCAAACTATTTTGGGGGCACAAGCTCTTGGTATGCGCTATTTGGGCGTGTGCCCCCCGGGGTTCGAGGTCTGGATAGTTCTTATTTTGAAAAAAAAAGGAAAATGCAATCATTTGAAAAAGAAAAAAAAAAGAAAGAAGAAGAAGAAACCTGTGTTTTCATGCCACGCACAGCTATTCACATGCGTGTTTCAATGCGATAAAATGTCAATATTTTATCAGCAATGCAGCTATGCTAAAATAACGTCCTAAGTCTAAGGTTCGCCTTGGATCTTTGGATCCTACTTTAAAGTAGATGCAACGATGTCAATCACAGCCAAACACTCAATGTTTCGATCTGGTCGACTGCGCTGCTAAATCTTTGCAATGGACAATCTGTTTGTGGATTCATAGGAGCTTGAGTGTCTAACTTCAGATTCATCAGGAGCTATTTCGGAGGTGTGGACTTTTGGTTTGTGCTGTCCGAGCATGCGCCCTACGAGGTTTGAGGTCCGGGTAACTTTGTTATGAAAAAGGTCAATCGTTGGTTGAGACCAACCTGTTGAAAATGAAACTACATATCAATCAACTATGTAAATATGCATGCAGAAGGGTTCATTTCTCTTATTTCCGTAGGCTTAAAACCTGTATTGGCGCGCTATCCCTATAAAGTGTACGCCATGTGTCTGATTATCCATAGGATGGTCGTTTATTCTCATAAATTATACTCGGATGGAATCTGGGTCAAGACTTCCATCGCCTTCATTGCTTATCGCCCCTAATGGGTGCATGTTTATGCATAGTTAACTGATTTATAAGATCATTGCCGGCAGAGACGAGGATTGGATGTCTCCTTTGATAGGCACCCAAGTTTGGCCAGATCTATTCAGTATTATTTGAAGTTGGATGCTCTAGGTCATGTAGATTTGGGGCACATTATCAAAAAATGGCACACACTCCCAAAAAGCGTTGCGACATTAATATTCACTCCGCTCGGGTAGTTGTGCTAAATTAACTTCGGGATCAATGGATTTGTTCAAAGACCTCAAACCTTGCTCTACGAAGGGGCACCCATGGCCAGTCAAATGGGGCAATCAATGCCTCGTATGATTAGACACAAGTCATGGACCTTCGCGCATTTGTCTCACGCCTATCTTTAAGTATGGGTGTCGATCACCCTCTCACTTACAGAGCTGTTATATTTTGAATGAAACTTGAACATCAAACATCTTCAATCATCTCGAGAAGTGGATATATTTTCCAGCATATTAGGCTTTCGCAACTCGTTCCATTTCGGTTATGCCTAGTAATGTCGCTAAGTGTTTGGGGACCGATAGCCTTGAGGAACGGACATTTTTCCCGATATACAGGGCTTCCGTTTACTCCCCATGTTACCCACTTGATGTTTGAGATTTGTTTTGAATAGAGCCAACCCATCAAGTGTTGCCTTGGGCCTCTTCGGATGTTTCTTGTCTTTGGCATGCGATCATTAGTGATCAAATACCAAAGAGGGTCATCTGTAGACACCCAAATTTGGCTGAAGGCCCGATCAAGACATACTTCGAGAGAGGCGCACCCTCGAGCTTCCGATAGCAATCCAAAAATACTTAGGAATCATCCTAAAACCCTTAGGAATCATCTCAAACCCTTAGGAATCAACCCCAACCTTCCCAGATCCCTTAAAACTCGTCCCGAACAAGTTTCTGACCCTATTGAATAGTAGTTGGAAAGAGGAGTACCAAAATTTATGCAGACCTTTTTTGGAATTGAGTTATATATCATTAGAAAGAGAACTTCTCCACCTTTCCAACAAGCCAAAAATTGCCTCACCCTATCATCCACCATTAAACCTAACCTTCACACTTTTCCAAGCTCTTGAAAACCTAGAAAACCTTAGATGCAAGATTACCTAATTGCTAAACCCAATTAGTATCTAAGTAGCCTCCTAACCTCCCTTTTTCCTATAAATAGAGAGACACCCCTCCCTTTATAAAGGCTTGAAAATTTTCCCAAAAGTGAGAAAAGATTAAGAGAGACATTTTCCCCCTTTGGTGCCCTAAACCCATATAAATTCCAGAATTGATATATGCCTTTTAAGCCTCATTTTCCACCATCAATCTTTGAGATTTAACTAGAACTACCCCCTAGCCTTCTTCCTCTATCTATTAGCTACCAAGCCATAGAGATTAGAACCCTTCTCCTAACCTATTTACTATCGGAAGCTCACCGGTGACGCTCTCATGAGAAGGACCACATCAGTGCTATAAGGGCCCAAGAGCTCCGGCTCTCCCCTCTTTTCCTCTACCTTCTTTGGCTTTTCCTCTATCCTAGAATTGAGCCATTACGCTGCCCAAATTTCGGCAAGCGGGAAGGGCTCAATAGGATCGGTGTGCCTTCGGGAAAGGGGAAGTTCCGCTCATTTTGCTTCTTATATATATATATAATATAAACCAGCCCTATGTAGACCCGGCCATAGTAGAGATCGCTTATGAGCTGGTTGATTGGGTGTCTAACACCTTCTCGATCGATAACCGAAGCCCCTACCCAAGAGCCTTTGGCGTAGACCAGTGAATCATAGTCATATTTCGCACTTCGTTGCATTTAATATTGATTTGGGTTTTTCGGGACACCAAAAGCTCTGGGTGGCGACTCTTTATTTTTCATACGAGCACATCGTCGCAACGGATCGTCAAAAATCCACGGTTGCACAACATCCACCCAAAATCCAACCCAATTCTCCACATTTACCCAAACAATGCCCAATTTTCCTCCATCCGATCCAATGCCCAATTTTTCCCCTTCCACATCCAACCCAACGCGTAATTTTCCTCACCCATCTACCCAGGTCATGCTCAATTTCCTCCCACTTCCACCCAATCCATGCCCAATTCCTCCACATCATCAATCCAATCATTGCCACCACCCATTCATCTCCCCCATCGGATGGACCATCTACATCTACCCCCATATCCGATCCCATGGCCATCATGGAAGAAATGATGAACACTTTTATGGCATGGAAGGCTTCCCAAAGTTACCATAATCCACCCCAAATACCCAATCTACAACAAACCCTCCAAAATCTCCACACCCCATTCACCTAAAATACCAACCCCAATCAACCATCCAACACTAATCATGGGGCCATCCGAGTGGGCCCCAATGGCCCAATGCCCCATCCCAAGCCCATCTAGGCTTAAACCCAATGGTGACATTTTCAAACCCTCCATTGTTCCCCAATTCCCCACCTTCACTTACACCCAACAAACACACTCCATTCTCCCTGAAATAATAAACCCATCTCATTCACTCCATCAACCCGGTATAAGCCATATCCAACCACACCCCTCATTACAAATACAATATGGGAATCCATCCCATACAATCAACCATCCCCAATTCACCTCTCACCCAGATCTTATTCACCCACACCCTTCACAATATGAGATCCCATCTCAAACCATCTAAAATCTCCAATTTACACATCCTCTTACCCTCAACCCAATCCCAAAAATTTCCCCCAAATAATAAATCCACTTTTCCCAACCCCCCAATCCGGCCTAAACCATGCCCATCCACGCCAACCATCATGCCCAACCCAACATGGGAACCCACTTCAAGCCATTAGCCATCCCCAATCTTTTCATTCACTCACTTCTCAGCCAAACCCCCAAAATGTGCAATGGCCTCATCAAGCACCCAATCAATTCCTTCAAAATCTACAATTCACTCATCTCATTGCCTCACAAGCCCATCATCAAAGCTTCCCCCACATACAATGGTCTCACCAGGGACCTGTCCAGCCCACTCAGAATCGGCAAGATAACCTCACCCTTCCTCCACTTTTTATCGGTACAATCCTCAATATGAAGAGGATGAGGTTCGAAATAATGGAGCTTACATAGGAGCATTTGCCAATTTTAATCCCGCACAACCCACACTCACCAACCAATAGTCCACCTAAAATGAATCGAGGCAGCCTAGTGGGGGGGAGTAGCCCCAACTCTATAGCCCAGGGAGTCAAAACTGTTGAAGGAGCAGATGGATAAAATTCAAAAACAGCTAATGAAGATGGGAGGAGCTGAAATTAACACTACGGAGTTTCAGATTTGTGCCTATTCATAGAGGTTCCTTTACCTCACAAATTTAAAGTGCCCACATTCGAAAAATATGACGACACGAGCAACCCAATTGACCATATAAAATCATATTGTGGAGACATGTGCCAGTATGGCGGAGATGAACGACTCCTCATCAAAGTGTTCCAAAAAAGCCTCACTGGCCCAACACTGCGATGGTTCACTTCCATTGAACCATCTATGTTAAAAACATGGAAGACCTCACCCATTTGTTTCAAGAGCAATATGTCTATATCTTAGACATCGAACCGCACAAATTAGATCTGACTCCATTAAAATAATAACCTGATGAGGCCTTTATCGAGTACCTTGGAAGATGAAGGGCCCTTGTAGCCCAGGTAAAGAACTGTATCACGGACAAGGAGCAAATCGAGATGATCTAAAAAACTACTCTACTTATTATCTCCGATTTCTTGGTCTACTAGCAGCAAGCTAGTTTCGCTGACTTGGAAAGGAATGCCAACCGCTGTGAAGGCGCATTGAGAGAAGGACGGTTGAATAAAAATAAAGCCAATGGGGCCAGTGGGGTCCATAAATTTACTGAACAAAGGACTGAGAGAAGTGCAAGGGTAGAGGTACAAACTATAATGAACACACCCCAATACCAGCTTGGTCCCCTTTCGGTTCATGGCAGCACAGGCAGCACCAACACTAATAAATCAGGCTCTAAGGCAAAACAATGTCCCTGGGGGGCAGTATACCCCTAAGCAGAGAAGGGCTCGATATAACCGAGTGTTCACTCCCCTGGGGTAGTCCTTGAATGTCCTTTTGCCTTTACTGGTCGAAAAGGGTTTGGTCACCGTACTCTAGCCACGACCTTCGCCAAATCCAATCCCAAGAAATTATAACCCCAATACGCACTACAGTTTTCACCAGGGACTAGATCACCAAATTGATCAATGCTTTTCATTAAAACATGCAATCTAAGACTTGATTGAGGCGGGGAAGCTCATTCCCCTAGCACCTCCCCAAGCCAATCTCCACACTAACATTCATCAGGCGCAGCTACTGCCACACTCGTAGGGAGGAATGGGCCCAAGGTCCACCATCAATATGCTGGAGGAACCAATGGAAGAGGTCGACCCCTCATAATATATCGGCACAGGGGAAAGCTACGAAATACCAGGGTAGTGGAATCAAGGAGGTGAAACCATCAGGGTAGTTGAGCCTTTAAACTTAGCAGATTATTTCCTAAGCCCAACACCTCAAGCAGCACCTCTAGATTTGAGGTTGTATTTTCTAACACCCGTGCCTGTTTACCATGTGTAGCCCAATTTTATCCCACCTTTGCAATACCAATCATATCTGACACCAACCCCTGTAAATTACATGGTGTCCAATTTAACCCCACCTTCGAAATCAGCTTCAACCTCCTACAATTGGCATAACTTCGCCACACCCCCAGTCAATCCACCTCCAACACCAACCCAATATAGTTGGCCCAATTTTGCCACATCATCATCAGTCCAAGCACCTCCTGTACCAGTCAACCACATTTGGCCCAATACTGTCACACTAGCTCCGCTAGTTCAATCATACCCGACATCGCCATTTGTCCCATTTCAAATTCTCGGACCAACATATGCTCCCTATCAGGTCCCGCTCAATTATAATCAAACGGACATTAATGCTGACAGTAATAGGGAAGGGGTATTTTAGTTCATAACCTGATCGGGAAGAATCTCCAAACAGCCTAAGGTACCGTTACCAGCCCAAGCAGAAGAGAGAAGGGAACCTGCAGCGGTGCACCCTATGGAGAAAATGAGCCGAGAGCAAGCGTTAGAAACACAGCTCAAAAGAATGCTAGCTCATATCACCATTTAGGACCTATTGATGACGTCTCTAGCCCACTTCCAAGCTCTAATGGGGGCATTGAAAGACACGCATGTATTTGACAAGGTCTCGCCAGATGAAGTGGGGCAAATGATCGGGCAGGTATTGGCTCCCAATGCCATCTCTTTCTCAGACATCTATCTTCCAAGTAAGGGAAGCAATCATTCTAAACCCCTCAATATCATAGTGGAAATGGTAAAATTGGTGATCCCTTTAGTGCTGGTAGACAATGGATCGACACTGAATGTATGCCCCCTCAGAACTGCAACCACGATACGGGTTGATCCCTCCACATTCAGGGAGGTGATATGAGAAGTTTTTCTTGAGTTCACCATTAGGCCAATGACCTTCTCAATCCCATTTCAAGTCATGGACATCAAGTCCTCTTTCAACCTGCTACTAGGACGCCCATGGCTGCATTAAATTGGGGAAGTGTCGTCTACTCTAACCAACAGTTCAAATTCATCTTTGAAGAGAGAATTGTATCTATTATTGGAGAAGGGCGAGAGGAAAGAGAGAAAATGACCCACAACATCGAGAATCTCAAAGTGTTGAATGTGTCGCACACAGTCAAAGATACAGATCTCCATAGATTTCAATATGAGGCATCAACGACAGTGGCACCAAAATCCCTTGGAAGGGATACTGAAAAAGCTAGAGGAGGAATGGATGCAGCAGTAGCCATGCTCCATAAGTGGGGCTACCAGAAAAGAAAAGGGTTAGGACCTTGCTTGCAAGGCAGGAGAGACCCGGTCAGAGCCAAGGACGAACAGTCGATCAGATTCAGCTTAGGCTACAAACCTACCGAAGAGGAGGTCCAGGAAGCCAAGGAAAAGGCCCGAACCATTGCCATAGCCAAATCTAGGGGGATAGACCTAGGAGATGATTCTTGTCCTAGACCGCATATCAAGAGCATGTTTGTAAGTGTTGTGACCATTCAAATTGACTAGAATGAGGCAATACAGCTAACCCTATATAAACTAGTGGCTATCCATGGAACCAATCCCCGAATCATCCCCCCAGATATTGAAATAGACCTTGCCTCTCTATCCCCTTTTGAGGAAGAGGTACCCCCGCCAATGCAAACCTCAGGCATAAACGACCACAAGCCCTTGTTAAAGTTTGAGGAGCGAGTCCTAGATGAATCAATGATAAGTATGATGGAGGTTGATTCTCAAAAGCATCTCAATCAGCCCCCTTCATCAGATCGGGTAAAGGTGCGACACTGCAAGTGAGGAACTGGGCTTCTATGCCCCTAACTCTAGAAGCATCAAATGACCATAAATACGACACCAGGTTATAAAAAAAATAACCTATAAAAAGAGAGATTAGCCCTTCACAAGCATTGCCATGCATGTATCGCATTGCCAAGGGCCAATTTTAGAAGAAAAGGAAAACCATAAAAAATACAAAAAATATAAAAAACTCCAAAAATATTATCTTTTAAAATTCTCGGGAAAAATAAAAATGATGCCTTAATTGAAAAACCCGTCCCATGTGAAATCGACCCATTTTCTGTAGAAACACAAGAAGAGGTAGGAGTCACGAGTTTGGACATGGAGGTCCCAGCTGAGGAGCTCCCCAATGAACTCCTTGACCAATATGTCGATTTTGAGAATGGCCCTATGCCGATTGTTGAAGAAACAAAAGATCTCAATCTGGGCACCGATGAGGTTCCTAGAATCACTAAGATCGAAATGTCATTGTCTCCCGAGGAAAGAAAAAGCATGATTAACTTCCTTCGGTCATACCAAGGCGTCTTTGCATGGTCATATGAGGATATGCTTGGTTTGAACACCGATTTGGTCGAGCATGAGTTGCCATTATATCCCTATGCAAAGCTGATTAAGTAGAAGTTAAGGCATCTCAGGCCAGAATGAATGTTAAAAGTAAAAGATGAGGTCATCAAGCAGTATGACGCGGGATTTCTCATGGTCTCCAAATACCCGCAGTGGTTAGCTAACATCGTCCAAGTACCAAAGAAAGATGGAAAGGTTCGCATGTGCATAAATTTCTGAAACCTCAACAAGGCGAACCCGAAAGATGACTTCCCTTTGCCACACATCAACATCTTGGTTGATAACACTTTCAGACATGGAATGATTGCATTCGTGGATGGATTCTCTGATTACAATCAGATCAAAATGGCGGAAGTGGACCAAGAGAAGACAACATTTATCATTCCATGGGGAATGTTTTGCTATCGAGTCATACCGTTCAGATTGAAAAAGCTAGGGCAACATATCAGAGAGCGATGACTGTACTGTTCCATGACATGATGGACCGAGAAATCGAGGTATATGTTGACGACATGATCACCAAGTCACCAGAGAGAGGTGACCATTTGATAAAGCACCAAAAGCTATTTGAGAGCCTGTAAAAATACAGGTTGCGTCTGAACCCTCATAAATGCGCATTCGACATCATGTTATGAAAACTACTGGGCTTCATCGTCAGCAGAAGAGGCATCGATGTTGACCCGATAAAATTAAAATCTTTCGTTGAAATGCCACTTCCATCTAAAAAGAAAGAGGTCAGAGGCTTCTTGGGCCGGATAAAGTACATCAGCCGGTTCATTGTACGGCTAACTCTTATCTGCACGCCGATTTTTAAGCTACTAAGAAAAGATTCGCCCGTTGAATGGAACGATGATTGTCAAGCGAAATTTGATAAGATCAAAGGTTATCTTCTTAACCCACCTATTTTGGTACCCCAGTACTTGAGAGACCGTTATTAATGTACCTCTCCATGACCAAATTCTCGATGGGATGTGTCCTAGGGCAGCATGATAAGACTGGAAGAAGAGAGCAGGCCATTTACTACCTGAGCAAGAAATTCATTGACTACGAGACACTATTCTCATATGGAGAAAGCATGTCTAGCTCTCATTTGGGCTACACAAAGGCTCCATTATTATTTTTTATCCCAAGTCGTTCTCCTACTAGCACGAATGGATCCATTGTTGTTTGAAAATTTATCCCTCACTGGTCGAACTGCACGCTAGCAACTTCTCTTATTTGAATTCAACATCACATATGTCACTCAGAAGTCAATAAAGGGGCAAGCACTAGCTGGTCATTTGGCCGAGAATCCCTTACCTAACTACGAGCCTTTGAAAACTGAATTTCCAGATGAAGACATCTTGTTTATGACAAAGGATGACACAGAAGAGATAGAGGAGTCTTGGGTAATGCACTTCTATGGGGCAGCAAATGCCGAAGGTCAAGGAGTTGGCGTTATTCTAATCTCACCAAAAGGGTCACACATACTAATCTCCATCAAGCTTAATTTCCCTTGCACCAACAATATGGCCGAGTATGAAGCCTGCATAGCCGGCTTACAAGCAACACTTGACCTGAACATAACTCATCTCAAGGTGTTTGGCGATTCACAGCTGATCATTTGCCAAACCAACGGAGACTGGAAGACAAAGGATGAAAAGCTGATCCCATACCATGAGCACCTTGAAGATATGATCACGTGCTTCGATGATGTTACCCTCTTCTATGTCCCGTGAGCAAGAAATCGCTTTGCCAATGCACTAGCAACATTGGCATTAATGGTCAAAATTTTATATGGTGTTGAAATAAAACCAATCATGACTGGACAAAGGAATGAGCCAACCTTTTACCACCAGATTGAGGGATCCAAAAAGCCTAATGATGAGCATCCATGGTTCTCAAATATAAAAAATTTCCTCGAAACTCAAGCTTTCCTTGAAGGTACGCCCAAGATGGACAGGCAGATCATCCAACGTTTAGCAGCGAACTATGTCATCTATGGCAAGTTCCTCTATAAGCGATCATATAATAACATCCTACTCAGATGCCTAACTAAAGGCAAGGTAGCCAACATCATGAAAGTGATCCATGAAGGGGTATGCGGGGCCCACGTTAATGGGAACATGGTCGCCAAGAAAATCCTACGGTAAGGGTATTTCTGGACCACCTTGGAAACTAATTGTTACAAGAACGCTCAGAAGTGCTATAAAGGCCAAGAACACTCCAGTCTGATACATGCTCCAGCCATAGATCTATACAACATGACCACTCCTTGGCCATTCACCACATGGGGCCACGACGTTGTTGGAAATGTTAATCCAAAAGCTTTGAATGGGCATCAGTTCATCTTAGTTGCCATCCAGTATTTCACCAAATGGGTAGAAGCAGCATCTTATACAAACATTATAGTTAGTCATGTCGATAAGTTCATCAAGAATAAAATAGTTTATTGATTCAGCATGCCCAAGGACATCATCACAGATAACCGCACCAATTTTGCAAACAATTGCATCAGAGCCTTATGCGAGCAGTACAAAATCAAACATCATCACTTGTCACCATATCCGTCGCAAACCAATGGGGCCGTCAAAGCTGCCAACAAGACACTCATCTGAATCCTTGAGAAAATGGTCATCACCTACCAAGATTAGAGTGAAATATTACCCTTTGCATTATGGGCCTATCGAACATCGATCTATACCGCTACAGGGGCAACACCGTTCTCCCTTGTGTATGAACTGAGGTTGTGCTACCAATTGAGGTTGAAGTGCCTTCACTCTATATCCTCATTGAGTCCAATCTACCGCAAGCCGAGAGAGAGAGATCCCGCTTCGAACAATTAAGCCTGATTGATGAAAAAAGACTTCAGGCTTTGTGCCATACTTAGGTCTATCAAGGGAAAATTGCACGTGCTTATAACAAACATGTTCACGTTTGAGATTTGAAAGTGAGAGACATTGTACTCAAGAAAATCATTCCTTCTCTCCACACCGATCCGAGAGGGAAATTCAGGCCCAATTGGGAAGGACCTTACGTCATTTGAGAGGTACTCCCAGGGTACGCGCTCCACCTCGCCACCATGGATAGCGATCACTTTCTTGAGCCGATCAACGCTGAATATGTACATTGATTCTACTCTTAGTCTTAATGGTAAGGTAAGTACTGATAAAAATGGATACGTGACTGTAGACACCCAAATTTAGCCCAAGGCCTGATCGAAACACATTTCGAGAGAGGTGCACTTTCAAGCTTTCGATGGTGTGTATAGTAACTTTAGGAACCTTTTTGAAATCTTAGGAGCCATTCCAAACCCTTAGGAATCACCTTAGATCCCTTAGAAGCCTTCTTGAAACCTTAGAAACTCATCTCAACCCTTAGAAACCTGTTTGGACCTAAACCTAGCTTTCCCAAGCAATGGATGAGGAATGGCACACAAGGACTAGCTATGACCTTCTACTATAATTGAGTCTCATACCATTGAAAAGTAAAAGTCTCCAGCTTTCCAATGGGCCAAGGATCCCCCCAATCGAAGCTTTACATCAAAAGTTACGACATTTCAAAGTGTAGGGGTAAAATGGTAATTTAGTGGAGTTCTCCCTAGGGTTTTGGTGCAAGTATTACTTGCGCCAAGCCATTTCTCCCCAAAAATGGCTTGGCACAACTAATAGTTGCGCCAGCTTTAAGGTAGGCCCCACCTCGGGTAGCCAACTTCCAGGCCACTATGGCACACTGTTTTACTGTACATATGTCTGGCGCACCTATTAGTTACACCAAGCTTATGAACAGTAACCTTGTGTTTTTGCCTCAAATTTTGAGATTAGGGTTTAACTTTTTGACCATCTTGATCTTTGGGGTATGTTTTGCTAGTTCTGTTGCACCCATTCACTACCTATTTGCAACCCCTTAACTGATTTAAAGCCTCACCCTATCATCCACCATTGGAGCTAACCTTCACACATTTCAAGGCTCCAAAAATCCTAGGAAACCTTAGATTACCTAATTGCTAATCCAAGTTAGCCTCTAAACATGCTCCTAACCTCTCTTTTTCCTATAACTAGAGAGGCACCCCTCCCTTTACAAAGGCTTGACAAAAATTTGCAAAACAAGAGATTAGGAACTCCCTCCCTCTCTCTCTCTCTCTCTCTCCTCTAGTGCACCTTTTTCATAAAAATTTCTAGAATTCTAAAACTCTCTTTGGGACCCAACCTTTTATCCAAAAGCTCTAGGTTAGGTGTTTTCTACCCCCTAGCCTTCTCTCTCTACCTCTTAGCTATCAAGCCCTAGGAGCTAGAACCCCATTTCTCACCATACAAGCCCTTGAAGCTCACCGAAGCAAGCCTATGCAAGGTTCCACAGTGGTGCAACAAGGGCCCGAGAATTTTTGGTAGGAACGGAGGGGCACAAAGGATTTTAAGGCCCTTTGGGCAAGAGGAATGCTTTTTTATTTCTTTTATATCATTTTTATTTTGGCCATAAGTAGAGACCGCATTAAGTGGGTTTATTGGGTGTCTAACACCTTCCCAATCGATAACCGAAGCCCCTACCCAAGAGCCTTTGGCATAGTCCGGTGAATCATAGTCATATTTTTGACTCTTTGGTGCTCTTTAAATTTGATTTGAGTTTCCCGGACACCAAAAGCTTTGGTTGGCAACTCTTTAAGTTTTACAAGTGCACATCGTCGCGACGGGATCGTCTTGACTCCCACAGTTGCACAAATGGCAACTCTGCTAGGGAGTAGCTAGTAGAACTTCCCCTTGAATTTGGCCTCTTTATTTTTTGATTTACTAACTATTTTTTCTATTTTTACTATTTTTTTACTCACCCCTCCGATTATGTCGTTTTACTTACCCCTACTTTTACGTCGTTTACGAGCCTTAGTCAATTGGCGGGCCTACTTGTGCACCATATTAAATTTCTTTACATTTCTATTATTTTAAGCACCTTAGCCAATTGGCGGGTCTACTTGTGTATTGTCATTTAATTTTCTTTACTCTTATGCCATTTTAAGTGCCTTAGCCATTTGGCGGGCCTAAGTGCATCTTTAATTTCTGCAATCATATTCCGCCAGTGAACGCCGGCCCGTAAAGGCGGCACGAGATCATCACCCCCGGTCTTTGAACTTAAGAAAACTCCCTTTAAAAGTGAAAATTAAAATTGAACCAATAAGGGGGACTTAAATTGATTTGGTGGGGTAGATTTTTGCGGGTTGGGATATTTAAGCATACATACAAACTCTCGGGTCTTAGTACGGCGGCAGCCCCTAGTGGTGATGATCCAAAAAAGTCCCAGCCCACCTAGTACCTGAGAAAGTGCTTGCACTTGAGGTATATCGGGTGGGTAAGTTTCTCGTTACCAAGCTTAAAACTCGAGAAAAAAGTGAGCGTTAGCAGACCCACACAGGCCTTGTAACCTTTAGGTTCGGTGAGGAAGAGAGCCGATTTATTAAAACAGTCAGTTCCCGGAAGCCCAGCTTCCAGAAAAAACCAGTTAGAAAACTCTTTTCAGGCTAGAACCTCTGTTGTCAAACTGTCTGGAAGCCCTTTTTTTCTTGGCGCCACTATTACTTGCGCCAAGTCAAAAAGCCCCAGAATTACACTAGCGCATGTATTAGTTGCGCCAGTATAAGAGTGGGCACTTTTTGGTCTGGCGCACCTAATAGTTGCGCCAGCTTTGGGTTAGACAGCAGCAGCCCGAATCTGTGGCTTGCTTCACATCCCGGACTCTTCGATTAGTGTCTTTAGTGCCTCTGTTTGGGCCCCGCAATCTCCGACATCCAATATGCCCTCGCCGGTTAAGAGAAGGTGACTTCTTTTTGACTCGTTTTGGGATCGGGTTATTTACATTAGTTTTCGTGCCTTCAATAGATTAAGGGGTTACCCTTTGATTCTTCTGAAGCGCATCGGAGCCTTTGACGCGGGACTTATTTAGGGAACGAGAGCCACCCGAAAAGGAAATTCAAAAGGCCCCGAAATCCTTAAATCTTTTTACTTATAAAAATTCAAAAAAATCAAATAATAAAAAAACCCAAAAAAAAAGAGTCTGTTGGTGCCGGCATAACGGCATCATCGTACCCTCCGCCATCTCCTTGGGGAAGGAGGAAGCTTTACGGGCCCTACTCAAGGCACCCGAACCCAACCCGATACCAAGCCATGTCGTGGGCTATGGATTTAGCTTATGCCGATCCCATCTCATCCCCACTGCATTCTCCAACCCATTCTCATGCGGAAGAAGTTTTCACATCCATCCCCCTCACTTAATCCCCATTCACCGTCACCGGCCCCTTCGGTGCTCCTATCTTTCCATTTACCACCTCCCAAAATATCCAAAATCCACCCCCCCATTCCCCATTTTTACAAGCCATGCCTTCATTCATGGCTATCCCCAACCCTTCTCTCACTTCCTTCCTCACCCATTCAAAACTTGGCCCCATACTCCACCTTTACCAATATACCCTATTTTTCTTCCACCCGATCATACCCAATCCGCCCACATCTATCCATGCCACACCCGATCCCCCATACATCCCTCCATCTACCCAGGTCATGCCAATTTTTATCGGGGCCATGACCAGCTTTCCTCTCTCATCATCCACATCCATACACTATACATCCTCCCCACACATGCCCAATCCATCCCCAATCACCAATGACCCATCTCATTTTTCTAACCCACCCCATATCCCACCACTTTCCCGGGTCATGCCCGATTTTACCGGGGTCATGCCCAATTTTTCTTCCTCATCCACCTCATCCATGCCCCTCCAACCCTTAAATACCCCATCTCCATCCGATCTCCCTTCCATGGCCATGATGGAGGAGATGCTCCAAGCCTATAATAGGTGGAAGGCCTCCCAACACATCCCCTCTCATCGACACCACACTTCCATGGATCCATCCCATACCCTATCAAACTTTCATGTCTCATTCCCCCATGACCCCCATCAACCCCCCATCATCCAAACAATCCAAATCCCCATTACTCACATACTCTAAGGCCCAATGGCCCAAAACCCCATGGCCCATACCCATCAAGGGCCCATGACCCATACCCATCAAGGGCCCATGGACCACACCAACCAATGGCCCATACCCAGACCCATCAGACCCATCAAGGGCCCATGACCAAGAACCATCAATGGCTCATGACCCAGACCCACCAAGGCCCAATGGGCCAGACCTATCATGACCAAGGCTTTATGGCCCAACCTTCCTAAGGACCCATGGATCATACCTTCATAGCCCGAACCCAAGCTCAACAAGGCCCTAACCTTGGAGCCTCACACCCATACCCTTCACAATTCCTCCAAAATTTCACTCACCCACAACCCTCATACCCAGGTCAAACCCATGCCTTACATAAACCCCAATTCACCCATATCTCAACATCCCAAAGTCAGTTCCAAACCTTTCCCTGTGCCCACTTGCCTCATCAGACCCGACCCCAAAATCTGACTTCCACTCATCCCACCACCCAACAAACCTTCCCTCACACTCAATGGACTCACCCAACCCCTGTTCAGACCATTCCCATCCAGTCCATGCTACACCAACAAGAGAATCCCACCCTCACTGCACCTTTTATAGACTAGTAGTATGAAGAGGATGAGATCAGGAACAGTGGTGCTTATGCAGGGGCATTGGCCAGTTTTAATGCCCCTCCTATAATTACTCACCCCTTGGTAGCGCAGAGCGAGTCCCGATCGACTGCTGAGAAAGTAGCCCCCCTGTCCAAGGAATCAGAGCAGTTGAAAGAATAGTTAGACAAAATTCAGAAGCAATTGTTGAAGATGGGTGGTGCTGAAATCCACGCCAACGGACTTCTCGGATTTGTGTTTGTTCGCCGAGGTCCCCTTGCCTCCAAAATTTAAAATTTTGGCTTTTGACAAATATAACGGCACTGGCAATCCCATAGCACACCTCAAGTCTTAATGTGGGGACAGTGCCAGTATGGAGGGGACGGAAGACTATTGATAAAGATCTTTCAGAAAAGTTTGGCTGGTTCGGCTTTGAGGTGATTCACATCCTTAGAACCATCAATGATAAAGACTTGGAAGGACTTGATTCATCTATTTCAAGAATAGTATGCCTACAATATAGACATTGAACCGCACAAGTTAGACTTGGCCCGTTTGAAGAAAAACCCGAATGAAACCTTTAGCGATTATTTGGGGCGTTGGAGAGCATTGGCAGCTCAGGTTAGAAATAGGATACCTGATGATGAGCAAATATAAATGATTTCTAGAAATAATTTGTCAGTGATCTTTGACTTTCTAGTGTACCAGCAACAGTCTAGCTTTACTGATCTAGTAAGGAATGCCAATCGCTGTGAAGATGCTATCAGGGAAGGTCGCCTGAGTAAAAATGTACCCGGGGGAGCTAGCGGAGTTAGAATATTTTTCGAGCAACGAAACGAGAAAAGAATGGGGGACCGATATCTAGAACATTACCAACACTAAAACCCATAATAATACAACCCCGTTCCAATTTAAGGCGGCCCAGCGAGCACCAGTCAGAACTAAGCTGATGCAGAGAATAGGGAATGGGCAGGGGATACAGATGACTCTGAAGCAGAGGAGGGCCCGCTACGATCGAGTTTTTATGCCCTTGGGGCAATCTTTGAATGCACTTTTACCTTTACTAATAGAAAAGGGACTAGTTACTGCCCTCCAACCACGACCTCCTCCTAATCCAATCCCGAAGAATTATGACCCCAACACTCACTGTAATTTTCATCAGGGTCTGGGTCACCCGACTGATCGTTGCTTCCCATTGAAGCATGTAATACAAGATTTAATTAATGTCAATAAAATCATTCCACCTACACCTTCCCCAGTGAACTAACATGCAAATATACATCAGGTTTCATTACACCCACACCGTACCGGAGGAGCAGGTCCTAGACCCACCATCGGGGCGATATAGGAAAGTGAGGAAGAGTTTAAGTTTGACTCGTCGGACTATATCAGTGACCGAGGAAGTGTTGGGGAATTCTAGTGTGCTGATTTATTGTGTAATGATAAAGACAAAATAAAATCAGAGTAAAATAGGGGATGGATTCAGCACAACAAAAGTATCCTAGACCTGCAAGATACAGGGTCCTTTGTAGCAAGTTTTAATAAGGGAATGTCCATAGGGAGATGAGTTCAAAATATGGTAAATCTCTAGATCTGTAAGAGATCTAGCACCCTAACTAATGCTAAGTCAGCTGAAAGAAAGGGGGAGGTTAAAAAGGATTGTCACTTGAACTAAACTACAATTGAAATGTGAACTAACTAAGATCGAGTCCAGAGATATAGATCTTGCAAATGGAAGGGTTTAAAAATAGAAAATAGAGAAGAGCAGCTTGGAAATTGGTCTCACTACAATCAGGTTGAGCTGGTCATATTACAGGGGTTCAGAGCACACAAATCCCTCAGCTGGCTGCAAGCACAATTGTAGGGTAGAAGGCTCCACTCTCAACCAAAGAATTTAACTGATCTTAAGGCTATGGTCTGTCCACTTCAATGGTCACAAACCATCCTATAGACTTCATCCGATCCAAAGGTTTATGGTAGAAGAATTCAATTGAAACCAGAGATTGGACTGCTCTTAAGGCTATGATCTGTCCACTTTAATGGTCACAGATCATCCTAGGGAATTCCTCCAAAATAAAGGTTTTAACCAGAGCATTCAAACCACTACAGATGCTACAATTTCTAGGTCACAGACACAAGAAATTATAGGGATATCAAATTTAGGGAGATCAGATGGTATCCAAGAGGTCTACCAGTTAAGTGGGTGAGCTGATCAACAGACTCCTCTACACAAATTCGATCGAGCACCAAATGAAACCAAAGGAACTATAGATCTAATTAAATCAATAAAAATAACATTTACATTGCAATCAAACTCGCTCTACAATGAAATGCTCTTAGATTTGTAGTCTGTGTAGTAATTAACCCACAATAACACTCTCAACCTTACCCAATTACAGATCTAACCACTCTCCTCGCTGCTCCTAGGGAATTAGCCAACCATAGTTGAGCTAAAAGAGGGAAAATAGAATTTTGCTGCAAGCTCTGATCTCCAAAATTTGATCCAAATCTCGATCTCCCCCAATTGCAATTGGGGATCTCAATATATAGCTTTCTCTCTTATTTTTCCCGCCAATATTCCCTTCTAGAAGGTCCTCAGAGTTTGTTAGAGTTCTGTTAGAGCACGTGAGTTGGTTAGGGTTTCCTAGGGCATCTTTTAGATCATCGTGTCGGTCACCAATGTGCCTCGATCTAAGTGCAGCAGGTCACCAAGTTGTAGCGTGTGAACAACCTATTTTCTAAGAAGTTCTTCATACGATTTCGACAGGTTGAGGAAGCTTTCGATAGGTTCAAATGGAGCTTTTTGGTCCTTTCTCTAGGTTCTCAGATCTCTTCGATAGGTTCCGATAGGATGAGTCTTCTATTGAAGCTTCAACATTCTCAGCCCTTTGCCTGGAGCATTCGAGAGGTTGGAGGACCATTTCCATAGGTTCAGCTCTGCATGCCATCATTCCGATAGGATTGCTCTCACTCCTATCGAAAGGCTCAAGCACCCTTCGGTAGGTTCTGTTCCAGCATCTCATTCGATAGGTTCCCCTTACACTTCAGGCAGACTTTCAATAGGATGACTTCTTCCTTTCTTTCAGCTACTCAATAGGTTCTTGGATCCTATCGAACTCCTCAATCCACACGAATCCATCCTTTCTCTGCCTTCAGATCTTATCAAAACATTTCCAATTGCACAAATTCCTTCATTTTTCGCTCTCAGCTCCTATCAAAGTCTTCAAATAGCCTCTCGATAGGATGTTTTCAGCCTATTTTCACTTCCTTCGCCTTGCCCTGCTGTTGCCACACTCCCCAAGGGCACAATGGTGTGCAGCCCTCTAGTGTGCTATTGCTGGGTCTGTATTGTACTGAGAGATAAACTTCCTTGTGTGGCATTCTTGAGTGGTTTCCTGCGTTTTTCCTATCTTTTATTGCTATCTACAAAACACCCTCAACAAAGGTTTATTAATGTGCTCACAGGTCCTGCAAAGGTCAGGTTAAGGGGTGAAAACTGGCATTTTTCACTACTTAACAGGAAGTTATGTGGCACCTTTGCAGAGAAACCGTGAAGGAGTATTGGGGTGATTGAACCCTTGAATTTGTTAGATAATTTCCCCCCCCAAATTGAACCCCTAGATCTTACGACCTATTTCCCATCACCCACTCCCATCAATTATGTGCAAATAAATACATATCAACCATACACTACCACCCCCATCAGTTTCCTAATATCCCACCAAGTCCCCCATCCCCCACCATCACCTGTTAACTATTAATGGCCCACTCCTACCCCATTACCTCCGGTACAACCACCCACAAACCTCATCACCCCAACCTAGCCCAATTTTGCCACCCAACCATCTTTCACTGAGGTGAACCAAGTATTACCCATCCCTCCGGAGCCATCAGTACAAGTGCATCAGATACCGGTAGCTACACCATTTTAGATCTCGAGACCAACCTATAATCCTCATCAGGTCCCACTGAGTTATGAGCAGACAGATGCCAATGCTGACAGCAGTAGAGAAGGGACAATAGACTTTGTCACAAGATACGAGAAGATATCTAAGCAACTGAAAGCACCAGTAGCAGGACAAGCCCAACCAGAGGGAAAGAAAGATAGTGCCATTAATCCTTTTAAAAAAATGAGTCGAGAACATATACTAGAGACTCAGTTGAGAAGGATGCTAGATCACATCACCGTATGGGATCTATTAATGACATCCCCACTCCTTTTTTAAGCTTTAATGGGGGCGTTAAAGAACGCGCACATTTCACTTCAGGTGACCCCAGATGAAGTCGGGCAGATTATTAGTCAAGTGATGGCTTCAAATGTCATTTCATTTTCGAATGTCGATTTACCAGATGAGAGAAGTAGTCACTCAAAATCTCTTAATGTTACTATAGAATCCAAAAATATGATAATCCCTTTAATGTTGATTGACAATGGGTCTGCCCTGAATATATGCCCATTGAGAACCGCCATAAAGATCGAGGTAGATCTGTGCATGTTGAGACCCACGAGAACCTGTGCCTGAGGTTTTGACAATATAAAAAGAGAGATAATGGGAGAAGTTGACCTTGAGCTATTGATTGGGCCAATGACCTTCTCCATATTATTTCAAGTAATGGATATCAAATCTTCATTCAATCTATTATTAGGATGCCCATGTTTGCATGAGGTTGGAGCGATACTGCCAATACTGCATCAAAAAATCTAGTTTGTGTCTGAGCATAAGATTATCACTATCATTGGTGAGGGGCACAGTGAGATGGAAAAAGCCACCAACAACGTTGAGAAGCCAAAAGTGCTAGATGTGTTGCACACAGTTGAGGATTTCGACCTCTACAGTTTTGAGTACGAAGTATCAACAGTACACTCGGAGCCCATAGAGGGCATCATTCAAAAAATATGAGGTGGAATGGTAGCGATAGTAGCCATGCTCCAAAAGTGGGGCTATCAAAGAGGAAAGGGGCTGGGACCCCGGTTACAAGGAAGAAGGGAGCCTGTCACAGGCAAAGGTCAAAAAGTCCGATTTGGGTTAGGTTATAAACCCATGGAAGAAGAGGTTCAGGAGGCTAAGGAGAAAGCTCGAGCCACGGCAGCTGCAAGAGCTAGAGGGATACACTTAGAAGAGAAGCCTCATCCCAGGCCTCACATTAGGGATTCATTCGTGAGTGCCGAGATCGTTAAAATCGATCAAAAAGGGGCAACTCAAGTAAACCCACATCAACCCGCAACACCGACTCACCCCACCAATCCCCAAATCATCCCGCCTAGCCTGGAAATAGAGTTAGCTGCTCTATCCCTATTTGAGGAGTAACCCTTCATACCTGCACAATCTCCCCCTGTGGCAAATCACCACAGAACTCTACTGACATTTGAGGACAGAGTCTCAAACGAATCTATGATTAATATGATGGAAGTTGACTCCGATGAGCCATATCAGTCAGCACCCTTCATCCAAATAGGTAAAGGAGCCGCCCCTCAGGTACGCAATTGGACGTCTGTATCCCAAACTCTGGAGGTGGGGAGTGGCCTAAACTGTGGCACCCGTTTCCCAAAAAAAATAACCTATAAAAAGTGAGATAAGCCCTTGGCAGGCAATACCTTCTATATACACAGACTCACGCTGCCAACGGTCCGTCTCTGAAGAATGAAAAAATTCCAAAAACATTGAAAAAATACAAAATCCAAAAATATTGTCATTTAAAATTCCAAATAAAATCCCACAAAAAGATGCCTTAATTGAAATACATGTCCCACATAAAATCGACCCCTTTCCAATAGAAATACAAGAAGAGGTAGGAGTTACGAGTCTAGATGAGGATGTCCCTTTTAAGGAGCTCCCCAATGAGCTCCTTGACTAGTTTGCCGACTTTGAGCATGGCCCTACCCCCATTGTCAAAGAAACCGAAGATGTCAATCTATAGGCTGAGGAGATTCCTTGAATTACCAATATTGGAACATCGCTGTCTCCCGAAGAAAGAAAAAGTATGATCAATTTCCTTCAGTCATACCAAGACATTTTTGCCTAATCGTACGAGGACATGCCTGGTCTAGACACCGGTTTGGTCGAGCATGAGTTGCCACTCTACCCTGATATGAGGTCAGTCAAGCAAAAGCTGAGACGTCTCTGACCCGAGTGGATGCTGAAAGTCAAAGACGAGGTCATCAAGCAGTATGATGAGGGGTTTCTCATGGTATCCAAATACCCGCAGTGGCTAGCCAATATTGTACCTGTATCAAAGAAAGATGAAAAAGTCTGCATGTGCATTGATTTTAGAAACTTGAACAGGGCGAGCCCGAAGGACGATTTCCTGTTGCCGCACATCGACATCTTGGTCGATAACACTACAAAGCACGGGATGCTTTCTTTTATGGATGGATTCTCCAAATATAACCAAATCAAGATGGCAGAGGTAGATTAAGAGAAGATAGCGTTCATCACTCCTTGGGGAACCTTTTGCTATAGAGTCATGCCATTTGGGCTGAAGAATGCCGGTGCAACATACCAGAGAGCTATGATTGCATTGTTTCATGATATGATGCACGGAGAAATTGAAGTCTATGTCGACGACATAATTGCCAAGTCACCGGAGCGAAGCGATCACTTGATAAACCTTCAGAAGTTGTTTGAGAGGTTGAGAAAGTGTAGGTTGTGTCTGAATCCATAGAAGTGCACATTTGGCGCTATGTCTGAAAAGTTATTAGGATTCATCGTCAGCAAGAGAGGTATTGAGGTTGACCTGATCAAGGTTAAAGCTGTCACAGAAATGCCGCCGCCATCTACTGAGAAGGAGGTTAGAGGGTTCTTGGGCAAGATACAGTATATCAGTTGGTTCATTGCACAGCTAACGCCTATCTGCTCACCGATCTTCAAGCTACTCAAGAAGAACTCGCCTGTTGAATGGAACGATGATTGTCAGGCAGCGTTCGACAAAATCAAAAGCTACCTCCTCAACCCACCTATTTTGGTATCGCCTGAGCCAGGGAGACCACTCCTAATATATCTCTCCATGATGGAAGTCTTGATGGGATGTGTCTTAGGGCATCATAACGAGACGAGGAGAAAAGAGCAGTCCATCTACTATCTGAGCAAGGAGTTTACTGATTACTAGATGCGCTATTCTCATCTGGAGAAAGCATGTCTGGCTCTTATATGGGCTACTCAGAGGATCTGCCATTACTTGCTATCCCAAGCCGTTCTACTCCTAGCCCGAATGGACCCTTTGAAATACCTGTTCGAGAAGCTGGCTCTCACTGGGCGGACTACATGTTGACAGCTTTTATTATATGAGTTTGACATCACGTACGTGACTCAGAAGTCGATCAAGGGGCAGGCACTCACCGATCATCTTACCGACAATCCTTTACCAGATTATGAGCCTTTGAGAACCGAGTTCCCTAATGAAGACATCCTGTTCATGATAGAAGACAATACAAAAGAAGCAGAAGAATCATGGGTAATGCACTTTGACAGGGTAGCAAATACCGAAGGGCAGGGAGTTGGCGCCATTCTAATTTCACCGAAAGAATAACATGTACCGGTTTCTATCAAGCTCAACTTCCCTTGTACTAATACCATGCCGAGTACGAAGCTTGTGTCGCTAGCCAGTAGTCGGCTCTCGATCTAAACATAACTCACCTCCGAGTATTCGAAGATTCACAATTGATCATATGTCAGACAAATGGAGATTGGAAGATGAAAGATGAGAAATTGATCCTCTACCATGAGCACCTCGAGGATCTGATAGCTTGCTTCAAAACGTGACATTCTCATATGTCCCACGGATAAGGAATCGCTTTGTCGACGCATTAGCCACTTTGGCATCAATGGTAGAAATCCTGTATGGTGTTGAGATGAAGCCGATCATGATCGAGCAGAGAAACAAGCTAGCCTTCTGCCTACAGATTAAGGAACCCCCAAAGCCTGATGAAGAGCTACCTTAGTTCTCAGATATCAAGAATTTCCTTGAGACACTTACCGAGGATGAAATGATCAACGTCATGAAGGAGATCCACGAGGGAATATGCGATGCCCATGTCAGCGGTCACATGCTCGCTAAATTTTTTTTACGACAGGGATACTTTTGGACCACAAAGGAATCAGATTGCTGCAAACATGTTCAGAAATACTACAAGTATAAGGAACATTCCAGTCTGATATACGCTCCATCCATCGATCTACATTGCATAACCACTCCTTGGCCATTTACTACCTGGAGCCTTGATGTCATCGGAATGATTAATCCAAAAGCCTTAAACGGACATCGGTTCATCCTTGTCGCCATTGAATACTTTATCAAGTGGGTAGAAGCAGCGCCGTATGCCAACATCATGGTCAGTCACGTCGAGAAGTTTCTCAAGAAGAATATTGTGTGTCAATTTGGAGTATCCAAAGATTTCATCACGGATAATGGCATAAACTTTACTAACAAGCGCATCAAGGCCTTCTGCGAGCAGTACAAGATTAAGCACCATCGCTCATCACCTTATTGGCCTCAAACCAATGGAGCCATAGAAGTTACGAATAAGACAGTCATCCGCATCCTTGAAAAAATGGTCGTCACTTATCGAGATAGGAGCAAAATGCTGCCATTTACTTTATGGGCCTACAGAACGTCGATCTGTACTGCTACAAGGGCAACACTATTCTCCCTTGTGTATGGAACCTAGGCCGTCCTATCGGTAGAGGTTGAAGTACCCTCTCTCCAAATCCCCCATGAATCACGCTTACCCAAAGCAGAAAGAAAGAGATCTTGTTTTGACCAATTGAACTTACTGGACGAGAAAATACACCTCGCCTTGTGTCATACTCAAGTCTACCAGGGGCGAATCACACGTGCTTACAATAAACATGTCCGCGGTCAAGATCTGAAGGTGAGAGACACTGTGTTGAAGAAGATCTTTCCATCCCTCCATGTCGATCCAAGAGGAAAGTTTAAGCCTAATTGGGAGGGACCGTATGTCGTCAAGGAAGTACTGTCGGGATACGCCATCCGCCTCGCCACCATGGACGGAGATCATTTTCTTGAGCCCATCAATGCTGGATAGGTCTGATGGTTCTACGCTTAGCCTATCGCTGCAAGGTAAGTATTGGTGAAACAGAAACGTGACTGCTTAAGAGCCACCCAAAAGAGGCCATCATTCTAAGCACAGTAGCCAAAAAGCATCCCTAAAAATATTGATATCCTTTGCTACCCCATTTGAGCCTTGGCCTTTCTTTCAATAAACCCCTTCCCTGAAAAAGAAAAAGTATGTACATGTACAAAAAGAAGAAGAGGAGAAAATATAATTACTATCAAAATAAAAAAAGATTAGAAAGGCAAAACGTCAAAAAGAGATTGCCTGAAATAAAATGAAGAAAAAAAGGAAAAGGAAAATCATGGGGCATGTGCAGTGAAAATCCTCCAAGGAGGAAAGTATGTTGTGAAAAATTGAAACCATATCAAGGAAGCCTATTCTAGCCCAGCATACCTTCAAATCCTAACCTAACCCATGGCCAAGCTACACCCTAAAGAAAGCCCTCTTTTTAGGCTCATATGCAGTCATAGTATCTATCAAGTCAACACGAACCGAGTTGTGAGACAACGCCAGAACCCCATCTAGCCAGCTATGACGGAAGTGGCGTCTATGTCGTGGCTTTTGATAGAGAACAAAAGAAAAGAGGAAAAAGAAATAAAAAGAAAATGCATGCTCAAAGCAAGATGGACGTGGTGAAAACCCGAAAGGGCGCTATGGGTAAAAACAGCGAGCTTGTGCGGGCCATGTAAAAACCTGAAAGGGCGCTTGGGTAAGAGAACAAAACCCATGGACCTGGTGAAAACCCGAAAAGGCACCATGAGTAAAAAGAGGGCAAAAATGGGCACGACGACCCACCTCGGGCATTGTGAGTAAAAAAGGATTAAAAAGAAAAAAAAGAGGGGTTTGAACTGATTGATATGATTGATGTTTGAGGAGCCCTTTTTGGTTAATCTCCCTGTTACCCATTTTCCAACTGGGCCGCTCATGTTAGTTTAAATCGGGCCCTGACCAGAATTGTCTTTGAGAAACTACTTCGTCGAATGTATGACCCGAGGTAAGGAGAAAGGAGAAGGTAGAAAGCCCCTTTTATCAAAGATAATAATTTTCTTTTTCCACTTTCATGCCCCCACCTTGTGCACCTGGGTGGGAAAGCCCCTTTTGTCAAAGATAATAATTTCCCTTTTCCACTTTCATGCCCACACCTTGTGCTCCTGGGCGGGAAAGCCCCTTTTGTCAAAGATAATAATTTCCCTTTCCCACTTTCATGCCCACACCTTGTGCACCTAGGTGGGAAAGCCCCTTTTGTCAATGATAATAATTTCCCTTTTCCACTCTCATGCCCACACTTTGTGCACCTGGGCAGGAAAGCCCCTTTCGTCAAAGATAATAATTTTCCTTTTCCACTTTCATTTCCACACTTTGTGCACCTAGGCAGGAAAGCCCTTTTTGTTAAAAATAATGATTTCCCTTTTCCATTTCCATGCCCAGGTTGTGCACATTTCATCTCAAAAAGGGACCTATCAACCAAAAAGAACAAAAAAAGAGAAGGTTTTTATAATAGATTTTCCTTTTTCATTTACAACAATACTGCTTACACCACATCCCAAAAAAAAAGTCTGTGTGATCTCTAGCTTTCTTCCTTTCTTTTTTACAAAAGCAGAAAAAATAAAAACATAAAGAAAATATGTATACTAAAAAATGTGTATCTGCAAAGGGGTTTCTTACGCCCCTTTTCTGTGAATATGATATGTGCAAAAATATATGTGTATGAGGGAATCAATGGCCCAGCTCACGCTTCAAGGCACTAATCTCCGTAAGAAAATCATCCTCCTGGACATTCCGCTCAATTAGCCAGCAGCCATAGAGGCTCTTACACCTCTTCTGAAAAGCATCGGTCCAAACGAAGGACCTCGCTCTCAGCTATGCCAGCTCTGGTCTCTGCTACCTCGGCCCTAAGTTTCTCTTGTGCCAAAAGCCCTTGTAGGACCCTCTTCTCATCGGTCAGCAGCTCAATGCAAACTCGAAGCGCCGTCTCCTTCTTCGGCCAGGTCCCTCCCATATCATTGCTCTTTGATTGATCCAGATGATCAACGGCATGCTGCTCAGCTGAAAGCCAAGCCTTGTACTCAAGGGAAGACTGAATTGAATCTCCCTGCTCCATGTCACACATAGCGTTGACTAACGCATCTCCCAAAGAGCAGTAATTCCATCCATGTCCCCAGAGGACCCCCTAGAAAAGATCAAATCACACAGAGGGGGTTTCACCTTGTAAGGCACATGCTGAGAGCATCCGAACTGATGCTGCACCCAAAATGGGAAGTAGAAGGTGCTGCTAGTCAATCCTAAGAGGGTGATGCCCTCATGATCTCTCGAGCAAACTACTAGAAAGGTCTGATCCAACCATGGGAGTCTCCATACTAGTTCTGCATCAGTCAGCCAAGGCTTCAACTCTGACAAATCTCCTGTGGAATCATGTGACACTTGCCCAAAAAGCATCGGACCACCTCACCTCGAACGACGTAAAAGCGAGGCCTGAGTCCTAAGATAGCGAGATGATCACCTAACTAAACCTGGAGCAGGAAAGGGCATCCCCTGAGGCTCTCCACCTTGCCCAGAGCAAATGTGTTAAGGCATCGATATAGTTCAGCAAGGACCAGGTGCATCACTGATCGGCCCTCTTCCAACTAAGTCAAAATGTCGCAAAGAGCCAGAGAGAAGCTCTCTCCTCCGGTGAAGAAAAGGACTTCTTAGATGAAACTGAGAGCAAAGGCTTTCATGTTGAAGATGTTCCTAACCGGCAATTTTTGAAGACTTTCCTCACTGAAAAGTTCCTTGAGGAATTTGATCGAACACCTTGTGGGCCCCTTAATGAGACTTTTCTCATACTCGGATTTCTTCAAACCTAGGGTAAGGTGAACGGCTTTAGCATAACCCGACTTTGGCATGAATCTTGCAAGGCCTCTGTGGACCCCTTAGCCAGTTTGCATGTTCACTTGTTTCATTCCTTGATGACCTTCACAAACATAAAATTCGAAATACACCTAACATTGAAATCATTTAATTTTTGTGCAGGAAAAACCCACACCGAGGCATACGACCTCAAGGGTCATTTTTACAAGCAATCGTCAAAACCATCCTGCAAGCAATCAGATATAATGCAAGGGAAACATAGCATGTAGTCAAAGAAAGAGCACCAAACATTTCAAAGCTGAAAATCATCTTACTCAAATGAAAAAGTGTCATAATCATCTGGTACAAATTGTCCAAATCCCAAAATTATCATCCCAAAGTGTTTAAAATGTCAGAATGCAGAGACTAGGCCTAGTCCTTGCTGGCACCCTTCGATTTATTTCGCCGGTGCGAGGATCTTTGAAAGGCTCGCATATCTCCTACTCGGGACCACGCCTGTGAAAGATGGCTAAGTAAAGAGCACGACTCCTTATCATGTGCACGCTGCACGCTGTAAATCATACCCGAGGTCACCAATCAGGACCAATTGAGAGATAAAAATGGTAAAGCAGTGAGGGAAACCGGTTGTCATGATACTCACCATTTCCACGTCCCGGAGATCAGCGATGTTGTGGTAGTATGCGGCATGGTCCATGGCCGACTCAAAGTTCTTCATTCAGAGGAAGAAAGATGTCAGTTACAGGGATTATTAGCAAACACGAGCATTTATCAATGGAGCCAAAACAAAGGAGGATTGGTCATGAAAAGTCTTAATCCCGGAACCACCTCAAGAGGAGGAACTCGAACCGCATCGGCTGAAAGGCGGGCCTGCCTATCTACATCAGCGCATAGATCTGAAAGAAAGCCATTGTCAAGGCGCCTACAGGCCCCATGAACCACAGCAGGTATGCCACCCAGGGCACCCATGTTAGAAGAGCCTGAAGGACCAGCACCTAAGGAACCAACACCTGAGGGACCCACACCTGAAGGACCAGCATCTGAGGAATCTACCCCTGAAGCATCAGTAGTACCCGCCGTCGCTCCACCTTCATCATCTGAATCACCTCCCTGGACAAACTGTGAAAAAAATAGAGATTCGCTTAGTAGAAACAAAAGTTGAATTAAAGCTAGAGGGGGACCAATCTAAAAGAGAAAAGAGAAATACCTAAGAGCGCGGGCCATCGAAAGCTAGGAAATTAACTCCAGGGACAAAGCACGGAAGAATAAATCAATACGACAAAGACTCATATCATAGCCGATAGTCTCCAGGCATAAGAAGGGCATTGATGGGGATCCCATTTTGAAGGAAGGCCACAATAAGCTCCCCAATACTACCCACGAGATCCATAACATCTGTAGGAGGACCCAAGGGTATGGCAGGATAGACTTGGTACTGATGAACTACCCGCTCCCCCAGGTGGTAGGCCCTGGCCCATGCCCCATAGAAGAAGATGATGCGATGATTGTTGAAGAGGCAAGATGGACCTACAACAGCCTGGTCCCAAAAACGAGAGCAAATGTATGGATCATATATGATCTGCCCAAGTCAAGAGGTGGCCAATCAGTCAAGAATGGAGCATAATAACAAAGGAGAATTTCTGAACTGAAATAAATAGAGGGGAAAAGGCCTTACCTGCTTAGGGATCATCATATCAAATTGAGACCTCAGGCCCATCTCTAGATGCTTCATGCCCACATCTCGACGCCGGTGTTTGTTCCAGTTGCTCAAAAGGGGGTAAGTGTATATTTCTGAGTGAAGAAGCAGGCGTCCAGGTTGAAAATGAAGATACCCCCATGTCTGAAGGGGAGCAATGCATAAAAGATAAGTCAGAAGCAGACAACGACTATCCAAAAAGACTGATAAAAGCAAAAGAGTTGAGAGATTACCTCCAGAGCAGGCCAAAGGCCAACAACAAACTTCGCATTTCCCACGGAAGCTCCGACTAGGCTAGACATCAACACTGCATAACCAGCCCCGCCCCAGTCATATCTATGAATGTCGAGCCAATTGTCCATCATGCTAAGCAAGCCCAGGTTGACCCATCTGCCACTAGCATTAGCGAAGAGGGTTTTGCCCAGCATTATGAGGAGCGTGTTGCAGGCCAATATGATCGCGCACTAAGGCTCAATGTAAATATCCACATCTGGCTGCCCCAGATCTACTAACTCATGCAGCCCAATAAGATTAGATAGGCAGGCCATCTTGACGTCGGCACCATGCCGATTGGAGGAGGGGGGATAATCCCCTATCAATCTGATAATCTCATCTCGATTAGGCGCGACAAGGTTGGCTATCAGAACACCCCCTACCCTGATACCTATAATCATAGCCCAATCCATGGGCGTCAGGGTCATCTCGGCGAAGGCCATATGAAAAGACATGGTCTCTGGGCTAAACCTCTCGATCAGAGCTCTCAGGTATGCAGCATCCGCCCTCATGGTGGAGCATGACAAAAACTCTCCAAATCCAGCCTGCTCGAGCAAGTACTTCACGACAGGAGGGATGTAGCGATAAAATTCCTGAAAGTCTAGCCAGCCCCCTCAAAATACAATATGGGGCAAGTCCTGCAACAAAAGAGAAAGATGCATCAGATCCTGGAAATAGAGCAAAACCGTACAAGAAAAAGAACTTAACTTATCCATTACCTTTTCCGCAACACCGAAGTTGGAAATGTGGATGTGTTGTTGGTAGAGAAGGCCGACTCGAGCGGCCTTGCCTTCCATTTCAAGCCATGGACTCGCCTGGTGTTGCACTACAAAGAATTGGTCCCCCTGAGGACCATAAACCACGTCCAACCCCTCTTCCTGTCCTTCCTCCGACACGTATACCTCATCACCAGACATTCTGAGGCAAAGGCAAGCAGTCATATTAGAGTGGATCAATGATAAAGGAGCATTTTTGCTACAGGCCAAGGGAAGGTAAGTATGCTCATCCCTTTCTTTTGTTTTAAAACAAATATATATATATATACAAAAAAAAATCCCTTTCCTTTTGTTTTCAAAAATAGAATAAAAATACAAAAATCCCTTTCTTTTTGTCTTTAAAAATAAATAAAATAAAACAAAATTTTCCCTTTCTATCTTCAAAAATAAAGCAAATTAAAAGCAAAAAAAAAAATCCTTTCTTTATGCTTCTATAATCAAAGAAAAAAAAGAGAGAAATCCTTCCTTTATGTTTATAAAATCAAACAAAAATCCCAAACAAAAAATCCCTTCTTTTATGTCCATAAAATCAAAAAACCAACAAAAAAAATAAAAATTCCTTAGTTAGTTTTCAAAAATAAAAACAAAAACCGAAAATAAAAATCATTTTCCTTAATTAATAGAAACCAAAAATAAAATCCTTTCCCTTAGTTTTCAAAAATAAAGTACAAAAAAAAAAAATCCTTTCTTTATGTTAAAAAATAGAAACAAAAAATCCAAAAATAAAGTCCTTTCTATGTGCACAAATAAAACAACAAAAAAAATATGTAGATTATGTATTAATAAAACCTATAAAACAACAAAAATGGGGCATCATTCATGAAATATCATCAACTCATCATCAATAAGCATGCTTACAATGAAAATAAACCATTTATCATCTAAAAATACAAGATCATGATCACATTTGCAAGAAAAATCAAGAAAAATCAAATAAAATGGGTTAAATGGTTACCTTTTAAGAAAACGGGGTCTTTGATCTAGCGTGGAGTGGGTGATCAATCGGCGCAAGCAAATGCCGGCAATGAAGCACACTAGAGGCAATGTAAAGGAACCCTAGGAGGATGTTTATTTTCAGTTTAGAGAGGGGGAAGAAATTTATTTTGAAAACACACCCCTTTTGCCCGAACTCGAGCTCTTTAAAATTGATCCCCAGCCATGCTTGGTGCATGTATTACATGCGCCATGCAATTTTGGGCCCCTAGTTGGCTTGGCTCAACTAATAGTTGCGCTAGGTCACTTATGGGCTGGGTTTTGACCTGGTGTGGGTCATATACTCACAACCCAGTACCCCATCTCTTTGTTTTGTTATCTCCAGCAAGTGGCCATGCTCCCAAATGGTATGTCGATCCTCATTCGGCTTGCTCGGGAAGCTGTGCTAGAGTAAGTAGATCGAGATCGATAAGCACGCTCAAAGAATCCCGATCAGACACATAAAATGATAGTTTTGAAAAACCAAAAAATCACATAAAATGATAGCTTTGAAAAACCAAAAAAATCACATAAAATGGTAGCTTTGAAAAACCAAAAAATAACATAAAATAATAGCTTTGAAAAACCAAAAAATCCACATAAAATGATAGAGAAAATCCCAAAAATAATTCACATAAAATAATAGAATAAAGTCACATAAAGTGATAGAATAAAATAGAATGAAGTGATAGATTAAAATCACATAAAATGATAACTTAAAAATCCAAAAAAATCACATAAAATGATAACTCAAAATCCAAAAAATCACATAAAATGATAAACTTAAAAAAGTCAAAATATTTCCACATTAAATAAGAAATGTGTTTTGAAAAGATAGCACATACTCCCAAAAAGCATTGCAACATCTATTCGCTCCGCTCGGGTAGTTGTGCTATATAAACTTCAGGATCAATGGCTTCTCCCAAAGACCTCGAACCCTGCTTCATGCAGGGGCACCTGTGACCAGTCAGATGAGGCGGTCAATGCCCCATATGATTGGACACAAAATGTGGAACCTTGCGTACTTGCTTTGAGCCTATCTTTGAATGTAGGTCGATCACCCCTCTTACTTACGAAGCTATTATATTCAGAATGAATCTTGAACATCAAACTCCTTCAAATCATCTCGAGAAGCAAACTTTTTTCCTGACTAAGGGGAGTTCGCAACTCGAGAAGCGAATATTTTTTCCAGCTATTTGGCTTTTGCAACTCATTCCACCTTGAGAAATGACCACTTAGTTATGCCCAGTAATGCCGCTAAGCACTTGGGGACTGATTACCTTAAGAAACGACCATTTTTCCAGACATACAGGGCTTTTGTTCTCTCACCATGTTACCCGTTTGATGTTTAAAGTTTATTCTGAATGCAGCGGACTCGTTAGTAATGCCTTGGGCCTCTTCAACTATCTCTTTTCTTTGACATTCGATCATTAGTGATCAGATATCAAAGAGGGCCATCTGTAGACACCCAAATTTGGCCCAAGGCCCGATCGAAATACATTTCGAGGGAGGCGCACTTTCGAGCTTTTGATGGGATATATGGTACCCTTAGGAACCTTTTCAAAACCTTAGGAGCCTTTTCAAACCCTTAGGAATCACCCTAGATCCCTTAAAGCCTTTACGAAACCTTAGAAACCCATCTCGACCCTTAGAAACCATTCCGGACTTAAACCTAGCTTTCCCAAGCAATGGATGAGGAATGGTGTACTAGGACTAGCTGTGACCTTCTACTATGACTGCGTCTCATACCATTGAAAAGTAGAAGTCTCCAGCTTTCCAACGGGCCAAGGATCACCCTAGTCGGAGCTGTACATCAAAAGTTACGATGTTTCAAAGTATAGGGGCAAAATAGTAATTTAGTGGAGTCCCCCTTAGGGTTTTCGCACAATTATTACTTGCGCCAAGCCATTTCTCCCCATAAATGGCTTGCCGCAACTAATAGTTGTGCCAGCTTTAAGGTGGGCCCCACCTCGGGCAATCAACTTCCAGGCCACTGTGGAACACTGTTTTACTGTACATATGCATGGCGCACCTATTAGTTGTGCCAGGCTTATGAACAGTAACCTTGTGTTTTTGCCTTGAAATTTGAGATTGGGGTTTGACTTGTTGACCAACTTGATCTTTGGGGTGTGTTTTGCTAGTTCTGTTGCACCTATCCACTATCTATTTGCAATCCCTTAAGTGATGTAAAGCCTCACCCTATCATCCACCATTGGAGCTAACCTTCACACATTTCAAGGCTCCAAAATCTCTAAGAAACCTTAGATGGCTAGATTACCTAATTGCTAATCCAAGTTAGCCTCTAAATACCCTCCTAACCTCTCTTTTTCCTATAAATAGAGAGGCACCCCTCCCTTTACAAAGGCTTGAAAAAAATTTACAAAACAAGAGATTAGGAACTCCCTCTCTCTCTCTCTCTCTCCTCTAGTGCACCTTTTGCATACAAATTTTATAATTCTAAAACTCTCTTTGGGACCCAACCTTTCATCCAAAAGCTCTAGGTTAGGTGTGTGCTACCCCCTAGCCTTCTCTCTCTACCTCTTAGCTATCAAGCCCTAGGAGTTAGAACCACATTTCTCACCATACAAGCCATTGAAGCTCACCGAAGCATGCCTACGCAAGGCTCCACAGCATTGCAACAAGGGCCCGAGAGCTTCGACTCTCCCCTCTATTCCTCTACCTTCTCGGTTCTTCCTCCATCCTCTCATTTGTGCCGTTACGCCGCTGAATTTTTGGTAGGAACGAAGAAGCACAAATAGGATTTTAAGGCCCTTTGGGCAAGAGGAAGGCTTTTTTATTTCTTTTATATCATTTTTGTTTTGGCCATAAGTAGAGACCGCATTAAGCGAGTTGATTGGGTGCCTAACACCTTCCTAATCGATAATCGAAGCCCCTACCCAAGAGCCTTTGCTGTAGTCCAGATTTAGAGTCAATTTTTGGCACTTCGATGCTCTTTAAATTTGAGTTGGGTTTCTCGGGACACCAAAAGCTCCGGGTGGCGACTCTTTAATTTTTATGAGTTCACATCGTCACGAAGGGATCGTCTCGATTCCCACGCTTGCACAGTGACTACTTAAGGATCCTTAAAAAGAGGCCATCAATTTAAAGCCAAGTAGCCAAAAAGCATCCCTGAATGATCATACACTTTGCTACTCACCATAAAAGAAGACGAAAAAAGTGTATATACCAAATAAATAAAGGATAAAAAAATGTTACCATCAAATCCCAAAAAATCAGAAAAGCAAAATCCCAAAAAGAGGATGTCTGAAAAAATATATAGAAAAGAAAAGAGATAGAAATATCATGGGGCATGTATAGTAAAAATCCCCCAAGGAAGAAGTCTATTACGGCAGCTGGAACACAATCATGGAAACCTTTTAACCCATGAATACCTTCAAAATTCCTAACCTATCCCTTTCAAACCCATGGCCAAGATACATCCTTGAAGAAAGCCCTCTTTAAGGTCTACAAGCAATCACAGTATCCGTTGAGTCAGCCAGAGCCTAGCTGAGAGACAACAAAAGAATTCCACTCGGCTAACTATGATGGAATTGACATCCATGTCTTGGTCTTTGAGAGAGTGAATGAAAGAAAAAAAGAAAAGAAAAAGAATATACAAGCTCAAAGTAAAATGGACATGGTGAAAACCTGCAAGGGCACCACGGGTAAAAACAATGAGCTTGTGTAGACCAGGTAAAAATCTGAAAGAAACCTGGGGTAAAATGCATACCCACGGACGTAGTGAAAATTTGAAAGGGCGCTACGGGTAAAACACAGGGCAACAATGGGCACGACGAAAACTCGTCTTAGGCGTTGTCAGTAAAAAAGGTTGAAAAAGAAAAAGGGAAAGTCATCGGTTACTCCCTTGGTTATAATTCTGAATTATCTGGTCGCCAACTGGGCCCCTCATGTTTGCTCAAATTGGGTCCTGATCAGGTAGATCTTTAGACCACACTATCAAATGCTTGACCTGAGGTAAGGATAAAAAGTTTATTCAATCTAAAGGGATGGATATTCTGACCTTGGTAAAAATTCTGAACCTCACTCAGGTCTGATCTATGAATGGGTTCGACTATGCTCAAAAAGGAACCCGTTACTTTGTTTCACTATTAAGGCATAAAAAAAAAAGTAAAAAAGAAAAAAAAAATTATCAGGGAAAATCCAAAAATACAAAAAATATATATGTATCTCTACACCCTTTTATATCCATGTTCATTTACAGCATCGTACTTTCATCTCAAAATAAAGAAAAAGAACCAAAAAATTTATAAAAAAAATAAAAAATAAAAAATAGATAAGTCTTGAAAAATAAAAAAATGTAGGTAAAATTTTGCTTCTTCTATTAATTAGGATTAATATTAGTTTCCTATATAAACAAAAAGGGGACTGACGTTTTCTTGAGAATGTGCAGGAACATCAAATGGTCTGAAGCCTCGAAGCAGGAACCTCTCAGCGATCGATAGATCAAATGAAGCATCTCACCACTGACGTCATGTCTATTCAAAAAAAGAAGAAAGAAAATCATTTTGAAAAAGAAAAAAATCACCTTTTTTGTCACTCACAGCTACGCACATGTGTGCTTCAATACAGTAAAATGCTAATATTTTATCGGCAATGTAGATGCGCTAAATTAATATCCTAAATCTAAGGTTTACCTTAGATCTTTGGATCCTACTTCAAAGTAGGAGCGACAGTGTTAATCTTGATCAAACATTCAATGTTTCGATCAATTTAAATCTATCGCTAAATGAGATTACATATCAAACAACTATGTTCAAACATAGATACAGAAGGGATCTTTTTCCCTTGATTTTTTCTTGGTTGCAGGCTTAAAAATTGCACGGTTTCCCATAGATTGACGCCATGTGTCTGGGTATCCATTTGATGGTCATTTGTTCTCATAAATTATACCTGGACGGGATCTGGTTCGGGATTTCTATCACCTTGCTTCTATTTCCCCCTAATAGATCCATGTTTTTGCATAGTTGGTCTGTTGTAAGATCGTCATCAAAGGTGTTACACACTCCCAAAAAGCATTGCGACATCAATATTCTCTTTGTCCAGATAGTTGTGCTAAATTATCCTCGAGATTGATGGGTTCGCCCATCAAATGGGGCAATCAATGCCTCATGAGATTAGGCACAAACTATGGATCTTCGTGTCATTATTTTATGCCAACCTTTAAGTATGGGTCGATCACCCTCTGTTGTTGGTCTCAGAGTATTGTCTTGTTATTGGTGAGAAAATAGTGGTGAAGAAATATAAATAAATAAATAAAGAAATAAAAATTGGTTAAAACAGCAAGTCTGAAATACACAGCCTGCAAGATACAGGACTGTTGTAGCAAGTTTTGAGTAAGAGTTTGTCCCACAGAGAAATTGATTTAGAACCCAAAATGGGTTATGTTAATAGGCCTCCAGATCTGGCTACAGATCTGACAATCCTAGAGAAAGGGAGTTGGGTGTCACAACTACACTAAACTATTACTAAATAAGAGAAATAAAGTGCAGTCCTATCCTAAAGAAAGGGTTATGAAGAAAGTGGTGATGGTATGTTAAAATAAAGATCAAATGATGGGAAGTAGGCAATTAAGCTAAGGTTAATACAGTTATTTAACTCAGATTTAGGGTTGTCTCTGTAGCAGTCCTTTAGATGGCTACAAGCACATCTGTAAGGAAGAAGTATCTAACTTAACTCTTATGGTTTGACCTGCTCTCTTAAGGCTATAACCTGTCCACTTCAATGGTCACAAGCAATCCAATAGGGAGGATTAAACCACATGAATTTAATCAAAAAACCAATCTGATCCAATGGAATAGACTGATCTTAAGGCTATAACCTGTCCACTTAAATGGTCACAGATTATCCAATAGATGTCCTCCACCCAATGGGTCAAATCAGATCATGAAAATCATTGCAGACACCATGTTTGCCAGGCTATAAGCTTAGGCATCCATGGGAGCAAATAGTTCTTGAAAAACTAGTAGAAACCATAGTAGTTCAAAAGTTATTTGGGTACTTAATTGCAGCTGGTCATTGCTACAAAAGGCCTGTAATGACTCAGCTCACAAGTCTGTAATCCCTACAGAGAAATCAGATCTAACATCTGATCTTGGTCAAGTACAGCAGAGGGGAGCTTGTTCCTGCAACAACTTCTCACAAGGCTACAAGCTCAAGTGCAGGGGAAAATAATCATTCTTAGATTTATGGCTTGGAATCACCTTAGGGCTATAGTCTGTCCACTTAAATGGTCACAGGCTATCCACAAAGGTTATCCACACCACAAAGGGTTGAGATGGAACATGTAAATTGCTGCTGCCACCATGGTCTCAGGGCTACGAGCTCAACTCCCATGGGCATTTCAAATCAGCTCAAATCCTAAATGTATGGCATAGATTAAACAAAACTATGGACAGATAGGAAAATAACCAATTGAATAAACACTAAAATAGACATTCATTGATTAAACCAATACTTATAATGAGATGTCCTCAAGGCAGCAGCCTTGTGCATAACAACTCTCACAAAATTCGAAAGGTTACAAGACCCATTACAAATGCTAAATAAAACTAAACCTAATTGCTTATAAAGGATATAGCCAGTGGGTGCTGGGCTAAGAGAGAAGAAAAAAAATAGAAACAGAGGTTATCAAACCCTAACCCTAATCTGCTCGAGCTCACAGCTGACTGAGGTTGAAGGAGAGATATTTTTCTAAGTTACATTTATAGCTTATATACTCAGTCCATAATGCCTTGGCCAAAAGAAGATTAAACCCTAATTTTCTAGTAGATGTGGCTTTGTTACAACCCTTGGATGCCTTTTGATATGTGCATCAAGATCAGGACCTCGGGATGTGTACCCTAGACCTGAGGAAATCCTCAAAAGGTCCCTAGATATGAAATGAGAAATGGAGAGCCCAAGCTTCGTGGGGCTGACTCTGGTTCATTAATTCAGTCGCGCAGATAGCAGAGTCTTCGCGAGGACAGACTTGGCTTGAAAGGTTTATCACTCGCGCAGAAGCCCTTTAATTGGTCGCGTAGCTGCTTTGGATTTTAATGCACTCGCGAGGAAGAGTTTTCATTGCTTTGGATCTGCTCGCGCAGTAGAGCTTCAGGTACTTCTTATCGCGATGGTCTCACATGGAAAACTTTCAATCTCGCTCAGCTCCTTGTGAATTGGGTAGCACAGCTCGCGCAGAAGGCTTTAGGCTTTTATGCGTGCGAGAGCTGCGCGAGGGAATTTCTGGAGCTCTCTCTCCTCTTGAACTATGCGAGTGTTGCGCGAGCTTTCTTGAATTCTTTAATGCAAATTGATCTTGTGCGACTGCGTGTGCGGCTATGTGGGCTTGATCCTTGCAAGGGCATTGCGAGTTAGATTTCTGAAGTTTGTAGTGCGCGAGAACTTCATGGAGAGTTTGAGTGTTGAGAGCATAAGAAGTGCGCAACTGCTTTGCGAAGTAACTCATTGAGACCACTCCTTCACTAAGTGCACGATTTTCTCGCGAGTTCCTTTATGCTGCATGTATCAGCTGCATGAGGAGGCTTTGTTGTAGACTTAAATAGTGTGAGGCACACTTATGACTGCGCAAGATAACACACTTCTGCTTCTCTGCTGCATGCTGCTGCTGCTGTTGCACATTTCTCCACTAACATCCATACTTCTCTCATCTGCTGGACTTCTTTGGTCCACCTTGCCATGAAAAATAGTCACCATGGTGTACCATCATTCTTTGGCTCAACAGTCACCCTTGACTTAAATTCAAAAATTAGGTTTAGGCAATGCCCAATACATTCAACCTCAGACCCAATGCTTACCAAGCAGTCTTTCACAAAGAACTTTGAGAGTTTTCATTTTCACACAAACTCAAGAGCAGTTATAACCCCCAAATGGGTCTGCAAGCATGAGCATAGGCAAGGCTCTTAAATTCTGGCATCATTGATTGTTTCTCACCATAGATTGGACAACTCCTTATCTCCTAACAGCTCATTTAACTTAGGATCACAAGGTCTTATGACTGGGTTGTAATGTGGCTTATGGGTGTAGGTTACAAAGAATGGAAGGGTGAAAAGGATGCAAAAATGAGAAATCAACAGGTGAAGGAGGTGATTCATGACTTCACCTTCTTTTAATTTCAGCATATTTCATCTTCTTTGATAATTTTTAGACTTGAAGTGGCCAGCTTCTCCTCTTATTTTTACTTTTTCCAATGAAATTCTCTCTTGATTCCTCTCTATTCCTTTTCATTATATTATTTTTCTTTTAGATATATTTTTCTTTTCTTTTTATTTTTATATTTTTGAAATGCCACACTCTTCCCAGCTGCTACACTACTGTCCTCCTTTATGTGTTTCTTCTCCATTCACCAAATGTTGATCCTAGCTTGTCCATCTTTAACTCCTCCTTTACCTTTTGAATTCTCAGAGTGGGGGTAGGTTGGAATCAGGTTCACAGGTTTAGGTGCAAATACTCAGGTGTATTTTAAAGAAAACTAGAAATTAAGGCTCAAAAGGTGTATGCACAGGGGCAGTTTAAAGGGTTTAGTATCTTTGAGCTCAAACTATCCAAGGGAAGGCCTTGATCCTTTCCTAAATGTCATGAGTACTGTCAGCTGTTTCAACTTGGATATGCCTAACTTCTAGTGAGGAAATAGACTCAGCCAGTCCTTAGAGCAAAAAGAATTGCCTAAGACACACGTGAAAGAGAAAAAATTTTGTAGGCCCAAATCTCACTAGGTATGGTCTTCCATTGAATTCATAGGCATGTCCTTACCTTTTTCTCTCTTTGATGGTTTACTAAGTGCTTACACAAATGAGTTTCCTTGATGTTCACCTCATGGAAATGTTAAAATTTAAAAGCTTTTAATGCCTACAAGTCTACAAAATTTTAACATCCTTCATTTTCAAAGTTTCATAGGTGACTCAGCTCTATTTCTGTCTTACTCACTTGATTCTGCTACACTTGGGTTAACTCCATCATTGGCATACCTTGCCACACCCCCAAATCTATGAGGAATAGTGTCCTCACTGGTTCTAAGATAAAGGACATGTGCAGCAGGATATTTTGGTTACAAGAAGACAACAAACAAGGTAAGTAAAAGTAGCAAACCACACTCACACAAACAAGTAAAATAAACAAACAAACAAATAGCAGAAATAAAGTAGACCAAATAAACTTCACTTAAAAGATACCAAAGAGAATTTTCATTTATAACACAAGATTTTGTACAATGCAAGTAAAAATAATTACAAAAAGATTTTACAAAAACATTCTATCTAATTACATGTACAAATCTAATCATCTAAATTTTCTGCTGCATCAGCCTTGTCTTGGACAACTTTGCCTTTAGCTTTCTTGAGAGCAGCAGCAATGGACTGGGATCTCTTTGAAGTAGTCCTCATTTGCTTGGTGCTACTCCTCTTCTTAGGAGTTGGCTCTGGCTTTGAAGCAGGCTCCTTTATGTTGATGTTAGGCTTAATCTTTCTTGGCTCTTTGGGTTTTGGGGCAATTGGCAGGGGAGGGGCAGCAGCAGTGACGAGTTTGGCAGTTGCTTCTACTAAGTCTCTGTCACCAATATCAGACAAGGTCTACTGTGGTGCTGCAACAATCCTAGCATAATCATTGGCCCTCCCCTCCACCAATCTCAGGGCCACCTACAGATTCTTGATCACATCCTCCATCCAATCAGCTCTATTTTTCTCTTCATTATACCTGAGCAAGGTCTCCCTCCATCCATGCTCGATCCTCTTTTTCTCTAGCTTATGAGTGAAGTTCAAAAACTTGATTTGATCTAGAAGTGGCTGCCTAACTGTGGTTTTGAGGTCTGCCATACCTCTAATCACATCCCTCTTGATGTAGGCATTTTCCTTCATTGCTCTTAAGAGGGTGGAGTATGGGGGCATGGGATTGAAAGAGGAAGGTAGTATGTGATGCTCAGCAGTTGAAGAAGGGCCAGCCAACACTTGGGGTTGTGTGGATGAAGATGAAGGGATGGATGATGGTATGGGTATGGTGAAAGTAGAGGGTGCAGGCTTGGGGACTTCAGATTTAGGTAGGGTGAGGTCTATTATTTATGGGTCTGTTTGGGAGGCTTTTGAGGAGGTAGGGATTAGGTTTTCAACATCTATGGCAGCATCACATGTAGCTACTACAGGTGGGATCGCAAGTTGGGCTTGTGGGAAAATGAGTTCCAAAGGTGAGGCCATAATGGGTGGCTCGATAGGGTCAGGTTGTGGTTCAGGCTCAGGTTCAGGGTTAGTTTGTGTGGAGGCCATGGTAAATGTAATTGGAAGAATTTCTTGAATAGTTTCAATGGGTGTAGCAGCAACAGGTGTTGCTGCTATGGTTAAGGGTTAGGGAGATGGGGGTGGTGTAGGTATATAGATAGGTGGAGGGATAAATGGCCGTTGGGAAGGTTGGGTTAAGGTGGATAAGGTTGATTGGATGGCTTGTAAACTAGATTGAATGGAGGCCTGGTTTTAGAGGGTGGAATGCATTGCTTAAAGGTTGGCCTCAATGGATGTTTGGGATTGGGTGTTGGCCAGCACTTGGGTTTGAAGGGAGAGGAGGAGGTTAAGGATTTGGGGTAGGGGATCATGTATGATAGGGGTTGTGGGTTGGGTGGTTGGAATTGGTTGAAATGGGAAAGTGGGTGCGTGGTGGAAGTTAGTGGGCTGTGGTGATGTAGGTGTAGGGGTAAAATGAGGAGGGTGAGGTGAATCTAAAAGAGGGATGAACTTATAATTGATGTCCCCTATGATAGAGGTCATTATAGCTGAGCAACCCTCTACTGAAAAGGGGTCTTGGTCATGGGTAGGGGAATAAGGAATGGATTAGCCCAAAGGTTCAAGTGTATCAGGTTCAATTATGGTAGAGGGTTCAATGGACTGAGGTGAGGCTAGTGGGGAGCTGTGTGGAATGTCATAAATTTGGGGCTCACTCTCAACATGGGGTACTGAAGAGGCTTGGGCTGGTGAGGGTGGTTGTATGTCAATGGTTGGGTCTGGAATGATTGTTGATTCAGGGATAGGTAGAGGTTGGGATATATATGTAGGTTGGGGTTAAGTGGGGGCTTTGGCTTGTTTCCTCCTTTTGTATGTGACTTTAACAGGTGGGCTGAGATGGACAATGGAGGGTGGTAATGCTAAAGTCACAGCAGGTATGGTGTGGGTTGTTGAGGTTGTGGTGGCTGTGGTAATAATGGGAAAAATTAGCTCAGCTATGGAGGGTGGGATTGGTGTGGTAGTGGGTAAGGTAGTGCTGGCTGGCGCAATAACTGGAATGGGAATGGAAGTGAGTGTGGAAGGTGTTTGTGCAACTGATGATGGTGGAATGGGTTGAGATTGTAATGGGGTTTCTGTTACAGAGGTAATGGATGCATGGATGGTTGGTATAATGGCTGGCAAGGGAATGGAGGTGGGGATAGCTGGCACACTTGAGGTGGATGCTTGAGAGTTAGCAGCAGAGCTGGCAGCAGCAGAGGTAGCAGCAACTGCTTCTTGCAATGTTGGGGCTGCCTGAGCTAGCAACTCCTCTTTCTTCTTCTTCTTTTCAATCAAAGTACCATTGATCCCCCACTGCTTCTTGCCACACTTGCTTGGGGCCAAACTGAGAGTTTCCTCATTCATATTGAAGTGGTAGTCTCTCAGTTGCAGCAGGGCTGTAATGAGCTTACAGTAGGGCAAGGAATGAGGTTTTTTCTCCCTCTTCACCTTTTCATGTATATCCTTCATTCCTTCAAAAATGAGCTTTGCAGCATCTATGTAGTTGTTGCAATGGAAGGAGTAGAGGGCATCGGCAATGGGAAACCTCCTCTCCTATTGGTGCCCAGAGCAATAGACATTCTTTCTCAGCACCCATCCATAAACCTCAGACTAGGGTGCAAGTTTCTCTTCCTAATGGACACCCCTGAGGCTGTAACTCCTCCAGTGAGCTCCTTGGAAATTTTTGGGATTGTGGCTGTCAATGGAGGACCCAATCCACACTTTGGGCTGTATTTGGCTGGTATCCCAAGTATCTTAGCAATGGCTGCTTGGTTAAACAACATCTCAAAGTTATCAATCAGCACAAGCAAGGCAGGGTTTCCATCATCCCGAGTCTTCACCCTTATGTTTTGGTAAAATAACTGCACTAGTCTATGGAAGACTAACTGCAGTGGGGGCCCGAGAAGGGGTAGTAGTGTGCCCTTAGTTAGGTATTCAATTGAAGCAGCTGTCTCTGGCTGTTCCTCAAAGAAGGCCTTGCCAAAGATAGTCTCTGTCTCAAGTTTAATTGCAGCCACAAACTCAAAGGGGATTTTGAGTGACTCATTATCTTCCTCCTCAGAGGCAACCACAAGGACAACCTCAGGGGCCTTTTCCTTGCCCTTCTTTTGCATTTTCTTAGATTTCTCAGGGCTCTTAGCAGGTGGCTGGTCTCTGGCCCTCTTCTTAGGGGCAGATTTCTTCTTTGCAGCAGGGGCATCAGAGGTCACAGATTTGGCCTTCTTCACAGGGGCAACCCTTTTCTTAGTTAATTCCACTTGGGGCTCCACAGATGGTGTAGGTACCTTAGAGGTCTCCTCTGCTCAAAGACTTCCTAGTGGCCACAGGGCTGTCAGTAGGTGAAGGGTTTAACATGGCAGCCAAGGTATCAATAAATTTAGCGGCCATGGCTACTCCAATTCTTGAAATTAGGGCTTTAAATTCAAAGTTGAGGTAGTTCACACTTCAATGGAGGTAATGCCCACAAATTCCTCTCTACTTAACACTAAAATATTATCCAATCAAACCAACTGAGAGAGTGAGAAATCGTACCAAATGAAAGCTAGGGTTCCACTTTAAATATGGCACAGTGGATCAAATCATCCCAAACTGAGTGCAAAATAACCAAGAGGTGTTGTGGAACACAATGATAGGAGATAAGTGGCTGAGTTGGAGTGGTTTTGGCAGTAGAGAAGAAAGATGGGAGAGGGAAAATCGGAAGTGCTCAATGGAACTAGGGCAAAGAAGAGATGAAATGAAAAAGTTGAAAATTCGCAGGGTATAAAAGTGTGACCCCGTGCCTCGCGCGGTTCTCGCTAGGCACTCGCGGGTCAAAGTTCTTCTCACGCAATAGACATGAGATCTTGCGGGAAATGCTTTTTAAGGTGCTCAGGAGTCTCGCGAGGTCAATCATGGAGCTGACTGGGATCTGAGCGTGCGAGAGGACATTTGCATCTTTCGCGCAGCTGAGCTTTCAAACTTGTGAAGAACATGCAATCTGAGCATCAAGGGCCTCGCGAGGTAATTAATAATGCAGGCTTCAGAATTTTAGCTCGCGAGGAACAAAACACATGACTTTCAATTTTTGCACAGCTTAATGTCATGGAGAAGACGTAGCTTCGCGAGGATCCATCTTTGGCTTCCTTCAGGCAATTCGCTCGCGAGGCTCTCGTGAGGCAACATAGGTCATTACAGAGCCCCGCGAGAAAGCCCAAAATTGACTCACGAGTGTGAAATTGAGGCCATAGAGCCTCGCGACAAGTCAAAGCTCACTCTTTCTCAGTGCTACACATTGGCCAGTGCATCCATACTGGCATGCACCTAGCCATTGGGCATCAACACCAACTTCCTTCAAATGTAATCCCTTTCATCATGATAATTCTATGCCAATTCCCAACATATGCACAACAAAAATTTGAAATGCAAATGATTTTCAATTATAGCAGATTCATGGACATTTACATGACAGCAGGTCAACCACACTATAGCAACAGAACATGCACCTCAACATCAGGTCCATGCATATTAAATTCATATGACAAAACATGCACCTTATCAACAACAACAAGACAAAACAAAGCATGCATATCAACTCTCAACACAAACAACACATGACAGATTTGTAAAAAAAAAAATACACAAATTCAACAAATATGGTACATAGTGTACAAAGCTGTGGATCACTAATCAGTGGGAGGTTCATGCAGGTGGATGGTCTGAGGAGGCTCCCCAAAATTTTCTAAAATTTTCAGCGTTTGACCATTCACTTTCACGATCTTCCCAGATATGGGATCCAAGATCTCCACAGCACCAGATGGGGAAGCATGATTGACAGTGTAAGGTACATCCCATCTGGATTTTAACTTCCCTAGAAAGAATTTTAATTTAGAATTGAAAAGTCAAACCTTGGTACCGGCATTGAAGTCCTTTCTCATTAGTTTCTTGTTAAAGAATGCCTTGGATTTCTCCTTGTAAATTCTGGCATTTGAATAGGCTTCGAGTCTCAGCTCATCAAACTCTGATAGTTGCAATTTCCTATGAGAACCAGTAGTAGTTAGATCAAAATTCAGTTTTTTAATAGCCCAGTAGGCTGTGTGCTCTAACTCCACTGGCAAGTGACAGGCCTTGCCATAGACCAGCCTAAAAGGGGACATCCCAATAGGGGTCTTATAGGTAGTCCTATAAGCCCACAATACATCATTCAGTTTCTGTGACCAATCCTTTCTATCTATCCTCACAATCTTCTCCAAGATGTGTTTGATATCCCTATTAGAAATTTCAACTTGCCCAGTGATTTGTGAGTGGTAGGAATCTTGTGTGTAATAGAGTACTTTTTGAGCAGATTCTCAAAAGGCCTGTTATAAAAATGACTCCCCCCATCACTAATGATAGCTCTGGGAGTGCCAAATCTGGAGAAAATATTGTCCTTTAAAAATTTGAGGACAACTGTGTGGTCATTTGTCCTAGTGGCAATGACTTCAACCCATTTGGACACATAGTCCACTACCACAAGTATAAAATTGAAACCCATAGAAGGAGGAAAAGGGCCCATAAAATCAATCTCCCAGATGTTAAACAGTTCTACCACAAGGATGGGCTGCAATGGCATTAAATCTTTCTTGGAAATGCCTCCCAACCTTTGACATCTTTCACAAGCTTTGCAATGTACGTGCGCATCTTTGAACAAAGAGGGCCAATAAAACTCACATTGCAATACTTTTACAGCTATCTTTTTATCACTAAAGTGACATCCACAAGCCTACTCATGGCACATAGAAAGAATATTGTAGAACTCACTTTCAGGCATACATCTCCTAACAATCTGATCTATGCAATGTTTTTATAGGTATGGATCCTCCCACAGAAAATGTTTGATGAGAGAGAAAAATAGGTCTTTGTCCATCTTAGACCAGTGAGGGGGATCCTACCAACAACAAGAAAATTCATAATGTGTGAAAACCAGGGCACACTAGACTGCTTGACAGTCCTAGGTGGGGGCAGGTGTGAGATCAGGTTCACTTTAGCCTTGTCAACCTCTATTCCTCTGTGAAAAACCATATGGCCTAACACAATTCCTTGTCTAACCATAAAGTGGCTCTTTTCCCAGTTTAAGACCAAATTGGTCTCTTCACATCTTTGTAAAACCAGGTCAAGGTGACTCAAGCATTGGCTAAAGCTGTCTCCATATACTGAAAAATCATCCATAAAGATTTTCAGGAACTTGTCAATCATATCAGAGAAAATTGCATACATGCACCTCTGGAATGTGGCTGGGGCATTATACAGTCCAAAAGGCATCCTCCTGTAAGCAATGATGCTAAAGGGACATGTGAAAGTAGTTTTTTCTTGATCTTGAGGATACACAGGGATTTAGTTATACCTTGAGTATCCATCAAGAAAGCAGTAAAATGTCTTCCTAGCCAATTTATATAGAATTTGGTCAATGAAAGGGAGATGGAAGTGGTCTTTCCTGGTCTTGGAGTTGAGTTTTCTGTAATCAATGCAAACTCTCCAGCCAGTGGTCTCCCTAACTGGCATCAACTCTCCATAATTAGATATAATAACTATTATGCCTGACTTTTTGGGTACCACCTGAATAGGTGACACCCACTCTGAATCTGAAATGGGGTAAATCACCCCTGCATCCAACAGTTTTACTATCTCTTTCAAGGCCAGCTCTTGCATGTGAGGATTAAGATTCCTATGCATCACCCTAGAGGGTTTTACACCCTCTTTTATGTAAATTTTGTGAATGTAAACTGAAGCATCAATGTCCCCTAGGTCAACAATTGTCCACCCCATTGCCTTTGTGTGCTTGTTGAGAACACTCAATAATTCCTCCTGCTTGCTAGTGAGAGAGGAAGAGATAATCACTGGAAGCTTTGGGTTTTGCCCCAAGAAGGCATAGTTTAATGTGTCTAGGAGCTATTTCAGCTCCAGATCAGGGGGACTTTCAATGGAAGGCAATAAAGGTGCCTTGATGATTTGAGGAAGGAGCAGCAATGTAGGTTTCCAGCTGGACTGCTGCACTAGGCCCACATAAGACTCTATTTTGGTATTGTCTTCTGTCATGAGATCTTAGGCCTCCTTCTCCACCACACTCAAAATATTTTCCAGGTTTTCAGCAACATTATCCCAATCCAGCAGATTGGATAGTTCTTCTTTCACAAGGCCATCTAGTACATCTATTACACAGCAATCCTTAATGTCCATCTGAGGTTGCCTAGCAGTATTATACACATTTAATTGGACCTTCATATTCTCAAAGGTCACCTCCATCACCCCTGACCTGCATTGAATGCAAGCATTGGTAGTGGCCAAGAATGGCCTGCCAAGGATGACAGGAATTGGGGTTTTACTTTTACAAGGGTCCATTTCCAAAACTAGAAAATTAGCAAGATAGTAGAACTTGTCCACCCCTACCAAAACATCCTCTACCACACCTACAGGTCTCCTTTCAGACCTATCAGCTAGCTAGAGTACAACTGATGTGGATTTTAGCTCCCCCAAACTAAGCTCCTCATACACAGAAATGGGAGCAGGTTCAAACTGGCCCTTAAGTCCAAAAGGGCTCTACCAATGGTGTGGTTTCTAATTATGCAGGGGATAATAGGTACCCCTGGGTCCTGTAATTTCTCAGGTGTGGCTATGGACAGAACTGATTCAACATGTTCAACAATAAAAACCTTTTTGGGCAGCTGCACCCTTGCTTTTCTTTTCTACGTGTAGAGGTCCTTTAAGAATTTGGCGTAGGGAGGGACCTATTTTATAGCATCAAGTAAGGGCAAATTAATCTTGACCTGCTTAAAGGTCTCTACCATTTCCTCCATTTGAACATTCCCTTTATCAAAAGGAGATAAGCCAACAAGTGCATGAGGAAATGGCAGCTGTGGGACTGCTGGTGCCAAAGCTGCATGTCTAACAATATCATGGTCAAAATTTTATTTTTTTCTTTATCCTTTATTTATTGTTTGCTATTGGGGCTCAATATCAGCCCCTTTATTTTGTTCTTGCTTCTCTACAGCAGGGGATGAATTCATTAGTTCTTCAACACTTTCATTTCTTTCATTTTCACTCTCTATGGCCTCCTCAGCTACCCTACCCACTAAATTGTCAACCACCCTGTCACTCCTTAGGGTAGTGATTATATTAGCCTCCTCATGGGTAGAGGAGCATTCTCTCATCATATACTATCCTTTAGGGTTGGCCAAGGGTTGACTAGGCAACTTGCCCTCTTCTCTCTTATTTAAAGCATTGCAAATTTGACCCAGCTAGTCCTCTATTTTTTTAATACTTTGCCCATGAGAGTTCACAGTTTGCACCAAGTTTCCCAGATCTTACATTGATGCCACCATTTTCTCTTTAAAGGAAGAGGATCTGGGTTACTGTGGGGGCAAGATCAACTGATTGGGCTGTGGGGCAAGCAACTGAAAATTCTGCCTTGGTGCATATCCTTGGTTGAACTAATGTTGAGGTCTGTATGGAGCTGCCTATATGCTTGGGCAACATTGGCATGCTCCATAAGCAAATCAAGGAATTGGTTGGCTGATGGACATTCTTGCAGTGAATGTATGGGAGATTGGCATATCAGACATGCCTCTTCAACTTTTGCAACCATCCTAGGCTGCATCACATTCATCAATTTATCAAACTTTAAACTCAGATTGTCCACCTTCCTTTCTAATTCACTCTGCACCTTAACCCCATACATTCCACCTCTAGGGTGGATTCTTTCACCAACTTAGCTGTGGTCTAGCTGTCATTGCAAGACAGTGACTCCTGGTGCATGGAATTCTCACCAATAATGTCAAACAACTCTCATGCCTCATCAGCTGTCTTGTGGAGGTAACTACCCCCACATGAGGCATCCACCATATCCCTACTCTTGGGAATAATTCCTTAGTAAAATACTTGCACAAGTTGCCACTGTGGAATTTAGTGGTGGGGGCATTAATTTAACATTTCTTGAAATCTCTCCCATGTCTCATAAAAATCTTCAATTGAGGACTGAGTAAATGACAATATGTTTGTCCTCATCTAACTAGGTTTATTCATGGGAAAGAATTTAGCCAAAAATTGGCTTTGGAGGTCACTCCATGTCTGGATGTTATTGGCTGGGAGCTTTGAGAGCCAAGTGCTGACTTTATCCTTTAGGGAAAAAGGAAAAAGCCTAAGTTTGGTGCCTTCAGGTCCCAAGCCAGTAATGTTAAATGTGGTACAAAGTACTAAAAATTGATCAATGTACTGGTAAGGATCTTCCTTACTGAGCCCACAAAAAGATGATAACATGTTAATGGTGGAGGATTTAATTTCATAATTTCCCTCAACTGAAGGGAATTGTATGCAAAAGGGGGATATGTAATCCTCAGCTGCATTGTATTCCTTCAGAGTTCTTTGGCTCTCAGCCATGACAGCTGGCTCAGTTTCAACAGTAGGGGCAGGTGTGGTGTTTCTCAGTCTAAGGACCCTGTCAACCTCAGGATTTGGAGGTTCCAACTCAAGGTTATAAGACCTTCTAACAAGCATACACACAAAATCAGCAGATAAAGAAAATACTCACAGCACATAAAAAATTTACAAACAAAATTTATAACTAAACAAATCTACAACTAAACTATTGACAAGGAATTCAACATAAATGGACTGAGTTTTAGGGCAAAAGAAGTGAAAACCAAGCTATCTAAACTCCAGCTATAGCTCTAGCTTTTCCCTGCTGTAATTGTTCAATTATGTAAAAATTCCACAAAAATCAGTAGTACTTCCCCAGTAACAATGCTAAAACATGTTGTTTGTCTCAGAGTGTTGTCTTATTATTGGTGAGAAAACAGTGGTGAAGAAATATAAATAAAAAAATAAAGAAATAAAAATTAGTTAAATCAGCAAGTCTGAAATACACAACCTGCAAGATACATGGCTATTGTAGCAAGTTTTGAGTAAGTAAGAGCTTGTCTCATAGAGAAATTGATCTAGAACCCAAAATGGGTTATGTTAGTAGGCCTCTAGATCTGACAATCCTAGAGAAAGAGAGTTGGGTGTCACAACTACACTAAACTATCACTAAAATAAGAGAAATAAAGTGCAGTCCTATCCTTAAAAAAGGGTTATGAAGAAGGTGGTAATGGTGTGTGTAAAAATAAAGATAAAATGATGGGAAGTAGGCAATTAAGCTAAGGTTAATACAGTTATGTAACTCAGATTTAGGGATGTCTCTGTCGCAGTCCTTTAGATGGCTACAAGCACAACCGCAAGGAAGAAGTATCTACCTTAACTCATATGATTTGACCTGGTCTCTTAAGGCTATAACCTGTCCACTTCAATGGTCACAAGCTATCCAATAGGGAGGATTAAACCACATGAATTAAATCACAAAACTAATCTGATCCAATGAAATAGACAGATCTTAAGGCTATAACATGTCCACTTAAATAGCCACAGATTATTCAATATATGTCCTCCACCCAATGGGTCAAATCAGATCATGAAAAACATTATAGACACCATGTTTGCCAGGCTACAAGCTCAGGCATCCATGAGAGAAAATAGTTCTTGAAAAACTAGTGGAAACCACAGTAGTTCAAAAGCTATTTGGGGACTTAAATGCAGCTAGTCATTGCTACAAAAGGCTTGCAATGACTCAACTCACAAGTCTGTAATCCCTACAGAGAAATCAGATCTAACATCTGATCTTGGTCAAGGACAACAGAGGGGAGCTTGTTCCTGCAACAACCTCTCACAAGGCTACAAGCTCAAGTGCAGAGAAAAAGAATCCTTCTCAGATTTGTGGCTTGGTCACTTAAATGGTCATAAGCTATCCACAAAAGTTATCCACACCACAAAGGGCTGAGTTGAAATATGTAAATTGCTACTGCCACCATGGTCCCAAGGCTACAAGCTCAAGCTCCCATGGGCATTTCAAATCAGCTCAAATCCTAAATGTATGGCATAGATTGAACAGAACTATGGATAGATAGGAAAATAACTAATTGAATAAACACTAAAATAGACATTCATTGATTAAACCAATACGTAAGATGTCCTCAAGGCAGCAACCTTGTGCATAACAGCTCTGACAAAATCTCAAAGGTTACAAATCCATTACAAAAGCTGAATAAAACTAAACTTAATTGCTTACAGAGGATATAGCCAACAGGTGTTCGGCTAAGAGATAAGAAAAAAAATAGAAATAGAGGTGATCAAACCATAACCCTAATCTACTCGAGCTCATAGCTCACTAAGGTTGAAGGAGAAATATTTTTCTAAGTTACATTTTCATCTTATATACTCAGTCTATAATGCCTTGGCCAAAAGAAGATTAAACCCTAATTTTCTAGTAGATGTGGCTTTGTTACAACCCTTGCCTTTCAATCTTGCTCGACTCCTTGTGAATTGGGTAGCACAGCTTGCGCAAAAGGCTTTAGGCTTTTATGCGCGCGAGAGCTTGTTAAAACCTGAAAAGTATCACTTTTCATCCCTTAACTTAATCTCTGTTGGACCCTTAGTCATTTAATAAAAGTGTTTTAAGCTTGTTCTACAGATAATAAACAGCAGCTGCCAATAAACCCCTAACCATGCCAAGAAGCTCACTGTTGCCCCAGAACTACCTCAGCAGAACGAAGGATGAACACAGACAGAGAGTTGGTTGAAGCATAGGCACATCCAAGCAGAAATACATTAAGAAGAATGCCTCGCGTGAATTTCACAGGGTTCAATTGAACCAGGGATAATGCCTTCGCACAGTTGTCGCGAGCCCCTGGAGGAAGCACAACAACTGGTCGCGCAATTTGAGCATCGTTCTCGCATGGTTTGGTGCCAGAAAGAATTGAAAAGCAAGCCTCGTGAGTCCTCGCGAAGCTTAGTCTAAAGCATTTGTGCAGTCTCACGCAGCTTAAAAGAAGAACCGTTAAGCTTCGCGCGACTCACTCAGAAGAGAAAGCTTCAGGTATTCCTGCACGCAGCGGTCGCGCAGTGGCCGCGAGATACAAACCTTCAGTGAATCTCGCGTGACCCAAAAACTCTTGAACACTGCTTCTTCGTGAAGATCTGTTGCGAGATTCACCAAGGGACGAACCGCGCGAGCAATCCCCGCGCCATTCAAAGCTGAAAGAGCAATCTCGTGATAGCCATTTGTATTCCGCGATGGCTAAAATGCCAATCCTTCGACTGCATGAATTTCAAGTCAATTCAACCCCACGACACCAATTCTACCATGCGGAAAGATCTGAAATTGTTTCTACTCAGCGAGGATCGAATTCTAAACTTCTCCCCACTTCTGTAAGGGTAATCTGGGAATCTCCAGCAATTAGGGCACGCACTCTAATGCTTTAATCTCTATGCACACGCCTCGAGGCATCCAAGGGACAAGAATGAGCCATAATTACATTGAGACATTAGGGTTTTCCTAACCCTAATTGGAAGGGAAGCCGACTGCTATATAAGTCTAAGCCTAGCTTAGGTTTGAGGGATCCTTTTTTGGGACTTAACTTCTGTGCTTCTTCCCCAAAAAAACCAACTGTAGAATTACAATAGGCGAAGGTTAGGGTTTAGGAGTTCTCTTTTTTCCTTTTTCTTTCACTCCATAGTCCAGCATTTGCTGGCTATGCCTTTTGTATGATTATTTGGTATAGATTTTAATGGAGTTTTTATAATAGGATCTGTTACATGTATGGGATGTTGTTTTTGTTGTGAGTTGTGTTGTACAAGGCTACTGCCTTGAGATCCTCCATTACTAAGTTGTTTTGTAAGCAATGGAGGATTGCTTCTAAGGTACTATTTAGATCTAAGTGACCTGTGTGTCCAGATTAGGCACTTTGCAGGCCTTCCCCCACCAGAAGACCCACTAAATCTGAATCCCCATGGGAACTTGTGCTTGTAGCCTTGGGAACATGGTGGCGGCAGTAATGTTCTTGTTCTGTCTTAGCCATTTGTGAGGAGGATAACCTATGTGGATAGTCTGTGACCATTCAAGTGGACAGATTATAGCCCTAGGGTGAGGCCAAGTCATGGAACTAAGATAGATTCTTCTTCTCTGCGCTTGTGCTTGTAGCCTTGTGAGAGATTGTGCAGTGACAAACTCCCCTATAGTGAATAGATCCACCATCAGATTGTAGATCTGAGTTGGCCGTAGAGATTGTAGGCTTGTGACTGGATCACTGCAGTCTTTCTAAAGCAGTGAATAGCCATGCTTAAAAGCTAGTACTCAAACTCTTGCTGGTCCTGTGTGTCCAAGCTTGTGTACTTTGTAGGCATAGCCCCACACACAGAACTTTAGAGGATGAGGTTCCTATGGATTCTTGGGCTTGTAGCCTGGATGAAGTAGTGCCTACAATGATAAACTTGTTCTAACCCATCTCTGGATTGTGGTTCCCCTATTGGATAGTCTGTGACCATTTAAGTGGACAGGTTATAGCCTTAAGGGATTGGATCATGGCACAGGGGTGAGTTGGATTCTTTCTCCTCTTTGGTGATAATATAACCAATGGACAAGATTTCTATAGCAACAGATCTGAGTCTGAGTTACCAAACCCATCAGATCTGTACCTAATAACATACTTATCACCCTTTTATATTTATTTTCTCACTCCACCATCCTTCTTAACCCTTTCTGTAATCTAGACATTAGGACACCTTAGAATTTAGAATTTAGATTATAGTGACCCTAAATCCCCTTCCACTTAGGATTGCCAAATCTGGAGAGCCTACTAACGATAGCTCCCTTGGAGCTTGAGATCAACTTCCCTGTGGGACAAACTCTTACTTATCAAAACTTGCTACAACAGGCCATGTATCTTGCAGGACTGTGCATATTTTAGGCTTGCTGCTCCGTAATCATCACTCTACCTTTCACTCATTTTTCATTTACCCCATTCTTATCACTGTCTCCAATAAAGTTAGTAGCAAGCACTTAAACTAGCCCAACAGAGCTGCCTGAGAGAATTTTTGGAGCTCTCTCTCCTCTTGAAGTATGCGAGAGCTGCATGAGCTTTCTTGAATTCTTTAATGCAAATTGATCTCGCATGACTACGTGCATGGCTATGTGGGGCATGATCCTCGCGAGGGCATCACGAGTTATATTTCTGAAGGTTGTAGTGCACGAGAACTTCGTGGATACTTTGAGTGTTGAGAGCATAAGAAGTGCGTGACTACTGCGCGAAGTAACTCACTGAGACCACTCCTTCACTAAGCACACGAGTTCCTTCGTGCTGCATGTATCAGCTGTGCTAGGAGGCTTTGCTGCAGACTTAAACAACACGAGGCACACTTGTGACTGTGCGAGATAACACACTTCTGCTTCTCTGCTGCATGCAGTTGCTGCTGTTGCACATTTCTCCACTCACATTCATACTTCTCTCATCTGCTGGACTTCTTTGGTCCACCTTGCCATACAAAATAGTCACCAGGGTGTTCCATCATTCTTTGTCTCAGCAGTCACCCTTGACTTGAATTCTCTCTCTTTTTGGCAACAAAGGCATGGACTTTGTATTAAGTTGTACAAATTATTACTAACCATAAACAAACTAAATAAAGAGTTATTAGTCAGCTTGAAGGTATAATAAAGGCTAGGTTAAGAGGTGAAAAGTGATACTTTTCAATGAATAACACCCTCCCGCTCATGGGGCAGTCTTGTTAGAAATGAATCTCAAACATCATGCATTTTTAATTACATAATCATGATATTTTCCAGTAATGTCTCTAAGCGCATGGGGACCAGTAGCCTTGAGGAACAGATGTTTTCCCAAGTGTTGGGCTTCTACTACCCTCGAGTGATGCACGTTGTCCCAAGTGTTGGGCTTATGTCACTCTCCATTTAGTTATTTTTCTTTTACTTTTTTTTTATATTTGAGGCTTGTTTTGAATACGACGGATCCGATAGCGATTTCCTTGGGCCTCTTCGGATGTCTCTTCCTTCGGCATACGATCATTAGTGATCGGATACTAAAGGAGGGCATCTGTAGATACTCAAATTTGGCCCAAGGCATGATCGACACGTACTTTGAGAAAGGCGTACATGCGAGCTTTCAAAAGCATTTTTTTAACCCTTAGGAATCTTCCCAAACCCTTCGAGCTCATCTCAGACACATAGAAACTCGCTCGGACCCTTTAAAAGCCCAATCAGACCCATATAGCCAGTTTCGATCCAACCAAAATAGCTGATGAAAAGAGGAGTGCCAAAGTTTTCATAGATAGTTTCCTAACTTGAAGCCTATACCATTAGAAAGTAGAGGTTCCCAGCTTTCCAATGAGCTAAAAATCACTTAATTCAAAGTTGTACATCAAAAGTTATGGTGAAATGAAGATCGCAAATTTGTGTAGGAAATTATAAAATCGGACTCATAGAGCTAATTTCGAACCAACCAAAATAGCTGATGAAAAGAGGAGTTCCACAATTTTCATAAATACTTTCCTAACTTGAAACCTATACCATTGGAAAGTAGAGGTTCTCAGCTTTCCAATGAGCTAAGAATCGCCTAATTCAGAGTTGTACATCAAAAGTTATGGCGAAATGAAGATCGCAGATTTGTGTAAGAAATTGCAAAACCGGGCCGGGCCCTTGCGGGTCTTCAACTTCCAGCAGTTTGGGCTTAGTTTTCTTTCAAAAAATGGCCAAAATTGACATTGGGGATTTGACTTGTGAACCATTTCAAAGTCTAGAGTGTGTTTCTTTAGGACCCTGGTGACCCTATTAGCTTAAGTTATCACCATTTTGCCATTCAAGTCACCACCCTATCATCTACCATTAAACCTAAATCCCTCTTCTGCAAGCTCTAGAAAATCCCAGAATCCTTAGATTTCACATTACCTAATTTCTAAACCCATTAGTGACTTAATCCTTCACTAATCACCTCAGCCTCTATAATTATAGAGCCACCCCCCCTTCCTGAAGGGATTGAAAATTTTCTAAAAGAGAGAAAAACCTAGAGTGCTCCTTCTCCATTTTCAAACGCCATTCGTCCTTACAAATTTCATATTTGAGTTTTGTCTTTTAGATCCCATCTTCCATCACTAAATCTTGAGAGTTAGCTAGAACTCTCAAGAGTTCTAGCTAACTCTCTAGCTCCCTAGCTTTGGAGGTTCAAACCCATTCCTCAACCCATTTGCTATCGGAAGCTCACCGGAAGCACATCAACGCGAAGGTCCACAATAGCACTACAAGGGCCCGAAATCTCTGATTCTTCCCTCTACTCCTCTACCTTCTTTGCTTTTCTTCTATCCTAGAATTGAGCTATTACACTACCCAAATTTTGGTAGGCAGGAAGGGCTCAATAGGATCAGTGTGCCTTCGGGCAAGAGGTAGTGCCGCCCATTTTATTTCTTTTTCTATATATATATATATATATATATATATATATATATATTATATAAAATAGCCAACATATAGTCTTGGCCATAGTAGAGACAGCTTATAAGCAGGTCGATCTGGTGTCTAACACCTTCCCGATTGATAACTGAAGCCCCTTTGCCTTTGGCAAAGACCGATAAATCATAGTTATATTTTTTCACTTTGGTGCTTGTATATCGATTTTGAGGTATCCCGGGTCACCAAAAGCTCTGGGTGGCAACTTCATCATTGAGCGCATCGTCACGACGGATTGAGAAAAATCACGGTTGCACAGTACCTCATACGGGACTCGACAAAAATAAGCAAGGACACATAGGACTGGTTGTCCCGAAGAAACTTCGTAAGCACACAGGACTAGGCTACCAATCAAATGGTAAACAAGCCGACATCCTGCCAACCTCGCCTAAGTGGTCGCTATACGACCATTTCATATACAGAACCACAGAGAAGGTTGATGTCCCAAAGAGAAAAGGAGGACCTTTCACCAAACTACAGATAACAGAGATTGAACAGATGGTTGAAGCCTTAGCTGATCTAACAGACCTAAATCAAGACAACGATGATATAGATAAACTACTCGAAGGAGTTGGATTATTATTCAAGATGGAGGAACCCTCCACTATTGAAAGACAGAAGTCTCCAGAACCTAAACCTCATATAGAAGACTGGGAGTCAACCAATAAGGAAGACTTCCATATCGCATCCATAGGGGTTGAAAGGGAACATGAATTAGACACTACCCTGCCCCTACAGTTATCTTAGCCTTAATCATCAGCAGAGGAGGACTGGCCGTCAATATCAAGCGAGGAGGAAGACTATTAGGCAAACCTTTCAACCATAGAATTCAAAGATCACCTGAGAGCAGATCGTCTAAAATGGTTTTGAAAGGGCAACCATTCCCGTAATGAGAGTTCAGATTCTGATGAAGATTTTGATTATCAACACGTACTCAACAACTGGCGATGCTCGCGTTGATGCCCTTATTCGGAAAAGCCCATCTACAGCCTATGCATGACTATGATGCTACGATGCCAGAAGGCTATCATGGATGAAATCTGGCAAATAATTCGCATGGAAGATACTCATATCGCCACCATATAAGTCAAAGAGGAACTAGAGCTAGACACTCCTCAATCCCTAGAAGCACCTCAGCTATAGATATTTTGGAAATCATTAGAAGAAGAATGGCAACCTCCCCAAGCAACGATGAAGACTACTGGATAGATCTCCCCGCCCTCGGGTTGGTAGAGCAGTCAAATCAAGTCCTCCACAGGTTATCCGACGGAGAAGATGAGCTCGACTCTAATGATAGCAATTCTAGCCCTGATCCTGAGGGTGGGAATGCCCTTGGGGATATCCCTATGTCACACCCCTCCCCAGCCTTGTGCGATATCTAACGGCGGCACAGAGGCGGGAACGCGACACACACCGCTTTCAAATTTTCAATATTCAGATTCAGGCATTTTAAGTTCTTAAGTCATTTCCTTTTCCATAAGAATTGCCACATTTTTTTTTTTCTAAAATATCGCAAAAAATATTTTGAATTGCGAAAGCAATTAGTCTCAATTATCAAAGTAGTCGCGAAAACTTTTAATTGAACACTGCAGGTTTAACTTCCCATTTTCGTTAACCTGATCGGGCAAGTTTGACTTTATGACTTTATGATAATCAATTCTACTAAGTACGAAAATATAAAAAAAAGTAATTCAAGAGATTTTCAAAAGGTAAATCCTTAAAAAGTCAATATACTTTAAAGTTCCAATACAAAGATACATCAACTGCTTTTCTCAAAAGTATTGAACTTTAATCCAAAACAAGATAAAGGAAAAGATCCTATCATATCAAGTGTGCAATGCTGGTAGCTCTATAGGCAAGATGAGCTCAACTATTAGCCCATGATTGCTCCTAAATCCTTCCTTATCCAACTCCTCAAACTCTGGCTAGGTGGCTGCTGACTGGCTTCTGAAATTTTTAGGTCATGAAACGACCGTAAGCGATGAAGCTTAATAAAGTTTTAGTTAGCATAGTCATCAATTTCCAGAGCAAGTGTTATAAAATATTCCATAGATACAAGCCCATATGGGGTTTCCAACAGTTGTGATAACATAGAAATAATCAAGATTAAACTAATGATATCTAGGAATTCGAAGTATGAAGACATTAACAATCACTATCTGACATGAAGGCAAATATTCATAATCCAACACAAACATACGAATTAACATGTAACACTATTAACTAAGTATGGGAAATTATTTCACAAATTATCTACTAACAATATTTACAAGTGGCATTAAAGTTTATAAGCTCATTTACATCTTGCTTATTTATTTATGGTATTTGTTTATTATTAGTGTCTTTTAATTAATTCGGTGTCGATACCAAAACACCACTCATGGGCCAAGATTCAAGATTCAAGATGCCAATGTTTGTGCGAACAAAGGTCGACACTCTCCACCGTTTAGCCAATCTAGGCAAGGATTAATGACCCTGTTGGTCTAACTAGACCCGAACCTCAGCTAATATTTCAAGAATCCTTTCAAGTACATGATGGTCATATGAGCATGTCCGTGAGAACAATGATCAGCTATGTGAGGCTTTCAAGTTCAAGATAGTATCTCTTTCCACTTTGAAGATTTCAGGATTCGTTATTAAGTAATAAATGTTTCAAGGTTCAATGTATTCATGATTTCCATATTCAAGTTCAAGTATACTCCTTTCTAGAAGTTCAAGTTCAAGTTCTCATACCGGTTTCAAGTTTCAAGTATTCAAGTACCCCTTTTGGGTTCAAGATTCAAGTATTCAAGTATGAAAGTATTCAAGAATTCAAGTGTTCAAGTATTCAAGTACTCAGGTGTTCAAGTTCTCGAGTTCGCTTCCGAGTTCAAGATCAAGTTCAAGTACACATTCTAATTCAAGCATGAGTTCAAGCACAAATACAAGTTCTAGATTGAGAAGTAGTTCAAGTCAAGCACTAGTTCTAGTTCAACATGAGTTCAAGTCAAGCAAGAACAATTTCTAGTTCAACCAAAAGTTCAAGTCAAGTGCTAGTTCTAATTCAAGCTCAAATACCAATTCAATTCAAATTCAAGATTTAAGCACAATTTCAAGCTCATATACAAGTTTAAGCTCTAGTTTGAGTTCAGGTATGAGTTCAAGTTCAAGCACTAGTTCAAATACCAGTTCAAGTTCCAGTTCAAATACCAGTTCAAATACCAGTTCAAATATAAGTTCAAGTTCAAGTTCGAATACCAGTTCAAAGTCATGTTCAAATTTCAAGTTCAAATACAAGTTCTAAATCAAGTTCGAGTTCCAGTTCAAATACTAGTTCTAGATCAAATTCAAGTTCTAGTTCTAGTGCAAGCAGGAATTCAAGTTCAAGTTCCGGTTCAAAGTCAAGTTTGAGTTCCAATTCAAAATCAAGTTCAAAATCAAGTCCAAGTTCCAATTCAAATATGAGTTCTAGGTCAAGCATGAATTCAAATTCAAGTACAAGTTCTAGTTCAAGCATGAGTTCAAGTACCAGTTCTAGTTCAAAATATATCAAGTTCAAGCAGAAGTCAGGTCCGAGTTTTAAATGACTTGACCTTAACCGAGGATCTCATCAGCTTACACTTATGTCAAGTGTTACCTCAGTTTAAAGTCCAAAGGGGAACTTATATTTATCATCGTCGATATAAACTCAGTCGTCTATAATGAAGTTTGGGGCAATAAGTGCATGTTTCTTGAAATCCTATCTATCAAGTTAAGTCAACTAGCCGACTGTTCAATGAGGATTAATTGTCTTACTTATCCTATAATCTCAAATATGGGCCATGGGACTAACGAATTATGGGTCCAATGGTCCAAAGGATCCAACAAGTTCAACGGGTCCATTGCAATATAGATCCAACGGATTATTTCCTAAGTGTTTCGAACCTTTACTAGATCTAAATCTAGTGGTACGGGCCTTTCCAAGGTCTGGGCCATGGGTATTTAGTTCTCAGGGCCTTGATTCAAATGTCTTGGGCCGAGCTTGTAATCCAATTTACCAAGCTATGGGCCGGGTCCTTAACTAGACTCCTATCAATCCTAATTACTTAAGAGTTTAGGATTTTGGGCCTCATCGGGCCGTCAAAGAATTCAATCGGGTCCTTTAATTGACAAATTTCACATGGGTTTTATCCTATGTTAGCATCATGGGACTATGTGTTTGGGCCTACCTAATTAGTCCTGGGTCTTGGGTCAAGGTCTGAATACTAAGCTTTCATCCTATAAATGCCGAATTTTTCAAAGTAGTGGTGGACAGTCTATAGTAAATCGGTCACCATTTTTTGCTCCGATCAAATTTTTGTATGCTTCTAAAACTAAGGGAGAGATAACTGATAAGAGCATCTTTCTCAAGTGGTGGCATCCAAAATTTCGATCAGGTCTGATCATAGGAGACAAATCACCAAGATCTGTTCTATTTTATCAAAGTTTCGGGCTAGAATTATTGAGCCTCGAAGTCAGGCCTATAACATTCAATTTTGACAATAGAATGCTCAATGGCTCTCTAGAAAGATCCGTGAGTCTTCCTTCTTTTTCATTTACATTATTAGAGTCAAAAGTCAATATATTAGGACCTAATCGGGTCAATCCAATTAAAGGTCAGGTCTGGTTTTTGGCCGTGTGTCATTTACCTATATTTCAGGCTGTATGTTGCCGAATTTCTTGCCGTCAATTCTAAGAGAATTGAGACATGAAATTTTTATCAGATTTTAAGGGTGTTCTAAGGTTTATGCTTAATTTATTCTGGATTTTTCTTCTAATAGTTCGGGCATGGAAACTAGAACTCATTACAATCCTGTTTCTATGTGCAACGGGACAGATTCGTTGCATCGCAATCCGGTTGCCGCAACTTTCAGACCGTACAGGATTCAGATCTGAAATTTTTGCCGAGTATATAAAACTCAGTCAAATACATCCCATAATTTTTAGGGATTTTTCTAATAAGTATTTCTATTTTTCTATCCACTGTTCCGGGACAGATTTTTTGTGGGCTGCAAGGTCCACAGTTTTGGCCCTTAGATGAGGTCCACCTAGTGGTTCATCCTATGCCACATATTATCGGGTCTCGGTACGAGACATTCTCAAGCTAATCCCAAGTCTATTGGGATCAAATTTTGGGTTATCACATCCATTTAATTAACGTTAATCGGCTACCGGTACTTTCCTAGTCGTTAGTATCGGTTATTCCTAACTTATCGAGTGGAGCTTTTGGGAGCCATCCGATCGGGCTAAACGTATCGGGCATTTTCGAAAACTCATTTTTCTTTTGAAATTATTATGCAAAAATCGCATTTAAAACTCTTCATTTATTTGATTTTGGAAATCTCATGTGGATCCTAACCATTCATCTAATCCTATCCATTCAACTAACACCGTTGAAATGTCCACGATCCAATCAAGGGTCAAAACATAAGATTTTTTCAGAATTCTAAAGCTTATTAAGTTCATTATTAACTCATGATTCTATTAATAAATTCTAGGTATCTTTAGCAAGAAAACCTAGCCAATCAGGCCACTATACCTAGCAATCAATCGGGACTATCCGATCGATTAACCATTGTGATCAATAAATGAACTATATTTTTCTGAGATGTGACCATGGAAATATGTCCATGTCTAGCCACTTCTTGGGCCAAATATCCATACTAATGCTATTAAGAAAATAAAAGTTGCATTCTAATCTGAGTGATCTAAGACCATATATTTCAAATATGATCAAGTCAATATAAGATGGATTCAAAGTAGAGATCACATGAAAATATCCAATCAAATTTATCAAGCATCTCATCAAAATTTTCCATGAAAATCTATATAAAATCAAACCACAAAATCAACACTATTCTAGACATAAAGTGAAAATGAATCTTTTTGTCTAACATTGACCTAAAAATCCATGAACTAGGTGATGGATCACACTAATGGAAAATTTATGCATCTCTATGGATCAATTACTCTAAAATTTATAACACCATCAAAGATTTCTAAGTTTTGACCTTCTAGGTCAATCAAAGCCATTAGATGGCCTTGCATGTGTACCAAGATCACATGTATGGCCTCACTTGGCTCAGGTCTATGTCCCATTACAAAATATAAAGGAAATTTCATGCCAAATTTCATTTTACACTATCAAAAATGCAAAATATTCTAACTATATTACATAGATGACCTAGTTTGACCTTTTTGGTCATTTGAGACCATTTGATCACCTTGCATGGATGTAAAAATCACATGCATGATCACCCATATCTCAAATCTAAACTTCATCACATAATTTATTCATGATACTAAAGAAAAATCAACTCAAACCATGGAAATCTATAAGAAAATTCACCAAAATGTAAGCATCTAGTGGTCTAGGCCTATGTGGCCATCATGGACCCTTGGATGGCTCTAGGTCACCTTAAATATCACAATCATAAGCTATTATGTTCTGGTCTCATGTGGGAACATGATCATTCTAGAATTTATAGCCATCCTAAACAAGAAAATACTATAAATATATGAAAATTTTAAATACAACTAGCCTAGGAATCTAGGCAAAAGCTAGGCTAAGACTTTATATTCACTAAGCTAGTTTCTCCTTGCTGGTTTGTTTTGATCTTTGTGGATAAATGGGCTGAGATGAAGCTCAAAAATATATATGTGGAACTAGGATGAGTGGGGAGTAGACTGGTGGTGTTGTATGTGAGATTCAATGGTTGGATTGGTGGGGCAAATTTTTCTAAAAGCTAGGGCTCTAATGGAGGTGGAAGAGAGGAAGAAGAAGATGGAAGTGTGTAAATGAGAGGGGGGGCTATGGAATTCGAAATTTGCAAGGATGGGGAGTAGACAAGGGCTGAAAAATGGTGCCATGTGTCCCAAGTTTGCTTCCCCAAGCCTCCCATCTCTTCCCAAGGTACTCCCTCTCTCTCCTCACTCCTCTCTCCTCTCTCCTCTCTCCTCTCTCCCCTCTCCTCTCTCCTCCACTCATCATGTCTTGTTTTGTCTTTTGTAGTCTTCAAGACCCTTAAACTTTGTGAAATTCTAAAGTCTTACAAATCTTGCAGTGCATGCACATGGGTGCATCTTACACCTAGATTTCCCCAAAGAAAATATGTGGTGCAAGAGCTAGGATTTGCGAGAGATTTGTAATATCCTAATTTCTAATTACTAAAATTAAGTAATTTATTTATAATTGCCCTTGGGCTTATTCAAATATTGCAAGGGTTTCATTATCCAAAGCAAAGCACAAACACTCAACCCAAATGTTAGTGTATCTACTATCCTTCAATTTTAAGTGTCAAGATTTGATTCAACCCAGCAAGCAATCCTATGATCACTTGTAAAGATTCGATCCATTGTCGATGATCTCATCACCACCAAGGCCGAGGCCCAATTCGGGTCAAACCTCAGGTCAGGGTCTAACAAGAAGCAGTTCAGGTTGGTTACAAGGTATGAAATGTGGTGTGTATTTTACTAAATTTCTAACACACCCATTCAAGTAAATGGGGTGCCCAATGGGTGCCACTAGAAATAGGAAATATCCCATCGATCTAAGGTAGGTGCCTCACGAATTTTGATGGACTTGAACTTAGGCAGTCACTAGGTACAGTCAGGTCTCGGTCAATAGTTTGACCAATACATAAATTGAGGGACAGGTGTTACACCCTACATCTCCCAACCATACCAGCCTCGCTATCGGGCATGCATATTCATCCTAGCATACTACAAAGTCCAAGGGAGGGAGAGTCCAGGTTGGTTACAAGGTATGAGATGTGGTGTGTTTTACTAAATTTCTAACACACCCATTCAAGTAAATGGGGTGCCCTATGGGTGCCACTAGAAATAGGTAATATTCCATTGATCTAAGGTGGGAGCCTCATGAATTTTGATGGACTTGGCTTTAGGTAGTCACCAGGTACAATCAGGTCTCAGTCAACAGTTTGACCAATACAAAAATCAAGGGATAGGTGTTACACCCTACATCTCCCAACCATACCAGCCTCGCTGTCAGTCATGCATATTCATCCTAGCATACTATGAAGTCTAAGGGAGGGAGCTCTCAGGTTCAGAAGATCATCAGTCAAGCTCACCCGAGGAAGACAAACCACCACAAGAAGAACATCTTCAACCCGGCTCTAAGGACGAGGGCTCGGACAACTACTACCACCAAACTCTCTTCGAAGATGAAGCGTTTCACATGATAGAAGAAGCCGAAATGTCAACCGGACCGCCGCCTTCATCACTCATTCAGAAGATTACACTCGACGAGGATTACAAAAAAAAAAAGCCAAATGCAGAACGAGTCCACATCATTCGAAAACAGACACGAATATCTCTAGCAGCCGTCACGCTTCCTCAACTAAGAGAGGTGCCCTTGTCGATTCCTCTTCATGAAACTGACCCTATATCATACCTATTATCAAAATTCAAAAAAACCAAAAAGCTACCCCTAAAAATTCAGAAAATGAAAATTTCATAAAAAAGAGGGAACCCTTTGTCCTAGACTCATTCAGCGACCAACAAAGAGATTCCGCTCTTAAGGATGTGAGTAGCGGTTATGCCGACAAAATTAGGGGAGAATCGGTCGACAAACCCGCACGAAATCGTGCTGCTACCTTTGACAGTGCAGAGACGCACTTTGAGCCCGCTTGACGCAACCCTACTACTCTCCCCACGTGAGAGCGCAAAGCATCTCGCTAGAACAACATGCCAGTCATCGTACCCGACGAGATACTCTGCGATCTCAAAAGGAGGATGAACAGACTCGGTCTACACCTCACTAAGGATGTCATAGTTATCACATGCACCGATGAATGGTTACCTCTCGCAAAACTAACCCCTAGTGTAACAATTTTACAGTATATGAGCTTACAGATGAAGGAGAAGGACAAGCCGCTAAGGAGACACATGACTTCCAACAGGTCAACAAACGCTTTGATGAGTAGACTCACTCAAGCCGTCGCAGAACCCACAAAAGAAATCAACTTTGGCACCAAGGAAAAGCCCAAGAAGTTGTTGATCAGTGCAACATTTAGCCTCAAAGAGCGACAACAAATTATCCAAGTCCTCCAAGATCACCTCAACTCCTTCGCATGGTCCTACGAAGACATGTCTGGCCTGGATCCGAGCATAGTAGAACATCGTTTGGTCCTGGAGCCTGATGTGAAAACCGTCAAGCAAAAACTCATGAGAATGCACCCGCAGACAGCGCTGCAAGTCTAAGAGGAGGTTGATAAGCTACACAAGGCCAAATTTATCTGAGTCGTCCTCTATCCTAAGTGGATCGCAAATATAGTACTTGTTGCCAAGAAAGAAGGCAAAGTAAGGGTATGCATCGACATCTAAAATCTCAACCATGCATGCCTAAAATATGACTTCCCGCTCTCGCACATCGACACTGGCTAGATTCTGCATCCTAGGCAAGACACTATACAAGGAAGCCTTTACTAAAAGAGTACTATTACGATGCATCACAGTGGCTAAAGGACAATATATCATTCGAGAAGCACACGCCATCACCTGCGGTGCCCACACTAGTAGAAAGAGACTCATAGACCAGATTGTATGACAAGGCTACTATTGGACAATAATGATAAGAGATTGCCACCTATACGTCCAGTGCTGCAAGCAGTGTCAAGAGCGCACGTTTCTCATTAAAGCCGCATCAGTTGCGCTGAACCCCCTAACCTCACCATGGCCATTCTCGATGTGGGCCTTTCAAATTATTGGACCCTTCACAGACACAATTGGAAACACTCACAAGCACGCATTCATCCTCACTACAACTGAATACTACACCAAATGGGCAGAAGTCGAGTCATATGTCAAAATTACTGCTTTAATGCTTGTGAAGTTTATTGTTCGAAACATAATCACACGGTTTGGACTACAATTCATCACAAAAAGATGAAGAAACTATGCAAGAAGTATGGCATCGATCGATACCACTAGTCACTGTTCTACCCTCAAGGAAATGGACAAGTAGAGGCTACCAACAAAACGTTGATCCAAATTCTAAAACGAATAGTGGAGAAAAGTAATGGAGCTGACTGGCCCGATCGACTATCTGAAGCACTCTGGGCTTACAGAACTTCTATTTGCACAACCACTAACCAAACTCCTTATCTCCTCACGTACAGGATGGAGGCAATATTACCGTACGAAATACAAGTACCGTCCGTACGTATCCAGCTTGATGATCAGCTATCCATAGACGAGAGGAGAGTTGCTCTACTCACCGAGCTAGAACAACTCGATGAGATGTGCCTGAGGGCGGCTGATCATGCACAAGTATATCAAAGGAGAATGGCTAGGGCATATGGAAAGAAAGTTCTCAAGCGAACCTTCGAAATTGGAGAGTTAGTCTTGAAGAAGATCATGACCTCCAAGCATGCCCACCCTAAAGGAAAGTTTAAACCAAACTAGGAAGGGCCTTATGCTGTAGCAGCCGCGTATCCTAGAAATGCATATAAATTGGTAAACCAAGATGGGGAGGAACTTCCTAACCCGTAGAATGCCATATACTTGAGAAAATATTGCCCTTAGCGTCGTGACTATCATATACCGTAGTCATACGTAGATACCTATAATTACCACCCTCGTAATCATCACAAGTCGTTCACTAGTGGTACGCTATTATTTATAAAAATATCTCCTGAAAGCTTCCAACCCATCGCCCACCTACTTGTTCGGGCAATCTGATCGAAAGGATTAGTCGAATACCCAACTCCCTTTAGAAGCATAAGCAACAACCGATTCTCACCCCCTTTTTCCCTCCATTGGAGGAGATGTTAGGGCATAAAAAATGAAGATGTCAGGTTCAATCAAAACTCACTATTCTTACATCAGCAGGTTACTTTTGAAATATATACACACTTCAAGGGAGAAGCATAACTGAGTGAGAGCAATGCAATGGGTCAACAAGTCAATGAGCCTAGGGAATCATAACCAAAATGTGAGGACATTCCTGGTAACCCTATTGAGAAAGTATAAGCAAACTGTGAGGGCATCCCTGGTGTCTTTACACTACTAGATATCGTCGTAAGGAGGCAGGAGGAGGACAAACTCCTGCTAACTAAAGAATATGAGACTTTGATGGTGCTGAAGCATGATGGAGGGCTCAACCATGGCACCGCATACCACCCGAGGAAAAAACTATTGCCTATCTCTTTTAAAGTTGTTAAGTAGAAAATTGTCCCTATGTCATTGAGCCTTATCCCTCTTTCACCCTTAGTCTTACTTTCAGACCATGAGTTAGAACCTTTTCGAGGATATTTTCATAAATACAACCGAAAACTTGTGAATGATAACCGATGCAATCACCTATTACTTACCACCCACCTCGCTCCAACCAAGACTACGTGATATGACGACCATTGTCAAGTGTAAAATCTGGCACATGACAGATATAATACGAACACCCTCTTCCCACTACAACAAAGCACCACTAGAGGATTCTCTTCAAAACTAATTCTTCAAACCCATGTATCACTCTACTTAGACCCAGATACTCATGAACCTAGGAAAGCTCCATTGCACCTCGACACTGGAGCATTTTTATTTCGGGGAAGGAATTACTTCAGGCTCCCCTGCTGGTTCATAGTTGGATTCAAAATGACGAAGCCACCACTCAAGGAAGACTCCCACAGATACTACACTGACTATCCTATCACGCTCCTACACGGGTATTTTTTTCTTTAAATTTTCTTTCAGCACTTTGCTTTCCATGTTGCATCATTTTCCCTTTGCTTGTAATGAAAAGTAGATAATAAAAATAAATAAAATAAAATACAATGATACTTCTCTTGTTACCAGACACCAGTTTGAGATAACCCCCCCCCTTGACAATTAGCATGGAGGAAAATAAAATTACTGATAAACATTATTTCTCTATGTAGATACAAGCAACCTTTAACTATCACTGGGGCAACTCGAGGAGCATCAAGTCCCAATAATAGGCGATGGCACCTGAGCAAACAGCTAAAGCATGGACGGTAAAAAATAAAAAAAAAGAGCATAAAACCAGGTACCTCTAAACCAAAATCCATCTATATACATCTTTAAAAAATTTCCTTTACACCTGTCACTGGGGGCATACCCCCTGTATATATAACAAACAAAAAGAGTGCAAAATATACATGACCCTACTCCGACTACTGCCTCTGCGAGGAATGCTCACCACTCTCCCCAACATCATCGACCTGCGAATCACGAGCCTGATCCACTAAAGCCTTAGTTAAAGCCTGGGGAGCAGGTCAAAGTCTCCTAGAAGAAGAAGGTCTGGCGACAGATCCCCCCTCACTCGTCTGGCTCGAAGCCCGCTGAGACTGTGAACATAGAGGGTCAAATGCAAACAAGGGCCCAAGGGTCGAGCCCGCCCGAGCATAGGCCCTCATACGCTCATGAGTCACACGATGAATCTCTGCCAGTGAGCCACTAATCCTCGATCCCGACCGTGGAAGGTGATCGAGCAACCCTCTCATTCTCCCTCCTACTCTCGTCAACTCGTGCTGCAAAAGATCTATTATCGACTGCATCTCGGCACGAGCTACGACTCGAGCAGCCTCCAACTCGATCGCCCGAGCCCTCCGCTCCACCATGAGGTTTGTGGGCAACTCTTGAAGATGACGCTCCATAAGATCAGAGGGAACCTCAGACATTGCCTGGCGAGCTGCAACACCATGCGTCTCTAAGCAGGACTCCTCCAACTCACGCATCTGTACACAGGCATGCAGCTAAACTAAGAAAACAGGTGTATATGACAAGATAAAGGTCAAGAGTAACAAAGATATACCAGCTCGGTATGCTCCTGAAGAAGGCGCTCAACTATCGTGGCAGTTACCGGATCAGCATGCGGCGGAGGAGGAACCCCGGACGTGGATGGCTACAACACAAATTAGAAGCGCATCAGATAGCATCACGACTACAAAACTAAAAACATGACTTCACTGACCAGATATACCTACACAGGAGGAGTAGGATCCTGAGGGGGAGCCTCAGGGGCAGAGTCGTGCACCACCTGCGCAAAATAAAACAGACAAAGCACCAAAATCCGTCAAATAAAACCAACCAACAAGTAAACATCGAACACACAAACAAAAATACATACACATATTATACCTTACTCTCTAGGCATAGTGAAGTAGTTGTGGCCTCCCTCGTCTGGAGATCCTCGGCAAGTGTGCGCTGAAAACATTCCAAAATGACGTCAGGTCACTAAATGACTAAATCTAATAAAATAAAGCAACTCAAGCACCAAAATTCACCCAACGGTCTAACTCGGCATGAAGCTAAGCAATCACCAGATCCCCCTGACTGGTGGATGCTACTGAAGATGGGTCAAAGGCTGGCGCAAATACCCCAGTAGTGGAAATCTCTACCCTCTGTAAATATAACAGACAACAAGCACCTCAGACACAACAGAACCGACAACACTAATGATTAGTTAAAAGCCAAACACAAAATACTCACCAGCCTATCGATCTTTGAGCGCATGCTAGCCTCCACCTGACAACCAGCCTATTGTTGGCCCTGCAGTAGGCCAATGAGCTGCCCTTAGCGGGCCACCTCGTCCTCCCTCGTCGCCTAAGATATACACAAACAAGATTAGCCAATTGAAAGAAGAATAGGTAAATACAAATAAAAGGAACAAATTAAACTCACCAAAATACGACGAGTCTCCTCCAGCTGATCCTCCGTGGTCCTGGCATCGGCAATCGAGATCGCCAAGGACCTCAACATCTCCTCATCAGGACGAGGGGCGCTTGTTAGTCACTAAATTATGCCACTTTCCACCCCCTAACCTAGGCTTTATTAAACCCCAGAGCTATTTAATAATTGATTTTTAAGTGTGGTTTTGTAGTTAGCAATAACCTACAGAGTGGTGCAGAAATTCATTTAACAAGTGCTAAAAAGAGAAGAATTAGAGTCAAGCACTAGAGCTGAGAAAAATATAGAGATTAAACCATGGTGGGCCCCACCAAATGGGTTGTTCAGTATGCCTTGAACCCCTTGAGGTCCTATCATGAGAGAAAAGTGGGACCCATGCCTAAAGGAGAGCTGCAATAATTAGACAGCCCAGTCGAGAGGTTGAATCTATCCTCTCGAGCAGTCTCGAGTAGACCAAGCCTTCAGAAGCCACACTCTCAAGCAGTCTCGAGCAGACCAAACCTGCAGCATTCCACCCTCTCGAGCAATGTCGAGCAGTTCAAAGCTCGCAACATTTCATCTTCTCAAGTAATTAAAAGTTATCAAAATCCATTCTCTCGAGAAGCCTTTAGAAAGTAGGTCATCTTCTCAAGCTAGACAATCAGAAGCCTTCAGAAGCCATCCTCTCGAGCAGTGTCAAGCAGACCAGGACTTAAAACATTTTATCCTCTTGAGGCTCGAGAGCCAGAAGATATCTGTGGACATTGAGGGCATTTATGAAACTTCTATAGCACATGGGACACCTGTCCAAGTGTGTACTGCTTTCCTAACAAACAGGGGCAATACTTGGCTGAAATTGAGCCATGTCAGCAGAGCCTAACCATTTTTATTCTTCTCCCCTCTGATTGGCTAAAGCAAAAAGTTACTCTTTGGATGTGTATAAACAGAAAGCAAGGCATGCTTGTTAAGGGAGGAATAGACACAGCACATACACGAACAAACTGAGCTCAATTTTTAGGGTTTAGGTCATCTTCCCTTTTTGGTTTCTTCTCTCCTTAGCTCTGCATGGCTGGCTAAGCCTTTGTAGTAGTTAGGACTAATTTGAGTTGTAATTTGCTTTGTAATAGCATTGTGAAGAGACTTGGATTCTTGCATAGACTGCAGACTTGAGAGCTATATCATTGTAAGCTTCTTTCTGGCAATGAATAGCTTGTTGTAGTAATTAATTTAATCTATATAATCTTATGATTTTCATTAGATTTATATGGATTTTATGCACCTATGGATGCATGTGCTTATAGCCTTCCAGACATAGTGCCTACAGTAGTTTTATTGTTTCAACTGTAACTCCTATGACTAAGTTATATCCATGGGATATCCTGAGACCATTTGAGTGGACATGATATAGCCCTAAGACTAATCCATATCTCAGGGTTGAGTTGGATCCTCCTTGCTTTTTTTCTTGTAGCCAAATGAAGGATTGTTGTAGATCCAACTCTTACTTTGATTTACAATGCTTTTTTCATTAAAAATTAGTCCCTAATTGCTTACTTGTCCATTTTTTGTTTGTTTTTACCAAACCACTTTCACTCTTCTTTTAACCCCTCTCTTTTACTTTTGATTTTACATTTATTTCTGTTTTAGTTAGTGATAAAACCTAAACCCCTTCCCTGAAAAAGAAAAAGTGTGTGCATATACAAAGAAAGAGATGAAGTAGAATCGCTATCAAAAAAATCAGAAAAGCAAAACCTCAAAAAGTGATTGCCTGAAATCAAACAAAAAAAAAAGAAAAAAATAGAAGAATCATGGGGCATATACAGTAAAATCCCCCAAGTAATAAAGTATGTTGTGAAAAACTGAAATCATATCAAGGAAACCCTTTGAGCCCAGCATACCTTCAAATCCTAACCTAACTCATGGCCAAGCTACACCCTGAAGAAAGCCCTCTTTGTAGATTCACAAGCAGTCATAGTATCTGTTAAGTCAACACAAGCCGAGTTGAAAGACGACACCAGAACCCCATCTGCCGGCTATGATGGAATCGACGTCTATGTTGTGGATTTTTTTTTTTAAATGAAAGAAATAAAAAGAAAAAATAAAATAAATATACAAGCTCAAAGCAAGATGGACGTGGTGAGAACCCGAAAGGGTGCTACGGGTAAAAACAGCGAGTTTGAACGGACCAAGTGAAAACCCGAAAGGGCGCTTGGGGTAAGAGAGCTAAAACCATGGATGTGGTGAAAACCTGAAAGGGCACCACGGGTAAAAAGAGCGTGAAAAAGGGCATGACGGACCCACCTTGGGCATTGTGAGTAAAAAAGGATTTAAAACAAAAGAGATTGAATTGATTGATAAGATTGACGTTTGAGGAGCCCTTTTGGTTATCCCCTTTTTCCGACTGGGTCAATCATGTTAGTTCAAATCGGGCCCCGACTAGAATTATCTTTGTGAAACTACTTCGTCGAACGTATGACTCAAGGTACGGAGAAAGGTTTGAATCAATCCAAAGGGATTGACCTTCCAGTCTTGGTAAAGCTGTTGAAACTCACCCATATCTAACCACTTAAAAGGGGTTCGACCATGCTCAAAAGGGGGACCCGAGATCTCACCCTGTGATTGAGGCATCAAACCAAACAAAAAGAGAATAAAGGGTAAGGCGGAAGGCCCCTTTTGCCAAAAGATAACGATTTTCCTTTTCCATTTCCATGCCCTGACTATGCACATTCCAAAAGAGACCCATCAATAAAAAAGAACAATAAAAAAAGAGAAGTCTTTGTAAATATAATAGATTTTCCTTTTTCAGTTACAACTGCACCGCTTACACCACATCCCAAAAAATAGTCGGTGTGATATCTAGCTTTCTTTCTTCTTTTTTTTTTACAAAAGCAAAAAAATAAAAAAAAACATAAAGAAAATATGTGTATCTGTAAAGGGATTTCTTACGCCCCTTTTCTATGAATCTGATCTATGCGAAAAGATATATGTGCAGGAGGGAATCAACGGCCCAGCTCGCGCTTCAAGGCACTAATCTCAGTGAGAAAGCCATCCTCCTGGACATTCCGCTCGGTCAACCAATGACCATGCAAGGTCTTGTACCTCTTTCGAGAAGCATCAATAGCCCCATGAGCAACATTCAAGGATCCTTTCAGACGAAGGACCTCGCTCTCAGCTATGCCAGCTCTGGTCTCTGCTACCTCTGCTACCTCTGCTTTAACTTTCTCTTGTGCGAAAAGCTCTTGCAGGACCCTCTTCTCATCAATCAACAACTCAATGCGAGCTCGAAGTGTCGTCTCTTTCTTCGGCCAAGGGCCTCCCATATCAATACTCTCTGCCTGATCCAGATGATCAGCAGCAGGCTGTTCAACCGATAGTCAAGCCTTGTACTCAGGGGAAGACTGGACTGAATCTCTCTGCTCCATATCACATATCAGCGTCGACTGACGCGTCTCCCAAAGAGCAGTAATCTGATCTACGTCCCTCGAGGACCCCCTAGAAAAGATCAAATCACATAGAGGGAGTTTTACCTCACAGGGCACCTACTGAGAGCAGTCGAGCTAACGCAACACTCGGAATGGAAAGTAGAAGGTGCTGCCAGTCAATCCTAGGAGGGTGATGCTCTCATGGTCTCTGGAGTGAACTACTGGGAAGGTTCGATCCAACCAAGGAAGTCTCCATATTAGCTCTGCATAGATCAGCCAAAGCTTCAAAGCTGATAACTCACCCTACGAAATCAAGTGACACCTACCAAGAAAGCATCAAACCGCCTCACCTCAGGCGATGTAAAAGCGTGACATGGGTCCCAAGGTAGTGAGATGCTCACCTAACCAGACCTAGAGCAGCAAAGGACATCCCTTGAGGCTCTCCACCTTGCCCAGAGTGAATGCATCATGGCATCGGTATAGTTCGACAAGGACCAAGTGCATCACTAATCGGGCCTCTACCAACTCGGTCAAAATGTCGCAAAGTGCCAGAGAGAAGCTCTCTCCCTCAGTTAATAAAAGGACTTTCGAGATGAGACTAAGAGTAAAGGCTTTCACATTGATGATATTCCTAACCGACAATTTTCGAAGACTTTCGTCACTGAAAAGTTCTTTGAGGAATTTGATCGAACACCTTGTGGGCCCCCCAATGAGACTTTTCTCATACTCAAATTTTTTTAAACCTAGGGTAAGGTGAACGCATTTAGAATAACCCGACTTCGGCGTGACTCTTGCGAGGCCTCTGTGGAACTTTAAGCTGGACAAATTGGATAACTCTTCAAGAGTGGGAGTTAGCTCCTGCTTCCCAAAACAGAACACATGGGCATTTGTATCCCAAAACGAGGTTGCCGCATGAAGTAGGTCCCACCATGGAGGAACCTCAAGAAAGTAGTGAAGACAAGATAGTCCAAGCCGCTCCAGATCAACGAGCTCGCTCTCATTCAAACTCCCAAGCCAACTTTTTAGAAAATTGGGCCCCCCAAGCCCAAAGAAATGAGTAAATTGGGTATGGGCCCTCCATGTAAGGGAGGGTTGGAAAGCGAGTCTATAGACGTACAAAGATTTTTTAAAAATATATAATTCAATGTATGTCAATGGACCCACCCTTGGGAAAGTAAGGAGAGGAAAAATTAGCAGAAAAAGCCAAGTCAAAGAGGAAAGGGAGAGAAAACTACCTTTCTCGGGCATATAAAGGGCCCACTGCCCCCCAGGCTAAAACTGGCGCAACTAATAGTTGCGCCAATGCAAATTTCCTTAGGATAAGCCTGGAATAACTAAAAGTTGAGCCAATACAAATCACCCCCAAGATTAGCCTAGCGCATGTAATAGTTGCGCCAGGTCAATCTGGCGCCCTTCTATGCCTTTTTTGGAGCTTTTTAGGGGATTTTTCTGGGCCTTTGCTGGCCCCCTTAGCCAGTTAGCCTATTCACCTATTCTATGCCTTAAAAGATGTTCACAATCATAAAAATTAAAGGGCACCTAACATTGAAATCATTTGACGTTTGTCCAGGGAGAAACCCGCACCAAGGCATGTGACCTCAAGGGCCATTTTTGCGAGCAATCATCAAAACCATCCTACAAGCAATCAGATAATGCAAGGGAAACATAGCATGTGACCAAAGAAAAAGTACTAAACATGTCCAAGTAGAAATTATCCAAAGAAGTGCCACAATTATCAGTTACAAACTTTCCAAAATCCCAATAAAAATTATCCCAAAACGTTTAAATTGTTCAAAATGCAGGAACTAGGCCTAGTCCTTATCAGCACCCTTCGACTTCTTTCGCCTGCACGAGGAGCTTTGGAAGGTCCACATATCTCCTACTCGGGACCACGCCTATGAAAGCCGGCTAAGTAGAGAGCGTGATTCCTTTTCACGTGCGCGCTGCAAATCATAGCCAAGGACACAAATCAGGAACAAATTAAAAGACAAGGATGGAAAAACAGTGGGAAAGATTGAGCAATAGGATACTCACCACCTCCACATCCCGGAGCTCTGCGATGTGATGATAATACGTGGCTTGGTCCATGGCCCACTCGAAATTCTACATTCAGAAAGGAAAGATGTCAGTTACAGGGTTTGTTAGCCAACACGAGTATTTTTCAAAAGAGCTGAAACCAAGAAGGAATGATCAAAAGAGTCTTACCCCTAGAACCACCTCAGGAGGAGGAGCCTGAACTGCTTCAGCTGAGAGGTGTGCCTACTTATCCACATCAGCATATAGACCCGAGAGAAAGCTATCGTCGAGGTGTCTGAAGGTCTCATGGACCACGGCAGGAGTACCACCAAGGGCACCCACATGAGAAGTACCCGACGGACCAGCACCTGAAGAACCCTCACCTGAGGGACCCACACCGGAAGGGCCAGCATCTAAGGGACCCACCTCTGAAGCACCCAAAATACCCGCAATCGCTCCACCTTCATCATCGGAGTCATCCCCTTGGACAAACTATGAACAAAATAGAGATTCGCTCAGTAGGAACCAAAGCTGAATTGAAACCAAAAGGGGGACTAATCTAAAAGAGAAAGGAGGATTACCTGGGTGTGTGGGCCACCAAAAGAGTGGAAGTTGACACTAGGGACAAAGCGTGACAGAATGAACCGTTACGGCAGAGACTCATACCATAGCCGATAGTCCCCAAGCACGAGAAGGGCATTATTGGGGATCCCATTATTGAGGAAGGTCGCAGTGAGCTCCTCAATGTCTGCAGGAGGATCCATGGGTATGGAGAGATAGCCCTGATACTAGTGAACTACCCGCTCCCCCAAATAGTAGGCCTTGGCCAACGCCCCGTAGAAGAAGACAGCGCGGCGGTTGTTAAAAAGGCGCGATGGACCTACGACAGCCCGGTCCCAGAATTCAGAGCCGAGGTATGGGTCACAAATGATCTATCAAAGTCAAGAGGTGGCCAATCAGTCAAAAATGCAGCATAATAGCAAAGGAAAATTTATGAACTGAATAAACAGAGGAGAAAAGACCTTACCTGCTCAGGGATCATCAGATCAAGTTGGGACCTCAGGCCCATCTCCAAATGCTTCATGCCCACATTGTAGTGTAAGAATTGAATCCAATTGCTGAGGAGGGGATAGGTGTACACTTCAGAGTGGAGAAATGGGCATCTGGGCTGAAAGTGAAGGTACCCCCATGCCTAAGGAGAGCAATGCATAAAAGATAAGTCAGTATCATGCAATAACCATCCAAATTTTTCTTGAAAATATACCCTTGTTGCCCGAACTCTGGCGCTTTAAATTCAAAACCCCAGCCATGCCTAGCGTAAGTAATAGTTATGCCAGGCTATTTTGAACCCCCATTTGGCTTGGCGCAACTATTAGTTGGGCCTGGTGCAGGTCACAGGCATAGCCCGGTACCCCCCTCTCTTTGTTTTGTTACTCCCAACAAATACACATGCTCCCAAGCAGTATGTCCATCCTCATTCGGCTTGCCCGAGAAGTCGTGCTAGAGTGAAAATGGATCAAGATCAATAAGCATCTCGATCCTATACAGAAAAATGTGAAAAAGTCCAAAAAATGATGAAAAAAGTCCCACATAAAAAACCAAAAATAAGTCACCTAAATGATAGAATAATTCACATAAAATAATAGTTTTGAAAACAAAATTCACCTAAAATAAGTCTTTGAAAAACCAAAAAATCACACAAAATGATAGTTTTGGAAAACCAAAAAATCACATAAAATAATAGTTTTTGAAAAACCAAAAATCACATAAAATGATAGTTTTGAAAAACCAAAAAATCACATTAAATGATAGCTTTATAACCAAAAAAATCACATAAAATGATAACTTAAAAGATAAAAATCACATAAAATGATAAATCCAAAAATCACATAATTGATAAACACAAAAAAGGGTTAAAATTTTCCACTTAAAATAACAAAAAATATGTGTTTTGCAAAAAAATGGCACATACTCCCAAAAAGTGTTGCGACATCTATTCACTCCGCTCGGGTAGTCGTGCTAAATAAATATCAGGATCAATGGGTTTGCCTAAAGACCTTGAACCCTACTTCAAGCAGAGACCCATGACCAGTTAAATGAGGCGGTCTACGCCTAATATGATTAGATGCACAGCCATGTACATACGTATTTTGTAGTGATAAAATATCAATATTTTATCAGCAACGCGACTATGCTATATTAATGTCCTAAGTCTAAGGTTCACCTTTGATTTTTTTACCCTACTTCAAAGTAGGAGCAACAACGTCAATCCCGATCAAACAGTCAATATTTCAATCAAGATGATTCCACTGCTAAATCTTCGAGCTAAGCGCTCTGTCTTTGGATTCATGTGAACTTTAGTGTTATAGGTTTCAGATTCCTCAGAAGGAGCTCAATCGTCGGTCGAGACCAACCTGTTGAAAATGAAACTACATATCAATCAACTATGTGCAAACATGCATACAGAAGGATGGTTCATTTCCCTTATTTTCGTAGGATTAAAACCTATATTGGCACGGTATCCCTGTAAAGTGTACGTCATGCATCTGGGTATCCGTAGGATAGTTGTTTATTCTCATAAATTATACCCGGACGGGATCTGGGTCGAGACTTCCATTGCCTTTGTTGCTTATCACCACTAATGGGTGCATGTTTATGCATAGTTAAATGATTCGTAAGATCATTATCAGCAGAGATCAAGATTAGGTGTCCCCTTCGGTGGGCACCCGATTTTGGCCGGATCTATTTTATGTTATTTAAGGTTGGATGCTCTAGGTCATGTTGATCCGAGGCACATTATCAAAAGCAGCACGTACTCCTAAAAAGCACTTTGACATCTATTCGCTCCGCTCTGATAGTCGTGCTAAATAAACTTTGGGATCAATGGGTTCGTCCAAAAACCTCGAACCCTGCTTCAAGCAGGGGCACCCGTGACTAGTTAGATGAGGCGGTCAATGCCTCATATGATTAGACACAAACTGTGAAACTTTGCATACTTGCTTTGCACCTATCTTTGAATGTTGGTTGATCACCCTCCTTACTTACGAAGCTGTTGTATTCAGAATGAATCTTGAACATCAAACTCCTTCAAATTATCTCAAGAAGCGACTGTTTTTCCCAACTATTGGGCTTTCGCAACTCATTCCACCCTAGTTATGCCCAGCAATGTTGCTAAGCACTTGGGGACTGATTACCTTAAGAGACAACCATTTTTTTTACATACAGGGCTTTCGTTTTCTCACCATGAAACTCATCTGATGTTTAAAGTTTGTTCTGAGTGCAGCATACCTATTAGTAATGCCTTGGGCCTTTTCAAATGTCTCATTTCTTTGGCATTCATGCATTAGAGATTGAATACCAAAGAGGGGCATCTATAGACACCCAAATTTGGCCCAAGGCCCGATCGAGACACATTTCTAGAGAGTTACATCTCTGAGCTTTTGATGGCATGTATGGAACCCTTAGGAATCCTTTCAAAACATTAGGAGTCATTCCAAACCCTTAGGAATCACCCTAGATCCCTTAGGAGCCTTCCTAAACCCTTAGAAACCCATCCTAACCCTTAGAAACCATTCCGAACCTAAACCTAGCTTTCCCAAGCAATAGTTGAAGAGTGGTATATCGAAACTAGCTATGACCTTCTACTATGATCAAATTATATACCATTGAAAATTAAAAGTCCTCAGCTTTCCAACAAGCCAAGAATCACCCCAATTGGAGTTGTGTGCGAGAAGATATTGCGTTCCAAAGCATAGGGGCAGAGTTGTAATTATGTGAAGTCCCCCTTTGAGATTTGGTGCAAGTATTACTTGCGCCAAGCCATTTCTCCCCAGAAATGGCTTGGCGCAACTATTAGTTGTGCCACACATGTGTGGGTCTCCCCTCGAGCAGTCAACTTCCCAAAACCACTGTACAACACTATTTTACTATACATATGCTTGGCATAACTAATAGTTGCGCCAGGCTTATGAACAGTACTTGTAAGTTTTTACCTCAAAATTTGAGATTGGGGTTTGACTTGTTAACCATCTTGACCTTTAGAGTGTGTTTTGCTAGTTCTGTTGCACCCATTCACTATCTATTTACAACCCATTGAGTGGTTTAAAGTCCCACCCTATCATCCACCATTGGAGCATCTCTTCACATATTTCAAGGCTCCAAAAACCTTAGGAAACCTTAGATGGCAAGATTACCTAATTGCTAATCCAAGTTAGCCTCTAAACACCCTCTTAACCTCTCTTTTTCCTATAAATAGAGAGGCACCCCTCCCTTTAGAAAGGTTTGAAAAAATTTGCAATTAAGAGATTAAAGAATCCCTTCTCTCTCACCTCTAGTGCACCATCTTATACAAATTCTAGAACCTTAAAACCTTCTAAAAACCTTAGCCTTTCATCCAAAAGCTCTAGGTTAGGTGTGTGCTCCCCCTAGCCTTTACTCTCTACCTCTTAGCTATCAACCATTAGGAGTTAGAACCTCATTTCTCACCATACAAGCCTTCAAAAGCTCACCAAAGCAAGCCAACGCAAGGCTCCACAGCGGTGCAATAAGGCCATGAGAGCTCCGACTCTCCCCTCTATTCCTCTACCTTCTCGATTCTTCCTCTATCCTCTCATTTGTGCCATTACGCCGTCGAATTTTTGGTAGGAACGAAGGGGCACAAATCGGATTTTAAGGCCCTTTGGGTAAGAAGAAGGCCTTTTTATTTCCTTTATATTATTTTTGTTTTGGCCATAAGTAGAGACTGCATTAGGCGGGTTGATTGGGTGCCTAACACCTTCCCAATCGATAACCGAAACCCCTACCCAAGAGCCTTTGGCGTAGACCGGATTCAAAGTCAATTTTTGGCACTTCGGTGCTCTTTAAATTTGATCTAAGTTTCTCGAGACAACAAAAGCTACGGGTGGCAACTCTAAATATCTATAACGAGCGTATCGTCACAACGAGTTTGATGAAAATCCACGGTTGCACAGATGGCGACTCTGTTGGGGAGTAGCTAGTAGAGCTTCCCCTTGAATTTTGCCTCTTTATTTTTTATTTACTAACCATTTATTGCTATTTTTTTACTCACCCCTCCGATTACATCATTTACTTACCCCTACTTTTACATCATTTATAGGCCTTAGCCGATTAGCAGGCCTACTTGTGCACTGTCATTCAATTTCTTTACATTTCCGTCATTTCAAGCACCTTAGCCGATCGGCGGGTCTACTTATGCATTGTCATTTAATTTTTTTACATTTCCATCATTTCAAGTGCCTTAGCCATTTGGCGGGCCTACTTACGCTGTTAATTCTGCAATCATATTCCGCTAGTGAACGCCGGCCCATAGAGGCGGCACGGATCCTCACCCCCGGTCTTTGAACTTAAGAAAACATCCTTAACAGTAAAAAATAAAATTGAACCAACAAAGGGGATTTAAATAAATTTTTGTGGGGTAGATTTTCAATGGTTGGGTTATTTAAGCACACATACAAACTCCCAGGTCTTAGTACGGCGGCAGCCCCTAGTGGTGATGATCCAGAAAAGTCCCAACCCACCTAGTACATGAGAAAAGTGCATGCACTTGAGGTATATCGGATGGGTAACCTTCTCGCTATCAAGCTTTAAACTCGAGAAAAAAGAGAGCGGTAGTGAACCCAAATTGGCCTCTAAACCCTTAGGACCGGTGAGGCAAGAGACGGATCATATAAACAGTCAGTCCCTGGAAGCCTTGCTTCCACAAAAAACCAGTTTGGAGACAAATTTCAGGCTGAAGTTGTTGCTGTAAAAAAAAATATATGGAGACCTATTTTGGTTTGGCGCTAGTATTAGTTGCGCCAATACAAAATTCCTCAAAAGAACACTGGTGCAACTATTAGTTGCGCCATCTTTAGCCTGGGAAATTTTACTCCGGTGCATCTAATAGTTGCACCAGGTTGGGTTTAGGCAGCCATAGCCCGAATCTGAGGCCTATTTCACACCTCGGACTCCCCGATCAGTGCCTTTAGTGCTTCTGTTTAGGCCCCGCAATCTCCGACACCCAATACGCCCTCATCTCAAGAGAAGGTGAATTCTTTTTTACTTTTTTTGAGTGATCAAGTTGTTTGCATCAGTTTCCGTGCCTTTAATAGATCAAGGGGTTTCCCTTTGATTCTTTCGAAGCGCTTCGGAACCTTTGCCACAGAACCTATTTAGGGTACGAGAGCCACTCAAGAAGGGAATTCAAAAGGCCCCGAAATCCTCATTTCTTTTTACTTATAAAAATTCAAAAAAAAAATTATTAATTAAAAATAAAAAAATAAAAAATAGAGTCTTCATTGGTGTCGGCACAACGACATCATTGTACCCTCCGTCATCCCGTAGGGGAAGGAGGAAGCTATACGGGCCCCATCCGAGGCATCTGTACCCGACCCGATACCGAGCTATGTCATGGGCTGTGGACCTAGCTTACGTAGATCTCGACACATCCCTACCACATTCTCCAACCCATTCCCATATCGAAGAAGCTTTTACTTCCACCCCCCTCACCATAACCAACTTGTTCGATGCCTCTATTTTCCCTTCCACCACTTCCCAAAAGCGATTGTGTAAACTCGAGAGAACCTGCCTTGCCTCTAGAATGGCACACGCCTGCGCTCTCTCCAGATGTGACTCCTCGAGCTGACGAGCCTGCATGACAACACGAAATCAAAAACCAAGCATACCCATGAAGGAAGGAAAGGCTGAAAAGGGAGAGAAGCATACCAGATCTGCCCGCTTTCGAAGAAGGCGCTTGACGTTGACGGCAGTCATCAGGTTAGCTAATGGCATTGGCTGAAGAGGAACCTCGGGCGTAGGCTGCCACAATACAAATAAAAGCACATCAGACACTACCGCAACCATAAAACCAAAACTAAAGACTACACTAGCTCAACATACTTAAGTAGGAGTAGGATCCTGAGGAGGAGCCTCAAGAGCAGAGTTAGGAATGGTTTACACAAGGCAAAAGAAACTACAAACACGAAAACACGTCAGACAAAACTCATACCTTAAACAAAACAAACACTTGATATCCCCCAAAAAATAAGGAAATAAAATACACAAAAAATCCAATAATAAAACCTCATACCATAATTTCAACTGGTTGTCCTTTCACAACAACGGACACCCCAGTCCGAGACTGAAAAACCAGGAAAATAAAATAAAATGAAATACCACAAAAAAAATGCAAACAACGAAAAATAAAATTAAACAAAATTACATAAAATAAAATCAAATAAAAATCACACAAAATACAAATAATAAAACCAAAAAAAGAGGGGGGGAAACCGCCCCCCACAGTCCCATCGTAGTAACCAAATCACTCCCCGACATCTCCCACTCGCTCCACTGCACAACACAAACCAACAAAATAAACAACAAAATAAATCGACAAAACAAAACAAAATAAAATAAAATAAAATCATCATTCATAGTCCCATCACAAATTCAGGACACCTCCCGACGCCATGTCACAATCGAAACCTAGATGACATAGAAATAATAAACAATAATAAAAGTCCCTTCATGACACAAAAGAAAGAGCAAAAAATAATGATAACGATACCCGAACGATAATAAAATAGGCACAAGACAAACCATTCCCTCACTACCCCACGAATATTGTCCCACCGTTATCAGAATCACTCCCTCTCATCCCATCGCATGATCTCACATGCCAACCAGAGAGAAGGCCTACCGGTCCCATCGCACACCTTCCCGATAACATGTCCCATCGTGACAAGAAGTTCACATAACCAACGTTGTCCCAACACCCCAAGCTCGCTAGCGCAAACCAGTCACACCCACTCATCCCATCGTGACGCCAAAACCCCACCATACCATAAGCACAAAAGAAAAATAGGTCCCATCGCATGACTCGAGATCTGCCAAAGAAAGAAATGAACTATCATTGTCCCATCACAAAGCCATCACAACCTGCCACAGCGAGCAATGAGGAGATGAGCTCAACCAATGTCCCATTGCGAAAAGCAATCCTGAACCCCCCGAAGGGATCCCATCACACCAACAACCACCAGGCCTTGCGACTACAGAAACTGAAGAGGATAGGAACCTCTCTGACGTCCCATCGCGCCCATCAAATATCAAGTCCTGCCGCAAGCCTCCCATCATGGGCTCCGACGTCCCATCGAGACATCAGGTAAGTATCACCCCCTTCGCTCGATATTCTCTGTAAAATATAGTTAGCTAATATTAAGTCAAACATTTTCAAAAACCCATCTTTCCCAATCCGTGAATCACTGTAGTCTTCTCATAAGAAACAATCAACAGTATCCGCGAGAAGGTTAGACAAAGTGTTCGACATATCGAGCGTCATCTTGACAACCAAACAAAGGTCAGGTTCACAAATCCCATTCTGATGGATCTGCTCAGCGACATCTCGGAAGCCACATTTTTCATCGTTTTACCACCGAATTGGTCTTAAGTTAAAAACCCCAAAATTTCAAAAACTCTTATCTATCAAACTTTCTATCTCTCATCACCTCAATCTGTTATTTCTCCTGGGAAACCGAATACTAAGTATACTCAACTTTGAGAAATTACAAATGTCCACTGGAAAGGGACCCCTAACGCGTCACTAGTGTGAGCAATGACGCGCCTGGTCTGACATGACTTACAAAAGCCTTTGCCATCAAATTATATCATATTATCTGGTCACTTGACCTTATCTCTGAACATTCATATGACACCCCCCGATACCTTGATTGCATCAATTTCCCTCCGTTTGACTGCCACTTGCAGCCGGTTGCAACATATGACGGGATGCCACTTGCACCCACGGTTGAGGATACACCTCTCGACAGCTATCACTAGGCCTCTGAATGCTCCTCCTTAGCTTGTGCCATAGATTAGAAAGCCAAGCATTTCATGTTAGCTCCCCAGTTCACACTTGTGATTCCTCGAAGAAACGAGAAGGCACCTCAGAAGAGGGGTGTCTACTTCTTTGACGCAGTCTTATTCCACAAGAATGTGTCGAAGAGGGGCATCTGTAGCTCCCTAATTTCACGCTCTCACAGTATACTAACCTATTCAGTCAGCCTTTGACCTTGCCCACGATCTTCGAAAAAGGACTGACTTTCTTCGAAGACCTAAAACCCCAAAATACGGGGACTATATACTATATGCATAGTATATAGTCGAGGTATTGGTTTAAAACATCAACCCAGAAACTCGAACCCATCAAGGCCCAGAAGTCCTTGAATTGCATGCAAGACACTACCCACTTAATTCAATTGTACACAAAGCTAACTAGGCGCAATTAATCCCACTTGGACTAGCCATAAACTTTCGTGCACCGCCTAAAGTTCCTGATTCCATGTGCACACTCCTGCGCGAAACTGATTCCATGTGCAGGACCACACGCTGAATCAATTCTGACATAGACTAGGACTCCACTTCCCAAGACCGCCCGAGCTTCCTGATCAAAATAAGTGACCGTTCGATCGAAATATGAAAATCAGTGCATTTATGAGGAGAAACCGATTGAACGATTTTAAAATTGTTCGATCGATTTCGATATTATATATAAGGGATGTGTGTTTTTAGTTCAAAAAAATTAGAAACTCGGTTTTTCTATTTGGGGGTTTTCTTGTGCTCTGATTTGGAAGACCTTCATACTCCAATTCAAGGACTTTTGGAATGCAGATCTTTGTAAGGATGAGATCCAATCACTTTGAAAGGTAAACCCTACACGTTTAGAGATTGGAATTAGAAATTTCCCTATTCTACCCTAGTTTCTCTTAGTTTATTTAAAAAACCCTAGTTCTTGTGTTTTGTTGTGGTTGTAATGGCACCCAAAACTTGACAAACATCAAAACAACCCTCATCACGATCGAGTTCATCGCAACCACAACCACCACAACCACAACAACAGTCGGTACCACAGCCACCACCCCAACTACATGACCAACCCAACGAATGGTGGGCTGAGAAAGATTTTGAAATCGAATGGATTATTGATAAGAAGTTATTTGCAAAGCTTGAGGAGACAGATTGGGCTTTTAGGTATATTACTAGGGCCAGTTTGGAGGGTGTACTCCAACCTTTTAATGAGTACAACTATCCTCATCTTGTGAGGTTATTTTACCAAAATATGTATGACAGTAATAAACCGAGGACCCTTTGCACCAAAATAGATAACAAAAATTGTGAGTTTACCTATTCCGATGTTTCCAATGCCATGGGGTGCTATAAGAAGTATTGTAGCGAAATTAAATTGATGGAGCCTTTCCCTGTGCCTGTGGGCTATAAGATTGTGGCAGAATAAATGACCAAGGGTAGGCTCGGGTCTAGTTCGGCAGTCAAGAGAGTGAATTGATCGCGCTAGCTGTGAATGCTCGATATAATCTTCAAGTGTAATTTATACCCGCTGCGACATAAGACAGAGAGAGTAGGAGAGATTCAGATGGCTCTATTTTATGTGTTTAATGGTCGATGGTTTTGTGCGCCAAAGGACATTTTTGAGGGTATGAAATATGCTAGGAAGAACATGTTAGAGGGGGCGGTGAAACCCATTGATGACATACCCTATGCCCATCTTATTTCCATTATGATCGAGGATTATGCCAGTGATGACACATATACTCTTTCAAAGAGTGAACCGAAATTGACTGATAATGTGAAGCCCTACACTATAAAGGAATGGATCAAGACCTATAACTGATTGATAAAGAGATCGCGGGATGAAGTACAATAGCCACCTGAGCCACAAGATCAAGAACAACCAGCTCATGAGGCACCACTACAGGATGAGCAGGCTGCTATAGTTCCACCTCAGTAGCGTGCTCAGACTCGTGCACCACCACCACACCCGAGTGCCCCTACGCCTACCATTGCTGATGTCTACACTTTGTTGGTTGAGAACATGCGCCAGATGACAGAGAACTATAGTCAGATGAACCACCGGCTAGAATATCATGATGCCTTGCATGTCGAGGCTATGTGCTTCATGTACCCGACTGATTATTTACAGTGCATGGCAGCGCATGAATTCCGGAGGCGTCTAGTTCTGGTGCAGACGAATGCGATGAGGCTAAGGACCATCCTGGTGATGCCGCAACTTGAGCGGAGGTTATGGGTTATAGGTTTATGATTTTTGGGTATGCAGGATACTAATTTTGAAACTGTTGTAATTAAAACAGGTGAAATTGGACGTAGGTCCTTTTAAAAACTATTGTGGCATGGTTGCCACTACGTGAATCTTTAAAACTATTATGGCATGGTTGCCACTTGATAGTGTAGATAACTTTTTGGATGTGATTGAATGGTAAAAATTACTTTTTACAAAATGTTCAAATTTACACATGATTGTCCTTGCATGATGTGCTAGTTGTGAATACGCTTGTGTTCAGGTATGATGGACGAGTTAAATTGACCCGCATGGTTTTGTATGTGACAATGAATACCATCATTTTTGTGTGATGTGTGTTATTGTTAATTAGGTGATGGTCAAGCCTTGGCTAGCATTTTGAATAAGTTATGACTTTGTCAGTCCTCGTTAAAAGATTGGATTCTCTAATAGGGGGAACCATTTGATTATTAGGTGTCTTGTGTTTGTGAGTACTTGACTCAATAGGGAGTGACAAACTAGGGGACCCTTAGTTGATTTTTGAGGATGAAAATTCCTAAGGAGGGGAGAATGTAAAGTCCCAAAAATTTAGACCTTTGAACAATGCATCTCGATGTGCATGCCCAACTAGTCACACACCGGATGAGATAAAACATTAAAATGTTAAGGTGAGTTAAGTTAACTTTGTTTGTGGATGAGAAAGAAAGGATTTAAGTGTGTATGAGCCATTAGTAAGGAAGCGTACACCTAAGTGCGGTGTATGTTTAACACTTGTGTAAAGACTTTAGGTATAAAAGATAAGATGTTAAGAGAAATAAATTCTCTTGCTTGGATTGTTGAGGAGTTATTGAGAGAGAGAGAAGGGAAGCAAGCTTTGAATGCGCATGATTCATTCGTACGGGGAGTTAAGACTGTTCGTGAGATTGCGGAATTCGGATCGTGAAGAATCCGAGGCTCCAATCATGAGAGCTAACTTGAGCTTAGCACATGCATCGAGAAAATTGATCCACCAAAAGTTAAGAATTATGATTTAGTTATGTTTGCCATGTGTATTATAAATTGGTTATAAATTAGTTAGAATGTGAGTAGGAATCAAGAAGAAAAGAAGTTAGTTATAATGAAAATGAGTTTTAGAAGTTTAAACTGTAGATGTGCTGAACTTGGCGAAACCGATCGATCGAAATAAGTGAACGTTCGATTGGTTTTGTCAGAGAATGGAAGGGTGTGAGTTTCTAAGGAAACCGTCCAATCTAAATAAATTTCGATCGAACGAATTGAGGAAACCGATCGATCGGTTTGGAGAGATTCAGGATTTTATTTCGAATTTCTTTGTGGACTTTGGGGAGACCTTGTAACTTTTTATTTTATGGCACTTCTGACGTAGGGACTTTGAATTTGTATATGTTCGGTATGAGAATGATTATGAGATAATAAGCTAGCTTGGATTAGGAAGAGTTTGTTTGAACTTCGTGTGAGGTAGGGAAAACTTCATAAAATGTATATTTGATTTCAACTAGCATGTGCGTAATGATATGATAAGAATGTGTGTGTGTTTTGGAACTTTGTCTGTATGATCAAATGATTTTCCTTTATAGCTTTAAATATGTGAACTTTGTATACATGAGCACTAAAGGGAAAAGATATGCATGTCATGATAAGTTTGTATGTGACATCAAAAGATGTAATTATGTGTGTGACATCAAAGGGATGTGTATAAGTATGTGTATGAACTCTTTGATAAAACTTTAAACTATTATAATTACCACAAATTCATGGTGAATAACTATAAGTTAAATTTGCATGTTGATTTAAGGTTATGTGAATACCCAACTGACACGGTAGGATATCCGTGACTGACGCGGTGGGATATCCGTGATCGGTACGACGGGATATTCTTACAAATTATGCTCCGATACGACGGGATATCCGTTCTTTGGTTTCTAATCTGTGGAAACACTTCATTCGGCAGAAGTCTCCTAATTTGAAGGAGCTCTAGTGCTTTGTGCAAATGGTTCATGTGAACGACGATGATGGGTATTCCCATCGGGGGCTTGATGTTATATTGCTCGAGGGACTATTTAAGTGATCAATTTAAGTTCTTCCTTTGAAATGATTTAAGCATGTTAAATAAGAATAAGTTTTAGAAATTTTGTTGAGTGTGGTTTTGAAACATGCATCAGTCAATTGTCTTGTTCATTATAAGCTTTTAGGTTGTGATTCTCATTAAGAAAAACTAAGCTTTGAATTATGTCATGAAAGATATGTGAGATGTGAAAGATATGCATGCTATTACTTTTCCCTATTGAACTATGATGTAGCTCACCCTTCGACTATAGATCACAGGTATAGGTGAGGATATTGTTACTGGGGACTGGGATAGGGAGGACTCTGGGTGCGTGCCTTTGGAGGAGAGTGAGCCCCCTCCTGAGGATTTCTTTTAGCGGACATAGTTGCACTTACTTTAAGATTTTGTGTGTAAGGCTTGGTACGTCCAGCCATTGTTAAGACAGAATTCATGTAATATTACGATATGGTATTTCTTTTGTGAACCATCCTTGGGTGACGATTGTCTGTCACTGATGATTTGGTTTGGTTCTTTTGCTCATGCGATTGGCATGGGATTAGAACCGTCTTTTGGGATCATTTTGTTTAGTTCGTCATTATATAGAAATGGAGATTTATTTTCTTTATGATGACTCTATCTATTTAGTTAGACTTTATGCTTTATTTCTGCTTTGCGAGTGGATGTACCAAGTCTTCGATGTGTTCCGGGATCGACCTTTATGTCAATCTGACAGCGCAGGTTTCCGAGTGTGAAAATTTGGGTTGTCACAGTTGGTATCAAAGCATTTTGCTTTAGAGATTTCTAACCAGCCTTAGAAGTTTTATATTTGAGATGTGACAAAATATAGGGACCTTCTGCTAATGAAACTTTTAGTTTGATATTGCAGAACATCATGTCTGCTAGAGGAAGGGACCGACCAAGGGCCGGCCATAATAGGAGTTTGAGAAGTGGGGATGAGATTCCCACCAGTTCTAATAGGGTTCCAATCGGTGATACAGAGATTCCAGAAAGCAATAATCCAGAGAATAGGAACTAAGAAAGAGACCAGGAAAGAAATGAAGAAAGAGAAGAGAGATAAAGAATGATGCAGACTATGGAAACCATGGAAAATGCTATGGCCCAGCAAGCGGTATTATTAGTAGCTAATAATCCCAATAACCTTCAATAGATGCCACCTACGCCTCCAGCTATGCATATTTCACCACCTCATTCTGGATTCATTGAGTTTAGAAAGTTGAGACCTCCTAGTTTCTATAGTCAGACGGATCCATTGGAGACAGAGAAATGGATGAATCAGACTGAGAAGCTCTTGCAGAGACTGCAATGTACTGAGGCAAAGAAAGTGAGTTGGGCTTCTTAACAGTTAGAGGGAGATGCTAACCCTTGGTGGAAGTTGGTATTATTGAGAAGAGAACAGGAGAACCCAGACAGGGAATGGTCCTGGGAAGAATTTGTGGACGTGTTTAACAAGGAGTACTTCCCAAAACAGTTAAGAAATCAAATGGTAGCAAGGTTTATGACCTTGGAATAGGGAGCAATGATTGTTAGGGGATACGGTATAGAATTCATACGATTATCATGATTTGCTCTAGATTATGTGGCCACGAAAATTATGAAGGCCAATAAATTTGAAAATGGATTAAGGCCGATTCTGCAGGATAGGATCACAGTATTTGAATTGGAAACTTACACAGATGTGATGGGAAAAGTGTTGGTTGTTGAGAAGGTAATTGATGACATGTACAAAAGAAGGGACCAGCAGAACAAGGGAAAGATGGGTCAAGGAGTGTTAAGCAACTACGAATCGGTGAAAAAAAAGCCTCATTTCATAGCTCCTATTCAGAGGCAGTTTACACAGACACCTTATTCTAGATAACCTGAGATCAGTTACTCTAGACCACCAATGTCTACATCTGTGGTGAGACCAATCTGTTATGAGAGTCCTGTGACCACTACAGGAGTATCAGCTACTCAGGGTTTCTCTAGAGCAGCATCATCTACCCCAGCGGAGATGTGTGCCAGGTGTGGCAAGTCTCATAAGAGTTTAGATTATAGGCAGGGTACATACGAATGCTTCAAATGTGGGAAGATGGGGCATATGATTAGAGATTACCAAGAGATGAGAAAGGAGAGGACGGCATCAGCTCCTATGCCTAGGCCGTTGCAGACAAAGAAACCTACGGTGCAAGGACGAGCATATGTTGTAACCGCCCAGGATACCCGGAATAGTAACGATATCATCCAAGGTGAAAATTTTATTTAATTACATTATTTCATTGATTGGAGTTTTAGATAGAGAAGGTGTATCAATATTAGGAAGTAGTTTTAAATTTAGCCTTTTTACCTTCTTAACTTTTGATGCATAAGTAAGTTTCTTGAGTATGTGTATGAAGTAGGTACCTTACAAATGTACGGTAAGGGTGGTTTTCTGTGTTATGAAGCGAGAGTGCTGATAGACCTAGGGTCTATCCACTCATTTGTCACGCCTTAGTTTACGAAGAAGATGAAGGTCATCCCAGAGGCCTTAGACTTCACTTTTACAGTGTTAATCCCAACGGGAAATTCTATCAGTACCGATCTATTGTCATTTCCATCAGAGATTACGATAGTTATGAATTAGCAGCGAACTTAATCTTGTTGGATATATAAGGATTTGATGTGATCCATGACATGGATTGGTTATCCACGCATCGCACAAGTGTCAATTGCTGGAACAAGGTGGTTACCTTTAGGCAGAATATGAGAAGATCATTCAGATTTCTAAGAATGCGGTCAACTTTTGTCCCGCTTATCTCTGCAGTCAAAGCTAAGTGTTTAGTAAAGAAGGGATGCAGTGGTTACCTAACATTTCTAAAGGAGGATAAGGAAACGAAGAACGTCATAACAGAGATTCTGATTACATGCGAGTTCGAGGATGTTTTTCTAGATGAGTTGTCGATATTACCACCGGTTAGGGAAGTGGAGTTTGCCATTGACTTAGCACCAGGTACGAAGCCAGTATCTAAAGCACCATATCATATGGCTCCAGGTGAGTTGAAAGAGTTGAAAGATCAATTATAAGAACTCCTAGATAAAGTATTTATAAGACCTAGTGTGTCTCCTTGGGGAGCACCGGTATTGTTTATGAAGGATGGGTCGATGAGACTATGCATCGACTATCGCCAGTTGAACAAATTAACTATCAAGAATCGATACCCTTTGCCCAGGATAGATGACTTGTTTGATCAGTTATAGGGTGCGAGATTCTTTTCCAAGATCGATCTGAGATTTGGATCCATCAATTACGAGTTAAGGCTAAGGATATACAGAAGACGGCGTTCAAGATGAGATATGGACACTATGAATTCTTAGTGCTGCTATTTGGATTGACGAATGCACCGACGTCATTCATGGACCTAATGAATCAGATGTTTAAACCACACCTGGATACTTGTGTGATAGTGTTAGTAGATGACATTCTCATCTACTCTAAATCCAAGGAAGAGCATGAAAAACACTTGAGGATTGCTCTACAGACATTGCATGAACCCCAGTTATATGCAAAGCTCAGTAAGTGTGAGTTTTAGTTGGAGAAGGCCAATTTCTTGGGATATGTACTCTCAAAGGATGGTGTGACAGTGGATCCAACTAAGATCGAGGCAGTAGTGGAATGGGAATAACCGAAGACTATGACTGAGATTTATAGTTTCTTTGGTCTGGCTAGATATTACAGATGCTTCGTAGAAGGATTTTCAAAGATATCTAGACCCCTCACTAAACTTACCAGGAAGAATGTGAGATTTGAATGGACTAAAGTGTGTGAGAAGATTTTTCAAGAACTCAAGAAGAGACTAACTTCAGCTCCAGTGTTGGCTATACCTTCAGGCAATGGAGGGTTTGTTGTATACAGTGATGCTTCACACAATGGTTTAGGTTGTCTGCTCAACCAGAACAAGAACGTGATTGCTTATGGGTCGAGACAGCTTAAGGACCATGAGAAAAATTACCCAACACATAATTTAGAACTAGCAACGGTGATTTTCGCACTGAAGATTTGGAGACATTACTTATACGATGAGACCTTTGAGATATTCACTGATCATAAAAGTCTTAGATATTTATTTACACAGAAGGAATTGAACATGAGGCAACGCAGATGGATGGAATTTCTCAAGTACTACGATTACTCTATTCAGTATCAACCAAGCAAGGCTAATGTGGTAGCAGATGCTTTGAGTCGGAAGAGTTCGGCTCTATTGTCTAACCTTGTTATGGGGATTAGAAGATGAAAATTGTTAGAGGATCTCTCTTTGTACAACACAAAGATCAAAGTACAAGGCCTTATTGGCTAACATTATAATACGAACGACGATCTTTGAGCACATACAGGAATTACAGATGAAGGATTCAGAGCTAGTAAAGATCAGATAGGGTGTGATTGAGGGCACTCAGCCAAATTTCTCCATCAAGGAGGATGGATTACTTTTGTTCAGGGGGCGTCTCTGTATAACAATTGATGCCGACCTTCGGCAAACCATCTTAGACGAAACCCATAAGTCTAAATATGCTATAGACCCTGGTAGCATGAAGATGTATAAAGATATGAGGAAGAACTATTGGTGGAGGGATTTGAAATAGGATGTTGCTGAGTACGTGTCAAAGTGTTTAATATGTCAGCAGGTGAAAGTAGATTATAGACATCCCGCAGGCTTATTGTAACCTTTACCTATACCAGAGTGGAAATGGGAGTCGATATCTATGGATTTTATAGCGGGATTACCACAGACAGCAAAGTGACCCAATGAAATTTGGGTAGTCGTTTATCGGTTAACCAAGTTAGCTCACTTTTGCCATACAACATCATGTATACGACAGCAAGGCTAGCTGAGATGTACATGAAAGAGATTGTCCGACTGCACGGTATTCCTGTTAGTATTGCTTCAGATCATGACCCTTTATACACTTCAATGTTTTGGAAAAAGTTTCAAGAGGGAATGGGTACACGGTTAGACTTTAGTTTGACATTTCACCCACAAACGGATGGACAAATAGAACAGGTGAATTAGATTATAGAGGATATGCTCAAAGCATGTATGCTTGATTTTCAAGGATCATGGGATCAACACCTACCATTGATCGAGTGTGCAACTGTGGGATTTTTTGACGGTCCCATCGCGAGGATGCGCACTCTCGAAAAGATATAGAGTTGCCACTCAGAGCTTTTGGTGTCTCAAGAAACCTAGATCAATTCTAGAAGCACTAAAGTGCCAAAAATGTGACTCTGATTCACCAGTCTACACCAAAGGCTCTTGGGTAGGGGCTTCGGTTATCGATTAGAAAGGTGTTAGGCACCCGATCAACCCGCTCTAAAGCGGTCTCTACTTATGACCAAAGATAAAAAGAAAATGGAAATAAAAAAAGCACTTCCTCTTTCCCGAAGGTACTACGATCCTATTTATGTCCCTTCGCCACTATCGAGATTTCGGCTGCGTAACAACGCAAATTCAAGGATCAAGGAAAAGTCGAAAAGGTAGAGGAGTAGAGGAGAGAGCCGAAGCTCTCTGGCCCTTGTAGCACCCTTATGGACCTTCACGTAGATGCACTTGAGGAGCTTTCGATGGCTTGGATGATGGAATAGTGGTTTCTAACCTCAAAAGCTTGCTAGCTAAGGGGTAGGAGAGGGGGGCTAAGGGATAGCTCACACCTAAACTAAGGGATCTATGATGGAATGTAGGGCCCAAAGGAGGTTTTGGAATTCTAGAATTTATATGGGAGATGATGCACCAAAGGGGAGGGAAGCTTTCTTACTCTTTCCTCTCTTTTTGGAAAAAGTTTCAAGCCTTTAATCCGAGGGGGGTGCCTCATAGGAAAGGGGTAAGTTAGGAGGGTACTTGAGTGCTAATTAGGATTAGCAATTAGGTAATCTTCTAATGTAAGGTTTCCTAGGATTTTGAGAGCTTGGAAATGTCAGCAATGGGCTTCAATGGTGGATGATAGGGTGAGGTTTCAAATGACTAAAGGATTGCAAATAGGGTAAGCATGGGTGCAACAGTCCTAATGAAACCCATCCCAAATATTGAGATGGTCAACAAGTCAAACCCCAAAAGTGAAATTCAAGTAAAAAACCCACAGTCACTGTAGCCAAGCCTGGCGCATGTATTACATACGTAGGCATAACTACAGTGCCTAGAAGTCCAGAGCCCGAGGTGGGTCCCACATATACTTGGCACGTGTATTAAATGCGCTAAGCCATTTTTGGAGAAAAAATGGCTTGGAGCATGTAATACATGTGCCATATGTGCCCCCATCCAAGTGAAATTTGGTCACCTTTCGGATCGCCGTAACTTTTGAAGCATAGCTCAAATTGAGGTGATTCTTAGCTTGTTGGAAAGTTGAGAACCTCTACTTTTCAATGGTATAAGATTCAGTCTTAGTAGAGGTCCCTGCCAGCCCTAGTTCATCTCTCCCTAACCATTGCCTGGGAGGGTTAACTAAGGGTTTCAGAGAGGTTTCTAAAGGTTGGGGGTAATTCCTAAGGTTATGGGCAAGGTCCTAAAGGTTTGGGAAGATTCCTAAGGGTGGGAGAAGCTATTGGAAGCTCGAGGCTGCGCCTTTCTCCAAGTATGTTTCTATCGGGCCTTGGGCCAAATTTGGGTGTCTACAAATGCCCCTCTTTGGTATCCAATCACTAATGATCGAATACCAAAGACAAGAGACATCCGAAGAGGCCCAAGGCAATGCTGATGGGTCTGCTGTATTCAAAACGAACCTCAAACATCAGGTGGGTAACATGGTGAGTACACAGAAGCCTTGTATGTCATGAAAAACGTCTGTTTCTCAAGGTTATCGGTCCCCAAGCGCTTAGCGACATTACTAGGCATAACCAAGATGGAGCGAGTTGCTAAAGCCCAATATGCTGAGAAAAATGTCTGGTCTCGAGATGATTGAAGATGTTTGATGTTCAAGTTTCATTCTGAATAAAATAGCTCTGTAAGTGAGAGGGTCATCGACCCATACACAAAGATAGGTGCGTAGCAAATACGCGAAGGTCCATAGTTTGTGTCGAATCATGTGAGGCATTGATTGCCCCATTTGACTAGCCACGGGTGCCCCTACATGAAGCATGGTTCAAGGTCTTTGGCGCGTACCCATCGGTCTCAAAATTGATTTAGCATGACTACCCAAGCAGAGTGAATTGATGTCGCAACACTTTTTTGGGAGTACATGCCGCTTTTTTGTTTATTTCTATGTAGCATTTTTTGTTATTTTACGGGGGTTTTATGTGGAATTTTTTTTATTTTATGTGGTTTTTTGTATTATTTTGTGTGAATTTTTTTGTGATTTTATGTGGAATTTTTTGTTATTTTCTGTGGAAATTTTTTCGTTATTTTATGTGAATTTTTATGTAGAAATTTTTATTATTTTATGTGGATATTTTGAGAAAGATCGAGCTCAGTGTGTGCAACACACAAGCCAAGCCAAAATGGGCTTGGAATAGCCTGGCGTATGTATTATACACGCCAGGCCAAATCTAGCCAGAAATAGCTTGGCGCGTGTAATACATGCGCCAGGCCAAAATGGAGCCAAATTATGTTTGGCACGTGTATTACATGCGCCAAGCCAAAACTGGGGGGCTTTTAAAACACCCGAGCCCGAGCCGAAAGGGGTTTTTTCAAATCTCCTTCCTGCCCCCCTTCTCCAAACCGAAACGGAAGTCTCTCCTAGGGTTCCCTTGGATCGATTTGAATCGTGCTTCATTGTCGGTGCTTGCTCATGCCGATTAAACACCCGTTCTACGCCAGATCAAACTCATTTTCTTGAAGCTAATCGATGTCTAACATTATTTTCTTTTGATTTCTCTTGAATGATTTGCAATGTGGTTAAGATTTTTGATTTTTTGAATGATGAATGAGTGATTCCTCTTGCAAGTACAGTTATCAAGGCTTGGTTTGATTTTATTTCATGTAAATCGGCTTGAATGATGCCCTATTTTTTTTTTTTTCTTGAGTTATTTTTCGATTAGGGCATTTCTTCTCTCTTTTTTTTTCTTCTTTTTTTTTTCGATTTTTTAGATTGCATAAATGCACACACACATATATATTTTTTCTTTTTTTTTTTCTTTTTGATTTTTTGGGATGCATAAATGCACACACATATATTTTTTTTCTTCTTTTTTTTTTTTTCCTTTTTGATTTTTTGGTTGCCTAAATGCACACACACATATATATATATATATATATATATATCATTTTTTTTGGATTATTTTCTTGTGTTTTTTTTTGGTTACACAAATGCGCACACATATGTACATTTTTTGTTTTCTTTTGGGATTTTTTTGGTTACACAAATGCGCACATATGCATATATACTTTTTTGTTTTCTTTTTTGGATTTTTTGGTTACACAAATGCGCACACATGTGTGTATTTTTTGTTTTCTTTTTTGGAATTTTGGTTACACAAATGCGCACACATGTGTGTGCGACCATGGATCCTCTCGAACTCGTCGCGGCGATGCGCTCGCTTTTAATAAAATGTAGAGTCGCCACCCGGAGCTTTTGGTGACCCGGGAAACCTTCAAATCAATATTTTGAGCACCGAAGTGCTAAATATGACTCTGATTTACCGGTCTTTGCCAAAGGCTCTAGGGTAGGGGCTTCGGTTATCGATCGGGAAGGGTTTAGGCACCCGATCAACCCGCACGTAGCGGTCTCTATCTATGGCCAAAAAGAAAAATAAAAGGGCGGAGTTTCCCCTTGCCCGAAGGCAATATGGTCCTATCAAGCTTTGAGCCAAACTGAAATTTCGACGGCGTAACGGCTTGAATCCCTGGATGGAGGAGACACCAAGAAGGTAGAGGAAGAGAGGGGTGAGCCGGAGCTCACAGGCCCTTGTTGCACCGTGGAAGATCTTTGCTTTGGCGTGCTTTCGATGGCTCAAATGGTATTGAAATGGACTCTAATGCAAAGATTTGATAGATAGGGAGGGTAGAGTGAAGCTAGGGAATAAATTTTGTCTAAAAGAAGGTGATCTAATGGTTAAAATGGAGTGGAATAGGTGATCTAAGCTTGCTGGAATTCTGGAGAATAAATGGCATTTTCTCTCACTAGGACTCTCTCTCTCTCCTAAGCTCTCTAATCAACCAAATTTTCCGACCAAAACTTCAACCCCTTGGGAAGAGGGGGGCTCTCTATTTATAGAGGAGGGATGGATTAGGAGATTACTTAAGAGCTAACTGGTTTAGCAATTAGGTAATCCCCCATCTAAGGTTTTCTAGGTTTTCAAGGTCCTAGAGTTATGGGAAATTTATTTTAAAGGCGGATGATGGGGTGAGACCATGGGTGACTTAAGGGTTGCCCATAAGCTCAAAGGGAGTACAACCAACCTCCAGACACCCACCCCAACAAAGGGGATGGTCAAAGGGTCAAACTGGATGAAGAAAATTTGAGCAACTGATGACAGTTACTGTAGCTAATATATATGCCCAGTTTAGGAACAATAAATTTCACCAAAAACTGGGGAGCTTTGGGAAGATGAAACCCGTGGTGGGTCCCACCTATACTGGGCGTATATATTATATACGCCCGGCCAAATTTTCCCTAAAAAAGGTAGGCGTATATAATATACACGCCTGACTAATCTGGGGCCAAATTGGCTGGGCGTATGTAATATACACGCCTGAGTAAAAGTTTTATGATTTTATGTGAAACTTCAATCGGCCATAACTTTTGTGCCGTAGCTCCAAATTTGGTGATCTTTGGCTTGTTGGAAACCTAGAGAAGTTGTCTTTCCAATGGTATATGGCTCATCCTTGGTAATGGTATGTGTGAAATTCTGTAGCTCTCATCCCATCACCCGCTCAGAAGAGTTTAAGTTAGGTATGGGAAGGGATTCTAGGGTTTAGGGGTGACTTCTAAGGATTGGGGGAATGGCTCTAAAGGTTTTTAGGGTGATTCCTAATGGTCTAGGTAGGTTTCTAAGGGTTTAGGGGGGTGCCATCAGAAGCACAGGGGTACATCTCTCCCGAAGTACAGATTGATCGGGCCTTGGGCCGAATTTGGGTGTCTACAGATGCCCCTCTTTGGTATTCGATCACTAATGATCGGATGTCAAAGACAAGAGACATCCGAAGAGGTCCAAGGCACGTTTGATGGGTCCGCCTGGTTCAACTCAATTCTCAAACATTCATGGTGATGGTGAGTGTACGTAAGCCTTCTCATTTCGGGATATCATCCGTACCTCAAAGCTAATAGTCCCCAAGCACATTGGGACATTATTGGACATAACTGCGATGATCACAAAAAGTGTAAGCCCGCTAGCCGGGATATCATCCACTTCCTGAGGGAAATTATAGATTTATGATGTTGAGTATTAATCTGAACCAGACAGCCCCATGTTGGTGATCTCAAGTGTGCTTCGCTTATTGGTTGGTGTTGAAAATTAATTAAAAATCAAAAATAGAATAAAACAGGGGATGAATCAGCACAACTCGGAAATCCAAAATAGGGGATGAATCAGCACAACTCGGAAATCCTAGACCTGCAAGATACAGGGTCCTTTGTAGCAAGTTTTGATAAGTAAGAGTTTGTCCCACAGGGAAAGGTGATCTAAGGCTCCAAGGGAGCCGTCTCTAGTAGTCCCTCCAGATCTGTCTACAGATCTGGTAGTCCTAAAAGGAGGGGAGTTTAAGGTCACTTATTCTAAGTATTCTAATAACTAAATTACAAAAAGGATTGGGAGGATGGATGGAGTGTGGAAAATAATTATAAAAAGGTGAGAAATATGTTATTGAGCCAAGGTCAAAGGAGTTTTTGTAACTCAGATTTAGATCTTATGTTATATAAATCCTGTCCAGAGGCTACATTATCACCTATGAGGAGAAAGGGTCCAACCCATCTCTATTGCCATGACTCCACCCTTAGGGCTATAACCTGTCCACTTGAATGGTCACAGACTATCCCATAGGGGAGCCACTATCTAGGGATGGGTCAGAACATAACAAATAAATCATTGCAGGCACTATTTCATCCAGGCTACCAGCTCAGGAATCCATAGGGAACCTCAACCTCTAAAGTTCCATATGTGGGGCTAAGGTTGGAAAACCATGATAGCCCAGACACATAGAACCAACAAGCGATTGAGTACAATCTTCGATCCAGCTGTCCATTGCTTGAGAGAGGCTACAATGGTCCAGTCACCAGCCTACAATCTCTATAACCAGATCAGATCCAACATCTGATGGCAGATTTATACAAATATGGGAGAGTCTGCCTCTGTACAATCCCTCACCAGGCTTCTACAAGCTCAGGTGAAAAGAAGAAGGATCCATCTTGGATCGGTGGATCAGAATCACCCTAAGGCTATAATCTGTCCACTTAAATGGTCACAGACTATCCCAGAGGTTATCCTCCTCACGGAGCCCAAAACAAAACAAGATTATCGCTGCTACCACCATGTTCACCAGGCTACCAGCTCAAGCTCCCATGGGGATTTCAGATCTAGTAGGTCCTGTGGTGGGGCTAAGGCTGGAAGACCATGATAGCCCAGACACATAGGTTACTTGGATCTGAGTGGCCCTTAAAATCAGTCCTCCATTGCTTTGAAACACAGCCAAGGCAATGGGGGATCACAAGGCAGCAGCCTTGTACAGAGCATCTCACATATAAACAACAATCCCACAAAGTATAAATCCTATTGCAAAACTTCCATTAATCTAACTCAAATACATATACAAAGTCATAGCCAGCAATTGCTAGACTATGGAGAGAAGAAAAGAAAAAGAAAAAGAAAAACTACTTACTGCTAAAAAAGAAAGAGAAAAGAAAAGCGATCTGAGATAGGATCCCAGATACCTAAACCTAAGCTAGGCCTGGGTATATATAGCAGTGGGGTGGCGGCGCATTAGGGTTAGGAAACCCTAATTTTAACGATGCCACGTGGCCTTCTACTGATCCTTGGATGCCTCGGGGCGTGTGCACAGAGATTTGAGCATGGGAGTGCGTGCCTTAATCACTAGAAATTTCTAGAATGCCCTCTGCTAAAGAGATGGAAGTTTAGGTTTAGAGCCTCGCTAGGTAGCTGTAGTTTCCCAGACTTCTTACGTGGTGGCTCATTACTCTTCGCTAGAATGATTTGACACTGAAGCTTCAGCCATCGCGAGGTTGCCTTGGTTTACTCTTCAGGCAGTCGCGCGGTAGAGAGTTGAGCTCTCGCTGGGTTGGAGTTCGCAAGGTTGAATAGAAAATACAGTCTCAAGCGTCGTGAGGTTGCAATTCAAGTAGTCGCGCGATAGATTAGTCTTCGCTGGGCAGCAGCGCGAGAACTGTGCAAGCTCTTCTCTTTACTTAGACTTTGCGAGTTGCCTCGTGAGATTCTTTTGAGTTCTGAACTGCGCGAGGTTCTTTGTCTCACTTAATCTTCGCGAGCTTGGCTTTGCCTTCGCCAGGATGCTTTCTTTCTTGAATGGCGCACAAATTGCGTGAGGCATTCTTCTTCTGAGAATTGTACCCCGCGGTGACTGCACGAGAGCTGCGCGAGACATCTTCTGAAGCTCTCTCTCCTCAGCTGTCTTAAGCGACCTTCACGAGATTGAGAGAGGTCTGCTTTGAACTGCGCGACACTGAGTGCTGTGTTCTACTCTTGAGCTTCACGAGAGTTGCGCGGATTTGAGTTTCTGAAGCTCCCCAGTCATTCATCTGCGCGAGAGGTTGCCTGTAAAGCCTTGGGAAGCTCAGTTGATCTGCACGAGGCTTCAAGGTTCATTCTTGCTGAGGGGCATTTGGTGCCAAAGCAGGCTCCATAACAGGATTCTTGGCCTTATTTTATTGCTGATTATTTCTTGAATAAAACACTTAAGATGAGTTTATTAGGTGGCTAAGGGTCTAATCAAAGGTTAAGTTAAGGGGTGAAAAGTGGTACTTTTCAGGTCTTAACACCCCATGAAACGGGATGATCGATCTATGCTTCGGAATTGATGCGAAGCACACAAAGCGAAGGCCTAAATAATGTGTCCAATCCTATGGGGTATTGACAGCTCCATTGGATTGGCCACAGGTGCCCTTACCTAGGTAAGGCTCGGTGTTTCTGGGCGAACCCATCAACCTCGAGGTTGCTTTAGCATGATTTACCCGAGTGGAGCGAATATTGATGTCGTAACACTTCTTGGGAATGCATGCCCATTTTTGGAGTAAGAATTTTTTGTGTTTCCTTTTCTTTTATTTCGAGGCCTCTAAGCAAAGCTCAAAGACCTCTGACAATTTTATGCTTGCACAACTCTTTAAGTGGATCAAATGCTAGTTGATACGCTTTTAAGAGTGCGTGCGCTCTGCCAGGGATAGGTGCACCTTGGGGATGTGCTCGTTCTGGTGGCGAGGTGCTCCTGATTCACATGAACCGGGATGCCTTAACTTGGGACAAAGCTGAAAAGATCGGGCTAGGACCAATCATCCCTTGAAAGAGATGGTCAATTCTAACCTCCATCCCTAATGAAATCACATCTTACTAACTATGCACAGACAGACATCCATCAGGGGCGATAAGCAGCAAATAGGCGTGAACGGAAGCCTCGACCCTAAGGTACAATTTACGAGGACAAACGACCGTCTTGCGGATGCCTAGACGCAAATGTGTACATTCAACAAGGACACCGTACCTATACAGGTTTTAAGCCTATGTAAAAGGAAATAAAAGGGAATGAGCCCTTTGGTCTGTATGTTTGCACATAGTTTGGTTGGTTGTAATTTCATTTTTGACGGGTCAGTTTCAACTGACAATAGACTTTTTGAATGGTTCGAAGTCGGGGGCACTCTTGGTCAACATAGATTCGAAGGGGGGTGACCAGAGTGAATGCTCGGAAGGTGGGGTCAACCCACTCAGGATTTTTACTAAGCAGCAACAGGTTGTTATTTCTTCTCCTCTTTTTTGTTGTTCTCTTTTTTTTCTCTTCTCTCTTTTTTTCTTTTTTTTTTCATGTCTGATTGAGACTTTGGGCATGCTCAAACTGCCTTTATTTCTGCACGTATCCTTAGGCGAATCAACTTGCCATGTTGATATACCTTAGGGACGTGTGCATTCTGGTGATGGGTTCTTGATTTGCCTGCCGGATCGGGCCTCGACCTCTGTCGAGGGAGATCTGGGGCTAAGTGTATGCTCCCAGGAGTGACTGGTGATGAATGAAATTCATTTGCCTGTCGAATCAGGTATGGCGTGTTCCTGTGTAAGACGGGATTCGAGAACTTTTGGGTGGACCCTGATTATTCTGAATTGATTTAACACGGTCCTCGGAGTGGCTCAAATGGTCATTGCGACGCTCTTTTGAGAACTAGTGTCACTTTCAGCATTTTCTTTCTTCTTCTTTTTTTCTTCTTTTTCCTCTTTTTGATTTTGTTTGATTTTATGGGCGCAATAGGTGGGCGCCTATAGATCTTGATCCGTTTATTGTAGCACGGTCCCTTTGACCCAATCGAAGGGAACTCGATGGACCATTTGGGGGATGCGTGCACCGTAGCCCGATGATACGTGGGCTTCAAAGAAGGACCGGGCCAGAGCTGAGATTGTGGAGGCGAGAGCTACTACGGCCGAGAGTGAGGTTCTTGATTGGTAGGATTTTGGTGAGTCTCGCGGTCGGTGGCGCTCAGCAGGCGCGAAGAGTCTTCATGGTAGGTGGTTGTCTGATCGGAATGCCCGTGAGGACTCTCTCCTTGCAGAGATCAGTGCTTTGAAGCGTGGTCCCTGCCCCTGACCTGTTCCTGCACATACCATAGATCATATACACAGAAGGGGGCCGATGCCCTATAACAGAGATCTATTTTTGGGTTATTTTCTTTTTTTGTTGTTTTTGTTATATGTATATTTTTTTAGTTTTTTACTTGTAAAGAAGGCAGAAAAATAGAAAGTGTGTCATGTCGTTATCTTTTTGGGATGTGACACTCCGCACGTAATACTGTAAGAAATGGAATGAAATCTATACATACATATATTTTTTGTTTTTCAACTTTTTCTTTCATACGTCTCGCAACGTAAGGCTTTTCATGGAAAAGGAAAATCTATTATCACTTTTTTGAACTTTTCTCCTCCACAGTGTGGGGTTTTTTATGGGAAAGGGAAATCTATTATCTTGAAATTTTCTCCTCCACAGTGTGGAGTTTTTTATGGGAAAGGAAAATCTATTATCTTTTTTGAAATTTTCTCCTCCACTGTGTGGGGTTTTTTATGGAAAAGAGAAATCTATTATCTTTTTTGAAATTTTCTCCTCCACTATGTGGGGTTTTTTATGGAAAGGGAAATCTATTATCATTTTTTTTGAAATTTTTTTCTCCACAATGTGGGGTTTTTTATGGAAAAGGGAAATCTATTATCTTTTTTTGAAATTTTTTCCTCTACAGTGTGGGGTTTTTTATGGGAAAGGGAAATCTATTATCTTTTTTGAAATTTTTTCCTCCACAGTGTGGGGTTTTTTATGGAAAAGGAAAATTTATTATCTTTTTTGAAATTTTTTTCTCCACAGTGTGAGGTTTTTTATGGGAAAGGGAAATCTATTTTCTTTTTTGAAATTTTCTTCCCCACAGTGTGAGGCTTTTGTGGAAAAGGAAAATCTATTATCTTTTTTGAAATTTTCTTCCTCACAGTGTGAGGCTTTTATGGAAAAGGAAAATCTATTATCTTTTTTGAAAATTTCTTTCCCACAGTGTGAGGCCTTTATGGGAAAGGGAAATCTATTATCCTTTTTGAGATTTTCTCCCTTTGGATCTTTTTGTGATGTCGATAATTACAAGGCCAAATCAGTGGGTCTTTTTTTGAGCATGGTCGAACCTTGTTCATGAGGTACAGGCTTTTCCTTTAAGCATGGGAAGGTTAGCTTCCCTGGGATTGGTCTAGTCTTCTGTCTTTCCCTTTGGTCATGCGTCAGACGCCGCGGTAGAGACGACATACTTGATCGGGATCCGATCCAATTTAACATGAGTGGCCCATCAAAGGGGAGAAAGGGCTCATGGGGTTCAAACTGAAATGGGCGGGCCAGAACAGGTCTTCTCTTAATCTCTCTTTTCTTGACATTTTTGCTCACAGCGCCCAAGACGGGTTTTCGCTATGCCCGTCATCCCTGTTTTTACCCGTAGCCCCCTTTCGGGTTTTCACTACGTCCATGGGTTCGATTTCTTACCCCAGGCGCCCTTTCGAGTTTTCACCTGGTCCGCGTGGGTTCACTGTTTTTACCCGTGGTGCCCTTTCGGGTTTTCACCACGTCCATCTTGCTTTGAACCCAAATTAATTTTCTGTTTTTTTTTTTTTTTTTTTTTTTTTAGAACCAGAAGGCCACGACATGGACGTCGATTCCGTCATAGCCGGCTGAATGAAGTTCTGTGTGGTTTGTTAACTCAGCTTGTTCTGATGTGGTAGATGTTATGACCGCTTGTGGTCCTTAAAGAGGGCTTTCTTCCGGGTTGTAATGTGGCCGGGGTTCAAACAGGTTAGGTTTTTCTGGGGATTTGGATCTAAGTTTTGAGTGTATTCTAGATTTGGGTACTCCTCTTCCTTTCCAAAGGCTTTTTATGCCCCCATCATTTCTCTCCTCTTCTTTTTTAGTCCTAGTCCCCCTCTTTCTCTTTTTTTTTTTTGGGGTTTGGCTTTCTTCTTCTCCTTTTCTTTTTTTCTCTCTCTTTTTTTTTGGTTTGGATTTTCCCTCTTTTCTCTTTTCTATTTTTTGGGAATTTTGGGAGGGGAATATGAAAGAAATGGTTATTGGCCCAAAGTGTGTAGCAAAAAGGGTGAAGGTTTTCAGGGAATGTTTCTTTTGGGCTACTTGTCTTTGAAATGATGGCCTCTTTTACGGGGTCCTTAAGCGGTCACGCATTTGCCTTTATCAAAACTTACCTTGTCTCAAGACCTATAAGTAGAACTTACGGAGGTATCCAGCATTGATGGGCTCAGGAAAGTGGTCTCCGTCTATGGTGGCGAGGCAAATGGTGTATCCTGGCAAAACCTCTCAGATGACGTAGGGTCCTTCCCAATTCAGCTTAAACTTCCCTCTCAGATCGGCATGAAGAGACGGGAAAATTTTCTTCAGCACAGTGTCTCCTACCTTCAGATCTCGACTGCGAACACGCTTATTGTAAGCACGTGCAATTCTCCTCTGGTAGATCTGGGTGTGGCACAAGGCTAGGAGTCTTTTCTCGTCAATCAAGTCTAGTTGTTCAAAATGGGCTCTTTCCCTCTCAGCTTTAGGTCGATGGGATTCCAAAAGGATATGGAGCGATGGTACTTCGACCTCAACGGGTAGCACGGTCTCGGTCCCATACACAAGGGAGAATGGTGTTGCCCCTGTTGCGGTACGGATAGACGTTCTATAGGCCCAAAGTGCGAAGGATAACTGCTCACTCCAATCTCTGTAAGTAACTACCATCTTCTCCAGGATACGAATCAGAGTTTTATTGGCTGCCTCTACAGCTCCATTCGTCTGCGGCCTGTATGGGGATGATCGATGATGCTTGATCCAGAACGGCTCACACAAGGCCCGGATGCGCCTATTAGCGAAATTAGTGCCATTATCCGTAATGATATCTTTGGGTATGACAAATCTGCAAATGATGTTGTTCTTGATGAATTTCTCGACATGACTGGCCTTAATGCTCGTATAGGAGGCTGCCTCCACCCACTTCGTAAAATATTCTACAGCGACGAGGATGAACTGATGCCCGTTGGAAGCCTTAGGATTGATTTTGCCGATGACGTCGAGACCCCAGGTGGCGAACGGCCAAGGAGTGGCCATGCTGTGCAAGTCAATTGCCGGAGCGTGTATTAGACAGGAGTGCTCTTGGCATTTGTAGCACTTCTGCACATGCTTGCAGTAATCGGTCTCCAAAGTGGTCCAAAAGTATCCTTGTCTTAGAATTTTCTTCGCAAGCATGTGTCCACTGACGTGTGCCCCGCAGGCCCCTTAATGGATCTCCTTCATGATCTCGACAGCCTCTTTCAGGGCTAGGCATTGGAGCAGAATATTGTCGTGAGACTATCTATAAAGGAGCTCGCATTAGATGACATAGTTCGTTGCCAATCGCTGGATGGTGCGTTTGTCTACCTTTGATGTTCCTTCTGGGACAGTTCGGGTCTCGAGGAAATTCTTGATGTCCGAGAACCAGGGTGGTTCATCATCTAACTCTGTAGGTCCTTCGATCAAGTGATAGAAAGCCGGTTCGTCCCTCTGCTCTATCATGATCAGCTTCATCACAACTCCGTATGGAATCTCAACCATAGAGGCCAGGGTGGCCAAGGCGTCAGCAAACCGATTTCTCGCTCGTGGCACATAGGAGAAGGTGACCTCCTCAAAGCAGGTTATTAGTTCCTCAAGATGTTCATGGTATGGGATCAGTTTCTCATCCTTGGTCTTCCAATCTCCGTTGGTCTGGCATATAATTAACTGTGAAACTCCAAAGACCCTAAGGTGAGTTATATTTAGATCAAGAGCCACCTATAAACCAGCTGTACAGGCCTCATACTCGGCCATATTGTTGGTGCATGGGAAGTTCAATTTGATTGAGATGGGTATATGTGATCCTCTGGGCGAGATAAGAATGGCGCCAACTCTTTGGCCCCCAACATGCGATGCTCCATCAAAGTGCAACCCAGGACTCCTTTGTTTCCTCTGTATCCTCATCAGTCATGAACAGAATGTCCTCATCGGGGAATTCAGTCCTTAGAGGCTCATAGTCCGGCAGAGGGTTCTCAGCAAGATGATCAACGAGTGCCTGCCCCTTGATCGACTTCTGGGTGACATAAGTAATGTCAAATTCGGAAAGGAGTAGTTGCCATCGTGCAGTTCGGCTAGTGAGTGCAGGTTTCTCGAATAGGTATTTTAGCGAATCCATCCGTGCTAAAAGTAGGACGGCTTGGGATAACAGGTAGTGTTAAAGTCTTTGAGTAGCCTAAACGAGCGCCAAGTATGCTTTCTCCATATGAGAATAGCGCGTCTCGTAATCAGTGAATTTTTTGCTTATATAATAGATGGCCTGCTCTCTTCTCCCCGTCTCATCATGTTGTCTTAACACACAGCCCATGGAAAACTCTGTCGTGGATAGGTACATTATCAGGAGTCTATCAGGTACCGACGGTACCAATACCGGAGGTTTCAGGAGGTAACCCTTAATCTTATCAAATGTAGCCTGGCAGTCATCATTCCACTCAACTGGTGAGTCCTTTCTCAGTACCTTGAAGATTGGTGTGCATATCGATGTTAACTGTGCGATAAATCGGTTGATGTACTGGATTCTGCCTAAAAAGCCTCTGACTTCCTTCTCTGTAGATGGTGGCGGCATTTCAGTGATGGCCTTGATCTTGGTCGGATCGATCTTGATCCCTCTCCTACTGACAATAAAGCCCAACAACTTTCCTGACATAGCACCGAAGGCGCACTTCTGGGGGTTCAATCGCAATCTGTACTTTCTCAACCTCTCGAACAGCTTCTGAAGGTTTATCAAGTGGTCCTCCCTTTCTGGTGATTTGGCAATCATGTCCTCGACATATACTTCAATCTCTTGGTGCATCATGTCATGGAACAGGGTCGTCATTGCTCTTTGATAGGTTGCCCCAGCATTCTTCAGCCCGAATGGCATTACCTTGTAGCAGAAGGTTCCCCAGGGGGTAATGAACGTTGTCTTCTCGCGATCAACCTCTGCCATCTTTATCTAATTGTATCCTGAGAATCCATCCATAAATGAGAGCATTCCATGCTTTGCAGTGTTATCGACCAGGATATCGATGTGGGGTAGTGGGAAGTCGTCCTTAGGGCTCGCCTTGTTGAGATTACGGAAATCGAACCTTTCCATCTTTCTTCGGTACGGGGACAATATTGGCCAACCACTATGGGTACTTGGATACCATGAGGAAACCTGCATCATACTGTTTAATGACCTCATCTTTCACCTTCAACATCCATTCGGGTCGGAGGCGTCTCAGCTTCTGTTTAACTGGCTTAACATTGGGATAGAGTGGCAACTCATGCTCAACCAGATCGATATCCAAACCAGGCATGTCCTCATACGACCATGCGAAGACGTCTTGGTATGACCGAAGGAAGTCTATCATACCTTTCCTCTCCGCAGGGGACAGCGATGTTTCGATTTTGGTGATTCTGGGGGCCTCTTTGGTGCCCAAATTGACATCTTTCGTCTCTTCGACGATTGGGGTAGGGCCATGCTCAAAATCGGCAAATTGTTTGAGGAGCTCATTAGGGAGCTCATCGGTTTGGCCTTCCTCGTCCAGACTCGTGACTCCTACCTCTTCTTGTATTTCTACAGGAAAGGGGTCAGCTTCACGCGGGACAGATATCACGACATCAATTTTAATTTTATTAGGAATTTTAAAGGACAATATTTTTAGAATTGGTATTTTTTCTATTTTTATGGTCTTTGGCATTTTTTTAGAGGTCAGCCCCTGGCGAGGTGGATCTCTATATATACAAGGTAGAGTGGTCCAGAGGCTAACCTCACTTTTTACAGGTTGTTTTTTTTTTGGGGAGTCGATGTCGTCTTCACGGTATTTGGCGGCTCCCAGGAATTGGGGCAAGGATGCCCAGTTACTCACCTGCGAGGCTTGGTCTTTACCTCTTTGATTGGGAGCGACATTGGTAGGCTCTTGCAGTTCCTCCCTCAACATATTTACAGAGGGATCCTCTGGCACCCTACCCACCATGGTTAGGATGGGCCCAGAGTTGTTGGTGCTGGAGTGATGGGTAGACCGGGGGACTTCTTCCTCAAATAATTAAAGGGCGGCTAAGTCCATCTCGAAATCTGGGGGAATGATGTAAGGATTGGTGGGGTGGACGGAATTAGGCTTATGTGGAGTAACTCTCGTCTCCCCATTTAGATCAATTTTTACTACCCCGGCGCTTACAAAGGTTTCACGGATGTGGGGGCGAGTGTGAGGTTCCTCTTCCAAGATGATTCCTCTGGCCTTGGCGACTGCTGCGGCTCTCATCTTTTCCTTGGCCTCTCTGACTTCTTCTTCTCTGGGCCTGTAGCCTAAGCCGAATTTAGTTTATTGTCCCTTGGCCTTGACGGGGTCTCTTCTTCCTTGGAGGCGTGGGCCCAGCCCTTTCCCTTTTTGATGGCCCCATCTATGGAGCATGAACACAACTGCATCCATTCCTCCTCCAGTTTTATCTGGGGTCTTTTCAGTTGGTCCGTGGGTGACGGCTGAGAAGTCATACTCGAATCGGTGAAGATCAGCGTCCTCCGCTGTGTGCGGTATGTTCAGCACTTTCAGATTCTCAATGTGCTGAGTGCTTCTCTCCCTGTCTTCTCTGCTCTCATACAAGATGGTGGCAATTTTTCCTTTCGAGATGAATCAGAGCTTTTGGTGCAAGGTAGATGGTATTGCTCCGAGCTTATGTATCCATGGCCGGCCCAACAGCAGATTGAAAGTAGACTTGATGTCCATCACCTGAAAGGGGGTGGTGAAGGTTTACGGCTCGAGGATCAGGTCGAGGTCTACTTCTCCTATGATTTCTCTTCAGGTGTTGTCGAATGCCCGGGCGCTTGATATGGATGGCCGGAAGGTGTCGGGGTTTGCCCCAATTTTGATTGTCTCAGAGGGCATACATTCAAGGCCGACCCGTTGTCTATTAGGACCAACGGCACCACCAAGTTTCCTACTTCCACTGTAATATTCAAGGACTTAGAGTGGTCATTCCCCTCGATTGGTAGATCCGCATTAGTGAATGAGATGGCATTTGGGGCCAACACTTGCCCTATTATTTCTCCTACTTCATCTGGAGTTACGTGAGTAGTGACATGTGCGTCTTTGAGCGCTCCCATCAAGGCTTGAAAGTGGAGCGAGGACGTGATTAACAAATCTGACACAGTAATATGTGCGGGTGTTCTCTTGAGCTGTGTCTCTGGTATGTGCTCTCTGGCCATTTTTTCAAAGGGATTCCCTGCGGCCTGTTCTTTCTTCTTCTCTTCTCCTCTAACGGCCCCTGATGCTTTTAGCTGTGTAGAAATCCGGCCTGACCGGGTAACAAATTCCACAACCTCCTCTTGGTTGCACCCGACATTCATGTCTGTCTGCTCATAGCTTAATGGCACTTGATGTGGGTCATAGGCAGGTTTCGGGATAAGGAAAGGAGTGCATGGTAATTCTGGGGAAGATTGGGTTGGGCACGTCAATTTCTCTAGTCCCACCAGGTTGACTCCAGTAGGAGGCAGAATGGTAGTGGTGGGAATTGGCAAGGTTGAATTTGTGGGTGCAGGGGGGGCTTGTACAGGTATTACCTGAGCTTGGTAAGACCAGTGGTGATTGGGAGCCGGTGATAAGGGGATTGGGTGAGGGGTTGCTTGCTTGGGTGACGGTGGAGTTGGGTTGGGGCCAAAATAACGAAGGGATGGTGGGAGTGTGACCGGGATGGAGGGATGTGGAGACATCTGAGGAGCGGGGTGATAGGGATATGAGGGGTTTGTATATGGGGTGACAGGGTGGGATGATGCCGGATTTGTGGATGACGTATGATAAATTAGGGGTGATGGAGTAGTGCATGGAGCGGGGTGATTGGGACATGGCGGGGTAGTGGGTGGAATAGGGGGATATGAAGGGTTTGTGGCATGGTGGGATGATGATGGGTTTGTGGATGAAATGGGATAGATTGGGGATGATGGAGTTGTGCATGGAGCGGGGTGATTTGGGGGTGACAGAGGGGTTTATGGTATAAATTGGGTGGTGGGGTTTGAAGGTGTGTATGGAATGGGGTAACTTGGGGATGGCAGAGTAGTGTATTGGGTGACGAGATTTGAGGGTGTGTATGGGGTAGGATAATACGGGGATGGCGGAGTTGCGTATGGTATGGGATGATTTGGATGTGACGGAGGGGTGTATGGGGTAAATTGGGCGTGGGGTGGATATGCGTATGATTGCGGCGAGGCTGTTCCCGTTTGGATTTGATAGGCGGGACCAGGGGTGGAAAAATACTACCCTAAATCTAAGGGCTCCTCTTGGTATGCCGGTGTGGGGAAACAATCAGCCAAATACAACGGCTCGATCACCCCAATAAATAGCTCATCTTCGTTTGACCTGGGGAGTGAAAATTCCTCCTCATTACTGATATAATTTGAAGGGTCAAACTCCTCTTCTTCCTCTTCTATCCAATGAATGTTAGGCCTGGGGCCTCCTGGGTGCGGTGGTAGAGGGGCTTGATGGATATTCAGATTCTGCCCTTGAGGAAGTGGCGGGGGAATGATTTTTCCCGCCTCTATCAGATCTTGGACCGTGTGCTTTAACGCGAAGCACTGGTCCATAGGGTGACCCGGTCCCTGGTGGAAATTGCAATGCAGATTTAGATCATAGTTCCTCGGTATGGGATGGGGTGGCGGGCGAGGTTGGAGTAAATTGACCAAGCCTTTCTGTAGCAATACCGCTAATAAGACACTCAGGGATTTCCCCAACGGTGTGAACACTCGTTCAAAACGTGCTTTCATCTGCTCTTGGGTAAACGGGGCTCTTGATCCGTTGCTTGGCCTTGGTACTTGCTCGAAATAGGCTGGGGGTGGTTGTGCAACCTTGAGCTATATCAGGGGGGCATTGGTATTGGCCTGGGGGTAAACAATATTCTGTACCTCTGTCCCTGGTCTTCTTTCAATTCTTGGTTTGGCGGCTTTTCGAACCCAGTGGCCCCGTTGGCCACATTCCTTCCTAACCTGCCCTCTCTAATGGTGTCTTCGCAATGATTGGCATTTCAGACCAGATCAGCGAAACTAGACTGCTGCTGATATACTAAAAAATCTGCAATGACTAGGAGGGCTCCCTTGGTTATCAATTCAATCTGCTCATCATCGGGAATCCGATGAGTTACCTGAGTGGCCAATGCCCTCCACCTTCCCAAGTAAGTACTGAATGTTTCATCATGTCTTTGCTTCAGACGGGCCAAATCTGACTTCCTTGGCTCTATGTCCATGTTATAGACATACTGCTCTTGAAATAATTATGTCAGATCTTTCCAATTTTTTATCATGGACGGTTCCAGGGATGTGAACCATCTCAGTGCTGGACCCGTTAGACTTTTTTGGAACACTTTGATGAGGAGTCGTTCATCTCTACCATACTGGCACATATCCCCACAGTAAGATTTTAAATGGGCGATGGGGTTGCCAGTGCCATTATACTTATCGAATACTAGCATCTTGAATTTCTATGGCAGGGGGACATCGAAGAACAGACATAGGTCTAAAATGTCTGTTGAATGCAGTTCTACTCCTCCCATCTTCATCGATTGCTATACAGATTCATCTATTTGTTCTTTCAACTGCATTACGGTTCCTTTGAAATTTGTAGTTCGACCCTAGGTGTGATGATGGTGGGCCCGAGAGGGTTGAAGCTGGCAACTCCTCCACTATTACGGATCTCATCCTCCTCATACTGTTGGTCATGGTATTGGTAAGGGGCGAGTTCTGCTATTTGGACTTGGGGGGTGAGGGGTTGGATGACCTGGTGGGGCCATATGGTTTGTAGGGGATGAGAAGGGATAAATGGATGAGCGGTTTGTGGGTAAGTGATGTGCTGGGCTGGGTGCACATTCTGGGGGTGAGGGAGGTGTGGTTGAGGTGGCGAGATGTTGTGGATTTGAGGAATGGGATGGATTGGATTTTCCGTTGGAGGCGGGATGGGGGCATAAGGGGTATAGGTGAATGAAGGGTACTGGTGGGGGGGTATGGGGTTAGTGAATGGGCCTTGATGAGCGAGGGTGGATTGGTGGATTGGCCTTGGGTTTGAGGGATTTGGGTTTGATGGTTTTGGAAGGCTTGGATTGATGGGCCTTGGGCTTGGGTGTGGGGGTTAGTATGACTCTGGGTCAATGGGCCTTGTTGGGTTTGGGCTAATGGGTCATGAGGGGGTTGGGTTTGGATCTGAGTCTGATGGGCTTGGATCCATGGGCCTTGGGCTTGGGCTTGATAGGTTTGATGGGTTTGGGCTTGGGCCCATGGGTTTTGGGTCTGGATCTGAGCCTGATGGTCTTGGGTCCGTGGGCCTTGAGGATTCTGGGCCTGGGCCTGGGTCTGATGGGCTTGGGCTTAGGCCCATGGGTTTTGAGGGCCTTAGGCCTGGGCCTGATGGGCTTGGGCTTAGGCCCATGGGTTTTGAGGGTTTTGGGCCTGGGCCTGATGGGCTTGGGCTTGGGTCTGGTCTTGACGGGCTTGGGCTTGGGCCCATGACTTTAGAGGTGTTTGGGCTTGGACCCATGGATTTGTATGGGTTTGGGTCTGGCATTGAGGTGGGGGATTTTGGGAGGTATGGACGATGGGTGGTTGGGCACGGTTAGGAGGGAATGGGGTATGGAGGTTTTGGAGATTTGGATGTGGGGTTTGAGATGTAGGGTTCCGAGAAGCAGCCCACAAGGCGTACATCGTTCTCATGTCCTCCATTGAGGGCATGGATTCAAGTGTGAGATTGGGGGGTGATGGCTCACTTAAGGATGGTGGGTGGGAGAAATTGGGCATGACCTGGGTAAATGGGGGGGTATGTTGGGATGTGGATGGGCCATGTGGAGGGAATGGTATCTGAGATGAGGTGGAGGGGATGTGGGATGTAGGGGTCATGGATGATGAGGTGGATGGGACGTGGGAAGTAAGCCGGGGATGGGGCTCCCTATGGGGTCTTTGGGAGTATGGGGGTGCGGTAAGGGTGTATGGATGGGAGAGGGGGATGTATGGATCGGTTGAAAATGGGGGGTTTCAGGAGGGGATGAAAAGGGGGTATGTTGGGAGAATGTGAGGGAGGGGGATGGGGTGGATGTGAATACGGGTGCCCCAAAGGGACCCGTGATATCGAACCGGGTTTGGGCGAAGGTGTCGGGGATCAGGTCTTCTCCTACATGGGAATGGGATGGGGATGGCGGTAGGGATGTATCGGCTCTTGACATGATCCGCTGACGAGTGTCGTATTGATGTCGCGGATAAGGGCCGAATACCTTCCTTCTATGGGACGAGTTTGAGGTTGCCGTAGTGACAGTCACACCAAAATAAAATTTTGTGTTTGTTTTGTTTTCTTTTTTTTATGTTTGTTTTGTTTGTTTTTGCTTGGTTTTTTTTTTTCTTTTTGGAAAATGATGATTTTTTATTTTTGAAGAGAGATTTTTTGGTTTTTTTTTTTTAAGATGATTTTTTTTTTTATGGAGATTAAACTCCCCTTTGCTTAGATGAATAATGACCTAGTGCCCAGGGTCAACTCCCGTCTCGGGCGATATATGTACCTTTAGTAGGTCCCACGGCAGGATCCGACACACTTCGAAAGAGGCGAAAGGGACCCTTTCGTTCTATTGAAGGTGTGGGAATCCACGCAAACGACCCGATCCCCCGGAGCAAATCAATGAGAAGTTGCCTTCTTTTGATTGGGCGGGAGCATGTTGGGTGTTAGAGGATGTGGGAGGCTACTGCGGGCACTAATACCGCTAATCGGGGACTTGGGGTGATGGATTGGGCCTCAGGTCGGGTTGTTGTGGCCCAGTATATACTGGGCTTATATATTATGCACGCCTGACCAAAAAAAATAGATTTTGGCTGGGCGTATATATTATATACGCCTGGCTTAAATCCAGAGATTTTGGCTGGGCGTATATATTATATCTTTGGCTATTCTGAGGATTTTAATTTGGCGTATATAATATATACGCTGGGCTTTCTCTGTCTAATTTTTGAATTGGTTTCTTGGGAGAAATGCTCCCGGGGACTGCTATGTATGTTATCGGGTCCCTCCTTTTCGTTTCCTAGGGATGCACAGCTGAATTTTGGGTTGTCTACGCTCTCACCAATGCGGGTTTTACGGCTTGATCGGAATTGGCAACCCAACCGATATACCTCCGTATAGCGCCCTCTCGAATCTTGGAAGGTGGTTCTTTTAGATCATCACCACTAGGGCTGCCGCCTTACTGGGAACCGGGTAAATTGTATCTGTGCCTAAACCCCCCAAAAACTACCCAAAAACGCAAAAATAAATTCAATTATGTCCCCACACTGTTCATTAACTTTTAATTACAGATTTTTAAAGGGGAGTGAAATTAAGTATAAAAATCGGGTCGGGGATGACAAGCCCGTGCCGCCTCAACGGGCCGGCGTTCAAAGCTGAGATATAATGACCGAAATAAAGTGCGCAAGTAGGCCCGCCAAATGGCTAAGGCTCGTAAATGACTGAAATTTAAATGACGTGAAAAGTAAATGCGAGCGAGCCCGCCAAACGGCTAAGGCGGCTTAAACGACAAGAATCGGAAAAACAGAAATTTAAAGGTGCACATAGGCCCGCCAATTGGCTAAGGCACTTAAAGGACTGAATTGTAGGGGTGAGTATGTTAGTAAAAACAACAAAAAATATAAAATAAAATAGCAGAAAATAAGAAGAAAATAGCAATGGTTAGTAACAAAAAAAAACAACGCCAACAAGAGGGGAAGCGCTAGGGTGATGTCCCCAGCAGAGTCGGCATTTGTGCGACCATGGATCCTCTCGAACACGTCGCGGCGATGCACTCACTTTTAATAAAATTTAGAGTCGCCACCCGGAGCTTTTGGTGACCCGAGAAACCTTCCAATCAATATTTTGAGCACCGAAGTGCTAAATATGACTCTGATTTACCGGTCTTTGCCAAAGGCTCTAGGGTAGGGGCTTCGGTTATTGATCGGGACGGGTTTAGGCACCCGATCAACCCGCACGTAGCAGTCTCTATCTATGGCCAAAAAGAAAAATAAAAGGGCGGAGTTTCCCCTTGTCCGAAGGCAATATGGTCCTATCAAGCTTTGAGCCAAACCGAAATTTCGGCGGCGTAACGGCTTGAATCCTTGGACGGAGGAGACACCAAGAAGGTAGAGGAAGAGAGGGGTGAGCCGGAGCTCATGGGCCCTTGTTGCACCGTGGAAGATCTTCACTTTGGCGTGCTTCTGATGGCTCAAATGGTATTGAAATGGACTCTAATGCAAAGATTTGATAGATAGGCAGGGTAAAGTGAAGCTAGGGAATAAATTTTGTCTAAAAGAAGGTGATCTAATGGTTGAAATGGAGTGGAATAGGTGATCTAAGCTTGCTGGAATTCTGGAGAATAAATGACATTTTCTCACTAGGACTCTCTCTCTCTCTTAAGCTCTCTAATCAACCAAATTTTCCAACCAAAACTTCAACCCCTTGGGAAGAGGGGGGGCTCTCTATTTATAGAGGAGGGATGGATTAGGAGATTACTTAAGAGCTAACTATTTTAGCAATTAGGTAATCCCCCATCTAAGGTTTTCTAGGTTTTCAAGGTCCTAGAGTTTTGGGAAATTGATTTTAATGGCGGATGATGGGGTGAGACCATGGGTGACTTAAGGGTTGCCCATAAGTTCAAAGGGGGTGCAACCAACGTCCAGACACCCACCCCAACAAAGGGGATGGCCAAAGGGTCAAACTGGATGAAGGAAATTTGAGCAACTAATGACAGTTACTGTAGCTAAGCTGGGCGTATATATTATATACGCCCAGTTTAGGAACAGTAAATTTCACCAAAAATAGGGGAGCTTTGGGAAGATGAAACCCGTGGTGGGTCCCACCTGTACTGGGCGTATATATTATATATGCCCGGCCAAATTTTCCCTAAAAAAGGCAGGCGTATATAATATACACGCCTGACTAATCTGGGGCCAAATTGGCTGGGCGTATGTAATATACACGCCTAAGTAAAAGTTTTATGATTTTATGTGAAACTTCAATCGGCCATAACATTTGAACCGTAGCTCCAAATTGGGTGATCTTTGACTTGTTGGAAAGCTAGAGAAGTCGTCTTTCCAATGGTATATGGTTCATCCTTGGTAATGGTCTGTGTGAAATTCTGTAGCTCTCATCCCATCACCCACTCAGAAGGGTTTAAGTTAGGTCTGGGAAGGGATTCTAGGGTTTAGGGGTGACTTCTAAGGATTGGGGGAATGGCTCTAAAGGTTTTTAGGGTGATTCCTAATGGTCTAGGTAGGTTCCTAAGGGTTCTGGGGGGTTCCATCGAAAGCACAGGGGTACATCTCTCCAGAAGTACAGATTGATCGGGCCTTGGACCGAATTTGGGTGTCTACAATGTGTATATTTTTTGTTTTATTTTTTTTCTTTTTTGGATTTTTTTGTTACAAAAATGCACACACATGTGTATATATTTTTGTTTTATTTTTTTCTTTTTTGTTCTCTCTTTTCCTTTGAAAATGTGGGTGATTTGATGATGATTTTTGAAAATGATGGGTAGTTTTTTTTTTTTTTTTTTTGTTCACTCTTTTTCTTTGAAAATGCGAGTGATTTGATGATGATTTATGAAAATGATGATGACAATTAGGAAAGAAAAGGGTCCTACTTACCTCCCTGTTAGCCTGTTTAGCAAATGATTTCTTGCTACTTATATATCTTGATTATATTGCTTGTATCTGTCTCAGAATGTCGAGCGAGGAGGAGCATGTGCAGGAGGAGGGGCAAGAACAAGAGGAGGCTAGAAGTGATCTATGGTTCCCGAGGGGAGTAAATCTTTGTGGTGTAACACTCCTCCCATCCTTGGTTTGAAATGTAAGGTGAGGCCATCCGTATTGGTCTCCTTCATTTGCAATATACTCATATCTCAAATTTTAGGGTCGCCGGCAAGATAAAAAGCTTTATTATTGTTCTTTGTATGAGCTTGCAATATCTTCAGGATCTGATACCTCTTTATTTGGATGCAGGACTTGCCTTCCATCACCTTCCTAGGAGGTTGGCTAGACCTCCAACGCTTTTATCTCTACCTCCCTCTAGTCGTGAAGTTCCTTCTTGCCCAGGCCGATTTTGGGGACTTCCTCTCGTGCCCTACCATGAGGGCAAACGCGGCCTATCTGAGGGCCTTGATCGAGTGCTTCCATCTTGAGACTATGACCTTTCATATGGCCATGGCGGAGATGACTCTTACCCCCATCGATTGGTCTATGATTACGGGGATTCAGATAAGGGTATACCGGTGGCTAACCTTCCCGTGCCGAGTTGAGATTAGGTGATTCAACTAATCAGAGATTATCCCACCTCCACAAATCTGCATGGCTCCGAGGTTAAATTGTCCTGGCTATATGATCTATTTGCGGAGAATGAACTGGTTGATTTAGGCCAGCCTGATGCGAACATCTTCATTGAGCTCGAGCGTGCGGTGATGTTGGCTTGCATTCCTTTCCTCTTTCTGTTGGGCAAGACCCTCTTCTCAAATGCCAGCGGTGGCCGGGTCTCATTATCCCTGCTTAGTCTTATGAGAAATTGGGATGACGTGCATAGATATGACTTGGGTGGGGTTGGATATGCCGTTCTGATGGCTAGCCTAGCCCGAGTCTCATTGGGGAACTCGATTTCTGTTGTTGGCTTCTGGCCGGCGATTGAGGTAACCACTGAGTCTTTTACTATCCTTGGTTTATTGGTTAGTCATCCATCCTATTTCTAGCACACCCTTTCTGTATACTATTCTTTTCAGATTTGGGGCTATTTGTACTTCTAGTCTGGCCGCCCCCTCCTACATTCTGACGTATACACATCCACTCATGAGCAATTGGAACACACACCGCCGCAGGGCTGTTGGTATGAAGCATTTGGAGATGGTCCTGAGGTTGCAATTCAACCTGCTGATCCCGGAGCAGGTATGACTATTTCTCTCTTTTCTTTCTCAGCATTTCTTTTTATGCTACCTACTTGGCTGACGGGACACTTTTCTATCTGGGCAAGTTATCTGTGATCCCTACAATGGTTCTCCTTTTTGGTATCAAGCTATTGTGGGTCCATCTCACTTCTTTGTTGACCATCGCGTCATCTTCTTCTACGGGGCATATTACCTGGGAGAGAGAGTGGTCCACCAGTATCGAGACCACTTTGTCGTGCCACAGGCTCCTCCTGCGGATGTCATGGCTCCTGGGGGTACTATTGAGGAGCTCTCTGCCTGGTTTCTTCATCATGGGGTCCCCGTCAATGATCTCCTCATGCTGGGGGGTACTAGCTATGGTATGAGTCCTTACCCTACCGGTCCATTCTTCCGCGCTTCGTACCTAGTGCTAATTTTCTGGCTTTTGGCGGTTCATGATCTCAGGTGTTTCTTTTTTCCTTAGGCATAATTTTAGTAGTTCTAATTTAGTTTTTACTTCTACTGACTGAAACTCTACTCCTTTTCACAGTTCAAGCAGGGAGGTGACTATAATGATGATGATGATGAGGTATTGTCGGGTACTACTGATGCTACGGGAGCTGGTCCCTCAGGCACCTCTGGTACTAGTGCCTCTGGTAATTCAACTATGGAGGTCCAGGGGACTATTAGATGCCTCGATGACACCTTCCTTTCGGGTTTATGTAAGGCCATAGAGGAGCGGGCTCGTATATCTACTGACGCAATCTAGATCCCCCCTCCAAAATAGGTTCCTGGGGTAAACAAGTTTTTTTCTTTCCGCATGCTTGTTTCTCAGAAAATGAGTGTGTTGGCGCCTGTAGCTCCTGTAGCTGATGTCTCTCTCCCTTTTGTGTAGGACTATGAATCGGCGGTGAACCAAGCTATGTGACCATGGATCCTTGCGAACCCGTCGCGGCGATGCTCTCGCTAAGAATGAAATATAGAGTCGCCACCCAGAGCTTTTGGTGACCCGAGAAACCTTTAAATCAATATTTTGAAAACCGAAGTGCTAAATATGACTCTGATTTACCGGTCTTTGCCAAAGGCTCTAGGGTAGGGGCTTCGGTTATCGATCGAGAAGGGTTTAGGCACCCGATCAACCCGCATATAGCGGTCTCTATCTATGGCCAAAAATAAAAATAAATGGGCGGAGTTTCCTTGCCCGAAGGCAATACGGTCCTATCAAGCTTTGAGCCAAACCGAAATTTCGGTGGCGTAACGGCTTGAATCCTTGGACGGAGGAGACACCAAGAAGGTAGAGGAAGAGAGGGGTGAGCCGGAGCTCACGGGCCCTTGTTGCATCGTGGAAGTCCTTCGCTTTGGCGTGCTTCCGATGGCTTAAATGGTGTGGAAATGGGTTCTAATGCTAGGATTCAATAAAATAGGAAGTGTAGGGTGAGGCCAAAGGCTAGACTTTAGCTAAAGGGAGTGATCTAATGGTAGAAATGGATTGAAAAAGATGAACTAAGCTTGCTGGAATTCTGGAAAATAAGTGGCATTTTCTCTCAGTAGGGTTCTCTCTTATGAACTCTCTAATCTTTCACCAAAAATTCAACCCTTTTGGAAGATGGGGGGCCTCTCTACTTATAGAGAAGAGGTGGGTTAGGGGCTTACTTAAGAGCTAATTGGTTTAGCAATTAGGTAATCCCCCATCTAAGGTTTTCTAGGTTTTCAAGGTCCTAGGGTTTTGGGAAACTGATTTTAATGGCGGATGATGGAGTGAGACCATGGGTGACTTAAAGGTTGCCAATAAGCTCAAAGGGGGTGCAACCAACCTCAAGACACCCACCTTAACCAAGGGGATGGTCAAAGGTCAAACCAAATGGAGGAAATTTGAGCATTTAGTGACAGATATTGTTGCTAAGCTGGGCGTATATATTACATACGCCCAACTTATGCACAATAAAAATCAAGAAAACTAGGGGGAAACTGAGAAGATGGGAGCCCGCGTTGTTGGCCATCTATGCTGGGCGTATATATTATACACGCCCAACCAAATTTGGCCCAAAAATGCCAGGCGTATATAATATATACGCCTGACTAATCTGGGGCCAAATTGGCTGGGCGTATGTAATATATACGCCTGAGCAAAAGTTATCATTTTATGTGAAACTTCAATCGGCCATAACTTTTGAACCACAACTCCAAATCAGGTGATCTTTGGCTTGTTGGAAAGCTGGAGAAGTTCTCTTTCTAATGGTATATGGCGCATCCTCAACAGAAGTTTGTATAAATATTTATAGCTCTCCTCCCATCAAATGCTCAGAAGAGTTTAAATTGAGTGTGAGAAGGAATCCTAGGGTTTAGGGGTGATCTCTAAGGGTTGGGGGAATGGTTCTAATGGGTTTTAGGTGATTCTTAAAGGTCTAGATATGTTCCTAAGGGTTCAAGGGTGCCATCGAAAGCACAGGGGTACATCTCTCCTGAAGTACAGATTGATCGGGCCTTGGGCCGAATTTGGGTGTCTACAGATGCCCCTCTTTGGTATTCGATCACTAATGATCGGATGCTAAAGACAAGAGACATCTGAGGAGGTCCAAGGCATGTTTGATGGGTCTGCCTGGTTCAAATCAATTCTAAAACATTCATGGTGATGGTGAGTGTACGTAAGCCCTCTCATTTCGGGATATCGTCCGTACCTCAAAGCTAACAGTCCCCAAGCGCATTGCGACATTACTGGGCATAACTGCGATGATCACAAAAAGTGTAAGCCCGCTAGCCGGGATATCGTCCACTTCTTGAGGGGAATTATAGATTTGTGATGTTGAGTATTAATCTGAACCAGACAGCTCCATGAAACGGGATGATCGATCTATGCCTCAAAGTCGATGCGAAGCACACAAAGCGAAGGCCTAAATAATGTGTCCAATCCTATGGGGTATTGACAACTCCATTGGATTGGCCACGGGTGCCCTTACCTAGGTAAGGCTCAAAGTTTCTGGGCGAATCCATCAACCTCGAGGTTGCTTTAGCATGATTTACCCGAGTGGAGCGAATATTGATGTCGCAACACTTCTTGGGAATGCATGCCCATTTTCAGAGTAATTTTTTGTGTTTTTTTTTAAATTTTCTTTTATTTCGAGGCCTCTAAGTGAAGCTCAGGGACCTCTGGAAATTTTATTCTTGCACATCTCTTTAAGTGGATCAAATGTCAGTTGATACGCTTTAAGAACACCTGTGCACTATCGGGGATGGGTACACCTTGCGGATGTGCTCGTTCTGGCGGCGAGGTGCTCCTGATTCACATGAACCGGAGTGCCTTAACTCGAGACAAAGCTAAAAAGGATCGGGCTAGAACCAAACATCCATCGAAAGAGATGGTCAATTCTAGCCTCCGTCCCTAATGAAATCACATCTTACTAACTATGCACAGACAGACACCCCTCAGGGGTGATAAGCAGCAAATAGGCGCGAACGGAAGCCTCGACCCTAAGGTACAATTTATGAGGATAAACAGCCATCCTACGGATACCCAGACGCAAGTGCATACATTCAACAGGGACACTGTGCCTATACAGGTTTTAAGCCTGTGTAAAAGGAAATAAAAGGGAATGAGCCCTTCGGTCTGTATGTTTGCACATAGTTTGGTTGGTGGTAATTTCATTTTTTGAATCGGTTCAGCGACAATAGACCTTTCGAATGGTCTGAAGTCGGGTGCACCCTTGGTCAATCATGGATCAGAGGGTGGATGGTCAGAACCAAAACATGGAAGGTGGGGTCAACCTACTCAGGATTTTATCTACTTAACAAACAGGTTGTTATTCCGAACCTTCTCCTTCTTTTTCTTTTTTTTTTTTTCTTCTCTCTTTTTTTTTTTGCACATGTTAGTTCAAGATTTTGAGCATGCTCAAAATATTTTGATTTTTGCATGTATCCTTAGGCAGGTCAACCTGCCATGTTGATATACCTTAAGGATGTGTGCGTTACGGTGATAGGTCCTTGGTTTGCCTGCCGGATCAGGTCTCGACTTCTACTGGGGAAGATCTTGGGCTAGGTGTATGCTCCCAGGAGTGACCAATGATGGATGAAGTTCATTTGCCTGCCGGATCAGGTATGGGGAGTCCTTGTGCAAGGCGGGGTTCGAGAACTTTCGGGTGAACCCGATCATTCCAAATTGATTTAACACGATTCTCAGAGTGGCGCAAACGGTCATTGCGACGTTCTTTTGAGAACTAGTGTCATTTTCAGCAATTCTCTTTCTTCTTCTTTTTTTCTTTTTTTGTTTTGAATCTTATGATTTTATGGAGCACCTAGCCGGTGCTCATAGATCTAGATCCATTTATTGTGGCACGGTCCCTTTGGGATAGTCGAAGAGAGCTCAAAGGGCCATTTGGGGATGCGTGCACCATCGCTTGATGGTATGCGGGCTTTTAAGGGGGACCGGGCCGTGATTCATAGCATGCAGGGGGTCCGTCAGGCCTTAAAGCCGAAAAAAAGGCCGGGCAGTTTCAGAAACTGTCCTTTTCTGGTCGGGTGTATATAATATATACGCCTGACCAAAATGCAATGAAAAATGGCCAGGCGTATATATTATATACGCCTAACTAGAATTGGCAGTTTTTAAAACTGTCCGAGCCCGAGCACAAAAGGGACCCCCTCTCTTTCAAACTCTAACTTCTTCCCTCCTTTCTCTAGTCCAGGACAGCCTCTTAGGGTTTTGGCATTCGATTTTTCTTGAGTTCTATTAACGGGAGTTGCATGTGCGGATCAAGAGACGTTTATCCTCCACCGATTGGATCTATTTCTTCTCCCGTTGAAGGTAATCGATCTTTCCTTGGAATTTTTTGATGTTGTTGCTTGTTTTTTTTGTATATATATATATATTTTTTTGGAGGTTCCTTCTTCCTTTTTGTTGTTTGCTGTTGTTGTTTTTTTTTTTTTTTTGGTATATATGCTTTCCCCTTTTTTGTTGCTCTTTTTTCTTTTTTTTCTCTTTTTTTTCCTTTTTTGTGTTATTAGGTGATGATTATTTTAGTTTTTTTTGTATATGTTTGTTTTTTATATGTGATGCCCCTCTCTTTTTTTCTGTTTATGTGATGCCCTCTCTTTTTTTTGCTTTTGTTTTGTTTTTTTTTTGTTGTTTTTTTGTATATGTGATGCCCTCTTTTTTTTTTTTTTCGTACATGTGATGCTCTTTCCTCTTCGTTTTTGATTGTATATTTTTGGTGTATGTGATGCCTCCTTTTTGGTTTTGTTGTTTTTTTTTTTGATGGATCAGTGCATATGTGTTATTGTGTTTTTTTTTGCATTTCTCTCTTCTTTTTTTTTTGTTATTATTGTATATATATTTTTTTGGGATACTTGATGTTCTTTCTTTTTTTTGTAGTGCATTTTTCTCCTATTCATTTTTTTCCATTCCTCTTTTTCTCTTTTTTTTTATGACGAATTAGTGCATTTTTTTGTTATTCCCCCTTTTTCTTCTTGTTTTTAGCAGCCTTTTATTATACTGATGGGTTCCTCATTTCCAGATGTCTGACCATGAAGAGCAGGATCCCCAGGGGGGGCCAGAGATGGCCTATGGTCCTCACGGGGAACGGTTCATCGTTTCACAGCGCTCATCTCACCCTTGGTACGAAATGCAGGGTGCGGCCGCTTGTACTAGCCTCCTGCATTGTCAGCATACTCACATGTCCAACTTTGGGATCGCTGGTCAGGTAAATAGACGAGCCCCTTTTTTCTTTTATTTTCCTTTAATGCCTTCGATATACCAATTTGCCCTTATTTGACAGATGCCTTTTGTTTGCAGCCCCTACCACACATTATGTTCCGGGGTGGTTGGTTTGACCTTCAACGCCTCGTACTTTATCTCCCCCAAGTGGTGAAGGATCTGCTCGCCCAAGCTGGTTTTGGGGACTTCATTTCGTGCCCCGCTGTGAGGGCTGACACGGCCTATCTGAAGGCCTTGATAGAGCGCTTCCACCCCGAGACCATGACATTTCACATGGTTATGGCCAAGATGACCCTCACGCCCGCCGACTGGTCCATGATCACTGGGGTTCGTGTTGGAGGGGTGCCAGTGATACCTGCCCGTACGCCTGATAGGGAGGAGGTGATTTGGCTGATAGGGGCCTACCCGTCCTCTGGGAACGTTCGTGGCTCCGAGGTTAAGCTATCCTGGTTGGTGGGTTTGTTCGAGCCTCACGAGTTAGTGGACCTGGGCCAGCCTGATGCGGCCATTTACCTCGAGCCAGGAGGCGTCGTCTTGGCTCGCATTCTCTGTTGTTCCTCCCGGCAAGACTCTCCTCTCAAACATCAGAGAGGCGGGTCTCGTTGTCCTTACTCACCTTATGGTGAATCGGGACACCGTGCATCGGGTTCGATTGGGAGGTGTCGCTCTGTGCTCATGTCTAGCTTGGTGCGAGCCGTTCTTGGGGATTCCAGTTCCGTTGTGGGCTTCTGGCCCGCTCTTGAGGTAATTTATCCATTGGTCCCAGTTCATTCCCCCTTCTTTTTTGCATATTTGTTTTATCTGCTTGCTCTCTCAGGTATGGGGGTATCTGCATTTCCAACCTGGTCGCCCTCTGCTTTTCTCGGAAGTTCCCACGTTCCCCCTCATGAGCAATTGGCATGCGAACCGCCACCGGGACGTAGGTATGAAGCACTTGGAGTTAGGGTTGCACTCTCAAATCGATCTGTTGATCCCAGAGCAGGTATAACACTTTCTCTCTTTGCAAATTTGATGGCTCTTTTATGCTAGCAGGTTCTGACTGAATGTATAAATTTTTCCTCCTTTTTTATCGAGCAGGTCATACTTGATCCCTATGTTGGATCCCCCTTCTAGAACCTGGCCGTAGTGGGCCCCTCCCGCCTCTTGTTATATAGGCGCATTGTTTTCTTCTATGGGTCCTGGGGTAGGGCCTATTACCTAGGAGAGAGGGTGGTTCATCAGTATCGGCCTCTTTTTGCCGTGCCTCTGGCTCCTCCAGATGATGTACTAGCTCCTGAGGGTTCTATTGAGATGCTCACTGCTCGCTTTCTCCTCCACAGTGTGGGGCTTTTTATGGAAAAGGAAAATCTATTATCTTTTTTAAAATTTTCTCCTCCACAGTGTGGGGCTTTTTATGGAAAAGAAAAATCTATTATCTTTTTTGAAATTTTCTCCTCCACAGTGTGGGACTTTTTATGGAAAAGGAAAATCTATTATCTTTTTTGAAATTTTCTCCTCCACAGTGTGGAGCTTTTTATGGAAAAGGAAAATCTATTATCTTTTTTGAAATTTTCTCTCTTTGGATCTTTTTACGATGTCTGTAATTATGAGGCCAAACCAGTGGGTCCCCCTCTTTTTTTTTTTGAGCACGATCGAACCCTGTTCATGAGGTACAGGTTTTTCCTTTAAACATGGGAAGGTCAGCTTCCCTTGGATTGGTCTAGTCTTCTATCTTTCCCTTTGGTCATGCGTCAGATGCCGCGGTAGAGACGACATACTTGATCGGGATCCGATCCAATTTTTAACATGAGTGGCCCACCAAAGGGGAGAAAGGGGCTCAAGGGGTTCAAACTGAAATGGGCAGGCCAGAACAGGTCTTCTCCTAATCTCTCTCTTCTTGACATTTTTGCTCATAGCGCCCAAGACGGGTTTTCACTATGCCCGTCATCCCTGTTTTTACTCGTAGCACCCTTTCGGGTTTTCACTATGTCCATGGGTTCGCTCTCTTACCCCAGGTGCCCTTTCAGGTTTTCACCTGGTCCGCATGAGTTCGCTATTTTTACTCGTGGCGCCATTGCGGGTTTTCACTACGTCCATCTTGCTTTGAACTCAAATTAACTTTTTTTTTCTCTTTTTTTTTTCTTCTTTTTTTTAAGAACCAGAAGGCCACGACATGGATGCCGATTCCATCATAGCCGGCTGAATAAAGTTCTGTGTGGTTTGTTTACTTAGCTTGTTCTTATGCGATAGATGCTATGACCGCTTGTGGACCTTAAAGAGGGCTTTCTTCCGGGTTGTAATGTGGCCGGGGTTCAAACGGGTTGATTTTTTTTTTTTTTTTTGGGGATTTGGATCTAAGTTTTGAGTGAATTCTAGATTCGGTGACTCCTCTTTCTTTTCAAAGGCTTTTTATAGTACATGCCCTAGTCATTTCTTCTTTTTTTTTTATTCTTGGTCCCCCTCTTTTTTCGGGGGGGTTTTGCTTTCTTCTTCTCTCTTTTTTCTCTTTTTTTTTGGTTTGGATTTTTCCTCTTTTCTCTTTTCTCTTTTTCTGGAATTTTGGGAGGGGTATATGAAAGAAATGGTTATTAGCCCGACGTGTGTAGCAATAGGGGTGAAGGTTTCCAGGAAATATTTCTTTTAGGCTACTTGTCTTTGAAATGATGGCCTCTTCTATGGGGTCCTTCAGCGGTCACACATCTACTTTTATCAAAACTTACCTTGTCTCATGACCTATGAGTAGAACCTACAGAGGTATCCAGCGTTGATGGGCTCAGGAAAGTGGTCTCCGTCCATGGTGGCAAGGCGAACAGCGTGTCCTGGCAAAACCTCTCGGACGACGTAGGGTCCTTCCCAATTCGGCTTAAACTTCCCTCTCGGCGTGGAGAGACGGGAAAATTTTCTTCAGCACAGTGTCTCCTACATTCAGATCTCTACTGCGGACACGCTTATTGTAAGAACGTGCAATTCTCCTCTGATAGATCTGGGTGTGGCACAAGGCTAGGAGTCTCTTCTTGTCAATTAAATCCAACTGCTCAAAAAGGGCTCTTTCCTTCTCAGCCTCGGGTAGATGGGATTCTAAAAGGATACGGAGTGACGGTACATTGACCTCAACGGGTAGTACGGCCTCGGTTCCGTACACAAGGGAGAATGGCGTTGCCCCTGTAGTGGTACGGATAGACGTTCTATAGGCCCAAAGTGCGAAGGGTAACTGCTCACTCCAATCTCTGTAAGTGACTACCATCTTCTCTAGGATGCGGATCAGAGTTTTGTTGGTACGCTTCTCACGGCTCCATTAAATCTGATGATCGATGATGCTTGATCTGCAATTTGCTCACACAAGGCCCGGATGCGCCTATTGGAAAAATTAGTGCCATTATCAGTGATGATCTCTTTGGGTACGCCGAATCTGCAAATGATGTTGTTCTTGATGAACTTCTCAACATGACTAGCCTTAATGCTCGTGTAGGAGGCAGCCTCTACCCATTTTGTAAAGTACTCTACCGCGACGAGGATGAACTGATGTCAGTTGGAAGCCTTAGGATTGATTTTGCCGATGACGTCGAGACCCCAGGTGGCAAACGGCCAAGGAGTGGCCATGCTGTGTAGATCAATGGTCGGAGCATGTATTAAACTGGAGTGCTCTTGGCATTTGTAGCACTTCTGCACGTGTTTGCAGCAATCGGTCTCCAATGTGGTCCAAAAGTATCCTTGCCTTAGAATTTTCTTAGCAAGCATGTGTCCACTGACATGTGCCCCGTAGACTCCTTCATGGATCTCCTTCATGATCTCACCCGCTTCTTTCTGGGTTAGGCATCGAAGCAGAATATTATCGTGAGACCGTCTGTATAGGAGATCGTCGCAGATGACGTAGTTCATTGCCAATCGCTGGATGGTGTGTCTGTCTATCTTCGATGTTCCTTCTAGGATAGTTTGGGTCTCGAGGAAATTCTTGATGTCTGAGAACCAGGGTGGTTCATCATCTACCTCTGTAGGTCCCTCGATTAGGTGACAGAAAGCCCGTTCGTTCCTCTGTTCTATCATGATCGACTTCATCACAACTCCGTATGGAATCTCAATCATAGAGGCCAGGGTAGCCAGGGCGTCAGCAAACCGATTCCTTGCTCGTGGTACATAGGAGAAGGTGACCTCTTCAAAGCAGACTATCAGATCCTCCAGATGTTCATGGTATGGGATCAGCTTCTCATCCTTGGTCTTCCAATCTCCGTTGGTCTAGCATATAATTAACTATGAATCTCCAAAGACACTGAGGTGAGTTATATTCAGATCAAAAGAGCACTTTGTAAACCATATGTCGGCCTCATACTCGGCCATATTGTTGGTGCACGGGAAGTTCAATTTGATTGAGATGGGTACATGTGATCCTCTTGGCGAGATAAGAATGGCGCCAACTCCTTGGCCTTCAACATGCAATGCTCCATCAAAGTACATTACCCAGGACTCCTTTGTTTCCTCAGTATCCTCGTCAGTCATGAACAGAATGTCCTCATCGGGGAATTCGATACTTAGAGGCTCATAGTCTAGCAAAGGGTTCTCAGCAAGATGATCAGCGAGTGCCTACCCCTTAATCGATTTTTGGGTGACATAAGTAATGTCAAATTTGGATAGGAGTAGTTGCCATCGTGCAGTTCGACTAGTGAGAGCAGGTTTCTCGAATAGGTACTTCAACGGATCCATCCGTGCTAGAAGTAGAACGGCTTGGGATAACAGGTAGTGTCGAAGTCTTTGAGTAGCCCAAACGAGTGCCATGCATGATTTCTCCATATGAGAATAGCGCATCTCATAGTCAGTGAACTTCTTGCTTAGGTAATAGATGGCCTGCTCTCTTCTTCCTATCTCATCATGCTGTCCTAACTCACAACCCATGGAAAACTCTGTCGTGGATAGGTACATTATCAAGGGTCTATCAGGTACAGGTGGTACCAATACTGGAGGATTTAGGAGGTAACCCTTGATCTTATCAAATGTAGCTTGGCAGTCATCATTCCACTCAACTGGTGAGTCCTTTCTCAGTAGCTTGAAGATTGGTGCACATATCAGAGTTAACTGTGCAATGAACCAACTGATGTACTGGATTCTGCCTAAAAATCCTCTGATCTCTTTCTTTGTAGACGATGGTGGCATTTCAGTGATGGCCTTGATCTTGGTCGGGTCGACCTCGATGCCTCTCCTACTAACGATGAAACCCAATAGCTTTCCTAACATAGCGCCGAACGCACACTTCTGGGGATTCAACCGCAACCTGTACTTTCTCAACCTTTCGAACAGCTTCTGAAGGTTTACCAAGTGGTCGTCCCTTTCTGGTGATTTGGCAATCATATCATCGACATACACTTTGATCTCTCGATGCATCATGTCGTGGAACAAGGTCGTCATTTCTCTCTGGTAGGTTGCCCCAGCATTCTTGAGCCCGAACGGCATTACCTTGTAATAGAAGGTACCCCAGGGGGTGATGAACGCAGTCTTTTCTCGGTCGGCCTTTGCCATCTTAATCTGATTGTAGCCTGAGAATCCATCCATAAATGAGAGCATTCCGTGCTTAGCAGTGTTATTGTCCAAGATATCGATGTGTGGTAGCGGAAAGTCATCCTTAGGGCTTGCCCTGTTGAGATTTTAGAAATCAATGCACATTCGAACCTTTCCATCCTTCTTCGGTACGGGGACGATATTGGCCAACGACTGCGGGTACTTAGATACCATGAGGAAACCTACGTCATACTGCTTAATGACCTCGTCCTTCACCTTCAACATCCACTCTGGTCGGAGGTGTCTCAGCTTTTATTTAACTGGCTTAACATCGGGGTAGAGTGGCAACTCATGCTCAACCAGATTGGTATCCAAACTAGGCATGTCTTCATACGACCATGCGAAGACGTCTTGGTATGACCGAAGGAAGTCTATGATACCTTTCCTCTCCGCAAGGGACAGCGATGTTCCGATTTTGGTGATTCTAGGGGCCTCTCTTGTGCCCAAATTAACATCCTCCGTCTCTTCGACGATCGGGGTAGGGCCATGCTCAAAATTGGCAAATTGTTTGAGGAGCTTATTGGGGAGCTCATCGGTTTGACCTTCCTCGTCCAGACTCGTGACTCCTACCTCTTCTTGTATTTCTACAGGAAAGGGGTCGGCTTCACGTGGGACGGGTATCAAGACATCAACTTTAATTTTATTGGGAATTTTAAAGGATAATATTTTTGGAATTGGTATTTTTTCTATTTTTATGGCTTTTTGCATTTTTTTGGAGGTCAGCCCCTGGCGAGGTGGATCTCTATATATACAGGGCAGAGTAGTTCAGAGGCTAACCTCACTTTTTACAGGTTATTTTTTTTTGGAGAGTTGGTGCCGTTTTCACGGTATTTGGCGGCTCCCAGGAGTTGGGGCAAGGATGCCCAGTTACTCACCTGCGAGGCTTGGCCTTTACCTCTTTGGTTGGCAGCGGCATCGATAGGCTCTTGCAGTTCCTCCCTCAGCATATTTACAGAGGGATCCTCTGGGACCCTGTCCTCCATGGTTAGGATGGGCCCAGAGTGGCTAGTGCTGGAGTGATGGGTGGACCGGGGAACTTCTTCCTCAAATAAGGAAAGTGCGGCTAAGTCCATCTCGAAGTCTAGGGGAATGATGTAGGGATTGGTGGGGTGGATTGAAGTAAGCTTATGTGGGGTTACCCTCATCTCCCCATTCAGATTAATTTTCACTACCCCGGCGCTCACAAAGGTTTCACGGATGTGGGGTCGAGTGCGAGGTTCTTCTTCCAAGATGATTCCTCTGGCCCTAGCGGCTGCTGTGGATCTTATCTTCTCTTTGGCCTCTCTGACTTCTTCTTCATCAGGCTTGTAGCTTAGGCCAAATCTGGTTTGCTGCCCCTTGGCCCTAATGGGGTCTCTTCTTCCTTGAAGGCGCGGGCCCAGCCCCTTTCCTTTTTGGTGGCCCCATTTGTGGAGAATGAACACAGCTGCATTCATTCCTCCTCCTATTTTGTCAGGAGTTTTTTCAGTTGGCCCGAGTGTAACGGCCAAGAAGTCATCCTCGAATCGGTGGAGATCGGCGTCATCTATTGTGTGTGGTATGTTTAGCACTTTTAGATTTTCAATATGCAGAGTGCTTCTTTTCCTGTCTTCTCTGCTCTCACCCAAGATGGTGATGATCTTTCCCTCTAAAATAAATCGGAGCTTTTTGTGTAGAGTCGATGGTATTGCTCCGAGCTTATGTATCTATGGCCGACCTAACAGTAGATTGAACGTAGACTTAATGTCCATCACTTGAAAGGGGGTGGTAAAGGTTTGCGGCCCGAGGATTAGGTCGAGGTTTACTTCTCCTATGATTTCTCTTCTGGTGTTGTCGAATCCCCTAGCGCTTGATATGGATGGCCGAAAGGTGTCGGGGTTAGCACCAATTTTGATTGCCGTCCTTAGAGGGCACACATTCAGTGCCGACCCGTTGTCTATTAAGACCAACGACACCACCAGGTTTTCTACTTCCACTGTTATATTCAAGGGCTTAGAGTGGTCATTCCCCTCGATCGGTAGGTTTACATCAGTGAATGAGATGACATTTGGGGCCAACACTTGCCCTATTATTTCTCCTACTTCATCTAGAGTTACGTGGGTGGAGACATGTGCGTCTTTGAGTGCTCCCATTAAGGCTTGGAAATGGAGCGGGGACGTGATTAACAAATCCCACACAGCAATATGTGTGGGTGTTCTCTTGAGCTATGTCTCCAGTATGTGTTCTCTGGCCATTTTTTCAAAGGGATTTCCTACGACCTGTTCTTTCTTCTTCTCTTCTCCTCTAACAGCCCTTGATGCTTCCGACTGTGTGAAAATCTGGCATGACCTGGTAATAAATTCAACAGCCTCCTCTTGGTTGCAACCAACATTCATGTCCGTCTGTTCATAGCTTAACGGCACCTGATGAGGGTCATAGGCAAGTTTCGGGATGAGGAAAGGAGTGTATGGTGATTCTGGGGAGGATTGGGTTGGACACGCCAGTTTCTCGAGTCCAACCATGTTGACTCCAATAGGGGACGGAATGGTAGTGGGGGGAATTGGCGAGGTTGGATTTGTGCGGAGGGGGCTTGTACAGGTATTACCTGGGCTTGATAAGACCAGTGGTGATTGGGAGCGGGTGATAAGGGGATTGGGTGAAGGGTTACTTACTTGGGTGGCGGTGGAGTTGGATTGGGGCCAAAATAACGAAGGGATGGTGGGAGTGTGACTGGGATGGAGGGACGGGGAGACATCTGAGGTGCGGGTGGAGTGGGGTGATAGGGATATGAAGGGTTTGTATAGGGGGTGGCATGGTGGGGTGATGATGAGTTTATGGATGAAATGGGATAGATTGGGGATGATGGAGTTGTGCATGGAGCGGGGTGATTTGGGGATGGCGGAGTAGTGTATCGGGTGGAGATATTTGGGGGTGTGTATGGGGTAGGATAATATGGGGATGGCAGATTTATGTATGGTATGGGGTGATTCGGGTATGATGGGGTGGTGTATGGGGTAAATTGGGCATGGGGTGGATATGTGTATGATTGCGGTGGGGCTGTGCCCGTTTGGATTTGATAGGTGGGAGCGGGAGTAGAAAAATATTGCCCTAAATCTAAGGGCTCCTCTTGGTATGCCGGCACGGGAAATAATCAGCCAAATACAACGGCTCGATAACTCCAATGAATGGTTCTCCTTTATTCATCCTAGGGAATGAAAACTCCTCCTGATTATTGATATAATCTGAGGGATTAAACTCTTCTTCCTCCTCTATCCAATGGATGTTAGGCCTGGGGCCTCCTTGGTGCGGTGGCAGAGGGGCTTGATGGATGTTCTGGTTCTACCCTTGAGAAAGCGGTGGGGGAATAATCTTTCCTGCCTCTATTAAATCTTGGATCGCGTGCTTCAGGGGGAAGCACCAGTCCGTAGGGTGATCTGGTCCCTGGTGGAAATTGCAATGCAGATTCGGGTCATAGTTTCTTGGGATGGGATGGGGTGGTGGGCGAGGCTGAAGCAAATTGACCAGACCTTTCTGTAGCAATACTGGCAGTAAGACACTTAAGGATTGCCCCAATGGCGTGAACACTCATTCAAATCATGCTTTCATTTACTCCTAGGTAAACAGGGCTCTTGGTCCGCTGTTTGGCCTTGGTGCTTGCTTGAAACGGGCTAGGGGTGGTTGTGTGACCTGGAGCTGTATCAGGGGGCATTGGTATTGGCCTGGGGGTAAACAATGTTCTGTACCTCTGTTCCTGGTCTTCTTTCAATTCTTAGTTCGGCAGCTTTTCGAACCCCGGTGGCCCCGCTAGCCACGTTTCTCCCTAGCCTGCCTTCTCTAATGGCATCTTCACAACGGTTGGCATTTCTGACCAAATCAGTAAAACTAGACTGCTGCTGATATACTAAAAAATCTGCGATGACCGGGAGGGCTCCCTTGGTTATCAATTCAATCTGTTCATCATCGGGAATCCAGTGAGTTACCTGAGCGGTCAATGCCCTCCACCTTCCCAAGTAAGCACTGAAAGCTTCATCATGTCTTTGCTTTAAACGGGCCAAATCTGACTTCCTTGGCTCTATGTCCATGTTATAGACATATTATTCTTAAAATAAGCATGTCAGATCTTTCTAATTTTTTATCATGGGCGGTTCCAGGGATGTGAACCATCTCAGAGTTGGGCCCGTTAGACTCTTTTGGAACACTTTGATGAGGAGTCGTTCATCTCTGCCATACTAGCACATATCCCCACAGTAAGATTTTAAGTGGGCGATGGGGTTGCTAGTGCCATTATACTTATCAAATAATGGCATCTTGAATTTTTGTGGTAGGGGGATATCAGAGAACAGACATAAGTCTAAAAAGTCTGTTGAATGCAGTTCTACTCCTCCCATCTTCATCACCGCTCAGATTACATCTATTTGTTCTTTCAACTGTTCTGGTTCTTTTGAGGCTGTAGCGGGGACTCCTTCCCCCTGATTTTGTTCGACCCTAGGTGTGATGATGGTGGGCCCGGGAGGGTTGAAGCTGGCAACTCCTCCACTGTTGCGAATCACATCCTCCTCGTACTGTTGGTCATGGTATTGGTGAGGGGCAAGGTTTGCTATTTGGACTTGGGGAGCAAGGGGTTGGATGACCTGGTGGGGCCATGCGGTTTATAGGGTATGAGAAGGGATAAATGGAGGAGCGGTTTGTGGATAAATGATGTGCTGAACTGGGTGCACATTCTGGGGGTGATGGGGGTGTAGTTGATGTGGCGGGATGTTGTGGGTTTGAGGAACGGGATGGATTGGATTTTCTGTTGGAGGCGGGATGAGGGCGTAAGGGGTATAGGTGAATGAAGGGTACTGGTGGGGGGATATGGGGTTAGTGAATGGGCCTTGATGAGCGTGGGTGGATGGGCCTTGGGTTTGAGAGATTTGGGCTTGATGGTTTTGAAAGGCTTGGGTTGATGGGCCTTGGGCCTGGGTGTGGGGGTTAGTATGACTTTGGGCCAATGGGCCTTGTTGGGTTTGGGCTAATGGGCCATGAGGGGGTTAGGTTTGGGTCCATGGGCCCTGGGCTTAGGCTTGATAGGTTTGGGTCCAAGGGCCCTGGGGGGCTTGGAATTGGGCTTGGGTCTGATGGGCTTTGGCTTGGGCCCATGGGTTTTAGGCCTGGGCCTAAGTCTGATGGGCTTAGGCTTGGGCCCATGGGTTTTGAGGGTTTTGGGCCTGGGCCTAGGCTTGATGGGCTTGGGCTTGGGTCTGATGGGTTTGGGCTTGGGCCTAGGCTTGATGGGCTTGGGCTTGGGCCTGGGTCTGATGGGTTTGGGCTTGGGCCCATGAGCTTTGAGGGTTTTGGGCCTGGGCCTGGGCTTGGGTCCATGGGCTTTGAGGATTTTGGGCCTGGGCCTAGGTTTGATGGGCTTAGGCTTGGGCCCATGGCTCTAGAGGTGTTTGGGCTTGGGCCCATGGATTTGTGTGGGTTTGGGCCTGGAATTGAGGTGGGGGATTTTGGGAGGTATGGACGATGGGTGGTTGGGCATTGTTAGGAGGGAATAGGGTATGGAGGTTTTGGAGATTTGAATGCGGGGTTTGAGATGTAGGGTTCCGAGAAGCAGCCCACAGGGCGTACATCGTTCTCATGTCCTCTATTGAGGGCATGGATTCAGGTGTGAGATTGGGGGGTGATGGCTCACTTAAGGATGGAGGGGGTTGGGAGAAATTGGGCATGACCCGGGTATGGGGGGTGTGGGTGATTGTGCTTGGGGGGTATGGATGTATGGCTATGGAAGGTGGTGGGTTATTAGTCATACCTTGGGAAAAGTTGGGCATGACCTGGGCAAATGGGGGGGTATGTTGGGATGTGGATGGGCCATGTGGAGGGAATGGTATGTGAGATGAGGTGGAGGGGATGTGGGATGTAGGGGTCATGGATGATGAGATGGATGGGACATGGGGAGTAGGCGGGGGATGGGGCTCCCTGTGTGATCTTTGGGAGTATGGGGGTGCAGTAAGGGTGTATGGATGGGAGACGGGGATGTATGGATCGGTTGGGAAATGAGGGGTTTCAGTAGGGGATGAAAAGGGGGTATGTTGGGAGAATGTGAGGGAGGGGGTGGGGTGGATGTGAACACGGGCGCCCCAAATGAACCTGTGACATCGAACCGGGTTTGGGTGAAGGTGTCGGAGATCGGGTCTTCTCCGATATGAGAATGGGATGGGGATGACGGCGGGGATGTATCGACTCTTGAAATGATCCGCTAACGAGTGTTGTATCGATGTCTCGGATAAGGGCCAAATACCTTCCTGGTTCTCCTTCTACGGGTCGGGTTTGAGGTTACCGTAGTGACGGTCACACCAAAATATTTTTTTTTGATTGTTTTTCTTTGTGTTTTTTTTTTTTGGTTTTTGGAAAATGATTTTTCTGGTTTTTGAAGATGATTTTTTTTTATTGTTGTTTTTTTTTTTTTTTTTTAAGGTGGATTTTTTGAAGATGAGGATTTTTTTTTTCTCTTTCTTTTTTTTTCTTTTTTTTTCAAATGGAAATTAACTCCCCTCTACCTAGATGAATGATAACCTGGTTCCCAGGTCAATTCTCGTCTCGGGTGATTTATGTACCTTTAGTAGGTCGCACGGCGGGATCCGACACACTTCGGAAGAAGCGAAAGGGAACCCTTTCGTTCTATTGAAGGCGAGGGAATCCACACAAACGACCCTATCCCCCGGAGCAGATCAATGAGAAGTCGCCTTCTCTTGACCGGGCGGGGGCATGTTGGGTGTTATAGAATGCGGGAGGCTACTGCGAGCACTAATACCGCTAATCGGGGAATTGGGGTGGTGGATTGGGCCTCAGATCAGGTTGTTGTGACCCAGTATACACTGGGCGTATGCTTTATACACGCCTGACCAAAAAAAAGGCAGATTTGGCCGAGCGTATATATTATATACGCTTGAGTAAATCTGGGGATTTTTTTATGGGCGTATATATTATATACGCCTGGCAAAATAGTTCTGTCAGTGAAGTTTGACAGTGAACAGCAAGCCCGAATGTGGGTCTTTGAATTGGTTTCTGGGGAGGGATGCTCCGAGGGACTGCAGTGTATGTTATCGGGTCCCTCCTTTCTGTTTCCTAGGGATACACGGCTGAATTTGGGCTGTCTACGCTCTCACCAATGTGGGTTTTACGGCTTGATTGGAATTGGCGACCCAACCGATATACCTCCGGCGCAAGCGCCTTCTCAGGTACTGGAAGGGGTAGTTCTTTTCAGGATCATCACCACTAGGGCTTCCACCTTACTAGGAACCGGGTAAATTATATTTGTGCCTACACCCCCCGAAAACTACCCAAAAAATGCAAAAATAATTTTGATGATGTCCCCACACTGTTGGTTCACTTTTAATTACAGATTTTTAAAGGGGAGTGAAATTAAGTCCAAAATCGGGTCCGGGATGACAAGCCCGTGGCGCCTCAAGGGGCCGGCGTTCAATGGTGGGATATGATGACTGAAATGAAAAGCGCACGTAGGCCCGCCAAACGGCTAAGACTCGTAAATGACTGAAATTTAAATGACGTAAAAGTAAATGCGAGCGAGCCCGCCAAACGGCTAAGGTGACTTAAATGACAAGAATCGGAAAAACAGGAATTTAAAGGCACACGTAGGCCCTCCAATTGGCTAAGGCACTTAAAGGATTGAATCGTAGGGGTGAGTACGTTAGTAAAAACAACAAAAATATAGAAAAAATAGCAGAAAATAAGAAGAAAAAAAAACAACAATGGTTAGTAACAAAAAAAAGGAAGGCCAACAAGAGGGGAAGCGCTAGGGTGATATCCCCAGCAGAGTCGCCATCTGTGTGACCATGGATTCTTGCGAACCATTCGCGGCGATGCTCTCGCTAAGAATCAAATATAGAGTTGCCACCCGGAGCTTTTGGTGACCCAGGAAACCTTTAAATCAATATTTTGAGCACCGAAGTGCTAAATATGACTCTGATTTACCGGTCTTTGCCAAAGGCTCTAGGGTAGGGGCTTCAGTTATCGATCGGGAAGGGTTTAGGCACCCGATCAACCCGCATATAGCGGTCTCTATCTATGGCCAAAAATAAAAATAAATGGGCGGAGTTTCCCCTTGCCCGAAGGCAATACGGTCCTATCAAGCTTTGAGCCAAACCAAAATTTCGGCGGCGTAACGGCTTGAATCCTTGGACGGAGGAGACACCAAGAAGGTAGAGGAAGAGAGGGGTGAGTCGGAGCTCATGGGCCCTTGTTGCACCGTGGAAGTCCTTCGCTTTGGCGTGCTTCCGATGGCTTAAATGGTGTGGAAATGGGTTCTAATGCTAGGATTCAATAAAATAGGAAGTGTAGGGTGAGGCCAAAGGATAGACTTTAGCTAAAGGGAGTGATCTAATGGTGGAAATGGATTGAAAAAGATGAACTAAGCTTGCTGGAATTCTGGAAAATAAGTGGCATTTTCTCTCACTAGGGTTCTCTCTTAAGAACTCTCTAATCTTTCACCCAAAATTCAACCCTTTGGGAAGAGGGGGGGGCTCTCTACTTATAGATAAGAGGTGGGGTTAGGGGCTTACTTAAGAGCTAATTGATTTAGCAATTAGGTAATCCCCCATCTAAGGTTTTCTAGGTTTTCAAGGTCCTAGGGTTTTGGAAAACTGATTTTAATGGCGGATGATAGAGTGAGACCATCGGTGACATAAAGGTTGCCAATAAGCTCAAAGGGGGTGCAACCAACCTCAAGACACCCACCTTAACCAAGGGGATGGTCAAAGGGTCAAACCAGATGGAGGAAATTCGAACATTTAGTGACAGATACTGTAGCTAAGCTGGGCGTATATATTACATATGCTCAGCTTATGCACAATCAAAATCAAGAAAACCAAGGGGAAACTGAGAATATGGGTGCCCGCGCTGTTGGCCATCTATGCTAGGTGTATATATTATATATGCCCGGCCAAATTTGACCCAAAAATGCCAGGCGTATATAATATGTACGCCTGACTAATCTGGGGCCAAATTGGCTGGGCGTATGTAATTTATACGCCTGAGCAAAAGTTGTCATTTTATGTGAAACTTCAATCGGCCATAACTTTTGAACCACAACTCTAAATCGGGTGATCTTTGGCTCGTTTGAAAGCTGGAGAAGTTCTCTTTCTAATGGTATATGGCTAATCCTTAGTAGTGGTTTGTATAAAAATTTATAGCTCTCCTCCCATCAAATACTCAGAAGGATTTAAATTGAGTCTGGGAAGAGATCCTAGGGTTTAGGGGTGATCTCTAAGGGTTGGGGGAATGGTTCTAATGGGTTTTAGGTGATTCCTAAAAGTCTAGAGAGGTTCCTAAGGGTTCAAGGGTGCCATTGGAAGCACAGGGGTACATCTCTTCCGAAGTACAGATTGATCGGGCCTTAAGCCGAATTTGGGTGTCTACACAGGCGAAGTATTACCATCACATAGTCAGTCTTCAGGACATGGAAGTGGTGAGTATCATACTGACTGATTTCGATCATTTTGCCTTGCCATTTTTATCTTTCAACCAATCTTGACTAATGGCTTTGGGTATCACTTGTAGTGTGCTCGTGAAAAGGCTCCCTCTTAGCTGACTTTCTCAGGCGTGGGCCCGAGTGGGAGATGTCAGGACATATCAGAGCTCTTCGCGCAGGCGCAAGAAGTCCAAGGGTGCAAATAAGGATTAAGCTCTGTTTTTATATTTTTGAACTTTGAGACTTTCTGGGACACATTTTATTTTGGATTTTTGAAAATGTAATGGATGATGTGACATTGTTTTTATTTTCGGATGGTTTTTTCAGCTTTTGAAGGTTAGTGCCCTTTGCATATTCTATCTCCCTTTTACTTGCTGTAGTGTGTCGGATTGTTTGCTGGATGGGCTTGATTTTTTTTCAGAAAGAATGGCCTCTGGCGCCACATATTTTTTTAACCCTTGGTCCTCATTTCATTGCTGGTGTGGATCTTTCCTACACAAAGATTTATATAAGTTAAATGTGACCAACAAAATTCACTTCCGCATGTGATTGCTCTTTTTAGGTAAAAGGCAGTAAACGCAGGGAGGTTGTCCAGGGGATCAGCGCAAACTCCCTTCCCACCCTCATTTTTTCTTGTAGGGGGGGGGGGGGGGGGGGGTGGGGGCGCAAATGATTTGCCGCATGTATTACATGCGTCAGGCATATTCTGGGAAACAAAAGGCTTGGCGCATGCAATACATGCGCCAGGCAAAACCTAGGGAGAGTGGAGCCTTTTAAGCCCGAGAATGCACTCTTTACTCCTTTTGATTTCAACTTGCTATTTTTTGCTCCCCTTTTTCCTTTCCTTGCCCCGAGGTGGGTCCATCGTCCTACATTGAATTTGTATCCTTGGAAATATCTTTATATGTCAATGGGCCCACTTTCCAACCCTGCCTCTCATGGGGGGTCCGAGACCATGATACTTCCCTCTTTGGGGGTGGGGCCCAGTTTTCTAAGGAAGTGGCTTGAGAGCATCAATGAAAGCGAGCTTGCAGTTTTCCTTGAAGTTCCTTTTCTTTGGGATTTTATTTATGTCGCGGCTTCATTTTGGAGAGTTAACACCCATGTCTTCCATTTTGGGAATCGTGAGTTGACCCTTACTCTTGAGGAGCTCTCCAATCTATTGGGTTTGAAGTTGCATAGAGACCTTGCCAGAGTGCTGCCCAAACTGGGTTATGCCAGGGCCACCCAAATCACCTTGGGCTTGAAGAAAATGTTTGTGAGAAAAGTCTCATTGGGCCCTCTAAATGGGTGGTTGCCATTAAACTGGAGGCAGAGACAATTTTTGATAAAGCTTTCTTTGAGGAACTACCAGAGACATCTGGCTCCATGGAGTACCTAACCAAGGCAACTCTACTACCCATGTTGAGGCTCCCAATGCTGCTAGTCTTCCCTAGACTAGTGCAGCTATTCTACCAAAATATCAGAGTAAAGACTGGGGATGATGGGAACCTAGCATTGCTGGTGTTAATAGACAAGTTGAGATGTTCTTCAACCAATCTGTAATAGCTGAGATACTGGGGATACCAGCAAAGTATAGCCCAAAGTGTGGCTTGGGCCCTCCTGTGACAGCAACAGTCAAAGAAATTGCTAAGGAGTTGACTAGGGGGATCACAGCCTCTGGGCTGTCTATTAGGAAGAGAGATATGCCCCTAAACATGAGGTTTATGGATGGGATACTTAGGAAAAATGTTTATTGCTCTGGACATGAGCAGGAGAGGAGGTCTCCCATTGAGGATGCACTCTACTCATTCCATAAGAATTACTACTTAGATGCTGCCAAGTTAATTTTTGAGGGGATGAAGGATATTCACGAGAAGGTGAAGACCAAGAAGAAACCCCACTCACTCTCCTACTACAGGCTTATTACAGCCTTACTGAAGCTTGGTGGATACCCATTTCAGATGGATGAGGTGACTAGTACCCTGTCCCCTAGAAAATGTGGAAAGAAATAATGGGGAGTCAGTGGTACTTTGATTGAGAAGAAGAAGGCAGATCTGCTAGCTCTAGCAACCCTCACTATTCAAGAAGTAGCTCCTGCTGCTGCTGCTACCTCAGCAGCCCCCACCTCAGCAGCTACCACCTCCACATCTGAAGCCATTACCTCACTAGCCAACTCTTCAACTTTCATGCCAGCCACTACTACCTCAACCCAAGCCTCACAACCTCCCATAGTCCCATTATCCTTACCTCAGCCAATTTTAACCTCAGCCACAACCACCTTAACCTCAATAACACACACCATACCTACTGAGACCTTAACCATACCCACCACACCTTTAACTTTCCCTACACCTGTGACTACTTACCCAGCTCACCCTAGCCCCCCTGTGAAGACCACCTATAAAAAGAAAAGAAAATTAACCAAAGCCCACACAGAGCCCCAACTCACCTATGTCTCCCAAACCATCCCAATTCCTGAAACCACAACTATCCCAGACCCAACCATTGGCCTACCACCACCCTCAATACCCCAAGCCTCTGAACCTGAGCCTCCCATCCTTGAAATCCCACACAACTCCCCACTACACCCCCCTCAGCCCATTGAAACCTCCACACCTATTTCACCTAAGTTCCTTGAACCCTTAGGCCAATCCATACCTTCCTCACCTACCCATGACCAAAACCCTTTTTCAGAAGAGAGATACTCAGCCATGATGTCCTCTATCATAGGGGACATCAACTATAAGTTTACCCCTCTCTCAGGCTCCCCTCACCCTCCTCATTTCACCCCTCCTCCAGATTCACCACAACCCCATCAATTTGCCCCTACACCTCTATCACAATAGCCCACCACCTTCACTCATGCACCCACTTCCCTATTTCAACCAATTTCATCCATCACCCCTGATTTTCTATCTCGAATCTTCAACCTATTACTCTCCCTTCAAGCCCAAGTGATGGCCAACTCCCATACCCAATCATCCATTAAGGCCAACCATCTAGCCATGACCTCCACCCTCCAAAACCAGGCCTCAATCCAAACCAGCTTACAAGCCATCCAAGCCACCTTGTCACTTTTAACCCAAACATCACAACAGCCACCTATCCCTCCACCCACCCATTTACCTACTCCACCCCCTTCTCCCCAATCCATAATATCAGCTATCACCACACCTACTATTACACCCATTACACCTATCCCAGAAATCCTTCCTATTACCTTTACTAATGCCTCCACTCAAACTGAACCTGAACCACAATCCCAACCTGATATCCCACCTGCTGTAGCTACCTCTGATGCTACCACAGATGTGGAGGACTTCATCCCAACCTCCTCAATTCCTACCCAAATAGACCCCGAGCCTGAACCTGCAGTCCATCACCCTTTACCCTCATTATTCACCCCACCCATGCCGTCATCCATCCCCTCCCTTGTTGGCTGGCCCTTCTTCGAGTGATGAGCAGCCCATCCTACCTGCCTCATCCTTTTTCATACCTCCATATTCTACTCTCCTCCATGCCATACAAAAGAACTCATACCTAAAAAAGGATGTCATTAAAGGCATGGCTGCCATCAAAACCTCCATCAAGCAGCCATATGACGAGAAGATAAGTTGAATGGAGTTGGAGCACAGAGTTTAATTACTGGGTATATCAAAGGGGTGGGGTAGAATTTTAATTCAATATGAAGCTCAAAAGCATACTCTAACAACTGAGAAGTTGAGAGCAGATGGCCTAGAGAAAAGGTTAGTTATCGCCAAAGAGGTCACAAATGCTACTAGGGAACTCTATGAAAGTAGAGTTCTGCTTGCTAAAAAGAAGGCGGAAATCCTTGAAAGGAGAGTTGCTAAACTGACTACCACAGAGCCTGCACAAGCCACTGCCCCTCCAGCTAGTTCAATTGATGTTGTTGAGAAGAATGAGAAAGAACAAGGAGTCCAAGTCAAGCCTGAGCCAGTAGAAAATTAAGATGTTTAGATATACACATGTCATTAGTTAGGATGTTTCTGTATAATTTTTTGTAGTTATTTTCCTTTAAATTGTACAAATTTTTGTGTATAAATGAAATTTCTATTTGTCATGTTTTGTTTGGTTCACTTTATGTCTTTATATATGTTAGTTTATTTTAGTTGTTTATGTGTGCCTTGTTTAATGCTTTTACTTACTTTATATTGTGTCTGATTTTATGTATGATCTCTGCTGCACATGCCCTTTAACTTTGAATCAGTGAGGGCACTGCTCCTCATAGGTTTGGGGGTGTGGCAAGGTTTGCCAATGATGTAGTTAACCCAAGTGCAGCAGAAGCAAGTGAGTAAGATAGATATGGAGCTATGATCACCAAAGAAACTTTGAAAATGAGAAAATGTAAAAAAATTTATAGACATTTAGGCATTAAAAACTTTTAACTTTTAACATTTCCATGAGGTGAACACCAAGAAAACTCACTTGTGTCAGTACTTAGTGAACCATTAAAGAGAGAAAAAGGTAAGGGCATGCCTAAGAGTTCAATGAAGACCATACCTAGTGAGATTTAGGCCTACAAAAGAAAAAATTTCTTTGAGGAGTATCTTAGGCAATTCTTTTTACTCTAAGGATTGGCTGAGTCAATGTCCTTACTAGAAATTAGGCATCTCCAAGTTGAAACAGCTGACAACACTCATGATATTTAGGAAAGGATCAAGGCCTTCTCTTGGACAGTTTGAGCTTAAAGATACCAAACCTAGTAAACTGCCCTTATGTATACACCTTTTGAGCCTTGATTTCCAGTTTTTTTCAAAATACACTTGAGTACTTGTACATAAACCTATGGACCTAATTCAAACCTACCCCCACTCTGAGAATTCAGAAGGTAAAGGAGAAGGAGTTGAGGATGGACAAGCTAGGTCAACATTGGGTGAATGGAAAAGAAATACAAAAGGAGGATAACAGTGTAGCAGCTGGGAAGAGGGTGCCATTTTAGAAAAATAAAAACAAGAAAAGAAAAGAAAATTTTATCCAAAAGAAAAATAGAAATATAATAAAAAGGAAGAGAGGGAGGAGTCAAGAGGAGATTTCATTGGAAAAAGAAAAAATAAGAAGAGAAGCTGGCCACTTCAAGTCTGAAAAATATCAAAGAAGATGAAATGTGTTGAACTAAAGAAGGTAAAGTCATGAATCACCTCCTTCACCTGCTGATTTCTCAATTTTGCATCCTTTTCACCCTTCCATTCTTTATAACCTACACCCATAAGCCACATTACAACTTAGTCATAAGACCTTGTGATCCTAAGTTGAATGAGCAGTTATATAGAGATGAGGAGTTGTCCAATCTATGGTGAGAAATAGCCAATGATGCCATAATTTAAGAGTTTTGCCTATGCTCATGCTTGCATGCCCATTTGAGGTTTATAACTGCTCTTGAGCTTGTGAGAAAATGAAAACCCTCAAAGTTCTTTGTGAGAGACTGCCCTGGTAAGTATTGGGTCTGTTAATGAATGTATTGGGCATTGCCTAAAACCTAATTTTTGAATTGATGGTGAGCTCAGTACTGACATACATGTATTGTTTCTCTTGTTGCAAGTTAATTGGAAATGATGTGCATACAAACAAAAGTTTTAATGATTAAATGTTTGTACATATCTTTTATTTAAATTCCTCATATTTTGAATCAAAGGTGAACTGATGCTCTGTGTATTGACAGCTGACTTGATAATGTTGCACTTTTATTAACTGTTTCATTGAGAAGTTTATGGGAACCTTCACTAAAAACCCTCAGGAGACTTCACTCCTCCACTAGGGATCACCTAGGAGTTTAAAAGGCTTGATGCATAAGCTAAATGCATTCGTGCTCTCTACGAAAGTGGCATTTACATTCTTAGAGTAGTTGTTAAATTTTGCTTTGCTCGGGGACTAGCAAAGATTAGGTTTGGGGGTGTGTTATTCACTGAAAAATACCACTTTTTACCTCTTAACATAGCCTTTGATGGACCTTAAAGCTAACTAATAACTCTTGTTTAGCTTGTTTTATAGATTAGTAATAACTTGTGCAACTTAACACAAAGTCCATGCCTTTGGTGCCAAGAAGAGAGAGAATTCAAGCCAAGGATGACAACTGAGCCAGAGATTTATGGAACATCATAGTGGTACACACCATGATGACTATTTTACATGTCATGATGGACCAATAAAGTTTAACAGATGAAAGAAGTATAGATGAGAGTGGAGGAAGCTGTAACAAAAATATGTGCACAGCAGCAGAGGAACAAATGACTTATCTCGCACAGTTGAGGTGCTGCCTCGCATTGTTCAATTCACTAGCAAAGCTTCCTCGCACAGCTAAAATTTGTAGCACAAGAGAACTCGCATAGCAGTCGCGCACTTCAGCTGCAATTAACACATAAAGAACTCGCGAGGCTCTCGCACACTAAGTACAACTCGTAAAGCTCTCGCGAGAATCAATTTTTAAAGTAGCCGCACGCACTACCTCGCGAGACCAATTTGCACAAATAGCAGTAACAACCTCATAAAGTTCTCGCGTGGCTCTGGAGGAGAGAGGCATTCAGAAAATATCTCGCGCAGCTCTCGTGTGCCTAGAAGTTCAACTCTGTATCGAGCAAGCTGCGTAAGTGAAAAGAAGCTGAGCAAGAGTAAAAGGCATCCTCGCGATAGCCTCATGAGAGGAACTTCTGAAGCCCTAATGTGCGAGCAAGCCAAGCAGTGCAACTCATCCTCGCGACAACATTGAAAGCCAGATCAGCTGCGCGACAATCCAAATCCCACATGCGCGAGTGAACAAACCTCCCAAGCCAAATTCCTACCTCACGAGGCATGCAGTAGCTGTGCGAATGAATTAATGAACCAAAGCAAGCCCCACCAAGCTCGAGCTATCCACTTCTCAGTCTTAACTCAAGGACCTTTTGGAGATTTCCCCAAGTCTAGGGCTCACATCTTGAGGCCCTGATCTCATGGCACACATCCCAAGGCATCCAAGGGTTATAACTGTGCCATATCTGCTAGAAAAATTAGGATTTACTCCTCTGAGCCAAGGCATTAGGGACTGAGTATATAAGCTACAGTTGTAGCTTAGAATCAGGATCTCTCCTTCAACCTTTGTCTGTGGTGAGCTCAAGCAGATTAGGGTTAGGGTATGATCACTTCTTTTTCATTTTTTCTTCTCTCTTAGCTCAGCACTTGCTGGCAAAATCCTTTGTAAGCAATTAGGTGTAATTTTATTTAGTTTTGTGATGGGTCATGCAAACATTGGGATTTTGTGAAGGGATATTGTGCACAAGGCTGCTGCCTTGAGAAATTGCATTGTAGGTAATTTTGATCAATGGAATTTGTACTTTAAATATTCATTCAATCTATTATTTTCCTATTTGATCATAGTATTGTTCAGGCTATAGCATGCATTTAGGATTTGAGCTGATTGAAAGGGCCATGGAAGCTTGAGCTTATAGCCCTGGGACCATGGTGGCAGCATCAGTTTATATATTCCTTCTCAGATCCCTATGGTGAGGATAACCTCTGTGGATAGCTGTGACCATTTAAGTGGACAGACTATAGCCCTAAGGTGATTCCAAGCCACAAATCTGAGAAGGATTCTTCTCCTCTGCACTTGAGCTTGTAGCCTTGTGAGAGGTTGTTGTAGGAACTAGCTCCCCTCTATTTTACTTGACCAATATCATACGTTAGATATGATTTCTCTGTAGTGATTGTAGACTTTTGAGCTGGATCATTGCAGGCCTTCAATAGCAATGACCAGCTGCTTTTAAGTCCCCAAGTAGCCCTTGGACAACTGTGGTCTTCACTCATTTTTCAAGAACTATTTGTTCCTGTGAATGCCTGCCAGATCTGTAATAGATCTGGGGAGCTTGTAGCCTGGCAAACATAGTGTCTGCAATGATTATGATATTCTGATTTGAGTAGTTGGGTGGAGGACATCTATTGGATCATCTGTGACCATTTAAGTGGACAGGTTATAGCCTTAAGATCAGTCTATTCCATTTGATCAGATTGGTTTTTTGATTTTCTTCATGTGTTTTGATCCTCCCTATTGGATAGCCTGTGACCATTAAAGTGGACAAGTTATAGCCTTAAGGGACTAGGTTGAATCACAAGAGTGAGTTGAATTCTTCTTCCTTACTGAGGTTTCTGATAGCACATCAGCAAGGATTCCTGCAGAAGCAGACCTAAGTCTGAGTTACAAAACTGATATGAACTTGGCCTAATAGTTTACTTCCCACCATTTTATCTTTATTTTAATACACACCATCACCACCTTCTTCATAACCCTTTCATAGGATAGGACTGCACTTTATTTCTTTTCTTTTAGTAGGTAATTTAGTGTAGTTGTGACACCCAACTCCCTTTCTTTAGGATTGTCAGATCTGTAGCCAGATCTAGAGGCCCACTATTATAGCCCATTTTGGATTCTAGATCAATTTCTCTGTGGGACAAACTCTTACTTACTTAAAACTTGCTACAATAGACCCTGGATTCTTTCAGCTCTGTGATTTTGTTTTGTGATGTATTCATTTCCTATTTTGTTTTGTTTTGTTTTACTTCCTTTATTTTATCTTTATTATTTTTGGTCGGTGGGTGCTCTCTAGCCCTCTTCTTTGGGGCAGCTTTCTTTTTGGCTTGGGCACCAGAGGCCACAGCCTTGCCCTTCTTCACTGGGGTTACCCTCTTCTCAGTTGGTTGCTCCACTTAGGGCTCAACAATGGGTGTAGGTACCTCAGAGGTCTCCACAATGGAGGTCTTTGCAATCCTCACTGATTTACGAGTTGCCCCAGGGCTGTCAGTATGTAGAGGGTTTAGCATGTAGCCAATGTGTCTAGGAACTTTGAACTTTTGGCCATGGCTACTCAAATCTTCAAAATTAGGTATTTAAACTCCCAACAGGTGTAATGCACTCTTCAAAAATAAAATAGAACCTAAATTCCTCTCTACTGATCACCAAGTTAATGTCCAATCAAACTAACAGAGAGGGAGTGAGAAATCTTACCAACCTGAAGCTAGGGTTCCACTCCAACTGATGCACAATGGTTCAAATATCCCTAAACCGAGTTCAAAGTAACCAGGAGGAGTTGTGGAACACAAATGTAGGAGGACACTGGCTGAGTTGAAGTGGTTTTGGTAATAGAGAAGGGAGAAGGGAAGAGGGATTTCAAAGGTGCTCAGTGAAGGCTAGGGAAAAGAAATAGAATGGAGGAAATGGCAAAAATCGCAAGGGTTATAAGGCTAATCCTATGTCTCGCGCGACTGTCGCCAGGTACTCGCGGGGTACATTTCTCGTGTAGTAAAATTTTCAATCCCGCGAGGAGTGCTATCGCAACGAAGAAAGTTGCCTCGCGGGGACAGAATTAGAGGCTCTATGTGCCTCACGAGGTCATTCGCGGAGCTGAATCTAGGCCCTAGCACGCAAGGCAGTCATGCATCCCTCGCGTAGCTAAGAATTTTAAGCTTCACGAGGAACGTACTGTGACAGCCCGGATTTCGGCACCTCGAAACCCATGCCGTCAGTGGGTTGGCGCTAAGGCCAAGCCCGAGAACGGATCATTTTGCGTCACGCATAAAGGCACAGTGGAATCTAAGCGGAACCATTTCGAATCCGTAACGTAAACAAGATAATGAAACATCATCATCATTTCAAAAACCCAAAAGACGGTTCTAATGCCATAAGAAGGTCCATGGAAAGAGAACCGTTAAGAACCACCGGTAAGGACCCCTCCTTGCCGAAACATGGTTCAACAAAATATAAAGAATAATTATTCGGCATTCGTCTCCTTACAATCAAAATGATTTCAAAAGGATTTAACAACTAAGGGTCGGACTTACTCAGGTCGGGCACAAATAAAACAATTCCCAGGATGCGGCTCCTCTGAATCCTCGTCGGGGGAATAATCTGGATCTCCCCTCTCCGGATGTTCTGCTTCTATATCTTCTCCTGAACCTGAGACATTAGTAATGGAATGAGCTTCATCCAAGCTCAGCAGGGAAAATCTCATAACATCAACACATATCTTTTGGCACAATGAAAACGAAGTAATTCCGAACACATGCAAAGTGGTAATTCTCACAGTCTTAACACACACACATGCAATGCCAATGGGATTCATGCACAAGCTCACACTTTCATTCCGATATGGGAAAAGAAACTTAAAGGTGCTTTACTTAAAGTAATAGAATGAGGAACTATAGCCTCAAGCCCCCCGATGGAATACCCACCATCGTCACTCACATGAGTCATATGCACATATATCCAAGGCCCCATAGAGTTGGGCACTTGGCCGAACAAAGTTACCATTATACGGTAGGAGTCACATAGCACATACACATATCACACAAAGGGTGTACGGATTGGCCGCATCGTCACGGATATCCGCCCCAATACGGGTTATACCTAACCTTAAATCGTAAGTGCATATATATAGCTTGTCGCCATGTAAAGTGATAATCGTAGTTTATATCAAAATCTGGAATGAAATGTGAAGGTTTCACATACACATGTCACAATGATTCTCGAAGGTTTCATAAGCTCTACATATTTTCAACTCACACGTGTCACATGCCTCATTAGTTTGAATTCATATGCAAAAATCACATTGTCAAAGCGAAAAGTGCATCATATCACAACACACTTGTTAACGAAATCAATGCACATGATATCAAGTTTTCCCTACCTCACAGATCAGACCCGTGCTTGCTCAAGCCGTCATAAAGGTCGGGTCCCCTTTGTTCACGAAGCTTACCTAAACATGATTATTTTTATTTATTAGAACGAGGCAAAACACACTGCCAAAAGTCCCCGTGAAAACTCACGGTCAAAACTCACCAAACGGTGAAATCTGGGAATTTCGATCGATCGAATCCTTATTTCGATCAATCGAAATCCATTTTTGATCGATCGAAATAAATTTCGATCGGTCGATCTCTTCCAGAACTACAAAGCATATTCTTATTCGATCAGACAAATTTTTCCATTCGATCAAACGAAAATAATTCGATCAATCGAAATAAATTTCGATCGGTCGAATTCCTCAGAGGGCATTTATCTTATCACAGTTCGATCGGACGAATCCCAATTCGTTCGATCGAGATCACATAATTCGATCGATCGAATTTAATTCGATCGGTCGAATTCTCACAAAATTTTTCTAATGTTCTGTTTCTATACGAATCATTCGATCGAACTACAGGTTCGATCGATCGAAAACTTTTTCGTTCAATCGAATGAATTTCTCATAATTTCATTTTTTCCCCTTTTTCTGTCATTTCGATCGATTAAACCATAATTCGATCGATCGAAATGAGCAGATTTAGCTTAATTTTGGGTTTTCCACTCCCAATTACTTCTCACTTTGAATCCATCTCAATTCTTATGATTCCCACATAGATACATACTAATTCAACTCCACACTACAAATCAAAACACATTTTTCACACTCCTTACCTTGATTTCAAACGAACCCTCCTTCGTACTTTTAAGAACAGTTCGGGTTTTCTCTGAGTCACAGTAGATCAATCCGACCCTTGATCGAGTAGCTGCTTCTCTCCCTGCTAACTGATCGATCTCTTTAATCACGGCAATTTAATGCTTCAAGGTCACTCTTCCTCCTCTTAGCTCTCATTCACAGGCATTTAATATGCAATTAAATGCCCTTGGTTCCCTTTTTAAACCATAGCTCTATTACTTTAGTGTAGAACAGCTACACCGAAAGAACGTGTGTGGGGGTTTCAAACTTCCACATCCAGTCTACATAAGATCAATCCGGTCCGCTGGATTTGATCTATAGACATTACATCACTGTAAAAGGGGGGTCCTCGGTGCATGATCCGTCAGCACAAGCACCGAGTCTTACGGATCAAGGCCCAAAAGGTTGGGATGTAACATCCTCCCCTCCTTAGGAATTTTTGTCCCCGAAAATTGCCCTAACGAGTGGCGAAAAGCCCGAAGGGTTGTCTCGTAAGGTACCACACATGGCTAAACAATCCATTTCGTTATAAAAATTCAGCCCATACATACACAGTCTGCACATAATAAAATTTTTAACAATGCTAATTCGGCCACAATCATCATCAAAAGTTAATAAACCATACATAAAAGACATTGTGGCAGCCATGCCACTTATAGTTCAAAAAAATAAAAAAATCAAAAAGTAACAAAAGTGGCAACCATGCCACAGCAGTTAAACTTTATACAGTTAATTCCCAAGATAAATTTGAAAGAAAAAGACACCTCCCTCCGCTTCCTAACTCTGTGGAGGATCCCCCGCATCAGCTCCGCTCGCCGGCCCAACAGGTAAATCCTCGCCCTTCGGTACATCGTGAGCCTGCTCCTCCTCCACGTCGTCCCTCTCCCCACTAGCCGACACGTCCTCCGCATCCAAGCCGGACGGAGCCACATCATATACTTGTGCCCGCATGGCCGCTATCCTCTGCCGATAGTCGGTGGGGTATACCGCCTGCAACATATCTCCGATGAGCAGCTCGAAGAAATTCAGACGTTGATTGACTTGACGATTGCTCTCCTGAATGAGAGTTGTCAAGTCCTCGTTTGTCATTAGGGCTGGCTGCTAGACGGGTGGCATCGGCACCTCAGCAGGAATGTCAGGGATCGATACATCCTGGGCCGGTGGAGTAATCTCGCGGTGCTCGGGAACAGGAGCCTCAGGCATAGGCTGGTCGGGAGGTAGTGTGTCGAGAATAGGAGCATCACGGGTAGGCACATCTTGAGGCTGTGGGGGAACAAGAGGTACTTGCGGGGCTGGTAGAAGATGTGGTTTGAGGCGGTTATATGTTTTCTTCCACTATTTAAACATGTAGAGGACCACGTTATCAGACGATTTAGGCTCCTTTGGGGAAACCTTGTGGACCGAAGTGGCTGAAAATTCATCGAACAAGGCGGAGATGAAACTGGCGTAAGGGATGTATTCTTCAGGTTTCTCTGCTCCCGGTAGTAGCTTCTTCCTACCATGCTTAATACCCTCGAAAATGACGGCTACGGCATCAAACCATTTGCCCTCAAAGGCGGCAAATAGAGCATTCATCAAAGCGCCCAAACGTTGGGTCTTATGGCGGATTGGATATAAATTACACTTGAAAATAGTATCAAGGATCCACATGTAGCTCGGTAGGTGAGCTCGGTTAATGGCTCGCCCTTTGGCAACACGCCCTTGCGTCATCCGTTGGGCTATAAAAGTATGGGTTATGTTAGGGGGGTTTTGTGGCAACAGTTCAATCCCCTCGCCAAAGGTGTCATAACACTCTAAGGCCGAACAGGCCATCGCATGGGTAAAAATATAGGTCTTGCCATCGGCCTTGGTGCAAATTGTGGTATCGGGGTTTGGTCCGTCAAACATGTTTTGATAAAATAGCCGCACAAGGCGCGGATAGTAATAAGGGTGACGGGCTTCAAAAGGTTGTCAAGCCCGACCTTACCCAAGTAGTCGAGTGCCCAGGCATCGATGCCGGGCACATTGGGTGTTTCAAAAAGGGCTAGGTCGATGGTGTACTCGTAGGTGAAACCCTTGTCTGCCCACCATTGGCTGGGTAAGATGCGTTGGGGTGCTTGCGGAGCATCCGATTGTTCGGCAGGCAATGTAGGCGGAGGAATGGGTGGTTGAGTGGGTGGTCGAGGAGGCGGAATGGGCGGTTGTGAAGGACCCGTGGCAGTTCTGGGTCGTATCGAAGTAGGGGTTTTGGTTCTGGCATCCTTCCGTTTAGGTGCCATAAAAAAAAAGAATTTGGGTTTTGAAACAAAATTTAGGGTTTTAGAAGCAAAACTAGGGTGAAACTTAAAAATATTTAGGTTAGGACAAAGAATCTATAACCCAAAGTAATTACTTACCGTTTGTATATGGTTAGTTTTTGTTGATTCCCAGAGCGAAAATATGCAATTTGATGTCCGTTAGGCTCCGAAGGATGAAAACCCAAAACGGCTCGCTCAAGGCTTCAGAAATTTCGATCGGACAAAAGAAAATTTTCACAATTCGTATATATATAAAGATGAAATTCGATCGATCGAATTTGTTTCGATCATTCGAAAATCGACTTTAATGGGAACTGAAACGATTTCGATCGATCGAACACAATTTCGATCAGTCGAATCTCGTTGAGTAACCACTGGGTTCCACCCCTTTCGATCAATCGAATTTAAATTCGATCAGTCGAAATCCAAACATTCGATCGATCGAAAACTTTTTGATCGGTCGAATTCCCAACATTCGATCGATCGAATAAAATTTCGATCAGTCGAATTTTCTCAGGTTTCAGAATTTGTGATCGAAAGAAATGAATTTTCGTTCAGTCGAAATCATTCGATCGATTGAATTAGTTTTTTTTTATCGAACGAATTCTCCTAGCCAGAAGAAAATTTTGCTGGTTGTCGCTGCCAGTATAATTCGATCGGTCGAACTCATAATTCGATCGATCGAAATTTAATTCGATCATTCGAACTTGACTTTCGATCGGTCGAATTTCTAGAAATACTTGATCTTTGTATTTTTACATGCTCATTATCATTTTGACACAATAACACCGAAAGTCAAATTGTATAATCCAAATTTCATTAGTTTTCATACGTCAAGCTTTTGGTTTGACATTTGCAACAAACTCTCTTATTTCTCAATCCGAGAACAAAGAGGGATACTGGGCGCAAATCTAGGCTTCACGTTCCCATGTCGCTTCCTCTCTGGAGTGATTCTTCCATTGGACTAACACCAGAGGAATCTATCTTGAGCGCAAAACTTGCTCAGTTCGGTCTAGGATTTGCATGGGTTCTTCGATGACTGTCAAATCTCTGTAGACTTCGACTGGCGGTGCATCGAGGATGTGAGTCGGATCATGCACGTATTTCCATAATATAGAAACATGGAATACATCGTGCACTCTATCAAGCTGCGGGGGTAATGCGACCCTATATGCAACCTCACCAACTCTCCCCAATACTTCGAACGATCCAATGTAGCGAGGAGCTAACTTTCCGCCCTTCCCAAAGTGCATTACACCCTTCATTGGGGATATCTTGATAAACACATGATCTCCCCTTTGGAAATCCATGCTCGTACACTTAATGTCCGCGTATCTCTTCTGACGACTCTGTGTTGTTCTGATTCGTTCTCTGATAATTCGCACACTTTCGGCATTCTTCCTGATAACTTTCGGTCCCAACACAAACTTATCACCGGTTTCCTCCCAGTTAATCGGAGACCTACATCTCCGTCCATATAAAGCCTCATATGGAGCCATTCCAATGCTCTGCTGAAAACTATTATTGTAAGCGAATTCTATCATCGACAGATGTTGATCCCATGATCCCTGGAAATCTATCATACATGCTCACAACATGTCTTCGATGATTTGATTAACTCTCTCTGTTTGTCCATCGGTCTGAGGATGGAAAGCAGAACTAAAGTCCAACCTCGTGCCCATGCCTTCTTAAAATCTTTGCTAGAATACAGATGTGTACAATGGGTCACGATCGGACACGATGCTTGTAGGAATGCCATGCAGTCGGACAATTTCTTTCATATACAACTCCGCCAACTTGCTTGCAGTGTATGTTGTGTTATAGGGCAAAAAGTGTGCCGACTTGGTCAGTCGATCCACTATTACCCATATGGCGTTGTGGCGTCGCAACATTCTTGGCAATCCCACAACAAAATCCATCGAAATGGACTCCTACTTCCATTCAGGTATCGGTAGAGGTTGTAATAAACCGGCTGGGTGTCGATGGTCCACTTTGACTTGTTGACACACCAAGCACCTAGACACGTATTTTGCAATGTCTTTCTTCAATCCCCTCCACCAATAACATTTTCGCAAATCTTGGTACATTTTAGTACCACCCGAATGGATGGCGTATTTAGACTTATGAGCCTCGTCCAAGATAGTTTGTCTCAGCTCAGCATCCGTAGGTATACACAAACGTCCTCGAAATAATAATGACCCATCTTCCTTGATAGTAAAGTCCCCATTTTCAGTTGCTTTTCGTCGAAGTTTCACGAGTTCTTCATCTTTCATCTGAAGCTCATAGATGCGGTCAAAAATAATTGGCCTGATCGTAAGGCTTTCCAACAGTACTCCGGTATCCTTAATTGCGATGTTCTTATCATACAAGGAAAGATCTTCAAATAGCTTCCATCTGTGAAGTCCTGCCATGAGGCTAGCTACTTGGGATGTGTGCTTCCGGCTCAGTGCGTCAGCCACGACATTGGCTTTACCTGGGTGATATTGAATCGCGCAGTCGTAGTCTTTGAGAAACTCAATCCACCGTCGTTGCCTCATATTCAACTCCTTTTGCATAAACAAATACTTGAGGCTTTTGTGGTCCGTAAAGATCTCAAAGGTTTCACCATATAGGTAATGCCTCCAAATTTTGAGCACAAACACCACCGCAGCTAACTCTAAATCATGAGTCGGATAATTCTTTTCATGCTCTTTCAGCTATCTTGAGCCGTAGGCAACAACTTTACTGTGCTGATTCAGTACACACCCCAGACCACCATATGACGCATCACTGTAAACAGTAAAACCTCCGCTACCCGATGGAATGGTCAACACTGGAGCGGAAGTGAGTCATTTCTTGAGTTCTTGGAAGCTTTCTTCACATTCGTTGGTCCATTCAAATTTTGTGTTCTTCCTCGTAAGTCGGGTAAGTGGTCCCAAAATCTTGGAGAAACCCTCAACAAAGCGCCTGTAGTATCCTGCTAGACCGAGAAAACTGTGAATCTCTATCACGGTCTTGGGTTGCTCCCAATCTAGCACTGCCTCAATCTTCGTTGGGTCAATGGTCACGCCTGCTTCAGATATTATGTGACCAAGAAAGCCCACTTGCTCTAACCAGAACTCACACTTACTGAGTTTAGCATACAGCTGATGCTCTCGAAGGGTCTGTAAAGCAATGCGTAGGTGATGTTCGTGTTCCTATCTGGTCTTTGAATAAATGAGAATGTCGTCCACAAATAGCACTACACACGTATCAAGGTATCGTTTAAAGACCCGGTTCATGAGATCCATGAATGAAGCTGGTGCATTCGTCAAGCCGAAAGGCATCACTAAAAATTCATAGTGCCCATACCTAGTTCTGAATGCGGTCTTCTGCACGTCTTCGGCCTTCACCCTTAATTGATGGTACCCTGACCTCAAGTCAATTTTTGAAAAATATTTTGCTCCTTGCAACTGGTCGAACAGATCGTCGATCCTAGCAACGGATACTTGTTCTTAATCGTGAGCTTGTTTAGCTGACGATAGTCGATGCAAAGTCTCATCGACCCGTCTTTCTTCTTAACAAACAGGACCGGTGCTCCCCAAGGAGACACACTCGGTCTTATAAAACCCTTATCCAATAGTTCTTGTAGTTGCTCCTTCAACTCTTTCAGTTTGGCTGGAGCCATTCGATATGGGGCTTTGGATACGGGTTCGGTACCTGGAGCCAAGTCAATAGCAAAGTCGATCTCCCGATCAGGTGGTAATCCTGGCAATTCGTCGGGAAATACGTCCTCATGCTCACAGGCAATTGGAATCTCGTTGATAACATTCTTCATCTCCTTCTTCTCTTGCAGGAATGCAAGATATCCATCACATCCATTTCTCATCATTCGTTCAGCTCGCACTGCGGAGATGATCGGCACTACCCTCCCTTTTTCACCGACAAATCGGAACGACTTTTGTCTCGGAGGACGAAAAGTGACTATTTTTCGTAGGCAATCCACGCTTGCCTGATATGCCGATAACCAGTTCATGCCAAGGAGCATGTCGAGCCCTCTCATACTCAACAAAATGAGGTCTGCGACTGTCTTATGGTCCTCCACTTGCACGATGACTGATCGGCAGCAAGTGTCTTCAGTCACGGCACTACCCGTAGGAACTGTTATGTTCAGTGTAAACTCTAACTCCTCGGGTGTGATTTTTAACTTTTCTACGAATTTTGGGGTTATATACGAGTGGGTAGACCCTGGGTCTATTAGAACTCGTGCTACACAACGATCACCGTCATTTTCACAATAGAGTTGGAGTGTACCTATATGATTTAAGACACATACTAACATTCAGACATGCATTTCATGCACACACACATCAATATATGTACCTATATCTTTCCTATCAATGCGCTTTCTTCACATAAACCGTTAAACTCTTTAACACAAAATAAATTAATACCTTGGATCACGTCGTTGCTTGTGCGGGCGTCTTTGGCGGTTATAGCAAATGCACGGCCCTTCACAACTAGTTTCGTGGACTGTGCAGGCCTCGATGCTGTAGTGGCCGAAACGGAGCCCTCTTTCCTCATCTCTGGGCACTCCCGAATCATGTGGCCAATCTTCCCGCATTTAAAACATCCGCCCGTGCCCCTTCTACAGTCGGACGTCTTGTGAGGTTTACCGCAATGAGTGCACTTCAATTGTGGACTGGTAGATGCAGCTCGAGAAGATCCTTGTGTGACTAATACCCCAGACGTCTGAGTCTGGGTGGGACCCTCTCGTCGGAACGGTCTCGTCGGAGCAGATGTATTTGACCTTTGAAAATTTGAATTGGCTAATCTTGGGACTGGAGCAGGTGCAGACGTCCTCGGCTTTTTATTCCCCGAGTAGTCATATTCACTTGCCCCTCCCAAACTTGGTTTACTCTTCCAATCCTTCCTCTTGTTTATATCCCTCTCTGCTACAATCGCCTTTCCCATGACTTCTGCATACGTCTCGAGTTCAAAAATGGACACTCTCTCCTGGATGTTTGGTCTTAGGCCTTCTTCAAATCTCCTAGCCTTCATTTCCTCCGTAGCTACTAATTCAAGGGTAAATCTTGACAATCTCACGAACTCATTGCTATACTCCCGTACGGTCATGTTCCCTTGGACTAAATTTGTGAAGTCCTTCTTCAATTGGTTGCGGACTTGCTTGGGAAAATACTCCTTATTGAATACCGCAACAAATTTCGTCCAAGTCCACTGAGTATATGGACCTTCCACTTCTCGTTTGCATATAACAGACTTCCACCACGCGTCTGCATCACCTTCCAACTGAAAAGATGCCCATCCTACTTTCTCATGCTCTGGGCTCTACAATCTCTCTAGCAGCTTCTCCATTTGTTTAAGCCATTTCTCCGCTTCAAGCGGATCCGTCTGCCCATGCAATACAGGAGGTCTCAATCTCCTGAAATCGACAAATGAGGATGGAAAGAGGGCAGGAGGAGGTGGTGGTGGTGGCTGATGCTGCTGGTTGTTGTTGGCAGCTAGCAACGCCGTCTGCTGGGCCATCGCATTAGCAATCGTCTCCATGGCCCTGGTCAACATGTCTGTAGGTTCATCTCGACTGCTCCCTTCGGTCTCAGGAGGCGGTCTTAAATCTCTCCCGGATCCTGAAGGGATATCTTCGGTACACCCCTCACCTCTTTGGCGACTACCTCTCGGTCGATCCCTTCCACGATGTTCCATTAGAATTTGTTACAATGAAACAAAAGTCTCATTAACAGAAGGTCCCTTGTACACAACCAAATCTCACTCTCGAAAGGTTAAGACTTGTCTGGCATCTCTAAAGCCATGCTCTGATACCAACTGTGACAGCCCGAATTTCGGCGCCCCAAAACCCGTGCCGTCAGTTGGCTGGCGCTAAGGCTGAGCCCGAGAACGAATCATTTTGCATCATGCACAAAGGCATAGTGGAATCTAAGCGGAACCATTTCGAATCTGTAACGTAAACAAGATAATGAAACATCATCATCATTTCAAAAACCCAAAAGACGGTTCTAATTCCATAAGAAGGTCCATGGAAAGAGAACCGTTAAGAACCACCGGTAAGGACCCCTCCTTGCCGAAACATGGTTCAACAAAATATAAAGAATTATTATTCGGCATTCGTCTCCTTACAATCAAAATGATTTCAAAAGGATTTAACAACTCAGGGTCGGACCTACTTAGGTCGAGCACAAATAAAACAATTCTTAGGATGCGGCTCCTCTGAATCCTCGCCGGGGGAATAATCTGGATCTCCCCTCTCCGGAGGTTCTGCTTCTATATCTTCTCCTAAACCTGAGACATTAGTAATAGAATGAGCTTCATCCAAGCTCAGCAGGGAAAATCTCATAACATGCTTATCATAACATCAACACATATCTTATGGGACAATGAAAACGAAGTAATTCCGAACACATGCAAAGTGGTAATTCTCACAGTCTTAACACACACACATGCAATGCCAATGGGATTCATGCACAAGCTCACACTTTCATTCTGATATGGGAAAAGAAATTTAAAGGTGCTTTACTTAAAGTAATAGAATGAGGAACTATAGCCTCAAGCCCCCCGATGGAATACCCACCATCGTCACTCACATGAGTCATATGCACATATATCCAAGGCTCCATAGAGTTGGGCACTTGGCCGAACGAAGTTACCGTTATACGGTAGGAGTCACATAGCACATACACATATCACACAAATGGTGTACGGATTGGCCCCCGTACCGGTCACGGATATCCTGCCGCGCCAGTCACGGTTATACCGCCGTGTCAGTCGGGTATTCACATAACCTCAAATCGTAAGTGCATATATATAGCTTGTCGCCGTATAAAGTGATAATCGTAGTTTATATCAAAATCCGGAATGAAATGTGAAGGTTTCACATACACATGTCACAAAGATTCTCGAAGGTTTCATAAGGTCTACATATTTTCAACTCACACGTGTCACATGCCTCATTAGTTTGAATTCATATGCAAAAATCACATTGTCAAAGCGGAAAGTGCATCATATCACAATGCACGTGTTAACGAAATCAATGCACATGATATCAAGTTTTCCCTACCTCATAGATCCGACCCGTGCTTGCTCAAGCCGTCATAAAGGTCGGGTCCCCTTTGTTCACGAAGCTTACCTAAACATGATTATTTTTATTTATTAGAATGAGGTAAAATACACTGCCAAAAGTCCCCGTGAAAACTCACGGTCAAAACTCACCAAACGGTGAAATCTGGGAATTTCGATCGATCGAATCCTTATTTCGATCGATCGAATCCTTATTTCGATCGATCGAAATCCATTTTCGATCGATTGAAATAAATTTCGATCGGTCGATCTCTTCCAGAACTACAAAGCATATTCTTATTCGATCGGATGAATTTTTCCAATCGATCGAACGAAAATAATTCGATCGGTCGAATTCCTCAGAGGGCATTTATCTTATCACAGTTCGATCGGACGAATCCCAATTCGTTCGATCGAGATCACATAATTCGATCGATCGAATTTAATTCGATCGGTCGAATTCTCACAAAATTTTTCTAATGTTACATTTCTATCGAATCGTTGATCGAACTTCTGAGTTACGATCGATATAATTTTTTTTCCCTTTTACATCATTTGATCGATCGAACCATAATTGATCGATCGAAATGGCAATTAACAATTTTGTTGGTTTTCCACTCCCAATTACTTCTCACTTTGAATCCATCTCAATTCTTATGATTCCCACATAGATACCCACTAATTCAACTCCACACTACAAATCAAACACATTTTTCACACTCCTTACCTTGATTTCAAATGAACCCTCCTTCATACTTTTAAGAACAGTTCAGGTTTTCTCTGAGTCACAGTAGATCAATCCGACCCTTGATCAAGTAGCTGCTTCTCTCCCTGCTAACTGATCGATCGCTTTAATCACGGCAATTTAATGCTTCAAGGTCACTCTTCCTCTTCTTAACTCTCGTTCACAGGCATTTAATATGCAATTAAATGCCCTTGGTTCCCTTTTTATACCATAGCTCTGTTACTTTAGTGTAGAACACCTACACCGAAAGAACGTGTGTGGGGGTTTCAAACTTCCACATCCAGTCTACATAAGATCAATCCGGTCCGCTAGATTTAATCTGTAGACATTACATCACTGTAAAAGGGGGGTCCTCGGTGCATGATCCGTCGGCACACGCACCAAGTCTTACGGATCAAGGCCCAAAATGTTGGGATGTTACATGTACAATCTGAGTCTCAAGTACCTTGCGAGGTAGAAAATCTATGAATTCTGTTCGTCGTACAGTTCCATATTGCTACCAGGATAGAGCCTCGTGAGGCTCAATATTAGGCTTCAGCAGCCACTTCTACTCGCGAAGCTCTCGCGTGGTATAAAATAGAGGACTTACGATTTTCGTGCAGCTTGATGTCGCAAAGAAGAGAGCCTCGCAAGGCTCATATGTAGGTATTCTTCAGATGTTTTAGCTCGCGAGGCAACAAAGGCCATTTCAGAGCCCAACGAGAAAGCTTAACATTGACTTGTGAGTGTGAAATTGAGTCCTTTGAGCCTCGCGACAAGTCAAAACTCATTCTCTGGCACTACTTTCACATTGAGTTGTGCATTCTAACTGATATTCACCTCATTTCTTCCCTGTTCATTCACTTCATCATGATGATCTCAGTGCCCATTATCAACATATGTACCTCAAGAATTCAAAATACTAAAAAAAAATTTAATTAAATCAGATTCTTGACATTTATAATGACAGCACCTCAATCATGTAGCAGCAACAAACATGCACACCAACATCAGGTCATGCACCTTCAATTAAGATGACTAATATGCACATACCAATTTCAACACACAACTCAAAATAGAATAAAACAAAGAAGCAAATCATCACAATAAAAATACTACATGACAGATTTGAAGCTAAATATAACAAAACACACATTCAACACTTATGATACACATTTTACAAAGCTGTGAATCACTGAGCAGTGGGAGGTTCATGTAGGTGAATGGTCTAAGGAGGCTCCACTGAATTTTCTACATAAATTTTTAGCCTTTGCCCATTCACTTTCATGATTCTCCCAGACATGGGATCCAAGATCTCCACAGCACCAGATGGGGAGGCATAGATGACAGTGTAAGGTCCATCCCATCTGGATTTTAACTTCCCTAGAAAGAATTTTAATTTAGAGTTGAAAAGCCAAACCTTAGAACCAGCATTGAAGTCCTTACTCATTAATTTCTTGTCAAATAATGCCTTTGATCTCACCTTATAAATTATGGCATTTGCATAGGCTTCTAGTCTCAGTTCATCCAGCTCTGACATTTGCAATTTCCTGTGAGAACCAACAGTAGTTAGATCAAAATTCAATATTTTGATAGCCCAATAGGCTATGTGCTCTAACTCTACTGGTAGGTGGTAGGCCTTGCCATAAACTAGCCTCAATGGAGACATGCCAACACTACGTGAAAATCGATAAAAAATAACGGTCCAAAACCGTTATAAATGTCATAAGCAACGGTTTTGAGCCATTATAAGGGCCGTTGTTTATAGAGCAGTGGTTTTTATAAATAACGGCTCGAAATCGTTGTTTATTTACTAGATAAATCATGGTCCATGTCCGTTGTAAAATAACAACGTTTTTAAGCCGTTGTTTTAACGGAAAAAAGGGTTGTTATTTTTCTTCTGAAATCACGGCCTAAATCAGTAGTATATGTAAACAACGGTGAAAAATCGTTGTTAATTTCCTCCAAGAAATAACGGTTATGGACCGTTGTTTGTGGCTGTTGTAAAATAACAACAATGTTGAGCCGTTGTTCCTAATGAGAAAAGGGTTGTTATTTTTATTCCGAAACCACGGCCTAAATCAGTGGTATATGAAAACAACTGGTATGGACCGTTATTTTTTTTTTTTTTACTTTTTTCTTTTTAAATACACAGCTTCCATTTTTTTTACTGTAATGAGAGTCATTTTACCTGTTACAAATATTGTATCAATCACATATCACTCTACAAAAGAAAAAATTCATAATCTATTCAACTAAATGAAAAAATAATAAGTCAAAAATAAAATCAACATCATATTAATACATTCAACACCATCTCATTAAAATATTCAAAGATATTATATTAATATATTCAACAATATCCTATAAATACATTCAACAACGCCCTATTTGAGCATGACTCAAGTTGCCAATAAACCCAATGACATAGAATTTTAATGTCTCATTGCTTGACACCTTTGATTGAGCGCCTTTTAATTCATTATTGAGATGACTTTTCTTTTATGATTTGTCCGTCCACTTCTTGTGTGTTTTCAGCTTGCGCCCAGCTCACATACCACGAGTTTTCCTGCCATAAAAATAAACTCAGTCACATTAACAAATTTCATAATAAAATGTTACTCAAAGTTTGCATGTGTGTTCAAGAAAAAAAAAAGGTGTGCATCAGAGCAACTTGCATAAAAATTTTTATATAATTTTTACTGTAGCTGCAGCTAAAGTAGATGAGCTACTTTTAGCTATCCAAATAAAGCTCTCCTGCTAGAGATGCTCTTACAACGAACGGCTACCATGTAAATCTCCAAATTCAGTTTTAGTTGTTCATTTTAAAGTAGTTTGACCACTTTGAATTGACGATGAAGAGGTATTTTTTTCGATCCAATGTTCGACCCATCAAATCTTCACATTGGGCGATTCAGAGCACATTAAACATTTGATGAAAAATAGCGCCACATGTGTCCAAAAATAGTGACCTATTTCCAATATTATATATCCAACTTGCAGAATCCAGTGCAAGCAAATATTATATAATGAGGCTAAATTCATGATGAATAAAGCATGGCCAAAATTACTACTAGGTACCTATTGCCACAACTTCCACTTCATTTGACTTCCAATGCTTTGCAATGTTGTCTGAAAGAGGATCATCTAGGTTTGGAGCACTCAGAAGTGATTGAATACTGATCAAGAGGAGAAAAGTCACATAAAAACTACAATCAATTTACTAAAAACAGACTACCAAGAAACACTCCATTCCCAGCAAGCAAATGAGAAACATTGATTGAGAGAACATGGTTCAAAAAAAATTTATACATAAATAGATCAGTTACTGTTGTTGAAGCTTTGGTCGAAGGCACCGTTCAAGATTGACCCCTTTACCTTCTCCAAAATCTAGCCTGCAATTTCAAATTCGGGTTATGATTTCGAATTTACCCCCTGCTCAATATATATGGGATGGAAAAGTGTTGTTCATCTTACCAGTAGAAAAAGGGTTGCTTGCTCTCACAATGGAGCCAACAATCATAGTAAAAATGGAGGTTATGTCCATAGCGATGCTGCGGATCAATCTGTCAATAAAAACAAACATCACCAACATCAGTATATGAAACACTTAACAAAACTACAAAAATCATACAAATTTTAAAGAAGAAAAACTCACCGCCTCGAGCCAATGCTGTAAAGCAAGTTTCCGAGCTTTCTCATCCTTGGATAAACCTTCCCAACCTCATAGTATATCAATCCATATGATTGGGCGTAGAGTTCTCATGGCTCTAAGCTCTATAGCTAAGGCTTATATAGCTTATCATCTCTAGTAAAATAGTTTAAGAATGACAACCAGAATAAATATAAGCATCCAACCTCTTATTTATTCATCCAATCCCAATAAAGTGAGCAATAATTGTTAATGAAGTCGTTAACTAAATTCCAATGATTGTTGTCAGTCAATAAAAACTAATTCTGCCTCAACTCAAATTAAAAGTTATAAACAATTCATTGCACAGGGGTTTCATTCGTACATTAAATCGAGAAAGTAAAACAAGAATTAGAGGTAAAATTTTTAAGAACTATAAGATTTATCAACTTTATGTTTCCGTTAAATATTTTTATAAAGTCATTCAAATTAAATAGTTCAAGTTAAGCGGACAAATTTTTTAAATACCTTATTATGTAGTTGGATGCACTTGCCTTGGGAGAGATGCTTCAATAATAGAGTGACCCTGTATAAAGAGAGAGGGAATTAGAAGAAAAGAAAAAAAAAATCTCTCAATCTATCCAAATAACATCCTCCTCCAGAGGAGATCTTTTCCCCCTTGCAACTTATGTACCTTGCCCTGTTGCTCTGTATTTTGCTTTTTCCATGCTCCCAGTACCTTAGAATGTGATGAATCCCTTGCTAACACCTGTAATATGAAAATGAAAAACAAGTCAAAATTCACAGTAAAAAACCATATTTGAAAAGAAGTGGACCTCAATAGTAGTAATGTTGCTAAAATATGAATCATTTTAGGATGCTTTGTTTTAAATGAATTTTTTTCCATTAGACGAGTTTCTCAAAAGGAGTAACGTTACCAAAATGTGAATTATTCTGGGATGCTTTGTTTAAATGATATTTTCCATTACAAGAGTTTTCATAACAATTTTAATTTGATAGATGTGGGGTGTTTCAGTTTAAGAAGAGTTGAAATTAGGAGCATAGGCAGTGGTTAAATTCACTCCACTACACCCTTTACCAGAGTTACCAAATTCTCCCAAGACTTAACATAAAGTACTTGACTCAAGAGTGTCAGAGGTGTCACTCAGGTCAATCTCAGCCAGACAACCGTGGTAATTGAGCTGATAATTTTGAGCACCAAATTAGTGGAAGGTCAGAAGTGAACTTCCACTGATTTGCATGTTCATAAATGGTAGTGAGGCTCCCGAGGCTTGACTATTTGGACAGAAGGAGATTGACCCGAGCGCCATGGATGAGTGGTGACACTCAGGTCGAGTACTGATCGATTTTAAATTAACCCTTGCAAGTGTACAAGATCTGTTCTAGTAAGGCAAGAACAAGGGTGTCGAACCCACAGGGAAATCTGAAATTTTAATCAATTCTTCCTAGAGATTTAGAAAATATCCCCGAGGAAGTACCAAGGGGCAGATTTAATTTTTACCAAAAATTAACACTTTTCTAATTGCAAGAAAGAAAATAAATTAATCTAAAAATTATGTAATGAGAAATCTAAGAACAAATTTTAAAAACAAGATCAAGGAATTTGCTACCCCAGATTTATACCATTTTCTATTTTTAAACCCACAATTTTATTAACATCAAACACACCATCATTCTAAGAGAAACATGACTAGTAATTAAGCATGATCATTAACCCGGCATACCCTATCTAAAAACAATGACACAGCCTAATCGCGGTATGAATCATGTGAAAAGCATAGCGTATCTCATGGTATTTTAGATCAAAACAATAAAAACATGATCACTACACTTTGAGAAAAACGATTTGATGATGAAATTATCGAACTATGGCATTAAACATAAAATATAGGTACTTATCTGGGGATCGCATCCTCCTTGATCTACAGCCTTTAGCCTCTCATCCTTGGTGCAAGATCTTCAATTTCATTCAAAACCATTCCCAAAGTAAAGAGCAAAGAAAGTGTAAAATAAAATATATTCTTGGAAAATCTCAACACAATTTTATTACTCTAAGAAAACCCTCTACAAAAGTCTCTAATTATTACACCAATTTGTCTCAAAAATAAAACTCTCCCCCAAAAAGCTCTCCTTTTCAATTGCTGTAGCCTCTCTTTTATAATGGCCGAACATACCTAACCCTAATTGCCTCAATCGATTGAGACAGAAGTCTCAATCGATTGACTTTGAGTTCGAATTCCCTTAGGGCACTTCTGCCTTCATGTCTCAATCGATTGACTTTCTAGGGTTGAGTTTTACTCCATCTGTCAATCGATTGACCATAATGCCTCAATCGATTGAATCTTCAATGCAAAGTCTTTCCTTTCTTGATGGAAGTTGATTCTCTTCATGGCTTCCAATGCTTCTTTGGACCTTTTTGTCCATAGCTCTTTTATAGCCTGTAATTTCCTTCTTTTATGCACTTGAACGATCTAACTGTCAGAAACACCTGTAAACATCAAAACCTCACAACAACCATCAGATGCTTTCATTGAACAGCTAAATGTAGGATTTAAGGTATGAAATATAGTCATATTTCAGCCCCGATCACACCCCCAAACCTACACTTTGCTAGTCCTCGAGCAAAGAGAATGATAAATATAAAAATAAAACTAACATCCTAAAATTTAAATGCCACTTTCGTAGGGAACACGATTGCACTTAGTATGTGCAACAAGCCTTTAAACCCCTAGGTGATCCCTAGTGGAGGAGTTGTGTCTCCTGAGGGTTTACAGTGAAGTTACCCACAAACTTCCAAAAAAATTTCAAACCATCGGTAAAATTGAGTTTTCAAAACATGATTTTTTTATAACATATATACCATTCAAAAACAAAAACATCATTAATTGGTTCAACATGTGAATCATCAATCTTAAATACCAATGTCATGTCAATCATGCTAGTATCCATTCAAATTAATCTAATGCTCAAATTGTTAGATAACTCATTCATTCATGCTTAAACGTGAAGTGTGTGCATACCAAAACCAAGATTCATCCATCTTAGAACTAGTCCAAACGGAAAATCATTGGATCTCATGTCTCAACTCAATCCTCACTTTAGGTATACTCTCGAAATAAAATCACTCCGATGATGGGTAAGTTTTCGCACACATGTGAGAGATCAATACAAAACAAATAAAAATGTCTCACATGATAAATGAAACACGATGTAATCAATGAACAAAAAAAATAGATCTCATAAGAACAGATACTTGAATATCCTAAGCATGTCATATCAAGTGTCATAGGTATCACATATTTACTCTCCACAAGGCAGTTACCAATGCAAGATCAGATCATGAAGGTCTTTTGTAGGGTTGTAATGGGGCTCAGGAAAGGGTAAGAAAGAAAGGGAATTTAGATTCAAAATTTCTGAGAAATCAGAAAAGGTACTAACTTTTTCTTTCTATTGCTCTTCTTTTTCTTTTCTAATTTCTCACCATTTTTTTTTTTTTCAATATTTTTCTTTTCTCACTCTTTCTTCTTCTTTTGAATTTCTTTTCTTAATGGTACCTCACATTTTTCATTCTTTGTCAAATTTCTCTTTTTCTCCCCTTTTTCTCTTTTTATATTTTTGCCATACACTCTCAGTAAACACCACAACTCGGTATCCCTCCACTTACTCTCTTTTCACTCATTTTCATCCCTCGTTCCCAACGTCTCAGAAATAAGAAGGGTAAAGCTGAATTTTCAGAAATGGTAAAGGGTTAAAGGTTAATGTGGCTTATCAAAGAATGTATAAAGGTAAATTTTTCAATAGGCTCAAAGAGGTACTAGAAAGATAAATTCATATGAGGTGGGACATTTTAAGCACAAACGAGCCAAAGATGGCCTTCAATCATATCCTTAAAAGATGGTAATCTTGCCTATTTGGCTTGAGTAGATATACAGTACGTTCTAACACAATAATATGAATTTGATTTCATGCAAAGTCACAAGCCAAAAATAAAATGTATGAGATTATGCAAAATAATTCGTATTCAAAGAAAACTCCGAGTTTATGTATTCACTCATCAATGACGGGAAATTAGCTCTAAAGCTCACCAGGTTTAGTCTCCACTAAGAACCTACGATCCAACGTTTAAAATAATTCATCGATTTCTAAATCTTAGCTTGGTATCAGTGCACAAATTCTAAGCATGAATTTCAAAGTCATCCACAAATTATCACATTAAGCTTCATTATCCTAGATACAAGTAATCAAAATATGCCATCAATATTCTCAAAATTAAATTCTCATGCATCATCAACTAAAGTTTGAAAACTACTGCAAAGTAAATCATGTATGATGGTTAAAATTGTTTATTTATTATTATTATTTTTTTTTATTATTATTTTTTTTTTTTTTAAATACATAACACAAGATAGATAACCATACCCCCAAACCTAAGAATGACAATGTCCTCATTGTTTGAAATAAGTAGGCACCCCCAAACCTGTTGAAAAGTACCTCACACAAAGATCAGGTGCAGAGAATATATGCATCAAATTAGAACATGACCAAAAATAGATTGAAGGTAATGTGGCTATATGTATTTGGAAAGTAAAAACAACCTAAACTAAACTAAAAACTAAATTCTAGAACTAACAAAAACAAACAGGAAAACAAAAATAAGTAAAACACACTGGGTTGCCTCCCAGGAAGCGCTGAGTTTAAGTGTCGACAGCTCGACCTCTTCATTGCTCAAATACCTGGATCAACTGTTTCAATTTCACAGTTGATGGCTGCTCAGTTGATGGGGTCAGCACAGCCTTTACTTTATCAGGTAGTGATTCTACCTCAGGCACACTTTTAGCACCTTGACATGGTGAACACCAAATTTTCTCTTCTAACTGCCTCCTTTTAGATCCCTTTTTCTCAGAGAAGGCCAACAAAGCCATTTCAACTTCTTCTTTGATGAGCATTGATGGTAATGCTTCATCCATCACTTCATCTATCTGATCGATGTAAAAACATTCGACCTCATCCGCGTTTGGGAAATGGTTCATCGCATGGAAGATATTCAATCGAACCTTCATGTTTCCAAAAGAAACGTCCATGACTCCCGTTCGACAATTAATGTAAGCGTTGGCAGTAGCGAGAAACGGACGTCCAAGGATGATGGGGACTTGATTAAGTGACTTAACAGGTGTGTCCATGTCCAAAACAACAAAATCCACTGGAAAGACAAACTTATCTATTCCAACCAAGACATCCTCAATAACGCTCGGTCGTCTTTCTCGATCTATCTCGCCATTGGGTGACCGTTAGGGTCTCAATTCACCCATCGAAGTTTCTCGTACAATGAATATGGGATTAAATTAACACTCCCAAATCCAATAACGCTTTCCCAATGGTTGCCCACCAATGACACATGGAACAGAGGAACTCCGTGGTCTTTTAGTTTTTGGGGTTTCCAATTGCAATATGGAACCCGACTTGATTAGTCAAGAACACTTTCCTCGAAACATGATTACGTGCCTTTCTCTTCCGAGTGCATAAATCTTTGAAAACTTTGCATACTGCACTTGCTTGATCGTTTCAAGCAATGGAAGGTTTATCTTTACTTGCTTAAATGTTTCGAAAATATCTTCCATTTTTGTTGGGCCCTTTCCCATTCTAGATGGAGGAGTTAGGCATTGAGGAAATGGTGCCTTTGGGACATAGGGCACGGATTCCATTTCTAATTCTTGTTCATGCCCTTGTTGGCCAAGTGAAGGAGGCTCGTCTTCCATTACTTTGTCTTTTCCTTCTCTCTTCTTTCTCCTCCTCTTTCTCTTTCCTTTTCTCTTTCTCGTTCTTTTCTGACTCTTTCTCTTCTTCTCTTTCTTTTGACTCTTTCTTTTTCCATTTCTCTTGCTTCTTCTTGCTCTGCTTCTCCTTCTTCCTCTTCCGCTGATTCTCTTGCTTCTGTAGGCATTTCCACTTGATTATCAACTTCACGCCCACTTCTCAGCACTGTAACAGCTTTTAATTCTTGATAGTTGGATGGTCCCTCACTAGATGAAGTTTGACCCTGAGGATTGTTGACGGGTTGGCTAGGAAGCCTACCTTCCGCTCGTTGGCTCAGTTGATTAGTCAATTGACTAAATTGATCTAACATCATCTGTTGAAAAGCTTGCATGCTTCGCATCATCTTTTCTTCCAGATCAGAATCTTTTGAATTGTTGGCATGAGATTGATTTAGATTCTGATTGAAATTTTGGTTGTTATGGTATTCAGTATATGGGTGATCATACGGAGCATTCTGCTGGACATTAGAATTCTGTTGGAAATAAGAATTCTGCTGGAAATTCTGTGGTGGGCGGAAATTTGGCTGAAATTTTTGTGGAAAAACTTGTTGTCCACCCATGGGATTGGCTTTGTATGGCTGGTGTACCTGACCGGTTTGGTTCAATCCACCCCATCCTAAGTTGGGGTGATTTTTCCATTCCGGATTGTAGGTATTGGAGTACATGTTACTACCCTGCCGCTGATAAGATTGAGTCTCATTGACTTGCTCTTGACGAGTAGGTCCATCAAGGAAGAATGACAAGGTAGTGGGGCACTCATTAGCCATATGACCTGGGTGGTCACAAATTGAGCACACAATGGGGGTGACAGGAACTTTAGCTTGCTTGGTCGCAGCTAACAACATGTTCATCTGTTTGGATAACATATCAACCTTGGTTGATAGATCAGAGGTATTGTTGTTGACCTCATACAATCCGTTTTTGGTCAACATATGAGATTTAGGCGCCAAGTCCAACGTGGTTCGCCCCAGTGTCTCACTTTGTATCGAAGTTTGATACAACTTCTCAAACAATGCCCACAATTCATCAGCTTCTTTTGTGGCACAAGATCCACCACAAGATGCATCAACCATGCGTCTTTCTTCAGGAATTAGTCCATTGTAAAAGCTTTGGACTTGTTGCCACCTTGGAATTTGATGATTAGGGCAACTTCTGATTAATTCCTTAAAACGTTCCCAACATTCATGGAATGTTTCAGTAGGTTGTTGGGAAAAGAATTGAATCTTTTGACGCAACTCAATGGCCTTCGTCATGGGAAAGTACTTCTTGAGGAACTGACGATGTAGCTCGGCCCAACTCCGAATAGATTGTGGTTCTAAGGAATAGAACCACGTTTTTGCCTTATCTCGTAAAGAGAACGGAAAGAGTCGGAGCTTCGCTATCTCGTCAGTAACGTTGTGGACTCTGAACATTTTGCATACCCCAGTGAATTCATTTAAATGAACGTGTGGATTTTCATTTGCCAAACCATGGAAAATTGGTAGCATATGAATCATCGCAGATTTGAATTCATAGTGGTTCCCTGGGATGGGAGCATGCATGATGCATTCCTGATCCTCGTAAAAACCAGGATCATTATAATATTCAAGTGTTCTAGGTCCCTCATAGTAATTATTGTTCCCATTATGTCCATTATTTGCATTGTTGCCATTCTGGTTGTTGTTTCCATTCATTTCTTGCTCTTGATTAGCCATGGTATCAGTATGATGATACTGATTCCTTTGGATTCTACGATTGCCTCGCAAAGATCGTTCGATCTCCGGATTAAACGGTAGTAAGTGTGGGTGATGAGAACGAGTAAAGTTCATACACCACACTCACAATCAAGGGTTTGAAGAATCCAAAATAAATCCATTACAATCTCAATCGATTGAGACAGGGTCTCAATAGATTGATGACACAAATTTGCATAAAATGACTTTTTATCACCAATCGATTGAGGTCGCTCTCAATCGATTGAGGTTCCAAGAGTAAAAAAAAACACACAGAATTTCACACCAAGACTTTGTCAGTCAATCGATTGAGAGGCTGCTCTCAATCGATTGAGGTTCCAAGATTAAAGCACACAAGAGTTGTGTCAATTGATTGACATAGGAATGTCAATCGGTTGAACAAAGAGTAGAGAGCACACAAAAAGTTTGTCAGTCAATCTATTGAGGAGCTACTCTCAATAGATTGAGGTTCAAGGGTCACAAAGCATACAGAACTACACACTAATGACTTTGCTAGTCAATCTATTGAGGGGCTGCTCTCAATCGATTGAGAGAAGGCAAGAACTTCACAAAAGTTTAAAATCCAGTGTCAATCGATTGACATAGACTGGTCAATCGATTGAGAGAAAGGTGTACAGTGACCAAAGTAAGGAGAAAGAGGAAAGAAAAACAATCAAAAATTTTTATTTATTTATTTATTTATTTTTATTTTTTATTTTTTTTATTATTATATTTTTTTTTAAAAAAAAATTTTTAATTTTTAAAAATTTTTTTTTTTTAAATTTTTTTTTTTTTTTTTTTTTAAAAAACTTTCCTAAAAGAAAAACTTCTTAACTAAGAATATAAACTAAGAATATAAAATCCTTCCTAAAAAAAAAACTTCTAAACAAGAATATAAACCTTCCTAAAAATATAAACTTCCTAAAATAAAAACTTCCTAAAAGAATAAAAAAATATAAACTTCCTAAAAGAATAAAAATTAAAAATATAAACTCCCTAAAATAAAAACTTCCTAAAAGAATAAAAAAAATAAAAATATAAACTTCCTAAAAACTATTTTTAGAAAATCCTATAAAATCTAAAAGAGGAAAATAAAAAAAATAAATAAAAAAAAAAAGAATCCTACTAAACTAAGAATTTCTAAAAACCTAAACTTCCTAAAAGAAGATTGCAAAATCTAATCTAAGAGAGAAGAATTAAGGAAAGAAATTTGTTTTTGATTTTTTTTTTTTTTTTTTTTTTTTTTTTTTTTTTTTTTAAATTAAAATTCAGAAAAATAAAAATAAAATCTAAATTCGAAAATTAGAAATTAGAAATTAAAAACCTAGAAAATCTTTCCTAAAAGAAAACTTCTAAACTAAGAATATAAATTTCCTAAAAATATAAACTTCCTAAAAAAATGAATAACCAATTTTTAGAAAATCCTAAAATTTCTAAAAGTGGAAAATAATAAAAAAAAAAGAATCCTACTAAACTAAGAACTTCTAAAAACCTAAACTTCCTAAAGAATATCACAAAATCTAATCTAAGAAAGAAAATTAGGGAAAGAAATATTTTTTTTTTTTTTTTTTTTTTTTAAATTAAAATTCAGAAAAATAAAAATAAAATCTAAATTCGAAAATTAGAAATTAGAAATTAAAAACCTAGAAAATCTTTCCTAAAAGAAAACTTCTAAACTAAGAATATAAATTTCCTAAAAATATAAACTTCCTAAAAAAATGAATAACCAATTTTTAGAAAATCCTAAAATTTTTAAAAGTGGAAAATAATAAAAAAAAAAAAAGAATCCTACTAAACTAAGAACTTCTAAAAACCTAAACTTCCTAAAGAATATCACAAAATCTAATCTAAGAAAGAAAATTAGGGAAAGAATTTTATTTATTTTTTTATTTTTATTTATTATTTTTTTTTTTTCAAGTTTGTCAATCGATTGACAGAGTTGAGTCAATCGATTGAGGCACAATTATTGCCAAAAACACACACAGTCAATCGATTGAGAACAAGGCTCAATCGATTGACTGACAAGCAAACACACACACAAAATAGAGTCAATCGATTGAGGGGTTATTCTCAATCGATTGACTGCTATAAAAACAAAAATCTCTAATCGGAATTAACCAAAATTTCGCCGATTTCCCCGGCAACAGCGCCAAAAACTTGATCGATTTTAAATTAACCCTTGCAAGTGTACAAGATCTGTTCTAGTAAGGCAAGAACAAGGGTGTCGAACCCACAGGGAAATCTGAAATTTTAATCAATTCTTCCTAGAGATTTAGAAAATATCCCCGAGGAAGTACCAAGGGGCAGATTTAATTTTTACCAAAAATTAACACTTTTCTAATTGCAAGAAAGAAAATAAATTAATCTAAAAATTATGTAATGAGAAATCTAAGAACAAATTTTAAAAACAAGATCAAGGAATTTGCTACCCCAGATTTATACCATTTTCTATTTTTAAACCCATAATTTTATTAACATCAAACACACCATCATTCTAAGAGAAACATGACTAGTAATTAAGCATGATCATTAACCCGGCATACCCTATCTAAAAACAATGACTCAGCCTAATCGCGGTATGAATCATGTGAAAAGCATAGCGTATCTCATGGTATTTTAGATCAAAACAATAAAAACATGATCACTACACTTTGAGAAAAACGATTTGATGATGAAATTATCGAACTATGGCATTAAACATAAAATATAGGTACTTATCTGGGGATCGCATCCTCCTTGATCTACAGCCTTTAGCCTCTCATCCTTGGTGCAAGATCTTCAATTTCATTCAAAACCATTCCCAAAGTAAAGAGCAAAGAAAGTGTAAAATAAAATATATTCTCGGAAAATCTCAACACAATTTTATTACTCTAAGAAAACCCTCTACAAAAGTCTCTAATTATTACACCAATTTGTCTCAAAAATAAAACTCTCCCCCAAAAAGCTCTCCTTTTCAATTGCTGTAGCCTCTCTTTTATAATGGCCGAACATACCTAACCCTAATTGCCTCAGTCGATTGAGACAGAAGTCTCAATCGATTGACTTTGGGTTCGAATTCCCTTAGGGCACTTCTGCCTTCATGTCTCAATCGATTGACTTTCTAGGGTTGAGTTTTACTCCATCTGTCAATCGATTGACCATAATGCCTCAATCGATTGAATCTTCAATGCAAAGTCTTTCCTTTCTTGATGGAAGTTGATTCTCTTCATGGCTTCCAATGCTTCTTTGGACCTTTTTGTCCATAGCTCTTTTATAGCCTGTAATTTCCTTCTTTTATGCACTTGAACGATCTAACTGTCAGAAACACCTGTAAACATCAAAACCTCACAACAACCATCAGATGCTTTCATTGAACAGCTAAATGTAGGATTTAAGGTATGAAATATAGTCATATTTCAGCCCCGATCAAGTACCTAATACCAGCTCTTCGTTCAAACCCATACAAACTTGGAATCAATATGCAGCGAACTGATTCACAGTTTAGTTCAGTCTAGTTAGCAAACCAACTCATGGTCTGCTTTGGTCTGGTTTTCCCTATATTTTACTAAATGCGAAAATGTTGGTTAAAATAAATGAACCTAAGCCTCATTTTTCTGAGTTAGTGATCACCCTACAAGCTATAAAGCATTCATTTATTACAGAAATCAATGCTCTAAGCATTTCATATTTTAACTTCTAAGTTAGCAATTCAACCAACAAACTATAAAGCATTTATTTGTTATAAAAATCAATGGAACTCTAAACATTTCATATTTTCCATTCAAACCTGAACCGGGTTCACTAGATAGTGGTGAACTGTGAACCACAAATCTGAATTGGAACTAAGTGAACCAGCAAAACTCGTAACATTACTTTTGACCATTCCTTTTGGCTGAAATAGGTTCAGACTGCTTTGTTTTGCTAAGTTCCAATGCCTCCTTTATTTTATTTATATGATGTTTTACTTCAATTACATGATTCTTTTTCATTTTTTTAATCCTATTGACTCTGATGATCAACACCCCAGAAAATTCAGGTAGGACTTCTTTATACTTGTTTCCAATCCAAAAAAAACAAAAGACAAACACAAGATAGAGAAAAACTAATCAAAAGTATCATGTGTGAATGGATTACTGATTCACAGTACCAAAGAAATAAAAAAAGAGCTTCAACCCGAAGAAACCAAAATCAATCCCTATCTTCCTTTTCTCTAATGAAAATGAATTCTACCCATTTAAAACAAATGAATCCATAATGAAAAAACAATCCCAACCAACCCTATTCACAAAAATAGAAAAAAAGAAGGCCCAACAAGAAGAAAATCCAATAAACCCATCAAATAGAACAAAAAGCAAGCATAGAGAAGTAGGGAAGAGATACTGTAGAGGCAGGTGGGAAAACATCCCCAAAAATCTTGGAGGAGGTAGGCTGGTGCTTGGATGGAGTAGAATCTTTGTCGCCAAAAAGATTAGATGAAATCGAATAGGAAGACGAAGAAGCAACTGGTTTCCTACCTTCCATAACCTACCTCTTTCTCTCTTACTATCTCTATCTCTATCTCTCCTAACCAACAAAACTACCCCATCAGAAGTAGATAGAATAGATACCTCTAACAACCTTCACAAAAACAAACCCAAAAACCCAAACAAAAATACAAACAAATTGGATAAGATCAGAACTAAAACCACGTGAAGTTCTACAGCCAAAATTTCAGTCAAAATTTCGGTTCAAAGGGTTAATCGCCCTGGCCAGGTACTTGCTTCAAGAATCAGGAGACCCTAGGGACTTATACCATGTGCTGACCCGGTATGTGCTACTGCTAACTGGGGCACACATGTGCCCCTGCGATTGGTTGGGTTCTCTAACAGGCCTCGAAACCCAGGGTTAACATTAAATCTATAAGGAATGACACCTTAACTGACCTAGACAACCAGTTACAATAACGAATCCAACATCAAAATTCTTCAAAACAAACTTTCATATACCAGCCCTTCAAATTAAACATGCTATTGCAAGGACCAGTTCTCATTGGTCATTATATCTACGGTAAACTATCACTATTTTTTTATTAGATAATGGGTTCCCATCCCAAATTAGCAAATTTAAAATTTGTTGATCCATCCATAAATAAATAAACAAAATTTGTGTCTGAAAATAATATGCAGACAACAAACACATCACCTAAGCAATACTGTTCGGATCTGGAGATAACAAACACATCACCTAAGCAATATCCCTATACCGTAACACATCCTAAAACTAGTAAAATTAATTAAAGTTTCTAGAAGACCATTTCACACTTCTAAATAATAATTATAAATTAATAATAGGCAATTTACTAAATCAGGTATCATTTTAAAAAGTATTACCTGTATATTCTATTTACCAATTCAAAATAATTACCTGAGAACGGATATACCCTGTATCACCGCAACGTATCGGTATCGGCCAACTTTCTGGTTTGATATAGGACTTCGTCTATGTTTTATTTGTCATGCACATGTTTGAAGTGAAATTACTGTCCTAATATAAACTAAGAGAACTCTTCTTGGAAGCATAGATTTTGAGCAATCATAACAGCACTTATAGTTTCACTAATAAATGTGTTTTAGATAGCTTTAAAACACCTTAATAGGAGAGGAGCAGGAAAAAATCTCTCCAAAATTCTCTTTAATATAATTAAATTCACCTTCAACATCACAGTTGCTATACCATCATATAGATGGGGATCCATATGACATAATGATGCTGGTTTTATATAGGACTTCTTGAGTGCCCTCGAAAGAAGCTGTAGAAAAAGTTTCAATCATACGCCGCAAAATAAATGATATTATACTTTGCAACAAAGCCAAAAAAAAATTACTCCATAAAAATAGTAGCTGTCACGCACTGTTATTTCACAGAAAAGAAATTGCACCACTTAATCCATTGAAGGAAGAGGGATGAAAATGATCCACAGCAAAATAAATTAATCTATGATATGATGCATCAGCATTCCTATGTACAATGCATTACCATGCATCAACGGCTGCAAAAGATCTAGAATGCTTGCAGTACGTTGTTAAATTGTTCTGACATGCACACATTTCGTGGATGATATGATGAACGACCTCAGAAGGCACAGTTCGTTCCATGCAAAGATGAGGTGACGTGTGCATTGATTTTGTGAACCTTTGACCATATTTTCAATGATGGATATGTATCAGATCATGCCCAAATTTTTTGGGTGGTACCTGATCAATCTTGTCTGCATCCGATCCTCGTGATGGGTGCCAAATAGTGCCCAGCTGGACCAAGTGCAGTGCTCAAGGCTGCACTCGGATGCATAGTCCCGGGCCTCTTTATTATTAATGTTAAATCCATAATTTCTATCATTATTATTAAATATTTTTTATTTATATTATTATTACTATATTATCACTATTATTACCAAGTTATCTTCTTTTCAATACTATTTTTACTGTAAGTCTTTCATTATCATTTTTATTAATCTTTTTTCTAGTCGTTATTATTCATATTATTAGGGTAGGGAGGATTTTTCTCTACTATTATTAGTATTCTCGTTATCATAATGTTATTGATGCAATCAGATCATCACCCTCAACCCACCCTGCCAAGTTAACCCGACCCGCACCTATAACAAGACCCCTCGTGACATCTCTTTCTCTCTCTCGCGCCCTCTTTCAAACACACACTCTCAAACTCTCTCTCCCTCTAGAAGTCTCTTTCTAATCATCCCGTTGCCAACGTACCTCGCTCATATGCGCAAGTGTGAGCAACCAAGATCCAGACCTCTATTTTCTTCATCTAGTGGAAACTGCATTTTGAGGCAAGTTAAACCATATCACATGGTTATGTGATGATGTATGATGACACTACGTAAGAAGTGGAACCCCTTGATGTGTGACGTGCGATAATGGGACATATATATAAACTAGTGTTTATAGTAATCCCCATTAACGGTGTTTTATTGTTTTATTGTTGTATTGATGCTTGTAAGTTGATGTTCACTCTCGCGATGATAATAATGCATTGCATCAGGTGTATAGCGCATCGTAAGCATGATTTCAAAGGATTTACATGGTTTATTATCAAAATTGATGAAAATAATGATTTAAAGTAAAACTATGTTGATGATGGATTATAGAGCCCAACTTGATGTAGCTAGTAATATCTGAAGTCATGAGATGGTGTTCTGGTATTTTCACTTGCATATTTCATATTATTAGTATTGTTCTTCCAAAGGGACTCCCCACAATGCAACTTGTTAGGACAAGGTCCCCTATTGTACCTTCCTTAACTGGAAGTAAACTTACTGATGCAATGGTAAGGGTCAGGTTAAGCTTAAGCTTGGTGCATATGGAACGGATTTTGGCCCACCCTGAAGAATAGGGTTCTGAAGTCATTGCGAGATTTGTTTATGTTGAGATGATGATATATTGGAATCCAGGACCATAACGTTGATGTTCTACATACAACAATGTCTTATATTAAGTTAAAGATGCATGACTTGATCTCCAGTACTTGATTTTTGAAAAACCATCGTTTCAAATGTGAGATCATGACTTTTTTTTCTTCCGAAATTGTATCATGCATTTGTATTTGGATTCATACATGATGCCTATGATGATGAACTAGAATTATTTGAATGTTGAACTCTTATTGAATCAAATATTGAATATGAGCCATTGCTTACATGTATGTTTTCAATATTGTAAAAGATGTAGGTGTATAGGTAGTAAAGGGGGTTACTTGCTGAGCAATAATTAATCAGCCATTTGTTAAACATTTTCAGGGATAGATCAGGGAGTCACCGGAGTACTCAATTAGACGAAAAACTGGAAGCCCCGTTGAGCTAAGGAATCGACAAGACTGTTCTAGTTTTCTTCTATTCAAATGTAAGGGCCCACAAACATATAATCGACTAATGATGTCGTGTTATGAAACAGAGTTGAAGTCTTTTGTTTTAAATTTTTTTTTCTAAGGATTATTGAATCAACTATGATAAATCAATTTAGTTCGTTGAAATATAATAATGAATTGACGATTTTCCTCTTTTCTGTAATAAGATGTGGTTGATTACTGCATAGATGTTGCTCATGCCAATTGGTTGGCTCGGACGTCATACGTGAACAAGCAGAGCTCAAGTTTCTAAACTATGATATCATTCCAAAGTTGGTTTGGAAAGAGCAGAACTTTAATCATTATAATTTTCATAAACAAGTCTGGAAATTGTTCTCTTCTAGCAAAGGTCACCTTCATTATAAGAACTCATTTCAGATTTCACTTGATTCATCTTTTCTTGTTGTAAGCTTGTTTCTATTTGGGTCCACTGAACAGGTATTTGTTTTAAAATATATTTATAATAGTAAAACGGATCTTTAATCTGAGAATGATAATGAAAATGCTAGATATATGGAAAATTTGCAGGGGGGTCCGAATGGTATATAGATGGAATAGTCTTTGCACGAATATAAACCAGATGTCCCAGTTCATCCTTTGATATCAAGTCCAAGAGGCACCAAAGAAGGAATGGGACTGTTATTTCTCTGTAAACTCAATAGGGTACCTGATTGTATATTCATGCCAAAAATACTTCAGGGATCTGTCACCACAATATTTGATTACTATATTGAGGTTAAAGTTAATTATAGAACACACCACACACACATACACACATAAAAAAAAATTGGAGAGAGGATGTTTCTCCAAATTATATATGCATGCAAAAGGAAGGTGCGTGAGTATGCAACATTTTCACGTGCCACAGGGCACATTATTGCAGGTTACAACACATTTGCTACGGTTTTATAAATAAACAAAAATTTCAACTTTTTTGCCCTATATTTCACAGGTCAAATTTATGGGTTTCCACCCAAACTTTCGCCATAAAAAATTTTCATCCAAAATTTCACCATATATATATATATATATATATATATATATATATATATATATATATATATATATATCCTCATAGCAATCATTCATATGGGGGCTGCTTAAGGTCTCTTATGGATATGCCCAAACCACCGGAAATGATCATGAACGGATTAATATGTTCATAAAGTTTGGCAAAATACTAATTTCAATTCTCATTAACAGATGTCTTCATGCTCCAATGAATCATGGCCTAAGACAGTGACTGATGATGGATTGCTGTGGCACCAAGTATAGCTCATGTATGTCCATGCACTTTTCTCTTCTAAATAATCTTACATTCTTTCAAGAATAAAAAAGTGTCACTTCCAAACCATTTAAAAATCTCAGGAGAATCTGAGAAGCTAACCAGCGCAATTTTTCCCTTGATGTCCACACATTCGAATACTTGAAAGGTTAGAAATTGGAAATTTATTTAAATGAGTTAGGCATACTGTTTTAAATTCTGACATGACAACAGTACTCATTCACTGCAGTTACCAAAGATCTTTCCCCAGCCAATGAATCTCAAGTCATAGAAAATGTAGCCATCATAACGAGAAGGGTGGCGTTATAGGCACCTATTTTTCCGGTGATGAATACAAAAAATATTGTTTTAAGTGCAACCTAATATCTTGGGAAGACAAGGGATGCAGTCTTGTTAAATAAGTGATTAAAGCATTTTCAATTATATATGGGAACAAAAAATCTTATAGCAACTTCTAGCGACTTTACTCAAAATCATCTGAAATTGGTAAGAGCATGGATTAATGGTGATGGAGATCACCATTAAATTGTTAATGGGTTGCAATTATTTTCATTATCAAAAGGAAGACAACACAGAGTTTCAGTGTCTCAGACACAAGCCTTGAACTTGTTAGGCCAGGTTCACTAGGATAAGATTAAACTGCTGAAGTCATGATTTACCACCTTTGCGATAAGTTTCTCTGGCTGAAACCTCCTCTTTGTAAAGCCGCCCAAGCTAGTTCAAGGGAACCATAAAATGATGAGCGTGCCGATGGATGGTAGGAGATTTTGATTGTCATAAAGGAAAAAATGGTTTGACGGCAGAGATGACTGATGTCGGAGGGGGAGAGGTTGATGCTTTCGAGGAAGAACTCATACTTGTTGATTGTGTGGTAGCTAAGGTATTTCTGAATAGTGGATGAGATGGTGGAGGGAGTGAAATTGATGTTGAAGAGGAGAAATTCAACTATTTAAACTTAAGCCATAATTGCAACTATTTAAACCCTCTACTATATAAATCTACAACCCATAGCAGATTCTTAAAACCTATATGCACAGAGACCAATAATTAAACCCTCCGCTATTAATCTTTGGTATAAAGGTTAATCACCGACCATCAGAAAACTCTGAAATTGCTGCCACCATCTCGACAATCTAACGAGTCCTTTGCAAACTCAAAATAAATCTGCAATAATCACCACTATATCCGCCCAAAACCTGTTCCTCTGCTCTGTCCATTGACACCACCATCTACATCATTGCCATGAACACATTCATGCATCACCATAAATCCTTGCACTATCCCTACTTCAATCTAAACCTAGTAAACCAAAGATCTTCTCTTGATCTTAGCAATCAAATTAAAACCCCATCTCAATTCTGTCAACTCTCAATTGCTGTCATCGAACCTACACTTGCCATCATGAACAAATTTCAAACTGGCAAATGGGTTCCCCTATCAAACTCCCAGTCCTATCAAACTCTTTGAACCCTAACTATAAAACAACTTGTTATGCTACAAGTACGACAGCCCCTCGTCATCCACCACCTATCTGCCAGTCAACCTCCTCGTTCCTCATTTTTGCTATGCTGATGAACTCCCTATCCAATTACTTTACACTGGCAAGAATGAGGAACGAGGATAGTAGATTCTACACATAGATCACCATCTACACGAGGATAGTAGATTCTAAACTAACAAATTAGACTGGGTTCCCTTCTACACATAGATCACCAATTCAAGCATAGTAGATTCTACACATAGATCACCATCTAAATAAGATTAAAGATGATTACATACATGATGAATCCCATTTACGAATAAAGAAACATATAATACATCTATAAATTTTTTGTTATTTCTGATTGTAAATGAAATCCTTATCCTAAATACGGGATTAATGAGGTTTTTTAACACAAAAAGAAATGAAAATACCTTTGATGGAACACCTAGTCCGAGATCCACAATCTACCTTTATTGTTCCGAATCTCAGATCCAAGTGACGTTCATATAATAAAAACCCTAGAGATCGATGGAATCCATTTTTGAACAACGGCAATGGATAGATGGAGTCCAATTTCTAACAACGGCAATAGAACAATGAAATCCGATCCTAAATATCGGCAATGGATTGATGAAATCCGATTTCGAAAAGCAGCAATGGAACTATGGAATCCGATCTCGAACAACGTCAATGGATTGGAATCTGATCTCACATAGGTAAAGGTGTTTATTTAATTTGGGGAAGTTAAGTGGGATTTGGAGCAGACAAAACCCTTAGAAAAGGAGGAAGACTAGATGGAGAGAGGGATTGGAAATAGCGTTTTGGTGGATCCAAAGCACTCAATGGCGTGATTATAGAATATGCTCCAACACTCAATGGCGAGATTACTTTGGACTGGGGAGAAAACAATTTCACTGCTAGGTTTCTGCTGGGAAAAGAAGACGAAGAAGAAAAGGGTTTCCGCGGGGTTTCTAATGGTTCTGTGGGCTCCACGCCAATTTGTTTAGAAGGGTCTCAACGCGGGAAAGTGCAAATCGCTCAAAAGACATCAACGTCATGAGTTCGAACTCGCTAACTTACAAATATCACATTTAAGTAGGTCGTTGTATTGGTTTAACCACTGAAATGGGCCGTTGTATACGTGCATTGCTTCTACAACCGCTGATGTCGGTGGTATTTTAAAAGGTAGTGGTGTTGTTTTTCTTTTGTTTTCACGTAGTGCAATAGGGGTTTTATAGGCTGTCCTATAAGCCCACAAAGCATCATTCAGCTTTTGTGCCCAATCCTTTCTATCTGTCTTCACAGTCTTCTCCAAGATATGCTTAATCTCCCCATTAGAAATTTCAACTTGCCTATTGGTCTATGGGTGGTAGGGAGTTACAATTCTGTGTGTAACAGAATATCTTTTGAGCAGATTCTCATAAGGCCTGTTACAGAAATGACTCTCCCCATCACTAATGATAGCTCTGGGGGTGCCAAATCTTGAGAAGACATTGTCCTTCAAAAATTTAAGGACAACTATGAAGTCATTAGTTCTTGTGGCAATGGCTTCCACCCATTTGGACACATAGTCCACTGTCACAAGTATGAAATTGAATCCCATAGAAGGAGAAAAGGGGCCCATCAAATCAATTCCCCAGATGTTAAAAAGTTCTACCACAAGGATGGGCTGCAATGGCATTGAATCTTTCTTAGAAATGCCTCCCATCCTTTGACATCGCTCACAGGCTTTGCAATGTATATATGCATCTTTGAACAAGGAAGGCCAATAAAAACCACATTGCAGCACTTTTACTGCAGTCTTTTTACGACTAAAGTGACCTCCTCAAGCTTGCTCATGGCACATAGAAAGAATATTGTGGAACTCACTTTCAGGCACACATCTCCTAACAACCTGGTCTGCACAGTTCTTGTAGAGGTATGGATCCTCCCACAGAAAATATTTGACCTGAGAGAAAAACAGGTCTTTGTCCATCTTGGACCACTGAGGGGGAATCCTACCAACAGCAAGAAAATTGACAATGTGTGTAAACCAGGGCACACTAGACTGTATAGCAAATAACTGCTCATCATGGAACAACTCATTGGCAGGTGTTGCTGCACATTCTTCCAAAATAATTCTAGAGAGGTGGTCAGCTGCTACATTCTCAACTCCCTTCTTATCCTTGATCTCAAGATCAAACTCCTGTAATAGGAGGATGCATTTGATCAGCCTTGGTTTGGCATCCTTCTTGGCCAGTAGGTATTTCAAGGCTGAATGATTAGTAAAAATAATAATTTTAGACTCAAGCAAGTAGGGTCTAAACTTATCCACAACAAATACAACAACTAGCAGCTTCTTCTCAGTAGTAGTGTAGTTGAGCTGAGATTCAGCTAGTGATTTGCTAGCATAATAGATCACTGCAGGTAACTTATCTTTTCTCTGTCCTAAGACAGCACCTATGGCCAAGTCTAATGCATCACACATCAGCTCCAAGGGGAGTGAGTAATCTGGGGCCTGGATTACAGGAGCAGTGGTAAGGCACTTTTTTAAGACCTCAAAGGCCTCAATGCACTCAGCAGAAAATTCAAATGGCACATCCTAACACAGCAGGTGGCATAATAGCTTTGTAATTTTGCTGAAGTCCTTAATGAACCTCCTGTAAAATCCAGCATGGCCTAAAAATGATCTGATTTGCTTGACAATCCTGGATGGGGGCAGGTGTAAAATCAAGTCCACGTTAGCCTTGTCAACCTCTATTCCTTTGTGAGAGACCACATGGCCCACCAAAATTCCTTGTGTTACCATAAAGTGGCTCTTTTCCCAGCTCAAGACTAAATTAGTCTCCTGATATCTTTGTAAAACTAGGTCAAGGTGACTCAAGCACTAGCTAAAGCTGTCCCCATAAACTGAGAAATCATCCATAAAGATTTCCAGAAATTTGTCAATCATATCAGAAAAAATTGCATACATGCACCTCTGAAATGTGGCTAGGGCATTGTACAGTCCAAAAGGCATCCTCTTGGAAGCAAAGGTACCAAAAGGACATGTGAAAGTAATTTTTTCTTGATCTTGAGGATAAACAGGGATTTGGTTATACCCTGAGTAACCATCAAGAAAGCAGTAAAATGCCTTCCCAGCCAGCTTATCTAGAATTTGGTCAATGAAAGGGAGGGGGAAGTGGTCTTTCCTGATTTTAGAGTTGAGTTTCCTATAATCAATGCAAACTCTCTAGTCAGTGGTATCCCTGGCTGGTATCAACTCCCCAAAATCAGAAGCAATAACTATTATGCCGGACTTTTTAGGTACCACCTGGATGGGTGACACCCACTGTGAATCTGAAATGGAGTAAATCACCCCTGCATCCAACAGCTTTACTATCTCTTTGAGGACCACCTCTTGCATGTGAGGATTAAGTTTCCTCTGCATCTCCCTTGAGGGTTTTGCACCCTCTTCTAAGTTAATTCTATGCATACAAATTGAGGCATCAGTGCCTTCAAGATCAGCTATTGTCCACCCCATTGCCATTTTATGCTTCTTGAGAACACTCAATAATTTCTTCTCCTGCTCACTAGTGAGAGAGGAGGAGATAATTACTGGAAACTTGCTATTTTGCCCCAAGAAGGTATATTTTAATGTGTCTAGGAGCTGTTTTAGCTCTAGCTTAGGGGAACTTTCAATGGAAGGCAACAAAGGTGCCTTAGTGGTTTGAGGAAGGGGCAGCAATATAGGTTTCCAGCTGGAATGCTACACTAGGCCCACAGAAGACTCTATTTTGGTGTTGTCTTCTATCATGAGAGTTTAGACCTCCTTCTCAACCATACTCCAAATACTTTCCAGGTTTTCAACAATATCATCCAATCCAGCAGATTGGGTAATTCCTCTTCCACAAGGCCATCTAGTACATCAATTGCACAGCAGTCCTCAATATCAATATGAGGTTGCCTTGCAGCATTGTACACATTTAATTAGGCCTTCATGTTTCCAAAGGTCACCTCCATCACCCCTAACCTGTATTGGATGCAAGCATTTGTAGTGGCCAAGAATGGTCTGCCAAGGATGATAGGAATTGAGACTTTACTTTTGCATTCAAAATAAGGAAATCAGCAGGATAGTAGAATTTGTCCACTGCCACCAAAACATCCTCCACCACACCCACAAGTCTCCTCTCAGACCTATCAGCCAGTTGGAGCACAACTGATGTGGATTTCAGCTCCCCCAAGCCTAACTCCTCATACACAGAATATGGGAGCAGGTTCACACTGGCACCTAAGTCCAAGAGGTTTTTACCAATGATATGGTTTCCAATTATGTAGGGGATAGTAGGTACCCCTGGGTCCTGTAATTTCTCAGGTGTGGCAATGGACAGAACTAATTCAACATGTTCAACAGTAAAAACCTTTTTGGACAGCTGCACCCTTGCTTTTCTCTTTTGTTGCAGAGGTCCTTCAAGAATTTAGCATAGGCAGGGACCTATTTTATGGCATCAAACAAGGGCAAATTGATCTTGACTTGCTTGAAGTTCTCCATCATTTACTCTATCTGAGCATTCCCCTTATCAAAAAGAGATGGGCCAGCTAATGCATGAGCAAATGGCAATTGTGGGACAGCTGGTGCCACAGCTGCATGCCTAACAACATCATGGTCAAATTTTTATTTTTTTCTTTTTTCTTCATTTATTGTTTGTTGTTGGGGCTCAACATCAGCCCTTTTATTTTGCCCTTGTTGATCCATAGCAGGGGATGACTTCTTTGATTTTTACCACGCATATTTCTTTTATTTTTACTCTCCATGACCTCCTCAATTGCCCTTCCCACTAAATTATCAACCACCCTACCACTCCTCAGGGTTGTGATTGCATTAGCCTCCTCATGAGTAGAGGATGCTTCTCCAATCATGAACTGCCCTTTTGGATTGGCCAAGGGTTGACTAGGCAATTTGCCCTCCTCTCTCCTGTTCAAAGCATTACATATTTGACCTAGCTGGTCCTCTATTTTTTTAATGCTTTGCTCATGAGAGTTCATAGTTTGGACCAAGTTCCCAAAATTCTATATAGATGTCAGAATTTGCTCTTCAAAGGAAGAGGATCTGGGCTGCTGTGGGGACAAGACCAACTAATTGGGCTGTGGAGCAGGCAACTGAAAATTCTGTCTTTGTGGATATCCTTGGTTAAACTGGTGTTGAGGTCTGTATGGAGCTGCCAACTGCTGCTGGGGCTAAGGGTATGTATCTTGTCTCCACCTCAAATTTGGGTGGTTTCTCCATTTGTGCCCAGCAGGTTGCTGCCCATATGCTTGGGTAGCATTGGCATGCTCCATAACTAAATTAGGGAATTGATTGTCTGATGGGCAATCTTGAAGTGAATGTGTGGGAGATTGGTATATCAGACATGCCTCTTCCACCTGTGCAACCATCCTAGGCTGCATCACATTCATCAATTTATCAAACTTTAAACTTAGATTGTCCACCTTCCTTTCCAAATAACTTTGCACCTTAACTTCATACATTCCACCTCTAGGGGTGGACTCTTTCACCAATTTAGCTAGGGTCTGGTTGTCATTGCGAGACAGTGACTCCTACTGCATGAAATCTTCCCCTATGATGTCAAACAACTCCCAAGCCTCATCAGCTATCTTATGAAAGTAACTACCACCACATGAGGCATCCATCATATCCTTACTCTTGAGATTAATTCCTTGGTAAAAGACTTACACCAGTTGCCACTGTGGAATTTGATGGTGGGGGCATTGTTTTAACATCTCTTGAAATCTCTCCCATGCCTCATAAAAATCTTCAGTTGAGGACTGAGTGAATGATAATATATTTGTCCTCATCTGACTAGTTTTATTCATAGGAAAGAAATTAGCTTTGGAGGTCACTCCATGTCTGAATGCTATTGGCTAGGAGCTTAGAGAGCCAGGTGCTGGCTTTGTCCTTTAGGGAAAAAGGAAATAGCCTCAGTTTGGTGGCTTCAGGTCCCAAGCCAGCAATATTAAAAGTAGTGCAAAGTGTCAAAAATTGGTCAATGTGCTTGTAAGGATTTTCCTTACTAAGCCCATGAAAAGATGGCAGCATGTTAATGGTGGAGGACTTGATTTCAATATTAAAAGGGAGATTTGTAATCCCCAGGTGCATTATATTCCTTCAGAGTTCTTTGCCTCTCAGCCATGACAGCTGACTCAGTTTCAATAGTAGGGGCTGGTGTGTTGTTTCTCAGTCTAAGAACCCTTTCAACCTCAGGGTTTGGAGGTTTCAAGTCAGGGTTAAGGGACCTTCTACCAAGTATACACACACAAATTCAGCAGGTAAAGAAAATGCTCACAGCACACAAAAAATTTATAAATAAAAAAACAACAACTAACAGATATACAACTAAACTATTAACAGGGAATTCAACACCAATGGACTAAGTTTTAGGATAAAAGACGTGCAAATAGAGCTAGCTAAACTCTAGCTGCAACTCTAGCTTTTCCCTGCTGCTGTTGTCCAAGTCTGTAAAAATTCCACAAAAATTAGTAGTACTTTTTATTTTATTTAAGGCACAGCTACAAAGAATTTTCTAAACTAAAATATAATACAACTTAGGTCTACTAAAAAGATCAAATTCCCGGGCAGCGGCACCAAAAACTTGTTGTAAGGTTTTTGCTGCCTCTTTTTATTATAAAAATGATAAAGATAAATTAAAGGAAATAAAATAAAATGGGGAATGAATATAGCATAAAACCAAATCACAGACCTGCAAGAATCTAGGGTCTATTCTAGTAAGTTTTAAGTAAGTAAGAGTTTGTCCTAAAGAGAAATTGATCTAGAATCCAAAACTGGCTATAATAGTAGGCCTCCAGATCTGGCTACAGATCTGAAAATCCTAAAGAAAGGGAGTTGGGTGTCACAACTACACTAAATTACCTATTAAAAGAAAAGAAATAAAGTGCAGTCATATCCTAAGAAAGGGTTATGAAGAAGGTGGTGATGGTGTGTATTAAAATAAAGATAAAATGGTGGGAAGTAAACTACTAGGCCAAGTTCATATCAGTTTTGTAACTCAGACTTAGGTCTGCTTCTACAAGAATCTTTGTTGATGTGCTATCAAAAACCTCAACAAGGAAGAAGAATCCAACTCACTCTTATGATTCAACCTAGTCCCTTAAGGCTATAACCTATCCACTTTAATGGTCATAGGCTATCCAATAGGGAGGATCAAAATATATGAAGAAATCAGAAAACCAATCTGATCAAATGGAATAGGCTGATCTTAAGGTTATAACCTGTCCACTTAAATGGTCACAGATTATCCAATAGAGGTCCTCCACCCAACTGCTCAAATCAGAACATTAAAACCATTGCAGACACTGTTTGCCAGGCTACAAGCTCTCCAAATCTATTACAGATCTGGTAAACATTCATAGGAACAAATAGTTCTTCAAAAATGAGTGGAGACCACAGTTGTCCAAGGGCTATTTGGGGACTTAAAAGCAGTTGGTCATTGCTACAGAAGGCCTGCAATGACCCAGCTCAAGAGTCTGCAATCACTACAAAGAAATCATATCTAACATCTAATATTGGTTAAGTAAAATAGAGGGGAGCTAGTTCCTGCAACAACCTCTCACAAGGCTACAAGCTCAAGTGCAAAGGAGAAGAATCCTTCTCAGATCTGTGGCTTGGAATCACCCTAGGGCTATAGTCTGTCCACTTAAATGGTCACAAGCTATACACAAAGGTTATCCTTACTACAGAGATCTGAGAAGGAACATGTAAACTGTTGTTGCCACCATGGTCCCAGGGCTACAAGCTCAAGCTTTCATGGGCCTTTCAATCAGCTCAAATCCTAAATGCATCCTATAGCCTGAACAAAATTATGGGTAAATAGAATAATAACATATTGAATGAACATTTAAAGTATAAATTCCATTGATCAAAACTACCTATAATGCAATTTCTCAAGGCAGCAGTCTTATGCACAACAGCCCTTCACAAAATTCCAATGTTTACATGAACCATTACAAAACTAAATAAAATTGCACCTAACTACTTACAAAGGATTTAACCAGCAAGTGTTGAGCTAAGAGAGAAAAAAAAATAGAAAAAGAAGTAATCAAACCCTAACTCTAATATGCTTGAGCTCACTACAGACAGAGGTTGAAGGAGAGATCCTTATTCTAAGTTACAACTGGAGCTTATATACTTAGTCCCCAATGCCTTGGCTCAGAGAAGAGTAAACCCTAATTTTTTTAATAGATGTGGAACTGTTATAACCCTTAGATGCCTTGGGATGTGTGCCTCAAGATCAGGGCCTCGAGATGTGTGCCCTAGACCTGGGGAAATTCCTAAAAGGTCCTTGAGTTAAGAGTGATAAGTGGATAGATCGAGCTTCACGGGGTTGGCTTTGGTTCATTAATTCATTCGCGCAGCTACTGCATGCCTCACGAGGTATGAATTTAGCTTGGGAGGTTTGTTCACTCGCGCAGGTGGGCTTTGGATTGTCGCACAGCTGATCTGGTTTTCAATGTTGTCACGAGGATGAGTTGCACTGCTTGGCTTGCTCACGCAATAGGGCTTCAGAAGTTCCTCTCGCGAGGATGCCTTTTACTCTCGCTCAACTTATTTTCACTTACGCAGCTCGCTCGGTATAGAATTGAACTTCTAGGTGCGTGAGAGCTGTGCGAGATATTTTTTAGGTGTCTCTCTCCTCCAGAGCCACGCGAGAACTTCACGAGGTTGTTGCTGCTATTTGTGCAAATTAGTCTCGCAAGGTAGTGCGCGCGGCTGCTTTAAAACTTGATCCTCGCGAGAGCTTCACAAGCTGTACTTAGTGCATGGGATGTTAATTGCAGGTGAAGTGCACAACTGCTACGTTGAGTTCTCTTGTGCTGCAAATTTTAGCTACGTGAGGAAGCTTTGCTAGTGAATTGAATAGTGCGAGGCAGCACCTCAACTGTGCGAGATAAGTCATTTGTTCCTCTGTTGCTATGCACATGCTTCTGTTGCAGCTTCCTCCACTCTCATCTATACTTCTTTCATCTGTTAAACTTCATTGGTCTATCATGACATGCAAAATAGTCACCATGGTGTTCCATAAATCTCTGGCTCAGCTGTCATCCTTGGCTTGAATTCTCTCTCTTCTTGGCACCAAAGGCATGGACTTTGTGTTAAGGTGCACAAGTTATTTCTAATCTACAAAACAAGCTAAACAAGAGTTATTAGTTAGCTTCAAGGTCCAACAAAGGCTAGGTTAAGAGGTGAAAAGTGGTACTTTTCAGTGAATAATAGGCCCACCAGGTGTTTGATGAAATTCCTAAGAGAACTTTTCGGTGAGGAAAGCTTGCGAAAATTGCTGATCAAAAATCCTCATAATGTGAAGGCCTTTGCCCATTGCCTTATCTCTGAGGTTCTTTTCTATACTGGGGGAGAGAGCTTCTTGCTTGCACTTTGTGACGTCTTAGCAGAAATAGAGAGAGGCCGCTCTTTGATGCATATGGTGTTGGCGAAGCTTTATCGTTGCCTTGATGTCTTTGCTCTGGGTAAGGTAGAGGCCCTCCGGGGATGTCCCATCTTACTCCAAATTTGTCTTGGGGAACATCTTGCTATCTTGGGACCCATGCCCCACTTTTACGTTGCTCGTGGTGAGGTGGCCCACTGCTTCCTGGGAAGATGTCCCATGCTTCCACTGGGAGACATGCAGGGTTTGAAGCTTTGGCTAACCGAAGCCAAGTTGGCGTGGAAGTTTCCTTGGTTAGAGTAGACCTTCCCAATGGTTTGCTCCAGAGATCATGAGGGCATCACTCTCCTCGATTTGACTGGCAGCACTTACTATTTCCCATTTTGGGTGTTGTGCCAGTTCGGTTGCCCTCAGCAGGTGCCCAATGCGGTGAAACTCCCCCTGTGTGACTTGATTTTCTCTCAGGGGTCTGCTGGGGACATGGATAGGATAGCTACTCTCTGGGAGATGGGTCAGTCGACGCTCATGTGCGATCTAGAGCAGGGGGATTCTATTCTGTCCTCCTCAGAGTACGAGGCTTGGGGCTTCTATCTGAGAAGCTTATTGTTGGTCACTTGGATCAGGCAGAGAGTAGTGATACGACGGGGCCTTGGCCAAGGAAGGAGTCGATGCTTCAGAGCCGTATTAAGATACTGATGAACAAGAAGCGCATCATGCATGAGAATTTAGAGAAACAGACGGTTAGAGAAGAGGTGGCAGAGGTCAGGGCTAATGCAGCTGAGTGTGAGGTCCTTCATCTAGAAGGATCTTTGAGTGATGCTCTTGGTGCCACTGATGCTTCTCGAAAGCGGTATAAGAGTCTCCATGGTCGCTGGATGACAGAGTGGGATGTAAGGGAGGATGCTTTATGCGCAGAGATCCGTGCCTTGAAGCACGAATTGGGTCTTTGATTCCCTCCTGCACATACTTCTTGCATAGATCAAAACCATATAATAGGGGAGTAAGAAACCCTCGATTAGATACATCTTTTTGGTATATATATTTTCTTTATGTTTTTGTTGGTTTTGCACTTTTGTAAAGAAAGAAAGAAGCTAGACATCTCACATATTATTTTTTGGGATGTGGTGTCAGCTATATACAAGTTTCTACATGAGAAAGGGAAATCTATTATCTTACAAAACAATGTTATTTCTCCTTTCTTTGATTGGTGGACCTCTTTTGAGATGCATAGTATGGGCACAAAAAAGAAAGTCTCTTATCTTTTGCAATAAGGGGCTCCTTGCACCGTGGTGGTGCACACACAGTGTGGGTGTGAAAATGGGGAAGAAAATCTATTATCTTTGACAAAAATGGTCTCCTTGCCCTCTCTTTTTTTATTTTTTTTATTTTTTTTTGCTTGATCCCTTAATTATCAGGGAGATGAATGGTCCCCTTTTGAGCATGGTCGAACCCCCTTTCATGGTTGGTCCTGAGTGAAGTTCAACAATTTTTACCAAGGCCGGAACATTTATTCCTTTGGATCGAATCGACCTTTTTCTCCTTACCCTGGGTCATACGTTTGAAGATGTAGTCACGAAGATATTCTTGGTCGGGACCCGAATTTGAGCTAACATGAGCGGCCCAGTAGGGAACCGAGGGGATCTTGTTTATTTTCTTTTTTATTTCCTCTTTTCAGCTTTTTTACTCACAACGCCCAAGGTGGGTTTCCGTTGTGCCCGTTATTTCCCTCTTTTTATCCGTAGCGCCCTCTCGGGTTTTCACTACGTCCATGGGTTTACATTTTTACCCCAGGCGCCCTTTCAGGTTTTCACCTAGTTCGCACAAACTCGTTATTTTTACCCATGGCGCTCTTTCGAATTTTCACCACGTCCACTTTTCTTTGAGCTTCTATATTTTTTTTTTCTTTTCTTTTATCTTATCGAAGGCCACGACATGGACGTCGATTTCGTCATAGCCGGCTAGGATGAAATTCTTTTATTCTCTCTTAGCTTGGCTAATGCTGACTCAATGGATACTATGACTGCTTGTAGACCTTAAAGAGGGTTTTTTCTTAGAATGTATCGTGGCCATCGGATAGGTTAGGAATTTTGAAGGTTTTCTAAGTTTTCAAAAAGGTTTCCTTGATTGGGCTCCAGCTGCCATAATACAGTTCTTCCTTGGGGGTTTTGACTGTACATGCCCCACTTTTTCTTTTCTATTTTTTATTCTTTTCGCTTCTTTGTTCCAAACATCCTCTTTTTGGGATTTTGCTTTTTTGATTTTTTTAGATTTTGATGGTAACTCTTTTTCATTTTTTTTTTTGGCATATACACATTTTTTTTTTTGGGAAGGGTTAATGAAAGCATCCTTAAGCGGTAACATATCCATTTTTGTCAATACTTACCTTGCCGCGGAGACTTAGGAATAGAATCGTCGAGCATATCTAGTGTTGATGAGCTCAAGAAAGTGATCTCCATCCATGGTGGCGAGGTGGATAGCGTATCCCGGGAGCACCTCTCGGATGGCGTAAGGTCCCTCCCAGTTGGGCTTGAATTTCCCTCTTGGATCGGCATGGAGAGACAGGAAGATTTTCTTGAGTACGGTGTCTCCTACCTTCAGATCTCGACCGTGAACATGTTTGTTGTAAGCGGGTGCGATTTGACCCTGGTACACTTGGGTATGACACAAGGCAAGGAGCCATTTCTCGTCCAGCAGGTTCAACTGCTCAAAGCGGGATCTCTCTCTTTCAGCTTCAGGTAGGCTAGACTCCATGAGAATGCAGAGCGACGGTTCTTCAATTTCAACTGGTAGGACGGCCTTGGTTGCATATACAAGGGAGAACGGTGTTCTCCCTGTAGCAGTGCGGATCGATGTTCTGTAAGCCCATAAAGTGAATGGTAACATTTTACTCCAATCTCGATAGGTGACGACCATCTTCTCAAGGATGCGAACGACCGTTTTATTAGCAGCTTCCACGGCCCCATTGGTTTATGACCGATACGGTGATGAGTGATGATGTTTGATCTTGTACTACTTACAGAAGGCCCTGATGCACATGTTCGTGAAGGTCATGCCATTTTCCATGATGATATTCTTGGGTACGCCAGATTGGCAAATAATATTGCTTTTGATGAATTTCTCAACATGCTGGACCATGATGTTTGTGTAGGATGCTGCCTCTACCCATTTGGTGAAGTATTCAATGGCGACCAGGATGAATTGATGTTCATTTGATGCTTTTAGATTGACTTTCCCGACAACATCAAGGCCCCAAGTGGAAAATGGCCATGGAGTGGTCGTGCTATGTAGATCAATGGCTGGGGCGTGTATCAGACTAGAGTTTTCTTGGCATTTGTAGCACTTTCGCTTGTGCTTGCAACAATCAGATTCTATAGTGATCCAGAACTATCCTTGGCATAAAATCTTTTTAGCGAACATGTGGCCATTGATGTGGGCACCGCATACTCCCTCATGAATCTCCTTCATGATGTTCGCTACCTCGCTTTCAGTTAGGCATCGAGGTAGGATATTGTTATATGACCGCTTGTAGAGACACTCACCACAAATTATGTAGTTTGTTGCTAAACATCTGATGGTCCATCTGTCCTCTCTGGATGTCCCCTTAGGGAATGCCCGAGTTTCAAGGAAATTCTTGATATCTGAGAACCATGGAGGCTCATCATCAGACCCCGTGAGTTCCTCGATCTAGAGGCAGAAGGCCAGCTCGTTCCTCTGTTCAATCATGATCGGCTTCATCTCGACACCATACGGGATTTCTACCATCGATGCCAAAGTTGCTAACGCGTCGGCAAAGTGATTCCTTATCCGTGGGACATAGGAGAAAGTAACATCATCAAAGCATGCTATCAGATCTTCGAGGTGTTCATGGTACGGGATCAACTTCTCATCCTTCGTCTTCCAATCACCATTCGTCTGGCATATGATCAAGTTCGAATCGCCAAATACCCTGAGGTGGGTTACCTTCAGGTCAAGTGCTGCTTACAGTCCAACAGCACAAGCCTCATATTCATTCATGTTGTTAGTGCAAGGAAAGTTGAGCTTGATGGAAACTGGTATGTGAGACCCCTTTGCCGAGATTAGGATAGCGTCCACTCCTTGACCCTCGACATTTGTCGCTCCGTCAAAGTGCATCACCCAGGACTCCTCTATCTCTACTGTATCATCCTCAGTCATGATCAAGATGTCTTTATCTAGGAATTCGGTCCTTAGAGGTTCACAATCGGATAACAAATTATTGGCAAGATGATTAGCGAGCACCTACCCCTTGATCAATTTCTAAGTGACATAGGTGATGTCAAATTCTGATAAGAGAAACTTCCAACGCGTAGTCCATCCAATGAGGGCTAGCTTTTCGAATAGGTACTTTAATGGATCCATGCGTGCTAGGAGTAGAACGGCTTGGGATAACAAGTAGTGGAGGAGCCTCTGTGTGGCCCACATGAGAGCCAAGCATGCTTTCTCTAGATGAGAATAGCGCATCTTGTAGTCGTTGAACTTCTTACTCATGTAGTAGATGTCTTGCTCTCTTCTTTCTGTCTTATCATGCTTCCCTAGGACACATCCCATCGAAACTTTCGTTGTAGAGAGATACATTAAGAGTGGTCTCCCTGTCTCAGGCGGTACTAATACTGGAGGGTTGAGAAGGTAGCCCTTGAGTTTATCGAATGCTGCCTAACAGTCGTTCCATTCAACGAGAGAATCTTTCCTTAGTAGCTTGAAAATTGGTATGCAGATAGGAGTGAGTTATGCAGTGAACTGACTGATGTATTGTATCCTACCCAAGAAACCTCTAACCTCTTTTTTGATAGACGGCGGTGGCATTTTCGTGATGACCTTTACCTTGACTGGGTCAACCTCGATACCTCTCCTACTGATAATGAATCCTAGAAACTTTCCTGACATGGCGCCAATTGCGCATTTATGAGGATTCAAACATAACCTATATTTCCTGAGCCTCTCAAACAGCCTTTGGAGGTTAATCAAATGGTCACTTTGCTCCGGTGACTTGGCGATCATGTCACCAGCATACACTTTGATTTCTCGGTGCATCATGTCATGAAAGAGTGTCGTCATAGCTCTGATACGTTAAACCAGCATTCTTCAACCCAAATGGCATGACTCGGTAGCAGAAAGTGCACCAAAGAGTGATAAATGTTGTCTTCTCCTGGTCTACCTCTGCCATCCTGATCTGATTGTATCCAGAGAATCCGTCCATGAAGGAGAGCATCCCGTGCTTAGTAGTGTTATCGACCAAAATGTCAATGTACGATAATGGGAAGTCGTCTTTCGGGCTCGCCTTATTCCGGTTTTTGAAATCAATGCACATGCCGACCTTTCCATCCTTCTTCGGTACTGGAACAATATTGGCTAACCACTATGGGTACTTGGAGACCATGAGAAATCCTACATCATATTGCTTGATGACCTCGTCTTTTACTTTCAACATTCACTCGGGTCGGAGTCGCCTCAATTTCTGCTTGACTGGCCTAACATCAGGGTAGAGTGGCTACTCATGCTCGACCAAATCGGTATCCAAACTAGGCATGTCCTCGTATGACCATGCGAAGATGTCTTGATATGACTGAAGGAAATCAATCATGCTTTTTCTTTCCTCGAGAGATAGCGATGTTCCGATCTTAGTGATTCTAGGAACCTCCTCAGTCCCTAGATTGGCATCCTCTGTTTCTTCAACGATGGGGATAGGGTCGTGCTCAAAGTCAGAAAACCGCTCAAGGAGTTCATTGGGGAGCTCTTAGTGGGGATTTCTTCGTCCAGAGTCGTGACTCCTACCTATTCTTGTATTTCTACAGGAAAGGGATCGAATTCACGTGGGACGGGCTTTTCTATCAAGGCATCATTTTCTTTAACTTTATTCAAAATTTTAAAAGACAATATTTTTGGATTTTGGATTTTTTCTATGTTTTTGGGATTTTTATTTTCTTCGAAAATAGGCTCTTGGCGAAGCGAGTCCCTATATATACATGGTGTTGCCCACCATGGGCTTATCTCACTTTTTATAGGTTATTTTTTTTTTAGAAACAGGTGTCGTATTTCATGCCACTCCTTGCTTCCAGAGTTTGGGGCACAGATGCCCAATTATGTACCTGTGGTGCTGCTCCTTTACCTATTTGGATGGAGGGGGTTGGCTGATATGATTCTTCGGAGTCAACCTCCATCATGTTGATCATAGGTTCGTCTAGGACTCTGTCCTAGAATGTCAGTAAGGTCCTGTAGTAGTTTACCACAGAGGGATATTGTGCGGGTGTGGAAGACTCTTCCTTAAAAAGGGACAGAACGGTTAAGTCTATTTCCACATTGAGAAGGAAAATTTGAGGATTGGTGGGGTGGACAAGGGCCGCGAGTTTGTGTGGGGTTAATTGTGTTGCCCCATTCTGATCGATCTTTACAATCCCCACACTCACAAAGGTATTTCGGATGTGAGGCCTTGGACGGGACTTCTCTTCCAAATTGATTCCCCGAGCTCTTGTTGCAGCAACGGTTCAAGCTTTCTCTTTAGCCTCTCGGACCTCCTCTTCTATGGGCTTATATTCAAAACCAAATCGGACCTGCTGTCTGCCTTTGGCCTTGACCGACTCTTTCCTGCCTTGTAATGAGGGTCCCAATTCCCTTCCTTTCTGATAGCCTAACTTTTGAAGTATGGCCACAGCTGCTACCATTCCACCTCCGGTTTTTAGGGTGATGCCTTTTGGGGGTTCTGAGACTACCGCCGATACCTTGTATTCAAAGTTGTGGAGGTGCATATCCTTGATTGTGTGCGGCACATCAAGCACTTTGAGGTTCTCAATGCTTTCTCCTTTTCCTCATGCCCTTCACCTATGATGGTGATGACCTTCTGCCTAGGCACAAATTTGAGCTTCTGGTGTAGGGTCGAGGGTATCGCCCCAACCTCATGTAACGAGGGGCGTCCTAATAATATATTGAAAGAAGATTTAATGTCCATCACTTGAAAAGGTATGGAGAAGGTCATTGGCCCGATCACGAGCTCAAGATCAACTTCCCTAATTATTTCCCTTCTTGTATTATCAAACCCTCTAGCGCTAGTTCTTGTTGGTCCCAACATACAAGGGTCCATGCCTATTTTGGTGGCGGTTCTTAGAGGGCACACTTTCAGAGCAAACCCATTATCAATCAACACTAGTAGGATTACCATATTTTCGGCCTCTACGGTGATGTTGAGGGATTTAGCATGATTATTTCTCTCCTCTGGTAGATCCGTATACGAGAAAGAGATAGCATTGGGAGCCATCACCTGTCTGATTATCTGCCCAACCTCATCTGGGCTTACTTGGAGTGAGACGTGTGCATTTTTTAATTCCCCCATCAGAGCTTGAAAATAATGCGGGGACGTCATTAACAGATCCCAAACCGTGATATGGGTCGACATTCTCTTGAGATGGGTTTCAAGTATGTGTTCACGGCTCATTTTTCCAAATGAGTTAGCTACAGTGGTATCCTTCTTTCCCTCTGGTAGGGCTGGTGCTGGCGCCGGTGCATCTAGTTGTTTGGAGATCTTCCCTGACCTGGTGAAAAAATTAACTACCCCTTCCCTGCTGCTATCGACATTGATGTCTGTTTGTTCATAGTTGAGTGGGACCTGATGAGGATTGTAAGTTGGTCCCGAGATCTGGAACGGGGAGAAGGCGGGTGCTGGGGACATGGGTGCTGAGGGATTGGAATGGGTGGGTATCACATGGTTAACTTCTGGAAGGGTGGAGAAGGTGGGCCAAATAGGGTTGGTGAAGATCACGGATGACTGGATTGGGGGTGATGTGACGGGGGTAGGCTATTGATAACTGATGGGCGCCGGAGGTGGATGGGGAACATAATCAGCCATTGGGTAATTGATGGAGGATGACGTGTATGGTTGATAGGAGTTAATTTGGACATAGTTAACGGGAGTTGGCACTGGGAAGTATACCCTAAGATCTAAGGGTTCTATTTGTGGAGTGGTGTTGGGAAAGTAATAAGCTAGAATCAAGGGTTCAATCACCCCAATACTTCTATCTCCCCAATCTCTCTACAGTGGTGCCACAAAACTTTCCTGGTCACAGATGTAATCCAATGGGTCAAAGTCTTCATCATCCTCTGCTACCATGCCAGTTGTGGGTCTCGAACCTGCCCCTCCTGGTGGGTGCGGGGGTAGTGGTACCTGGTGAATGTTTGCATGTTGGTTGGCTTGGGGAAGTGCAGGGGGAATGATTCTCCTAACCTCAATCAAATTCTATATTGCATGCTTTAATGGGAAGCAGCGATCAGTAGGGTGACCCGGCCCTTGTGGAAGTTGTAATGGGTGTTGGGGTCATAGTTCCTTGGGATGGGATTTGGTGGAGACCACGGTTGGAGTGCTATGGCCAATCCTTTTTCTATTAGCAAGGGCAACAAAACATTCAATGATTGCCCCAAAGGTGTGAACACTCGATCAAAGTGGGCCTTCCTCTACTCCGGGGTGATCTGTGCCCCCTGTCCATTCCCGTTTCTCTGTATCGGGTCGCTTCTAATTGGAGCTGGCTGTGCGGCTTTAAATTGGAATAGGATTGTACTAGTGTTGGGCCTGGTATTCATGACATTCTGCACCTTTACCCTAATTCTTCTATCATTTCTTTGCTCAGAGAATCTCCTAACCCCTCTGGCCCCACCGGATATATTCTTGCTTAAATGGCCTTCTCTGATAGCGTCCTCGCAACGATTTGCGTTCATCACTAAATCAGCAAAGCTAGACTGTTGTTGGTAAACGAGGAAGTTTAAGATGACTGGCAAGGTATTTTTTGAGATCATCTCAATCTGCTCATCATCAAGTATTCTGTTTCTTACTTGAATTGTCAATGCTCTCCAATGCCTAAGGTAATCGCTGAAGGTCTCATTAGAGTTATGCTTTAAACGAGCCAGATCTGACTTGAGAGGTTCAATGTCTATGTTGTAGATATACTACTCTTGGAATAAATGTATCAGATCTTTCCATGATTTTATCATGGATGGTTCTAGGGATGTGAACCATCTCAAGGCCGAGCCCATCAAACTTTTCTGAAAGACTTTTATAAGCAGGCACTCGTCCCCCCATATTGGCACATGTCCCCACAATAGGACTTGAGGCATGCGATGGGGTTATCCGTGTCGTTATATTTATCAAAGACCGGCATTTTAAATTTTAGGGGCAAGGGGACTTCCGCAAATAAATATAAGTCCGAGAAATCCATGGCATGGATTTTAGCTCTACCCATCTTCAATAGCAGCTTCTGGATTTTATCTAATTATTCTTTCAACTGCTCAGAATCTTTAGACAACGGGGCTGTTTTTTCAACGGTCGACCTTGATTCACTTTGTGCTACCAAGGGGTTGGTGATTACGGGTGGAGGATTGATGCTGACAAATGCCCCAGCGTAAGCCCCGCTATTCTTAATCTCATCTTTCTCATATTGTGGGTCTACAGATGTAGTGAGGGTGAGATTTTCTTGTTGGTGTTGGCTAGGCTGGATAGGTGCCAAGTGGGACCATTGGAGGTGAGGGAAGTTCTGTGGAGTGATAGGATGAGTGGAATCTAATTTTTGGGTTGGGCCCTGATGGGGCCACTGTGTTTAGGGGAAAGCCTGGAGATGGCTTTGGGGTGCAGGGACATGGGTGAATTGGGATTGATGGAGGATAGGTGCCAGGCTCCCACCTTGGATCGGGTGGGAGGTTTGTGTGTGAGGGAGATATTGGGAGAATTGTGGAGGGTATGGGTATGTGGACCCAAGATCTGGGCCTTGCTGAGCTTGGGTATAGGATAAGGAACTTGGAGGGGTCTAGGCCATAAGGCCTTGGGGATTTTTGCCCATTAGGCTTTGTTGGGTTTGGGCCATTGGGCCGTGATAGGTCTAGCCCATTAGACCTTGGTGGGTCTGGATGATGGGGGTTTGGGCCATTGGCCTTGGTGGGTTTGAGGTAATGAAGCATGGAGACTTGGGAGTGTGTACGATGGGTTGGAAGATGTGTGGTTAGGATGAGGGGGGATGTTTTGGGAGGCTTTCCAATTGGTGTAAGCCCGGACCATCTCATCCATCATGGCCATTGGAGAGGGGGTGGATGGAAATGGTTCATTTGAGGGAATGTGGGGTATGGGTGAAGTGGATGTGTGGGAAAAATTGGGCATGGCCCCGATAAAATTGGGCATGACCTGGGTAGATAGGGGGATATGGGAAGAATTAGGTGTGGCATGGGTAAATGCGGGTGGATCGGATAGATGTTGGGAAGATTGAAAATGGGTATGGTGGTAGAGGTAGGGAATTGGGTCGGGTTTTGAATGACTGTGAGTGGAAATTGTGATTGATTTGCCATGGACAGGGGGGGAGGGGAAATGGGCATGTTTTGGGAAAATGATGGGGAATGGGGTGTTTTGAGAGATGGTGGACGGGAAGATAGGGGCATCGAAGGAGCCGGTGACGGAAAAGGGAGGTTGGGTGAGGGGGATGGATGTGAACATCTCTTCCGTATGGGAATGAGTTGGAGAACATGGTGGGGATGAGTCGGGATGGCGTATGCCAGATCCACTGCCCACAACATGGCTTGGCGACGGGTGGGGTACGGGTGCCTCAGATGGGGCTCGTAAAACTTTCTCCTTCTTCCCCTGTGGGATGACGGAAGATAAGATGATGCTGTTGTGCCGGCACCACGATGGTTTCTTTTTTTTAGGTTTTTTAGTTTATTTAATTTTTTAAAAATTTTGTGAATGGATTTTTATGGTGAACAACTCTGGGGCCATTGAATTCCCGTTTCGGGTGGTATTTGTACCCTAAATAAATCTTGCGACGCGACCCCGACGCGCTTCAGAAGAATCAAAGGGGAACCCTTTGATCTATTGAAGGCATGGGAATCAATGCAAACAACTCGATCCCTCGGAGCGAGTCAATAAGAGGTTACCTTCTTTTGACTAGCGGGGGCTTATTGGGTGTTGGATAATGCGCGACCTAATCAGAGGTGCTAAACCACTAAGCAGGGAGCTCGGGGATGTGAAAAGGGCCTCTGACTCGAGCTGCACTACTCAGGTCAGGCTTGGCGTGTCTATTACATGAGCCAGACCAAAAATGGTCAGACTAAGCTTGGCGCATCTATTACATGCGCCAAAGCAAAAATGGTCTTTCCAAGCTTGGCACGTGTATTACATGCACCAAGGCAAACTTGGGGAATGGTGGCTTTGCGAGTATTTTACATGCGCCAGGCACAAATGGTGGGGTCAAATTTTTTTGGCAGCAGAATAGCAGCCTGAAATTGGTCTCTTTTTTTGGCTTTTTGAAAGCAATGCTTTCAGGGATTGATTTCTTAGTTGCACCAGGTCTCTCCTCACCGCACCTAGGGATACAAGGCCAATTCGGGACTACTAACGCTCTCGCCCAAGGGTTTTAAGCTTCATAACTGGATAGGTTACCCACCCGATATACCTCCGAGCAAGTGCCTTCTCAGATACTAGGTGGGGTGGTTATTTTATGGATCATCATCACTAGGGGCTGCCGCCGTACTAAAAATCGAGACGTTTGTATCTTTGCCTAGAATTCCCAACCCATGAAAATCTACCCCCATAGAAATTCAATTAAGTCCCCTCTTTATTCAGTTTTAATTTCAAATTTTAGGGGAGTTTTCTTAAAAGTCCAAAAATGGGGGGTAATGGTCCTGTGCTGCCTCTACGGGCCGGCATTCACTGATGAGATATGATTCAAACGTAAAGTAATGGGCAAGTAGGCCCACCAATTGGCTAAGGCACATAAAATGACGGAAAGTAAAGGAATCGTAAAGACAATGCACAAGTAGGCCCGCTAATTGGCTAAGGCACGTAAATGATAGAAAATAGAGGAATTATAGACACAATGCGCAAGTAGACCCGCTGATCGGCTAAGGCACGTAAAATGATGGAAAAGTAGGGGTGAGAAAGTTGATAGAATCGTAAGAGTGAGTGAAAAATAAGAAAAAAACAAGCGAATGTTAGTAAAAAAAAAAAAAAAGGGCCAAGTTTCAAGGGGAAGCTCTACTAGCTACTCTCCAGCAGAGTCGCCATCTATGCAATCATAGGATTTTTTGACGGTCCCGCCGCGACGATGCGCACTCTCGAAAAGATATAGAGTTGCCACTCAGAGCTTTTAGTGTCTCGGGAAACCTAGATCAATTTTATAAGCACCGAAGTGCCAAAAATATGACTCTGATTCACCGGTCTATGCCAAAGGCCTTGGATAGGAGCTTCAGTTATCGATCGGGAAGGTGTTAGGCACCCAATCACCCGCTCTAAAGAGGTCTCTACTTATGGCCAAAGATAAAAAAGAAATAGAAATAAAAAGAGCACTTCCTCTTGCCCGAAGGCACTATGATCCTATTTGTACCCCTCCACCACTATCAAGATTTCGACGGCGTAACGGCGCAAATTCATGGATAAAGGAAAAGCCGAGATGGTAGAAGAGTAGAGGGGAGAGCCGAAGCTCTCGGGCCCTTGTAGCTCCCATATGGACCTTCGCGTAGATGCACTTGAGGAGCTTTCGATGGCTTGGATGATGGAATAGTGGGTTCTAACCTCTAAAGCTTGCTAGCTAAGGGGTAGGAGAGGGGGGCTAAGGGATAGCTCACACCTAAACTAAGGGATCTATGATGGAATATAGGGCCCAAAGGAGGTTTTGGAATTCTAGAATTTATATGGGAGATGATACACCAAAGGGGAGGGAAGCTTTCTTACTCTTTTCTCTCTTTTTGGAAAAAGTTTCAAGCCTTTAACCCAAGGGGGTTGCCTCTCTATTTATAGGAAAGGGGTAAATTAGGAGGGTGCTTAAGTGCTAATTAGGATTAGCAATTAGGTAATCTTCTAATCTAAGGTTTCCTAGGATTTTTAGAGCTTAGAAATGTGGGCAATGGGCTTCAATGGTGGATGATAGGGTGAGGTTTCAAATGACTAAAGGGTTGCAAATAGGTGGGTCCCACATATACTTCGCGCGTGTATTAGATGCGCCAAGTCATTTTTGAAGAAAAAATGGCTTGGCGCATGTAATACATGCGCCATATGTCCCCCGTCCAAGTACAATTTTGGTCACCTTTTGGATCGCCGTAACTTTTGAAGTATAACTCAGATTGAGGTGATTCTTGGCTTATTGGAAAGTTGAGAACCTCTACTTTTCAATGGTATAAGATTCAATGTAAATAGAGGTCTCTGCCAGCTCTATTTCATCTCTCCCTAACCATTTCCCAGGAGGGATAACTGAGGGTTTCGGAGAGGTTTGTAAAGGTTGGGGGTAATTCCTAAGGGTATGGGTAAGTTCCTAAGGGTTTGGGAAGATTCCTAAAGGTATGGGAGAAACTATCGAAAGCTCGGGGGTGCACCTTTCTCGAAGTATATTTCAATCGAGCCTTGGGCCAAATTTGGGTGTCTACATCGAGTTTGCATACAATAATAGGTTTCAGACGAGTATCGGAATAACACCTTATGAGGAGTTATATGGACGACGATGTAGATCTCCAATCAATTGGGTGGAGACCAGAGAAAAGTTTGTATTGGGTCTGAAATTGCTTGAGAGCAATGCCACTATCATTCGAGCGATTAGAGAAAGAATTAAATCAGCTCAGAGCAGACAGAAAAGTTATGCCGATCTAAAAGAACGAGCGTTGATTTTCACGTTAGAGATCACGTGTTCGTTAAGATTTCCCCCATGAAGAGTGTCATGAGATTTGGAAAATGGGGAAAGTTGAGCCCACGCTACTTTGGAGCCTTTGAGGTTTTGGGCAGAGTCAGTGAAGTGGCTTACAGGATTGCGTTACCCCCACAATTTGATAGGATACATAATGTATTTCATGTATCTATACTTCACAAATACGTGAAGGATTCAACTCATTTTTTAGACGATTAACCGATCTAGCTATATGAAAATATGTCGATGATTGAAGAGCCGATTCAAATACTTGATCGGAAGGAGAAAATTTTGCGTACAAAGAGCATTCCGTTAGTGCTTGTCAAGTGGAGGAATCATCTAGCTGAGGAGGCCACTTGGGAGCGTGAAGCAGAGGTTAAGGAGCAATACCCTCAATTGTTTAGTGAGAGTCGAGATGAGATGTAATTTTGTAATTTCTTTTAAGATAATGAATATGAGAACTACTATGAAGTTGTAAATTGATGAACATATTGAGAGTGATTGAGTAGAAATTGAAGAATGCAATAAAGTTGAATGAAAAACATAAGGTTTGCTATTTTCTGTCAAACCGTTCGATCGAAATCTAAAATCGTTCGATCGATTGGATAAAAAGTGAGACACAGGTTGTCTATGAAAACCGTTCGATCAAAGGTGAAAACCGTTTGTACGAAATCACAAGGACAGTGAGCCAAATTTGGACTGAAATAATGAACTATGAAAACTGTTCATCGAAATAAGTGACCGTTCGATCGAAATATGAAAACCGTTTGATCGATTTTAAACCGATCGAACGAATTTATCAATCAGTGCATTTATGAGTGGAAATCGATCGAACGATTTTAAAATCGTTCGATCGATTTCGATATTATATATAAGGGACATGTGTTTTTAGTTTTAAAAAATTAGAAACTAAGCTTTTCTTTTGGGGGGTTTTCTTGTGCTCGAATTTGGAAGACCTTTAGACTCCAATTCAAGGCCTTTTGGAACACAAATCTTCGTAAGGATGAGATCCAATCACTTCGAAAGGTAAACCCTACACTTTTTGAGATTGGAATTAGAAATTTCCCTATTCTACATTAGCTTCTCTTAGTTTGTTTGAAAAACCCTAGTTCTTGTGATTTGTTGTGGTTGTAATGGCACCCAAAACTCGACAAACATCGAAACAACCCTCATCACGACTGGGTTCATCGCAACCACAATCATCAATACCATGACTACCACAGCCACCACAACAGTCAGTACCACAGCCACCACCCCAACGACGTGAGCAACCCAATGAATGGTGGGTTGAGAAAATTTTTGAAACCGAATGGATTATTGATTTAGAAGCTATTTGCAAAGCATGAGGGGACAGATTGGGCTTTTAGGTATATTACTAGGGCCAGTTTGGAGGGTGTACTCCAACCTTTTAACGAGTACTACTATCCTCGTCTTGTGAGGCTATTTTACTAAAATATGTATGACAGCAATAAATCGAGGACCCTTTGCACCAAAATAGATAACAAAAATTACGAGTTTATCTATTCTGATGTTTTCGATGCCATGGAGTGCTATGAGAAGTATTGTAGCGAAATTGAATTGGCGGAGCCTTTCCCTGTGCCTGTGGACTATAAGATTGTGGCAGAACAAATGACCCAGGGCAAGCTTGGGTCTGGTTTGGCAGTCAAGAGAGTGGATTTACCGCGCGAGCTGTGGATGCTCGATACAATCTTTAAGTGTAATTTATGCTCGCTACGACATAAGACAAGGAGAGTAGGAGAGATTCAGATGGCTCTATTTTCTGTGTTTAATGGTCGTTGGTTTTGTGTGCCAAAGGTCATTTTTGAGGGTATGAAATATGCTAGAGAGAAAATGTTAGAGGGGGTGGCGAAACCCATTGATGACATACCCTATGCCTGTCTTATTTCCATTATGATCGAGGATTATGCCGGTGATGACACATATACTCTTTCGAAGAGTGAACCGAAATTGACCGATAATGTGTAGCCCTACACTATAAAAGAATGGAACAAGACCTATAACCGATTGATAAAGAGACCGCGGGATGAAGTACAATAGACACCCGAGCCACAAGATCTAGAACAACCAGCTCATGAGGCACCACTACAAGATGAGCCAACTGCTACAGTTCCACCTCAGCAGTGTGCTCAGACTCATGCACCACCACCACACCCGAGTGCCCCTACGCCTACCATTGTCGATGTTTACTCTTTGTTAGCTGAGAACATGCGCCAGATGATAGAGAACTATAGTCGGATGAATCGTCGGCTAGACTATCATGATGCCTTGCATGTCGAGGCTATGCGCTTCATGTACCCGACTGATTATTTACTGCGCATGGTGGCGGCTCAAGCATGGATTCCGGAGGCATCTAGTTCTGGTGCGGACGGACCTGATGAATCTGAGGACCAGCCTGGTGATGCTGTGGCTTGAGCGGAGGTTATGGGTTATAGGTTTATGATTTTTGGGTATGCAGGATACTACTTTTTGAAACTGTTTTTATTAAAACAAGTAAAATTAGACGTAGGTCCTTTAAAAACTATTGTGGCAAGGTTGCCACTTCGTGAATCTTTAAAACTATTATGGCATGGTTGCCACTTCGTGAATCTTTAAAACTTTTGTGGCATGGTTGCCACTTGATAGTGTAGATAACTTTTTGGATGTGATTGAATGATAAAAATTACTTTTTGTGAAGTGTTCAAATTTACACATGATTGTCCTTACATGGTGTGCTAGTTGTGAATACGCTTGTGTGCAGGTACGATGGACAAGTTAAATTGACCCACATGATTTTGTATGTGACAGTGAATACCATCATTTCTATGTGATGTGTGTTGTTGTTAATTAGGTGATGGTCTAGCCTTGGCTAGCATTTTATATAAGTTATGACTTCGTCTCTCGTTAAAGGATTGGATTCTCTAATAGGGGGAACCATTCAATTATTAGGTGTCTTGTGTTTATGAGTACTTGACTCTATAAGGAGTGACAAATCAAGGGACCCTTAGTTGATTTTTGAGGACGAAAATTCTTGAGGGGAGAATGTAAAGTCTCAAAAATTTGGACCTTTGAATAATGCGTCTCGATGTGCGTGCTTGACTGATCACACACCGGATAAGATAAAACATTAAAATGTTAAGGTGAGTTAAGTTAACTTAGTTTGTGGATGAGAAAGAAAGGATTTAAGTGTGTATGAGCCATTAGTGAGGAAGCGTAAACCTAAGTGCGGTGTATGTGTTTAACACTTGTGTTAAAGACTTTAGGTATAAAAGATAAGATGCTAAGAGAAATAAATTCTCTTGCTTGGGTTGTTGAGGAGTAATTGAGAGAGAGAGAGAGAAGGGAAGCAAGCTTTGAATCCACGTGATTCATGCGTACGGGGAGTTAAGATTGTTCGTGAGATAGCAGAATTCAAATCATGAAGAATCTGAGGCTCCAATCATGAGACCTAGCTTGAGCTAAGCACATAGATCGAGAAAATTGATCCACCAAAAGGTAAGAATTATGATTTAGTTATGTTTGGCATGTGAATTATAAATTGATTATAAATTGGTTAGAATGTGAGTAGGAATCAAGAAGAAAAGAAGTTAGTTACAAAGAAAATGAGTTTTTAGAAGTTTAAATTGTAGATGTGCTGAACCTGAAGAAACCGATTGATCGAAATAAGTGAGCGTTCGATCAATTTTGTCAGAGAATTGAAGGGTGTGAGTTTCTAAGGAAACCGTCCGATCGGAATTAATTTCAATCGAACGAATTGAGGAAACCGATTGAGCGGTTTCAAACCGATCGATCGAAATTTGGCACCTTAGTAAGGTTTGGTTTCTGTAAACCGTTCAATCATTTTGGAACCGATCGAACAATATGGAGAAATCGATCGATCGGTTTGGAATCGATTGATTGGTTTGGAATCGATCGATCGGTTTGGACAAATTCAGGATTTTATTTCGAATTTCTTTGTGGACATTGGGGAGACCTTGTACCTTTCTGTTTTACGTCACTTCTGGTTTAGGGTCTTTAAATTTGTGTATGTTTGGTATGAGAATGATTATGAGCTAAGAAGCTAGCTCGGATTAGGAAGAGTTCATTTGGACTTCGTGTAAGGTAGGGAAAACTCCATAACATATATATCTGATGTCAACTAGCATGTGCGTAATGATATGATAAGAGTGTGTGTTTGTTTTGGGACTTTGTCTGTATAATCAAATGATTTTCCTTCATAGCTTTTAATATGTGAACTTTGTATACATGAGCACTAATGGGAAAATATATGTATGCCATGATAAGTTTGTATGTGACATCAAAAGGATGTAATTATGTGAATGTGACATCAAAGGGGTGTGTATAAGTATGTGTGTGAACTCTTTGAAAAAGCTTCAAACTATTATAATTACCACAAATTCACAGTGAATAACTATAAGTTAAATTTGCACATTGATTTAAGATTATGTGGATACCCAATTGACACGGCAGGATATCTGTAACCAATGCAGCGGGATATTCGTGACCGATACGGCGGGATATCTGTACAAACTGTACTTTGGTATGATCGGATATTCGTTCTTTGGTTTCCAATCTGTGAAAACACTTCGTTCGGCACAAGTCTCTTAATTCAAAGGAGCTTGGGTGCTTTGTGCAAATGGTTCATGTGAACGACGATGGTAGGTACTCCCATCAGGGGGTTTGATGTTATATTGCTCAAGGGACTATTTAAGTGATCAATTTAAGTTCTTCCTTTGAAATGATTTAAGCATGTGAAACAAGAATAAATTTTAGAAATTATGTTGAGTGTGGTTTTGAAACATGCATTAGTTAATCGTCTTGTTCATTATAAGCTTTTAAGTTGTGATTCTTATTAAGAAAAACTAAGCTTTGAATTATGTCATGAAAGATATGTGAGATGTGAAAGATGTGCATGCTATTACTTTTCCCTGTTGAGCTATGATGTAGCTCACCCTTCGACTATACGTCACAAGTACAGGTGAGGATATTGGTACTGAGGACTAATATAGGGAGGACTCTGAGTACGTGCCTTTGGAGGAGATCGAGCCCCCTCCTTATGATTTCTTTTAACGGACATAGCTGCGCTTACTTTGAGATTTTGTGTGTAAGGCTTGGTACGTCCAGCCATTGTTAAGATAGAATTGATGTAATATTACGATGCGGTATTTCTTTTGCGAACCATCCTTGGGTGACGATTGTCCGTCACTGATGCTTCGGTTCGGTTCTTTTGCTCATGTGATTGGCATAGGATTAGAACCGTCTTTTGGGATCATTTTGTTTTCTTCATTATATAGAAATAGAGATTTATTTTCTTTATGATGACTCTATCTGTTTAGTTAGACTTTATATTTTATTTCTGCTTTGCCAGTGGATGTGCCAAGTGTTCAGTGTGTTCTGGGATCGGCCTTTGTGTCGATCTGATGGCGTGAGTTTGTGGGTGCAAAAATCTGAGGTATCACAGAAACCATCCATTTGACAGCTCGATTTTCCCCGATCCACAATTTTCGTACAATATTTTTTTTTCTTCCTTACATCCTAAACTCAAGAAAAATTGGATACCACTTTTCACCTCTTAACCTAGCCTTTGCTGGACCTTGAAGCTGACTAATAACTCTTGTTTAGCTTTTTTTATAGACTAGTAATACCTTGTGTAGCTTAACACAAAGTCCTTACTTTTGATGCCAAGAAGAGAGAATTCAAGCCAAGAATGACAGATGAGTCAGAGATTGATGGAACACCATGGTGACTATTTTGCATGTCATAATAGACTAAGAAAGTCTAGCAAATGAAAGAAGCATAGATATGAGTGGAGAGATGTTGTTGCCTAACATGTGCCTGATTTATGTGTGTTTTGAATGACGAATTAATGAATATTAAGTTACATAATTTTAAATTATGAAAGAGATATCAGCACATTGAGGGCTAACAATAGCCTGCAAGATCAGGGCCAATTGTAGCAAGTTTTAAAAGTAAGTATATTAAAGATCGTCCACAGAGAATTTGTCTGAAATATGAGATAGACCTCCAGATCTGTGCTACCAGATCTGGCTCTATAATTATCTAGAAAGCAGATAAAAAGAGAGTGTTGGGTTTTGTCACGTTTAACTAAAAGCAAATAAAGAAAAGAACTAACTAACTGATCCAGATCCAAGTTGGGGAAGTGATTAAAATAAATCAAATGGAGAAATAATAACTTTCTGTGATTTCGCTTTGAATTTTAATGGAGAATCTGCAACTAAACAGAGTTGATTCAATCTTCATCCGCTACCAAAGACAGATGTAAGAGAAATAAATCTGAATTAAGGAAGGGTTTAGACTTATGGTTATGATCATCCCACTTAAATGGTCACAGATCATCCAATAGTTGTTGACCTATCCTCAATTGAACATGAACATCATCGCAAGTGCCGCCGTAACTAGGTTACCAACGCTAATTCAGACAGGAGTAATGAATCAAGGAAATTGCATGCAAAGTAGTGAATCTAAAGGAGTCTAATGCACTAAGGTGATCAATAAGAACCCTTGACATGAATCCAATGGAGAAAACACAGTTCTAAGAACCTTTTAAATTCAATCTTACAATTACAGAGCACTAGATACCCTCGGACTTGCGCCTTGAATCCAATCTCCTTGGAGTTACAAATAGCTCTCGAAACTCTCAAAAGCAAATACAAAAGAAGCTATTAGTGCAGACAAGCTATCCGACCGGAAAGCGGAAATAGAAATGAACTCAAAATCTGGATGCCACAATTGGGCAAATGTCTTCTATTTATAGCTTTCCTTGATCCTGATGTATTGAATTGACCAATCGAAGTGTTCAGATCCGGATTGCCCAATGGCGCTTGAGCACGGGATCCAGATCTGTTCCGCCAATGAAAATGCTCGATCCGTTCAAATTAATCAGCGCTAGAAGCATCAATTCATTATGGAATTCAAAATCTGTTGAGTTTAGAAGTTCACGCCAAGTGATTTCATCTTTGAGCGCTCACATGGGTTGGAATATGCTTTTGGATCTTGATTGGAATCTTCCGAAATGTCCCCGGCCGTTAAATGCATTGCGGCAGAGATTATGAAATGCCCTTTAAACAAGCCGTAATTCCCGTAATGTCCTTTCAGAGTTTAAGTGCCTTTTCAAGCAAAGTGTTTTGGCTCCGTAAGTTCTTTTTCGCAGCAATTTGGCTTCGTAAAGTCTTTTCGCAAAGGACTTCTCCTGCATCTTCTATTCGAAAAGGAAATTTCAACTATTCAATGTAACATGGTTCTTTTCGAGTAGTTCATTACAGCCCGTAATCAATTCAACGTAACTTTGACCTTTTCGAAAAGTACTTTTTACTTTGCGATTTGAACTTTTAACTTGATTTCTTCTTTGCGAATGGATCCTTCTTCTTGGTCTTTTCTTGCTCTTTTAGGACCTTTTAGCCATTCTTTGAGGCTATTTCTTCACTCCCTCTTTGAGCTTGACATGAGTTGTCGACTTTTTGATCATTTTAGGATGCTTTTTCGGACTTGGACTGCCTAATTGGTTAATGTAAAATGCACACTAAAGCACTTATTTAGTCTTCTCAAGGGTCTTTCAAAGCTCATGTTTAGGGGTGAAAATGGTATTTTCACTACTTAACACACCCCCAAACCTAAGCTTTGCTAGTCCCCGAGCAAAGAAACATAAAAACAAAGTAAAGAGCCACTTTTGTAGGAAGCACAGTGCATTTAGCATATGCAACATGCCTTTTCAGCCCCTAGGTGATCCCTAGTGAAGGAGTGATGTCTCCTGAGGGTTATCAGTGTAGGTGACCACAAACTTCACCATGAAACAGCTAACATCAGTGCAATATTATCTAATGAGCAAACAAGGAGCAGGATTAGTTACTCTTGAATCAATGATGAAACAGAAAATTTGATTATTGTTTGCACAGAATTTAAACATTTTAAGAACCTCATGAATGTTTCAATATTTCCAATCCGTGAGCAGCCATAGAAAATTGTACAAATGTGCCAGTGAGCTCATCATCCGAATAAAATTAGGTTGTAAGTCATACTTATTATGCTCAAGTTCCAACCCAAACACTCACCAGGTATACTCTCATCGGTGTTTTGTTGAGGGGTTCATTTTCACTCAAGCTCAAGAGCAGTTACATCTCCCAAATGGATCTGTAAGCATGAGCATAGGCATGATTCTTAGGCAATGGCATCATTGACATCTCCTCACCATAGATTGGGTCACTTCTTATCTCCACATGACAGCTCACTCAACTTTGGATCACAAGGGCTTTTAATCTAGGTTTGTTTGTATGGCTTATGGAGTGAAGTTTCAAGGAAAGGCGTTTGAACAGGGGTTTGAATTTGAGAACTCGTGAAGTGCGGGAGATGGTTCATGACTCCACCTTTTGAGTTTAGCTTCTTTCTTTTCGAGATTCTCACATTCACAAAGGATCAGTTCTTTCTTTGATCTTGCATTTTTTCATCATAAGGTCCCTTTTTTGCCTTTTTGCTTGCAACTTTTTCACATTGTTTGTCTCTTCCTTTCTCAGTCCACCATATTGCCTGCTTTTTTGAGGTATTTTCTCTTCATTTTCTTGATGTTGCCCGAAATGGTCCATCTTCGCTTCTTTCTCCTTTACCTCGAATTCTCGAGTGAGGGAAGGCTGAATTGGTTCCATAGGTTCAAGTACTTTTGGGTATTTTTGATGAAGAATTGTAGGATTTATGTTTCAAATGGGGTACAAACAGGCAGAATTTTCTTGGTTGGTTCTTAGGTTCAAGTCTGTCAAGAAGGCCTTGATCTTTTCCTCGTTTCATGAGTGTCACATTTGTTTTAATTTGGAGTTTCCTAACTTCTAGTGGATCTAATGCCTCAACCAATCCTTTGAATCGTAAAAAATTGCCTCACTACACTCTTCAACAGAGATGGAAAATATATGGGCTCAATTCTCACCGGTTATGGTTTTTCCTTGAGCTTTTAAGTATGTCTTTACCTTTTTCTCTTTCCCATGACTTGCTAAATCTTGATACGAGGTTTTCATGGTGCTAACATCATGGAAATGTAGAATATTGAAAGGTTTATGATGTCTAAATTTTGCAAAGAAATTTTAAACTTCCTAATTGTCATGATTCTTAAGTAAAATAATTCATTTCCGACATTACTTAGGTGATTCTGTTGTCCTTAGGTTAACTATTCCTTGGCAGACTCACACACCCCAAACCTATGAGGAGCAAAGTGTCCTCACCGGTTCAAAGGTGGTGGCATAGTCACGCTTATTAGGGAAAACAATGAGAAAAAATAATAGCAAGGAATTGCGTAAAGCAAATTGCATGAACCAGAAATTTGACAGAAAATAAAAGGAAAAGAGGGAGGAAGGGGAGTAAGGGTGAGGGGATTATTTTTGTCTTTGTCTGAAGTAGGGGACTAAAGTGGGGGCAGCTGGGGGGGGGGAGGGTAAGAGAGGGTCGGTTTGGGTAGCTATCTCACCAGGAAGGGAGGTAAGGCTACTGTGTTGTGTGGTTTGGGTAGCCTGGTGGTAGTGGAGGGAAGCACTAGGACTTGGTCTGCTTTGGGTTGCTTGTGAGGCAACATGGAGGCGGGGCACTGGGGTGGTAAGGGTGCGATTAGGGCTTGGATGAGCTCCAATGTGGAAGGGTGTGGGGTGGAAGGGGTGTGGGGAATAGGGTACTGTGTGGTAGAATGGTGCAGCAGTGGTGCAATGCCTAGAGAGCTGGTCACCACAGAAATGGTTCTTGTAAAATGGCAGGGCCGAGGTGCAAAGTGGTTGGTGGAGGCTCCATAGCGCTTTACTTTCGCAGCAGGGTATCTCTTGGACTCGTGCTAGTTCACTCAGTGTTCATGTACATGTGGGGGGTCCATAGGTGGTTGTTCAGGCCCACCCACACTTGTGGCTAGGTTCCTGTCAGCTTAGCAGCAGAACTGGCTCGCTGTGCTCTGGGTGAATGGGTTCAAAGAACAGAGGCGGGGCAAGAGCAGGGCATGTGCCGGATCTCCGCCGCTCTCATTCTCCTCAACATAGCCCCGACTTGTGGTCCGTGCTTTCTTGCCAAAGTTATGGGGGTGAGGACTTCAAAGGGCTCTTCCTATCTATGTCAAACTTGGCTCTTAGGAGGGTAATTAGTCTTCCAAAGGGGAGGCCGCAATTTTCTGCTTCTTCTTTATCTTGGCACTCACATCAGCCATTGCTTCCGGGATGAGCATGGGGGCATTGAAAATTGCCCTTTAGAAAAGTGGCACTAAGGATTTCTCCTTTCCCATATTTAAAATGGAGGAAAACAAAAGCCCACACTGCTAACATGATTTAGATTTTTCTAAAAGATTGAGCGAGAATGGATAGAAAAATACCACGATCTAAGGTTTGTGCTTGAACTGAGTCGCTTTGTTTGTAAAGATCGCCTAACCGACGACTCGTGATCTCTCGAAAAATGGAAACGCCAAACAATTAGGAACAAATGATATCTTTGTGGAGCTCGTGTGAGAAGAGAGTGAGCTATGGTTTTAGTGGGCGTCGCTCTGCAGAGAGTGTTTGCAAATACAAAGCTAACTTCAAAAGCGACTAAATATACTTGAAGCTAAAATCGCAAAGCACCTTTAAGTTTTGAAATATTCCAAAAGAGCCCTTTTTTTCTATTTGAATGGCAAAAGTGCCTTTTCGACAAGTAGATAGCTTCAAAAGTTTATTTCGCAAGAGGACTTAGCATCGACCTTCTATTCGAAAAGGAACTATTAACATAATTAACTATTCAAAAGAACATCTTTCTTTTCGAAAGCGGTTCATTGCAGCTCGAATCTATTCGAATAGAACTTTGGGCTTTTCGAAAAGTAGTTTTTGCTTTGCGATTTGAACTTTTAAGTGTATTTAAACTATGCTAACAAGAAAAGAAATAGAAACAGAGAAATTCAAGAAAACTATGTTGTACAAACATAATATACAATTTTCTACCATCGATTGTTGGAGATTCGTGATGATGATGGGCAAGACAGGCTCGAGTGTTGTCAATGCATGGCTTGAGCCTCCGACCATTTACCTTAAGGATTCTTCCATCCTTGGGATCTGAAATATCCATGACTCCGAGGGGAGGCCTTGATGACGTGTATGGCCCTTCCCATCCGGATCTCAATTTGCAGGAAAGAATTTAAGTTTAGAGTTGAATAACCATACCTTGGACCCCGGTATGAACTCTTTTCTCATTAAACTCCTATCATGAAATGATTTGACTTTCTCCTTATACAACTGGAGCTTGTATAAGCATCCATCCGCAGCTCTTCCAATTCAAAGGTGAGTTGAAGTTTCCTGTGATTACCGCAGGTTAGATCCATATTAAATGTTTTAATAGCCCGTAAAGCTTTGTATTCTAACTCTCTTGGCAAATGACATGCTTTGCCATAGACACTAAAAGGGGACATTCCAATTGGAGTTTTGTAGGCGATTCAGATGCCCACAAAGCATCATTAAGCTTAAAGGACCATCCTTTCTTCCTTCTTTCTTTTTTTCCAAAATGTGTTTGATTTCTCTATTGAAATCTCCACTTGTCCACCGGTTTGTGGATGATAGGAGTGGCTACTCTATGAGTGACAGTACTTTTTCAATAGAGCTTCAAACTGTTTGTTACAAAATGGCTTCCCCATCACGATGATGGCTGGGAAAACCAAACACGGAAAAATGTGGTCCTTGAGAAATTTCAAAACCACTTTGTGATCATTTGATTTAGTAGCTATGGCTTCAATCCACTTGGAGACATAGTCCATCGCTACTAAAATGAAGTTATTTCCATTAGAAGGAGGAAAGGGCCCATAAAATCTATTCCCCATACATCAAACAAATTTCAACCACCGTAATAGGTCAGAGGCATTGAGTTTCTTTGGAAATCTTGCCCAATTTTTGGCGATTCTGCAGGATTTGATCTTGTAAGAAGGCATCTTTAAAGATTGTGGGCCAATAAAAACCACCTTTGCAGAATTTTTGCAATTGTTTTGTTACCACCTAAATGACCTCCACAGCTCGTCATGACACATTGACAATATGCCGAGAATTCATGGTCGAGGACACATCTTCCGATCACTTGGTTCGCACATAATTCTTGAATAGATAAGGATCTTCCCAAATGAAATGTTTAACTCGTGAGAAGAAAAGATCTTTATCCATTCGATTCCAATGTTGAGGAATCATCCGAGCCAAGAAGTTGACTATGTTTGCAAACCAAGGATATTGATGGCAAAAGTTGCTCATCGTGAAATGATTCATTAATGGGTAAGCTATCATCCTCGATATTGAGAATTCGGATAGGTGATCGCCACCACATTTTCCACTCCTTTCTTATCCTTAATCAGAGATCAAACTCGTAATAGGAGGATCCACCGATTAATCTGGCTTGGTATCCTTCTTAGAGAAGGTATTTTAGGCGAGTGGTCAAGAACACCACAATTTGTGAACCTAAAACATAAGACCGAATTTTTCCAATGCAAACACAATGGCGCAGCTCTTTCTCGCTTGTTGTGTAGTTGAGCTGGGCATCTATCATGGATCTGGCCGCATAAGCTATGACATGGGGAAGCTTATCCTTTCTCGCCCTAGGACAGCTCCTAGGCATAGTCCGATGCATCACACATCACCTCAAAGGGCACCGAATAGTCGGGATCGAAGATGGGAGCCGAAATCGACATTTCTTAAGGACCTCAAAGGTCATGCATTCATTAGTAAACACAAAGGAACATCTTGACACAAGAAATGATGAGTGGCTTGGAAATTTTATCAAATCTTTGATGAACCTCCTATAAAATCTCGCATGCCCTAAGAAACTTACGATTTGCTTAATGCCTGGGAGGAGGCAAATGTGCAATTAGATCAATTTTTGCTTGGTCCACCTCTATGCCTTTATGGGAGACCACATGTCCTAGGACAATGCCTTGGGTGACCATAAAATGACTCTTTCCCGACTTAGAACCAAATTGGTTTCTTCACATCTTTGCAACACCAACTTGAGGTGGTGTAAGCATTGGGAAAAGCTCCATAAATTGAAAAGTCATCCATGAAGATCTCCATGAATTGATCAATCATGTCGTAAAAGATGGCATACATGCATCTTTGAAAAGTAGCAGGGCATTGCAAAGACCAAAGGGCATCCTCCTATAGGCAAAAGTGCCAAAGGCGGTGAAGGTGGTCTTTCTTGGTCCTGTGGGTACACAGGATCTGTTGTAACCAGAGTACCCATCAAGGAAGCATAGTAAGCTTTACTGCAAGCTTATCAAGGATTTGGTCAATGAAGGGAGGGGAAATGGTCTTTCCTTGTCATGGTATTTAATTTTCTGTAGTCTATGCGGACCCTCCATCCAGCTTGTTTGTCCGGTGGACGTAAGTTCACTGATTCAATACCACATGATGCTGCAGATTTCTTAGGCACCACTGTGGGGTGCTACCCAAGCAGAATCAAATGGGGTAAATGACCTGAAAGATCTAGCGACTTGACAACTTCCTTCATTACCACTTCTTGCATGTGAGGATTCAACCTTCTTTGCATTTCTCTAGAAGGCTTGGCATCCTCTTCCGTGTGGATCTTATGCATGCATACTTTGGGTTTATTCCTCCTAAATCAGCAATGGTCCAAATTGCTTTCTTGTCTGTTTTAGAACTACCAACAATGCTCCTCTTCTTGCTCCTTTGTAAGGGAGGAAGAAATAATCACAGTGTAGTGTTTGATGATCTCCCAAAACACATATTTCAGATTTTTGGGTAGCTGGTTGAGTTCCAATTCAGGTGGGCTGAGAAAAGAGGGCAGCAAAGGTACCTTGGTAATTTGTGGAAGAGGGAGAGGAGCAGGTCTCCAAGAGGGAGAACTTGAGGATTGTTTGTGAGTGCCTTGCACAAAGAGACTCCTTTGAATTTGATCTCCTTTTCCTTCTTTCTCGGATTCCCAATCATTTTTAGTTACGTGGTGGAGTCTTCACCTGCAGAAATTTTTGCAAAGACTCCTCCACAAGTTCATCCATGATGTCAACATGAAAGCACTCTTCAGAGAAAATTGAGGTTGGTTAACAAAGATTATAAACATTCAATTTGACTTTCATATTACCAAAAGAAACTTCCATGATACCGGATCGACATTGAATACAAGCATTTCGTGGCAGAGAATGGTCTCCCTAAAATGACAGGATGGAAGTGTCGCTTTTGGTTGGTTCCATGTCCAACACCGTAAAAAATCAGGATAGAAGAATTTATCTACTCCTACTAGCACATCTTCAATCAATCCCACAGTTTTCTCTCGGATCTCATAGTTGCAACACCACTTGAGTGGGTTTTAATTCTCCCAAACCTAGCTTCTCATATACGTAATAAAGGAAGCAGTTGACACTAGCTCCTGTGATCTAGCGGGGCTTTCTCGATGGTATGCTCCCCCAATGATGCAGGGATTGTGGGGATTCCAGATCTTGCATTTTAGGGGGTGTTGCAATGGATAGTACTTGGTTGATTTTCCACAAAGAAAGGCCTTCTTAGATAAATGTATCCTAGATTGCCTTTTGTGGGTGCACACATCCTTCGAAATTTAGCATATGCAGGACTGCTTGATTGCATCAAGCGGAGGTAGATTAATTTTAACTTGCTTGAATGTCTCCATCATTTCCTCAATTTTGTGTTTCCTTTGTCAAAAGGAGAAAGGCCGACTTCATTGCATGAGGGAATGGGAGGTGGGGAACAAATCTCTCCTCCTCATCTTTTCAACAATTTTTTATTTTTCATTTTTTCATTTTTTGGGTTTTCGAGGTAAATCAACAACCTCATTGTTTTCATCATGTGCTTCCGCACATCTTGTTCTTCTTCTTTTCCTCTTCACTACCCAATCGTGTTTTTATTACTCTTCCACTTCTCAAAGTGGTCAGACTTTAATCTCCTCATGGCCATTTGAGGATTCTCCAACCATGAACCGCCCTTAGGATTGTTCAAAGGTCGGTCAGTAGTCCGCCTCCTCTCTCTTAGCTAATGAATTAGAGAGTCGCCCAAAGTTTCTTCAATTTTTAATGCTCATGTGAAGGTTCACGAGAGATAGAGTTCCTAAATTCAAGTGAACTTAAGACCTCGCTCTTCAAATGACAGGGACCTAGGAGGGGCAGGGGCTGGTGTAGAATGCATGGGTTGTGGGTTAGGTTGAAAATTTTGTTTATTGTAAAAATTCTGATATGGTGAAAGTTTTGAAAGGTATTTGATTTTTTCTGTTCTGTTGCTAATGTAATTTCCCGATTCCACCTCGAGATTAGGATGAGATCTCCATGGGTAGTCATTGGATTGCATCTGTCCATAAGATCGAGCTGCATGAGCTTGTTCCATCATGAGTTCGGAAATTGTGATGCGAAGGACATTGATCAATTGAATGAGTAGGGACCGCATATCGGACATGCCTCCTCTACTCTTGACCCATTTGGAGCTTTAAATGAGTCCATCACCTATCAAATTTTGTGGTCAAATTATCCACTTTCCTTTCCAGCTCATTGACTTCATAAACTTTCCTCTAGTGAATTGGGGATTATTCACCCTAGCCGGATTCTCGGTGTCTCTGACAGGATTCTGCCGGGTTGAATTTTTCCAATCACCTCAAAGAGGTCCCAAACCTCTTCAACTGTCTTTTGTAAGTAGGTACCTCCACGGAGGCATCCACCATGTTCTTGCCCTTCTTCCGATCAATTCCTTGATAGAAGCTTTGAACAAGCGCCATTTAGGAATTTGATGGTGAGGGCATTGTCTTATCAGCTTCTTTGAATCTTTCCCATGCCTCATGGAAAGTTTCGATTGAGTTTTGGGAGAAAGAGATGATGCTTTGTCTTAGTTGGCTGGTTTTAGTCATTGGGAAATATTTTGACAAAATTGACATTGCAAATCATTCCATGATGTGATGTTTGTTGGTGCTAACATAGATAACCATGCTCTAGCTTTGTCCTTTAATGAAAAGGAAAGAGCCTCACTTGGTTGCCTCCGGACCAAGTCCAAATATGTTAAATGTTGTGCACAAAGCCGTAAATTCATCAATGTGCTTGTAAGGATCTTCTTTACTTAATCCATGAAATGAAGGCAGCATTTGGATGGTTGATGATTTGATCTCATAATTTCCTCCACTGTGGGAAATTGAATGCGAAAGGGGAATTATAGGCACCAGAGCAAAGTAGTCTCTTAACAATCTAGGTTCGTCACCCATTGTAGCGTAACTCGTGGTGTATGTCTGCTTTCTTAGAGTCTTTCAACTTCGAATTAAAAGGAGAATCTCGGTTGAGAGTTCTCCTACCAAACATACAACGCAGAGAATTTGGTACCGCAAAACCGTCAATTAGGTGCTTTCCTTTCCTTTACGCAATTGTATTTGTAACTGCAGAGATAACAATGTAAAAAATGAATTAATAAATAATAAATAAAAGAGAATAAAACATAGGTCTATCTATTTTAGAACAAATTCCGGGCGCCAAAAACTTGTTGTTGCCTAACATGTGCCTCGATTTATGTGTTTTGAATGACTAATTAATGAATATTAAGTTACATAATTTTAAATTATGAAAGAGATATCAAGACATTGAGGGCTAACAATAGCCTGCAAGATCGTGGCCAATTGTAGCAAGTTTTAAAAGTAAGTATATTAAAGATCGTCACGGAGAATTTGTACGAAATATGAGATAGACCTCGGTCATGCTACGGATCTGGCTCTATAATTATCTAGAAAGCGAGATAAAAAGAGAGTGTTGGGTTTTGTCACGTTTAACTAAAAGCAAATAAAGAAAAGAACTAACTAAGCGATCCAGCATCCAAGTTGGGGAAGTGATTAAAATAAATCAAATGGAGAAATAATAACTACGTGATTTCGCCTTTGAATTTTAATGGAGAATCGCAACTAAACAGAGTTGATTCAATCTTCATCTCGCTACCAAGACAGATGTAAGAGAAATAAATCAATTAAGGAAGGGGTTTAGACTTATGGTTATGATCGTCCACTTAAATGGTCACAGATCATCCAATAGTTGTTGACCTATCCTCAATTCGAACATGAACATCATCGCAAGTCTTTGTAACTAGGTTACCAACGCTAATTAAATGCAGGAGTAATGAATCAAGGAAATTGCATGCAAAGTAGTGAATCTAAAGGAGTCTAATGCACTAAGGTGATCAATAAGAACCCTTGACATGAATCCAATGGAGAAAACATGCTTACAAAGAACCTTTTAAATTCAATCTTACAATTACAGAGCACGGCTAGATGCCCTCAGACTTGCGCCTTGAATCCAATCTCCTTGGAGTTACAAATAGCTCTCGAAACTCTCAAAAGCAAATACAAAAGAAGCTATTACGAAGTGCAGACAAGCTATCGCCGGAAAGCGGGAAATAGAAATGAACTCAAAATCTGGATGCCACAATTGGGCAAATGTCTTCTATTTATAGCTTTCCTTGATCTGCGGCTGAGAATTGACCAATCGAAGTGTTCGAGATCTGGATTGCCCAATGGCGATTGAGCACGGGATCCAGATCGTGTTCGCCAATGAAAATGCTCGATCCGGTTCACCAATCAGCGCTAGAAGCATCAATTACATTATGGAATTCAAAAATCTGTTTGAGTTCTAGAAGTTCACGCCAAGTGATTTCATCTTTGAGCGCTCACATGGGTTGGAATATGCTTTTGGATCTTGATTGGAATCTTCCAAATGTCCTCGGTATTAAATGCATTCGCGTGCAGAGATTATGAAATGCCCTTTAAACAAGCTGTAATTCCCGTAATGTCCTTTCAGAGAGTTTAAGTGCCTTTTAAGAAAGTGTTTTGGCTCCAAGTTCTTTTCGCAAAGCAATTTGGCTTCGAAAGTCTTTTCGCAAAGGACTTCTCCCATCTTCTATTCGAAAAGGAAATTTCAACTATTCAATGTAACATGGTTCTTTTCGAGTAGTTCATTACACTCGTAATCAATTCAATGTAACTTTGACCTTTTCGAAAAGTACTTTTTACTTTGCGATTTGAACTTTTAACTTGATTTCTTCTTTGCGAATGGATCCTTCTTCTTCAGGTCTTTTCTTGCTCTTTTAGGACCTTTTTAGCCATTGCTGAGGCTATTTCTTCACTCCCTCTTTGAGCTTGACATGAGTTGTCAGCTTTTTGATCATTTTAGGATGCTTTTCGGACTTGGACCTGTCTAATTGGTTAGCTGTAAAATGCACACTAAAGCACTTATTTAGTCTTCTCAAGGGTCTTTCAAAGCTCATGTTTAGGGGTGAAAAATGGTATTTTTCACTACTTAACAAGAGAGCTGAAACAGCAGCAACTGCATAGCAACAGAAGAGCAAATGAACTAACTCACACAACTGAGTTGCTGCCTCGCGTGGCTAAAGCTACAGCAAAACTCCCTCACGCGGATATTACATGCAGCATAATAGAGGTCACGAAGAAGTCACGCAGCTCAGTGAAGGGATTATCACAGAGCAATCTCTCGCGCAGCAATCGTGCACTTCAGCACAATTAACACTTAAAGAACTCGTGGAGCTCTCGTGCTCTAAGCCTTCAAAAATCCAGCTCACGAAGTTCTCACAAGGATCAAGGCTTATATCAACCTTGCGAACTATCTCCCAAGGCCAATCTTCACAAAGAACAATAGCTAACTCGCGAGGTTCTCGTGTGGCTATGAAGGAGAGAGAGCTCCAGAAGCTCTCTCGCGCAGCTCTTATGCGCCTAGAAGCTTAACCCTGTACCAAGCAAGATATGCTGCCCACTTGACAAGGAACCGAGTGAGATGTAAAGGCATCTACACGAGTACCTCGCGATAAGAGATTCTGAAGATCTACTGCGTGAGTAAGCTAAGCACTGCAAACTCTTCTGTGCGACTGCATTCAAAGCCAGAGTAGTTGCACGATAATGCAAAGTCTACCTGCACGAGTGAACAAACCTTCCAAGATAATTCTTACCTTGCGAGGACTCTGCAAGTTGCGCGAAGGAACTAAAAGAGTAAAAAGTAACTGCGCGACAAGCCTAAATCCTTCTATGCAAGAAAGTAGCATTTGAAGCCAAATTATACCTCGTGAGTACTCTGCGAGCCACGCGAGAGAATTAATGTGCAAAAGCCAATCTCGCAAAGCTCAAGCTCTCCACTTCTCAGTCTTAACTCAAGGACCTTTTAGAGATTTCCCCAGGTCTATGGCACACATCCCAAGGCACTAATCTCAAGGCACACATTTCAAAGCATCCAAGGGTTGTAACAGTGCTAGAAAAATTAGAGTTTAATCTTCTCTGAGCCAAGGCATTAGGACTGAGTATATAAGCTGTATTTATAACTTAGAATGATCATCTCTCCTTCAACCTCTATAGGATGTGAGCTCAAGCAGGCTAAGGTTAGGGTTTGATCATTTCTTCTTCCTATTTTTCTTCTCTCTTAGCCCAGCATTTGTTAGCTAAATCTTTTTGTAAGCAGTTAGGTAAAGTTTTATCTAGTTTTGTAATGGGTCATGTAATCAATGGGATCCTTGGTTTAGCAGTTGTGCAAAAGGCTGTTGGCTTGAGAAATTGCATTGTAGGCAATGTTAATCAATAGAATTTGCACTTTAAATATTCATTTAATCTATTATTTTATTATTTGCTCGTAGTTCTGTTCAAGCTATAGCATGCATTTAGGATTTGGGCTGATTGAAAGGCCCATGGAAGCTTGTGCTTGTAGCCCTGAGGCCATGGTCGCAGCAGCAGTTTATATGTTCCTTCTTAGACCTCTGTGGTGAGGATATCCTCTGTGGATAGCCTGTGACCATTTAAGTGGACAAACTATAGCCCTAGGGTGATTTCCAAGTCCAGATCTATGAAGGATTCTTCTCCTCTGCACTTGAGCTTGTAGCGTGGTGAGAGGTTGTTGCAGGAACTTGCTCCCCTCTATTTTACTTTACCAATATCAGATGTTAGATCTGATCTTGCTATAGTAATTGCAAACTTGAGGGCTGAGTCATTGCAGGTCTTTTGTAGCAATGACCAGTTGCATTTAAGTCCCCTATAAGTTGGAATTCCTATAATGCCTGCCAGATCTATAACAGATCTGAGGAGCTTGTAGTCTGGCAAACATAGTGTCTGTAATAATTTTAATATTCTGATTTAATCAATTGGGTGGAGGACATCTATTGGATAATCTTTGACCATTTGAGTGGACAGGTTATAGCCTTAAGATCAATCTACTCCATTTGATCAGATTGGTTTTCTGATTTTCTTCTTGTGCTTTAATCCTCCCTATTGGATAGTTTGTGGCCATTAAAGTAGATAGGTTATAGCCTTAAGGGACCAGGTTGAATCACAAGAGTGAGTTGGATGCTTCTTCCTTGCTGAGGTTTTGATAGCACATCAGCAAGGATTCCTACAGAAGCAGATCTAGATCTGAGTTACAAAACTGATATAAATTTGGCCTAGTAGTTTACTTCCAACCATTTTATCTTTATTTTAACACACCACCACCACTTTCTTCATAACCCTTTCTTAGGATAGGACTGCACTCTATTTCTTTTCTTTTAGTAGGAAATTTAGTGTAGTTGTGACACCCAACTCCCTTTCTTTAGGATTGCCAGATCTGTGGCCAGATCTAGAGGCCTACTATAATAGCCCATTTTTGGCTCTAGATCAATTTCTCTATGGGACAAACTCTTACTTAAAACTTGCTATAATAGCTATTTATCTTGCAGGCTGTGTGTACTTTGGGTTGCTATTTTCATAATCATTTCACTCCACTCTTGCATTCTGATTTTATCATCTCATCACTTAAATAACATCTGCACCTAGACATGAAAATACACCAGTAAGTTTTTGGCGCCGCTATCGAATAATATTAATCTTTTTAGTAGACCTGAGTTGTACTATATTCTAATTTAGAAAATTCTTTGTAGCTGTGCCATAAATAGAATAAAAACTGCTACTAATTTTTTATGAAATTTTGCAAAATTAGACAACAGCAACAGGAAAAAGCTAGAGCTGTAGCTGGAGTTTAGCTAGCTTTGTCTGTACTTCTTTTACCCTAAAAACTTAGTCCCTTGATGTTGAATTCCCTGTAATTAATTTAGTGTAAATCTTTTTAGTTGTTAATTTGGTTTGAGAATTATTTGTGTGCTGTGAGCATTTTCTTTACTTGATAAGTTTGTGTGTGTATGTTTGGAAGAAGGTCCCTTAACCCTTAGTTGGAACCTCCAAATCCTGAGGTTGAAAGGTTCCTTAGACCAAGAAACACCACACAAGGCCCTACTGTTGAAACTGAGCCAGTTGTCATGGCTGAGAGGCAAAGATCCCTGAAGAATACAATGCACCTGGGGATTACACATCTCCCTTTTGTATACAATTCCCTTCAGTTGAGGGTAACAATGAAATCAAATCCTCCACCATTAACATGTTGTCATCTTTTCATGATCTCAGTAAGGAAGATCCTTACAAGCACATTGACCAATTTTTTATACTTTACACCACTTTCAATATTGCTGGCTTGGGACCTGAAGCCACCAAACTAAGGCTTTTTCCTTTTTCCCTAAAGGACAAAGCCAACACCTGGCTCTCTAAGCTCCCAGCCAATAGCATTCAAACATGGAGTGACCTCCAAAGCAAATTTCTGGCTAAATTCTTTCTCATGAATAAAATCGGCTAGATAAGGACAAATATTTTGTCATTTACTCAATCCTCAACTGAGGATTTTTATGAAGCATGGGAGAGATTTCAAGAGATGTTAAAACAATGTCCCCACCATCAAGTTCCACAGTGGCAACTAGTGCAAGTATTTTATCAAGGAATTAATCCCAAGAGTAGGGATATGGTGGATACCTCATGTGGTGGTAGTTACCTCCACAAGACAACTGATGAGACCTGGGAGCTGTTTGACATCATAGGGGAAAATTTCATGCAACAGGAGTCACTGTCTCGCAATGACAGCTAGACCCCAGCTAAATTGGTGAAATAGTCCATCCCTAGAGGTGGAATGTATGAAGTTAAGGTGCAAAGTGAGTTAGAGAGGAAGGTGGATAATCTAAGTTTAAAGTTTGATAAATTGATTAACGTGATGCAGCTTAGGATAGTTGCACAAGTGGAGGAGGCATGTCTGATATACCAATCTCTCACACATTTACTCCAAGATTATCCATCAGCCAACTAATTCTCTGATTTCATTATAGAACATGTCAATGTTACCCAAGCATATGGGCAGCAACCTACTGGGTACAGATGGAGAAACCAACCAAATTTGAGGTGGAGACAAGATACATATCCTCAGCCCCAGCAGTAACAGTTGGCAACTCCATACAGACCTCAACACTAATTTAACCAAGGATACCCACCAAAACAGAATTTTTAGTTGTCTGCCCCATAGCCCAATCAGTTGGTCTTACCCCCACAATAGCCCGGATCCTCTTCCTTTGAAGAGCAAATGTTGGCATATATGCAAAATTTGAGAAACTTGGTCTAAACTGTGAACTCTCATAGGCAAAACATTAAAAAAATAGAGGACCAGCTAGGTCAAATCTGTAATGCTTTGAATAAAAGAGAGGAGAGCAGGCTTCCTAGTCAGCCCTTTACCAACCCTAAGGGGCAGTACATGATTGGAGAAGCATCCTTTACTCATGAGGAGGCTAATGCAATCACTACCCTAAGGAGTGGCAGGGTGGTTGATAATTTTGTAGGCAAGGCAACTAAGGAGGTCATAGAGAATGAAAATGAAAAGAATGAGAGTGGTGAAGAACCAAAGAAGTCAACCCCTATTGTGGATCAGTAAGGGAAAAATAAAGGGGCTGATGTTGAGCCCCAACAGCCAATAATAAGTGAAGAAAAAATAAAAAAATAAAAAAATTTGATCATGATGTGGTTAGGCATGCAGCTGTGACACCAGCAGTCCTACAGCTGCCATTTCCTCATGCATTAGCTGTCCCATCTCCTTTTGATAAGGGAAATGCTTAGATGGAGGAAATGATGGAGATCTTCAAGCAGGTCAAGATTAATTTTCCCTTACTTGATGCCATAAAACAGGTCCCTGCCTTTGCCAAGTTCTTGAAGGACCTCTGCACACAAAAGAGGAAAGCAAGGGTGCAATTGTCCAAAAAGGTTTTTGCTACTAAATATGTTGAATCAGTTATGTCCATTACCACACCTAAGAAATTACAGGACCCAAGGGTACCTACTATCTCTTGCATAATTAGAAACCACACCATTGGAAGAGCCCCCTTGGACTTAAGGGCCAGTGTGAACCTGCTCCCATATTTTGTGTATGAGGAACTAGGTTTGGGGGAGCTAAAAGCCACATCTGTTGTGCTCCAACTGGATGATAGGTCTAAGAGGAGACCTATGGGTGTGGTGGATGATGTTTTGGTAGGGGTGAACAAGTTCTGCTACCCTGCTGATTTTCTTATTTTGGACATGGACCCTTTAAAGAGTAAAAGCCCCAATTCCTGTCATCCTTGGAAGGCCATTCTTGGCCACTGTAAATGCTTGCATACAATGCAAGTCAGGGGTGATGGAGGTGACCTTTGGGAATATGAAGGTTTAATTAAATGTGTATAATGCTACTAGGCAACCTCAAATAGACATTGAGGACTGTTGTGTAATAGATGTATTAGATGGCCTTGTGAAAGAAGAATTATTCAATCTGCTAGATTGGGATAATGATGTTGATGACCTGGAAAATATTTGGAGTATGGTTGAGAAGGAGGCCCAAGTTCTCATGACAGAAGACAGCACCAAAATAGAGTCTTCTGTGGGCCTAGTGCAGCATTCCAGTTGGAAACCTACATTGATTCCCCTTCCTCAAACCACTAAGACACCTTTGTTGCCTTCCACTGAAAGTTCCCCTGAGCTGGAGCTAAAGCAGCTCCCAGCCACACTAAAATATGCCTTCTTGGAAAAAAACAACAAGCTTCTAGTGATTATCTCCTTCTCTCTCACTAATGAGCAGGAGGAGGAATTATTGAGTGTTCTCAAGAAGCATAAGAAAGTAATGGGGTGGACAATAGCTGGCCTTAGAGGCATTAATGCCTCAGTTTTCATGCACAAAATTTACCTGGATGAGGGTGCTAAACCCTCTAGGGAGATGCAGAAGAAGCTTAATCCTCACATGCAAGAGATGGTCCTCAAAGAGATAGTGAAACTGTTGGATGAAGGAGTAATTTACCCCATTTTAGATTCAAAATGGGTGTCACCTATCCAGGTGGTACCTAAAAAGTCAGACATAACAGTTATCACTACTGATTATGGGGAGTTGATGTCAACCAGGGAGACCACTGGCTGAAGAGTTTGCATTGATTATTGGAAACTCAACTCCAAAATTAGGAAAGACCATTTCTCCTCCCTTTCATTAACCAAATTCTAGATAAGCTGGCTGGGAAGGCATTTTACTATTTTCTTGATGGATACTCAGGGTATAACATAATCCCTGTGTATCCTCAAGATTAAGAAAAAACTACTTTCACATGTCCCTTTGGCACTTTTGCTTACAGAATGATGTCTTTTTGACTGTGCAATGCCTCAGCCACATTTCAAAGGTGCATGTATGCAATCTTTTCTTATATGATTGACAAGTTCTTAGAAATATTCATGGATGATTTCTCAGTTTATGAGGATAGCTTTAGTCAGTGCTTGAGTCACCTTGAGCTGATTTTACAAAGATGTGAGGAGACCAATTTGGTCCTAAGCTAGGAAAAGAGTCACTTTATGGTGACATAAGGAATTGTATTAGGCCATGTGGTCTCTCACAAAGGAATAGAGGTTGACAAGGCTAAAGTGGACTTGATTTCACACCTGCCCCCACCCAGGACAGTCAAACAAATCAGATCATTTTTAGGACATGCTGAATTTTACAAGAGGTTCATTAAGGACTTCAGCAAAATTTCAAAGCTATTGTGCCACCTGCTTTGTCAGGATGTGCCATTTGACTTCTCTGCTAAGTGCCTTGAGGCCTTTGAGGTCTTGAAAAAGTGACTTACCACTGCTCCTGTCATCCAAGCCCCTAATTACTCACTCCCCTTTGAGCTGATATTTGATGCATCAGACTTGGCCATAGGTGCTATCTTAGGACAGAGGAAAGACAAGTTGTCTGCAGTGATCTATTATGCCAACATATCACTAGCTGAAGCTCAACTCAACTACACCACTACTGAGAAGGAGTTGCTAGCTATTGTGTTTGCTATGGACGAGTTTAGACCCTACTTGCTAGGATCTAAAATTGTTGTTTTTACTTATCACTCATCCCTTAAATACCTATTGGCTAAGAAGGATACCAAACCAAGGTTGATCAGATGGATCCTCCTATTACAGGAGTTTGATCTTGAGATCAAGGATAAAAAGGGAGTTAAAAATGTGGTGACTGACCACCTCTCTAGAATTATTTTGGAAGAATGTGCAGCAACACCTATAAATGAATTGTTCTCGGATGAGCAGTTGTTTGCTATGCAGTCTAGTGTGCCCTGATTTGCACACATTATCAATTTTCTTACGGTGGGTAGGACTCCCCCTCACTAGTGCAAGATGGACAAAGACCTATTTTTCTCTCAGGTCAAGCATTTTCTATGGGAGGATCCTTACCTCTATAAGCATTGTGTAGATAAGGTGATTAAGAGATTTGTACCTGAAAGTGAGTTCCACATCATTCTTTCAATGCGTCATGAGCAAGCTTGTGGAGGTCACTTTAGTGGCAAAAAGACTGCAGCAAAACTACTGTAATGTGGCTTTTATTGGCCTTCTTTGTTCAGAGATGCAAACATACATTGCAAGGCCTATGAGAGATGTCAAAGGTTGGGGGCATTTCCAAGAAAGACTCAGTGCCATTACAGCCTATCCTTGTGGTAGAACTTTCTGACATTTGGGACATTAATTTTATGGGCCCCTTTCCTCGGGTTTCAACTTCATACTTATGGCAGTGGACTATGTGTCCAAATGGGTGGAAGCCATTGCCACAAGGACCAATGACCACACAATTTTCCTTAAATTTCCGAAGGACAATATATTCTCAAGAGTTGGCACCCCCAGGGCTATTATTAGTAATGGGGAGAGCCATTTCTGTAACAAGCCTTTTGAGAACCTCCTCAAAAAGTATTATGTTACCCACATAATTGTAACTCCCTACCACCCACAAACCAGTGGGCAAGTTAAAAGTTCCAATAGGGAGATCAAGCATATCTTGGAGAAGACTATGAGGACTGATAGAAAGGATTGGGCACCAAAACTGAATGATGCTTTGTAGGCTAATAGGACTGCCTATAAGACCCCTATTGGCATGTCCCCATTCAGGCTAGTTTATGACAAGGCCTGCCACCTACCAGTGGAGTTAGAGCACAAAGCCTATTGGGCTATAAAAATATTGAATTTTGATCTAACTACTGCTACTTCTCACAGGAAATTACAACTGGTAGAGCTTGATGAGTTGAGGTTGGAAGCCTATTCGAATGGTAGAATATACAAGGAGAAATCAAAAGCATTCTTTGACAAGAAGCTAATGAGGAAGGACTTCATTGTTGGTACTAAGGTCTGACTTTTCAACTCCAAACTAAAAAATTTTCCAGGGAAGTTAAAATCCAGATGGGATGGACCTTACACTATCATTCATGCCTCCCCATCTAGTGTTGTGGATATCTTGGATCCTATGTCTGGGAAGATCATGAAAGTGAATGGTCAAAGGCTAAAAATTTGTGTAGAACATTTAGTGGAGCCTCCTCAAACCATTCACCTACATGAACCTCCCACTGCTCAGTGATCCACAGCTTTGTAACATGTGTACCATATGAGTTGAATGTTTTGTCTTGTTTTGTGTTGCTTAGAAAATTTTCAATTACTGCTTTTAGGGTGATGATTTGCTTGTGTGTTTGATTTCGTTTTGTTCTCCTCTGTTTTGAGTATAAGGGCATATTTATCATCTGAATTTAATGTCCATGTCTATTACTGATGATTGAGATGCTCTCATAATAAATGTCATGAATTTGATCTGAAAGATTATCTTTAGATTTCTTAATTTTTTATGTTTAAATATTGATAAAGGGTAACCAAACTGTCATGATGAAATGGAGTACATGTCAAGGAGTTAGTGTTGATGTACACACTGAATTGGTGCATGACATTGTACATACACAGGCCAAGGCACAAGCTGAGAGAAAAGGTTAAGTGTTGCTTTCTCGTGAGGCTAAATGGCCTAAATTTCAAGCTCGCAAGCCACTTGTAGGCTTTCTCACGGAGTTCTAAGAGAAGTTTTATTCCTTGCGAGAGCCTCGCAAACAAAAGACACCTGCTAAAGCCTGAAATTGAGCCTCGGGAGGCTCTATCCTGTCAGCAACAGGGAACTCCGTAAAAATGGAATTCACACTTTTTTGTACTACCCGAGAGCCTTGCGAGCTAACATTCTGAAGGCCACACCATTAATTGCCTCATGAAGTCCCTGATACTCCAAATGGATGTTCCTCGCGAAGATCACAAGCTAAGTTGCGTGAGAGATGAGAAACTGCTTCTCGCGCTTAGGTCCAAATTCAACTCTGCAAAGTACCTCGTGAGGCACATGCAGCTTCTAAATCTGTTCTCGCGTGGCTATGTTCTTCTTTGCGATATTACTTCTCGCGAGGTTGGATGTTAAGTGCGCAAGAAAGCTACTTCGCGAGAACCTGGCGATAGCCACGCGAGGCACGGGTTCATCCTTATAAACCCTGTGATTTTCTTCATTCTTTCCATTCTATCTCTCTTTGCCCTAGCCTCCTCTGAGCAATATCGAGCTTCTCTCCCCCTTCTTTCTTCCCTACAGCCTAATCCACTCCACCTTATACAGTTTCCTCCTACCATTTTACTCCCCATCACCTCCTGATCACTTTGAGCTAGGTTTGGGGGGATTCGAACCGTTGTGCAACATTTGAAGTGGAACCCTATCTGCAAGTTGGTAAGATCTCTCGCTCTCTCTCTCTGTCACTTTATTTGAATAGTAATTTCGAGTTAATAGGGAAAGATTTTGTGTGCAATACCATCCGTGAAGTGTGCATTGCATAATCTGAGAGCTGCAAGCCCTAATTTAGAGAAGTTGAGTAGCCATGACCACGAGTTCAAAATTTTTTTATGCATTGGCTGCCGTGTTAAACCCTCCAAACACAGACACCCCTGGGGCAACTCAAAAATCAATACGGATTGTAGAGGCCTCCATAGTGGAGACCTCTGAGATGCCTATTCAGATGGCTGAGTCCTAAATGGAGCAACCAACTGAGAGGATATCTACCCCAGTGAAGAAGGGCAAGGGTTTGGCCTCTGATGCCCAAGGTGCTAAGAAGAAATCTGCCCCAAAGAAGAGGGCAAGGGAGCACCCACCTACTAGTAGCCCTAAAAAATCAATGAAGAAGCTAAAAAAGGGCAAGACTGTGGCCCATGAGGTCCCTAAGGTTGACCTTGATGAGGAAGAAGATACTGAGTACCTTAGGGTCCCATCTGAATTTGTTACTGCCATTAAGCTAGAGGCTGAAACAATTTGTGACAAAGTTTATTTTGAGGAGCTACCAGAGACATCAGCCTGTATTGCGTACCTAACCAAGGCAAATCTACTACCCTTGTTGAGGCCCCCACTACAGCTAGTCTTCCCTAGACTAGCGCAACTGTTTTATTAGAATATCAGGATCAAGACTGGGGATGATGGGAATCCAGCATTACTGGTGTTTATTGACAAATTTGAAATGCTTTTCAATCAAGCTGCAATAACAGAAATACTTGGGATACCAGCCAAGTATAGCCCTAAGTGTGGCTTGAGTCCCCCTTTAGCAGCCACCATCCCAAAGATAACCAAGGAGCTTACTTGAGGGGTCACAGCCTCAGGAGTCTCAATCAAGAAAAGATATCTGCATACAAACCTCAGATTTATGGATGAGGTGTTGAGAAAGAATGTGTATTGCTCTGGCCATGAGTAGGAGAGGAGGTCTCCCATTATGGATGCCCTCTACTCATTCCACATGAATCACTACTTGGATGCTGTCAAGTTGATCTTTGAGGGCATGACTGCTATTCACGAAAAGGTGAAAACCAAGAAGAAACCCCACTCACTTCCCTACTGCAGGCTCATTACAGCCTTGCTGAAGTTGGGGGAGTACCAGTTTCAAATGGATGAGAAGACCATCACTTTAGCTCCCAGAAAATATGAAAAGAAACAATGGGGGATCAGTGGCACTTTAATTGAGAAGAAGAAGAAGAAGAAGGTAGATTTGTTAACTCCAGCAGCCCCTACAATTCCAGAAGCAGTTGTTGCTATTGTTGTTGCCTCTGTGGCTGCAAGCTCTGCTGCCGTCTCTCTAGCAGCCCATTCAAGTGTGCCAGCCAGCACCACCTCCACATCTGCAGCCATTACCTCACCAGCCACTACTCCCTCAACCCCAGCCTCACAACCTCTCATAGTCCCATTACCTTCACCCTAGCCCTTTCTACCAACTACCACAGCCACCATACCTATTGTTACCTTAACTGTACCCCCACCCATCACATCAGCCACACCAAGCCCACCCATCCATACCACATTTGAAGAGACCATACCAGTCCCTCCAACATCCCCACCTGTGCTAACCACATATAAAAAGAAAAGAAGATTAACCAAAGCCCACCAAGAGCCCCAACCCACCTCTATCTCCCAATCCACCCCAATTCCTAAAACCACAACTATCCTAGACCCAACTATTGACCTCCCACCACCCTCAACAGCCCAAGCCTTTGACCCTGAGCCTCCCACCTTTGAAATCCCTCAGCTCTTCAGCTACCCCCTCTCAGCCCATTGAACCCTCCACACCTTTTAAAGCTGTTACCTGTGACCCTTTAGGCCAATCCATCCCATTTCCACCTACCCATGACCATATCCCTTTTTCAGAAGAGGGATACTCAGTCATGATGTCCTCCATCATAGGAGACATTAACTATGAGTTTACCCCTCTCCCAGACTCCCCTCACCCTCCACATTTCACCCCTCCTCCAGATTCACCACGGCCTCATCATTTTGCCCCTACACCTCCATCTCCACAGCCCACCACCTTCACTCATGCACCCACTTCCCCATTTCAACCAATCTCACCCACCACCCCTGATTTCCTAGCCCAAATCTTTAACCTATTACTCTCCCTGCAAGCCCAAGTGTTGGCCAACTCTAAAACTCAATCATCCATTGTGGCCAACCTTTATGCCCTGACCTCTAACCTCCAAAACCAGACCTCAATCCAAACTAGCCTACAAGCCATCCAATCCACATTGTCCCTTTTAACCCAACCCTCAACCCTAGTTGTAACCACACCTACACCCATTAACCTGACCCAATTATCCCCCCAACTACATTTATCAATACCTCCACACAAACTAAACTTGAACCTGAACCTGAACCTGAACCTGAACCTGAACCTGAACCTATCCCTATCCAGTTGCCCATTATTCCCCTACCTGATATCCCACCTACTGTAGCAACCTCTGATGCTGCAACAGATGTGGAGGACTTAATACCCACCTCCTTAACTCCAACCCTAACAGAACCCCAACCTAAGCCTGAATCTGAAGTCCCCCAGCCCATTCCTTCTACCTCCCCCCCACCCATGCCATGCAACAGAACCCGTACCTTAAAAAGGATGTGATTAAAGGCATGGCTACCATTCGAACCTCCATCAAGCAGCCCTATAAAGAGAAGATAAGTCGAATGGAGTTGGATCACAGAGTTCAACTGTTGGGTATATCAAAGGGATGGGGTAGAATTTTAATCCAGTATGAAGTTGAAAAACATACTGCAGCAACGAAGAAGATGAGAGCAGATGGCCTAGAAAAAAGATTAGCTACCTCCAAAGATGTCGCAAAGACCACATGGGAACTCTATGAAACTAGAACTTTGCTTGCTGAAAAGAAGGCAGAAATCCTTGAAAGGAGACTTGCTGAACTAACTGGCACAACTCCTCCACAAGCAACTGAGCCTGCCCCTCCTGCTAGTTCTACTGCTGCTACAAAAGAAAAAGAAAAAGGACCCTAAGTCAAGACTGAGCCAGCAGATAATTAGGATGTCTAGATATGTACCTGTAGTTAGTTAGGATGTCTTTGCATTATTTTTGTATAGTTCTTTTCCCTTCTATTGTATAACTTTTTGTGTATAAATGAAATTTCTTTTTTCTAATGCTTTGTTTGGTTCACTTTCTATCTTTATATTTGTTAGTTTATTTTTAGTTATTTGTGTGTGCCTTTGTTAATGCTTTTACTTACTTTATTTTCTATCTACTTTTGTGTATGATTCCTGCTGCACATGCCTTTTCATCTTTGAATCAGTGAGGACACTGCTCCTCATAGGTTTGGAGGTGGCAAGGATTGCCAATGATATAGTTAACCTAAGTACAACAGTCTTAACTAAGTGAGGAATAAATAGAATGAACTTCACCTAAGCAATGTTGAAAGTGAGAAATTTTAAATACTATACAGACCTTTTTAATACTAAAATCATTTACAAATCAATACTTCTATGCGGTGAACATTAAGAAATTTTCTATAAACAATAGTTAGTGAACCAGTAAGGAGAGAAACAGGTGAAAGCATACCCCTTTGAGCTCAATTGAAGACCATACCCTATGAATTTTGAGCTTGTAAATTTTTTTAGGAGTGTCTTTGGCAACTTTTTTCTATTCTAAGGACTGATTGAGTCAAGCATTTTTCACTAGAAGTTAGACACATCAAGTTGAAGCTGTTTGACAGTAATCATGACACTAAGGAAAGGATCAAGGCCTTCATTTGGACAGTTTGAACCTAAAAGACGGAACCTGTGAAACTATCCTTGTGCATACACTTTTTGAGCCTTAAAGACCCATTTTTCTTCAACAAACACTAAAGTACTTGAACCTGAACCTTTTAACTTGATTCATCCCTACCCTCACTCTGAGAATTCAGAAGGTAAAGGAGAGGATGTTGAAGATAGGTGAGTAAAGTTTAACATTTGGTGAAAGGAGAAGAAGAGAGGAGCAGATCTGTAAATAACAGTGTAACAGTTGTAAATGTGTGGCAACCATCAAAAATATATGTATATATATATATAAATACATGAAACAAAAAGGGAAGAGAAAAGAAAGAGAAGTCAAAAGAAGAATTTTATTGAAAAAGTTAAAAAGAAGAGAAGAAGTTGGCCACTTTAGCTCTGAAATTTCAAAAAAAGATGGAGTTGTGCTGAAATGAAGAAGGTGAAGTCATGAATCATCTCCTACCTGTGTTAATTTCTCAATTTTGAATCCCTCTTTACCCTTTTTTATTCTTTACAACCCACACCAATAAGCCACATTATAACCCATAAAAAGCCCTTGTTGATCTAAAGTCAAATGAACTGCCATGTGAAGATGAGGGAATGTCTAATCTATGGTGAGAGTACTTTATGGCAATAGAAATTAGAAGCACTACCTATGCTCATGCTTGCAAACCCATCTGGGGTATGTAGCTGCTCTTGAGCTTCTATGAAATGGTACACCCTTAGATTCATTTATGAGAGACAGCCCTGGTAAGCATTGGATCTGAGATTGAAATCATTGGGGCATTGTTTGAACCTGAATTTTGATGTACTGATAAGCTTAGTACTGTTTTGCACATATTGTTTTCTTAGTGTCAGCTGATTGGATGTGATGAGCATGCATGCATGACTAGGGTATTAAATTGTTTGCATACACTACTTTGGAACTCCTTTAATTTTGACAGAGCAAGGATGGAATGAACTATATTTATTTTAAACTGATTAACCACTGTGTTGCACTTGGATTAATTGTTCCATTGAGAAGTTTGTGGGTATCTTCACTGAAAACTCTCAGGAGACTTCACTCCTCCACTAAGGATCACCTAGGGGTTTAAAAGACTTGATGCATAAGCTAAATGCATCCGTGCTCCCTACGAAAGTGGCATTTACATTCTTAGAGTAGCTGTTTAATTTTGCTTTGCTCAGGGACTAGCAAAGCTTAGGTTTGGAGGTATGTTATTCACTGAAAAGTACCACATTTTACCTCTTAACCTAACCTTTGTTGGACCTTTAAGCTGACTAATAACTCTTTTTTAGCTTATTTTGTAGACTAGTAATAACTTGTGCAGCTTAACACAAAGTCCTTACTTTTGATGCCAAGAAGAGAGAATTCAAGCCAAGAATGATAGCTAAGCCAGAGATTGATAGAACACCATGGTGGTACACACCATGGTGACTATTTTGTATGTCATAATGGACCAAGAATGTCTAGCAAATGAAAGAAGCATAGATGTGAGTGGAGAGAGCTGAAATAGCAGCAGCTGCATAGCAGCAGAAGAGCAAATGAACTAACTCGCATAGTTGAGTTGCTTCCTCGCGTGGCTAAAGCTGCAACAAAGCTCCCTCACGCGAATGTTACATGCAGCACAATAGAGCTCGCGAAGAAGTCATACAGCTCAGTGAAGGGATTATCACAGAGCAATCTCTCACGCAGCAGTCGCACACTTTCAACTGCAATAAACACTTAAAGAACTCACAGAGCTCTCGCGCACCATGCCTTCAAAAATCTAGCTCACGAAGTTCTCGCGAGGATCAAGGCTTATATAAACCTCACGCACTATCTCACGAGGCCAATCTTCACAAAGAATAACAGCTAACTCGCGAGGTTCTCGCGTGGCTATGAAGGAGAGAGAGCTCCAAAAGTTCTCTCACGCAGCTCTCGTGCACCTAGAAGCTTAACCCTATACCAAACGAGATATGCTACCCACTTGACAAGGAACCGAGCGAGATGTAAAGGCGTCTACACGAGTACCTCGCTATAAGAGATTCTGAAGATCTACTGCATGAGCAAGCTAAGCACTATAAACTCTTCTGCGCGACTGCATTCAAAGCCAGAGTAGTTGCACGATAATGCGAAGTCTACCTGCGCGAGTAAACAAACCTTCCAAGATAATTCTTACCTCGCGAGGACTCTGCAAGCTTCTCGACGAAACTAAAAGAGTAAAAAGCAACTACGCGACAAGCCTAAATCCTTTTACGCGAGAAAGCAGCATTTGAAGCCAAATTGTACCTCGCGAGTACTCTATGAGCCATGCGAGAGAATTAATATGCAGAAGCCAGCCTCGTGAAGCTCGGGCTCTCCACTTCTCACTCTTAATTCAGTGACCTTTTAAGGATTTCCTCAGGTCTAGGGCACACATCCCGAGATACTGATCTCAAGGCACACATTCCAAAGCATCCAAGGGTTGTAACAATGCCACATCTGCTAGAAAAATTAGGGTTTACTCGTCTCTGAGCCAAGGCATTAGGACTAGTATATAAGTTCTATTTGTAACTTAGAATGATCATCTCTCCTTCAACCTCTATAGGTTGTGAGCTCGAGCAGGCTAAGGTTAGGGTTTGATCATTTCTTCTTCCCATTTTTCTTCTCTCTTAGCCTAGCATTTGCTGGCTAAATCTTTTTATAAGCAGTTAGGTAATGTTTTATCTAGTTTAGTAATGGGTTATGTAATCATTGGGATCCTTGGTTGAGCAGTTGTACACAAGGCTGATGCCTTGAGAAATTGCATTGTAGGCAATGTTGATAAATGGAATTTGCACTTTAAATATTCATTCAATCTGTTATTTTCTTATTTGCCCATAGTTCTGTCTAGGCTATAGCATGCATTTAGGATTTGGGCTGATTGAAAGGCCCATAGAAGCTTGTGCTTGTAGCCCTGGGACCATGGTGGCAGTAGCAGTTTACATGTTCCTTCTTAGACCTCTGGGGTAAGGATAACCTCTGTGGATAGCCTGTGACCATTTAAGTGGATAGGTCATAGCCCTACGGTGATTCCAAGTTCAAATCTGAGAAGGATTCTTCTCCTCTGCACTTAAGCTTGTAGCCTGGTGAGAGGTTGTTGCAAGAACTTGCTCCCCTCTATTTTACTTGACCAATATTAGATGTTAGATCTAATCTTGTTGTAGTAATTACAGACTTGAGTGCTGAGTCATTGCAGGTCTTTTGTAGCAATGACCAGCTGCATTTAAGTCCCCTATGAGTTGGAATTCCTATGAATGCCTGCCAGATCTGTAACAGATTTGGGGAGCTTGTAGCCTGGCAAACATAGTGTCTGTAATAATTTTAATGTTCTGATTTGATCAGTTGGGTGGAAGACATCTATTGGATAATCTGTGACCATTTGAGTGGGCATGTTATAGCCTTAAGATCAATCTACTCCATTTGATCAGATTGGTTTTCTTATTTTCTTCTTGTACTTTAGTCCTCCCTATTGGATAGTCTGTGGCCATTAAAGTGGACAGGTTATAGCCTTAAGGGACCAGGTTGAATCACAAGAGTGAGTCCAATGCTTCTTCCTTGCTGAGGTTTTTGATAGCACATCAGCAAGGATTTCTATAGAAGTAGATCTAGATCTGAGTTACAAAACTGATATGAATTTGGCCTAGTAGTTTACTTCCCACCATTTTATCTTTATTTTAACACACCACCACCACTTTCTTCATAACCCTTTCTTAGGATGGGACTGCACTTTATTTCTTTTCTTTTAGTAGGCAATTTAGTGTAGTTGTGCCACCCAATTCCCTTTCTTTAGGATTGCCAAATCTGTAGCCAGATCTAGAGGCCTACTATTATAGCCCATTTTGGGCTCTAGATCAATTCTTCTATGGGACAAACTCTTACTTATTTAAAACTTGCTACAATAGCCCTATATCTTGCAGGTTGTGTGTACTTTAGGTTACTATTTTTATAATCATTTCACTCCACTCTTGCATTCTGATTTTATCATCTCATCACTTAAATAACATCAGCACCTAGACATGAAAATACACCAACATCGAACCGTCAAATCACACTTCATAATTCAAATACATAAACACTTGGTATATCTACAAAAGTAGAGTCAAAGCAACGATATATATATATATATGGAAAAAACAAAGGTTCCCATTTTACATAACAATAAAATCAAAAAGGGCACATAAGAAAACCACCGGTGATGGCCAACCATCACCTAAATAGTGGCTTCCAAAATATACTTACAAAATAAACCTTACAATGTATCTAATCCCCAGACATACCAAGTCCTAAATCCAAGAGATCCCAAAAATCCACCATACAAACCCAAATCATAACCAATCCAAATCCTCACCTATGGTAGAATTCCCCAAACGGGAGATCCTAAGCCTTTCTCTAAAGTTCGCTCCTGATCCACTCTTGTACCTGTGACATATAGATAAGCTATATCTAAGCTCAGTAGAGAAACTTCAATAGCATGTATATTATCATATCACGCATATATCTTATGACAAAATCACATATGTTTTCCAAATAAAGATACACAACTTAAAGGATATTTGACTTGAAGTAAAACTAATATCAAATACGAATTTTTTAAGTTTAACACATGATTTCAAAAACTTATTTCCAAAACTTATTCTCATAACAAAGGAAGAACTTAAATTGATCACTTAAATAGTCTCTCGAGCATATATAGCATCGAGACCCCGATAGGAATACCCAGCATCATCGTTCACATGAATCATTTGTAAGATGCTCAAGTCCCTTTGAATTAGGTGACTTATGCCAACATAAGTATTTCCACTGATTGGAAATCGAAGAACAGATATCCCGCCATATCGGAACACAATTGTACGGATATCATGCCGTACCAGTCACGAATATGCGACCGTGTCGGTCACAGATATCCCGCCATGTCGGTCGGGTATCACACATAACCTTAAATCAAAGTGCACAATTAACTTATAGTTTGTCACCATGAAAAGTGGTATTTTATAAGTAGGTTTGAAGTTTCAAAGCTTCCACATCATTTACTCACATATTTCTTATCTCATGCACGCATATAGTTTATTTTCTTTTCACATATACATGAGTTTAAGTACACATACTCACACACTTCACATTTAAAATCATGAAAGATAGTCATGCTAAATAATTGGCATTTTCACAAATCATACATATTTCTATCACATCACAAAATCAATGCTAAATATAATCAAATACACATGTTACGGAGTTTTCCCTACTTTAAGTTTGGAGCCGTTCAAAGCGACACCAAAGTCCTTATCGACAACCTCCCGTTCTCAATCTATATTATACATATGATGATGTATTAATAACTTATTCTAAATACTACTAAATTTGATGCATTTATATGATTTCTCAAAATCGAAGAGGAGATAGGCAAGTTCGTGCTAACTCAAAATTAGACCCAATTTTTTATAAAATTTTGACCTTTAAAATAGTTGATTCATGAGTTTGTCAATTCACAAAAGTTGTAGAACTCATTGTCCTCTTTCCAACGCCATAAGAATTACGTCAATCGGAGTTCAAAGTAAAAAAGTTACGGCCAAAATACTGAAGCAGCATCAGCAAGCTCAGACAAATTCAACCGGTCGATTTCAAATTCGGCCAGTCAATTTTCAAAATCGATTGGTTGATTTCCAAATTGACCGATCGATTTCTCCAGACCGCAAATTACACACTCACTATTTTTCATAAATCAGTCGGTCATGCTAATTTCGACCAGTCGGTTTTCAAAATCGATCGATCAAATTTATTTCGATCAATCGGTTTCGTTCAGAAGCCTTAGATTCATAGCCTGACAAAATCGATCGGTCGATTTTAAAATTGACAGGTCAGTTTTCACCCAAACTCAGGGTTTAACTTCTCCAACCCATTTTCCTTCAAATCCTATCTTCCTTCAAATTTCCCACTCATATGCTAAAATTAAACTAACACATTTATTCATTACAAATGCACTTAAATTCTTATCTTTAAATCAATCGATTCCTCGATCCACGCATTCACATCCAAGCTAGGGTTTCAGAGTGAATTTCGCCGATCTCACCGACATTTGAATCGAAACGAAGCCTACGATAACGCTCCGCTCCAACACGTACTATTCTTCACTCTCCCAATCACATATGTCATGATCACAACGGTTGGTTCTATCCACGCATTCCCGTTTTCTCAAATCTCACCGAAGTCGAAAATCTAATGACTCTTCGCGGCACACAACTAACATGAGGCCAATACCTCAAAGTTCAATGGAGCTGATTCAACATTCGGACAGTTCACGGCGTGCTCTCCTCAAGCTCTTCTCTCTCTCTCTCTAGAACCCAAACCCCCAAGGCAAATGCAACCGGGTATAGTTTCCGAAGGAAGCCTTTGCTTCTTTTATAGAAAAAGGGATTTTTCTCCCTTACGAAACACATGCACACACTTAGTGTATTATCTTATCCACTTTAGATTATTTTGGCTCCGGTGTGAAGCGTACGCACACACGTTTTTCACATCAACTAAAGCCCCAAAGTCGGTCCAGCCGTCGGCCCAAATAGTCAGCCCAATATAGTTGGCCCAAATCGTCGGCCCAACAAGATCAATAACGTTTTGTCATTAATTAACTTCTATTTTCCAATAATTTTGACTCCAGGTTGCATAATCGCACGGGGTGTCGTCCCAGGCACGCACAATTAGTCAGCTCGTGCGGTTTCAAAATTTAGGGATGTTACAGTCCATTTTTTTTCTCCACCACTTTCGCCTAACATGGTAAATAATAAGATAGTAATTGATCTAAGGAGCTACAAATGGAAGGACATGATGGAAGGATCTTGAAGGCCAAAGATTGTCACTAAACACAATTTCTATCATATGGTTAAACACAGTCAAAGGCCATCATTTGATTGAACGATTGACTCTAACAAATTAGATGATTAAGATCATGTTTTGTGTCAATTTCTGGCCTCACAAATCTTTACATCATGGTATCCAAATCAGACGACTCATAATACATTCCATGCATCACAAATCTTAAAAATAAGCCTTTCTAATCATGTTTCGTTCCCTTAATCTAAACCCTGCCACCTAAATCAATCAATCATCATCATCTCTAACATCCAAATTTCACAATCCATAAAGTAATATGCTACTGCTCACGAAAAAGAGCATCAAATGAATGGTTGGATCACAGTTTTATATTGGGGAATCGCCTCTGCGATCAGTACGACAAGAATCGATCTGGATCAGTGATCCGGTTCAGTATCGGCAGATCCACAAGCAATGAATGACCCAGGTGCGGCAAATAATAATAATAAAGAATTAAGGAAGAAAAGAAAAAAATAGAGAAAAATAAAGGAAAATCAGAAAAAATCATAAACAAAAGAACTAAAAAATTAAACAAGCATCATCGATTTTATTAAAAAAATAAATATATAAAAATAGATTTCAGATATTATGAAAAGAAATATCACATTTGAGTGTTCATCCATAATTTCACAAGAACAAAATATTATTTCATAAAAAAATTCTCAAATCAGAGTGTCTTCTTAACTTCCCATGATTTCATAAAAAAACCTCATATCTGAAGATCGAGGAGAAAAACGAAAGCAGTGGTCTCAACGAGCTTCAATGGAGATGAATTAAGAGGTCCCCGCCCTCATCCACCGTGCTTCAATGGTGGAGGCTCGCTCAAAGGAGATGGCACGAGAGGAAGGACGCTCTTTAGTTGTTCGTTTGGGAGGAGAGTTTTGATTTTTGAATATTAAAAACCAAAAAGGGAAGCATTTAAGTTGCTTTACCTCTCACGTGGAAAGAGAAACTAAGCTCTCAAACTTTTAACTTGAGTTAAGGTTTAAGGACACGTGACAATCGTTGGGCTGTTTGGTGGAGACCCACCGTCCTCCCATGGAGGACCGAACCGGTTCCCATATAATAATAATAATAATAATAATAATAATAATAGTTAATAGAGAAACAATTAGAAACCCACAATGGTCAGTGACACAAAGGTCTACTGAATAGTGCAAAATGTTCAATGGTCTTGTCCAACTATCAGAGATACAAAAGAACCAAAAAGTTGGGCCTACATCAACAAATTATAATCTTTGTAAAAGTTGCCTCAACTTGTGATATCTGAGAAACAACAAAATACTGACTGATGCTCTAAATTAAAATATTGAGCATTTTCTAATTACAAAGAGATTATGGATACTATTAATCCGTGTGGCATTGCTTTTGATAGATTAGCTGGATTTGAACTCTAGTCAAACAAAGCATTGTTCAAGTGAGATATGGACTTAGCAATGAAACTTTGAATCATACCCAACATCCATGGTAGCAGCCATTAGGAAACAAAAGAGTGAAATTTCTGGTTTAATTTGATATAATAATAATAAATAAAGTAAAAATGTGCTAACAAGAATTAGTTTATTTTTTACATCTCCAATGACAAATGAAGTAGAACTCCCTTCTCCTTAACTGGTCACTTCAATGGGTAAAGACATTAAATTTTTTGCAAAATCGTCAACATGTCTGGAAAATACCAACTAATTTAGATTGTTTGATTTTTTTTTCAATTCAGGAGTATCATGGAGTTTCTCCTCCTCAAACATACGCCTGTATAGAGTACGAGCGCCTTAAAGGGGACATGATTATATGAAAACAAAACACATATCTAAATCTATAATGCAAACTCCAAAAATATAATAACACTACTCAGCATCAACTTATTTATAAAAAAATTTGAGAACTCTTAGCGGCAAACCCAACTTATATAGAAAAACTTTGGAAACACCTCTAAAGATTCATTAAATATTTATAACTAATGGTTCAATCTAATCTTTAAGGGGAAAAATTCAGTGACAAACCCAACGTAATTCACCTAGTCTAAGAAATGATTGTACATAGTTTTTAATTATGGAATGAAACTTTAAATCAGAAATAAGGCTAAAAATATTGAACATTTCAGTCCTACAATGGTCCTAAAATCCACTAGGTTTGAGGGCATTTCCATTTCTGTTCATATATTATGTTCTCAATATGTTGAACCGGACATATATAAACCACGATTAAGCTCATAATTTTTTTCAAGTCTAATTGTTTTCATACAAATACAAATATATTGAGATACATTTGCATTAATGAAAAGATTATCCACTACTTCCTAACATGGTTAGTCAATTTGTATAATGTCCCAATTAGTCGGTCTTTAGTTGTTGGCTTGCCTTGTATTGTGGTTTATATACATGAACCATTTCTACAAATTCATAATGGTTTTAATTAAAAATAGTAAATTTATCTCTTATGCATATAAAATCAACAAGCCTAGATCTAGATGAAAGAAATCGCATAAACCTAAAAGAACCAGATCGATTGCTAAAAGAATCAAACAGATGACTATGAACCTACTAATTACTTAGCTTGTTTCTCTAAAATGCAGGACTAAGCAAGAAAAACTATCTCAAAGATATAAGAGAGATTTGTTATGTTTACCCTCTTTGGATACACTCAAGGTATCTATGATCTTCATTTTTAATTGCAATTTTCTTTTGCTTACCTAAATAAAATCAGTAAAACAAAGATGAACAAAAAGTAAATTAGATGTTAACTTTTTAAATTTTCTTATTCTTTTATCCTTCGGACGGTGTCTAGAGGGTCAGTATAGGGCCTATCTCTTAATGCCAACTCTCACCAATACCCCCCTCTCCAAGGGTTGACTGTACCAATCAAATGGTTAAAAACTCGTCTCCAATAACCTTTAGCTCCAATACCTTCTTTGCCAACTCTATCTTCTATAGACCACAATTTAGAATTTAGAATTAATAATCATTCCATGCAATCTGCAGAAACCATAAAAAAATGATTTTTAAAACCCCCCAAAAAAAGAACGCTAAACAAAAAAATTGGTACCTAGTAAGAGGAACATAGAAGTAAAGGAAAACAAATCAGATTCTGTGTTCATGTACCTGGATCTAAAGCGATCATATATAACCTAACCATATGGCATACTATTTAAGACTTGTAATTCACATTCAAGTAAACCAGTCAAGTTTGAAGGAATGCATCAAGGTATAGAAAGATGTGACAGCCCAAATTTTTGCGCCCAAAAATCCGTGCCATCAGAATTATACTCTAGATGATCCCCAGGAAAAATCAAGAAGTGTCTGCTCGTATAGCGGAAACCAAGCAGACACTGTCCAGCAATGGTAGATCCAGTTATTTCATAAGGCTTTATAAATGAAAGAAGCTGTGAAAAGTACTTATATATATCTATATCTCAAAAGAATATACATTCCAAAAAGGAACCAAAAAGAACCACTGGTTATGGACATCCATCACCCAAAACAATCGTTCCTGATAATGGTTCCAATAGAATGTATATATAATAATACAATAAATAGAAAAGCATATACAGGAAGTAAATACAGAAAGTGGCCACTAGGCACACAATAATCCAAAGTTTTATACCAAATCCCAAAAATGGCAGACTCGTATACCTAGACTAAGGATAAAAATTATCCGCCTGGACGTCAGTCTCCTCGTCCTCAGCCTCAGCCTCTAGATCAAGCTGGTAGTCAGGGTCGCTCTTGGTGTCGGGAGCTCTAGCCTCATAACCTAAAATTGTTGCAGAAAACAGGGTAAGCTATATCCTAGCTCAATAGAAGAATCCCAACTAAAAATGTATTGAATATGCAAGACATAATATCTCAAAGCAGGAATTCAAATCAGAACATGCAAACAGGCGAAATCAGATCAAATACTGAGCTTTTAAACAAGAAACAGATGCTATGCGAGTACATAATCAGTGACTTAAATTGTGTATGTTTCTAACTTAAGAAACTCCCGTGAATATATAACACGAAGTAAATAGGAATCTACCGATAGGAAACCCCAACCAATCGTCGTTCACATGAACAATTTTAGGGTGCAACAATGCCTCATCTATGGAATGCAATTGTGCCGAGGGATTAACAAAACAGATGCACGAGTGTGTCAGGCACGGATATACCGCTGAGTCGGTGAGAATCATCTGGTTAAATCATCAAATCACATACACACATAGACCTCACAAATCAAATTGCAGAAATCAGGAGCAAGTTTCAGAATACAAAATCAGAAAATAGAAATCAGAGATAACAGAAATTTATTATATGCTAACATGCTTATTAAAACAGAAATTAGGGAGCAGATATGAAAGAATCATGAAATTATAGTCGAAAACAGTTTAGGTTGGTTTTCCCCTTCCTCAGGTCAGACATCTTTCTAAGCAAATCCAAAGCTTTTTAAAAGCGTCATGGTCTAATCCTAGACCATAAATACAGTATATTATATGTCAGATATATCAGAAAGTCAACTGACGTGGTGTCCAGTAGCATTAAATTTACAAAAACAAAACAGGTCAAAAACAGGGGTGATTGATCGATCAACACCTTTATTGATCGATCAACCCCCTTCATTGATCGATCAATACTTGAATTGATCGATCAACACCCTCAATTTACTTCACAAGCAACAGATGTAGTTGATCGATCAATAGCCTTTATTGATCGATCAACACCCTTCATTGATCGATCAATACCTGAATTGATCGATCAATAGCTTCTTTCTCCTAACACTTTGACAGAATAAAATTGATCGATCACTAGCTCAGTTGATCGATCAACCTGTCTTATTGATCGATCAATGACCTCATTGATCGATCAATACCTTAAATTTTTAAATTTCCCTCTTTCTATTCCCTTTTGTCACTTATACAGATTGATCAATCAATCTCCTTATTGATCGATCAATACACACAAGTGATCAATCAATACTATCATTGATCGATCAACACCAGCCATTGATCGATCACTCTCTCTGTGATCGATCAACACTCATAATTGATCGATCAATTCACTAATTGATCGATCAACACACTTCGAGCACTAAACTTTCAGAAATTTAAGTCCTCTGTTCCTTCTTAAGCTTTATACAAATTGATCGATCAATGCCCTCATTGATCGATCAATACCTCTCATTGATCGATCAATCTAGCATTGATCAATCAATAATGACAGCTTCTCTGTCATTAATGGAGGTCATTTGTTTGACCTAATTTTATTAATGGTTTCCAACCATTTCTTCACACACATTAAACACATAATAAGGGCTTTAAACTTGCCCAATCTAGATGCACAGACATACCTTGATTTGGGTCCTTTCGGAGTTCTGGCAAAACGATCCGGAAGAGGGTTCGGATCCGAAACTCGGGCTATATCGCCGGTGTGACTCCGACAAGTAATTTATCGACTTCGATTCAGCACACGGAGGTCTCACACACACATAGACTATACTTGAGCTCGTTTTATTGAACTCACCCTACCCTAACTCAGACTGACGCATGATTTCGGTATTCGTAACCTTATTTCCTTGAAGAATACACTCGGTACCCAACCTAGCTACAGGATTCTAGCTCAAGAATAAGAGGAAGAAGAAGAAAGGAGATCTCTCCAGGTCTCTTCCTTCCTTTATAAGCTACCTAAACTATATCTCTGATAATTCAGTTTAGACCTTAAGTTCGACTCTTGTGTGAAGCGTGAACACGATCGCTACAGCGTAACATGCCGCATCGACTTCCTACACAACTCGGACTCACGAGAGAATTCATACATGACTTCATCTAACTACGGGGTAACATTATTTCAAATAATATTCATTATTAATTTTAAAATTTGTCTCGATTTTCATGTCGGGCACGCATATCGAAACAGTCAGGTTCTTATTCAGAATTTCAGGGTCGTTACAAAAGAAGAGGCAGCCCATGAATAAAAGTAAAGTTTTCTAGTGTTGTAAAAGATAAAACAATTGAGAAAATATAATTTCATTGCTTTCCTAATACCTTTATGTGATGATATCAATGCCAGTGTCCCTCCCTCAAGGCCAATTCATCGACTCGACAAAGCCTACTATGAAAACATGCCATAATCATCAGCTCACTTGATTTCTTTGGAAAAAAAAACTAAACGAACTTTAAAATAATAATAATGATAACATAAAGAAATTAACACCAAATAACAATTAATAAAAAACAAATGTGGACATTAACACTAATGAAGATACATAAAACTTAGTCCCATTAACAACCAAGAGAGCTATTTAAACACATCTTAACCATTCATACCCTTCACAATCACAAACTTCAAATGAAGGTGTAAATTCCCACATAACCATTTCTACAAACATGTGGCTAGAAAAAACTTTTCAATGAACCATAGTACTCAAATAATGTTATATTAACCCCTAGCCGATATATTTTAAAGCTAGTAAAGATAAAAAGAAGATAACAAGCTAATAAAAAAACCAACGAGGGTTGGCGCAGTGGCCAGGACCCCACCTCAAGAAGCGGAGGTTTTGAGTTCTAGTCCCACTTGTTCTTGGCCACTGACAGGGATTTATCCCTACTGACTGGTATGTGTGATGTGCAGGTGTTGCACATACCCGCAGACTTAGTCGGCTGCTTTAAGAGGTCAAATAACTTGTTGTAAAAAAAAAAACTTAAAACTAAAGAAAAAACAAGTAAATAGAGAGAAAGACTAGAAAAATAGCAGAAAATAATCAGAATAATGATTAATTAAAAGAATAATCATAAGAAAAGAAAATAAAGTCCCAGACACAGACCTAATGCTCTTCATAATGGGCTTGTTCAACTTCATTACTTCTGAACCTCAAGCCTTTACCATGAGATAGGCATAATGCCCCTACCATCCTCTTGCAACTGCAAACCTGCACCTCCATACAGTTTTAAGTTAAAAAAGAAACTCTAATTAGAAAATTTTAAAAATAAAAACACTTCAACAAAAATTAAGAAAGTTCCATGACTATACCCTAATAAAGAACGACTATAAAGAGTTAGGGAAAAAGAAGGATCAAATGAAAAGTTTGGGAGCGATTTCCTACCTCACCTCTAGAAGACTACCGTCATTTGTCTATAGAGGAGAGCAAATATGTTGCTTGAATCTGCTTTACATATTGTTTATGGTATCAAAATATTTACAATAATTACAACCAAAAGTGAAGTCCTACATATTCTTTGATGTATCATGACATGGCTAAACCTCAAAAGACATTATACTAAGTACTAACTGTCAAGAAATTTATGTACTCAAAATTTCTTTTCGGATGATCTTTAACGCAGGATTTATGCTATTGTATTTTTATCGTTTCTGATATTTCTTCTCTTATTTATTTAAAGACGGTGATACATCTTCAACTCTTATGATATTGAGCTTTCTAGCTTCAGGTCCTCAAAAATCATCTTTAGCAGAATTTACATGGAAAAGATATTCTTTGTTGGGACTATCGTGAGCAGAGTCTTTCAAATATTTGACACCATCCTACATATGGTTAATAAGATAGTGTAAGTAATTTCAAACAAGAATTGAGACATATAATTTTATATAATTCCTTACATTCAAATGAGATTGGAATAAAAATTAGTACTTTTAATTCTTTGACGGTGCATGTAGTCATTTTTTGTGCATGCTCTTCAAATATAGCAACCCATGTATTCGATGTGTTATTAGTGATCTGTAATCTAACGATGGACCTGAAACATTAACAAAAATATTTGTTAGAAATAATTGATGGCCATTGATTGAAGAAGTTGTGTTTTCTATATTTATTTAAGATATGATTACAAAATTATACCTTGGTTCTGTTATAGCAAGACATCGATGATGTGACAGCCCGGATTTCGACACCCCGAAACCCGTGCCATCAGCACGATCATCTTGACCGTGCCCTTAGCTAAGCACGGAACACTGGTATATCAAGCATCAAAAGTACTATAAATGAAATTGCAGAATTTAAATCTATATTAATTAACTTTCCAAAAGACAGTTCTACCCTCATGCCTCTACATGAATGGAGAACCGATCCGAACCATCGATGATAGAAATCATCACGGATGATTCGTCCCAAAAAAATAATCCAAAACCTTATATACATGGTTTTCACAAAATCAAGGCTTGACATACCAAGCCGTACAAAACTCTCTGTAAAATCCCTCAAAGTGGCACAGCGGAGTCCTCTAGAAGAAGTCCTCTGGAGGTGGCTCCAACTCCTCGCCGGCCGCAAGGTCCGACTCGCCGGGATCAGCGTCTCCTGAAACCTCGGCAGCTGCTAGTAATGGACCTGCGACGTATAGTCTATAGGGTGAGCTACATCCTAGCTCAATAGGGAACAAACACTGTTGAACATATAAATTATAACTCACATATATTCTATGATATGCCATGCATGATGTATCTATGCAATTGTTAATGAAACAATTAGAAAGCATTCGTTTTACTGTTGATTACTTGTGTTTTTCATTTACTCATGAATAATGCTGAAAAGGCCTAAAGCAAAACTTAAACTTTCAACTTAAGTAATCCCCGAGCAATATAGCATCGAGCCCCGATGAGATACCCTTCATCGTCATCTATATAGACAGTTTTAATGTATTCCCTGGGAATACCATATAGTACCCAAGCCCCTTTCCCCTGGGGATTGGTGGCGGGGTGTCACTTTTCTCAATCAAAACCCCGATTACTATGTACGGATAAGCCTCCGTGACCGCCTACGGTTTCCGCCACCAGACGTCCACGGATATCCTGCCGTGTCAGTCGTGGATATCCCGCCACGTCGGTGGGGTAACCTATCAAACCTCAAATAACAAAAATATCGGTGCCTTACATATAGTTATTTACCGTGTAAGTGTGCTATCTTATATCAGTTAGGCCCTATCAAACATGATTCAATCTTTGGATACATCCCTGGGATGTATCCATTTACTTGCATCACACCTGATGCTCTTATCTCTTTACTTCTTCATCCCTTGGGGATGGCTCATTAGTTTACTCTTATGAATATCACGCACACACACTTTTCACAATTCTTTAAGCAGTAAAAATAATTGAATTGAAATCTATATCACTACATACATGCTCTTGTAAAATAAAGTACATGTTCAAGGTGTTCCCTACCTCAAGTCTTCATTTGTTCAATGCATCAAGGTCCCACGTGGCTCGTTGTGCACTAGTCCACACGTACCACCTATGGTACCACATAACAGGTGAAACACATCACAAAGGATGCAATAAAGAAGGTATAAGACCCTCCAAAGATCTTAAAGTCAAACTCCAAGGTCAACAAAATTTATACCAGTCGATTAATCGAAATCCAAAATCGATTAATCGAATCTGATTCGATTAATCGATTTCCAAAATCGATTAATCGAAGGTCAATATCGATTAATCGAAGCAATTTCGATTAATCGAAATTCTCCTTTTCGCAAAGTCCATTCTCAGTTCGAACAGTCGAGTTTTCATTCGATTAATCGAATCCAATTTCGATTAATCGAAATTCTTCTTTTCACAAAGCAAATTCACTGTTCGAACAGTCGAGTTTTCATTCGATTAATCGAATCCAATTTCGATTAATCGAAATCCTTCTTTTCGCAAAGTAAACCCTCAGTTCGAACAGTCGAGTTTCACAAGTTGATTAATCGATTCCAAATCGATTAATCGAAAACTAAAATCGATTAATCGAAATCCCATTTCGATTAGTCGATTTTTCCTCAAGTCCTTTCCTTCAACCCCTGGGGTCCACTGGAGGTTCTCAGTCGATTAATCGATCCCCAAATCGATTAATCGAAATCCAAAGTCGATTAATCGAAATCAAATTCGATTAATCGAAATCGTGGTCCTCTGACCTTTCAACTTCCTGGCCAATTTCGATTAATCGAAATTGTCAGATTCGGCCCCTTTCGAGCTGTTCTTCCCAATCTTTTTCCATACTTTTTCTTCTATTTTTTCTAAGCCATTATCCTATGATTTAACCCACATTTAACTGCAACTTAACCCCTATAATCTATGCATCTTATTTACAAAAATTTTACCTTGAATAGATCTCAAGTTGATTTCAAATCTAGGGTTGGAAGGCTAGGGTTCCAGCTTTGGTTTCTAACGGATTCCTTGCGTTGAATCCGGCCTCTTTAATGCTTGAATCCTTCTTCCAATCACCCACAATAACTCCTCTCTTACTCCTCTCTCTTTCTCTCTCTTCTTTACTTCTCTCAACCACCAAAACATGAAAGTTAGGGTTTTCAACCCTTTTTATCTTATCTCTTTTCTCGGTGTGGAGCACATACACACCCATCAGTGTATGCTACTCTACACACTCCTCTATCTCTCCACTCTTCTACACTGGTTCACACATCACATCCGCTCATCTCACCTTAAGTTCATCAATGAACTATCTCATGGTCAAACCTAAGACCAATCGGGCACGGATCCCGAGGTCATAGTTCAATGTGATTTTTCGGGCTATTACAGATGACATGTTTGGGTCAACTTGTGTATCGACTTTTAAGATTGTTGCTTTGATCTAACATTTGATGTCCTATAAATATGAGTGCTCATTATGATAATAAATTTTTATCTTACCTCTTGTTCTTCCAAAAGTTGTTTGATGGTAAAGTTTAATTTTGACAAAGAAGTTGAAGTACTTTTGAGACTATTTGTCGCTTGTCGTAACTTCAATTATTTCAATGTATCCATATTTTGTAATGACCTACGTAAGAATACTTTTAAAATATTAAAAAATTTAAGATAAGAAATATTCATTTATAAGTACTAAATAAGATTTTCTGATTCCATGAACGTAAATTTTCAACTTTAAGGATTTCGGTGTATGGTCTAGTGGATAATAAAAATTCTGCAAAAGGTATATAATTTGTTAGTTCATTTGTTGAAAAAATGAATCATAAACATATATTATTGAAAAAAAAATTATTTATCACTATCATAAGCGTGAGCTTTGATATTTGCTGCAACGATAATTGGCATATCTTGTAACAAATGAGAGAAATGGTTTCACATTCATTCTTAGCTAGATCACTCCACACAGTCAACGTCATGACTTCTAAGTTGTACTTGTTTCCAAATAAATCCTTGAGAATTAGTATCAAGGATTAAATGAATAATTTTTTTGTAATAACCCAAATTTTCTTATTCTATTTTAATGGTATTAGATGTGTTTTACACCGTGGATGATGTTAGTGCTCCACATCGAAACTCACCCTCTTTTCAAAAAATTATGATTTTCTTATATTAAAATTAGACTCATTGCGAAGTGTTCGTTGATACAATTATAACGATATATAATTTATCGATTTTTAACAAGAATATAAAAAGTTACGCCCATTTTAAGTGATGAAACAAGTTAAAGGGTGTAACAATAATTTCAAGAGAGAAACATCAATTGTTTCAGTGCTTACAGAAGGAGCTAGAACAAAACCTTTTCTCAAGCTATTTAAGTCACGTATGAATTCTTTTTCCGTCTAAAAACTCTTATTTTATTAAATTCCTTACGAAAAGTCTTAATTATGATTAACCTAAAACTCTTTACCATTATAAATAAAACTTTAAAAGCTCTCTACTCCCTATAATAAAAAATTATTCTCTTCTAAGACTTACACAAACCGACGACTTGGGCATCGACCTTTTCAACTCAAATCGTTGTAGATCTACGTTCACGATTCAAGAGGTGGGTACCCACCAATCCATTTTATTTTTCTCAGATCTCATTGTGTAGGATGTGTTCGATCGCGCATCGACGGATTTAAAAATCTTATTTAAACCCTAATATCTCATAAATTAATAGATATGCATGTTTAATATTATGCTTTTCCTTGAAAGTTGTATAATTTATAGGCCGGATAATATTTTATTTCTCTTTTCAAACAATCCTTTTGTTTGGCTATTAATATTTTACCTTCTATTAGGTCTGTATATTTAATATATTTTCTTTCTCTTAAATCTACATACTAATTAAACATGAATATTTTTAAGTATGATAAATCTGTATATTTAGTATTTTATTTTTTTATTAAAGTTGTATGATTTATAAGTCGGGTTTATATTTTATTTCTCTTTTCAAATAATCTTTGTTTGGCTATTTAATATTATAGTTTTCTATTAAATCTTCATATTTAATATTTTACCCTCTTTTAAATTTATAAATTAATTCAACTTTAATATTTATAAATCTGATAGATTGACTTAATTGAAATAATATTATATTGATATTATTTATTTCTAAATCTATATAATTAGTAATTTACCTTTTACTAAAAACTATAATGACATATTATTTTTGTAAGTCTATATTATTATTTATTTAAAACTAATTAAGCCCAAAATTAAACTATATTCTTATTTTATTTAAAAGAATAATAGATTGCACTATCTTGAAGTTTCGAGTCCGAACTCGCGACTATGAACCCGAGCTTGCGACCATCGATATACTAGTCCTGATATTTTTGTCATAACTTTTTACTCCGACCTCAGATTGACACGATTCTTATGGAATTGAAAAGAAGACAACGAGCTTTACAACTTTGTGTGAAATTACCATTTCACGAATCTGACATTTTAGATGTTAAAATAGAGTAACAAGTCAGGTTTAGTTTTGAATGACCAAAGGCTACATGAATTTAGTGTTATTCTCTTATTTTCATGACCAAAGTTCCTGTGTATATTATATCTTAAGGTCTTTTGTTCGATGATCATGAGAAATCACAACTTAATAATTATAAATATATTTTAATTTAATTATCCAATTATAGTAATCTATATATCAATTTATCGTTTCAACGCGACCTCTTCGATAACATGAAAGATTAGAAATTTGATGCCTCGTAAAAATTAAACTCTGACCTTCACATTTTTGAAATCACATTCATAACTATCTTATCCTATAAGTGTATTGGTGTTATGTATATATATATATATATATATATATATATATATATATATATATATACACATATAAACATAATAAAATCTAAATATAAATTTATGATGTGTATATGATAGTGTTATGCTTTCATCTTATCATGATATATCAGTTATGGACATATTAGGTCATATGTACGCAAGTATATGAGATCATGTCTATGCTTGAGTGTGGTGATTCGTCGAGATGGTATCGAAGTGAGGAATATATCGTAATCACATGTCTTATAACTTATGGTGGTATGAGACATTATGACGAGTCGGGTGAGTGTAAATTCAGTGTAACCTTATATACGGTGGCATATACGGTGACCCTATCACTCCGAGTTTTAATATGAGAGGAGAGGATAGGATATGAGTTATAATATGAGATTTGGGCCTTGGGCCTTAGCTGTGGTGAGGTTATCCCACTATAGCTCGTCTTAGAATTAAGTTATAAGAGTAGGATATGAGTATGAGATAAAATACGTTATGAGTATGATAATAAGATACCATTGTGTAGGCCAGCAAAAGATTAAGAACTTAAGTCTTTGTATGTGTCATTCCTTGCATAGCCACCGTAAGGACAATAATGTCTTTCAGCCAAGACGAGTCTCCGGGAGACAGTATGAGTATTAGTGTGAGTGTGAGTATGAGTATGATATGAATTATGTTTGGTCATTATGTCTCCCCATTAGGCTGGGTGGGGAGTATGAGGAGGATAGGGAGAGCGATTAGATAGATTATGATATGGTGGTATAATACTATGACGACCCTCACATGGTAGTTCGAGCCGCGACCCTAGCACAGATCATATAGAATTTATGAGTAAGTTAGTTACGTTCATATGATATACAGACATATGTACGAGAATAATAAGATAAGGTATGTTATGAAATATGAGATATGGTGAGGTACGTTAAGATATGAGTATCTAGATCATGGTACTGTATTTATCTTATGATATGAGTTTTACATTATGCACATATTTTGATTATATTCTCTTTCAATTATTTTGTTATACTATATTTACCACTCACAGGATGCACCCACAATACACCTGAGTTGTGACAGCCCAGATTTTCGCACCCGAAAACTCGCGCCATCAAATCAACCATTAACGCCGATCCCCTAATACAAACGAAACACTTGACACATCCACATGCAAAGTGGAACAAAGCATATATTTAAATAAGCAGATAGAGTCATCATAATAAATAAATCTTTATTTCTAAAATACGACGAAACATAACAAAAGACGGTTCTGATCCCTTGCAACTCACATGGCTAACATAACTGATCCGAACCATCTGTGACACACAACCGTCACAATACATGGTTCACAAAAAGAATATACTATACGACATACACAATTATCCTGATAAAATAACTGATCGAACGTACCAAGCCATACAAATCTAGCTCTCGAAATACACAAGCGCAGCACACATCTACTATAAGAACTCCTTTGGAGGGGGCTCAGTCTCCTCCGATACGTACAACAGGTCCTCCAAATCTAGATCATCAGTACCCGCTACAACCTCTAAACCTATGACATATAATCGAAGGGTGAGCTACATCATAGCTCAATAGGGAAAAGCAATAGCATGCATATCTTTCACATCACACATATCTTTCATGACATAATTTAAAACATATATTTCTTAATGAAAATCACAACTAAAAAGCATAAAAATGGGCAAAACGAATAGCTTATGCATATTTCAAAATCACACTTATCATAATTTCAAAAGTTCGTTCTCATTTCATAAAACTTAAATTAATTCAAAGGAAGAACTTAAATTGATCACTAAAATAGTCCATCGAGCAATATAGCATCGAGCCCCCGATGAGAATACCCACCATCATCGTTCACATGAATCATTTACACAAAATGCCCAAGCTCCTTCGAATTAGGAGACTTGTGCCGAACAAAGTATTTCCACAGATAGGAAACCAAAGAATGGATATTCCGCCATACTGGAGCATAATTTGTACGAATATCCTACCATACCGATCACAGATATCCCCCGTGTCGGTTACGAATATCCCGTCGTGTCGGTTGGGTATCCACATAACCTTAAATAAAAGTACAAATTTAACTTATAGTTATTCACCATGAATTTGTGGTGATTATAATAGTTGAAGTTTTCAAGGAGTTCACACACATACTTATACACGTCCTTTTGATGTCACATTCACATAATTACACTCTTTTGATGTCACATACACACTTCTCATGGCACACATACACACACATATCTTTTCCCTTTGGTGATCATGCATACGAAGTTCACATGTTAAAAACTATAAATGAAATCATGTTATCATAAAGACAAAGTCTCAAAACACACACACGTTCTTATCATATCATTACGCACATGCTAGTTGAAATCAGATATGAATGTTAAGGAGTTTTCCCTACCTTACACGAAGTCATACGTAATCTCCTCAGTTTAAGTAAGCACTCCTAAGCCGTAGCTCAAGCTTATACCTAACATATACCAATTCATAACAAAACGTCAAAATGACGTTAAACAGAAAGATATAAAGTCTTCCTAAAGTTCTCATTTCAAAACAAAACAAAGCCCCGAAGCTATCAAAATCGGCCGATCGATTTTTCGAATCGACCGGTCGGTTTCGATTCGACCGGTCGGTTTCCTTCAGAAACCCCGACCTCTGGCACACTAATATCGATCAGTCAATTTTCAAATCGACTTGTCGGTCTTTCAACATTGACCAGTGGAATTCCATTCGACCGGTTGGTTTCTCCAAAACTCATTTTACACGCTCACTATTTTTCATAAATTGATCGGTCGTGCTACTTTCGACCGATCGAATTCCATTTGACCAGTCGGTTTCGTGCTTATGCCTTTAGGTCTCATAATGAGACAAAATTGATCTGTCGATTTCCCAAATTGGTTGGTCAATTTTGTCAGATTTCACCTAGCTCAGGTTCAAATTTCCCTATCCCATTTTCCATCAAATTTTTACCTTTCTTCTTCAAATTCTTTACCCATATACGTAAACTAAACTCACACATCTATTTGCTACAATTTCACAAAATTTCTTACCTTTAAAAATGATCAATTCCTCGATCCACACTCTCACACATAACTAGGTCTTCGTAGCTTGAAGCCCCAAATTCCACACAATCCAAACTTCACAATTAATACACCATATTGATTGCTCTCACGCACACTTACTCCACCATATTGATTGCACTTCCGTCTTGTCTCTCTCTCAATAACTCTCTCAACAACCAATTCACAAGAGAAATAAATGCCCTTAAGGTTTAAATTTCCTATATTTAAACTTAGGCTTAGGTGTTAAGCACCTACACCATAGATAGGTATATACGAACTATAACATCCCTAAATTTTGAAACCCGCACGTACTGACTAAGTGAGCGTGCCTGGGGTGACAACTTAGAAGCAAAATGGACCATTAATGAAGGTTTATTAATGATTTAAAACATATCGGTTGAGATTGGACAGATTAATTTAAGCTAACCTTATGGGCCAACTGTAATGTCCCAAAAATTTTGACCTTTGGATAGTACACCTCGGTATGCATGCCCGACGGGTCACATACTTGGTATCATAAAGATACTTAAGTAAGTTATGCTTGGCTTAAGTGTTGGGTGAAAAAGGACAGATTTAGAGCGTGTATGAGCCTTTAGATGGATTTGTATATACCTAGGTGTAGTGTATCAGCTCAACACCGGATCAGATAGATAGGTGGTTTGGGTGTGCAGGCCCTATACCGAACCAAGAGATTATTTGTATAATGGTTTATGCCTTACTTAGGTATGTCCGTTTCACGCGAAATCTAGTTCTTTGGATAAGAACTAATACACACATGTTGTGTGTATATGTTTTACAAGGAAACTAATCTCTTTAGTCATAAAACTAAAACACAAGCTTCCTTTAGGAAGCTATACCCGATTGCAGATTTTTGGGATTTTGGGTTCTAGTGCGAGAGAGAGAAGGGAGAAGAGAAATTGATTCAGTTTGTATGAGTGTGTGTACAAGGAGTTAAGATTGTGCATTAAGTGTGGACTTGCGATCAAGAGAAATCTGAAGCTCCAAGTTACGAAACCCTAGTGGTATGTGAGCACGTGGATCAAGGAATCAATCAATCTGAGGTATAGAGATTTTGCTAAGTTATGATTGATAGTTAGGTTAGTTCTTATTTAGTGTGTTGTGTGTGAAGAAATTAGAAGAAATAAGATAAGATATTGAAGGAAAAATTAAGTTTTGAAGTCAAAACCCAAGTTTAGCTTTAGAACGAAACCAACTGATCGAAATAAAATCGACCGGTCTATTTTGAAAACCGACCGGTCGAAATTGAAATCGGTCAGTTGAATTTGACTGAGCTTGCTGATAGTGCCTTGGTATTTTCCTCGTAACTTCCTGTTTCGAATTCTGACTGATGCGATTATTATGGCGTTGGAAAGAGAACAGCATGCTCTACAACTTTTGTGAATTGACCAACTCATGAATCAACCATTTTATAAGTCAAAATTTAGTGGGAAGTTGGGTCAAATTTTGATTTTGTCGAGATACGAAACCGACCGATCGAAAGTAGCATGACCGGTCGATTTTCACAAAATAGTGAGCGTGTGATTTGGGGTCTGGATAAATCGATCGGTCAATTTTGTCTAAGCTTGCCAACACTAATTCGGTATTTTGACCATAACTTTTTTATTCTTAACTCTGATTGACACGATTCTTATGACGTTAGAAAGAGGACAACGAGATCTACAACTTTTATGAATTAACAATTTTGTGAATCTAAATATTTAAAGGTCAAAAATTAGGGGGAAGATTGCATCAAATTCTAAGTTAGCACACACTTGTCTATTTCAGCCTCGGTTTTGAGAAATTATATAAATACACCAAATTTATTAGTAATTAGATTTTGTTATTAATACATTATCATATATATACTGTAGATTAAGAACGGGGCGCTATCGATAAGGATTTTGGTGTCGGTTTAGATGGCTCTGAACTTAAGGTAGGGAAAACTCCTTTACATGTGTATTTGACTACAACAAGCATGTATATAATGATATGATAATAATATGTATGGTTTCCGATTTGTCTTCGTAATAGCATGGATTTTGTGATGTGATAGAAACATGTATGATTTGTAAAATTTATCAATATTTTGCATGAGTATCTTTCATGATTTTAAATATGAAGCATGTGTATATACACTCAGAATTGTATGTGCGTGTAAATCAAATATGTGCATGGTAAACATCAGAAGGATGTGAATAAATGTGCGAGGAAGCTTTGAAAACTTTGAACTATAAAAATTACCACAAACTCACGGTGAATAACTATAAGTTAATTGTGCACTTTGATTTAAGGTTATGTGTGATACCCAACCGACACGGCGGGATATCCGTGACCGACACAGCTGGATACCCGTGATCGGTACGGCGGGATATCCGTATAAATTGTGCTCTGGTATGACAGAATATCCGTTCTTTAATTTCTAAGCAGTGAAATTATTTTCTTCGGCACAAGTCACCTAATTCGAAGGGACTTTGGCATTTTACAAAGGGTTCACGTGAACGACGATGGTGGGTATTCCCATCGGGGCTCGATGCTATATATGCTCGAGGGACTATTTAAGTGATCAATTTAAGCTCTTCCTTTATTATGAGAATAAGTCATAGAAATAAGTTTTTTAAATCATGTGTTAAACTTTGAAAATATGTGTTTGATATCAGTTTTGTTTCAAGTCAATTTCCCTTAAATTGTGAATCTTTATTTGAAAAGCATATTTGAATTATGTCATGAGATATATGTGTGATTTGATAATATGAATGCTATTGATGTTTTCTCTACTGAGCTTAGATGTTAGCTCATCCTTCAACTATACATCATAAGTACAGGTGTAGATCAGGACCCGGCTACGGAGAAAGGCTTAGGATCTCCCATTTGGAAAATTCTACCTTAGGTGAGGATTTGGGCTAGTTATGTGTTGGGTTTGTATGGTGGATTTTTGGGATCTCTTGGATTTAAGACTTGATATGTCCAGGGATTAAATACATTCTAAGATTTATTTTGTAAGTATATGTTGGAAGCCACTATTTAGGTGATGGTTGGCCATCACCGGTCCTGATCTACACCTGTACTTATGATGTATAGTTGAAGGATGAGCTAACATCTAAGCTCAATGGTCCGATTTTTCCTAAGTTTATGATGTAAGAAAGAAAAAAAATATATATATATATATATATTATACGGGTTTTTACGAAAGGGGGAAAATCGAGTTGTCATAGTTGGTATCAGAGCTTAAGCATTAGGTCTTGTTGGGACCCAAGACTATGGCAGTAGATTCTATTAGGGCATAGGAGATTCAATTAGGACTTTATCACAGTTGGTATAAACCTTAGGCTTTAGGTCCTTAGAAGACTCAAGCTATGGCAGTAGGTTTCAGTGTAAAACATAGGTTGTGGATCTTTACGATCGCTTGTAGTAGAGATACTTGTTGATCGTGATAGACGTACGATGATAAGATACAATATATGTTTTAGATTTTTGTTAGAATATGGAGGCATGATGATCACGATCATTGTTAATTGAAAAAAAAATTATTTTGACAGATCAATATGGCACCACGCAAAAGAGCGAAGATCGTGCGCACCGGAGAAAGTGATCAAAATAGGCAATTATTGGAAACAATGATCAACACAATGGCTCAGCAAACCGTATTACTCACTGCCATGTTAAGAGACACGGCTCACACCTCTCCATCTGCACTGGGTGATTCATGCTCAAGGTGTGGGAAGCGGCATAGGACTCAGGACTATAAACGGGCCACAGGTGCGTGTTTCAAGTGTGGGCAAATTGGACACCTGATCAAACATTGTCCAGCAATGAAAAAGGAGGCGATGACATCGGCAATGACTCAGTATACCTCTCGGTCCATAGTTTGGGGTCGTACCCTTGCCATCTCTTCATCTGCACCTATTGATACATGCACGCGGTGTGGAAAACATTATAAAACGGAGAAATGTAAGCGTGCCTTAGGTGCATGCAAGAACTACCCAAATATGCATCAGGAGCGGGTAACATCAACACATATTTCGGGAACTTTTCTACCTACAACTTATGGTCGTACCAGTGACGCATCGACACAAGATGACCAAGTGGAAAATGAAGTCCTCCAAGGTATAGATTCATTAACAATTGTCAAGAGTTAATTCTAATTTTTCGATGATGAATGTCCTTAGAATTTGTGTTTGCCTTTAGCAATTGAGGAAAGTTATGGCACCATCATATGCGCATTTGATTTAAATCACCTGTATGACATAAACGAATTTCAATTTCAAAAGATTAACTATGTAGGTGACTATTATGATGACATACTTGAATAAATCTTAACAGTTAGGGTATAATCGCTTAAGGGCAAGCTGTTTAGAAAAATCTGAAATTAAGTTAACGCTTATGAGTAATGATGTGTGAATTAAGACTTGCAAACAAATTTTCACTCAATGGACCTGATCACAATGTTCTTCATTCAGACTAATAAATCATGAGTGATTAGTGTTTAGAAGCACTCCATCCAACCTTGAGTGCAGTTGTTAATCACTATAGTTTTATATGAGAATCCTTAGGGAGTTGGAGGAATTTAAAGCAATAGTGCCAGTAGTTGACATAAGCTATGGACGATGCAATTTAAGAACTAAAGCCTTGATTGGAGGAGCAATGGATTTCTTAGTGACTCCTCAATTTCCTATTGAATTGGTTCTCACTACTGCAACTTTTGTTATTATATGGATCATGTAGAGGATTGTGCACATGAAGAGATGATTAATCTTGACCTAACATGTATATCCAACCTATTGATTGTGTTGAAATGATTTAAGGCATAAAAGTATGAAATTTCAAGATCATTGTAGTAAGTTTCAAATATCCTTATTTTAGTATTGACCGTATACCTTTACGGGCGTAAGTGATGGTAAACGTGGATATACTTGCAATTGATAGTTAAAACATTCTACTCGATGAACATAGTGTATCCGGTCGATAATTTTGAATTTTGGTGGACGTTGTACCTTTAGACTAATGGTTACGATTATTAGTTCATGGTTAAAATCTTGGTGGTTATATTCATTGTACAGTAGTATCACGTGTGCTAGTTAATGGTTAAAGGAATCCCCAATTTCACATGAGTGTATATTCAGCTCTGTGGATGCGTTGTTATAAAGGGTGCAAATATGGTTTCAAGTTTATCTATAATAATGGCTAGTTGGGCTATATAAAAATGCTATGTATTCGAAATCTGGGGGTCACCTTTCACAATTCAAAATTGGTTATAGAAATGATGCATTGTCACTAATGGTTAACATCGTTGTAGTGAAGATATGTTGAGTTAGTAGTAAATTTGTAAGTGCTTGATGGTATGGTTAATTTGGTTTATGGTTACAGCTCTGGATCAATAGTTCTAATCTCAAGGTCAATATATTTTTCTTTGTAGATATGTCCTTACCAACTATATAGAGAGATACTTCGTTAAGTTGTGACAATGGTGTTTCGTAGAGTGAGCACCGGTCCAATTAGTGAGAGATGGATATCCTTAGTGTACAGCTCAGCAGATAGGTTTTTTTATCAGTGTGTGGTCGATCTTCAGACAATGTGTTGTCGCAAAACTCCATTAAATTCTGAGGCTTTGATCGTGTATAATTTCAATTCGTTGCAGTGTTCGCTGTGTAATTTGAGTTTAACACATGATTACTATATTAGATAATCGAACGTCACGTCGTAAGTTTTCAAGGACGAAAATTCCTTTAAGGTGAGGAGATTGTGATAACTTGGTTTAGAGGACATTGAATCTTGTTGTTTACTTTGTGCTAGCAGAATTTTATTACAAAATTGAATGGTTAAATGCAACAGAAAATAAAAGGTGAAATGGAATGGTCTTTCAGCACAAAAACACAGCCTGCAAGATCCAGGGCTGTTGTAACAAGTTTTAAAAGTAAGAGTTTGTCCCATAGGGAGTAGTGATCTAGAACCTAGTAGACCTCTAGATTTGCTACAGAACTGGCACTTCTACACCTAAATTAATGAAAACAGGAAAAAGAGATGTAGTTTTTAGAGTGTCACAACTAAACTAGATCTAAGCTACAAAACATAATTAAAAGATAAATCTGAAAGAGGATGAAGGTGTATGGTAAAATAAAATATAAAATAGTGAAAAGTAGACAACTAGAGGGCTGATTTTTATTACAAATCATATCAGGAAATAGATTAGCAACTGACCTTCACTTGGCTACATGCACAAGTGCAAGGTAGAAGAATTCAACCTAAACCAAAGGTTTGAACTGATCTAAGGCTATGATCTATCCACTTGAATGGTCACAGAGCATCCTAGAGATTTCATTCAATCCAAAGGCTCAAATTGAAACAAGAGGACATTGAATCTTGTTGTTTACTTTGTGCTAGCAGAATTTTATTACAAAATTGAATGGTTAAATGCAACAGAAAATAAAAGGTGAAATGGAATGGTCTTTCAGCACAAAAACACAGCCTGCAAGATCCAGGGCTGTTGTAACAAGTTTTAAAAGTAAGAGTTTGTCCCATAGGGAGTAGTGATCTAGAACCTAGTAGACCTCTAGATTTGCTACAGAACTGGCACTTCTACACCTAAATTAATGAAAACAGGAAAAAGAGATGTAGTTTTTCGAGTGTCACAACTAAACTAGATCTAAGCTACAAAACATAATTAAAAGATAAATCTGAAAGAGGATGAAGGTGTATGGTAAAATAAAATATAAAATGGTGAAAAGTAGACAACTAGGGGCCTGATTTTTATTAGAAATCATATCAGGAAATAGATTAGCAACTGACCTTCACTTGGCTACATGCACAAGTGCAAGGTAGAAGAATTCAACCTAAACCAAAGGTTTGAACTGATCTAAGGCTATGATCTATCCACTTGAATGGTCACAGAGCATCCTAGAGATTTCATTCAATCCAAAGGCTCAAATTGAAACAAGAAAGTCATTGTAGCCACTATGTTTGCAAGGCTACAAGCTCATGCATTCATAGGATCAAACAATCCACACAGATCTAGTGAGAACCACTAGAAAGTACAGATTGAATGGGGATCTAAACTCAGTCGGTCATTATTGCTTCAAACAACTTGCAATGACCTAGCTCACAAGGCTGCAATCTCTGCACAACTCCAGATCTCTTCACTGAAAATAGATCTGGAAATTAGAGCAAGAGTCGGATCTGCTACAGTCTTTCACTTGGCTACAAGCTCAAGTGTAAAGAGGAAGAATCCAATTATACCCTCAGATCTAGATTAGTCCTAAGGCTATGATCTGTCTACTTAAATAGTCACAGATCATCCTATAGATTTACTACAGCCACGAGGATAAAGAATGGAACATGAAAATTACTGCAGGCATTATGGTTGCAACGCTACAAGATCAGGCAACCATAGGTGCATCAAATCTATAAAACTCTAAAGCAATTGAATAGAAAGAATTACAGATCTAATGAAACATTAAAAACAGCTCTTCATTGATTAAAATACAACTCACAACGAATCAGCCTCAAGCCTACAGTCTGTGCAAGAATCTGAGCTTCTTCACAATGATATTACAGATCCATTTACAATTCGAATTAGCCTTTGGCTACTACCTAGATTTAATCCAACATGCTGGATTAGGGAGAGAAAAGAGGGGGAAAAAAAAAAAGGAAAAAGAAAACCTAACTAATTTGAGCTAAGGAGAACTCGGGCTATTCCTTTGTTCCTAGCTTCCTCGCTGCCAAACCACAAAACTCAATTTGGTATTTATACATATGCATCAATCCATGTAATCTTTGTGCTAGCCAATTAGAGGGAAGAAGAATTCATTAGGTTTATGTCAATCCACGTGCTCTATGCCCTGGCCAATTAGAAGAGAGTAGAATCCATTCGGTTATGCTCAGTTGAGGTTGCTTGATCATAGCCAAGAGTTGCTCTCATTCAGTTAGAAAGCCGCTTGCACATGGGACTGGTTGTTTAAATTCCAAAGCTGCCCTTTAGCTCCACTGGTAACTATTTGAATTCCCAAAATAGCCCCCACAAGGTTGCTAATAACAGCTAGATAGAACCCGGGCCTCGAGCAGTTGAAGATGGGGACTGTAGCTCGAGTGGTTGCTGAAGCAACTTGACAGGATGTGAAGGAGCTCGAGTAGTTGCTGAAAACACCTCGAGTGGTTGGTTGCCTGAAGCTCAAGAGGCTGACTGAAGGTCTAAACTATTTTAATCCTCTCGAGTTGAACTCGAGCGGTTGCTGAAGGTAGAGCTCGACAGGTTGGTATTTCAGCAGATTTTACACCACTCGAAAGGTTCAACTCAAAGATATTTTATGGAGCTTTCGTGAGTGTTCGCCTCGCTTGACAAAGAATCCATTCGAGAGGTTGGAGACCACTACTCGACAGGTTGGACTTTGGGCTTCATAAACTATTCACTTCAACATGTGAACTTCTCATGAGGTTGGAGTTGGAAGCTGAATTGCTCGAGTAGTTCACTTGAGCTACAGCAACTACTTGTGAAGTTCACTTCAGCAGGCATGTATACTTCGTGGAGTTCTTCTCAGCAGCATTGCAGCACTCGACAGGTACTCTCTTCATCATTGAACCATTCGTGAGGTTTAATGGAACTGAACTGCTTGAGCAGTTGTTGTTGTAGTTCTGAAGCTTGTTGAAAATGATGAATAACTCATATGTATAACTGCTGAAGTGTGCAGTTAATGTGCAGCTATTGTGCACACAGCTGACTATGCTGAACCTGTTTTACTCTAGCAAATGTCTCTCCCAATAGTTGCTGATCTACTCTAGTGTGCACACTGCCATATATTGTTAAGCCTCTAAGCTACTCAAGTCCACACTCTTGAAGCTCTTTGCTCAAGTGTAAGCTGTTGTAGTTGTTTTGCTCAAGTTGCATAAAGCTTAAACCTTTTCTTCTTGATAGTTTGGAGCTGAAGGAGCTGAGGCTTGGGCTACTTTGTTATGTTGTTTACTCCAACAACAGTTGCTATCTTTCAAACATGGGCTCCATTTATATCAGCTCTGTTGGATGACCTAAGTCTTCTCTTCTTAGCACTTTTGGATGGATTTCTGCACTATGACTATAATTTATTGCTAGCTGTAAAACATATTTAAAAATTATTTATTACATGGCTCTAAACTCTAGTAAAGCCTAGTTTAGGAGGTAAAAAGTGGCAATATTCAGTGCCTAACAATCTTTATGAGGATACTCAGATGGTGTCAAGAGATAGCTGCTGACCTTGGAGTGATTTTGAGATAATTGAAAAAAATTGGATATTTCAAATTTTGGACGATTGTAACATGTGGATAATGGTAACTTATGGATATATATGGTTTTGAATTACAGCATAAATATATGGATGGTTAAAATTTTCAATATGGCTGGTCTTAAATAATTCTAAATGATGAAATGTGAAAGACTTTGGGCCATTAGAGAATGGAAATTGTACTCATTTAAGTAGATTTTTAATGCGTTGGTTTTCAATGGGAAGATGTATGGATTTTATGCAGGTAAGGTATGAAAACAGTTGAACTTTTGCTTTGCATGGATTTTGTACACAAATGATTGTTCGGGGGGTGGTCCCGTCTTGACTGGACACTTTTATTAAGATAAAAATTTGTTAAGACCTCGTTAAAGGATTGGATTCTCTTAAAGGGGAAAGATTTTTATTTTCGTTAAGTATATATTCAACTTCATATGGAGTGATGACCTACTCTCAAAACAGAAGAGTTAACCAATTTTTGAGGACGAAAATTCTGTAAGGAGGGAAGAATGTAACATCCCTAAATTTTGAAATCTGCACGTACTAAGTGAGCGTGCCTGGGGTAACATTTTGTGCTCATGTGCAACTTAGAAGCAAAATGGATCATTAATGAAGGTTTATTAATGATTTAAAATATATTGGTTGAGATTAGATCGATTAATTTTGGCTGACCTTATTGGCCAACTATAATGTTTCAAAAAATTTGACCTTTGGATAGTATGCCTCGGTGTGCATGCCCGACGGGTCACATATCTGGTATCATAAAGATATTTAAGTAAGTTATGCTTGGCTTAAGTGTTGGGTGAAAAAGGACAGATTTAGAGCGTGTATGAGCCTTTAGATGGATTTGTATATACCTAGGTGTAGTGTATCAGCTCAACACCGGATCAAATAGATAGGTGGTTTGGGTGTGCAGGCCCCATACCGAATCAAGAGATTATTTATATAATGGTTTATACCTTACTTAGGTATGTCCATTTCACACAGAATCTAGTTCTTTGGATAAGAACTAATACACACATGTTGTGTGTATATATTTTATAAGGGAACTAATCCCTTTAGTTATAAAAATAAAATGCACGCTTTCTTTAGGAAGCTATACCCGGTTGCAAATTTTGGGGATTTTGGGTTCTAGAGAGAGAGAAAGAGAAGGGAGAAGAGAAATCGATTCGGTCTGTATGTGTGTGCGTACAAGGAGTTAAGATTGTGCATTAAGTGTGGACTTGCGATCGAGAGAAATCCAAAGCTCCAAGTTGCGAAGCCCTAGTGGTGTGTTAGCACGTGAATCGAGGAATTGATCAATCTAAGGTATGGAGATTTTGCTAAGTTATGATTGATAGTTAAGTTAGTTCTTGTTTAGTGTGTTGTGTGTGAAGAAATTGAAATAAGATAAGATTTGGAAGGAAAATTTGAGTTTTGAAGTAAAAACCCAAGTTTAGCTTCAGAATGAAACCGACCGGTCGAAATAAAATCGACCGGTCGATTTTTAAAACCGACCGGTCAAAATTGAAATCGACCGATCAAATTTGACTGAGCTTGCTGACAATGCCTCGGTATTTTGGTTGTAACTTTCTGCTCCGAATTCTAATTAATACGATTCTTATGGTGTTGGAAAGAGAACAGAAATGTCTACAACTTTTGTGAATTGACTAACTTATGAATCAACCATTTTAAAGGTCAAAATTTAGTAGGAAGTTGGGTCAAATTCCGATTTTGTCGAGATACGAAACCGGCCGATTGAAATAATTCCGACTGGTTGATTTGGAAAATCGACCGATCGAAGGTAGCACGACCTGTCGAATTTCACAAAATAGTGAGCGTGTGATTTGGGGTCTGGAGAAATTGACCGATCGATTTTGGAAACCGACCGGTCGAATTTGAAATCGACCGGTCGATTTTGTTTGAGCTTGCTAACACTGCTTTGGTATTTTAACCATAACGTTTTACTCTGAATTGTAATTGACGTGATTCTTGCAGCATTGGAAAGAGGACAATGAGATCTATAATTGTTGTGAATTAATAATTTTATGAATCCAAATATTTAAAGGTCAAAAATTAGGGGAAAGGTTACGTCAAATTCTAAGTTAGCACGAACATGTCCATTTCAGCCTCGATTTTGAGAAATCATATAAATACACCAAATTTATTAATAATTAGAATTTGTTATTAATACATCGTCATATGTACAATATAAATTAAGAATGGGGGGCTATCGATAAGGATTTTGGTGTTGCTTTGGACGGCTCTAAACTTAAGGTAGGGAAAACTCCTTAACATGTGTATTTGACTACAACAAGCATGTGTGTAATGATATGATAATAATATGTGTATTTTCCGATTTATTTTCGTAAGAGCATGGATTTTATGATGTGATAGAAATATATATGATTTGTAAAATTTATCAATATTTTGCATGAGTATTTTTCATTATTTTAAATATGAAGCATGTGTATGTACACTCAGAATTGTATGTGGAAATCAAATATGTGCATGGTAAATATCAGAAGCATGTGAATAAATGTGCGAGGAAGCTTTGAAAACTTTGAATTATAATAATTACCACAAACTCACAGTGAATAACTATAAGTTAATTATACACTTTGATTTAAGGCTATGTGTGATACCCAACCGACATGACGGGATATCCGTGACCGACACAGCTGGATACCCGTGACCGATACGGTGGGATATCCGTACAAATTGTGCTCCGATACGGCGGGATATCCGTTCTTCGATTTTCAAGCAGTGGAATTACTTCCTTCGGCACAAGTCACCTAATTCGAAGGGACTTGGACATTTTACAAAGGGCTCACGTAAACAACGATGGTGGGTATTCTCATCGAGGCTCAATGCTATATATGCTTGAGGGACTATTTAATGATCAATTTAAGTTCTTCCTTTGTTATGAGAATAAGTTGTAAAAATAAATTTTTGAAATCATGTGTTAAACTTCAAAAATATGTGTTTGATATCAGTTTTGTTTCAAATCAATTTCCCTTAAATTGTGAATATTTATTTGAAAAGCATGTTTGAATTATGTCATGAGATATATGTGTGATATGATAATATGCATACTATTGATGTTTTCTCTACTGAGCTTAGATGTTAGCTCATCCCTCGACTATACGTCACAGGTATGGGTGTAGATCAAGACCCGGCTACAGAGAAAAACTTAGGATCTCCCGTTTGGGGAATTCTACCTTATGTGAGGATTTGGGCTGATTATGTGTTGGGTTCAAGACCCGGCTACGGAGAAAAACTTAGGATCTCCCGTTTGGGGAATTCTACCTTATGTGAGGATTTGGGCTGATTATGTGTTGGGTTTGTATGGTGGATTTTTGGGATCTCTTAGATTTAGGACTTGATGTGTCAGGGGATTAAATACATTGTAAGATTTATTTTGTAAGTATATATTGGAAGTCACTGTTTAGGTGATGGTCGGCCATCACCGGTAGTTTTCTTTGGGCCCTTCTTATTTAAATGGTTTTGTATAGAAGAAATCTTTTGGTTGCCATATATATATATATATATATATATATATATATATATATATATATATATATCTTTGCTTTGACTCTACTCTTGTAGGTATACCAAGTATTTCTGTATTCGGATCGTGATATGTGAGACCCGACGGTTCCGTTTTTCTTGAGTTTATGATGTAAGAAAGAAAAAAATATATATATATATATTGTATAGGTTTTTGCGGAAGGAGGAAAATCGGGCTGTCACACGAACTCATCCGAAGGTCCACACCAACCTCACTCAACTTTTTTCACTTAACACATAACCCAACATAACTTACCTAATTACTTTTAACAAGGTAGGGCGCACCCCGAAGTGTACTGTTTATAGGTCAAAATTTTTGAGATATTACATGAGTAATATGGGGTGAATTGGTGGTATATCTCACGGAGTTTACGTGACTGAGTAAATTCATCCCACGAAAATCTAAACGGCTGCAGGTGATTACATTAGACGTTGACTTCGTTGGCCCCGTGGACACTGAGTATTAATAGTCTTGGGAGGGCGACGTCGTTGTGTACTAGGAGGACCATGGTGTTGATTTTGATCCAAGTGTCGGCTATTGATATTTGTGGACTCGGTATTGAGTTGATTTTATATTTTATTGTTGACATTATGATTTTCTTTTATTGAATTTGTCTCCGACTTTTATTTCTCTTTTATTAGTGGTTTACTTGGATTTTATCGCAAGTATTCAATATTTATGACTACTTTATATTCTATCTATATGTGTTGGTTTTTACGAATTTCTTAGAATCAGATAACGCAAGAACTCTGATTAGGTATATGTCCGCTTAGCATATCCAGGATATGTGCAAGTCATAACTGAGAATTCTAGGCCCTCAGGATGAGGTAGAATTTCGGATCGTGATATTTATTAAAAGAAAAAATCCTCAATCAATAATATCAACAAAGGAGAAAACACCATCAAACTCAAAAAATAAAAACTATAAAATCTAAAGATTTGAAAATAAATCCTTCACTTCGGCGCTCAGAAATGGCGAAAGATCAACTGCTATGATGGACGTAGAGTATTGGATCACCTTACCTAATTGAAGAAAAGAATACATGAAAAATAAAGAAATAATTTTAGTAGGAAAAAAAATCAAAGATCTAAAAATTTTATTGAAAATAAATAAATTATTAACCCTCAAATGACTTGAAACTCCAAAAGTAAAGGAAGGAAAAAAAAATTAATCATTTAAAAAAATTAATTTCCAAAAAGCAAAGGATAGAGCTTTAATATGAATTTTTGCAATTCAAATGCTAAAAATATCTATTAGGTTGCATTTGGGAACGTGCATTTGGATTTAGAAATTTGGATTTGGATCTCCTAAATCCAAATCCACCGTTTGTATTCCCATTTTTGTGTTGGAATTTGGATTTAGTAAATCCACCGGAATTTAAATATCCATGGCTATATTATAAAAACATGGATTTGTTAATGACACCACCTAGGTATTATTTGAAAATCTAAATCTTACACCAACATATAATTGGTTATGTTTAGTGAATAAAAAGTTGTTACCCAGTGTTATTATAGGTACAGTTCAACTTGATACCGAAACCGACCCAAACCAATGATACCCAACCCGAATTAAACCAAACTGAATCGGGCTGAACCGATGATAAATGGATCGAATTGAATAGGTACCAGACCCGGCCCGACCCGAACTGACCCACCCTGAGCTTCATTAGTTACTGCAACCGCTAAAAAACTAGCCATTGGGCTGCAACAACTAATTTATGGTTGTTGCAGCCCACCTTTGTACAATGCACTATGGGTGCAATCAAGAAATTGCTAGTTGCACCAATCTAAAAAATCATTTTTTGTTGTCTTTGTAGCCCACCCTTTGCACAATGCACCTAGGGTGCAACTAGGGAATTACTGGTTGCACCCGTCGAGGTTTTTTTTGTTTATGTTTTTGCAGCTCACCTTTGTACAGTGCACCTTGGATGCAAAGAAATTGCTAATTGCATCCTTTCCCCCCACTTTTTGTCTTTATTTTTATAACCCACCTTTGTACATTATGCCTTAGGTGCAACCAATAAATTACTGGTTGCACCCATTTTAATTTTCCCATTTTAAATTTTAGTTTTTATGTTTTTAATTTTGCAATCCATCTTTGTACATTGCACCTTGAGTGCAATCAAGATATTATTGGTTGCACCCATTCGATTTTTTTTTTTAAATTGCTTTTTTTGTTTTGTTTTTGTTTTTGCAGCCCACCTTTGTACATCATATCTTGGGTGCAACCAATAAATTGCTGGTTGCACTCATTTTCATTTTTTCATTTATTATTTTTTTTGTTTCTATTTTTGCAGCCTACCTTTGTAGAGTGCACGTTGGGTGCAAGCAAAAAATTCTAGTTGCACGCATTTTTGTTTTATTTTTTCCTTTGAACCCAAATCAAACCAAACCAAACCGAACACTAAAAAATTCGGTTTTAATTCGAGAACGATTTATGCATTGGAGGAATTTAGTGTACCGAAACCAATACCGATATATTTAAGTTCGATTTCGATTTGTGGTGTATCGAATCGAAAAAATCGGATTCGATTCCGTTCGGTATACTAAATTTGCATCCCTACTAATATAGAATGAAGGAAATCAATGAAATATAAATTCTTTTTATAAAAAAAATAATCAAATAAAGTATTTATAAATCCTTAGACCAAATCTTAAGACAATGCTTAAACATCTAAATAAGATATTAAAATTTAAATATTTCAAATTCCAAATTTGAAATGTCTGAATTTAAAATATTTAAATTTGAAATCCGCAAATTCAAATCCATATTCCCAAATGAGCCATATTCCCAAATGAGCCTGCGGGTGGTTTGCAATGATGTAATTAACAAATGTGAAAAGAATCCCATTGTTGCTTCATTCGACTGCATTCTTGTAATCGACCGTGATGACCTTAGAAAGACGAGTCAATGCGTGGCACTCATCCCTTGTTCTTGAAAGAATCAGAAGGCTAAAGAGCTTCGATGAACTGCAACTGCCGGCGAAACGTCGCTGGATCTCGATGATAATTCTGGCAAGCATTTATTAAACAGCGCCATATAAAACAAAAAGGGATTTTAGTTTGGGTAATCTTTTTTTATAATCGAAGATTTCTCCTCATCAACTTTGGTTTTACACACTAATAATGAGAAACTCAAGGTAAGAAAGAAGACTATTAGGCTGCAATTAAATTTATTCTACAAATCTTTCCCCAACTTATACGTCTGCATCGAACATCTCTTTAGGACCACCTCTCCTAAACAACACGCAAGTGGTGTTTAAATCATCTTACCCATCAATGATTTAATATGAGGGTCATCTGAGCCATCAAAATTATAGATGGTATGTTGAAGTGTAACAGCCCAAAAATGGTGTTTTCAACGATTTTATTTTATTTTATTTTAATGGGTGATATTAAAGTTTGTCAACCGGGATGGTTCACGTCCTCTTATTGATATGTTTCATTGGCCTCATAAATATTTCAATCATAGATTGCTACTTGGGCAATATAGATTGATCATGAATGCAAGCCACATGGCATAATGATAAACTACACTTCAATTAGAGTGAGATAGAAAGTGAGAGTTTAATGGTGTAAGATCATTTGCATCCAAAGGTTACTAATCAATCACAAAATTTATCATTTTATCACTCTTAATTTAGTGATGCTAGACCTTAGTTTGCTACTAATGATATGATAATATACAGATATTTAAAATAGTAACCAGAAAAGAACCAAAATGTTAATCTTTGCCAAAATAATTTGTTGGTACCAACTTTTTCTAGGTCCCTCTCGAGTCCTGGAACAAGTAGCCCAATTCGGTCCACGTGAACTCTGGCGGAAGGCGATAAAATAATAAACTAAGAAATATTAAATATTGAAAAGGAAAAGACGAATTCTAAATAAAGAATCTCTGGGTTGATGCGATCGCCAGCAGCAGATATTTATCGATGCTTCAACACGTCACTGATCACGCTCTGCGGGATGCAGGTTGACTCCTTTACTGAACGTCGATTGACCAACTTCAATAGCTACAAGGTGCCTGAGATCTAACTAACTTGGTTTCTTATTCCTGCTAAACTTATCTAAAAGGGGGTGCTGATCTGCTATACTTGAGAGGATCGACCTCATTTCCGAGTACCCTCCATAAGCTCCCTTGGACAAATCAGGATGGCTAAAGCTAAAAACTAGAAGAGATTAGGAACCTAATTGACTCTAGGCTAAGAATTTGGATAGGGGTTTCCTAAAGATCTAAGGCTAAGCATTTATTCCTTTAATATTCTTTCAAGAGTCAGGTCTAGTTGGCCAATATCGCTAGCCTGACTACCCTGAGGTTCCTAGAGAAGAGTCTGTAATTCTAGAAGTTTAGAATGCAGCCCAACTCCTTTCTTTGAGAACTTCAAAGAGACCCTCGAATTGTCTAAAAAGACCAAGCTTAAGAAAGAGAAGAAAGAGCTATTATGCTTATTGTGCTACTTGTGCGCATAGAGACATGTGTGCAATTAATCAATTACGAGCAAGAAGCCTTGCGAGGAATTGAATTTCGCGCATTGTTCCAAGCGTGTAACTCCCTAGAAGTCGGTCACCTACTGGGGAATGATCGGCTGACTGACTCAGTCGGGTACCCTAGTTCCATTGTACCATGCAACCAATTATGCATGTGTCTTCATGCGCATAATCCAATTACGCGCATAGAGATTTGCGTGATCGGGAAATTCGGGTGGCCTTGAGATTCAGAGACCTGGTCCAATTTGGACCAATTGCGTGCACCCTGTGGTGTACATAACTGAATTGCGCGCCTAGGGACAAGCGCATAATTTGGGTCTTCAAGTGGTCTACGGAAAGTGTACCCTGGTCCAATTTGGACCAATTGTGCGCATGGGGTCACGCGTGCAATCAATTACACGGGTGGGTGACAACGCGGAATTGGAGAACCTCCCGGGTCGAGTCAGGTCTGAGCCTGTGGATTGAGATTGCAACCCAGTACTCCTCCATACATTATCTATGCAGTATATGAGTCCCAAATGGGGTTTTGAGGGATTCTAAGACTTTCGGAGAGGATCGGTTCCTTTTCGGGGGTCATACGCAAGGTCAAAGGTTGACCGAATAGGTTTTATATTTTGAGAGGGCGAAAATGGGGTATCTACAGATGCCCCTCTTCGACGTGTTCTTGTGGAGCAAGAATGCGTCAAAGAAGTAGACACCTCCCTTTCGGGTGTCTTCTCATTTCTTTGAGAGATTACAAGTATGAATCGGAGAGCTGACATGAAATTTTTGGCTTTCCTATCTGTCAGCACAAGCTAAAAGGAGGCATTCATGGGCCATATTGTAGCTATCGAGAGGTGTATCCTCAACCGCAGGTGCATATCGCATCCCGTCACATATCACGATCTGATGCATATCGCAATCAAACAAAAGGAAATTGACACAAATGAGGTACGATTGGCATCATACGAATGTCCAAAAATAAAGTGAAGTGACCAGATAATATGACGTAATCTGATGGCGAAGGCTTTCACAAGTCATGTCAGGTCGGGCACGTCATTGCTCACACCAACGGCGCGTCAGGATTCCCTTTCCAGTAGACATCTGTGATTTCTCAAAAATTGAGTATACTCGGCGTTCAATTTCCCAGGGAAAGAATGGATTGGGGTGGTGAGAGATAAGAATTTTTTTTTAGATGGGAGTTTTGACTTAAGATCAATTCTGTAAAAACGGCAGAAAATGTGGCGCTCAGGACATCGCTGAGCAGATACATCGGTACTGGATTTATGAACCCGACCTTTGTTTGGTTGTCAAGATGACATTCGGTATGTCGGATACACCGTCTAACCTTCTCGCGGATACTGATGATTGTCTCTTATGGGAGGACTACAGTGATTCGCGAGTCAGGAGAGTCGAGTTTTGAAAACATTTGATACTTAATGTTAACTAACTATATATGTACAAAATATCGAGTGAAGTGGGGTGATACTTGGTTTATTTTCGGTGGAAGGCCTTGGTGTTGTTCGTGATGGGACGTGATGATTTTTGGTGGGATGGGACACCTTGGGGAGTTCGGGGTTGCTCTGTGCGATGGGACATTGGTTGACCCTCCCTTCAAGTTGTGTGCCGCGGCGGATTGTGATGGGATATGGTGGTTATGCGATGAGACATCTCGTGTTGATGGCTTCTTGGTTGTCTTGATGTCACGATAGGATAATGATGGTTCATTTCTTTCTTTGGCAGATCTTGGGTTATGTGATGGGACGCTTTATATTTGCTTGGTGGCAAGGTTGTGTGATAATAGGATTTGTCTTTAGTATTGATGGTGTGGTGGGTCTTTTAATGTTGCAGTGGGGCAACGGGTTTTGCTGGTTTGGCTTTGGAGTTAGGATGGTGTTGATTATGTGTGCCTTCTGTCGCGATGGGACATGTTATCATGTAGGTTCCTGTGAGTGTGCGATGGGGCATCAATGGTCATTGCTTATGGTCGCTATGCGAGGTCACGCGATGGGGCAAGGACATTTGGAGGAGGATTGTCAAGTGGATTTTGCGGGAGCATGTAAAATCACACAACCACCCACATCATCCACATCTGTTGGTTTTGTTGGTTCTTGGGCTACTGTGTTTTTTTTTCACATAAACTCAATGTCTTCTTGTTGGTGTTTGTACATTGTCGGAGTGGCTTCCCGTGTTGTTTTCTTGGTCAGTAGTGGAAGCAATATACTCATCATCACTGGTCTGCTTCTTCCTCTGGTGTATTCCTCGGATCGTGGTCGGATTGTGGTGATCGCATGGTGGATCGTGATGAATATGGTTGACTGTGCTTCGTGTTGGTCATGGGTTGAAGGTCTTAGCATGGTTTGGGAAATATGCGCGGGGTGCAATCGAAGTGTCACCTAGTTATCGTGTTGGGTGTCAGGGTGTCGATTCGAATTCTGCATGGCGGGCTCCACGCTTATTTGTAATTACGCGCTGCTCTGCTGGGGCGGGATTGGTTTGCTACTTCTCTATTTTGACGGGGGGCGAATTGCGCGCATGAATTGATGCTCATAACTATGAATGTGCGCGTCCGCTCAAGCGTGTAATCCAATTACGCGCAAGATTCTCAATGCCCAATTAGCCCGGTGCCTATATATTCATAGGGTTTTCCGATTTTCTTCATTCTGCTCTTAAAATTTTCTTATCTTTGAATTTGGGCTTTCAGTGTTCCATTTTTTATATCGTTTCTCTCGATCTTCGTCGTTTCATGCGTTCTTCGGCCTGAAGAGATCCTTGATGGCGATGTGATTTGGAGGTACCGCTATGGCCGAAGGGGTTCATTATTGGAGGTGTCGTCGTGGTCGAGACGGCTGACCAGTGGGGCGGTATACATCCGTGTATTCCCTCTGTTGTTTTTTGTTTATTTGTTTTATTTATATTTATTTTATTTTATTTTTATCTTGCTAGCTTGTTTATCACGAGGGGGTTTGAATTTTGTTCATCGCAATGGGACTTTCGGAGCTGAGTATTTTTATTTTTCGTAGTGGGACTTTGAAAAATAAGTGTATTTTATTTTTATTATTAATTTATTTTTTTGTTATTATTTATTTATTTTTATTTTTTTTGTTCGTTGGTTGGACATTGGGGGAGAAAACAGGAAATAAAATAAATAAAAAAAAAAAAAGGCCCGATTTCAATTGTTGGTCTCGTGACCCGATTATCGTTGCCAAGGTTCTAGTGCTAAAAAAATGCCCCATTGTCAAGTGAGGGTGGAATTTTTCTCGACCTCGTAAATATCCTGGAGTGTGCTTGCAGTGATCCCATGCTGGGAAGTAGTTCGATTATTTCGATTATGTGCCAGGCTTGATTTTGTAAATACCGAACAACCATCATATATCGTAGTTTTCAACAAGAATGCGGTGAATGGTAGATAATGAGTGATTTCATTGTTTGTCATTCAAAAGTTTTCGGACTTATTCTGAAAGAGATTTTAAAAGTCGTTTGACTCATTGTCCGAAAAGAAAACTTAAGGGTAAAGAGGAGGTAAAGTTTATTGATCTGGAGGTAACTTCTTATTCAACAACTTTCTGAAATAGTAGTAAACTACTTTCTTCTCGTGTAAATAATGCGGTGCCATAATTGAGCTCCCCGTCATAATCCAACACCATCAAATTATCAAATTCTATGGTTAGCAGGAGTTTTATCCTCCTCCCGCCACTGTACGACGACATCTAGTGAAGACACCAAGGAAGCCCTCGCGGTTTGCTTATGCTTTCCTACTAAAAATATCAGGAATGCCCTCACAATTTGTTTATGTTTCCCTAGGCTAATTGACTTGTTCATTTATCGTATTCTCTCACTCGATTGTGCTTACTGCTGGTTAAAAGAATATTTTTCTTTCTTTTTAAGTATATATGTATTTTTTTTTATTTTTAGGTATTTATATATTTTTTTCTTCTTTTTATCTATTTTTAAGTATTTAAATATTTTTATTTTATTTTATTTTTGTTATGGTACAACATCAGTTCCTTAAGTAGAGACTGACTCAGAAAGTCTTATTAGTAGGTTATGTTGAATGATCGGAGTGACCATTAGATGATCTGTTTTGGGTCCCTCCATCACCCTCGATCTAATTGAATGGGGATGAGAGAGAAATTATGTTTAGGTTTGGGTCTTGGGTGGCATAAGATTCATTGAATAAGGTGTAGGGTCGTTTGATTTCTTCTTTTGACAAATCATTTATGGTTGGGGCCTCCTTGTTGGGAGGGACTTTTTTTTGTCTCTCAATGGAATGAGGCATCTCATAAAGTTGGGGCATGGGACAAGGTCCTTCCCATGAGGTTTCATATGTTATCATTTTTATTTTCAAGTGCGGGTTATTAGAGAATATTTTTGGGTTATGTTATTTTGGTTTTATGAAATGGGTCCAATTGGAGGGGAGTGTGATGTTGATTTCGTAAAGAGAGTGACAGGATGAGACAAAGGTAGAATGAGAGAAAAAGGTAAGGAAGTGTATACCATGGTGGGCCCTTCCTTGGCGTGGGAAAGTTTAGTTTTGTTTGATTTTACTTGTCTTGTTTGATGCATGCTTTAAGATTATTGGGAGGTTATTTTAAAGTTTTGTTTGTAATTTTTGGAGGAGGTTTAGCTTTAGAAGTTTGATGTGGCAGTATTGTTTCCGGTTGGGAGTCCGTAAGGATGTTGGTTGTAAGATCTATGAGAATTTTTACATGCGTATTAGAAGCGGTCTTAGTTGTGACATCGATTTTATGTTGTTGTGAGGTTTGAGGATTTGGCGATATATTGATTTAGATGTTGAACAGGGTCGTAAGATTTAAGTTTGGTTTAATTTCGAGAGTGAGAGTGATGATAGAAAAATGGATTTGTTTATTGTCGAATTCAGTGATTGGTTCAGGAGTGTCATTGATGTTGTAGAGATAGATTCAATGGTGGATTCAGGTTTGATGATAGGCTCAGGTTTGATGATAGGTTCGAGTTTGATGGTAGGTTTAGGTTTAATGATAGGTTTAGGTTTGGTGACAAGTTTAGGTTCGATGATTGGTTTAGGTTCAATGATAGGTTTAGGTTTGATGGTAAATTTGATTTTGATAGCTGGTTCAGGTTCAATGATGGGTTCGAGTTTGATGATAGGCTCGGGTTTGATGCCCGATTTAGGTTCAATGATAGATTTAGGTTGGTGATAAGGTCAGGTTTGATGATAGGTTTGGTTTCGAAAAGGTTTAGGTTTGTAGGTAAGTTTGGGCTCGATGCCCGATTCGGGTTCGATGATAGCCTTAGGTTTGATGATAGATTTAGGTTTAATGATAGGTTTTGGTTCAATGATAGGTTTAATTTTGATAATAGGTTTGGTTTTGATGATAGGTAGTTTTTATAATAGGTTTGAGTTTGGGGCTCAGTTTCGTGGTTGGTAAGGTGATAAGTTTGGTAGTGACTTCAGGTTTTGAGGTGGGCGTAGAGATTGATTTGTGAGTTGGTTCTGAGATCGGTTCAACAGTTGATTTTGGAGTGAGTGAAATGGATGATTCAGAGGTATGCTTGATAACAGATTTGGGTTCGAGATTTTGTTATGAAGTTGGTGAGGAGATGAGTTCGGTAGTGAGTTAAGGTTCTGAGGCGGGCGTAGGGATTGATTTTAGAGTTGGTGGGGCGATGAGTTCATAGTTTGAATTTGATGTAGGGATTAGTTCAAGGGTTGGGTTTAAGGTTGATGGAGCGATGTGTTCGATCATGTGTCTGACCACGCGTTCGAGCTTTGACGTTGGTTCAGATGTGAGGGGGCTAATGGTTTCAGGAATGGGCTCAGTTATAGTTTTAGGTTCAATGTTTAGTTATGGAATTTGTGGGATTATTGGTTTAGGCATGGGTAGTGTTATAGCACTTTGATGGAGTGACTCGAGAGTCATTTCCGGAATTGGTGTTGAACACTTAGTTAGTTTGAGTGTTGGTTCTGGGAGTGTGGCAATTAATTGGTCGATGGGTGAGTTATCGGGCCTAAGGATGGGTCAAGTTGGTTCGGGGATAAGTTTGTTGATATTGATGGTCGGTTGGGTTGTTTCAAAAATGCGTTTGATGATTTTGGTGATAGGTTGAGGCATTTTGGGAATATGTTTGATGATTTTGGTGGTAGGTTGGGTTAGTTCGGAATGATTTTGGTGATTTTGGGAATATTTTTGATGATTTTGGTGATGGGTCGAGTCAGAATTTGTTTGACGGTAGGTTGAGTTGGGATAAGTTCGGTGGTTGGTTGAGTTGGGGTAAACTTAATGATAGGTCAGGTTCTAGTGTGAACAGTGGCTTTAGGTTCGATGGGGTGAGGGGTAGGGTTGGTCGATTGTGAGTGAATAGTATGGATGTGATCTGAGGGAGGTTTGATTCTACGGATTAGGCTAGCCGGGTGGAATGACGTAGGAATGGATGAAGGTGCAGAGCTTGATGGGAGTTGGAAGCTTGATTGAGTGTCATTAAGTGAGGGGTCGTAAAAGATAGGGTTGTTTAGTATGGTGTTGTACGCGAGTTGGGGGCTTGATTGAGTTTGATCAAATAGAGGGTTGTAGAAAGTGATGTTGATTTGTGTGGCGTTGGGGAGTCAGTTTTGATCCTGGTTAGGGTAGGGATGTGGGTGTTGATTAGGATATAAGAGTTGATATTGGTCTATGTGTCAAGTTTGACTATATTGATCGTATGGGTGGAAGTTTATTTGGTGTGATTCTTGGTTGGTGTTGATTTGTTCAGGCTTTGGAATTATGTTTGAAGTCTTTGTTTTAGGATCATTGGAAGAGAGTCCTTCGGGTGTTAGAGCGGGGGAATTAAGGTCCCCGCCTTTTAGGTGACGGCACATGAGCATAGGCTAGGGAAGTCAAGATAGTCGCTTAGTATGAGAGCACTTCGAAGAGGCTTCCAGGTATTGTTGATTATAATGTCTATGGCGTCACTTTCTTTTATTTGATTTCCGGGTTTGGCGCCGAGCTTTCTCCAACGACTAACAAAAGTCACGAAATCTTCATTGTTTTCTTGTTTTATGGTTATTAGGTCGTTCAGACTGATCTCTACATATGTCATGTGTTTGTATTGGTTTAGGAATCTGTCGGCCAGATCTTCGAAGGTCTCGATTTCAGCTAAAGGTAGAGCAGTGAACCGGTCCAGGGCTTCTCCTTTTAAAAATCTTTGAAAATAATGAATTAGAAGTCCATGATTATTTCAGATCAGTCGACAATCGCCATAGAATAGGGCCAAGTGGTAGTTCGGATTTTCGGTACCATTATATTTGTTACATTTTGGAGATTTAAAGCCAGCAAGTATGGTAAAGTCAATGTCTCGACAAAATTTGTCGAATGCGCAAGATTGGTTAAAGCGTTCTCTCTTAGCCAGGTAATTGTCGAGAAATTGAGGGAGGTCGTCTATATTTATGGTGTTGTCCTTTTTAAGTGTCTTGGGAGGGGGTTGTCGTTGTAGGAGGTGTGAAGGGTATGTCTGTTAAGTGTTAGTGGCATAAGGGCATGTGGAGGAGTCGGCGTCCTTTGCCCTTGTCTACTTCTCGGAGTAACTTGTTGTTCGTCTATCAGCTTTTGATCCACTGCGGCTTTGTATAACTCGATCAGGGACTATCGTAAGGTGTCAACTCCTTTCCCTCCTTTATTGAGTGCACTGGTAGTGAGGTCTATGATTTGGCTAGTAGAGTATTTTTGTCCGACGTCACTTTCTCCGCTGCTGTTGCCGCTATTATTAAGGGGAATAAAAGGGGTTCTTTTGCTGTCACTAACCATATTTATCCGATCACTACACTGGACTGTCTATGGAGACGACTTAACGTTATACTCGGGATAGTTATGGAGACCCCATGAGTATGATTCATTATTTCCTAAGCCGAGTTTATGAATTCTAGACATTTCGGGTTTGTATGCTAAAAACACCCGGGGGGTTAGGGTCAAGTATGTCGGGGGTGCGTGTAAGTGTGCGAAAAAAGGTGAAAAAAGAATTAAAAAAACCAAACTAACTAAACTGGGGCAACCTTAGCAAAAAGTGTCTCATCGTGATTGCTAGTCTGTTGGTATACGCTTTTTCTAGGCCCCTTCCGGGTCCTGAAATAAGTGGCCCAATTCAGTCCTTATAGACTTTGGCGAAAAGCGATAGAATAGTAAACTAAAAAATACTAAATGCTAAAAAGAAAATATGCGAGTTCTAAATGAAGAATACCTGGGATGATGTGATCGCCAGATGCAGACATTTATCGATGATGCAACAAGTCACTGATCACGCTCTGTGGGATGCAGGTTGACTCCTTTATTGAATGTTGGTCAGTCAACTTCAGCAGCTACAGGTTACCTAAGGTCTAACTAGCTTGGTTTCCTAATCCTGCTAAACCTATCTAAAAGGGGGTGGTGGCCCGCTATGGTTGGGAGGATCGGCCCCATTCCCGGGTACCCTCCGTAATCTCCCTTGGGGAAATCGGGGCAAAAAACTGGAAGATGATAGGAATCTATTTGGCTCTAGGTTAAGAATTTGGGTAGGTGTTTCTTAAAGATCTAAGGCTAAGTGCATATTGCTTCAATACTCCTTCGAGAGTTAGGGCTAGCTGGCCACTATCGCTAGCCTGACTACCCTGAGGTTCCTAGAGAAGAGTCTGCAATTCTAGAAGTCTAGAATGCAGCCCAACTCCTTTCTTTAAGAACCCCAGAGAGATCCTCAAATTTTCTAAAAAGATTAAACTTAAGAAATAGAAGAAAGAGCAATTGAAATGGAGAGTTTGGTTGTGGGGTAGGGGTCTTTTTATAGGTATCGGGCTAATTGCGCGCATAGAGGCATGTGTGAAATTAACCAACTACATGCAAGAAGCCTTGTGTGGAATTGAATTCCGTGCATGATTCCAGGCGTGTAACTCCTTGGAAGTCGATCACCAACTGGGGAATGATTGCCTGACTAGCTCAGCCAGATATCCTTGTTCCAATATGCCATGAAACCAATTACGCGTGTATCTTCATGCGCATAATCCAATTACGCTTATGGAGCTTTGCACGTGATTGGGAAATTCGAGCGGTCTTGGGATTCAGAGACCTGGTCTAATTTGGACCAATTGCGCGCACCTTGTGGTCTGTGTAACTGAATTGCGCGCCTAGGGGCAAGCGTGTAATCCGGGTCTTCAGGCAGTCTACGGAAGGTGTACCTTGGTCCAATTTGGACCAATTACGCGTGTGCGGTCATGGTGCAATCAATTACGCGCGTGGGTGACAGCGCGGAATTGGAGAACCTCCCAGGTTGGGTCGGGTCCGAGCCTGTGGATTGAGATTTAAACCCAGTACTCCCCATACATTGTCTATGCAGTGTATCCCCATACATTGTCTATGTAGTGTATGAGTCTCGAATGGGATTTTGAGCGGTTCTAAGACCTTCGGAGAGGATCGGTTCCTTTCTGAGGGTCATAGGCAAGGTCAAAGGTTAATCAAACAGGTTTGTATACTCGGAGAGGGCAAAAATGGGGTGTCTACAAAACTCAAAAAACAGTAAGAAATACAATTGCTTAGAAATGCGATCCCAATCTTATTTAAGAACTAGTCGAAAGTGAAATCATAATATCGAAAAAGCGTAAATGAAGAAGAAAAGATGCAATCGTAATTATAATCCTATAGAAGACGCTCAAGACTGCAAAAATCGTATTGAAGATGCGATCGATCGTGTTGAAGAATCGTACTGAATAAAGAAGAGAAATTGTATTTACGATTTTACACTATAAAGCTTGCTACTGCTGAAGATCACGTGAAAGATTGCACCGCCATACACATAATAGAAAGAACTCTAAACTTAGAAGTCTCGCTCTCTACAAATCTGAGAAGATTAGCGAAAGAATTCTGAAGATCTCTGCTACTGAAAATAAGAAGAAAAGTCATGCGCACATTTACTAACCAAAGCATGAAAGATAGGATTAGAAGTTTAATTATATTAGGAAACTGTTATTTTTAGAAGTTTACTTTTATTATGAATTGAATAATGTAAATCGGCCCCTTATGATCTATAAATAAGAGGGTTTGGCATAGAGTAAAAACTTATTAAAAGAATTCTCAACAGCAATTGACAACTGAAGTTAGGTTTCTAGATGATCACATTAATGTAGTTTAGTTTAGATGAAAGCAATTGACGACTGTGATCGGAGACTGGAAGATCAAAGTAGAGTATCCGTAGTTTCTCATGAGCAATTGACGTCGGTGATTGAGAGATGAAAGATATTTTTATTCCTTTCTAGTTTAGATTTACTGCTTTCATTTACTGCTTTGTAAACATCTTATAGTTCTTGATTTTAATTGATGCCTAAAGTATTGAATTTGTAACATTAGTGTAATGATATTTTATTTTTCATCTTCAATTTTCTAGTGTTTGATTGATGCCCAAATTCTGAAAAGTTGCAGATTAGTATAGATCTATATTGAAAGAATTTCATATTTGATTGACGCCCAAATTCTTAGAGACTTAGATATAGTGTAATGATATTTTAATTTTCGTAAATATATGATAACCGAAGAAAACTGATTGACGACCAATTTAGATTTATTTTCTTGCACCTTAGTTTAATTGAAAATTCATTCTTTATTCTTTAAAGGCAAATAATAGTTTTTAAGATTTTTGACCTTCCTTGTGGGAACGATCCTATCGTTGGTGCTATGATTTTCATTGTGCGTTTTCAATAGGTTAATATAGAAGTAATTTATAGACATGTCAGTTACTCAAAATCATTGACTGTTTGAAAGAAAATGATTCTAATTTTTTTTCACACCCATCTTCTACGCAACAAATCTAGATACCATGGGCATACCATCAACAAGACAGTTTTGGATTCCACGAGGTACAAACCCTAAAAATGTGACTGTAATATCACACGGTGCACATCACGGTCATACATGATTTTAGAGCATTTTTTTGGGATATGTTGCATGAAGAATAAAAAACAGATTGGCGGATGGTAATATTCTGAATTCGAGATCTATTGTGTGGAAGATCGTGGTGAAAAACAGTACAAACCAGAAAAATGTGGCCGTAAAATCACAGCACATATCGCGCTCAAACATGAATTCTGAGCATTTTTTCAGGATCTGCGGCATGGGGAATAAAAAAAGGACCAGCGGATGGTAAGATTATGAATTCGAGATCCATTGTGTGAAAGATCGGGGTGAAAAATGATCAAAACCGTCTGATTCAAGAAAGTTAACGGGTCTCAACGTTCCATTATATACAAAATAAAGAGTACGTTGGGAGGAAGGAAGGTACCTTAGGCATATAAGACCTTGGTAAGTCAGACGTTACCATCTGGGGAGATTATTTCACTCTTCAAAAGAGAAATTAAAATATTCATATACTAGTAAAAGTGCACATGCACTGCACATGTTAATATAAATATGGAGGCACCATCGAATTCGTTTGATTTAAACATCATCTTCTAAAGATTTATATCATATGACTTAACACAATAAATTACCATCATCTCATCTATAATACTGCTTTGAATTATATGATAGAGATTTTATTTTTTATCAATCTTTTGCATTAAATGCTTTTAGATCATGACCTTCAAATCCGATGGTTAAGATGAAGTTTTCACTTGGCCTAATGCCTCCAAATACCAAGTCTTTCCTTTTAAAGATAGGTCTAAATTATAGCAACCAAATCTCTAAGTGCACTATATTTGAAAAATCAATAACTGATGTAAACCAAATGATGGAGATCGATTTTCTTTTCAATATTTCACATAATGGAGCTTGAGATCAATGGTGTACCATCAGACGGTCAATTTATGATTCCTGTGGCATACAAACGCGATTTTCGATCACTTTTTGGGATGTTTTATTTGAACCACGTACAATAAAAAATTGACTGTTAGTACACTCATGATCTGAAGATCTACGATTTGAACGAATACGATCATTATTGTCTGATTCAAAACAGTCAATGATATTTGGTTATGGTGTCCTTGAAAATTGATTTCCAATTCAATCTTCCACATGATGATCCTTAGGTAAATGGTGCACTATTAGACAGTTAATTTTTAATCTGTGTGACACACATTTCAAAACAGTAACTGAAAATCATGTGGCAATCATCATGCTCAAACCTGAAATAAAAAGTTGAATGTCGGTACACCTATGCTCATACATTATCGGGAAGACTGGGTGACAAATGTTCTTCATCTGCTGATTCACAATAGTCAATGGTCTTCAGTTATACTACCATTTAAAATTCAGTCACTGTAAATAGAACAGTTCAACTTTCGTTTTAGTCTTTCATCCCAAAAAATAATTGGAAACCATATGACACACGACATACTTAACATGATCATGAGCATACTATCAAAGGGCAAGGAGCCATGTAGCTTACTAATTTTTGAAACATGTTCCCAAATTTGGTTCATACAATTGGCAGACTACCTCATGTCATATGATATTCAATCGATTTATTGATTATATAGTTAAAAACTTAAAATCATTAATTATAAATCTCATAAAAATACATATGTATTGCTCATTTGGCTCAAAGGTTTCAACTTTCCAGCAAATTATTATTCGGGTAGCTTTATTAACACCCGCAGAATCTTAGAGAGCACTTATGTCAAAAACCAACAACTCTTTGTATTAGTTGATGGAAGGTTAAGACTTTTAATCTTGAACCATTGAAGTGTGATTATCATTAGGCCATGTGGTGAACATCTGCAATCAATCTAAATTGTCCAAGTGGCAATCAATCATTGGATTATGTTTCAACCCGATGAAACAAAATTAAAAACAACTGTTGATATTAAAGTCCACAGATAGGATGGCTTAAATCTTTTTAAAACACCATCCAATTGATGAATTCTAATATTGACATTAAAAGTTAAAATCAACTGTTGATATTAAAGCCCACAGTTCGGACGGTTTAAATCTCTTTAATACACCATTTTTGAGCCAATGGTGTGTCAATCTATGATCTACCACTTTGACGGTACAGATCACCCACATCTTAAACCGTTGATGGTGTATGATCATTTAAACATAATTTTGGTGTTTAAATGACCGCTAGGAGTGTCGGCCCAAATAAAAAGAATCACAAGATTAGGAAAAGTTTGAGTATATCTAAATAATTGGATGTGACCCATCCGATTGACGAATTTTAACCCTTTAAACTAAAGATAATAGTTTATATTATAGTTCACATATCGAATGCTTCAAATCTCCCTAAAACACTGATTTTAGGCATGTTTCACTTCAATCTGTGATCACGTACATCTTAAACCATCGATGGTGTAAGATTATTTAAACACCATTTTTGTGTTTAAATGATGTATGCGGGAAAAGAAGTGGTGTGCTCCTAGCATCTTTTATTTAGAAGTTTGATGTTTGAATTGGGTAAAATAGAAAGGACGAAATGGTCATCACAATGTGTAATCATGGACTTGTAGGGTGCAGGGTAGACTATGGATCTGATGACTCATGCTGCATGATGCATGCTACTAAGGATTGAGTACTCAGTAATAGAACATTTGTACGTGATCTTGGAATCATGAAAAGTAATAAATAAATAAATGAAAATTGTATTTTGTGTAACTCCTTGTGAATTGGGATAAGGTCTTTGGTGTTCACTTTCCATATTATTGCACCCGATTTATTTGTTGCTTGTTCCTCATTAGAACTCTCTTTTCTTTCTTTTTGCTTGTTTAAAAAATGACAGAAACTATTTTTACTTTTATATAGCAGTAAGGGTGTATATATATATCCTACCTACATATAAAAGAAAAAGGATTTCAAAATTAGTACTCACTTGATTCCTTCTCACCTAAGGAATATTCTTTCTTTCTATCAGATAGGAGAAAGTCTAGGTGTAAATTAGTAAAACTTTTGTATAAGTTAGCAAACTCCTGAAGTGTACAATTACACTAAACTACTATCAGCTCGTGAAAAACCTAAGGATCCCTCTACTCGCACCAACAGGTTCCTGAAAACTGCAAACGTCTGAAACCCTTAAAACCAGCCGATTTCTCATAATCAAACGATGGAAATTGTTTTCACCCAGATCTTCCACACAATGGATCTTTAGTTCACGAGCGTACTATCAGACGACCAGTTGTTGGTTACATGGGACACGAATACCTAAAAAGTGACCCTAAAATCATATGCTACAAATCATGCTCAAACGTGATTTTTAGGACCATTGTTTTATGATTAGTGACACAATAATAAAAATTGATCGTTCGATGGTAATACCATGATCTCCAGATCCGTTGTACTGAAGATGGGGTGAAAAATGATCTCCATCATTTGATTCCACAAAGTCAATGAGTTTGACGGGTTTCCGACGTTAGCGCTTTCAACAAAACACAGAGTACTTTTGAGGGTACCTCTAAACGTGCCCACGCATTCTCTGAAAGCACACGTGTCCCAGACCCCTTGGTAAACATTGATTCCTTCGAATCAGGTGATAAAGATCATTTTTCACCCCGATCTTCTAAAAAATAGATTTGAGATCATAGCGCACCTATCAAACGATCAGTTTGTGATTCCACATGTCACAAATCCCAAAACAATGGCCCCAAAATCACATTTGAGTGTGATGTGTGCCATATGATTCAAGGGCATTTTTTGGGGATCTATGAGACATGAAAGAAAAAAAAATGATTGTCTGATAGATGCGTCATGAACTCAAGATCTATTTTGTGAAAAATCGGGGTGACAAATGATCTCTATCATCGGATTCTAAGGAATCAATGGTTTTCAAGGTAATTGGGATGTGGGCACTTTTAGAGAACGTGTAGAGGCGTTTAGTGGTACCCTACTTTTAAATGGGTAGCTACAACTTACGCACATGATTTGTATCGTGGCACATGGTTAAAAAAAAGACTTGATATTTTTGGGATCAGTGCAACCTGGAACACCATCTAATCTGTCTGAATTGGAGGCCATGATTTAAGAATCTTTCGTGCCATGAAATGCGATCTCTTAAATCTGATTTAACACAATCAACCATTGATTCCACTTATGGTCTTTGACTGTGTTAAATGTGATGACAAAGAACGCGTTTCGTTCCAATCTTTTACACAAATGATCTTTTCATCACGGCCTTCAAATCAGATTGTTTAGATGGTGTTCCACGTGGCACACCCAAAAATACTAAGTCATTCTTTTTAAATCATGTACCATGGTCCAAATTTTGTGTGCAAGTTGTAGCTCCCCCTATAACTACGACCACCAAATTTCTGATAGCCACCACATTAAAACCCATTGTTTTTGGTTCCAATCTCCACACAAAGGATCTCAAGATCACGAGAGTTTCAATCTCCACACAACGGATCTCAAGATCATGAGAGTAAGCATATTTTGACTTCATATGCATGGCATATATCCCAAAACCTTACTCTAAAATCAAGTTTGAATGTGATGAATGGGATGTGATTTTTTGATCAGCTTCTTGGGATATGTGTTATGTCAAATCAAAGTCTGACCGTATGCAGATTATCTAGAGATCAAATGTGTCGAAGATTGGGACAAAAAACAATCTCCATCATCCGTTTCAAAGTAGTCAATTGATTTTTTGTGTGAGCGCTCTCAAAGATTCAATGGTCATATTTTAAAGGTACTCTAAACCAAATTTGGGAGCATATCTGTTGGTGTGATGAAACTTCTCTTTCCCTCCAGCATCAAGTCTCGCCAAAAGGCTTTCACCTATTTGAAGAAAAAACTTGTCGATCATAAAGTTCTCCTCAAGAAACACATGTCATTTTCACCACCGACCCAGGTACTTTTTTATTATTATAATATGTTTTATTTAAGGCACGGGACTATCTGTGACAGCCCGGATTTCGGCACCCCGAAACCCGTGCCATCAGCACGATCATCTTGACCGTGCCCCTTAGCTATACACGGAACATTGGTATATCGAACAATGAACTGCACTGAAATAATGAATAAAGCTGCAGAATTAAATTATCATTGAAATATTTCTCAAAAGACAGTTCTACCTTCATGTCTCTGCATGAATGGAGAACCGATCCGAACCATCGATGATCGTTGATCATCAATGATGGTTCGCCCCAAAAGAATAATCTCATGACTTAATTACATTGTTTAATGAAAATAAGGCTTGACATACCAAGCCGCACAAGCATGCTCACAAAAACTCTCAAAGCTGCACAACGGAGTCCTCTAGAAGAAGTCCTCCGGAGGTGGCTCCAACTCGTCTCCAAGTGTCGGGTCTGACTCACCAGGGTCAACGTCCCCTTAAGCCTCGGCAGCTGCTAATAGTGGACCTACGACGTATAGTCTAAAGGGTGAGCTACATCCTAGCTCAATAGGGAACAGAACACAATTGAACATATAAATTACAACTCACATACATTCCATGATATGCCATGCATGATGTGTCTATGCAGTTACTGATGAACAACAGTTGAAAATAATCATATTTTACTGGTAGTTTACTCATATCTTTTAATTATTCATAAATGACACTGAAAATGCCTAAAGCAAAATTTAACCTTTCAACTTAAGTAGTCCCCGAGCAATATAGCATCGAGCCCCGATGAGATACCCTTCATCGTCATCTATATAGACAGTTTTAAATGTATTCCCTGGGAATACCAATAGTACCCAAGCCCCTTTCCCCTTGGGATCGGTGGCGGGATTTCAATATATCTCAATTCAACACCCCTGGGGTGTGCTTACTATGTATGGATAAGCCTCCGCACTGGCCTATGGTTTCGCCGCCGTATCAGTCACGGATATCCTGCCGCGTCAGTCGTGGGTATCCCGCCACGTCGGTGGGGTATCCTATCAAACCTCAAATAACAAAAATATCAGGTGCTTTACATATAGATATTCACCGTGTAAGTGTGCTATCTTATATCAGTTAGGCCCTATCAGACATAATTCAATCTTGGATACATCCCTGGGATGTATCCATTCACTTGCATCACACCTGATGCTCTTATTTATTTATTTTCTCATCTCCTGGGAATGGCTCATTATGATTACTCTTTTAGATGTCACACACGCACGCTTTTCACAACTCTTAAGAAATAAAAACAGTTTGAATTAAATTGTATATCACTACATACATGCTCTTGCAAAATAACGTACATGTTCAAGGTGTTCCCTACCTCATGTCTCTGTTTGATCATGCATCAAGGTCCCACATGGCTCCTTGTGCCCAAGCTCACACGTACCACCTATGGTACAATATAACACATGTAATACATCACTATAGATGCAATAAGGAAAGTCCAAGACCGTCCAAGAATCTTAAAGTCAAACTCAAAAGTCAATAAAAACTAGCACAGTCGATTAATCGATTTTGGAAATCGATTAATCGAATCTCAAATCGATTAATCGAGATTCCCATTCGATTAATCGAATCCCAATTCGATTGAAATTCTCCACTCTAACCATTCGATTCTCAATTCGAGTAATCGAATTCCTAAAATCGATTAATCGATCCCAAATCGATCAATCGAAATTATAAATCGATTAATCAAAATTTCCTTTCGATTAGTAGATTTCTCCAAGTCCTTATCTTCCCTCCACTGGAGTTCACTGGAGGTTCCCAGTCGATTAATCGATACCAAAATCGATTAATCGAAAGTCAAAGTCGATTAATCGAGACTCAATTCGATTAATCGAAATCGGGGTCCTCTGACTTTTCAACTTCTTGGCAAAAATTGATTAATCGAACCTCAATTTCGATTAATCAAATTTGTCAGATTCAGCCCCCCTTTGACTGTTCTTCCCAATCTTTTTCCTACTCTTTTTCCTTCATTTATCTAAGCCATTATCATATGATTTGAGCTATTTCTAACTATACTAAAACCCTTCAATCTATGCATTTAATTTACAAGAATTTTACCTCCAATCAATCTCCCATTGATTAGGTCAAGTGGTTGGAAAGGCTAGGGTTCCCGCTTTGGCTTGAACGGAACCTTCGCGTTGAATCGGCCTCTTAAGTGCTTGAATCCCCTTTCCAATCACCCACAATAACTCCTTGCTTAACCACCTTCTTTAATCCTCTCTCTCTCTTCTTTACTTCTCTCAACAACTAAAACATCTATTTTAGGGTTATTAAACCCTTTTATCTCTCCTCTAGTTTGTGTGTTGAGCACAGGCACCGTAATAGGTGTATGTGACTTCGGATTCATATCAATCTCCACACATTCACTCGAATTCTCACATCTCATCCGTTCATCGCACCCTATGCCAACTATTGAACTCCTATTTGGTCAAACCTATGACTGGTCATGCACGGATCCCGAGGTCACTATTTAACGTGATTTTTTGGGATATTACATCCTCCCCACCTTGGGAATTTTCGTCCTTGAAAATAACCCAAAGGTGCGTAGGTCTAGGTCTCCCCCCCCCTCACTCTTGGGTTTAACCCAGAGATAGACCAGTTGTTTAACACAATATAGCATAAACACAACACATAGTATAAAATAATTACACGCAAAATGTTAGAAAAACATTATATTAATTAACAGAATGTTACAAAATATTTACATCATTGTACCCCACAATATAATCAAAATTTTCTCTATACGACCAAAATACAACACAAAATATAGCAGTGAACGCCTCATGCCGTCCCCTCGCCAGACTGGTCGGGTGGTGGAGCAGGCTGCTCCATCTGAGTTGGCGGAGCTATGGGGCAAAGTGGTTCTGAGCTGGGTGGTGGGAGGTAGCGGCGTCAGGATCGTATGCCTTGGCCGACGGAATCGGTAGAAGTGGAAGGACCAGCGTCGGACGGAAGACGGGACCCCTATGGAAGGCGGTCAATCCCGCGGTCCGTCCCGCGGTCCACTCCTCCTCCTGAGCTAAGTACCGCTGATAGTCAGACGGGTAGATGTAGCCGAGCGTATAGAACATAAGGAAGTCCATCCTTCGGTTCATCCGCTCGTTGTTGGCCTCCATACGTGCCAACACGTCCTCGATGGTAAGGCCGGATGGAGCTGCGCGCCGGCGGTAGGATGATATGGGTGTAGCTGGTGCGGAATGGGCTGGCGGTGTCGGTGAAGCGGTGGTATGAGAGGGTGCCCCCTCCGCTGAAGGCTCAACCGGGTGCGCCTCACCCACGGGTGGGTCCTGATGTGGTGGTGGGGGTGGTGGTGGTGCTACTGCTGCTGCTGGTGTTGCTGGAACTGGACTCGGAGCCGGTAGGATCCGCTTCAACAAGTTGTAGCTACGGCTCCACGAAGACTTTGAAAATGTCTTCACTCGGTCCGTCGCTCGCACCTCGTGGGGCGATATCAAGTATGCCGGGGCGGCGGAATAGCTCTCCAATATGCTCGAGATGAGCCGCGCATAGGGCATTTTTTCTTTGGGCCTTAGGTTGCCCTTCATCAACTTGCCCTTCATGTACCTCATCCCTTTAAGGATGATCATGGTGGCATCAAACCAACGGCCCTTGTAAGCCATGAATAGTTCATGTTGCACCAACTCCACGCACTTGGTGTCATGGCGCATTGGGTACAGATTGCATTTGATGATGGAGTCGAGCATCCACATATACGGAGGCAAGTCTACCCTCCAAATTGAGGAGCCCGAACCCCTCTTCCCCTTGGTCATGTCGCGGATGATCTCCTCGACATCCACCTCCTCTGGGAACAGTGGAAATAGGGTGGTCTCAGGTACGAAATCCAAATAGCACTCAAGTGCTTCATGGATGTGGCGACGTGTAATGGTGTAGTCTCGACCCTCTATCTTGGTCAAGACCACATCGTCAGTAGGGCCATCTGTAAGGCCCTGATAAAACAGTCGAACCAACCGAGGGTAATAGGACCCACGGGTCGGTTTCAAAAGATTGCCGAGTCTGGCATTTTCAAGGTACTTGCGAGCCCAATTGGTCTCGCCCTGGATATTAGGGTCTGTGAATAGAGTGGGGTCGATAATGAAATCAATCCCAATGGTCTTGGCCGCCCACCACTCTTTGGGTTGTATTACGTTAGTGGGTGGTGGCGGCATGGGGGTAGATTCGCGTGAAGACTCGCGCGAGGATGCGCTCGTCGAACCCGAGGTGGTCTCCGATGCCGACGGTGATGGAGTCCTCACCGGGGATGGGTAGGAGATGGTGGTGCGGCGTTCTTATGCCGAACTGGGAGTTTAGAGGTCGCCTCCTTCAAAGACAACCGGGTTTTGGGCGGCATGGTTGGTGAAATAAGCTCAAACTAGGGTTTTTATAGCTCAATGGAAAGAAAAGGTACAAATCTAGGGTTTACCTTAGAGTTTCGATCCAAAATAGGTGATCACGGTCCGAAATCGGTTCGAAATGCCCTAAAACCCTAGCTATCTCGATCGGTTAGAGAAGAGGAAGAAGAGAGAGAAATGGCGCCCAAGCTTGAAAATTCCGAATGGGCACCAAAAACCCCAGCTCCTATATATATAGACTCATTTCAATTAATCGAAAATTCAAATTCGATTAATCGAGGTTCAAAATTAGAGTAAACCGCGCGAAATCGATTAATCGATTTCCAAAATCGACTAATCGAAGCTCAAAATCGATTAATCAAAATCATTTCAATTAATCGAAATCGTATCCGTTAAGATTCTTAAGATTTGGAGCTCACTGGCGCGAGCCAGTCGATTAATCGAAATCCAGTTCGATTAATCAAAATTACAAAATTGATTAATCGAGATTTGCTTCGATTAATCAAAATCGTGTAGCCCTTTAATATTTTTCAAACATCTTTAAGTAACTCGATTAATTGAAGTTCCAGTTCGATTAGTCGAAATTCCAAATCGGTTAATCGAATTTCACTTCGATTAATCAAAATCGTATTTTATACTTCAAAATTTTCTAATTTCCTTAAGTTACTCGATTAATCGAACTTCCAATTTGATTAATCGAAATTCCAAATCGATTAATCGAATTGTTCTTCGATTAATCGAAATCCCCTAAATTCTTCAAGTTCTCCATAATTTTTTTTTTGAAGTTATTCGATTAGTCGAACCTCCAGATCGATTAATCAAAATCCAAAATAGATTAATCGAAACCTATATCGATTAATCAAAATTTCCTTTCTTTTATTTCCTGAATCCCCATTCAACTTTTCAGTCACTGGCACATGCCAGTCGACTAATCGACCAAAATCGATTAATCGAAATTCCAAATCGATTAATCGATTTGAAATTCGATTAATCGATTTTGATCAGGTTCTTTAAACTTTCAAAGTGATTTGTTTCCTTGATTTCCATTGGTAATTTTTGATACAAAACACATCACCATGGTCATGTGTATATAAAAATTTTTCTTCATCATACTTTGATCAAAAATTTCATTGGATTACAAGTTTTGTCAAAATCCACAAACACACTTGCAGGGGTATAATTGATTCTCAAGTGGTTGGAAACAAGGCTGGATATTGTTCCTTCACATCGGCCTCTCTTTCCCATGTAGCCTCTTCGGTCGGATGATTCTTCCATCGAACAAGCACTAAGGGAAACACTTTAGTGCGCAGTACTTGTTCCTTTCGATCCAAGATCTCCACCGGTTCTTCTATCACGCTCATGTCTTCACACATCTCCAAAGGTTGACCTCCTAACACATGAGATGGATCGTTCACATACTTTCTGAGCATTGATATGTGGAAAACGTTATGTACCCGATCGTATAACAGTGGTAATCCAATGCGATAAGCAACTTCACCTACACGTCCCAAAATTTCAAATGGTCCAACATAACGGGGACTTAACTTCCCTCTCTTGCCAAACCTCATTACGCCTTTCATAGGCGACACTTTCACAAACACGTGCTCACCCACTTTGTAGTCGACACTAGTCCGCTTGATGTCGGCATAACCTTTCTGTCTGCTCTGTGCTGACTTTAGCCTCTCTCTGATTATACGTACAACGGTGGCATTGTCTTCAAGTAGTTATGGCCCCAAAATAAACTTCTCACCTGTTTCTTCTCAATTGAGGGGTGATTTACATTGTCGTCCGTACAAAGCTTCATACGGTGCCATGCCAATGCTCTTTTGAAAACTGTTGTTGTATGCGAATTCGATCAATGGTAGATACTCATCCCAATATCCTTGCATATCCAGCATGCACGCTCTGAGCAGGTCTTCTATCACTTGGTTCACTCGCTCTGTCTGCCCATCAATTTGAGGATGGAAAGCTGAACTAAAATTTAGTCACGTTCCCATTCCTTCTTGAAATTTCTTCCAAAACTTGGACGTATACAGTGGGTCACGATCTGAAACTATGCTGCTCGAAATCCCGTGTAATCTTACGATCTCCTTCATGTACAAGTCTGCCAGTTTTCCTGCTGTATGCATCGTATTGTAAGGTAAGAAGTGAGCTGATTTTGTCAATCGATCAACGACTACCCAAATGGAATTGTGTCTCTTGGCAGTCCGCGGTAATCCAACGATGAAATACATAGAGATCGATTCCCACTTCCATTCTGGTATTGGTAAAGGCTGCAATAGTCCAATAGGATGCCTATGATCAATCTTCACCTGCTGACAGGTCAAACACCGTGACACGTATTCGGCCACGTCTTGTTTCAAACCTCTCCACCAATAGTTCTTTTTCAAGTCTTAGTACATTTTGGTGCTACCAGGGTGGATAGCATAATTTGACTTGTGGGCTTCATCAAGAATCGTTCGTCTTAGTTCGGCATTGTCCGGAATGCAAAGACGGCCCTTAAACAATAAAGAACCATCTTCTTTCACTGAAAAATCCGGCCTGATGCCCTCAATCACATCTTGATGAATCTTTGTTAACATCGGATCCTTCATCTGTAAATCGTGGATATGCTCAAATATTACTGGTCTCACTGATATGTTAGCCAAAAAGGATCATGTAGCTTTCGACTCAATGTTTGCATCATAGAGTGCCAGGTCTTCTAATAATTTCCATCGGTGCATACCCAAAATCAAACAAGCTAATTGAGCTAAACTTTTCCGACTCAAAGCATCGGCTACCACGTTAGCCTTGCCTGGATGGTACTGTATAGAACAATCATAATCCTTAAGGAACTCCATCCATCTACGCTGTCTCATGTTGAGCTGCTTCTGTGTAAACAGGTATCTGAGGCTCTTGTGGTCGGTGAAAATTTCAAATGTCTCACCGTACAAGTAATGTCTCCAAATCTTCAGCGTAAAAATGACTGCTGCTAACTCCAAGTCATGAGTCGGGTAATTTTTCTCGTGTTCTTTCAGCTGTCTTGATCCGTAAGCTATCACCTTCTTGTGGTCGTTGAGCACACAACCTAAACCATTATATGACGCATCGCTGTACACTACGTATCCTCCACTGCCTGAAGGAATTGCTAGTACTGGAGCTGAAGTGAGTCTCGTCTTGAGTTCTTGAAAACTCTTCTCGCATGCCTCACTCCACTCGAATCTTGAATCCTTTCGTGTCAGCTTCGTGAGAGTTCCCTATATCTTTGAAAACCCCTCGACGAAACGTCGATAGTAGCCTACTAACCCAAGAAAACTTCGGACATCGGTCACTGTCTTTGGTTGCTCCCATTTAACCACTGCTTCTATCTTTGCTGGATCTACAGTGACACTGTGCTTTGAGACAACATGTGACAGCCCGGATTTCGGCACCCTAAAACCCGTGCCATCAGCACGATCATCTTGACCGTGCCCTATAGCTAAGCATAGAACACTGGTATATCAAGCATCAAAAGTACTATAAATGTAATTGCGGAATTTAAATCTATATTAATTAACTTCCCAAAAGACAGTTCTACCCTCATGCCTCTGCATGAATGGAGAACCGATCCGAACCATCGATGATAGCAATCATCACGGATGGTTCGTCCCAAAAGACAAATCCAAACTCTATACATATACATGATTTAAACAGTATCAAGGCTTGACATACCAAGCCGTACAAAACCTCTCCAAAAATCCCTCAAAGTGGCACAACGGAGTCCTCTAGAAGAAGTCCTCTGGAGGTGGCTCCAACTCGTCACCGGCCGCAAGGTCCGACTCGCCGGGATCAGCGTCTCCTGAAGCCTCGGCAGCTGCTAGTAGTGGACCTGCGACGTATAGTCTATAGGGTGAGCTACATCCTAGCTCAATAGGGAACAAACACTGTTGAACATATAAATTATAACTCACATATATTCCATGATATGCCATGCATGATGTATCTATGCAGTTATTGATGAAACAGTTAAAAAAAGCATTTCGTTTTACTGTTGATTACTTATGTTTTCATTTACTCATGAATGATGCTGAAAAGGCCTAAAGCAAAACTTAAACTTTCAACTTAAGTAATCCCCGAGCAATATAGCATCGAGCCCCGATGAGATACCCATCATCGTCATTTATATAGACAGTTTTAACCGTATTCCCTGGGAATACAAATAGTACCCAAGCCCCTTTCCCCTGGGGATTGGTGGCGGGGTTTCACTTGTCTCAATCAACACCCCTGGGGTGTGCTTACTATGTACGGATAAGCCTCCGCACTGGCCTACGATTTCGCCGCCGTATCGGTCACGGATATCCTGCCGTGTCAGTCGTGGATATCCCGCCACGTCGGTGGGGTACCCTATCAAACCTCAAATAACAAAAATATTGGTGCCTTACATATAGTTATTCACCGTGTAAATGTGCTATCTTATATCAGTTAGGCCCTATCAAACATGATTCAATCCTTGGATACATCCCTGGGATGTATCCATTTACTTGCATCACACCTGATGCTCTTATCTCTTTACTTCCTCATCCCCTGGGGATGGCTCATTAGTTTACTCTTATGAATGTCACACACACACACTTTTCACAATTCTTTAAGCAATGAAATATTTGAATTGAACTCTATATCACTACATACATGCTCTTGTAAAATAAGGTACATGTTCAAGGTGTTCCCTACCTCAAGTCTTCATTTGTTCAATGCATCAAGGTCCCACGTGGCTCCTTGTGCACTAGTCCACACGTACCACCTATGGTACCACATAACAGGTGAAACACATCACAACGGATGCAATAAAGAAGGTATAAGACCCTCCAAGAATCTTAAAGTCAAACCCAAAAGTCAACATAAGTTATCTCAGTCGATTAATCGAACTCCAAAATCGATTAATCGAATCTGATTCGATTAATCGATTTCCAAAATCGATTAATCGAAAGTCAATATCGATTAATCGATTCTCAAATCGATTAATTGAGATTCTCATTCGATTAATCGAATCCAAATTCGATTAATCGAAATTCACTGTTCAGCCAAGTCGATTCTCAATTCGAGTAATCGAGTTCCTAAAATCGATTAATCGAACCCAAATCGATTAATCGAAAAATGAAATCGATTAATCGAAATCCCATTTCGATTAGTCGATTTTTCCAAACCACTTCCTCCAGCCCCCCCTTGGGTCCACTGGAGGTTCTCAGTCGATTAATCGATACTAAATCGATTAATCGAAATCCAAAGTCGATTAATCGAACTCCATTTCGATTAATCGAAATCGGGGTCCTCTGACCTTACAACTTCCTGGCCAATTTCGATTAATCGAAACCCAATTTCGATTAATCGAAATTGTCAGATTCAGCCCCTTTTCGAGCTGTTCTTCCCAATCTTCTTCCATACATTTTCTTCTATTTTTCTAAGCCATTATCCTAAGATTTAAACCATTTTCAACTACAATATGACTCCTATAATCTATGCACTTGATTTACAAATAATTACCTTGAATCAATCTCAAATTGATTTCAAATCTAGGGTTGGAAGGCTAGGGTTCCAGCTTTTGTTTCTAACGGATTCCTTGCGTTGAATCAGCCTCCTTAATGCTTGAATCCTTCTTCCAATCACCCACAATAACTCTTGCTTAATCACCCTCTTTACTCCTCTCTCTCTCTTCTTTACCTCTCTCTCAACAACCAAATCTCGATTTTAGGGTTATTAAACCCTTTTATATCTCTCCTAGTTTGTGTGTTGAGCACATGCACCTCAATAGGTGTATGTGACTTTAGATTTTCAACACACACTACACAATCACTCAAACTATCACATCTCGTTCGTTCATTACATCCTATGCTAACTCTTGATCTCCTGATTGGTCAAACCTATGACCGATCGGGCACGGATCCCGAGGTCATAGTTTAGCGTGATTTTTCGGGCTATTACATCCTCCCCACCTTGGGAATTTTCGTCCTCGAAAATAACCCAAGGCATGGCTATCTGGGTCTCTCTCTCTATCCCCCCCCTTCTCACACTCCAGGTGAGGTGGTCGAGTAGACCCAGAGGCATTCAAGTATTCACACATTCACACAGACAAGTATGGAAGTAAAATTTAACAAAAATGCTTAATGTCATAAAAATTGGATTTGTATTAAAGATTGAAAAATTTTACAATGCCAACAAGTTGGCGTACAACAAAATACATAGGTATACTAAATAAAATGAAAATACATATAACTCAAAGTCCCTCGCCAGATTTGATCGGGTGCTACAGGGGCGGGTGGGTCTGCTGGAGCTGGCCTGGTCAAGGTGGTGGCGATGGTCGGTGGATGTGGTCGGTGGCAGTGTCCTCTGGCCGGAGCAGATGTGGATGTGGAAGGAGCCGCGTCGGTAGTGGGATAGAAGACTCTATGGAAGGCCCTCCTCCCGGGCGAGGTAGCGGCATCAAGAAATCCATCCTCCGGTTCATCCTCTCGTTGTTGGCTTCCATGCGAGCCAACACGTCCTCGATGGTAGGACCAGACGGCACGCGGTAGGATGAGGTGGGTGTGGGGCGTGAGTGGGCGGTGGTGTTGGTGAGGCATGTGAGAGGTGGCCTCTCCACCGATGGCTCTCGGTTGCGGCGGTGCCCACCCACGGTGGGTCCCGAGGTGGTGGGGGTGGTGGCGGTGCACGCTGTCACTGGGCGGGAGCGGGACCCGGAGTTGGTAGGGTCCGGTTCAGTAGGTTATAGCTACGGGCCCATGAAGACCTAGAGAATGTCTTCACGCAGTCGTAGCTCTCGCCTGTAGAGAGAGGTGTGGGGACGGATCGCTGAGTAGCACTCCAACATGCTCGATACTAGCAGCGTGAGGCATCTTCTCCTTGGGCCTTAGGTTGCCCTTCATCAGCTTGCCCTTTATGTATCTCATCCCCTCAAGGATGAGCATGGTGGCATCAAACCACCGGCCACAGAAGGCCGAGTAAAGTGCCTGCTGCACTTTCTCCACGCGCTCTGTGTCGTGGCGCATCGGGTAGAGGTTGCACTTGACTACGGAGTCAAGCATCCACATGTAGTGGGGAAGGTCAACCCTCTTGATAGAGGATCCCGACCCCTTCTTGCCATTGGTCATGCGGGTCATGACCTCCTCAAAGCGGGGTTCTTCTTCAAAAGGTGGAAATAGGGTGGTCTCAGGGGTGAATTCGAGGTAACATTCAAGTACCTCTTGTATGTGGTGGCGGGTGATGATGTACTCCCGACCCTCAATGGTGGTCTTCACCACATCGTCGGTAGGGCCGTCTACGAGCCCTTGGTAAAATAGTCTCACCAATCTAGGGTAGTATGAACCCCGGATTGGTTTGAGTAGGTTGCCGAGGCCGGCGTTATCTAGGTAGTTTCGAGCCCATTGGGTCTCGCCCGACACATCGGGATCGGTGAACAAGGTAGGGTCGATGATATATTCGACCTCAAAGGTCTTGGCTGCCCACCATTCATTTGGTTGCACCACATTGGTGGGTGGTGGTGGCATGGGCGTGGACTCGCGGGAAGACTCGCGCATGGATGCGCTCGTCGAACCGGAGGTGGTCTCCGATGTCGACGGTGACGGAGTCCTCACCGGCGATGGGGTAGATGGTGGTGGTGCGGCGTTCTTACGCCTAACCGGCAACTTAGAGGTTGCCTTCTTCGAAGACAAACGGGTTTTGGGCGGCATATTGGGAAAAATCTAGGGTTTTCTAACTCAAATTGAAAGGAAAACACGAATTTAGGGTTTACCGTGGGTTTTGGATGCGATGGTAGTTGAATCCGATCCGAAAACCAATGCAAACGCAAACCCTAGAGTGCTCGGCTGGCTGGAGAAGAAGAAGAAGAAATGCGCCCAAACGAAAAAAAAACTCAAATGATTTCGAATGAGGAGTGAAATCCCTAATTTTATATATATAGGCCTCGGCTCGATTAATCGAAATTCAGAATCGATTAATCGAGATTTCAAACTAAGTTGAGCCGCATAAAATCGATTAATCGATTCCCCAAATCGATTAATCGAAAGTCAAATTCGATTAATCGAAACCATTTCGATTAATCGAAATCGTGTCTGTTTAAAATTTTAAAATTTTGAGCTCCTCAAGCGAGCCGATCGACATCAATCCATTTCGATTAATCGAAATTCCAAAATCGATTAATCGAATTTCACTTCGATTAATCGAAATCGTGTAGTAACTTCTCAATTTCCAGAATTCTTTAAATAATCGATTAATCGAAATTCATTTCGATTAATCGAAACTTCAAAATCGATTAATCGAAACTATCTTCGATTAATCGAAATTGTCTATCTGTATTCAATTTCTTCCAAGTCTCTTAAGTAAATCGATTAATCGAAAATCTAATTCGATTAGTCGAATTTCCAAAATCGATTAATCGATCCTAAATCGATTAATCGATCCTAAATCGATTAATCGAAATTATAATTCGATCAATCGAAATTGCATTCTATGTGCATTCTAACTCTAAATTTCATTTCCAGTCACTGGCACATGCCAGTCGACTAATCGAACAAAATCGATTAATCGAAATTCCAAATCGATTAATCGATTTGAAATTCGATTAATCGGTTTTGCCCAATTTCTGCAGAATTTCCATCTCTTTGGTTCTTTTACTATTTTTGACAATTTATGACAGATTGGATCAAAATTTCCATTGAATTACAAGTATAGTGGAGATTTCACAAACATGTTTGTGGTTTACATTGAATTCTCACGTCGTTGGAAACAAGGCTGGATATTGTTCTCTCACATCGGCCTCTCGTTCCCAAGTAGCCTCTTCTTTTGGATGATTGTTCCACCGAACAAGTACTAAGGGAATCACTTTAGTGCGCAATACTTGTTCTTTTCGATCCAATATCTCCACTGGTTCCTCTATCATGCTCATGTCCTCACACATCTCTATAGGTTGCTTTCCTAACACATGAGACGGATCATTCACGTACTTTCTAAGCATCGATATGTGGAAAACGTTATGTACTCGGTCAAACAGTGGTGGTAAACCAATGCGATATGCAACTTCACCTACTCGTCCCAAAATTTCGAATGGTCCAACATAACGTGGACTTAACTTCCCTCTCTTGCCAAATCTCATTACACCTTTCATAGGTGACACCTTCACAAACACGTGCTCGCCCACTTTGTAGTCGACACTAGTCCGCTTCATATCGACGTAACTTTTCTGTCTACTCTGTGTTGTCTTCAACCTTTCTCTGATAATTCGAACGACAGTAGCGTTATCTTCAAGTAGCTTTGGCCCTAATACAAATTTCTCACCTGTTTCCTCCCAATTTAGAGGTGACTTGCATCGTCGTCCATACAGAGCTTCATACGGTGTCATGCCAATGCTCGTTTGAAAACTGTTATTATATGCGAACTCGAGCATCGGCAGATACTCATCCCAGTATCCCTGCATATCGAGCATGCATGCCCTGAGCATGTCTTCTATTATTTGGTTCACTCGCTCTGTCTGCCCATCAGTTTGAGGATGGAAAGCTGAACTAAAGTCTAGTCGTGTTCCCATTCCTTCTTGAAATTTCTTCCAAAACTTGAATGTATATAGTGGATCACGATCTGAAACTATGTTGCTTGGAATACCATGTAATCTTACAATCTCCTTCATGTATAGATCTGCCAATCTTCCTGCTGTATATGTAGTATTGTACGGCAAAAAGTGCGCTGATTTGGTCAATCGGTCTACGACGACCCAAATGGCATTGTGTCTCTTGGCGATGCGGGTAATCCAACAATGAAATCCATTGAGATCGATTCCACTTCCATTACGGTATTGGTAAAGGTTGCAATAGTCGCGGGATGTCTATGATCAACCTTCACTTCGACAAGTCAAACACCGTGACACGCGTTGTTCCACGTCTTGTTTCAGTCCTCTCCACCAGTAGTTCTTTTTCAAATCTTGGTACATTTTGGTGCTACCAGGGTGGATAGCATAATTTGACTTATGAGCTTCATCAAGAATCGTTCGTCTTAGATCGACATTGTCCGGAATGCATAGACGGCCCTTAAACAATAAAGAACCATCTTCTTTTAATGAGAAGTCCGACCTGATGCCTTCACTCACGTCTTGATGAATCTTTGTTAACGCTGGATCTTTCATCTGTAGATCGTGGATATGCTCAAATATCACTGGCTTTATTGATATGTTAGCCAAAAAGGATCCGGTGTCCGTTGACTCAATGTTCGCATCATAGATTGTCAGGTCTTCCAATAATTTCCATCGGTGCATACCCAAAATCAAAGAAGCTAACTGAGCTGAACCTTTTCGACTCAAAGCATCGGCTACTACATTCGCCTTGCCAGGATGGTATTGTATAGAGCAATCGTAATCCTTGAGGAATTCCATCCATCTGCGCTGTCTCATGTTGAGCTCTTTCTGTGTAAACAAGTATCGGAGGCTCTTATGATCGGTGAAAATTTCAAAAGTCTCACCATACAAGTAATGTCTCCAAATCTTGGTATAAAATAGTTCTTTGCCAGTCATGAGTCGGGTAATTTTCTCGTGTTCTTTCATTGTCTTGATCCGTAAGCTATCACCTTCTTGTGTTGGTTGAGCACACAACCAAGGCCATTGTAATGACGTCATTTGTACAGCGTATCCTCCTTTACTGAAGGAATCGCTAATCTTTGGGCAGTGAGTCTCGTTTGAGTTCTTGAAAACTCTTCTCGCATACCTCACTCCACTCAAACCTTGAATCTTTTCGTGTCAACTTTGTGAGAGGTCCCGATATCTTTGAAAACCCCTCAACAAAACGTCGATAATAGCCTGCTAAGCCCAGAAAACTTCGGACATCTGTCACTGTCTTTGGCTGCTCCCATTTAACTACTGCTTCAATCTTTGCTGGATCTACAGTGACACCATGCTTTGAGACAACATGTCCCAAAAAGCTAACTTCTTCCAACCAAAACTCACACTTGCTGAGTTTGGCGTACAATTGGTGTTCACGTAGCGTCTGTAGAGCAATCCTCAAATGTTCCTCGTGTTCCGTCTTGGATTTGGAGTATATCAGTATATCATCAACAAATACTACGACGCAGGAGTCCAAGTGTGGTTTAAACACTCGGTTCATCAGATCCATAAACGACGCTGGAGCATTCGTTAATCCAAATGGCATCACAAGGAATTCATAGTGTCCATACCGTGTCCGGAAAGCTGTCTTCTGAATGTCTTCTACCTTTACTCGCAACTGATGATACCCAGATCTTAGGTCGATCTTAGAAAAATACCTTGCTCCTTGCAGTTGGTCGAATAGATCGTCTATTCTAGGCAAAGGGTAGCGGTTCTTCACAGTGAGTTTGTTCAATTGTCGATAGTCAATGCACAGCCGCATTGACCCATCCTTCTTCTTGACAAACAAGACCGGTGCTCCCCATGGAGACACGCTCGGTCTAACAAACCCCTTATCCATAAGCTCTTGTAGTTGTTCCTTCAACTCCTTTAACTCAGCGGGAGCCATTCTATAAGGTGCTTTCGAAATAGGCTCCGTTCCTGGTGCTAAGTCAATGGCGAATTCTACTTCTCTTTCTGGAGGTAATCCAGGCAATTCCTCTGGAAACACGTCAGCGAAGTCTCGCACAACTGCTATCTCAGAAATGACGTTCTTTTCTTCCTTGTCCTCCTTTAAGAAAGCCAAGTATCCACTGCAACCCTTTCTGATCATCTTTTCGGCTTCTTTGAGATCGATTAGCACAGATGACGACCTCACTCCTTGAAACCGAAATGATCTTCTTGTGTTGGGTCTGAAGATAACCACCTTGTTCTTGCAATCGACGGTTGCACAATGCTGCGCCAACCAGTCCATGCCAAGGATCACATCAAATCCTTGCATGTCTAACAGTATCAACTTTGCTTCTAATTCATGCACCTCCAAGTCTCGAACTGCTACAATGATGGATTTGCAAGCTAACTCCGTGTCTACTAACTCTCCAGTCAGAATAGACACAGATAGGATGAAATCCAACGTCTCTGGAACAATCTTCATCTTCTTAGCGAAACGTGGAGTGACGAATGAGTGGGTAGACCCGGGGTCTATCAACACTCGAGCGTCATATCCACCGAAGCATCCTTTTTCATATATGTTTAAGGTACCTATAGTATTCATACATACATGCAATAATTTACAGATCAATTTACACTTTCAATTCACATATAGCTTCTGGTATATAAAAGAAAAATCTATTCAATTTCTAATGCATGCTCCTTTTCTATCTAACATTTTGATGAAATGAAAAATTTTCTTTTAATTTTAAAAGGTCTCACCTTGGATGACGTCATGCACGTTCCCTGCTTCCTGAGCAGTGACTGCATAGGCTCTCCCCTGGACAATCGGTTTCCTTGCTTGAATTGGTCGTGGTGCTGCAACTGAAACCGTCTTTCTCTTATCCGTCTCGGGGCAATCCTTAATCAAGTGGCCCACCTTGCCACATCGAAAACAGCCCCTAGTTCCCGATCTACAATCCACCGTCCTATGAGGCTTGCCACACTTTGCGCAAGTCTCCCGAGGTGCGGAAGAAACGGTACGAGAACCCTGTGTAACAGTGGCGCCAGTAGACATGGCAGGGCTCTCATAACGAATAGGTCTCCCCGACGCAAGTAATGGAAACCTCTGTTGGTGTTGTTGTTGCTGTTAGCGGTCTTCCAAACCCCTTGAACTTGGTCTCTGATTCTGGCCCATGAACCTCGGCTTTTTGTTCACCGGTTCATAGTGCCCCGTTCTTCCTTGTTCATTTCCTCCTCGCTGCTGTTCTCTCTGTCGATATCTATTATTGTTCTCCTCCTCTACAACCAACGCCTTGCTCATGACCTCTTCATAGGTCCTTAGTTGAAATGGAGCTACGCCTCCCCTAACCTCAGGCTTCAAACCTTGCTGAAACCTCTTGGACTTCATTACTTCAGTAGCGACGTAATCCGAAGCAAAACGGGCAAGTCGTAGAAACTCTACCCCGTATTCTCTCACTGTCATCCTCCCTTGCACTAATTGTAAGAATTGTATCTCTAGTTGGTTCCTCACCACTTCCGGGAAATATTGTTTGTTGAACTCCTCAACAAACTCCTCCCAAGTCCAAGGCAACTCTGGGGTCTCCTGAGCCCGAGTCCGTATCACGGACTTCCACCAAGGCCCAGCCTCCCCATCCAACATGTAAGCTGCCCATCTTACACTCTCATCTTCCGTGCACGTTAGCACGCTAAAGACTTTTTCCATCTCCATCAACCAGTTCTCAACGGCCATTGTGTCTGCCTGCCCAGAAAATGAAGGAGGTCTCATTCTCCTAAACTCTGTAAAAGATGAGGGGCACGACAGCAGATCCTCTGAGTGGTGTGGGTGCTTTGTTCTCTTGGCCATGGTCGCAAAGGATGCGGCTTGTTGTGCCATAGTCTCCATAGTGTGCATCATCCTTTGTCGCTCTTCTCTATCTTCTTGTCTTTCTCTCAATCTTTCTTGCTCTCTTAGATCTTGATCCTGATGATCTCGATCTTCTTCATTATGCTGTCTACTACTACTGCCCCCTGGGGCCTCAGTACCTCCTAAAGGCACTCTATTTGTAGGAGAGATGTAATCATCTCCACTACGTAGACTTCTTTGATTGCCTCCCCTTGGTCGGCCTCTTCCTCTAGACGACATTTGCGGCTGCATTTGGAACTAAAGTTTAGATTAGCGAAGCCCCTATGTTACGACGAAAGAACCCTTGTCAGAATTGCTAAAAGAAAATAGCACTGATACCAACTGTGACAGCCCGGATTTCGGCACCCCGAAACCCGTGCCATCAGCACGATCATCTTGACTGTGCCCTATAGCTAAGCACGGAACACTGGTATATCAAGCATCAAAAGTACTATAAATGTAATTGCAGAATTTAAATCTATATTAATTAACTTCCCAAAAGATAGTTCTACCCTCATGCCTCTGCATGAATGGAGAACCGATCCGAACCATCGATGATAGCAATCATCACGGATGGTTCGTCCCAAAAGAATAATCTCATCTATATATACATGGTTTTAACAAAAATAAAGGCTTGGCATACCAAGCCGTACAAGAACTCTCTCCAAAATCTCACAAAGTGGCAGAACGGAGTCCTCTAGAGGAAGTCCTCTGGGGGTGGGTCCAACTCTCCCGGCGCAGAGTCCGACTCATGGGATCAGCGTCTCCTGAAGCCTCGGCAGCTGCTAGTAGTGGACCTGCGACGTATAGTCTATAGGGTGAGCTACATCCTAGCTCAATAGGGAACAAACACGGTTGAACATATAAATTATAACTCACATATATTCCATGATATGCCATGCATGATGTATCTATGCAGTTATTGATGAAACAGTTAAAAAGTATTTCGTTTTACTGTTGATTACTTATATTTTCATTTACTCATGAATGATCTTTGAAAAGGCCTAAAGCAAAACTTAAACTTTCAACTTAAGTAATCCCGAGCAATATAGCATCGAGCCCGATGAGATACCCATCATAAATCATCTATATAGGCAGTTTTAACGTATTCCACAGGAATACAAATAGTACCAAGCCCCTTTCCCAGGGATTGGTGGCGGGAGTTTCACTTGTCTCAATCAACACCCACAGGGTGTGCTTACTATGTCTGGATAAGCCTCACTTGGCAGCCTGGTTTCGCCGCCGTATCGGTCACGAATATCCTGCCGTATCAGTCGTGGATATCCCGCCACGTCGGTGGGGTACCCTATCAAACCTCAAATAACAAAAATATCGGTGCCTTACATATAGTTATTCACCATGTAAATGTGCTATCTTATATCAGTTAGGCCCTATCAAACATGATTCAATCCTTGGATACATCCCTGGGATGTATCCATTTACTTGCATCACACCTGATGCTCTTATCTCTTTACTTCCTCATCCCCTGGGGATGGCTCATTAGTTTACTCTTATGAATGTCACACACACACACTTTTCACAATTCTTTAAGCAGTGAAATATTTGAATTGAACTCTATATCACTACATACATGCTCTTGTAAAATAAGGTACATGTTCAAGGTGTTCCCTACCTCAAGTCTTCATTTGTTCAATGCATCAAGGTCCCACGTGGCTCCTTGTGCACTAGTCCACACGTACCACCTATGGTACCACATAACAGGTGAAACACATCACAACGGATGCAATAAAGAAGGTATAAGACCCTCCAAGAATCTTAAAGTCAAACCCAAAAGTCAACATAAGTTATCTCAATCGATTAATCGAACTCCAAAATCGATTAATCGAATCTGATTCGATTAATCGATTTCCAAAATCGATTAATCGAAAGTCAATATCGATTAATCGATTCTCAAATCGATTAATCGAGATTCTCATTCGATTAATCGAATCCAAATTTGATTAATCGAAATTCACTGTTCAGCCAAGTCGATTCTCAATTCGAGTAATCGAGTTCCTAAAATCGATTAATCGAACCCAAATCGATTAATCGAAAAATGAAATCGATTAATCGAAATCCCATTTCGATTAGTCGATTTTTCCAAACCACTTCCTCCAGCCCCCCCTTGGGTCCACTGGAGGTTCCCAAATGATTAATCGATTAATCGAAATCCAAAGTCGATTAATCGAACTCCATTTCGATTAATCGAAATCGAGGTCCTCTGACTTTTCAACTTCCTGGCCAATTTTGATTAATCGAAACCCAATTTCGATTAATCGAAATTGTCAGATTCAGCCCCTTTTCGAGCTGTTCTTCCCAATCTTCTTCCATACATTTTCTTCTATTTTTCTAAGCCATTATCCTAAGATTTAAACCATTTTCAACTACAATATGACTCCTATAATCTATGCACTTGATTTACAAATAATCACCTTGAATCAATCTCAAATTGATTTCAAATCTAGGGTTGGAAGGCTAGGGTTCCAGCTTTTGTTTCTAACGGATTCCTTGCGTTGAATCAGCCTCCTTAATGCTTGAATCCTTCTTCCAATCACCCACAATAACTCTTGCTTAATCACCCTCTTTACTCCTCTCTCTCTCTTCTTTACCTCTCTCTCAACAACCAAATCTCTATTTTAGGGTTATTAAACCCTTTTATATCTCTCCTAGTTTGTGTGTTGAGCACATGCACCTCATAGGTGTATGTGACTTTAGATTTTCAACACACACTACACAATCACTCAAACTATTACATCTCGTCCGTTCATTACATCCTATGCTAACTCTTGATCTCCTGATTGGTCAAACCTATGACCGATCGGGCACGGATCCCGAGGTCATAGTTTAGCATGATTTTTTGGGCTATTACACAACATGTCTCAAAAAGCTAACCTCTTCCAACCAAAACTCACATTTGCTGAGTTTGGCTTACAATTGGTGTTCACGTAGCGTCTGTAGAGCAATCCTCAAATGTTCTTCATGTTCCGTCTTGGATTTGGAGTATATCAAGATATCATCAACGAACACTACGACGCAGGAGTCCAAGTGTGGTTTAAACACTCAATTCATCTGATCCATAAAAGACGCCGGAGCATTCGTCAATCCAAACGATATCACAAGGAACTCATAGTGTCCGTACCGTGTCCTGAAAGCTGTCTTCTGAATGTCCTCTGCCTTGACTCTCAACTGATGGTATCCAGATCTCAGGTCGATCTTGGAAAAGTACCTCGCTCCTTGCAATTGATCAAATAGATCGTCGATTCTAGGCAAAGGGTAACGGTTCTTGACAGTGAGTTTGTTCAGTTGTCGATAGTCAATGGATAGCCGCATTGACCCATCTTTCTTCTTGACAAATAAGACCGGTGCTCCCCATGGAGACACACTCGGTCGGACAAACCCCTTGTCCATGAGTTCTTGCAGTTGTTCTTTCAACTCCTTCAACTCAGCCGGAGCCATTCTATATGATGCTTTTGAAACAGGCTCCGTTCCCGGTGCTAAGTCAATGGCAAACTCTACTTCTCTCTCTAGAGGTAATCCAAGCAACTCTTCTGGAAACACGTCGGCGAACTCTCGCACAACTGCTATCTCAGAGATAACGTTCTTTTCTTCCTAGTCCTCTTTTAGGAAAGCCAAGTACCCATTGCAACCCTTTTTGATCATTCTCTCGGCCTTTACTGCTGAAATCAGTGGCATAGGTGATGACCTCACTCCTTGAAATCGAAATGATCTTCTTGTGTTGGGTCTGAAAATGACTACCTTGTTCTTACAATCGACTGTTGCACAATGTTGTGCCAACCAGTCCATGCCAAGGATCACATCAAACCCTTGCATGTTCAGCAGTATCAACTTTGCCTCCAACTCATGCACATCGAGATCTCGAATTGCTATGATGAGGGATTTGCAAGCTAACGCTGTGTCCACTAACTCTCCAGTCGGAATAGACACAGATAGGACAAAGTCCAACGCCTCTGGAACTATCTTCATCCTCTTGGCAAAACGTGGAGTGACGAATGAGTGGATAGACCCTGGGTCTATCAACACTCTAGCGTCATATCCAACGAAGCATCCTTTCTCATATACGATTAAAGTACCTATAGTATACATACATACATACAATAATTTATACATCAATTTACACCCCTAATTCACATATAAATTTAGTGTCTAGACTAAGAATCTACACAACTCCTAATGAATGCACCTTCTCTATCTAAAATTTTAATGAAATTAGAATTTCTTTATTTAAAAGAGTCTCACCTTGGATGACATCGCACGCCTCTCGATCGAGCACAGGCTCTCCCATGAACGATATCGGCAGGTGAATGGGTCGTGGCACTGCAATCCCAGTCAGATTTCCTTTATCAACCACGGGGCAGTCTTTGATCAAGTGGCCCACCTTGCCACATCGAAAACAACCCCTGGTTCCCACTCTGCAATCCACTGTCCTGTGAGGCTTGCCACACTTTGCACAAGTCTCTCGAGGCACGGAAGAAACTGTACGAGAACCCTGTGTGACGGTCGCGCCAGTAGACATGGCAGGGCTCTCATAGCGTAAAGGTCTCCCCGACGCAAGTAGTGGAAATCTCTATTGATTATGTGGTTGCGCCAGCCTTCCGAAACCCCCTTGGAATTGTGGTCTCTGATTTTGGGTCACGAACCTCGGCTTTTTATTTACCAGTTTGTAGTTCCCCGATCTTTCTTGATCATTGCCTCCTCTTTGTTGCTCTCTCTGCCTGTATCTATTATTGTTCTCCTCTTCCACAACTAGTTCCTTGCTCATGACCTCCTCATAGGTCCTTAATTGAAATGAAGCTACTCCTCCTCTAACTTCAGGCTTCAAACCTTGCTGAAACCTCTTAGACTTCATCACGTCGGTAGCGACGTAATCCGGAGCAAAACGGGCAAGTCGTAGAAACTCAACCCCATACTCTCTCACGGTCATCCTCCCTTGCACTAGTTGTAAAAATTGAATTTCCAATTGATTTCTTACCACCTCTGGAAAATACTGTTTGTTGAACTCCTCAACAAACTCTTCCCAAGTCCATGGCAACTCTGGGGTCTCCTGGGCCCTATTCCGTATCATGGACTTCCACCAAGGCCCAGCCTCCCCATCTAGCATGTAGGCTGCCCACCTTACACTCTCGTCCTCCGTGCATGTCAGCACGCTAAAAACTTTCTCCATTTCCATCAACCAATTTTTGGCTACCATCGTGTCTGCCTGCCCAGAAAACAAAGGAGGTCTCATCCTCCTAAACTCCGTGAAGGATGAAGGCACAGGCAGTGCGGGTCCCACAGGTGGTGTAGGTGGCTGCTGCTCTCTAGCTGCATGAGCTGCAAAGGATGCAGCTTGTTAGGCCATGGCGGGTTCCATAGTCTCCATGGTGTGCATCATCCTTTGGCGCTGCTCTCTATCTTCCTGTCTTTCTCTCACACTCTCCTGTTCTCTCAGATCTTGATCCTGACGATCTCGATCCTCTTCCTTTTATTGTCTACTACTGCTGCCCCCTGGGGCCTCACTCTTTTCTAAAGGTACTCGATTGGTAGGAGAGATGTAATCATCTCCACTACGCAAACTTCTCTGTTGGCCTCCCCTCGGTCGGCCTCTTCCTCTAGATGACATTGACGACTGCATTTAAATCTAAAGTTTCGTTAGCAGAAGTCCCTACGTTCTGACAAAAGAATAATTATCAGAATTGCTAAAGGAAATTACTTTGATACCAACTGTGACAGCCCAGATTTCGGCACCCCGAAACTCGTGCCATCAGCACGATCATCTTGATCGTGCCCCTTAGCTATGCATGGAACATTGGTATATCAAACAATGAACTGCACTAAAATAATGAATAAAGCTGCGGAATTAAATTATCATTGAAATATTTCTCAAAAGACAGTTCTACCTTCATGCCTCTGCATGAATGGAGAACTGATCCGAACCATCGATGATCGCTGATCATCAATGATGGTTCGCCCCAAAAGAATAATCTCATGACTTAATTACATTGTTTAATGAAAATAAGGCTTGACATACCAAGCCGCACAAATACGCTCACAAAAACTCTCAAAGCTGCACAACGGAGTCCTCTAGAAAAAGTCCTCCGGAGGTGGCTCCAACTCGTCTCCAAGTGCCAGGTCTGACTCACCAGGGTCAACGTCCCCGGAAGCCTCGAACACGATAGTGGACCTAGGGTGAGCTACATCCTAGCTCAATAGGGAACAGAACACAATTGAACATATAAATTACAACTCACATATATTCTATGATATGCCATGCATGATGTGTCTATACAGTTACTGATGAACAACAGTTGAAAATAATCATATTTTACTGGTAGTTTACTCATGTCTTTTAATTATTCATGAATGACACTGAAAAGGCCTAAAGCAAAACTTAACCTTTCAACTTAAGTAGTCCCCGAGCAATATAGCATCGAGCCCCGATGAGATACCCTTCATCGGCATCTATATAGACAGTTTTAAATGTATTCCCTGGGAATATCAATAGTACCCAAGCCTCTTTCCCCTTGAGATCGGTGGCGGGGTTTCAACATATCTCAATTCAACACCCCTGGGGTGTGCTTTTCAGATAATGGATAAGCCTCCGTGACCGCCTACTCTTTACCGCCATATCGGTCACGGATATCCTGCCGCGTCAGTCGTGGGTATCCCGCCACGTCGGTGGGGTATCCTATCAAACCTCAAATAACAAAAATATCAGGTGCTTTACATATAGTTATTCACCGTGTAAGTGTACTATCTTATATCAGTTAGGCCCTATCAGACATAATTCAATCTTGGATACATCCCTGGGATGTATCCATTCACTTGCATCACACCTGATGCTCTTATTTATTTATTTTTTCATCCCCTGGGAATGGCTCATTATGATTACTCTTTTAGATGTCACACACGCACGCTTTTCACAACTCTTAAGAAACAAAAACAGTTTGAATTAAATTCTATATCACTACATACATGCTCTTGCAAAATAAAGTACATGTTCAAGGTGTTCCCTACCTCAAGTCTCTGTTTGATCATGCATCAAGGTCCCACGTGGCTCCTTATGCCCAAGCTCACACGTACCACCTATGGTATAATATAACACATGCAATACATCACTAAAGATGCAATAAGGAAAGTCCAAGACCCTCCAAGAATCTTAAAGTCAAACTCAAAAGTCAACAAAAACTGGCACAGTCGATTAATCGAACTCCAAAATCGATTAATCGATTTTGAATTTCGATTAATCGATTTTGAATTTCGATTAATCGATTTTGAATTTCGATTAATCGATTTCCTAATCGAATCTGATTCGATTAATCGATTTCCAAAATCGATTCAAAATCGATTAATCGATTCTCAAAATCGTTTAATCGAGATTCCCATTCGATTAATCGAATCCCAATTCGATTAATCGAAATTCTCCACTCTAACCATTCGATTCTCAATTCGAGTAATCGAATTCCCAAAATCGATTAATCGATCCCAAATCGATCAATCAAAATTCTAAATCAATTAATCGAAATTTCCTTTCGATTAGTTAATTTCTCCAAGTCCTTATCTTCCCTCCACTGGAGTTCACTGGAGGTTCCCAGTCGATTAATCGATACCAAAATTGATTAATCGAAAGTCAAAGTCGATTAATCGAGACTCAATTCAATTAATTGAAATTGGGGTCCTCTGACTTTTCAACTTCTTGGCGAAAATCGATTAATCGAACCTCAATTTCGATTAATCGAATTTGCCAGATTCAGCCCCCCTTTGACTGTTCTTCCCAATCTTTTTCCTACTCTTTTTCCTTCATTTATCTAAGCCATTATCCTATGATTTTAGCTATTTCTAACTACACTAAAACCCTTCAATCTATGCATTTAATTTACAAGAATTTTACCTCCAATCAATCTCCCATTGATTAGGTCAAGTGGTTGGAAAGGCTAGGGTTCCCGCTTTGGCTTGAACGGATCCTTCGCGTTGAATCGGCCTCTTAAGTGCTTGAATCCCCTTTCCAATCACCAACAATAACTCCTTGCTTAACCACCTTCTTTACTCCTCTCTCTCTCTTCTTTACTTCTCTCTCAACAACCAAAACATCTATTTTAGGGTTATTAAACCCTTTTATCTCTCCTCTAGTTTGTGTATTGAGCACAGGCACCGTAATAGGTGTATGTAACTTCGGATTCACATCAATCTCCATACATTCACTCGAATTCTCACATCTCATCCGTTCATCGCATCCTATGCCAACTATTGAACTCCTATTTGGTCAAACCTATGACTGGTCGGGCACGGATCCCGAGGTCACTGTTTAACATGATTTTTTAGGATATTACACTATCCATCTGGTGGTAGCCCTAAGTGCGCCCAAACCATTTGATCACCATGTGACTCTCATCACGAGGAATGGATACCACAACAACTTGGATAAGATCGATTAAGTATTATTCAAAAAATTTGGATATAACCTGATACATATCGACTGTTGAAAATGTGGTCAAAGGTGTCAAAAATAAATGCACCAAGTTGGTTTGGTGTCACCCTATCTTTGACCCATCAAAGAAAGGGAAAAAAAGTCACAAATATACCTATATGTATATATATATATATATATATTAACCACATGTCCCATGATTGATCAACCAAAACGCATATTGTTTTGGATTGATCATGCCACATGGCATGTGATCTCGTGTCTTGGTGTAGCCCTGGAAGGCTACGTACGAACGCATATGTCCATTTCTCATTTAAAAATCAACAATTTTAATATTTGTGGTAGACATTTTTTATTTGTATTTTTTAGGATATAAGATTTTTTTTTATTTTTCTTGAGAGTGTTTTTTTTTTTCCTTTTTTCTTTTTGTTCATATTTATATTCTTTAAGGTTTGAGGGTTTTTTATTATTTATACCAAAATCATTATTTTGGTTGTCGACAATACCATCGCACATTATTGATTTAAAAAAATATATAAACTCGAATAAAATCTAAAATATTTTCCGCCCATGATCCTCGCTAGAATCTCAAGTTTTTTTTTATTCTCCTTACCCGTGTTTGTTTTAGGGAAATGACAAGTGATCAGTCACAGAATTTGCCATTTTGACACACCTTTAATTTAGTGATGCTAGACCCTAGTTTGCTACTAATGCAATGTCAATATGCAGATTAAGCAGAAAAGAGTGAAAATGTTAATATGAGCCAAAATAAATTTCAAAACAATAAAAAGATGATCGTGCGAAATTACGATCCAAATCGTAATAGAAGAGTCACCTGATGAAGCTAAAAGAGAAATTACGATCCAAATCGTAAATAAAGTCAGAGCAAAGTCGAAGAAGAAAAGAGAATCGTATTTACGATTCTACAGAAGAAAAGCTCACAGACTAGAGAGATTGTGCTGAAGAATGAGCAATCGAGAACTAGGAATCGTACTGAAGAATAAAACAAAATCATAATTTTTATTTTGTATTATAAAGCATGTGCAGTGCTACAGATCACATGAGAATTGCACTATCATGCACTGAATTGAAAGAACTCTTAATTTAGAAGTCTTACACTCTACGGATCTGAGAAAATTGGCCAAAATCCCGAAGATCTCTGCTACTGGAAATTAAGAAGAAAGAGTCATGCGTGCATCTACTATTCAAAGTAAGGAAGCTTAGGGTTAGAAAGTTTAGAATTTTAAGAATCTTTTAGTTTTAGAATTTTACTTTTATTAGAATTCGAATAATGAAAACCGACATCTTATGGATCTATAAATAAGAGAAACTAGTGCTCAGAATAAGCAACCACGGTCTCTTAGCCGCAATTGACAGCTGTGGTTGGGAACTCACAAGTCAAAAGTAGGGTAGTGTATTGATGAGTAGTGAAATATGATGATATTTCACCCCTAGATACCTATATTTAGCTATCCGATGAAAGCTATCTGATAAGAATTATTAGATTTGAAGTGTTTCAGGTAAATACAAGCCAAGTGCAGAAAACAGCCCAAGAATTCTGAAAATAATGTCAAAACACTGCAACTTTGGGTCATCGAGAACTTAGTGCGACTTGTAGCTCAATTTGGACATTCACGACGGATGAATTATGAAATTGTTAAAACACAAAGGTTGTAGATCTTTCTATCAGCTTTCCAACGGATCAAGAATCGCCTCAATCCAAGTTCGGGACAGAAAGTTATGGCTAACATACCGAAGCCGTGTCTGATGTAAAAAGTCGGCTGGAATTCACGGATTTCTGGGAGCTCGATGCATCGACCCTTTTGGTCGATTAATCGAGGAAAAAAAAGTGTCAGAGACAGAACTAACACTTTAAAGCTGATTTTTAGGAACTTTTACAGGCTCGATGCATCGACCCTTTTTGGTCGATTAACCGAGCCACAAAAAGTGTCATACACGGAACTGACACTTTAAAAGCAGATTTTCAGTGATTCTTGCAGGGTCGATGCATCGACCCTATAGGGTCGATTAATCGACCCTAAATTGAGGCGGCGGGAGACCTCTGCGATGAGGGGGCTATTTAAAGCCAAACCAAACACGTCGAGAGGACGGTTTTTTTTGAGGAAATAATTAGAGATTTTTTTGGAGAGAGTTTTTTTGAGAGGATTATTTATTCATTATTATTTTTGGTTTTAGACTCCTCTGAGCATCTTTTTAAAAGTTTTTCTTTTCTCCTTCTTCTAGGGATTGATTTGGGTAGATTGTACCTAGGATTTGCACTGTCTTTCTTTTACATTCATAGATTGTATTTAGGAAAAGACATTGTAACCAAAGATTTTTGGAAGAAATAAAAAGAAGAATGACTTTGAATGAACAAGGAGATCATACACCAAAGATGAGCGGCTAAATCAGTAGATCGGGAAAGATGCGATCCCCAGATAAGTACCCATATTTATGATTAATACCATAGTCTAATGTTTTTATTATTTTGATCTACACATCACGAGATATGCTATGCTTCTTACATGACTCATACCGTAATGATAGGCTGAGTCATTGTTTTTAGATAGGGTATGCCGGATTGATGATCATACTTTATTTCAAATCATTTTTATGAATGTATGATGGTGATGGTGTGAATGATTCTTTAATGAAAGGGGGGTACAAATCTAGGGTAGCATATTTCTTGATCTTATTTAAATATTATTCTTAGATTCATCAGTAATTAGTTGTTTAGATTAATTTATTTTTCTTGCATTTAGAAAAAGTGATAAATTTTTGGTTAAATTGAATCTGCCCTTTGGTACTTCCTTGGGGATGTTTTTAAATCCCTAAAAGAATTAATTAAAAATTCAGATTTCCCTGTGGGTTCGACACCCTTGTTCTTGCCATACTGTAATAGATCTTGTGCACTTGCAAGGGTTACACTTAAAATCGATCATGTATCCAAAGCTTCTCAAGATCAATTGATGACAGAGATTGAGAGTTGGAAGATCAACCTTACATTAGATTTTATTGGTTTCTAGTTTAGATTTATTTTTATGCAATTTTCTGTTTTGTAAACATCCAAATTTTCTTGATTTTAATTAACAACTAAAATCTTGAATTGGAGGATATTAGTGTAATGGTATTTTATTTTCATAAATATCTACAAAAATCTAGTTTTTAGTTAACACCTAAATTTTGGAGGACTGCAAATTAGTGTAATGGTATTTTAAATTTGTAAATATCCAAGTTTATGAAGGAGATTAATTGACGACTACGCTCTGGAAGGACGAGGATTTAGATTTATTTTCTTGCAATTTATTTTTTTGCACTTTAGTTTAAACAAACATTCTTTATTTTTTAAAGATAAATAGAAAGTTGTTTAGAACAAACTTCCTCATGGGAACGATACTATACTAACACTACAATCACGTTGTGAGCTTGCAATAGGTTAAGACAGAACATAATTTTAGAGTATACCAAGTTTTTGGCGCCGTTGTCGGGGAAGCAGTTCTAAAATGCCAATATTTGTCTTTCAAACCCCTTTTCTTTTCTATTTTTATTTTTCTTTAATCACTTTTTATTCTTTTGTAGGTTTATTCAGAGCAACGGATCAAAGTTTCGAACCTTCTTTTGACAAAGGAAGCTAGAGGCCCAGATTTGTCTTCTCTCCCTGCCTTCTAAAAGAAAAATTAGATAAAATAATAATAATAATATGGCAGTACAAGGCCACAATGGTTCATTTTGGCCATGTTGTATTTGCCAAAGGCTAACCTGCACCTTGATCGAATGCCCTGCTACTCCATTGTATCCAAAACTAATAGTAAAAGAGCAAGCATTCGCATCCCAGTGGGGTAATTCAAGAAATTCTTATAATCCTTAGTGGGGAAACCATCCTGGCTTTGTAAGGGTGGCGCAACAAAAATTACCTTTCATGCATCCACAATATCCTCAAAATGTTCGACAGTCCTACATTCCATATCAGCCTTATGAACAATAACATAGTCCTTAAAACAATGAGGTCGATGCTACAGTTATCCAGATCCTTCAAAATCTGCAACAACAGTTGCATCAAGAATCAAGGGAGTTATCTCAACTTTCTCAAATCTCTCAAGATTTATATTCATACACCCAATCCATTATGAAGCTAGAAACTCAAATTGGGCAACTAGCCGCGCAATTGGGAAAACAAGAGTGTAACCAAGCGTGTTCACAATCTGTGAATCACTTGGGAGGACAAGTCCATGTGGGAAATACATTAATTCCCCCAGCACACATCAAAGTTGTTCAGATCTTAAGAAGTGGCCGAACTATTGATAATAGGGTAGAGATGCCTACATTAGTAGTTGTCTCTGAGACCGAGGAAAAAGAACCTGAAGCCACAAAGGAAGTTCCCCCATAAGAAAAACCAAAAAAATCATAAAATGAAAAATCAGAAAACAATAATGACAGTGCACCCAATTCTGTAATAGAAGTACCTTATGTACTAAAGTTACCCTTTCCAAATGTTTTCGGTGCACCGTCCCCATTCGATAAAAATCCAAAAAAAATAGAGAAAATTAATGAAATCTTCAAAGAAGTGAAGATAAATTTGCCCCCCCTTGAGGGAATTAAGCAAGTCTCAGCCTATTCACGTTTTCTGAAAGAGATGTGCATGCAGAAGTGTAAGTGGAGGTACAATTTATTGCCAAAGGTCTTTTTGACGGAGAAAATAAGCTCAATCTTACAAGCCACAATTTCGCTCAAGCTTAAGGATCCTGGAGTGCGCACAATTCCATGCATTATTGGTGCCCACTCCATTAATATGACACTTGTAGATCTGGAAGCCAGTGTGAATTTGTTGTCATACTCTGTATATGAGAAGCTGGGACTAGGCAAAATGAGGCCTACATCGATAACTCTTCAATTAGCAAATAGATCCGAGAGAAGGCTGGTTGGAATTGTAGAAGATGTCATGGTCGGGGTCGACAAGTTTGTTTTCCCCGTCAACTTCTTAGTACTAGACATGGAACCTAGTTTGAAATCTTCAACACAAATTCCCATCATACTCGGTAGACCATTTTTTGTCACGACCAATGCTTGCATAAATTGTAAAATCAGTGTGATGGAAGTCTCTTTTGGGGATATGCGAATTCAGTTAAATGTCTTCTCAGTAGCTAATCAGATTGCCTCAATTGATGAGGAGGAATGCTTCTATGGGGATGAAATTATAAAACTAGTTGAAGAAGCCTTGCCTCTAGTCTTATCTAAGGATGTGTTAGAAACTACGTTGTGGTATACAGACTTGGGAGAACCTAAACTACATTTTGAAGAAGTGGCTTACTCGTGGTACACTCCCTCCGGTAACCTTCAACTAAGGAATTGGAAGCCACCGATGGAGCCTTTACCCACCACTTCTAAAGAACCGTTGCTACCTTCAGTGAAAAAATACCGTCCATAGATTTGAAGCCACTTCCCGACACCTTGAAGTACACTTTTCTTGGGCCTCAACGAGACTCTCCCGATAATTATATCTTTTGTTCTCACTGTAGACCAGGAGAGCAAGTTGTTGGCCATATGTAGACACCCAAATTTGGCCCAAGGCCTGATCGAAACATACTTTGAGAAAGGCACACCCTCGAGTTTCCGATAGCACTTCTCGAACCCTTAGAACTCAATTTAAACCCTTAGAAACCAATCCCAACCCTTAGGAATCAATCCTAACCTATAAAACCCCTCTCGAACCTGTTTCAAACCCTCCCGGGCAATGGTTGGAAAGAGGTGTGCCAAAACTGACTGGGACCTCTTTTGGGACTGAATAATGCACCAATGGAAAGTAGAGGTTCTCACCTTTCCAACAAACCAAGAATCACCCCGATCAGAGTCATACACAGAAAGTTATGGCGATACGAAGTTTCAGCTGAGCTTGGGGCATTTTGCCTAACATGTATAATATACACACTAGGCCATTTCCAAATTCCATTTTCTGGAGGAATTTGGCCTAGCGTGTATGATATACACTCTAAGCCAAATGGGCCCCATAGCGGGCTCTGAACTTCTCACAGGCATTGTACATATGCCTAGCGCGTGCAATATACATGCTAGGCTTAGCTACATTAACTATGAGATTTTGCCCAAATTTCACTTTGGGGGTTTGACTTGTTGACCATCTCCATATTTAGGGTGGGTTTCTTTAAGACTGTTGCCCCCCCCCCCATTTAACCTATTTACAATCCCATAGTCATTTGAAACCCCACCCTATCATCTACCATTGAACCTAAATTCACCCCTATCCATGACCTTGAAAAACCCAAAATCTTTATATTTAGGATTACCTAATTGCTAATCACATTAGCTCTTAAGTACCCTCCTAAGCCTCTCCTTTTCTATAAATAGAGAGCCACCCCTCCCTTTACAAGGGCTTGAAAATTTTCAAAGAGAGAAAAAAATTAAGAGATCCCCTTCTCCCCTTTGGTGCACCAAAACCCATACAAATTCCAGAACTTTAGTTCATCTTTTACACTCCATTACCCATCATAAACCTTTGAGATTTAGCTAGAACTACCCACTAGCCTTCTTCTTCTACCTCTTAGCTACCAAACTTTAGAGATTAGAACTCATTTTTCAATCTCTAGCTATTGAAAGCTTATCAAGTGCACCCACACGAAGGTCCACAACTATGTTACAAGGGCCCAAGAGCTCTGGCTCTCCCCTCTACTCCTCTACCTCCTTTGCTTTTCCTTTATCCAAGGATTCAAGTCATTACGACGTCGAATTTTCAGTGTTTTCAGAGAGCTTGATAGGATCATAATGCCTTCGAACAAGAGAAAGTGTTGTTTTATTTTATATTTTATTTTTATTTTGGCCATAAGTAGAGACCGCTTCCGAGCAGATTGATCGGGTGCCTAACACCTCCCCGATCGATAACCGAAGCCCTTACCTAAAAGCCTTTAGCGTTAGACCAGTGAATTAGAGTCATATTTTTACACTTCGATACTTTTAATATTAATTTAGGTTTCTCGGGACACCAAAAGCTCTGGGTGGCGACTCTAAATTTATAGTAATGAGCACATCATCGCGACAGACTCACGAGAGCCCACGGTTGCACAGATGGGGACTTTGCTGGGGAGTAGCTAGTAGAGCTTCCCCTTAAAGTTTGCCCTCTTTTATTACTTTTATTTCATTTTCACTAACATTTGTTTGTCTTTTTTTTTCTTCTTTCATACTCACCCCTACGATTCTGTCAATTTTTCTCACCCCTACGATTCTATCTTTTTTTACTTACCCCTACTTTTCCGTCATTTATATGCCCTAGCCGATTGGCGGGCCTACTTGAGCATTATTTTTACTTTTATTATTTTCAGTCATTTACATGCCTTAGCCGATTGGTAGGCTTACTTACGCACTTACACACCTTAGCTGTTTGATGGGCCTACTTGAGCTTTTAAGTTTTTGCAATCATATCCTACCAGTGGACGCCGACCCGTAGAGGCAGCACGGGACCATCACAACCCGTTTTTGAACCTAAGAAAACTCCCCTTTAAAATTTAAATATTAAAATTAAACCTTAAAAATGAACTAAGGGAGTTAATTTAGTTTGCGTTGGGTAAATTTTAAAAGGGTGAGAATTTAGGCAGCGATACAAACGTCCCGGTTCTTAGTACGGCGGCAGCCCCTAGTGGTGGTGATCCGGAAAAGTACCACCCCATCCAGTATCTGAGAAGGCGCTTGCACCGAAAGTATATAGGATAGGTAACCGATCTAGTTATGAAGCTTAAAACCCTTGGGGGAGAGCGTTAGTCATCCCGAATCAACCTTGTATCCCTAGGTTCGGAGAGGAGGGACCCGCTGCAACAAAAAAAATCAGTCCCCGAAAGCACCGCTTCCCGAAAACCAAAAAATCAAACCTAATTTGGGCCTGCTATTCGCTGTCAAAATATATTATATAAATTGTTTTTGCCTAGCGTGTATAATATACATGCTAAGCCAAAAAATCCCATAATTACCCTAGCGTGTATAATATACACGCTAAGCCAAAAATCCTCAGATTTTGCCTAGCGTGTATAATATACACGCTAAGCCAAAATCTTCAGATTTATGGCCTAGCGTATATAATATATACGCCAAGTATAACTCTGGCTAGGCAGCCCGAATCTAAGGTCTTTTTCACTTCCCTCGAATTCTTCGCTCAGCGGTTTAGTGCCTCCAATAGATCCCACGCGTTCCGACACCCAATACACCCTTGCCGGTCAAAAGAGATCACCCTCTTATTAATTTTTTTTTAGAGATCGGGTTGTCGTATGGATTCTCGTGCCTTCACATAGAACAAAGGTTTTTATTTGTTTCTTCCAAAGCACGTCGGGTTCTGTAGTGGGAAATATTTGGCGTGTGAACACCGCTCGAAATGGGAATTCCAAGGCCCCGGAACTCATTGTAAAAAGGTTCATTTTCTTTATCCAAAAATCAAAATAAATAAAAAAATTGAAAAAAAAATATTAAAAATCTAAAAAGAAGGATAACTTGTGGTGCCTGCACAATGGCATCGCCTTACCCTCCGTCATCCCATAGGGGGAGGAGAAGACGGGTTTTTGGTCCTCACCCAAGGAACCCATACCCAACCCACCAACAAACCATGTCGTGGGCAATTATCCGGCTTATATGATCAGTCACAGAATATACTATTTTATCACCCTTAACTTAGTGATGCTAGGACTTAGTTTGCCACTAATAAGTTACTAATATGCAGATATTAAAGAAAATTAGTAAAAGAGAGCCAAAGTATTAATATTCATCAAAATGAACTCAAAAAATAGTAAAAAGACGATTGAGCGAAAGAAGACGATTCACCACCTATTAAAAGATGAGAAATCATATTTTACAATTGAGCGCTAACATTGAAGCAAAAGAAAAGAAAAAATAAGAAATCGTAATGTATGATTCTTCAAACGACGATTCTTCAAAAGGCGACAAAAGAGTACAAGGCGATACCGAAGAAAGTGATTGTTCTTCTACTGAGGAAGCTATGAAAGATAGAAAATTATGATTTACGATTTTCAAAGAAAAAAGAAAAAAAAGAATAATCGTAAATTATAATTAAGATTATAGAAGCTTTCATGTTATTTCTATTGCTACTGATCACGTGAAGACTATCACCGCCAAGAACAGAATTAGAAGAACTCTTTAATTTAAAGTTTGGCTAATCACAGATCTGAGAAGATTGATGAAGATAGACTCCTAAGATCTCTGTTGTTGTTATCAAGAAAAGAAATCTAGAACACCTCAACCATTGAAAGCAAGGAAAAATAAAATTAGAATTAGAGTTATATTAGGAATCTTTTATTTTAGTTATTTCTTTTATTAAAATTAGAAGTCTTGTAAACCGACTTCTTATGATCTATAAATAAGGGTTCGGTATAGGAATAATCATCGAAGAATTTCACAGCATTAATTGACAACTGAGGTCTGTATTTTCTCCTGATCAAAGTAGTTTAGGATTTATAAAGTAACATCGTCCACAGTTCTCTAAGGTCTTGCCTAACAACCAAGGCTGAGGAAGTTGAAAGATTAACCGTTTGGATGGTTCTACTTTTGCTTTCTAATTTAGATTTTATATGCTTTGTAAATATCTTTGAATTTTAATTTGAATTGACGACACAGGTTAAAGTGATTAGTCACATAATTTACCATTTTATCACCCTCAACTTAGTGATGTTAGTCTATAGTTTGCTACTAACAAGTTATTGATGTGCAGATATTAGAGATAAGCAGTAAATTAGAGCCTAAATATTAATCTTTATCAAAATAAACTCAAAAAGTAATAAAAAAAAATGATTGAGCAAAAAAAACGGTTTGCCGCTACTGAAAGTCAGAAAATCATAATTTATGATTCTTTAAAAGAGACAAAAGGGGAAAAGCGATAAAGCATAATTCAGAGATTCGTCAACTATGAGAAAGCCTACTGAAAATAGAAAATTGTGATTTACGATTTTCCGGAAAAAAAACTATGAAAGAAAGAAATCATTATTTACGATTTCCTAAAAATAGAAGTTTTTTACTATTATTGCTGCTATTGATCACGTGAGAACTAACACCGCCATATCCAGAATTAAAAGACTCTTACAATTAGAAGTTCGATGAACCACGAATCTGAAAAGGTTGATGAAGATCTAAATATAAAGGACTCTGTTGTTGTTCAATAAAGAACACTCTAGAAACGCATCAACTAAGGAAAGCAAGGAAAGATAAAATTAGGAATTAGAGTTATATTAGGATACTTGTATTTTTAGTAATTTCTTTTATTAGAGCTAGATCTTTATAAACCGGCCCCTTATAATCTATAAATAAGAGGGCTCGACATAGAAATAAGCATCGAAGAATTTCAGCATTAATTGACGACTGAGGTTGGATTTTCTTCCGATCAGTAGTGTATACTAGTTAGAGCATATTAGATATCAGGAGTTTCTCAAGAGTAATTGACGACAATAATTGAGTGTTGAAGATTAGTGTAGATATTTATAATTTCTCAGGAGCAATTGACGACTGTGACTGAGGGGTGAAGGATATATTTTACTTTGCTTTCTAGTTTAGATTTTATTTGCTCTGCAAACATCTCTAAGTTTTAATTTGAATTAATGACTCATGTTAGAATTTGAATATTAGTGTAACAGTTTTTACTTTTCCATCTTCAGTTTTCTAGAATTTGATTGATGCTCAAATTTCTGATTAATTATTTATTAGATTAAATCTATATTGATAGGATCTTAGACTTGATTGACGACCAATGCTAGGAGACTAACGGTACTGTTTATTTTCATAAATATTCGAAAGCTAAAGATTAAAATTGATGACCTTAATCTGAAGAAGGAGGATTAGAATTTATTTTTATACACTTTAGTTTAATAACACATTCTTTTATTCATATTTCTCTAGTAGATTAGGAAATCTTAAAAATAAATAAAAGTTTTTAAGATAAAGATTAAGATAGAAGATAGAAAAAGGAATAATTAGATAATAAACTTTCTCGTGTGAACGATCCTATGCTAGTACTATAATTTTCATTGTGCACTTGCAATAGTAAAATACTTGAATTTAATATAATTATAATACATAAAAACACAAGAGTCAAGTTTTAGGCGCCGCTGCCGGGGAAGCAGAATTTATCTAATTCTTTCAAGTTTTTATCAAATATTTTTATCCTTTTAAAAACTAATATTTATCTTTCTCTTTTTATATTTCTTTATATTTTTATTTTTCTTTGATCACTTCTTAATCTTTTACAGGTTTATTCGAAGCAACAGACCATACTTTCAATACTTATGCGGGCCCAGAAATTAGAAACTCAGATTTATTTCTCTCCCTGTTTTCTAAAATAAAAAATTTTAAAAATTTTAAAACAAAAATAGAAAATTTAAATTTTAGACAATATATGCCTAAAACGATGGGAGAACATTATGCTTTCACACTTCTTTCACCTCCCCCATGTATACAAATAACCCCTATGACCGGTAATGAGAGTTTTAAAATTTAGCCCAAAATATTTCAAACACTTCCAATATTCCGTGTGCTAAGGGATGAAAACCCTTATATACATTTAAGACAGTTCATAGAAGTGTGCAATCTTATCCAAATCCAAAATTTGCCTGAAACATCTCTTCATTTGAGATTGTTTTCATATTCTCTTAGAGATGAAACAAGGCAGTGGATACACTCCTTACCTCATAATTTGTTCACCAATTAGGAGGACTTGGAACGAGAGTTTCTCATGAAATACTTTCCAATACACAGAACGAATCAAATCCGGTATCTGATTCAATCTTTTAAACAATATCTGGATGAATCACTTCAACAGGGGTGGATGCGCCTCAACGATCTTTTACATGAGTGTCCTCATCATGAGATACCTTGTTGGCAGATAGTCCTCACTTTCTATAAAAGTTTGAATGACCAAAATCGACACATAGTTGATGTTGCCTGTGGGGGGATGTTCCACACCATGTCTGCTGAGGCTGCTTAGGAATTTTCTGAGAACTTTAGAGAGGAACCAGTGCAATGCCAAGCACTGGATGAGATTGAATCTGAGACTTCAATGAGTATACCTCTTAGGTAGAGAGGTTTATACAAATTAAAGTCAATGATGGATTACCTTCCAAGATTAAAACTATGGAAGACAAAAATTCAATCTCTGGTGGGTGTAAAATCGCACCTAACATCTCAACAAGGAGAAGTTATTGGATCTAACCGTGACTTAAATCAGGAAATTCCTTAGCACTCTCCTGAATCTTTCCCCACACAGACCTAAGACCACAGTGACATTGAGGAAGCCTTGCCCCAATTGGCCGAAAGTTGGCTGCAATATGACCATATTCAAACGCAGCTACTCAATAATCTCTTGGAATTTATTACATGGTTAGAAACTCAGGTTGAGCAATTAACCATTCTGGTTAACTCGAGAGAGAGAGTAACTATTCTTCCCCATGGCCAGTTGGCACCCCAGGAGAAAATACTTTTATGGGAGGGGCATCAACTCCCCTTGATCGCCATTGAATTCCTCTTAAATTAGTCGCGCTACTGACTCACCCACAGCAAACACATGTAACATATATATATAAATTATTTTTTTTAAATGACCCCTTACGATTTATAAAATATTACTAATCGTAAACGCTCTTTCTTTTATTTTTTTATCACTTGAAACTCATGGATTTGCGATTCTCGTGAATATAGAGTCCAATCGTAGCGAGCACAATTTTCCAGTCTTAGATTCTCGTAAACATTATCCAGAATTACAAACGACAATTCTTGTGACAGCCCGGATTTCGGCGCCCCGAAACCCGTGCCATCGATGGGCTGGCGCTAAGGCCGAGCCCAAAAATGAAACACATCGCGTCACAACATGCACAGCGAAATCTAAGAAAAACCAATTCCAACTCGTAGCATAAGCAAAATAAGTATTTTAGCATTCAATCCCAAAAACCCACAATAAACAAATGGTTCTACTTCCATAAAAAGCCTATGGGAAAAGAACCATTGAGAACCACCGGTAAGGACCTTTCCTTACAGAAACATAGTTCAACAAAAATTCGAAAAAACTAATATTGAGAGTTTATCTCCTTACAACCAAAACAGGACAAAATTTAATACATCACTCAGGGCCAAACCTACCCAGGTCTAGCACAAAGGAAACAATCCTCAGGATGGGGCTCCTCAAGGTCCTCGTCGGGGGAGTAGTCCGGATCTTCCTTCTCCGGGATCTCCGCCTCAACACCTTCACCTGAACCTGAGACATTAATAAAGGAATGAGCTTCATCCAAGCTCAGTAGGGAAATATCTCATAGCATGCTTATTATAATATCAAACACGTATCTTATGGAACGACGAAAACGAAACAATTCCGAACACATGCGAAGTGGTGATTCTCATAACCTTAACACACACATGCAATGCTGATGGTTTCATGAACGTGCTCACACTTCCAATCCGACATAAGAAAGAAGAAACTTAAAGATGATTTACTTAAAGTAATAGAATGAGGAACTATAGCCTCAAGCCCCCGATGGAATACCCACCATCGTCACTCACATGAGTTATATGCACATATATCCAAGGTCCCATAGAGTTGGACACTTGGCCGAACGAATTTACCGTTATACGATAGGAGTCACATAGCACATACACATATCACACAAAGGGTGTACGGCTTGGCCGCCGTACCGGTCATGGATATCCTGCCGCATCAATCACGGTTATACCGCCGTGTCGGTCAGGTATTCACATAACCTTAAATCGTAAGTGCATACATATAGCTTGTCGCCGTGTAAAGTGATAATCATAGTTTATGTCAAAACCGGAATGAAGTGTGAAGATCTCACATACACGTCTCACAAAGGATCTCGAAGATTTCATAAACTCCACATATTTTCAAATCACACGTATCACATGCCTCATTAATTTGAATTCATATACGGAAATCACATGGTCAAAGCAGAACGTATCACATGCCTTATTAATTCGAATTCATATGCGGAAATCACATAGTCAAAGCGAAAATGCATCATATCATAACACACGTGTTAACGAAATCAATACCCATAATATCAAGTTTTCCCTACCTCACAGATCGGGCGCGTGCTTGCTCAAGCCTTCACAAAGGTCGGGTCCTCCTTAATCACGAAGCTTACCTAAACATGATCATTTTTATTCATTAGAATGAGGCAAAACACATTGCCAAAAGTCCCCGTGAAATCTCATTGTCAAAACTCACTAAACGCAGAAATCTGGAAGATCGATCGAAATTCATTTTCGATCGATCAAAATAAATTTCGATCGGTCAACCTCTTCCAGAATTACAAAGTTTATCCTCATTTTATCAGACGAGTTTTTCTTGTCGATCGAACGAAAGTAATTCGATCGATCGAAACAAAATTCGATCGGTCGAATTCCACATAAGGCATTCTACCTTCACACAGTTCGATCGGACGAATCCCAGTTCGTTTGATCGGAAACACATAATTCGATCGATCGAATTCTCACAACAAAAATTCTAACGTTTTGTTTCTATACAAATCGATCGATCGAACTACAGGGTCAATCGATCGAAAACTTTTCGTTCGATCGAACGAATTTCTCAGGACTTCATTTTTTTTTCCATTTTCACGGTCATTTCGATCAATCGAACCATAATTTGATCGATCGAAATGAGCAGATTTCGCTCAAATTTGGGTTTTTCACACCCAATCACTTTTCACTTTGAATCCATCTCCATTCTTATGATCCCCACATGGATACACACTAATTTAACTCCACACTACGGATCTAAAACAAATATTCACACTCCTTACCTTGCTTTCAAACGAATCCTCTTCCTTGCTTCAAAAATAGTTTGGGTTTTTCTCCGAGTCACAGTAGATCAATCCGATCCTCGATCGAGCAGCTGCCTCTCTCCATGCTAACTAATCGATCTCATCATCACGACATTCAATGCCTTAAGGTTATCCTCTCTCTTCTTAACTCTCGTTCACAAGCATTTAATATGCAATTAAATGCCCTTGGTTTCCTTTTATACCTTTGCTCTTATACTTTAGTGTAGGACAGCTACACTGATGGAACGTATGTGAGGGTTTCAAACTCCCACATCCAGTCTTCATAAGATCAATCCGGTCTGTTGGATTTAATCTATAGACATTACATTATTGTAAGAGGGGGGTCCTTGGTGCATGATCCGTCGGTACACGCACCGAGTCTTACGGATCAAAGCCCAAAAGGTTGGGATTTTACAATTCTGGAGAACAGGAGAACCTAGTGATCAGTCTTTTCGGGAGCATTGGAAATATAACTCATTTAATCTTTTATAAGAAACGAACATAAAATGCATTCAATTCCACCACTTCCCAACCACCCTAGCCTAGGAATCTACACAGAGACATTTACTCGAAGAGACGATTCAAAGTCAAGCCCTTCCCTATAAAATCCTTACACATCCATAGACTAAAATCAATTCATAACCCTTCTTCTTCCTCCGTCTGTAATCTTAGAACCCCATGACGGAAGAACATAACCAGAGTGACTTCAGCAAAAGACTTGACAAAATTTTAGAAAAATATAGAGCTAAACTCCTGGCGGTACAATGGAAGATAGAAAAATTGAAGCACCAGCGATCTGTCTTTAATGTTGAATCGTCCACCGAAACTATTCTTGACCTTAAACCTAACCCAAATCCGAAATCATATACCAAAAACGCATCTTCCCCCACTTCCTAACCCTTTTACCATTACAACCCACCCAAAATGTGAATTCCTATACGAAAAGGATGGGCTACAATTTCAAGTGTCATTTCCCATCCCATCCTTGATCTTCTCACCACCCTTCTCCATTGCTCATAGTTCCCCCTTCCCAACTCTACTGCCTCTCCGTACAATCTTCGCAAGGGAGCAGTATAGGCTAAATGGAGGGATTGAGATGTGTCATCTTCCAACTCCTTAACTTCTTCCCGTCACTGCATCACAGGTGCAGTTGATGAATCATGGAGTGACCTCCCTAAAGAAGAGGAGGGGAGGCGAGGTATTTGGAAGGGCAGTGGGGAGTGATTCTACAGCTCTTGGAGTAGCAACCCTCCAAAGGTTGGAGCTCCTTTTGTTGTAGGGATGAGAGACTTTAATTGAAGCATAGCTAAAAGGCGAGGACCGATCTTTATCGAAGATTTATTCTTGGACGTTGCTGCCAGATTCTTAGTTTAGTGTGTGTCTAGATTTTCCTAGGAATTTTTGTTCATATAATTAATTTTCTTGCCATATTTCTGTAATAAGTTCATATATATGAAAAGTTTTTTTTTCTCTTCTTTAATGTTTTTGACTAATTTACTAACAACGTGTTTTACTACCATCTAACATTCTCTATTCAAACCGGAAATATTTTTCTCCCAAGTTTGGGGGAAAGATTTTTGAAATTTTTTACAGATTATATACCCGATTACTAACATAGCAATAAAATACGATAAAAATTTTGTATGTCTCCTGTTTTGCACAATGAGGACATTGTCCTATTTAAGTTTGGAGGGTACAAACTTTTGTTAGTTTACTTTTTGTTAGTTTAATTTGTTAGTTTAGTTTTTGTTTAAAATTTATTATTTTACAAAAAAAAAATTGAAGTTAATCATTATATGCAAATTATGAAAAAAATTATAAAAATCTGAATTTCTTAGCAAACCATCATAGTAGTAGTTTAAAAATCAAAGTAAAAATAATTACAATTTAAAGTAAAGCATCTCTAGAATACTGTATCAGAAGAATGTTTGAAACTATACGATTGATCTGAACTGTAAAATATTTTAGATTATAGTTTCAAAATCATATAACCAGTGAGCTATATAGCCTATTCCTCTTTTATTCTGAGAGAAAGAGAGACTGTTTTTATTTATGCTTAAATTTCCTTAAATTGCTCTACTATTATGTCTAAATGAAATCTCAATTGGGGAAGAAGCTATTCAAAATAAGGATACTTACTGAAACTGAAAAATAGAAGAAGAAGAGAAGGAAGTGCTAAACTCTGGAAAATAATTTTGAATCTTTTTTACCTTTTCTTTAAAACCTTCTAAAAATCCAAAGCTCCATTACAAGCTGAAGGAAAAACTTTTGTGATTTACGATTTGTAAAAATGAGTCTAGTAGAGATATATGAAATAGATGCTATGAATAAATAAAGAAATTATATGAAAAGAATTGATTATCCTTTCCATGAGATTTATCTTTTTATTTGATTGTACTTTGAATTTATCACGAACATATCATATTATGAGAACCCAAAATTTTAATTATTTTTTGAGAGTATACCAATAAGTGAGAGTTTGGATGAAAATATTTTTTAAAAACTGCAGTCTAAAAAAATCTATGATGAATAAAATTTTCACTGATATGCACACACTCCACGTTATACAAAAATTGAAATTATTGAGTTTTGATCAAGGATAATTGCGATGATGGGAAGCTAAGGATAAAAGATTTGAAATATTTTGAAATAATGAATATATTATGACTAATTGAATAATTAGTCATACACAAAAATTAGTTTATATTTTAAATTTTTAGTTCTGAAAAATATTTTGAAAATTTTAAAAATATTTAAAGTTTGTAGGTAGCTTCATTGAAAACCTTCAAGAGACTACAACTCCTCCGCTAGGGATCACCTAGGGGTTTAAAGGTTTGTTGCACCTGCTAAATGCAAATGTGCTCCCTACGAAAGTGGCATTTAAATTTAAAAGTTTTAAATATTTTATATTTCTTTGTTTGCCAGGGACCAACAAAACTTAAGTTTGGGGGTGTGATCAGTCACATTATTTATCATTTTATCACCTTTAACTTAGTGATGTTAGGCCATAGTTTGCTACTAATGAATTACTTATGTGCAGATATTAGAGATAAGCAGTAAATTAGAGCCTAAGTGTTAATCTTTATCAAAATAAACGTAAAAAGTAATAAGAAAAAATGATTGAGCGAAAAAGATAATTTGCCGTTACTGAAAGTCAGAAAATCATAATTTATGATTCTTCAAAAGAGACAAAACATATATGGCTTTAATCTTACTATCATCATAGCTTAGTATTCCTTAGCAGAACTAGCACAATTAGCATATAGATTAAACTAACATAGGCATAATTATAATTTGCTAATCAGGAATGAATTCGAAAATAAAATATAAATTAACAATGTAAACTCCCTACCATATACCAGGCTTATGTGTAACTGGTTACCCGTGCACGCATGTCTTCAAGCAAATGCGTCATATACACCAAGTGGCAACTAGGAATGTCGTTCATAGGTTTAGTATTTTTAATGGTTTATTGGGTCAACATAGACCCCAATTATGGACCATTTATGGTCCCATGTCTTGCCGCGGCAACATTGTACACTGACCACTGTTTTGTATTTTTATCATAACTTTTGATTCCGAACTCCAAATGGTACGATTCTTAATGCGTTGGAAAAGGGACAACGATCTCTACAACGTTCATGAAGGAATAAATTTCTGAATCTAATGTTTAAAGGGTTAAAAATTGATGACAAGTCGCAGCAACATGCTCAACTACAAAGCTTGCCACGGCAACCTATGTTGCTTGCCGCGGCAACCCTGTATTTAAAGCGCTTGGTGACACCTCTGTCAGGGGTTTGTGCTGGGTTGACTTGTTAAGTTTGCCCATAAGACATGGGACCATAAATGGTCCATAATTGGGGTCTATGTTGACCCAATAAACCATTAAAAATACTAAACCTATGAACGACATTCCTAGGTGCCACTTGGTGCACATGACGCATTTGCTTGAAGACAAGCGTGCACGGGTAACCAGTTACACGTAAGCCTGGTATAAGGTAGGGAGTTTACATTGTTAATTTATATTTTATTTTTGAATTCATTCTTGATTAGCAAATTATAATTATGCCTATGTTAGTTTAATCCATATGCTAGTTGTGCTAGTTCTGCTGAGGAATACTAAGCTATGATGATAGTAAGAACAAAGCCATATATGTTTATATTATGAATTTTGATGCTCGAACCATGCTAGTTCAGCTCGACATAGGATTATTCTATGAATATATGTCAGTATGATAATCTTTGAATATAAAGGCAATTTTAAATGATAATTAGAGATTTATAAGGATGCCAATTAATTTTGTTGATGACAAACGCATGTGATAATGTCAATTTATATAATGAACTCATGTCAGTTGGGATGGATATGATACTAATGAATTCAGTGTTGATTTATGGTTAAAGAATGATGCTCAAATATATAGTGATAACAGGATAATACTCTATCAGTTCAGAGGAATGGTTCTGATTAATAATGATCATGTATTGCTCATGTATAATCATATATAATAATCATGGATAGAGATAGATGAATTTATGAATCATGATGAAAATATAAGTTAGATTTGACGTATGATTAATGAATGAAGATGCTAGACCAGTTTTGATGAATAGTTAGCTCAGTTCAATAGATGAATATTAATGATTATGCTAATTTCAGTTTAAATAAATGCCTTTGCATGACTATGCTCGTGTTAAGTTTTGATGAATAAATATGCATGATAAGGATTCAAGCAGTGTGCCGTAGGACTATTAGGCTAATTCAGTTAGATGTGTGATTATAAATGATGATACGATCAGTTATGTACGAATGATGATAAGATCAGTTTCAATGCATGAATATGAATAGTTATGCTAACTCAGTGATACTAGTTCAATTTTGCTATATCATATTTGTTCGCATATGTTAGCATGCATTGTTCATGTTCTGTTATCCTTGATATCATGTACACGTCTTTAATTCATCTTGAAACAAGTGATCCCGCTAACTCGGGAGCTTGATATCCTGTCCAAGTGATCCCGCTAACTCGGGAGCTTGATTTTCTCGGTCCAAGTGATCCCGCTAACTCGGGAGCTTGACAAGTGATCCCGCTAACTCGGGAGCTTGATTTTCTTATTTCTTGTTCTTGTACATGTCTTGTTTCAGCATGATTCATTGATCTCACCTGATTCCTTGTCAGTATGAATATCTCAGCATTATCAGCATGATACAATAATTGCATGATTTAGTGCTTGTTCTGTTATATACTGCTAGGATATATGGATGCTAGAATAGACCTAATATAAGATGACATGTGTTTTATTTTATTTTTCATCTAGACATGAATGGATAATCTAACATATAAATTAGCATTTTAATTTTCCCTGCTGAGCTTTGATGATAGCTCATCCTACGACTTTATGTCTTAGTTGTAGATATTGCTCAAGACCCTGAGCACGAAGCTGATCCTACCTACCAGTCTGAGGAGGAGGACGAGGAGGAAGGTTCTACTGAGGACTTCTTTCCTTGAAAGGTTTGGGAGAGATAAAGATATGTTTTTAAACATTAAATATGTATAAACAACAGTGTGAGTTAAGATAGTTTACTACATCAGGTATAGGTTTCTGTTTATATTTCCTGTTCAATTTACTACTTTAGATAAAGGAATGGATATCAGTTGTTGTCATATTTCTATGTATCAGAGTTAATTAAATTCGCTTCCGCATATGTAATACTTTGTACACGATGCCCTTGTATGACAGGATCATGTTAGGTGATCCGACGGTGCAACCTTTCCCATTTACGAGAAGGGGAAAAGTCAGGTTGTCACAGGTGGTATCAGATCCCGGCATTAAGTCTTTGGAGACTTAACTCTGGCAGGGATATATGGCAAGACTTCTGATGTTCGTTCAGTGTTAGAGCCTAGGCTTTAGGTCTTTAGGTCTTTAGGATGGACTCAAGGCTATGGCAGTAGGTTCTGTTAGAGCGTAGGTTGTGGATCTTTACGACTACGTTTGATTAAAGTACTCGGTCAATAGGGATCAAAGTATGCCTTTAGGATCCAAGTTCGGATGTAAATGTTGTCAAGTCATGGGCTAATGATGATCACGATCATTGTTAATTGGAACATTTGTTTCATTTTGACAGATCAATATGGCACCTCGCAAAAGAGTTAGGACCACGCATGCTGGGAGGGATGATTATGAAAAAATTCGACAACTACTGGAGACAATGGTTAGAACCATGGCCCAACAGACTGAGTTACTTACGACGCTAGTGCGGCCCACTGCACGCACTTCTTCCGCACTCATTGGGTCATGCTCACGGTGCGGAATACAGCACAAGATGGGGAAATGTAGGTGGGCAACAGGTGAGTGTTTCAGATGTGGTAGGCTAGGACACGAAAAAAGACGAACGAATCTCGAACTTTGCTCAAGGTGTTTATCCGAATCCGACTATATCTATACCTTCGGGGTCATTCTGTCACTCGAACCCTACTATAACAGGAGCGTTTGGAGTTCCACAAACTTCATGCACCTCTTCATCCATTCTGTTAGCATTTTGTGGAAAATGTGGGAAGACACATAGCATGGACGAATGTCGTAGAGCGCCTGGGGCGTGCTTTTGTTGTGGTATCGTTATTTACGATTTCCTAAAAATAAAAGCTTTCTACTATTATTGCTGCTACTGATCACGTGAGAACTAACACCGCCATATTCAGAATTAGAAGACTCCTACAATTAGAAGTCTGATGAACCACGGATCTGAAAAGATTGATGAAGATCTAAATCCGAAGGACTCAATTGCTGCTCAATAAAAATACTCTAGAAACGCATCAACTAAGGAAAGCAAGGAAAGATAAAATTAAGAATTAGAGTTATATTATGAAACTTTTATTTTTAGTAGTTTCTTTTATTAGAACTAGGTCTTTGTAAACCAACCCCTTATGATCTATAAATAAGAGGGCTCAGCATAGGAATAAGCATCGAAGAATTTCAGCATCAATTGATGACTGAGGTTGGATTTTTTTCTGATCAGTAGTGTATACTAGTTAAAGTAGATTAGATATCAGAGGTTTTTTAAGAGCAATTGACAACTACAATTGAGTGTTGAAGATTAGTGTAGATATCTGTAATTTCTCAGGAGCAATGGACGACTGTGACCGAGGGGTGAAGGATATATTTTACTTTGCTTTCTAATTTAGATTTTATTTGCTTTGTAAACATCTCCAAGTTTTAATTTGAATTTACAACTCAGGTTAAAATTTGTAAATTAGTGTAATGATTTTTACTTTTTCATCTTCAGTTTTTTAGAGTTTGATTGACGCCCAAATTTTTGGTTAATTATTGGTTAGATTAAATCTATATTGATAGGATCTTAGACTTAATTGACGACCAATGCTAGGAGACTAAAAATATGGTATAACGGTACTGTTTATTTTCATAAATATTTGAAAGCTAAAGATTAAGATTGATGACCTTGATCTGAAGAAGAATGATTAGGATTTATTTTTATGCACTTTAGTTTAATAACCCATTCTTTTATTCATATTTCTCCAGTAGATTAAGAAATCTTAAAGATAAATAAAAGTTTTTAACATAGGGATTTACATGGAAGATAGAAAAAGGAATAATTAGATAATAAACTTCCTCGTAAGAACGATCCTATGCTAGTACTATAATTTCTATTGTACGCTTGCAATAGGTTAAAACTTAAATTTAATATAATTATAATACATAAAAAGATAAGAGTCATAAAGTTTGTAGATTAGTGTAATGGTTTTACTTTTCCAAGATGTTAGGAGATTGTTGATTAGATTAAATATGTGTTGAAAAATTTTAGTATTTGATTGACGACTAAATTCTGAAAGGCTACAATATGGCATAACGGTATTTTAAATTTGTAAACATCCGATAGCTGAAGGTTGAGATTGATGACCTCAATTCGAAGAAAGAGGATTAGGATTTATTTTTTTACAACTTAGTATAAAAAAATATTCTTTTATTCATATTTCTCCAGTAGTTTAAGACTTAAAAGATAAAGATAGTTTTTAAAAAAGGAATATAAAAATTTATAAGAAGATAACCACTTCTTCGTGGGATTGATCCTATCACTAATGCTATAATTTCCATTGTGCGCTTGCAATAGGTTAAGGGTTGATTTTAATTTAAATATATACATACTATAAGTTGGTCAAGTTTTTGGCGCCGTTGTCGGGGAACCGCTTTATCTTTTACTTTTTTATATTCCCATTTTTAAAAATAAATATTTATCTTTCTCTTTTTATATTTCTTTATATTTTTAACTTTCTTTGATCACTTCTTAAGCTTTTGCAGGTTTATTCAGAGCGATAACTCAGAGTTTCAACACTCCTGCTAGCCACAGAAGCTAGAGGCTCAGATTTGTCTTTCTCCCTCCCTTCTAATAAAAATAATAATATAATATATAATTCATTAAAAAATGTAAGGCCATGATATAACATCTTGGCCGAATCTCAACATGACCTACGCCCCAATAGAATTTCCAACTACTCCTTGGAATCCAACCATGTTGGAGACTGAGCAGGTTTTTGCCTCTCAGTGGGGTAGTGTTGCGAATACTTATAATCGTCAGTGGGATATTCCTTATGGCTTCCCACAAGTAAATCGACAAGAATTATTTTATGCATACCCATAACATTTTCTAAATTATCAACAGTTATATAGCCCTTGCCAATCTTTTGCCCAACAGCCACGCCCTCAAAATGAAAACAATGGTGCGTTTATATTACAAATCCTTCTGGACTTGCAACAACATGCGCACCATCGCACTAAGGAATTAACTCAGTTGTCTCAGATCTCCCAAAATTTACATTCTTACACTCAATCCCTTGCAAAGTTAGAAACCCAAATTGAGCTAGTAGCCTTGCAATGGGAGGAAAGAGAGTGTAACCAGGTGAGCTCACAGACACTAACTCCCACAGTCTCAAGCTGTTCAGACTTTAAGGAGTGGCAGGACTATTGATAATAGGGTCGAGATGCCTAGCCCAGTAGCTATCCCTACAACCACAGGAAAAGAGAATGAAGCCAAAGAAGAGACTCTCCCACAAGAAAACTCGAAAACATTAGAAAAACAAAAAAAAAGTAGAAAATAAAGAGGATAGTACACTTATATTTGTGACCGAGGTACCCTATATGCCAAAGTTACCATTTCCAAACGCTTTTGGTGTATCATCCCCTTTTGATAAAAAAAAATAGAGGAAATCACTAAGATATTCAAAGAAGTGAAGATCAATTTACCCCTTTTAGAGGAAATAAAACAAGTTTTAGCCTATACAAAATTTCTAAAAGAGATGTGTACGAAAAATGAAAAAGGCGAAATAATGTTTCACACAAAGTCTTCTTGACGGAGCAATTAAGTTCAATCTTACAAGATAGGATTTCGCCTAAGCTTAAGGATCCTGAGGTGCCTACAATTACATATATCATAGGTAACCATGCAATAAATAAAGTGCTTCTGGATTTAGGAGTCAACGTAAACATGCTACTATACTCTGTTTACGAAAAGTTGGGACTAGGAGATATGAGGCCTATGTCAGTAACTCCTCAGTTAGCCGATAGATCAGAAAGAAGACCTGTAGGAATTATTGAGGATGTCATGGTTGGGGTCGACAAATTTATTTTCCCTGTCGATTTCCTAGTGCTAGATATAGAACCATGTTCCAAGTCTTTAACATAAATTCCCGTTATACTCGGTAAACCATTTTTGGTCACGTCCAATGCGTGTATAAATTGTAAAATCGGGGTAATGGAAGTTTCTTTTGGAGATATGTGAATCCAATTAAATGTCTTCGCCGCAGCCAATCAAATGGCTTCAATAGACGACGAGGAATGCTTCAATATAGACGAAATTGAGGAACTAGTAGAAGAAGCATTACCTTTAGTCTTATCAAAGGATGCGTTTCAAAATGGATTATGGTACACAAACGAGGAGGAGCCTGATCACCAATTAAAGGAGGTGATTTATCAGATGGATACTTCTATCTGTGAACTCTAATCCAAGACTTGGAAACTATGGATTAAACCTCTACCCATTATTTCCAATGAACTGTTACAACCATCTATCCAAAAAGCACTATCCTTAGATCTGAAACTACTTCCCGATACCCTTAAGTATGCCTTTTTGGGGCCTAACGAAACTCTTCTAGTAATCATTTCTTCCGCTCTTAAAAAGGAATAAGAGAGTAGGTTACTGGTCACACATCAAATATAAGTGTGCAATAGGATGGACTGCCGCTGACCTTAAAGGACTTGAACCTCAAAATATACGCATCGTATACATTTACAGGATAATGCCAAAACTTCACGAGAAAGCCAACGATGGCTAAATCCAAATATGAGGGAAGTTGTGTAAAAGGAAATCGTAAAACTAGACGCATGTATTATTACCCGATTTCTGACAGTGAGTGGGTAAGTCCCATTCAAGTTGTCCCAAAGAAATCTGGGGTTAATCTAAAAGAAAATATGGCTAGTGAGTTAGTGCCATTACGTGAAACCACAGGGTAGCGTGTATGCATTGACTATCAGAAGCTAAATTCAATGACTCGCAAGGATCATTTTCTACTACCATTTATTGATCAAATTTTGGAAAAACTTGCAGGCCAGGAATATTTTTGCTTTCTAGACGGATATTCAGGTTACAACCAGGTCCCGATTTACCCAGAAGATCAAGAAAAGACTGCTTTCACCTGTCCTTTTGAGACGTTTGTCTATCGTTTGGGTTATGTAATGCTCCTGCAGCATTCCAAAGATGCATGATGGCAATCTTTTCTGATATGATAGACAAGTTTCTTAAAGTGTTCATGGACGAATTTTCGGTGTTTGACAGAACTTTCGATTCTTGTCTTGATCATCTTGCCCTCGTCTTAGAAAGATGTGAAGAAACCAACTTAGTGCTAAGCTGGGAGAAGAGCCATTTCATGGTTCAAGAAAGCATAGTCTTAGGACATATTGTCTCTAAGAGGGGGATAGAAGTTGACAAAGCTAAGATCGATGTAATAGTGAATCTACCACCACCGATTTCAGTACGGCAGATTTGATCCTTTCTTGGTCATGTCGGCTTCTTCCGCCGATTTATTAAAGATTTTTCAAAAATCTCGAGACCATTATGTCACCTACTAGCAAATGATGTACCCTTTAACTTCGACGATGTCTGTCTTTACACATTCAACAAACTTAAGGCACTTCTCTCATCCGCCCCCCAATTATTCAACGTCCCGACTATTCACTTCCTTTCGAAGTAATGTGTAATGTTTCTGATTAGGCAATAGGTGTCGTATTAGGACAGTGACCAGAAAAGGTTCCTCATGTAATTTATTATGCAAGTCAAACCTTGATCGAAGCTCAAGTTAACTATACCACTACTGAGAAAGAGCTTCTCGTTGTCGTCTTCATGACCATACCTATTGGATTCTAAGATCGTGATCTTCTCTTATCATTCTACGCTAAAATACTTACTCTATAAAAAGAATGCCAAACTAAGGAATTACGACCCCAATACCTATTGTAATTTCCATCAAGAACCAGGCCGCCCAATTGATCGATGCTTCCCTTTGAAGCATGTTATAAAAGACTTAATAGAGGCTGGCAAGATTATTCCCCCAACACTTCTCCAGGCAAACCAGCACGCCAATATACATCAGGTGTCGTTACCACCACATCCACCAGGTGGAGCGGGCCCAAGGTCAACCGTCAGCATAATAGAGGAGAATGACAAAGAGTTTGACCCTTCAGAGTATATCCGCACCCAGAAAGATTTTGTAACATCAAGGTAGAGAGATCAAGAGGATAGAGGCATCAAAGTAATTGAGCCCCTAAATTTGGCCGATTACTTTTCGTTGAGGGTATATTTTCCATCACCAGCTCTCGTAAGCTATGTCCAAACTAGTTTATATCAATCATACGTGGCAACCACCCCCACCAATTACCTGATGACTGATTTTTCCCACTATCCCCTCTCCGACATCAATTAATTATCAATGGCCTACCCCTATCACACCACCCCCAATGCAGCCATTCACAATCCCCACTATTCCCATGTGGCCTATTTTCACCATCCCCCCCCCCCCCGATCCATCCAACAGAGGTTAACCAAGTGTTGACCACCCATTCCAATCCCCTAGTTCAAGCACCTTTGAGGCCTATGTCCACTCCATTTCAAATCCAGGGACTAAGCTACGATCCCCATCAGGTCCCGCTCAGTTATGATAAGACAGATATCAATGCGGGCAGCAATAGAGAGGGGTCAGTGGATTTCATCACTCGATCGGGAAGAATCTCAAGGCAACTAGAAGTACTAGCACCGACCCGGTCAGGGGAGAAGAAAGAACCTATAGCTATCAATCCCTTTGAAAAGATGAGAAAAGAGCACATACTTGAAATACAATTGAAAAGGATGCTCGCGCACATCACGGTCTGGGACCTGTTAATGACATCACCGCTTCATTTCCAAGCTTTGATGGGGGCATTAAAGGATGCACATGTATATATCCAAGTAAACCCGGACGAGGTGGGACAAATCCTCGAGCAGGTGTTATCTCCTAATGCCATTTCCTTTTCAAATGTAGATTTATCAGATGAGAAAAATAATCACTCCAAACCCCTCAACATCACTATAGAAATTGGAAACTTGGTGATTCCATTGGTGTTAATAGACAACGGATCTGCTTTGAATGTGCGCCCTCTCAGAACCGTAACCAAGATAGGGTGATCCCTCCTCATTCAGGCTAGCGAGAATAAGTGCCAGAGAATATAATCAGAGAAGTTGACCTTGAGCTTGCCATCGGGCTAATGACCTTTTCCATACCCTTCCAAGTTATGGACATCAAATCTACTTTCAATCTGATGTTAGGGTGCCCTTGGTTACACGAGGTCGGGGTAATACCTTCAACGCTACATCAAAAGTTGCGATTTGTATCAGAACATAAGATTGTCACCATTCTAGGTGAAGAACAGGAGGAAAGAGAGAAAGCTACCCACAGCATCAAGAACCCCAAAGTATTGGATGTGTCGCACACTATCGAAGACACAGACCTCCACAGCTTTGAATATGATGTATCGACAGTAGTCCCTGAGCCCCTCGAAAAGATAACCATGAGGACCGGAGGCGGAATGATTACAACTATAGCCATACTCTAAAAATGGGGATATCAGAAAAGTAAAGGGTTGGGACCTCATTTGCAAGGTAGGAAGGAGCCAATTAGAGCCAAGGGCGGACAACAGGTCAAATTCGGCTTAGGCTATAAGCCCACTGAAGAAGAAATTCAGGAAGCCAAGGAGAAGGCCCAACCCATAGCCGTTGCCAAAGCCTAGGGAATAGACCTAGAGGATGAGCCTCGCCCGAGACCTCACATCTGCAATATGTTCGTGGGCGCAGGGGTCCTCAAATTTTTCAACACAACTAACCCCCACAAACCAGTAGCCGCTATTCACCCAACCAATCCCCAAATCATCCCTCCCAATTTTGAAATAGACGTAGCCTCCCTATCCCTTTTTGAGGAGGAGTTTCCCATGCCTGTACAGTCCCCCCTATGGTAAACCACCACAAAACTATGTTAACGTTTGAGGACAGGGACCCGAATGAGCTCAGGATCAACATAATGGAGGCTGACTCCCAAAAGCCATATCAATTAGCCTCCTCCAGCCAAGTAGTTAAAGGGGCAATGTCGTAAGTAAGAAATTGGGCGACTGTGCCCCTAACTCTGGAAGCAGTGAATGACCATAAATACGACACCGGCTTCCCAAAAAAAAAATAACCAATAAAAAATGAGGTGAGCCTTTGGTAGGTAACACCATGTGTGTACAAAGACTGGCCTTTCCAAGGGCCCATCTTCAAAGAAAACAAAAATCATAAAAAATAGAAAAAATGCAAAATCCAAAAATATTGTCTTTCAAAATTTCGGAGAAAAAAAAAATGATGCCTTGATTGAAATACCCGTCCCACGTGAAATTGACCCATTTCCTGTAGAAATATAAGAAGATGTAGGAATCATGAGTCTGGACGAGGAAATCCCTACAAAGGAGCTCCCCAATGAGCTCCTTGAATGGTACGCAATTTTGAGCATGGCCCTAGACCGATTGTTGAAGAAACAGAGAACGCCAATCTAGGGACTAAGGAGATTCCTAGAATCACCAAGATCGGAACGTCTCTGTCTTCAGAGGAAAGAAAGAGCATGATTGATTTCCTTCGGTCATACCAAGACGTCTTCGTATGGTCATATGAGGACATGCCTGGTTTGGATACCGATTTGGTCGAGCATGAGCTGCCTATATATCCAGATGTTAAGCCGATCAGTGGAAGTTGAGACGTCTCTGACCCGAATGGATGTTGAAAGTGAAGGATTAGGTCATCAAGCAATATGATGTGGGGTTTCTCATGGTCTCTAAGTACCCATAGTGGCTAGCCAATCTCATCCCGGTACCAAAGAAAGATGGAAAGGTTGGTATGTGCATCGACTTCAGAAATCTGAATAGGGTGAGCCTGAAAGGTGACTTCTCATTGCCACACATCGACATCTTGATCGATAACACTGCGAGATATGAGATGCTCTCATTCATAGACAGATTCTCTGAGTACAATCTGTAGACACCCAAATTTGGCCCAAGGCCCGATCGAAACACATTTCGAGAGAGGCATATTTTCGAGCTTTTAATGACATGTATGGATCCCTTAGGATTCACCCTAAACCCTTAGGAATTATCCTAGATCCCTTACGAACCTACCTTGACCCTTAGAACCCTTTTCGAACCCTAAACCTAACCTTCCCAGGCAATAAGGAGGAGGGGTACACCGAAACTGTCTATGATCCTCTACAGTGACCAACTCCTATACCTTTGAGGAGTAGAGGTCGTCAACTTTCCAATGGTTCAAGAATCGCCCCAATCGGAGGTGTACGTCAAAAGATATGGCAAACCGAACCCCAAGGGCAAAAAATGTAAAAACATGTGGGCCCCACCCCACGAGCTAACTTCCAGGCACTGTTCTCCACTGTTTTACTATACATTTCTCTGGCGTAACTATTAGTTGCGCCAGGCATATGAACAGTAACTATGGGATTTTACCCCGAATTTCATGTTTGGGTTTGACTTGTTGACCACCTCGACCTTTGGGGTGTGTTTTGATAGTTCTGTTGCACCCATTCCTTACCTATTTGCAACCCTCCAAGTGGCCTAAAGCCTCACCCCATCATCCACCATTAGAACCACCTTCACACCTTTCCAAGCTCTCAAAATCCTAAGAAACTTTAGATTTGAGATCACCTAATTGCTAACCTCAATTAGCATCTAAGTGGCCTCCTAACCCACCCTTTTCCTATAAATAGACCCCCCCACCCCTTGGTTTAAGGGTTGAAAATTTCTACCTAAGAGAGAAAGAGCTTAAAGTGAGAAGATCTTTCTCCCTTTGGTGCACACCTCCCATACAAATTCCAGAATTTCAAAACCTCCTTCCAAGCTTTACACTTCATCCAAAACCCTTAGCCTAGGTGTGTGTGATCCCCTAGCCTCCCTTTCCTATCTCTTAGCTTCAAATCCTAGGAGTTAGAACCCCATTTTCCACTATACAAGGCCTTCAAGAGCTCATCAAAGCAAGCCACGCAAGGCTCCTCTACGGTGCTACAAGGGCCCGAGGAGTCCGGCTCTCCTCTTTCTTCTCCTATCTCTTTCTAGCTCCCTCCATCCTCCCATTTGTGCCGTTATGCCGCCGATTTTTCGGTAGGAACGAAGGGGCACAAATATGATTCTAAGCCCTTTTGGGCAAGAGGAAGCTATTTTCTTTTCTTTCACTTCATTTTATTTTTGGCCATTAGTAGAGATCGCGTTAAGCGGGTTGATCGGGTGCCTAACACCTTCCCGATCGATAATCGAAGCCCCTACCCAAGAGCCTTTGGTGTGGACCAGATTCAGAGTCATATTTTTAGCACTTCGGTGCTCATAAAAATGAACTAGATATCCCGGGACACCGAAAGCTTTGGGTGGCGACTCTATATTTTTTTCGTTAGAGAGCGCATCGTCGCGACGAGATCGTCATGATTCTCACGGTTGCACAAATGGCGACTCTGCTGGGGATTAGCTAGTAGAGCTTCCCCTTGAACTAGGCCTTTTTTTTATTTTTCTAACATTTTATTGTTGTTTTTTATTTTATTTTTGCTGTTTTTTTTTGTACTCACCCCTCCGATTACATCATTTTACTCACCCCTAGGTTTCCGCTTTAAATTTCAGCAATCTTTGCCTAGTCACTATACTGACACCTTTCTCACTTACCCCTACGATTCGGCTTTAAATTTCAGCAATTTTTGCCTAGTCACTTGATTAGCACCCTTTTTTACCTACCCCTACGTTTCCACTTTAAATTTCAGCAATTTTTGCCTAGTCACTTGACTGGTACCTTTCTTACTTACCTTTACAATTCGGCTTTAAATTTCAGCACTTTATATTTCTTGCCTAGTCGCTTGACTGGCCCCGTCATTTTTTTTTACATTCATATCCTAACAGTGGACTCCGGCCCGTAGTGGCGGCACGGGATAATCACCCCCGGTCTTTGAACTAAAGAAAACTTCCAAAAAAAAGAGAAAAGCTTTGAAAAAAATAAAATTGATCCAAGTTAGGGAGCTTAATTAATTTGTTTTGCGGGGTAGATTTTTCAAAGGGGTTGGGTTAGGCACACATACAAATACCCGGGTCTTAGTATGGCGACAGCCCCTAGTGGTGATGATCCAGAAAAGTCCCAGCCCACCTAGTATCTGAGAAAGCGCTTGCACTGAAGGTATATCGGGTGGGTTCCCATTCTGAAGCTTAAAACCCTTGGGGAGCGGGTTAGCGAGTTATACCGGACTCAATCCTTTAGGTGCGGTGAGGAGAGAATCGATCACCAAAAAATAGCTCAGTTCTCGGAAGCCTAGCTTCCACAAAAAACCAAAAAAGTGACTCATTTCGGGCATTAGTGGCTGCTGTTTTCTATTCTAGAGAGGCAGTTTTTGCCTGGCGCATGTATTAGTTGCGCCATTGTAAAAACACTGGAATTTATAACTGGCGCAACTAATAGTTGCTCCAGCTTTAAACTCCAAAATTTTACCTTGGCGCAACTAATAGTTGCGCCAGTATAAAATTTTGCCCCTGCAACCTGGGCGTAAGTATTAGTTGCGTCAGGTCTGTTTAGCAGCACCAAGCCCAAATCCTCGGCCCTTTCCACCTCCCGAGTTCCCTGATCAGTATGCATAGTGCCTTGTTTAGGCCCCGCCATTTTTGACACCCAATATGCCCCCGCCGGTCAAGAGAAGGCAACTTCTTTTTGGCTCATTTCGAGGGATCGGGTCATTTGCCTCGATTTTTGTGCCTTCAATAGATTGAAGATTCTCCTTCGATTCTTTCGAAGTGCCTCGGAATCGTAGCCGCGGGTCTTGAATTAAGGTACGAGAGCCACCCGAAAAGAGAATTCCAAGGCCTCGGAACCTTTGTTCTTCAAAAAAGTTTTCATAAAATTCAAAAAATATGTATAATCAAAACCCAAAAAATATATAGTTTGTGGTGCCAGCACAACGGCATCATCTTACCCTCCGTCGTCCCGTAGAGGAAGAAAGAGGAGGATTTTTGGGCCTTATCAAAGGCACCCTTACCCGACCCGCTCCCAAAGAATGTCGTGGGTAGTGGACCCGGCCTACGCTGATCCCGACTCATCCCCCCACTCCCATTCGGGAGAAGTCTTTTCCACCATCCCCCCCACCCAACCCCTTTTACCATTACCGGCCCATTTGGCGCCCCCATTTTCCCCACCACTACCCCCCAAAATATCCAAAATCCAACCCCCCATTCTCCATCTTTTGCCCAAACCATGCCCATGCCAAACCCATTTTCCCAATCCACATCCATGCCCCAATTCCCATCATCCCCCTATAGACCTGATCCACCTACATTCACATACACCCCCTCTCCTCCACACCCCATGAACCCTTCCCATACCCTAGCCAATCTCCATGCCTCACTCCCCCATGACCCCCATCAACCCCCCATAATCTACACCACCCAAGCCCCCATTACCCGCTTAGCCCAAGGCCTCATGGCCCAATCTCCAAACTCTCACATACCCCAAGGTCCATTGGCCCAAACCCCCTTTTCTCACATATCCTAGGGGCCCATGGCCCAATACCCCACCACCCAAACCTACCCAGGGCCCATGGCCCAGACCCACCAAGGGCCCATGGCTCATACCCACCAAGGCCCATTAGCCCAGATCCATCAAGGCCCATTAGGCCAGACCCACTAAGGGTCCATGGCCCAGACCCACCAAGGCCCATTGGCCCAGACCCATTAGGCTAGACCCACCAAGGGCCCATGGCCCATACCCATCAAGGCCCATTAGGTCAGACCCACCAAGGCCCACTAGGCCAGACCCACCAAGGGCCCATGGACCTGACCCATCAAGGGCCCATGTCCCAAACCTACCAAGGGTCCATGGCCCAAACCTATCAATGGCCCATGACCCAGAATGACCAAGGGTTCATGGTCCAAGCTCGAACCCCACACTCACACCTTCCACAATACCCCCAACATTTAACCCAACCTTCACAGCTGGGTCAAACCCATGTCATCCCTCAAACCCAATTCTCTCATGGCCCCACACCCCAAGGCCATCTCCAAACCTTCCCCCATACCCCATGGCCCTATCAGGCCCCGCCTCAAAACCAAATTCTCATTACCCAACAAACCTTTTCTCACCCCCGATGGGCTCACCCAACCCCCACTCATGTCATTCCCATCCAACCCATGCAACAACAATAGGAGCACTATGTCACACTATAAAGATGAAGAGAACAAGATTAGGAATAGCGGGGCCTATGCTGGGGCTTTGACCAGCCTCAACCCCCCTCCCATAATTGCCCATCCCCTCATGGCCCAGAGTGAAGTTCAGCTGAAGGCCGAGAAAGCGACCCCTGTATCGAAAGAGTCAGAGCAGCTGAAAGAACAGCTAGATAAAATACAAAAACAGCTTATGAAAATGGGTGGTGCTGAAATCCACGCCACGGACTTCACAGACTTATGTCTATTTGCTGAGGTCCCCTTGCCCCCAAGTTCAAAATGCCATCCTTCAAAAAATATAATGGCACGGGCAATCCTATTGCGCACTTGAAGTCCTACTACGGGGACATGTGCCAATACAGGGAGGACGAAAGACTACTAATAAAAGTCTTTCAAAAGAGTCTGACCGGGCCATCTTTAAGATGGTTCACATCATTAGAACCGTCTATGATGAAAATATGGAGGGACTTGATGCATCTCTTTCAAGAACAATATGTCTATAATATAGACATTAAGACGCGTAAGTCCGACTTGGCCCGTTTGAAGCAAAATCAGAATGAGACCTTCAGCGACTACTTGGGGCGATGGAGGGTATTGGCAACTCGGGTCAGGAACAGAATACCTGATGATGAACAGATAGAGATGATTTTAAAGAACACTTTGCCAGTAATCTCAAACTTTTTGTTGTACCAGCAGCAGTCCAGTTTTACTGATCTGGTGAAAAATGCTAACCGATATGAGGATGCCATAAGGGAGGGCCGTCTGAATAAGAACGAGCCAAGTGGACCCAGTGGGGTTAGAAGATTTTCATAACAGAGGAACGAGAAGAGAACAGGGGGCGATGTCCAGAACATAGTTAATACTAGGACCAATAATAATACTACCCCGTTTCAATTTCAGGCAGCCCCACCAGCACCTGTTAGGCCTGAGCAGATGCAAAGAATGGGGAATGGGCAAGGAATGCAAATGACCCCGGAACAGAGGAGAGCCCGCTACGACCGAGTCTTTACACCTCTGGGGCAATCTTTGAGTGTACTTTTGCCCCTGTTAGTAGAAAAGGGATTAGTGGCTATCCGCCAACCGCAACCTCCTCCTCCCCCGATCCCAAAGAACTATGACCCAAATACCCACTGTAATTTTCATCAGGGTCTGGGTCACCCTACTGATCGCTGCTTCCCATTAAAGCACGCCATCTAGGACTTGATCGATGTCGGGAAAATCATTCCCCCTGCACCCTCTCAGCATGCTAATATTCACCAAGTGCCACTACCCCCACATCCTATCGGAGGAGCAAGTCCTAGACCCACCATCGGAATGATAGAAGATGAGGAGGAATTCGAATTTGGCCCATCCGATTACATCAGTGATCGGGAGAGTTATGTAGCACCGCTGTTAAGAAACGTTGAAGAGAGGAATATAGGGGTAGTTGAACCCCTAAATTTGTCAGATTATTTCCCCAACCTGACCCCACAATTTGAACCTTTGAATCTCCGGGCATACTTTCCATCCACCACACCCGTCAATTATGTAAATATCAATGCATACCAATCATACACCACAACCCCCATCAATTACCCTATAAACCCCCATGCCCCCAATCCTGCACCAGCACCCGCCAGTCATCAATGGCCTACGCCCGCCCCATTTCAACTACCACCATACACCACAACCCCCATCGATTACCCTTTAAGCCACTAGGCCCCCAATCCAACACCCACACCCATCAGTTATCAATGGCCTGCGCCTACTCCATCACCCCAGTTCAACCACCGAAAAATTCCACCACCTCGGTCAATTACTTAACGGCCCATCAGACCCCCTATATGCCTCCAGCACCCACTAGCTATCAATGGCCTACTTTTACCTTCTTCCCTCCAATGCCACCACCCACAAGCTTCACCACCCCCATTTGGCCCAATCTTTCCACCAAACCTGCTGCCACCGAGGTGGATCAAGTATTGCCCACACCTCCTAAGCTAACAGTACAAGTACCTCAAGGCCATACCCTTCCAGCTCTCGGGACCCACATATGATCCTCACCAGGTCCAGCTAAGCTACGAACAAACAGATATCAATGCCGAAAGCAGCAGCAAAGAAGTGGCAGTAGATTTTGTTACCAGATTAGGGAGGATATCAAAGTAGCCAGAAATGCCAGCAGTAGCACAGGCCCAACCCAAAGGAAAGAAAGACAGGGCAATGAACCCCTTCGGGAAGATGAGTCGAGAACATACACTAGAGACTCAGCTGAGAAGAATGCCTGCCCATTTCACTGTATGAGATCTGTTAATGACATCCCTACTCCATTTTCAAGTATTAATGGGGGCATTAAAAAATACGCATATATCACTCCAAGTTAGCCCAGACGAAGTCGGGCAGATAATTGGTCAAGTGATGGCTCCAAATGCCATTTCATTTTATGATGTCGATTTACCTAAGGAAGGAGGTAGTCACTCAAAATCTTTGAATATAATCGTTGAGTCCGGAAATATGATTATCCCCTTGGTACTAATCGATAATGGGTCTGCATTGAATATATGCCTGTTGAGAACCGCTACCAAGATTGGGATTGATCCGTGCATGTTAAGGCCCACCAGAACCAGTGCTAGAGGGTTTGACAATACCAGGAGAGAAATAATGGGAGAAGGTCATCTTGAGCTGTTGATAGGGCCAATGACCTTTTCCATCTTATTTCAAGTCATGGATATCAAATCCTCATTTAATCTGTTGTTAGAGCGCCCGTGGCTACATGAAGTCGGAGCCATACCTTCCACATTACACCAGAAACTCAAATTTGAATCTGGGCATAAGATTATCACGATCATTGGAGAAGGGCACAGTGAGAAAGAAAAGGCCACCAACAGTGTGGAGAAACCTAATATGCTAGATATACCACACACCGTTGAGGACGTCGACCTCCACAGTTTCGAGTATGAGGTGTCGGCAATACTCCCAAAAACCATTTTGGGCATCATGTCTAAAACGGGAGGTGGTATGGTAGCGGTAGTGGCAATGCTCTAAAAGTGGGGCTATCAGAAAGGAAGGGGTCTGGGACCCAGATTACAAGGAAGGAAAGAGCCAGTTATTGCCAAGGAGCAGAAGGTCCAATTTGGGTTAGGATACAAGTCCACAGAAGAAGAGGTCCAAGAAGCCAAAGAGAAAGCCAGGGTCGTCGCGACTATAAAAGCTCGAGGAATCAACATAGAAGAGAAACCTTGCCCTAGGCCGCACATCAGGGATTCCTTTGTCAGCGCAGGGGTCATAAAAATCGATCGAAATGGGGCAACCCATTTGACCCCACACAAACCCATAGCCCCAGTCCATCCCACCAATCCCCAGATCTCCCTTCCCAACTTGGAGATAGATTTGGCCGTGTTATCCCTTTTCGAGGAACGACGGTCGGTACCTGAACAAACCCCCTTGTGGTGAATCACCACAAAACCGAGTTATCGTTTGAGGACATGATCTCAGATGAAATGGGGATCAATATGATGGAGGCTGACTGTAATGAGCCATATCAGTTAGCACCCTCCATCGCAACGGGTAAAGAAGCGGCCCCTTAGGTACACAACTGGGCATCTTTGCCCCAAACCCTGGAAGCAGGGAGTGGCCTAACATTTGGCACCTATTTCCCAAACAAAAACAACCTATAAAAAGTGAGATAAGCCCTTGGCAGGCAATACCTTGTATATACACAAACCCACCTTGCCAAGGGTCCGTCTCCGAAGAAAACAAAAATCTCAAAAACATGAAAAAAATATAAAATCTCAAAAACATACAAAAAACACAAAATCTCAAAAACATTGAAAAAATTCCAAGCCCAAGAATATTATAATTTGAAATTCCAGAAAATGTCCCACAAAAGGATGTCTTAATCAAAATGCTCGTCCCATGTGAAATCGACCCCTTCCTTGTAGAAATACAAGAAGAGGTAGGGATCACGAGTCAGGACGAATATGTTCCCTTCGAGGAGCTCCCCGATGAGCTCCTTGACTGATTTGCCGACTTTGAGCATGGCCCTACCCCCATTGTTGAAGAGACCGAAGATGTCAATCTAGGAACTAAGGAGGTTCCCAGAATAACCAAAATCGGAACGTCACTATCTCCTGAGGAAAGAAAAAGCATGATCGACTTCCTTCGGTCATACCAAGATGTTTTTGCCTGGTCGTACGAGGACATGCCTGGTCTGGATACTGATTTGGTCGAGCATGAGTTACCTCTCTACCCTGATATGAAGCCAGTCAAGCAAAAGCTGAGACGGCTCCGACTCGAGTGGATGTTGAAAGTCAAAGACGAGGTCATCAAGCAGTATGATGCGGGTTTTCTCATGGTATCCAAATACCCGCAATGGCTAGCCAATATCGTGCCTGTATCGAAGAAAGATGGAAAGGTCCGCATGTGTATCGATTTCCGCAATTTGAACAGAGCAAGCCCAAAGGATGATTTCCCACTACCACACATCGACATCCTGGTTGATAACACAGCTAAGCACAGGATGCTTTCATTTATGGATGGATTCTCAGGATACAATCACATCAAAATGGCAGAGGTTGATCGCGAGAAGACAACGTTCATTACCCCCTGGGGAACCTTTTGCTATCGAGTCATGCCATTCGGGCTGAAGAATGTCGGTGCAACGTACCAAAGAGCTATGACTGCACTATTTCATGACATGATGCACCGAGAGATTGAAGTGTATGTCAACAACATGATAGCCAAATCACCAAAGCAAAGCAACCATCTGGTAAACCTTCAGAAGCTGTTTGAAACGTTGAGGAAATATCAACTGCGTCTGAATCCACAGAAGTGTGCATTTGGTGCTATGTCAGGGAACTGCTAGGGTTCATCGTCAGCAGGAGGGGGATCGAGGTCGACCCAATCAAAGTCAAAGCCATCACTGAAATGCCACTGTCGTCTACTGAGAAGGAGGTTAGAGGGTTTCTGAGAAGAATAAAATATATCAGTCGGTTCATTGCACAGCTAACTCCAATCTGCACACCGATCTTCAAGTTACTAAGGAAGAATTCGTCCGTTGAATGGAACGACGATTGTCAGGCAGCATTCAAAAAAATCAAAAGCTACCTCCTTAATCCACCTATTTTGGTACCACCTGAGCCAGGGAGACCACTCTTAATGTATCTCTCCACGATTGAAGTTTCGAAGGGATGTGTCCTGGGGCAGCACGATGAAATAGGAAGAAGAGAGCAGGTCATTTACTATCTGAGCAAGAAGTTTACTGATTACGAGACGCGCTACTCTCATTTGGAGAAAGCATGCCTAGCTCTTGTATGGGCTACTCAAAGGCTCCGCCACTATTTGCTATCTCAGGCGGTTCTGCTCTTGGCCCGAATGGACCCATTAAAATACCTATTTGAAAAGCCAGCTCTCACTGGACGAACCACATGATGGCAACTTTTATTATCGAAATTTGACATCACGTACGTCATTCAAAAATCGATCAAGGGGCAGGCGCTTGCTGATCATCTTGCTAATAATCTGTTACCTGACTATGAGCCATTAAGAACCGAATTCCCAGATGAAGATATCTTGTTCATGACGGAAGACGATACAGAAGAAGAAGAAGAATCATGGTTAATGCATTTGCCGACACATTAGCAACTTTGGCATCAATGATTGAAATCCCCTATGGTGTTGAGATGAAGCCAATCGTGATCGAGCAGAGGAATGAACCGGCCTTCTGCCTCCAAATTGAGGAACCTACAAAGCCTGATGATGAGCTACCTTGGTTCTCAGATATCAAGAATTTCCTCGAGACCCTAACTTTCCCAGAGGGTACATCCAAGACAGACCGACGAACCATTCAACGTTTAGCGACAGGTTACGTTATTTGCGGGGAATGCCTCTACAAGCAATCATACAATAACATCTTACTTAGGTGCCTCACTGAAAATGAATCGATCAATATTATGAAAGAAATCCATGAGGGAGTCTGCGGAGCCCATGTCAGCGGTCACATTCTCGCTAAGAAAATCCTATGGCAGGGATACTTTTGGACCACCATGGAATCAGATTGTTGTAAACATGTTCAAAAATACTATAAGTGTCAAAAACACTCTAGTCTGATACATGCTCCTGCCATTGATCTTCACTGCATGACCACTCCTTGGCCATTTGCTACTTGGGGCTTTGACATTGTCGGAATGATTAATCCAAAAGCATCAAACGGACATCGATTCATCCTCGTCGCCATTGAATACTTCACCAAGTGGGTAGAAGCGGCGTCATATGCCAACATCACGGCCAATCACATCGAGAAGCTTCTTAAGAACAATATTGTGTGCCGATTTGGAGTACCCAAAGATATCATCACGGATAATGGCACAAACTTTGCGAATAAGCGCATCCGAGACTTCTGCGAGCAATACAAGATCAAGCACCATCGTTCATTCCCTTATCGGCCTCAAACTAATGGAGCCGTGGAAGCCGCGAACAAGACAGTCATTCGTATCCTTGAGAAAATGGTCGTCACTTATCGAGATTGGAGCGAAATGCTGCCATTTGCTTTGTGGGCCTACCGAACGTCGATCCGTACCGCTATAGGGGCAACACCATTCTCCCTTGTGTATGGAACCGAGGTCGTCCCCCCGGTAGAGGTTGAAGTACCCTCGCTCTGAATCCTCATGGAATCAGGCTTACCCAAAGTAGAGAGAGAGAGATCTCGCTTTGAACAATTAAACTTATTGGACGAGAAGAGACTCCTAGCCTTATGCCGCACTCAAGTTTACCAGGGGCGAATCGCACGCGCTTATAATAAACATGTTCGCGGTCGAGATCTCAAGGTAGGAGACACTGTGATGAAGAAGATCTTCCCATCCCTCCATGCTGATCCAAGAGGAAAGTTTAAGCCAAACTAGGAAGGACCATACGTCATTCGAGAAGTGTTGTCGGGATATGCCATCCGCCTCGCCATGATGGACGAAGATCATCTTCCTGAGCCCATCAATGCTGGATATGTCCAACAGTTCTACTCTTAGCCTATCGCGATAAGGTAAGTATTGATGAAACAGATACATGACTGCTTAAGAACCACCCAAAAGAGGCCATCATTCCAAGCACAGTAGCCCAAAAACATCCCTAAAAATGATGATATCCTTTGCTAACCCATTTGAGCCTGGGCCTTTCTTTCAATAAACCCATTCCCCCAAAAAAAAATTTACGTGTACATATACCAAAAAAAAAAGAGAGTGAGAGAGAGAAAAGATGCATGTGTATAAAGTTACTATCAAATCCAAAAAAAATCGAAAAAGCAAAACCTCAAAAAAGAGATTGCCTTAAATGGAGGAAAGAGAATAACAAAAAACATGTATAGAAGAATCACGGGGCATGTACAGTAAAAACCCCCAAGGAAGAAAGTATGTTGAGAAAACTGAAGCCCTATCAAGGAAACCCTTTTAGCCCAGCATACCTTCAAATCCTAACCTAACCCATGGCCAAGCTACACCCTGAAGGAAGCCCTCTTTGTAGGTTCGTAAGCAGTCATAATATCTGTTAAGTCAACATGAGCCGAGTCGTGAGACGACACCAGAACCCCATCCGGCCGGCTATGACAGAATCAACGTCTATGTCGTGGCTCTTGAAAATAATAATAAAAAGAAGAAAAAAAATAATAATAATAATAAAACAAGCTTAAAGCAAGATGGACGTAGTAAAAACCTGAATGGGCGCTACGGGTAAAAACAGCGGGCTTGTGCGGATCAGGTGAAAACTTGAAAGGGCGCTTGGGGTAAGAGAGCTAAACCCATGGACGTGGTGAAAACCTGAAAGGACTCCACTGGTAAAAAATGGGAGATAAAAAAAAAGAGAAAATTTTGAAAAAGAAAGGTTTGGACTGATTAGAAAGATTGATGTTTGAGGAACCCAGTTATTACTCTTCTTGTACCCTCTTGTCCGACTGGGCCGCTCATGCTAGTTCAAATCGGGTCCCGACCAGAATTGTCTTTGTGAGACCCGCACCGTCAAACGTATGGCCCGAGGCAAGGAGAAAGGTTTGACTCAATCCAAAGGAATCGGTATTTCGGCCTTGGTAAAAACTGGAAACTCATCCGACTGCATGAAAGAGTTTGACTAGCTCAAAATGGGACCCGTTACTCTGTCTCATTATCAAGGCATCAAAAAAAAAAAGAAGAGAGAAGAGAGATAATATATAAACCAAAAATAAATCTGTATAGATGTATATAATTGCCTTTTGCATCACTTACACCACATCCTAAAAAATAGTCGGTGTGATGACTGACGTGTTTTTCTTTTTACAAATATAAGGCAAAAAAAAAGGGGGGGAAAAGAAAAGAAAAATAAAAAAAATAAAGAAAATATGTATACAAAAAATGTGTGTGTATCTGTAAAGGAGTTTTCTACGCCCCTTTTTCTGTGTATATGATCTGTGCAAAAAATGTTTTGTGTGCATGAAGGAGTTAACGGCCCAGCTTGCGCTTCAAAGCGCTAATCTCAGCATAAAGATCATCCTCTCGGACATTCCTCTCAGTCAGCCAACAACCATGCAGGCTCTTGAACCTCTTCCGAGAAGAGTCAGTGGCTCCAAAAGCGACGCTCAGTGATCCTTTCAAACGGAGGACCTTGTTCTCCACTGTGTCTGCTCTAACCCACTCGCATGCCAAGAGTTCGTGCAGGACCCTCTTCTCATCCACCAATAACTCGATACGGGTTCGGAGCGCCGCCTCTTTCTTTGGCCAGGGACCTCCAGTATCAATGATCTCTGACAAATCCGGGCCATCAGCGGCAGGCCGCTCAATCAACAACTAGGCCTCGTACTCAGGAGAAGTTCTAACTGAGTCTCCCTGCTCAAAATCACACATCAATGTCAACTAACGCATCTCCCAAAGAGCAGTAATCCGGTCTATGTCCCTAGAGGATCCCCTAGAAAAGATCAAATCACATAAAGGGGGTCTGGCCTCATAAGGCACCTTTTGGGGACAGCCGAACTGGCGCAACACCCGGAATGGGAAGTAGAAGGTGCTGCCAGTCAGTCCTAGGAGGGTGATGCGCTTATGGTCTCTAGAACGAATCACTGGGAAGGTTCGGTCCAACCAAGGAAGCCTCCATGTCAGCTCAGCATCGACCAACCAAAGTTTCAGAGCTGACATATCACCCTGGGGAAGTAAGTGGCATCTACCAAAAAAACATTGGCCACCTCGCCTCGAGCAACATAAAAGCGAGGCACAGGCCCCAAAACGGCTAAATGCTCACCCAGCCAGACCTGGAGCAACAAGGGGCATCCCCGAAGGCCCTCCACTTTGCCCAAGGTAAAAGAATCAAGGCATCGGTACAACTCGGCTAGCACCAAGTGCATCATGGACCGGCCCGCCTCCAGCTCCATCAAAATATCGCAAACTACCAATGAGAAGCTCTCTCCCCCAGTGTAGAAGAGGATTTCAGAGATGAGACCAAGTGCTAGAGCTTTCACGTTGAAGACACTCCTAACCGGTAATCTTCGGAGGCTTTCATCACCGAAAAGTTCTTTGAGGAATTTCAGCAAACACCATGGGGGCCCCCCGATGAGGCTCTTCTCATACTCGGATTTCTTCAAATCGAGAGTAAGGTGAACGGATCTGGAATACCCTGGCTTAGGCATAAATCTTGCAAGGTCCCTATGAAGCTTCAGGCCAGACAGATTGGATAGCTCCTCAAGGGTTGGGGTCAGCTCTCACTTCCCAAAACGGAATAAATGGAGGTTCACATCCCAGCATGAAGCGGCGACATGAAGGAGTTCCCACCGAAGAGGAATCTCTAGGAAGGAAGGAAGGCGAGATAGCCCAAGGCACTCCAAGTAAGTGAGCTCACTCTCGTTCAGACTCCCAAACCAAGCCGCTAGGAACTTGGGCCCCAGACCCAACAAAGAGGATACATTGGCTTCGGGCCCTCCACGTAAGGGAGGGTTAGGAAGCGGATCCATGAACGTACAAGGATCTTTTAGGAATATAAGAATCAATGTAGGGTGATGGACCCGGCTTGGAAAAATAAGAGCAAAAGAGGCCGGTCAAAGAAGCCAAGTAAAAGAAAAAAGAAATAATTTCTGGGCCAACTCAGGCATATAAGACCCCACTGCCCCTAGGTCAAACCTGGCACAACTAATAGTTGTGTCAGTGCATTGCTCCCCCAATTTGGCCTGGCGCAACTAATAGTCGCGCCAATATATTTCTCCCCCAGTTTGGCCTGGCACAACTATTAGTTGCGCCAGTGTAATTTCCCTAGTATTTTAGCCTGGCGCAACTATTAGTTGCGTCAGACTAAAATCCCTCCCTACAGCCATCTCAAGACCGAACTGAGGAGGGGACTTCTGCCCTTTTTATTGGTTTCACATATATTTGCACTTCCAACCATTGATGGTTTGAGAATTACTTTGCTATGTACAGGATTGGGCCTACATTGAGGCATGCGACCCAAAGGGCCACTTTCAAAAAAAAAAAAAGGGGGCATTGAGCAGGCACATCCTGCTGAGAAACATATTTGATACCAAGCAATCAGGGCATAAAATCAAAGCAAGACCATCTCCCAAATGATAATAAAAATCAAATTTGTTTCCAAAGTACCACACCAACCATTCTCCAATTTGTTTAAAAATAGATCAAAAAAAAATTCAAAAAAATGCTGATGGAAACTAATAGCCTATTCCTTTCTCGCCCCCTTGAACTTCTTGCGACAGCGAGAGGAGCTCTGATAAGTCCTCATGTCTCCCACTCTAGACCACGCCTGCAAAATCCTATTGAGCAGGGAACGCGACTCCTTAGCCCGGGCACGCTGCAAGACACAGTCGAGGACAAGATCTGTGACAGCCCGATTTTCCTGTTTCCACAAAAACCAACAATATTTTTTTTTTCTTTTTTTTTTTAAACTAAATCTAATAGGAAAATCGAACAGTCAGATTGTAGATCACAATTTGATACAGAATACTTGGTATAAAACATAGCATAAATAAAATCTCAAATTCTAATATTAAATATTACAATCACTAACAATGACCACCGATGATGTACCAACATCACCAAACAGTGGTGCACAACTAGTATATAATAACACATTGTACCAAGCCACACTCACCAAACTCCACAAGGCACTCGATCTACGATCCCAAAAATCTCAGCACTCCTCAATTCTTCAATTTGCAAGTCTGGTGTCCTGATAGCATTATACCTGTGACGTATAGTCAGGGTGAGCTACATCTAAGCTCAGTAGAGAAAATCGATACCAATGTACATCTCATCAGTCATACATAGATTCAAAGATGAAGATAAAAATATTTTCATATTAAAAACTGTTGATATTTTCAAACTCACAATAGAAATTGAATTTCAAAAGCATTTTCTTATCAAAAGCGAAATTGATTTCGAAGGTATTTTCTTATCAAAATCGAAGCTGATTTCAAAGGCAAACTAATTTCAAAGGTAAACTAAATTCAAAAGCAAACTAATTCAAAGGCAAGCTGATTTCAAAGGCAAGCTGATTTCAAAAACAAACTCATTTCAAAGACATTTTTTTATCAAAACTGAAACTGTTTTCAATTCTCTTACATGTCTTATCTTGATTTACTGAGTTCGCTTACATTCACTTACCTGTCTTACACATTCTTACATAGCTTCACTTACATGTCTTACACATTCTTACATCACTTACAAAGTCGATTCACGGATATCCCGCCGTGCCGGTTCAAATCAAGGATATTCTGTCGTGACGGCCTTACTTATTCTTACATAGCTTGTTTAGAGTTTCGAATTCAATGTTCGGATTCCAAAGCACGATATAAATAACGAATTACAAATAAACTGTCATACCTGTTCAAATTACGGATATCCCACCGTACCGGTTCAAATTACGGATATCTCGTCGTATCGGTTCAAATTACGGATAACCCGCCGTACCAGTCAAATTACGGTTCTTATGCTCGATTTACATGTCTTACCGACTCGATTTATGAAGTTTGATTTACTTAAATGACTTATACATCTGATTTGCGGAGTTCAGTTCATTTACATGGCTTACTTATTTGATTTGTTTACTTATAATCCGCCCTAGCAGTCCACGATCCTACGAACAATCTGCCCTGGCAGTCCACAAATGCACATAATCCGCCCATAGCGGTCCATAATATACTTATAATCCGCCCATAGCGGTCCACTTCAATTTACTTGACTTATAGTTGGATTTACTTAAGTGATGTTCAATATTTCATTTTTGATTCGATCTTTCTAAAACTTCGGAATAAAGCATTTTCGATCCTCCAAATGATTCAAAAGTAAAACACATTTTTGATATTTCAAAAGGGTGGAAAGCACCATATATTTCAAAATCTCAAAAGTTCTAAGGCAAACACACAAATCCATATGTCGATATCTCAAAAAGGTTTCAAAGCAAACATGCATTTTATATTTCAAAGAGTGTAAGTACAATTCAAATATGGTCAATTTATTACATTCCGAACGATCATATCTAAGCCTATGAAAAATCAAACCGAAATGATTAGATTCATAAGTTGGTCAAAACACAAACGTTATTGATCTCTTTGTTATCTTTCCAACGCCTCATGAATTGCATCAATCGGAGGTCGGAGCAAAAAGGTATGGTCAAAATACCAAAGCAGTACTGGCGAGCACAGTCAAAATCGATTAATCAATCCCTATATCGATTAATCGGAATCCCAAAATCGATCAATCGATTTTAAAATCGATTAATCGATTTTCCCAAACTGTTCCTTTTTTTAGCCACTGGAAATACCCATTCAATTAATCAATTCCAAATTGATCAATCGAAATTCAAAAATCGATCAATCGAATTTAATTCGATTAATCGGTTTCGTTTCTCAAAAATCAGCATTTGACCCAGATTATTACTAACTTTTAACCTTTAAAATGATTGATTCACAAGTTGGTTAATTCACAAAAGTTGTAGGGCTTTCTGTCCTCTTTCCAACGCAATAAGAATCACATTAATCGGAGTTCGGCACAAAATGTTATGGCCAAAATACTCCAGTAATGTCAGTAAGCCCGGCAAAATCGATTAATCGATTTTCAAAATCGATCAATCGAATTTCAAAATCGATCAATCGAATTTCAAATTTGATTAATCAAAATTCTCTTCGATTAATCGATTTCATAAAGTTCCTCTTGAATTTCTCTCTTGTCAAAAATCGATTAATCGATTTTTAAAATCGATCAATCAAGTTTCGCAATTTTTTTTAGCAGTTCTCGGGTTTGAACCTTGAAACCCATTTTTTCATAAAAATCATACCTATCATCCTTCTTTTTCATTGATTTTCACACAATCAAACCTAAAGATCATACACAACACATAACCAAAATTTCTTACCTCGATTCGATCGACTCCTCGATCCACAAGCTCGCACAACGATCTAGGGTTTCAAAGTTGAAATATTGGGGATTCACTTTCTCACACGATCTCACCAAGCCTTCTTCACGTAATCCCAAGGCTCGGCGCACACAGATCCGGCACCTCTTCTCCTTCTTCTTCTTCCTTTCACAAGAAAACCCAAAATGCCTTTCTCTTGCAAACCGGGTAACCAAAGGAAACCCCTTGCCTTCTCATATTATAAGCCAAAGGGCTTGCTTCCCTTATAAAGCATATACATGAATCCTTGGGTATTAGTTCTTATCTAAAGAACCAGCTTTCAACTAAAATGAACACACCTAGTTAGGGTGTTATCTATCATAAAATACTCTTTTGATTCAGTGTGGGGCCAACACACCCAAACCATTCATCCATCGGATTCAGTGTTGAGCCAATACACGAAAGCTTGGTGTATATTAAGATCATCTAATGACTAACACACCATTTTGTCAATCTTTTCCACTTAAGACCTAACCCAAAGTAACTTAATTAATTAATTTCACAAAGTCAGGTACGTGACCAGTCGGGCACGCACCCTAAGGCACACTATTCAAAGTCGAGCATGCATCCCGAGGTACACTATTTAAATTCAAAATTTTCAGGATGTTACAAGATCAGTCAAAGGGCCAATGATAATGAAAAGAATGAGAGGAGTCGAGCAGCCAAGTACTCACCGTCTCCACCTCTCGAAGCTCTGCCAGATGACGATGGTACTCTGCATATTCCATGGCCGAGTTGAAGTCCTGGGATACATTACTTAGTTGTCAGAACAACCCTGAACGCCTGTGCAGAAGGAAACTAAAATGAAGGAGAAGTGGCTCATCAGAAAATTTACCCCATGGACCTCCTCAGGAGGAGGAACGCGGGCCGCCTCGACAGAGAGCCGTGCCTGTCGATCTACGTCAACACATAGGTCTGAGAGGAAACCATCCTCAAGATGCTGAAAGGTTCCGTAGGCTATAGACGGACCACCACCAGGGACACCCGCCTGAGAGGTACCCAACGGACCAGCACCTGATGAACCCTCACCCGAGAGACCCGCACCAGAAGGACCAGCACCAGAGGGATCTACCCCTGACATGTCAGCAGCACTCAGCCCACCTTCACCGTCCGAACCATCCCCCGGAGTAAACTATGAACCAAACAAGAATCTATTCAGATAAGACCAAGGCCGAGTAAAAGTGAAAGAGAAACTAACCCAAACAACTGGGCCCCCGAACGCAAGGAAATTAGCGCTAGGGACAAAACGCGACAGGATGAATCGGTAGGGCAGGCACTCGTACCAAGCATGATAATCCCCAGGCACATGAAGAGCGTGAATGGGGAACCCATTGTTGAAAAAGGCCGCCTTCAGCTCCTCAATACTACCAGCGGGACTCCAAACGTCAGCCGGGGGGTCCACGGGTATGGCGTAGTAGCCCTAAAACTGGTGCACCACTCGCTCCCCCAGATACTAGCATCTGGCCCACGCTCCATAGAAGAAGATGACGCGGCGATTGTTGAATAGGTGGGAGGCACCCACGGCTGCTCCGTCCCAGAAGGGGGATGTCAGGTACGGATCAGGGAGGATCTACTCAAAATCAAAAGGCAAGAGAGACCAAGTAATCAACACCTCAATCAAAAGAAATGTCCAAGCTGAAAGTGAACAAAGGTTGAAAAGTTATCACCTGCTCAGGCACCATCAAATCAAGCTAGGACCTTAGGCCCATTTCCAAGTGCTTTAGGCCCACGTCACGGCTTCGAGCCAGATGCCAGTTGATGAGGAGGGGATAGATGAGCACCTTCGAGAAAAGGAGCGGGCGCCTAGGGTGAAAGTGGTGATATCACCATACCTGAAAAATGGGCATGGCACAAGAGCAGGTCAGTAACATAAATGGATCAGTCAAAACAAAAAAAATGATGAATGAATGATAGTGATAGCAAGAGCAAAGGGGTGAGGAATTACCTCCAGGACGGCCCAAAATCCCACGACAGACTTTGAGTCCCCGGTCGTAACCCGGGATAAGTTGTACATCAGCCAGGCGTATCCCGCCCCTCCCCTAGAAACGTCGCCCCAATTATCCATCACGCTCAATAAGGCCAGGTTGACTCGTCCCCCACTGGCATTTGTAAAAAGGGTCTTGCCCAGCAGGAGTAGGAGGGTGATGCAAGCTAAAATGATTGCCCGCTCTGGCACGATGTAAAGCACCCGATCTGGCTGGCCCAGGTCCACCAACTCATCAATAGAAAAGAGGGAGGTCAGCCAGGACATCTTGACCTCTATGCCATGGGTCTGCCCACAAGGAGGATAGGCCCCGATCAACCGAATAATGTCCTCCCGGCTCGGTACCGCCAAAGTAGATATCGGGACTCCACCTATCCTAATGCCAGTAATCATGGCTTAATCAACGAGCGTCAGCGTCAGCTCGGCGTACGACATGTGGAACGTCATGGTCTCGGGACGAAACCTCTCGATGAGGGCCTTCAGATAGGCGGCATCAGCCCTCATGACAGGGCAGGACAATAACTCCCCAAAGCCCACCTGCTCCAACAAGACTTTCACCACAGGGGGGACATAAAGGTAGAACTCGTGAAAGTCGAGCCACCCCCCGCGGAACACAATGTTGGGTAGATCCTACACCCAAAGAAATACACATCAGATGGCAGAGGTAAAAAAAAAATGCGCAAAGGAAAGAAACTGAACCTATCTTTTACCTTGCCCGCTATTCTGAAATTTGAAATATGGGTGTGCTGCTGCTGGAGGAGACCGACCCGGGCGGCCTCACCCTGCATCTCGAGCCATGGGCCCGCTCTCCGCTCCACCTAGAGGAACTGCTCTCCCCGCAGACCATGCACTATCTCAGGTCCCTCCTCCTGCCCCTCCTCGGGAATGTGCTCATCACTACCCGACATGCTGGGGCAACAAAACAGTCACATTAAAGATGATCAGTGACAAAGGAACCATTTATGTGCACAACATTAAGGGAAGGTATGTGTGCTCATCCTCTTTTTGCTCATTGTCAAAATAAAGATGCACACATGCAAAAAAATATATAATAAAATGAATAAATCCTTTCTTTTTAGATTGAAATTGTAAAAAAATCCCTTCCTTTCCATCCTTAAAAAAAAAAAAAGATAAAGTAAAATAAAATAAATCTCCCTTTTCTTCTATGTTTAAAAATAAAAGCTAGTTGAAATAAAAAAATCATCATCAAAATTAAAGAGCCCTTCTTTTATTTATATATATATATATATATATATATATATATATATATATATATATTTAAAAAAACAACAAAAAAAAAGAGAAAGAGACAAAAAAAAGAAGTCTTATTGTTTACTAAAAAAAAAAAAGAAAAAAAAAAAGAAAAGAAGAAGTCCTTCCGTTTAGAAAAACTAAAAACAAAAAATCAATTCCATAAAGTCATAAAAACACAAAAAGAATCCTTTCATTATCACAAAGGAAACAAAAAAAATCCTTCTTTTATGAAAAACAAAGGTTAAAAGCAAAAAAATCCTTTTCGTCATGGTCCATAAAATCAAAAAAAAAAATTTCTTTCAAAAAATCCCTCCTTTTGTGACCATAGAATAAAAAAAAATCGTTCTTTTACAAAAAAAAAAAAGAACTAAAACTAAAAAAATATATATATCAAAGGTAGAATCCTTTTCCTTGAAGAAAAAAAGAGATTAAAAAAAAAAGAAAAGCATTCTCCTTGATTAATTATCAATATATATAGGAACCAAAAAAAATCATCATTCTCTAAGTTAATCTTTCAAAAAAAAAGAAAGAGAAAGAAAACTAAAAATTCCCTTTCTCCTAACTAGTTTTCAAAATAATATATAAAATCTTGGCCTTGCATTTAAGATAAAAACAAAAAAAAACAAACAAATAAAAATAAAACCCCTTTGCTAAGCACGAATAAAAATATATATATATTATGCACCAATAAAACCCATAAAGGCATTATTCATTCACACATCATCAGTCAACATGTTTTTTCTCATCTAGAAATGCAAGATCATGATCATATTTGCATGAAAAAGCAAGAAAAATCAAGAAAAAAAAGAGTTTTAAATGATTACCTTATGAAGAAGAAGGGGTCTTTGGTCTAGCGTAAGCCCGTGATCGATCCACAAGCAAAGTAACGGAAATAGGGCATGCATAGAGGCAATGTAAAGGAACCCTAAGGGGGAGCGGTTTTCGGTTTTAAAGAGGAAGAGAGGGAAAAATTCGAAATGATGCCCCACAGCCCGAGTCCGGGCTGTTAAAATCTCCCAGCCATACCTGGCGCAACTATTAGTTGTGCCAGGCAAGTTTTCACCCCCCCTTTAGCTTGGCGCAACTAATAGTTGCGCCAGGCTATCTTTGGGCCCATAGTGGCTTAGCGCAAGTACTAGTTGCGCCAGGCACTCAGGCCAGGTTTTGGGCCTGGTACAGGCCAAATGGGAAGACTGGCCCCCCCACTTCCTTTTGTTTGTTTGTTCTGTCACTTCCGACAGATGCACGTGCTCCCAAGGCGGTATTTCGGTCATCCTTCGACTTGCCAAGAAAGCCGTGCTAAAATAAGGATGGGCCGAGGTCAACGAGCACCCCGGTCCTACACACAAGGAAAATTCAAAAAAATATAATCCCCACAAAGAAGCCGAAAATATTCACGAGACAAATCCACATAAAATTCCAAAAAATTCACATAAAATGATAACTCCAAAATTCCAAAAAATTCACATAAAAATCCAAAAAATTCACATAAGATAGTGGCTTCAAAATTCAAAAAATCCCATAAAATAACAGTTGAAAATTTCAAAAAATCGCATAAAATGATAGAAAAATTAAAAACAGATTTGAACTCCCTGCTGAGCGCACAAGCATAAAGCGGTAAAATGTCAATATTTTATCAGCAATACAGCTGTGCCACATTGAAGTCCTGAGTCGGAGGTTCACCTCAGATCTTTGGATCCTGCCTTAAGGCAGGAGCAACGGTGTCAGTCTCGGTCAAACAATCAATGTTTCGATCAAGTCAACTCCACTGCTAAATCTTTGCCACGAGCGCTTCGTTTTGGACTCATGAGAACTTAAGTGTCTTAAGCTTCAGATTCTCCATTGGAAAAGATCAATCGTTGGTTGAGACCAACCTGTTGAGAATGAGATTATATGTCAATCAAACTATGTGCAACCATGCATTCAGAAGGGTTCATTTCCCTTTTATTTTTTACAAGCTTAAAACCTGTATGGGCAGCGGTATCCCTATAAAGTGTACGCCATTCGTCTGGGTATCCGTATGATGGTCATTTGTCCCCGTAAATTATACCCGGGCGGGTCCGGGTCGGAGCTTCCATCGCCTTTGTTGTTGCTTATTATCCCTAATGGGTGCATGTTTATGCATAGTAAATTAATGTTTATGATCATTGTTGGCAGAAACCAGGATTGGATGTCCCTTTTGGGTAGACACTCGATAATTAGTAGGATCTGTTTAGTGGTATTTGAAGTTGGACGCTCTGGGTCTTGTGGATCTGGGGCACATTTTGAAAAATGCACGCACTCCTAAAAAGCGTTGTGACATCTATTCACTTCGCTCAGGTGGTCATGCTAAATAAACTTTGAGATCGATGGGTTCACCCAAAGATCTCGAACCCTGCTTTCAGTAGGGGCACCTGCGAATAATCCAATGAGGTCGTCAAATGCCTTGTAGGATTGAACACAAACTGTGGAGCCTTGTGTATGTTCATTTCGCGCCTATCTTCGGATGTGGGTCGATTACCCCTCTTACTTACGAAGCTGTTGCATTCAGAATGAATCTCAAACATCAATCACCTTCAAATAATCTCGAGAAGTGAATGTTTTTCTGACTAATGAGATTTCACAACTCGAGAGGTGAACATTTTTCCCAGCTATTGGTCTTTCGTAACTCATTCCACCTCAGTTATGCTCAGTAATGTCGCTAAGCGCTTGGGAACCGATTACCTCGAGAAACGATTGATTAGCCTTGCACTCTAGGGCTTTCATTTTCTCACCGTGTTATTCACCTGATGTTTGAAGTTCATTCTGAATATAGCGGACCCATCAGTAATGCCTTGGGCCTCTTCGGATGTCTCTTTTCTTTGGCATTCGATCATTAGTGATCGAATACCAAAGAAGGGCATCTGTAGACATCCAAATTTGGCCCAAGGCCCAATCAAAACACATTTTGAGAGAGGCACATTTTCGAGCTTTTGATGGCATGTATGGAGCCCTCTGGAATCACCCTAAACCCTTAGGAATCACCCTAGATCCCTTAGGAACCTACCCCGGCCCTTAGAACCCTTTTCGAATCCTAAACCTAACCTTCCCAGGCAATAAGGAGGAGGGGTACATTGGGACTAGCTATGACCCTCTACAGTGACCAACTCCTATACCTTTGAGGAGTAGAGGTCGTCAGCTTTCCAATGGTCCAAGAATCGCCCCAATCGGAGGTGTACGTCAAAAGATATGGCAAATCAAACCCCATGGGTAAAAAAGGTAAAAACATGTGGGCCCCCCTTGGGATTTGGCGCAACTAATAGTTGCGCCAGGTGTAATTTTGCATGACACAACTATTAGTTGTGCTAGGCCAATCTTCTCAGGATTTTAGCCTGGCGCAACTAATAGTTGCGAGTTCAACAAAGGCCCCACCCATGAGCTCACATCTAGGTAATCGTTTCTCCACTATTTTACTGTACATTTGCCTGGCACAACTATTAGTTGCTCCAGGCATATGAACAGTAACTATGAGATTTTACCTCGAATTTCCTGTTTGGGGTTTGACTTGTTGACCACCTCGACCTTGGGGGTGTGTTTTGATAGTTCTATTGCACCCATTCCTTACCTATTTGCAACCCTCCAAGTGGCCTAAAGCCTCACCCCATCATCCACCATTAGAACCACCTTCACACCTTTCCAAGCTCTCAAAATCCTAAGAAACCTTAGATTTGAGATCACCTAATTGCTAACCTCAATTAGCATCTAAGTGGCCTCCTAACCCACCCTTTTCCTATAAATAGAGCCCCCCACCCTTGGTTTAAGGGTTGAGAATTTCTACCTAAGAGAGAAAGAGCTTAAAGTGAGAAGATCTTTCTCCCTTTGGTGCACACCTCCCATACAAATTCTAAAATTTCAAAACCTCCTTCCAAGCTTTACACTTTATCTAAAACCCTTAGCCTAGGTGTGTGTGTTCCCCTAGCCTCCCTTCCCTATCTCTTAGCTTCAAGTCCTAAGAGTTAGAATCCCGTTTTCCACCATACAAGGACTTCAAGAGCTCATCAAAGCAAGCCACGCAAGGCTCCTATACAGTGCTACAAGAGCCCGAGGGCTCCGGTTCTCCCCTTTCTTCTCCTATCTCTTTCTAGCTCCCTCCATCCTCCCATTTGTGCCGTTACGCCGTCGATTTTTCGATAGGAACGAAGGGGCACAAATAGGATTCTAAGCCCTTTTGGGCAAGAGAAAGCTATTTCTTTTTCTTTCACTTCATTTTATTTTTGGCCATTAGTAGAGACCTCATTAAGCGGGTTGATCGGGTGCCTAACGCCTTCCTGATCGATAACCGAAGCCCCTACCCAAGAGCCTTTGGTGTGGACTGGATTCAGAGTCATATTTTTAGCACTTCGGTGCTCAAAAAATTAACTAGGTATCCCGGGACATCGAAAGCTTCGGGTGGCGACTCTATATTTTTTTCGTTAGAGAGCGCATCATCGCGACGGGATCGTCACGATTTCCACGGTTGCACACAATCAGATCAAGATGGCCAAAGTAGACTGAGAAAAGACAGCATTCATCACTCTATGGGGAACTTTCTGCTACCAAGTCATGCTATTTGGGTTGAAGAATGTCGATGTTACATACTAAAGAGCCATGGCAGCACTCTTCCATGATATGATGCATCGAGAAATTGAGTTGTACGTCGACGACATGATCGTCAAATCTCAAGAAAGAGAGGATCATCTGATAAACCTATAAAAGTTGTTTGAGAGACTAAGGAAATATAGGCTTCGTCTGAACCCTCAAAAGTGTGCATTTGGTGCCATGTCAGGAAAACTACTGGGTTTCATCATTAGCAGAAGAGGTATCGAGGTTGATCCAATGAAAGTGAAGGCGATTGTTGAAATGCCACTATCATCTACCAAGAAAGAGGTCAGAGGCTTCTTGGGCAGGATACAGTACATGTAATATCCCAAAATTTTGAGTGTTAAATAGTGACCTCGAGATCCGTGCCCGACTGGTCATAGGTTTGACCAAGTGATGGTTAAACAGTGGACTCATGAAGTGGTGAACTAATGTGATGTAAATGTGACCTAAGTGTAGAGTATGGTGTTAGTTTAGAGCCACATACACCTATCTCTGGTGTATGCGCTTAACACCGAAATCGGAGAGAGGATATAAGGGTTTAATAACCCTAGAATCCTTTTGTTTGGTTGTTGAAGAGAGAGTTAAGAAGAGAAAGAGAGAGAGAAGGTAATTAATACCAAGGAGTTATTGTGGTTGGATTGGAAGGAAGATTGAGCATTGATTGCTGGATTCAACGCGATTGGGATCGTTGGAACAAAGCTGGAGCCCTAGCCATTCCAACCAAGATATTTGATCAATTTGAGATTGATTGAAGGTGAGTTTCTAATTAAAGTAAATGCATAGATTGTAGATGATTAAAGTTAGTCAAATATAGCTAAATGATAGATTAAAGACTTAGAAAAAGGAAGAAAAAGAAAAAGAATGGATTTGGGAAGAACAGCCCGAAAAGGGGTTGAGTCTGGCCAAATCGATTAATAGAAATTAAGATTCGATTAATCAAATTTGGTCTAGAAGTTGAAAAGTTGGGGGCGCCCGATTTCGATTAATCGATCTAGAATTCGATTATTTGATTTTGAAGGTCGATTAATCGATTTGAAAATTGACTAATCGACTAGTACCTCCAGTGGCTGGAGAGAAAGGACTTGGGAAAATCGACTAATCAACTTTGGAAATCGATTGATCGACTTTGGATTTCGATTAATTGATTTGGGATCGATTAATCGATTTCAGACTTTCGACTACTCGATTTGAGAATTGACCTTACCATTTTGGGATTTCGATTAATCGATTTTGGATTTCGATTAATCGATTTTGGGAATTGATTAATCGATTTTGGGTTTGATTAATCGATTTTGGCAGTTTCACTTGACTTTCTAATTTGACCTTGAGGTTCATGGAGGGTCTAGAACCTTCTATTGCATCTTTAGTGATGTGTTGCATGTGTTATGATATACCATAAGTGGTACGTGTGATAGCGAGCACAAGGAGCAGCGTGGGACCTTGATGCTTGGACCTTCAGAGACCTGAGGTAGGGAACACCTTGAACATGTATTTTAATTGCAAGAGCATGTATGTAGTGATATAAAACTCAAACTGAAAATATTTTAATAGTATAAAATCTTTGTAAAAAGGGTGCGTGTGTGACACCAAGAAAGTGATAAAGGCATCACTGTGATGCGAATAACTGAGACCAAGTAAGTTAATAAAAATAAGACATCCCCAGGGGATGAGAAAGTGATAAAGGCATCAAGATGATGCGAGTAAATTAGACATCCCAGGGATGTAAGTATGATTGAATAACTACTGTTAAGGCCTAACTGATATAAGAAAGCACATTTACACGGTGAACAACTATATGTAAAGCACATGTTATTTTTAATATTTAAGGTTTGATTAGGATACCCCATCGACGTGGTGGGATACCCACGACTGACTCGGTAAGATATCCGTGACCGGTATGGAGGCCAATCCGTACACCTGTGCGGAGGTCTATCCGTACACAGCAAGCACATCCCAGGGATGTTGAGATGAGAATTAACCCCGCCGCCTATTGAGAAAGGGGCTTGGGTCGTATTCCCAGGGAATACTTTTTTTTAACAACTGTTTATTTAGACGACGATGGAGGGTATCCCATCGGGGCTCGGGGATTACTTAAGTTGAAGATTTAAGTTTTGCTTTAGGCCTGTTCAGTGTCCTTCATGATAAATTAATAGTAAAATGAAACATGCAAACTACCAGTAAATTTGAATGCAAATTACCATCTTTTAAACTGTTTTTCTATCAAATGCATAGACATATCATGCTTTGAATATCATGGAATATATGTGAGATTTTGAATTATATGTTCATTGTGTTGTTCCCTATTGAGCTAAGATGTAGCTCACCCTTTAGATTATACGTCGCAGGTCCATTATTAGCAGCGGCCGAGGCTTCGAGAGACGTTGATCTGGGTGATTCGGATTATGTGCCTGGGGACGAGTTGGAGCCTCCTCCCGAGGACTTCTTCTAGGAGACTCTGCTATGTACTTTGGTAGAGAGTCAGTTTCGAGAGCATATTGGTACGGCTTGGTATGTCAAGCCTTTATTTTGGACAAACAATGTAATTACACTTAGATATTCTTTTTGGTGAATCATCTGGAGTGACCTACTCTTATCACCGATGGTTCAGGCCTGTTCTTGTGTCCATGCATTGGCATGAAATGAGAACTACTTTTGAGCTCTTTCATTTAGAGAATAATATATTATTAATGCATGTTTTCTTTCAGTTTATATACCTTACTTGATTGGTTTTGGCTTGTTATACCAATGTTCCGTATATAATTTTAGGGCACGGTCTGGAGGATCATGCTGATGGCACGGGTTTCGGGGTGCCAAAATCTGGGCTGTCCCAGTTGGTATCAAAGCCTTTTCTTTTAGAAATTCTAACAATCATTCTTTTGTCAGAGCATAGGGACTTCTGCTAATGAAAACTTTATTTTCACATGCAGACTGTTATGTTTCCTAGAGGAAGAGGCCGACCCAGGGGTGGTCATCATAGAAATTTGCGTAGTTGAGATGATCTCATCTCGGATACCAATCAAGTACCTTTGGACACAGAGGTGCTTCGGGTAGTGGCAGTCAAGAGGGCCACGGACAGGGAGAGCACCAAGATCGAGATCGTCAGTATCAAGATCAAAGAGAATAGGAGAGAGTCAGTGAAAGAAATGAGGATAGAGAGGAGCGTCAAAGGATGATGCACACTATGGAGACCATGGAGGCTGCTATGGCCCAACATGCAACATCCTTGGCAGCTCATACTGCCCACGAGCAGCATCAGCCACCGACACCTCCAGTGGCTCCGACACCGCCAATGTCTTCTGCTTTTACTGAGTTTAGGAGGATGAGACCTCCTAGCTTTTTGGGGCAGGCAGAGCCCATCGCAGCTGAGAACTACCTGAGTGAAATGGAGAAGGTGTTTAGTGTACTCACATGTACGGAGGATGAGAGCATCTGTTGGGCAACCTATATGTTGGATGGAGAGGCTAGGCCTTGGTGGAAGTTCGTTTCACGAACTAGGGCTCAGGAGACTCCAGATTTGCCCTGGACTTGGGATGAGTTCGTGGAAGAATTAAATAAATAGTACTTCTCGAAAGTGGTGTGAAACCAAATGGAGATTCAATTTTTACAGCTTGTTCAAGGGAAGATAACTGTTAGTGTAATATCCTAAAAAATCACGTTAAACAGTGACCTCGGGATCCGTGTCGATTGGTCACAGGTTTGACCAATTAGGAGTTCAATGGTTAGCATAGAGTGTGATGAACGGATGAGATGTGATAGTTTGAGTGACTGTGTGGTGTGTGATGAGAATCTGAGGTCGCATACACCTATCGCGGTGTATGTGCTCAACACACAAGGGAGGGGATAGATAAAAGGATTTAAAAACCCTAAAATCTCTAAATTGGTTGTTGAGAGAGGAGTAAAGAAGAGAGAGAGAGGAGTAAAAAGGTAGAACAAGAGTTATTGTGAGTGATTGGAAGGGGGATTCTAGCATTTAAGAGACCGATTCAACGCGAGGAATCCGTTCAAGCAAAAGTTGGAACCCTAGCCTTTCCAACCATTGATTTGAAATCAATTTGAGATTGATTGAAGGTAAGATTTTTGTAGTTAAAATGCATGGATTAAAGGGTTAAATTGTAGTTAGAAATAATTTAAAATGTGGGATAAGAGCTTAGAAAAATGAAGGAGAAAGTAAGGGAAGAGATTGGGAAGAACCGCAATTTCGGTTAATCGAAATTGGGTTTCGATTAATCGAAATTGGCCAAGAAGTTGAAAAGTCAGAGGACCCCGATCTCGATTAATCAAATTGAGTTTCGATTAATCGACTTTGGATTTCGATTAATCGAATTGGGAATCGATTGATTGACTGGGAACCTACAGTAAACTCCAGTGGAGGAAAGAAAATAGCTTGGAGAAATTGACTAATCGAAATGAGAGTTCGATTAATCGATTTATAAATTTGATTAATCGATTTGGGATCAATTAATCGATTTGGAAACTTGATTACTCGAATTGAGAATTGACTGGAAAGAGTAGAGAAATTCGATTAATCGAATTAGGATCGATTAATCGATTTTGGAAACTCGATTACTCGAATTGAGAATCGACTGGAAAGAGTAAAGAATTTCGATTAATCGAATTAGGATTCGATTAATCGAATGGGAATCTCGATTAATCGATTTGAGAATCGATTAATCAATATTAAATTTTGATTAATCGATTTTGGAAATCGATTAATCGAATCAGATTCGATTAGTCGATTTTGGAGTTCGATTAATCGGCTGTGCCAGTTTATGTTGACTTTTGAGTTTGACTTTAAGATTCTTGGAGGGTCTTGAACCTTCTTTATTACATCTTTAGTGATGTGTTCACACGTTATGTGGTACCATAGGTGGTATGTGTGAGCTTGGGCACAAGGAGCCACGTGGGACCTTGATGCATTGATCAAACGAAGACTTGAGGTAGGGAACTCCTTGAACATATACTTTATTTTGCAAGAGCATGTATGTAGTGATATAGATTTAAATTTAAAATGCCTTATTGCTTAAAGAGTTTGTGAAAAGTGTATGTGTGTGACATCAAGAAAAGTAATCATAATGAGCCATCCCCAGGGGATAAGGAAGTAAAGAGATAAGAGCATCAGGTGTGATGCAAGTGAATAGATACATCCCAGGGATGTATCCAAGATTGAATCATGTTTGATAGGGCCTAACTGATATAAGATAGCACATTTATACGGTGAATAACTATATGTAAGGCACCGATATTTTTGTTATTTGAAGTTTGATAGGGTAACCCACTGACGTGGCGGGATATCCACGACTGACACGGCAGGATATCTATGACCGATACGGCGGCGAAACCGTAGGCTAATGCGGAGGCTTATCCGTACACAGTAAGCACACCCCAGGGGTGTTGATTGAGACTAGTGAAACCCCGCCACCAATCCCCAGGGGAAAGGGGCTTGGCTACTATTTGTATTCCCAGGGAATACGTTAAAACTGTCTATATAGATGACGATGATGGGTATCTCATCGGGGCTCGATGCTATATTGCTCGGGGATTACTTAAGTTGAAAGTTTAAGTTTTGCTTTAGGCCTTTTCAGCATCTTTCATGAATAAGTAAAAGACATGAGTAAACTACCAGTAAAATGTGATATTTTTAAACTGTTTTCATCAGTAATTGCATAGACACATCATGCATGGCATATCATGGAATATATGTGAGTAATAATTTATATATTCAACCGTGTTTTCTTTCCTATTGAGCTAGGATGTAGCTCACCCTATAGACTATACGTCGCAGGTCCACTACTAGCAGCAGTCGAGGCTTCAGGAGACGCTGACCCCGGTGACTCGGACCTAGCACCTGGTGACGAGTTGGAGCCACCTCCTGAGGACTTCTTCTAGAGGACTCCGTTGTGCCGCTTTGAGGGTTTTTGAGAGATTTTGTACGGCTTGGTATGTCAAGCCTTGTTTGACTAAACAATGTATATATCGAGATTTGGGATGATTCTTTTGGGGCGAACCATCTGTGATGATTAGCTATCATCAATGGTTCAGATCGGTTCTCCATTCATGTAGAGGCATGAAGGTAGAACTGTCTTTTGAGAAACGTTTATATAGCGATTTACTTCTGCAGTTTTATTTCTATTTCAGTTCAATTCATTGCTTGATATACCAATGTTCCATGCTCAGCTAAGGGGCACGGTCAAGATGATCGTGCTGATGGCATGGGTTTCGGGTAAATCAAACATCCTGGTTGAAAGCAATTTCTTTTAGCAATTCTGACAATCACTCTTTTTGGTCAGAATATAGGGGCTTCTACTAATGAAACTTTAGTTTCAAATGCAGCCGCAAATGTCATCTAGAGGAAGAGGCCGACCAAGGGAAGGCCAACAGAGGAGTCTACGTAGTGGAGATGATTATATCTCTCCTACCAATAGAGTGCCTTTAGGAGGTACTGAGGCCCCAGGGGGCAGTAGCAGTCGACAGCATGATGAAGAGGATCGAGATCAAAGGGAACAGGAGAGAGTTAGAGAGAGACAAGAAGATAGAGAAGAGCGACAAAGGATGATTCATACTATGGAGACTATGGCAGCTGCCATGGCACAACAAGCCGCATCCTTTGCAGCTCATGCAGCAAGAGAACAGCAGCCACCTACACCACCTAGGACCTGCGCTACCTGTGCCCTCATCTTTTATAGAGTTTAGGAGGATGAGACCTCCTTCATTTTCTGGGCAGGCAGACACAATGGCAGCTGAGAATTGGCTTATGGAGATGGAGAAAGTCTTTAGCGTGCTGACATGCACGGAAGATGAGAGTGTGAGATGGGCAACTTATATGTTGGATGGGGAGGCTGGGCCTTGGTGGAAGTTCGTGATACGGACTAGGGCTCAGGAGACCCCGGAGTTGCCCTGGACTTGGGAGGAGTTTGTTGAGGAGTTCAACAAACAAAATTTTTTGGAAGTGGTGAGGAATCAAATTGAAATACAATTTCTACAGTTAGTGCAAGGGAGGATGACAGTGAGAGAATATGGGGTGGAGTTTCTACGACTTGCCCGTTTTGCTCCGGATTACGTCGCTACCGACGTGATGAAGTCCAAGAGGTTTCAGCAAGGATTGAAGCCAGAGGTTAGGGGAGGAGTAGCTCCATTTCAACTAAGGACCTATGAAGAGGTCATGAGCAAGGCGTTGGTTGTAGAGGAGAACAATAATAGATATAGACAGAGAGAGCAGCAGAGAGGAGGAAATGATCAAGGAAGAACGGGGACCTACGAACCGGTGAACAAAAAGCTAAGGTTCGTGGCCCAACCTCAGAGACCACAGTTCCAAGGAGGTTTTGGAAGGCCGGCGCAACAACAACACCAACAGAGGTTTCCATTACTTGTGTTGGGGAGACCTTTACGTTATGAGAGCCCTGCCATGTCTACTGGCGCCACTATCACACAGGGTTCTCGTACTGTTTCTTCCTCACCTCGGGAGACTTGCACAAAGTGTGGCAAGCCTTATAGGACGGTGGATTGCAGAGCAGGGACTAGGGGTTGTTTCCGATGTGGCAAGGTGGGCCACTTGATCAAGGATTGCCCCGAGACGGATAAAAGAAAGACGGCTTCGGTTGCAGCACCACAACCCATTCAAGCAAGGAAGCCAATTGTTCAGGGGAGAGCCTATGCAGTCACTGCTCAGGAAGCAGGGAACGTGCATGACATCATCCAAGGTGAGACTCTTTTAAATTAAAGAAATTTCCATTTCATTAAAATTTTAGATAGAGAAGGTGCATATATTAGGGATTTGTATAGATTCTTTTTCTCAATCCTAAATTATATGTGAGTTAGGGGTGTAAATTATTGTATGTATGTATGTATACTATAGGTACTTTAACTATATATGAGAAGGGATGCTTTGTTGGATATGATGCTAGAGTGTTGATAGACCCAGGGTTTACCCACTCATTCGTCACTCCACGTTTTGCCAAGAGGATGAAGATTGTTCCAGAGGTGTTGGACTTCATCCTATCTGTGTCTATTCCGACTGGAGAGTTAGTGGACACGGAGTTAGCTTGAAAATCCGTCATTATAGCAGTTCGAGACCTAGAGGTGCATGAGTTGGAAGCAAAGTTGATACTGCTGGACATGCAAGGGTTTGATGTGATCTTGGCATGGACTGGTTGGCGCAGCACTGTGCATCAGTCGATTGTAAGAACAAGGTTGTCATTTTCAGACCCAACACAAGAAGATCATTTCGGTTTCAAGGAGTGAGGTCATCACCTATGCCACTGATCTCAGCAGTAAGGGCCGAGAAAATGATCAGAAAGGGTTGCAGTGGATACTTGGCTTTCTTAAAGGAGGACAAGGAAGAAAAGAATGTCATTTCTGAGATAGTAGTTGTGCGAGACTTCGCCGACGTGTTTCCAGAAGAATTGCCTGGATTACCTCCAGAGAGGGAAGTGGAATTCGCCATTGACTTAGCACCAGGAACGGAGCCTATTTCGAAAGCGCCATATAGAATGGCTCCTGCTGAGTTAAAGGAGTTGAAAGAACAACTGCAAGAGCTTATGGACAAGGGGTTTGTTAGACTGAGTGTGTCTCCATGGGGAGCACCGGTCTTGTTTGTCAAGAAGAAAGATGGGTCAATGCTGCTATGCATTGACTATCGACAATTGAACAAACTCACTGTGAAGAACCGCTACCCTTTGCCTAGAATTGATGATTTATTCGATCAACTGCAATGAGCAAAGTATTTTTCCAAGATCGACCTTATATTTGGATACCATCAGTTGCAAGTCAAGGTAGAGGACATCCAGAAGACAGCTTTCAGGACACGGAATGGACACTATGAATTCCTTGTGATGCCGTTTGGATTGACGAATGCTCCGGCGTCGTTTATGGATCTGATGAACCGAGTGTTTAAACCACACTTGGACTCCTGCGTCATAGTGTTCGTTGATGATATATTGATATATTCCAAATCCAAGACGGAACACGAAGAACACTTGAGGATTGCTCTGCAGATGCTACGTGAACACCAATTGTACGCCAAACTCAGCAAATGTGAGTTTTGGTTGGAAGAGGTTAGCTTTTTGGGACATGTCTTCTCAAAGCATTGTGTCACTGTAGATCCAGCAAAGATCGAAGCAGTGGTTAAATGGGAGCAACCAAAGACAGTGACCGATGTCTGAAGTTTTCTGGGCTTAGCAGGCTATTATTGACGTTTCGTCGAGGGGTTTTCAAAGATATCGGGACCTCTCACAAAGCTGACACGAAAGGATTCAAGATTTGAGTGGAGTGAGGCATGCGAGAAGAGTTTTCAAGAACTCAAGACGAGACTCACTTCGGATCCAGTGCTAGCTATTCCTTCAGGAAGTGGAGGATACGCCTTGTACAGCGACGCGTCATACAACGAGTTGGGTTGTGTACTCAACCAACACAAGAAGGTGATAGCTTATGGATCAAGACAGCTGAAAGAACACGAGAAAAATTATCCGACTCATGACTTGGAGCTAGCGTAGCTATTTTTACCAAGATTTGGAGACATTACTTGTATGGTGAGACTTTGAAATTTTACCGATCATAAGAGCCTCATTGCTTTTACGAAAAGAGCTCAACATGAGACAGTGCAGATAGATGGAGTTCCTCAAGGACTATGATTGTTCTATACAGTACCATCCAGGAAAGGCGAACGTAGTAGCCGACGCCTTGAGTCGGAAGAGTTCAACTCAGTTAGCTTGTTTGATATTGGGTATGCACCGGTGGAAATTATTGGAAGACCTGACACTTTACGATGCGAACATTGAGTCAAAAACTATAGGATCCTTTTTGGCTAACATATCATGAAGCCAATAATATTTGAGCATATCCACGATCTACAGATGGAAGATCCGACATTAACAAAGATTCATCAAGACGTAAGTGAAGGCATCAGGTAGGACTTCTCAGTCAAAGAAGATGGTTCTTTATTGTTCAAGGGCTGTCTCTGCATTCCGGACCATGTCGATCTAAGACGAACGATTCTTGATGAAGCCCATAAGTCAAATTATGTTATCCACCCTGGTAGCACCAAAATGTACCAAGACTTGAAAAAGAACTACTGGTGGAGAGGTTTGAAGCAAGACGTGGCCAAATACGTGTCACGGTGTTTGACTTGTCAGCAAGTGAAGATTGATCATAGACATCCTGCTGGACTATTACAGCCCTTACCAATACCAGAATGGAAGTGGGAATCGATCTCGATGGATTTCATTGTTGGATTGCCGCGTACTGCCAAGAGATACAATGACATTTGGGTCGTCGTAGATCGATTGACCAAATCAGCGCACTTTTGCCGTACAATACCATGTATACGGCAGGAAGACTGGCAGACTTATATATGAAGGAGATTGTAAGACTACACGGAATTCCAAGCAGCATAGTTTCAGATCGTGATCCACTATATACGTCCAAGTTTTGAAAGAAATTTCAAGAAGGAATGGGAATGCGACTAGATTTTAGTTTAGCTTTCCATCCTCAAACTGATGGGCAGACCGAGCGAGTGAATCAAGTAATAGAAGACATGCTCAGGGCGTGCATGCTAGATATGCAAGGATACTGGGATGAGTATCTACCGTTGATCGAATTCACATACAACAATAGTTTCCAAACGAGCATTGGCATGGCACCGTATGAAGCTCTGTATGGACGACGATGCAAATCACCCCTCAATTGGGAAGAAATAGGTGAGAAATTTATTTTAGGGCCAAAACTACTTAAAGACAACGCCACCATCGTTCGAATAATCAGAGAAAGGCTGAAGTTAGCACAGAGTAGACAGAAAAGTTACGCCGACATCAAGCAAACTAGTGTCGACTATAAAGTGGGTGAACACGTGTTTGTGAAAGTGTCACCTATGAAAGGTGTAATGAGGTTTGGCAAGAGAGGGAAGCTAGGTCCCAGTTATGTGGGACCATTTGAAATTTTGGGATGTGTAGGTGGAGTTGCGTATCGCGTTGGCTTACCACCGCTGTTTGATCGGGTACATAATGTTTTCCACATATCGATGCTCAGAAAGTATGTGAATGATCCATCTCATGTGTTAGGAAGTCAACCTATGGAGATGTGTGAGGACATGAGTATGATAGAGGAACCAGTGGAAATCTTGGATCGAAAGGAACAGGTACTGCGCACTAAAGTGATTCCCTTAGTGCTTGTCCGGTGGAACAATCATCCAAAGGAAGAGGCTACTTGGGAACGAGAGGCCGATGTGAAAGAACAATATACAGCCTTGTTTCCAACGACGTGAGAATCCAATGTAAACCACAAGCATGTTTGTGGAATCTCAACAATACTTCTAATTCAATGGAAGTTTTGATCAAAGTATGATTAAATGAACAGATTTTTGTATGCACATGACCATAAGGATGTGTTTTTATGGAACTAAGAGCCACTTGATGTCATAAACTACCAAGAGAAATCAAAGAACCAAGGAACTTGAGAATCTGCAGAAATTGGGCAAAAACCGATTAATCGAATTTCAAATCGATTAATCAATTTGGAATTTCGATTAATCGATTTTGTTCGATTAATCGACTGGCATGTGCCAGTGACTGAAAATTTGGATGAGAGTTAGGAAATATACTGAATCAAATTTTGATTAATCGATTTTGGTTTTGATTAATCAATTTAGATTTTCGATTAATCGAACTGGATGTTCGATTAATCGAACAAACTGGGAATGCTAGAGGAAATTGGGAGTGAATTACTGAAATTTCGATTAATCGAGGGGTTTTAGATTAATCGATTTGAGATTTCGATTAATCGAACTGGAAGTTCGATTAATTAACTTAAGGGACTTATGAAAATTTGAAGTCAGAGAAGTGGAATTCGACTAATCGATTTGAGATTTCGATTAATTGAACCATAGTTCGACTAATCGAAAAACTTAAAGAATCCTGAAAATTTTGGAAGGGACTACATGATTTCGATTAATCGAAGTGAATTTCGATTAATCGATTTTTAAGTTTCGATTGATCGAAATGGATTTCGATTAATCGACTGGCTCGCGCCAGTGAGCTCTAAAACTTGAATTTTTCAATGGATACGATTTCGATTAATCGAAATGTTTTTGATTAATCGATTTTGACTTTCGACTAATCGATTTTGGAAATCGATTAATCGATTTCGTGTGGCTTAACCTAGTTTTAAATCTCAATTAATCAATTCTGGATTTCGATTAATCGAGCCGGGGCCTATATATTGAAAATTGGGGATTTCATTCCTCATTCGCATCATTTGAGCTCTCGGAAAGTTTGGGCGTTTGACCTTCTTCTTCTTCTCCGACCATCCGACGCCCTAGGGTTTGCATTTCGTTGGTGTTTCGGATCGGATTTGCGTGCTCACGCCTCCAAAACCCACGGTAAACCCTAAAATTGTGATCTTCTTTCAATTTGAGTTAGTTAAAGCCCTAGAATTTTGCTATTTCACCAACAATGCCGCCTAAAACCCGATTGTCTTCAAAGAAGGCAACTTCTAAACTCTCGGTTCGGCGTAAGAACGCCGCACCACCACCACCTACCCCATCACCGGTGAGGACTCCATCACCGTCGACATCGGAGACCACCTCCGATTCGACGAGCGCATCCTCGCGCGAGTCTTCACAAGAATCGACACCCATGCCGCCACCACCCACTAACGTGGTACAACCTAATGAGTGGTGGGTTGCGAAGACCTTTGAGGTCGAGTACCTCATTGACCCTACCCTTTTCACAAATCCCGATGTACCGGGCGAGACCCAATGGGCTCGTAATTACCTTAACAATGCCGGTCTCGGCAACCTTCTTAAACCAATCCAGGGTTCCTACTATCCTAGATTGGTGAGATTGTTTTACCAAGGGCTTGTGGACGGCCCGACTGACGACATGATAAAGACCACCATCGAGGGTCGAGAATACACGATCACACGTTGCCACGTACACGAGGTGCTCGAGTGCTACCTCGATTTCACCCCTGAGACCACCCTATTCCCACCCTTTGAGGAGGACCCTCGATTTGAGGAGATCATGACCCGTATGACCAACGGGAAAAAGGGGTCGAGATCCTCCATCAAGAGGGTTGACCTTCCCCACTATATGTGGATGCTTGATTCAGTGATCAAGTGTAATCTATACCCCCTACGCCACGATACCGAGCGCGTAGACAAAGTGTAATAGGCACTTTACGCGGCCTTCTGTGGCCGATGGTTTGATGCTACCATGGTCATCCTAGAAGGGATGAGGTACATTAAGGGAAAATTGATGAAGGGCAACCTACGGCCCAAGGAGAAGATGCTGTATGCGCGACTCATCTCGAGCATGTTGGAGTGCTACTCCGACACTCCCGACTACACTATCTCGCCTCACGAGGTGAGAGCTACAGATTGCGTGAAGACGTTCTCCAAGTCTTCGTGGACCCGTAGCTACAACCTGCTCAAGCGGACTCCATCGGCTCCGAGTCCGGCTCCAGCGACAGCAGCAGCAGCAGTAGCACCACCACCACCCCCACCACCACAGCAGGACCCACCCGTGGATGGGGCACACCCACCCGAGCCATTAGTGGAGAGGGCTACCTCTCACACCACAGCCTCATCGACACCGCCAGCTCACTCTGTGCCCGCTACACCCACCTCATCATACCACCGGCGCGCAGCTCCATTCGATCCTACCATCGAGGAGGTGTTGGCTCGCATGGAGGCCAACAACGAGCGGATGAACCGGAGGATGGACTTCTTGATGTTTCACACCTTCCGCTACATCTACCCGACGGACTACCAGCGCTACCTCGCTCAGGAGGAGGAGTGGACTACAAGACGGACCGCCTTCCATAGGGGTCCCGTCTTCTCTTCATCCATCGCGGCTACCGACGGTGGTCCTTCTACATCCACATCTGCTCCGTCGACAGAGACGTCGCAGCCACAGCCGCCGCTACCTCCGACTACCCAGTCCGCACAGTCTCCACCACCACAGTCACATCCAGATCCAACAGACCCACCAGCCCCCTAGCACCGTCAGCTCAGATGGAGCAGCCTGCTCCAGCACCCGACCAGCCTGACGAGGGGAAGGCATGAGTTCTATATTTATTTTTGAGTTATGATTGTATACTTGTAGTTTTTTTGTACGCCAACTTATCTGGCATTGTAAAAATTTTCAAATATAAATAGAAATCAAATTTTTGTATAAATTCTTTATGTTTGTAACATTTTCATTGCATGCTCATATTCATAATTACCTGGATGCATCTGCGTCAACTGGACCACCTCACCTGAGGGTGTGGGGGGGGAGAGAACCAGACCTACGCACCTTTGGGTTATTTTCGAGGACGAAAATTCCCAAGGTGGGGAGGATGTAATATCCCAAAAAATCATGTTAAATAGTGACCTTGGGATCTGTGCCAATTGGTCATAGGTTTGACCAATTAGGAGTTTAATGGTTAGCATAGAGTGTGATGAACGGATGAGATGTGATAGTTTGAGTGACTTTGTGGTGTGTGATGAGAATCTGAGGTCGCATACACCTATCGCGGTGTATGTGCTCAACACACAAGGGAGGGGATAGATAAAAGGGTTAAAAAACCCTAAAATCTGTAAATTGGTTGTTGAGAGAGGAGTAAAGAAGAGAGAGAGAGGAGTAAAGAGGTGGAACAAGAATTATTGTGAGTGATTGGAAGGGGGATTCTAGCATTTAAGAGACCGATTCAACGCGAGGAATCCGTTCAAGCGAAAGCTGGAACCCTAGCCTTTCCAACCATTGATTTGAAATCAATTTGAGATTGATTGAAGGTAAGATTTTTGTAGTTAAAATGCATGGATTAAAGGGTTAAATTGTAGTTAGAAATAGTTTAAAATGTGGGATAAGAGCTTAGAAAAATGAAGGAGAAAGTAAGGAAAGAGATTGGGAAGAAAAATGAAGAAATTTAATCTTTAAGATTAATTGAAATTGGCCAAGAAGTTGAAAAGTCAGAGGACCCCGATCTCGATTAATCAAATTGAGTTTCGATTAATTGACTTTGGGTTTCGATTAATCGAATTGGGAATCGATTGATCGACTGGGAACCTACAGTAAACACCAGTGGAGGAAAGAAAATAGCTTGGAGAAATCGACTAATCGAAATGAGAGTTCGATTAATCGATTTGGGATTGATTAATCGATTTGGAAACTCAATTACTCGAATTGAGAATCGACTGGAAAGAGTAGAGAAATTCGATTAATCGAATTGGGATCGATTAATCAATTTTGGAAACTCGATTACTCGAATTGAGAATCGACTGGAAAGAGTAAAGAATTTCGATTAATCGAATTGGGATTCGATTAATCGAATGGGAATCTCGATTAATCGATTTGAGAATCGATTAATCGATATTAAATTTCGATTAATCAATTTTGGAGTTCGATTAATCGACTGTGCCAGTTTATGTTAACTTTTCAGTTTGACTTTAAGATTCTTTGAGGGTCTTGAACCTTCTTTATTACATCTTTAGTGATGTGTTCACACGTTATGTGGTACCATAGGTGGTACGTGTGAACTTGGGCACAAGGAGCCACGTGGGACCTTGATGCATTAATCAAACGAAGACTTGAGGTAGGGAACTCCTTGAATATGTACTTTATTTTGCAAGAGCATATATGTAGTGATATAGATTTAAATTCAAAATGCCTTATTGCTTAAAGAGTTTGTGAAAAGTGTGTGTATGTGACATCAAGAAAAGTAATCATAATGAGCCATCCCCAGGGGATGAGGAAGTAAAGAGATAAGAGCATCAGGTGTGATGCAAGTGAATGGATACATCCCAGGGATGTATCCAAGATTGAATCATGTTTGATAGGGCCTAACTGATATAAGATAGCACATTTACACGGTGAATAACTATATGTAAGGCACCGATATTTTTATTATTTGAGGTTTGATAGGGTACCCCACCAACGTGGCGGGATATCCACGACTGACACGGCAGGATATCCGTGACTGGCCGTCTGGCGAAACCGTAGTAGGCGGTCACGGAGGCTTATCCAGTGACGTAAGCACACCCCAGGGGTGTTGATTGAGACTAGTGAAACCCCGCCACCAATCCCCAGGGGAAAGGGGCTTGGCTACTATTTGTATTCCTAGGGAATACGTTAAAACTGTCTATATAGATGACGATGATAGGTATCTCATCGGGGCTCGATGTTATATTGCTCGGGGATTACTTAAGTTGAAAGTTTAAGTTTTGCTTTAGGCCTTTTCAGCATCTTTCATGAATAAGTAAAAGACATGAGTAAACTACCAGTAAAATGTGATGTTTTTAAACTATTTTCATTAGTAATTGCATAGACACATCATGCATGGCATATCATGGAATATATGTGAGTAATAATTTATATGTTCAACCATGTTTTGTTCCCTATTGAGCTAGGATGTAGCTCACCCTATAGACTATACGTCGTAGGTCCACTACTAGCAGCTGCCGAGGCTTCAGGAGACGCTGACCCCGGTGACTCAAACCTAGCACCTGGTGACGAGTTGGAGCCACCTCCTGAGGACTTCTTCTAGAGGACTCCGTTGTGCCACTTTGAGGGTTTTTGAGAGATTTTGTACGGCTTGGTATGTCAAGCCTTGTTTGACTAAACAATGTATATATCGAGATTTGGGATGATTCTTTTGAGGCGAACCATCTGTGATGATTAGCTATCATCGATGGTTCGGATCGGTTCTCCATTTATGCAGAGGCATGAAGGTAGAACTGTCTTTTGAGAAACGTTTATATAGCGATTTACTTTCGCAATTTCATTTCTATTTCAGTTCAATTCATTGCTTGATATACCAATGTTCCATGCTCAGCTAAGGGGCACGGTCAAGATGATCGTGTTGATGGCACGGGTTTCAGGGTGCTGAAATTTGAGCTGTCACAGTTAGGGAGTATGGGGTGGAGTTCATGCGACTCGCTCGCTTCGCGCCTGACTACGTCATCACAGAGACGATGAGAGCAAAGAGGTTGCAGCAAGGGTTGAGACCAGACGTGAGGGGAAGAGTAGCACCATTCCAGTTGAGGACCTATGGGGAGGTCATGAGCAAAGTGCTCATAGTGGAGGAAGAAAATAATAACAAATACCGCCACAGAGAACAACAGGGAAGGTGGAATGTGGACCAAACTAGAACGAGGAGCTATGAGCCGGTGAACAATAAGCTAAGATTCATAGCAGGCAACCAGAGACCACCATTCCAGGGAGGTTATGGGAGACCGGCGCAGCAGATCGGCCAACAGAGATTTCCATTGCTCGTGTCAGGGAGACCGATACGCTACAAGAACCCTGCTATCACTACCGGAGCTACAGTCACACAGGGTGTTTCTCGAGTAGCTTCTTCCACACCTCGTGAAACTTGTGCCAAGTGCGGCAAGTCTCACAGGACAGTGGATTGTAGACAAAGGACTCGGGGCTATTTTCGATGTGGCAAGGTGGGCCACCTGATCAAAGATTGCCTCGAGGTGAACAAAGGGAAGACGGCTTTAGCCCCTATGCCATGACTAATACAAGCAAGGAAGCCGATCGTCCAAGGGAGAGCCTACGCAATCACAGCACAAGAGGCTCAAAATACAAATGATGTAATCCAAGGTGAGATTTCTTTTAAATAAAGAATTTCAATTCTTGAAAATTTTAGATAGAGAATGTGCATCCATATAGAAAATATAAGAGAACTTATATGTAATAAATTCTAGCATGATGATAGACATTATATATATGTGTATGTATGATTATGTACATTACAAATTTATAAGAAGGGAAGCGACGTGGCATACGAAGCTCGAGTGTTGATAGACCCGAGGTCTACCCACTCTTTTGTTATCCCTCGCTTCACAAAGAGGATAACAGTTAACCCAGAGGAGTTAGACTTTGTGTTAACCGTGACTGTTCCTACTGGAGAATCAGTTGATACCGAAAAGGGTTGCAACTCCGTGATCGTGAGAGTCATGGATGGAGACGTCTTTGAACTACCGGCGAACTTAATTCTGTTAGACATACAGGGATTCAACATCATCCTTGGCATGGATTGGCTGTTGACTCATTGTGCGACGGTAGATTGCAAGAACAAGGTCATCATCTTTAGACCCAATACGAGGTGATCATTTAGATTTCGATGAGAGAGGTTGACACATATGCCACTTATCTCGACAGTCAGGGCCGAGCATTTGATCAGAAAAGGGTGTAGTGGATACTTGGCATTCTTGAAGGAGCATAAAGAAGAGAAGAATGTTATCTCCAAGATAGCCGTGGTGCAAGAATTTGAAGATGTGTTTCTAGAAGAATTACCAGGATTACCTCTATAAAGGGAAGTGGAGTTCGCCATCGACTTAGCACCAGGAACGGAGCCTATTTCTAAAGCACCATAGAGAATGGCTCTTGCTGAGTTGAAGGAATTGAAGGAGCAGTTACAAGAACTCATGGACAAGGGGTTTGTTAGACCGAGCGTGTCTCCATGGGGAGCACCGGTCTTGTTTGTAAAGAAGAAAGATGGGTCAATGCGGCTATGCATTGACTATCGACAATTGAACAAACTCACTATTAAGAATCGATACCCTTTGCCTAGGATAGATGACCTGTTTGATCAACTGCAAGGAGCGAGGTACTTTTCTAAGATTGATCTGAGATCTGGATACCATCAATTGAGAGTCAAGGTAGAGGATATTCAGAAGACTGCATTCAAGACTCGGAATGGACACTATGAATTCCTAGTGATGTCGTTTGGGTTGACAAATGCTCCGACGTCATTCATGGATCTGATGAATAGGGTGTTTCAACCACACCTAGACTCTTGTGTCATAGTGTTTGTTGACGACATTCTGATCTATTCAAAATTAGAGGAAGAGCATGAGAAGTATTTAAGAATAGCCCTACAGACTCTACATGAACACCAATTATACGCCAAGCTCAGCAAGTGCGAGGTTTGGTTAGAAGAAGTTAGTTTTTTGGGACATGTCATCTCAAAGCATGGTGTCACTGTAGATCCAGCAAAGATAGAAGCAGTGGTCAATTGGGAGCAACCAAAGATCGTGACCGACATCCGTAGTTTCCTTGGATTGGCAGGTTACTATCGACATTTCGTTGAGGGTTTTTCAAAGATATCAGGACCACTCATGAGACTCACACGGAAAGACGCAAGGTTCGAATGGAGTGAGGCATTCGAGAAGAGTTTTCAAGAACTCAAGAAGAGACTCACTTCATCTCTAGTACTAGTGATTCCTTCAGACAGTGGAGGGTTCCCAGTATACAGCGATGCTTTATATAGTGGTTTGGGCTGCGTGCTTAATCAACACCGAAAGGTGATAGCGTATGGATCGAGACAGTTGAAAGAGCATGAGAAGATTTATCCGACACATGACCTGGAATTAGCAGCGGTCATTTTTGCGCTGAAGATTTGGCGACATTACTTGTACAGTGAGACTTTTGAGATTTTCATCGATCATAAAAGCCTTAGATATCTGTTTACACAAAAAGATCTGAACATGAGGCAGCGCAGATGGATGGAGTTCCTTAAAGACTATGACTGTTCCATACAGTACCATTTAGGCAAGGCTAATGTAATGGCCGATGCCTTGAGTCGAAAGGGTTCAGGTCAGTTGGCTAGTTTGATTTTGGGTATGCACCGATAGAAGCTATTTGAAGATCTGGCACTATATGATGCGAACATTGAATCGCAAGCTACAGGAGCCTTCTTGGCTCATATATCAGTGAGACCGGTGATGTTTGAGCATATCCACGAGCTACAGATGAAAGACCCGGTGCTAACCAAGATTCGTCAAGATGTAACTGAAGGCATTAGATCTGAGTTCTCGGTCAAGGAGGGTGGTTCCTTATTGTTCAAGGGTCGTCTCTACATTTCGGACAATGCCGACTTACGGCGAACAATTCTTGATGAATCTCACAAGTCCAACTATGCGATCCACCCGGGTAGCACAAAGATGTACCAAGACTTGAAAAAAAAATATTGGTGGAGAGGTTTGAAGCAAGATGTGGCAGAGTATGTGTCACGGTGTTTGATGTGCCAACAAGTGAAGATCAATCATAGACACCCCGCGGGATTATTGCAGCCTCTACCTATACCGGAATGGAAGTGTGAATCGATCTCTATGGACTTCATCGTTGGACTACCGCGTACTGCAAAGAGGTATAATGCCATTTGGGTAGTGGTCGATCGATTGACCAAGTTAGCGTACTTCTTGCCTTACAACATGATGTACACGGCGGGAAGACTGGCAGAGCTGTATATGAAAGAGATTGTCCGCTTGCATGGGATTTCGAGTAGCATTGTTTCAAATCGTGACCCATTATATACATCAAAGTTTTGGAAGAAATTTTAAGAAAGAATGGGAACGCGACTAGATTTCAGTATGACATTCCATCCACAAATCGACGGGCAGACGGAGAGGGTCAATCAGATCATTGAGGACATGCTTAGGGCATGTATGTTAGAATTGCAAGGATCGTGGGATCAGCACCTACCGTTGATTGAGTTTGCATACAACAATAGTTTTCAGACGAGCATTGGGATGGCACCATATAAAGCTCTTTATGGACAGTGATGTAGATCGCCCATCAATTGGGAAGAAACCAAGGAGAAATTTGTTTTAGGACCCGAAATACTTGAAGATAATGCCACCTATGTTCGTATGATAAGGACAAAACTCAAAGCGGCTCAGAGCAGACAGAAAAGCTACGCTGATATCAAGCAGACGAGTGTAGACTTTAAGGTAGGTGAACATGTGTTCGTGAAAGTGTCACCTATGAAGGGGGTGATGAGATTTGGAAAGAGAGAGAAGTTAAGTCCCCCCTATCTTGGACCATTTGAGGTTCTAGGTCGAGTAGGGAAGTTACTTACCGCATTGGATTGCCACCATTATTTGATCAGGTACATAATGTATTCCACGTATCTATACTCATGAAGTATCTTAATGACCCTGATCACGTGTTGAGCGGCAAATTGTTTGAGATGCGTGAGGATATGAGCATGATCAAAGAGCCGGCGGAGATTTTGGATCAAAAGAAATAAGTGTTGCGGACAAAAGTGATTCCATTAGTACTTGTTCGATGGAAGTATCATCCGGCCGAAGAAGCTACGTGGGAACAAGAGGCCGACGTGAAAGAACAGTATCCGGACTTGTTTGCGACAGCTTGAGAGTCAAAAATTATATCACCACAAGCATGTTTGCGGATGTAAACCATATGTTGTAATCCAATATCAATCGTTTGATCATTTTATTCAAGAGAAGCAGTTTTGATCCGCATAGTTTTCCAAATACGATGTTGAGTACGTGGTTAGAATTCTTCATAGCCACAAAATGGCTGTGAGAACATGTTTCACAAGACTAATGACCAATTGGCCTTGTGTTAAAAAAAGAAAAATCAAGGAGACATCAAAGATAATAAAATTTGAAAATCTGATCAAAATCGATTAATCGATTTTCAAATCGATTAATCGATTTGGGATTTTGATTAATCGATTTTGGACACTTAGTCGACTGGCATACGCCAGTGAGTGGAAATTGAATGAAAATTCAGGAAATTAACAAGGTAAAATTTTGATTAATCGATTCGGCTTTGGATTAATCGATCTTGGATTTCGATTAATCGATCTGAAAATTCGATTAATCGAGTGACTTGAGAATTTTAGAAAAATTTAAAGGACTTTACGATTTCGATTAATCGAAGTGAAATTCGATTAATCGATTTTGGAAAATCAATTAATCGATTTGGTAAATCGATTAATCGACTAGCACACGCCAGTGAGCTCAAAAAGTTGAAATTTTAAGTAACCACGATTTCGATTAATCAATTTTGAGTTTCGATTAATCGATTTTGGAAATCGATTAATCGATTTTGCGCGGCTGAACTTAGTTTTTGAAACTCGATTAATCGATTTTAGAAATCGATTAATCGAATCGAGCCTATATATATAAATCGAAGGGGGATTTCTCCCCATTTAAAAATTTTGGGCTTTTTATTTCTTGCGCGCCTTTCCCTCCTCCTCTTCGAACGACTGTGCATGCTAGGGTTTTGGGAGTTTTGCGTTGATTTCGGATAGAAATCGCTTGCATTCGGATTGAATACCTAAGGTAAAACCCTATATTTCAACCTTCTTTTCATTTCAAGCTATAAAACCCTAGTTTTTGTTAATTTTCTACCAAAATGTCGCCTCGAACTCGCTTAACCTCAAAGAAAGCGACTTCCAAGCTCCCATTTCGGTGAAAGAACGCCGCACCGCGGCCACCAACACCATCACCCGTAAGAACCCCATCCCCGCCGTCATCGGATACCACATCCGGTTCGACGAGCGCGTCGTCGCGTGAATCTATACCGACCATAGCACCACCGCCCGCCGACGTATCCCAACCAAATGAGTGGTGGGTGGCGAAGAAGTTCAAAGATGAATATATCTTCGATATGGAATTATTTACCAACCCCAACGTTGAGGGTGAGACCCAATGGGCTCAGAATTACTTGGTGAAGGTAGGCCTCGGCAATCTCTTAAAGCCACTCCACGGGTCTTACTACCCTAGATTGGTCCGCCTATTTTACCAAGGCTTGGCGGAGGGTCCCACCAACGACATTGTTACGACCAAGATTGATGGTCGTGACTACACTTTCACCCGTCGCCACATTCACGAAGCCCTAGAATGTTATTTGGACTTTGTGCCCGAGACCACCCTCTTCCCACCATTTGTGGAGGAGGTGAGATTCGAAGAGATTATGACTCGGATGACCAATGGGAAGAAGGGGTCGGGATCGTCCATTCAGAGAGTCGATCTACCCCATTATATGTGGATGATTGATTCTATAATCAAGTGCAATCTCTAGCCGATGTGTCACGATACCGAGTGGGTGGAGTTGATTCAACAGGCCCTGTACGCGGCATTCTGTGGCCGTTGGCTTGACACTACCAAGATCATCCTGGAGGGGATGGTCTATATAAAGGGGAAATTGATGAAGGCCAATTTAAGGCCCAAGGAGAAGATGTCATATGCTCGACTCATTTAGAGCATGCTAGAGTGCTACTCAGACGCTCCAGGATACGCTGTCTCACCCCACGAGGAGAGGGCTACGGACCAGCTCAGGGCCCAACACCAGCAGCAGCACCACCAGTAGCACCACCACCACCCCCACCACCACATCAGGACCCACCTGTGGGGGAAGCACACCCCATTGATCCACCAGCTGAGGGGGCACCCTCCCATACCACCGCATCGCCTATGGCGCCGTTGTAGTCAGCGGCTGCCACACCCACTTCTTCATACCGCCAGCAAGCGGCTCGCCCGACGCCTACTATAGAGGATGTGTTGGCTCGGATGGAGGCCAACAACCTGCAGATGAACCGACAGATGGACTTCTTGATGTACCACACCCTGTGGTACATCTATCCGTTGGACTTTCAGCAGTATCTCGTGCAAGAGGAGGCGTGGATTGCGAGCCAGACTGCTTTCCACTCGCGTATCAATTTTCACGCGAGTACCTCTGCTGCCGATGCATCTGGCTCGGCGCCCCACCAGCCAGAGCAGCCTGCTGAGATGAGCCAGCCACCACCAGAGCCACCAGCCTAGACAGAGCAGCCCGCTCCAGCACCAGATCAGCCTAGCGAGGGGACGGCGTGAGCTTGAGCGGAGGATATTTCTTTTGGATTGAAATTAAAACAATGTACATGCTCAACTCTGTAAATTTTGGAAATTTTGATAATGAAATCTAAATCATCTTTTTGGGAATTTGCTTGCATTACGTTCTATTTCTTGCACTATGTGATGTATAAGTCATGTTTGTGTGTGGGTACGCGACCCCAGTGTGTGGGGTACCCAACAAACGACACACCTTTGAATTCATTTTCGAGGACGAAAATTCCCAAGGTGGGGAGAATGTAATATCCCGAAAATTTGAGCGTTAAACAGTGACATCGGGATTCATGCCCGACTGGTCGTAGGCTTGACCAAGTGATGGTCAAATAGTGGACTCATGAAGTGGTGAACCGATGTGATGTAAATGTGACCTAAGTATAGAGTATAGTGTTAGTTTAAAGCCACATACACCTATCTCTAGTGTATGTGCTTAACACCGAAATCGGAGAGAGGACATAAGGGTTTAATAACCCTAGAATCCTTTTGTTTGGTTGTTGAAGAGAGAGTTAAGAAGAGAAAGAGAGAGAGAGAAGGTAATTAATACCAAGGAGTTATTATGGTTGGATTGGAAGGAAGATTGAACATTGATTGCTGGATTCAACGCAATTCGGATCGTTGGAACAAAGCTGGAGCCCTAGCCATTCCAACCTAGATATTTGATCAATTTGAGATTGATTGAAGGTGAGTTTCTAATTGAAGTAAATACATAGATTGTAGATAATTAAAGTTAGTCAAATGTAGCTAAATGATAGATTAAAGACTTAGAAAAAGGAAGAAAAAGAATGGATTTGGGAAGAACAACCCAAAAAGGGGCTGAGTCTGGCCAAATCGATTAATCGAAATTGAGATTCAATTAATCAATTTTGGTCTAGAAGTTGAAAATTCGAGGGCGCCCGATTTCGATTAATCGATCTGTAATTCGATTAATCAATTTTGAAGGTCGATTAATCGATTTAGAAATCAACTAATCGATTGGGTACCTCCAGTGGCTGGAGAGAAAGGTCTTGGGGAAATCGACTAATCAACTTTGGAAATCGATTGATTGACTTTAGATTTTGATTAATCGATTTGGGATCGATTTCCAAAGTCGATTAGTCAATTTCCCCAAGTCCTTTCTCTCCAGCCACTGGAGGTACCCAGTCGATTAGTCGATTTCCAAATCGATTAATCGACCTTCAAAATTGATTAATCAAAGTCCAGATCGATTAATCGAAATCGGGCGCCCTCTAATTTTCAACTTCTAGACCAAAATCGATTAATCGAATCTCAATTTTGATTAATCGATTTGGCCAAACTCAGCCCCTTTTCGGGTTGTTCTTCCCAAATCCATTCTTTTTCTTTTTCTTCCTTTTTCTAAGTCTTTAATCTATCATTTAGCTACATTTGACTAACTTTAATCATCTATAATTTATGTATTTACTTCAATTAGAAACTCACCTTCAATCAATCTCAAATTGATCAAATATCTAGGTTGGAATGGCTAGGGCTCCAGCTTTGTTCCAACGATCCCAATCGCGTTGAATCCAGCAATCAATGCTGAATCTTCCTTCCAATCCAAACTAACACCATACTCTATGTCCTCTCTCCAGTTTCGGTGTTAAGCACATACTCCAGAGATAGGTGTATGTGGCTCTAAACTGACACCATACTCTACACTTAGGTCACATTCACATCGGTTCACCACTTCATGAGTCCACTGTTTGACCATCACTTAGTCAAACCTACGACCAGTTGGGCACGGATCTCAAGGTCATTGTTTAACGCTCAAATTTTTTAGATATTACAGTACATCACTTGTTTTATTATACAACTAACTCCTATCTGCATGCCGATCTTCAAATTACTGAGGAAAGATTCGTCGGTTGAATGGAATGACGAATGTCAGGGGCATTTGATAAGATCAAGGGCTACCTTCTCAACCCACCAGTGTTGGTACCACCCAAACCAGGGCGACCACTCTTAATGTATCTCTCCATAATGAAAGTTTCGATGGGATGCGTCCTAGGGCAGCACGATGAGACAAGAAAAAGAGAACAGGTCATCTACTACTTGAGCAAGAAATTCACCGATTACGAGACATGCTATTCTCATCTGGAGAAAGCATGCCTGGCTCTCATATGGGTTACACAGAGGCTCCACCACTACTTGCTATCCCAAGCTGTTCTACTCTTAGCACGAATGGATCCATTGAAGTACCTATTCGAAAAGCCTCTCTCACTGGTCGAATTGAGCACTGGCAACTTCTCCTATCTAAATTCGACATCACGTATGTCACTCAAAAGTTGATCAAGGGGTAAGCACTTACTGATCATCTTGCCGAGAATCCTTTACCTAGCTACGAACCTCTAAGGACCAAATTTTTCTATGAAGACATCTTGTTCATGACAGAGGATGATACAAAAGAGAAAGAGGAATCCTGGGTGATGCACTTCGATGGGGCAGAAAATGCCGAAGGTCGAGGAGTTGGCGTTATTCTGATTTCGCTAAAAGGATCTCACATACCAATCTCCATCAAGCTCAACTTCTCGTGCACAAACAATATGGCCAAATATGAAGCCTATGCGGCCGGCTTGCAAGCATTGCTTGACCTAAATGTAACCCATCTTAGGGTATTTGGCGACTCACAGTTATTCATATGCCAGACAAACGAAGATTGGAAGACGAAAGATGAAAAATTGATCCCATACCATGAGCATCTCGAGGATCTGATAGCATACTTCAATGATGTTACCTTCTCTTATGTCTTGCGACCAAGAAATCGTTTTGTCGATGCACTAGTAACGTTGGCGTCAATGGTCGAAATCCCTTATGATGTCGGAATGAAGCCAATCATGATTGAGCAGAGGAATAAACCTCCCTTTTGTCTCCAGATTGAGGAACTCGAAAAGTTAAATGATGAGCCACCACGATTCTCAAATATCAAGAATTTCCTCGAAGCTCGAGCTTTCCTTGAGGGGACGACCAAGGAAGATAGGCAGACCATCCATCGTTTAACTGCTAACTATGTCATCTGCGATGAATGCCTCCACAGGCGATCATATAACATCTTGCTTAAATGCCTAACTGAAGGCGGGGCAACCAACATTATGAAAAAAATCCATGAAGGAGTATGCGGGGCCCACGTCAATAGACACATGCTCGCTAAAAAGATCCTATGGCAATGATATTTTTAGACTACCATGGAAGCTGACAGTTGCAAGCATGTTCAGAAGTGCTACAAATACCAAGAACACTCCAGTCTAATACATGCTCCTGCCATTGATCTACACAGCATGACCACTCCTTGACCATTGGGTACATGGGGCCTCGACGTCATAGGAAAGGTCAACCCAAAAGCATCTAATGGGCATTAGTTCATCCTCGTTGCCATTGATTATTTCACCAAATGGGTAGAGGCAACATCATATATGAATATCACGGCCAATCATGTTAAGAAATTCACCAAGAATAATATTGTTTGTCGAGTCGGTGTACCCAAGTACATCATCACGGACAACGACACCAACTTCGCGAACAAGCGCATAAGAGCCTTCTGCGAGCAGTACAAAAAAAAACATCATTGCTCATCACCATATCAGTCGTAAACCAACGGTGCCATAGAAGCTGCTAACAAGATAATCATTCGCATCCTTGAGAAGATGGTCATCACATACCGCGATTGGACCGAAATATTACCATTTGCACTATGGGCTTACCGAACATCGATTCGTACCACTACAGAGGCAACACCATTTTTCCTTGTGTATGGAACTGAGATAGTGCTACCAGTTGAGATTGAATTATCCTCACTTCCCATCCTCATCGAATCTAATCTACCAGAAGCTGAAAGAGAAAGGTCCAGCTTTGAGCAGCTAAACCTGCTAGACGAGAAAAGGCTCCTAGCCTCCCAGGCCTATCAGAGAAGGATCGCACGGGCTTACAACAAACGTGTTCACATCAGAGATTTAAAGGTGGGTGACACAATACTCAAGAAAATCTTCCCATCTCTTCATGCTGATCCAAGAGGAAAATTCAAACCCAACTGGGAAGGTCCTTATGTCATCATAGAAGTGCTCCCCGGGATACGCGCTATGCCTCGACACCATGGACGGATATCACTTTCTCGAGCCCATCAACACTGGATACGTACGACGATTCTACTCCTAGTCTCTGGCGGTAAGGTAAGTATTGATAAAAATGGATACGTGACTGCTTAAGGATCCTTTAAAAAGAAGGACATTATTTCAAAGCCAAGTAGTCAAAATGCGTCCCTGAATATTCATACCCTTTGCTACACTTGTTGAGCCATTAGCCTTTCTTTCATCAACCCCTCCCAGAAAAAGGAAAAATGTATGTATATAAGAACAAAAAGAAAAGAGTCATCATCAAAATCCAAAAGAAAAAAAAATCAGAAAAGAAAAATCCTCAAAAGAGGATGTCTAGAGAAAATTAAAAAGAACAAAAAATAGAAAAGAAAAATTCATGGGGCATGTAACAGAAAAATCTCTCAAGGAAGAAGTGTATTACGGCAGTTGGAACCCAATCAAAGAAACCTTTTAACCCGAGACTACCTTCAAAATTCCTAACCTATCCCTTCTAACCATGGCCAAGATACATCCCTCAAGAAAGCCCTCTTTAAGGTCTACAAGCAGTCATAGTATCCGTTGAGTCAGTACGATCCAGGCTGTGAGACTATAAAAGAACTCCACCCATCCGGCTATGACAGATTCAACGTCCATGTCATGGTCTTTGAGAGTGAAAGAAAAAAAAAAAAAATATATATATATATATATATACAAGCTCAAAGCAAAAAGGACGTGGTGAAAACCTGAAAGAGTGCCATGGGTAAAAAAAATGAGCTTATACAGACCAGGTAAAATCTTTAAAAGGTGCCTGGGGTAAAAATGCATACCCATGGATATAGTGAAAACCTGAAAGGGCGCTACAAGTAAAAAAGAGGGAAATAACGGGGCACGGTAAAAACCTGTCTGGATCGCTGTGAGTAAAAAAAGGTTGAAAAAGAAAAAGAGAAAGTCATCAGGTTACTCCTTTGGTTATAATTTTGAATTATCTGATCGCCAGCCAGGCCGCTCATGTTTACTCAAATCAGGTCCTGATCAGGTGTATCTTTAGATTACATCATCAGACGTATGACCCGAGGTAAGGAGAAAAGGTTAATTCAATCCAAAGGGATAGATGTTCCAGCCTTAGTAAAATCTCTTAACCTCACTCAGGTCCGACGACATGAACGGGTTCGGCTATACTCAAAATGGGACCCGTTACTTTGCCTCATTGTTCAGCCATCAAACAAAAAAAAGGAGGAAAAGAAAGAAAAAAAAATAACAACAAAAATAAGAAATCCAAAAAATATATACTCCTATGTACATATTTACAACATCGTACTTTCATCTCAAAAATGAAGCAAAATGATAAAAAATCTCTAAAAACAAAAATCCAAAAAAATATATAAATCCTGAAAATTGAAAATGAGTAGGTAAAGGTTTGCTTCTCCTTCTGTTAATTATGATGCATATTGTTACCTATATAAAATAAAAAAAGGACTGACATTTTCTTGAGAATGTGCAGGAACATCAAATTATTCAATGCCTCGAAGCAGACAACCTATCAAAGATGGATAGATTAAATGAAGCATCTCACCACCGACGTCCAGTCTATTAAAAAAATATATATCACTTTGAAAAAGAAAATAATCACTCTTTCCTTACGTACAACTACGCACATGCGTGTTTCAATACAGTAAAATGTTAATATTTTATTAGCAATGCATCTGTGCTATATTAATATCCTAACTCTAAGGTTCGCCTTAGATCTTTGGATCCTACTTTAAAGTAGGAGCAACGGTGTCAATCTCGATCAAGTAGTCAATGTTTCGATCGGGTTAATCCCACTGCTAAATCTTTGAGCTAAGCGCTCCGTCTTTGGACTCATGCAAACTTTAGTGACTTAAGCTTCAGATTCCTCTGAAAAAAGTTAATCATTGGTTGAGACCAACCTGTTGAAAATGAAACTGCATATCGATTAACTATATGCAAACATGCATGTAGAAGGATTCATATCCCTTATTTTTCTGTGGGCTTAAAACTTGGTTTGGCGCGATTTTCCTTAGATAGGCATTATGTATCTGGGTTTTCGTAGGATAGTCGTTTATTCTCATAAATGGTACTCAAATGGGTTCTAGGTCGGGACTGCCATCGCCTTTGTTTCTTATAAATAATTTGTAAGATCATTATTGGCAGAGACCAGGATTGGGTGTTTCCTTCGGTAAGTACCTAATTTTAGCCGGATCTGTTCAGTATTATTTGAAGTTGGGTACACTAGGTCATGTTGATCTAGGGTACATTTCAAAAATGGTACACACTCTCAAAAAGCGTCGTGACATCAATATTCGCTCCGCTCGGGTAGTTGTGCTAAATTTTCTTCGAGATTATTGGGTTCACTCAAAAGTCTCGAACCCTACCTCGTGTAGGGGTACTCGTGGCCGATCAAATGGGGCAGTCAATGCCTCATGGGATTGGACACAAACTGTGGATCTTAGCATCATTGGTTTATGCCAATCTTTAAGTATGGGTCGATTACCCTCCCACTCGTGGGGTATTCTTGTTCAAAATAAATCCCAAACATCGTGCATTTTCAAATTATACCATCTCGGTTATGCCCAGTAATATCGCTAAGCGTTTCGGGACCGATAGCCTTGAGGAATGGAAGTTTTCCATAATTGTTGGGGCTCTTGCTACTCTCAAGTGACGCACATTTTCCCTGATGTTGGGCTTACGTCACTCTCCATTTAGTTGTTTAACTTTTTTATGTTTGAGGTTCGTTTTGAACGCAACGGACCCGTTAGCGTGCCAAGGCCTCTTCCGGTGTCTCTTTCTTTGGAATACGATCATTAGTGATCAGATACCAAAGAGGGGCATTTGTAGACATCCAAATTTGGCCCAAGGCCTGATTGAAACATACTTCGAGAAAGGTGCAACCCCGAGCTTCCAATAGTACTTCTCAAACCCTTAGAACTTAATCAAAATCCTTAGAAATTGATCCCCAGCCCTTAGGAATCAACCCTAACCTATAAAACCCCTCCCGAACTCATTTCAAACCCTCTCGGGCAATGGTTGGAAAGAGGTGTACCAAAGCTAATTGGGAACTTTGCTGGGATTGAATCATAGACCATTGGAAAGTAGGGATTCCCAGCTTTCCAAAGAGCCAAGAATCACCCCGATCCGAGTCATACATCGAAAGTTATGGCGATCTAAAGTTTCGGGCTGAGCTGGGGGCATTTTGTTTAGCGTGTGTAATATACACGCTAGGCCATTTCTGGAGGAATTTGGCCTAGCATGTATAATATACACGCTAAGCTAAATGGGCCCCACAGCAAGCTCTGAACTTCTCACAGGCACTGTGCATATGCCTAGCATGTGTAATATACAAGCTAGGCTTAGCTACAGTAACTGTGAGATTTTGCCCGAATTTCACTTTGGGGGTTTGACTTGTTGACCATCCCCATGTTTAGGGTGAGTTTCTTTAAGACTATTGCCCCCCCATTTAACCTATTTGCAACCCCCTAGTCATTTGAAACCCCACCCTATCATCTACCATTGAACCTAACTTCACCCCTATCCATGACCTTGAAAAACCCAAAATCCTTAGATTTAGGATTACCTAATTGCTAATCACATTAGTTCTTAAGTACCCTCCTAAGCCTCTCCTTTTCTATAAATAGAGAGCCACCCCTCCCTTTACAAGGGCTTGAAAATTTTCCAAGAGAGAGAAAAAGATTAAGAGATCCCCATCTCCCCTTTGGTGCACCAAAACCCATACAAATTTCAGAACTTTAGTTCATCTTTTACACTCCATTACCCATCATAAACCTTTGAGATTTAACTAGAACTACCCACTAGCCTTCTTCCACTACCTCTTAGCTAGCAAACCTTAGAGGTTAGAACCCATCTTTCAACCTCTCTAGCTATTGAAAGCTCATCAAGTGCACCCACACGAAGGTCCACAGTTGTGCTACAAGGGCCCGAGAGCTCTGGCTCTCCCCTCTACTCCTCTACCTTCTTTGCTTTTCCTTTATATGAGGATTCAAGCCATAATGCCGCCAAATTTTCAGTATTTTCGGAGAGCTTGATAGGATCATAGTGCCTTCAGGTAAGAGGAAGTGTTGTTTTATTTTATATTTTATTTCTATTTTAGCCATAAGTAGAGACCGCTTCCGAGTGGGTTGATCGGGTGCCTAACAGCTTCCCGATCGATAACCGAAGCCCCTACCCAAGAGCCTTTGGCATTAGACCGGTGAATCCGAGTCATATTTTTGCACTTCAGTGCTTTTAATATTGAGTTAGGTTTCTCGGGATACCAAATGCTTTGAGTGGCAACTCTAAATTTGTAGTAACGAGCGCATCGTCGCGACGGACTCGCGAGATGCCATGGTTGCACACCATACTCATAAAGCATAAGCATGCAATTGGGTGGACCATTACTAGCCTTAAAAGGCTTGATTCGTTGATATGCATGCATCGGATTCATTTGGAGGACAATGCTAAAACTTCACGAGAAAGTCAGTGACGACTGAACCCAAATATGAGGGAAGCAGTATAAAAAGAAATCGTGAATTCCTTGACGTTGGCATCATTTATCCGATTTTTGATAGTGAGTGGGTGAGCCCCATTCAAGTAGTCCCAAAGAAGTCTGAGATTACATTTAAAGAAAATTTAGCCGGTGAGTTGGTACCATTACGTGAAACCACAGGTTGGCGCGCATGTATTGACTACTGAAAGATGCATTCGATGACTCGCAAGGAGCATTTTCCACTACCATTCATTGATCAAATCTTGGAAAAACTTATGAGTCTGGAGTATTTCTGCTTTATGAACGATTATTTAGGATATAATCAAGTTTCGATATACCCAAAATATCAAGAAAAGATACCCTTCACGTGTCCTTTTGGAACGCTTACATATCGCTACATGGCATTTGGGTATGCAATTCACCAGCAACATTCCAAAGGTGCATGATGGCTATTTTTCCAATATGATAGATAAGTTTCTCGAGGTATTCATGGATGATTTCTCGATATTTGGCTAAACCTTTGATACTTGTCTAGATCATCTTGCCCTCGTCTTAGAAAGATTTGAGGAAACCAATCTGGTGTTAAGTTGGGAGAAGAGCTACTTTATGGTTCAAGAAAGCATAGTTCGGGGGCACATTATTTTCAAAAGAGGAATAGAAGTTGACAGGGCTAAAATTGATATCATAACGAATCTACCTCTACCAACTTCGGTGAGGTAGATACTATCTTTCCTTGGTCATATCGGCTTCTATCGCCGCTTTATGCCATTTGCTGGCAAACAATGCCACTTTTGACTTCGATGATGCTTATCTTGATGCATTTAATAAGCTTCATACACTTCTCTCATATGCACCTATTATTCAACCTCCAGATTACTCCTTACCCTTTGAAGTGATATGTGATGCTTCTGACTACGAAATAGGTGTGGTCATTGAGCAGTGAAAAGACAAGGTTCCTCATGTGATTTATTATGCGAGCCGAATCTTGATTGAAGCTCAGGTGAATTATACCACCACTAAAAAAGAACTTCTCGCTATCATGTTTGCATTGGATAAATTTTGACAATACCTTTTGGAATTAAAGATCATCTTCTCTGACCACTCTGCCTTAAAATATTTATTGTCAAAAAAGAATGTCAAGCCAAGACTAATCAGATGGATCCTACTTTTACAGGAGTTTAATTTTGAAATTAGAGATAAAAAGAGAGTCAAAAATGTACTGGCTGCCCACTTGTCCCGGATAGAGTTACCAATAGCTGCCAGTAAAGAATCCCTGTGCGATACCTTTTCGGATGAGCAACTTTTTGCCATCCAAACTGTAGTACTATGGTATGCCAATATCGTAAATTATTTGGCGACAGGTAAGATTCCCCCAACCTTGTCCAAACAAGATAGGTATGTGTTCTTTTCACGTGTGAAATATTATATTTGAGAGGATCTTGATCTGTTTAAAATATTCCTAGACTAAATAATTAGAAAGTGTGTCCCCGATGGTGATACCCATAATATTTTATAGTTTTATCATACTTATGCATGTGGAGGTCACTTGGGTGGAAAGAAAATAGCTGCCAAAGTACTACAATCGAGGTTTTATAGGCCACTACTATTCAAAGATGCCCATAATTTTTGTATGGCCTGTGACCGGTGTTAGAAGGCAGGTGTCATGTGTCGAAGGGACATGATGCCTTTCCAACCAATTTTTGTCATAGAGCCTTTTGATGTGTGGGGCATGGATTTCAAAAAACCCTTTTCACCTTCATTTGAATTATGTATATTCTTGTGGTTATCGACTATTTTTCAAAATGGGTCGAAGCAACAGCCATGAAGACTAATGATCACAAGGTGGTAATTTTTTATTATTAGAGAAAACATCTTCTCTCAATTTGGGACTCCACAAGGGGGGAGCCATTTTTGTAATAGATACTTCGAGAGCTTGCTCAAGAAGTATTTCGTTACTCACAAAATCACAACCCTTTATCACCGGCAAACCAGTGGAAAAGTGGAGGTTTCCAATCAGGAAATAAAGATACTAGAGAGATTACATGATGCCCTATGGGCATATCGAACGGCTTACAAAACACCCATTGGCATGTCTCCTTATCAGCTGGTGTATGGGAGAGCTTGCCACTTACCTATGGAATTAGAGCACATAGCTCTGTGGGCCATCAAAGCGCTGAATTTTATGCTGTCCACATCTGGTGAACAAAGAAAGCTCGAACTTAATGAGTTAGAGGAAATACATAATGATGCCTACGAAAATGCTCGAATCTATAAGGCCAAAATAAAAGCGTTTCATGACCGACATATTTTACGCAAAAGTTTTATGCTTGGCTAGCAGGTTTGGCTATTCAACTCGAGGTTGAAACTATTCCCAGGTAAGTTATGAAGTTGTTGGGATGGACCTTATAATGTCATGGAAGCATTCCCTCATGGGGCTATAACCATTCGAGATCCCAAAGACGGTCTTACCTTCAAGGTCAACGGGCAGAGACTTAAGTTGGTGGTTTCACAAGAAGAAAAAGGGATAGTGACCACGATGTCACTAGAAGACCCTGAGTATGTCTGATATACTCATGGGAATCATCGTGCTACCGACTCACCCGTAGCGAAACTGTGTAAAATATTTGTCAAATTGTATTGTATTAGCTTAGATCTTTCTCTCTCATAGTAAGTGCCTTACGATCACACATAGAAGATTACATGCGCTTGTAAGGGATTCCGTATTTTACTTTGTTTTGATGATATACGATCGCACGTACTGCGTTATGTACGGTTGTGTATTCAACCTTTTTCGAGAACCTCATAGTGAATACGACTCTTCATGGGATGTTGATAACTTAACGATCAATCGTAGTGATTATGATTGCCATGAAGCTATCACGTCTATTGGTGGTTTCGCACTTATGAAATCGGGAGGTTACGACATTCTCGTAAGTTCACGAGCGTTTATTGCGACAACTTGAATAACACCGTGCAGCTTGTCTACCACCTCACATATATTACATTGATCTACCAGTTCAAATTTTCAATGCCCATCCTCCCCTTCCGCAGTATATACATGTCCTTTCTCACAAATCATTCCATTCCATTCTTTTTCTTCCTCTTCCATCTTCGTCATCTCTCTTAACTATGGGCGATGACGCTAGTTGGTATGATATCTGTGAGGCTATTGAGGACCATTTAAGGCGGGAACGGGCTGAGATGTCTACAGTTGAGAAAAGAATCTTGGAGCAACTGCTCCAAATTGCGTTGGATGCCGAATCATCCAACCGTGCACAACCATCCCCCACTTCCACCTCTCTTCCACCTGCCCCTCCAAAACGCCATAAGCCTACACCGCCTCCTCCTCCATCTTCTTGAACCGTCCTTTTCACCTCCCGGGTTGCAGTTTCTCTTCCAAGAGAAGCAGGTCGAGGACATCTTGGAGCCGGGAGGGTTTATGATTTTTTTGGCGAAATTTTTTTGAAGACCCCGAGGTTGATCTCCATTGCAAACTTTAGCGCCTCGGTGGTTACTATCAGTGTCTATGTCAGTCCGTGTCTAGATTTTTCCTAGAGTATCTTTTTAGATAGTTTCTCTTCTTGCAATCTCTATAAATATTTCTTTCAATATTAATAGAAATTTTCTTGTTTTTGTATATTATTTTCTTTTTTGTGTAACTATGTCGGACGTGATTTCTCCCAAGTTTGGGGGTGGTTATTGATTTTCTTTACAAATATTATGCCCAATAATTTTGGCATCAAGAAATTTTTATGAGTACTCTTTGTTCTGTGCACAATAAGGACATTGTCCTATTTAAGTTTAGGGGTACACACTTTGTGTATATTATTTTTGTACACAAAAAAAAAGTAAATATATTTTTTTTTCTATTTTTAGATCTTTAGGTTTGTTTTCGTTTTAAATTTCCTTTTTCTAATTAACCAATACATGTGAGTAATGATTAGATTAAATACGATTCCATACACATTACCATCATCTTAGTAGAAGTTCTAACATCAATGATGGAAGCAGTTACGATTCATGTTTAGCCCATTTGCACACTGTATCATACTGAATTTTTGAAACTGTACTTTGCTTTAAATTGCAGTATTTAGACTATAGTTTCAGAACCATATACCCAGTGAGCTTTTGGATTTATTTCCTTTCTTTGAGAGAGAACTGTTATGCCTATCCGAATTTTAATTTTAATTTTCTTGAGCTTCTTGACTGTTTTAATAGAAATCTCATAATGTTGTGTTTATTTGAATCAAACTTCTACAATTATGTTAAACATTTTTCTAGAACTATTTATCATATGCATCAAAATATATGACATTCTTACTAGTGAATCTGGAAATGATTAAAGGCCTTCTTTTTATTTGTTTAAGCCAAACTGTCAAAATCTCAAAACAATTTATCCCTTGAACCCATATTAGATTTAAAATCGAATTTTTTTGTACCAAAATTTTATAAACCTTTAACCATATGTACTGCCCGAAGCTTTCAGTCTTTTTACCCTTGTACTTTTGAGAATTTAGAACTGAGGGAAAAATAGGAGAGTGAAAAAAATATGCAAAAATAGATAAGGGAAATGCTGAAAAAGGGTACAATTGATAAAAAATGTAATTATAAAAATATGAGAGAAAAAGAGGAGCAAAGAAGCTTCCAAAAACTGAAAAAAATAAAAATAAGAGGAAAGTTGAAAAAGAATCAAGAAAAAGGGATTTACAAAAGAAAATAAATGTTTATGGGAAGAAGTTATCCACCTTTTTGGATGCTTACTAAAGAAAAAGATGAAGAAGATTAGGTAGGAGATAAACAAAATTCTCAAAGCTTTGAATCTTTTCTACCTTTCTTTGGAACCTTTTAACTCACAACCCCATTAAAAGCTAAATAAAGATCTTTTTTATTCAAGATTTGCAAACAATATGAGCCTAATAGAGATGTATATGATAAATACTATGGAGAATCAAGAAGTATAAGAAATATAATAAATTATCTTTTACATGAGATTTATCTTTTTGTCATTTATCTTTGAAATTATTCATCATGTAAATATCATTGAGAGAAACCAATACCTTCAATATTCTTTTTGAGACAATGCCACAGTAAAAATTTGAATGAAAATATTTCCTAAATCTGTAGTTTAGAAAAGTTTATAATGAATAGATTCCTTCATTGATATGCACACACTCCACGCTTAATATGAATTAAAAATATTGAGTTTCTGATCAGGGATAATTGCTTGGATGGGAAGTCATGGCTGGATGGAATCATATTTTTAAAAATTATAACAACCATGTGTTGATTGATTAAGTAGTTTAGAGTTTTTAAAATATATTTCCTTTTGAAAAATTTTAAAAATTCAAAACTTTTTAAAGTTTGTAGGTAATTTCACTGAAAACCTTCAGGAGATATAACTTCTCCACTAGGGATCACCTAGGGATTTAAAGGCTTGTTGCATCTGCTAAATGCAATCATGCTCCCTATGAAAGTAACACTTAAAATTTTAATTAGATTAGTTTATATTTTCTTGTTTGCTAGAGACTAGCAAAACTTAAGTTTGGGGGTGTGATCAGTCAAATAATTTATTATTTTGACACCCTTAACTTAGTGATGCTAGACCCCAGTTTGCTACTAATGAGATGTCAATGTTCATATATTTAGATCAGTAAGCAGAAAAGAGTAAAAATGTTAATATGAACCAAAATATATTTCAAAAATAGGAAAAAGATGATCGTGTGAAATTACGATCAAAATCATAATAGAAGAGTCACCTGATGAAGTTGAAAGAGAAATTGCGATCTAATTCGTAAATAAAGTTTGAGCAAAATCGAAGAAGAAAAGAGACTCATATTTATGATTCTACAGAAAAAAAGCTCATAGACTAGAGAAATGGTGTTGAAGAACGAGCGATCAAGAACGAGGACTCGTACTGAAGAATAAAGTAAAATCGTAACTTCGATTTTGTATTATAAAACTTGTGCACTGCTACAGATCATGTGAGAATTGCACCGCAATGCACTGAATTGAAATAACTCTTAATTTAGAACTCTTACATTCTACGGATCTGAGAAGATTGACGAAAATTCCGAAGATCTCTGCTGCTAGAAATTAAGAAGAAAGAGTCTTGCGCACATCTACTATTCAAAACAATAAAGATTATGATTAGAAAGTTTAGAATTTTAGGAATCTTTTAGTTTTAGAATTTTACTTTTATTAGAATTCAAATAATGTACACCGACCTCTTATGGATCTATAAATAAGAGAGTCTAGTACCCAGAACAAACATCCACAGTCTCTCAGCAGCAATTGACAACTAAGGTTAGTAACCCGAAGATCAAAAGTAGAGTAGTGTATCAAAGGCTTCTCAAGATCAATTGACGACTGTGATTGAGAGTTGGAAGATCAATCTTAGATTAGATTTTATTGTTTTCTAGTTTAGATTTATTTTTATACAATTTTCTGCTTTATAAACATTCAAATTTTTTTGATTTTAATTGACGACTAAAATCTTCAATTGGAGGATATTAGTGTAATGGTATTTTATTTTCATAAATATCTACAGAAATCTAGTTTTTAATTGACACCTAAATTCTGGAGGACTGCAGATTAGTGTAACGGTATTTTAAATTTATAAATATTCGAGATTCTGAAAAAGACTAATTGACGACTAGGCTCTGGAAGGGCGATGATTAAATTTATTTTCCTGTAATTTATTTTTCTGCACTTTAGTTCAAACAACAACTCTTTATTTTTTAAAGGCAAATAGAAAGTTGTTTAGAGCAGGCTTCCTCATGAGAACGATCCTATACTAATGCTACAATCACCGTTGTATGCTTGCAATAGGTTTAGACATGACATAATTTTAGAGTGTACCAACAAGTAGCTCCTATATGAGTTTTAAGATTTCAATTAAATCACCCATCAAGCATCTTTAAAGCCAAGTAATGATAAATCACCTTTCACTTCACACTTAAGTAGTTATTATCCTCCCAAATCTCTTTATCACCCTTTTACAACTCTTCCTATCCTTATTCTTACAACTTGAGATGCTTTCTGTTTGACTATTTTTAATCAGAAGAACGATATCTTTTTTCACAACAATTTTTCATAACCACAAGATTCTCATCAGATGGCAAGTTTCTTATTGTAGGTGTCGTATATCTAAAAAATTGGCCAAAACTCATTTTTTCGCATGGTGTTTGCTATATGACTTTTTAATCATTTTTTTGAGATTTGTGGCAATTGGAATAAAAAAATTGGCCATCGATGCTACACTCATGGTCTCATACATGGTTTAAAATTTCGGCCGAAATTCAAAATGTTTCGGTTTCGGTCCCCACCGAAATGAAACTGAAAGCCCAATATTTCGGTTATTAATGTATGGGATTGAAGTTTTCGGACGAAATTCAAAATTTCGGTTTCGGTCTATCCCGAAAATGAAACGGAATCTGAATTTTTGATCCTTCGTCTCATGATCCTTTGTGTAGAAGATGGAGCTGAAAAATGATCTCCATCGTCTAATTTCAAATCAATCAAGTATCGATAATTAAAAGATCATGTGAAAAAGATTGACGTCCATGATCAAAAGATCATGTGGGAAAGATAATCTAAGGCATGAGATTTGAAGGCCATGCTCAAAAGACCGGATGTGAAATAGGGTGAAAATTGACTTTGATGATATCCAACACTTGAAATAGCGTCATGAAAGTTGAGTGGAAAATTGAGGCCTTTTAAATGAGCAACAAAAATTAATTTTAGAGATTGACATCATAGTCATTCATTTCCTAAATAAATGACTCTCATGTATATCGTACATACAGGGACTATTAGTATATATATATTCTATTTGTGACCTAGTTAAACTAAAAAGCTCTCATATTATCATAGATTTTATTATTTAGGCATCCTTTCTAATTTTTCTTAAACTTTGTAATTTACTTGTGGCGCCTACTAGATTATTAATTTGGTAGGCGCCTAAATTGAAAATCTTCGGATAATAGACATTAAATTTAAAGTGGGATAAAATAAATGACCAAAATTTAAACTGAAAATCTTTGGCTGCATCGTCATGATTTTTCATTCCAATCATCCACCGGAGATCTTGAGGCCATGCTCGTAATATTAGACATTAAATTTAAAGTGGGATCAAATAAATGGCACACATCAAGCTTGAATGTGATTGTAGGATTATTTTTGAGATTTTTTATATAAATAAAAAAAACAATTTGACCGTGTGATGACCTGCTAATGATCTCAAGATCCATCGTATTGAAAATTAGAATGAAATATGATGACCATCGTCAGATTGAATTAGGTCAAAAGATTTCCAAGGTAGCGCCCATGGTGTGCGGCGCGAACAGAGCAGTACCACTTTCAAATAAAACAGGATCCGATTTGAAACAAATTTAGACCGTCAAAACAGTTCAATCTCAACCGTTCAACCATCGATCCTCGCACTTCGCTCCTATTGGCTGAATTCCAACACGATACCTATATAAAGAGTAGAGTCATCATTTTGAAAAAACATATCGTCGCGCTCTTTCGTCTTCTGTTCAAACGCCAGCAATTTTCTTCTTATTGAAAAAAAATCCACTCATTTTCTCTGCTCTAATGGCGGGTCGAGGAAAAGCAGCAGAAGGCAAGAAGCAAACGACGAGAAGCTCGAAAGCTGGGCTTCAATTTCCCGTGGGCCGTATCGCGAGATTCATGAAAACCGGAAAATATGCCGAGAGGGTTGGGGCCGGAGCCCCTGTTTATCTCGCCGCCGTTCTTGAATACCTAGCAGCCGAGGTAAAATCTCTCGAATTTCTCATTTATCGTCATTTTTTCAAGTGCCCATTATGCGCTTCTTCTGGTACATGAAAATGGGTCCGGCGCACTTTAGCAGAATGTTTGATGTTCTTTCTAATGAGCACTTGGCGTTGATGAGCAGGTTATTGAGTTGGCTGGGAACGCGGCTCGTGATAACAAGAAGACTCGGATTGTGCCACGGCACATCCAGTTGGCTGTTCGAAACGACGAGGAGCTTGGGAGGCTTTTGGGGATGGTGACCATCGCCAACGGTGGGGTTATGCCCAATATTCACAGCATGCTTTTGCCCAAGAAGAAGGCTGCGACGTCTGATGACTCCTAGATGAATTGTGCCTTTGCCACGTCTGATGACTCCTAGATGAATTGTGCCTTTGCCACGTCTGACGACTCCTAGATGAATCACGTTGATGTGAATGAAATGGGAGCTTTTTTTGTTTTGTTAATTTTGGGTATTTTGTTGGTAAAGTTTGAATATATTGTTGGTTCTATGAACTTTTGAATTGGGTATAAGCGGAATTCAAAGTGGGTTATTTTTCTGTTGTTTACTGAATTTATCTCATTATTTTCGCTTAAAATAGACATTGTGGAAATAAATTTTAATCGAAGGAGCCGGAATCTTTGATATTTACCAAATGGTAGCTGTTGCCTTTTCTCTTGATTTCTTAAACCAGAAGAGGGAATGGGGCTCTTAAAAAGTGTGGCTTACCTTCAAAAACTGGTGGTTTTTATGGCTTCATAAAAATAAAGGTTTGTTTATTAGGGGCCTGCAAATCTTTTAATCGAATTCTATTGGCTGAAATGATAGAAATTTTGGTTTTGGTCTCCACTGAAATTGAAATGAAATCTTAAAATTTTGGGTTTTTTATATGGGGTTGAAGATTTCGATTGAAATTTCAGTCTAAAATTTTGGTTTTGGTCTTCTATTGAAACCAAAATGAAGTTTGAAATTTTGATCCTTAGGTGAAAGTATGAATAAGAAATGCATAATGTTATATAAAAAATAAAAATAATATTTATTTATTGGTAACAAAATTTTTTTTTTAAAAAAACTTTATATATATTTGTGTGATTATCAATAGGTATTAGGGTTAGTTTGTTACAGTTGGGAGCCATATTAATTGGGTTAAGCCTTATTTTTAATTTTTAAGGTATGTTTGGATAACATAATAGAAAAATGATGAATTTGGATTTGTAAATCTAATAGATTCACATGATTTTTTATGATTTTAATGGCCTAATCATGTGTTAAAGAGAGATATCTTAAGATATGATTTAAGAAAATAAGTTTTAGGAGGGTGATTGAACTATGCTTTTAAAAAATATGAGAGATTGAAGTATAGGGTATTTAGTTGAGATGCTTAAAAGATAGGAAAGGGAGAATGTTTAATTGAGAAAATGCACATCCCTACATGAGCTTATGCTAGATATTGCTTGAGATGTGATGACCTATTTTAATAATGGGGCATCCGGCCTCTTAGAACACCTACTTGAGTCCTCCAAGGGATGGGGAGCTTCTTAAGGTGTGGTCTTGATGCCAACTTCTCCTTAGTTCTGTGATGGTAATAGAATCGATCCCACATCTTCAAATGACAGTCATAGTATTAACCCCTACCTTATCCAAATATCCCTCCTTTAATTACAACTAAAAATCATTCTCTACTTTCTCAACGATAAATGGTTTTCATTTCAATCTTCCACACAAGTGATTTTGAGATCAAGTGAATGTCATAAGAGGGCTAGTTTTTATATTTCAATCCAATTTCGGTGGAATTTCAATCATATTTTGTATGGGAATTAAAATTTTGGCTAAATTATTAGTTTTTAGTCGAAATTTTGATCCAAATTTTTGGTTTCAATTATGCCTGCAACCAAAATTTTGATCCTTGTTTCAATCCCAAAAGCGACTTGTTAGTGCCATGTGCGCCACGTGGGATGAGTGTAATGTGAAATTCAAAATTTACAGTTCGATAATATGCCAACAATATCTCCATGAAAGGAGAGAAACTGAAAGGAGATCCTAAACCTTATAATAGATTTCTCACCATGCAGTCTCTCTCTACAGAGTTTTTCTCTCCCTGTGTCTCTCTGTTGTTGCACAGTTTTTTTTCTCTCTCTCCGCATCTTTCTCTCTATATAGTTTCTTTCTCTGCATCTCTCTCTACGTAGTTTCTCTCTCTGCAGCTCTCTCTTTGCATCACAATCTCTCTATCCAGTCCACATCTAGCTCTCTTCACACGCACTCTCTTTCTCTTCTCTCTCTCGCTCGCTCTCTCCATATGCATTCTCTCTCTCTCTCTGGACAAAACTCTCCTCTCCTTAGGTCAATAAGTTCCCAACTTTTGGTTTGGTGTGTGATATATACACCAAGGTGCTCCCATTCAAGGTACTCTTTGGAAATACTGGTGCCCTAAATTTCATCCCTCTCCTGTCTCTCTCTATAGCTCTCTGCAGTTAATACATAAATTAAAAATCCTAAACTCCCCACACCAAAGAAGCCCAATATTTAGCTTCAGTCACTCACATCTTCCCCACGTCCACATGAACACCGTAGCGAAGCACGCATCGTCTCTCTTCCGCTGCCCAGCAATGGTGAGGGTTACATGTTAGACTGATCACCGGGAACGTGGAGCAGGCTCTGAACGTGCTGGAGAGGAAGATGATCTCCAGCGGCATGGAGTGCCTGGCCTCATCAAGCGTGCCTCTACCAACCACTACCATCTCAAGAACTCTCAGAAGTGCATCTTGGCTTGTAAAAATCTTCAGCGTTGCCTTCGATCTGAAGACCTCTCCCGCAAACTCCAATCTATTCTCATTAAGAAAGTCAGGTACCCCCATTTAAAAAAACCCTAATTCGTTATCACTTTTTTTGATTATTTGCAGTTGATCTTTTTTTCTTCTTTGTCGATTGAAAATTTGAGGCGTTCTTGAAATTGATGCTTAGGGTTTGTAAAGTACAATTTTTTTGGTCGTTGTGAGTACTTTTAAATCTACAAAATACGTTGATTGCGTTGAATCAAATGATCAGGATCGTTTATCTTAACAATCTTTCACACGATGGATCTTGAGATCATGGGCGCACCATCAGACGTTCAATGTTTTATTTCACCTGGCACACATCTCAAAAAAGTGACCTTAACATCATGTTCACATTCAAAATTAATTTTAAGGTCACTTTTTGGGTGTGTACCACTTGAAAGAAAAAAATTGACTGTATGATGCTACCCCGTGATCTCAAGAGCCATCGTGTGAAAGATTGGGACGATAAACAATCTCCATTGCATGATTCAATGCAGTCAATGTGTTTCAGTGTGAGTGAACTCAAAGATTTGGTAGGTGGATTTTTATGTACTCTTTAGTTGTGTCAGCTGGGATTGAGTCTGCTACAGAGCTACCTCATGGTTGCAATCATCATCCTCCCCCTTGACTTTGCGTGCAGATTCGGTTAACCAAACTAAAACCAAATTGTAGACACTCAAATTTGTGGCTCGATCGAAGCACCTTTCGAGAGAGGTGCAGTTCTGAGCTTTTGACGGCACGAATGGAACCCTTAGGAATCACCCTAAGTATTTAGGAATCACCCTAGATCCCTTAGGAATCTATCCTGAACCTTTAGAAACCAACCCGGACCTTTAGAACCCTTTCCGAATCCTAAACCTAACCTTCCCAAGCAATAAGGAGGAGGAGTGCACCAAAACTGGCTATGACCCTCTACAACGACCAACTCCTATACTATTGAAGAGTAGAGGTCGTCAGCTTTCCAACGGTTCAAGAATCGCCCCAATCGAAGGTGTACGTCAAAAGATATGGCAAACCGAACCCCAAGGGTAAAAAAAGGTAAAAATATGTGGGCCCCCCTAGGGATATGGCGCAACTAATAGTTGTGCCAGGTTCAACAGTAGGCCCCACCCCCGCGAGCTCACTTCCAGACACTATTCTTCACTGTTTAACTGTATATTTGCCTGATGTAACTATTAGTTGCGCCAGGCATATGAACAGTAACTGTTGGATTTTGCCTCGAATTTCGTGTTTGGGATTTGACTTGTTGACCACCTCTACCTTTGGGGTGTGTTTTGATAGTTCTGTTGCACTCATTCCTTACCTATTCGCAACCCTCTAAGTGGCCTAAAGCCTCACCCCATCATCCACCATTAGAATCACCTTCACACCTTTCCAAGCTCTCAAAATCCTAAGAAACCTTATATGTGAGATTACCTAATTGCTAAACTCATTTAGCTCTTAAGTGGCCTCCTAACCCACCCTTTTCCTATAAATAGAGCCCCCCACCCCTTTGCTTAGGGGTTGAGAAATTTGCTTAAGAAAGAAAGAGCTCAAAGTGAGAAGTTCTTCCTCCCTTTTGTGCACTATTTTCACCCAAATTCCAGAATCTCCTAACCTCATTTCAAGCTTGTTCTTGCATCCAAAACCCTTAGCCTAGGTGTGTGTGATCCCCTAGCCTCCCTTCCCTACCCCTTAACTTTAAGTCTTAGGAGTTAGAACCTCGTTTTCTACCATACAAAGCCTTCAAGAGCTCAGCAAAGCAAGCCATGCAAGGCTCTCCTATGGTGCTACAAGGGCTCGAGGGCTTCGGCTCTCTCCTTTCTTCTCCTATCTCTTTCTAGCTCCCTCCATCCTCTCATTTGTGTCGTTATGCTGCCGATTTTTCGGTAGGAACGGAGGGGCACAAATAGGATTCTAAGCCCTTTTGGGCAAGAGGAAGCTATTTTCTTCTCTTTCATTTTATTTTATTTTTGGCCATTAGTAGAGACCGCGTTAAGCGGGTTGATCGAGTGCCTAACACCTTCCCGATCGATAACTGAAGTCCCTACCTAAAAGCCTTTGGTGTGGACCAAATTCAGAGTCATATTTTTAGCACTTAGGTGCTCATAAAAATGAACTAGGTATCCCGAGACACCGAAAGCTCTGGGTGGCGACTCTATATTTTTTTTCGTTAGAGAGCGCATCGTCGCGACGGGATTGTCTCGATTCTCACGGTTGCACAGATGGCGACTCTGCTGGGGATTTGCTTGTAGAGCTTCCCCTTGAACTTGGTCTTGTTATTTTTTATTTTTACTAACATATTATTGCTATTTTTTTAGTGTATTTTTGTTGTTTCTTTTTTTTACTCACCCCTCTGATTACGTTATTTTACTTACCCCTACGTTTCGGTTTTAAATTTCAGCAATTTTTGCCTAGTCACTTAACTGGCACCTTTTTACTTACCCCTACGTTTCGGCTTTAAATTTCAACAATTTTTGCTTAGTGACTTGACTGGCACCTCTTTTACTTACCCCTACGTTTCAGCTTTAAATTTCAGCAATTTTTGCCTAGTCACTTGATTGACACCTCTTTTACTTATCCCTACGTTTCGGCTTTAAATTTCTGTAATTTTCGCCTAGTCACTTGACTGGAACCTTTCTTACTTACCTTTACGATTCGGTTTTAAATTTCAGCACTTTATATTTCCGCCTAGTAGCTTGACTGGCCCCGTCATCTTTTTATTTATTTCTTGTCATATCCTAACAGTGGACGCTGGCCCGTAGTGGCGGCACGGTATAATCACCCCCGGTCTTTGAACTAAAGAAAACTTCCAAAAAAAAAGAGAAAAGCTTTGAAAAAAAATAAAATTGAACCAAGTTAGGGAGCTTAATTAATTTGTTTTGCGGGTTAGATTTTCAAAGGGGTTGGGTTAGGCACACATACAAACACCTGGGTCTTAGTATGGCGGCAGCCCCTAGTGGTGATGATCCAGAAAAGTCTCAGCCCACCTAGTATCTGAGAAAGCGCTTGCGCTGGAGGTATATCTGGTGGGTTCCCATTGCGAAGTTTAAAACCCTTGGGGAGCGCGTTAGCGAGCTATATCGGACTCAAAATCTTTAGGTGCGGTAAGGAGAGAATCGATCATCAAGAAAATTGCTCAGTTCCCGGAAGCCTAGCTTCCACAAAAACCAAAAAAAGAGACTCATTTCGGGCATCAATGGCTGCTGTCAAAAATTCTGGAGTATCTGTTTTTGGCTGGCGCATGCATTAGTTGCGCTAGCTTTAAACTCCATTTTTTTACCTTGGCGCAACTAATAGTTTCACCAGTGTAAAAGAGCTCCCCTGCAACTTGGGTGCAAGTATTAGTTGCGCCAGGTCTGTCTGCACATGCCCAGCCCGAATCCTTGGCCCTTTCTACCTCCCAAGTTTCTCGATCAGTGTACTTAGTGCCTTGTTTAGGCCTTGCCATCTCCGACACCCAATACGCTCCCGCTGGTCAAAAGAGGGCAACCTCTTTTTGGCTCATTCCAGGGGATCGGGTCATTTGCCTCGATTTCTGTGCATTCATTAGATCGAAGGTTCTCCTTCGATTCTTTCCAAGTGCATCGGAACCATCGCCGTGGGGCTTGAATCAAGGTATGAGAGCCACCCGAAAAGGGAATTCCAAGGCCTCAGAACCTTTATTTTTCAAAACTTTTTCAAAAGAAAAAAATCAAATCAAAAAAATATATATAATCAAAACCCAAAAAATATATAGTTTGTGGTGTCGGCACAATGGCATAATCTTGCCCTCCGCCGTCTCGTAGGGGAAGAAGGAGGAGGATTTTTGGGCCTTATCCAAGGCACCCTCACCCGACCCGCTCCCGTAGAATGTCGTGGGTAGTGGACCCGGCTTACGCCGATCTCGACTCATCCCCACCACATTCTCCAACTCACTCCCATTCGGGAGAAGTCTTTTCCACCATCCCCCTCACCCAACCCCCCTTTACCGTTACCGGCCCATTTGGTACCCCCATTTTCCCAATTGATACCCCCCGAAATATCCAAAATCTAACCCCCCATTTTATATCTTTTGCCTAAACCATGCCCATGCCAAACCCATTTTCCCAATCCACATCCATGGCCCAATTCCCATCATCCCCCTATATACCCGATCCACCTACATTCACATACACCACTTCCACCCTATCCAACCCCCTGCAAAATCCCCCATCCATCCGAGTCATGCCCATTTTTACTTGGACCATGCCCAACTTTCCTCATCCCTCCTCATCATGCCTCCCATCATCCCAAAACATATCCAATACATCCCTTCATCCACCCCATACACCCCCACCTACCGTGGCCATGCCCGATTATACCGAGGTCATGCCCAATTTTTTCACCACCTCCATCCCATCTATACCCCATCACCCCTTAAATCCTCCATCCACATCCCATCCTCCTTCCATGGCCATGATGGAGGAGATGTTCCAAGCCTACTCCTTATGGAAGACTTCTCAAAGCACCCCCTCACCTCCACACCCCATGAACCCATCCCATACCCTAGCCAATCTCCATGCCTCACTCCCCCATGACATCCATCAACCCCCCATAATCCACACCACTAAAACCCCCATTACCCACTTACCCCAAGGCCCATTGGCCCAAACCCCCTTTTCTCACATATCCTAGGGGCCCATTGATTGATTTTAAATGTAACCCTTGCAAGTGCACAAGATCTATTGCAGTATGGCAAGAACAAAGGTGTCGAACCCACAGGGAAACGTGAATTTTAATTAATTATTTCAGGGATTTAAAAAAGTCCCTAAGGAAGTACCAAAGGGCAGATTCAATTTTACCAAAATTTATCATATTTTTCCTAAATACAAGAAAAATAAATTAATCTAAACAACTAATTATTGATGAATCTAAGAACAATAATTAAATGAGATCAAGGAATATGCTACCCTAGATTTGTACCCATTTTCTATCATTAAAACCCACAGTTTCATTAAAGCATCATTCACACCATCATTCATCTATAAAAATGATTCAAAATAAAATATGATCATCAATCCGGCATACCCTATCTAAAAACAATGACTCAGCCTATCATCGCGGTATAAGTCATGTAAGAAGCATAGCGTATCTCATGATGTTTAGATCATAACAGTAAGTACATAATCTCTCTGCAGCCTAGATCAGTCTGCAGGTCCAGATCTAGCGATTATAGCCGTTGATACGCGCAATCAACGGTCATAACAAGCATTCAATATGTTTTCAATAACACAAACTTTTAGCAAAATAATTCCATGATGACAATAAATCGACTATGGTATTAATCATAAATAAGGGTACTTATCTGGGGATCGCATCTTCCCCGATCAACTGATTTAGCCGCTCATCTTTGGTGTATGATCTCCTTGTTCATTCAAAGTCATTCCTCTTTTCATTTCTCCCAAAGATCTTTGTTTACAATACCTTTTCCTAAATACAATCTATGCTTTCATGAACGTAAAGGAAAAATAATGCAAATCCTAGGTACAATCTACCCAGATGGAACCCTAGAAGAAGGAGAAAAGAAGAACCCTTCAAAAGATGCTAAGAGGAGTCTAAAACCAAAAATAATAATAATGAATAATAATCCTCTAAAAAATTCTCTCCAAAAACTCCCTCTCGAAGTGTTTGATTTGGCTTTAAATAATAGTCAAGTCGCGGAAGTGTCCCAGCGTGAAAAGTTAGGGTCGATTGATCGACCTTAAAGGGTCGATCGATTGACTCCTTAAAAATCTGAGTTAAGAAGTCTTTTTCGTCTCAAACTCTATCATTTTGGTCGATCGATCGACTGGAGGGTCGATCGATCGACCTTCCCAGATTTTCGTGAACTCCCGCCAAACTTTTATATCAGATACTGCTTCGGTATTTTAGCCATAACTTTTTGTCTCGAACTCGGATTAAGGCAATTCCTATGCCGTTAGAAAGAGGATAGAAAGCTCTACAACTTTTGTGTTATGACAATTTCATAATTCGGCCGTCTTGAAGGTCTAAATTGAGCTGTAAGTCACACCAAGTTCTCGATGACCCAAAGTTGCAGTGTTTTGACATTATTTTCAGAATTCTTGGGCTGTTTTCTGCACTTGACTTGTATTTACCTGAAACACTTCAAATCTAATAATTTTTATCAGATAGCCTTCATTAGATAGCTAAATGTAGGTATCTAGGGGTGAAATATCATCATATTTCACTACTCATCACACCCCCAAACCTACACTTTGCTAGTCCTCGAGCAAAGCAAACTAAAGAAAATAAATGCCACTTTCGTAGGGAACACAATTGCACTTAGCATGTGCAACAAGCCTTTAAACCTCTAGGTGATCCCTAGTGGATGAGTTGTGTCTCCTGAGGGTTTACAGTGAAGTTTCCCACAAACTTCCAAAAATTTCAAACTATCGGTAAAATTGAGTTTTCAAAATATGATTTTTTATAATATATATATTATTCAAAAACAAAAATATTAATTGTTTCAATATATGAATCATCAATCTTAAATATTAATGTCATGTCAATCATGCTAGTATCCATTCAAATTAATCTAATGCTCAAATTGTTAGACAACTCATCCATTCATGCCTAAACGTGAAGTGTGTGCATACCCAAACCAAGATTCATCCATCTCGGAACTAGTCCAAACGGAAAATCGTCGAATATGTTGTCTTGACTCAATCCTCACTTTAGGTATACTCTCGAAATAAACTCACTCCGATAATGGGTAAATTTTCGCACACATGTGAGAGATCAATACAAAGCAAACAAAAGGGTCTCACACGATAAATGAAATACGATGCAATCAATGAACAAAACTAAATCTCATAAGAACAGATATTTGTATATCCTAAGCATGTCATATCAAGTGTCATAAGTATCACATATTTACTCTCCACAAGGCAGTTACCAATGCAAGATTAGATCATGAAGGTCTTTGTAGGGTTGTAATGGGGCTCAGGAAAGGGTAAGAAAGAAAGAGAATTGAGATTCGAAATTTCTGAGAAATCGGAAAAGAAACAAACTTCTGATTTTTCTCTCTTTTTCCTTTTCTAATTTCTCGCTATTTTTCTCACTATTTTTCTATTTTTCTCAACTTTCTTTTTCTTTTGAATTTTTTTTTCTTGAAGCACCTCATATTTTTCATAATTTTTTTTTTCTTTTTCTCCCCCCTTTTTCTTTTATATTTTTGCCATACACTCTCAATAAACACCACAACTCAGTATCTCTCCACTTACTCTCTTTTCGTTCATTTTCATCCCTCGTTCCTAATTTCTCAGAAATAAGAAGGGTAAAGCTGAATTTTCGTAAATGGTGAAGGGTTAAAGGTTAACGTGGCTTATCAAAGAATGTATAAAGGTAAATTTTTTCAATAGACTCAAAGGGGTACTAGAAGGATAAATTTATATGAGGTGGGCCATTTAAGCACAAACGAGCCAAAGGTGGCCTTCAATCATGTCCTTAAAAGATGGTAACCTTGCCTATTTGTCTTGAGTAGATATACAGTACGTTCTAACACAATAATATGAATTTGATATCATGCAAAGTCACAAGCCAAAATAAAGTGTATGAGATTATGCAAAATAATTCGTATTCAAAGAAAACTCAGAGTTTATGTATTTACTCATCAACAACGGATATTTGGCTCTAAAGCTTCTTGGGTTTTGTTTCCACTAAGAACCTAAGATTCACTGTTCAAAACAGTTCATCGATTTCTAAGTCTTAGCTTGGTATAAGTGCAAAAATTCTAAGCATGAATATCAAAATTCCTCACAAAATATCACATTAAGCTTCATTATTTTAGATACAAGCATTCAAATCTGACATTGATATTATCAAAATTAAATTCACATGCATCAATTAAAGTTTGAAAACTATCGAAAAATAATTCAAAATTTTTTTTTTTTTTATGAAAAAAAGAAATAAGAAAGTGACATAAGATAGAGAATCATACCCCCAAACCTAAAAATGACAATGTCCTCATTGATTGAAATAAGTAGCGCACCCCCAAACCTGTTGAAAAGTACCTCAACACAAAGATCAGGTGCAGAGAATATGTGCATCAAATTAGAACATGACCAAAAATAGATTGAAGGTAATGCGGCTACACTAATTTGGAAATTAAAAACAACCTAAACTAAACTAAAAACTAATATTCTAGAATTAACAAAAACAAAAATGAAAACGAAAATAAATAAAGCACACTGGGTTGCCTCCCAGGAAGCGCTGAGTTTAAGTGTCGATAGCTCGACCTCTTCATTGATCAAGAATCTGGGTCACTAAGGTTCATTGCCTCAATTCTCATCTGGGTCATGGGCTCAAACACCGGTTTAAGACGTTGCCCATTCACTTTGAAAACTCGATTGTCCGTGAGACTGCGGATCTCAATCGCACCATGCACACTAATAGAAACAACCTGATACGGGCCCTCCCATCTAGATTTCAGTTTCCCCGGGTGGAGCTTAAGTCTGGAGTTGAACAACCAAACTTTTTGTCCAATGTGGAACTCTTTCCGAGAAATTGACTCATCATGCAGCTTCTTGTACCTTTCTTTGTACATCTTGGAGTTTTCATATGCATCATAGCGTAGCTCTTCCAATTCACTCAGCTGTAGCCGTTGATTTGATCCTGCCGCTTGCATATCAAAGTTAAATATTTTGATAGCCCAAAATGCCTTATGCTCCAATTCAACAGGAAGATGACATGCTTTCCCGTAGATAATTCTGAACGGAGACATTCCAATTGGTGTCTTGAAGGCGGTACGATAGGCCCAAAGGGCATCAGAAAGCCGGTTAGACCAATCTCTTCTATCTGGTCGCACCGTCTTTTCTAAAATTCGTTTAATCTCTCGGTTAGACACTTCCACCTGACCACTAGTCTGCGGATGGTACGGCGTTGCGACCTTGTGAGTGACGCCTTATTTCCTCATTAAAGCAACAAAATGGCGGTTGCAGAAGTGCGAACCGCCATCACTAATGATCGCCCGTGGAAACCCGAATCTGTTAAAAACATTTTCCTTCAGAAATTTGACCACAACTTTGTAGTCATTCGAACTGGTTTCCATAGCTTCAATCCATTTGGAAACGTAGTCAACAGCTACAAGAATATATGAATACCCAAAAGATGTGGGAAAAGGACTCATGAAGTCAATCCCCCAAACATAAAAAATTTCAACATTAAAAATCGGGTTAAGGGGCATCATATTTCGTCGTAAAATATTTCCCAGCTGTTGACATCGTTGGCATTCTTTGCAAAATCGAGTAGCGTCATGAAAGATGAAGGGCCAGTAGAATCCGCTTTGAAGGATTTTTTGTGTCGTCTTCTGTCCTCCGAAATGGCCTCCACAGGCTCCAGCATGGCAGAAATTTATGACGCTTAGTTGCTCTTCTTCTGGTATACATCTCTTGATGATTTGATCGGAACAGATTTTGAATAATTGTGGTTCATCCCAAAAATAGTATTTGATTTGGGAGAAAAAGAGATGCTTATCATTCTTACCCCATTCAGTAGGGATTCTGCTAGTGACAAGATAATTCACGATATTGGCAAACCAAGGAGCTTTCGTAGCAGTCGCATCAATTGCCATCAATTGCTCATCCGAAAAAGTATCCCAGATAGGTTCAGGTGCAAATGATTCTTCAGGCAAAATGCGAGACAAGTGATCAGCCACAACATTCTCTACTCCCTTTTTATCTTTGATTTCAAAATTGAACTCTTGAAGGAGCAAGATCCAGCGGATCAATCTTGGTTTGGCATCCTTCTTTGCTAACAAATATTTCAATGCAGAGTGGTCTGAAAAGACAACTATTTTTGATCCAAGCAAATAAAAACGGAATTTATCCAGAGCATACACCACAGCTAACAACTCTTTCTCAGTGGTGGTGTAGTTAAGCTGTGCATCGATCAATGTCTTTTTGACACAATAAATTACGTGAGGTAATTTGTTCACCTTTTGCCCTAAGACAGCTCTGACAGCGTAATCAGATGCATCACACATGAGTTCGAATGGTAAAGAATAATCCGGTGGTTGGATTATCGGTGCATTTCATAAGAGCTTGCTCAATTTCAGAAATGCTTTCATGCAATCCTCGTCAAAATCAAAAGGAACATCTTTGCCAAACAGGGTACACAATGGTTTAGCTACCTTGCTAAAATCTTTGATGAATCTTCTATAAAATCCTGCATGACCCAAAAATGATCGAATTTGTCGAACACTCTTCGGTGGTGGCAAATTAGCAATTAGGTCGACTTTGGCCTTATCAACTTCGATTCCTTTCTTTGAAACAATATGCCCTAACACAATTCCTTGTTGCACCATGAAATGACTTTTCTCCCAGCTAAGAACAAGTTTTGATTCGACACAACGTTGCAGCACTTGTGAAAGATGATTCAAACAAGAACCAAATATTTTTCCAAAAACAGAGAAATTGTCCATGAACACCTCGATGAATTTGTCAATCATATCCGAAAATATGGCCAACATACATCGTTGGAAAGTAGCAGATGCATTACATAAGCCGAACGACATCCTTCGATATGCAAAAGTACCGTAAGGACATGTGAATGTCGTTTTCTCTTGATCAGGTGGAAAAATGGGCACTTGATTGTATCCCGAATAACCATCAAGAAAGCAATAAAACTCCTGTCATGCTAACTTCTCAAGAATTTGATCAATGAACGGAAGGGGAAAATGATCCTTTATGGTAGTTGTGTTCAATTTTCTATAATCAATGCAGACACGCCACCCAATAGTTTCGCGAGTAGGGACCAATTCTCCTTCAGTAGTTTCTTTCACAATGATTCCGGACTTTTTTGGAACGATTTGGACTGGACTTACCCATTCACTATCAGAGATCGGATAGATGATTCCAGCATCGAGAAGTTTAATGACTTCCTTTAAAACGACTTCTTGCATGTTCGGATTAAGTCGCCTTTGCAGTTCCTCGATGGTCTACTCTCATCTTCCAGATGTATTTTATGCATACATACTGATGGGTCAATCCCTTTTAAATCATCTAGGGTCCATCCAATAGCCTCCTTGTGATCTTTAAGCACTTTCAACAAGTCATGCTCTTGTTCTTCCGACAACATGGATGAAATTATCATCGAAAACGTTTCTCGTGGCCCCAGAAAAGCGTATTTGAGCGATTTAAGCAACTGTTTCAATTCCACAGTTGGTGGCTCCTTAATTGATGGAGTCGGTTCAGCTTTTACCTCAATGGGTAACGGTTCTATCTTAGTCACAACTTCACATAAGTTATCATCTGGACATGATGAACTTGACTTATTCTCCTCTGGTTGCTTCCTTTTATATCCCTTTTCCTCATAGATGGCTAACAAAGCAGTTTCAAATTCTTCTTTGGTGAGCATTGATTGTAACATCCTGAAAATTTTTGACCTTTGAACAGTATGCCTCGGTGTGCGTGCCCGACTGATCACGTACCCGACATAGTGAAAATAATTAAGTTAGTTGGGCTAGGTCTTAAGTGGAAAAAAAAATTATAATAATAATAAAGATTGGTTTAGACTTGCGTGTGGACCTTTGGATGAATTGTATACACCTAGCTATGGCGTACTGGCTTAACACCTAAGTTTAGGTTGGTTATAAATGAAAATAAAGGCAGGAGAATTTATTTCTCTTATAATTTTGGTTCTAGAGAGAGAATAAAAGTTTAGTAATGGTTAAATAACTTATTTGACTAATTGGGCCAACTGTATTGGCTGCTAGTTGGGCCAACTGATTAGACTATTAGCCAACTATAGGTCTGATCGGGTGCATGTCGATAAGAAACATGTCACCGTTTAGATTTTCAAATGAGATCATTTTAGGTCCGTTTGAGCTCAGATGAGATTTTTAGGACCAAGTTCATACACCGTGGTCGTGCGTATTGGCTTAACGCCGGGTCCGATTGATAAGTAGTTTGGGTGTACAGGCCCCACACTGCACCAAGGGATCATTTATATAATAGATAATACCTTAACTAGGTACGCCCGTTTCACGCGAAAAACTAGGTCCTTAGATAAGACTAACACCCAAAATGGGTGTATGTGTTTTGCATGAGAGCCGGCCTTTTTAGTTTAAAAAAAAAAAAAAAAAAAAGCGGCTAGCTTCCTTTTGAAGCCTTAACCGGTTGCAAGAGTTTGATGGTTTGGGTTTTGAAGAGAGAAGAAGAAAGAGGAAGAATCGCCGGATTCGTATGCTCCAAGCCTTGTGATTGCGTGGAAAAGGTTTTGTGAGATCGTATAAGGGAAGGATCGTTGTCGGTTTCGGGTTTTGGTTTTGCTTTTGTGGGTTTTGGAGCCGTTTGGAGGTTTTGAAACCCTCTTCTTGCGAATAGATCATGAGTTTTGATCGACAAATCATAGCGTGAGTTATGTGAAGTGTGTGTGTAAGGATTGCCGTCGATTTCGTGAGTTTGGTTGTGATCGTGAAGCTCGGAGATGATCGAGGTGGGTTTGGAAACCCTTTTTATCTAACGAAGAAGACGATCCGATCTACGAGTAAATCACCGATTTAAAGAGGTAAATAACGTAATTCTTCCATGTATTTAATTAAATATATGTTGGTTAGATGTGTGCAAAAGATTAGGATAAAAAGGATTGAATTTTGATGAAAAAAATGGGTTTCAAGGTTCAAACCCGAAGTGCTCGAAGCGCCAAAACCTATTAACCGATTTTGAAACTCGATTAATCGAGTTTTTGACAAGAGAGAAATTCAAGAAGAACTCCCCGAAATCGATTAATCGAAGATAATTTCGATTAATCGATTTTGAAATTCGATTAATCGAGTTTGCAAATCGATTAATCGAGTTTGCCTGGGCTTACTGACACTACCGTAGTATTTTGGCCATAACTTTTTATGCCGAATTCGGATTGACATGATTCTTATTGCGTTGGAAAGAAGACAGAAAGCCCTACAACTTTCATGAATTGACCAACTTGTGAATCAATCGTTTTAAAGGTCAAAATTTAGTAATAAGTTAGGTAAATTTCTAATTTTGTCGAGAAACGAAACCGATTAATCGAAAATCGATTAATCGATTTTTAATTCGATTAATCGAAATTGGGTGGTAATCGACTGGTCTCAAATAGTGAAAAAGATTTTTGGCTCTTTGCAAATCGATCAATCGAGATAAAATCGATCAATCGACTTTGGAAAATCGATTAATCGATTTTGAAAATCGATTAGACGATTTATGTCCGAGTTGCGATCTTGCTTTAGTATTTTGACCATAACTTTCTACTCCGACCTCCGATTGATGCGATTCTTGAGGCGTTGGAAAGATAACAAAGAGATCTACAATGTTTGTGTTTTGACAAACTTATGAATCTAAATTTTTAAAGGTAAAAATTTAGGAGAAAGGTTACATCAATTTCTGTGTTGGCGCGAACTTGCCCGTTCCGACTCAATTTTTTAGAAAACACTTAAATAGTCTAAGTTATTAGTGATTAGTGTTGATCCTTGATACATCATCATATATTTGTGATGTAGATTGAGGGAGGAAAGCCATCGATAGGGCATTGCTTGGCTTTGCGCAGTTTCGAGGTTAAGGTGGGGAAAATTTCATACGCAATTGCATTTTGATTTAATTTCATAGATGCTTGATATGATCGAATGAAAGATGATAAGTTTTGTTTTGAAATGAATTAGTATTTGAAATCCTTGCAATGGAAACTTTAGATCTTTGAACTCAAATATTTGATTGAATATTTTGATTGTTTGAAATGCTCGAAAGCTTTGAATTATCGAATCTTTGACATAGTGGCTGTTTTAAAATTATTGACGTATCGAATCAAGAAATGATCTTTGTTTTGAACCTTTTATAGCCTTGAAAATCATGTAAGAAATTTCAGTCTTGAACATCGTATGTGTTTTGCAAGTTTTGAATCGAACCCGTTAAATTTGAAGGAAGCAAATGTGAACTTTGAATTGAATCCAAATCAAATTTGTATATAAATTTAAATCCAAATCGAACCATAAGTTAAGAAAATTTTAAGTGGACCGCTATGGGCGGATTATAAGTGTGTTGTGGACCGCTAAGGGCGGATTATATAACATCGTAGACCGCTATGGGCGGATTATATGTGCATGTGTGGACCGCTATGGGCGGATTATATGATACCATGTGGGCCGCTAGGGCGGAATTGAACCGGCACGGCGGCTAACCGTGAATCGAACCGGCATGGCGGTTAAACCCATGAATCGAACCGGCACGGCGGGATATCCGTGAATCGAACCGGCACGGCGGCTAACCGTGAATCGAACCGGCATGGCGGTTAAACCCATGAATCGAACCGGCACGGCGGGATATCCGTGAATCGAACCGGCACGGCGGCTAACCGTGAATCGAACTGGTACGGCAGTCTCCGTGAATTGAACCGGTACGGCGGGATATCCGTGAATCGAATTGTGTAAACTATGTGACAATGTGTAAGCTATGCAAGTGAGTGTTTGAATTGGTCTGGCACGACAGTCTTCGTGAATCGAATCGAACCGGCACGGCGGGATATCCGTGAATCGAATTGTGTAAGGGAAGTAAGAAAGTGTGAAACATATAAGTAAGCTAAGTAAGAATGTATAAAACACATGTGTAAGCAAAGTAAGAATATGTAAGACATGTGGGTAAGTCAGGTAAGAATATAAGACATGTAAATGAATGTGATTCAAACTCAAGAATCGAAAATAAGAAATATGCTTACGATAAGAGATTAGTGGGTTTCAATTTTATTAAGAAAATGTCTTTGAAATCGGTTTGTTTTGATAAGAAAACATCTTCGAAATCAGTTTGCCTTTGAAATTAGTTTTGAATTTGGATAAGAAAATGCCTTTGAACTCAGTTTCAATTTTGATAAGAAATGCCTTTGAAATCAGTTTTAGCCTTGATAAGAAAATATTTTGATCTTGTCTTTGAATCTATGCATGTGATGAGATGTATATTGGCATTAGTTTTCTCCATTGAGCTTGGATGTTAGCTCACCCCGACTATACGTCACTTGTGTAGCTTTGAGGAGGGCGGACTACATACTTGAAGAAAAAGGAGCTTCCGCATAAGGAATTGTACTCTGTTTTGGGATCGTAGATTTAGTGCATCGTGGATCTTGGTAAGTTCGAGGTTGGTACTTCCATGCTATTATACATGCATGGTACACTACTGTTGGTGATGGTTAGTCATCACTGGCGTTTGTTTAGTTCAGTACATATTAGATATTAGAATTGGAGTTTTGTTCATGATAATTACATAACCTTGCTTTGATTTTCGTATGCATATGGATGTGCCAAGTGTTCTGTATCAGATTGTGATATACGATCTGACGGTCCAGATTTTCTCATTTGGTTTTGGTGTAAAGTATAAAATAATAATAATAAATAAATAAAAAAAAATCTCCAAATTTTAGGTTGGGAAAATCTGGGCTGTCACATTGATGGTAATGCTTCATCCACTACTTCGTCCATTTGATCGATGTAAAAACATTTGACCTCATCCTCGTTAGGGAAATGGTTCATTGCATGAAATATGTTCAATCTGACTTTCATGTTCCTAAAAGAAATGTTCATGACTCCCGTTCGACAATTAATGCAAGCGTTGGCAGTAGCGAGAAACGGACGTCCAAGGATGATGGGGACTTGATTAATTGATTTAACAGGTGGTTTCATGTCTAAGACAACGAAGTCCACTGGAAAGACAAACTTGTCTATTCCAACCAAAACATCCTCGATAATACCCCTAGGTCTTTTTTCTGACCTATCAGCCAGTTGGAGTGTGACCGTCGTGGGTTTCAATTCACCTAATCCGAGTTTCTCGTACATTGAGTATGAGATTAGATTAACACTTGCTCCCAAATCCAATAACGCTTTTCCAATTGGCTGCCCACCAATGACACATGGAACTGTTGGGACTCCAGGGTCTTTCAGTTTCTGTGGGGTTTCCAATTGCAACATCAAACTGACTTGATTAGTTAGGAACACTTTCTTTGAAACATGAGTGCGTGCCTTTCTCTTATGCGTGCACAAATCTTTGAAAAACTTAGCATACTCAGGAACTTGTTTGATTGTTTCAAGTAATGGAAGATTTATCTTTACTTGTTTGAATGCTTTAAAAATTTCTTCCATTTTTGCCGGTCCCTTTCCCATTCTAGATGGAGGAGTTAGGCATTGAGGGAATGGTGCCTTTGGGACATAAGGTGCAGATTCAAGTTTCGATTCTTTTTCACGTCCTTGTTGGACAATTGGAAGTGACACTTCCTCTATTTCTTTTTCTTTTCCCTTCTCTCTTCCTTGCCCTTTCTCTTTCTCTTTTTCGTTCTCTTTTCCTTTTCCTTTATCTTTTCTTATCTATGATTCTTTCTCTTTCGCTGCTTCTCTTTCTGCATCAACTTCCACAGGCATTTCCACTTGATTATCAACTTCTCGCCCACTTCTCAGCACCGTAATAGCTTTCAACTGTTGACTATTCGATGGTCCTTCATCAGGTGGTGCTTGACCTCGAGGATTGTTGACGTGTTGGCTGGGAAGCCTACCTTCCTCTCATTGACTCAATTGATTGGCCAATTGACTGACTTGGTCCATTATCATCTACTGAAAAGATTGCATGCTTCGTATCACCTTTTCTTCCATATCAGAATCTTTCGAAGTGCTGGTATGAGATTGATTAAGATTCTGATTGAAATTTTGATTTTTTCGGTATTCAGTATTTGGATGATAATACGGAGCATTCTGCTGGAAATTGGAATTCTGTTGGAAATTAGGATTCTGTTGTGGACAAAAATTCTGCTGAAAATTTTGTTGAAAATTTTGTTGTCCACTCATTGGATTAGATCTGAACTGCTGATTCACTTGTCCAGTTTGGTTTGATCCTCCCCATCCTAAGTTGGGGTGATTTTTCTATTCCGGATTGCATGTGTTTGAGTACATGTTCCTACATTGTCGCTGATATGATTGAGTCAGATTCACCTGCTCTTGAGGAGTAGGTTCATCAGGAAGAAATGACAAGGTGGTAGGGCACTTGTTAACCATGTGACCTGGGTGGTCACAAATTGAACAAGCAGCGGGATTGATGGGACTCTTAGCTTGCTTAGTTGCAGCTAACAGCATGTTCATTTGCTTGGACAACATATCAACCTTTGTTGATAGATCTGAAGTGTTGTTATTGACATCAAATAATCCATTTCTGGTCAACACATGTGATTTTTTTGCCACATCCAAATTAGTTCTCTCCATTGTCGCATTTTGGATTGAAGTTTGATATAACTTCTCAAACAATGCCCACAGCTCATCAGCCTCTTTCGTGGCACACGATCCTCTGCAAGATGCATCAACCATGCGTCTCTCTTCTGGAATCAGTCCATTGTAAAAACTTTGGACTTGTTGCCACCTTGGAACTTGATGATTTGGACAACACTTTATCACTTCCTTAAAGCGTTCCCAACATTCATGAAATGTTTCCGTAGGTTGTTGGAAAAAAAACTGGATCTTCTGATGCAACTCAATGGTTTTGGTCATGGAAAAATATTTTTTAAGAAATTGACGGTGTAGCTCTGCCCAACTCCGAATAGATTGCGGTTCTAAGGAATAGAATCACGTTTTTGCCTTATCCCTTAAAGAGAAAGGAAAAAGTCGGAGCTTAGCTATCTCATCAGTGACATTGTGGACTCTGAACATTTTGCATACCCCAGTGAATTCATTTAGATGAATGTGCGGATTTTCATTTGCTAATCCATGGAAAATTGGAAGCATTTGGATCATTGCTGATTTGAATTCATAGTGGTTTCCCTGAATGGGAGTATGCATGATACATTCCTGATCCTCGTAAAAACCAGGATCATTATAATATTCGAGTGTTTTAGGGCCCTCATTGTAATTGTTATTCCCATTATTTCTATTATTGACATTCTGGTTGTTCCCGTTCATTTCTTGCCTTTGATCAACCATGGTATCAGTATGATAATACTGATTCCTTTGAATTCTACGATTTTCTCTACAAGATCTTTCGATCTCAAGATTAAACGATTGCAGATGTGGGTGATGAGATCGAGTAAAGCTCATGCACCACGCTCACAAACAAGGATTGATGAATCCACAATAAACCCAAAATATTCAGCTTCAATCGATTAAAGCAAAGATTTTCAATCGATTGATACAAGCGCACGAAGTTTTTTTTTTTTTTTTTTTTAAAATTTAAATTAAAATTCGAATTTAAATTAAAGAAGAATTTTTTTTTTAAATTTAAATTAAAATTTGAATTTAAATTAAAGAAGAATTTTTTTTTTAATTAGATTAAAAATATGAATTTAAAATAAATTTTTTTTAAAAAAAAATAAAATTTAAAAAAAAAAAAAAAAATTAAAATTCGAATTTAAATTAAAGAAATTTTTTTTTAAATAATTTAAATTAAAATTTGAATTTAAATTAAAGAAGAATTTTTTTTTTTTTTTTAAATTCGAATTTTAAAAATAAAAATAAAAATATAAAATATAAACTTCAAAACCTAAAGGCAATCCTACAAAATCCTATAAAATCTTACTTAAAAGAGAAAAAGAAGGGAGAGAATAGAAAAATTCCTACAAAGCCTAAAGCAAGTAGTCCCACAAAAATTAATAACTAGATTTTAGAAAATCCTATAAAATATCTAAAAGAGGAAAATAAGGAAAATGGACTCCTAAAAAATTTAAAATAAGAAATTCTAAAAATCTAAACTTCCTAAAATAACTCTACAAAAACTTACCTAAGAGAGAAAAATAAGGGAAAGAATTTTGATTTTTTTTTTTTTTTTTTTGAAACACTCAAAACCTAAAAATCCCTATCCGAATTAATCAAAATTTCGCCGATTCCCTGGCAACGGCGCCAAAAACTTGATCGATTTAAAGTGTAACCCTTGCAAGTGCATAAGATCTACTGCAATATGACAAGAACAAAGGTGTCGAACGCACAGGGAAACGTGAATTTTAATTAATTCTTTCAGGGATTTAAAAATGTCCCCAAGGAAGTACCAAAGGACAGATTCAATTTTATTTCACACTTTTCCTAAATGCAAGAAAAATAAATTAATCTAAACAACTAATTACTGATGAATCTAAGAACAATAATTAAATGAGATCAAGGAATATGCTACCCCAGATTTGTACCCCTTTTCTACCATTAAAACCCATAGTTTCATTAAAGCATCATTCATCTATAAAAATGATTTGAAATAAAATATGATCATCAATCCGGCATACCCTATCTAAAAATAATGACTCAACCTATCATCGCGGTATGAGTCATGTAAGAAGCATAGCGTATCTCATGATGTTTAGATCATAATAGTAAGTACATAATCGCTCTGCAGCCTAGATCAGTCTGCAGGTCCAGATCTAGCGATTATAGCCATTGATACGCGCAATCAACGGTCATAACAAGCATTCAATATATTTTCAATAACACAAACTTTTAGCAAAACGATTCCATGATGACAATTAATCGACTATGGTATTAATCATAAATAAGGGTACTTATCTGGGGATTGCATTTTCCCCGATCAACTGATTTAGCCGCTCATCTTTGGTGTATGATATCTTTATTCATTCAAAGTCATTCCTCTTTTCATTTCTCCCAAAGATCTTTGTTTATAATGCCTTTTCTTAAATGCAATCTATGCTTTCATGAACGTAAAGGAAAACCAATGCAAATCCTAGGTACAATCTACCCAGATAGAACCCTAGGAGAAGGAGAAAAGAAGAACCCTTTAAAAGATGCCAAGAGGAGTCTAAAACCAAAAATAATAATAATGAATAATAATCCTTTAAAAAATTCTCTCCAAAAACTCCCTCTCGAAGTGTTTGATTTGGCTTTAAATAATAGCCAAGTCGCAGAAGTGTCCCAGCGTGAAAAGTTAGGGTCGATTGATCGACCTTAAAGGGTCAATCGATCGACTCCTTAAAAATCTGAGTTAAGAAGTCTTTTCCGTCTCAAACTCTATCATTTTGGTCGATCGATCGACCTTCCCAGATTTCCGTGAACTCCCGCCAAACTTTTATATCAGATACTACTTCAGTATTTTAGTCATAACATTCTGTCCCGAACTCGGATTGAGGCGATTCTTATGCCATTGGAAAGCGGACAGGAAGCTCTACAACTTTTGTGTTTTGACAATTTCATAATTCGGCCATCTTGAAGGTCCAAATTGAGTTGCAAGTCGCACCAAGTTCTCGATGACCCAGAGTTGCAGTATTTTGACATTATTTTCAGAATTCTTGGGCTGTTTTCTACACTTGGCTTGTATTTACTTGAAACACTTCAAATCTAATAATTCTTATTAGATAGCCTTCATCGGATAGCTAAATGTAGGTATCTAGGGGTGAAATATCATCATATTTCACTACTCATCACCCATGGCCCAATACCCCACCACCCAAACCTACCCAGGGCCCATGGCCCAGACCCACCAAGGGCCCATGGCCCAGACCCATCAAGGGCCCATGACCCAAATCCATCAAGGGCCCATCGCCCAGACCCATCAAGGCCCATTGGGCTAGACCCACCCAGGGCCCATGGCTCAGACCCACCAAGGGCTTACGGCCTAGACCCATCAAGGGCCCATGACCCAAACCCATCAAGGCTCATTAGGCTAGACCCACCAAGGCCCATTGGGCCAGACCCCTCAAGGGCCCTTGGCACATACCTACCCAAGCCCACTGGCCCACACCCACCAAGGCCCATTGGGCCAGACCCCTCAAGGGCCCTTGGCACATACCTACCCAAGCCCACTGGCCCACACCCACCAAGGGTCCATGGCCCAAACTTATCAATGGCATGTGGCCCAAAATGGCCAAGGGTTCATGGCCCAAACCCAAACCTTACACTCATATCATCCACAATATCCCCAACATTTAACCCAACCTTCACAGTCGGGTCAAACCCATGCCATACCTCCGACCCAATTCTCCCATGGCCCCACACCCTAAGGCCATCTCCAAACCTTCCACCGTACCCAATGGCCCTATCAGATCCCACCTCAAAACTTTCCTCACCCCCAATGGGCTCACCCAATCCCCACTCATGTCATTCTCATTCAACCCATGCCACAACAACAAGAGAATCCCGCCTTCACTGCACATTATGCCGACCAGTGATGTGAATTTTAATTGTGATATTTTACTCGCAAGTGCACGAATCGGATTGTATATAGTGGGTGCGGAGTACGAGATCGTTCCCACGAGGACTAATTTTGAAAGATCTAAAAAGACAAGCAATTCCAGAAATCTACTAAGATCTAACAGTATTCTACCAGTCTTATGATTTAGGTGGTTTGATGAGATGATAATTACTGACTACAAACTAAAACTTAACTGATAATTCAAAAATAAAGATAAAGATGAAGATACTAAATCCTCCCATCTTTGGTCCGTTCTTCCCATAATACAAATCTACGGATTAAACTATGAGATATACCATTGAGAACAAATATCTTTTATGGAAGATAAATGGTCAAAAACTCCGATAGGTTCCACGTTGCATCCCTGCAATAAGGACTTAGATGATTTTCATATATAGATCTGAGATCAAGGGCATGGCTCGGCATACTTGATTTCAGGTTCAAATAAAAATCATCCCCAAAGTGGGTAAAAATTTCAACAATAATACCACCATAGATCTGAAATCAAGGGCATGGCTCGGCACACTCGATTTCAGATTAGGGAGTAATTAAGATAAAATTACCATTACAGATCCAAGATCCAGGGCATGGCTCAGCACACTCGATGCCAGATCATAATCGTAATTAGATCCACACGATGAAAGCAAAAAGACCATATAACAATGATTGGGTAAAATTACCGTTATAGATCTGAGATCCCGGGCATGGCTCGGCACATGCGATCCCGATTAGTGGCGGGGATTTCATCCGTTCTTGATAGCACAACAACCATAAAATAAGATCTTATATTTTAATCTTAAATTTATATTATTAAAAGTACATCCCTCGGATGGGAATCATTAGATCTCCATCCTTATGAATTTAGCCACACATATTGTAATTAAATGACAAATAAATAAGGAAGAGAAAATAATATTAATTTAATGAATTAAAAATACCTCAATTTCAAAAGAAATTACTTTGATCCAAAAGTACGATAGTCTTCAGAAATGAGAATAATGCAGGAATAAACTTGAGCAAAAATATAATAAACTGGAGGAATGAGTACTGGAAATTAAAGGAATAAAGCTCTCAAAAAGGAATAAATAAAAACTCCCTATTTCTATGTCTAACTATGAAAAAGAAAAGCAAAAAACTAAAACTCTAATCTCCTATCTCCCTAATTTCTAATTCTCCCTCGAAGTGTTTGAGTCGCTCTAAATAGATTCCCGGTCGCAGAAGTCTCCCCAGCCGCCAATTTAGGGTCGATTAATCGACCCAATAGGGTCGATGCATCGACCTTATAAAAGAGGCTCAATCAGCTTTTAAGTAGTCAATTCCGTGTCAGACTCTCCTTCTCCTCGATTAATCGACCAAAAGGGTCGATGCATCGACCCCCAGAAATCCATAAATTTAGCACACTTTTTGTATCAGATACTTCTTTGGTATTTCAGCCATAACTTTCTATCCCAAACTCGGATTGAGGTGATTCTTATGCCATTGGAAAGCTGACAAAAATATCTACAACTTTTGTGTTTTGACAATTTCATAATTCGGCCGTCTTGAAGGTCAAAATTTAGCCGCAAGTCGCACTAAGTTCTCGATGACCCAAAGTTACAGTGTTTTGACATTATTTTCAGAATTCTTGGGCTGTTTTCCACACTTGGCTTGTATTTACCTGAAACACTTCAAATCTAATAATTCTCATCAGATAGCCTTTATCGAACAGCTAAATATAGGTATTTAGGGGTGAAATATCATCATATTTCAGTACTCATCAACCAGCAGTATGAAGATGACGAGATTAGGAATAGCGGGGCCTATTCTGGGGCTTTGACTGGCCTCAACCCTCCTCCCATAATTGCCCATCCCCTGGTGGCCCAGAGTGAAGTCCAACCAACTGTCGAGAAAGCAGCTCTCGTATCCAAAGAATCAGAGCAGTTGAAAGAACAGTTGGATAAAATACAAAAGCAGCTGATGAAAATGGGTGGTACTGAAATCCATGCCACGGACTTCATAAACTTATGTCTGTTTGCTGAGTTCCCCCTACCCCCCAAATTCAAAATGCCAGCCTTCGACAAATATAACGGCACGGGCAATCCTATTGCGCACCTGAAGTCCTACTGAGGGGCCATGTGCCAATACGGAGAGGACGAAAGACTACTAATAAAATTCTTTCAAAAGAGTCTGACCGGGCCGACTTTAAGATGGTTCACATCATTAGAACCGTCTATGATGAAAACGTGGAGGGACTTGACGCATCTCTTCCAAGAACAGTATGTCTACAATATAGACATTGAGCCGCGTAAGTCCGACTTGGCCCGTTTGAAGCAGAATCAGAATGAGACCTTTAGCGACTACTTGGGGCAATGGAGGGCATTGGCAGCTCAGGTCAGGAACATAATACCTGATGATGAATAGATAGAGATGATTTCAAAGAACACTCTGCCAGTGATTTCAGACTTTTTGGTATATCAACAGCAAACCAGCTTTGCTGATCTAGTGAGAAATGCCAACCGATGCGAGGACGCCATCAGGGAGGGGCATTTGAATAAGAACGTGCCAAGTGGACTCAGTGGGGTTAGAAGATTTTCATAACAGAAGAACGAGAAGAGAATAGGGGGCAATGTCCAAAACATAGTCAATACCAGGACCAATAATAATACTACCCTGTTTCAATTTCAGGCAGCCCCACCAGCACCTGTTAGGCCTGAGCAGATGCAAAGAATGGGGAATGGGCAAGGGATGCAAATGACCCCAGAACAGAGGAGAGCTCGCTACGACCGAGTCTTCACACCGTTGGGGCAATCTTTGAGTGTACTTTTGCCCCTATTAGTAGAAAAGGGATTAGTGGTTATCCGCCAACCGCAACCTCCTCACCCGATCCCAAAGAACTATGACCCAAATACCCACTGCAATTTTCATCAGGGTTCGGGTCACCCTACTGATCACTGCTTTCCATTGAAGCACGCCATCTAGGATTTGATCGATGTCGGGAAAATCATTCCCCCTGCACCTTCTCAGCATGCTAATATTCATCAAGTACCACTACCCCCACATCCTATCGGAGGAGTAGGTCCCAGACCCACCATCGGAATGATAGAAGATGAGGAGGAGTTTGAATTTGACCCATCCGATTATATCAGTGATCGGGAGAATTATGTGGCACAATGGCTGAGGAATGATGAAGAAAGGAATGTTGGGGTAATTGAACCCCTAAATTTGTCTGAATATTTCCCCAACCGAACCCCACAATTTGAACCTTTGGATCTCCGGACATACTTTTCGTCCACCACACTCGTCAATTATGTAAATATCAATGCATACCAACCATACACCACAACCCCCATCAATTACCCTATAAACCCCGGGCAATCCCCAATCACACCCACTTGATCATCAATAGCTGCGCGCCCCATTTCAACTACCACCATACACCACAACCCCCGTCAATTACCCTTTAAGCCACCAGGCCCCCAATCCAACACCCGCACCCATCAGTTATCAATGGCTTGCGCCCACTTTATCACCCCCAATTCAACCACCAGCGAATTCCACCACCCCGGTCAATTACCTAACGGCCCATCAGACCCCCCATCTGCCGCCAGCACCCACTAACTATCAATGGCCTACTTTTTTCTCCTTCCCTCCAATGCCACCACCCTCAAGCTCCACCACCCCCATTTGGCCCAATCTTTCCACCCAACCCACTGCCACCGGGGTGAATCAAGTATTGCCCATACCTCCTAAGCCGACAATACAAGTACCTCAAGAACCGACAGCCGTACCCTTCCAGCTCTCATGATCCACATATGATCCTCATCAGGTCTCGCTAAGCTACGAATAAACAGATATCAATGCCGGAAGCAGCAGCAGAGAAGGGGCAATAGATTTTATTACCAGATCAGGGAGGATATCAAAGCAGCCAGAAATATCAGCAACAGCACAGGCCCAATCCGAAGGAAAGAAAGCGCGGCGAACCCCTTCGAGAAGATGAGTCGAGAATATATACTGGAGACTCAGCTGAGAAGAATGCTTGCCCATATCACTGTATGGGATCTGTTAATGACGTCCCCACTCCATTTTCAAGCATTAATGGGGGCATTAAAAAATGCGCATGTATCACTCCAAGTTAGCCCAGATGAAGTCGGGCAGATAATTGGTCAAGTGATGGCTCCAAATGCCATTTCATTTTCTGATGCCGATTTACCTGAGGAAGGAGGTAGCCACTCAAAATATTTGAATATAACCGTTGAGTCCGGAAATATGATTATCCCCTTGGTACTAATTGATAATGGGTTTGTATTGAATATATGCCCGTTGAGAACCGCCACCAAGATTGGGGTTGATCCGTGTATGTTAAGGCCCACCAGAACTAGCGCTAGAGGGTTTGACAATATCAGGAGAGAAATAATGAGAGAAGTTGATCTTGAGCTGTTGATAGGGCCAATGACCTTTTCCATCTTTTTTCAAATCATTGATATCAAATCCTCATTTAATCTGTTGTTGGGGCGCCCATGGCTACATGAAGTCGGAGCCATACCTTCCACATTACACCAGAAACTCAAATTTACATCTGGGCATAAGATTATCACGATCATAGGAGAGGGGCACAGTGAGAAGGAAAAGGCCACCAACAGTATGGAGAAACCTAACATACTGGATATACTGCACACTGCCGAGGATGTCGACCTCCACAGTTTTGAATATGAGGTGTCAGCCATACTCCCAGAACCCATTGAGGGCATCATGCCTAAAATGGGAGGAGGTATGGTAGCAGCAGTGGCAATGCTCCAAAAGTGGGGCTATCAGAAAGGAAGGGTCTAGGACCCAAATTATAAGGAAGAAAAGAGCCAGTTGTCGCCAAGGGGCAGAAGGTCCGATTCGGGTTAGGATACAAGCCCACAGAAGAAGAGGTCCGAGAGGCCAAAGAGAAAGTCAGAGTCCCCGCGACTGTAAAAGCTCAAGGAATCACCACAGAAGAGAAACCTCGCCCTAGGCCGCACATCAGGGATTCCTTTGTCAGCGCAAGGGTCGTAAAGATCGACCGAAATGGGGCAACCCATTTAACCCCACACAGACCCATAGCCCCAATCCATCCCACCAATCCCCAGATCTCCCTTCCCAGCTTGGAGATAGATTTGGCCGCATTATCCCTTTTTGAGGAACGACGGTCGGTACCTGAACAAACTCCCCCTGTAGTGAATCAGCAGGAGTCTGATGGAGGCCCAGAAGAAGAAGAAAGCTGAGGCTCAAGCCCTTCCCAAACAAGCAGAAGAGGCAGCTGGAACAAGGTCTACCCCTGTTACCAAGGAGGTTATCACAGAGCATGTTACTGCCACTGCTGTAGCAGCCCCCATTTTTCCTCCACCTTCTCCTCCTGCATCCACTACCCCTCTTCCTTCTCTCTCTCACCCTCCTTTGTCTTCATCATCTATGCCCACTCCCCCTTCACCTGTGATTGGTACCTAGGAAGACTCCCCATCCCCTACCCTACCTCAGTACACAGCCCCGATACCCCCATCAGCTACACATAAACCTGACAACCCTCCACTCATTTCCTATAAAAAATGAAAAATCACTGAGACAATCCCCTCCATCTCCCAGACACTACCCTCAATTCCTTGTATCCCCATTGACACAATCCACCTTGATGCAGCCACCACCCCAGCCATACCTACTACATCCCCAATCATAGACACTGACTTAACTCTTAACACATCCATAGGCTTCCAAGCCTTTCTGGCTACCTTCCTTGACATAATGCCTACCCACTACACCACCCTCCCGGACTCCCCAACTGCATCACACCATCACTCACCAGAACCCCACTCTTTCCCTCCTACTTTCCATCATGCACCTTCCTCACCTTTCCAACCAATGCCCTCTTCTACACAAACTCAACCTCCCAGCCCCGACACACTGACACTTATCCTATCCCTTATCTAAGACATCCAATCCCAATTATCCATCACTACCCAAACACAGGACCAAATGCAGACTGAACTCACTTCCATCCAATCCACCCTTCAGACATTAACCAACCCACCCATCCCTCAACAATTCCCTACAACCCCACTGGTCCTTTCCACTGACAAAGAGACCTAGACAGACTTCAGAGCTGACTCACAACCCCCCCCCCCCACCACCAGCAATCCCTTTCTTCCCCACAACCCCACCATTCTCTTTCATCCCTTTCACAATTCCATCCCCCCATCCCCCCCCTGCTCCTATTGAGCCTCCACTATTTTCCTTTCCCCCTATACCCTCCATCCCCCCTCTAATCTTACCTCCTCCCACATTCACTGACAAATCTACACAAACAAATCCAGAACTTATCCCCCTCCCCCCACAACTAGACTTACCCACAGTTTTGTGGGTGGTAGAGAGTAGCAATCCGATGGGTGACAGAATATTTCTTGAGCAAGCTCTCGAAATTTCTGTTACAGAAATGACTACCCCCATCACTGATAATGGCTCTAGGGGTGCCAAATCTCGATAAGATATTCTGCTTTATAAATCTGAGGACAACCTGATTATCATTAGTTCTTGTGGCAATGGCTTCTACCCATTTAGAAATATAATCTACTGCCACTAAGATGAAATGAAAATCATTTAACGGAGGAAAGGGGCCCATAAAGTCAATACCCCACACATCAAACAGTTCTACAATAAGGATGGGCTGTAAAGGCATTGAGTTTCGTTTGGATAGCCCTCCTAATTTCTGACATCTTTCACAGGTCTTGCAGTGTGTATTGGCATCTCTGAAAAGAGAAGGCCAATAGAACCCACACTGCAACACTTTGTCAGCTGTTTTTCTCCCACTAAAGTGACCCCCACAGGCATTTTCATAGCACATGGCCAGAATACTGGGGACATCACTTTCGAGAACACACTTCCGAATGATTTGGTCTGTACAATACTTGTACAAGCAAGGTTCCTCCCAGAAAAAAAATTTGACCTGTGAGAAAAGCAAGTCTTTGTCCATTTTTATCCAATGGGCATGAATCTTGCCTATAACTAGATAATTGATAATATGTGCATACCAAAGAACTAAAGATTGGATGGTAAACAGTTGCTCATCCGCGAAGACATCATTTGTAGCAAGGTCATCAACACCTTTCTCCAACATAATTCTAGACAAGTGGTCAGCCACCATATTTTCTACACCCTTTTTATCCTTGATTTCAATGTCAAACTCTTGTAACAGGAGTATCCATCGAATCAACCTGGGCTTTGCATCCTTCTTGGACAGTAGGTACTTTAATGCTGAGTGGTCAGTGACGACGACAGTTTTAGACCCAAGTAGGTAAGGTCTAAACTTGTCCACAACAAAAAGCACTGTCAGAAGCTCTTTCTCAGTTGTTGTGTAGTCCAGCTGAGCTTCAGTAAGTGATTTGCTGGCTCAGGAAATAATCCATTCGGCTCATCATGAGCACAGTCCGACTGCCCTTTGAAAGGTGGACATGGAGAAAGCTTACGATCGGGTACGTTGGGATTGCTTTGATTATATGCTAAGTAGGCTGGGTTTTGAGTTGACTTGGAGGAGATGGATGAGGGGTTGCTATTCTTCGACTTGGTTCTCGATCCTTTTCAATGGTACTCCTGCTGGTTATTTTAAGAGCTTTCGTGGCCTCCGTCAATGGGATCCACTTTCCTCGTTCCTTTTTAATATGGTGGGAGAAGCTTTATCGGGGCTGACTACTAGGGCTAGGCTTTCTAATATCATAATTGGCATTAGGGTTGGATCTCAAGGCAGATACTTGTCTCATCTCTAGTGTGCGGATGATACCTTGATCTTTGGTTGGGCTGACGTTTAGGAATTCAAGTCCTTGACTGATGTTCTTTCCATTTATGAGGTAGCCTCGGGTCAAAGAATCAATTTGTCTAAGTATGTCATAACGGGTATTGGAGTTGCTGATGGTCTTTTAGAGGAGCTGGCTCATATTGTGAATTGTGTTAGAGGCAATCTCCTTATTCGTTATCTGGGGCTCCCCCTTGGTATGAGATCTCCCACAGCTAGAGAGTGGGATCCCGTAGTTCAGAGGTTCGAGCAAAGGTTGTCGACTTGGAAAGAGAAATTGGTAAGCAGTGGTGGGCGTCTTGTGTTGCTTAATTCGGTTTTATCGTCGTTGCCTATTTTTTATATGTCAATATTTAAATGTCCGATGAAAGTTATCAATATTTAAATGTCCGATGAAAGTCAATATTTAAATGTCCAGACATTATCATCTGGTTAATTGGGATACAGTTGTATTGCCAGTTTCCTGTGGGGGGCTGGGTATCCGCAGTTTGAAATAGACCAATATTGCGCTACTTGGAAAGTGGTTTTGGCGGGTGGGGAGGGCTGAGGAAGTGAATAGTCTATGGCGTGTGGTGCTGAGTGAAAAGTATGGCAATTCGATCGGTAATTGGGGCATCTCTGTCTCGGGTCATAGGGGCTATTCGGCTTGGTGGAAATCTATGTGCAACACGTGAGATTGTTTTACTATAGGCTTGGATTATAGTTGGGGTTGTGGTACTCGGATTCGTTTTTGGGAGGATGTCTGGGTGGACCGCGAGCCTCTCAAGTCATCCTTTCCGGATATTTTTTTCCATTTCGGTGAATCCTCATGGCATGATTCATGAGTTTGTCTCTGAGACTGAGGGGGGGAGACTGTGGACTGCTAGTACTAGAAGACTGTTGAGGGATGACGAGGTGGTGTCGTTCATAAACTTCATGCAGCTGATCTATGATTACCAAAGCAATCAGTTTGGGTGTGACCAGCTTAGGTGGAATCCGAGTAGAGAGGGCATGTTCTCTGTTAAGTCCTACTACAAGATGTTGTCCTGCCGACCCCTGATCAGGTTTGGTGGTGCTGTTTTGTGGAAGGTAGCCATCCCGGCTAAAATCAAGTTTTTTACATGGACCTTGTTTAAAGATAGGATTTTAACATTGGATCAACTAATTCGTCAGGGGAAATAGATCCAGAATAGATGCGTTATGTGTAATGATGAGGAGGAGTCCGCTGCGCATCTTCTACTTTACTGTAAGGTGGCCCATGAGATCTGGTGTATTGTCGTTAAATCTTTTGGAATGTGTTGGGTGAAGCCGGCGTTGCCCTATTGTCAGTTCCTGATGTGGGAGTCTGTTAGATTGGAGGGGCCCATGGCTGATTATTGGAGGGTTGCCCCTTTCGCTTTGTTTTGAAGTGTGTGGGGTGAAAGGAATCTCCGGATTTTTGAGAGTAAAAGTCACTCGGTGGGGATGATCATGAAGCTGATCTGCGACCTGATGTGGCTCTGGGTTGCTAAAGGTGGGGAAGGGTCAGGGGGGGATGTTCTTGTGTGCAATCCGGGCTAATTTCGTGGGGGTTGTGAGTGGCTGTAGTTTTTATTTTTTCCTGTTTTCTTGGTCATGTTATTGTGTATTGGTCTTTCGTCAGCGCCTTGCTGTTTATCAATATATTTTAATTACCGATAACAAAAAGAAGATCTTTTTAAATTATTATGTAAAATATATGGCTTCAGGAGGACGAGATCAAGAATTCAAATTTTTGAGGCTAGTTGTGATCAAGGAAGTTATTAATGTATTCTCGAAATTCTATGTGGAAAGAGAGGTGGGAAGATGTGTAGTAGTAAGTTCTGTAATAATCATACCAAAGAAAAGTGGTGCAGAAAGGATTGAGGATTTCATACTGATCAATTTGTTAGGAAGAATGTATAAAATTGTTGCAAAGATATTAGAAAATCGACTAAGAATGGTCAAGGAAAAAATTATCTACCCGACCAAAGTGACTTTGTAGATTGGTGATTAATTTTGAATAGTGCCTCACATCCTTTTTTAAATATCTTTTCTTTGAGTGGGTGTGGAGATCTATTTTGGGGGCGTTCCATAGTAGGCAACCCAAACTTGGAGACATTGCTAGCGAAATTAACTTTCCTAAGGGTCCTTTTGGTTCATGGGAGATGAATATCCAGAAGATAATCATCTTCTAGAAGATGGTTTTCCTGGAAGATGATCTCCTAGAAGATGGTTCCAGGAAGATAGTGACCTGTTTGGCTCACCTGGAAGATTAGGTAGAAGATTAATTTCGTGTATTTGTCACACCTATAATTCATTGGAATATCAACTAACGATGACTTATTCCAATTCACTTTCTTTACAAAGAAAGACCCATACAGATTAAAGGTGAAAACCTAATTACCCAAAATAAATATGCAGACACGTTTGTCAATGGTGGGGGATGTGATGACAATGGCTTGCTTGATGTGTTACTCGGCTTGTAGATTCACTTTTTACGAGAGAAAAAAGAAAGGCCTACGGTATTGTGGCTGGGTAGCTTTTTTTGCCACCAAAGATTCTTGCGGTGCAACTAATTGTTCCACCACTCAAATCGTTGACTATTTTTTTAATCAGATGATAGAGGTCGTTTTCGTCCCAATATTTCACACATTAGTCTTGAGATCATGTTCCACATATCATACGGTCAGATGTTGATTACACGTGGCGCACCTCCCCATAGTGACCATGATCATGGCTTACCATGCTGCACGGTGATCATGGATGTGTGCCATGTGGAATCAACATCTAACCGTCTGATATGTGGCCATGATCTCAAGGTCCAATGTGTGCGAGAGAAGGATGAAAACTAACCTCTAGTATCTTAGTCAAGGCAGTCAACGGTGTGAGCTGTGAAACCACCGGTTGCACCACAAAAATCTTTTATTGCAAAAATTGACACCATTTGTGGTTTTATTCGGACTTCCTTTAAAAATAAAAATAAAAGGTATATTTTATATAGAAGTTACGAGTACGTAGGGATTGCGGATGGAAGTTCTCACTTCCACCTCAATAGGTGGAATACTAATCTTCTGAAAAAGAGGAAGATTTACTTAAATTAGAAGACTAAAATCTTTCTTTGTGTTACCCAAAATTGTCCCCAAACATGGGGATATGACCCATCTTCCATAAGTTTATTATCCTATCCCTCCATCTTCTATGAACCAAACAGGCCCTAAGATAAAATGGGATAATGATAGTGCAATGGGCAGAGAGATTGTTTGCTAATGCCTGAATTTTTGATGAGATATATATCCCGACTTCCAGCTGTTGTATGGTATTAGCACTCTTTCGAGCCCTTGCCATTGTATGGAAGAATTTTGTATTGTTATCCCCTCTTTTCATCTTACTTTTGGGTTATGACCTTTATCTACATAAGATCTCTTCCTCTTTCACCTTTTTCTCGCACTCCTTATTGCAAACTTGATTGATTCCCATTTTCATCTCTAGTAATTCCACCTTCTTCTTTCAGATCAATTTCTTGAATGTCCTTCAAGATTTTCTCTATAGTTTCTTTCACCTTCCCAAAAACTTCTTTGTTCTATCTTCTCAGTTCTCCCCTTAAGCCTTCTCATCTTAGTTCTCTTTCGCTTATTTCCTTGTCGGTGCCAGCTAGACCACCACCTGCACACCAAATTATCAAAATGCGCATGAAGGACCCACCTATTGTCAAATCTGAAAGGTGTCAAGGTCCATCTTTCTCTTCCCGAGCTGAGAACAATAAGAACATGGTCTGGAAAGTGCGTTTAGAAGCATATTAGGATAAGTTTTTTCCCACTCTAGATTGCACACAAATATGTCGAAGCAGTACATAGTTGGACGCTCACTACCATTTTCAGTCCACGTGAATTCGGAATGTCTATCATTTTGTACTTCATCATAAATTTATGAAATTTCACACGCTAGAGTCCATCCGACACCCACCATTTTCTCATCATAGAATTAAATAGTATTAATGTCCCTTCCAATGCACCACGACATGTCCCAAGAGTTATTGATGTCTTTTAATTCCTTCCAAAAGTGATCCCTATCCTCTACCTCATTGAAACCATATTACACCACCAAAGCCCATATCACTTCTCTCTCCACATCTGTAGATATTGGCGACAGCAAAAAAGTGCCTAATCTACTCTCACCTCAACCTCATTAGGTCTAAAACCATGTATGTTTTCTCTAGAAACTCACAACTTGGATAAAGGAAGATTCAAATTTAAGAGTGCTTAGTTTGTTCATTTTGGTGTTCAGTGAGAACTAATGAAGTTGTGGATTGTTTCTGGGTGTGAGGGTGTGTTCTTTGTTCATGGAGTTATGCTCTCTTTGATAAATGCCTACTGATTTTCCTTCGTCATCTTGTTAGCTGTAGATATTAGCGGCAACAAAAAATTGCCTAATCTACTCTCACTTCAACCTCATTAGGTCTAAAACCATATATGTTTTCTCTAGAAACTCACAACTTGGATAAAGGAAAATGCAAATTTAAGAGTGCTTAGTTTCTTCATATAGGTGTTCAGTGAGAACTAATGAAGTTATGCTCTCTTTGTAAATGCCTACTGGTTTTCCTTCGTCATCTTGTTGTTAGCTGCTCACTTGGTGTGGCTTTCTTTTTGCAAACCACACTTTTTTCTAATAAAATCTTTTTCTACCAATAAAAATATTTAACACTTCCACCGTAATCCCAGGTGGACAATCCTACTCTATGAAAATGAGCTATTGACGAGAAGACTATTCAGAGAAGTGTTGATTTTGTTTTCCTGACCCTTAATTTGATCTGTACTCCACACAACTGTGGATCCAATTCTACTTAATTTATATTCACAAATGGTGGCCAACAAATTTGATCAGTTTAAATTTTAGTTTGTGTCTAAATTTAACAAAACTGTTTTCTATATCCTTACTCTCTAGTTTTTCTAATATTCCTTAAAGAGTCGAGCTTGAAAATTGATTAAAAGTAGCAAAAGATACAAAACACAAAGCAAAAAATCACATGCCAATATGTCTTTGGCAAGCAATTCCAACAAGAACTAAGATTAGAACAAAATGGATGAATACTTCGATTCATGTGGGGGTTACAATTAAATTGCTGTTAAGGGAGACTCCTCACATAGCTAATTAGTCGGCCAGATCATTTACCTCTCTTACCTTATGATGAAAAGTTGACCTGTTTCACACGAGCTTGTTAGAAGAGCTGAGTATGATGGAGGACAATCGGAAGAACGAGGATGCTCGTATTTGGACTATGGAAGAGAAAGGAAGTTGGATCTTTTTCTCGCTATCTAGGCTAAGGACCACTTGTGGACCAACGTTGGACAATGATATGAAAAAATCAACCCTATTCAGAGTTGAGATGTTTTCGTGGCAGGTGGCGTGCGGGAGAATTCTAACATTGTGGAGTTACTGAATAAGGGGATGGAGGGTGCTAATGAGTGTAAGTTCTGTGATATGGATGAAATAGTGGAACATCTTCTTATGCGGTTCGAGTTTGTGAGACAAGTTTGGGTCTCGTTTCTCGCATGGTTCGGGTTAACGGATGCCTAAGGTAATCCTGTGCCTTGGTTTCGGCTGGATGACCAGAGAAACTGTTTGATGGGGATTTGGGCACTGAGAAGTCTCTACCAATCATTTAGGAGATTTGGAAGGAAAGATACAAATAGATATTGACATGAAGTTTCCAATCATTTGGGAGGTTTGGAAGGAAAGATACAAATAGATATTGACATGACGTTTCATACTCTTAGATACATTGTCGATTCCATTACAGAGGACCTACGCTGGTGGTGTTTGGCGTCTTCTTATTACTTTCCCAATATAACCCTTGTCAGAAGGTTTTCTATGCTTAAAAGTGCTTTGTCGATTGCCATCGAAGCACAAAAGCTATGTTTGGGACTATTATGAGAGTGCCAAAGAAATTTATGCCAATCTACTTTAATGCTCGAATTTCTAAGAATTTCCCATGCCGATTTAATGAAAATTTCCTCGTGGGGTTTGGTTCCCAAATCTCATCCTTAAATTGGGTGCGGATCACCGTAGCCTTAAATCTCATTCAGTGCTAATTGAAGTTGATAAGTAGGAGGGGCTGGGAGATTCTATCTCTGAAGCGGGACGGTAACCCTATAATGCGTGGCTTTTGATGTTATTTTACCGAAATTAAATAAATTAATTTAAGTTTAATCGTAAAATTATCTTAGATACCTTAGAGTTTGAGGAATTTTGATGGGTATATCACGCGAGATCCGGCTAGGGTCCAGTCCGATGCTAGGGAAAAATAAGCCTATATATATATATATATTTCAAAATTTCTTCCTTTTTTCTTGTCGATTTTTTTTTTCAAAGTTTTCCCTAGTCGATTTATACCCGAACCGAACCGTGACCAACTTTGGTTTTGAAGAGCCTATTCATCTATTTGTATTGTGCGTTCCTTTTTTGATTATTTTGGCATATGCCCTGCTTTGTTTTGGCATATTTATAAATGCCTTCTGCTGTTCACTTATTTGTAAAGAACTCCTAATTTGCCGTTTTGTGGTTAAATAACACCTTTAGTTACTATCCCCTAACTGCCATCTTTAAAAAAGTACGCTTATCGCCCACATTGTTTTTTTCTCGTGTTAGAAATACTTCTGAAGTCACTTTACTTTTTTAGAGACGGTAGTTAATAAAACAGTAACTCAAGGTGTTATTTAAATATAAAACTACAAATTAGGAAATTATTTTTAAATAAGTGAAAAAAGGGGTGAAGTTTTATATATATGCCAAAGATAGGAGGTTATATGCCTTTTTTTTTAATAATCTAGATCTCTTCTTAGTATTGACAGAAGGTGCCAACTAATGCAGCATTTTTTTTTTGATAAATAACTAATGCAGAATGTTGTTTGTGACAGAATGTTTTATGGATTAGTTCATCGGATAATGCATTAGTATTGCCTCAATGGCGATGATCTCACGATAATAACGTCCTTGATCATATTTCTCTCAGTAGGGGCTTTATTAACACCCACGAAATCTTTGAGGGCACCTAGCCAAAAACCATTGAATGCTTTGAATCTGAAGATGGAGTTCGTTTCTCACCGCAATCTTCCACAAGAGATTTTGAGATCATGAGCATACCATCAAACGGTCAGTTTTTAGTCCCACGTGGCACATATCCCCAAAGAAATGTTCCTAAAATCACGTTTGAGCACGTGATGCGTGCAATGTGATTTAGGGCTACTTTTTTGAGATTTGTCCCATGTGGAATAAAAAAAATCGAGCATCTGATGGTATGTTCATGGTCTCAAGATAACTTGTGTAGACGATTGTAGCAAAAAATGATCTCCACCATTTAATTCAAAGGAGTCAATGATTTTTGGGGTAGGTCTCCTGCAAGATTCCTTGGGTATTAATAGCTAAGCCTCTCAATAGTGCAGTTAACTCATTACCAATAATTTTTGGGGAAATTTCTAAAATCTCCCCTGTTTAAGTTTATTTTTCTAATCATGCGTAAACTTTTTTCTAATATCTTATCAACCCCATACTTTTTTTTGGATAAGTAAGCAATTTATTCGAAGGGATAAGAAACAAAAAGAAAATACAGACATCCGGATGCTACCCAACCCGGATTTAAGGGTTAGACAGTTGATCTAGTCTGATCAAACCTCTCTAGTACAGCTTGGAAGCTCATTGATGTGTGGAAAAGATGAGCTATAAGCATTCCGAACCGCCAATTTAGCCAAATCATCCGCTGCCTTTTTGAATATCCCAGCATATGGTCCCAAGAATAGACAAAATTCTCTCACTCACCCACAGCAGCAAGGGCCCATGGAAACTTCATCTTTATTGCATTCAGGGCAACCGAGAGTTTTTGAGAATTTAAGACCCTCCAAAAGCGCATATGCCTCAGCCTCATTGTTCCATAGACGACCATAAAAAGGGCTAAAACCGAAAAGAAAAATGACCCATTTCATCTCTGATGACACCACCACCACCATCACCACCAGAGGAAGATGCACCATCGGAGTTTGAGTTTTAAGGAGAAAATTTAGGGAGTTTATGACACCAAGAGATAATTTTAGAATGACTCTCCTGAATGCGAGCATAGCCTCCTTATGGTTCTATTCCAAAGAAGTTAGTTACTCCTTAGCCAATTTCTGTGTCTTTAAAGTAATAAATGTCATTCACCGAGTAGACACACACGGCCCCCTTCAAAAATAGAGCAATTCCTCTCTAACAACCTGATTAAAAATAATCCAGGATCAGATGGCAAACACATACGAATTGAGAAAAAGTGCTTCTCCATCCATTGACAAAAACGAGCTCTGATAGTTTCTAATTAAGGTAAATGCCGGAAATGGCTGATAACTTTTTCACAATTGATGAAAAGATGGGTAATGGATTCATCATTTTTGCAAAGAGGGCAACCAGAAACTAGAGGGGTCTTCAATTCCCTAATATCGTCACACCACTAGGAAGACAACCATCAAGAATCTTCCAAGTGAAAAAGCTTCATTTTGGTAGGACCAAAGGGAGGCCCAAAAAGATTGTGGCACCTCATGAAATCTGACAAGATCTCGAGCCGACCGAAAAGTGAAATCGCCATTAGCAAAAGGTTTCCAGCAGTTCCTATCAAATTTGTGGAGATGGATATTCGAGTTGATGATCTTATTTTGCACAGTGGGAGGAAAGAAAAGCTAGGGCCACAGAGTTCCAGTTTTGGCCATTGAAGTTGCTGCCAATGTTGCAATCAATAGAGGAGTTTATACTGTTGCCATAATTGGCCAAGAGGATAATGATCCGCCCCAAGGAACCTTAAAAACAGATAACTTAAGAGTTCCAGCCCACCAACCATTTGCATTGATTCATCACCAACTTGTTTCTAGCTCTAACCCCTTTTCCAAATAAAGGAATCATCTCTATGAGGAGGCGTGAACCAAAAGGCTCTATTTTTTTCATATATCGGTGCTCAACGAAGTCCGCCCACAGAGAAGAGTCTTTGGTGACACCCCATGCAGATTTAACAAAACCAGCTTCATTCATATCTTTGAGCTTCCGGATTCCATTACCACCTTCGACAAAAGGCTTAGATAAATCATCCTATTTTTTTCAATGCTGTTTCCATCAGCTATCCGAAGACCACCATTAAAAATTGGCAAAAGCCTTTTCTATTTGATTAATGACGCCCGAAGGGATAGGAAGAATGAAGAGGAGACAAATGGGAATAGAACCAAGGACATGATTTAGAAGAGTAAGTTTCCTCCCATCCCATAAAGAAATGACTTTCTACTAGGGGCTGAGTAGAAAACCGAACGAAATTTCGGTTCAATTTCGGTTTTGGAAAAGTGGCTCATTGGGTTATTGGTTCGGTTTCAGTTTTAACATAGAAAATCAAAAATCGAACCGATAATAGGGTATTACTTAGATGCATACAAAAATAGGTTACAATTAAAATATTCTCTTTTAAAACTTAAACTTAAAAAGTTAAATCCTAGAAATTAGAAAATCATGGATAAACCTTAAAATTTAAAACAAGCAAAAAATCAAAGACCCTTAATGTCCCACATCCCATTCGTTTCCACTTCCCAGTTCCCACCGGCCACATTCGGCCATTCGCCGTCCGTAGTCCTTTCGCACACCGTCTCTCGCGTCGCCCATCACAATCCCACACGGCCACACTCTATAGCAGACAATTGGTTTCACTCTCTCTCTTCCTCTCTTTATTCTTCAGTGCCTTTCTCTTCCTTGCTAATTTTTTTTTCCAAATTTTATAAATAGGGTTTAGTTTTCAATATACATAGGAGTTTTAAAAATTTTGGGGTTTGATTTGATTAATATAATAGGGTTTAGCTAATATAAATGCTACAAATGAAAAAATTGAGGTTCAGAAACCGAAAATCGACCGAATCGATAACTATTGGTTCGGTTTCGGTTTGAAAAACTAGAAACCGATAGTTATCGGTTTAACATGAAAACCGACCCGCTAACACCTCTACTTTCCACCCTTCAACTTTTTTATTAATTTTTTGAACAAGATCCACACAGATGTCTTTTTTCAGCTTACCCTTGAAGAGAGGAACACCAAGATAGTTAGAGGGTAAAGAGGCATGGTTAAAACCGAGAATACTCATTTTCAACATGATTTGGTTAGACGGGGAATTCTATGGAGCAAAAAAAGAACTTTTGGTTATATTATGGGATTGACCAGACTCAGCCTCATAGGATGTACGAAGGGAGGTTAATGGCTGTTAGAGATTTCTTAGTGCATCTGGGGACTATGAAAATATCATAAGTGAAACCGAAATTCAACCTTGATCCTTGGGCATGACTAAGGACATCTTCCATAATAATGAAAAGGGCAGGGGATAGAGGATCCCCTTAGCGAATTTCCCTTTTCTCTGTCCCCATAGCAAATTCCCCTTTTCCCTTGAAAGTAGTAAAAAACATGGTCATCGATCATCACTGAATACCAGCAATTCAGACATCATGAAATCAACTAAACAAAAGCTAGAAGGACCTGCATTAGGAAGTTCCAACTAACCCTATCATAGGCCCTAGACATATAAAGTTTCATGGCAAGATTGCTCCCAATGTTTTTTTTTATCAATGCCATCGATCACCTTGTTCAGGTGATATAATAAGAGGGAGAATCATGGCCAGACGATTAGAAATGATGTTGGAAAAGAATTTATAGAAGAAATTGCAAGGGCTAATGGGATGGAAGTGGCTAATCAAAGAAGGATTAGTGATTTTCGGTATTAAGGTAATACAAGTAGAGTTTACCACCTTAGGAATTTGACCTTCCGAAAAGATATTCTGATCAGGACCAACAATTTCCCAACAAGCTGTGAAAAAACATCCTGAGAATCCATCCGGCCCATCCAAATTCTTGACGGCATCAAAAATTTCAAATTCATTGGGAATGGCAGTGAGGAACGAATTTTGCAGCTCATCCACCACTTTAGGAATGTAAGCACATAAACCGTGGTCATCACAAATGGACTCTTCTCCCAAGATTTGTTTGAACTCAGTTACCGCGAGATCCCAAATGTTCTTTTCCCCTTCCACCCATGTTCCCATTGAGTCTATGAGACGAGTAATCTAACTCTTGCAGAACTATGAAAAAAAGAAGTACTCCCATCTCCCTCAAGAATTCATCTTGCCCTCGATTTTGGTGACCAAAAAGACTCTTCATCCCTTAGAAGACGATGCTAGTTTGTAACTTCATGGGAGAGGGCTTCTTGAAGGTAAAACTGGAAACACCCAAATGAATAATATCATTTTCATTTTCTTTGATTCTCGTTTGGGAGGTTTTGTTACCAACTGTGTTGGTATTCCAGTCTTTGAAGGTCCCTTTCAATTTCTTGAGTTTCACACAAGACCCTATAAATAGGGGATCCCATAGCCCATTCGTCCCAGGTAGGGCAGGCACCTCGAACAATAGTAAATTTCACAGTCAAACAATTAAGATTGAAATAAAAAAGAAAAAATTGAGGGCGATATACTATCAGAGTTTATGACTGGGATCACCGAACCAAAAGAACCATATCGAACTGAAAGATTTGACAGGATTATTAGAGAAAGCAATGGACGGTTTGAAATGGCAGACGATGCGAGCAAAAGAATAGGAAGAGCGAGCCATAGGTTCCAAGAGTGCTACCGAGAGCTAACCATGATTTCTTCGCATTAGTGTCTTCAACCTTATTTGAGTGGGGCTGTTCATGATGCCTCTGCAGTTCTAGATAAGGCCCTTAGACATCAAGATCATCATTAGATACCAACCATTTCAGGCTAGCAAAACGCGTGGCAATCGGTTTACCAAGGTGAGACCAGCTTCTTCTTCTTCTATGTTTCTTGTTTATAACAGGGATAAATTGCTGTTCTAGACCATCCGAATTCATCGACAAGTTATCTTCACTTTCAGCATTAATATTCATGGAGCCCATGTCATTAACCGGTCCAATATCGTCTTGGTTAGCGGTATGCCGATGGTCCACTTGGGCCCGATTAGAGTTTCCAGAAATAACACGTACAAATTGCAGCGTTGGGATCCTAGGAATAGAGATGTCAGTGAGTGGGCCTTGATGGATATCAACACATCTTTCAAAACCAGGCGGGAAAGGTGGACCAGAAACAGAATCAGAAGATTCTCCTAAGATATGAGGGGGGGACAGAAATGCTAATGTTTAACAGAATAGAATCTAAGGAAGAAGTATAATGAATTTGTGGTGAAATTAAGGGGATTAGAAGAATTGAATTTGAATTTGAACCGGATTTAGAATGATCAAACGAATTGAGAAAATTACCCTTGGGATCTCCTGCCGTTGACCCTTGACCCACTGACGAAGCGGTATAGTTATTCCCAGTGGTTTATCAGAGGATTTGAAACCTCCATCAGGATTCCTTTCTCAACATGAGGATTATCAGAATTGTTAACAGCCCCATTCATATCAATAATACATCATTTGGAGGGTTTTGGACCCCAAACTTTCTTGGTATCATCAGCGTTCTTAGGAATAGAGGCTGCTTGGAAGTTGGATTCCGGGACATAGAATGCACAAAGGTTTAAGCTATGGCCCTGCCTTGTACAGATAGAGCAAAATTCTGGAGTAGCTTCAAACACAATTATCTTGCCAAATTACTCACCTTGTCTTCTTTCAAGTGGGAAGTTTAATATAACATGTCTATGATCCATGCAATCTTCACACTCTTTGGTCCATCTACGAATAATAGAATCGATATCAGGCCGTCCACCTCTAATGGACTCCTAATAAATTTCCCAATCAAAGCATGTTGAAATTAATTTTCTAGATCCTTCAGCAATGTCAAGTAGGAATACTGCCAGGGATCTGATTAGAAAAAGATTTGCCAGGCTGATGATGAGATCCTTCTCCCCTTGAAGAACATCTGCAAAATGCCCCTTGAGGCCAACGATCACTCTTTACAACCAGAAAAGTTTTTGAACATCTTTTTTTTTTTTTGGAGAAGGTTTTTGAAGATCTTTTTACTTAAAAACTGATTTATCTAAATACCCCCCTTAAAAAGAAAATTAAAAAAAATGCCCCTATTTTATTCCTTATTTTTTTCTTAATATCTGTTCCTGTTCAATTTTTAGCTTATGTTTTTTGTCAAAAAGAAGTTGCTAATGGACAAGACAAAGTTGTTTCATTTTAGAAGTAACATTTGTTGTCGGGCAAGGACGAAATGAAGTTGCCCAGCATATTAATAAGTGAGGTGCTATATTTTAGTAAAGAGGTTGGTGCCCTTTTCCAAGAGCACACTACAATTTTTGGGAAGAGTTTGCATGATTTATGTAGGAAGAAGCTTTTTTCATATTTTAAATGACATATTTGAGGGGGTAATTAGAGATATAAATTTTAAGTACGGGGTTGATAAGATATCGGAAAAAGTTTAGGAGGAATTCAGAAAAAATTATGTTTGAAGGTTGGTAAGGGAGCTTAATACTTGCACACAATATTTGCACCTAGACACATGGCCAAAAAAAAGACACTTTCATTTTCCAAATATGTGTAAAAAAGAAAGACTATTATTTTTGGAATCTGTGCACATAGCCAAAACACCATCAAAGTCATTTGATTTTAAGACGACATAAAGATCTTTGAGATCAAAATTGGCAAGAAATGTGCAATCTACATCTAAATTTTTTTGAGTCACGCATTGAATCTAATAATGGCCTTTGACTAGATGTATTCAGATGATAGAGATCACGTTTCATACCAACTTTTGGCCTCAAAGATATTTAAATCATCGTCTTTGAAACAAACGGCTTAGATGGCGTTCCACATGGCACAGATCCCAAAAATAATGAAGTATTTCTTTTAACCATGTGCCACGGTACAAATCTCGTGTGCAAGTATTAGCTCCCTTTTCTTTTGGGTACCTCTATTGGTAGGGCTGTGCAAAAACCGACTCGAACTGACCAAACCAACCGAAACCGACTCGAAATTCGGTTCGGTTTCGATTTTCGGACATATCCGTTCAGTTTCGATTTTGAAAAATAGAAACTAATAGTTATCGGTTCGGTTTTGGTATTACGTTAAAAAATCGAACTGAACCGATATGAAACCGATAGTGCTACACGGCTGCATAAGTGGGTAGTGCATTCAAAACTTAGGTTGCAAACAAAAAAGTCTATTTTTCCGTTTGAAATCTTATATTCTCATGTGTTTTTATGTTATTAGAAAAACCATTTAAGTTAAAGGCTTTGGTAAGTAGTAATGGGTTTAAAGGATGTGTATTTATGTGGTTTTAAGATCCCATTTTGTTTAATTGTGATTTTTGTATAGTGTATTTGAATGTGTGATTTTGGGTTTTCTTAGGACTCTCTTTGTAGTTTGTATTTGTGTTGATTTGGGTTTTGGGGTTTTGCATTTGGGATTTTGGTTTCTTAAATTGTTCTCATATATTTGTCATTTTTATTTAAAATAAAATTACATAGAAAATACCCATCGATCTAGATTGTCCGATTGGTGCATTAATTTCTGGGAAATGTTTTTAGCCATCTGATCAATCACCTACTTTTGGATGGTTAATAGCGAATTAGCGATATAAGCAACAACCTACAAAGTCTTCAATGGTCTGACCCTTATGAATTGACAATGACTTCTTAGTAAAAAAAAATAAAAAATTGAAGTTTAGAAACCGAAAATCGACCGAACCGACCAAACCGATAGTTATCAGTTCGGTTTCGATTTTGAACCTTATCGGTTTGGTTTCGATTTTATAAAATAGAAACCGATAGTTATCAGTTTTGCCCCAAAACCAACCCGATAACACCCCTATCTATTAGTACCCATGCAATCTCTGAAAGCACCCATGTGGGCAACATCTTCAAAATCATTGATTGTTTCGGATCAAATGATGGAGATCGTGTTTCAACCTGATCTTCCACACAATAGATCTTTAGATTATATTGCACCTATTCAACGACCAATTTTTGATTCTATATGTCACAGATCCTTAAAAAATAGCCCTAAAATCACATTTGGGCATGATGTGTGTCATAGGATTCAATGGATATTTTATGGGGATTTGTGACATGTGTAATACAAAATTAATTGTCTGATAGGTACAAAACGATCCCGATCCATTTTGTGGAGGAATTGGGTGAAACATGATCTCTATTATCTGATCCGAAGCAATTAATAATTTTGAGGGGATTTCTGATGTGGGTGCTTTAAGAGACTATGTGGTCGCCAAGAGATGTACCCTTTTCTTTCCCATGATTGTTTTTCGGAGAACTCTTGTACATATAGAGGGCTACGACGGCCCAATTTTTCGCTTATTGGCGCACTCTAGGACTAATCCAAATAGAGTTTTTACGGCCTATCATCGTATGTGAGTCAAAAGATTCATGCCAATGAAATTATTGGAATATCCAATGGGTGCACTCTAATATTGGACTTTTAAAAAGATATGCAGAACCGTCCATATTACCATGTATGGCTTGGATGGTTCAAATCCGGTAATGAGTGTGAGTTTTTTAATCTATGATGACTTCCAATATGAGGTATAAGTTTAGAGTACCTTTAAATCTATTCACTGAATCTTTGAGTTCACTCCTGAAATACATTGACTGAATCAAATCAGATGATGGAGTTCATTAATCATTTCAATCTTTCACATGATAGATCTTGAGATCATGAGTATACCATAAGTTGGTTAGTGTTTTATTTAACCTTAATATTATGTGCATGCTCAAAATTAATTTTAAGGTCATATTTTTGGGTGTGTACCATATGGAATAAAAAATTGGCCGTTTGTTGGTGCGCCCATGATCTCAAGATCCATCATGTGAAAGATTGAGATGATAAATAATCTCCACCGTCTAATTCAATTTAGCCAATATGTTTCAGCATGAGTGAACTCAAAGATTTGGTTGGTGGATTTAAAGGTATTCATTATATGTGCATCCCCCATCTATACTTTATTTTTGGTAGGGATGCAAGCTTTGAACCTAATAACTGAAATCTAATCGAAAATTGAGGTCCCGAACGGATTGAATCAAATCGAACCCCAATTCGATTCGGATTCGGTTTGGGTGGCTCGAAACCGAAAATTGAGGGGGTAAGTTGAGTAAACCGAAAAATCGAAAAAAAATAAATTAAAAAAATAAAAAAGTAGGTATTTTACCTACACCAAACCGAACTGAATGGGTTTCGTTTTGGGGTGTACCGATCCGAACACCGAAAAAACAGGTTTGGTACTCCGAGTTTGCATCCCTAATTTATGGTATATATATATATAAAACAGGTTGGGTTATGGTAGATACATGCATTCGAATTAGGGTGTGGTCCACGTGGCACCTATCTAAGGGATCGGGTGTGATGATAACTTGTCCAAGGATGCAGGGTCAGCTCTAAGATTTTGGGGGACCTAAGGCGAGTTTTTAAAATGGGGCCCTCCTTCACATTAATCCAAAAAATAAAGTTCGCCACTTTTTTTAACAAATAAAATAATAGTCATTTCTCTCATAGTGGTAAGTTTCTCCGATATTTTTTAAAATATCGCTGAAATTTATCGAAATAAAAGTTGGACGTAACTTTCAGCAAAATTTCGATGATTTCTCTAAAGTTGTCAAATTTCATTAATTTCGGCAAAACTAACCAAATTTTGTCAAATTTAATAAATTTTATTTTACTTTAGTCATTTTTGCATAATAAATAATTTCTTTTATAAATATTAAATATAATTTATATATAATATTCTTGTATTTCTCAAAAAAATTCGAATTTTTCTTATAAGACTGAAATATTGCTGAAATTGAAATTTGTCACTATGATTGCTCCTAGATTACGAATATCTGTATATTCCATTTTACTGTTTATAATTTGAAAAAATAACTAATATGTTAAATAAAATATATAGTAAAGGAAAATAAAATGTAAAAAAAGAAAAGCTAAATAGTAGAACGTATCCCACCGATCGAGTAACCCAACTAATATTGAATCTTTCCCTCTATTTTTTAGCACTTTAACAGTCGTAAAAGGTTTTACAAATAGGTTCATTAGATAGCACTCGCAAGTAGATCTAAATTGATAGGTCATTTGTGAAAAATTAAGCTGTAACAAACACAAAATCGTTATTTTAAGTTGAGTTATATGTTAAGAAAAAATTTGTATATATATAAAGGATCCAATCAAACAAATTCGGATCGATCAAAATCGAGCCAGAGAATCCAATGGGTCAATACATAAGGCCGGCTTGGTCTAGTGAGGCAAATAACCGAACCCATGACCACCACCGATCCGGCAGAGACCCGATCCGACCCATATATAAAGGATCCAATCAAACAAATTCGGATCGATCAAAATCGAGCCAGAGAATCCAATGGGTCAATACATAAGGCCGGCTTGGTCTAGTGAGGCAAATAACCGAACCCATGACCACCACCGATCCGGCAGAGACCCGATCCGACCCATAAAACCGACCCATAAAAAAATGCAAATATAGGGCATGAGAAGAGTTGAACCCATAACCTATTGGATAAAAAGTAAAACAACACTGGGACATCTGGGATCTAATGTGTAGGCTCATCCATGCTTTCAAATCCATACGCCTCACACTCTCTCTCTCTCTCTTTATATACCTTTTAATAAGGATTTTATTGTCTAAAGACAATTCTAACCTCATAATGAAGTAGTTGAGATTATTATTTTTTTATTTTGACGGATTGGGTGAGGTTAGCAATATATATATATATATATATATATATATATATATATATATATATATATATATATATATATATATTATTATTATTATTATTATTAACACACCTAACTTTGATTAATTAAAATTGTGGTCAAAGTTGAAAAAATTAATTTCTCAATTTGTTTTTTGAAAATCGCATATCATGGCTGATCAACCCAAAATGATAGTTGTTTTGAGTTGATCATGCTATGTGTCAATGTGATAATGTGCGATTGGGCGTAGGAGTCATCCTGTGTGGCTGGGTCCATTCTCTCCTATGTATATACCTTTAAAACAGAGTATCCACAACCTCAAAACATGCAAATGAAAACAAGAGAAAAACGTGCTTAATAAACATGGATATTATATATATATAGAGAGAGAGAGATTAGTGAAAAAATAATCATTAGCCACCATCCTAAACAGAGCTAATTTTAGCATTATATTAATACTAATAATATCTGTGTTTGTCGTTTTCGATGTATAAATCTAGAACCAAGCACATTTTTTTTTTCTTTTTTCCCTTGCGTGCTTTGAGTTTGTGGATACTCGGTTGTAAAGGTCCAGATTTGGGGGCCCAACCCAACTGAATTCATTTTGTCACTTAGTGGCATCGCCATACTTCCTCTAGGGCGCCATCAAATATATGACGTAAGGAGGCAAAATTAATAAAAACAAAACATCCACCTCTCTCTCTATCTCTATCTCTCGTAAACAATAATGTTTGATCTTAATCTGTGACAATTTTTGAGTCACTCCTTTTGAGACTTTTGCCACTTGGAATACAAAAACGATTGTCTGATGATAGGTCTATGGTCTCAAGAGAGTGGGATGAAAATCAGATTCAACGCCATCAACGAGTTTGCTCTGGAAGCATCCTCGGTAATTGCGTAAGTGTAAATAGAACTATCCCTAATTTAAATAGGGTATCTCTGATCACGCCATCCACATCATTGACTGTCTTGAATCTGATGGTGATTATTATTTTTTACCTTAATCTTTTACACAACTGGTCTTGAGATCATGGGCGTGCCATTAGATGATTCCTTTTTTGATATCATATAGCACAAATCTCTAAAAAATGACCTTAAAATCATATGGCAAACGTTATAATCAAATATGACTTTAGAACCACTTTTTTGGGGTTTTATTCATCAATTGTAAAAAATTGACAGTGAGTATACAGTACTAGGATTTTACATCTGATAGCGGGGTTCCACCATCAAATTATCAAATCTGACGGTGGACGCCTACTGTCACAAATTTATGATTTTTTCAAGAGAATTTTTATTTTCTATTTTTTATAAGAGTTTTTCTTTGTTTTTGTAAGATTTTTTTCATATAATTTTTGTCATAAGTGAGGAAAAAGTAGAAGAGGAAGAGCATGCTTTGATTTTGCCGTCATCATCGTTGCGACTCGCTGAAATTAAGGAAGAAAAGAAATGGAAGAAAAATTAATACTTCGGTGATGCTGACATCGTCGATGCAATTGGATTCAGTGATATGCTGTCGTTGCGACTGACGGACTATAATAATAATAATAATAATAATAATAATAATAATAATAATAATGAAAGAAAAAATTTGTGGGTGGGTGCCTACAAATTATAATGAAAGTCGGTGCCCTGTTTTCTTAAAGGTTTCTTTTCCCACGTGATTATGTGGGCTCTTGCAGTATGTAAAGCGGTAGGTGTGAAGAAGTAAGTTACTCTTAAAATGTTTTCTCAAAAAAAAAAAAAAAAAAAAAAAGCTAATCTTCAAATATGCAATGTGTCAATTAAAGAATAACTTTTGAAGAGTCCACCACTCTTCAAACACTTCCATCTTAAAAGTTGACTCACCTTTGTAACGTCTCAATCGCTCTTCAACATTAAAGAGTCACTTTTGACTCTTCAAATATTAAAATAATATTTGTTTGTAATTTTTTTTTTCAGCCTACTTTTGGCTTGTAACATACTCTTATATGAAATTTTAACTTACTCAAATCAGGGGTCCGTGATCTTTTTTCTTCTAATTTTTCTACTAATGGATCTTATAAATATTGGATTCTAAATGGATCTGACGATCCGACCATCCAAAATTAAGTCTAGAGATCTAGGCGCATGATCAATCAAAAATAATAAACCAACCATCTATAAATTAGATATATGTGCGTACCTTGAGCGTTAGCCATTAATGGTTGCCGATCTTCAACGATCTTCTCGCGTTCAATGTCTCCTAGCACAATAGGGATGCTCTCGCCAATAGGGAGGATTGAATTACGTCGAGCTATTGTTGGGACCAGGCACCCCTTATATTTATAGCCAAAGAGTCCTATCCCATTAAAGACTGAAATTGCTAATTATAGTGTGATTAGAAATCACAATCATACCTTAACTGAAAGACACAATAAGCAGTTGCCTATTCTCTTCAAACTCACCAGAATAGCAATTGTACATCTTAAGGTTGATCTTATACCATTCACCGGTCAACGGGTTTGACCATAGTGATGGCCACCAAAATAGGAACTTCTAACAGTCTCCCACTTGGCCAAACTATGTCAATAAACTTCGATTACCTAATGTTAGCTAACTTTCTTTGAATGGTAAGTCACAATCAATCTCAATCAAAGTCTTTATTATCAGTCCGGTTCAGTGAGAATTTCAACACATAATCAATGTAGTCAATATATCATATCATCGATATATGACCGCTCATTAGTCACTGTATTGGAAATCATCACCGACATGGATTCAAACTAGTATGATTTCACATAGATTGTAAGTTTACAAACTGAATGGTGATTACATGTAAACTCAATCTAATATTGGTCCTACTTTATTGCCATCTACTGGCACCATATGTTCCAAGAAATTATTTGTATAAAAATGGAAAAGCAAATAAATAAGTTTTATTTCTGAATCAAGTTAAACAAATGTATGCACTCACATATATCCACTCTCAAAGGCTATCAAGATTATCCATCAACCCCCTGCGCGCAACATGCTCCAAAAAGAGTGTGGGAGATAAACCTTTAGTGAGAAGGTCAGCCAACATGAGTGTCGTACTTATCTTTTCAACAGATACAATTTGATTCTGAACTTTCTCCCTGACAACAAGATATTTTATATCAATATATTTGGAACCCCCACTAATCTTGTTATTATTGGAGATAGCAATCGCAGCGGAATTGTCACAAAAGATTCTCAGTGGCTTTGAAATAGTATCAACAACTCGCAACCCTGAGATCAAATTCCTCAACCATATCGCCTCACATGTTGCCTCAAAACATGCAACGAATTCTGCTTCCATAGTGGACGAAGTAGTCAGCGTTTGTTTAACGCTCTTCCAAGATATAGGTCCACCTGCAAGCATAAAAATATAACCCGATGTGGACCTACGAGTGTCTTGACACCCAGCATAGTCAGCATCTGAATAACCAATAACTTCAAGGTTATTCGACCTTTTGTATGTGAGCATGTGTCCCTTAGTCCCTTGTAAATAGCGAAAAACCTTCTTAGCTGCTTTCCAATGATCCAAATCAGGATTACATTGGTACCTGCCAAGCATGCCAACTATATACGCTATATACGGGCCAGTATGCAGACTTGTGCATACATGAGACTCCCAAGCTGCCGATGCATAGGGAATTGTCTCCATCTGTTTTCTCTCGGATCGATCACAGGACTCAAGTAGACTAAATTTATCACCCTTAATGGCAGACAACGATGGCGAACAATTGTGCATGTTAAATCTTTTAAGAACTTTATCAATATAAGTTCTTTGAGACAATCCCAATATGCCACGGGCTCTATCTCGATGAATCTCAATTCCTATCACGTAGGAAGCTTCACCAAGATCTTTCATATCAAAACTCTTTGATAAAAAGTTATTTGTCTCATATAGCATGCCCAAATTGCTACTACTTAAGTAAGATATATTGACGTATAAAGCAAGGATGATAAACTTACTCATTGATTTTAAGATATGTCGTTGACAAAATTTGAAATGACTTCGTAAAATTTTAAGTATCAGTCGAGATGCCTGCTTTAAACTATATAGAGACCTTTTGAGTCTACAAACTAAATGACTCTCCCCCTCAACCTGAAAACCTTCAGGTTGTGTCATAAAGACATCTTCATGCAAGTCGCCATTCAGAAAAGCAGTTTTAACATCCATTTGATGCAATTCTAAGTCAAAATGAGTTACTAATGCCATGACTATCCGAAAGGATTCCTTTCTAGAGACAGGAGAAAATGTCTCTTTATAGTCTATTCCCTCTTTTTGAATGAAACCTTTAGCGACTAACCTGGCCTTGTATCTTTCTATATTACCTTTGGAGTCTTGCTTGATTTTAAATACCCATTTACAGCCTACAGGCTTGACTCCATTAGGTAACTCACAAAGATCCCAGACCGAGTTATGTTTCATTGATTCCAACTCATCTTTCATGGCTTCGAGCCATTGAGTGGATTTGTCGCTCTTCATGGCTTGGCTAAAGGAAACAGGATCTGATTCCTTTCCAAAATCAAACTCACTCTCATTTAGGTAAACTATATAGTCATCAGAAATGGCAGGCTTCTTTGCTCTCTCTGATCTACGCAATGGTAGATCAGTGGCAGTCGCCATGGGAGCAAGAGCCTCCTCAATGTGGGGTGTGTCAATAGGTATAGCCACAGGTGCATCAACACTGGCTTGAATAATCGCGGTGTTGGTGCCACTTTTCTTGGATAAAAGGGATAGGAATAATAACCCGATTCTCCTCAAAAGTGATTTTCCTAAGCTCTATACTCCCACTGATCTCACGATCCTCAAAGAATTTTGCATGTCTAGTCTCAACAATCCGGGTACTATGAGTGGGGCAATAAAATCTGTAGCCTTTTGATCTATCAGGGTAACCAATGAAATGACAACTTATAGTTTTAGGGTCCAATTTTCCTAATTGTGGGTTGTACACCTTTGCTTCAGCGAAACAGCCCAAAATGTGTAAATATCCTAAAGTCGGTTTTCTTCCTACCCATAGTTCATAAGGAGTCTTGGGAACTGCCTTACTAGGAACTCGATTGAGGATATGCACCGCTGTTTTCAAGACTTCTCCCCACAAGAACGTAGGCAACGTAGAGTTGCATAACATGCTTCTCACCATATCCATAAGAGTAGATGTGCTAGCTTCTCCTTGTTTGGTTTCCGGTGGAGGAGCTTTCACGTTCTTTCCTTTATATTGTCCTGATATTCGCTTGAAATTTCATTTCGATGGGCCAAGAGCGGCGTAATGGGCACTTTCAGGTTTTTCAGCCCGAAGTCGTTCTTCTTCTTGGACACAGTGAGCAATTAGCTCGTTCATCTTCCACTTCTCTTTCTGCGTGTTATAATTTATCTTGAACGGGCCAAATTGCGCAGGAAGAGAAGTCATAATGAAGTGAACAAGATAACCCTCAGAAAAACCCATGTCCAGTTCTTTCAATTGAGTTGCCATGCCACTCATTTTCATAATGTGCTCCCGGACGCCGCTATGACCATCATATTTCATAGTTCCCATTTTAAGAATTAGACTACTGACAAGGGCTTTAGAAGTCTCTTGAAATTGTTCCTTAATGGCTTGCATGTATTCCTTTGCAGTGTGCGAGTCAGGAATACCTTCCCGAATCGCATCAGCAATGGAACTCTTTATGATCATGAGGCTCATACGATTTGATCTATCCCATTTTTCTAAATCCGTATGGTTCACTGCCAGATCCTCAGCCGAGGCATCAACGGTGAGCACCTTGGGTTTATCAGATCGTATAGCATAGTCAAGATGCATGCAGCCTAGAACAATTGCAACTTGTTCCTTCCATTTCTTATAATTTGATCCACTCAAAAGTTCAATTCCACCAATCATACTGGTTATGATAGACGGGTTCAATGCTGCACAATAATTAAGGGCTTTATTATGTCTACATACAATCGAAGTAACTATCAATTCCACAAGGTTATAATTATAGTATGTGACGCGAAAATTAAAATATGTCAAGGAATATAAAAATTAAAACCAATATGATTTTATTGAGAAACGATTTGTGTCATTATAACCCTCCGTTGGGTCGAGCCATAACACACTAGTCACTTCCTCAATCTATATTAATGATTGTGGTACTAATTGCGTCGTTATGACCCTCCGTTGGGTCGAGTCACAACACGCGAGCAGTACCCACACGCACAAAAAATAAATAGTAAAACACATCCATCATATAACATTAAGTGATTCATCACCGTTGGGCAGAAGAATCCCTTATGTTGGAACGCCAACGTTCACTACACACTTTCACTGGATTTGTAACACGTTTTTGAATAAAATTAAACCTCACGATGAAAACCACGGCACTGGGAAGGATCATCACAGTTGGGCAGAAGAATTTTTTCAAGCCATGTTTTCAAATTAGGCTTGATAATAATTTAGATGATCACAAAACGTGTTATGAGGAGGTGTCAAAATAGACAACAAACGAGCATTATAATGTGTAAGTACCAGCCATGGTGGTAGAGCACAACCTCCACTACCCAATTCTAATGAATGATAAAAAAAAAATTGATTACACAATTGAAAAATGTATAAAAATAACATCAGGTTATGCAAATATCATAATAGAGAGCTTATTATAAAAAATAGACCTCAAAAACGGATCCGGAATGTCCGAAATAGTCAAAATGCATATATAATGTCCGAAAATCGGACCTGTAAATAGCCCAGAAAAGGCCTGAAAAGAATAAGAAATTCAAAAGACCATGGGCCTTAGTGGCCGAGTGGGCCTCGGCCAGTGGGCCTGTGGTCGAGTGCTTGAGTCGGGCCATTAGCCAAAGTCGAATGGGCCTAGGGCCTGTAGATCGGTCATGGGCCAAAAATCAGTGGGCAGGGGCACTGGTCAGACCAAGGCTATGCGGGTCAGCCATGGTCCAAAGGGCAGACAGGTCCATGGTCAGCCATATGCCAAAATAGGCAGACGGGCAGGGCAAAAAGCAGGTCGGGTGGCTCGAAGAGGCCTGCAGGTTGGGCGGTCGGTCGGGCCAAATAGGCCCAAGGTCGTGTCGTCGAGGCGGGTGGTAGTGGTCCAAAGGGCAGACGGGTCTCGTGGGCCGTATAGACTCGAAAGGCGGGTGGGTCAGACGGTCAGAGGGGCTGATGGGCCAAGTAGGCCCAGTGGTCCGATGTGCCAAGGTGACCCAAAGGGCTAGGCGGGTGGACAAGGTGGTAGAGCGGACCCCAATCCCTTTCTTCTTGAATTTTTTTTTTTTGAAGTCAAGAGAGAACGCCACATTAGGTGCTTACCGCCCACCGGTGGCCGTGGCCGTGATCGGTCTGCAGACCACGATCGGCCCGATGTGACGTCGGCGGTCTTGGTGTGTGGAAAAAGTCCACCGGCCACCGGACGTCCCACAAAACCTCAAAGAAATTTTTTTTTTTTTTTTTTTTTTTGATTGAAGAAGTGTTGCAATTGCAGACCCCTAAGTAATGACGCCTATTGGTGGCTCCGACTCGGTCGTCCGAAAGTGCCCCGGTGTGGGACGTCGGCGGTACTGTCGATGGTCGGAAAAGTTCCACCGGCGCCGGACCGTCGGCCCAAAGTGAACCAAATTTTTTTTTTTTTTTTAAAACAGCCATTATAAAACCTGATTTTAATGTTTTGACCGATTAATTTCAAGTATCATCCGCTAGTAGGGATGCAGAGTCGGTTAACCAAAAAGAAACCGAAATTTTGGGTTGGTTTCTGTTATGACCCAAAAAAAAAAACAAATAATAATAATAATAATAATAAAAATAAGGAGCTTATTGAGGAGTTAAGACCTTAACAATTTCTTGCAATGCCAAATCCAAACTGAAACGTTTCATTTTCGGCTAACCAAAACGAAAACCGAACCATCCAGTTCCGATTTGGTTTTTGGTTTTTCTTTATTTTATAGGCTTTTCTAACATATAATGTGTAAAAATATTTTTAATGCTTCGATCAATCATGGGCCAATCTCGGCTCTGATACCAATTGTTGGATTCTAAATGGATCTGACGATCCGACCATCCAAAATTAAGCCTAGAGATCTAGGCGCATGATCAATCAAAAATAATAAACCAACCATCTATAAATTAGATATATGTGCGTACCTTGAGCGTTAGCCATTAATGGTTGCCGATCTTCAACGATCTTCTCGCGTTCAATGTCTCCTAGCACAATGGGGATGCTCTCGCCAATAGGGAGGATTGAATTACGTCGAGCTATCGTTGGGACCAGGCACCCCTTATATTTATAGCCAAAGAGTCCTATCCCATTAAGGACTGAAATTGCTAATTATAGTGTGATTAGAAATCACAATCATACCTTAACTGAAAGACACAATAAGCAGTTGCCTATTCTCTTCAAACTCACCAGAATAGCAATTGTACATCTTAAGGTTGATCTTATACCATTCACCGGTCAACGGGTTTGACCATAGTGATGACCACCAAAATAGGAACTTCTAACAATAAACACATTTAACATATCAAAAGATTAAATTCACTTTTTAAATGATACAAATCCCAAAAAAGTGACGTATGTGAGTGCTAGTCATTATTTTTCCTCTAATGCGATTTAAAAAAAAATTTGAAGAGTTGGTTGAAGAGTTCATTAGATATAGACAAAACAATCTAACTCACAGTAAGAAAAAATAAAAAATGTGCTTTCACTGATTTGGAGCCCAAATAGTCGTAAATCTCCTAAGATTTGACCAAATTGGCAATGACATATTGGCCTATCCATGGCCATTGATGCATTGGCCGCTCCCATAGTTTTATCATTTTAAACGTTGTGTCAATTGTTTTGAAGTCAATCTACATTTTGGAATCGTGAAAAATGGGTGTCAGTGCCTCCTTTGCTCCCTTGCTCCCTTGCCGCTCCCCACCAACGCATCTGTAGTGTCGCGTCAGCTCCTCGCCCGCTCCCTATGTGATTATCAGACACTTTTTCAGGGGCAATGGTCTAAATATTTTTAATCCTATCGTCCCAACTTATCAAATAGTAATGGATAGAGATAAGGCACATGGAGCGGTTTGAGCGGTTTTAAATATCGTCCGTCTCCGCGTTACGAAATTTAGAACGATAACCACTTTTATGCTAGAGGACATAACTCAATGCCTTATTACGGGCAAACTTTCAATTAGATGGGCATGGTCATTACCGGGCATCGACATAAATAAGAGAAAGCTTCCTAACCGGCGACCCTTTCTAAAAGAGAAATTATAATGAGTGAACCTCCAATAGCATATCAACCACGGACTGCAAATGTGACATGATGCAAGTGAATGCTCTGACCTGTATTGCTGGGACTCACTCTGCTTCAATCGTGCCATGGGTGAAAATGTATATTTCACCTGTTATAGAGATGATCACTTCTAGCTGAAAATAGTATTGTTTTGAGAACTTTTCCCATGCCCCTTCTCACCCAATATCATTTTTAACATGTGATAGACTTTATTGAGAAGTAGTTTTTGAGAAGCAACACATGAAACACTTCTTTACAACATTAGAAAAGTGATTTTTTGGTGCCAAACAAGGCCTAAAGAAGTTACCATATGCTGCTTCTCAAAATGTTCTTTTAAAAAAGGTCTATTCGATGCTGCAAATGGTGTTGTGTGGGAAGCAACAAAAGACAATTTCTCAATACAACTCCGTTTTCAACTAGAGTGGTCAAGTCTTTGGATGAAATGTACTTTTCACTAGAAAATTTTCCCTTGAGATGTACTTTTTGGAAAAGGGTTGCCAAAGAGGGTGTAACAACCTGAATTTTTTTACTCTTTTTAACGGTGTTAGATGATGTACCACATTATGTACAGTGCTTACGCTTCACACTACATTGAAACCCACCTTCTTTTAATTTTTTTAAAATTTTCTTGTATCAATATTATACTCATTGGGAAGTGCTTGTCGATACAATTCCAACGATATATTATTTATCAATTTCTGACAAGGATATAAAAATATATGCCCGTTTTAAATGATGAAACAAGTCAAAGGATATAACTGTAATTTCGAAAAAAAAACATCAATTGCTTATAGAGCGAAACATTTTCTCATGCTATTCAAGTCGGGAACGAATTCTAAAAAAACTCTTGTTTTATTAAATACTTTACGAAAAGTCTTAATTAGAGTTAACTTAAAACTTTCTACCATTATAAATAAAACTTTAAAAGCTCTCTACTCTCTATAATGAAAAATTATTTTCTCTCAAGACTTAAACGAACCGACGCCTTGAATATCGACCTTTTCAACCCGAACAGCTGTAGATCTATCGTTCATGCTTCAAGAGGTGGATACCCGTTAATCCATCTTGTTATTCTCAGATCCCGTCGAGTAGAGTGCGTTCGATCGCTCATTGACAGGATTAAAAATCTTATTTAAACCTTAATATCTTATAAATTAATAGATCTGCTTGTTAATATTATGTTTTTCTTTGAAAGTTATATAATTTGTAGATTAGGTTATAGTTTCTTTCTCTTTTCAAACAATCCTTTTGTTTGACTTTTAATAATTTACCTCTTATTAGGTTTGCATATTTAATATTTTATTTTTCTCTTAAATCTACATACTAATTAAACATGAATATCTTTAAGTATGATAAATCTGCATATTTAGTATTTTATTTTTTTATTAAAGTTGCATGATTTGTAAGTCGATTTATATTTTATTTCTTTTTTCGAAATAATCCCTTTGTTTAGCTATTTAGTGTTGTATTTTTTTGTTAGGTTTTCATATTTAATATTTTATCTTTTTTTAAATCTATAAAATTAATTAAACCCTAATATTTGTAAATCTGATAGATTGACTTATTTGGAATACTCTATTGATATTATTTATTTCTAAATCTATATAGTTATAAATTTACTCTTTTATTAAAACTATAATTTCATATTTTTATTTATCTAAAACTAATTAAGCACTAAAATTTAAACCATATTCTTACTTATCTAACTCCCTTAATGACATCTTGAATATGAGGAAGAAAATAAGTAAAACTAATTAAACCCTAAAGTACTTTAAATCTGATATATCTATATAATTAGTAATTTACCATTCTACCAAAATTGTAATGATATATTATTATTGCAAGTCCATATTATTGTTTATTTAAAACTAATTAAGCCTTAAAACTAAATTATATTTTTATTTTATTTAAAATGATAATATATTGCACCACCATGAACTTTCAGGTCCGAATTGGCAGCCACAAACCCAAACTCGCGGCTACGAACTTGAGCTCTCGACCAACGATGTATTGATCTCGATAATTTAGTCATAACTTTTTACTTTAATCTCGGATTAACGATATTCTTACCGCATTGGAAAGAAGACTTCGAGCTTCACAACTTTGTGTGAAATAGTCATTTCACGAATCTGATATTTTAGAGGTCAAAATAAAGCAGCATGTCGGGTTCAATTTTGAATGACCCAAAGCTTCACAAATTTAATGTTATTTTCTAATTTTTATGACTAAAATTTCTGTGTATATTATATCTTACTTAAAGTCTTTTGATCAATGGTCATGATAAATTATAACTTAATAATTATAAATATCTTTTAATTTAATTATCAAATTATAATATATATATATATATATATATATATATACATATATCAATTTTATCGTTTCAATGCGATCTCTTCGATAACACAAAAAGTTAGAAATTCGATGTCTTGTAAAAATTGAACTCTAACGTGATTAAAATCACATTATTGAAATTTATGATGTGTAAAATTGAACTCTAACGTGATTAAAATCACATTATTGAAATTTATGATGTGTGTAATAAGTAGCCTATCCTATAAGTGTATTGGTGTTATGTAATATATATACGTATAAATATAATAAAATCTAAATGTAAATCTATATTGTATGTATGATAGTATTATGCTTTCATCTTCATCATGATATATAAGTTATGGACACATTAGGTTATATGTACGCAGATGTATGAGATCATGCATACGCTTGGGCGTTACACCATATTCCACCTATCCTATAAGTGTATTGGTGTTATGTAAATATATATACGTATAAATATAATAAAATCTAAATGTAAATTTATGATTTGTGTATGATAGTGCTATGCTTTACGCAAATGTATGAGATCATGCATACGCTTGGGCGTTACACCATATTCCACCTATCCTATAAGTGTATTGGTATTATGTAAATATATATACGTATAAACATAATAAAATCTAAATGTAAATTTATGATTTGTGTATGATAGTGCTATGCTTTCATCTTCATCATGATATATGAGTTATGGACACGTTAGGTCATATGTACGCAAGTGTGACAGCCCGGATTTCGGCACTCCGAAACCCGTGCCATCAGCACGATCATCTTGACCGTGCCCCTTAGCTATGCACGGAACGTTGGTATATCAAACAATGAACTGCACTGAAATAATGAATAAAGCTGCGGAATTAAATTATCATTGAAATATTTCTCAAAAGACAGTTCTACCTTCATGCCTCTGCATGAATGGAGAACCGATCCGAACCATCGATGATCGCTGATCATCGATGATGGTTCGCCCCAAAAGAATAATCTCATGACTTAATTACATTGTTTAACGAAAATAAGGCTTGACATACCAAACCGCACAAAACACGCTCACAAAAACTCCCAAAGCTGTACAACGGAGTCTTCTAGAAGAAGTCCTCAGGAGGTGGCTCCAACTCGTCTCCAGGTGCCGGGTCTGACTCACCAGGGTCAACGTCCCCTGAAGCCTCGGCAGCTGCTAATAGTGGACCTGCGACGTATAGTCTAAAGAGTGAGCTATATCCTAGCTCAATAGGGAACAGAACACAATTGAACATATAAATTACAACTCACATATATTCCATGATATGCCATGCATGTTGTGTCTATGCAGTTATTGATAAAAAACAGTTGAAAAGAATCATAATTTACCGGTAGTTTACTCATGTCTTTTAATTATTCATGAATGACACTGAAAAGGCCTAAAGCAAAAACTTAACCTTTCAACTTAAGTAATCCCCGAGCAATATAACATTGAGCCCCGATGAGATACCCATTATCGTCATCTATATAGACAGTTTTAGACGTATTCCTTCGGAATACAATTAGTATCCAAGCCCCTTTCCCCTGGGGATCAGTGGCGGGGTTTCACTTATCTCAACTCAACACCCCTGGGGTGTGCTTATCGTTCTTGATAAGCCTCACTGCTTGATCGCTTCATTCGTCAGACGGTCACAGATATCCTGCCGCGTTAGTCGTGGATATCCCGCCACGTCGGTGGGGTACCCTATCAAACCTCAAATAACAAAAATATCAGGTGCTTTACATATAGTTATTCACCGTGTAAGTGTGCTATCTTATATCAGTTAGGCCCTATCAGACATAATTCAATCTTGGATACATCCCTGAGATGTATCAATTCACTTGCATCACACCTGATGCTCTTATTTCTTTACTTCCTCATCCCCTAGGGATGACTCATCATGATTACTCTTTTAGATGTCACACACGTACACTTTTCACAAACTCTTAAGAGATAAAAGCAGTTTAAATTGAATTCTATATCACTACATACATGCTCTTGCAAAATAAAGTACATGTTCAAGGTGTTCCCTACCTCAAGTCTCTGTTTGATCATGCATCAAAGTCCCACGTGGCTCCTTGTGCCCAAGCTCACACGTACCACCTATGGTACCACATAACATATGAGATACATCACTAAAGATGTAGCAAAGAAGGTCTAAGACCCTCCAAGAATCTTAAAGTCAAGCTCAAAAGTCAATAAAAACTGGCACAGTCGATTAATCAAATTCCAAAATCGATTAATCGAAATTCAAAATCGATTAATCGATTCTCAAATCGATTAATCGAATTTCTCATTCGATTAATCGAATCCCAATTCGATTAATCGAAATTCTCCATTCTATCCAGTTGATTCTCAATTCGAGTAATCGAATTCTCAAAATCGATTAATCGAAATTCTAAATCGATTAATCGAACTCTCATTTCGATTAGTCGATTTCTCCAAGTCCTTTCTTTCCCTCCATTGGAGTTCACTGGAGGTTCCTAGTCGATTAATCGATTTTGGTATCGATTAATCGAAATTCAAGGTCGATTAATCGAAACTCAATTCGATTAATCGAAATCGGGGTCCTCTGACTTTTCAACTTCTTGGCACAAATCGATTAATCGAATCTCACTTTCGATTAATCGAAATGGCCAGATTCTGCCCCCTTCTGGGTTGCTCCTTCCAATCTTTTTCTAACAGATTTCTCTTTCTTTTCTAAGCCATTATCCTATGATTTTAGCTATTTCTAACTACAATTAAACCCTTCAATTTATGCATTCTATTTACAAGAATTTTACCTTCAATCAATCTTCAATTGATTAGGTTAAGTGGTTGGAAAGGCTAGGGTTTCCAGCTTTGCTTCTAGCGGATCCCTCGCGTCAAATCCGGCGTTTATTGCTCGAATCCCCCTTCCTCAACTAGCATTTACTCCTTGCATTAACTATGCTCTCATTCTCTCTCTCTCTTCTTTACTCTCTCAATCAACCAAATAAAAGAGAAACTAGGGCTATTAAACCCTTTTATCTCCCCTCTAACTTGTGTGTTGAGCACATGTACCTTAATAGGTGTATGTGACTCCAAATTTTCATCACGCTCCCTGATCGACTTAGAATGTAACCCTTGCAAGTGCACAAGATCTATTGCAGTATGGCAAGAACAGGGGTGTCGAACCCACAGGGAAACGTGAATTTTTAATTAATTCTTTTAGAGATTTTAAAAACGTCCCTAAGGAAGTACCAAAGGGCAGATTCAATTTTACCAAAAACTTAACGCACTTTTCCTAAATGCAGAAAAATAAATTAATCTAAACAATTAATTACTGATAAATCTACGAACAATATTAAAATGAGATCAAGGAATATGCTACCCCAGATTCGTACCCCTTTTCTATCATTAAAACCCACAGTTTCATTAAATCATCATTCACACCATCATTCATCTAGAAAAATGACTTGAAATAAAATATGATCATCAATCCGGCATACCCTATCTAAAAACAATGACTCAGCCTAACATTGCGGTATGAGTCATGTAAAAAGCATAGCGTATCTCATGATATTTAGATCACGACAATCAAAGACATAATCGCTCTGACCTAGATCAAACGCGTGTCCGGATCTAGCGATTACGGCCGTTGATACGCGCAATCAACGGTCATAACAAAGCATTTAAAATATTTTCAATCACACAAACTTTGAGCAAAACGATTCCATGATAACAATAATAGACTGTGGTATTAATCATAAACATAGGTACTTATCTGGGGATCGCATCTTCCCCGATCTACTGATTTAGCCGCTCATCTTTGGTGTTTGATCTCCTTTTCTTTCAAAGTCATTCCTCTTTTATTTCTTCCAAAAGATATTTGCAATTGTTTTTCCTAAATACAATCTATGAATTTCGGAGAAAATAATGCAAATCCTAGGTACAATCTACTGAATAAACCCTAGAAGAAGGAGAGAAGAAGACTTGAAAAGATGAAGAAAATATTCCCCAAAGTGAAGAGCCCTAAAAACTAAAAAGAAAGAATGAATAATATTCTAATTGCAAAATAATAATCCCCTAAGAAACTCGTGGCTTCCTTTTATAATAGCCTAACCTAATACCTCTCTCGATTGACATCTAAGAGTAATTTTCGTGAATTCCGCCTAGCTTTGCATGGATACTGCCTCGGTATTTTGCTCATAATTTTCTGAACCGAACTCGGATTGAGGTGATTCTTGAAGCGTTGGAAAGCTGACGACGAGCTCTACAACTTTTATGTTTTAGCAATTTCCTGAATCTGACGTCTTGAAGGTCCAAATTGAGCTGCAATTCGCACTAAGTTCTCAATGACCCAAAATAGCAGTGTTTTGACATTATTTTCGGGATTCTTGGGCTGTTTTAGAAACTTGGATTTTACGAAACACTTCAAATCTAGCAAATCTCATCGATAGCCTTCATCGGACGGCTAAATATAGGTATTTAGGGTGAAATATCATCATATTTCACTACTCACACCCCCAAACCTACACTTTGCTAGTCCTCGAGCAAAGAGAATGATAGAAATATAAAGCAAATCAAACTAACATCCTAAAATTTAAATGCCACTTTCGTAGGGAACACGATTGCACTTAGCATGTGCAACAAGCCTTTAAACCCCTAGGTGATCCCTAGTGGAGGAGTTGTGTCTCCTGAGGGTTTGCAGTGAAGTTACCCACAAACTTCCAAAATTTCAAACCATCGGTAAAATTGAGTTTTCAAAATCTGATTTTATAACATATATTTAACTTCAAAGCTCAAAATCAATAATCAATTCAACATGCAAATTCTCAATTTTAAATAACAATGTTACACTAATCATACCAATATCCATTCAAATTAGTCTAATGCTCCAAATCGTTAGATAACTCATCCATTCATGCTTAAACGTGTAGTGTGCATACCAAAACCAAGATTCATCCATCTCGAACTAGTCCAAACGGGAAATCATCGGATCCATTGTCTTGACTCAATCCTCACTTTAGGTATACTCTCAAAATAAAATCACTCGATGATTGGTAAGTTTTCACACATGTGAGAGATCAATACAAAGCAAATGAAAAAGTCTCACATGATAAATGAAACACGATGCCAATCAATGAACAAAATAAATCTCATAAACGAGATACTTGTATATCCTAAGCATGTCATATCAAGTGTCATAAGTATTATATATTGACTCTCCACAAGAGCAGTTACCAATGCAAGATCGGATCATGAAGGTCTTTTGTAGGGTTGTAATGGGGCTCGTGTAAGGGTAAGAAAGGGAATTGTGATTCAAAATTTAGAAATTGGAAAAGGAACTAACTTCGATTTTTTTTTTTTTTATTTCTCTTCTTTTTTTTTCTTTTCTAATTTCTCACCATTTTTTTTTCTTTTCAATATTTTTCTTTTCTCATTCTTTCTTCTCTTTGAATTTCCTTTTCTTGAAGCACCTCATTTTCATTCCTTTTTTTTTTTTTTTTTTTTTTTTTTCTCCCCCCTTTTTTTTTTTTTAAATTTTCCCTACACTCTCAGTAAAAAACATAACTCATTATCTCTCCCCTTACTCTCTTTTCCCCCATTTTCATCCCTCGTTTCTTATTTCTCGAAAATAAGAAGGGTAAAAGCTAAATTTTGAAAATTGTGAAGGGTTAAAGTTAACGTGGCTTATCAAAGAATGTATAAGGGTAAATTTTTCTATAGGCTCAAAGGGGTACTAGAAGGATAAATTTATATGAGGTGGGGCATTTTAAGCACAAACGAGCCAAAGATGGCCTTCAATCATTTCCTTAAAAGATGGTAACCTTGCCTATTTGTCTTGAGTAGATATACAGTACGTTCTAACACAATAATATGAATTTGATATCATGCAAAGTCACAAGCCAAAATAAAATGTATGAGATTATGCAAAATAATTCATATTCAAAGAAAACTCCGAGTTTATATATTCACTCATCAATGACGGGAAATTAGCTCTAAAGCTTACTGGGTTTAGTCTCCACTAAGAACCTAAGATTCAACGTTCAAAATAGTTCATCGATTTCTAAGTCTTAGCTTGGTATAAGTGCAAAAATTCTAAGCATGAATTTCAGAGTCATCCACAAATTATCACATTAAGCTTCATCATCCTAGATACAAGTATTCAAAATATGACATCAATATTCTCAAAATTAAATTCACATGCATCATCAACTAAAGTTTGAAAACTATTGCAAAGTAAATCATGTATGATGGTTCCAAAAAATTTTTTTTTTTTTTTTTTTTTTTCAAAGAAAATCAAAAATAAGTGATGAAAGATAGATAATCATACATACCCCCAAACCTAAACATGACAATGTCCTCATTGTTTGAAATAAGTAGGTACCCCCAAACCTGTTGAAAAGTACCTCAACACAAAGATCAGGTGCAGAGAATATGGGCATCAAATTAGAACATGACCAAAAATAGATTGAAGGTAATGTGGCTACACTAATTTGGAAATTAAAAATAACCTAAACTAAACTAAAACTAATATTCTAGAACTAAACATACGAAAAGAGAAATAAATCCTAAATCCTAAACTAAATCAGTGTCCAACTCCTAAATAAAACACAGGGTTGCCTCCGAAGCTGAGTTTAAGTGTCGACAGCTCGACCTCTTCATTGATCAAGAATCTGGATCACTAAGGTGCATCGCCTCAATCTTAAATTGGGTCATCGGCTCAAACATTGGTTTGAGTCTTTGCCCATTCACTTTGAAAACTCGATTGTCTGAAGGCTTTGAATTTCAATTGCACGTGCTCACTAATGGAAACAACAAAGCAGGGCCTTCCCATCTAGATTTCAATTTCGGATGAAGCTTAAGTCGGAATTGAATAACCAAACTTTTTGGCCAACATGAAACTCCTTAGAAATTAATTGATCGTGCAACTTTTGTACCTTTCCTTGTACATCTTTGAATTTTCATACGCATCGAGCGTAACTCTTCTAATTCACTCAAGCTGTAACCTTGATTCGACCTGCGCTTGCATATCGAAATTAAATCGTTTGATCGCCGAATGCCTTATGCTCCAATTCGGGAAGATGACATGCCTTCCGTAGACAATTTCAAGGAGACATTCGATCGGTGTCTTGAATGCGACGATAGGCCCACAAAGCATCGATAGCGGTTTGACCAATCTCTTCTATCCGGTCGTCTGCGTCTTTTCTAGAATTCGCTTGATTTCCGGTTAGACACTTCCACGACCACTAGTGCATGGATGGTGCAGCGTGTGCGACTTTGTGAGTGACGTCGTTCTCCTTCATTAAAGTGACAAAATGGCTATTGCAAAACTGCGAACCGCCATCACTGATGATTGCTCTTGGGATCCCGAATCGGTTAAACACATGTTCTCTCAGAAATTTGACCACAACCTTGTGATCATTTGATCGGGTTGCCACAGCTTCAATCCATTTGGAGACATAGTCAACAGCCACCAGAATATATGAATACCCAAAGGATGGTGGAAAAGGACCCATAAAGTCAATCCCCCAAACATCGAAAATTTCAACAATCAGAATTGGATTAAGGGGCATCATATTTCGTCGTGAAATATTGCCAAGCTGTTGACACCGTTGGCATTCCTTGCAGTATTGAGCAGCGTCACGAAAGATTGAGGGAGAGTAGAATCCGCTTTGAAGGATTTTCTGTGCGGTCTTCTGTCCTCCGAAATGGCCTCCACAGGAAGATATAAAAATTTAGACGCTTAGTTGCTCGTCTTCCGCACGCATCTCCTAATGATCCGATCCGGCGAATTTAAACAAATATGGTTCATCCCGAAATAGTATTTTATTTGGGAGAAAAGAGATTCTTATCATTCTTACCCCACTTTCGGTGGGAATTACGCGATGACCGGATAATTCACGATGTTAGCAAACCACGGAACTTTGCACCGGCTACATCAATTGCCATCAAATGTTCATCCGGAAATGTGTCACGGATGGTCTCGGTATAGATGATTCTTGAGAATTCTAGATGATGATCACCACAACGCGTTCTCAACCCCTTTTATCTTTAATCTCAAAGTTGAATTCACGGAGAAGGGATCCAACGGATCACCTTGGTTTCGCATCCTTCTTTGCTAAAAAGATATTTCAAAGCGAGTGGTGCGAAAAGACCACTATTTTCGATCAAGCAAATAGGAGCGAATTTGTCGAGCATACACCATGACTAATAATTCCTTCTCGGTGGTGGTGTAATTGATTGGGCATCAATTAATGTCTTGCTAGCATAATAAATTACGTGAGGTAATTTATTCACCCTTGCCCTAAGACAGCTCCGATTGCATAATCAGATGCATCACACATGAGTTCGGATGGTAAAGAATAATCCGGTGGTTGGAGTATTGGCGCATTTGATAAGAGTTCACGCAATTTTAGGAATGCCTTTATGCAATCCTCATCAAAAACAAAAGGAACATCTTTGCCAAGCAAAGTGCACAATGGTTTAACCACCTTGCTAAAATCCTTAATGAATCTTCTATAAAATCGATGCCCCAAAATGATCGAATTTGTCGAACACTTTTAGGAGGTGGTAAATTTGCAATTAAGTCGACCTTCGCCTTATCAACTTCAATTCCTTCGTTGAAACAATATGCCCCAACACAATTCCTTGTTGAACCATAAAATGGCTCTTTTCCCACCGAGAACAAGTTTGGAATCTACACAACGTTGCAACACCCGTGAAAGATGATTCAAACAAGAATTAAATGTTTTCCAAAAACGAGAAGTCGTCCATGAAGACTTGATGAATTTGTCGATCATGTCCGAGAATATGGCCAACATACATCGTTGAAACGTGGCCGGAGCATTACATAAGCCGAATGGCATCCTTCGATATGCAAACGTACCATATGCACACGTGAATGTTGTCTTCTCTTCGATCCCGAAAACGCACTTGATTGTATCCCGAATAACCATCAAGAAAGCAATAAAACTCTTGCCCACTAACTTCTCAAGAATTTGATCAATGAGCGGAAGGAAAATGATCTTTTACGGTGGCGTGTTCAATTTTCGATAATCAATGCACACACGCCATCCAGTAGTTTCACGAGTGGGCACCAATTCTCCCTCCGTAGTTTCTTTCACTGTAATTCCAGACTTTTTCGGAACGATTTGTACTGGACTAACCCATTCACTATCAGAGATCGGATAGATGATTCCAGCATCGAGGAGTTTAATGATTTCCTTTAAAACGACTTCTTGCATGTTCGGATTAAGTCGCCTCTGTGGTTCCTCGATGGTTTACTCTCATCCTCGGATGTATTTTATGCATACTTGATGGGTCAATCCTTGAGATCACTAAGGTCCATCCGATGGCCTCCTTGTGCTCTTCGGACCTTCAACAAATCATTCTCTTGTTCTTCCGATAATGTGGATGAAATTATCCTTTGGAAGTGTTTCTCGAGGTCCCGGAAAAGCATATTTGAGGGACTCAGGCAATTGTTTCAATTCCACAGTTGGTGGCTGCTCAATTGATGGAGTCAGCACATCCTTTACCTCAGTAGGTAGTGGTTCTACCTTAGTCACAACTTCACATAAGTTATCATCTTGACATGATGAATTTGACTTTTTCTCTTCTGACTGCTTCCTTTCAAGCCCTTTGTCCTCATAGATGGCTAACAACGCAGTTTCAAATTCCTCTTTGGTGAGCATTGATGGTAATGCTTCATCCACCACTTCGTCCATCTGATCGATGTAAAAACATTCGACCTCATCCTCATTAGGGAAATGGTTCATCGCATGGAATATGTTAAGCCTGACTTTCATGTTTCCAAAAGAAACGTCCATGACTCCTGTGCGACAATTAATGCAAGCGTTGGCAGTGGCGAGAAACGGACGTCCAAGAATAATTGGGACTTGATTGATTGATTTCGCAGGTGGTTCCATGTCTAAGACAACGAAGTCCTTTTGAACGACAAACTTGTCTATTCCAACCAAAACATCCTCGATAACACCCTCGGTCTTCTTTCCGATCTATCGCGGTTGGAGTGTGACCGTCGTGGGTTTCAATTCACCCAATCCGAAGTTTCGACATTGAGTATGGGATCGATTAACACTTGCTCCCAAATCCAATAACGCCTTTCCAATTGGTTGCCCACCAATGACACATGGAGCAGTTGGGACTCGTGGTCTTTCGGTTTATGGGTTTCCAATCGCAATATCGAACTGACTTGATTTGTTAGGAACACTTTCTTTGAAACGTGAGTACGTGCCTTTCTCTTCCGAGTGCACAAATCTTTGAAAAACTTGGCGTACTCAGGGACTTGTTTGATTGTTTCAAGTAATGGAAGATTTATCTTTACTTGCTTGAATGTTTCGAAAATTTCTTCCATTTTTGTCGGTCCCTTTCCCATTCTAGGTGGAGGAGTTAGGCATTGAGGGAATGGTGCCTTTGGGACATAAGGTGTAGATTCCATTTCCGATTCTTTTTCACGTCCTTGTTGGACGGTTGAAGGAAACTCTTCCTCTATTACTTTTTCTTTTCCTTTCTCTCTTCCTTGCTCTTGCACTTTTCTTATCTCTGGCTCTTTGTCTCTTTCTTTCTCTTTTCCTTTTCCTTTCTCTTTTCCTTTTCCTTTCTCCTTTCTTTTCTCTGATTCTTTTTCCTCTACTGCTTCTCTTTCTTCATCAGCTTCTACAGGCATTTTCACTTGATTATCAACCTCTCGTCCACTTCTCAGCACCGTAACAGCTTTCAACTGTTGACTATTCGATGGTTCTGCTTCAGATGGTGCTTGGCCTCGAGGATTATTGATGGGTTGGCGGGGGAGGCTAGCTTCCTCTCGTTGACTCAGTTGGTTGGGCAATTGACTGACTTGGTGCAGTATCATCTGCTTGAAAGATTGCATGCTTCGCATAAGCTTTTCTTCCAGACCAGAAGCTTTCGAAGTACTGGCATGAGATTGATTAAGATTCTGATTGAAATTCTGATTTTTTGGTGTAGTCGAATTTGGATGATAATCTGAGCATTCTGTTGGAAATTGGAATTACATTGGAAATTAAAATTCTGGAAATTGCATGTGGACGAAAATTTTGTTGAAAATTTGGTTGAAAAGGTTGTTGTCCACCCATTGTGTTGGCTCTATGTTCTTTGGTTTACGGCGGTTTGGTTCGATTCACCCCATCCTAAGTTGGGGTGATTTTCCATTCGGGATTGTAGGTATTGGAGTACATGTTTCTACCTTGCGTTGATAAGATTGAGTCACATTTACCGCTCTTGAGGATTAGGTTCATCGGGGGAAGAATGACAAGGTAGTAGGGCACTCATTAGCCATATGACTGGGTGGTCACAAATTGAACACCGTGGGGGTGTGAGCTTTAGCTTGCTTGGTAGCGACTAACAACATGTTCATCTGTTTGAATGACATGTCAAACTTTGTTGAGAGATCGAGGTATTATTGTTGACATCGATAATCCGTCTTTTGTCAACACATGAGATTTAGGTGCAGTTCAAGTTGGTTCGCTTGATGTCTCACTTTGTATCGAAGTTTGATATAACTTTTCAAACAATTAAATCGACTTCTTTCGTGGCACAAGATCCACCACAAGATGCATCAACCATGCGTCTCTCTTGAGTGAATCGATCCATTGTAAAAACTTTGGACTTGTTGCCACCTTGGAACTTGATGATTTGGGCAACCGATCAATTCCTTAAAAGCGTTCCCAACATTCATGGAATGTTTCAGAGGTTGTTGGGAAAAGAACTGGATCTTCGACGCAATTCAATGGCCTTAGTCATGGGAAAATATTTTTTAAGGCGACGACGACTCTGCCCAACTACGAATAGATTGTGGTTCTAAGGAATAGAACCATGTTTTTGCCTTTATCTCTTAAAGAGAACGGAAGAGCGAACTTAGCTTATCTCATCGTGACATTGTGGACTCAACATTTTGCATACCCCAGTGAATTCATTTAAGTGAACGCGGATTTTCATTTGCTAACCCATGGAAAATTGGTAGCATTTGAATCATTCTTGATTTGAATTCATAGTGGTTCCTGGAATGGGAGCATGCATAATACATTCACGATCCTCGTAAAACCGGGATCGTTATAATACTCCAGTGTTCTAGGCCCTCATCAAAATTATTGTTCCTATTATTTCCATTATTGACATTCCATTGTTGTTATTCTCATCTCTCTCTTGCCTTTGATCCGCCATGGTCTCGATTTGTTGATATTGATTCCTCTGGACTCTTGATTCTCTCTACAAGCTCTTTCGATCTCAAGATTAAGCAGAGCAGATGTGGGTGATGAGAACAGTAAAGCTCATACACCAACACTCACAAACAGAGGTTGAAGAATCCACAACAAACCTACAAAATTCTGCTTCAAACGATTTAAACAAAGATGATAAACAGTAGCCAATATCAGTAGGAAAGATTTCTTCTTTTTATTTTTTTTTTTTTTTTTTTTTTTTTTTTTAATTAAAATTCAAATTTAAATTAATTTTTTTTTATTCAAATTAAAATTAAAATTAAAATTTAAATTAATTAATTAATTAATTAAATTTTTTTTTTTTTTTTTTTTTTTTTTTAAATTCAAATTAAAATTAAAATTTTTTTTTTTTTTTTTTTTTTTTTTTTTTTTATAAATTCAAATTAAAATTAAAATTCGAATTTAAATTAATTAAATTTTTTTTTTTTTTTTTTTTTAAATTCGAATTAAATTTTTAAATTTTTTTTTTTTTTTTTTTTTTTATTAAATTCGAAAATTAAAAATTAAAATTGAAAATCCTATAAAATCTTTCCTAAAAGAGAAAAATAAGGAGAAGAATGAAAGATTCCTAAAAATCCTAAAACAAAAGTCCCACAAAAGTTAATGACTAAATTTAGAAAATCCTAAAAATATCTAAAAGAGGAAAATAAGGAAAAGAGTCCTACCAAATCTAAAATAAGTCTAAAAATCTCTACTTCCTAAATTTCCTAAGGAAGGTATCCTAAAAATCTAAACTTCCTAAAAGACTCCACAAAATCTTAACAAAGAGAGAAAAATAAGGGAAATAAATTTTAATAATTATTATTTTTTTATTTTATTTTTTAAACACTCAAAACAGAAAAATCCCTATCCGAATTAATCAAAATTTCACCGATTTCCCCGGCAGCCGGGCCAAAAACTTTATCCAATTAGAATTGAAACCTTGCAAGTGCACAAAATCTATTGCAGTATGGCAAGAAACGGTGTGTCGAACCCACGAGAAACGCGTGAATTTTTAATTAATTCTTTAGAGATTTTAAAAACGTCCCTAAGGAAGTACCAAAGGGCAGATTCAATTTTACCAAAAACTTAACACACTTTTCCTAAATGCAGAAAAATAAATTAATCTAAACAATTAATTACTGATAAATCTACGAACAATATTAAAATGCGATCGAGGAATATGCTACCCCACATTCGTACCCCTTTTCTATCATTAAAACGCAGAGTTTCATTAAATCATCATTCACACCATCATTCATCTAGAAAATGACTTGAAATAAAATATGATCATCAATCCCAAGATACCCTATCTAAAAACAATGACTCATTAACATTGCGGTATGAGTCATGTAAAAAGCATAGCGATCTCATGATATTTAGATCACACAGGTCCAGATCTAGCGATTACGGTAGATAGATCTGTGAATCAATCGGTCATAACAAAGCATTTAAAATATTTTCAATCACACAAACTTTGAGCAAAACGATTCCATGATAACAATAATAGACGTGGTATTAATCATAAACATAGGTACTTATCGGGGATCGATCTTCCCGATCTCTTGATTTAGGCTCATCTTTGGTGTTTGATCTCCTTTTTCTTTCAAAGTCATTCCTCTTTATTTCTTCCAAAAGATATTTGCAATTGTTTTTCCTAAATACAATCTATGAATTTCTCGAGAAAAATAATGCAAATCACAGTGTACAATCTACTGAATAAACCAGAAGAAGGAGAGAAGAAGACTTGAAAAGATGAAGAAAATATTCCCCAAAGTGAAGAGCCCTAAAACTAAAAAGAAAGAATGAATAATATTCTAATTGAAAAATAATAATCCCAAGAAACTCGTGGCTTCCTTTTTATAATAGCTTTAACCCTAATACCTCTCTCGATTGACATCTAAGAGTAATTTTCGTGAATTCCCGCCTAGCTTTGCATCAGATACTGCCTCGGTATTTTGCTCATAATTTTCTGTACCGAACTCGGATTGAGGTGATTCTTGAAGCGTTGGAAAGCTGACGACGAGCTCTACAACTTTTATGTTTTAGCAATTTCCTGAATCTGACGTCTTGAAGGTCCAAATTGAGCTGCAAGTCGCACTAAGTTCTCAATGACCCAAAATAGCAGTGTTTTGACATTATTTTCGGGATTCTTGGGCTGTTTTAGAAACTTGGACTGTATTTACCTGAAACACTTCAAATCTAGCAAATCTCATCAGATAGCCTTCATCGGACGGCTAAATATAGGTATTTAGGGGTGAAATATCATCATATTTCACTACTCATCACTCCCCATATTCACTCGAATTCTCACATCTCATCCATTCATCGTATCCTACGTTAACTTGTGAACTCTTATTTGGTCAAACCTATGACCAATCAGGCACGGATCCCGAGGTCACTGTTTGACGCGATTTTTCAGGATATTATAGCAAGTGTATAAGATAATGCCTATGCTTAGACGTTACATCGTATTCAACCTTTATTTGTGGGTTTTCACGAATCTCGTGGAACCATTATTGCGCATGAATTCTGATTATGTGTAAGTCCGCTTAACGTATTTGGGATGCGTGCAGGTCATAACTCAAAATTCTAAGCCCTTGAGATGGGATAAAATTTTGGATTGTGACAGAGAGCCTAAAATATTGAAACATGAGAATTAGTTAAGATTTAACTTACGTTTGAGGAAACAAGCTCTTTGAGAACAACCCTGTTAAGTGTTAACAACTTTTGCATACGATTAGAGCCCACAGCTGGTTAGAAACTTAGAACCCAAATGTCAGAATCATTTCTGTTTGAACATATATAATTTTGTTGGTAATATACTAATATATGCTCATGTTCAGGCTATTCTCTCTTTTAGTTACCATGTGGCTATGTAACAATTGTGTACAATTTGGATGCATAAATAATCTATTTATTTTTGTAATTTTGTCTTAATTAATTAATTAATTATTTTCTTGGATTATCCATTAGACACATGATTGATCAATATCTTAATAAAACTCTACAGAGTTTAAGGTTGTGTTTGGGTTAGCTCTTATAAGAGTAGGTGGAGAGTAATTTTATCACTTAAAATAATTCATTATCAGAACAAATGAGGTGAAAAATTGTGTTATCTACTATAAAAGCAATTCCTACTCGGAGTAAAAGAGATAACCCGCAGTTAAAAATCCATCCCAAATAAGCTCCTGTGTTTACTTCAATCCTTACTTCAGAGGTTGGATGCACGATATGTGCCAACGTTGGACCTCTCTTCATTTATGAGACTTAGCTTTATTTTTATATTATCTTATTTTCTACTAATATTTTCCCTAGTCCAAACCCAAGGTTGGTACACGTCATGTTAAAACAAAAATCCAGCTGTAGTCTTGATATGGTACTAATTGAAGTGCCCTATTTTGTGGCATCCACACGTGGTAACCTTTACTGAAAAAACATCAACGGCCCCCCTTCCAACTCATTTAATATCAAGAGCAGCCCCGCAATCCTACCCGCCGCCGTGAACTACGACACAAAATGAGACAAAAAAGCCACCCCACCCGACTCTAAATAATATATATATATATATATATAAACATTCTCGCGGATAACGTTTAATTAATTAAAGTTATGTCTATGAAATGTACGTTTAATTAATTAAAGTTATGTTTGTGAAATGTATATTAATTGATTAAACAATATCTCAGAATGTTTATATGGACTGCCATGCACTGCATTTGAGTTGTGAAGTTGATTTCTATGCTGAGTCACTTTGGTGCTACATGGAACCCAATATGAGAATCAGGTTTCTTGACGTTATGTACAGTCAATTACCGATCATTTCGAAAAGAAAAAGAAGAAAATAATTTCTTTTTAACACTGTTGATTTGGTGGTCGAAGTTTGAGGAAAACCAATTTTAAGCGGAAAAAATCATATTTTGACACATTCGAAGGGTAAAGAGATTAATATATATATATTTTTTTGTTTCAAAACCCTAGAGGGGCTGATGAACCCTCAGATGATGTGAGGTAACTCAATATCACATGCCATTTGATCTCTCTCTCTCTCTCTCTCTCTATATATATATATATATATATATATATATATATGTTTGAACTCATGTGCAACTCATGTATTCAAACAAGTCAGGCGCCACATGACACTCAATTAAAGGATCAAGTGCCATGACAATTTGTTCAAGATTCATCAATCATCATAAAAAAGAAAGTAAAATTACAAAAGATATATATCAACTGTTGAAAAGGTGTTCAAAGGTGCGGCATTTTAATGCATAATATTCAGGTACAAGATGGAAAATTTTATTAAAAGCCTTTGAAAAAAAAAACTTGTTGTCTAAAACCCAAGGGGAGTCACGTGATACGTGACATGTGATCTGAGATTTGATTGCATGATCATCACTGTAGACTCGAATGCATATTTTCATTTTCTATATGCATACAAAAGGCCCAAGAAAAGACCCAAATCACCTGGTCCCACAACAAGACCCTAATCTCTTAATTTGCACACCATGAAGGAAACAAAGATCCAAGGAGAGCGATACAATAATAATATATATAATGCCTTAGTCTACGGGTCGAGTGGACCCTGACCTAGACTAAGGCATGCACGACCCACTGATCAAGTGTGTCGTTTTGCAAATTAAGTTGTGATAGGATACTTTATATAAGACCTTATTTCCTTCTTAAATAATTGTAAGTCCTATGATTTGAGGCATTTTTTTCTACTTAATTTCAAAAGGGAACCTACCTACTTTTATTTATTTATTTTATTTTTAATAGAAAACTTAGCTACTTTTATTTATTTATTTATTATTATTTTTGATAGAGAACCTGACTACTTTTTTTATTTTTATTTTTATTTTTGATAGAGAAACTAGCTACTTATTTCGAGCACGTCTGGTCACAGCGCATCTTGTATTTAGACGAGTACCCGCCGACAAGTTTCTCCAATAAATGAACCCATCTTTAACCATTCCATCTTTTGAAATTTTGACTTAGAAAACCCATCTCAAATTTGAAATGCCTCTTATTGATACTCACATTTTGATACTAGACTGTGGGGATGATAAGTTATATAAACGTCATATTTTGAATTCTAGCCTATAACTTCACATCTACTCTAAACGTAACCTATATAACTGAATTTGTTCTGGTCAGTTACTTAAAGGTGCCTGTATTTGCAACTGGATATTCTACATATAGGACAAGGTTTGAACATTGAAATTATTGACTATCTTTCATAAGATGATGGAGATAATTTTTCGGACGAATCTTTCATAAGATGATGGAGATAATTTTTCGGACGAATCTTTCATAAAATTAATCTTCAGATCATGTATCACCTATCGGACAGCCAAATATTGATTTCACGTTGGACACATTTCCTAAAAGTAGCCTAAGAACCCTATTCATGATGCACTCATGATCATAGTCATTTTTAGAGATTGTGTCATGTGAAATCGACCTCTGTCCGTCTAATAGGTGATCTGGGATCTAAAGATCAGTTATGTGAAATATTACACCAAAAAATAATTTATATCGTCTGATTTGAGGCCGTCAACGATTTTAATATGTGAAAACTCTAGTTGCAGGTTATTAAATCTTCGATTGCAAATATTGATACCCTTACTTAAAAGAAGGCTTAATAGACACAACGAAGCTTTGAAAGGAGACTTAAAAAAAGAGTTCTTATAGGTAACTAATGTGTTTACGATCAACATTGTGAATGGGTGATTGATTTTGGATGCCTTTTATTATTTTTATCAATTGTGCCGCATCGATTATCGTTCGATTTAAAGCGGTCAAATGCCTTCAAAATAACCTACTAAATGTGCTTCGAAATTTACTTGGTAACCATTTATTTTAAAGGCATTTATCCACATCAAATATAATATAAAGATAATTTACTTATGCAAAATTTGACAACAAAATTTGCCGCATTAGATCTTTTGTTTCATTTGGCATACTTCATGAAAAATAGTGCCGAGTGTCCAAAATTAGTGATCTGATCATAATTTAAATTGTGAATGAGTCGGTTACGCATATCAACTCTTAGAAAAGCTACCGAGACGTGACATATATCTCGCCCGATACTAAATGGGGTATTTATTATTGTTATTATAATTATAATTATTATGTTTTTTAGGTAAGCATGAGATTTAAACCCTTGACCTCAATACTAGTTACATGCTTGGAGGCATCACCATTGAGGCAAAGATCTAATCCCTAAATGGGTGGTATATTTGTGCATGTCCGATACTGATATATATATCTTTGCACCTCAATTCATCAAATGTTGGGTGAGATTTTAAATCGTGGATCCAGCAGTAAAAAAATGAGCAAATTTCAAACATAAAAAATAGTAAGTTAATGGTAGCACCAAACACTGAACTGGTTACGACACCGATTTGGTCTGACATAGTCAGAACGGGTTCGACCGGATCGGTTATACAAAAAAATTAAACTAATATATAAATAACTCATTATTTATAAATTAGTTTTAATATAAATCAAGAAAATTCAAATTATTATAAATTCAACTATTTATTAGAGAATTGGAAAAATACTACACACAATATTGCTAGATCACATGCCATGTGGTATGTGATCACGAGTTATGCCACTTCTTCTATGGGTTCACCAATCTCTACTGGGTTTTAGAATTTTTTTTAAAACTTTTTTGTCCTTCATTTCATGGGTCAAATTATAATTTTTTCATCCAAAACTTTTGCCTTTGAAAATTTTCACATGCAACAAAAATCAACGATGTAAAAATAATTTTTTTAAATAATTAGTGATCGACCTTGTGTATGTAAACGTGGCACTAAATGTGGCACCCAACTGTCACTCCAAATGTATATCTCCGACCTCCAATTACTATTTACTAATTGACTAAATATTAACATGTTTTAGTATTGTTGACTTTTTTTAAACACCTTTTTAAAAGATTTCTAATAAGCATTCGAAGTTCTTTTTTTTTTTTTTTTTTCGTTATTAAAAAAATAGAAGTTCATTTATTTTTCTTTCTAAACTATTTAAATAAAGTGTATAACTATTTTACACACTTTGTGAGCGTTGAGATCGTGGGTTCTATACTTCACGATTGATTCCTCTCTTATATTAATAAAGTGAGGGTTGTTGGATGAGATTTATTCTTATCTGTGCCACTCAATGTGACTGCTTTGTTGTGTGTGATTTATTCTTATTCCCCAAATGTTGCTCGAAAACTGTCATACTCTCTACGATATATAAGAGACATCCAGGTTGTCTATGCCGTATGATATTAGAAAAAAAAGTGTTTAACTTTTTAAAACTCATTTATATGTATTTTAAAACTATTTTAATTCTAAAACTAAAAAAATAAAGTTTACAAATCAAAATAGAAAATAGGTATAATTATATAAAATGATGGTTTATTTTATTTTATTTATTATTATTATTATTATTATTATTTTTATTATTATTACTTTTCTATGAATTGGGCACCCCCCCCCCCCCCAAAAAAAAAAGAACCGATTCACCAATTCAATAAATAAAATTGAAGGTTTTGATTTTCGATCAGACCGAACCGGTTTAGGGTTTAGGATCCAATCTAATTTTAAACCACTTGTTTTTGAATTTGCTAAAATTGAGATGAGACATATTGATTCGGGCAAGAGAAACCCGAATGGCCGAATCAAGCAAGATGCATGTGAAACTAAGCCTAGCTACTTAAGCTTGTTTAGCCCGATACAAACCTCGATACACCTGATTAATTCAAGTCAATGCTGAAACCGTGCGATTACGGCCCGATTTCAAGAGGCATCTTTGTGGGGTGGAAATTAAAACCATAATAATGGTTAGTGTGGTGGAGCCACCCCACTAAAAGATTAAGACCCGGCGAAGGTAAAACCCCTGGGTTGGTGGCATACAATAGCGACGTCCACCCACATGCAACCAAATCTTTTCTAATCTTAGGGATTGAGAAAGGTGATGTGATTCCAATTCAAGGGAAACCCAACCTCCAACTATAGCCATAGTGGACTTAAGAGTCCCCACAAAGGAACATGGACTAATACCTAATACCTAATTCTGGACCCCCCACCGCCCCATGTGCCCACCACACTACATGTTCCCGTACCTGTCAATCACCCCTCACTCTCCATTATTTTTTTCTACACACCACGACAACCTAAGGTCATAGGTGTCTCCATTGCTTGGCTAGGTTCAAAACTCCGTTTAGGGTTTGCTCTTCGCCACTATCCAGTGAACCCGGTTTGTTAGGATAGGGATTTGAAGATTGATATATATCAGTGTAGCGGCCTGCTCTCAAGCCGATACGAATCGGATATATCAGATAGTATCCATCTCAAAACTAATTGGCTATGAGTGGAGGGGACAACACGTTCCGACATGTGTTGGTTGAACTGGGTGACAGTGGAGTGGGGACAAGCTGGTCTGTTACCATGATAAATTTGGGTATTCGTCTCAAAGCCAATTGACTTGATCTTATAAGGGGACTAGTAAGACTATGAATGCCCGATGTGGGATTAAACTTCAACAGATAGTACCAGCTAAACTGGCCAATATTAAAGTACTTTTTGTTAAAAAAAATATTAAATAATAATTTTTTTGCCAAAATGACATTTATGATATTTTGTACGAATCATATCATCTACATACATATCGGCCGATAGGACCCGATATGGGCCTATGTATGACCTATTTGACCCAATATTTGAACTCATAACAAATCAAGGGTGTATATCATATCGAATGGGGCCTAACCTGATACATATCGGGGCCAATATGTATGGTACATGGACGATATATATTTAAAACCATAATCATGCCCTAGTTGGTAACGCTCCCACACTTGATTCTGGCTTCTTGATTCAAAGAGCGGATTGCGGTGAAAATTACTGTTTGGTAAAAAACCTATTTCAGGAACCGATTCTGGCCCTAGGGAATAAGTTTTTAAGTTAAAAATGGGCCCACTTTCGGATTTCCCTTTGCAGGAAACAGGATTTACGTTAAAAATTGACCGTGGATGGATGATAAATTATCAATATTTTCCATAGGGTACTGCTATCATCCGATTACTAGTATCACAGTTTTTCATGGACGAAAATCATTGACTGATTTGAATAAGATGATGGGAGATTGTTTTTTGTTCCAATCTTCCTCACGATAGATCTTAAGATCATGGCGCGACTATCAGACGGTTAGATGTTGATTCCACATGTCACACATCCCTAAAAGTGAATGTCAACTTCTTTTCCCATGATATAGGTCATTTTTAGGGATGTGCGCCATGTGAATCAAAATCTGAAAGTTGATAGGTGTCCGATGATCTTAAAATATATTGTGAGGAAGATTGGAATAAAAAAAATTTCCATCTGATTCAAATCAGTCAATAATTTACGTCTATTAAAAAATCTCTGTCAATTACTAATAAACAGGTGAGAGTAGGTGCACCCTTTTACATATTGTGGCATATTTAACAAACATGTAGGCCACGTTCACATCTTTTGAGAGATCCAAAATCATCGAAGTGGTGACTCTAATTGGGAGCTACCTTGGGCCCAAAAATCGCTCATGGGAGGATTTAAACTGTTCGATCTATACACTTAAAGTGGACCATTGATTGTGCATATTAAAAGTTCATATTAAAGTACGCAGATTTAGATGGTTGCAATCCTCTCATAGGCCTGATTCTTTGGTTGATATTTGCGAATGGTGGGCTCTGAGTTAAACCACTTGAACTGATCAAAGATGTCAGCAAGTGGCACAAATTTCGGTTGCCATGACTTGTCTATGATGAGATGATAAGATTATGGAGCTTATGAACAACATTTTAACCCTCAAATTGTGACAAAAGTTTACTTTCATGAACTTTTTAGGAGCATTCGTATTAGTCGTGTTTTTATATCATTGAAGGGGTGAAAGTTCGTCAAAAGTATCCAAAGCTTGTAATGCCAGTGAAGTAAAAAACAATATGTAAAGCTTCTCTACGGACAGTATTAGAAGTTTGAAACCATGGAAAAAATAGTTTTTTAACATACAACAAAATAAAGGACCCTTCTTAAAAATAAAAATAAAATAAAATAAAGGACCCCCCGCACTCCTGGCTATCATTTGGTGTTTAAATGATCTCACACTATCAACCGTTTCAGATGTGGGTGATCTGCACGGTTAAAAAGTAATAGATCATATATTGAAGCACAACATGCCCAAAAATAGTATTTTGGGGTGATCTAAACCATCCAATCTGTTGACTATAATATTAACTATTTGTTTTTAGTCTTAATGGCTGACATCAATAAGATGATTTGCATTTACTTATAGACATGTTTCTTTGGGCTGAGATATGTTTCGATGATAGATTGTCACGTGAACAATTTAGATTGGTCACAGATGTGCGCGACATGGCATAATGATAAATCACACTTCAATAGTGTGAGATAAAAAGTATAGTTTTAGTGGTGTAAAATCATTTAAACAACATCTTGGAGTGTAAATGGTGGTCAGAACTAAGGAAACAAAATCGGTATCGGACTCGGGTATCGGTCCATGGAGGACTGAAACGAATCAGCCGATACCGATACGTATGGGCCCCTTAAAAAAAAAACGCCAAAGTCTCGGCTCAAACCGATATTTATCATCCGATACCCAATACGTATCAGCCGATATATACCGATACTGAGTTAAAGGACTGATACGTATCGGTTTGCCAAGATACCAATATATATCGGTATCGGCCGATTTGTAATACCATGGCCAGAACCATTATCCCCTACAAAATATACTTTAATTCCTATTCGTTGGGATGATGATGACGAGCATGCCGATGACGAAAATGGCATCGATGGAAGTAAGCAGGCATATCAAGCCATCCATGTTTCCAGCCTTCTTCTGATACACGCTTGATCACTTTTAGAAAATCTTCACTCTTAGGAGAGAGACTATGGTTTTGTCTCCTAAACCTAATCCTTAACGGGTAAGTACCACAGCAATATGGGCCACATTATGGTACACCGTTGAAGTGTCATTAATTACACCCGTGAAATCTTAAACTCCTAAATAAGGATCAAAATTTCAGGTTGAATTTAGGTTTCGGATATGACCGAAACAGAAATCCAAAATTTTGAATTTCGGCCGAATTTTTTTCCCCCATACATTAATAACCGAAATTTTTGATTTCAATAAAAAATTTGGCCAAAATTTTGATCCATGCTCGTAAACATATTTAATTACAATCTACTTAGATAATGCTTAAAAGACACCCAAAAATTGCAACATCTCTAGCAATTGTTCCATAAGGAATCTACAATACAAGATGAAAAAATGTACATGACACTTTGACTGTCTTGAATCAAATGATGAAGATCTGTTTTACCCCAATCTTCCGTAGAACAGATATGGAGATCTGGGGCTACTGTAGAGCGGTCAGATTTTAATTCCACGCAACACTCATCTGAAAAAGTGATCAACATGATCATGGGCATACATTAGACATGGGTCTTGAGATGTATGCCATGTGAAATTAAAATTTGACTGTTCGATGGGAGCCCATGATCCTCAGATCTGTTGTGTGAAGATTAGGGTGAAAAATAATCTCTATGGCCTGAATCAAAACTATTTAAGCAAGTGAAATGCTACTTGGGAGGGAAAAATTTTGGGTTGGCAATGAAGGCTCCTTTTCACTTTCCATGTGCATTATTTTGATATAACCTTAAGATATATCCAATGTAGGTGAAACCGGTGACGGCTTATATTTCATGTGATCTTTAATATATGCTACGGAGTTGTTGAAGTTTAGTCTCACATGTCTCTTGTTTTTGGTACTTAAGCTTGAGGTTATAGGGTCCTAAAATGAGATAATTACATACGAGTGTATGATAAAAATAAATCATATCTAATGAGAGAGTGAAGAATAAAAGGACAATCTTTATCCGAGAATCATTGAAAAGTGTCGTTGAAACTCATTCCCTTCTTAGCCAGTAGGCCAGCACACCTGTTAGTTTCTCGATATGTATGATCAGTTTCGACAGGAATTAAATTCATTCATTGTCCTTCTAATGTCATTGATGAGGTGAACAAGATGCCACGATTTTTTGTATTTATCTTGAATACATTGGACAGCCACAAGATTATCTGATTCAATAAGCAAATTTGTAATTTTCATATTTCGCGCTATTAGAATACCATACCTGATTGGTAGAAGTTCTATCTCGATAATATCCTTGCGATTGGTCGGCCCTGCAAATCGTGCCGTCATCTTACCCTCATAGTTTCGGAAGAGTCCTCCAATACCAACTTTATCCTCAGCGAACGATCCATTCGTGTTTAATTTGATTACTCCTAGTGCCACCATTGGACCCGGTCATAAGTTTCCTTAACAGAGTAAGAAATATTCCATAAAGAGAACAAATTACCATCCTATATTGAATAGTTGACACAATTTTTCCTTTCAATTTTGATGACTATCTCCTCTTCAATACGATTAATGAGAGATATTTTCTGGGTTTGAGAATTGTCAAAGATTTCTTCTGTTACATTCTCTCCATATGTGCCAGATGAAAGCCGAGAAAGCGATACAGATCATCCTTGATTTTTTGGTTTTTCCCTTTGCTTTTTCCATGCAATACTGTAATTCTTCTTCAATCTTACCAACAACACATTTTGCAATCTGCAGCTTAGAGAGAAGAGATCTCCATATCCATTTGGAGTAGCCACATTAAAAAAAATGCGATCATTAGTTTCACAGGAATCCCAACAAAGAACACATCTTGAGATAAAAGTGAGGCCCCTTTTACACAAGTTATCCATAGTAGGTAATCTCCGATTGATACATTGCCATGCACAAAAGCTATGTTTGGGGATATAATTTTGATGCCAAATAAATTTACTCCAAGAAGATAGCGGTGCAGCCTCTCTGATCGCATTCCAGGCATGCTTAAGGGTGAGCTCACCATCAGCTGCTGGTATCCACAAGGGGCGCATAGTGGCCTCTGATTTCGTTCCAAGCATTATGCATTCTGCGAGTAGTCGGGCTGAGTAGGTTCCAAATGCCATTCACAAAAATCTCATTAACTGTTGCATTTTCATGAATACCATAATATATGATCATCCTTCTTCCATATTTTCGTGTAGTTTCCAACCCATAGGTCTTTTCAAAATTTAATTGCAGTATGATCTCCAATTGCGTACTGAGTGTTCTCCTTGATCGTGATAATGCCACGCCAAGACATCATTGCAATTGGTTTTGAGATAGTCCCACATGTCTCTCTTCTTATAAGATCATGGGCCCCTCCACTCATAGTCAATTTGTTTTGAGATGGATACCCAAATTATCAGTTTATTTTTTACTAGCCAATATTGAAACTTATTGATTTGACTGTTTATATCGTCTTATAGGTGTGATTCTTAAGTGAGAGATGTTCCAACGATGGACTGTTTAGATTGGATAGAAACATGTGTTACGCGACATAACAACTAATTAAGAGCACTTTAATAGTGCAAGATCAAGCGTATATTTTAATGGTATAAGATCATTTAAGCACTATTTTTCGTATCACGCACTGTATCGTTAAGGTGTCTCTAGTCGAGACACTTGACATCTCGCTATCGGCCCTATCCCATGCGTCTCGGATATCAGAAATGGCACATTCGACCTCCTCCTTCAAGGTCGGTATGACAACTGACCAAACGTATTTTCCAGTAAATCAATGGAGTGAGTGCACAGTCGCTTTGCCTTCTTTAATATTAATTAGCAATATATTTGACATGGAAGTCTGTGGATCCATAGATTCTGCGAGCGCTAGCCAAGAAATTGCTTCCATCATCGGAATTCCAAATGTCCTTCTGATCATTTGGCATCAATCGGAATCACCCTCACCGATTTTGCTCCATTTTCCTCCTCCATGTCATCAACTTTGAAGCTTCTCCTACCTTGCTGACCACCGAATTAAAGCTCCCAAGTCGAGCCAGATCTTCACTTCACCTAACTACTTAATTTTCCAATAACTCAAACATCACTCCGTCTGCTATGCCTAGAAAACAACCCACCAGAACCAGAAAGCTATCGCTCTCATACCAAATGATAGAGTTCTCACCTTATCCAAGTCCATTTATAGGGAAAGGGCGACCACTTTTTAGAAACCAACTAGTTTTTTTACAATAATTCACTCTCCTTTTCCATTACTTTAGTTGTACTCAAGAGTCGAGACACTCACTTTTGAATATGGAATGAAAAAGTCCCTATTTTCGCCTTTATTTGCAGTCACTCTTTTTTAAAGAATCTTTCAAGGCACCCACCCACTTCTTCTTCTTCATCTTTGACTAATCATATAGCTCTCACGAGTGGTACAACCTATGAAACCCATTGGAATGAAATCCACATGAAACTCTCTCTTAAAAGCCTCTTGAAACCCAACTGAAACTCTCTTAAAACCAGAAACCCTCACCCCCGTCGTCATTGTGAGTTGTCAGAGCTAAGGAAGAAGAAGAAGTTGTCGACGTTGTAACTTGTCAGAGTGAAGGAAAAACTAGAAGTCGTAACCAAGGTTTCAAATATCGGTATCGGTCAGCCTAAAACCGATCTGGATCGGGATCGGCGGATCGGATCGGGCGATCCCAATGCTAAAAAAGTTTGAGAGCAAAATTGCAATAATTAAACGTTTTTTTACTTTAAGCTGCCAAATAAGTTGTTTAAATCAGTTGTCATAATTTTATATTTACGACACCCACATTAGGAAAAAAAATAGCCCACTTATACTTAAAAATACAAGTACAATACCTTTCGAGTGCATGAAGCATCTAAGTTTGTCCAATAGCCATTGATTGCTCTTATTCAAATGTTGGAGACCATTTTTCACCCCAATTATTTACTCGAGGGATCTTGAGACCATGAGTGTACCATTTGGTGGTCCGTTTTTAATTCCACACAACACAAATTCCAAAAGAGTTACCCTAAACTCCCACGGAACATATCATGCTAAAACCTAGATTTTGGGCTACTTTTTAAAATATATGCCACTTGGAATATAAAATGATAATTTGATGGTAGGTCCATGATCTCAAGATCCCTTGTGTAGAAGATTTGAGCAAAAAATAATTTCCATCACTTGATTTAAAGCACTTAATGTTTTTTTTTTACATAATAAATAAGATTTTTATAAATATTATATATATATATAGAGAGAGAGAGAGAGAGAGAGCATATATTACTAATGTTAATAAAGACCTTGCGAAAAATCACTGGCAAAAATATCATTGGCATATAAGAAAAGGCATGCTCAACATCCCATTGCGTGAAGCAGTGAACCACCCAAAGACCTTCCAGATTAAAAAAAAAGAGCCTAATGCAAGAGGAAGACTGAAGAGACCTAGCAATAGGCGCTAGGGATTTTAGAAAGTTTGGATATTTTGGGCGAAGATTAGTATAATTGCATTATTTTGTTTATTTTGTAATTTATATTTGGTGTAGAGTTTAATATATTTTTTGTGTATAAGTTTTCGGGATCGGTAGATCGGCGATCCAATCTAAATATCGTTCGGTATCGGCTAATCCAGAGCGATCCGATCAATCTAGTTCCGATAACTATGTACAAATAATCCAACCCAAGAATTTGGGATCGCTTGAGCCAAAACCGATATGGATCGGGATTGGCCGATTTTTGAAACCATGGTCGTAGTGACTAGAGCTAAGTGACAACAAAAAGCAATTTTCGTGATTGTTTCAACTTGTTGGAGCTAAGGAAAAAGAGGAAGAAGAATAGTATATTTTACGAAAATATATAGGGATGCTTTTCTAGGTTTCCAAAATAACAAATAAAGGTAGGCGTTTTCCAAGATTCAAAGGGTGCAAATTAATGTACCCCTTCACAAAAAATATTTATACAGAAAGAGAGTCCATGCATCACTAGCCTACTTTACCATGACCAATACCTAGGGATGCAAGTTTTGAACCAAAACCTAACCGAAAACCGAGGGTCCTAAACTGGACCAAATCGCAACGAACACCAACACAAACCGAACCGAACCAAACTCCAATTCGGTTCGGTTTCGGTTTGGGTGGCTCGAAACCGAAAACCAAGGGGGTAGGTTGAGTAAACAAAAAAAAAGCCAAAAACAAATACAAAAAAAAACTGAAAAAAAAAACTAAAAATATTTAAAGTAGGTATTTTACCCTACACCGAATCGAATCGGTTTTGGTTTTGGTTTCAGTTTTAGAAAATAAAAATAAAAATTGAACCAAACCGAACCGAACCGAATGGGTTTCAATTCAGTTTCGGTTTGGAGTGTACCGAACCGAACACCAAAAAATTTGGGTTTGGTTCGGTACACCGAACTTGCATCCCTACCAATACCTAACTTGCCAACTTCTTATCTCTTAAACACCCTTCTTTAATGAAAACAAGTCAAACAAGCAAGTAAAGCATGGATAAAAGTACAAAAAGAGGGTCCATATCAATTTTCATCACAAAAAAGTGGATCAAAATATCTTGGGTACTGTTATTCACACCCCCCATGAACTGCTCTCTCACCCGGTGTCGAAAAAACCTCACTAAAAAGGGATTATTTTAAAACTCACACCCCCAATTTATGTTTGGTTTATTTTCTTTATTAGGGTGAGAAGCAGTCTTGTGAGGTGTGAATAATGGTACCCAAATATCTTTCACCAAAAAAGACAAAGATGGGTCATAACCGATCGTGCATAGTACATGATGGAAGAGTGCATACTCAACCATTTCCACTGATTTTACCGTTCTACCCTTATACTATAATATTAATATAAATTCACTATGAATTCAAGGCAACCGTTTCTTTCACCCTAAACCTCTGACAGCCCATCTCCTCTAGGGCAACCCTTCCTTCAACCTCAACCTCTGGCAACCCATCTTCTTCAACCACCCATCTCCTTCATTAATGTTGGATTGTGCCCGAGGCAACCCATCTCCGATGATGTATAGTACTCAATTGGAGTGGACAGGGGCGAACACAGGATTTACTTGATGGGGGGCCATAGTCGATATATATTATTTAAAATTTTTTACCTCCCATATTTAAATAAAGAAAAAATAAAAAAACTTCTCTAAAAATTATAAAATATAAAAAAGAATTGGAGCCTAGAGGGTTGGGTAGTTATTTGTCTTTTGTATTTTAAAAGATATGTTTTTATTATAATAGTAGAATGACTTTTTGGTGAGTTATATATATTTTTTTATATTTTATGATTTTTAGATAAATTTTTTTATTATTTATTTATTTAAATATGGGAGGTAAATTTTTTTAAATAATATATATAGACTATGACCCCCCATTAAGTAAATCTTGCGTTCACCCCTGTCCGCCCCAATCGAGTGCTATACATCACCAGAGATGGGTTTTCTCTAGCACAATCCAACATTAATGAAGGAGATGGGTGGTTGAAGAAGATGGGTTGCCAGAGGTTGAGGTTGAAGGAAGGGTTGCCCTGGAGGAGATGGGCTGCCGGAGGTTGAGGGTGAAAGAGACGGCTGCCTTGAATTCATGGTGGATTTATAATAATATAATAGTACAAGGGTAGAACGGAAAAATTAGTGGAAATGGTTGAGTATGCACTCTTACCTTGTGTACTATGCACGATCGGTTATGACCCATCTTTGTATTTTTTGGTGAAAGATATTTAGGTACCATTATTCACACCCCACGAGACTGCTTCTCACTCCTAATAAAAAAAATAAACCAAACATAAATTGGGGGTGAGTTTTAAAGTAGCCCCTTTTTAGTGGGGTTTTTTTGACACTGGGGTGAGAGAGCAGTCTCATGGGGTGTGAATAACGGTACCCAAGATATTTTGGTCCACTTTTTTGTGATGAAAATTGATATGGGCCCTCTTTTTGTACTTTTATCTTTGCTTTAATTACTTGCTTGTTTGACTTGTTTTCATTAAAGAAGGGTGCTTAAGAGATAAGAAGTTGACAAGTTAGGTATTGGTAGCTAGAGATGCAAGTTCGGTGCACTGAACCAAACCCGAATTTTTGGTGTTCGATTTGGTACACCCCAAACCGAAATTGAATCGAAACCCATTCAGTTATGTTCGGTTTGGTTCATGTTTTTTTTTTTTTTTTTTTTTTTTTTCTGAAACTGAAACCGAAACTGAAACCAAAATCGATTTGGTTCAGTTCGGTGTAGGTAAAATACCATTACTTCTACAATATGTTCACCCACGTTGAAGTACATTCATTATATTGAATTGGACGATGGAGATTGTTTATCATCCCAATCTTTCACACGATGGATCTTGAGAATATGATCGTACCATCAGACTGTCGATTTTTTATTTCATATGTTACACACCCAAAAAAGTGACCATAAAATCAATTTTGAGCGTGAATGTGATGTTAAGGTCATTTTTCTGAGATGTGTGCAACAAGAAATAAAACATTGACAGTCTTATGGTAAGCCCATGATCTCAAGATCCTTCGTGGGTGGATTTAAAGGTACTCATAACTTAAAGGCTTGCAAAATAAGGAAGCCAATCAAGAAATATTGGGGGTCCCTATAAAAATTCAAACTTAAGTGAAAACTCAATCTTATGTTTTTATGGAAAAAAAAAAAAAAAAGTTTGGGGGGTCCCGGACCTCCCATGCTGTATGAGTGTCCGCCCCTCGGGGTAGACAATCTCATTGTGGACGATTGGGGCGATACAGTGATGTCTTGCCGATTGGAGTTTGGCGCATTACAATCCTTCAAAGGAGCTCGCACCACGAGATTCAGTCGCATAATATCTGACACCGGAAGTGGATCAATGGGGTTGGCCAGCACCACTGATGAGTAGTAATATGATGATATTTCACCCCTAAATACTTACATTTAGCCGTCCGATGAAGGCTATCTGATGAGATTTACTAGATTTGAAGTGTTTCAGGTAAATACAATCAAAGTTTCTAAAACAGCCCAAGAATTTCGAAAATAATGTCAAAACACTGTAATTTTGGGTCATCAAGAACTTAGGGTAACTTGCAGCTCAATTTGAACCTTCAAGACGTTGGATGTAGGAAATTTCTAAAACATAAAAGTTGTAGAGCTCGTCGTCAGATTTCCAACGCCGTAAGAATCGCCTCAATCCGAGTTCGAGACAGAAAGTTATGGCCCAAATACTAAGGTAGTGTCTGATACAAGTTGGGCGGGAGTTCGCGGAAATTGCTCGTAGATGTCAATCAATTGAGAATTAAGTGTCAATCGATTGACACATGAATACAACTTTTTTCCTACTTAAAAGTCAATCGATTGAAATTTAAGTCTCAATCGATTGAGGTTATTAGGGTTAGGTGTGTTCGGCCATTATAAAAGGGAAGCTACGGCTTTGTAAAGAGAGAATTAATTAGGATTTAATTTTTTTTTGCAATTTTAGGCTCTTTACTTTGGGAATTTGGGGACTTTCTTTTGATTCTTCAAGGGCTCTTCTTTTCTCCTTCTTCTAGGGTTTCATCTGGGTAGATTGTACCGAGGATTTGCATTATTTTTCCTTTACGTTTATGAAAGCATAGATTGTATTTAGGAAAAGGCATTGTAAACAAAGATCTTTTGGAAGAAATGAAAAGTGAAATGACTTTGAATGAACAAGGAGATCATACACCAAAGATGAGCGGCTAAATCAGTTGATTGGGGAAGATGCGATCCCCAGATAAGTACCCATATTTATGATTAATACCATAGTCTATTTATTGTCATCATGGAATCGTTTTACTCAATATTTGTGTTATTGAAAATATATTGAATGCTTGTTATGACCGTTGATTGCGCGTATCAACGACTATAATCGCTAGATCTGGACCTGCAGACTGATCTAGGTTGCAGAGCGATTATGTGTTTACTGTTGTGATCTAAACATCATGAGATACGCTATGCTTCTTACATGACTCATACCGCAATGATAGATTGAGTCATTATTTTTAGATAGGGTATGCCGGATTGATGATCATATTTTATTTCGAATCATTTTTATAGATGAATGATGGTGTGAATGATGCTTTAATGAAACTGTGAGTTTTAATGGTAGAAAAGGGGTATAAATCTGGGGTAGCATATTCCTTGATCATATTTAAATATTGTTCTTAGATTCATCAGTAATTAGTTATTTAGATTAATTTATTTTTCTTGCATTTAGGAAAAATGTGATAAATTTTTGGTAAATTGAATCTGCCCTTTGGTACTTTCTTGGGAATGTTTTTAAGTTTCTAAAAGAATTAATTAAAATTCACATTTCCCTGTGGGTTCGACACCCTTGTTCTTGCCATACTGCAATAGATCTTGTGCACTTGCAAGGGTTACATTTAAAATCGATCAAGTTTTTGGCGCCGCTGCTGGGGGAGATCGACGAAATTTTGATTAATTCGGATAGGGATTTGTGTGTTTTGTGGTGAGTAAAAAAATAAAAAAATAATAATAACAAAAAAAAAAAAATCTTTAATTTTGAAATTTTGAAAGTTTGTGGGTTGTGAAATCTGAAATTTGGTGCTCAAAGGTTGATTTTTGATTTTCGAACTTAAATTTTTGCAATTAGAATTTTTGAAATTTAATTTCTTAATTAAATTTTAATTTTCTTGTGTGAATTTTGATTTTTGAATTTTAAAAATTAATATTTTGATTTTTGATTTGTAAAATCTTCTTTCCCTTATTTTTCTTTTCTTTAGATTTTGTAGGATTCTTTTAGGAAGTATAGATTTTTAGGCTTCTTATTTTAGATTTTGTAAGTCTCTTTTAGGAAGTATAGATTTTTAGGATATATTCCTTAGAAAATTTAGGAATCTTTCTATTCTCTCCCTTCTTTTTCTCTTCTAGGTAAGATTTTATAGGATTTTGTAGGATTGACTTTAGGTTTTGAAATTTAAATTTAAATTTTCGAATTAAAATTTTATTTTTGAAATTCGAATTAAAAAAAAAAAAAAATTCTTTAATTTAAATTCGAATTTTAATTTAATTTATATATAAAAAAAATAATTTAAATTTTCTTTTCTTCTGATTTTGGCTACTGTTTATCATAGCCTTAATCGATTGAACATTATCTATCAATCGATTGAGACTGTGATATCATTTTATATTTTTTATGGAATTTTTGGGTTTCTGTCAATCGATTGACACTTCTCTGTCAATCGATTGACAAGAGCTTCTGTGCTTGCCATTTCAGCTGAAAGTCCTGTGTTGACTTGCTTTACTTTTGAACCTCAATCGATTGAGAACAGTTTTTCAATCGATTGACTGATAAAGTCATTTGTTTGAAATTTTTGGTTCGCTTCTGTCAATCGATTGAAAATCTTTGTTTCAATCGATTGAAGCTAAATTTTGTGGGTTTGTTATGGATTCTTCGATCCCTGTTTGTGAGCGTGGTGCATGAGCTTTACTCGTTCTCATCACCCACATCTGCTATCGTTTAATCTTGAGATCGAACGATCTTGTAGAGAGAATCGCAGAATCTAAAGGAATCAGTATCATCATACTGATACCATGGCTGATCAAAGGTAAGAAATGAATGGGAACAACCAAAATGTTAATAATGGCAATAATGGAAATAATGGGAACAATAATCGTGATGAGGGCCCTAGAACACTCGAATATTATAATGATCCTGGTTTTTACGAGGATCAGGATAGTATCATGCATGATCCCATTCCAGGGAATCACTATGAATTCAAATCAGCAATGATTCAAATGCTACCAATTTTTCATGGTTTGGCAAATGAAAATCCGCACGTTCATCTAAATGAATTCATTGGAGTATGCAAAATGTTCAGAGTCCACAATGTCACTAATGAGATAGCCAAGCTCCGACTCTTTCCTTTCTCTTTAAGAGATAAAGCGAAAACGTGGTTCTATTCCTTAGAACTGCAATCTATTCAGAGTTGGGCAGAGCTATACCGTCAGTTTCTTAAAAAATATTTTCCCATGACCAAAACCATTGAGTTGCGTCAGAAGATTCAGTTCTTTTCCCAACAACCTACAGAAACATTTCATGAATGTTGGGAACGCTTTAAGGAATTGATTAAGAGTTGTCCAAATCATCAAGTTCCAAGGTGGCAACAAGCCCAAAGTTTTTACAATGGACTGATTCCAGAAGAGAGACGCATGGTTGATGCATCTTGCGGAGGATCGTGCTACTTAAAGAGATGAGTGGGCATTGTTTGAGAAGTTATATCAAACTTCAATCCAAAATGCGACAATGAAGCGAACTAATTTGAATGTGGCAACAAAATCACATGTGTTGACCAGAAATGGATTATTTGATGTCAATAATAACACGTTAGATCTGTCAACAAAGGTTGATATGTTGTCCAAGCAAATGAACATGCTGTTAGCTGTAACTAAGCAAGCTAAGAGTCCCATCAATCCCGTTGCTTGTTCAATTTGTGACCACCCTGGTCACATGGCTAACGAGTGCCCTACTACCTTGTCATTTCTTCCTGATGAACATACTCCTTAAGAGCAGGTGAATCTGACTCAATCATATCAGCAACAAGGTAGGAACATGTACTCAAACATATACAATCCGGAATAGAAAAATCACCCTAACTTAGGATGGGGAGGATCAAACCAAACTGGACAGGTGAATCAGCAGTTCAGATCTAATCCAATGAGTGGACAACAAAATTTTCCGCAGAATTTTCGTCCACAACAGAATCCTAATTTCCAACAGAATTCCAATTTCCAGTAGAATGCTTCGTATTATCATCTAAATACTGAATACCGAAAAAATCAGAATTTCAATCAGAATCTTAATCAATCTCATACCAGTACTTCGAAAGATTCTGATATGGAAGAAAAGGTGATGCGAAGCATGCAATCTTTCCAGCTGATGATAATGAACCAAGTCAGTCAATTGGCCAATCAACTGAGTCGACGAGAGGAAGGTAGGCTTCCCAGCCAACCCGTCAACAATCTTCGAGGCCAAGCACCACCAGATGAAGGACCATCGAATAGTCAACACTTGAAAGCTCTTACGGTGCTGAGAAGTGGGTGAGAAGTTGATAATCAAGTGGAAATGCCTGTGGAAGTTGATATAGAAAGAGAAACAGCGAAAGAGAAAGAATCAGAGATAAGAAACGATAAAGGAAAAAGAAAAGAGCAAGAAAGAGAGAAAGAGAAAGGGCAAGGAAGAGAGAAGGGAAAAGAAAAAGAAAAAGAGGAAGTGTCACTTCCAATTGTCCAACAAGGACATGAAAAAGAATCGGAACTTGAATCTGCACCTTATGTCCCAAAGGCACCATTTTCTAAATACCTAACTCCTCCGTCTAGAATGGGAAAGGGACCGACAAAAATGGAAGAAATCTTTGAGATATTCAAGCAAGTAAAGATAAATCTTCCATTACTTAAAACAATCAAACAAGTTCCTGAATATGCCAAGTTTTTCTAAGATTTGTGCACTCGTAAGAGAAAGGCACGTACTCATGTTTCAAAGAAAGTGTTCCTGACAAATCAAGTCAGTTCGATATTGCAATTGGAAACCCCACAGAAACTGAAAGACCCTGGAGTCCCAACTGTTCCCTGTGTCATTGGTGGGCAACCAATTGAAAAAGCATTATTAGATTTGGGAGCAAGTGTTAATCTAATCCCATACTCAATGTACGAGAAACTCGGATTAGGTGAATTGAAACCCACGACGGTCACACTCCAACTGGCCGATAGGTCAGAAAGAAGACGTAGGGGTATTATCGAGGATGTTTTGGTTGGAATAGACAAGTTCGTCTTTCCAGTGGACTTCGTTGTTTTAGACATGGAACCATCTGCTAAATCAATTAATCATGTCCCCATCATCCTTGGATGCCCGTTTCTCGCCACTGCCAACGCTTACATTAATTGTCGCACGGGAGTCATGGACGTTTCTTTTGGAAATATGAAGGTTCGATTAAACATATTCCATGCGATGAATCATTTCCCTAACGAGGATGAGGTCGAATGTTGTTACATCAATCAGATGGATGAACTGGTGGATGAAGCATTACCATCGATGCTCACCAAAGAAGAATTTGAAACTGCTTTGTTAGCCATCTATTAGGAAAAGGGATATGAAAGGAAGCAACCAGAAGAGAATAAGTCAAGTTCATCATGTCCAGATGATAACTTATGTGAAGTTATGACTAAGATAGAACCGTTACCCATTAAGGTAAAAGCTAAACCGACTCCATTAATTAAGGAGCCACCAACTGTGGAATTGAAACAGTTGCCTAAATCGCTCAAATACGCTTTTCTGGGACCTCGTGAGACATTTCCGGTAATAATTTCCTCTACATTATTGACAGAACAAGAGCATGATTTGTTGAAAGTACTTAAAGAGCACAAGGGGGCCATTGGATGGACCCTAGCTGATTTAAAAGGAATTGACCCATTAGTATGTATGCACAAAATACATCTGAAAGATGATAGTACACCATCGAGAGAACCGCAAAGGCGACTTAATCCGAACATGCAAGAAGTCGTTTTAAAAGAAATCATTAAATTACTCGATGCTGGAATCATCTATCCGATCTCTAATAGTGAATGGGTAAGTCCAGTCCAAATCGTTCCGAAAAAGTTCGGAATCACTGTGAAAGAAACTACTGAAGGAGAATTGGTCCCTACTCGCGAAACTACTGGGTGACGTGTCTGCATTGATTATAGAAAATTGAACACAACTACCAGAAAGGACCATTTTCCCCTTCCGTTCATCGATCAAATCCTCGAGAAGTTAGCCGAGCAAGAGTTTTATTGCTTTCTTGATGGTTATTCGGGATACAATCAAGTGTCCGTTTTTCCACTTGATCAAGAGAAAACGACATTCACGTGTCCTTATGGTACTTTTGCATATCGAAGGATGCCGTTCGGCTTATGTAATGCACCCGCTACTTTCCAACGATGCATGTTGGCCATATTTTCGGATATGATTGACAAGTTCATCGAGGTATTCATGGACGATTTCTCTATTTTTGGGAAAACATTTGGTTCATGTTTGAACCACCTTGCACAAGTGTTACAACGTTGTGTAGATTCTAAACTTATTCTCAGCTGGGAAAAGAGCCATTTTATGGTTCAACAAGGAATCGTGTTGGCGCATATTGTTTCAAAGAAAGGAATCGAAGTAGATAGAGCCAAAGTCGATTTAATTGCAAATTTGCCACCACCAAAGAGTGTTCGTCAAATTCGATCATTTTTGGGTCATGCTGGATTTTATAGAAGATTCATTAAGGATTTTAGTAAGGTGACTAAACCATTGTGTACCTTGCTTGGCAAAGATGTTTTGATTTCGACGAGGATTGCATGAAAGCATTCCTGAAATTGCGCGAGCTCTTATCAAATGCACCGATAATCCAACCACCGGATTATTCTTTACCATTCGAACTCATGTGTGATGTATCTGATTACGCTATCGGAGCTGTCTTAGGGCAAAGGGTGAACAAATTACCTCACATAATTTATTATGCCAGTAAGACATTAATCGATGCATAGCTTAACTACACCACCACTGAGAAAGAGTTGTTAGCTGTGGTGTATGCTCTCGATAAATTTCGATCTTATCTGCTTGGATAAAAAATAGTAGTCTTTTCAGACCATTCTGTTAAGACCTGAAAAGTACCACTTTGCACCCCTTAACTTAACCTTTGATTAGACCCTTAGCCATTTAATAAGTTCTTGATAAGTGTTTTATGTAGGTAATAATCAGCAGTGAAATAAGGCCAGGAATCCTGCTAAGGAGCCTGTTTTAGCACCAGAAGTCCCTCAGAAGGATGGATTCTGAATCAAGACCTGAAATGAGCCTCGCACAGTCCAGCTGAGCTTCCCAAAATTTTACAACAACTCCTCGCACAGTTGACTGACTAAGGAGCTTCAGAAGCATAAACTCGCATAGCTCTCGCGAAGTTCAAGAGTAGAACACATCGCGCAGTCTCACGTAGTTTAAAGCAGACCTCTCTCAAGCTCGCGCAGTTCGCTCAGAACGGCTGAGGAGAGAGAGCTTTAGGAGACCCCTCTCGCAGCTGTCGCGCAGTAGTCGCGGGATGCAATTATCAGAAGAGAACTCCTCGCACAGTTCTCGTGCCATTTAAGAAGAAAGCATCCTTGCGAAGGCAAGGCCATCCTCGTGAAGATCAATTAAGACATGGAACCTTGCACAGTTCAGAACTCATTAAAGCCTCGCGAGGTAACTCGCGAAGTCCAGTGAAGAGAAGTGCTCGCGAAGTTCTCACGCTATTCAAATCTGTCCTCGCGAAGATCAACCCAGCGATCGAGCAGCTACCTCGCGACTGCTTGAACTCCAACCCTGCGACATCTGAAGCTTTGATGCCTACTCAACCTCGCGACTGCCTGAAGAGCAAACCAAGCCAACCTCGTGAAGGTTGAAGCTTCAATATCAGATCATCCTAGCGAAGAGCAAAAGCTACCACGCGACAAGTCTGGGACACAATGGCTATCTAGCGAAGCTCTGAACCTCAACTTCCATCTCTTCAGCAGAGGACCTTCTGGGAATTTCCAGCGATTAGGGCATGCACTCCCACACTCAAATCTTCGTGCACGCGCCCCGAGGCATCTAAGGATCACCATTAGGCCACGTGGCATCATTAAAATTAGGGTTTTCTAACCCTAATGCGCCACCACACCACTGCTATATAAACCCATACTTAGCTTAGGTTTGAGGGCCGATTCTTAGAGAGAAAAATCCTGAAATAGCTAGGAACACATCTCATTTCTTGGAGACTTGATCTGAGATAGTTTTTCTTTTCTTTTGTAGCCGTAAGTGGTTTTCTTTTTCTTTTTCCTTCTCTCCATAGTCCAGTACTTGCTGGCTATGTCTTTGTATGTATTTTGAATTAAATTAATGGAAGTTCTGTAATAGTATCTGTACTTTGTGGGATTTGTGTTTGAATGTGAGATGCTCTGTGCAAGGCTGCTGCCTTGTGATCCGCCATTGCTTTGGCTGTGTTTTAAAGCAATGGAGGACTGATTCTAAGGGCCATTTAGATCCAAGTGACCTGTGTGTCTGGGCTATCATGGTCCTATACAGCCTTAGCCCCACCACAGATCCACTAGATCTGAAATCCCATGGGAGCTTGAGCTGGTAGCCTTATGACCATGGTGGTGGCAGCGATATTCTTATTTTGTCTTGGGCTCCGTGAGGAGGATAGCCTCTGGGATAGTCTGTGACCATTTTAGTAGACAGGTTATAGCCTTAGGGTGATTCTAATTCATCGATCCAAGATGGATCCTTCTTCTTTACACCTGAGCTTGTAGAAGCCTGGTGGGGGATTGTATAGAGGCAGACTCCCCTATATTTGTATAGATTTGCCATCAGATGGTGGATCTGATCTGGTTATAAAGATTGTAGGCTTGTGACTGGACCATTGTAGCCTCACTCAAGCAATGGACAGTGAGATCGAAGGTTGTACTCAATCTCTTGTTGGTTCTATGTGTCTGGGCTATCATGGTCCTATACAGCCTTAGCCTCACACACAGAGCTTTAGAGGTTGAGGTTCCCTATGGATTCTTGAGCTGGTAGCCTGGATGAAATAGTGCCTGCAATGATTAACTTATTTTGTTTTTACCCATCCCTGGATTGTGGTTCCCCTATGGGATAGTCTGTGACCATTTGAGTGGACAGGTTATAACCTTAAGGGATTGAATCATGGCAGAAGTGATGGGTTGAATCCCTTCTCCTCAGTGGTGATAATGTAGCCATTGGACAGGACTTCTATAACATCAGATCTGAATCTGAGTTACAAAACTCCTCTGATCTAGGCTCAATAACATACTTCTCACCCTTTTATATTTATTTTCCACACTCCATCTATCCTCTCAACCCTTTCTGTAGTTTAGACATTAGAGTACCTTAGAATACTTAGAATAAGTGACCTCAAACTCCCCTCTTTTTAGGATTGCCAGATCTGTAGTCAGATCTGGAGGGACTACTAGAGATGGCTCCCTTGGAGCTGTAGATCACCTTTCCCTGTGGGACAAACTCTTACTTATCAAAACTTGCTACAATGGACCCTGTATCTTGCGGGTCTAGGACTTCTCAGTTGTGCTGATTTCATCCCCTGTTTTACTCTTTCTTTGATTTTAAATTACTTTTACCACTAACTAATAAAGCAAACACAAACTCTAAGATTCCACAACACACTCTGCATTGAAATATTTGTTGGCAAAGAAGGACGCCAAACCAAGATTGATCCGCTGGATCCTGCTACATCAAGAGTTCAATTTCGAAATTAAAGATAAAAAGGGAGTAGAGAATGTTGTGGCTGATCACTTGTCTCGCATTTTACCTGAAGAATCTTCTGCACCTGAACCTGTCCGGGACACTTTTCTGGATGAGCAATTGATGGCAATTGATGCGACTGCTACGAAAGCTCCTTGGTTTGCCAATATCATAAATTATCTGGTCACTGGCAGAATCCCTACTAAATGGGGTAAGAATGATAAGCATCTCTTTTTCTCCCAAATAAAATACTATTTCTGGGATGAACCACAATTGTTCAAAATCTGTTTAGATCAAATCATCAGGAGATGTGCCCGGAAGAAGAACAATTAAGCGTCATCAATTTCTGCTATGCTTGAGCCTGTGGAGGCCATTTCGGAGGACAGAAGACCGCACAGAAAATTTTTCAAAGCGGATTCTACTGGCCCTCTATCTTTCTGGACGCTGCCCAATTTTGCAAAGAATGCCAACGATGTCAACAGCTGGGAAACATTTCACAAAGAACTATGATGCCCCTTAATCCGATTTTAATTATTGAAAATTTTGATGTTTGGGGGATTGACTTCATGGGTCCTTTTCCCCCATCTTTCGGGTATTCATATATTCTTGTGGTTGTTGATTATGTCTCCAAATGGATAGAAGCTGTGGCCACCCGATCGAATGATCACAAGGTCGTGGTCAAATTCCTGAGAGAAAATGTGTTTAACCGATTTGGGATCCGCGAGCAATCATTAGTGATAGTGGTTCACATTTCTGCAACAGCCATTTTGCCACTTTAATGAAGAAATATGGTGTTACTCACAAGATCGCAATGCCATATCACCCGCAAACTAGTGGTCAAGTGGAAGTGTCGAACCGAGAAATTAAACGAATTTTAGAAAAAACGGTGCTACCGGATAGAAGAGATTGGTCGAACCGGCTATCGGATGCTCTTTGGGCCTATCGTACCGCCTTCAAGACACCAATTGGGATGTCTCCATTTAGAATTGTCTACGGGAAAGCATGCTATCTTCCTGTTGAATTGGAGCATAAGGTATTTTGGGCTATCAAAAGATTTAACTTTGATATGCAAGTGGCAGGATCAAATCGAAGGCTACAACTGAGTGAATTGGAAGAGCTACGCTATGATGTGTATGAAAACTCTAAGATGTACAAAGAAAGGTAAAAGAAGCTGCATGGTGAGTCCATTTCTCGGAAAGAGTTTCACGTTGGATAAAAAGTTTGGTTGTTCAACTCCCGACTAAAACTCCACCCGAGAAAATTAAAATCTAGATGGGAAGGCCCGTTTCAGGTTGTTTCTATTAGTGCGCATGGTGCGATTGAGATCTGAAATCTCAAGGACAATCAAGTCTTCAAAGTCAATGGGCAACGTCTTAAACCAATGTTTGAGCCGATGACCCAGTTCAGAATTTAGGCGATGCACCTCAGTGACCCAAATTAAAGGAGTTAGACTCAGGTTTAGTTTAGGATTTAGGATTTAGGATTTCTCTTTTCGTATGTTTAGTTCTAGAATATTAGTTTTTAGTTTAGTTTAGGTTGTTTTTAATTTCCAAATTAGTGTAGCCACATTACCTTCAATCTATTTTTGGTCATGTTCTAATTTGATGCACATATTCTCTGCACCTGATCTTTGTGTTGAGGTACTTTTCAACAGGTTTGGGAGTGCGCTACTTATTTCAATCAATGAGGACATTATCATTTTTTAGGTTTGGGGGTATGATTCTCTATCTTGCGTCACTTTCTTATTTTTTTCATATAAAAAAAATAAAAAATAAAATTTGAACCATCATATATGAATTATTTTTCGATAGTTTTCAAACTTTAGTTGATGATGCACGTGAATTTAATTTTGATAATATTAATGTCAGATTTTGAATGCTTGTATCTAAAATAATAAAGCTTAATGTGATATTTTGTGGGTAATTTTGATATTCATGCTTAGAATTTTTGCACTTATACCAAGCTAAGACTTAGAAATCGATGAACTGTTTTGAATGGTGAATCTTAGGTTCTTAGTGGAGACTAAACCCAGGAAGCTTTAGAGCCAAATATCCGTTATTGATGAGTGAATACATAAACTCGGAGTTTTCTTTGAATACGAATTATTTTGCATAATCTCATACATTTTATTTTGACTTGTGACTTTGCATGATATCAAATTCATATTATTGTGTTAGAACATACTGTATATCTACTCGAGACAAATAGGCAAGGTTACCATCTTTTAAGGACATGATTGAAGGCCATCTTTGGCTTGTTTGTGCTTAAATGCCCCACCTCATATAAATTTATCCTTCTAGTACCCCTTTGAGTCTATTGAAAAAATTTACCTTTATACATTCTTTGATAAGCAACGTTAACCTTTACCCCTTCACCATTTATGAAAATTCAGCTTTAGCCTTCTTATTTATGAGAAATTAGAAACGAGGGATGAAAATGAACGAAAAGAGAGTAAGTGAAGAGATACTGAGTTGTGGTGTTTACTGAGAGTGTATGGCAAAAATATAAAAGAAAAAGGGGGGAGAAAAAGAAAAAGAAAATTGTGAAAAATAATGAAAAATATGAGGTGCTTCAAGAAAAGGAAATTCAAAAGAAAAAGAAAGTTGAGAAAAATAGAAAAATATTGAGAAAAATAGTGAGAGATTAGAAAAGAAAAAGAAGAGAAATAGAAAAATCAGAAGTTTGTTTCTTTTCCGATTTCTCAGAAATTTTGAATCTCAATTCCCTTTCTTTCTTACCCTTTCCCGAGCCTATTACAACCCTACAAAAAACCTTCATGATCTGATCTTGCATTGGTAACTGTCTTGTGGAGAGTAAATATGTGATACTTATGACACTTGATATGACATGCTTAGGATATACAAGTATCTGTTCTTATGAGATTTGATTTTGTTCATTGATTACATCGTGCTTCATTTATCATGTGAGACCTTTTTGCTTATTTTGTATTGATCTGTCACATGTGTGCGAAAGCTTACCCATCATCGGAGTGATTTTATTTCGAGAGTATACCTAAAGTGAGGATTGAGTCGAGACAACAGATCCGACGATTTTCCGTTTGGACTAGTTCCGAGATTGATAAATCTTGGTTTTGGTATGCACACACTTCACGTTTAGGCATGAATGAATGAGTTATCTAACAATTTGAACATTAAATTAATTTGAATGGATATTAGCATGATTGACATGACATTAATATTTAAGATTGATGATTCACATATTGAAATAGTTAATATTTTTGTTTTTGAATAGTATATATGTTAAAAAAAAAAAAAAAATCATGTTTTGAAAACTCAATTTTACCGATGGTTTGAAATTTTTGGAAGTTTGTGGGTAACTTCACTGTAAACCTTCAGGAGACACAACTCCTCTACTAGGGATCACCTAGGGGTTTAAAGGCTTGTTGCACAGGCTAAGTGCAATCGTGTTCCCTACGAAAGTGGCATTTATTTCCTTAGTTTGCTTTGCTCGAGGACTAGCAAAGTGTAGGTTTGGGGGTGTGATGAGTAGTGAAATATGATGATATTTCATTCCTAAATTCCTATATTTAGCCGTCCGATGAAGGCTATCTGATGAGATTTACTAGATTTGAAGTGTTTCAAGTAAATACAATCCAAGTTTCTAAAACAGCCCAAGAATTTTGGAAATAATGTCAAAACACTGCAGTTTTGGGTCATCGAGAACTTAGGGTGACTGCAGCTCAATTTGAACCTTCAAGATGTCTGATTCAGGAAATTTCTAAAACATAAAAGTTGTAGATCTCGTCGTCAGATTTCCAACGCCACAAGAATAGCCTCAATTCAAGTTCGATACAGAAAGTTATGGCCAAAATACCAAGATAGTGTGTGATACAAAGTTGGGCGGGAGTTCGCGGAAATTGCTCTTAGATGTCAATCGATTGAGAATTAAGTGTCAATCGATTGACACATGAATACAACTTTTTCCCTACTTAAAAGTCAATCGATTGAGATTTAAGTCTCAATCGATTGAGGTTATTAGGGTTAGGTGTGTTCGGCCATTATAAAAGGGAAGCTACGGCTTTGTAAAGAGAGAATTAATTAGGATTTTATTTTTTTTTGCAATTTTAGGCTCTTTACTTTGGGAATTTTGGGGACTTTCTTTTGATTCTTCAAGGGCTCTTCTTTTCTCTTTCTTCTAGAGTTTCATCTGGGTAGATTGTATCGAGGATTTGCATTATTTTTTCTTTACGTTAATGAAAGCATAGATTATATTTAGGAAAAGGCATTGTAAACAAAGATCTTTTGGAAGAAATAAAAAGTAGAATGACTTTGAATGAACAGGGAGATCATACACCAAAGATGAGCGGCTAAATCAGTTGATTGGGGAAGATGCGATCTCCAGATAAGTACCCATATTTATGATTAATACCATCGTCTATTTATTGTCATCATGGAATCGTTTTGGCCAAAGTTTGTATCATTGAAAATATATTGAATGCTTGTTATGACGGTTGATTACGCGTATCAACGGCTATAATCGCTAGATCTGGACCTGCAGACTGATCTAGGCTGCAGAGCGATTATGTGTTTACTGTTGTGATCTAAACATCATAAGATACGCTATGCTTCTTACATGACTCATACCGCGATGATAGACTGAGTCATTGTTTTTAGATAGGGTATGCCGGATTGATGATCATATTTTATTTCGAATCATTTTTATAGATGAATGATGGTGTGAATGATGCTTTAATAAAACTGTGGGTTTTAATGGTAGAAAAGGGGTACAAATCTGGGGTTACATATTCCTTGATCATATTTAAATATTGTTCTTAGATTCATCAGTAATTAGTTGTTTAGATTAATTTATTTTTCTTGCATTTAGGAAAAATGTGATAAATTTTTGGTAAATTGAATCTGCCCTTTGGTACTTCCTTGGAGATGTTTTTAAGTCTCTAAAAGAATTAATTAAAATTCATGTTTCCCTGTGGGTTCTTGCCATACTGCAATAGATCTTGTGCACTTGCAAGGGTTACACTTAAAATCGATCAACCACCGCCGGCTGTCAACCCGTGGGCCCATTGTTGTGAAAAAATATTTTTAGGTTTTAATAGGATGATATAAAGAGCAAATTAGATGGCCTAAGAAGGGCGAAAATGTAATTTCACCTTCTTTAGTTTACCTTGCACAATTAACCAATCCGTTTTCTGGGTGTACTCGTGGATTTTAGATACAAAATTCGCTTCCGGACATTGTGATTATTAAAATCGCGCATGACATCTTTTAGTGATTTTCCCTAAAGCTAATACCGACTAAAAATGGCATGCATGCATGGTCATGTGCGCATCATGGTCACGGTCACATTACGTGCACAGCAACACGAGTACGTAACACGACCTTATAAAATACCGATCCGTGTAGTATAGTCAAAAGGCATAGGGAGCCATTACTTGCACACGTTTTTCAAGTGAGTGCACTGAATTTAAAGAAAGACTTGATATTTTAGGGACATATGATATGTAAAAATTCAATATGAGCTATCTAATTTGAAGTTCATGATCAATAGATCTCTAGTACATAAAATTGGAGCAAAACACGATATTTGTCATATGATCTATTGTATTCAATTGTTGAGTTGTATAATATTTTTTAACTTCATTTAATCAAATGATGAAAATTATATTTGTTGAAAAAATTATTGGAAGATGGAAGCAAAAAATAAAGGAGATGAAATCAATGGTAGAACTTAGAGGCATGTTAAGATAATCGTTTTCTTTAAACGATATTTGTCTCCTTCTGATTAGAACTGCGATAATAAAAGAAGAGAATAGCAAACACGTTCCTGAGATACAACAAAGCCTAGCCCTCTATAATTTTTTTTTATGTTTGCACTCACAAAAAAGAAATTCTGAACACTACGTAATATGCCCAAAAAGAAAGAAAGAAATTCTTATTTTCAAGTGTCTTTTTCTTGTATTTTTTAAAATGATATTTTATCTCTATTTATAGAAAAAATCTCCAACTATTGTATCTTTTCAGATTACGGTGAAAAGATTTTAGATTTGCGTCTTTTCATAGAGTTGTATCTTTTCACATAACCGTAAAAAAAAATCATTCACTTGTGTCTTTTCGAATTTATGGTGAAGAGATGCTAGACTTGTGTTTCTTAAGATATACAGTGAAGAGATAAATCTAAATATGAAAAAACACTTCTTTAGAAAATAATTTTCACAAGTTTGCCATTAACATATAATAAATCAAGAAAGAAAGTTTTTTATAACTCTTTAAAATATGGGAAATTTACCTGACCGACCCTGTCAGATGTACCTTTTACTGCAGAGACCCTATAGTTTCACCTTTACCCGAATCGACCCGCTGCGCGCCGAGCCGACCATAAGGAGAATAAAAAGTCCATATTACCCCCTTCTCTGACTTTCTTTAACCCAAATATGTTCCCTTTCTCCTCATTTTAATCTGCGCTAAAGAGGTGGTGAAGGTGACGACGTCTTCTGCCTCAGATCTGCTAACTGGAAGAAGAAAACAAAGGTTTGGGAGAAGAAGCTCCGGCATTTTGTCATTTGGAGTTGAGATCCACTATAAACTGAAGATCCTGTAGTTTAAACTGAAGATCCTGCGCAGTTTCCCATTCCGACGCGACGCGAGGTATGTTGAGATCCACTGTAAACCATATCGAATTAACTTTTAGAAAGAATTGATATCGATTGTAAGTAAATGCAGGAGCCTCGATTGAGTATCCAATCGTTAGCGATTGCATATTCAATCGCTAATGATTGATTAACCAATCGTCAACGACTTCATAAACAATCGATATTAATTGAATATCCACTCCTGCAATTATTTGAAATCGGTGCCGATTGGATACTCAATCGGCACCGATTGAGTAGTCAATCGCTACGATTGATTATACAATCGCTAACGATTGAGTTTCCAATTGGCACCGATTGAGTTTCCAATCGGCACCGATTGAGTATCCAATCGGCACCGATTGAGTATCCAATCGGCACCGATTGAGTAGTTAATCGCTACCGATTGGATATCAGTTGTTTTGCTATCAATTTGTCATATTCATCCGTCTTATGACTCCTTTCTTCTCCTTCTTAAACAGTCGATGTCTGGTGTGGAAATTCCTCTTCTCTGTCACTTTGATGGCCAAATTGTAAACGATGATGGTTTGTATCAAGGTGGCCGCCGGAGGGTTATTATAATATCGATGGGTATATCTTATGAACGGTTCAGAAGGTGAATTTCTGTTGTCAGTTTTGCGAGAGCAGATGAAACAATTTCGATAAAATTCTCTATGAAGATAGTGAACACCCCTGTGCTTGTCGACGTTTTGGATTCAGATGAGTTGGCCACCCTATTTTCGTTTTATAAATCCGGGTCGGACATTATAAAGGTATTCATCATTAAAGAACCATCCTCCTTCCGATTCAAAGCTGAACATGTACCTCTAGGTGGGACTGATTTTATAAGTAACCATTCCTTCTAGCCATATAAGTTTGAGGAAGGACTTACGTATGATACTATTCAGTTAGGTGATGACGGGGATTTTGCGAAAAACATATCCACCATGAAGGCGACTATTGATCTAAACCATGCCCCAGTTGAATCATATGATGACCCACTACAAAATATGCATGGGGCACATTGTAGTCAAGAGTTAGACTACACGTCTCTAAGAGTGGGGGATGAAGACGATTTTCATCATATCTTTTTCGGTGGATTCACAAATTGGATGACTCACGAATTATGTTCTACTATGCCATCGATGGAGATTAACGAAGGAGCTCAACCCTATTTCCATACATATAATCACCCCTTTGGTGAAGGGACTAGTCAACCATGTCAAAACCAGTTCGGTGAAGGGCTTAGTCAGCCATGTTATGACCCGTTCCGTGAAAGGCCTAGTCAACCACATCAGAACCCCTTCGGTGAAGAAGGATCTAGTGAACCACCTCAAAACACTGCTGGTGAAGAGAACGTCGAAGATTATGATGATGAATCGGATGGGTTTATAAAAGAGGATCCGAAATGTTTTACGAGGGGCATTGATAATCCATTAGTAGATGGAGCTTACGAAGTGTTAGAGACATCGGATGAGTCTTCCGATCAAGAGGTGAAAATTGAATATCGGAATTGGACGTTTGAAGTTGGAGAGATCTTCAGAGATAAACAAACATTTCAAAGAGCATTGAAAGAGCACGCGGTGGAGAAAAACTTTCAAATTCGGCCTTTGAAAATCGCTAATTATCGAGTGACAGCCGCATGCTACGAAACCGGTTGTTCATGGCGAATATATGCGTCTAAATTAAATGGGCTCGACACTTTCCAAATCAAGACGTTCAATAGTACTCACACATGCGGGGTCGCTAAGATCGGACCGCATGGTCACCGTAATGCAACAATCTCGTTCGTAGCTAATTATGTACGGGAGAAACTTATGGAAGGATTCGACTATACTCCGACGTCGATAATATTTGATATTGCAAAAGCTTATAATGTACAAATCTCATATGCTAAGGCTTGGAGGGGGAAAGAACTGGCCCTTAATGATATTAGAGGCAGTTGGGAACGACAATTTGTGGATCTACCAGCTTACGTGAAGGAGATGGAGAGGGTAGATCCTAATGTACGAACATCCTTTCAACTAACGCTTGACGGTAAATTTTAAAGATTTTTTTGGAGTTTCGGCCCCTGCATTCATAGCTACCGCGCCGTCACACGCTTGTAGATGGCACACACCTACGGGGATGTTAGGAAGGGATCCTACTTATTGCCCCAGGGCAAGACGGTAATGGCCATATATTACCGTTAGCATTTGCCGTCGTCGAATTAGAAGAAGAGGATACGTGGATTTGGTTTCTTGAACGAGTAGGTGCGTTCGTAATTGGTGAATTTACTGAAGATTTCATTTTTATCACGGATAGGTCGAAGGGTTTAACTAAGGCGGTCAAGCATATCTTCCCTAACGCACACCACAACTATTGCATGCGACATATGACACAAAATTTGCAACACAAGTATCCAAAGAACAATATGAAGGGTTTATGGTGGTGCGCCGCGCGTGCATATTCAATAGAGAAATTTGATTATTTTATTAACAAAATGAAGGAAGATCCTGCTGATCCTCGGGCTGTAGAGTATATTTTGAAAATAGACCCAAAGCATTGGACACGTGCACATATGAAAGGAAGGCAATATGATTCTCTGACTACGAATAATGCCGAAAGCTTAAACAACATATTAAAGATAGCTTGAGAGAGACCAATTATCGACCTAATCAGAACTACTAGAGAGAAAGTTGCAGACCATTTTCAAAAGCGCAGAGAGATATCTAAGAAATGGACCACCATACTCTGTCCAAAAGCAGACGAGCATATGAAGAAGGTACTGCAATGGGCCGGTAGGAAGAGAGCTCAACCATACGGGCGCGATCAATTTCAAGTCAATTCCATAAATTTCATTCATCACGTCGACTTAGAACACAAGACCTGTACTTGCCGTCGTTGGCTTATTCATGGCTTGCCTTGCTCTCATGCCATGGCAGCTATCAATCGGAGAAGTTACGATTACCATAACTTCTGTGAGAAGTAGTTTTTCACTGCTTGCTTTAGACAAACATACGACGAACAATGGCTTCCCATCCTCGATAAAAGCCAATGGGCATTCCAAGCTGAGCATCCGCCAGAAAATATGAAAGTAAAACCACCCTACAATTGTCGAAAGCAAGCTGGACGTCCGAGAAAGAGAAGGATAAGGTCTAAGGGTGAAGTTAGGGCCCTACAGTGTGACAAGTGCAAAGAGTATGGTCACAATCGCCGGAGTTGCACGGCAATTGGTCCCATGGGTTAATACAGTACAAGAAGTCGGCTAAATTTCCCACTAGATGTAAATTCCCCTAAAAATGTAAAGAAGTGTTGATAGATAGCCCTGGTAAGAATTGGGTTTGAATTGTAACTCCATTGGGGTTGTATCCAACCTGATTTTCGAATTTAAGGCAAGATTTGTGTAGTCTTAAAACTTTTCAAACGTAGACAGTCAATATCGATTACTTCTGCTATCGAAGTCGATTGCTTCTGCAATCGATGTAGATTGCTTCTGCAATCGATGTCAATTGCATAATCAATCGATGTCGATTGCATAATCAATCGATGTTGATTACATAATCAATCGATATCGATTGCTTCTACAATTGACATCGATTTCTTCTGCAATCGACATTGATTTCTTCTGCAATCGACATCGATTGCTTCCTCCACCTAATGTTAAACAGCGCATATAAATTTTACATACTTGATATTATAAATTAAAAAAAATATGATTGTTTTTACACTTAAAATATAAAATTTTCGTTTACAAATAATCGTTCAAGTTAATACAATTTTAACGTTAGAAATAAACTAGGATGCTACTGCATTAGTACTAGGTTCTTCATCCATAGCTCTCTCGGCTTCTCCATCGGCAGTAAATTTAGCGAGGGCTTGTCCAATTTCTGCCCTGATCTGACTCATATTGCCTTGGCTGAAGTCAAATTTCTTCCCCAATATGAAGTACTCTATGTACTTCAAAACAAATACCCCACAGTCCCAACCATTGCTCTGTCGGGGCACGGATTTGACCTTGCAATCAGAACTTGACCACGGATAGGTCGCAGCTTCCAATGCAGTGGAGTCTCCGTGTACATGTAAAACAGCGGGAAGATATTTAGTCTGTTTAGAAAAGTTTAATGTCAGATAATGTTTGATAAGATAAGCTACTTAAGCAGAAAAAATATCAAGAAATATATGTGATCGATTGCCCAAATGATCGATAGCGATTGTATAATCAATCGTGGTCGATCGTCTAATCTATCGTTAGCGATTGTATAATCAATCGCTGTCAATTGTATAATCAATCGTTGTCGATCGTATAATCAATCGTTGTTGATCGTTTTGGCAATCGCTAGCGATTGTGTAATCAATCGTTACCGATTGTATAATTAATTGTTATCGATTGTTTAGAAAATTTTGAAGGAGTGGACGATTCTTACCAGTATGTTTATTTGTAGAGGATACTTGTCCTTCGATGGCCTATCCAAAATTGGATTAACGATTATTACCGATCGTTCTAAAAGCTTAACGATCGCAAGGGCCCAATACAAAGGAGCGTGGCTATGGACTGGGACAAATATCTGAAATGAATAATATTATTAATATATTAGAGGACACTATGGTGGAAATTATGAATGAACAAAGTTTGTAGAGAGCGTAATGTACCGTGTTATATTGGTGAGCCCACAGATTCCTCCACCTATTGAAGAAGAAGTTTTAGAGTTTCTTGCCTGGATTGGTTTCTTCCTTTAGAGCAGCCCACCGTTCAATTTGCGTTGCCATCGGTTTTTGGTTGAGTTTTTCAGTTTCAACAAAGAATCTGAAATCGTTATAATCCATGCCTATATATGACAAACCGGTGGGGCTCATCAGGAAGAACTTATCACCAAGTTCAGGATGAGCAGTGTCATCCATGACTTCCAAAAGTCTTAGATAGGCTCCCATGATCTGAAAAGATAACAAATTTTAGTAAATGCGGAGTCGTTATCGATTGTTCAGACAATCGGTAACGATTGTCTAGCTAATCTGTATCGACTGCTCAGACAATCGTTAACGATTGTCTAGCTAATCGGTATCGACTATTCAGACAATCGTTAAGGATTGCGTAGAGAGGCGGCATCGACTGTGTACACAATCGTCAGCGATTGTGTAAACAATCGATTTTGTATATCTGGGCCATCTTTCCATTTCCAAGTCAGTCTTTACTTTTAGAAAACTTGAAAATTTAATATGAGAGATTTCGTTACGTACAAGATTGTCTAAGTATGCCGTGCCTTCCAGACATTTGAACGTATGCATCCGGAGTGTATAATCACCCACGGAGCTTACGTAGATGCTGCATGAAACATAATGGCCAAGTTTTAATTCAAAACGAAGTAACTAAGTTGTTACTATCACCGGAAAAAGGACAAATTCGTAATATATGTAACTTACTCGGCATCCTTTTCGAGAGCTGTCCAGATGGCATTCATGAACCTCTGCTCATCTGTCAGCTCCTCCGTAGGAGGGGGCATCGTCACTGTTGGCGGTTTTTTTATTTTTATCGCCTGCTTCTTTAATGTCCTAGGCCTCGAGGCAACTGGTTTAACTTTAATCCTAGGCCTCAGGCGAGCATCTACTAGCTGCTCGGATTGCTCATCAACTGCCGAACTACCCTTATCATCATCATCGTGGGATTGGTTAATAGCTGCTGCCAAATCCTCTTGGGCGGGAGGAGCTAGTGCCCCATCTGCTGATCCCTGGTCGGCTGGACCAGCAGGTTGTGGTCCAATATCGGCAGCGAGAGACACTTCCGATAGCAACTTCGAAACAGCACCATCCTGAACATCGAAAGACATAAAATTGATAAATAAGAAAACAGAGAACAGAATGACTTCTTAAAACAATATAAATCATATTTACATTTGGTACCGATCGCCTAACGATTGCATTTACAAGCGGTACCGATTGCACATACGATCGGTATCGATTGTAAATGCAATCGGTATCGATTATCAATGCAATCGGTATCGATTGTCAATGCAATCGGTATCGATTGTCAATGCAATCGGTAACGCTTGTACATACGATCGGTATTGATTGTATATGCAATCGCTATCGATTGTAAACACGATCGGTAAACAATCGAATAAATAAAAAATCAAATTAAAGTAGACTACACTGCCAATCATACCTTGGGTGTCACCTCCATTATCGTTTGAAGGAGTTCTATAATTTTTCTTTGCTCTTTCTGGATCAACTTGTCGAAGTGATCCGCTGTTTGTAATTGAACATCCCTTGAAGTGAGTCGTTCTTCAAAGGAGTTGCATTGTGTCCGGAGGAGCATATTCTCCTCCACCAGCCACTTATTCCCTTCCACCAATTGGTTAACTAACTCTTCCAAATTGCTGGCTTTTTGGTTGAGTTTCAAGTTATCCATCTCCAAAGCATCAATCCTCCTCAACAACTCTTGATTAGAGGAGGATGGTGTACTGCTGGTTGTCTTCGCGGCGACCCTTTTAGGTCGGTCTAATTGGCCTTGGACCTCATCTGATGAAGAGCCTTCGTCAGACGTTGTTTCGTCTTCAAATTCTTCCTCTTTAATTTCTTTGAGAGGAATATTTCTTTTCTTCTTGGGACGAAGATCAACTTCCACAGCTTTCTTGACCTCCTCAACCTCTTTCCTCTTCCCCCCAATTTCCCCCCCAACAGAATTAAAAACCCGTTGATAATCCCTTACGAGTGGTATGTCCATCTCGAAGGTAACGGGTTCGAGGGGAGCGTTAAGCTGTTACGAAAAAGGACAGGTTGTAAAATAACATAGAAAAATTTATAGAAATTGAAAAATCACTCTAAATTAAAGACTGCTTAAAGAGTGGAAACTGATTCCATTTATAGTTTATCCCGATTGTGTAGGTAATCGATCCCGATTGTGTAGATAATCGATACCGATTGTGTAGGTAATCGATCCCGATTGTGAAGATAATCGATCCGAATTGTGTAGGTAATCGATACCGATTGTGTAGGTAGTCAATCCCGATTGTGTAGGTAGTCGATAGCGATTGTTTAATCAATCGTTTCCGACTACGTAGGCAATCGATATCGATTGATTTGGTAATCGGGATCCTTCATATTACTCTTTAAAGTTGTTATAATTTTACCTCTACATATTTGAATTAGTTAAAACGACATCATACCTTGCTGTCGACCATCTTCGCAAGAGTGTAGCCTTTATTCCTCGTTTGGGGCTTCTCCGCCCACTTCAACAATCGAGGGAAAGGGCTTAGCATTGATGTTCTTTGAGGTGAGACTTCAGGCAGCATCTCATGGGCCCACCACTGAAGTAAACACATACAGCCATAAATATTATATGGCTTAAGGGCTTTATCGTTGTCAGCTGTCTTTCTATTTGCCACGCCCTTCTCTATATACTCTAGCAAGTCTTTGAAGACGTAGAGACCCCATGGGATTTTTTTGAAATTTTCTATGTCATCAACGAGTTCAACGTGGGCTTCTGACAATTGAAGATGGGACCCGAGAAAAAGGAATATACATAGAACAAAAAGAAGAGACAATTTGACGAAGTCTTCATCACTTTGCGCTAGCCTCAATCCACTATCAATATGAGACCGCAGAATTTTTCCGGGCGCTAGTCCCCGAAAATATTTGTATCGAATTGTTTCTACTTCAGGTGCTTTAATGGAAGGGGAATTCTCTTGGGGTTCAACAACTACAAGGCCTAGAATTAAGGCAACGCCCATCTCCTGAAGATAGACATCTCTCCTCTCGATTCGAAAGTGGTTCTTCTCAACCCAAAAACTTAACATGACATCCACAACATCTCCAGCAAAACTAACACCCTTTGGCATTTGGAATATTTCCTCGAAAACTGATGCACTTAGCATCTCCTTCCGTTGTGGGCTAGCGTCTTCGAAGATCTTCGAAATGTCAGCAGGAGAACATTTGCCAACAGCATGTTGTACAACCATTTTGCCGGCTTCTGTATATGAATTGTAATAAAATTAAAAGAGAATGTTTATAATCAGGCTAGATAAAAAAACTCGCCGATTCCCTAAACTATCGTCATCGATTGTGTACACAATCGTCATCGATTGATTCAACAATCGATGACGATTGTGTAAACAATCGTCACCGATTGGTAATGCGATCGTCCCCGATTGTGTACCCAATCGATGACGATTGTTTAGGGAATCGTCATCGATTGTTGAATCAATCGACGTCGATCGCATTAACAATCGATAGTATATACAATTGTCCAATTTTTTTCCCTTTTTTCTTCTTTTTCTTATTCTTTTCTTCCTTTGCCAAAATTTTCATTACTTCATCGTTTTCGTCCCAAAGGAACTGAAGAGGATCTAATTCTAGTGGTGGTGGTGGGTAGGGATAATAGGAAAAATCATTTGCTGGTTATGGTGGAAAATCATTTGCTGGTGATGGTTAGGGATAATAACGAAAGCGATTGCATATACAATCGATAGCGATTGCATATATATGCAATCGTGATTATCCTAACCATCACCGAAATGAATCATCCCTATTATCCCTACCAGCCCCCATATTTCCCAATGTCAAACGACCCACCAGAATTAGATCCTCTTCAGATCTTTTGGGACAAAAAAGAAAATATTGGTGAAATCGTTATCGATTGTATAGACAATCGGTATCGATTGTATAGACAATCGATATCGATTGTATACGTAATCGACAACGATAAAATTTACTTCAAAATGTGCACCGACGAAAGTGGAAGAAAAAAAAATCAACAGAAATTAATTATTTTTACTAGCTACTTACAGGTCTGGTAGCTTGAAGATTGAAGAACGGAATGCTAGCGACTGTCGACCGCCTCTCCACCGACTTCGAACGAAAAAGTAGAAAAGTAAAAAGGTAAACAGTGTAGGGTTTGGTGAAGGCGGCTATTTATTACAATGGGGGTAAATCCGATATTTCCTAAAGGCGGTAATCGGCTCGGCGCGCAGTGGGTTGATTCAGGTAAAAGTGAAACTATAGGGTCTCTGTAGTAAAAGATACATCCGACAGGGTCGGTCAGGTAAATTTCCCATAAAATATACAAAAAGACTCTTAAAAATACAAGACATACATGACAACAAAAATAATAATATCTATTTCTCCTCTTTTCTTACGTTCTTATTTTTTTAAGGGTCTTTTTGTGTATAAAAAAAACTATGTGACAGGTTCTTTCTCTACAAAGTGCAATCTAGAAGAGAATATATGGTTCTTGGCAAGACCAGACTCTTTTGTATCCTGAAGGCAGATTCACTGAGAACTCTATTGCATCTTCGTTTATCTGATAGAGTGGGGACGTCTATTGTCTTTAAGAGAGCGTAGTGAACTACGTGCCTCAGAACCATTATCAATACCATTAATTTTATCAATAATTTAAAGACAATTATAAATGTTATTTTGCAACATGGAAGCATCTATGACGTCAATCAAAGTGATGAATCAAGATTTCGTGTAATTTGAACGATTTAGTAGAACGAACACATATGCAAGGGTCATATATTGAACACGCTCATGGATTCTATCTACGATATTTACGTTAGTGTTCCCACTGTAAAAGATAAGTCTTTTCTTTATTAGCAATTTATTTGATTTTAAGATGAAAAATGATAAGCCTATTCTTGTGCAAGTGTACGACTTGCAACTTATCATTAATCATCTTAGTTTTGTTGGGATTGAACTTTCTAAAGAATTTCAAGTTGGCGCTATAATTTCTAAATTATCACATTCTTAGAATAACTATAAAAAGAAGATGAATCATCGACAAGAGAATGAATCTTTGTCTATGACTCAACTTTTATGTCAATTACGAATTAAAGAATAATCAAGACTTCGATATTCTAAAGATGATTAAAGAGTTTATCCTAAGGCAACTTTTGTTGTAGATATAAAATCATATTATTCTTGAGTTTATTGTACTTACTGCAGCAAGTAAAGAAGTAGAATGACTTAAAAAATTATTGGTAGACGTATCTATAGGGTTGTCACTATAATTACCGTATACTGTGATAATGAAGCGATTCTTAAATGAGCGTATCATAAGACGTATAATAATAAAAATAGACATAAGTTTAAGACATAACTATGTCAATAGTTTACTCAAGGGTGGAGTAGTGACTTTAAATTCTGTAAGGTCGAAAAAGAATTTGGCCGATCCTCTTACAAAGGGCCTTGCAAGAGAATATTTACATAAGATATTGAGTGGAATGAGGCTGAGGTCTATAAAATAATAAAAGTCACCTTCAATGAGAACCCAACCTAAGTTTTGTGAACCATCACTTAGGTTCAATGGGAAAAACAAATTAAATGAGTGATTGTGTTGGCACTAGAACGAACTATATGTTCAAAATAACTCATTCCTGGGATACAGCCAAGCCCAGCCCTCTGTAATTTTTTATATGGTTGCACTCATAAAAAAGAAATTCTGAACACTACGTAATATGCCTAAAAAGAAAGAAAGAAATTCTTATTTTCTTGTATCTTTTTAACGGAGATCTTATCTCTATTTATAGAGAAAATCTCCAACTATTGTGTCTTTTCAGATTACGGTGAAAAGATTTCCGATTTCTGTCTTTTTAGAGAGTTGTGTCTTTTCACATAACCGTAAAAAAAATCGATTCACTTGTGTCTTTTTAGATTAATAGTGAAGAGATGCTAGACTTGTGTCTCTTAAGATTTACGGTGAAGAGATAAATCCAAATATGTAAAAACACTTCTTTAGAAAATGATTTTTCCAAGTTTGCCATTAACATATAATAAATCAAGAAAGAAAGTTTTTTAAATCTCTTTAAAATATACAACAATCTCCCACTATTTAAAATTTTTTTTAAAAATATACAACAATATTTTGCAATTGATATTTTTAAATCATGGCCTTCAATTCAAACGGCATAGATAGTGTTTTCACATTAGTAGAGGTCGCCAAACTTGCAAGTCTTTCTTTTAAATCCGGTGCAATCACTTGAACATCGTGTGTAAGTAATGGTAATGCCCACATATGATACACGGGCTTGTGTAGGAAGGTCTTGGTAAATTTTTCTAATATCTCCCTTTTCGGTAACAAGTTTCTTTTGAGATCTGTGTTGGTAAAGGGATAATGGCTGCTGAGGGACATTTAAACACTACACCATTAAATCAAAGCTTTTCATATTACACCATTGAAGTGAGGTTTTTTGTTATTCCATCTGGCGCACATTCGAGGTCGATCTAAATTGTCCAAGTGGCTATCCATCATTAGAATATGTTGTAGCCAAAGAATTGTGCCCATAAGAGAATGTGAACCATCTGATTGGCAAACTTTAATATCAACCATTAAAATTGAGAATAACAGCTAGAATTAGAGTTCACAAATAAGATGGTTAGAACCTCCCACAAAGTATCATTTTTGGGTCAATTGCCTTTCTACTTATGATCTATCACTTTGATGGTGTGGATTACCCTTAAACCATTAATGGTGTATGATCATTTAAACACCATCTTGTGTTTATAGGTCGGTTAGGAGAGTCGGTCCTCTTCTTAAAGGGAGAAGGGCTCCTGACCGACATTTAAACGCCATTAAATGATCTTACACCACTAAGTTGCCATTGTTTATCCCACACGATTGAAGTGTGATTTATCATTGTGCCATGTGACACACATCTATGACCAATCTAAATTTCCCAAGTGACAATCCATCGTTGTAACATGTCCCAACCAAAGGATCATGCTTCAAAGTAGATGTAAACCATTCGATCGGAGAACTCTAATATAAGCCAGCAAAATTAAGAACAACCATTGGTATTAGAGTGCACAGATCAGATGCCTTGAATATCCCAAAAAGTGTGATTTTTGGACCCATTGCCCTTCAATTGATGATATGTCACTTTGATAGTATGGATTTTCAAGATCATAATCTAATAAATGGTGTAAGATCGTTTAAACACTATTTAGTGTTTAAATGATGGTTAGTAGAGATAGTCCCTTTCGTAAATACCCTATATACATAAAAGGACCCAACTCTCCTGGCTGTCATATAAACACCAACATGATGTTTAAATGATCTTACACAATTAATGGTTTAAGAAGTGGTTGATCGGCACCGTTAAAGTGAGATTATAGATTAAAGTACAAAAAGCCCAAAAATGATTTTTTAGGGAGATTTAAATCATCAAATCTGTTGACTGTTGATCAATTTTAAAGTGTAACCCTTGCAAGTGCATAAGATCTATTGCAGTATGACAAGAACAAGGGTGTCGAACCCATAGGGAAACATGAATTTTAATTAATTCTTTCAGAGATTTAAAAACGTCCCTAACGAAGTACCATGGGGCAGATTCAATTTACCAAAAATTTATCACATTTTTCCTAAATGCAAGAGAAATAAATTAATCTAAACAACTAATTACTGATGAATCTAAGAATAATATTTAAATATGATTAAGGAATATGCTACCCCAGATTTGTACCCCTTTTCTATCATTAAAACTCACAGTTTCATTAAATCATCATTCACACCATCATTCGTCTAGAAAAATGATTCGTAATAAAATGTGATCATCAATCCGGCATACCCTATCTAAAAATAATGACTTAGCCTATCATTGTGGTATGAGTTATGTAAGAAGCATAGCGTATCTCATGATGCTTAGATCACGACAGTAAATACATAATCGCTCTGTAGCCTAGATCAGTCGGCAGGTCCAGATCTAGCGATTATGGTCGTTGATACGCGCAATCAACGGTCATAACAAAGCATTCAATATATTTTCAATCACATATACTTTGAGCAAAACGATTCCATGATGACATAAATAGACTACAGTATTAATCATAAAAAATTGCTACTTATCTAGGGTTCGCATCTTCCTCGATCAACTGATTTAGCCTCTCATCTTTGGTGTATGATCTTCTTGTTCATTCAAAGCCATTCCACTTTTCATTTCTTTCAAAAGATCTTTGTTTACAATGCCTTTTCCTAAATACAATCTATGCTTTCATGAATGTAAAAGAAAGACAATGCAAATCCTAAGTACAATTTACCCAAATGAGACCCTAAAAGAAGAAAAGAGGAACCCTTCAAATCCCCAAAGAGATGGAGACCCAAAAGATGAAAAATAATAAATTTTTTTAATAAAATAAATCCTCTTCTCGAAGTATTGGTTCGGCTTAAAATACTCTCCAAGTCGTGCAAATTTCTTGGCTCGAAAAGTCAGGGTCGATTGATCGACCTTATAGGGTCGATCGATCGACTCCTTAAAAATCTGCGTTAAGAAGCCTTTTTCGTCTCAAACCCTATCATTTTGGTCGCTTGATCGACTGGAGGGTCGATCGATCGTGTGACAGCCTGAATTTTGGAACCCCAAAACCCGTGCCATCGACACGATCATCTTGACCGTGCCCCTTAGCTATGCACGGAACTTTGGCATATCAAACAACAATAATGAACTGAAATGACAATAATAAATGCGAAAATGATACCATCATCACATCTCAAAAGACAGTTCTACTATCATGCCCCTGCATGAATGTAGAATCGATCCGAACCATCGATGATAGCTAATCATCACTGATGGTTCGCCCAAAAGAATATCTCAATACTTAATTACATGATTTAAACGAAAATCAAGACTTGACATACCAAGCCGTACCAATAATCTCTCAAAACAAAACCCTCAAAATGCACAGCAGAGTCCTCTAGAGGCGGCTCTAACTCGTCACCAGGTGCTGGGTCTGACTCACCAGGGTCAACGTCCCTTGAAGTGTCAATAGCTGCTAACAATGGACCTGCGACGTATAGTTTAAAGGGTGAGCTACATCCTAGCTCAATAGGGAACAAACACAGTTGAACATATAAATTATAACTCACATATATTCCATGATATGCCATGCATGATATGTCTATGCAGTTACTGAGAAATACAGTTGAAAAGGAATCACATTTTACTGATAATTTACACGTCTTTTAATTAATCATGAATGACCCTGAATAGGCCTAAAGCAAAATTTAACCTTTCAGCTTAAGTAATCCCCGAGCAATATAACATCGAGCTCCGATGAGATACCCTTCATCGTCATCTATATAGACAGTTTTAAACGTATTCCCTGGGAATATAATTAGCACCCAAGCTCCTTTCCCCTGGGGATCAGTGGCGGGGTTTCAACTTATCTCAATTCAACACCCTTGGGGTGTGCTTACTGTGTACGGATAAGCCTCCGCACTGGCTTACGATTTTGCCGCCGTATCGGTCACGGATATCCTGCCGCGTCAGTCGTGGGTATCCCGCCACGTCGGTGGGGTATCCTATCAAACCTCAAATAACAAAAATATCAGGTGCTTTACATATAGTTATTCACCGTGTAAGTGTGGTATCTTATATCAGTTAGGTCTTATCAGACATTATTCAATCTTAGATACATCCCTGGGATGTATCTATTCACTTGCGTCACACCTGATGCTCTTATTACTTCACTTCCTCATCCCCTGGGGATGGATCATTATTAGATGTTCTATTGATGTCTCACACACACTTTTCACAAAACCTTAAGCAATAAAATAGATTTCAATTTGATTTCATATCACTACATACATGCTCTTGCAAACTAAAGTACATGTTCAAGGTGTTTTCTACCTCAAGTCTCTACTAAATCATGCATCAAGGTCCCACCTGGCTCCTTGTGCTCTTGATCACATGTACCACCTATGGTACAACATAACACATGCAATACATCACTAAAGATATAACAAAGAAGGTCCAAGACCCTCAAAGAATCTTAAAGTTAAACTCAAAAGTTAACAAAAACTGGCACAGTCGATTAATCAAACTCCTAAAATCAATTAATCGAAATTCAAAGTCGATTAATCGATTCCCAAAATTGATTAATCGAGATTCCCATTTGATTAATCGAATCCCCATTCGATTAATCGAAATTCTCTACTCTATCTTTTCGATTCTCAATTCGAGTAATCGAATTTCCAAAATCGATTAATCGATCCTAATTCGATTAATCGAAATTTAAAATCGATTAATCGAAATCCCATTTCGATTAGTCAATTTCCCCAGGTCTTTTTCCTCCATCCACTGGAGGTTCTCAGTCGATTAATCGACACCAAAATCGATTAATCGAAAATCAAAGTCGATTAATCGAAACTCAATTCGATTAATCGAATTCGGGTTCTTTGACTTTTCAACTTCTTGGCGAAAATCGATTAATCGAATCTCAATTTCGATTAATCGAATTGCCGATTCAAATTTTGGTCATGTTCTTCCCAATCTTTTTCCTACTTGTTTTCCTTCATTTTTCTAAGCCTTTATCCTATAATTTAACCATTCTTAACTACAATTAACTCACATAACTTATGCATTGAATTTACAAGGATTTTACCTTCAATCAATCTCAAATTGATTAGATCTAATGGTTGGAAAGGCTAGGGTTCTAGCTTTTGGCTCTAACGGAATCCCTCGCTTCGAATCCGGCCTTAAATGCTCGAATCCCCCCTTCCAATCAGCTACAATAACTCCTCTCTTTACTCCTCTCTCTCTCTCTCTCTCTCTCTCTCTCTTCTTTACTCTCCTTCAACAACCAAAACAATTGATTTTAGGGTTATTAAACCCTTTTATCTCCCTTCCAACTTGTGTATTGAGCACATACACCAGAAGTAGGTGTATGTGACTTCGAATTTTGTCACATTCCATACATTCACTTAATTTCTCACATCTCATTTGTTCATCATATCCTACGTCATCTAGTGAACTCCTACATGGTCAACCTATGACCAGTCGGGTATCGGATCTCGAGGTCATTGTTTAACGTAAAATTTTCAAGATATTACATCCTCCCCACCTTAGGAATTTTCGTCCTCGAAAATAACCCAAAGGTGCATCGGTCTGGTTTCCCCCCCCCCCCAGACTCTTGTGTGAGGTGGTCCAGTGAAGTTACACGAAATAGAACAAACACAGAGACATCACATAAAAGATAACAGTTGTAGAAAAGTAACAAAATATTTATATTGATGAACAGAATTTGTATAAAATGTTTACATGGATTTAAACCTAGGTACAAACAAAATGTTTCTACAAAACCAAGATACAATGCAAAGTATGGTAGTCGAAGGCTGGGCTGGTCTGGGCCCAGTCGGGCTTGGATCGAGGTAGTGGTAGCTGTGGTGGCTCTGGCTCCTCTGGTGGCTGTGGTCTGAGCTCAGCGCCGATAGCTTGATGGTGGGATGGAAGGCGGACCCGATGAAAGGCGGTCGTCCGCCATGATCCACTCCTCCTCCTGGGCAAGGCGCCGCTGGTAGTCCAACGGGTAGATGTAGCAGAGGGTATGGAACATCAGGAAGTCCATCCTCTGATTCATCATCTTGTTGTTGGCCTCCATACATGCCAACACATCCTCTATAGTAGGGCCGGAAGGAGCTGCGGGGCGGCGACGGGATGACGTCGGCGTCGCCGGGGTGGATCGAGGTGGTGGTGTAGCTGCTGCGGTAGGAGGTGGGATAACAGGTGGAGCCTCCTCTGGTGGTGCTCCGCCGGCGGGTAGGTCTAGCTGTGGTGGTGGTGGTGGGCTACAGCTGCGCCTTCAGCTGCGCCCGCTGCTGGTAGTGCCTTCTTCAAAAGGTTGTAACTTCGGTTCCACGAGGAGTGTGAGAACCGCTTAATCCTGTGACAGCCCAAATTTCGACACCTCGAAACTCGTGCCATCAGTACGATCATCTTGACCGTGCCCCTTAGCTAAGCACGGAACATTGGCATATCAAGCAAAAACGAAATAGTAATTGAAACTGTAGAATTTAAATCTATATAAAAGCATTTCCCAAAAGACAGTTCTACCCTCATGCCTCTGCATGACTGGAGAACCGATCCGAACCATCAATGATAGCTAATCATCACTGATGGTTCGCCCAAAAGAATATCTCAATACTTAATTACTGAGCATGTCTTCTATCACTTGGTTCACTCGCTCTGTCTGCCAATCAGTTTGAGGATGGAAAGCTAAACTAAAGTCTAGTCGTGTTCCCATTCATTCTTGAAATTTCTTCCAAAACTTGGATGTATATAGTGGATCACGATCTGAAACTATGCTACTTGGAATCCCGTGTAGTCTTACAATCTCCCTCATATATAAGTCTGCCAGTCTTCCTGCTGTATACATAGTATTGTACGGCAAAAAGTGCGCTGATTTGGTCAATCGGTCTACGACGACCCAAATGGCATTGTGTCTCTTGGCAGTACGGGGCAATCCAACAATGAAATCCATCAAGATTGATTCCCTCTTCCATTCTGGGATTGGTAAAGGCTGCAATAGTCCAGCAGGATGTCTATGATCAATCTTCACTTGCTGACAAGTCAAACACCGTGATACGTATTCGGCCACGTCTTGCTTCAGTCCTCTCCACCAGTAGTTCTTTTTCAAGTCTTGGTACATTTTGGTGCTACCAGGGTGGATAGCATAATTTGACTTATGGGCTTCATCAAGAATTATTCATCTTAGATCAGCATTGTCCGGAATACATAGACGACCCTTAAATAATAAAGAACCATCTTCTTTAACTGAGAAGTTCGACCTGATGCCTTCACTCACGTCTTGATGAATCTTTGTTAATGCCGGATCTTTCATCTGTAGATCGTGGATATGCTCAAATATCACTGGCTTTACCGATATGTTAGCCAAAAAGGATCCGGTAGCTTTTGACTCAATGTTCGCTTCGTAGAGTCCCAGATCTTCCAATAATTTCCATCGGTGCATACCCAAAACCAAACAAGCTAACTTAGCTGAACCCTTTCGACTCAATGCATCGGCTACTACATTCGCCTTGCCTGGATGGTATTATATGGAGCATTCGTAATCCTTGAGGAATTCCATCCATCTGCGCTGTCTCATGTTGAGCTCTTTCTGTGTAAACAGGTATTGGAGGCTCTTATGATCAGTGAAAATCTCAAAAGTCTCACCATACAAGTAATGTCTCCAAATTTTCAGTGCAAAAATGACTGCTGCTAGTTCCAAGTCATGAGTCGGATAATTTTTCTCGTGTTCTTTCAGCTGTCTTGATCCGTAAGCTATCACCTTCTTGTGTTGGTTGAGTACACAACCAAGGCCATTGTATGACGCATCGCTGTACACGGCGTATCCTCCACTTCCTGAAGGAATCGCTAGCACTGGAGCCGAAGTGAGTCTCGTTTTGAGTTCTTGAAAACTCTTCTCGCATGCCTCACTCCACTCAAATCTTGAATCTTTTCATGTCAGCTTTGTGAGAGGTCCCGATATCTTTGAAAACCCTCGACGAAACGTCGATAATAGCCTGCTAAGCCCAGAAAACTTTGGACATCGGTCACTGTCTTTGGTTGCACCACTGCTTCTATCTTTGTTGGATCTACAGTGACACCATGCTTTGAGACGACATGTTCTAAAAAGCTAACCTCTTCCAACCAAAACTCACATTTGCTGAGTTTGGCGTACAATTGGTGTTCACGTAGCGTCTGTAGAGCAATCCTCAAATGTTCTTCGTGTTCCGTCTTGGATTTGGAGTATATCAATATATCATCAACGAACACTACAACACAGGAGTCCAAGTGTGGTTTAAACACTCAGTTCATCAGATCCATAAACGACGCCGAAGCATTCATCAATCCAAACGGCATCACAAGGAATTCATAGTGTCCATACCGTGTCCGAAAAGCTATCTTCTGGAGGTCGATCTTGGAAAAATACCTAGCTCCTTGCAGTTGGTCGAATAGATCGTCAATTCTAGGCAAAGGGTAGCGGTTCTTCATAGTGAGTTTGTTCAATTGTTGATAGTCAATGCATAGCCGCATTGACCCATCTTTCTTCTTGACAAACAAGACCGGTGCTCCCCATAGAGACACGCTCGGTCTAACAAACCCCTTGTCCATAAGCTCTTGTAGTTGTTCCTTCAACTCCTTTAACTCAGCAGGAGCCATCCTATATGGCACTTTCGAAATAGGCTCCGTTCCAGGTGCTAAGTCAATGGCGAATTCCACTTCTCTCTCTGGAGGTAATCCAGGCAATTCCTCTGGAAACACGTCGGCGAAGTCTCGCACAACTGCTATCTCAGAAATGACATTCTTTTCTTCCTTGTCCTCCTTTAAGAAAGCCAAGTATCCACTGCAACCCTTTCTGATCATTTTCTCGGCCCTTACTGCTGAGATCAGTGGCACAGATGACGACCTCACTCCTTGAAACCGAAATGATCTTCTTGTGTTGGGTCTGAAAATGACTACCTTGTTCTTGCAATCGACGGTTGCACAGTGCTACGCCAACCAGTCCATGCCAAGGATCACATCAAACCCTTGCATGTCTAACAGAATCAACTTTGCTTCCAATTCATGCACCTCTAGGTCTCGAACTGCTACAATGATGGATTTGCAAGCTAACTCTGTGTCTACTAACTCTCCAGTCGGAATAGACACAGATAGGACGAAGTCCAACGCCTCTGGAACAATCTTCATCTTCTTGGCGAAACGTGGAGTGACGAATGAGTGGGTAGACCCTGGGTCTATCAACACTCTAGCGTCATATCCAACAAAGCATCCTTTTTCATATATAGTTATAGTACCTATAGTATACATACAATAATTTACACATCAAAATATACCCTTAATTCACATATAGATTTAGTATTAAGAAAAGAATCTATACAATTCCTAATGCATGTACCTTCTCTATCTAAAATTTTAATGAAACAAAATTTTCTTTAATTTAAAAGAGTCTCACCTTGGATGACGTCATGCACGTTCCCTGCTTCCTGAGCAGTGACTGCATAAGCTCTCCCCCGAACGATCGGCTTCCTTGCTTGAATGGGTCGTGGTGCTGCAACTGAAACCGTCTTGCTTTTATCCGTCTCGGGGCAATCCTTGATCAAGTGGCCCACCTTGCCACATCGAAAACAACCTAAGTTCCACTGTTCTATGAGGCTTGCCACACTTTGCGCAAGTCTCTCGAGGTGCGGAAGAAACAGTACGAGAATCCTGTGTGATAGTGGCGCCAGTAGACATGGTAGGGCTCTCATAGCGTAAAGGTCTCCCCGACGCAAGTAGTGAAAACCTCTGTTGGTGTTGTTGTTGCGCCGGCCTTCCGAAACCTCCCTGAAACTGTGGTCTCTGATTTTGGGCCACGAACCTCAGCTTTTTGTTCACCGGTTCATAGGTCCCCGTCCTTCCTTGTTCATTTCCTCCTCTCTGCTGCTCCCTCTGTCTATATCTGTTATTGTTCTCCTCCTCTACAACCAACGCCTTGCTCATGACCTCTTCATAGGTCCTCAACTGAAATGGAGCTACGCCTCCCCTAACCTCAGGCTTCAAACCTTGCTGAAACCTCTTAGATTTCATCACGTCGGTAGCGACGTAATCCGGAGCAAAATGGGCAAGTCGTAGAAACTCTACCCCATACTCTCTCACTGTCATTCTCCCTTGCACTAACTATAAAAATTATATCTCAAGCTGGTTCCTCACCACTTTCAGAAAATATTGTTTGTTGAACTCCTCAACAAACTCCTCCCAAGTCCAAGGCAACTCTGGGGTCTCCTGAGCCCGAGTCCGTATCACGGACTTCCACCAAGGCCCAGCCTCCCCATCCAACATATAAGCTGCCCATCTCACACTCTCATCTTCCGTGCCATAAGCCTCAGCCATTGTTCTCGGCCGCCATTGTATGAAAGGTCTCATCCTCCTAAACTCAGAAGGATGAGGCACAGTGCGGAGTCCTATAGGTGGTGTAGGTGGCTACTGTTCTCTTGATGCATGAGCTGCAAAGGATGCGACTTGTTGTGCCATGGCAGCTGCCATAGTCTCTATAGTGTGCATCATCCTTTGTCGCTCCTCTCTATCTTCCTGTCTTTCTCTCACTCTCTCTTGTTCTCTTTGATCTTGATCCTGACGATCTCGGTCCTCTTCATCATCTTTGTCTACAAGCCCCTAAAGGGCCTCAGTACCTCCTAAAGGCACTCTATTAGTAGGAGAGATGTAATCATCTCCACTACGTAGACTCCTCTGTTGGCCTCCCCTTGGTCGGCCTCTTCCTCTAGATGACATTTGTGGTTGCATTTGAAACTAAAGTTTCGTCAGCAGAAGCCCCTATGTTCTGACCAAAAGAACAATTGTCAGAATTGCTAAAAGAAATAGCTTTGATACCAACTGTGACAGCCTGGATTTTGGCACCCTGAAACTCGTGCCATCAGCACGATCATCTTGACCGTGCCCCTTAGCTAAGCACGGAACATTGGCATATCAAGCAAAAATAAAATAGTAATTGAAACTGCGGAATTTAAATCTATATAAAAGCATTTCCCAAAAGACAGTTCTACCCTCATGCCTCTGCATGACTAGAGAATCGATCCGAACCATCGATGATAGCAAATCATCATGGATGGTTCGCCCCAAAAGAATAGTCTCAATTTATACATGTACATTGTTCAGCCAAAACAAGGCTTGACATACCAAGCCGTACAAATCTCTATTAAAAAGCCCTCAAAGCGGCACAACGGAGTCCTCTAGAAGAAGTCCTCAGGAGGGGGCTCCAACTCGTCTCCGGCCGCAAGGTCCGACTCACCGGGGTCAGCGTCTCCTGAAGCCTCGGCAGCTGCTAGTAGTGGACCTGCGACATATAGTCTATGGGGTGAGCTACATCCTAGCTCAATAGGGAACAAAACACAGTTGAACATATGAATTATCACTCACATATATTCCATATGCCATGCATGATGTGTCTATGCAGTTACTGATGAAAACAATTAAAAGCATTACATTTTATTCATGAATGATGAATAAAATGTAATGCTTTATTCATGAATGATGCTGAAAAGGCCTAAAGCAAAACTTAAACTTTCAACTTAAGTAATCCCCAATTCCTTGTGCACAAGCTCACATGTACCACCTATGGTACCACATAACATGTGAAACACATCACTAAAGATGTAATAAAGGAGGTCCAAGACCCTCCATGAAGCTTAAAGTCAAACTCAAAAGTAAACATAAACTAGCCCAGTCGATTAATCGAACTCCAAAATCGATTAATCGAAAGTCAATATCAATTAATCGATTCTCAAATCGATTAATCGAGATTCCCATTCGATTAATCGAAACCCAATTCGATTAATCGAAATTCTCTACTCTATCTTGTCGATTCTCAATTCGAGTAATCGAATTTCCAAAATAGATTAATCGATCCCAAATCGATTAATCGAAATTCTAAATCGATTAATCGAATTCCCATTTCGATTAGTCAATTTCTCCAAGCTATTTTCTTTCCTCCACTGGAGTTCACTGTAGGTTCCCAGTCGATCAATCGATTCCCAATTTGATTAATCGAAATCTAAAGTCGATTAATCGAAACCCAATTCGATTAATCGAGATCGGGGTCCTCTGACTTTTCAACTTCTTGGCCAATTTTGATTAATCGAAACCCAATTTTGATTAATCGAAATTGCCAGATTCAGCCCCCTTTTGGCTGTTCTTCCCAATCTCTTCTCTTACTTTTTCCTCCATCTTTCTAAGCCTTTATCCTACACTTTAACTCATTTCTAACTACAATCTAACCTTTTGATCTATGCATTTAAACTACAAGAATTTTACCCTCAATCAATCTCAAATTGATTTAAATCAAGTGGTTGGAAAGGCTAGGGTTCCAGCTTTGGCTTGAACGGATCCTTCGCGTTGAGTCGGTCTCTTTAATGCTTGAATCCCCCTTCCAATCACCCACAATAACTCCTTGCTCAACCCTTCTTTACTCCTCTCTCTCTCTTCTTTACTTCTCTCTCAACAACAAAAAAACACAAATTTAGAGTTATTAAACCCTTTTATCTCTCCTCTAACTTGTGTGTTGAGCACAAGTACCGCGATAGGTGTATGTGGCTTCACATTTACATCACACACCACACAGTCAATCAATTTTTTCACATCTCATCTGTTCATCACATTCTATGCTAACTATTGAACTCCTAATTGGTCAAACCTGTGACCAATCGGGCACAGATCCTGAGGTCACTGTTTAACGTGATTTTTCGGGATATTACAAATCCGGTCCGTCACCCGCACCTTGTGGGGTGATATGGTGTAGGCGGGAGCGTCAGAATAGCTCTCCAAAATGCTCGAGATGAGCCGAGAGTAAGGCATCTTCTCCTTGGGCCTGAGGTTGCCCTTCATCAACTTGCCCTTCATGTACCTCATCCCCTCGAGGATGATCATGGTGGCATCAAACCAATGGCCCTTGTAAGCTGCTAATAGTGCTTGTTGAACCAACTCTACCCGTTCGGTATCGTGTCGCATCGGGTAGAGGTTGCACTTGATGATGGAGTCGAGCATCCACATATACGGAGGCAAGTCTACCCTCCGGATTGAGGTGCCCGAATCCCTCTTCCCCTTGGTCATGTCGCCGATAATCTCCTCGACATCCACCTCCTCTGGGAACGGTGGAAATAGGGTGGTCTCAGGTATGAAATCCAAATAGCACTCAAGTGCTTCATGGATGTGGAGACGTGTAATGGTGTAGTGTCGACCCTCTATCTTGGTCAAGACCACGTCGTCAGTAGGGCCATCGGTAAGGCCCAGGTAAAATAGTCGAACCAATCGAGGGTAATAGGACCCACGGGTCGGTTTCAAAAGATTGCCGAGTCCGAAATTTTCAAGGTACTTACGGGCCCAATTGGTCTCGCCTTGCACATTAGGGTCTGTGAATAGAGTTGGGTCGATAATGTAATTGAACCCAATGGTCTTAGCCGCCCACCACTTGTTGGGTTGAACCATATTGGTGGGTGGTGGTGGCATAGGTGTGGATTCACGTGAAGGCTCACGTGAAGATGCGCTCGTCTACCCGGACGTGGTGTCCGATGCCGATGGCGATGGGGTCCTCACGGGTGATGCGGTCGGTGGTGGCGATGCGGCATTCTTACGCCGGACCGGTAGCTTGGAGGTTGCCTTCTTTGAAGACAGCCGAGTTTTCGGCGGCATCGTGGTGAAAATTCAAGAAAACTAGGGTTTCTCTAACTCAAATTGAAGAAAAAGTTCAAATTTAGGGTTTATCGTGGGTTTAGGATGCGATGTTACTCGAATCCGATCTGAAATCGATCGGAATGTGCAAACCCTAGATGGTCGCAGTCGGTTGGAGAAGAGGAAGAAGAATGGCGCCCAATTGCAAAAGTTTCTAATGAGCACCAAAACCCCAACTCACATATATATAGGCCCTGATTCGATTAATCGATTTCTAAAGGTCGATTAATCGAGTTACAAAATTAGCTAAGGCGCTCGAAATCAATTTCCAAAATCGATTAGTCGAAACACAAAATCGATTAATCAAAATTAATTTCGATTAATCGAAATCGTAGCCGTTTAAAATTTCAAAATTTTAGCTCACTGGTGTTAGCCAGTCGATTAATCGAAATCCGTTTTCGATTAATCGAGATTTTAAAATCGATTAATCGAATTCATCATCGATTAGTCGAAATTGCTTATAATTCAAAATTTTCATCTAAAATCTCTTAAGTTATTTGATTAATCGAATCTCAAGATCGATTAATCGAATTCCAAATTCGATTAATCGAAAGCTAGATCGATTAGTCGAATTAAACATAACTTAATTTCTTCAAATATTAGGCCCACTGGCCTCTGCCAGTCGATTAATCGAATTCCACTATTGATTAATCGAGTGACCAAATCAATTAATCGAATCCCCTCGATTAATCGAAATTTTCTAAATTTTTCATTTGCCTAAGTTCCTCCTCACTGGTTGATGCTAGTCGATTAGTCGACCAAAACTCGATTAGTCAAATCCTCAAATCGGTTAATCGATTTGAAAATCGACTAATCGGTTTTACCCGACTTCTCGAACTCTGTTGTTTCTTTTCATTCTTTATTTCCATGGTGATATTCATCTCCAATTTATTTCAAATTTTTCATTGAATATATTGACCAACTGGTCATCATTGAATTACATGGAAAATGAGAATCCGCAAACATTCTTGCGGTGTTACAATGTTGACTCTCAAGTCGTCGCAAACAAGCTCGGATACTGTTCCTTCACATCGGCTTCCCGTTCCCATGTAGCCTCTTCGGTCGGATGATTTTTCCATCGGACAAGCACTAAGGGAATCACTTTAGTACGTATTACTTGTTCCTTTTGATCCAAGATCTCCGCCGGTTCTTCTATCATACTTATATCCTCACACATCTCTAAAGGTTGACTTCCTAATACATGAGATGGATCATTCACGTACTTTCTGAGCATTGATACGTGGAAAACATTATGTACCCGATCGTAAAACGGTGGTAATCCAATGCGGTAAGCTACTTCGCCTACGCGACCCAAAATTTCAAATGGTCCAAGATAACGGGGACTTAACTTCTCCCGCTTACCAAACCTCATCATGCCCTTCATAGGCGACACTTTAACAAACACGTGTTCACCCACTTTATAGTCGACACTAGTCCGCTTGATGTCAGCGTAACTTTTCTCTCTGCTCTGTGCTGACTTCAGTCTTTCTCTGATTATGCGTACGACAGTGGCGTTGTCTTCAAGTAGTTCTGGCCCCAAAATAAACTTCTCACCTGTTTCTTCCCAGTTGATGGGTGATTTACATCGTAAATCGTACATACGGTGCCATGCCAATGCTCATTTGGAAACTGTTGTTGTATGTGAATTCGATCAATGGTAGATACTCATCCCAATATCCTTGCATATCCAGCATGCACGCTATGAGCATGTCTTCTATCACTTGGTTCACTCGCTCTGTCTGCCCATTAGTTTGAGGATGGAAAGCTGAACTAAAATCTAGTCGCGTTCCCATTCCTTCTTGAAATTTCTTCCAAAACTTGGACGTATACAGTGGGTCACGATCTGAAACTATGTTGCTCGGAATCCCGTGTAATCTTACGATCTCCTTCATGTATAAGTCTGTCAGTCTTCCTGCCATATACATCGTATTATAAGGCAAAAAGTATACTGATTTGGTCAATCGATCAACGACTACCCAAATGGCATTGTATCTCTTGGCAGTACGCGATAATCCAATAATGAAATCCATAGAGATCGATTCCCACTTCCATTCTGGTATTGGTAAGGGCTGTAATAATCCAGCAGGATGCCTATGGTCAATCTTCACCTGCTGACATGTCAAACAATGTGACATGTATTAGGCCATGTCTTGCTTCAAACCTCTCCACCAATAGTTCTTTTTCAAGTCTTGATACATTTTGGTGCTACTAGGGTGGATAGCATAATTTGACTTGTGGCTTCATCAAGAATCGTTCGTCTTAGATTGGCATTATCCGGAATGTAGAGACGGCCCTTGAACAATAAAGAACCATCTTCTTTCACTGAGAAGTTTGACCTGATGCCTTCAATCACGTCTTGATGAATCTTTGTTAACGTCGGATCTTTCATCTGTAGATCGTGGATATGTTCAAATATTACTGGTCTCACTGAAATGTTAGCCAAAAAGGATCCTGTAGCTTTCGACTCAATGTTTGCATCATAGAGTGCCAGGTCTTCCAATAATTTCCACCGGTGCATACCCAAAATCAAACAAGCTAACTGAGCTGAACTCTTTCAACTCAAGGCATCGGCTACTACATTAGCCTTGCCTGGATGGTACTCTATAGAACAATCATAATCCTTGAGGAATTCCATCCATCTGCGCTGTCTCATGTTGAGCTCCTTCTGTGTAAACAGGTATCTGAGGCTCTTATGATTGGTAAAAATTTCAAACGTCTCACCATACAAGTAATGTCTCCAAATCTTCAGTGCAAAAATGACTGCTGCTAGCTCCAAGTCATGAGTCGGGTAATTTTTCTCGTGTTCTTTCAGCTGTCTTGATCCGTAAGCTATCACCTTCTTGTGTTGGTTGAGCATGCAACCCAAACCATTGTATGACGCATCACTGTACACTGCGTATCCTCCACTGCCTGAAGGAATCGCTAACACTGGAGCTGAAGTGAGTCTCGTCTTGAGTTCTTGGATACTCTTCTCGCATGCCTCACTCCACTCAAACCTTGAATCACTCCACTCAAACCTTGAATCCTTTCGTGTCAGCTTCGTGAGAGGTCCTGATATCTTTGAAAACCCCTCAACGAAACGTCGATAATAGCCTGCTAACCCAAGAAAACTTCGGACATCGGTCACTGTCTTTGGTTGCTCCCATTTAACCACTGCTTCTGTCTTTATTGGATCTACAGTGACACCGTGCTTTGAGACAACATGTCCAAAAAAGCTAACCTCTTCCAACCAAAACTCACATTTGCTGAGTTTGGCATACAATTGGTGTTCACGTAGCGTCTGTAGAGCAATCCTCAAATATTCTTCGTGTTCCATCTTGGATTTGGAATATATCAGAATGTCGTCAACGAACACTACGACACAAGAGTCTAGGTGTGGTTTAAACACCCGATTCATCATATCCATAAATAACACCGAAGCATTCTTCAACCCAAACGGCATCACAAGGAATTCATAGTGTCCATACCGTGTCCTGAAAGCTGTCTTCTGGATGCCCTCTGCCTTGACCCTCAACTGATGGTATCCAGATCTCAGATCGATCTTGGAAAAATACCTCGCTCCTTACAGTTGATCAAACAGATCGTCAATTTTAGGCAAAGGGTAGCAGTTCTTCACCGTGAGTTTGTTCAGTTGTCGATAATCAATGCATAGATGCATTGACCCATCCTTCTTCTTAACAAACAAGATCGGTGCTCCTCATGGAGACACGCTCGGTCTGACAAACCCCTTGTCCATGAGTTCTTGTAGTTGCTCTTTCAACTCCTTCAACTCAGCAGGAGCCATTCTATATGGTGCTTTTGAAACAGGCTCCGTTCCCGGTGCTAAGTCAATGAAAAATTCTACTTCTCTCTTTGGAGGTAATCCAGGCAATTCCTCTGGAAAGACCTCGGCGAAGTCTCGCACAACTGCTATCTTCGAGATGGCGTTCCTTTCTTCCTTGTCCTCCTTTAAGAAAGCCAAGTATCCACTACAACCCTTCCTGATCATTCGTTCGGCCCTTACTGCTGATATCAGTGGCATATGTGATGACCTTACTCCTTGAAATCGAAATGATCTTCTTCTGTTGGGTCTAAAGATGACAACCTTGTTCTTGCAATCGACCGTTGCACAATGTTGTGCCAACCAGTCCATGCCAAGGATCACATCATACCCTTGCATGTCCAGCAGTATCAACTTTGCCTCCAATTCATGCACCTCTAGGTCTCGAATTGCTACAATGATGGATTTGCAAGCTAGCTCCGTTTCCACTAACTCTCCAGTCGGAATAGACACAGATAGGATAAAATCTAATGCCTCTGGAATAATCTTCATCCTCCTGGCAAATCGTGGAGTGATGAATGAGTGGGTAGACCCTGGGTCTATCAACACTCTAGCGTCATATCCAATGAAGCATCCTTTCTCATATACAGTTAGCGTACCTATTGTGTACATACATACATACAATAATTTACATATCAATTTACACCCCTAATTCACATACAAATACAGTGTTTAGAAAAAAAAACTACACTATTCCAAATGAATGCACCTTCTCTATCTAAAATTTCCATGAAAGTTGAATTCCTTTATTTAAAAGAGATCTCACCTTGGATGACGTCATGCACGTTCCCGGCTTCCTGAGCAGTGACTGCATAGGCTCTTCCATGAACGACCGGCTTCTGTGCTTGAATGGGTCATGGCACTGCAATTGAAGCCGTCTTCCCTTTATCAACCTCGGGACAATCCTTGATCAAGTGGCCTACCTTGCCACATCGGAAACAACCCCTGGTCCCTGCTCTGCAATCCACTGTCCTATGAGGCTTGCCACACTTGGCACAAGTCTCTCGAGGCGCGGAAGAAATTGTACGAGAACCCTGTTTGACGGTAGCGCCAGTAGACATGGCAGGGTTCTCATAGCGTAAAGGTCTCCCCGACGCAAGTAGTGGAAATCTCTGTTGGTGGTGCTGCTGTGCTGGTCTTCCGAAACCCCCTTGAAACTGTGGTCTCTGATTTTGGGCCATGAACCTTGGCTTTTTATTCACCGATTCATAGTTCCCCGTTCTTCCTTGATCATTGCTTCCTCTTTATTACTCTCTCTGTCTATATCTGTTGTTATTTTCCTCTTTCATAACTAGTGCCTTGCTCATAACCTCTTCATAGGTCCTCAACTGAAATGGAGCTACTCCTCCCCTAACCTCAGGCTTCAAGCCTTGCTGAAACCTCTTTGACTTCATCATTTCGGTGACGACGTAACCAGGAGTAAAATGGGTGGGTCGTAGAAACTCCACTCCGTACTCTCTCACATTCATCCTCCCTTGCACTAACTATAGAAACTGAATCTCCATTTGGTTTCTCACCACCTCTGGAAAATACTGTTTGTTGAACTCCTCAACAAACTCCTCCCAAGTCCACGGCAACTCTGGGGTCTCCTGGGCCCTATTCCTTATCACAGACTTCCACCAAGGCCCAGCCTCCCCATCGAGCATGTAGGCTGCCCATCTCACTCCCATCCTCCGTGCATGTTAGCACGTTGAACACCTTCTCCATTTCTATTAACCAATTCTCTGCTGCCATCGTGTCTACCTGCCCAAAAAACGTAGGAGGTCTCATCCTCCTAAACTCAGTAAAAGATGAAGGCACAGGCAATGTAGGTCCTACAGGCGGTGTAGGTGGTTGCTGCTCTCTCGCTGCATGAGCTGCAAAGGATGCGGCTTGTTGTGCCATGGCAGCTGCCATAGTCTCCATGGTGTGCATCATCCTTTGGCACTCCTCTCTATCTTCCTATCTTTCTCTCACTCTCTCCTGTTCTCTTAAATCTTGATCCTGATGATCTCGATCCTCTTCCTCTTGTTGTCTACTACTGCTGCCCCCTGGGGCCTCATTACCTTTGAAGGGTACTCGATTGGTAGGAGAGATGTAATCATCTCCACTACGTAAACTTCTCTGTTGGCCTCCTCTCGGTCGGCCTCTTCCTCTAGATGACATTGACGGCTGCATTTGAAACTAAAGTTTTATTAGCAGAAGTCCCTATGTTCTGACAAAAGAATAATTGTCAGAATTGTTAAAAGAAGAAGCTCTGATACCAATTGTGACAGCTCAGATTTTGGCACCCCGAAACCCATGCCATCGACACGATCATCTTGACCGTGCCCCTTAGCTATGCACAGAACTTTGGTATATTAAGAAATAATAATGAATTGAAATGATAATAATAAATGTAGAAATAATACCATCATCACATCTCAAAAGACAGTTCTACCATCATGCCCCTGCATGAATGTAGAACCGATCCGAACCATCAATGATAGCTAATCATTACTGATGGTTCGCCCAAAAGAATATCTCAATATTTAATTAAATGATTTAAACGAAAATTAAGACTTGACATACCAAGCCGTACCAATAATCTCTCAAAATAAAACCCTCAAAATGCACAGCAGAGTCCTCTAGAAGAAGTCCTCTGGAGGCGGCTCTAACTCGTGACCAGGTGCTGGGTCTGACTCACCAGGGTCAACGTCCCCTGAAGTGTCAATAGCTGCTATCAGTGGACTTGCGATATATAGTCTAAAGGGTGAGCTACATCCTAGCTCAATAGGGAACAAATATAGTTGAACATATAAATTATAACTTACATATATTCCATGATATGCCATGCATGATGTCTATGCAGTTACTGAGAAATACAGTTGAAAAGGAATCACATTTTACTGGTAATTTACACATGTCTTTTAATTAACCATGAATGGCACTGAATAGGCCTAAAGCAAAACATAACCTTTCAACTTAAGTAATCCCCGAGCAATATAGCATCGAGCTCCGATGAGATACCCTTCATCGTCATCTATATAGACAGTTTTAAACGTATTCCCTGGGAATACAATTAGTACCCAAGCCCCTTTCCCCTGGGGATCGGTGGCGGGGTTTCAACTTATCTCAATTCAACACCCTTGGGGTGTGCTTACTGTGTATGGATAAGCCTCCGCACTGGCTTACGATTTTGCCACCGTATCGATCACGGATATCTTGCCGCGTCAGTCATGGGTATCCCGCCATGTCGGTGGGATATCCTATCAAACCTCAAATAACAAAAATATCAGGTGCTTTACATATAGTTATTCACCATGTAAGTGTGGTATCTTATATCAGTTAGGCCTTATCAGACATTATTCAATCTTAGATACATCCCTGGAATGTATCTATTCACTTGCGTCACACCTGATGCTCTTATTACTTCACTTCCTCATCCCCTGGGGATGGATCATTATTAGATGCTCTATTGATGTCACACACACACTTTTCACAAAACCTTAAGCAATAAAATAGATTTCAATTTGATTCCATATCACTACATACATGCTCTTGCAAACTAAAGTACATGTTCAAGGTGTTCCCTACCTCAAGTCTCTGTTAAATCATGCATCAAGGTCCCACGTGGCTCCTTGTGCTCTTGATCACACGTACCACCTATGGTACAACATAACACATGCAATACATCACTAAAGATATAACAAAGAAGGTCCAAGACCCTCCAAGAATCTTAAAGTTAAACTCAAAAGTCAACAAAAACTGGCACAGTCGATTAATCAAACTCCCAAAATTGATTAATCGAAATTCAAAGTCGATTAATCGATTCCCAAAATTGATTAATCGAGATTCCCATTCGATTAATCGAATCCCTATTCGATTAATCAAAATTCTCTATTCTATCTTTTCGATTCTCAATTCGAGTAATCGAATTCCCAAAATCGATTAATCGATCCCAATTCGATTAATCGAAATTTAAAATCGATTAATCGAAATCCCATTTCGATTAGTCGATTTCCCCAAGTCTTTTTCCTCCATCCACTGGAGTCCACTGGAGGTTCTCAGTCGATTAATTGACACCAAAATCGATTAATCGAAAATCAAAGTCGATTAATCGAAACTCAATTCGATTAATCGAATTCGGGTTCTTTGACTTTTCAACTTCTTGGCGAAAATCGATTAATCGAATCTCAATTTCGATTAATCGAATTTCTTGTATTCACTTTTGGTTATTTTTCCTACTCTTTTTCCTTCAATTTTCTAAGCCTTTATCCTATAATTTAACCATTCTTAACTACAATTAACTCACATAACTTATGTATTGAATTTACAAGGATTTTACCTTTAATCAATCTCAAATTGATTAGATCTAATGGTTGGAAAGGCTAGGGTTCCAGCATTTGGCTCTAACGGAATCCCTCGCTTCGAATCCGACCTTAAATGCTCGAATCCCCCCTTCCAATCAGCTGCAATAACTCCTCTCTTTACTCCTCTCTCTCTCTCTCTCTTCTGTACTCTCCTTCAACAACCAAAACAATTGATTTTAGGGTTATTAAACCCTTTTATCTCCCTTCCAACTTGTGTATTGAGCACATACACCAGAAGTCGGCATATGTGACTCCGGATTTCGTCACATTCCACACATTCAGTTAATTTCTCACATCTCATTCGTTCATATCCTACGTCATCTAGTGAACTCCTACATGGTTAACCTATGACCAATCAGGCACGGATCCTGAGGTCACTGTTTAACGTAAAATTTTTAGGATATTACAGATCGACCTTCCCAGATTTCTGTGAACTCCCGCCAAACTTTGCATCAGACACTACCTCGGTATTGCGGCCATAACTTTCTATCCCGAACTTGGATTGAGGTGATTCTTATGGTGTTGGAAAGTTGACGACGAGCTCTACAACGTTTGTGTTTTAGAAATTTCACGAATCAGCCGTCTTGAAGGTCCAAATTGAGCTACAAGTCCCACTAAGTTCTCGATGACCCAAGGTTGCAGTGTTTTGACATTATTTTCAGAATTCTTGGCCTGTTTTATGCACTTGGATTGTATTTGCCTGAAACACTTCAAATCTAGTAATTCTCATCAGATAGCCTTCATCGGACGACTAAATATAGGTATTTAGGGGTAAAATATTATCATATTTCACTACTCATCACACCCCCAAACCTACACTTTGCTAGTCCTCGAGCAAAGCAAACTAAAGAAAATAAATGCCACTTTCGTAGGGAGCACGATTGCACTTAGCCTGTGCAACAAGCCTTTAAACCCTTAGGTGATCCCTAGTGGAGGAGTTGTGTCTCCTGAAGGTTTACAGTGAAGTTCCCCACAAACTTTCAAAAATTTCAAACTATCGGCAAAATTGAGTTTTCAAAACATGATTGTTATAACATATATATTATTAAAAAAAAAACAAAACATTAATTGTTTCAATATGTGAATCATCAATCTTAAATATTAATGTCATATCAATCATGCTAGTATCCATTCAAATTAATCTAATGCTCAAATTGTTAGATAATTCATCCATTCATGCCTAAACGTGAAGCGTGTGCATACCCAAACCAAGATTCATTGGTCTCGAAACTAGTCCAAACGGAAAACCGCCAGATCTGTTGTCTTGACTCAATCCTTACTTTAAGTATACTCTCGAAATAAAATCACTCCGATGATGGGTAAGCTTTTGCGCACATGTGAGAGATCAATACAAAACAAGCAAAAAGGTCTCACATAATAAATGAAACACGATGTAATCAATGAACAAAAACAAATCTCATAAGAACAGATACTTGTATATCCTAAGCTTGTCATATCAAGTGTCATAAGTATCATATATTTACTCTCCACAAGGCAGTTACCAATGCAAGATTAAATCATGAAGGTTTTTTGTTGGGTTGTAATGGGGCTCAGGAAAGGGTAAAAAAGAAAGGGAATTGAGATTCAAAATTTCTAAGAAATCGGAAAAGGTACTAACTTTTGATTTTTCTATTGCTCTTCTTTTTCTTTTCTAATTTCTCTATATTTTTTTTTTCAATATTTTTCTTTTTTCACTCTTTCTTTTTCTTTTAAATTTCATCTTCTTAAAGCACCTCATATTTTTCATTCTTTTTCAAAACTTTTCTATTTTTTTATTATTTTATTTTATATTTTTGCCATACACTCTCAGTAAACTCCACAATTCAGTATCTCTCCACTTACTCTCTTTTCGTTCACTCTCATCCCTCGTTCCTAATTTCTCAGAAATAAGAAGGGTAAGGCTGAATTTCAGAAATGGTGAAGGGTTAAAGGTTAATGTGACTTATCAAAGAATGTATAAAGGCAAATTTTTTAATAGGCTCAAAGAGATACTAGAAGGATAAATCTATATAAGGTGGGGTCTTTTAAGCACAAACGAGCGAAAGATGACCTTCAATCATGTCCTTGAAAGATGGTAACCTTGCCTATTTGTCTTGAGTAGATATACAGTATGTTCTAACACAATAATATGAATTTGATATCATGCAAAGTCACAAGCCAAAATAAAATGTATGAGATTATGCAAAATAATTCGTATTCAAAGAAAACTCCGAGTTTATGTATTCACTCATCAATGACGAGAAATTAGCTCTAAAGCTTATCGGGTTTAGTCTCCACTAAGAACCTAAGATTCAACGTTCAAAACAGTTCATCGATTTCTAAGTCTTAGCTTGGTATAAGTGCAAAAATTCTATGCATGAATATCAAAATTACCCATAAAATATCACATTAAGCTTCATTATTTTAGATACAAGCATTCAAAATCTGACATTGATATTATCAAAATTAAATTCACATGCATCATCAACTAAAGTTTGAAAACTATCGAAAAAGAATTCATGTATGATGGTTCAAAATTTTATTTTTATTTTTATTATTATTTTTTTTTTCATAAAAAAAATAATAAGAAAGTGACGCAAAATAGAGAATCATTCCCCCAAACCGAAAAATGACAATGTCCTCATTGATTGAAATAAGTAGCGTACCCCCAAACCTGGTGAAAAGTACCTCAACACAAAGATCGGGTGCAGAGAATATGTGCATCAAATTAGAACATGACCAAAAATAGATTGAAGATAATGTGGCTACACTAATTTGAAAATTAAAAACAACCTAAACTAAACTAAAAACTAGTATTCTAGAACTAAACATACGAAAAGAGAAATCCTAAATCCTAAACTAAACCTGAGTCCAACTCCTTTAATCATTGGTAGGCGGGCCCATCCACCTTGGTTCACTTAAATTGATGTTCTTTAGCACAGGGAACAATTTCTCCCAAAGTTTGAGCTGAAAGTGATGAGTCACCGCCTATGGTATGGCTGGAGGCGTGGAGGCGGCGGTAAGAGATGGAGATGGGGGAGGTGGAGACGGAATCCCATCAATTATCTCGATATCAGTAGTGATGCTCGGTGTAGGAGATTTAGAACGATTCTTAAAAAAAAAAAATCAAAACGAAAATAAATAAAACACACTGGGTTGCCTCCCAGGAAGCGCTGAGTTTAAGTGTCAACAGCTCGACCTCTTCATTGATCAAGAATTTGGGTCACTAAGGTGCGTCACCTCAATCTTAAGCTGGGTGATTGGCTTAAACATCGGTTTAAGACGTTGCCCATTGACTTTGAAAACTAGATTGTCCTTGAGAGTGTAGATCTCAATCACACCATGGACACTAATAGAAACAACCTGAAACGGGCCTTCCCATCTAGATTTCAATTTTCCCGAGTGGAGTTTTAGTCTGGAATTAAACAGCCAAACCTTTTGCCCAATGTGAAACTCTTTCCGAGAAATTGACTCATCATGCAGCTTCTTGTACCGTTCTTTGTACATCTTGGAGTTTTCATACGCATCATAGTGTAGCTCTTCCAATTCACTCAGCTGTAGCCGTCGATTTGATCCCGCCACTTGCATATCAAAATTGAATCTTTTGATAGCCCAAAATGCCTTATGCTCCAATTCAATAGGAAGATGACATGCTTTCCCGTAGACAATTCTGAACGGAGACATTTCAATTGGTGTCTTGAAAGCAGTACGATATGCCCAAAGAGCATCAGATAGCCGGTTAGACCAATCTCTTCTATCTGGTCGCACCGTCTTTTCTAAAATTTGTTTAATCTCTCGGTTCGACACTTTCACTTGACCACTAGTTTGCGGGTGATACGACATTTCCACCTTATGGGTAACGCCGTATTTCTTCATTAAAGTAGCAAGATGGCGATTGCAGAAGTGCGAACCACCATCACTAATGATCGCCCGCGAAAACCCGAATCTGTTAAAGAGATTATCCTTCAGAAATTTGACCACCACTTTGTGATCATTCGAACGGGTTGTCACAGCTTCAATCCATTTGGAAACGTAGTCAATAGCCACAAGGATGTATGAATACCCGAAAGATGGGGGAAAAGGACCCATGAAGTCGATCCCCCATAGATCAAAGATTTCGATTATCAGAATTGGGTTCAGAGGCATCATATTTCTTCGTGAAATATTTCCCAGCTGTTGACATCATGGGCATTCTTTTCAAAATTGAGCAGCATCACGAAAGATGGAGGGCCAGTAGAATCCGCTTTGAAGAATCTTATGTGCGGTCTTTTGTCCTCCAAAATGGTCTCCACAGGCCCCAGCATGGGAAAAGTCAATAACACTCAATTGTTCTTCTTCAGGCACACATCTCCTGAGAATCTGATCTGAACAAACTTTAAATAGTTATAACTCATCCCAAAAATAGTATTTTATTTGTGAGAAGAACAGATTTTTATCATTTTTGCTCTATTGGGTAGGGATTCTGCCAGTTACCAGATAATTCACAATATTAGAGAACTGATGAGTAGTGAAATATGATGATATTTCATCCCTAAATACCTACATTTAGCTATTCGATGAAAGCTATCTGATAAAAATTACTATATTTGAAGTGTTTCAGGTAAATACAATCCAAGTGCAGAAAACAACCCAAGAATTCTGAAAATAATGTCAAAACACTGCAACTTTGGGTCATCGAGAACTTGGTGCAACTTGCAGCTCAATTTGAACCTTTAATACAGTAGATTTATGAAATTTCTAAAACACAAACGTTGTAGGGCTCATCGTCAGCTTTCCAACGCCGTAAGAATCACCTCAATCTGAGTTCAGGATAGAAAGTTATGGCTGAAATACCAAGATAATGTCTGATGCAAAGTTGGACAGGAGTTCACGGAAATCTGGGAAGGTCGATCGATCGACCTTCTAGTCGATCAATCGACCAAAATGATGGAGTTTGAGATGGAAAGGACTTCTTAAAGCAGATTTTTAGAGATTTTTGGAGGGTCTATCGATCGACCCTATAAGGTCGATCAATCGACCCTGACTTTTCGAGCCAGGGAACTTATGAGACATGGAGAGTATTTAAAGCCGAACCAACGCTTTAGAAGAATTATTATTAGAGAGATATAGATTAGAGATTAAGTTTTAGAAGAGTTTTTATTTTTTAGAGTAGAAGTAGAGATAGAGAGTTTTTATTTTTCCTTTTTTGAGAGCTTTGTTCATTTAATTTTTCAGTGTTCATTCATTCAGTTTATTATTTTTGTTCAGTTGATTCCTACTTTAAATTTAAAGATCAGTATAGAGCATTCTTTTACTTTGTTTCTAAAGATCATCGTACTTGTGGATCAAAGAATTTCTATTGAAGTTTGAGGTATTTTTAATTCATTAAATTGATGTTATTTTTCCTTATTTGTTTATGTCATTTAATTACAACATGTGTGGCTAAATTCATAGGGATGGGGATCTAATGATTTCCATCCGAGGGATGTACTTCTAATAATATAAATTTAAGATTAAAATATGAGATTTTATTTTATGGTTGTTATGATATCACGAACGGATGAAATCCCCGCCATTAATCTGGGATTGAGTGTGCCGAGTCATGCCCTGGATCTCAGATCTGTGACAGTAATTTTACTCTAATCATTGTTATATGATCTTTTTGCTTTCATTGTGTGGATCTAATTACGATTATGATCCGGGATCGAGTGTGCCGAGCCATGCCCTGAATCTTGGATCTGTAATGGTAAGTTTATCTTAATAACTCCCTAATCTGAAATCAAGTGTGTCGAGCCATGCCCTTTATTTAAGATCTATGGTGGTATTTTTGTTGGAATTTTTACCCACTTTGGGGATGATTTTTATTTGCATCTGAGATCAAGTGTGCCGAGTCATGCCCTTGATCCCAAATCTATATATGAAAATCATTTATGAAATTAAGTCCTGATTACGGGGATGCAACATGGAACCTATCCGGGTTTTGATCATTCATCTTCTATAAAAGATGTTTTTCTTCAATGGTATATCTCATAGATTAAGCCTTAGATTTGAATTATGGGAAGAACAAACCAAAGATGGGAGGATTTAGCATCTTCATCTTTACCTTTATTTTTGAATTATTAATTAAGTTTTAGTTTGTAGTCAGTAATTATCATCTCATAAAATCACCTTAATCATAATATTGGTAGGACACTGTTGAATCTTAGTAGATTTCTTAAATTACTGTCTTATCTTTTTAGATCTTCAAAAATAGTCATCGTGGGAATGATCTCGTACTCCGCACCCACTATATACAATCTGATTCGTGCGCTTGCGAGTAAAACATTACAATTAAAATTCACATCAAGTTTTTGGCGCCGTTGTCAGGGACTAAATCAAGAAAGTCTGCATTTTTAGGAAATACACAGCTAATTTTAGGAATTTTTGGGGATTAAAATAGTATTTCTGCTAAAAAAAATCAAAGAAAAAAAAATTGAGATCGATTGATCGACCTGAACTGTCGATCAATCGAGTCAAAAAAAAAATCTGAAAAAAAAAAATATATATATATTCTCTATAATCTTTGAATTTTAGATTTTTGAAAGTTAAAAAAAAAAAAAAAAAAAAAATCAAAATTTTAAATTCTCGATCGATCGAATTTCATCATCATTTATTGATCGAAAAAAAATTCGTCTTAAAAAAAAATTCAATCTCTTTTGAGGTTTTTCTTCCTGAAACCTCCACTCTGTGCATCATTTGCATGCACACTAGGTCTTCTAAAGAAAGAACTTTAGAGCCTTTAAATTTGGAGATCGAACGTGCTTGCCGGTCAAATCGTAAGAACGTTAGATCAAGGCAAAAATTCTCTAGTGAATCATCCACTGAAGTCAGTATGACTGACAACATGAATAGACAACTCGAACAAGAGGAAGAACCAACATTGAGATAACTATTTTCTCCAATAACTACAAATACCCCATCATGCATTGTATACCCCGCCACACTTGGCAGCCGGTTTGAAATTCGTACAAATGTCATCCAAATCCTTCCAATCTTTCATGGCATGGAGAGAGAAGACCCATACCAGCACGTTAAAGACTTCGTCGAAGTCTGCTCATCTGTTTATCAAAACTTCAGCGAAGAATCTGTTAGGCTACGCTTGTTTCCTTTTTCTATAAAGGATAAAGCAAAAGCCTGGTTAAAGTCTCTACCATCGGGATCCATAACCACCTAGGATCAGATGGTCAAAAAGTTTCTGTCAAAGTTCTTCCCTATGGAGAAGACGAATGTCCTCAGACGTGAAATCACGGATTTCACATAAGAGGAAGATGAGAGATTATATGAAGCTTGGGATTGATTCATGGATCTCTTACTCAAATGTCCGCACCATGGATACTCAAAGTGGAGATTGGTCCAGTGTTTCTACAATAGACTGAGTCAACCAAATAGACATCTGGTGGAGTCAATGAATGGCGAAGGATTCCTAAGCCTCAAGGAAACTGAATCTTATGCTTTCCTAGAAAAGCTGGATAAGGATTCTCAGCACTGGGATTTCACAAAGACTCGGGAACAACCAGCCAAAGCTCGTGATGAAGTCGAAAGTTCAACCAAGAAGGGAGGACTATATGTTGTAAAGGATTCCCCAGATCTGATGGCTAAAATTGATTTCCTCACTCAACAAGTGGAGGAATTGAAATTAAAGAAGAATGTCCATATGGTGAATACACAACCCGAGCCATGTTCAATTTGTGCAAGCCCAATGCATATAGCAGATGATTGTCCTTCAATGCAGACCTACCATGAAGACATTTCTGAACAACTAAATGTTGTGAATAACTATGGGCAGAATCAAGGAAATGTTTTCAATGAGAATAACCCAAATACTTGGAGAAACCATCCAAATTTCTCATGAAAACAAGATAATCAAAGAATACAGCCCAGAAAATAGGAGACGAACTTTTATCCCCAACAAAATTTCAACCAAGGACCGCAGTAAAACTATGGTCAAGGGCAATTTCAACAGCAAGGGTTCAATAATCCAAATCAATTTCAATACAATCAAAATCAGGTTAGGCAGTCACGACAATTGAACCAAAATTTTTAGTTTGCACAACCAATGGGAGATTATCAAAATCAACCACAATAAAATTTTGTGCCAATATTTCCACCACCTGAATTTAACAATCCACTGGGAAATGCTACCCAACGTCCTCATACCCAAACTCCTACTGAGGACCTGATGAAACTTATCCATTCTCACACATCCTCAATCTCTAAAATAGAGACCCAAATTGGGCAATTAGCAACTTTTCTCTATGAAAGAGAAAAAGAATCGTTTCCTAGCCAACCAGTTCCTAACCCAAGGAATCAGGTGGCTGTTGAACAAATACCAACTTCATCACAAGATGAAAATTAACAACAAATTCGGGCGATCACAACGTTGAGATCTGGAAAGCAGGTCGATAACAAAGTAGTGTTGCCAGAGGAGGAGGAAAAGTCCGATGGAGAGAAAAAATTTGAAGAGAAAGAAGAAATTGAAGAAAAAGTACAGGCAAAAGAAATAACAGAAGAAAAGAGTGCACAGAAGAAAAGTTTTGTTCCTAAAGCACCATACCCACAAATATTGATAACACCACGAAATAATCGCGATGTGGAAGGAATAAATGAGATTTTTAAGCAATTAAAAATTAATATTCCCTTCCTGGATGCCATCCGACAAGTGCCTGCTTATGCAAAATTTTTGAAGGAATTGGTCACAATCAAAAGAAAGACCAATATTCCGAAAAAGGCTTTCTTAGCGGAGCAGGTTAGTTCAGTGTTGCAAGCAAAGCTCCCAATTAAATACAAGGACCCAGGTTGTCCTACAATTTCAATCATCACCGGCGATAACCGTATTGATCAGGCCCTTTTAGATTTAGGAGCAAGTGTCAACTTGTTACCTTATTCAGTGTACAAGGAGCTCGAATTGGGAGAGCTTAAGACCACTGCGATGACCCTTCAGTTAGTTGATCGGTCCGTAAGGATCCCTCGTGAAATTGTGGAAGATGTCCTCATCAAGGTGGATTCTTTCTACTTTCCTATAGATTTTATTGTTTTAGACACTGAACCGGCATCAAATTTGAAGAGTAACATTCCAGTGATTCTAGGAAGACCATTCCTAGCAACCTCCAATACGCTGATCAATTGTCGAAACGGGATCATAAATCTGTCATTTGGGAATATGACAGTGGAACTCAATATTTTTAATATTGCCAAGCAGCCCATGGAGGATGATGAACATGCACAAGCATGCATACTCGATGAAATCATAGAAGAAATATTTCATGCATCCGAAACTGAAGATCCTTTAGCAGCTTGTCTTGCGCATTTTAGAGAGAATTTTGATGTGGATCAACTGATCTAAGAAGTGAATCACATGTTGGACTCCACACCGCTTCTGGGAGAAGAAGAGAAAATAGATTTTGGAGCTCCAATTGAATTAATCATGGAAAAGCCGAAAGAGGAAGAGAAAGTGTCCTAAGAACTTAAACCTCTTCCGAAAAATCTTAAGTATGCCTACCTAGGGGAGAATGAAACTCAACCCGTCATAATCTCATCAAAATTGGATGAGAATCAGGAAGGCCTACTCATGAATGTGCTCAAAGATCATAAAAGTGTCATCGGATGGTCAATAAAAGATATCAAAGGCATTAGTCTAACGGTATGTATGCATTGAATCCTTTTGGAAGACAATGCTAAGCCTTCTAGGGAACCACAGAGGAGACTGAACCCTATAATGCAAGACGTAGTCTGAAATGAGGTAATAAAACTTTTAGATGTTGGAATCATATACCCCATCTTTGACAGTAAATGGGTTAGCCCCACACAAGTGGTCCCTAAGAAGTCGAGAGTCACAGTGGTGAAGAATGAGGAAAACGAACTAATTCCTATAAAAATTTAAACAGGTTGGAGAGTGTGTATCGATTATCGGAAGTTAAATTTGATGACAAGAAAAGATCACTTTCCACTTCCATTTATCGATCAGATGTTGGAAAGATTGGCCGGGCATGATTACTATTGCTTCCTCGATGGCTATTCCGGTTATAACCAAATAATCATTACACCTGAGGATCAAGAGAAAGCCACATTCACATGCCCTTTTGGTATTTTCTCTTACCAACGAATGCCGTTTGGGCTTTGTAATGCACCAGCTACATTCCAAAGATGTATGCTGAGTATTTTCTCGGATATGGTCGAACGATTCCTCGAAGTCTTCATGGACGACTTCTCGATCCATGGAAACAGTTTTGCTGACTGTTTGAATCATTTGTCGCTAGTGCTTGAACGATGCCAGGAGAAGAACCTTGGTCTTAACTGGGAAAAATGTTACTTCATGGTTAAAGATGGCATTGTTTTGGGACACATCATCATACCAGGGTATCGAGGTCGACAAGGCTAAAGTTGATTTAATTGCCAATCTACCACCACCGAGGACCGTTAAGGAAATAAAATCTTTTCTGGGACACGCTGATTTTTATCGGTGTTTTATTAAAGATTTCAGCAAGATAGCGTGACCGCTATACAGCTTACTTTCAAAGGATGCCCCATTCCTCTTTGATGATAAATGTTTGCAAGCCTTTGAAACCATTAAGGCTGAATTGATAAAAGCCCCAATAATTCAATCTCTGAACTGGGATTTCCCGTTCGAAATCATGTGTGACACCTCTGATTATGCAATTGGAGCTGTTCTGGGGCAACGAATAGAAAAATTACCGCATGTAATCTACTATGCAAGTCGCACTCTCAATGATGCTCAGTTGAACTACTCGACCACTGAAAAGGAACTTTTGGCAGTATTTTCGCGTTGGATAAATTTCGATCCTATTTATTAGGATCTAAAGTCGTGGTATTCACAGATCATGCTGCTCTGTATTATCTGTTCGCTAAGAAAAATGCTAAAGCATGTTTAATCAGATGGATCTTGTTATTGTAAGAGTTTGATTTAGAGATCAAAGACAAGAAAGGCTCAGAAAATGTGGTGGCAGATCACTTGTCACGAATAATTATTGAGAAATTTGATGATCCTGTTCAGATCTTGGAGCACTTCCCAGATGAACAGTTGTTCAGGATTGATTGCCCACCTTGGTATGCGGATCTTGTCAATTACCTAGTCACCAAGAAATTACCTCACCATTGGTCGAAGAATGAGAAATCCATTTTCTTAGCTCGGGTGAAACACTACTTTTTCTAAGATCTGTACTTATTCAAATACTGTCCTGATCAAATCATACGAAGATGTATTTCAGAATCTGAGCAACCACGGATCATCTCGTTCTGTCATGAGTTAGCTTGTGGAGGTCACTTTAGTTCCAAAAAGACTGCAGCAAAGATCCTCCAAAGTGGTTTTTACTGACTGAAGATCTTTAAAGATTGTCATCATCATTGCAAATCTTGTCACAATTGTTAAATACTGGGCTGGATCTCAAAGCGCAACATGATGCCGCTCAATCCAATTTTAGAAGTTGAATTGTTTGATGTTTGGGGGATCGATTTCATGCGTCCCTTCCCGAATTCGTTAGGAAACACGCTCATTCTTGTCGGAGTCGATTATGTCTCGAAATGGGTAGAGGCCGTAGCTTATAAAACAAATGATCATAAAGTAGTGATCAAATTTCTCATGGATCAAGTGTTTTCACGTTTTGGTATTCCAAAGGCGATAATCAGCGATGGTGGAAATTACTTTTACAAAAAAGTGTTCACCCAATTAATGAAGAAATATGGTGTCACACACAAAGTTGCTACACCATACCATCCTCAGACAAGTGGCCAAGTCGAAGTCTCTAATCGAGAACTTAAGCAGATTTAAGAGAAGACAATCCATCCGAACCGTAAGGACTAGTCGTTAAAACTGACTGACGCTCTATGGGCGTATCGAACTGTGTTTAAAACTCCGATTGGCATGTCGCCGTATCGGTTGGTTTTTGGTAAAAGTTGCCACCTCCCTGTCAAACTGGAACATCGAGCATTTTGGGCCATTAAGTCCTTGAATTTTGATCACCTAAAATCTGGTACACAAAGGAGTTTACAAATAAATGAATTGAAAGAAATCCGTGCTGATGCATATGGTATGCTAAAATCATTACAAGGGCGTATAAAGCGGGTTCATGATCAATCTATTCTCTGAAATCTTTAGTTGGTCAACAATTTCTATCTACAATTCCCGACCACCTGTTGGTCAACAGGTTCTACTCTATAATTCCCGACTTCACCTATTTCCAGGGAAACTGAAAACCCGTTAGAGTGGTCCATTCAAAATCTCTTTCCAATGGGGCAGTTGATGTTATCAATCAGAGATACGGGAATGTTTTTCGAGTTAATGGTCAAAGATTAAAACCGTTCCTAGAGTATGCAATTGCATTCTCTGACACTCTTTCTTTGGGTAATCCAATGGATCACCCTGACTGAGCAATTCACTTGGTCGAGCTATCGACATTAAACTAGCGCTCATTGGGAGGCAACCCAATTTTGTGTGATTTCTCTTTATATGCCGTCTTAAAAAAAAAAAAAAAAAAAATAAATAAATAAAGAAATTTGTAACTTTAGGATTTAGGATTTCTTTATTACGTATGTTTATTTCTAACATATTAGTTTTTTATTTAGTTTAGGGTGTTTTTATTTCCCTAAATAGTGTAACCATATTACCTTCAATAAATTTTTAGTCTCATTGGTTGGTCATGTTTCAATTTAATGCCGCTATTCTCTGCACTTGATCTTTGTGTAGTACTTTTCAACAGGTTTGGGGGTGCAATACCTATTTCAATCAATGAGGACATTGTCATTTTTAGGTTTGGGGGTATGGTTCTCTATTTTGCATTTTTTTATTATTTATTTACAAAAAAAAATAATAATAATAAATTTTGAAGTCATGACACACAATATTTGGAGATTGTTTTCAACCTTTAGTTGATGATGCATGTGAATTTAATTTTGAGAATATTGATGTCATATTTTGATTACTTGTATCTAAGATGATGAAGCTTAATGTGATATTTTGCGGATAATTCTGATATTCATGCTTAGAATTTTTGCACTTATACCAAGCTAAGACTTAGAAATCGATGAACTATTTTGAATGTTGAATCTTAGATTCTTAGTGGAGATGAAACCCAGTGAGCTTTAGAGCTAAATTTCCGTCATTGATGAGTGAATACACATAAACTCAAAGTTTTCTTTGAATACAAATTACTTTGCATAATCTCATATATTTTATTTTGACTTGTGACTTTGCATGATATAAAATTCATATTATTGTGTTAGAACGTACTGTATATCTACTCAAGACAAATAGGCAAGGTTACCATCTTTTAAGGATATCATTGAAGGCCATCTTTGGCTCGTCTGCGCTTAAAATACCCCACCTTATATAAATCTATTCTTCTAGTACCCCTTTGAGCCTATTGAAAAATTTACCTTTATACATTCTTTGATAAGCCACGTTAACCTTTAACCCTTCACCATTTCTAAAAATTCAGCTTTAGCCTTCTTATTTATGAGAAATTAGGAACGAGGGATGAGAATGAACGAAAAGAGAGTAAGTGGAGAGATACTGAGTTGTGGTGTTTACTGAGAGTGTATGACAAAAATATAAAAGAAAAAAATGGGGAGAAAAAGAAAAAAAAATTGTTGTGAAAAATAATGAAAAATATGAGGTGCTTCATGAAAAAGAAATTCAAAAGAAGAAGAAAGAGTGAGAATAGAAAAATATTGAGAAAAATAGTGAGAGATTAATTTTGAATCCCAACTTCCAATTCTTTCTTACCCTTTCCTGAGCCCCATTACAAACCCTAAAAAGACCTTCATGATCTGATCTTGCATTGGTAACTGCCTTGTGGAGAGTAAATATGTGATACTTATGACACTTGATATGACATGCTTAGGATATACAAGTATCTTCTTATGAGATTTATTTTTGTTCATTGATTGCATCGTGTTTCATTTATCATGTGAGACCTTTTTATTTGCTTTGTATTGATCTCTCACATGTGTTCGAAACCTTATCCATCATCGGTGTCTTTATATTTTGAGAGTATACCTAAAGTGAGGATTTAGTCAAGACAACAGATCCGATGGTTTCTCGTTTGAACTAGTTCTGAGATTGATTCATTTTGGTTTAGGTATGCACACACTACACGTTTAAGCATGAATGGATGAGTTATCTAACGATTTGGGCATTAGACTAATTTGAATGGATATTAGTATGATTAGTATAACATTGTTATTTAAAATTGAGAATTCGCACGCTGAATTGATTAATGATTTTGAGTTTTGAATGGTATATATGTTATAACAATCATATTTTGAAAACTCAATTTTATCGATGGTTAAAATTTTTTGAAAGTTTGTGGGTAACTTCACTGTAATCCCTCAGGAGACACAACTCCTCAACTAGGGATCACCTAGGGGTTTAAAGGCTTGTTGCACACACTAAGTGCAATCGTGCTCCTTACGAAAGTGGCATTTATTTTTCTTTAGTTTGCTTTGCTCGAGGACTAGCAAAGTGTAGGTTTGGGGGTATGATGAGTAGTAAAATATGATGATATTTCACTCCTAAATACCTACATTTAGCTATCTGATGAAGGCTATCTGATGAGAATTACTAGATTTAAAGTGTTTAAGGTAAATACAATCCAAGTGCAGAAAACAGCCCAAGAATTCTGAAAATAATGTCAAAACACACTGTAACTTTGGGTCATTGAGAACTTGGTGTAACTTACAGCTCAATTTGGACCTTTAAGACGGCCGATTCATGAAATTTCTAAAACACAAAAGTTGTAGAGCTCGTTGTCAGATTTCCAACGCTGTAAGAATAGCCTCAATTCGAGTTCGGGATAGAAAGTTATGGCGAAAATACCGAGGTAGTGTTTGATGCAAAGTTGGGCGGGAGTTCACAGAAATCTGGGAAGGTCGATCGATCGACCTTCTAGTCGATCAATCAACCAAAATGATGGAGTTTGAGACGGAAAGAACTTCTTAAAGCATATTTTTAGAGATTTTTGGAGGGTCGATCGATCGACCCTATAAGGTCAATCAATCGACCCTGACTTTTCGAGCCAGGGAACTTATGCGACGTGGAGAGTATTTAAAGCCGAACCAACACTTTAGAAGAATTATTATTAGAGAGATATAGATTAGAGATTAAATTTTAGAAGAGTTTTTATTTTTTAGAGTAGAAGTAGAGATAGAGAGTTTTTATTTTTCCTTTTTGAGAGCTTTGTTCCTTTAATTTTTCAGTATTCATTTCTTCAGTTTATTATTTTTGTTCAGTTGATTCCTACTTTAAATTTAAAGATCAGTATAGAGCATTCTTTTACTTCGTTTTATGAAGATCATCGTACTTGTGGATCAAAAAATTTCTATTGAAGTTTGAGATATTTTTAATTCATTAAATTGATGTTATTTTCCCTTATTTGTTTATGTCATTTAATTACAACATGTGTGGCTAAATTCATAGGGATGGGGATCTAATGATTCTCATCCGAGGGATGCACTTCTAATAATATAAATTTAGAATTAAAATATGAGATTTTATTTTATGGTTGTTATGATATCACAAATGGATGAAATCCCCGCCATTAATCTGGGATTGAGTGTGCCGAGTCATGCCCTATATCTCATATCTGTGACGGTAATTTTACTCTTATCATTGTTATATGGTCTTTTTGCTTTCATCGTGTGGATCTAATTACGATTATGATCCGGGATCGAGTGTGCCAAGCCATGCCCTGAATCTTGGATCTGTAATGGTAAGTTTATCTTAATAACTCCCTAATCTGAAATCAAGTGTGCCGAGCCATGCCCTTGATTTCAGATCTATAGTGGTATTTTTGTTGGAATTTTTACCCACTTTGGGGATGATTTTTATATGCATCTGAGATCAAGTGTGCTGAGCCATGCCCTTGATCCTAGATCTATATATGAAAATCATCTATGAAATTAAGTCCTGATTGCAGGGATGCAATATGGAACCTATCCGGGTTTTGACCATTCATCTTCCATAAAAGATATTTTTCTTCAATGGTATATCTCATAGATTAATCCTTAGATTTTTATTATGGGAAGAACAAATCAAAGATGGGAGGATTTAGCATCTTCATCTTTATCTTCATCTTTGAATTATCAATTAAGTTTTAGTTTGTGGTCAGTAATTATCATCTCATAAAACCACCTTAATCATAATATTGGTAGGACACTGTTGAATCTTAGTAGATTTCTTAAATTACTGTCTTATCTTTTTAGATCTTCAAAAATAGTCCTCGTGGGAACGATCTCGTACTCCGCACCCACTATATACAATCTGATTCGTGCGCTTGCGAGTAAAACATTACAATTAAAATTCACATCAAGTTTTTGAACCAAGGAACTTTTGTAGCGGCAGCACCTATTGCCATCAATTGTTCATCCGAAAAGGTGTCCCAGATAGTCTCAAAGACCAATGATTCTTTAGGCAGAATTCTTAACAGATGATCAGCCACAACATTTTCGACACCCTTTTTATCTTTGATCTCAAAATTGAACTCTTGTAGGAGTAAGATCCATCAGATCAACCTTGGTTTGGTGTCCTTCTTTGCTAACAAATATTTCAATGCAGAGTGGTCTGAAAAGACCACTATTTTTTATCCAAGCAGATAAGATCGAAATTTATCGAGAGCATACACCACTGCTAATAACTCTTTCTCATTGGTGGTGTAGTTAAGCTGGGCATCAATCAATGTCTTACTGGCATAGTAGATCACATGGGGCAGTTTGTTCACTCTTTGCCCTAAGACTGCTCCAATAGCATAATCAGATGCATCGCACATGAGCTCAAAAGGTAGAGAATAATCCGGTGGTTGGATTATTGGTGCATTTGATAACAATTCACGCAACTTCAGGAATGCTTTCATGCAATTCTCATCAAAGTCAAAAGGAACATCTTTGCCAAGCAAGGTACACAATGGTTTAGCCACCTTGCTAAAATCTTTAATGAATCTCCTATAAAATCCTGCATGACCCAAAAATGATCGAATTTGTCGAACACTCTTTAGTGGGGGCAAATTAGCGATTAAATCGACTTTTGCCCTGTCAACTTCGATTCCTTTCTTTGAAACAACATGTCCCAACACAATTCCTTGTTGCACCATGAAATGGCTTTTCTCCCAGCTGAGAACAAGTTTGGATTCCACACAACGTTGCAACACTTGTGAAAGATGATTCAAACATGAACCAAACGTCTTCCCAAAAATAGAGAAATCGTCCATGAATACCTCGATGAATTTGTCAATCATATCCGAAAATATGGCTAACATACATCATTGAAACGTGGCCGGAGCATTACATAGGCCGAATGGCATTCTGCGATATGCAAACGTACCATAAGGACACGTGAATGTTGTTTTCTCTTGATCAGCTGAAAAAACGGGCACTTGATTGTATCCCGAATATCCATCAAGAAAACAGTAAAACTCCCGCCCAGCTAACTTCTCGAGAATTTGGTCAATAAATGGCAGGGGAAAATGATCTTTTCTGGTGGCTGTGTTCAATCTTCGATAATCAATGCATATACGCCACCCAATAGTTTCACGAGTGGGCACCAATTCTCCTTCAGTAGTTTCTTTCATTGTGATGTCAGACTTTTTCGAAACAATTTGAACTGGACTGACCCATGGACTATCAGAAATTGGGTAGATGATTCCAGCATCGAGTAGTTTTATGATTTCCTTTAAAATGACTTCTTGCATGTTTGGATTAAGTCGCCTTTGCGGTTTCCTTGATGGTTTACTATCATCTTCCAAATGTATTTTGTGCATACATACCGATGGTTCAATCCCTTTTAAATCGGCTAGAGTCCATCCAATGGCCTCTTTATTTTCTTTCAGCACTTTCAGCAACTCATACTCTTGTTCTTCCGACAATGTCGATGATATTATTACTGGCAATGTTTCTCGAGGTCCCAGAAACGCGTACTTGAGCGACTCAGGCAACTGTTTTAATTCGACAGTTGGTGGCTGCTCAATTGATGGAGTCAGCACCTCCTTTACCTCAATAGGTAATGGTTCTACCTTAGTCACATTTACACATAAGTGATCATCTGGGCATGATAGACTCGACTTCGTCTCTTCTGACTGTTTCCTTTCAGATCCTTTTTCTTCATAGATGGCCAACAAAACAGTTTCAAATTCTTCTTTGGTGAGCATTGATCGTAATGCTTCATCCACCACTTCGTCCATCTGATCGATGTAAAAACATTCAACCTCATCCTCGTTAGGGAAATGGTTCATCGCATGGAATATGTTCAATCTAACCTTCATGTTCCCAAAAGAAACGTCCATGACTCCCGTTCGACAATTAATGAAAGCATTGGCAGTGGCGAGAAACGGACGTCCAAGGATGATTGGGACTTGATTAATTGATTTAACAGGTGGTTCCATGTCTAAAGCAACTAAGTCCACTGGGAAGACAAACTTGTCTATTCCAACCAAAACATCCTCGATAATACCCCTAGGTCTTCTTTTTGAACTATCGGCAAGTTGAAATGTGACTGTTATAGGTTTCAATTCACACAATCCCAATTTCTCATACACTGAGTATGGGTCAGATTAACGTTTGCTCTCAAATCCAATAACGCTTTTCCAATCGGTTGTCTACCAATGACACATGGAACAATTGAGACTCTAGGGTCCTTTTATTTCTGTGGGGTTTCCAATTGCAATAGCGAATTGACTTGATTAGTCAAGAACACTTTCTTTGAAACATGAGTACGTGCCTTTCTCTTACGCGTGCACAAATCTTTGAAAAACTTGGCATACTCAGGAACTTGTTTGATTGTTTCAAGTAATGGAAGATTTATCTTTACTTGCATGAATGTTTCAAAGATTTCTTTCATTTTTGCTGGTCCCTTACCCATTCTGGATGGAGGAGTTAGGCACTCAGGGAATGGTGCCTTAGGGACATAAGGTGAAGATTTAAGTTCTGGTTCTTTTTCATGTCCTTGTTGGACAGTTGAGGGAGACACTTCCTCTACTTCTTTTTCTTTTCCCTTCTCTCTTCCTTTTTCTTTCTCTTTTCTTTTCTCTGATTCTTTCTCTTTCGTTGCTTCTCTTTCTTCATCAGCTTCCACAGGCATTTCCACTTGGTTATCAACCGCTCGCCCACTTCTCAGCACCATAACAGCTTTCAACTGTTGACTATTCGATGGTCCTTCATCTGGTGGTGCTTGACCTCGAGGATTGTTAATAGGCTGGCTGGGAAGCCTACCTTCCTCTCATTGACTCAGTTGATTGGCCAATTGATTGACTTGGTCCATTATCATCTGCTGAAAAGATTGCATGCTTCGCATCACCTTTTCCTCCAAATCAGAATCTTTTGAAACGGTGGCCTGAGATTGATTAAAATTCTGATTTTTTCAGTAATCAAAATTCAGATGATAATAAGGAGGGTTCTGCTGGAAATTAGAATTCTGCTGTGGGCGAAAATTTTGCTGAAAATTTTGTTGAAAAGTTTGTTGTCCACTCATTGGATTGGACCTGTACTGCTGGTTTACCTGACCACTTTGGTTTGACCCTCCCCATCCTAAGTTGGGGTGATTTTTCCATTCCGGGCTATAGGTATTTGAGTACATGTTTCTACCCTGCCGTTGATAAGATTGAGTCACATTGACCTGCTCTTGAGGAGTAGGTTCATCAGGGAAGAATGACAAAGTAGTTGGGCACTCATTAGCCATGTGACCTGGGTGGTCACAAATTGAACACACAGTGGGGGTGACGGGAGTTTTAGCTTGCTTGGTAGCAGCTAACAATATATTAATTTGCTTGGACAACATATCAACCTTTGTTGAAAGATCTGAAGTGTTGTTATTGACATCAAATAGTCAATTTTTGGTCAACACATGTGATTTTGTTGCCACATCCAAATTAGTTCGCTCCATTGTCGCATTTTGGATTGAAGTTTGTTATAACTTCTCAAACAATGCCCACAACTCATCCGCCTCTTTCGTGACACACGATCCTCCGCAAGATGCATCAACCATGCGTCTCTCTTCGTGAATTAGTCCATTGTAAAAACTCTGGACCTGCTGCCACCTTGGCAGTTGATGATTTGGACAACTCTTAATCAATTCTTTAAAACATTCCCAACATTCATGAAATATTTCTCTAGGTTGTTGAGAAAAGAACTGGATCTTCTGACGCAACTCAATTGTGACAGCCCGGATTTCGGCACCTCGAAACCCGTACCATCAGCACGATCATCTTGACCGTGCCCTTTAGCTAAGCACGGAACACTGGTATATCAAGCATCAAAAAGTATAATAAACAAAATTGCGGAATTTAAATCTATATTAATTAACTCTCCAAAAGACAGTTCTACCCTCATGCCTCTACATGAATGGAGAACCGATCCGAACCATCGATGATAGCAATCATCACGGATGGTTCGTCCCAAAAGAATGATCCCAACTCTATATATATACATGGTTTAAACAGAATCAAGGCTTGACATACCAAGCCGTACAAAACTCTCTCTAAAATCTCTCAAAGTGGCACAACGGAGTCCTCTAGAAGAAGTCCTCTGGAGGTGGCTCCAACTCTTCGCCGGCAGCAAGGTCCGACTCGCCGGGATCAGCATCTCCTGAAGCCTCGGCAGCTGCTAGTAGTGGACCTGCGACGTATAGTCTATAGGGTGAGCTACATCCTAGCTCAATAGGGAACAAACACGGTTGAACATATAAATTATGACTCACATATATTCCATGATATGCCATGCATGATGTGTCTATGCAGTTGTTGATGAAAACAGTTAAAAAGCATTTCATTTTACTGTTCATTACATATGTTTTCATTTAATCATGAATGATGCTGAAAAGGCCTAAAGCAAAACTTAAACTTTCAACTTAAGTAATCCCCGAGCAATATAGCATCGAGCCCCGATGAGATACCCATCATCGTCATCTATATAGACAGTTTTAACCGTATTCTGGAATACAAATAGTACCCAAGCCCTTTCCCCGGGATTGGTGGCGGGTTTCACTTTTCTCAATCAACACCCTGGGTGTGCTTACTTATGTATGGATAAGCCTCCGTGGCAGCCTACGGTTTCGCCAGTATCGATCACGGATATCCCGCCGTGTCGATCGTGGATATCCCGCCACGTCGGTGGGGTACCCTATCAAACCTCAAATAACAAAAATATCGGTGCCTTACATATAGTTATTCACCGTGTAAATGTGCTATCTTATATCAGTTAGGCCCTATCAAACATGATTCAATCCTTGGATACATCCCTGGGATGTATCCATTTACTTGCATCACACCTGATGCTCTTATCTCTTTACTTCTTCATCCCCTGGGGATGGCTCATTATGATTACTCTTATGGATGTCACACACACACACACTTTTCACAAATTCTTAAGAAATAACAATTGAATTGAATTCTATATCACTACATACATGCTCTTGTAGAATAAAGTACATGTTCAAGGTGTTCCCTACCTCAAGTCTTCATTTGATCAATGCATCAAGGTCCCACGTGGCTCCTTGTGCACTAGTCCACACGTACCACCTATGGTACCACATAACAGGTGAAATACATCACAAAAGATGCAATAAAGAAGGTATAAGACCCTCCAAGAATCTTAAAGTCAAACCCAAAAGTCAACATAATTTATCTCAGTCGATTAATCGAATTCCAAAATCGATTAATCGAATCTGATTCGATTAATCGATTAATCGAAGGTCAATATCGATTAATCGAAGTAATTTCGATTAATCAAAATTCTCTGTTTCGCAAAGTCGATTCTCAGTTCGAACAGTCGAGTTTTCATTCGATTAATCGAATCCAATTTCGATTAATCGAAATTCTCCTTTTCGCAAAGTCGATTCTCAGTTCGAACAGTCGAGTTTCACAAATTGATTAATCGATCCCAAATCGATTAATCGAAAACTAAAATCGATTAATCGAAATCCCATTTTGATTAGTCGATTTTTTTCTCAAGCCATTTCCTCCAACCCCTGGGGTCCACTGGAGGTTCTCAGTCGATTAATCGATCCCCAAATCGATTAATCGAAATCCAAAGTCGATTAATCGAACTCCAATTCGATTAATCGAAATTGGGTCTTCTGACTTTTCAACTTCCTGGCCAATTTCGATTAATCGAAACCCAATTTCGATTAATCGAAATTGTCAGATTCAGCCCCTTTCGAGCTGTTCTTCCCAATCTTCTTCCATACTTTTTCCTCTATTTTTCTAGACCATTATCCTATAATTTAGCCCACTTTTAACCACAACTTAACCCCTATAATCTATGCATTTTATTTACAAAAATTTTACCTTGAATAGATCTCAAGTTGATTTCAACCCAGTGGTTGGAAGGCTAGGGTTTCCAGCTTTGGCTCTAACAGATCCAAATCGCGTTGAATCCGGATTTTATCGCTTGAATCCCCCCTCCAATCAGTTGCAATAACTCCTCTCTTACTTCTCCCTCTCTCTCTCTTCTTTACTCTCCTTCAACAACCAAACTCTTGATTTTAGGGCTATTAACCCTTTTATCCTCTTCCTCACTTGTGTGTTGAGCACATACACCGCGGTAGGTGTATGCGACTACACCTTCACAACACACACCACATAGGCATTCTATTTATCACATCTCATCCGTTCATTACACCACATACTAACTGTTGGACTTCCATTTGGTCAAACCTATGACCGATCGGGCACGGATCCCGAGGTCATAGTTTAGTGTGATTTTTTTCGGGCTATTACATCCTCCCCACCTTGGGAATTTTCGTCCTCGAAAATAACCTAAAGGTGTGGCGGTCTAGGTCTCCCCCCTCACACTCTCGGTGAGGTGGTCCAGTGAAGTTACACGAATTATAACAAAAACACATACGTGGTATAAAAGACAGCAGCCGTAGGAGTAACAAAAGATATATATTGATCAACAGAAAATTTATACAACTGGTTACATTAATTTAAATGTCATTACAACAAATATTTTCTATACAATCAAGATAAAAAGTAAAGTATGGCTCATGCCATCCCCTCGCCAGCCGCTCCTCCGAAATGGAGGAACTATGGGTGGCCGGCAGTTTGTAGGAGCCGGCTGCCATGGTGGAAGGCCTCACGTGGAGCGGATGTGGATGTGGAAGGAGCCGCGTCTGTAGTGGTGGGATGGAAGACGGGTCCTCTATGGAAGGCGGTGCGTCCGGCCGTCCACTCCTCCTCCTGGGCGAGGTAGCGGCGGTAGTCGGTAGGATAGATGTGGCGGAGGGTGTGGAAGAGTAGGAAGTCCATCCTCCGGTTCATCCTCTCGTTGTTGGCCTCCATACGGGCCAACACCTCCTCGATGGTCGGCCCAGATGAAGCGGCACGCCGACGGTAGGATGAGGTGGGTGTCGCGGGCGCGGAGTCAGCAGGTGGCGTCGGTGAGGCTGCGGTGTGGGAGGGAACCCTCTCCACGGATGGCTCTGCGGGAATAGGGTGTGCCCCACCCACGGGTGGGTCATGCTGATGTGGTGGGGGTGGTGGCGGTGCTACTGCTGCGGCTGGGGCGGGAGCGGGACCCGGAGCTGGTAGGGTCCGCTTTAGAAGGTTGTAGCTACGGGTCCATGAAGACTTTGTAAATGTCTTCACGTGATCCGTAGCCCTCACCTCGTGAGGTGAGATGGTGTAGGAGGGCTCGTCGGAGTAGCACTCCAACATGCTCGAGATGAGCCGAGCATACGGCATCTTCTCCTTGGGCCGCATGTTGCCCTTCATCAACTTCCCTTTGATGTACTTCATCCCTTCTAGGATGACTAAAGTAGCATCAAACCATCGGCCACAGAAGGCCGCGTAAAGTGCATGTTGCACTTTGTCCACGCGCTCGGTGTCGTGGCGCATCGGGTAGAGGTTGCACTTGATTATTGAATCAAGCATCCACATGTAGGGTGGAAGGTCAACCCTCTTGATGGAGGAGCCCGACCCCTTTTTACCATTGGTCATGCGGGTCATGACCTCCTCAAAACGGGGTTACTCCTCAAAGGGTGGGAAGAGAGTGGTCTCCGGGGTGAAATCGAGGTAACACTCGAGTACCTCGTGGATGTGGCGACAAGTGATCGTATAGAGACGACCCTCGATCTTGGTTATAATACAATCGTCGGTAGGGCCATCGGTTAGCCCTTGGTAAAAGAGTCTAACCAATCTAGGGTAGTAAGAACCCCGGATTGGTTTGAGAAGGTTGCCGAGACCGGCGCTATTTAGGTAGTTTCGAGCCCATTGGGTCTTGCCTGGTAAATCGGGATTTGTGAATAGGGTAGGGTCTATGATATATTCGACCTCGAAGGTCTTTGCCGTCCACCATTCATTTGGTTGCTCGACATTGGTGGGTGGTGGTGGCATGGGGGTGGATTCGCGGGAAGACTCGCGCGTAGACGCGCTCGTCGAACCGAAGGTGGTCTCCGATTCCGACGGTGATGGAGTCCTCACCGGTGATGGGGTAGGTGGTGGTGGTGCGGCGTTCTTACGCCTAACCGGCAACTTAGAAGTCGCCTTCTTTGAAGATAGACGGGTTTTGGGCAGCATATTGAGAAAATCTAGGGTTTTTCTAACTCAAATTAGAGAAAAAACGAAAATCTAGGGTTTACCTTAGGTTTCGGAGATGAGTGCGGATGAGAATCGACTGAGAATCCAAACCCTAGAGCACTCGGTTGGTTGGAGAAGAAGGAGAAGATGAAACGCCCAAAATCTGAAAGTTCGAATGATTTCGAATGGAAAAGAAAATCCCCAATTTTCAATATATAGGCCTCGGCTCGATTAATCGAAATTCATAATCGATTAATCGAGATTCAAAACTAGGTTAAGCCGCATAAAATCGATTAATCAATTTCCCAAATCGATTAATCGAAAGTCAAATTCGATTAATCAAAACCATTTCGATTAATCGAAATCGTATCTGTTTAAAATTTTCAATTTTTGAGCTCACTGGCGCGAGCCAGTCGATTAATCGAAATCCATTTCGATTAATCGAAATTCCAAAATCGATTAATCGAATTTAATTTCGATTAATCGAAATCGTGCTGTAACTTCTAATTTTCCAGAATTTCTTAAATTATTCGATTAATCGAAATTTCGAAATCGATTAATCAAAATTCACTTCGATTAATCGAAATCGTCCATTTGATTTCAAATTCTCGTAAGTCCCTTTAGTAAATCGATTAATCAAAATATAATTCGATTAATCGAAATTTCAAAATTATTAGTCGATCCCAAATCGATTAATCGAGATTCCAATTCGATCAATCGAAATTTGTCTTCTATGTATATTCTAACTCTCCTTTCAATTTCCAGTCACTGGCACATGCCAGTCGACTAATCGAACAAAATCGATTAATCGAAATTCCAAATCGATTAATCGATTTGAAATTCGATTAATCGGTTTTGCCCAATTTCTGCAAAATTTCAATCTCTTTGTTTCTTTGATTTCTTTTGGTAGTTATGACATCAAGTGGTTCATAGCTCCATAAAAATACATACACTTGGTCATATATACACAAGAAAGAAAATATTCCTCTAATCATTCAATCGAGCAAAATTTGTCATCGAATTACAAGGATCGTGGAGATTCCACGAACACGTTCGTGGTTTACATTGAATTCTCACGTCGTTGGAAACAAGGCTGGATATTGTTCCTTTACATCGGCCTCTCGTTCCCAAGTAGCCTCTTCTTTAGGATGGTTGTTCCACCGAACGAGCACTAAGGGAATCACTTTAGTGCGTAGTACTTGTTCCTTTCGATCCAAGATTTCCACTGGTTCCTCTATCATGCTCATGTCCTCACACATCTCTATAGGTTGCTTTCCTAATACATGAGACGGATCGTTCACGTACTTCCTAAGCATCGATATGTGGAAAACATTATGTACTCGATCAAACAGCGGTGGTAAACCAATGCGATATGCAACTTCACCTACTCGTCCCAAAATTTCAAATGGTCCAACATAACGTGGACTTAACTTCCCTCTCTTGTCAAATCTCATTACACCTTTCATAGGTGACACTTTCACAAACACATGCTCGCCCACTTTATAGTCAACACTAGTCCGCTTCATATCGGCGTAAGTTTTCTGTCTACTCTGTGCTGTCTTCAACCTTTCTCTGATAATTCGGACAACGGTGGCATTGTCTTCAAGCAGTTTCGGTCCTAATACAAATTTCTCACCTGTTTCCTCCCAATTGAGGGGTGACTTGCATCGTCGTCCATACAGAGCTTCATACGGTGCCATGCCAATGCTCGTTTGAAAACTGTTATTATATGCGAACTCGAGCATCGGTAGATACTCATCCCAAAGATCCTTGCATATCAAGCATGCATGCCCCGAGCATGTCTTCTATTACTTGGTTCACTCGCCTGTCGCCCATCATCGCTTGAGGATGGAAATTTGAACTAAAGTCTAGTCGTGTTCGATTCCTTCTTGAAATTTCTTCCAAAACATTGACGATATAGTGGATCAACATCTCGAAACTATGCTACTTGGAATCCCATGTAATCTTACAATCTCCTTCATGTATAAAGTCGCGATCTTCTGCGTATATGTAGTATTATGCGGTAAAAAGTGTTGATTTGGTCAATCGGTCTCTGACGACCCAAATGGCATTGTGTCTCTTAGCGGTAATCCAACAATGAAATCCATTGAGATCGATTCCCACTTCCATTACGGTATTGGTAAAGGTTGCAATAGTCCGGGATGTCTATGATCAACCTTCACTGGCGACAAGTCAAACATCGTGACACGTACTCGGCCACGTCTTGCTTCAGTCCTCTCCACCAGTAGTTCCTTTTCAAATCTTGGTACATTTTGCTCCTACCACGGTGGATAGCATAATTTGATTTATGAGCTTCATCAATAATCGTTCGTCTTAGATCGGCATTGTCCGGAATGCATAGGCGGCCTTTAAACAACAAAGAACCATCTTCTTTTCTTGAGAAGTCCGACCTAATGCCTTCACTCACGTCTTGATGAATCTTTGTTAATCGGATCTTTCATCGTAGATCGTGGATATGCTCAAATATCAACGCTTTCTTGATATGTTAGCCAAAAAAGGATCCGGTGGCTTTTGACTCAATGTTAGCATCATAGAATGCGGTCTTCCAATAATTTCCATCGGTGCATACCCAAAATCAAAAGAAGCTAAGCGGTGAACCTTTTTCGACTCGAGCATCGGCTACTACATTCGCCTTGCACGGATGGTATTGTATGGAGCAATCGTAATCCTTGAGAATTCCATCCACTATTTGTCTCATGTTGAGCTCTTTACGTGTAAGAGGTATCGGAGGCTCTTATGATCGTGAAAATTTCAAAGTCTCACCATACAAGTAATGTCTCCAAATCTTCAGCAAAAATACTGCTTTGCCAGTTCAAGTCATGAGTCGGGTAATTTTCTCGTGTTCTTTCAATTTGTCTTGATCGTAGCTATCACCTTCTTGTGTTGGTTGAGCACACAACCAAGGCCATTGTATGACGCGTCATTTGTACGCGCATATCCTCCTTTCACTGAAGGAATCGCTAATCCTGGAGCAAGTGAGTCTCGTTTGAGTTCTTGAAAACTCTTCTCGCATGCCTCCTCCTCAAACCTTGAATCTTTTCGTGTCGACTTTGTGAGAGGTCCGATATCTTTGAAAACCCCTCAGCAAGCGTCGATAATAGCACGCTAAGCCCGAGAAAACTTTGGACATCGGTCCTTTGTTTTTGGTTGCTCCCATTTAACTCACTTCTATCTTTCTTTGGATCTCTGGTGACACCATGCTTTGAGGCGACATGTCCCAAAAGCTAACTTCTTCAACCAAAACTCACACTTCTTTGAGTTTGGCGTACAATTGGTGTTCACGTGGCGTCTGTGAGAGCAATCCTCAAATGTTCTTCGTGTTAGTCTTGGATTTGGAGTATATCGGTATATCATCAACAAATACTACGAGAGTCAAGTGTGGTTTAAACACTCGGTTCATCGGATCCATAAGCGGATGGGAGCATTCGTTAATCAAGCGGCATCACAAGGAATTCATAGTGTCCATACCGTGTCCAAAAAGTCTTACGAATGTCCTGCCTTTGACTACATGATACCCAGATCTCAGGTCGATCTTGGAAAAATACCTTGCTCCTTGCAGTTGGTCGAATAGATCATCAATTCTAGGCAAAGGGTAGCGGTTCTTCACAGTGAGTTTGTTCAATTGTCGATAGTCAATGCATAGCCGCATTGACCCATCCTTCTTCTTGACAAACAAGACCGGTGCTCCCCATGGAGACACACTCGGTCTAACAAACCCCTTGTCCATAAGCTCTTGTAGTTGTTCCTTCAACTCCTTTAACTCAGCGGGAGCCATTCTATAAGGTGCTTTCGAAATAGGCTCCGTTCCTGGTGCTAAGTCAATGGCGAATTCTACTTCTCTTTCTGGAGGTAATCCAGGCAATTCCTCTGGAAACACGTCAGCGAAGTCTCGCACAACTGCTATCTCAGAAATGACATTCTTTTCTTCCTTGTCCTCCTTTAAGAAAGCTAAGTATCCACTGCAACCCTTTCTGATCATTTTCTCGGCCCTTACTGCTGAGATCAGTGGCACAGATGACGACCTCACTCCTTGAAACCGAAATGATCTTCTTGTGTTGGGTCTGAAAATAACTACCTTGTTCTTGCAATCGACGGTTGCACAATGCTGCGCCAACCAGTCCATGCCAAGGATCACATCAAACCCTTGCATGTCTAACAGTATCAACTTTGCTTCTAGTTCATGCACCTCTAAGTCTCGAACTGCTACAATGATGGATTTGCAAGCTAACTCCGTGTCTACTAACTCTCCAGTCGGAATAGACACAGATAGGACGAAATCCAACGTCTCTGGAACAATCTTCATCTTCTTAGCGAAACGTGGAGTGACGAATGAGTGGGTAGACCCGAGGTCTATCAACACCGGGCGCCATATCCAAAAGCATCCTTTTCATATATATTTAGAGTACCTATAGTATACATACATACATATAATAATTTACATCAATTTACACTCTTAATTCACATACTTTTTGTATTGAGAAAAGAATCTATACAATTTCTAATGCATGCTCCTTCTCTATCTAAAATTTTAATGAAATGAAAATTTTCTTTTACTTTAAAAGGGTCTCACCTTGATGACATCATGCACGCCTCGCTTCTCGAGCAAAGGATCGCATAGGCTCTCCTCGAACGATCGGCTTCCTTGCTTGAATTGGTCGTGGTGTCAGAATCAAACCGTCTTTTCTCTTATCCGTCTGGGCAATCCTTGATCAAGTGGCCCACCTTGCCACATCGGAAACAACCCCTAGTTCCCGATCTATCCACGCCCCTATGAGGCTTGCCACACTTTGCAAGTCTCCCGAGGTGCGGAAGAAACAAGACGAGAACCGGTGACAAAGTGGCGCCAGAGAACATGGCAGGGCTCTCATAGCTAATAGGTCTCCCCGACGCAAGTAATGGAAACCTCTGGTGTTGTTGTTGTTGTTGGCCGTCTTCCAAAACCCCTTGGAACTGTGGTCTCGATCGGGCCATGAACCTCGGCTTTTTGTTCACCGGTTCGTAGTGCCCCGTTCTTCCTTGTTCATTTCCTCCTCTCTGCTGCTCTCTCTGTCGATATCTATTTGTATTCTCCTCTTCAACCACTAGTGCTTTACTCATGACCTCTTCATAGGTCCTTAGTTGAAATGGAGCTACGCCTCCCCTAACCTCAGGCTTAAAACCTTTCTGAAACCTCTTGGACTTCATCACTTGAGCGACTAATCCGAGCAAAACGGGCAAGTCGTAGAAACTCTACCCCGTATTCTCTCACTGTCATTCTCCCTTGCACTAGCTGTAAAAATTGTATCTCAAGCTGGTTCCTCACCACTTCCGGAAAATATTGTTTGTTGAACTCCTCAACAAATTCCTCCCAAGTCCAAGGCAACTCTGGGGTCTCCTGAGCCCGAGTCCGTATCACGGACTTCCACCAAGGCCCAGCCTCCCCATCCAACATGTAAGTTGCCCATCTCATGCTCTCATCTTCCGTGCAAGTTAGCACGCTAAAGACTTTCTCCATCTCCATCAGCCAGTTCTCAGCGGCCATTGTGTCTGCCTGCCCAGAAAATGAAGGAGGTCCCATCCTCCTAAACTCTGTAAAAGATGAGGGCACAGGCAACGCAGGTCCTACAGGTGGTGTAGGTGGTCGCTGCTCTTCGATGCATGAGCTGCAAAGGATGCGGCTTGTTGTGCCATGGCAGCTGCCATAGTCTCCATAGTGTGCATCATCCTTTGTCGCTCTTCTCTATCTTCTTGTCTTTCTCTCAATCTTTCTTGCTCTCTTAGATCTTGATCCTGATGATCTCGATCTTCTTCATCCCGTTGTCTACTACTACTGCCCCCTGGGGCCTCAGTACCTCTTAAAGGCACTCTATTTGTAGGTGAGATGTAATCATCTCCTCCGATGGCCTCCCTTGGCCTCTCTCCTCTAGATGACATTTGGTTGCATTTGAAATTAAAGTTTAGTTAGAAGCCCCTATGTTCTCGACGAAAGAACCCTTGTCGAATTGCTAAAAGAAAATATTTCCCGGATTTTGGCACCCCGAAACCCGTGCCATCAGCACGATCATCTTGACCGTGCCCTTTAGCTAAGCACGGAACACTGGTATATCAAGCATCAAAAAGTATAATAAACGAAATTGCGGAATTTAAATCTATATTAATTAACTCTCCAAAAGACAGTTCTACCCTCATGCCTCTACATGAATGGAGAACCGATCCGAACCATCGATGATAGTAATCATCACGGATGGTTCGTCCCAAAAGAATGATCCCAACTCTATATATATACATGGTTTAAACATAATCAAGGCTTGACATACCAAGCCGTACAAAACTCTCTATAAAATCTCTCAAAGTGGCACAACGGAGTCCTCTAGAAGAAGTCCTCTGGAGGTGGCTCCAACTCTTCACGCCAGAAGGTCCGACTCACGGGATCGCCTCTCAAGCCTTCCTAAATGCTAGTAGTGGACCTGATATAGTCTATAGGGTGAGCTACATCCTAGCTCAATAGGGAACAAACACGCTTGAACATATAAATTATAACTCACATATATTCCATGATATGCCATGCATGATGTGTCTATGCAATTTGTTGATGAAAAACAGGTTAAAAAGCATTTCATTTTACTTGATTACTTATGTTTTCATTTACTCATGAATGATGTTGAAAAGGCCTAAAGCAAAACTTAAACTTTCAACTTAAGTAATCCCCGAGCAATATAGGCATCGAGCCCTTTGATGAGATACCCATCATCGCTATCTATATAGATAGCTTTGAACCGTATTCCCCTCGAATACAATATAGTACCCAAGCCTCTTTCCCGGGATTGCGGCAAAAGGGGTTTCACTTGTCTCAATCAACAATTTCGGGTGTGCTTATTTCGTGTAACGGATAAGCCTCCTCGTGACCGGGGTTTCTCACGGTTTCTGGCCACAGATTGATTACCTGGATATCCTAAAGCCATGTCAGGGCCCTGGATATCCCGCCACGCTTGGGTAAGTACCCTATCAAACCTCAAGCATAAAAATATTTGCGGTGTTTTACATATAGTTATTCACCGTGTAAATGTGCTATCTTATATCAACAATAGGCCCTATCAAATATGATTAATCTTGATACATCCTCGGGATGTATCCATTCACTCGCATTAATCGATATTTTATTCCTTTACTTCTTCATCCCCTCCAGCCTATGGATGTTGGCATTCACAACTGGCTGCAATTAACTTTATAGCAACAGCAATACGAACTGAATAACAATTGAATTGAATTCTATATTACTACATACATGCTCTTGTAGAATAAAGTACATGTTCAAGGTGTTCCCTACCTCAAGTCTTCATTTGATCAATGCATCAAGGTCCCACGTGGCTCCTTGTGCACTAGTCCACACGTACCACCTATGGTACCACATAACAGGTGAAACACATCACAAAGGATGCAATAAAGAAGGTATAAGACCCTCCAAGAATCTTAAAGTCAAACCCAAAAGTCAACATAATTTATCTCAGTCGATTAATCGAATTCCAAAATCGATTAATCGAATCTGATTCGATTAATCGATTAATCAAAGTTCAATATCGATTAATCGAAGTAATTTTGATTAATCAAAATTCTCTGTTTCGCAAAGTCGATTCTCAGTTCGAGCAGTCGAGTTTTCATTCGATTAATCGAATCCAATTTCGATTAATCGAAATTCTCCTTTTTGCAAAGTCGATTCTCAGTTCGAACAGTCGAGTTTCACAAATTGATTAATCGATCCCAAATCGATTAATCGAAAACTAAAATCGATTAATCGAAATCCCATTTCGATTAGTCGATTTTTTTCTCAAGCCATTTCCTCCAACCCCTGGGGTCCACTGGAGGTTCTCAGTCGATTAATCGATCCCCAAATCGATTAATCGAAATCCAAAGTCGATTAATCGAACTCCAATTCGATTAATCGAATTCGGGTCTTCTGACTTTTCAACTTCCTGGCCAATTTCGATTAATCGAAACCCAATTTTGATTAATCGAAATTGTCAGATTCAGCCCCTTTCGAGCTGTTCTTCCCAATCTTCTTCCATACTTTTTCCTCTATTTTTCTAGACCATTATCCTATAATTTAGCCCACTTTTAACCACAACTTAACCCCTATAATCTATGCATTTTATTTACAAAAATTTTACCTTGAATAGATCTCAAGTTGATTTCAATCCAGTGGTTGGAAGGCTAGGGTTTCCAGCTTTGGCTCTAACAGATCCAAATCGCGTTGAATCCGGCTTTTATCGCTTGAATCCCCCCTCCAATCAGTTGCAATAACTCCTCTCTTACTTCTCCCTCTCTCTCTCTTCTTTACTCTCCTTCAACAGCCAAACTCTTGATTTTAGGGCTATTAACCCTTTTATCCTCTTCCTCACTTGTGTGTTGAGCACATACACCGCGGTAGGTGTATGCGACTACACCTTCACAACACACACCACATAGGCATTCTATTTATCACATTTCATCCGTTCATTACACCACATACTAACTGTTGGACTTCCATTTGGTCAAACCTATGACCGATCGGGCACGGATCCTGAGGTCATAGTTTAGTGTGATTTTTTTCGGGCTATTACATCAATGGTTTTGGTAATGGAAAAATATTTTTTAAGAAACTGACGGTGTAGCTCTGCTCAACTCTGAATAGATTGTGGTTCTAAGGAGTAGAACCAAGTTTTTACATTATCTCTTAAAGAGAAAGGAAAGAGTCATAGCTGAGCTATTTCGTCGGTCACATTATGCACACGGAACATCTTACATACTGCAATGAACTCATTCAAATGAACATGTGGATTATCGTTTGACAATCCATGAGAAATTGGTAACAGTTGAATCATTGCGGATTTGAATTCGTAATGGTTCCCTGGGATGGGGGCATGCATGATACTATCTTGATCCTCGTAAAAATCAGGATCATTATAATATTCCAATGTTCTTGGGCCCTCATCATGATTATTGTTCAAATTATTTCCATTATTATTATTCTGATTATTTCCATTCCTTTGATATGCCATAGTCTCAGTATGATGATTTGATTCCTTTCGATTCTGCGATTCTCTCTACAAGATCGTTCGATCTTAAGATTAAACGGTTGCAGATGTGGGTGATGAGAACGAGTAAAGCTCATACACCACGCTCACAAACAGGGTTGATGATTCCTCAACAAACCACAAGTATCAGCTTCAATCGATTGAAATAAAGGTTTCAATCGATTGACACAATGCACACATAAATATTCAAACAGGGACTTAATCCGTCAATCGATTGAAAGAGTGGTATCAATCGATTGAGATTCAAAAGTCAAAATCAGTCAGTACAAAAACTTGTGGCTAGAAAATAAGTAGCTATGTTCAGGTCAATCGATTGATAGAGATATGTCAATCGATTGAAATAAGTTTTATTTTATTAAATTAAAATTCGAATTTAAATTAAATTTTTTTTTTAATTAAATTCAAAAATTAAAATCTAAAATTTAAATTTTAAAATCTGAAAATTAAAATTAAAAATTAAAATTTTAAAACCTAAAAGCAATCTTACAAAATCCTATAAAATCTTACCTAAAAGAGAAAAAGAAGGAAGAGAATAAAAAGATTCCTACAAAGCCTAAAGCAAGTAGTCCCACAAAAATTAATAACTAGATTTTAAAAAATCCTACAAGATATTTTCTAAAAGAGGAAGATAAGGAAAAAGAAACTCCTATAAAATCTAAAATAAGAAGTCCTAAAAATCTCTACTTCTTAAAAGAATTCTACAAAAACTTACCTAAGAGAGAAAAATAAGGGAAAGAATTTCGATTTAAAAAAAAAAAAAAAAAACACTCAAAACAGTCGATTGATTGAGAAAGATATCTCAATCGATTGACTGTTAAAACACAAAAATCCCTATTCGAATTAATCAAAATTTCGCCGATTTCCCCGGCAACGGCGCCAAAAACTTGATCAATTTTAAAGTGTAACCCTTGCAAGTGCACAATATCTATTGCAGTATGGTAAGAACAAGGGTGTCAAACCCACAGGGAAACGTGAATTTTAATTAATTCTTTCAGAGATTTAAAAACGTCTCCAAGGAAGTACCATGGGGCAGTTCAATTTACCAAAAATTTATCACACTTTTCCTAAATGCAAATGAAATAAATTAATCTAAACAACTAATTACTGATGAATCTAAGAACAATATTTAAATATGATCAAGGAATATGCTACCCCAAATTTGTACCCCTTTTCTACCATTAAAACCCACAGTTTCATTAAAGCATCATTCACACCATCATTCGTCTAGAGAAATGATTCGTAATAAAATATGATCATCAATCCAGCATACCCTATCTAAAAATAATGACTCAGCCTATCATTGCGGTATGAGTCATGTAAGAAGTATAGCGTATCTCATGATGTTTAGATCACGACAGTAAATACATAATCGCTCTGTAGCCTAGATCAGTCTGCAGGTCCAGATCTAGCGATTATGGCCGTTGATACGCGCAATCAACGGTCATAACAAAGCATTCAATATATTTTCAATTACATATACTTTGAGCAAAACAATTCCATGATGACATAAATAGACTGCGGTATTAATCATAAAAAATTGCTACTTATCTGGGGATCGCATCTTCCCCGATCAATTGATTTAGCCTCTCATCTTTGGTGTATGATCTCCTTGTCCATTCAAAGCCATTCCACTTTTCATTTCTTCCAAAAGATCTTTGTTTATAATGCCTTTTCCTAAATATAATCTATACTTTCATGAATGTAAAAGAAAGATAATGCAAATCCTAAGTACAATTTACCCAGATGAAACCCTAAAAGAAGAAAAGTGGAACCCTTCAAATCCCAAAAGAGATGGAGACCCAAAAGATGAAAAATAATAAAATTTTTTAATAAAATAAATCCTCTTCTCGAAGTATTGGTTCGGCTTAAAATACTCTCCAAGTAGTGCAAATTTCTTGGCTCGAAAAGTCAGGGTCGATTGATCGACTCCTTAAAAATCTGCATTAAGAAGCCTTTTCCGTCTCAAACTCTATCATTTTGATCACTTGATCGACTGGAGGGTCGATCAATTGACCTTCCCAGATTTCCGTGAACTCCCGCCAAACTTTGCATCAGACACTACTTCGGTATTTCAGCCATAATGTTCTATCCCAAACTCGGATTGAGGCGATTCTTATGGCGTTGGAAAGTTGACGACGAGCTCTACAATGTTTGTGTTTTAGCAATTTCACGAATCTGCCGTCTTGAAGGTCCAAATTGAGCTGCAAGTCCCATAAAGTTCTCGATGACCCAAGGTTGCAGTGTTTTGACATTATTTTCAGAATTCTTGGCCTGTTTTATGCACTTAGATTGTATTTGCCTGAAACACTTCAAATCTAGTAATTCTCATCAGATAGCCTTCATCGAATGGCTAAATATAGGTATTTAGGGGTGAAATATCATCATATTTCACTACTCATCAACTGTCATAACAGCTGTTATTTTTAGTTATAATGGATGGTATTAAACTTCATCAATGACATGATTCACGTCCACTTATAAGCATATTGTTTTGGGTGTTGATATTAGGTGCACGAGTAAATCTCCCTCCACCAAACTGGTCAAACTTTTGGAGATATATATATATATATAGATATATTGACCCGGGGATACGCGCTCGGGCGTAGAGATATCTCTGCGCATATTGATAGGAGCTTGACACATAGCGCCTCTATCGCTGTTGCGGCAGTCCTTCATTTTCCTAATTTCACCGTGCTTTAACTATGGCTACCACTGACACTAACAAAATCAAAAAGGCAAATTGTGGTGAGGCCCTGGGAGTCTGTGCCTGACATCGTGATTTTGTCATGATTATATTTGAAAAGATATAAGAGAAGACCACCTGATTCGACACACTTACGTTTGTATAAGAGAAGACCACCTGATTCGACACACTTAATCCCCAGAAATTTTTAAAATTAACTGTCTAATTCCTAAAAATTTAGATTTTCTTGATTTGATCCTCGGCAGCGCGTTAAAAACTTGATGTGGATTTTAATTGTGATGTTTTACTCGCAAGCGCAAGAATCAGATTGTATATAGTGGGTGCGGAGTACGAGATCGTTCCCACGAGGACCAATATAGAAAATCTAAAAAGATAAAATAGTAATTCAAGAAATCTATCGAGATTTAACAGTACCCTACCAATATTATGATTTAGGCGATTTTGTGAGATGATAATTACTGACTACAAAATAAAATTCAATTGATGATTCAAAAATAACGGGAAAGATGAAGAAGATGAAGATACTAAATCCTCCCATCTTTGGTTTGTTCTTCCCATAATACAAATCTAAGGATTAAACTATGAGATATACCATCGAAAAGCATCTTTTATGGAAAATATATGATCAAAATTCGGATAGGTTCCATGTTGCATCCCTGCAATCAGGACTTAATTTCATAGATGATTTCCATATATAGATCTGGGATCAAGGGCATGACTCGGCACACTTGATCTCAGATTATAAATAAAAGTCATCCCCAAAGTGGGTAAAAAATTCTAACAATAATACCACCATAGATTTGAGATCAAGGGCATGACTCGGCACACTTGATTTTAGATTAGGGAGTAATTAAGATAAAATTACCATTACAGATCCAAGATCCCAGATCGTAATCGTAAGTAGATCCACACGATAAAAACAGAAAGATCATATAACAATGATTGGAATAAAATTACCGTCACAGATCTGGGATCCAGGGCATGACTCGGCACACTCGATCCCAGTTAGTGGCAGGGATTTCATCCGTTCGTGATAGCACAACAACCATAAAAACAAATTCTAATATTTTAATCCTAAATTCATATTATTAGAAGTGCATCCCTCGGATGGGAATCATTAGATCCCCATCTCTAAGAAATTAGCCACATATGCTATAATTAAATGACATAAACAAATAAAGAATGAAAAATAATATTAATCTAATCAATAAAAAATACCTCAACCTTCAATGAAAATTCTTTGATCCGCAATGATCTTCAGAAACGAAATTAAAAATGCTCTCTACTAATCTTTAAATTTAAAATATGAATCAACAGAACAAAAATAATAAATTGGAGAAATGAATACTGAAAAGTTAAAGGAACAAAGCTCTAAAAAAAAAAAAGAATAAAACTCTCTATTGCTACTTCTACTCTAAAAAATAAAAACTCTTCTAAAACTAATAATCCTCTCCTTTCAAAACTCGTGGCTTCCTTTTTATATGGTCAAACAACCCTAACCCTAATAACCTCAATCGATTGAGAATTAAATCTCAATCGATTGACTTTTAAGTAGGGAAAAAGTTGTCTTCTCCTGTCAATCGGTTGAGACTTAGTTCTTAATCGATTGACATCTAAGGGACAAAGCAATTTCCGCCGCCCAACTTTGCATCAGATACTGCCTTGGTATTTTGGCTATAATGTTCTGTCTCGAAGTTGGATTGAGGCGATTCCTACAGCGTTGGAAAGCTGACGACGAGCTCTATAACTTTTATGTTTTAGCAATTTCCTGAATTTGACGTCTTGAATGTCCAAATTGAGCTGCATGTAGCACCAAGTTTTCGATGACCCAAAGTTGCAGTGTTTTGATATTATTTTCAGGATTCTTGGACTGTTTTACGCACTTGAATTATATTTACCTGAAACACTTCAAATCTAGTAATTCTCATAAGATAGCCTTAATCAGATAGCTAAATATAGGTATTTAGGAGTGAAATATCATCATATTTCGTTACTCATCATACCCCCAAACCTACACTTTGCTAGTCCTCGAGCAAAGCAAACTAAAGAAAATAAATACCACTTTTGTAGGGAACACGATTGCACTTAGCGTGTGCAACAAGCCTTTAAACCCCTAGGTTATCCCTAGTGGAGGAGTTGTGTCTCCTGAGAGTTTACAGTAAAGTTACCCACAAACTTTCAAAAATTTTAAACCATCGGCAAAATTGAGTTTTCAAAACATGATTTTTATAATATCTTTAACTTCAAAACTCAAAATCATTAATCAATTTAACATGCGAATTCTCAATTTTAAATAACAATGTTATACTAATCATACTAATATCCATTCAAATTAGTCTAATGCTCAAATCGTTAGATAACTCATTCATTCATGCCTAAACGTGAAGTGTGTGCATATCCAAATCAAAATTCATTCATCTCAGAACTAGTTCAAACGGGAAACCGTCGGATCTGTTGTCTCGACTCAATCCTCACCTTAGGTATACTCTTGAAATAAAATCACTCCGATGATGGGTAAGTTTTCGCACACATGTGATAGATCAATACAACGCAAGCAAAAAGTTCTCACATGATAAATGATACACGATGCAATCAATGAACAAAAATAAATCTCATAAGGAGATACTTGTATATCCTCTGCATGTCATATCAAGTGTCATAAGTATCACATATTTACTCTCCACAAGGCAGTTACCCATGCAAGATCAGATCATGAAGGTCTTTTTAGAGTTGTAATGGGGCTCAGGAAAGGGTAAGAAAGAATTGGAAGTTGGGATTCAAAATTTCTGAGAAATTGGAAAAGAAACTAACTTTTGATTTTTTTATTGCTCTTCTTTTTCTTTTCTAATCTCTTGCTATTTTTTTTCTCAATATTTTTCTTTTCTCACTCTTTTTCTTCTTTTGAATTTCCTTTTCTTGACGCACCTCATATTTTTCATTATTTTTCATAATTTTCTTTTTCTTTTTCTCCCCCCTTTTTCTTTTATATTTTTGCCATACACTCTCAGTAAACACCACAACTCAGTATCTCTCTACTTACTCTCTTTTCTTTTATTTCCATCCCTCGTTCCTAATTTCTCATAAATAAGAAGGGTAAAACTGAATTTTCAGAAATGGTGAAGGGTTAAAGGTTAACGTGGCTTATCAAAGAATGTATAAAGGTAAATTTTTTAATAGGCTCAAAGGAGTACTAGAAGGATAAATTTATATGAGGTGGGATATTTTAAGCACAAACGAGCCAAAGATGGCCTTCAATCATGCCCTTAAAAGATGGTAACTCTTCCTATTTGTCTTGAGTAGATATACAGTACATTCTAACACAATAATATGAATTTGATTGCATGCAAAGTCACAAGCCAAAGTGAGGTGTATGAGATCATGCAAAATAATTCTTATTGAAAGAAAATTTCGAGTTCTTGTACTCACTCATCAAGGATGGGAAATTGGCTCTAAAGCTCACCGGGTTTAGCCTCCACTAAGAACCTAAGATTCAACGTTCAAAACAGTTCATCGATTTCTAAGTCTTAGCTTGGTATAAGTGCAAAAATTCTAAGCATGAATATCAAAATTACCCACAAAATATCACATTAAGCTTCATCATCCTAGATACAAGTAATCAAAATATGACAACGATATTCTTAAAATTAAATTCACATGCATCATCAACTAAAGTTTAAAAACTATCGAAAAATAATGTGCATGATGGTTCCAAAATTTTATTTTTTTTTTCTTCAATCAATTTTATTTTTTTTTCATATAAAAAAAAATAAGTGACGCAAGATAGATATCCATACATACTCTCAAACCTAAAAATGACAATGTCCTCATTGATTGAAATAGGTAGTGCACTCCCACACCTATCGAAAAGTACCTCAACACAAAGATCAGGTGCAGAGAATATGGGCATCAAATTAGAACATGACCAAAAATTTATTGAAGGTAATGTGGCTACACTAATTTGAAAATGAAAAACAACCTAAACTAAACTACAAAAAACTAATATTCTAGAACTAAACAATTTATTATTATTATTATTATTTTATTTTTAAAAATTTTTTTTTTTTTTATAAATGACGAAATTGGGTTGCCTCCCAATGAGTGCTAGTTTAATGTCAATAGCTCGACCATATGAATTTCTCAGTCAGGGTGATCTATTGGATCGCCCAAGGGAAGAGTGTCAGATAATGCAATGGCATCCTCTAGGAAAGGTTTTAATCTTTGACCATTAACTCGAAAAATATTCCCATGTCTCGGGTTGATACCATCAACTGCCCCATTGGGGAGTATTCGAGAGATTTTGAACGAACCACTCCAACGAGTTTTTAGTTTCCAAGGAAATAGGTAAAGTCGGGAATTGTAGAGTAGAACCTGTTAACCAACAATGAAAGATTGACGTAAAATAGATTGATCATGAACCCGTTTCATACGATCCTTGTATGATTTAGCACAGTCATATGCGTCAGCACGGATTTCTTCCAATTCATTTATTTGCAAACCCCTCTGGTTACCAGATTTCAGAAGATCAAAATTCAATGACTTGATGGCCCAAAATGCTCGATGTTCCAATTTGACCGGGAGGTGGCAACCTTTACCAAAAACCAACCGATACGGCGACATGCCAATCGGAGTTTTAAACGCAGTTCGATACGCCCATAGAGCGTCATTCAGTTTTAATGACCAATCTTTACGGTTCGGATGGATTGTCTTTTCTAAAATTCGCCTAAGTTCGCGATTAGAGACTTCAACTTGGTCACTTGTCTGAGGATGGTATGGTGTAGCAACTTTGTGTGTGACACCATATTTCTTCATTAATTGGGTGAACACCTTATTGCAGAAATGCTTTCCACCATCGCTGATGATCGCCTTTGGAATACCAAAACGTGAAAACCCTTGATCTTTCAGGAATTTGATTACTACTTTGTGATCATTCGTTTTTCAGGCCACGACCTCTACCCATTTCGAGACATAATCAACTCCGACAAGAATGAACGTATTTTCAAACGAATTCGGGAAAGGACCCATAAAATCGATCCCCCAAAAATCAAACAATTCAACTTCTAAAATTAGATTGAGCGGCATCGTGTTGCGCTTTGAGATTCGGCCCAGCATTTGACAGTTGTGACAAGATTTGTAATGCTGATGACAATCTTTAAAGATCGTCGACCAGTAAAAATCACTTTGGAGGATCTTTGCTGCAGTCTTTTTGGAACTAAAGTGACCTCCACAAGCTAACTCATGACAGAACGAGATAATTCGTGGTTGCTCAGATTCAGGAATACATCTTCGTATGATTTGATCGGGATAGTATTTGAATAAATACGGATCTTCGAAAAAGTAGTGTTTCACCCCGAACGAAGAAAATGGATTTCTCATTCTTAGACCAATGGTGAGGTAATTTCTCGGTGACTAGGTAATTGACAAGATCTGCATACCAAGGTGGGCAATTAATCCTGAACAACTGTTCATCCGGGAAGTGCTCCAAGATCGGAACAGGATCGTCAGATTTCTCAATAATTATTCGTGACAAGTGATCTGCCACCATATTTTTTAAGCCTTTCTTGTCTTTGATCTCCAAATCGAACTCTTGCAACAACAAGATCCATCTGATTATGCATGCTTTAGCATCTTTCTTAGCGAACAGATAACGCAGAGCAGCGTGATATGTAAATACCACGACTTTGGACCCTAATAAATAGGATCGAAATTTATCCAACGCGAAAACTACACCCAAAAGTTCCTTTTCGGTGGTCGAGTAGTTCAACTAGGCATCATTGAGAGTACGACTTGCATAGTAGATTACATGCGGTAATTTTTCTATTTGTTGTCCCAGAACAGCTCCAATTGCATAATCAGAGGCGTCGCACATGATTTCGAACGGGAAGTCCCAGTTCGGAGATTGAATTATCGGGGCTTTTATCAATTCAGCCTTAATGGTTTCAAAGGCTTGCAAACATTTATCATCAAAGAGGAATGGGGCATCCTTTGAAAGTAAGCTGCATAGCGGTCGCGCTATCTTGCTAAAATCTTTAATAAAATGCCTATAAAAACCGGCGTGTCCGAGAAAAGATCTAATTTCCTTCACTGTCCTCAGTGGTGGTAGATTGGTAATTAAATCAACTTTAGCCTTATCGACCTCGATACCCTGGGACGATATGATGTGTCCCAAAACAATGCCATCTTTAACCATGAAGTGACATTTTTCCCAGTTAAGAACAAGGTTCTTCTCCTGGCATCGTGCAAGCACTAGTGACAAATGATTCAAACAGTCAGCAAAACTATTTCCATGGATCGAGAAGTTGTCTATGAAAACTTCGAGGAATCGTTCGACCATATCCGAAAAAATACTCAGCATACATCTTTGGAATGTAGCTGGTGTATTACAAAGCCCAAACGGAATTCGTCGGTAGGAGAAGGTACCAAAAGGGCATGTGAATGTAGTTTTCTCTTGATCCTCAGGTGTACTGACTATTTGGTTATAACCGGAATAGCCATCGAGGAAGCAATAGTTATCATGCCCGGCCAGTCTTTCCAACATCTGATCGATAAACGAAAGTGGAAAGTGATCTTTCCTCGTCATCAAATTTAACTTCTGATAATCAATACACACTCTCCAACCTGTTTGAATTTTTGTAGGGATTAGTTTGTTTTCCTCATTCTTCACCACTGTGACTCCCGACTTCTTAGGGACCACTTGTGTGGGGCTGACCCATTTACTGTCAGAGATGGGGTATATGATTCCAGCATCTAAAAGTTTTATTACCTCATTTCGGACTACGTCTTGCATTATAGGGTTCAGTCTCCTCTGTGGTTCCCTAGAAGGCTTAGCATTGTCTTCCAAATGGATTCGGTACATGCACACCGTTGGACTAATGCCTTTGATATCTTTTATCGACCATCCGAGGGCACTTTTGTGCTCTTTGAGTACATTCATGAGTTGGCCTTCCTGATTCGCATCCAATTTTGATGAGATTATGACGGGTTGAGTTTCATTCTCCCCTAGGTAGGCATACTTAAGATTTTCTGAAAGAGATTTAAGTTCTAAGGACACTTTCTCCTCCTCCTTCGGCTTTTCCTTGATTAATTTAATTTGAGCTCCACAATCTATTTCCTTTTCTTCTCCCAGAAGTGGTGTGGAGTCCAACAAGTGATTCACTTCTTGGATCAGTTGATCCACATCAAAATTCTCTCCAAAATGCGCAAGACAAGCTATTAAAGGATCTTCAGTTTCGGATGCATGAAATATTTCCTCTATGATTTCATTGAGTATGCATGCTTGTGCATGTTCATCATCCTCCATGGGCTGCTTGGCAATATTAAAGATGTTGAGTTCCACTGTCATATTCCCGAATGACAGATTCATGATCCCGTTTCGACAATTGATCAGCGCATTGGAGGTTGCTAGGAATGGTCTTCCTAGAATCACTAGAATGTTATTCTTCAAATTTGATGCCGGTTAAGTGTCACAACAAAATCTACAGGAAAATAGAAAGAATCCACCTTGATGAGGACATCTTCCACGAGGGATCTTTACAGACCGATCAGCTAACTGAAGGGTCATCGCAGTGGTCTTAAACTCTCCCAATTCGAGCTCCTTGTAAACACAGTAGGGCAACAAGTTGACACTTGCTCCTAAATCCAAAAGGGCCTGATTAATACGGTTATCGCCGATGATGATCGAGATTGTAGGACAACCTGGGTCCTTGTATTTAATTGGGAGCTTTGCTTGCAACACTAAACTAACCTGCTCGGCTAAGAAGCCTTTTTCAGAATATTGGTCTTTCTTTTGATTGTGACCAATTCCTTCAAAAATTTAGCATAAGCAGGTACTTGGGGGATGGCATCCAAGAAGGGAATATTAATTTTTAATTGCTTGAAAATCTCATTTATTCCTTCCACATCGCGATTTTTCCGTGGTGCCATCAATCTTTACAGGTACGGTGTTTTAGGAACAAAACTTTTCTTCTGTTCACTCCTTTCTTCTGCTATTTCTTTGGCTTGTACTTTTTCTTCAATTTCCTCTTTCTCTTCAACTTGCTTCTCTCCATCAGACTTTTCCTCCTCCTCTGGCAACACTACTTTGTTATCGACCTACTTTCTAGATCTCAACGTTGTGATTGCCCGAATTTGTTGTTGATCATCATCTTGTGTTAAAGTTAATATTTGTTTAACAACCATTTGGCCCCATGGGTTAGGAACTGGTTGGCTAGGAAACGATATTTTTTCTCTTTCACAGAGAAAAGTTGCCAATTACCCAATTTGGGTCTCTATTTTAGAGATTGAGGATGTGTGAGAATGGATAAGTTTCAACAGGTCTTCAGTAGAAGAGTTTGTGTATGAGGACGTTGGGTAGCATTTCCCAGTGGATTGTTAAATCCAAGTGGTGCAATGTTGGCACAAAATTTTGATGTGGTTGGCTTTGATAACCTCCCATTGGTTGTGCAAACTGAAAATTCTGGTTCAATTGCCATGGCTACCCAACCTGATTTTGATTGTATTGAAATTGATTTGGATTATTGAACCCTTACTGTTGAAATTACCCTTGACCGTAGTTCTACTGCGGTCCTTGGTTGAAATTTTGTTGGGGATAAATGTTCGTCCCATGTTTCCTGGGCTGTATTCTTTGATTATCTTATTTCCATGAGAAATTTGAGTGGTTTCTCCAGCTATTTGGGTTATTCTCATTGAAAACGTTTCCTTGATTCCGCCCATAATTATTCACAACATTTAGCTGATCAGATGTGTCTTCATGGTAGTTCTGCATTGAAGGACAATCATCTGCCATATGGATTGGACTTGCACAAATTGAACATGGCTCAGGTTGTGTATTTACCATATGCACATTCTTTTTTAATTTCAATTCCTCCACTTGTTGAGTGTGGAAATCAATTTTAGCCATCAGATCTGGGGAATCCTTTACTACGTATAGTCCTCCCTTCTTGGTTGAACTTTCGGCTGGATCACGAGCTTTGACTGGTTGTTCCCGAGTCTTTGTGAAATCCCAGTGCTGAGAATCCTCAGCCAGCTTTTCTAGGAAAGCATAAGATTCGGTTTCCTTGAGGCTCAGAAATCCTCCGCCATTCGTTGCCTCCACCAAATGTCTATTTGGTTGACTCAGTCCATTGTAGAAACACTGGACCAGTCTCCACTTTGAGTATCCATGGTGTAGACATTTGAGTAAGAGATTCATGAATCTATCCCAAGCTTCATATAATCTCTCATCTTTCTCTTGCGTAAAGTCCGTAATTTCACGTCTAAGGACATTCGTCTTCGCCATAGGGAAGAACTTTGACAAAAACTTTTTGACCATCTGATCCCAGGTGGTTATGGATCCCGATGGTAGAGAATTTAACCAAGCTTTTGCTTTATCTTTTATAGAGAAAGGAAACAAGCATAGCCTAACAGATTCTTCGCTGAAATTATGGTAAACGAACGAGCAAACTTCGACGAAGTCTTTGACGTGCTGGTATGGGTCTTCTCTCTCCATGCCATGAAAGATTGGAAGGATTTGGATGACATTTGTACGAATTTCAAACCGGCCACCAGGTGTGGCGGGGTATACAATGCATGTTGGGGTATTTGTAGTGATTGGAGAGAACAGTTCTCTCAATGTTGGTTCTTCCTCTTGTTCGAGTTGCCCATTCATGTTATCAGTCATATTGGCTTCAGTAGATGATTCACTAGAGAGTTTTGCCTTGATCTAATGTCCTTACGATTTGACCGGCAAGTACGTTCGATCTCAAAATTTAGAGGCTCTAAAGTTTTTTCTTTAGAAGACCTAATGTGCATGCAAATGACGCACAGAGTGGAGGTTTCAGGCAGGAAAACCTCAAGAGAATTTATTTATTTATTTTATTTTATATATATATATATTTATTTATTTTTTTTCAAAACACTCACAACAGTCGATCGATTGACTCTTTCGTGTCAATCGATTGAAAAAGTGGTGCTCACAACCACAGAACACAGTCGATCGATTGAGGAAGAATTCTCAATCGATTGACTGTTAAAAACACACAAATCCCTATCTGGATTAATCAATTTTTTTCTTTTAGCAGGAATACTATTTTAATCCCCAAAAATTTCTAAAATTAACTGTCTAATTCCTAAAAATTTAGATTTTCTTGATTTGATCCCCAACAGCGGCGCCAAAAACTTGATGTGGATTTTAATTGTGATGTTTTACTCGCAAGCGCACGAATCAGATTGTATATAGTGGGTGCGGAGTACGAGATCATTCCCACGAGGATCAATATAGAAAATCTAAAAAGATAAAATAGTAATTCAAGAAATCTACCGGGATTTAACAGTACCCTACCAATATTATGATTTAGGCGGTTTTGTGAGATGATAATTACTGACTACAAAATAAAATTCAATTGATGATTCAAAAATAACGGGAAAGATGAAGAAGATGAAGATACTAAATCCTCCCATCTTTGGTTTGTTCTTCCCATAATACAAATCTAAGGATTAAACTATGAGATATACCATCGAAAAGCATCTTTTATGGAAAATATATGATCAAAATTCGGATAGGTTCCATGTTGCATCCCTGCAATCAGGACTTAATTTCATAGATGATTTCCATATATAGATCTGGGATCAAGGGCATGACTCGGCACACTTGATCTCAGATTATAAATAAAAGTCATCCCCAAGGTGGGTAAAAAATTCTAACAATAATACCACCATAGATTTGAGATCAAGGGCATGACTCGGCACACTTGATTTTAGATTAGGGAGTAATTAAGATAAAATTACCATTACAGATCCAAGATCCCAGATCGTAATCGTAAGTAGATCCACACGATAAAAACAGAAAGATCATATAACAATGATTGGAATAAAATTACCGTCACAGATTTGGGATTCAGGGTATGACTCGGTACACTCGATCCCAATTAGTGGCGGGGATTTCATCCGTTCATAATAGCACAACAACCATAAAAACAAATTCTCATATTTTAATCCTAAATTCATATTATTAGAAGTACATCCCTTGGATGGGAATCATTAGATCCCCATCTCTAAGAAATTAGCCACACATGCTGTAATTAAATGACATAAATAAATAAATAATGCAAAATAACATTAATCTAATCAATCAAAAATACCTCAACCTTCAATGAAAATTCTTTGATCCGTGATGATCTTCAGAAACGAAATTAGAAATGCTCTCTACTAATTTTGAAATTTAAAATATGAATCAACAGAACAAAAATAATAAATTGGAAAAATGAATACTGCAAAGTTAAAGGAACAAAGCTCTAAAAAAAAAAAAGAATAAAACTCTCTATCACTACTTCTACTCTAAAAAATAAAAACTCTTCTAAAACTAATAATCCTCTCCTTTCAAAACTCGTGGCTTCCCTTTTATATGGTCGAACAACCCTAACCCTAATAACCTCAATCGATTGAGAATTAAATCTCAATCAATTGACTTTTAAGTAGGAAAAAAGTTGTCTTCTCCTGTCAATCGATTGAGACTTAGTTCTCAATCGATTGACATCTAAGGGACAAAGCAATTTCCGCCGCCCAACTTTACATCAGATACTGCCTTGGTATTTTGGCTATAACTTTCTGTCCTGAAGTAGGATTGAGGCGATTCCTATGGCGTTGGAAAACTGACGACGAGCTCTAAAACTTTTGTGTTTTAGCAATTTCTTGAATCTGACGTCGTGAATGTCTAAATTGAGCTGCAAGTAGCACCAAGTTCCTGATGACCCAAAGTTGTAGTGTTTTGATATTATTTTCGGGATTCTTAGGCTGTTTTAAGCACTTGGATTATATTTACCTGAAACACTTCAAATCTAGTAATTCTCATCAGATAGCCTTCATCGGATAGCTAAATGTAGGTATTTAGGGGTGAAATATCATCATATTTCGTTACTCATCACATGACTTCGTGGTTCTCAATGGTAATCATTATCATTTGAATTGACTGTTTGAGAGACCCCTTTGGGCACCCCTTAGGGGAGTCAATTAATTGGCGGAATGTTTAACATTTATTGGTCGAATATTGAATATTAATGGCCCTTATGTTAGAGGAAGCTTTGCTCCCCATGAGAAGCGCTAGCACTCAGGTAAGAAGCACTAACGCTATCTCCTGTTAGCGCATCCGCTACGATAAGGAAGCATTTGCGCTTCGTACATGATACGAAGCATCCCAAAATTTGACACGTTGCACCATTTTGTGCGAAACAACCCTCGAATTTATTTCATTTATTACCATTTTCATTACATTAAATAAGGAACGGGGTAAGGCGGACGGGATTACGGCGCCTGACATCGTGGTATGCAATTACCATAATTCCCATTTGAGAAAAATATTTAAGGCGACAATTTTGTGAATTATAAATTCACAAATTACTTTTCACCTTTACCCTCCACATTTTTATTTTCTCGGAGTGTAGTATGAAACATCAAAGCGGCGAAACCTTTTTCCTGCATTTAGTAATAAGGTGAGTGTCCTTTATTTTTATTCCGCTTTAAAAATACCAAATAGAAGCACCATCCTTTCTATATATGAAGCGTCGACGCTCCAACATTTATGGGTAGGGGCGCCTCCCCGCTATAGCTTTTGGAGCGTCGACGCTCCAACATTTGAGGCGCATGTGCTTGTACATGGAAGCGACTCTCTCCTATTATTAGTACCTTCTTCTCTAAACTTTTCAATTTTCTGTGTCACATATTTTGAAGATGGTTCTCAATACCCCAACGACTATGTGCACCATCGAAAAATGTTGGGACATTTATGACGCGACATTTGAGGGGAGGAAAAATATGCCCAATGATTCGGTCTTCCGTGTATTCTTTGTGGCTTCAAAGAGTGTGAAAAATATCAACAGCCTCCTGGACGCAATCATCAAGTTCTAGGACCATGGTAACGTCTAAATTTTTGGGACTGCCAAGTCTGATATTATCAGATTTCGGGCTAATGATTTTGCCTTGATAACTGGTCTTCGAATGATCGACCCCGCCATTTACCCTCCGAGGTTAGAAATTCATGAAGAATGGACCATTAGATATAGGTTTTTCAGGGGCCTCAAAGTGGTTAAAAGGGCACACATTGAAGCGGCGATTATGAGAGTCGACTAGGATGCTAACGACGACATTCTGAAACTCTGTCTGTTGTTCGCCCTCGCCATCGTCCTCTTTCCAAACTCACATTACACCCTCGAAAACTCTCACCTCGGCCTCATTGATGATCTCCCTAATTTCAACTTATATCCATGGGGCCATCACGTGTACACTCAACTTCTAGTGTTTGTGGAGAAAGCATAGACGATGAGGGGTAGAGCTGAGAAAGGAAAGGCACAGAAGGAATACAATATTTATGACTGCACTATTGCCCTGTAGGTAAATGCCATCTCCCAGAGAATGTCCTATTTTATTTCCTACAAAGTGTTGACAATTGCGAAAGTCATTTAATATTTATTTTATTTTTCTTAGATTTGGGCATACGAGATTAATGGCAGGTGCGCCCCATACAAGGTTGCTGGCGCCGTTAGCTTCCCAAGACTGCTTAAATGGGAAGTAAACGATAAAACGAGGCATTTCTACATTACGGACTTCGAGCACAAGGTAAATTCGAAAAGAGGAATTTACCTTGTGCTATCGCTATCGCTACAATGTGGAAGCGCAATCGCTTCTAAATTGAGCAATTGCGCCTCTAACTGGAGCGCAATTGCTACGAAATGAAGCAATGACGCTTCTAATACGAGTGCAATCGCTACTAAATAAAGTGATGCTGCCTCTATAACGAGCGTAATCGCTTCTTAAGGAAGCTATCATGCATTCCCAAATTCTTAATCAATAAAAAATAATATAGAATATCAATCATCTTGTAGGCTGCCCGCATTCGGTAATTAGAGGCCACACCCGATAAAAGCGCCCTCCCTGTGGTAGAAGCCGCACTGAGAGTAGGGCAGAGACCTGCGAAATCGGGTGAAGGATAATCGCTCCGTCCCATTATTGTGCGGAGGAAGAAAATGAACATTGATGTTATTAGCTTGTCGGGCAAGGAAGAGGCAGTGGAAGAAGAACAAGAAGAGGCGGTGGAGGAAGAAGAAGAAGAACTCAAATCTTGTAAGTTCGCAAAACTGCGGATTGATGAAAAATGGAAGTAGTATGCCGATTCATGAATTACAGAATGTGAGAGGTCATTCGACGACCTCCGTGTAAAGGTTGTTCAGCTGAAACAGGAGAACCAACAACTGAAGGAAAAGGTTCTTCAGCTAGAAAAGGAGAACCATAAACTGAATGGTTTAATTAAGGATTGGTACGCCCTCTTCCAGAATTAACAACTGTCTCTATCCGAGGTATGCTTCTAAACTATGCTGGATTAATGTTGAGCTTACGAAAATCTAATGACGAAGCGATGACGCTTCCCTATGTTGCATCGACACTTTTCTATGAAGCGTCGATGCCTCCATATCTAGCGCTGACTTTTCTACAAGAGGCGACGACGACGCTTCTCTATGATACGTCGACTCTTCAGATATGAAGCGTGAATGGTTCTACATATTAACTATTTTTTAAATATGACATGATATTCTTATCCTATTACAAACCCGCAGTGTGTCAGGAAGTTTGTTGGGCCTAGCTGAGGATAATCAGACATATGTCCCCCAATGCCATAGGTCTACCTCCACCCGAACCCAGCCCGAACCGCACCCACAGCCCGATCCCAAGTCCAAGCCCTATCCCAAACCCAAGTCCAAGTCCAAGTCCAAGTCAAAGTTCAAGCCCCAGCCTAAGCCCCAACCCAAACCCTAGCCCAAGCCCAAGCCCAAGCCCAAGGGAAAGTCCAAGTCCAAGCCCTAGCCCAAACCCCCGCCCAATACCTAGCCCAAACCCTAGCCCAAGGTAAAGTCCCATCCCCAGCCCAAACCCTAGCCTAAGGTAAAGTCCAAGCCCCAGCCCAAACCCCAGCCCAAGACCTAGCCTAAGGCGCAACCCAAACCCCAGCCCAAGCCTCAACACAAGCCGAAGCCCATGCCCCAGCCCAAACCCCAGCTCAAGACCCAGCCCAAGCCCCAGCCTAAGCCTCAACACAAGCCGAAGCCGAAGCTCCAGCCTAAGCCCCAACCACATTCAGACTCTGTGCCCCACCCAAACTCCATACTCCCTCCCAAACCAAACCCTTACCCAATCGAAAGTCCTGCCTCCACCACCACCACGGTCCACCCAACCTCCTACAATGGAAAACCCCAACGACAGTCACCATCTCTGCCTCCACCACCCCCATCTCCTATTGCATCTCATGACGAACAGTCTGAGAAGCTCCTTACACAATCATGCACCGAGGAGTTGTAACATCCTAAAAATTTTGACTATAAATAGTGTACCTCGGTGTGCATGCCCAACTGGTCACTGATGAGTAGCAAAATATGATGATATTTCACCCCTAAATACCTATATTTAGCTATTCGATGAAGGCTATCTGATGAGAATTAATAGATTTGAAGTGTTTTAGGTAAATATAATCTAAGTACAGAAAATAGCCTAAGAATTCTGAAAATAATGTCAAAACACTGCAGTTTTGAGTCATTGGGAACTTGGTGCTACTTACAGCTCCATTTGGACCTTCAAGACGTCCAATTCAGGAAATTGCTAAAACCCAAACGTTGTAGCACTCGTCGTCAGCTTTCCAACACCGTAAGAATCGCCTCAATCCGAGTTCGGGGCAGAACGTTATGGCTAAAATACTGAGGCAGTATCTGGTGCAATGTTTGGCGGGAGTTCACGGAAATTGCTTTTAGACCTCAATCGATTGACATGAGAAGACAACTTTTTTTCCTACTTAAGAGCCAATCGATTGAGGTATTAGGGATAGGGTTTGGTCGACCTTATAAAAAGGAAGCTACGAGTTGTGAAAGGAGAGGATTATTAGTTTAGAAGAGTTTTTATTTTGGAGAGTAGGTTCTAGAGATAGAGAATTTTATTTTTCCTTTTTATGAGAGCTTTGTTCCTTTAATTTTCAGTATTCATTCCTTCAGTTTATTATTTTTGTTCAGTTGATTTCTACATTAATTTCGTTTCTGAAGATCATCGTACTTTTAGATCAAATAATTTCTATTGAAGTTTGAGGTATTTTTAATTCATTAAATTGATGTTATTTTCCCTTCCTTATTTATTTATGTCATTTAATTACAGCATGTGTGACTAAAATCATAGGGATGGGGATCTAATAATTCTCATCCGAGGGATGTACTTCTAATAATATAAATTTAGGATTAAAATATAAGATTTTTATTTTATGGTTGTTATGTTATCAAGAACGGATGAAATCTCCGCCACTAACTGGGATCGAGTGTGCCGAGCCATGCCCTGGATCTCAGATCTGTGATGGTAATTTTACCCCAATCATTGTTATATGATCTTTTTGCTTTCATCGTGTGGATCTACTTACGATTATGATCCGGGATCGAGTGTGCCGAGCTATGCCCTGGATCTTGGATCTGTAATGATAAGTTTATTTTAATTACTCCCTAATTTGAAATCGAGTGTGCTGAGCCATGCTCTTGATTTTAGATCTATGGTGGTATTTTTGTTGGAATTTTTTACCCACTTTGGGGATGATTTTTATTTGAACCTGAGATCAAGTGTGCCGAGCCATGCCCTTGATCCCAGATCTGTATATGAAAATCATCTCTGAAATGAAGTCCTTATTGCAGGGATGCAACGTGGAACCTATCATGGTTTTGACCATTTATCTTCCATAAAAGATATTTTTCTTCAATGGTATATCTCATAGTTTAATCCTTAGATTTGTATTATGGTAAGAACAGACCAAAGATGGAAGGATTTAGTATATTCATCTTTATCTTCATCTTTACCTTTATTTTTGAATTATCAGTTAAGTTTTAGTTTGTAGCCGGTAATTGTCATCTCACAAAACTAGATCATAATATTGGTAGGGTACTGTTAAATCTTAGTAGATTTCTTGAATTGTTGTCTCATCTTTTTAGATCCTCCAAAATAGTCCTCGTGGGAATGATCTCGTACTCTGCACCCACTATATACAATCTGATTCATGCGCTTGCGAGTAAAACATTATAATTAAAATTTCACATCAAGTTTTTGGCATCGCTGCCTGGGATTAAATCAAGAAAATCTAAATTTTTAGGAAATAGACAGTTAATTTTAGGAATTTTCGTGTATTAAAACAGTATCTCTACTAAAAAATATATATATATAAATAAAAAAAAATGATTAATTCAGATAGGGATTTGTGTGTTTTTAACAGTCAATCGATTGAGAATTCTTCCTCAATCGATCGACTGTGTTCTGTGGTTGTGAGCACCACTTTGTCAATCGATTGACACGAAAGAGTCAATCGATCGACTGTTGTGAGTGTTTTGAAAAAAAATCAGAAATTTCAATTTTAAAATTTGAAATTTGAAAAAAAAAAAAAAAATGTCTCTCAAGGTTTTCCTGCCTGAAACCTCCACTCTCTGCGTCATTTGCATGCACACTAGGTCTTCTAAAGAAAGAACTTTAGAGCCTATAAATTCTGAGATCGAACGTACTTGTCGGTCAAATCGTAAGGACGCTAGATCAAGACTACAATTTTCAAGTGAATCATCCACTGAAGTCAATATGACTGACAACATGAATGGGCAACTCGAACAAGAGGAAGAACCAACATTGAGAGAACTATTTTCTCCAATAACTACAAATACCCCATCATACATTGTATACCCTGCCACACCTGGTGGCCGGTTTGAAATTCGTACAAATGTCATCCAAATCCTTCCAATCTTTCATGGCATGGAGAGAGAAGACCCATACCAGCACGTTAAAGACTTCGTCGAAGTCTACTCATCTGTTTACCAAAATTTCAACGAAGAATCTGTTAGGCTATGCTTGTTTCCTTTCTTTATAAAGGATAAAGCAAAAGCTTGGTTAAACTCTCTACCATCGGGATCCATAACCACCTAGGATCAAATGGTCAAAATGTTTTTGTCAAAGTTCTTCCCTATGGCGAAGACGAATCTCCTTAGAAGTGAAATCATGGATTTCACGCAAGAGGAAGATGAGAGATTATATGAAGCTTGGGATAGATTCATGGATCTCTTACTCAAATGTCCACACCATGGATACTCAAAGTGGAGACTGGTCCAGTGTTTCTACAATGGACTAAGTCAACCTAATAGACATTTGGTGGAGTCAATGAATGGCGGAGGATTCCTGAGCCTAAAGGAAACTAAATCCTATGCTTTCTTAGAAAAGCTGGCCGAGGATTCTCAGCACTGGGATTTCACAAAGACTCGGGAACAACCAGTCAAACCTCATGATCAAGCTGGAAGTTCAACCAAGAAGGGAGGACTATACGTAGTAAAGGATTCCACAAATCTGATGGCTAAAATTGATTTCCTCACTCGACAAGTGGAGGAATTGAAATTAAAGAAGAATGTGCATATGGTAAATACACAACCTGAGCCAAGTTCAATTTGTGCAAGTCCAATGCATATAACAGATGATTGTCCTTCAATGCAGACCTACCATGAAGACACATCTGAACAACTAAATGTTGTGAATAACTATGGGCAGAATCAAGGAAATGTTTTCAATGAGAATAACCCAAATACTTGGAGAAACCATCCAAATTTCTCATGGAAACAAGATAATAAAAAAATACAGTCCAGAAAACAGGAGACGAACTTTTATCCCCAACAAAATTTCAACCAAGGACCGCAGTAAAACTATGGTCAAGGGCAATTTCAACAGCAAGGGTTCAATAATCCAAATCAAGTTCAATACAATCAAAATCAGGTTAGGCAGTCACGACAATTGAACCAAAATTTTTAGTTTGCAGAACCAATGGGAGATTATCAAAATCAACCACAATAAAATTTTGTGCCAATATTTCCACCACCTGAATTTAACAATCCACTGGGAAATGCTACCCAACGTCCTCATACCCAAACTCCTACTGAGGACCTGATGAAACTTATCCATTCTCACACATCCTCAATCTCTAAAATAGAGACCCAAATTGGGCAATTGGCAACTTTTCTCTGTGAAAGAGAAAAAGGATCGTTTCCTAGCCAACCAGTTCCTAACCCAAGGGGTCAGATGATTATTGAACAAACATCAACTTCATCACAAGATGAAAATTAACAATAAATTCGGGCGATCACAATGTTGAGATCTGGAAAGCAGGTCGATAATAAAGTAGTGTTGGCAGAGGAGGAGGAAAAGTTTAATGGAGAGAAGAAAGTTGAAAAGAGAAGAAATTGAAGAAAAAGTACAAGCAAAATAAATAACAGAAGAAAAAAGTGCACAGAAGAAAAGTTTTGTTCCTAAAGCACCGTACCCGCAAAGATTGATGGCACCACGAAACAATCACAATGTGGAAGGAATAAATGAGATTTTTAAGCAATTAAAAATTAATATTCCCTTCTTGGATGCCATCCGACAAGTGCCTGCTTATGCAAAATTTTTGAAGGAATTGGTACAATCAAAAGAAAGACCAATATTCCGAAAAAGGCTTTCTTAGCCGAGCAGGTTAGTTCAATCTTGCAAGCAAAACTCCCAATTAAATATAAGGACCCAGGTTGTCCTACAAACTCAATTATCATCGGTGATAACTGTATTAATCAGGCCCTTTTGGATTTAGGAGCAAGTGTCAACTTGTTGCCTTACTCTGCTTACAAGGAGCTCGAGTTGGGAGAACTTAAGACCACTGCGATGACCCTTCAGTTAGCTGATCTGTCCGTAAAGATCCCTCGTGGAATTGTGGAAGATGTCCTCATCAAGGTGGATTCTTTTTACTTTTCTGTAGATTTTATTATTTTAAACACTGAACCAGTGCCAAATTTGAAGAATAACATTCCAGTGATTCTAGGAAGACCATTCCTAGCAACCTCCAATGCGCTAATCAATTGTCGAAATGGGATCATGAATCTGTCATTTGAAAATATGACAGTGGAACTCAACATTTTTAATATTGCCAAACAGCCTATGGAGGATGATGAACATGCACAAGCATGCATACTCGATGAAATCGTAGAAGAAATATTTCATGCATCAGAAACTGAAGATCCTTTAGCAGCTTGTCTTGCGCATTTTGGAGAGAATCTTGATGTGAATCAACTGATCCAAGAAGTGAATCACATGTTGGACTCCACACCACTTCTGGGAGAAGAAAAGGAAATAGATTGTGGAGCTCAAATTGAATTAATCAAGGAAAAGCCGAAAGAGGAGGAGAAAGTGTCCTTAGAACTTAAACCTCTTCCAGAAAATCTTAAGTATGCCTACCTAGGGGAGAATGAAACTCAACCCATCATAATCTCATCAAAATTGGATGCGATTCAGGAAGGTCAACTCATGAATATGCTCAAAGATCACAAAAGTGCCATCGGATGGTCGATAAAAGATATCAAAGGCATTAGTACGACAATGTGTATGCACCGGATCCATTTGGAAGACAATGCTAAGCCTTCTAGGGAACCACAGAGGAGACTGAATCCTATAATGCAAGACGTGGTCCGAAATGAGGTAATATAACTTTTAGATACTGGAATCATATACCCCATCTCTGACAGTAAATGGGTCAGCCCCACACAAGTGGTCCCTAAGAAGTCGGGAGTCACAGTGGTGAAGAATGAGGAAAACGAACTGATTCCTACAAAAATTCAAACAGGTTGGAGAGTGTGTATCAATTATCGAAAGTTAAATTTGATGACGAGAAAAGATCACTTTCCCCTTCCGTTTATCGATCAGATGTTGGAAAGATTGGCCGGGCATGATTACTATTGCTTCCTTGATGGATATTCTGGTTATAACCAAATAGTTATTGCGCCTGAGGATCAAGAGAAAACCACGTTCACATGTCCTTTTGGTACTTTCTCCAATCGACGAATGTCGTTTGGGCTTTGTAATGCACCAACTACATTCCAAAGATGTATGCTGAGTATTTTTTCCGATATGGTTGAACGATTCCTCAAAGTCTTCATGGACGAATTCTCGATCCATGAAAATAGTTTTACTGATTGTTTGAATCATTTGTCGCTAGTGCTTGCACGATGCCAGGAGAAGAACCTTGTTCTTAACTGGGAAAAATGCCACTTCATGGTTAAAGATGGCATTATTTTGGGACACATCATATCGTCCCAGGGTATCGAGGTCGATAAGGCTAAAGTTGATTTAATTGCCAATCTACTACCACCGAGGACAGTGAAGGAAATCAGATCTTTTCTGAGACACGCCGGTTTTTATCGGCGTTTTATTAAAGATTTTAGCAAGATAGTGCGACCGCTATGCAGCTTACTTTTAAAGGATGCCCCATTCCTCTTTGATGATAAATATTTGCAAGCCTTTGAAACCATTAAGGCTGAATTGATAAAAGCTCTGATAATTCAATCTCCGAACTGGGACTTCCCGTTCGAAATCATGTGCGAGGCCTTTGATTGTGCAATTGGAGCTGTTCTGGGACAACGAATAGAAAAATTATTGCATATAATCTACTATGCAAGTCACACTCTCAACGATGCCCAGTTGAACTACTCGACCGCCGAAAAGTAACTTTTGGCAGTAGTTTTCGCGTTGGATAAATTTTGATCCTATATATTAGGATCTAAAGTCATGATATTTATAGATCACGCTGCTTTGCGTTATCTGTTTGCTAAGAAAGATGTTAAAGCACGCTTAATCAGATGGATCTTGTTGTTGCAAGAGTTCGATTTGGAGATCAAAGACAAGAAAGGCTCAAAAAATATGGTGACGGATCACTTGTCATGAATTATTATTGAGAAATCTTATGATCCTGTTCAGATCTTGGAGCACTTCCCAGATGAACAACTATTTAAGATTGATTGCCCACCTTGGTATGTGGATCTTTTCAATTACCTAGTCACAGAGAAATTACCTCACCATTGGTCTAAGAATGAGAAATCCATTTTCTTAGCTAGGGTGAAATACTACTTTTTCGAAGATATGTATTTATTCAAATACTGTCCCGATCAAATCATACGAAGATGTATTCCTGAATCCGAGCAACCACGGATCATCTCGTTCTGTCATGAGTTAGCTTATGGAGGTAACTTTAGTTCCAAAAAGACTGCAGCAAAGATCCTCCAAAGTGGTTTTTACTGGCTGACGATCTTTAAAGATTGTCATCAGCATTGCAAATCATGTCACAACTGTCAAATGCTGGGTCGAATCTCTAAGCGCAACATGATGCCGCTCAATCCAATTTTAGAAGTTAAATTGTTTGATGTTTGGGGGATCGATTTCATGGGTCCTTTCCCGAATTCGTTTGGAAATACGTTCATTCTTGTCGGTGTTGATTATATCTCGAAATGGGTAGAGGCTATGGCCTGTAAAACGAATGATCATAAAGTAGTGATCAAATTTCTCAAGGATCAAGTGTTTTCACGTTTTGGTATTCCAAAGGCGATAATCAGCAATGGTGGAAAGCACTTTTGCAATAAAGTGTTCACCCAATTAATGAAGAAATATGGTGTCACACACAAAGTTGCTATACTATACCATCCTCAGACAAGTGGCCAAGTTGAAGTCTCTAATCGAGAACTTAAGAGGATTTTAGAAAAGACAATCCATCCGAACCGTAAAGACTGGTCGCTAAAACTGAATGACGCTCTATGGGCATATCGAACTGCGTTTAAAACTTCGATTGGCATGTCGCCGTATCGGTTGGTTTTTGGTAAAGGTTGCCACCTCCCGGTTGAACTGGAACATCGAGCATTTTGGGCCATTAAGTCATTGAATTTCGATCTCCTGAAATCTGGTACCCAAAGGGGTTTGCAAATAAATGAATTAGAAGAAATCCGTGCTGATGCATATGACTGTGCTAAATCGTACAAGGACCGTATGAAATGGGTTCATGATCAATCTATTTTACGTAATCTTTCGTCGTTGGTCAACAGGTTCTATTCTATAATTTCTGACTTCATCTATTTCCGAGGAAACTAAAAAGCCGTTGGAGTGGTCCGTTCAAAATCTCTCAAATACTCCCCAATGGGGCAGTTGATGTTATCAATCAGAGAAACGGGAATGCTTTTTGAGTTAATGGTCAGAGATTAAAACCTTTCCTTGAGAATGCAGTTGCATTCCCTGATACTCTTCCCTTGGGCGATCCAATGGATAATTCTGACTGACCAACTCATTTGGTCGAGCTATCGACGTTAAACTAGTGCTCATTGGGAGGCAACCCAATATCATCATGTTAAAAAAAAAAAAAAAAAAAAAATTAGTTCTAGAATATTAGTTTTTTGTTTAGATTAGGTTGTTTTTAATTCCCTAAATAGCATAACCATATTCCCTTCATTAAATTTTTGGTCATGTTCCTATTTGCTGCAGATATTCTCTGCACCTGATCTTTGTGTTGAGATACTTTTCAACAGGTTTGGGGGTGCAATACCTATTTCAATCAATGAGGACATTGTCATCTTTAGGTTTGGGGGTATGGTTCTCTATTTTGCGTCACTTAATTTTTTTTTTATAAAAAAAAAAAAAAGAAATGAATTCTTTTTTTAATTTTGAACTCATCATGCACATTATTTTGCGATTGTTTTCAAACTTTAGTTGATGATGCATGTGAATTTAATTTTGAGAATATCGATGTCATATTTTGATTACTTGTATCTAGGATAATGACACTTAATGTGATATTTTGTGGGTAATTTTGATATTCATGCTTAGAATTTTTACACTTATACCAAGATACGACTCAGAAATCGATGAGTTGTTTTGAACGTTGAATCTTAGGTTCTTAGTGGAGATTAAATCCGGTCAGCTTTAGAACTAATTTCCCGTCATTGATGAGTGAATACACATAAACTCAGAGTTTTCTTTGAATACAAATTACTTTGCATAATCTCATATATTTTATTTTGACTTGTGACTTTGCATGATATCAAATTCATATTATTGTGTTAGAACGTACTGTATATCTACTCAAAACAAATAGGCAAGGTCACCATCTTTTAAGGATATGATTGAAGGCCATCTTTGGCTCGTCTGTGCTTAAAATGCCCCACCTCAAATAAGTTTATCCTTCTAGTATCCCTTTGAGTCTATTGAAAAATTTGCCTTTATACATTCTTTGATAAGCCACGTTAACCTTTAACCCTTCACCATTTCTGAAAATTCAGCTTTATCCTTCTTATTTCTAAGATATTAGGAACGAGGGATGAGAGTGAATGAAAAGAGAGTAAGTGGAGAGACACTGAGTTGTGGCGTTTACTGAGAGGGTATGGCAAAAATATAAAAGAAAAAGGGGGGAGAAAAAGAAATTATGAAAATAATAAAAAATATGAGGTGCGTCAAGAAAAAGAAATTCAAAAGAAGAAAAAAGAGTGAGAAAAGAAAATTATTGAGAAAAAAAATAGCGAGAGATTAGAAAAGAAAAAAGAAGAGCAATAAAAAAATCAAAAGTTAGTTTCTTTTCCAATTTCTCAGAAATTTTGAATCCCAACTTCCAATTCTTTCTTACCCTTACCTGAGCCCTATTACAACCTTACAAAAGACCTTTATGATTTGATCTTGCATTGGTAACTGCCTTATAGAGAGTAAATATGTGATACTTATGACACTTGATATGACATACTTAGGATATACAAGTATCTGTTCTTATGAGATTTATTTTTATTCATTGATTGCATCGTATTTTATTTATCATGTGAGACCTTTTTATTTGCTTTGTATTGATCTCTCACATGTGTGCGAAAATTTACCCATCATCGGAGTGATTTTATTTTGAGAGTATACCTAAAGTGAGGATTGAGTCGACACATGAGATCTGATGGTTTCCCGTTTGAACTAGTTCTGAGATGGATGAATCTTGATTTGGGTATGCACACACTTCACGTTTAGGCATGAATGGATGAGTTATCTAACGATTTGAGCATTAGACTAATTTGAATAGATATTAGTATAATTAGTATAACATTGTTATTTAAAATTGAGAATTTGCATGTTGAATTGATTAATGATTTTGAGTTTTGAAGTTAAAAATATTATAAAAATCATGTTTTGAAAACTCAATTTTACCGATGGTTTAAAATTTTTGGAATTTTGTGGGTAACTTCACTGTAAACTCTCAGGAGATACAACTCCTCCACTAGGGATCACCTAGGGGTTTAAAGGCTTGTTGCACATGCTAAGTGCAATCGTGTTCCCTACGAAAGTGGCATTTATTTTTCTTTAGTTTGCTTTGCTTGAGGACTAGCAAAGTATAGGTTTGGGGGTGTGATGAGTAGCGAAATATGATGACATTTCACCCCTAAATACCTACATTTAGCTATCCGATGAAGGCTATCTGATGCGAATTATTAGATTTGAAGTGTTTCAGGTAAATATAATCCAAGTGTAGAAAATAGCCTAAGAATTTCGAAAATGATGTCAAAACACTGCAATTTTGGGTCATCGGGAACTTGGTGCTAGTTACATCTCAATTTATACCTTCAAGACGTCCGATTTAGGAAATTGCTAAAAAACAAAAGTTGTAGAGCCCGTCGTCAGCTTTCCAACGGCGTAAGAATCGCCTCAATCCGAGTTCAGGACAGAAAATTATGGCCAAAATATCGAGGCGATATTTGATGCAAAGTTTGGCGGGAGTTAACGAAAATTGCTTTTAGACCTCAATCGATTGAGAATTAAGTCTCAATCGATTGACATGAGAAGACAACTTTTTTCCTACTTAAGAGTCAATCGATTGAGATTTAATTCTCAATCGATTGAGGTATTAGGGATAGGGTTTGGTCGACCTTATAAAAAGGAAGCTACGAATTGTGAAAGGAGAGGATTATTAGTTTAGAAGAGTTTTTATTTTGGAGAGTAGGTTCTAGAGATAGAGAATTTTATTTTTCCTTTTTATGAGAGCTTTGTTCCTTTAATTTTCCAGTATTCATTCCTTCAGTTTATTATTTTTGTTCAGTTGATTTCCACATTAATTTCATTTCCGAAGATCATCGTACTTTTGGATCAAATAATTTCTATTAAAGTTTGAGGTATTTTTAATTCATTAAATTGATGTTATTTTCCCTTCCTTATTTATTTATGTCGTTTAATTACAGCATGTGTGGCTAAATTTATAGGGATGAGGATCTAATGATTTCTATCCGAGGGATGTACTTCTAATAATATAAATTTAGGATTAAAATATGAGATTTTTGTTTTATGGTTATTATGTTATCACAAATGGATGAAATCCCCGCCACTAACTGGGATCGAGTGTGTCGAGCCATGCCCTGGATCTCAGATCTGTGACGGTAATTTTATCCCAATCATTGTTATATGGTCTTTTTACTTTTATCGTGTGGATCTACTTACGATTATGATCCGGGATCGAGTGTGCCGAGCTATGCCTTGGATCTTAGATCTGTAATGGTAAGTTTATCTTAATTACTCCCTAATCTGAAATCGAGTGTGTCGAGCCATGCCCTTGATTTCAGATCTATGGTGGTATTTTTGTTGGAATTTTTTACCCACTTTGGGGATGATTTTTATTTGAACCTGTGATCAAGTGTGCCGAGCCATACCCTTGATCCCAGATCTGTATATGAAAATCATCTCTGAAATTAAGTCCTTATTGCAAGGATGCAACGTGGAACCTATCAGGGTTTTGACCATTTATCTTCCATAAAAGATATTTTTCTTCAATGGTATATCTCATAGTTTAATCCTTAGATTTGTATTATGGGAAGAACAAACCAAAGATGGGAGGATTTAGTATCTCCATCTTTATCTTCATCTTTACCTTTATTTTTGAATTATTAGTTAAGTTTTAGTTTGCAGTCGGTAATTGTCATCTCACAAAACTAGATCATAATATTAGTAGGGTACTGTTGAATCTTAGTAGATTTCTTGAATTGCTGTCTCATCTTTTTAGATCTTCTAAAATAGCCCTCGTGGGAATGATCTCGTACTCTGCACCCACTATATACAATCTGATTCGTGCGCTTGCGAGTAAAATATCATAATTAAAATTTCCCATTAGTGACGTGCCTAATTTTTGTGAAATCACTTACGTGAGTTAAATTGGGTTTGGTCTTAAGTGGAAAATGACCGATTTGGACTAGGTGTTAAACGTTAGATGATTTCATAAACACTATGTGTTGGTGCTTTGGCTCAACACCAAATTCAATGGGTAGATGTTTTGGGTGTGTAGGCCCCATACCGAATCAAAGATCATTTTTATGATGTAACACCCGAGTTAGGTATACCGATTTTACATGGGAATTAGTCCTTGGGATGAGAGCTAATATACCTAAAGTGGTGCGTATGTGTTTTGTATGGGAACTAGTCCCATTGAAAGAAAAGCAAATAGCTTCCTTTAGAAGCTAACACCCGGTTTGCACTATTTTGGGAGTTTTGGGTTTTAGAGAGAGAAAAAGGGAAGAGAGAAAGAGGAAGGAGGAAAGCTTGTGAATTTGTGTACTCCGAGCATTTTATTTACATGAAGAAGGTTTGTGAGATCGTGTAAGGGGAAGATCGCCGTCGATTTCGACGTTTGGTTATGGTTTTGTGTGATTTGGAGCCGTTTGAGGTTTTGAAACCGAAGTGATCGTAGGTTTTGATCCGTAAATCATAGCATGAGTTTGGGTGAAGTGTGTGTGGAAGAATTGCCGTCGATTTCGTGGGCTTGGTTGTGATCGTGGAGCACGGAGATTATCGAGGTGGGTTTGGAAACCCTTTTTGTTTAACGAAGAAGACGATCCGATCTACGAGTAGATTGCCGATTTAAAGAGGTAAATAACATAATTCTTTCATGTATTTAATTAAATATAGGTTGCTTAGATGTGTGCAAAAGATTAGAATCAAACAGATTGAATTTTGATGTAAAAAAGATGGGTTTCAAGGTTTAAACCCGAAAAGTGCTCAGAAACTGCCAAAATCGATTGATCGATTTTGACAAAAGAGAAATTCAAGAGGAACTTCACGAAATCGATTAATCGAAGAAAATTTCGATTAATCGATTTTGAAATTCTATTGATCGATTTTGAAAATCGATTAATCGATTTTGCCTGGGCTTGCTGACACTATTGTAGTATTTCGACCATAACATTTTGTGTCGAACTCTGATTGACATAATTCTTGTTGCTTTGGAAAGAGGACAGAAAGCCCTACAATGTTTATAAATTGACTAACTTGTGAATCAATCGTTTTAAAGGTCAAAAGTTAGTAATAATCTGGGTCAAATGCTGATTTTTAGAGAAACGAAACTGATTAATCGAATTTAATTCGATTGATCGATTTTTGAATTTTGATTGATCGATTTGGAATCGATTAATCAAATGGGTATTTCCAGTGACTTAAAAAAGGTACAGTTTGGGAAAATCGATTAATCGATTTTAAAATCGATTGATCGATTTTGGAATTTCGATTAATCGATATAGGGATCGATTAATCGATTTTGACTGTGCTCGCCAGTACTGCTTTGGTATTTTGATCATAACTTTCTTCTCCGACCTCTGATTGATGCGATTCTTGAGGCGTTGGAAAGATAACAAAAATCTCTACAACTTTTGTAATATAAAAATTTAGTAAATCCAAATTTGTGAAGGTAAAAAATTTAGGAGAAAGTTACTTCAAATTCTAAGTTGGCACAAACTTGCCCGTTCCGACTCGGTTTTGCAAAAATACTTAAATAGGTCTAAGTTATTAGTGATTGAAGTTAATCCTTGATGCATCATTGTGTGCTTGTGATGTAGATTAAGGGTGGAAGGCCATCGATAGGACCTTGCTTGCTTCAAGGTTAAGGTGAGGAACTTCAACACAAACTTGCATGTTTAACTTTGATTCATAGTTTCTTTGAGGTATTTATATGAAAAAAAAATGATAAGTTTCTTTGACGTATTTAGATAAAAAATGATAAGTTTTCTTGATGTATTTTGATGTAAGTGTGATAGTGATTTGAACTATAACTTGAACTCTTTGCAAAATAGAAATTTGAAATCCTTGAGTCGAAAATGGTGAATTATAAACTATGAATTTAACCTAGAATTTGTACTATGGTATTTGATTTTAAACTTGATTTTTAAATAGTGAGTTTTAATACCTTTGAACCAAGAATGTGAGGTTTAGACCGTGATTTAGAAATCTGAACTAGAATGTGAACTCGGAATCGTTGAGTCTTGTAGATTTGTGAGAAGGTACACCCTTGGATCGCTGTGATGGGATTTATGTACTCCCTTGGACCGCTGTGGCGGGATTTATGTACGCCCTTGGACCATTTTTACGGGATTTTACGTACACCCTTGGACTTGTTGTGTTCATGTACGCCCTTGGACCATCTTTACGGGATTTTACGTACACCCTTAGACTTGTTGTGCTCATGTACACCCTTGGACCGTTTTTACGGGACTTTACGTACACCCTTGGACTTGTTGTATTCATGTACGCCCTTGGACCGTCTTTACGGGATTTTACGTACACCCTTGGACTTGTTGTGCTCATGTACACCCTTAGACCGCTTTCACGGGATTTTACGTACTCCTTTGGACACTGTTGTGAGTCATGTACGCCCTTGGACCATCTTTACGGGATTTACGTACACCCTTAGCTTTTGATGTAGTCATGTACGCCCTTAGACCGCTTTCGCGAGATTTTACGTACTCTTCGGATTATACTTCGTAAATCAAACTATAAGTCGTGAGATTAAAGTGGACCGCTATGGGCGGATATTGTGTATGTGGACCGCTGTGGGCGGATTATGCTTGTCGTGGACCTCTATGGGCCGAGTACAAGTACCATGTGGGCCACCGGGGCAGATTTGAAATCAGTTTTGAAAGATAAATAAATATTTTGAAATCACTTTTGTGTGTAAAAAAAGAAATCAGTTTTGTATGATAAGGAAATCAACTTTTAAATCAGTTTTATGTGAAAAAGGAAATCAGTTTTGAAATCAGTCGTGTGATAAGAAAACAGTATTTAAAATCAGTCTTTGTTGATAAGAAAAAAAAATATATACCTTTGAAATGAGTTTCAGTTTTAAATAAGAAAAGGTTTGATTATGACATTGAATTTATGTTTCCTTATGATAAGATGTGAATGAGTATTGAATTTTCCTCTACTGAGCTAGGATGTAGCTCACCCCTTCGACTATACGTCACAGGTATAGCTTCTATGTGGACACCAGACTTGCAGATTGAAGAATTGAGGAGGGCTATGATGTTCGGGGTCGTAGATTGAGTATTTTGTGGAGATTGGTGAGTTCAAACTTGGTACCCTTTGAATACGTATATAATTTTGTACACCACTGTTTGGTGATGTTGGTACATCACCGGTGGTCGTTGTTAGTTATTGTAATATTAAATGTTAGAATTAGAGATTTATTTATGCCATATGTATCATCTGCTTTGATTTCTAATGTATGTGGATGTACCAAGCATTCTGTATAGATTGTGATTTACGATCTGGCGGTGCGGGTTTTCCCATTAGTGTTAGAAAAAAAAAAAAAAAAGTGTCTCAAAATTTAGGTTGGGAAAATCTGGGCTGTCACAGGAGAGGTCTTATGTGGGAGAAGAAGTGGAGGACCAAGTCCCATTATCTTTCAGGAGAAGTGAGAGGACTTGGGTTAAAAGCCCCATGATTCCTCCCTCGCAAACTCACTCCAAAAGAAAGGGAGAGCTAGTCCCCCAAACCCGCAAAAAGAAGGTCAGAGCGGAAGCAGTGGTTTTACTAGAGCGGAAGCAGTGGTTTTACTAGCCATTGATGCACCACCTTAGGCCTATATGAATGTTATTTTAGAAATGCCCAATAGATGGAACGAGTAAGTATATTCCCTCCATACAACTTTTAACATGCCTTTCGAAGCGTCAATGCGTGATTGTCGAAGCGTCGTTGCCTTTACGTGAGAGCATCAACGCTTTGTAAAAGGACCGCTAACTTTTTGGATGATTTTTGCTGCTTCATTTTATTATAAAAATGATAAAGATAAAATAAAGGAAGCAAAATAAAATAAATAAAATGGGGAATGAATACAGTACAAAACCAAATCACAGACATGTAGGAATCCAGGGTCTGTTGTAGCAAGTTTTATGAAGTAAGAGTTTGTCCCACAGGAAGTATTGATCTAAACCATAAGGGTTGTATAGTAGTCTTTAGATCTAGCTACAGATCTGGTAGACCTAAAGGAGGGTGTTTAAGTGTCATTAAACTATAATAAAAACTAGGAAAAATATGGATAAATTACAACTAAAGAAAGGGGTAAAGAAGGATGATGATGTGTGTGATAAAATAAAGATAAGATATGGAGAAGTAAACAACTAGGGAAAAATCAGTTATGCAACTCAATGTTAGTCATGAAGCTGTAGCAATCCTTTAGATGGCTACAAGCACATCTACAAGGTAGAAGAATTCAACTCAACCCATGCCATTTAGACTGCTCTTAAGGCTATAACATGTTCACTTAAATGGTCATAGACTATCTAATAGAGTTTGTCAAATCCCATTGATCAAGTCAAAAAACTAACCTCACCCAAGGGAATAGATTGATCTTAAGGCTATAATCTGTCCACTTCAATGGTCACAGACTATCCAATAGATTTCTTTCAACTAATGAATTAAGTCAGGGCAGGAATATCATTGCAGACACTATATTTGCAAGGCTACAAGCTCATGCATTCATAGGGGCAAATAGATCTAGAAAATCGGGTGGAAGCCATAAGAAATTTCTGGCTGAATGAGGACTTAGATTCAGCTGGTCATTGCTACAAAAGGCTTGCAATGACCCAGCTCACAAGTCTGTAATCTCTACAACAACTCAGATCTACACACTGATAATGGTGATGCAAAACAGAGTAGGTTTGGCTTTACACAATCTCTCACTAGGCTACAAGCTCAAGTGCAGAGAAAAGGAATCCATTTTAGACCTGTGACCTAGACCTACCCTAGGGTTATAGTTTGTCCACTCAAATGGTCACAGGCTATCCACAAAGGCTGCCTTACCCACAGATGATGAGATAGAGCATGAAAACTGCTGCTACCATCATGGTTATAGGGCTACAAGCTCAAGCTTTCATGGGCCTTTCAATCAGCTACAATCCCTAAATGCATACTGTAGCCTGAATAAAATTGGGCAAATAGGAAAATAGCAGATTGAATAAACATTAAAATATGCATTGCATTAATTAAAATGAAACTTACAATGTTCTGCCCTCAAGGCAGCAACTTGTGCAAATCCCAAATCAGCTCCCTTTATTTCATACAAAACCCATTGCATTACATGAAATTAAACCTAGCTATTACATAGAACTTAGCCAGCAAATGCCGGGCTAAGGAAGAAGAAAATGGAAAAAGTAAAAGGAAAGTAACCCTAAATGAGCATGGGAAACCCTAGCTCAGATCTCAGGCTATTCCCGGATATTTTACAAAGTAGATAACAGTCCTATTTAAATACAATCCACCAAACCCTAATTTACACTGGCCAATCAGAATAGAGAATGCTTTGAAGTTGATTTCGATGGCTTCCTTCTGACCCTTGGATTGCCTAAGAGTGTGAAAACCCCAAATTGTCCCTGAGAACTGAAAACAGCAAGCCTAGAAGTTCTGAGCCCGAATCTCGCGTAGCTGACTTGAGTGCAGAAGCAAGCTCGCGAGGATGGGTTTTCTATGAAGGGAGATCGTGAGGCTCTGCTCTGCTGTGAATGGTGCACTTGACTTTCGCGAGGCTGGGTTGTGCACGGAAGACGGTCGCGAAGCTTAATTGGTGCAGCTCGCGAGGTTGACTTTGCGGTTCCTCGTTTGGTTGACTTGTCTTTGACGCACGCGAGAGCTTAGCAAGGAGATTTCCTGAAGCTATATCTGTGCGAGCTCCTCAATTCCCCCAACTAATCTGCGCGAGATCTTCATTGCTGCTTTGTGTAGCTGCTCGCCAGGTTCATGTGAACCACGCGAGATCCTCACGAAGGAGCATCTGGGTGATTGGAACTGCGCGACATGTCCATTGCAGCAGCTGTTTGAGCCACTCAAGATCTTCAATAGATGTAGCTGCTCTCAACTGTTGTGCTCCACTCAATGTGCTACATTGTTGCTTCATTTATATGGCTTGAAGGTCTAAAATAGCAGCACCTCGAATGGCTGCTTCTCCATGCAATTTCAGCTGCTTGAGTGGCTGTTGGCTCCACTGCTGTAACATACTACTGTCTTCTTGGCTTGAAAATGTAGGATTGCATCATTAAGCTCTTATTTTGCTTTTACCTACAAGAACACTCTAAAAACACATTATTCATTGGCTCAGAGGTCCATCAAAGGCCAGGTTAAGGGGTGAAAAGTGATACTTTTCAGGGCTTAATACACCCCAAAACCTAATCTTTGCTAGTCCTCGAGCAAAGGCAAAATTAAAATCATTTATTCAAAATAGGAAATGCCACTTTCATAGGGAGCACAGATACATTTAGCATATGTACCAAGCCTTTTAAACCCCTAGGTGATCCCTAGTGAAAGAGTGAAGTCTTTTGAGGGTTTTCAGTGAAGACACCCACAAACTTCACCAATAAAATAGTTAAGTGCAGTGCAGTCAATGACATAACAAAATTTGATGAATAAAGTTTCATTCCACACCCTTTCTTTAGAATTCAAAGGAAAACAGTAATAATGCAGTCATTTGAAACTAAAAATCAGCATGTATATTCATCACCACCATTCAATTCACATAAAAAATACAATGTGCATAAATTAGCACTAAGTTTGCCTTTGATTCAAAATTCAGGTGTAGATACAACCCCAATGACATTAAAATTCAGATCCAATCCTTACCGGGTCTATCTCTCACAATGAAAACATAAGGTTGTTCAAATTCTCAACAGCTCAAGATCAGTCAAAGCCCCCAAATGGGACTATAAGCATGAGCATGGGCATTGCATATAAGTTCTAACATTCTCAAATATTTTCACCATAGATTAGACAACTCTGCATCTCCACATGATAGCTCATTTCACTTAGGATCATTAAGGTCTTTAGTGGGTTGTAATTTGGCTTATGGGTGAGGTTTATAAAGAATGAAGGAGGTACAATGGATCAAAATTGAGAAATCAATAAGGTAAGGAGTGATTCATGACTTCATAACCTTCATTTCATCACAACTCCATCTTCCTTAATATTTTCCAGAGTCAAAGTCGTCAGCTTCTTCTTCTTCGTCTAATTTCTAGATGAAGTAGTTCTCTTAACTTATCTTATATTTTTTTTTTCTTTTCTTTTATATATATTTTTTACATTTTGGTGCTGGTTTGCCACACATAACCATTGATAAACTGCTATTTTTAGACTGCTTCTCTTCCACTTCCACCAAATGTTGGACCCAGCTCACCTATCTTCAACTTCTCATTTACCTTCTGAATTCTCAGAGTGAGGGACATGTTGAATCAAGTTATGAGGTTAAGGTGCAAGTACTCCGGTATTTGCTGAAGAAAAATAGGATTTTCAAAGCTTAAAGAGTGTAAGCAAAGGGTAGTTGAATAGGTAGGAAATTTTAAGCTCAAACTGTCCAAATGAAGGCCTTGAGTCATTTCCTTAGTGTCATGAGTACCGTCAATCAGTTTTGATTTAGAGGTGCCTAACTTCTAATGAAAAGTGATTGAATCAATCAGTACTTAGAGTAGAAAAAATGCCAAAAACACTCTTCAAAAGAAATTGGATAGGCCCAAATCTCACTATGTATGGTCCTCACATTAACCCATGGGGTGTATTTCTATCTTTTTCTTTCCTCTCTAGTTCGCTAAGTGCTAACTAAATTTTTTTTCCTGATATTAGTTTCATGATGGCTACAATTTTCAAAGATTTTCAATTTTAAAAGTCTACAAAAATTTTAAATTTTCACAAATTTCCTCATTTTCGGGCTAGGTGGGAATTGACTTTATTCCTTCAAATTAAATCACACACTGCTGCACTAGAGTTAACTATTCTATTGGCAAACCTAATCTGCCACACTCCCAAACCTAAGTTAAACAGTATCCTCACTATTTCATGCAACATGTATAGGGGGAGCAGGGTTGGTAAAAGAAAAACAAACTAACCTAAGCAAAAAACAAAGAGGAAACTAAGCTAAGAGACTGTAAAAAAAATTAAACTAAGAAGGAGAAAAAGAAAATATACAAAAGATGAATATTGGGAAAACAAAGCAACTACACTAAATCCTAAAAAAAACAACTATATGTTGCAAAAATGACACTAAAAACAGCAGGTATAGAAAAACGTAAACTAAGCTAAACACCTAAAGCAATAAAATCCTAAATACAATTTCCTAAACAACAGATTGGGCAAGGTCTTATCCACTAACTCACCAATGACTGTAACTGTTTAACAAATCTCATTTCCTCCATCATATCCTTCCCCTTATAAGAGGGAGGACCTTTAAATTTTTTTTAAGGAAGTGGCAGATGAGGTACTACTGGTCCTCACCTGCTGACACACCATTTCTTATATATATATATATATATATTAGATTACATCTATACTTTATTCATACATTACAAAGATACAAAAACTCTAAAAAACAAAATGAAGAAAAATTTCAAAAATCACACAAAAACTAAAACCGGCATTTATTTAAACACTACATCTACAAAGAATATAGCTCAATAAAAATACAGATTACTATACTAGATCAAAACTCCTCGGCAACGACGCCAAAAATTTGTTGGATGATTTTTGCTACTTCATTTTATTATAAAAATGATAAAGATAAAATAAAAGAAGCAAAGCAAAATAAATAAAATGGGAAAGGAATACAACACAAAACCATATCACAGACCTGCAAGAATTTCGACCGGTCGATTTTCCTTAAGAAAACCATACCTTTTCTTTCACACGAAAACCAATCAGTCGATTTCCCAAATCGACCGGTCAATCTAAAATCGACTGGTCTAATTTCCCAGAACTAATTTTTCATATTCTTTGTTTTGTGGGAATCGACCGGTCGGTTTCATTTCGATCGGCCAATTTTCAAGGTCGACCGGTCGGTTTCATTCAGAAACCCACAAACTCATCACTCTTGACAAAATTGATCGGTCGATTTGAAAATCGACCGGTCGGTTTTGTCAGTTTTCACCCAACTCTGGTTTAACTTTTTCTTCTCATTTTTCCTTCAATTCTTATCCTTTTCTTCTTCGATTTTCCTACTCACATACATAACTAATTCACTTATTTATTTCTGACAACATTTATATAAAATCTTACCTTTTAATCGATCGATTCCTCCATCCCGATTCTCATGCACAGCTAGAGCTTCGTAGCTCGAAGCTTTGAATTCCACGCGATCCAATCTCGCAATTAATACACCCTATTGATTTCTCCTCATGTGCACACTCACTATACCGTATTGATTGCTCTCCCCTCTCCTCTCTCCTCTCTCTCTCTCTTAATAACTCTCTCTCAACAACCTACTTCACAAGAGAAATAAATTCTCTTTTAGTTTAATTCCCTTATATCTAGTTTTAGGCTTAGGTGTTAAGCATATACACCATAACTGGGTGCATCCACACTCATTCAAAGGTTCATACAACTCTCAATTATTCTTGATTCACTTAACACATAATATAATCCCATCTTACGAATTGTCTCTTCACAAATTCGGGCACGTGACCCGACATGCACGCACATCGAGGGGCACTGTTCAAAGGTCAAAAATTTTCAGGACGTTATAGATCTAATACCATCTAGAAAAAAATTTAGAGAAGGATATTTTCCACCATTGGATATTAGGTCAACATTAGAAAAAATTCAATGCACCGTGTTTATTGGGGAATCATGATATTTTGACTTGTGATTTGAAGGGAAAACAAGTTCAGAAAAAAATTTCTTTTTCTAAAACCCTAGAAGGAATGGGTGTCATTTTGGGATTTCGGTGCCTCGTGGCTACCCAAATGAACCACGTCCTAGGGTTCCTACAACTACGTCTTAGGGATCCACTTTTCATATATATATATATATATATATATATATATATATATATATATATTATTTATTTATATTTTTTTTTAATAGACCCACATCGAATAGGGAAAAGTCTTGATCCTGGACTATATGTGATTGCAGACATTACATGTCATGACACGTTTTGGGTGGGGACTTAAGCCCATCCAGAAACAAAATCAGGGCAGGGAACTAAGCCCAGAACTGGACAATATTGCGGCATGTAGATCTGGGTCTTCACAGAATGGTATCAGAGCCAAGGACGGCTCGTCTATAAGGTGGGGGGATTGTAATAGTCTCACATCAGACAGGGACAAGTCTTGACCCTGGGCCATATGTGATTGCGGGCACTACATGTCATGACGCGTTTTGGGCGGGGACCTAAGCCTCTACCAGACAATATTATGGCAAGTCAGTCTGGATCTTTACACACACACAAATATATATATATATATATATATGGGTTACTTGAGATTGAATTTGTGGCCTCGAGTTTTGCAATATTGTCAAACTTTCAGTTGAGCTATAGGCCAAGAAATAAAGTTGAAGAGGTTTTATATGGAAGGATGATCAACATCTTTGTGCTCTCTTCCGTGAACCTGGTGCTAGGACAATTTTCTTTTGTTCCTAATTTCATTTATGTGCACTTATGCCACTTATATAACTAATATCTTTGCAGTTGACCAGCCATGATGATGATTGGTTTGTAATATTTGCGTTTTTGTGTCCATTCCCAGTGAAAGTGGGTGCAATCGGTCATCTTTCTTACCTATTTTTATGCATCATTGTTCTTATTTTCAAGAAAATAGTATATAATTCTTACCCATGAATCCCTAATCGAGCAGCAATACAAAATTATTGGCTGAAATCTTGAAACTATTCGAGATTTTACACGACGAAAAGGCAAAAAATGATATCTCGCAAAGATTTCGATCAAATTCAACTAAATTAGGGTTTTATTATCGAGGAATCGAAGTTGTCGGCGATGAGATGCTAGGGTTTCAGAACTGGAACTAGTAGCAGATTCCTTTGAGGTATTGGTTTTCATGTATTTGGCCCGATAGTTGTGGGTATCATCGAACGGTTGTTGGAGTTTTCTAGTTTGTTATTTGGAGAAATCGAGTTATTTGATCATTTCGCTTTTGTGTGATGTAGAGGTGGCTTAGGTGGCTTTGATCATTTTCTCTAACAGAGGGAAGCTCTTTGAGTTCTGCAGCAGCCCTAGGTATACATTATATTCTCAATTTCAACCATTTTTATATTAATTTTCTTTTTATTTAATTTCTTTATTTGTATGAATGATCTCTAGATCTGCTTTGGTTTATTTTTTATTTTTATAAGCCTTAGGTTTTGAAAATTCGGGTTGGAAATTTGCAATTTGCTACATCCAAGCGAATCTAGTTTGCTGAGGGTAGGATGAGTTTTAAAATAAATATAAAAAATATTTTAATAAATTTTAATTTTAATTATTAATTATGATTGAAAATTTATATAGAAATTTCTGTGCATATCATTCACTAATTAAATAGATGGACTAATTGTTATCCCTATGACTTTCAAACCAAGGGGGTTGAGGTGGAACACCTGAACCACACTTTTTGCATGAAAAAAAAAAACTGTCCGACCAAACCACACCGCGAACCGGTTTGCAATTCGCACCCTAAAGAAAATATATATTCCTAAAATAATATTGAGAAAATATATATTCTTAGAATAAATATTTTTTAACATTTTATTATAATTATAAATTTGGATATTTACTATTTTCTTATTTATTAAATATTAATCTAATTCACATTTAGTAAAAAAATTATCATACAATGAAATTCACGATCTCATTATCTCTTAATCATCAAGAGAATTTTATGCTTTGAACTATCCAATTGCAATATTTTCAGCATCTCATGCCAAACTCCTCTGCAATTAGTATTATGTTAGTTTACTACAGGAGCAACTTCAAAAAATTTAATTATATGATGTGAACTATCCAATTGCAATATTTTATTGAAAATACTCGCCTAGGGGCTGCAAGAACTCAAGCCATTTCTATTTTCTGGGCAACTCTCCAAGATGACGCCTCTGTGATATAGCATCTCCATGTTTTGCTTGCAGCATGACTTCTTTGGCCCCTATACTGAATTTTTGCATATAATCTTACCTCCCACTATCAAGTAATTATACATCAATGTAACTAATGACTCGGCCATCCATTTTGAGCGATTATTATATCCTTGGTTACTTTTAGGAGATGCTAAAGCTGTACAAAGCTCGACAAGTTTATAGTTGATGATCATGTGAGATCTTCAACAGTGGTCCTCACTTTTAAAGTGAGTTGTGATCTCGAAGTCACTTTTAAAGTGAGTTGTGGTCTCCAACATCTTCGTTTATATATATCTTCAAACTGAAGAGTAAACCCTTGTGTTGGGGCATTCATACTTTTAAATTTTAACTATCCATAATCTTTGTCTTACACCTTTGTTTTTAGATTTCCAAATTGAAGCTTTAACAGGTTTAGATATCCCGGAAGCTCATGTTTCGCTTTCTTGGATTACTCAGCAGTCAGCAAGGTTCTTTTTTATTATTTAACAGCCATCTATGACTGCATCAAAATCATATTATATACGTGGGCACACAGATTTATATGCACAGAAAATTATTAGTTTTCATTGTGGGATAATGGGGTATTGGGATCTTACTGCCGTTTTAAAAAGGAAGTAACCACTCAGCCATAGAATCCTTCACAAATTTTGAGTTTGAAACAAATAAATTGTTCAGCATTGAGATAAGTTATGAAGTCCTTTTTTTTTGCTCCTTTGTGGCAGTGTGGGTGGAAAACTGATTAATATGACACAGGACCACAAAGTAGTTAGTCAGTCTGAAAGAATCCGCTTGAAAGAAATTGGAGAACCATTGAAAGATGACGAAATACGGCTCTCTGGTAAATACCTCAAGTTCCTTTTTTCCATAATATTTCCGTTGCACATTAGATTAGTTCTATAACCAATTGATTTCAACTTTGTGCAGGTTTGAACCTTGCCCGAATGCTTGGGGACAAGTTTTTAAAAGAACAAGATGCCCAGTTCAGTTCAGAACCATATGAAAGCCAAGCTGTGCACATAACAAAAGCAAGCAAAGCCTTTGCGCTGCTGCCAGGTGATTCTTTACCCATTTCATTTTACTTTTGGTGGAATGATAATGCACTGCAGTGTTAGACTCCATGCTTCTCCATATCAGTGGGTAAGATTGGTGCATGTGTATCTGGAATGTCCAATTAATGCTCTGCAGAAGGGTTATAGCCATGTGGTGAAATGGGTGTTTGATCAATTACATTTATTTCTAATATTGATTTGTAAATGCATTGATGGATTTCAATACCAATAGAACTGCTGCATCTTGTAATATTGATTTGTAAATGCATTGATGGTGCCTTTTTCCACCATTTTTTTAGCTATTTTTTCCCTTCCTTCTTATAGCCCCAAGTTGGTTCAATCAAATAGATCGATTCTCAAAGGGCATTGACAAGTGTCGGAATTGCATGATTGGGATATATTACAAAAGTCTCCAACTTCTTGTAATATCTGAAGTAATCTCACCAGGTTCGCTGGTTAACATGATTCGAATTTAGGTTTTGTAGAATAAATTTGGAATGAAAATATTACATAAATATAATAATATTGATTTTATAGTGAAGCTGGAGAATCCACTAGACTTCCTCTTGTACATTGCCAGATTTCATGTAGAATCCGCTATAGAATACTTCATATGTTTGGGGGTATATTAGTGCCTTTCTGAATCTGTTACGGATATTCTCGCAGGCCGAGTGACGGTGTTTTCTCTGCAATTGGGAATGCGGTATGATACAATTTCTTATTTGGGGATGGGTTGTTTCAATTGGCATCCTCAACATATCTTTAGTGGGCCTTTGGACCCTTTTCTCTTGTGCCAATGTAAAAGGTATATTTGGTCTTTTTGTAGCTGCTCTTTCTATGTTGCTGCCCCCTTGTTTTAGTTTAGTTTTATTTTCTTGGATTGTTGGGTAGCTCGCCCAGCCTCTTGTTTGCATATAATCCGAATCAGAAAAAGCTAACTCCATGTCTAGAAAATTGAAGCTAATGGAGTAGTAAATGAGTTTCTCTCTTGCGTGTACCATGCTAGTGATATAATTTGCTCTTATTTTCTTCTGATTAACTATTCATGCATGTTTATGTTTTTACTATTTTTATTTAATTTGGTAAACGTGTGGCATAAACTATCTATGTTAATTTTATGATATATGCTATGCTCTTTTAATAGGGTAAAACGTTAGCCTTTGTCTTACCCATTGTGGAAACTTTAACAAATGAGCATACTAAGGCGTCAAGGAAGACAGGGTATGAAAGGCCACCAAGTGTCTTGGTACTTGTACCTAATAGAGAGTTGGCAAATCAGGTATAATGTGTTGGAAAAATTGAAATGTTGATCCAAAATAATACATGAAATCGGTTCGAGGCACGAGAAATATCGTTGTCTTTAAACCAATATTTGCCCCCACTACTTCGACAAAGTGGTCACCAACAGGTTACCGACAAACTAGTTCCAGGATACAGCGAACCGACAATGTATTCTTGTGAAGGATTTGGCGAATTCGATCACGCTATCTGAATACCAAATATTGTAAGAACACTCTGATCAAGACCTTTAAAGACATAACAAGAGAGAAGAAAGAAGACTCTTTTTGTGGTATATAAAACAATGACTTTAGATTTCTTAAATAGAAATCAAGTGGTGTGTTAATGCACCCTTTTCCAATGAAAATGTGCTACACGCATCCCTTCGGAAAAGACACACGACTTTGGAAAGACACTTCTTTTGAAAAGACACACCACTTTAGAAAGACACCTCAATTGAAAAGACACACCTCTTGGGAAAAGAAACCTCAATTGAAAAGACACATCTCTTGGGAAAAGACAAGTTTAATAAATTTCTAAATATCTAACAATCCCCCACTATTTAAAAGTTTAAATATCCAACAATCCTCTGCTATTTAAAATTTTGAAATCAGAGCAAAGCCTGAAATATATGTATAAATGAAAATGTCTTACAGACTTGAATTTTCACTTTAGTGGGAATAACTCAAAGTTCACTAAGATTTTTAGTGAAACTAAGTCTTGAACTAACAATCTTATACGACAAATCGGAACTATTCCACACATATATTTCATATATTTAGTGTTCAATAAATTGGTTAGCACATTTATGCCATATGCTAGTACCCTAGTTTTCATAAGTGTTTATGATATAAAGTCATGTCTCATTAAAAGTGGCTCCACCCTCACACTTATATAGGTAGACCTATAAGAGATGCCCCTGTAATTTTAACATCTCAACACATTGTGTTATAGTGTCTATTAAGAGTAATGCTCAATCTCCCCTTATCCATTACAGGTAAAACACTACCCTTCCTGGAATGTTTATGAGAATTTAATTCTCATCAATGTAGTGCCCCTTTATCCGTCACAGATTTACGACTTGTTCTTCCCTTTGAACCTAAACATTGACCAAACAAATATTAGGTAGGGTTTCCATCGTAAGTGACTATTTGGATAAATGACTTTAAACCCATCTCGATTCTTCTTTTAGACTAATACTTTTCATAATTGCTTATAATTGCAATTATCAACACATAAAGTGTTTCTTCAGACATTTCTGCCTGAAATGATTTATCATTTGTTTTCTTGTTCATTGATAAGGAAACAAGTTCCATAGAAAACTTAGAAGTTTTGACTCAATCTTTGTTAGTACGTCTACCAATGGACCTTTAAGTCACTTCATTTCTCTACCTATTTTGATATAAGCAACAAACTCAATGAGATTTATAGTTGCTCTTTAACATCTCTTGTGAGATCATGACTCCCTTTCTAAAAGGAAAATCATCGTCAAATGATTTAGATCTCAAAATCTAAATCTATTATCTTTCCTAATATAATTCAATCAGAATCATTTGATCATCTTCAAATGATTCTATCAATCTTCTAGCGACAACTCGATTTTGCCAAAAGATTATGACCATATGGTCATTGCTAAAGATTCCACCCATTTGATCATGCCCATTCGATCAAATCCAATCAATGGCCATGAAATGGTTTTAAAATTTAAGTTAGCTGATCATGGTTACCTATTGACTACATAATTGCATCCAATGAATCATGATAAGCCTAAGATCAATACCCTAATAATTTGGCTTACTCAAACACAACCGTTCAGTCATGCCCAAGCAATCACCAACAGATGGCAGGATTGCTAATCATAGTTGCACGTTCATAGACGCACGTGATCTAATGGGTATCAAAGCCTTTCTTAAAAATAACATTAGGTCCGTATAGATCCAAACTCAAACGATAATTACCCACAAACACATTATTTTATTTTGTTGGGAGAGCACCGTACTTGGTACTTTGCCACATTTAAACAAAATCCATCATTTAGGTCGGTTATAATGTGGAATCAACACCCATGTGTGGCCCAATTTAGAAGTTAGATGGTATTAAACTTTTCATTTTTCATGGAGGGTCTCTAGGACCTTCTTTATTACATCTTTAGTGATGTATTGCATATGTTGTGATGTACCATAGGTGGTACGTGTGAAAGCAAGTACAAGGAGCCGCGTGAGGCTTGGACCTTCAGAGACCTGAGATAGGGAACACCTTGAACATGTATTTTAATTGCAAGAGCATGTATGTAGTGATATAGAACTCAAACTGAAAATGTTTTAACTGTGTAAATCTTTGCGAAAAGGGTGCGTGTGTGACACCAAGAAAGTGATAAAGGCATCTGTATGATGCGAGTAACTGAGACCAAGAAATCAAATGAGAGTGAGACATCCCCAGGGGATGAGAAAGTGATAAAGGCATCAGTGTGATGCGAGTAAATTAGACATCCCAGGGATGTAAATAAGATTGAATCACTACTGTTAAGGCCTAACTGATATAAGATAACACATTTACACTGTGAACAACTATATGTAAAGTATATGTTATTTTTGTTATTTGAGGTTTGATTTGGCGGGATACTCAAGTGGCCAGATATCTGACACTATGCCAAATTTTACCGGTCGGAGGTCTATCCGTACATAGTAAGCACATCCTAGGGATGTTAAAATGAGATTTAACCCCGCCGCCTATTGAGAAAGGGGCTTGGGTAGTATTCCTAGGGAATACATATAACAACTATCTATTTAAGTGACGATGGTGGGTATTCCATCGGGGCTCGATGCTATATTGCTCGGGGATTACTTAAGTTGAAGATTTAAGTTTTGCTTTAGGCCTGTCCAATATCATTCATGATAAATCAACAGTAAAGTAAGACATGTAAATTATCATTAAATTTGAATACAAATTACCATCTTTTAAACTGTTTTCTAGCAAATGCATAGACATATCGTGCTTGAATATCATGAAATATATGTGAGATTTTGACTTATATGTTCATTGTGTTGTTTCCTATTGAGCTAGGATGTAGCTTACCCTTTAGACTATACGTCGCAGGTTCATTGTTAGCAGCGGCCGAGGCTTCGGGAGACGTAGATCCGGGTGATTTGGATTACGTGCCTAGGGACGAGTTGGAGCCTCCTCCCGAGGACTTCTTCTAGGAGACTCCGCTGAGTACTTTGAGAGAGTTTTTGTGAGGATATTGGTATGGTTTGGTATGTCAAGCCCTTATTTTGGATAATCAATGTAATTCTACTTCGAATATTCTTTTTGACGAACCATCTGAGGTGACCTTGTTTTATCACTGATGGTTCGGGCCTGTTCTTGTGTCCATATATTGGTATGGAATGAGAACTTCTTTGAGCTCTTTTATTTAGAGGGTAATATATTATTAATGCATGTTTTTCTTTCAGTTTATATACCTTACTTGTTTGGTTTTGGCTTGTTATACCAATGTTCCGTATATAGTTTTGGGGCACTGTCTGGAAGATCGTACTGATGGCACGGGTTTCGGGGTGCCGAAATCCGGGCTATCACATTTGCTCTGATTTCAAAATTTTAAATAGTGGGGGATTGTTGGATATTTAAACTTTTAAATAGTGGGGGATTGTTAGATATTTAAAAGTTTATTATACTTGTCTTTTCCCAAAAGGTGTGTCTTTTCAATTGAGGTGTCTTTTCAAAGTGATGTGTCTTTTCAAAATGAAAGGTCATTCCAAAGTGGTGTCTTTTCCGAAGGGATGAGTGTTGCACATTTTCATAGGAAAAATGTGCATTAACACACCGCTTGATTTCTATTTAAGGAACCGAAAATCATTGTTTTACATGCCACAAAAAGAGTCTGCTTTCTTCTCTCTTGTTATGTCTTTAAAGGTTTTGATCAGAGCGTTCTTGCAATATTTAGTGTTCGGATAGCGTGGTCGGATTCGCCAAATCCTTCACAAGAATACACAGCCGGTTCGCTGTATCCTGGAACCAGTTTGCCGATAACCTGTTGGTGACCACTTTGTCGAAGTGGTGGGGGCAAATATTGGTTTAAAGACAACGATATTTCTTGTGCCTCGAACCGGTTCCATGTATTATTTCGGATCAACATTTCAATTTTTCCAACATAATGACTTGTTTTTATTTGGAGGACTATAGCCTCTGGGATTAGTGAATTAACTCTTTTACATGCATTCCTTGAGTTCTCTTTCAATTTTCAGGTGCATGCAGACTTTGAGGTTTATGTTGGAGCTTTGGGGCTCTGCATGTTGTTTATATGGTGGTGCTCCTTATCGCTCGCAATAAAGAGAGGGGTTGATATGGTTGTTGGTACCCCTGGTCAGATAAAGGTAAGCTTTGTTTCCTCTGTATTTCCATGGTTGTTTGGTGTTTCTAGTTAAACTAGCTATTGTGGAATCGAACAGAGTTCTTCCATAGAACTGATCCACCTATTTGTTAATTTTCGTACTTGTATGATGTAGGATCACATAGAGAAGGAGAACATCAACTTGAGGTCATTAAAATTCTGCGTCCTCGATGAGGCTGATGAAATGCTGAATATGAGTTTTGTTGAAGATGCTGAACAATTTCTAGGTACACGAGTTTTCTTTATTCATGCGGTACTGTTTCAATTTGGCATGAACTTCATGTTCTAGTAGAAAAGTTGTAAGCTGTAACCTGTTTTGTTGGACGCAAATATTTCTTCAAAACAGGATTATCTGGGAAACATGATATTAAACAATGTCAAAGAAATCAAATGTTTCCCCAGTTTGTTCAGAATTTTCTTTATGCAAATATAAAATTGAGTATCTTGGGCTCTCAAGATGGAGCTTTAGCTGTTAAGCTTACCTACAAAAACAACTGAATAAAGCCGTTGGGTCCTTTATGATGCTCTAATGTGCAGACATTTTACAGAAACTTTGTAGAATCTTGAAATCTGGGCCTTGAGCGAACTGATTATTATCGTAAACTTTTCCCATCTATTTCACGTTGGCATTTCATGGGATAAATGCTTGATTCCTAGTAATTCTACAGTTGTTTCCTACTATTAACTGCTCATTTGGGATCTCTTTAGTTGCTAAAACCCAATTCCTTTTGCTTGGATACTGATTTCCTCCCTCCCATCATGATGATAGATTAGGAAGAGTACCAACAACAATGCTGTCTTATCACATTTGGACAAGTAGTTGACAGAAATGATGTCTAATGGGAGTATCTGAGTTCCTTTTAGACAGTTTGTTGACAGAAATGCTTATGCTGGTTGATCCCCTAGATAGGAAGATGGGTCATTGTGGGGATTCCAATGTGTTAGGAGTGCTAGTAGGTATTCCCTTGTGCCAATTTTTCATTCTTTTCATTGGTCATGTAGTATTTATGGATGGATATGATCTGCTATTCTTCTCTGTGCAAATTTATAGATTGATTGTTGTATAAAACCATCAAATTTACCTCCTTCCAGGTACATTGACATGGTGGAATCTTTATGTCAGAAGCGTGCCTTGGAAGCATTTCAGTTGGATCCTTCAAAATGGGGAGGTAACTTAAATATCAATTTATGTTTTTACCTAGAGAAACCTCCGGTGAATCGTCTTTTTATTTATTTGTTTGTAAAATCTTTCTGTATGTAAGGGGTGGGTAGGTGGCACTCTCAATGATTTGCCTATCCTTGTTGAAAGGTACTGGTTATTGGTACCTCTAGGATCCATGTACGAGCCGTACCAATCCAAAAGGGATACAACTTGCTATGTATATCTTTCTTTTCCATTCATGTAAATAGTTAGAGGCCCATATATCTACCATATAACTTACCAATATTCAGTTCCATAATAAACAAATAATTAATGATGTGGATATCCGTATGAAGTTATATTACCTTTATCAATTTATCTCCAAAAGTTCTATGTAAGTTTCGGTTGTTCTTTTTATTTTACCGTATTTATAAATTATGTGTGTTGAGCTTTTTATTAAAAAAATATTGCCTGGAAATGAATAAATATGGCTGTTACGATGTAAGCTTTCTCTTTTTGGGAGTTTAGCATATTTACTTACCAAAAGAACATCCTTTTGGGTACCCAAGAAACATAGGGAAAATTGTTTTCATACATTGGTAGGCGAATATATGATAAATTATACCACCTATCTGAAGCTGTGTCCTATTTCTTTATTCTATGTCTCTTTGGGTGGTCAGTGGGTGGGGCTGGGTTTGGGGTGAGAGAAGGAAATTGGAATTTGCAACTTCTGACCAAATTATTTGTAATTACTTTTTAGTTTTTATAATTGTTGGTAAGAGTAAGAAGTAAAAATAAAAGCAAATCATGTGGGCATGGCAGCACAACATTCAGTAATGCTTTTGTGACACTGTGTGAAGGATTTGAAGTTCCTTTTGTTATTTGGGACCTCATGTTTAGCTTCTTAGACTATTTTCTGTTTGCATTAGGATGGTAAAGTTCTAGGTTTGTTCAAGATCATATTTCAATAGTCTTTGCTAAAGGTTACCTCAATTTGGCAAGAATGCCATCCTTCCTATTTACTTTTATAATTTCCTTCTTTCAACTTTTTATTGCTACATTATATTTTACATATTATGCGGTCCTATTTTTCTTGCAGTGAATGTTCAGCCTCTCTCAGGCTCTCCAGCTAATTTTCAAGTTTACACTGCATTATTGAAACCCCATGAGAGAATCATGACATTCGACCTTCCCCATGGTGGACATCTTTCACATGGCTATTAGGTGCGTAAGATCTCTATTTATTTTCCTATCTACAATTAATGGTACCGCTTTCACTTCTTGGTGACTGTCCTATTATGGCTGAGATTTTTCCTGTTGTGGGCATTCAAATCTTGTTTCCAACTAGCGATGATTTAGTTTGAAAATTTTACTTATTTTATATTTTATTTTTAGGATTGCATTTCTATCATGAGTGCTAAGTTGTCTAGACCTTAGTTGCATGAAGTGAGGAGTAGGAAGGCGGCATTCTCGGAAAGCTTGCAAGCTGAAGCTGTTAAACCTGTGACTTTTCCTGAGTCCGAAGAAAATAAAACTTAGATCACCAATGTTTGATCTTCCAGGTTAGAACCAATTTCCATTTGAGTATACCTCAAAATTTTAACCAAGTACGCCCGCCTGCACCCACCCATACACAAGCGCGCACACCCATACATATCAGTTATCACCTTGTAATGGTGGATGTGGATGATTGATAAAACTGGATTAGGGAACTAAATAGGATGCAAAAGATAAGGATTTTATTGGCTGGTATTGAGGCCTGGAATACCTTTCTTTCTAGGTTGGATGGTTTGATGATTTTATGTGTACTAAGTGCTTGATTTTAGTTCTAAATGGAAAATATTGCTTTAATGCTATTTGTATGAGTTGAACTTGCTTTTGAGCTAGTTGGATGTTGTTATATCTACCAAGTGTTGGGTTTTAAGCCTACAAGAAAAGAACTGCTTTAGTATTTTTTGCTTAAATGGTATTTGCATGAGCTGGCGGGGTAATGAAACTTAGTTATACTTTTGAAAGCCTTCAACTGAAGACTAATTAAATTTTATGGTCCTACATGATCAATGGAATTGAAGGTTAAGATGATGAACTAGATTTGACAGTCTAATATCGGACATGTGTATGATGTATAAAATGATTGGGTAGGGATCTCAGGCCGAAGTTATCCCTAAGGATTTTGATTTTGTAAGTGAATGATTTACCTATTTTCGATTATTTAGGGTTTTGATTACCTAAATGTACAGTTCACATGTTTTGGATTATTTAGGGGTTCTCGATTTATAGAGTTTAAGTTGCTGTTAATGGAGGAACTTCATCATCGATCAAGCCAAGTTCATGCAGTTTTAATGGCTATCTTTCTAGTTAAATCGTAGAGCATTTTTGCCTAGTTTGAATTGGTTCCCTTCAGAGCCAGTTCCATCTAAAAATTTGTTCAGCTCAAAATTTGTTAAAAAAAGATCAGTTATAAGTTGGACTTCCTTCTGAAACTGAACTAAACTGTTTGACTTTAGAGCATTTTACCCAACACTGAACTGGTTCAGTTTAGAACTAATTCAGCTTAGAAATTGTCTTTAGATAGGCAACTAAGGCCTTGGCATTCCATTAAGTGCTTGGCCACCTGCTATGCATTAAGGATGAACACAAAATGACTACAGCAGTAATGAGATTACCCTCCTAATGTAAAGTGTGTTAAGCCATTGCCAAAATGTAGCACATGTTTTAATAATTTGTGCATCTTCATCTAATTGAAGGGAATTACCAACTTTGTTTGCATTGCTTCTCAATAATTTTTATTTATTTTGTCAATTAACACCATTCATGATGTGGCACCACTTGATGCCATATGCAGATTGCCATAGTCTACATTTGATTCAGCTCTAAGACTGGGACAATCTCCTTGGGCTCCAACATGAGCAGGTCAATCTTCTTCTGCTCCACGTAACTCATTACTTGAACCAACATCAGTGTACGAATCAATCTCCAACCTGCTATATGCGTTAAGGTTTGATCAATCTCCAACCCACTTATTCCTCGATTGGAGAATGTTGTCTGTTAAAGTAGTGTTGTTTTTTGTCTTCCTCAATTTCACATGTTAAGTAGCTAAAAGGACCTTGCAATAATTTTTTCTAGTTTCCATAGTGAGACTCACTGGCAAGAAGAGCTGATCGCTTTATTCCAATCTGCAATCCATCCAAAGGACTACATCACTGTTCGGAAATTCATAATTGGATTTTATGTGTGACCAAGAGAGTGGTTGAATTTTGAATTTAATGTAATTGAGAGAGTTGGTACTAGGTACAGGTTCTGAGCATATTCTTTTGGCCTCTGTTTTGCTTTGAATTTTATCAGTGAATGAGAAAGAGTTGACACTAGTTACGACAACAATTTGGGTCAATCTTCTTCAAAAATAAAAAATAAAACTGCTTTAAGTAGCTGATAATCTAATCAATCTCTCATGAGTATGATCATTCTTCTGTAATAGAATACAAGATTCGAGTAATATTCTGAATTCAATTACTCCAATTCTATAATTTAGCAATATAAGCTTTTAAACATTATAGCAAATTGAACTAGGTGATATTCTAATAGGCACATGTCAAATATTTGAACCCTATTTGGTAATTTTCATGTTTTTGTTCTTTAGCACTGAACTAGGCTTTGAGAATAGGTGGTTCTAATTTTTTTGCTTGATTTTGAAATAACCAGCCAGCTTTTTCATCTAGTAATTTATTATATATGTGCAATTCACATGCCATAATGACCTCTTTTTCTTTCTCGAAGCAGCGGAAGCTTTGGCTCCACAGGTTAACAAGGAGAACTTTGATAAGGGGCTGATCTATCCGCCTTTCACAAATATAAGAAAAATATCCGTCGAAATAGTTGCTTGTTGCCGCTAAAGCATATGAGCTTGGTGAATTATTTATTTATTTTTAGATCTTCATTTACTCAATAATTAGTGAGTCCTTAAATTCTAATAGCTATACGATCTTATATGCTTCATATAGGTCTAGCGACGCGTCTTCCTCAGTCGGAAGATCTTGTGAAATACGTGGAGAGCTACATGTACAGTCTTACCTACCGAACCTACAGATAGAGATTGGTCAAATTGGCCTTAGCAGTTTTGTAGTTTATTCATAATTTATTTTTTGTTGGAATTTCTTTTCTTTCTTTTATTGTCAAGTATTACATAATTTGTTTGAACTTTAAAGAGCATGGATAACCGTGCATGAATAATTAATTTTTTATATTATTTGTAGGAATATTCCTCCCGGTACGAAAATCACTGTGTCGTTCTTCTTGTGTTAAATATAAAATAGAATAATTATTTTTTTTATATTATTTACAGGTTATGGATGTGTACTGTTGGACAATATGATGCCTGGGAAAAAAAATAGCATTAAAAAAATAAAATTTTTTATTGGAGACGACCAAAAGCCGTCTCCAATAATAAAGTAAAACTTATTGGAGACGGTTGGAGGCTTATTAAATTATGGAAGAAATTATTTAAAAAATTTAGCTAAAAAAGAAAAATCTTTCATAAACAAATAGAAAAAAGAAATAAAATTTACATGGACAGAAAAAGATAAAGAGATATTAAAACAAATAAAACAAAGATATTGAAAATTGTCCTACTGTTTATCTTCCCACAACCGGAGATAAATTAATTCTCGAAACAAATGCTTCAGATAACTGTTGGCAATGTGTTTTAAAAGCAATTCCTGCTGAAGATTGGGAAGAAAAAGATTCTTGTCACTCTAATGGAATAAAACCAAGAAAATCACTTTTAACAAAAAAGGTACAAAATAAAGAAAAATTATGTGGTTATAAATCTAGAAAATTCAAACCAAATGAATAAAATTATATCATCTTTGAAAAAGAATTATTAGCAATAAAACTTGCCCTCAAAAGATTTCATATATATATCGCCCTGGAAGTTTTTATTGTCAGAACCGATAACAAAGCAGTTCGAGACTTTTTAATTAATAAACGAGATATTTTAAATAGAAGACGATTGAAATGGTATAATCAAATAGCACTTTATACCTTTAAAGTTGAACATGTTAAAGGAAGTACTAACGTTTTGACTGATTTTTTAAGCAGAGATCCAAGTTTAAACCACTAACCAAAGTGGTCCTATTTATTGCAGGAACAAGATTTATGTTACCACTAAACCAGTGGATTGAACTCTGTAACAGACAGAAGATGACAAAAGAAGGAAACTCCTCTTCTCAACCACCTCCAACTAAAAGAAAACCTTATGTTGGAAAAACCTTTATTGGAAAAACATATGTTGTGTTAAGAGGCCACCAACCAAGACTATATACCTCTTTTTTAGCCTGCCAAAAATAAATTACAAACTTTTCAAACTCCCTTTACCAAGTTCACGACGATTTTAATGAAGCCAAATCAGCTTTTACTTTGTATCAAGTACAACAATCACAATATCTGCTAGAACAAACTAGCATTTCGATGAATAACGTTCCTGATTTCTATAATACTGGAATATCTGTAGAACTTTATCATGAAATTAATGGAGCCTGGAAATGCCAACTTCTAAATGAGAAGAAACAGTTCAGGCGGCACATGAGCAATCTCTCTTAAAAAATTCATGAAAAAGAACAAAAGCTAGAAAAGCTACAAGATAGTGCAAATGCCCTTGTTAAATCCATAGCATGGGATTCTGAAATATTCGCAGAAAACTTTTCTCTTGAAAAAATCAATCATTTTTTAGAATTAGCAGAGCTTATGGATTCAAATTATCCAGACCTCATTTTTCACAAACAAAAAAGAATTTGTTTGTTTGAAAAAATAAAACATGTTCTGCCATGTGACATCAGTAAACCCCTGATATAACAAATTGAAGATCAAGAGGTTAAGATTAAACAAATCTTAATGGTTAATTATAACATAGCTTAGTGTTATGAAGATTTTCTTCCAAAATTGTCAGTTTATACGGAAAATCCAATGTATAATCTGGAAGAAAGCCTTGATTGGGGATTAGTAAAACAACTAATCTTTCCTGATTATCCTATCAATAAATTTTCGATGATGATCAAAACAATGATTTATCATCTCAGCAAAAATCTTAAGCGCACCGTCTACTATACATTCTGGATCACGAGCACCATTGGATGGAGATCAAAAGAAAAATTTTATCAGCCTTATCAAATTTGGTATTTAGATAAAACTGAAGACTACGAGTTTGATGAAGTCGAAGACCCCATGGCTAAAGCAAGCATCATGGCCATTAATCCAAAATCTTATTGGATTCGTTCGCTTAAAATATTCTCTGCAATGGCAAGGCAAATCCGTGCTGCCAATAATCAATTCAACATATCGGATGGTAGGAGAATTTTTACTACAAATTTGCCAATTGAATACATGAGGACTCAAGAGCAAAAAGTAGAAGCAACTTCACTATTAGTAAAGTTCGATTCTCGAAAAGACCTCAACCTCTCGAAAAATCTCGAGATCGAAACAACGATGCTCGAAGAAAATGAGATGCAAGACAGCTATGATCATCATAGTCCTACCTCAGAAGATTCGGTTTTCTACCATAATCTGGAAAATCGTATGGAAGCATAGTGGACCACCCACTATCATCAGTAACAAGGACGACTCCAGCTCATCCAGGACACGTTGCTACGTAGAATCGTCAGGCCTGATGTCACAAACCACAATCGTCAGCCATGACGTCGCCCATTATGTTATTTTAAGGGAAAGCATCTTTACTGTTTGTCTAGATGTAAGTAAATGCTTTGAAAAAATCGAAAGTATCTTTACTGTTGAATAAAGTTGTTTGTCCTGGTATGTGTGTAATGTCTATTTAAGGATGTAACCTGCCCTTGAGGAAATCATCGAGTTAGAGAAGAATCCTCAGTATTGTAAATGGTATCAAAGCCAAGTTCAAGTGTTAGAATGTGGTATTAGCATTGGCGTCTGCAGTGGTTTGTCTTAATCATTGTAAGTATGTACTATAATGGATCCGATAGATGTTAGTTTTGTTAATTTATTTATTATTATGTTTTTTCTTATTTGTATCATAATGTTGGTTATCTATCTACTTTGGGAACATATCAGTCAAGGTTAAAAAAAAAAAGTCTTTTTACTAAATCTTTCTGACTACTTATTTGATATAAAACTCATATACTTATCGTTTGGTAAAGCCCATATCCCTTCAAAGAATTTCGTAGTTGTAAAAGCCTTTTTGTCTATTTGGGAACGGTTTAGGCACCAATCATACGTTAAGCGGTTTTAGATACCTATATCAAATAACATGATAGAAACATCTAGTAAAAACTTAGAAATATCTATTGATTGTATAAGCTCTTGGAATCATAAAATCAAGAAGATTATAGGCATATATTCCATATAGATAGGAATTCTGAAAGTAATATACATATAATAAGTGGTTGTATAAATAGTTTATTAGATATAACTGGTACTTGGTTAAAGAAAATTTATAAGAAACAAGACGATATGGAAATACAACTGTATGCGATTCACAATGAAGTAATGATAAATAAAGAAAATATTATAGCCTTAGGCAAATTAATCGATTTGGATTTAAAAGAAGAAACCAAATCAAAAATAGAAAATAACAAAATTAGAGCAGTTAAATTTAGAAAAACAAAAAGATGAATATTCGAATACCCGATTATTCTACGGAATTGATGAAATCAATACCGATGACATCTGTGTCTTACAAGAAAATATTGAATATAATTATCAAGAATACTTAAATATAAAAGAAATCATTGAATATTGGCAGCAGTTATTTATGGATGAAACTCTTCCAATTGAAGATAGAAATAATATCATTTCTCAAATAAAAGAAGTTTCTTTAAAACATGAATCTCTTTTAACATACTTTCAAAATCAGGAATTAAACGACATATCAGAAACTGATACAATGAATATCACTTCTGATCTCTCAGATACTTCTTCAGATCTTAATGAGTCATCAAAAGCTAAAAAACAAGTTAAGAATCAAATCACAAATTCTAACTTTGGTCATAAATGTTGCGATAAAATTCTCCAAGAAAATTGAAAAATCGGATGTAATATCCCTAAAAGAAAGGGATATAAGAAAGGTTTTAAGAAGAAAAAATTTAAATGGAAACCTTGGAACAAAAGAAAAAGGTTTGTAAAAAATAAAAAATATATTAAAAAGAAAAAACAAACTGAAAAAACAGATAAAACGACCATGGATAAAAAGAAATGTCGTTGTTTTATTTGTAACGAAAAAGGACATTATGCTCCTCAATGCCCAAAACGGGAAAAAAATATAACTAAAATGATTAAATATTTAGATGAAGCAAATCTAGATGTTTATTTTGGTGAAGAAATTTCGAGTGATGATAATAGTATCATTTATGAATTAGAATCTGAAACAGACTCCGATTCTGACATAGAAGATCTAATATTTATGTTAAATGTAGTCGAAACATCAGAAGAAGAACATCAAATGATTACGTTGAAAGACTTAATAGGAAAAGAAATATCATTCTCTGAAGAACAACTTCAAAAATTTGAGTTACAACAAAAACTTAATAAAGAAGACATCTATAAAATTTCTTCCTTAGACAAACTCTTGTCTAGAAGAATGTTTGAAGCTTTTTCAGGAAACACTACTGCAAAAAGCACATCTAATCTTACAGCAGAAATAACACTGTTTGATAAAAAGAAAATATTACGCTGGAAAAAAGAGAATCCAAAATTAAAATATATTCATATTGGTATACTTCAAATATGCATAACAGGATTATTCAGAAATGGTATAGACACACCTATACTAGCTGTAGTGTAATAGCCTGAAAAATCACGCTAAACTATGACCTCGGGATCCGTGCCCGATCGGTCATAGGTTTGACCAAATGGAAGTCTAACAGTTAGTATGTAGTATAATGAACGGATGAGATGTGATAAATAGAATGCCTATATGGTGTGTGTTGTGAAGGTGTAGTTACATACACCTACCGCGGTGTATGCGCTCAACACACAAGTGAGGAAGAGGATAAAAGGGTTTAATAGCCCTAAAATCAAGAGTTTGGTTGTTGAAGGAGAGTAAAGAAGAGAGAGAGAGAGAGAGAGAGAAGTAAGAGAGGAGTTATTGCAACTGATTGGAGGGGGGATTCAAGCAATAAAAGCCGGATTCAACACGATTTGGATCTGTTAGAGCCAAAGCTGGAACCCTAGCCTTCCAACCACTGGATTGAAATCAACTTGAGATCTATTCAAGGTAAAATTTTTGTAAATAAAATGCATAGATTATAGGGGTTAAGTTGTGGTTGAATGTGGGTTAAATCATAGGATAATAGCTTAGAAAATTAGAGGAAAAAGTATGGAAGAAGATTGAGAAGAACAGCTCGAAAGGGGCTGAATCTGACAATTTCGATTAATCGAAATTGGGTTTCGATTAATCGAAATTGGCCAGGAAGTTGAAGGGTCAGAGGACCCTGATTTCGATTAATCGAATTGGAGTTCGATTAATCGACCTTGGATTTCGATTGATCGATTTGGGTATCGATTAATCGACTGGGAACCTCCAGTGGACCCCAGGGGTTGGAGGAAAAGGCTTAAGGAAAATCGACTAATCGAAATGGGATTTCGATTAATCGATTTCAGTTTTCGATTAATCGATTTGGGATCGATTAATCGATTTTAGGAACTCGACTACTCGAATCGAGAATCGACTTTGCGAAACTGAGAATTTCGATTAATCGAATTAGGATTCGATTAATCGAATGAAAACTCGACTACTCGAATTGAGAATCGACTTTGCGAAAATGAGAATTTCGATCAATCGAATTAGGATTCGATTAATCGAATGAAAACTCGACTACTCGAATTGAGAATCGACTTTGCGAAACAGAGAATTTCGATTAATCGAATTTACTTCGATTAATGGAAATCGATTAATCGAATCAGATTCGATTAATCGATTTTGAAATTCGATTAATCGACTGAGATAAATTATGTTGACTTTTGGGTTTGACTTTAAGATTCTTGGAGGGTCTTATACCTTCTTTATTACATCCTTTGTGATGTGTTTCACCTGTTATGTGGTACCATAGGTGGTACGTGTAGACTAGTGCACAAGGAGCCACGTGGGACCTTGATGCAATGATCAAATGAAGACTTGAGGTAGGGAACACCTTGAACATGCACTTTATTTTACAAGAGCATGTATGTAGTGATATAGAATTCAATTCAAATGTTTATTTCTTAAGAATTTGTGAAAAGTGTGTGTGTGTGTGACATCCATAAGAGTAATCATAATGAGCCATCCCCAGGGGATGAAGAAGTAAAGAGATAAGAGCATCAGGTGTGATGCAAGTAAATGAATACATCCCAGGGATGTATCCAAGGATTGAATCATGTTTGATAGGGCCTAACTGATATAAGATAGCACATTTACACGGTGAATAACTATATGTAAGGCACCGATATTTTTGTTATTTGAGGTTTGATAGGGTACCCCACCGACGTGGCGGGATATCCACGACTGACACGGCAGGATATCCGTGACCGATACGGTGGCGAAACCGTAGGCCAGTGCGGAGGCTTATCCGTACATAGTAAGCACACCCCAGGGGTGTTGATTGAGACAAGTGAAATCCCGCCACCAATCTCCAAGGGAAAGGGGCTTGGGTACTATTTGTATTCCCAGGGAATACGGTTAAAACTGTCTATATAGATGACGATGATGGGTATCTCATCGGGGCTCGATGCTATATTGCTCGGGGATTACTTAAGTTGAAAGTTTAAGTTTTGCTTTAGGCCTTTTCAGCATCATTCATGATTAAATGAAAACATATGTAATGAACAGTAAAATGAAATGCTTTTTAACTGTTTTCATCAACAACTGCATAGACACATCATGCATGGCATATCATGGAATATATGTGAGTCATAATTTATATGTTCAACCGTGTTTGTTCCCTATTGAGCTAGGATGTAGCTCACCCTATAGACTATACGTCGCAGGTCCACTACTAGCAGCTGCCGAGGCTTCAGGAGACGCTGATCCCGGCGAGTCGGACCTTGCGGCCGGCGAAGAGTTGGAGCCACCTCCAGAGGACTTCTTCTAGAGGACTCCGTTGTGCCACTTTGAGAGATTTTTGGAGAGATTTTGTACGGCTTGGTATGTCAAGCCTTTATTTTGTTTAAAATCATGTATATGAGGAGTTGGGATTTCTCTTTTGGGACGAACCATCCGTGATGATTGCTATCATCGATGGTTCGGATCGGTTCTCCATTCATGCAGAGGTATGAGGGTAGAACTGTCTTTTGGGGAGTTAATTAATATAGATTTAAATTCCGAAATTTCGTTTATTATACTTTTTGATGCTTGATATACCAGTGTTCCGTGCTTAGCTAAAGGGCACGGTCAAGATGATCGTGCTGATGGCACGGGTTTCGGGGTGTCGAAATCCGGGCTGTCACAGTTGGTATCAAAGCTATTTTCTTTTAGCAATTCTGACAAGGGTTCTTTCGTCAGAACATAGGGGCTTCTGCTAACGAAACTTTAGTTTCAAATGCAGCCGCAAATGTCATCTAGAGGAAGAGGCCGACCAAGGGGAGGCCAGCAGAGGAGTCTACGTAGTGGAGATGATTACATCTCTCCTACTAATAGAGTGCCTTTAGGAGGTACTGAGGCCCCAGGGGGCAGTAGTAGTAGACAACATGACGAAGAGGATCGAGATCGTCAGGATCAAGATCTAAGAGAGCAAGAAAGAGTGAGAGAAAGACAAGAAGACAGAGAAGAGCGACAAAGGATGATGCACACTATGGAGACTATGGCAGCTGCCATGGCACAACAGGCCGCATCTGTAATAGCCCGAAAAATCATGCCAAAACTATGACCTCGGGATCCGTGCCCGATCGGTCATAGGTTTGACCAAATGGAAGTCCAACAGTTAGTATGTAGTGTGATGAACGGAGGAGCTGTGATAAATAGAATGCCTATGTGGTGTGTGTTGTGAAGGTGTAGTCGCATACACCTACCGCGGTGTATGTGCTCAACACACAAGTGAGGAAGAGGATAAAAAGGGTTGATAGCCCTAAAATCAAGAGTTTGGTTGTTGAAGGAGAGTAAAGAAGAGAGAGAGAGAGAGAGAAGTAAGAGAGGAGTTATTGCAACTAATTGGAGGGGAGATTTAAGAGATAAAAGCCGGATTCAACGTGATTTGGATCTGTTAGAGCAAAAGCTGGAAACCCTAGCCTTCCAACTATTTGATTTGAAATTAACTTGAGGATCTATTCAAGGTAAAAATTTTGTAAATAAAATGCATAGATTATAGGGGTTAAGTTGTGATTGAATGTGGGTTAAAATCATAGGATAATGGTTTAGAAAAATAGAGGAAAAAGTATGGAAGAAGATTGGGAAGAACAACTCGAAAGGGGCTGAATCTGACAATTTCGATTAATCGAAATTGGGTTTCGATTAATCGAAATTGGCCAGGAAGTTGAAAGGTCAGAGGACCCCGATTTCGATTAATCGAATTTGATTTCGATTAATCGACTTCGGATTTCGATTAATCGATTTGGGAATCGATTAATCATGAACTCCAGTGGACCCGAGGGTTGGAGGAAATGATTTATGAAAATCGACTAATCGAAATGAGATTTGATTAATCGATTTAGTTTTCATTAATCGATTTGGGATCGATTAATCAACTTGTCAGAAAACTCATTGCTCGAACTGAGAGTCGACTTTGCGAAAAGAAGAATTTCGATTAATCGAAATTGGATTCGATTAATCGAATGAAAACTCGACTGTTCGAACTGTGAGTCTACTTTGCGAAAAGGAGAATTTCGATTAATCGAAATTGGATTTGATTAATCGAATGAAAGCTCGACTGTTCGAACTGAGAATCGACTTTGCGAAACAGAGAATTTCGATTAATCGAAATTACTTCGATTAATCGATATTGACCTTCGATTAATCGATTTTGGAAATCGATTAATCGAATCAGATTCGATTAATCGATTTTGGAATTCGATTAATCGACTGAGATAATTTATGTTGACTTTTGGGTTTGACTTTAAGATTCTTGGAGGGTCTTATACCTTCTTTATTGCATCCTTTGTGATGTGTTTCACCTGTTATGTGGTACCATAGGTGGTACGTGTGGACTAGTGCACAAGGAGCCACGTGGGACCTTGATGCATTGATCAAATGAAGACTTGAGGTAGGGAACACCTTGAACATGTACTTTATTTTATAAGAGCATGTATATAGTGATATAGAATTCAATTCAATTGTTATTTCTTAAGAATTTGTGAAAAGTGTGTGTGTGAGACATTCATAAGAGTAATCATAATGAGCCATCCCAAGGGGATGAAGAAGTAAAGTGATAAGAGCATCAGGTGTGGTGCAAGTAAATGGATACATCCCAGGGATGTATCCAAGGATTGAATCATGCTTGATAGGGCCTAACTGATATAAGATAGCACATTTACACGGTGAATAACTATATGTAAGGCACCGATATTTTTGTTATTTGAGGTTTGATAGGGTACCCCACCGACGTGGCGGGATATCCACGACTGACACGGCAGGATATCCGTGACTGATACGGCGGCGAAACCGTAGGCCAGTGCGGAGGCTTATCCGTACATAGTAAGCACACCCCAGGGGTGTTGATTGAGACAAGTGAAACCCCGCCACCAATCCCCAGGGGAAAGGGGCTTGGGTACTATTTGTATTCCCAGGGAATACGGTTAAAACTGTCTATATAGATGACGATGATGGGTATCTCATCGGGGCTCGATGCTATATTGCTCGGGGATTACTTAAGTTGAAAGTTTAAGTTTTGCTTTAGGCCTTTTCAGCATCATTCATGAGTAAATGAAAATATAAGTAATCAACAGTAAAATAAAATGCTTTTTAACTATTTCATTAACAACTGCATAGATACATCATGCATAGCATATCATGGAATATATGTGAGTTATAATTTATATGTTCAACCGTGTTTGTTCCCTATTGAGCTAGGATGTAGCTCACCCTATAGACTATACGTCGCAGGTCCACTACTAGCAGCTGCCGAGGCTTCAGGAGACGCTGATCCCGGCGAGTCGGACCTTGCGGCCGGCGAAGAGTTGGAGCCACCTCCAGAGGACTTCTTCTAGAGGACTCCGTTGTGCCACTTTGAGAGATTTTTGGAGAGATTTTGTACGGCTTGGTATGTCAAGCCTTTATTTGGTTTAAAATCATGTATATAAGGAGTTGGGATAGAAATTTTGGGACGAACCATCCTTGATGATTGCTATCATCGATGGTTCGGATCGGTTCTCCATTCATGCAGAGGCATGAGGGTAGAACTGTCTTTTGGAGAGTTAATTAATATAGATTTAAATTCTGCAATTTCGTTTATTATACTTTTTGATGCTTGATATACCAGTGTTCTGTGCTTAGCTAAAGGGCACGGTGAAGATGATCGTGCTGATGGCACGGGTTTCGAGGAAATCCGAACCGGCAAAGATCCTTTGCGTACTCATGCGCCAAGAGAATGACCACCTACACCACTGTAGGACTGCGTTCGTGCCCTCATCTTTTACAGAGTTTAGGAGGATGAGACCTCCTTCATTTTCTGGGCAGGCAGACACAATGGCCGCTGAGAACTGGTTGATGGAGGTGGAGAAAGTCTTTAGCGTGCTAACTTGCACGAAAGATGAGAGTGTGAGATGGGCAGCTTACATGTTGGATGGGGAGGCTGGGCCTTGGTGGAAGTCCGTGATACGGACTCGGGCTCAGGAGACCCCAGAGTTGCCTTGGACTTGGGAGGAGTTTGTTGAGGAGTTCAACAAACAATATTTTCCGGAAGTGGTGAGGAACCAGCTTGAGATACAATTTCTACAGTTAGTGCAAGGGAGAATGACGGCGAGAGAGTATGGGGTGGAGTTTCTCTGCTTTTTGCTCGGATTACGCTGCCATCAAGTGATAAAGTCCAAGAGGTTTCAGCAAGGTTTGAAGCCTGAGGTTAGGGGAGGCGTAGCTCCATTTCAACTAAGGACCTATGAAGAGGTCATGAGTAAAGCACTAGTGGTTGAAGAGGAGAACACAAATAGATACCGACAGAGAGAGCAACAGAGGGGAGGAAATGAACAAGGAAGATCGGGGCACTACGAACCGGTGAACAAAAAGCCGAGGTTCATGGCCTGTAATCGAGACCACAGCCCAAGGGGTTTAAGACCGGCTTAACAACAACAACACCAATAGAGGTTTCCATTACTTGCGTCGGGGAGACCTATTCGCTATGAGAGCCCTGCCATGTCTACTGGCGCCACTATCACACAGGGTTCTCGTACTGTTTCTTCCGCACCTCGGGAGACTTGCGCAAAGTGTGGCAAGCCTCATAGGACTGTGGACTGTAGATCGGGAACTAGGGGTTGTTTCCGATGTGGCAAGGTGGGCCACTTGATCAAGGATTGCCCCGAGACGGATAAGAGAAAGACGGTTTCAGTTGCAGCACCACGACCAATTCAAGCAAGGAAACCGATCGTCCAGGGGAGAGCCTATGCAGTCACTGCTTAGGAAGCAGGGAACATGCATGACGTCATCCAAGGTGAGATTTTTTTTAAATTAAAGAAAATTTTCATTTCATTAAAAATTTTAGATAGAGAAGGAGCATGCATTAGAAATTATATAGATTCTTTTCTCAATACAAAAAGCTGTATGTGAATTAAGAGTGTAAATTGATGTGTAAATTATTATATGTATGTCTGTATACTATAGGTACTCTAAATATATATGAAAAAGGATGCTTCGGTGGATATGACGCTCGAGTGTTGATAGACCCCGGGTCTACCCACTCATTCGTCACTCCACGTTTCGCTAAGAAGATGAAGATTGTTCCAGAGACGTTGGATTTCATCCTATCTGTGTCTATTCCGACTGGAGAGTTAGTAGACACGGAGTTAGCTTGCAAATCCATCATTGTAGCAGTTCGAGACCTAGAAGTGCATGAATTAGAAGCGAAGTTGATACTGTTAGATATGCAAGGGTTTGATGTGATCCTTGGCATGGACTGGTTGGCGCAGCATTGTGCAACCGTCGATTGCAAGAATAAGGTAGTCATTTTCAGACCCAACACAAGAAGATCATTTCGGTTTCAAGGAGTGAGGTCGTCATCTGTGCCACTGATCTCAGCAGTAAGGGCCGAGAAAATGATCAGAAAGGGTTGCAGTGGATACTTAACTTTCTTAAAGGAGGACAAGGAAGAAAAGAACGTCATTTCTGAAATAGCAGTTGTGCGAGACTTCGCCGACGTGTTTCCAGAAGAATTGCCTGGATTACCTCCAGAAAGAGAAGTAGAATTCGCCATTGACTTAGCACCAGGAACGGAGCCTATTTCGAAAGCACCTTATAGAATGACTCCTGCTGAGTTAAAGGAGTTGAAGGAACAACTACAAGAGCTTATGGATAAGGGGTTTGTTAGACCGAGTGTATCTCCGTGGGGAGCACCGGTCTTGTTTGTCAAGAAAAAGGATGGGTCAATGCGGCTATGCATTGACTATCGACAATTGAACAAACTCACTGTGAAGAACCGCTACCCTTTGCCTAGAATTGACGATCTATTCGACCAACTGCAAGGAGCAAGGTATTTTTCCAAGATCGACCTGAGATCTGGGTATCATCAGTTGCGAGTCAAGGCAGAGGACATTCAGAAAACGGCTTTCCGGACACGGTATGGACACTATGAATTCCTTGTGATGCCGTTTGGATTGACGAATGCTCCGACGTCGTTTATGGATCTGATGAACCGAGTGTTTAAACCACACTTGGACTCCTGCGTCGTAGTGTTTGTTGATGATATACTGATATACTCCAAATCCAAGACGGAACACGAAGAACATTTGAGGATTGCTCTACAGACGCTACGTGAACACCAATTATACGCCAAACTCAGCAAGTGTGAGTTTTGGTTGGAAGAAGTTAGCTTTTTGGGACATGTCGTCTCAAAGCATGGTGTCACCAGAGATCCAAAGAAAGATAGAAGTGAGAGTTAAATGGGAGCAACCAAAGACAGTGACCGATGTCCGAAGTTTTCTGGGCTTAGCAGGCTATTATCGACGTTTTGTTGAGGGGTTTTTAAAGATATCGGGACCTCTCACAAAGCTGACACGAAAAGATTCAAGGTTTGAGTGGAGTGAGGCATGCGAGAAGAGCTTTCAAGAACTCAAAACGAGACTCACTTCGGCTCCAGTATTAGCGATTCCTTCAGGCAGTGGAGGATACGCCGTGTACAGCGACGCGTCATACAATGGCCTTAGTTGTGTGCTCAACCAACACAAGAAGGTGATAGCTTACGGATCAAGACAGCTGAAAGAACACGAGAAAAATTACCCGACTCATGACTTGAACCGGCGCAGCCATTTTTATACCAAGATTTGGAGACATTACTTGTATGGTGAGACTTTTGAAATTTTCACAGACCATAAGAGCCTCCGATACCTGTTTACACAGAAAGAGCTCAACATGAGACAGCGCAGGTGGATGGAATTCCTCAAGGATTACGATTGCTCCATACAATACCATCCAGGTAAGGCGAATGTAGTAGCCGATGCTCTGAGTCGGAAAGGTTCAGCTCAGTTAGCTTCTTTGATTTTGGGTATGCACCGATGGAAATTATTGGAAGACCTGGCATTCTATGATGCGAACATTGAGTCAAAGGACACCGGATCCTTTTTGGCTAACATATCAGTAAAGCCAGTGATATTTGAACATATCCACAATCTACAGATGAAAGATCCGGCATTAATAAAGATTCATCAAGATGTGAGTGAAGGCATCAGGTCGGACTTCTCAGTTAAAGAAGATGGTTCCTTATTGTGTAAAGGCCGTCTATGCATTCCGGACAATGCCGATCTAAGACAAACGATTCTTGATGAGGCCCATAAGTAAAATTATGCTATCCACCCTGGTAGCACCAAAATGTACCAAGATTTGAAAAAGAACTACTGGTGGAGAAGACTGAAACAAGACGTGGCCGAGTATGTGTCGCGATGTTTGACTTGTCAGCAGGTGAAGGTTGATCATAGACATCCTGCGGGACTATTGCAACCTTTACCACTACCAGAATGGAAGTGGGAATCGATCTCAATGGACTTCATTGTTGGATTACCCCGTACTGCCAAGAGACACAATGCCATTTGGGTCGTCGTAGACCGATTGACCAAATCAACAGACTTTTGCCGTCATAATACTACATATACAGCGAAGAAGATCGATTTATACATGAAGGAGATTGTAAGATTACATGGTATTCCAAGCAGCATAGTTTCAGATCGTGATCCACTATATACGTCCAAGTTTTGGAAGAAATTTCAAGAAGGAATGGGAACACGACTAGACTTTAGTTCAGCTTTCCATCCTCAAACTGATGGGCAGACAGAGCGAGTGAACCAAGTAATAGAAGACATGCTCAGGGCGTGCATGCTTGATATGCAAGGATACTGGGATGAGTATCTACCGATGCTCGAGTTCGCATATAATAACCGTTTTCAAACGAGCACTGGCATGGCACCGTATGAAGCTCTGTATGGGCGACGATGCAAGTCACCTCTAAATTGAGAGGAAGCAGGTGAGAAATTTGTATTAGGGCCAAAACTACTTGAAGACAACGCCACCGTTGTTCAATTCTGAAGTCACAAGACAGGTAGACAGAAAAGTTACGCCGATATGAAGCGGACTAGTGTCGACTATACAGTGGGTGAGCACGTGTTTGTGAAAGTGTCACCTATGAAAGGTGTAATGAGATTTGGTAAGAGAGGAAAGTTAAGTCCACGTTATGTTGGACCATTCGAAATTTTGGGACGAGTAGGTGAAGTTGCATATCGCATTGGTTTACCACCACTATTTGATCGAGTGCATAACGTTTTCCACATCTCGATGCTCAGGAAGTACGTGAATGATCCGTCTCATGTATTAGGAAAGCAACCTATAGAGATGTGTGAGGACATGAGCATGATAGAGGAACCAGTGGAAATCTTGGATCGAAGGAATAAGCATCACAATAAAGTGATTCCCTTAGTGCTTGTTCGGTGGAATAATCATCCAAAAGAAGAGGCTACTTGGGAACGAGAGGCCGATGTGAAAGAACAATATCTAGCCTTGTTTCCAACGACGTGAGAACTTAGTGTAAACCACAAACATGTTTGTGAAATCTCCACTATACGTGTAATTCAATGGAAAATTTGATCCAATCTGATTTGAGGAACAGAATTATACGTACATGATCAAGTATATACAACTCTATGGATGAACCACTTGATGTCATAAACTACCAAAAGAAATCAAAGAAACAAAGAGATTGAAATTCTGCAGAAATTGGGCAAAACCGATTAATTGAATCTCAAATCGATTAATCAATTTGGAATTTCGATTAATCGATTTTGTTCGATTAGTCGACTGGCATGTACCAGTGACTGGAAATTGAAAGGAGAGTTAGAATATACATAGAAGGCAAATTTTGATTGATCGAGTTGGAATCTCGATTAATCGATTTGGGATCGACGAATCGATTTTGAGAATCGATTAATCGATATTGGATTTCGATTAATCGAACTGGAATCTCGATTAATCGATTTACAAAAGGACTTAAAAGAAATTGAATTCAGATATACGATTTCGATTAATCAAAGTGAACTTCGATTAATCGATTTTGAAATTTCGATTAATCGAAATGGATTTCGATTAATCGAATAACTTAAGGAATTCTGGAAATTTAGAAGTTACTGCACGATTTCGATTAATCGAAGTAAAATTTCGATTAATCGATTTTGAATTTTTGATTAATCGAAATGGATTTCGATTAATCGACTGGCTCGCGCCAGTGAGCTCAAAAACTTAAATTTTTAAACGGATACGATTTCGATTAATCAAAATGTTTTCAATTAATCGAATCTAATTTTCGATTGATCGATTTGGGAAATCGATTAATCGATTTTACGCGGCTTAACCTAGTTTTGAATTTCGATTAATCGAAACAGAATTTCGATTAATCGAGCCGAGGCCTATATATATAAAATTGGGGATTTCATTTCCCATTCGAAATTTTTCTTGCTTGGGATTTTTAGGCGTTTCATCTTCTCCTTCTTCTCCAACCAACCAAGTGGTCTAGGATTTGGATCTTCCGTTGATTCGCTTCCGAATCCACCTTCGAAACCTAAGGTAAACCCTAGATTTCCGCTTTTCTCTCAATTTGAGTTAGTTAAAAAACCCTAGATTCGTCCTATTTCACCCAAAATGCCGCCCAAAACCCGATTATCTTCGAAGAAGGTGACTTCTAAGTTGCCGGTTAGGCGTAAGAACGCCGCGCCACCACCACCTACCCCATCGCCGGTGAGGACTCCATCACCGTCGGAATCGGAGACTACCTCCGATTCGACGAGCGCGTCTACGCGCGAGTCTTCCCGCGAGTCCACCCCCATGCCCCCACCACCCACTAATGTAATACAACCAAACGAATGGTGGGCGCCCAAGACCTTTGAGGTCGAGTACGTCATCGACCCTACCCTATTCACCGATCCCAATGTGCCGGGCGAGACCCAATGGGCTCGAAACTACCTCAATAACGCCGGCCTCGGCAACCTTCTCAAACCAATCCGGGGTTCATACTACCCTAGATTGGTTAGACTGTTCTACCAAGGGCTAACCGATGGCCCTACCGATGATTGTATTTTGACCAAGATCGAGGGTTGTCTCTATACGATCACTCGACGTCACATCCACGAGGTACTCGAGTGCTACCTCGATTTCACCCTCGAAACTACCCTCTTTCCGACCTTTGAGGAAGACCCCCGCTTTGAAAAGGTCATGACCCGCATGACTAACGGCAAGAAGGGGTCGGGCTCCTCCATTAAAAGGGTTGACCTTCCACACTACATGTGGATGCTCGACTCGGTGATAAAGTGTAACCTTTACCCGATGCGCCACGACACCGAGCGCGTGGACAGAGTGCAACATGCACTTTATGCGGCCTTCTGTGGCCGATGGTTTGATGCTACTTTAGTCATCCTAGAAGGGATGAAGTACATCAAAGGAAAGTTGATGAAGAGCAACATGCGGCCCAAGGAGAAGATGCAGTATGCTCAGCTCATCTCGAGCATGTTGGAGTGCTACTCCGACGAGCCCTCCTACGGCATCTCGCCTCACGAGGTGAGGGCTACGGATCGCGTGAAGACGTTTACAAAGTCTTCATGGACCCGTAGCTACAACCTTCTAAAGCGGACCCTACCAGCTCCGGGTCCCGCTCCCGTCCCAGCAGCAGCAGTAGCACCGCCACCACCCCCACCACCTCAGCAGGACCTACCCGTGTGTGGGGCACACCCTATTCCCACAGAGCCATCCGTGGAGAGGGTTCCCTCCCACACCGCAGCCTCACCGACGCCACCTGCCCACTCCGCGCCCGCGACACCCACCTCATCCTACCACCGGCGCGCCGCTCCATCCGGTCCTACCATCGAGGACGTGTTGGCTCGTATGGAGGCCAACAACGAGCGGATGAACCGGAGGATGGACTTCTTGATGTTCCACACACTCCGCCACATCTATCCTACCGACTACCGCCGCTACCTCGCCCAGGAGGAGTGGACCGCTGGACACACCGCCTTCCACCGAGGACCCGTCTTCCATCCCACCACTGCAGACGCGGCTCCTTCCACATCCACATCCACTCCGCCGACCGAGACGCAGCAGCCACAGCCGACCACCCAGCCAGCACACTCACCACCACCGCAGCCACGCTCTCCAGACACCCACCTCTGTACAGCACTGCACTGCCTCGACGGGATTGCATGAGTTTTATTTATTTTTTATATTATTAGTCATGATTGTATAGATGTATGTTTTGTACGCCAACTCATGTGGCGCTTTGTAAAAATTTTCTGATATTAATAGAAATCAAAATTTTTTTTTTGAGTACATGGTTTCAATTACGTAAAAATTACTTCTATGCTTGTGCTTTAAATACGCCCTGAGTCAACTGGACCACCTCACCTGAGAGTGTGGGGGGGGGGAGTGACTCAGACAGACAAACCTTGGGTTATTTTCGGGGACGAAAATTCCCAAGGTGGGGAGGATGTAATAGCCTGAAAAATCACGCTAAACTATGACCTCGGGATCCGTGCCCGATCGGTCATAGGTTTGACCAAATGAAAGTCCAACAGTTAGTATGTGGTGTAATGAACGGATGAGATGTGATAAATAGAATGCCTATATGGTGTGTGTTGTGAAGGTGTAGTCACATACACCTATCGCGGTATATGTGCTCAACACACAAGTGAGGAAGAAGATAAAAGGGTTTAATAGCCCTAAAATCAAGAGTTTGGTTGTTGAAGGAGAGTAAAGAAGAGAGAGAGAGAAGTAAGAGAGGAGTTATTGCAACTGATTGGAGGGGGGATTTAAGCGATAAAAGCCGGATTCAACACGATTTGGATCTGTTAGAGCCAAAGCTGGAACCCTAGCCTTCCAATCACTGGATTGAAATCAACTTGAGATCTATTCAAGGTAAAATTTTTGTAAATAAAATGCATAGATTATAGGGGTTAAGTTGTGGTTGAATGTGGGTTAAATCATAGGATAATAGCTTAGAAAAATAGAGGAAAAAGTATGGAAGAAGATTGAGAAGAACAGCTCGAAAGGGGCTGAATCTGACAATTTCGATTAATCGAAATTGGGTTTCGATTAATCGAAATTGGCCAGGAAGTTGAAGGGTCAGAGGACCCTGATTTCGATTAATCGAATTGGAGTTCGATTAATCGACCTTGGATTTCGATTGATCGATTTGGGTATCGATTAATCGACTGGGAACCTCCAGTGGACCCAGGGGTTGGAGGAAAAGGCTTAAGGAAAATCGACTAATCGAAATGGGATTTCGATTAATCGATTTCAGTTTTTGATTAATCGATTTTAGGAACTCGACTACTCGAATCGAGAATCGACTTTGCGAAACTGAGAATTTCGATTAATCGAATTAGGATTCGATTAATCGAATGAAAACTCGACTACTCGAATTGAGAATCGACTTTGCGAAAATGAGAATTTCGATCAATCGAATTAGGATTCGATTAATCGAATGAAAACTCGACTACTCGAATTGAGAATCGACTTTGCGAAACAGAGAATTTCGATTAATCGAATTTACTTCGATTAATCGATATTGACCTTCGATTAATCGATTTTGGAAATCGATTAATCGAATCAGATTCGATTAATCGATTTTGGAATTCGATTAATCGACTGAGATAAATTATGTTGACTTTTGGGTTTGACTTTAAGATTCTTGGAGGGTCTTATACCTTCTTTATTGCATCCTTTGTGATGTATTTCACCTGTTATGTGGTACTATAGGTGGTACGTGTGGACTAGTGCACAAGGAGCCACGTGGGACCTTGATGCAATGATCAAATGAAGACTTGAGGTAGGGAACACCTTGAACATGTACTTTATTTTACAAGAGCATGTATGTAGTGATATAGAATTCAATTCAAATGTTTATTTCTTAAGAATTTGTGAAAAGTGTGTGTGTGTGTGACATCCATAAGAGTAATCATAATGAGCCATCCCCAAGGGATGAAGAAGTAAAGAGATAAGAGCATCAGGTGTGATGCAAGTACATGAATACATCCCAGGGATGTATCCAAGGATTGAATCATGTTTGATAGGGCCTAACTGATATAAGATAGCACATTTACACGGTGAATAACTATATGTAAGGCACCGATATTTTTGTTATTTGTGGTTTGATAGGTACCCATCGACGTGGCGGATATCCACGATCGACACGGCGGGGATATCCGGACCGTCGACACGGCGAAACCGTAGGCCATGCGAGGCTTATCCAGACATAGTAAGCACACCCTGTGGGTGTTGATTGAGACAAGTGAAACCCGCCACCAATCCCGTGAAAGGGCTTGGTACTATTTGTATTCCTGTGGAATACGTTAAAGCTCTATATAGATGACGATGATGGGTATCTCATCGGGGCTCGATGCTATATTGCTCGGGGATTACTTAAGTTGAAAGTTTAAGTTTTGCTTTAGGCCTTTTCAGCATCATTCATGATTAAATGAAAACATATGTAATGAACAGTAAAATGAAATGCTTTTTAACTATTTTCATCAACAATGATAGACACATCATGCATGGCATATCATGGAATATATGTGAGTCATAATTTATATGTTCAACTGTGTTTGTTCCTATTGAGCTAGGATGTAGCTCACCCTATAGACTATACGTCGCAGGTCCACTACTAGCATTGGGAGGCTTCAGGGAGGCGACCCCGGTGAGTCGGACCTTGCGGCCGGCGAAGAGTTGGAGCCACCTCCAGAGGACTTCTTCTAGAGGACTCCGTTGTGCCACTTTGAGAGATTTTTGGAGAGATTTTGTACGGCTTGGTATGTCAAGCCTTTATTTTGTTTAAAATCATGTATATGAGGAGTTGGGATTTCTCTTTTGGGACGAACCATCCGTGATGATTGCTATCATCGATGGTTCGGATCGGTTCTCCATTCATGCAGAGGTATGAGGGTAGAACTGTCATTTGGGGAGTTAATCAATATAGATTTAAATTCTGAAATTTCGTTTATTATACTTTTTGATGCTTGATATACCAGTGTTCCGTGCTTAGCTAAAGGGCACGGTCAAGATGATCGTGCTGATGGCACGGGTTTCGGGGTGCCGAAATCCGGGCTGTCTCATGTAGTAATGGATAAAAGATTATTTAATCCTTTACAATCCTTGATTGGAGGGATTCAATCAAATTTAGCTTATGGAATGATTTGGTTTAAATTAAAACCAAATTATTTTATTTCACTGGACAACCCAAATATTGAAGACACAATAAAAATTAAAATTCAAACAAAGGGATTAGAAATGAAAGAAGATTCACACAACTTAGCCATAACTTGGCAAACCGAACATGAATTAACCTCTAAACCAATAACAAAAATGCAAAAATCAGACAAAAATCTGATTGAAATATTTGAACCCAAACCATATGATTCAGAAATCCAACCAAGATTAATAAATTAGAAAGATTTACAGATACCTAAACAATGGTTATTTGAAGATCTTTTAGAACAAAAACCAAAATTACAAAACCAGATGATTGAAATACAAGCTTCTGGAAATAATTTATATTTTAGAGATACAAGGACTGCCTCATTTAATACTATAAAAGATGAATGGCTTCCTGTAAAAAATATTGAGTCTAGAGCATCAACATCCAATGCTCTCGAACCAACTCAAGACCAATCACATATAGCAGTAAAAAATATACAAGTTCCTATCTTACCCGGAACACAAACTCATGAACTAAACACTGTTCAATTGTATCATTTTCAGTCAAAAAATGCTGAAATTTTATTTTCTCCTAGTTATGGAAAAAGACGATATACATACGTCTTAGGAAATTTTATGTTTCAAAATTATAAACCATATAATTTATGTGTCCTAATGGAAACAGGAGCCACAATAAGTGCTTGTCGGTATAATGCTTTGCCTTCGAAAAAATGGGTTAACATTAAACATCCAATCAAAGTCAAAGGCATTGAAAGAAGAGAAACAGTTATTAAGTTAAAAGCAAAAAATATTTCTATTTGGCTTAATGATAAAAAATTCATTATTCATAAAATTTTATGCTTTCCCAACATGCATGGAGATTTCTTATTAGGTAATAATTTCATTGCTGCATATTTACCAATGACCTTAACCATAGGTTCTATTGGCCTATCCCTCAAAGAAGAACTGGTTCACATTCCATTTCTTCAAGTTCATAACTCTAAATGTCATAAAGGCTTCACACCCAGCAAGCGTGGTGAGGTTATTACACAACTTGATAAAACTCATTGGCTTTTCATCATCCTCAAAGATAATTTTAGTGACAACCCACTAAAATTATGGTATAAAAGTCTACGGTACTGTACCATAACTTTAAAAGATCCTAATATCATAATTAGGGTGAAACCTATGGTCTATACAAAAATAGACATAGATGAATTTGAAATACAAATTAAAGATCTATTAGAGAAAAAACTCATTGAAACGATAAAAAGTCCTCATTCTAGCCCTGCATTTTTAGTAAGAAATCATGCTGAAATAAAACGTGGCAAAACTAATATGATTTTAAATTATAAAAGACTAAATGAAAACTTAGAATTTGACGGATATTTTATTCCAAGAAAAGATGTTTTGATTAACCAAATCAAAGGATCAAAATTCTTCAGTAAATTCGACTGTAAATCAGGATACTGGCAATTAAAGTTAGATGATAAATCTAAACCTTTAACTGCTTTTAGCACTCCATGTGGACATTATCAATGGAATGTCATGCCAGTTGGCTTGAATACTGCTCCACAAATCTATCAAAGATGGATGGATTCGATTTTTGCCCCTTATAAAGGATTTTGTGTGGTATATGTCGATGATATCTTAGTGTTTTCTAAAACAAAAGAACACAAAAAACATTTAAAACAAATGTGCGATATTTTCCAAAAATATGGAATTATCCTCTCACCTTCTAAAATAGAAGTTGAAAAAGAATCAATAGAATTTTTAGGTCTTATTTTAACACATGATGGTCTAAAACTTCAAGATCATATTATTATAAAAATAAAAAATTTTCTTGAAGAGGTAACTGATAAGAAACAGTTACAAAGTCTCTTAGGCTTATTAAATTATGGAAGAAATTATTTAAAAAATTTAGCTGAAAAAGAAAAATCTTTCATAAACAAATAGAAAAAAGAAATAAAATTTACATGGACAGAAAAAGATAAAGAGATATTAAAACAAATAAAACAAAGATATTGAAAATTGTCCTACTGTTTATCTTCCCACAATCGGAGATAAATTAATCCTCGAAACAAATGCTTCAGATAACTGTTGGCAATGTGTTTTAAAAGCAATTCCTGCTGAAGATTGGGAAGAAAAAGATTCTTGTCACTCTAATGGAATAAAACCAAGAAAATCACCTTTAACAAAAAAGGTACAAAATAAAGAAAAATTATGTGGTTATAATTCTGGAAAATTCAAACCAAATGAACAGAATTATATCATCTTTGAAAAAGAATTATTAGCAATAAAACTTGCCCTCAAAAGATTTCATATATATATCGCCCTGGAAGTTTTTATTGTCAGAACCGATAACAAAGCAGTTCGAGACTTTTTAATTAATAAACGAGATATTTTAAATAGAAGACGATTGAAGTGGTATAATCAAATAGCACTTTATACCTTTAAAGTTGAACATGTTAAAGGAAGTACTAACGTTTTGGCTGATTTTTTAAGCAGAGATCCAAGTTTAAACCACTAACCAAAGTGGTCCTATTTATTACAGGAACAAGATTTATGTTACCACTAAACCAGTGGATTGAACTCTGTAACAGACAGAAGATGACAAAAGAAGGAAACTCCTCTTCTCAACCACCTCCAACTAAAAGAATACCTTATGTTGGAAAAACCTTTATTGGAAAAACCAATGTTGTGTTAAGAGGCCACCAACCAGGACTATATACCCCTTTTTTAGCCTGCCAAAAACAAATTACAAACTTTTCAAACTCCCTTTACCAAGTTCACGATGATTTCAATGAAGCCAAATCAGCTTTTACTTTGTATCAAGTACAACAATCACAATATCTGCTAGAACAAACTAGCATTTCGATGAATAACGTTCCTGATTTCTATAATCCTGGAATATCTGCAGAACTTTATCATGAAATTAATGGAGCTTGGAAATGCCAACTTCTAAATGAGAAGAAAAAGTTCAGGCGGCACATGAGCAATCTCTCTCAAAAAATCCATGAAAAAGAACAAAAGCTAGAAAAGCTACAAGATAGTGCAAATGCCCTTGTTAAATCCATAGCATGGGATTCTGAAACATTCGCAGAAAACTTTTCTCTTGAAAAAATCAATCATTTTTTAGAATTAGCAGAGCTTATGGATTCAAATTATCCAGGCCCCATTTTTCACAAACAAAAAAGAATTTGTTTGTTTGAAAAAATAAAACATGTTCTGCCATGTGACATCAGTAAACCTCTGATATCACAAATTGAAGATCAAGAGGTTAAGATTAAATAAATCTTAATGGATAATTATAACATAGCTCAGTGTTATGAAGATTTTCTTCCAAAATTATCAGTTTATACGGAAAATTCAATGTATAATCTAGAAGAAAGCCTTGATTGGGGATTAGTAAAACAACTAATCTTTCCTGGTTATCCTATCAATGAATTTCCGATGATGATCAAAACAATGATTTATCATCTCACCAAAAATCTTAAGCGCACCGTCTACTATACATTCTGGATCACGAGCACCATTGGATGGAGATTAAAAGAAAATTTTTATCAGCCTTATCAAATTTGGTTTTTAGATAAAACTAAAGACTACGAGTTTGATGAAGTCGAAGACCCCATGGCTAAAGCAAGCATCATGGCCATTAATCCAAAATCTTATTGGATTCGTTCGCTTAAAACATTCTCTGCAATGGCAAGGCAAATCCGTGCTGCCGATAATCAATTCAACATATCGGATGGTAGGAGAATTTTTACTACAAATTTGCCAATTGAATACATGACGACTCAAGAGCAAAAAGTAGAAGCAACTTCACTATTAGTAAAGTTCGATTCTCGAAAAGACCTCGACCTCTCGAAAAATCTCGAGATCGAAACGACGATGCTCGAAGAAGATGAGATGCAAGACAGCTATGATCATCATAGTCCTACCTCAGAAGATTCGATTTTCTACCATAATCTGGAAAATTATATGGAAGCATAGTGGACCACACCACTATCATCAGTAGCAAGGACGACTCCAGCTCATCCAGGACACGTTGCTACGTAGAATCGTCAGCCCTAACGTCACAAACCACAATCGTCAGCCATGACGTCGCCCATTATGTTATTTTAAGGGAAAGCATCTTTACTGTTTGTCTAGATGTAAGTAAATACTTTAAAAAAATCGAAAGCATCTTTACTGTTGAATAAAGTTGTTTGTCCTGGTATGTGTGTAATGTCTATTTAAGGATATAACCTGCCCTTGAGGAAATCATCGAGCTAGAGAAGAATCCTCAGTATTGCCGTTGCTGAGAATGTTTTAAGTGAACGAATCCAATGACCTTAACCATAGGTTCTATTGCAGAGAATGTTACTAAATCTTTCTGACTACGGATTTGCCTTGCCATTGCAGAGAATGTTTTAAGCAAATGAATCCAATAAGATTTTGGATTAATGGCCATGATGCTTGCTTTAGCCATGGGGTCTTCGACTTCATCAAACTCATAGTCTTTAGTTTTATCTAAAAACCAAATTTGATAAGGCTGATAAAATTTTTCTTTTGATCTCCATCCAATAGTGCTCGTGATCCAAAATGTATAGTAGACGGTGCGCTTAAGATTTTTAGTGAGATGATAAATCATTGTTTTGATCATCATGGATAAATGATCTAAAGATTTTAATTTAAACAAATTATAATTATAAATTTGATTCATTTAATAATAAACATTCTTCTAGACAAGAGTTTGTCTAAGGAAGAAATTTTATAGATGTCTTCTTTATTAAGTTTTTGTTAGCCTTTTTTCCAACATGTGTTGATATGGCAATGGAGACGGCTTATGACGGTCTCCAATAAGCTCAAGTATTGGGGACGGCCAAAAGCCGTCTTCAATGTTTGGTCTCTAAAGACATTGGAGATGAGGCTATGGGAGACTACATGACATGTCCCCAATAGCCGTCTCCAATGTTTGGTCTCTAAAGACATTGGAGATGAGGCTATGGGAGACTACATGACATCTTTGGAGACGGCCAAAAGCCATCTCCAATAAACATATTTTTTGTAGTGATCAATTGTAAAGCCTCGTAATTAAAGTCTACAAGTCCATCAATTTAAACATCGGTAAAGTCTATAATTCTAAACTTTTCATAAATTGATCAATACTAAACTTTAAAAAATAAAGTACTAACTACTATACTCCTTTTAACTAACTACGGAATGAACTTTAGACTTCAAAGCCTTCCTCGTCCAAGTCCACATTAGTTTGCTCTCACCATCATTTCATCCTTGCCATTATTAGTTTCAATTGACCACCCAAATATAAGTTGTTAGATTAACTTCGTATGAACCAAACATCCTAATTCCGTCACGTGTTCTACACATGTCAAAAGCTGAAAAATATACATGAAAATATATAAAGATGAGCATCATAATAAAACATGCATAAATAAGATAATTATTAAATAAACATTGAAGATCCATAACATTAATGACAATCAAACATAAAACTTAATCATGGTTTCGTTTTCATGTTAGTTATTATCTTTTAGTTCATTTTTTAGTTCATGTTCTTCATTCTCGCTTTAGCCTTGATTGATTTGTCGAATTTATGATTAGCCCTTTCATTTGAGTCGCTCCTGAATCCGGACTAATTACGACATGCAATGATTGCTCGCTTTAGCGTTAGTCACTTAATGATTATATGTAAACGGTGTTTCATTGATTAACTACATTAATTTAAATTTCTTAGTGACCCTATTTGCACGATGTTTTACTGATTAATCTCACTAGTCTTCTTTTCATATTTTAAGTTTATGTTTCATGTACAAGTCATTAAATATAATTAATTATCACATTTCACTTTTAGTTTATATAAATTTTGGTCATATCTTATTATATAATGTTAATTATGAATATTTAATTCGCATTATTTTTATGTTTACATCGTTAGTTCAATTCCGATGTATTATAAACGTTATGTGAATTAAAATTCAGCATCAATTAACATGTAAAAAAAGTCCTAACATGATTTCTACTTTTAATACGATAAATAATAATTAAATAAAGTCAATGAAGCATTATAATATGATTCGAATTGAAGAATACTTGAGTGAAACGTAAATTCGTGAAAATTCTAATCATAACCTCTTAATTCATGCATATTTCTCATCGATAAAAAAAATTTATATACATAACATTCTTATTCATGCATAATTACTATCGATACATTATAAAAAAAAAAAACAAAAATTACTATCGATACGTAGAAATTTTGAACATAACATTCACTATCATGTCTATTTGCATATGATGCATTGAAATTTTAATCTGACGCATAAGGATTCATAAAAAAGAACCTATCCCGACATTCATGAGACATTTAATTATAAGGTCATAAAACTCTTAAAATCCTAATTTTTTTTTATTTCCTCGTGAATGGCCGACATAGGAAACCCAAGAGCAAAGGGAAAAAACCTACGTCCGGAAGAAACCAAAATGTCCGGGAAAAATTCTCCAGTACATAAAGGAAAGTAAAAAGAAAAAAGAAGGCAAACCCTCCGTCAATGAAAAGAGCGTAAGGAAGTTAGCTATTGGTTCACTTCGAATCTTCGCAAACTGAAAATAGAGGAATTTTCTATCTTGACCGCAACCTCCCAATTGCAAACAGTAATGATACTTTCACCAGTGAGAGAATCAGCACAAAATACGTACATACTACATCTGATTTTCTTCCTCAGGATCCATGTATTCCAAATTAGAGAGATGTGAATATGAGCCCACAACCAGCTTTTCAACCCTTTGCTATGATAAGTATCTCAACTGTTGATTAAATCAGTAGCTTAGCCTTGGAGATAGTAGGACACTCCGAAAGCGTAGAAGATTTTACCCCATATGGGCCATATGGAGTTGTAGTGAATGAATAAGTGGTTGGTATTCTCTTCTTCTACATTGTAAAAGAAATATTTCCGATCAACACTCAAACCTCTTCTAATAAGATTAGAGATGGTAGCTATTTTGTTCTAGAGAAGGGACCACATTAAAATGCCGACTTTTATAGGAATTTTGAGATTCCAAATAAATATCCATTGAGTTTTTTCTAAATTAGAGTTTTGTGAATGGAAAGCAGATTTGATGGAGAAACTGTCGTTTTTGTTACAATTCCAAAATCAAAAGTCGGATAGGTTGGGTCTGATCTTGATGCTATCAAGGATTCTCGACAAATCAAAGTATTCGCCATTCTCGGTATCACTAAACCTTCTTTTGAAACTGATGATCCATTGAATGTTGCCTTCGGCACATAATATATTAGAAACTTTAGTTTTAGGATGAGCACATATAGGGAATAGATTAGGGAATTTGATGCTCAGACTGTTGTCGAGGTTCCCCCATTTATCGGTCCATAAATAAACATTATCACCACTGCCCAATTTGAATGAAGTGCATTTAAGGAATTCATCTCTAATAGATAAAATGCCTTTCCACTACCATGAAGAAATGAAGTACATGATATTTCTAATCTCCTATCTATTATTGCTGATTCTATATTTATTTGTGATAAGGTCCTTCCACCAATTATCAGAGGAGTTCCCGAGGCGCCACCACCTTTTCATGAGAAGCGATTTATTCATTTTATCAATGGGTGTGGTACCGAGACCTCCCACACCCTTGGGAGTAGTTACTTGATCCCAGCTGATAAGATGGATTTTTCGAGAATCACCAAGGTTGTCCCAAAGAAAATTGTGCTCTATCCTTTCGATATCTTAACAGACTTTAGTGGGACATTTGTACATAAAAAAATAATACGTTAGGAGTGTTCTAAGAACCGACTGGATGAGTCATTCTTCACCCTTTAAAGAGTATTATGCTTTTCTCTGATATTTAAATCTCAAAAATCATTATATCCATACTTTCTCAGAAATTGTAAACTTATTTTTATTTCCTCGTGAATTTTAATTCTTAATTTTATTTCCTCATGAATTCTAAACATATATAATTCTTACCAACTTTGATATATTTAGGCACATTGATAAAGAACAAAAAAATGATTTCTTCATGTTTTAAAGCTTTCTTGATTGTTTTTTATTGAAGATCTTGAATTTTAGAGAGGCTTTGATAAATTTAAGATAATAACATAAACAGGCGTATATCACGATTAAATACTAATCTAGCACACACAATGGTCATGTATAATCTATAAAATTTAAAGTTGTGATATAGGAGACCCATGCAGTGCAGGTCAATTTTCTCATAATTTTAGGTCATGCATATAGTGCCCTTTAAAGTTTAAATAACCAAATCTGTTAACACTCCACAATCTACATACAATAATGTTCACAGATGAACAAACTACTATTCTTCTTCTCCCTATTTATGAAAAAAATAATAATAGTATTCTTCTTCTCCCTAGCTTAACTTGAGTGACCCATGTATAGTAGTGGGAGATTCATCATTGCACTACATATGTAGTATTTATGGAGAGGGGAATAATGATTATATATTTTTTAGATTCTTGACATACTGTGTTTTTTTTTTTTTCAGTCAGTTAATTCACCCACCGAAACTCTAGAAGAACCCACTTTTTTAATAATTAGGACTAGTGAGATTTATTTTGCTCTTTTTCGCTCTTAACACTTTCTATAGATTTAAGAAGGGTAACTCTATTAACAACCACCAAAATTCTCAAAGCACCCACCCGCCCCACCATTCATTTCATACCGTGGGGGGTAGGTGGGTGCTTTCAGAGTTTTGATGGGCTCTAATAGAGGTATCCATTTAGTAGTCACCTCCCATGTTTAGTGGTTGCATCCAAGGTGTCAAACTCTGTAACAGTATCAGGTATTGGTCTATGGAGGCTGATATGAAATGGCCGATCCCCAATACGTATTGGCTTATACGGGCCCGCATCAGCCAATATTGATACCGATACTCGAGTTTGATACTGATACGTTATATATATTGGTTTGCCGAAAAACCGATATGTATCGGCGATACGTATTGATTTTTTGGCTGATCTTGCGTATCGGTTTTTCGGCCGATACCGATGCATATCAGCGATACGTATCGGTAGATATTTGATATCATGGTTACATCTATAAAGGGAACACATGAGAAGTTGCTCCTTGCTGACCTTGCATATAATTTAATAAAAGACTTTGGAGTTTTGGGAGCTATGTCATACAAAAACACCATCTAAGTTGTTTGATTCGAAAGTCACGAGCTAAAGATTTTTTGTTCAAAAGATTGGCACAAAACACTATCCCTATCATTTTGATTTAATGCAGCCACTTGTAAAATCAGTTAATGGCCTTTGACTGAATTTATTTATATTATAAAGATTGTGTTTTGTGCCAATTTTTTTGTACTTACAATTCTAAGATCATAACTTTCAAATTAGACGGCTTAGATGGGGATTTTTGCAAAATCTCAGTTCTTTCTTTTAAACCAAAACCAAGTATTGATTTGCATCCATAAATTTTGGGGAACTGCTATTGGTGCCCACCATTGTACTGAAGTGCCCACTTAACATGTCCGGTTGTGGTACTGGCACACATGTTTTATTGAGTGGACGGTTTCATAGTACAGGTGGGCGGGAATGGAGGTTCCCAGTTGGGAAGTTGAAAAAAACTACCCAAATCCAAAGTTTTTCTTTTAGGGCCTGTTTGAATAGGAGGAAAGGAAAATAAATCATAAGAAAAGAAAGGAAATGTGATACTTTCCTATGTTTGGCATTTTCTCTCTCTTAAACTCACTTTTCTCTTTTCTAATTTTTCTTTCTCTCACGAAATTTCCTTCATAATAGAAAATTAAATTTATAGGGTGTGTGAGATATACTATCGATAATGGTAATTTTTTATTTTCTACATGCCAATTACATAATCCAAACATCGGAAAACAATGAATTCCTATGAATTTTCAAAGAGCTGGAATCCATTGGATTTACAAAATCTTTTCCTATGTTTTCCGAAAAATTGCCAAACAGGCCCTTAAATTATATGCAACTGCAAGTAATAAAATTTGATAGCTTAAAAGCGAAGTGATTTCTATTCGCGCCCACACTAGCGTGCGCTTTTAGTAACAAGGGGGAGTCCAAAAAGAACGCCTATAGGCATTAGATATTTATAATTTTTTTATTTTTTTTTGGCTAGTTAAGATCACCTAGGGAACTAGAGAATGGGTACAGCGAGTCAATTCCCAATTCAATTTGGTGTGACAAGTGTGGGAATTTGAGCTTAAGACTGTTGATTTTTATGTTTTAGAGAAAAAAGAGTTTTTTTGCATATAACCCTGTGTTATTGTAACATCTTGAAAATTTAGACTTTGAAAAGTGTACCTCGGGATGCATGCCCGACCTTGAATAGAGTACCTTGAGATACGTGTCCGTCTGATCACTTATTTGATCAAGTGAAGTCAACTTGATGACTTGAGTTGGTTTAGTTTTGGTGTGAAAATGCACACTAGTGTGGTATGAGAACCATTGGATTGGGCTATATATACACCTATTAAGTGTATGTGTGTTTGGCAGGTGAGCTGGACTCCTTGTGTTATAAGAGAAAGAAGGGCTTCTCTTAGAAGCCATTTGTTCAAGAGAAAAGAGGGTTTGGGTTCTTGTGAAAGGAGGAAGAAGAAAGAGGAGAAGAAGGTGAAGAAATCGCCGGATTTGCGTGCTCTGGGTTTGGGTTTACGTGAAAAAGGGTTGCGAGATCATGTGAGGAAGAGATCCGCCGTCGATTTCGAAGATTGGAGTGGTTTAGCTGTGTAGGGTTTTTGAAACCCATTTCTTATGCGAAGAGATCATATGATTTGAGCTGCAAATCGTAGTGTGGGTTTGTGTGGAGTGTGCGTGGGGAGATTTTTGACGTTTTCGAGTGCTTGATCGTGATTGTGGGTTTGTGTGGAGTGTGCTTGATCGTGATTGTGGAGCTTAGAATTGATGAATCAAATGTTTTAAAGGTTAAAATTTGGAGGGAAGCTACGTCAAGTTTGAGTTGAAGCGTTTCGACTGAGGTACCGATATAGTCTCGGTATTATAGCCATAACTTTCTGTGACAAACTCCGATTGATGCGATTATTATTGCGTTGGAAAGATAACTTTGAGATCTACAATTTTTATGTTTTGAATAACTCATGAATCTAAATGTTTAAAGGTCAAAAATTTATAAGAAGGTACATCAAATTTCAGATTATCATGAATTTGTCCGTTTCCGCCTCGTATTGAGAAACATTTATAGATGCCTAAGTTTCTAGTAACTAGAGTTAGTCTTTGATACATGCTATGTTCGTGATATAGATTGAGGATGAAAAGCCATAGATAGAGCTTCGCTTGGCTTCGTGCAGCATCGAGGTTAAGGTAGGGGAAATTCACCATCTAATTGCATTTTTGATTTCGTTCATAGATGATGTGATATAAATGAATGTTTTGTAATTGTTTTAGAAAATATGAAAGCTTTGAAGTATGAATTAGTAATTGAACGCATGTGTATGTCCGTTCCGATTATGTATCGGTGTTCGTTCCGATTATGTATCCGTTTGTGTTTTGATCCGTATCAGTTTGTGTTTCGTTCCTTTTTCGAATTCGTTTATGTTTCTGGTAAGGATAAGAACTCTTTGAATCTGAACAACGAGTGGCGGAGAGGAGTTGAGTCTCCGAAGAGGGGTTAAATCCCTGGGGTTTTTACTCAGTTCCCGCTTAAAGGATGCTTTGGCCCTCGTTGATTTGTGACCATATGTAATGTGATGTGCAAAGAGGGGTTGAGTCCCCGAGGTTACGACCTTGTTCCCGCTTATGGGATGCGTTGGTCATACTTTATGTGTAAAGAGGGGTTGAGTCCCCGAGGTTTTTACCTTGTTCTCGCTATGAGATTCTTTGGCTTTCGATATGTTTGTTCCGTTTCTTGGTACGTCTCGTTTCTTGTATGCTTCGATTTGAGGATATATAGTCCCGTTTTGTTATGCTCTTACCGTGATATGTCACCGTCTCTAACATGTTCTGTTTTAATTTATTCTGCTTCTATTTTCAGCTATGTTTTGATAAGTATCTTTGTTTTTCATATGTATTTGTTCTCGATATGCTTTGTTTCCGCTGCGCTATGTTTTGAAAATGAAAATATAATATTTGCAACTCAGTTTGATACAAAATGATTTTGAAATTATGTCACCGAATCTATGCACTTCAATGATAAGATGTGAATTGTGTTTGAATTTCTTCTACTGAGCTTGGATGAAGCTCACCCTTCAACTATACGTCACAGGTTTGGCAGTTAGCAAGATACAGGATTTGGGGTTGAGGACTTGTGGAGTAGTAAGATTTTGGGATCGTAGATTGCATTTGAGTTTTGGTAAGTATAGTTTTGTAATTCTTTGAATACACTTGTAGGTACTTAATTATTGTTCTTTCACTGTAGAACTGGAGTTTATGTTTTCGCTTTGTTGTACCAATATTTTCTGTATCAGATTGTGACCTACGATCTGGCGGTCCGGGTTTTCCCATTTGGTATAAGTTTGAAAAAAAAAAAAAAATGTCTCAAAAATTTAAGATTGGGAAAATCCGGGTTGTCACAGTTGGTATCAGAGCTTAGGCTTTAGGTCTTTTGGGGACCCAAGGCTATGGCAGCAGATTCTGTCAGGACATAGGAGATCCAACTGTGACTCTGTCACAGTTGGTATCAGAGCCTAGGCGTTAGGTCTTCTAGGGAATGAGCGGAGTTAGATTCTGTCAAGCCTTAGGGGGGGATTCACTATCCCTAAATTGAGTTCTCTGGGTGACTTTGGATTTCGTCTGATTGTGATGAGACTTGTTTTAGACTTTCATAATTACTTTGATTGAAATTATTTTCGTTGTGACAGTGTGCGATGGCTCCAAGAGGTCGACCTAGAGGCGATCGTGAAAGGAATATGAGGAGTGGGGAGGAGACTTCTGGTTCATGGAGAGATCAGAGATACCCTCCTGAGGAGAGAGGCCATCGAGATGAACCTTTCAATAAGATGGCTAGGGCTATGGAAGCTATAGTCGCTGCGATGACTCAGCAAACAGCGTTGCTAGCCGCCAATAACGCCAATCAACAATATCAACCACCACCACCTCCTGCTCTTTTGCCATCATCTTTTATGGATTTCAGGAGATTGAGACCTCTTGTATTCTACTGGCAGATTGATCCGCTTGAAGCGGAAAAGTGGTTGAAATAGATGGAGAAGTTGTTAGAAAGACTCCAGAGCCCTGAACATGAGAAAGTCGGTTGGGCTTCTTTTCAACTGGAAGGTGACGCCGATGCTTGGTGGAAGTCGGTGTTGAGAAAAAGGGAAGTTGAGGGTCCATATGACCAATGGACAAGGGCGGAATTTGTCATGGTGTTCAACAAGGAATATTTTCCTAAACAAGTCCGGAATCAGTTGAAAAAGGATTTTGCTAACTTGGTGCAAGGCGATATGACCGTTAGGGAATACGGCAATGAGTTTGTGCGATTATCAAGGTTTGCTCCGGAATTTATAGCTACTGAAGAGATGAAGGCCAGCAGATTTGAAGAAGGCCTGAGACCAAATATTCAAGAGAGAGTATCTATATTTGAGCTTGAAACATATGCCGACGTGATGGGGAAGGCCATCGTTGCAGAAAGGGATATCAACAAGAGACGAGAGCAGCAAAATGAAACTGACATAGCGGGTTAAGGGAGGTCAAGCAATTATGAGCCGACATATGAGAGCCAGAAATTCTTGATGCTAGAGCCCCCTCAACCTGCTCAAACCATGTATTCAAGGCCACCAGACTGTTTATGAGACCTTCTTCTATCTTTGATCCTCCCTACAGCATCAAGCATCAAGGATTCAACAAACTATACGCACCCCTTCATTTGCTCCAATGGAAGCTTGCTCAAAATGTGGAAAGCAACATAAGACGGAGTGTAGACTGATCACAGGCGCATGCTTCAGGTGTGGCCAGAAAGGACATCGGCTAAAGGATTGTCACGAGACTAAGAAAGGATAGACGACGTTGGTTCACCTTGGCCTCCGAATAGGCCTCCGAATAGGCTTTAGGTTCACCTTGGCAGTTAATGGTTTCAAATTCTTTGATGGCCATTACATTTTGGATTAATAGCTAGGATATGTACTTATTTGTTCCAATTTGTAGTTTTGGATGGTTAGAATAGTTATTGATATGGGTATTGTAAAACTATTGAATCCTGGTGGATTCACTACGATCTTTGACTCATGTTGGATGGTTGTTTTTATCGTTTGAGTATGATTATTGCAAATTTACCTGAGTTATTTTGAGGATAATTAGATATATATATATATATATATACATATTATTAATAGTTGCGGGTTTATAGATTAATGATTTTAAATTGGGGTTAGCTTGTTTCAACAATTGATTGTAGTATGATGATGCAAATGGCAAGTGACAAGTAATTGCAGGATCATCGTTGTAACTTGAATTGTAGAGAGCTTTCTGCATGATAATGCTTTACATAATCTCCATGTTTATGGGATGGTTATCTTGTGAAATGGTTTAATTCCCTATGTGGATAATTGTATTTGTGGTTAGTATCTAACATGGTTATGGATTATGGATGAATAATTAAATTCTCATTTTTGATAATCCTAATTTTCTGAGATGCTTAAATAGCCTGCAAAGCTTATCAGATACAGGGGTAACTTAGTTGCGTGGATTAATGTGATAGTTTGACCATTGTGGTGCCCCATCGCTTTGTTCACCCCATGACTGTCGGGACGTCGAGCGTTCTTCCGACTTCCCACACTTCTTCGTCCACAACCGATCAGGCCATGCTCCGTATGGCGGACCACATAATTGTGGTCAAGTGGAACATCAGGTACGGTTTTGCCCAGCGCCGAGGAAGAATAGGACGTCAGGATGATCGATGTTATTTTTGTGTGTGTTGTATTAGATAGATTTCATCTTTGTATTTTGGGGGTAGGATCAACGTTATTCGAACTTCTTTTGGTATGTATATATGGGACGTATTAAATCAATTAATGGTTTGTTTTGGAAAGTATGGGTGTGAAAGTTTCCTTTTCTTTTATGATGATAGTCAATTTTTATGGTTTATATTGATCCTTTGTGGGTGTGACGATGAGTATTAGCTTCTTCGATGGGTTCATACTTGGCGAGGTCTGTAATATAACTTCAACAAATGATTACATTTTGAGATATCATCGCGTGAGGGGGGATTTTATCGAGGCAGTGCCAATCTTTAGATGTGTGGATTTTCTCCTGGTGTGTGTATAGTTGGTTTTGTTTAGGCGATCTGTGCCAATTTGTGAACTGTGGATTAGATATCCGTCTGATTCTGGATGTGTGGTGTGGCTTTTGCCACCGTGGAGATCTGGCGTGTTGGTTAGGATAACGCTTGCCATAGATCTCATTTGTTTGTATAATTTTTGAGGACGAAAATTTTTAAGGAGGGAGGAATGTAATAACCGCACTTTATTTTTATTGTGTACCAATCAATTTGTATTCTGATGTGTATGATCAATTGATGTACGTGGTGAGACCTCATGACTAAGGGCAATTTTCGAGGACGAAAATTCTTTAAGGTGGGAAGGATGTAACATCTCGAAAATTTAGACTTTGAAAAGTGTACCTCGGGATGCATGCCCGACCTTGAATAGAGTACCTTGAGATATGTGCCTATCTGATCACTTATTTGATCAAGTGAAGCCAACTTGATGACTTGGGTTGGTTTAGTTTTGGTGTGAAAATGCACACTAGTGTGGTATGAGAACCATTGGATTGGGCTATATATATACCTATTAAGCGTATGTGTGTTTGGCAGGTGAGCTGGACTCCTTGTGTTATAAGAGAAAGAAGGGCTTCTCTTAGAAGCCATTTGTTCAAGAGAAAAGAGGGTTTGGGTTCTTGTGAAAGGAGGAAGAAGAAAGAGGAGAAGAAGGTGAAGAAATCGCCGGATTTGCATGCTCTGAGTTTGGGATTGCGTGAAAAAGGGTTGCGAGATCATGTGATGAAGAGATCCGCCGTCGATTTCGAAGATTGGAGTGGTTTAGCTGTGTAGGGTTTTTGAAACCCATTTCTTATGCGAAGAGATCGTATGATTTGAGCTGCAAATCGTAGCGTGGGTTTGTGTGGAGTGTGCGTGGGGAGATTTCTGACGTTTTCGAGTGCTTGGTCGTGATTGTGGAGCTTGGAAGAAACCGATGTGAGTTTGGAAACCCTTTTTGAGAAACGGAGAAGATGATCCCACGCTAGTGTGCATTTAATAAAATACAAAAATAAAAATAAAATAATTTATAAAATAATTAAAAATAAAAAATAAAAATATAAAAATAAAAAAAAAATTAAATTTAAATTTAAAATTTGAAAACTATTAAAAATAAAAAAATAAAAAAATAAAAAAAATAAAATAAGATTTAAAAATAAATAAAATAAAAATATAAAAATTAAAAAATTAAAATTTTAAAAAAATAAAAAATAACTTTTTTTAATAAAAGAAAAAAAAAATTAATAATAATAATAATAATATAAAATTAAAAAAATTAAAAATAAAATAAAATAATAAAAAAATTAAAAATAAAGTAGAATAAAAAATAAATATTAAAATATTAAAAAATAAATTAAAATAAAATTAAAAAATTTAAAATTAAAATACAAAAATTAAAATTTTAAAATTTTAAAATTCAAAATAAAAAATAAAAAATAAAATATAAAAAAATAAAAAAATAAAATATAAATAAAAATAAAAATAAAATTTTTTTAATAAAATAAATAAAAATAAAAATAAAATATTTAAAAATTTTTAAAAATAAAATAAAAATACGAAAATAAATAAAATAAAATTTTAAAAATAAAATTAAAAAATATAAAATAGTCAAATAATAAAATAAATAAATAAATAATAATAATAATAAATCAAATAATAAAATAAATTATTATAAATAAAAGAATAATTTTATTATTTATTTTAATTTAATTTATTTTTTATTTAAAATTTTAATTTTATTTATTTTATTAAAAGAAAGAGGGAGAGAGAGTAAGTGAGTGATTTTATTAATTTTATTATTATTATTATTATTTTTTTTTATTTAATTTTTATTTATTTATTTTATAATTAAAGTAAAAAAATAATAAATATAAAATTAAATATAAAAAATTTTAAAATTTTAAAATTTTAAAAACTTTAAAAAAGGAAAAAAAACTTAAAAATAATAATAAATAAATAAAAATTAAATCTTTCTCTCTCTCTCTCTCTCTCTTTCTTAGCTTTCTATTATCATTCTTCTTTTTAGATATCTCTTTCTCTGAGTCTCTCTCTCCTAAATTTTCTCTCTCTACATATTTATTTTAATTTCTTTCTCTTAATTATTTTTCTCTCTTAAACTCACTTTTCTCTTTCCTAATTTTTTTTTCTCTCACGAAATTTCCTTCATAATAGAAAATTAAATTTATTGGGTGTGTGAGATATACTATCGATAATGGTAATTTTCTATTTTCTACGTGCCAATTACACAATCCAAATATCGGAAAACAATGAATTCCTATGAATTCTCAAAGAGCTGGAATCCATTGGATTTACAAAATCTTTTCCTATGTTTTTCGAAAAATTGCCAAACAGACCCTTAAATTATATGCAACTGCAAGTAATAAAATTTGATAGCTTAAAAGCGAAGTGATTTCTATTCTCGCCCACACTAGCGTGCGCTTTCAGTAACAGGGGGGAGTCCAAAAAGAACGCCTATAGGCATTAGATATTTATAATTATTTTTTTTTTTGGCTAGTTAAGATCACCTAGGGAACTAGCGAATGCATACAGCGAGTCAATTCCCAATTCAATTTGGTGTGACAAGTGTGGGAATTTGAGCTTAAGACTATTGATTTTTATGTTTTAGAAAAAAAGAGTTTTTTTGCATATAACCCTGTGTTATGCTAATATTATAAGAAACCCTGAGTTACGGGTATTTATTCTGCAACCCCTACTTTTGTGTTTCTGTTTCATATAACCCCCCTTACTTTTGTATTTCTGTTTCATATAACCCCCTGTCATTAACTAGTCATGAGTTTATGGACGAAAAGCCTATTTTGCCCTTAATGAAACTAATATTTTAAAAATGCTACAATTCTAAAGGCCCTTCATTCATCTATATTTACAAGTCATGCCATTAAAGTTTATCACCATTCTAAAGGGCTCTTCATTCACCTTTATTTACAAGTCATGCCATTATAATTGACCACTATTCTAAAAGGAGTACCTTTAAACCCACCCACAAAATCTTTGAGTTCACTCACGCTGAAATACATCGACTGCATTGAATCAAACGATAGAGATTTTTTATCGTCCCAATCTTTCATGAGATCGATCTTTAGATCATGGGTGTACCATCAGACGGTCGATTTTTTATTTCATGTGGTACACACCCCTAAAAGTGACCTTAATATCAATTTTAAGCATGCACATAATGTTAAGGTCACTTTTTTGAGATGTGTGCCATGTGAAATAAAACACTGACCGTCTGATGGTACGATCATGATCTCAAGATCCATCATGTGAAAGATTGGGAGGATAAATGATCTCCATCGTTCGATTCAATTCAATCAACGTGTTTCAGCGTGGGTGAACTTAAAGATTCAGTGGGTGGATTTAAAGGTACTCTTCTAAAAGGCCCTTCATTCACCCATTAGATTTAAGACTCATCAGATGGGTGATTCCCCCATTAAAGCATGCCAATGTTTGGACGAATACTCAGCCAATGGAGGATTTGTGGCAAACGATGCAATTATTCTTGAAAAGAAAACCTTCAATCTACATGTTCCACTCAAAATACTCGTCCCTCCAATTTCCTATATAATTCAAGACTCATTTTTAGGAATTGGATTGCCTAACCGCGTCTGCTTCCATCCACCAAATCTTTGAGTTCACCTACGCTAAAACACATTGATTGCATTGAATAAGACGATGGAGATCGTTTAGTCATACCATTAGACGATTAGTGTTTTATTTCGTGGCACACATCTCAAAAAAGTGACCTTAACATCACGTATACGGTTAAAATTAATTTTAAGGTCATTTTTTTGGGTGTGTACCACATGAAATAAAAAATCAACCATCTGATGGTGCCATCATGATCTCAAGATCCATCGTGTGAAAGGTTGGGACGATAAACAATCTCCATCGTCCAATTCAATGCAATCAACTATCTGATGGTGCCACCATGATCTCAAGATCCATCGTGTGAATGGTTGGGACGATAAATGACCTCCATCGTCCAATTCAATGCAGTCAACTGTCTGACGGTGCCACCATGATCTCAAGATACATCGTGTGAAAGGTTGGGACGATAAATGATCTCCATTGTCCAATTCAATGCAGTCAACCGTCTAATGGTGCCACCGTGATCTCAAGATCCATCGTGTGAAAGGTTGGGACGATAAACGATCTCCATCATCCGATTCAATGCAGTCAATGTTTTTCAGCGTGGGTGAACTCAAATATTTGGTGGGTGGATTTAAAACTACTCTTTTTTGTAAGTAGAGGGATGGATTTAAAATTACTCTTACCATGTGTAGAGGGTGGCAATTTAGTAATTTAATTTTAAAAAGAATAAATATGGTATTTAGGCTATTCTTTAACGGCTGGTTAACCATTTAAAGTAGCATCCGTTAAAGAGGGTGTTTTATGAACACCAAAATACTAACTCAGGGGGTTTAAAACAAATAGCTATAATTGGGGGGGTTATTTGTAATATCAACATAACTCAGGGGGTTATTTGCAAAAAACTCGAGAAAAAATAAAGTGGTTGTTAATCACTGATTTATGTCACTTTCCACCTCCTAATCTAGCCTTTAATAAATCTTTGAGCTGGTAATGAATATTTAAGTGTGTTTTGTAGACAGTAATAAACTGCAGCTTAGTGCAGCAATTCATTTAATGAGAGCCAAAAAAAAAGAATTTAGAGATAAACAATGGAGCTGATGAGAATTGCAGTGAATGCACTATGGTGGTCCCCACCATGTGGGCCATTTAGCATGCTGTGAAGTCCTAAAGTCTTGCAGAGAGATAGAAGTAGGACCCAAGTTTAGTGGAGTATTGTTGTAGCAGACTATATAGAACAGCTGAGAGGCAACCAGCTTCAACACTTCAACCTCGAGCAGTTCTCGAGCAAATTATGCACCTTCACAAGTAGCCTCTCGAGAAGCTTAAGCAGACTATGTCTTCAGAACTCCAAGGCCGAGCACCTGACGAGCAATTAAGGAATCATCTCGAGCAGATCAGCCTTCAGAACACTCAGCTCAAGTGGTTCTCGAGCAGCTCAGTGACTTCACAAACATCCTCTCGAGCAGCTCTCGAGTGGAACATAACTCCAGAAATCTCAGCTCGAGTGATTCTCGAACACTTTATAGAAGCTATTGAACTTGTCGACTTGTGGAGTGGAGCAGCATATACCTATCGAGCAGCTGAGAACTGCTGTCTATTATCCACTCGAGCAACTGCAGAGAACTTGTCGAGTACCTTCAGGCAAGCTGTCGAGTATCCTTTAGAAAACCTTTAGCCACTGGAGCAGTTCTGGACTTCAAAGCTTTATCCTCTAGAGAACCTTTAGAATGCACCCAATCTGCTCGAGAGCCACTCGAGATTATCTACTTGAAGCTATCTGAAGCTCCATCCACTCGAGGCATGGGTTTCAGATTGTATTTGTGAACCTCAAGGGCATTTTTGAAACTTCCACAAAACCTAGGGCACATTTCTCAACGTGTTGTGCTTGCCTAGCTATTAGGGGCAATACTTGGCTGAAAATAAGTCACAACAACAGGATCCTAACTAACTTGATTCCCCTCTTCTCTGATTGACCAATGCAAAAAGACACGTTAGGGATTGTATAAAAGCTATGTGAAGATGTAAAAAAAATATTTCTCTAGAGCAAGAAGGATATTCTTGCCTTAGGTCATTTTTAGGGTTAAATCATCTTTTTATTTTCTCTCCTTTCGTAGCTCAACATGTTGGGCTAAATCTTTGTAATAGATAGGGTTGATTTAAGCTATAAAAGGACTATGTGAGAGCATTGTAAAGGGTCTGGAGGCTTGCAGAGACTGCAGCCTTAAGGGCTAATCCATTGTAAGTACCTTTTAAGCAATGCAAAGTTGTTTTCACTGTTCCATTAAATCTGTAATTTCTAGTGTTTTGCATTTAGATCTTATTAGATTTTCTACACCTATGGAGGTATGAGCTTGTAGCCTTGCCAACATAGTGGCTGCAGTAATTTTTTTGTTCTGACCTTTTAAACCTAATGACTGGAGTTTATCCATAGGATATCTTGTGACTATTCAAGTTGACAGGATATAGCCCTAGGACTAGTCCCATATCTCAAGGTTGGGTTGGATTCTTCTTCCTTACATTTGTGCTTGTATCCAAATGAAGGACAATTGTAATCCTAGCTCTTGCTCTGCCTTGTCATTTCTTTTTCAGTGAAAATCAATTCCTAGATATTTAATTTCTATATTTTCTATTTATTTTATCAAAGCATTTCCATCCTTCTCTAAACCCCCTTTCTTTTATTGTTGTTTTTATAGTTAGTTTTATTTTATGTTTTTAGTTTAGTTGTGACCATGGTTTAAAAAATCGGCCGATACCGATACGTATCGGTTTTCGAGCAAGCCGATACGTATCAGCCGCGATACGTATATCATATCCGTATCAGATATGACATCAGTATCGGCTGATATGTATCTGAATCGGCTGATACGTATCCGATTCGGCCTATAGCGTATCGGCTAATGCCTTTGTTGAACTCCAATTGATACTATGCTTTGTTCTTTCAAAATTTTAAAAGTTAAAGTATAGTCCTTAGTCCTTACTCTATAGCCTATAGTCTATACTCTATACTAGTCTATAGAGTAAATTGTAGAGTCCTTAGTCCTACCTTTGCCTTTGCAATTATTTTTATTTGGTTTTACTTTTGAATTTTGATAAAAAATTTCAGCGCCACAATTGGGTTTCACACTCACACGCAATGATGTGCGATAGGACAAGTGGGATAGAATATAGATATGCAGTATCAAGTATCAAGTATCAACTATCAACTATCAATTCATCAACAACTGACCGTTTGATAGATGCAACGTGATCTCAAGATCATTTTTGTAGAAGATCGAGGTGAAACACGATTTCTATCATCCTATCCAACACAATCAATGGGTTCTAATGATTTTTCGGCATGAGTATTTTCATTAAACGTGTGGGCGCGAACAAAGAGGTACCCAAAATCTCAAATAATGTTTTTCTTTTTATTTTTTCACTTTTCAATTTATATATTTTTAAGTTTTAACCAAAAAATAATAATAATTTGCCGTATCGGCGATCGGCCAATACTGACACGTATCGGTCATCGGGGAAACCAATACCCGATACTGAATTCCGATTTAATACCTTGGTTGTGACAACCCAAAAACCCCTTCTCTTTACCTTGCTTTCCTAGTTAGGTTAGAGCTGCCAGATCTGTAGCAGATCTGGAGATCTACTATTCCACTATTATGTTTAGATCATTAATCCTTGTGGGAAAACCCTTACTTATCAAAACTTGCTACAACAGTCATAGATCTTACAGGATTGTTGTTGTTTTGCTACTATGTTCAATCCATTTTAGGCCCCCTTTTTATCTGTTTTTGCTTTCTTTATTTCCACTATATTTTGACCACACATTTACAATAAAAAGAACTACAACGCAAAATAAAATAACAACAATAGTCATTTGCATTGATTCTATAAAGCAACTTAAATTTACATTACACAATTAATAAATATATACTTTAAAATTTTATTCTGCCCCTTGCGTTTGTTTTTTTGTTTTTTTTTTTTTATACGATTATTCGGTAGAGACACCTTCGAGAATCGAGGAGCAGAACGCCTAAACATATGACAGTTAAGGAGCAATGTGAGGGAGGACCAACTATAGTGATGAGGGTTAACTAACAGAATCCAACCCACACCCTGTAAGCACAAGGGTGAGAAACAGTATGGAGAACGAATATCCAACCCATGACCTACTCTCCCTCACAATGGAGGGCGCGTTCCAATTGGGCTAACACTACATGAAAAAGTTAAAAAAATCACTGCCCTAAACAGTTGTAAAAAAAGGAGTGTTTTTTTATACCACTATACAAGACAGTGGTTTATGAACTTCAACAACAAGTGCTCTTAACAGTCAGAAAAAGCCACTGCTTTTTTATAACTGTTTAGGGCAGTGGTTTTTTTATGCAAATTTTTAAAAAATATATATATATATATTTTAAAAAAAAAAAATTACGTCGACAATTTTTGATGCAAATTTTTTTAAAATAATATTTTTTTATGCTTTTTTTAATGCAATTTTTTTTATATTTTTTGTAATACTTTTTTTTTAATGCAATTTTTAGTGCTTTTTTTAATGCTTAAAAAAAATTATATAAAGAAAAAAAGTTATTAATCTCATATTTAAACACATCCATTCAACTCAAATGCAAATCATTCAATACCATTAATAAATAAAATAGATGCCCAATTCTTTTATTCAAACAAAAGATTGCATCTCAACCTATGAACCAACCTTTCGAATCAACCAAATATTTTAAACTTTACATGCTCAATCCTTTTATTCAAATATAAAAAAAAACAAAAAAAAACAGAGAGTTAACAATCTAAGGACCCCATGACCTGTTTTCATAATTAAAAAAAATAAAAAAATATGCTTCGCCTCTCCTGTCAAGTATCCCCGTCCCCTAGTGATCCGTTTGAGGTGAGCTTCAAATCGAAAAACTTCGCCTGAAATTAAAAAGAGAACGTAATTAAATATTTATGATATTAAGCAATTAAATTGAGATATTGATGACTTCTATCTAAGGAGTCCCCATCTAATAGGTCGGGTTGAAAATATTGACATGTTATATAAATAGGTTGTATTCAAGTTAGCCCAAACCCGCCCGAACCCAACCTGGTACCTGTTTGCTAGATAATATATAGGTATGTCGTTCTTTTAACAGATCCAGGTCAGGTCCAAAAGTGGATAATAGGTCAGGGTCCAAAACTGGAAATGCAATTAAATCTATGAATCAAGAATGAGTACAGAAAAAATACATAATCCTGATAGGACCTGCGTTGCCTATCAAGAGAACAGCAGCCACCTACACCACCTGTAGGACCTGCGTTGCCTGTGCCCTCATTTTTTACAGAGTTTAGGAGGATGAGACCTCCTTCATTTTCTGGACAGGCAGACACAATGGCCGCTGAGAACTGGTTGATGGAGATGGAGAAAGTCTTTAGCGTGCTAACTTGCACGGAAGATGAGAGTGTAAGATGGGCAGCTTACATGTTGGATGGGGAGGCTGGGCCTTGGTGGAAGTCCGTGATACGGACTCGGGCTCAGGAGACCCCAGAGTTGCCTTGGACTTGGGAGGAGTTTGTTGAGGAGTTCAACAAACAATATTTTCCGGAAGTGGTGAGGAACCAGCTTGAGATACAATTTTTGCAGTTAGTACAAGGGAGAATGACAGTGAGAGAATACGGGGTAGAGTTTCTACGACTTGCCCGTTTTGCTCCGGACACCGCCATCAAGTGATGAAGTCCAAGAGGTTTCAGCAAGGTTTGAAGCCTGAGGTTAGAGGAGGCGTAGCTCCATTTCAACTAAGGACCTATGAAGAGGTCATGAGTAAAGCACTGGTAGTTGAAGAGGAGAATACAAATAGATATAGACAGAGAGAGCAACAGAGAGGAGGAAATGAACAAGGAAGATCGGGGTACTACGAACCGGTGAACAAAAAGCCGAGGTTCATGGCCCAGAAGCAGAGACCACAATTCCAAGGGGGTTTCGGAAGACCGGCGCAACAACAACAACACCAACAGAGGTTTCCATTACTTGCGTCGGGGAGACCTATTCGCTATGAGAGCCCTGCCATGTCTACTGGCGCCACTATTACATGTGGTTCTCAGATTGCTTTTCCGCACCTCGGGAGACTTGCGCAAAGTGTGGCAAGCCTCATAGGACGGTGGACTGTAGATTGGGAACTAGGGGTTGTTTCCGATGTGGCAAGGTGGGCCACTTGATCAAGGATTGCCCCGAGGCTGATAAGAGAAAGACGGTTTCAGTTGCAGCACCACGACCAATTCAAGCAAGGAAACCGATCGTCCAGGGGAGAGCCTATGCAGTCACTGCTCAGGAAGTAGGGAACGTGCATGACGTCATCCAAGGTGAGACCCTTTTTAAAATTAAAGAAAAATTTTCATTTCATTAAGATCTTAGATAGAGAAGGAGCATGAATTAGAAATTTTATAGATTCTTTTCTCAATACAAAAAGCTGCATGTAAATTAAGAGTGTATATTGATGTGTAAATTATTGTATGTATGTATATATACTATAGGTACTCTAAATATATATGAAAAAGGATGCTTCGGTGGATATGACGCTCGAGTGTTGATAGACCCCGGGTCTACCCACTCATTCGTTACTCCACGTTTCGCTAAGAAGATGAAGATTGTTCCAGAGACGTTGGATTTCGTCCTATCTGTGTCTATTCCGACTGGAGAGTTAGTAGACACGGAGTTAGCTTGCAAATCCATCATTGTAGCGCCGAGACTTAGAGGTGCATGAACTAGAAGCAAAGTTGATCTTGTTAGACATGCAAGGGTTTGATGTGATCCTTGGCATGGACCTGTTGCAAAGATTGTGCAATCGCCGATTGCAAGAACAAGGTAGTCATTTCCAGACCCAACACAAGAAGATCATTGCGGTTTCAAGGAGTGAGGTCGTCATCTGCCCTTGATCTCAAAGAGAAGGACCGAGAAATGATCGAGAAGGGATCGCGATGGATACTTAGCTTTCTTAAAGGAGGACAAGGAAGAAAAGAACGCGTCATTTACGAGATAACAGCCAGCGAGACTTCACGACGTGTTTCGGAAGAATTGCCTGGATTACCTCCAGAAAGAGAAGTAGAATTCGCCATTGACTTAGCACCAGGAACGGAGCCTATTTCAAAAGCACCTTATAGAATGGCTCCCGCTGAGTTAAAGGAGTTGAAGGAACAACTACAGGAGCTTATGGACAAGGGGTTTGTTAGACCAAGCGTGTCTCCATGGGGAGCACCGGTCTTGTTTGTCAAGAAGAAGGATGGGTCAATGCGGTTATGCATTGACTATCGACAATTGAACAAACTCACTGTGAAGAGCCGCTACCCTTTGCCTAGAATTGACGATCTATTCGACCAACTGCAAGGAGCAAAGTATTTTTCTAAGATCGACCTGAGATCTGGGTATCATCAGTTGCGAGTCAAGGCAGAGGACAATCAGAAGACAGCTTTCCGGACACGGTATGGACACTATGAATTCCTTGTGATGCCGTTTGGATTAACGAATGCTCCGGCGTCGTTTATGGATTTGATGAACCGAGTGTTTAAACCACACTTGGACTCCTGCGTCGTAGTGTTTGTTGATGATATACTAATATACTCCAAATCCAAGACGGAACACGAAGAACATTTGAGGATCGCTCTACAGACGCTACGTGAACACCAATTGTACGCCAAACTCAGCAAGTGTGAGTTTTGGTTGGAAGAAGTTAGCTTTTTGGGACATATCGTCTCGAAGCACGGTGTCACGGTAGATCCAGCTAAAATAGAAGCAGTAGTCAAATGGGAGCAACCAAAGACAGTGACCGATGTCCAAAGTTTTCTGGGCTTAGCAGGCTATTATCGACGTTTCGTTGAGGGGTTTTCAAAGATATCGGGACCTCTCACAAAGCTGACACGAAAAGATTCAAGGTTTGAGTGGAGTGAGGCATGCGAGAAGAGTTTTCAAGAACTCAAAACGAGACTCACTTCGGCTCCAGTATTAGCGATTCCTTCAGGCAGTGGAGGATACGCCGTGTACAGCGATGGATCATACAATGGCCTTGGTTGTGTGCTCAACCAACACAAGAAGGTGATAGCTTACGGATCAAGACAGTTGAAGGAACACGAGAAAAATTACCCGACTCATGACTTGGAACTGGCCGCAGTCATTTTTGCACTAAAGATTTGGAGACATTACTTGTATGGTGAGACTTTTGAAATTTTCACCGATCATAAGAGCCTCCGATATCTGTTTACACAGAAAGAGCTCAACATGAGACAGCGCAGATGGATGGAATTCCTTAAGGATTACGATTGCTCCATACAATACCATCCAGGTAAGGCGAATGTAGTAGCCGATGCATTGAGTCGAAAAGGTTCAGCTCAGTTAGCTTCTTTGATTTTGGGTATGCACCGATGGAAATTATTGGAAGACCTGGCACTCTATGATGCGAACATTGAGTCAAAGGACACTGGATCCTTTTTGGCTAACATATCAGTAAAGCCAGTGATATTTGAACATATCCATGATCTACAGATGAAAGATTTGACATTGACAAAGATTCATCAAGACGTGAGTGAAGGCATCAGGTCGGACTTCTCAGTAAAAGAAGATGGTTCTTTGTTGTTCAAAGGCCGTCTATGCATTCCGAACAACGCCGATCTAAGACGAACGATTCTTGATGAGGCCCATAAGTCAAATTATGCTATCCACCCTGGTAGCACCAAAATGTATCAAGATTTGAAAAAGAACTACTGGTGGAGAGGACTGAAACAAGACGTGGCCGAGTATGTGTCACGATGCTTGACTTGTCAGCAGGTGAAGGTTGATCATAGACATCCTGCTGGACTATTACAACCTTTACCAATACCAGAATGGAAGTGGGAATCGATCTCAATGGATTTCATTGTTGGATTACCCCGTACTGCCAAGAGACACAATGCCATTTGGGTCGTCGTAGACCGATTGACCAAATCAGCGCACTTTTTGCCGTACAATACTACATATACAGCAGGAAGATTGGCAGATTTATACATGAAGGAGATTGTAAGATTACATGGTATTCCAAGCAGCATAGTTTCAGATCGTGATCCACTATATACATCCAAGTTTTGGAAGAAATTTCAAGAAGGAATGGGAACTCGACTAGACTTTAGTTCAGCTTTCCATCCTCAAGATAGAGCGAGTGAACCAAGTAATAGAAGACATGCTCAGGGCATGCATGCTTGATATGCAAGGATACTGGGATGAGTATCTACCGATGCTCGAGTTCGCATACAACAACAGTTTCCAAACGAGCATTGGCATGGCACCGTATGAAGCTCTGTATGGACGACGATGCAAGTCACCTCTAAATTGGGAGGAAACAGGTGAGAAATTTGTGTTAGGACCAAAGCTACTTGAAGATAACGCTACCGTCGTTCGAATTATCAGAGAAAGGTTGAAGACAGCACAGAGTAGACAGAAAAGTTACGCCGATATGAAGCGGACTAGTGTTGACTATAAAGTGGGCGAGCATGTGTTTGTGAAAGTGTCACCTATGAAAGGTGTAATGAGATTTGGCAAGAGAGGGAAGTTAAGTCCACGTTATGTTGGACCATTTGAAATTTTGGGACGAGTAGGCGAAGTTGCATATCGCATTGGTTTACCACCGCTGTTTGATCGAGTACATAATGTTTTCCACATATCGATGCTCAGGAAGTACGTGAACGATCCGTCTCATGTATTAGGAAAGCAACCTATAGAGATGTGTGAGGACATGAGCATGATAGAGGAACCAGTGGAAATCTTGGATCGAAAGGAACAAGTACTGCGCACTAAAGTGATTCCCTTAGTGCTTGTTCGGTGGAATAATCATCCAAAAGAAGAGGCTACTTGGGAACGAGAGACCGATGTGAAAGAACAATATCCAGCCTTGTTTCCAACGACGTGAGAATTCAATGTAAATCACAAACATATTTGTGAAATCTCTACCATACTTATAATCCAATGTAAATTTGATCCAATCAGTCATAAATTGTCAAAAGTAGTAAAAGAACCAAAGAAATTGACAATCTACACAATTTGGGCAAAACCGATTAATCGAATTTCAAATCGATTAATTGATTTGGAATCTCGATTAATCGATTTTGTTCGATTAGTCGACTGGCATGTGCCAGTGACTGGAAATTTAAAGGAGAGTTAGAATATACATAGAAGACCAATTTCGATTGATCGAATTGGAATCTCGATTAATCGATTTAGAATCGACTAATTGATTTTGAAAAATTCGATTAATCGAATTATTCGACTAATCGATTTACTAAAGGGACTTACGAGAATTTGAAATCAAATGGACGATTTCGATTAATCGAAGTATATTTCGATTAATCGATTTCGAAAATTCGATTAATCGAAATGGATTCGATTAATCGAATAATTTAAGAAATTCTGGAAAATTTGAAGTTACAGCACGATTTTGATTAATCGAAAATGAATTCGATTAATCTATTTTGGAATTTCGATTAATCGAAATGGATTTCGATTAATCGACTGGCTCGCGCCAGTGAGCTCAAAAATGGAAAATATTTAACAGATACGATTTCGATTAATCGAAATGGTTTCGATTAATCGAATTTGACTTTCGATTAATCGATTTGGGAAATCGATTAATCGATTTTACGCGGCTTAACCTAGTTTTGAATCTCGATTAATCGATTCTGAATTTCGATTAATCGAGCCGCGGGCTATATATATGAGATTGGGGATTTTATTCCCCATTCGAAAATTTTCTTGCTTGGGATTTTGGGCGTTTCATCTTCTTCTTCTTCTCCAACCAACCGAGTGGTCTAGGGTTTGGATCTTCCATTGATTCGCTTCCGAATCCGCCTTCGAAACCTAAGGTAAACCCTAGATTTCCGTTTTTCTTTCCATTTGAGTTAGTTAAAAACCCTAGTTTTCCCAATATGCCGCCTAAAACCCGATTGTCTTCGAAGAAGGCAACCTCCAAGCTACCGGTTAGGCGTAAGAACACCGCACCACCACCACCTACCCCATCGCCGGTGAGGACTCCATCACCGTCGGAATCGGAGACCACCTCCGGTTCGACGAGTGCATCCATGCGCGAGTCTTCCCGCGAATCCACCCCCATGCCACCACCACCCACCAATGTCGAACAACCAAATGAATGGTGGACGGCAAAGACCTTTGAGGTCGAATACATCATCGACCCTACCCTTTTCACAGATCCCGATGTGCCGGGCGAGACCCAATGGGCTCGAAACTACCTAACTAATGCCGGTCTCGGCAATCTTCTCAAACCAATCCGGGGTTCCTACTACCCTAGATTGGTGAGATTATTCTACCAAGGGCTCGTGGATGGCCCTACCGATGATTGCATAATCACCAAGATAGAGGGTCGTCTCTATACGATCACCCGCCACCACATCCACGAGGTACTTGAGTGTTACCTCGAGTTCACCCCCGAGACTACCCTGTTTCCACCTTTTGAGGAGGAACCCCGTTTTGAGGAGGTCATGACCCACATGACCAACGGCAAGAAGGGGTCAGGCTCCTCCATCAAGAGGGTTGACCTTCCACCGTATATGTGGATGCTTGACTCGGTGGTCAAGTGCAATTTGTACCCTATCCGCCACGACACCGAGCGCGTGGAGAAAGTGCAACAGGAACTTTACTCGGCCTTCTGTGGCCGGTGGTTTGACGCCACCATGCTCATCCTTGAGGGGATGAGGTATATAAAGGGCAAGCTGATGAAGGGCAACCTAAGGCCCAAAGAAAAGATGCCTTATGCTCCCCTCATATCGAGCATGTTGGAGTGCTACTCCAACGATGCATCTTATGCCGTCTCTCCGCATGAAGAGAGGGCTACGGACTGCGTGAAGACATTCTCTCGGTCTTCATGGGCCCGTAGCTATAATTTGCTCAAGCGGACCCTCGGCTCGGGTTCGCTCCCAAAGAAGCAGACCTCGAGCAAAGAAGTGGCAGCACCACCACCACCACCTCACAGAGACCCACCTGGGTGGGCACACTGCCGCATGATAGTGCCATCCGTGGAGAGGGTTCCCTCCCACACCATAGCCTCACCGACACCACCTGCACACTCCGCGCCCGCTACACCCACCTCATCCTACCGCCGGCGCGCCGCTCCATCCGGTCCTACCATCGAGGACGTGTTGGCTCGTATGGAGGCCAACAATGATCGGATGAACCGACGGATAGACTTTTTGATGTTCCACACACTCCGCCACATCTACCCGACCGACTACCGCCGCTACCTCGCCCAGGAGGAGGAGTGGACGGCCGGACGCACCGCCTTCCATAGAAGACCCGTCTTCCATCCCACCACAGACGCGGCTCCTTCTACATCCACGTCTGCTCCGCCGACTGAGACACAGCCAGCACCATCGCCACCACCGCAGCCAGAGCCAGCTCCAGCAGACCCACCAGCCACTGTAGCACCTGATCAGCCTGGCGAGGGGACCGTTTGAGTCTATATGTGTTTTTCATTTTGACTGTATACCTATGTATTTTGGTTGTACGCCAACTTGTTGGCATTGTAAAGTTTTTCAATCTTTAATACAAATCCAATTTTTGTGACATTAAGCATTTTTGTTAACTTTTATTTCCATACTTGTCTGTGTGAATGTGTGAATACTTGAATGCCTCTGGGTCTACTCGACCACCTCACCTAGAGTGTGAAAAAGGGGAGGGGGAAAATAGAGAAAGAGACCCAGACAGCCATGCCTTGGGTTATTTTCGAGGACGAAAATTCCCAAGGTGGGGAGGATGTAATAACCCGAAAAATCACACAAAAACTATGACCTCAGGATCCGTGCCCGATTGGTCACAAGTTTGACCAATCAGGAGATCAAGAGTTAGCATAGGATGTGATGAACGGACGAGATGTGATAGCTTGAGTGACTGCGTGGTGTGTGTTGTAAATAGGAAGTCGCATACACCTACCGCGGTGTATGTGCTCAACACACAAGTGAAGAATAGGATAAAAGGGTTTAATAACCCTAGATAGGTATTTTGGGTTGTTGAAGGAGAGTAAAGAAGAGAGAGAGAGAGTAAAAAGAGTGATTAATGCAAGGAGTAAAGGCTAGTTGAGGAAGGAAGGATTCAAGTATTAAAGAGGCCGATTCAACGCAAGGGATCCGCTGAAAAGCTAAAGCTGGAACCCTAGCCTTCCAACCCTAGATTTGAAATCAATTTGAGATTGATTCAAGGTAAAATTTTGTAAATCAAATGCATAGATTATAGAGGCTAAATGGTAGTTGAAAATAGTTAAATCTTAGGATGATGGCTTAGAAAAATAGAAGAAAAAAGTGTGGAAGAAGATTAGGAAGAACAGCTCGAAAAGGGGCTGAATCTGACAATTTCGATTAATCGAAATTAGGTTTCGATTAATCGAAATTGGCCAGGAAGTTGAAAAGTCAGAGGACCCCGATTTCGATTAATCGAATTGGATTTCGATTAATCGACTTTGGATTTCGATTGATCGATTTGAGAATCGATTAATCGACTGAGAACCTCCAGTGGACCCCAGGGGTTGGAGGAAATGACTTGAGGAAAAATCGACTAATCGAAATGGGATTTCGATTAATCGATTTTAGTTTTCGATTAATCGATTTGGGATCGATTAATCAACTTGTGAAACTCGACTGTTCGAACTGGGAGTCTACCTTGCGAAAAGAAGAATTTCGATTAATCGAAATTGGATTCGATTAATCGAATGAAAACTCGATCGTCAATGCAAAGGAAATTACTTTTAAAAGAAGAATTTCGATTAATCGAAATTGGATTCGATTAATCGAATGAAAACTCGACTGTTCGAACAGTGAAATTACTTTGCGAAAAGAAGAATTTCGATTAATCGAAATTGCTTCGATTAATCGATATTGACCTTCGATTAATCGATTTTGGAAATCGATTAATCGATTTTGGAGTTCGATTAATCGACTGACATAAATTATGTTGACTTTTGGGTGTGACTTTAAGATTCTTGGGGGATCTTATACCTTCTTTGTTGCATCCTTTGTGATGTGTTTCACCTGTTATGTGGTACCATAGGTGGTACGTGTGGACTTGTGCACAAGGAGCCACGTGGGACCTTGATGCATTGATCAAACGAAGACTTGAGGTAGGGAACACCTTGAACATGTACCTTATTTTATAAGAGCATGTATGTAGTGATATAGAGTTCAATTCGAATATTTTACTGCTTAAAGAATTGTGAAAAGTGTGTGTGTGTGACATTCATAAGAGTAAACTAATGAGCCATCCCCAGGGGATGAAGAAGTAAAGAGATAAAAGCATCAGGTGTGATGCAAGTAAATGGATACATCCCAGGGATGTATCCAAGGATTGAATTATGTTTGATAAGGCCTAACTGATATAAGGTAGCACAATTACACGGTGAACAACTATATGTAAGGCACCGATATTTTTGTTATTTGAGGTTTGATAGGGTACCCCACCGACGTGGCGGGATATCCACAACTGACACGGCAGGATATCCGTGACCGATACGGCGGCGAAACCGTAGGCCAATACGGAGGCTTATCCGTACATAGTAAGCACACCCCAGGGGTGTTGATTGAGACAAGTGAAACCCCGCCACCAATCCCCAGGGGAAAGGGGCTTGGGTACTATTAGTATTCCCAGGGAATACGGTTAAAACTGTCTATATAGATGACGATGATGGGTATCTCATCGGGGCTCGATGCTATATTGCTCGGGGATTACTTAAGTTGAAAGTTTAAGTTTTGCTTTAGGCCTTCTCAGCATCATTCATGAGCAAATGAAAATATAAGTAATCAACAGTAAAACGAAATGCTTTTAATCTGTTTCATTAACAACTGCATAGATACATCATGCATGGCATATCATGGAATATATGTGAGTTATAATTTATATGTTCAACTGTGTTCGTTCCCTATTGAGCTAGGATGTAGCTCACCCTATAGACTATACGTCGCAGGTCCACTACTAGCACCGCCGGGCTGTGGAGACGCAGCGATCGTGATGGGACCTTGCGGCCGGTGACGAGTTGGAGCCACCTCCAGAGGACTTCTTCTAGAGGACTCCGTTGTGCCACTTTGAGGGATTTTTGGAGAAGTTTTGTACGGCTTGGTATGTCAAGCCTTGATTCTATTTAAAATCATGTATATAAGGAGTTGGGATTTCTCTTTTGGGACGAACCATCTGTGATGATTTCTATCATCGATGGTTCGGATCGGTTCTCCATTCATGCAGGGGCATGAGGGTAGAACTGTCTTTTGGGAAGTTAATTAATATAGATTCAAATTCTGCAAACTCGTTTATTATACTTTTCTATGCTTGATATACCAGTGTTCCGTGCTTAGCTAAAGGGCACGGTCAAGATGATCGTGCTGATGGCACGGGTTTCGGGGTGCCAAAATCCGGGCTGTCACAATAACCGTCTACAATTTATAATAAGGCAACAGATGTTTCTATCATTAAGACCAGCTGACATTTGGGTTGCTTCACTCAATGGTTCAATTAGGCTGGATAATGATATAGCAGCAAAATTCAGAGGGCTGGATAGACTGCTGCAAAATTCATAGAGACCGATATAGTGCTCCAAAGTCTCAAATGATAGTAGAGACTTTTATCACTTTAACAGCTCAGAAAATTCCAGACTTAGCTTAGCCAATGAATGGGTGGAGGAGAATATCTTAATTGTAAAAGAAGCAACTTAAATTAATGAGATTTCTATAATATGGCTTTATGTTAGCCTATATGGTTCTTGAGTTTATGATTTCCAAATTTCTAAAACCTTTGACCTTTCATTCATGTAGTTACAAGGCCTTACAGTAGTTTAAACCTTCCAATGATGAGGAAATCTATCTCAAAATTCAATTATAAAGAGTTTTGAGAAATTTGACCATTTTAAGAACATCCAATGGGTCATTTTTGTCTTTACTAGATCCTACCTCCTGTTAACCAAGTTCTACATCAATTTAAAGGTTTGCTAGAAGTTCCCAGAGGTTCCTGCTGAGATATTGTCAAGGTCCGGATCAGCACAAGAAACAACCTTACACTGTAGCCAAAATACATAAAAAGTAGCATCTTGAATGAGGCATGCAATGCTCCAATCACTTCATCAAGTCGTACGTAGCAAACTTGCATACATTTTGTCTGCACCTCCAACCAAAGCTCAGATTTAGATGAATTTCTAGCTTCTTTATTGAAAAACATTGAATAATAATTATAGCAAATTATAATTGTAATAAATATGATCCACAACCATATTTGATTATTATTGTGTCGTCTATTTATTAATTGTTAGTTCTTACTTGAGACTTCACAAACACCAAAACGCTATACCAAATACCTTTTCGAAGGATGGAAATATTATTCCCTTTTCCCACTGTAACCAAATCAGGGATAACTTTGGATTGATCTGCAAGCCATTTCCAAGCAATTAAAATTCAGTTTTAAAACCAGTGTGAGAGAATCAGATAAAGAAGAGCTCTAGCGGCTGGTTAGGTATCCTACTAAATGATGAAACACATCTTGAACTACATCTCACAAATATAGTATAATTTGTGATGAAAAGAGCTAAATATAGACCAAATGCGTTTCATAAAGTATTATAAGATCCCTTCAAAACCATTTTAAAAAAATCATCTGGGTTGGAATGCAAACCCATTCCACAATGTTGTTTCCATTTACGAAATAGATACTATCTCAATCCGATAGAGGATACCTAAGTTACAAAATTGAAGTGTAGAATCAGTTTTGAGAGGGGAAAAAAAAAAATTCAACCTAAAAAAATAAGAGAGAGAAAACTTTATCACGCATTTATTGCAAAAATAATGCCAATATTTATATATCTACAAAATTTTCTAAAATTAACCAAAATAGTCAAATTTTTTCTGAACTTCTTTCGACACATCTTGGACTGAGCCTTTTGAAGGCACTGCAATATACATCCATCATCATCCACAATTCCATCTCCAATCAAGGCAGGAGGAAACAACGCCAATTTGTTATGTATGTATAGAGGGCTGGGACTATGCATCCACACCAACTAAGCATCATGTGGCACTATTCACGAGGATCGGATGCAATGCACCAGTTTTGTGGGGGTTATGGTATCATTGACCCATCAAATGAGGACAAAAAAAGTCAAAAAATAAACAATAAATAAACCACATGCCCCATGGCCGATCAACCCAAAGCGGGTGTTGTTTTAGGTTGATCATGCCACGTCGTATGTGATCTGGCATGCAGGTACAGGGATCCATCCCTGCTATCTGGATGCATTCTCTTTATTCTCATATGTGTATGCTTGCATGTGAATACATATATATATATATATATATATATATATATATATATATTCACACACAAGGATACGAGGCAATAATGCCTGCACCCGTGCATTGGATCTTTGCTATCTGGATGCATTCTCCCTATTCTCATATGTGTATGCTTGTGTGTGTGTGTGTATATATGTGTATCATAAGGCAAAATCAACTTCAATACACCATTAGATTATAGATAAAAATCAACTTCAATACGACACTCTATGATGTTTAATCAATTAACGCACTCCACACTCTAGTTCAGACACAAACAACAAAGGCAGGACCACACTCTATGAGGTTTATCTAGTTTGCGCATACAGCATTACGGTTTATGGAACTTTGGGACATTAAAAAATTCACCATTGACCATGGCCTGAAACCAAAAGCAAAGAATAAATAGCTTACACCCTAACTGTTGATATGCCCTGTAGTCCTATACCATAAGTAACCACTCTTTCTTCCATAAGTTATATCTACATTTTTAACATCAGAAAATTCTTGTCATTGCAGGAGATAAAAAAAGAAACATACATCGATTAGGTCATTTAAATTTTTTTAAACATTAAACAGAAAAACCTAACAAAAGTGTAACATCCCGACTTTGCATAGCCTTGATCTGTACACTTCGGTACATGTGCCGATGGGTCATGAGCCGAGGATGCCTCCTTACAATGATGTAATGTCTATAGATCAAATTCAATGAACTTGATCGATGATAACTAGACCCGGTGTAAGAGCTTGATGCTCATGTACACTGGACTGTGGTGTAGCTGTTTCACACCCAGTCAAGAGAGAAAGTGGTATAAATAGAAACCTAGGGCATTTATTTCTATTTACTGCTAAAGGGAAGAGAGTTAAGAAGAGAGAGAGACAAACCTAGGGTTATTCAATGCTACGAGTGAGCTGCCGAGATCGATCCGTCATTAAGGGAAGAACATAATCGAGCAAGGATCCACCAAGTCGCAAAGAAACTCCATGGAACCCTAGTCGTTCTTGAGCTAGAGGAGGAGATCTCGCTCAAACCTAGGTAAGGAACTTCAATAATTGTTATAGATGGCTTTCAACAAGCTAAAAGTAGTAGAATCGGGTTGAAATGATGAGAAGAAGTTGAGTTTTCAAGTGGGTTGAACCCAGTGAGAAACCCTCATTCGAAGAAAGCAGGCAATTTTCGACGAAAATCATTTCGACCGATCGAAATAGCCACAAAAAGGGGCTTTAGGACTTAAGTGAAATTGAAGGTCAATTTAGTTTCGACCGATCGAACTCTATATAAATGTAAAAGGTGATCTTTGGACTTTGAGAAATTGACTGTCAATTTTAATTGACCGATCGAATTTAAAATGCAAAATTGTTTGTAGAATTCGACGGTCGAAATTTATTTCGACCGAATTCATTTTTCGCTCAAAACGCCTTAGTCATTTTCGAATTCGGATTCGACCGATCGAAATCCCCTGTTTTTCTGGTTTGATTCTGTTTTGACTGTGGAAACCTGGGGGGGACTTTCCACAGTGGGTTGTACATCATTCTAATGAATGAGTGTGCCTTGTTTAGGTGAGGTTACGTGTGTGGAACGAACCAACCTTCGTGAAGGATGAGCATGCAAGGAATTACTTTGTGAGGTAGGGAAAACCATCTATCATGTGCATTGTTTTGACGATATGTATGCTGTGTCATGATATGTCTCTTGTTCGATATGACTTCCGTATTTGCTTCGACATATGATTTTCGGATATGCTTTGACCGTGCTTTCGTTATGTTTTGATATATGAATTCCGCATAAGTCTTGACATATGTTTCCGTATATGCTTCGAGTATGTGACCTCCGTTATGATATGTTCGATATGACGTCATGTGCAAGATATGAGATTTCGAGAGCGTTGTAATATGAGCATGTGAGTTTTGGTTTCAAAGTAGTTTTCCTCTAATGTATAGTTATCACAAACACACGCGATAAGCTATATGTACGCACTTACGATTTGAGGTTAGCGGATCGACGTGGCAGATATCCGTGACGACGGCGGCCAATCATACACCCTTTGTGTGATACGTCGTATGTATGTGTAATACGCTCGTATGCTTTGTGTGATATGTGATCCCTACCGCTTAACGGATTTCGTCCGCAAGTGTCCAACTCTATGGGACCTTGAATATGTGTGAATATGACTCATGTGAGTGATGGTGGGTATTCCATCGGGGCGTGAGGCTATAGTTCCGCATTCTATTGGTTGAAGTAAAGCACTTTAAGTTTTTCTGTTCATCAGATGATATGGGTGCATGAGCATGAATGCATATGTATGTGTGTGTAAAGCTATGAGATCACTTTGGATATATTTCGCTTTTGTTTCGCTTCGCTTTGTCATGCCATGATATACGTATTTGATGTTCGATAAGCATGCTATAAGTTTTACCCTGCTGAGCTTGGATGAAGCTCATTCCTTCACTAATATTTCAGGTTCAGGAGAAGAAGTTGGGGCTGAGTTACCCGAGGGCGAGGATCCTGACTTTGACCCAAGCGAGGATCTAGAGGAGCCGAACCCGGAGAATTGCTTCGTTTGTGCCCAACCGGAGTAGGTCCGGCCTTAGACCTTAGATCCATGTTTTGAGAGCTTTTTAAGTTGTAAAAGTATACTCTGTAATTACATTTTTTTTTTTGGATATTCTTTTGGAGGAACCATGTTTCGGTAAGGATGGGTCCTTACCGGTGGTTCCAAACGGTTCTTTTCCATCTCTAGGGGATTAGAACCGTCTTTTGGGTTATAAATGATAGAAATATGTCTTTTGATGTAAGTTTCGTGTGGTTCCGCTTAGTATTCCAGTGCAACTTTGTGAGACGAATGTGATACAATTACGGCTCGGCCTTAGCGCCACCACCGACGGCAACGGGTTTCGGGCGCCAAAATTCAAATTTCATCACAGTTGGTATCAGAGCATGGCTTTAGAAGCGTTCGACAAGTCTTGACCTTTTTAGTTTGAGAAGTTGTCGTGTGTAAGGGACCTTCTATTAATGAGACTCTTGTTTCATGGTAACAGAATTAAATGGAACACCGTGGAAGGGGTCGACCAAGAGGTAGACGCCCTGACGGCGAAGTGCGCAATGAAGATATCCCATCAGGATCCGGGAGGGGATCTAGACCACTTCCAGTCACAGAAGAGAGAAGTAGAGAAGAGCCTTCAGATAAACTCACTAAGGTGATGGAGTCGAGCAAGCACTCGCAAATAACAATCAAGATCAGCCACCACCACCGCCACCACCTGCACTACTACCTTCATCATTTGTGGATTTTAGGAGATTGAGACCTCCTGTTTTCCACGGGCAGACGGATCCGCTTGAGGCGGAGAAGTGGATCAAACAAATAGAGAAATTACTTGAAAGGTTGCAGAGCCCAGAACATGAGAAGGTGGGGTGGGCATCTTTTCAGTTGGAAGGAGATGCTGATGCATGGTGGAGGCCGCTTTTGAGAAAAGAGAGGTCGAGGGTCCACACACACCATGGACTGGAATCATTGAGTCGGCGCTAACAAGGAGTACTTTCCAAAGCAAGTCCAAAATCGCTTGAAGAAGGACTTTGCTAACCTAGTCCAAGGAAGTATGACCGTGCGTGGTGAAATGGTAATGAGTTTGTAAGGTTGTCAGAGTTAGTGCACCGGAAGAAAGAAATGAAGGCTAAAGGTTTGAAGAAGGCCTACGACCCAATATTCAAGAAAGGGTATCTATCTTTGAGCTTGAGACTTACGCAGAGGTGATGGGGAAGGCGATAGTGGCAGAAAGGGATATAAATAAAAGAAAAGATTGGAAAGGGAAGCCAACGTCGGGAGGAGCAAGCGAGTATGACTACTCGGGGAATAAAAAGCCGAGGATGTCTGCGCCGCCAAGTGTCTAGGCCAAGATATTCAAATTTCCGGTCTAACACATCCGCCTCCGATGAGACCATTTAGAAGAGAGGCCCCGCTGCACTCAAATGTCCGGGGCATCATTACTCAAGGACCTTCTCGAGCCGCACCTTCCAAATTACGATGAAGTGTGCTCGCGAAAGTCACACAAGACCCTGAGTGCGTAAGAGATACGGTGGATGCTTCAAATGTGGAAAGGTTGGCCACATGATTCGGGAGTGCCCAGGACATGAGAAAAGAGGGCTCGTTTTACCACTACGTCATTCGCCGCCAACAGATCCGTTGTCGTGGGCCGTGCTTTTGCTATCTCTGCCGAGGACGCTCGCGTGAGCACGAGCGTGATCCAAGGTACAATTGCACTTCATTATGATTAAATTCAATTATTATTTTCTTAAAGAAGAAAGTGCATTGTAGAAAGATATAGGCATACTAGCATATGAGTGTACATAGCATGCGGTATGTCCGAATGTAGTCATGTATATACCAGACAGGTACGTAAAGTTTATCGCGAGAACGACGGTGATCGCCAGGATGCACGAGTTCTAATAGACCTGTGGTCTACTCACTGCATACATAACTCCCGAATTCGCAAGGAAGTTAAAGATCATACCAGGATTTGGAGTTCACACTTGACGTGACCATTCCTACGGTAGCGCCGCGGATCGCAGACACGGTTGCCGAGCGGTCATCGTGCAAGTGGAGGACCGAGACACGTCACCGACCTCATTTTACATCAAGATGCGAGGACTTGATGTGCTTTTGGGCATGAATTGGCTATCCGCTTATCACGCAAGCGTCGATTGCCTACGGAAGGTGGTTACTCCGTCCCTCCAAAGCGTAAGTCATTTCGCTTTGTCGGAGAAAAGGGAAAAGTAGCACCGATCATCTCCGTGATGCGACGAGCCGAAAGAATGATGAAGAATGGATGCGATGGATATCTCGCATTTTCGCAAGAGAAGAAGGAGATGAAAATGTTGTGAATGAGATCCCTATTGCTCATGAAGTTCAAGACGATTTCGACGAGTTACCGTGGATTGCCACCGACGGGAGATCGACTTTCGCGATTGACTTGGCTCCGTGGTGAACCGGTGTCCAAGGCTCCGCATGAATGGCTCCAGGTGAATTAAAAAGAGTTGAAGGAGCGCAAGAACTGCTGGATAAGGGTTTTATCCGACCGAGTGTGTCTCCTTGGGGAGCACCCGCCTTACATTTGTTAAAAAGAAGGACGGGTCGATGAGACTTTGCATCGACTATCGCCGCTTGAACAAGCTCACGATCAAGAACAAGTATCCGCTTCGAGGATCGACGATCTATTTGATCGATTGCAAGGGCAAAATATTTTTCAAAGATCGACTTGAGATCCGGATACCATCGCTTGAGGGTGAAGGTCAAGACGCATAAAAGACGGCATTGAACGAGATATGGACATTACGAGTTCTTAGTGATGCCTTTTGGCTTGACGAATGCGCCAAAGATCATTTATGGACCTTATGAATCGAGTGTTCAAACAATATCTCGACATCGGCGTGTAGTGGTGTTTGTAGATGATATCCTCATTTATTCAAAGACTAAAGAAGAACACGAACATCATCTGCGCATTGCCTTGCAAACCCTTCGTGAGCACAAGTTGTATGCCAAACTCAGTAAATGTGAGTTTTGGTTGGAACAAGTGAGTTTCCTTGCTCACACAGTATCTAAGGTGTGACCGCTGACCCGACTAAAGTTGAAGCAAGTTGGATTGGGAACACCAAGACCGTGACTGAACTCCGTAGTTTTCTTGGCTTAGCCGGATACTACAGACGCTTTGTGGAAGGATTCTCCAAGATTTCGGGACCACTTACACGATTGACAAGAAAGAATACCAAATTTGAGTGGACTAACGAATGTGAGGAGAGCTTCCAAGAACTTAAGAGACGGCTTACTCTCGCCCAAAGGTTGACTATTCCGTGTAGTGGAGGTTTTGTCAGATATAGTGATGCATCTTATGGAGGTTTGGGTATGTGTTGAACCAACACAAGAAGGTTGTTGCCTCACTGACTCAAGACAGCTTGAAGGAGCATGAAAGAAACTATCCACACATGACTTAGAGTTAGTCATGTTGTGTTTGCTCAAAATTTGGCGGCACTACCGTATGGTGAAGTCTTTGAGATCTTTACCACCATAAAAGCCTCAAGTATTTGTTCACACGTAAAGATTTGAACATGAGGCAACGACGGTGGATTGAATTTCTTAAAGACTACGATTGCACAATCCAATATCATCCGGTAAAGCTAATGTCGTAAGGCGGCGCATTGAGCCGAAGCATACATCTCGCTTAGCTAGCCTCATTTCGGGACTTCACGATGGAAGTTGTTTGAGGACCTTTCGCCTATGATAATAATATTGCGTTAAGGATACCGTGTGCTATTGGCAAGTCTTACGATCAAAGCCGACTATTCTTGACCACATATGTGAACTGACGAAAGATGAAGAACTCGTGAAGCTTCGACTAAAAGGCAAAAAACGGAGATTTCACTATTAAAGAAGATGGGTCATTGCTATTTCGGAAGGTTGTGTATACCGTCTGATGATGAGTCGAGACTATTATATACCGATGAGGCACATAAGTCTAAATATTATTCATCATCCGTGGTACAAAATGTACCATGATTTGAAGAAGTGTTATTGGTGGAGGGATTGATGAAGGATATTGCAGAATATGTTTCATAGTGCCTGGTGTGTCAACAAGTGAAAGTAGATCATCGACACCCGTGGTCTTCTACAACCTCTACCGATACGGAATGGAAGTGGAGTCCATTTCGATGGATTTCATTGTGGGATTGCCGGGACGTTGAGACGCCATAATGCCATATGGGTAATAGTGGACCGATCGACCAAGTCGGCACACTTTTGCCCTATAACACTACGTACATCGCAAGCAAATTGGTGAAGTTGTATGTGAAAGAGATTGTCCGACTACACGGCTTACCTACGAGCATTCTGTCAGACCGTGAACCCTTGTACACTTCTATATTCTGGCAAAGATACCAAGAAGGTATGGGGACGAGATAGGACTTCATTCGCATTTCATCCACGTAATCGACGGCGACAGAGAGGGTCAACCAAATTATTGAAGACATGTTGCGAGCATGCATGATCGATTTCAAGGATCATGGGATCAACATCCGCCCATGATTGAATTACAACAACAAGTTTTCAACGAGCATTGGGATGGCTCCATATGAAGCCTTATATGGACGGAGATGCGAGTCTCCGATCAACTGGAGGAAACCGGTGATAAGTTTGTTTTGGGACCGATTAAGAGAAATCTGAAATTGTGCAGATCATCCGAGAGAATCGAGAACCGCTGAGAGCCGTCGGAAGAGTTCTGTGACACCAAGCGTCTGGCGTAGAATTCCAAGTAGGAGACCATGTGTTCATCAAGATATCTCCAATGAAAGGAGTGATGCGCTTTGGAAAGCGAGGGAAGTTGAGTCCTCGCTACGTTGGACCGTTTGAAATATTGGGGAGAGTTGGCGAAGTTGCATATCGGGTCGCATTACCCCCGCAACTTGATCGCGTGCACGACGTATTCCATGTATCTATGTTGAGGAAGTACGTGCGAGATCCGACCCATATCCTCGATGCACCGCCAGTTGAGGTCTATAGAGACTTGACGGTTATTGAAGAACCTACGACGATTTTGGACCGAACTGAGCAAGTGTTGCGTTCGAGACGAATTCCTCTAGTGTTAGTACAATGGAAGAATCACTCAAGGGAAGAGGCGACGTGGGAACGTGAAGCCGAAATTCGAGCTCAATATCCCGCTTATTTACTGGATTGAAAGTCAAAGGAGGGTTTGAGAGCGGAGAAAGTGATTGTAATTGTAAAGTGTCAAATTCATGTATATGAACTGGAAGATTTTGGTTATAAAGACTGAATTTGAAGGTAAGAGGGTGAGAATTTTGATCTGTATGAGAAAACAGAGGAAACAGAAGTTTTCTGTAAATTCGACCGGTCGAATTCATTTTCGACCGATCGAATTTATTTTCGACCGGTCGAATTATACAATTGACCGTCGAATTATATGGGCGGAAGGCGAAAGGCTGTTTTAGTTTAGGTGAATTAGGTCGAAAAATTTTCGACCGATCGAATTCTGAGACAAACGAAATTCATTTGAATTTCACGGCCGAAATTTTTCAATCGATCAAATCGTTCGATTACCTTTTAAGTGAATTTCGATCGGTCGAAATTCTTTCGGCCGATGGAATTTGGTTAGGTATATAAATACCGAAGCTTTTCTTGCCCATTAATTCTTTTCCGGGGACGGTTCCTTTTCGGTTTTTCAACCACAGTTGAGGTTCCAAGGCCTATAAAACACCGAATCGCTTTGGGAATCGCGATCTAGCCATCACAAATCGGGAAGTTTGTGATTTTTGAAGTTCAAATTGTTTTTTTTCGCCTAAGAAATTCCTAAAATCCCTAGAACCCCTAGTTTTCTTCAAAAACCCTAGATTTTGGGAAATGGCTCCTAAGAGGAAGGAACACAGATCCAAAACTCCACGTCAAGCGCCCAAAGTCGCCACGCCCTTCGCCACGCCAATTCCAATCCGAATTACACCTCAACCACCACCCCACCCAAATCCTCCAACCATTCCACCCACGGGCAATCCAATGCACCGCAAACGTCCCCTAAAAGACACGCCCAACGAGTGGTGGAGCGAAAGGGTTTTTGTATGAATTTACCATCGATCCCGCTCAGATGCGACGTTATGAGGAACCGGGCATCAATGCTTGGACGATCAACTATTTGAACAAGTGCGGGCTCGATAATCTCTTGAAACCCATTCACCAATACTATTATCCGCGCCAGCGCTTTGTTTTACCGTAACATGATTGTCAACTCCGACGCTAACACCATTTCTACCAAGGTCGATGGAAAACCTACACTTTCACCCATGCCATGGGTCATGCGTTGGAATGCTTTGATACGTATGGGGATGGCGAGACTTGCTACCACCTAACCCGCTAACCTCACCCATACGCTCATAGCCGAGAAGATGACCAATGGACGAACCGCAAAGGGGCGAGCCATCAACCGCTCCGATTCCGCCCAATCATATGTGGTTCCTAGATACAATTTTCAAGTGTAATTTATACCCAATCCGCCATAAGACCCAAAGGTTAGGCATTTTGATGAATGCACTTTTTGCCGCCGAGGGCAAATGGTTCATCTGATGGTAGTCTTTGAGGGAATCAAACATGGAAGAAAGAAATCATCGGGCGTGCTGAGGCGGCCGAGGAGCATATCCCTATGCCTCCTTCATCTCACCATGTTTGATGAATTTTCGCAACCTCGGTCCACAAAGTATCTCCCAAGGAACCAAAGTCTTCCAACAACGCCCTTCTATACACATTCAAACATTGAAGAGGACGCATAACAGCCTCAAGCCACACCTCCCACAACCTCAAGTACCACCAAAGGCCTCCACAACCTCAAGATGTACCTGCTCTCGAGGCACCCGCACTGCTCATGACGAGCCGATCGATGAGGCTCCTATCCCCGAAAGCACCCGAGTTTATCCCACCCGTCAGGAGGTGCCTATGCCGGAGATCCCTATCCATATGCCTCATGCTCACCAAGCCGCGCCAAGACGCCTTGAGGACTTGGTGCTCTCATTCAAGAGAGTAATCGCTTGAGTCAACCAACAGGCTTGATTTCTTGAGCTACTCCTCGGAGATGCGCCGCAGCCATGTATCCCACGGATTATATGCAGAGGATCGCGGCGATGCGCGCACAGGTCTACGGGGCTCCGATCTACGAGGAGGACGAGGGAGTGCCACTAGGAGAGGAGGAGGCTGATGCCCAGGAGGAGCAGGGAGACGATGTGCAGGCGGGAGACGGCGTAGCTTCTGAGCCCGAGGATGCGCCCGTGGATGCAAATTGTTGAGATGACCTCCACAGTGCTTAGAGGCTGGGAGATGTGGATTTCCTTGCTTTCTTTTCTTTACGTTGGGAATTAAGTGTATGAATCTTTTAAACTATTGTGGCATGGCTGCCACTTTTGATTTCTGTTGATGGTTAGACTATTGTGGCATGACTTGCCACCTTTGTTATGTGGACCAATTTCCTTTTTATGCTTATGAATAGGGTGTTTTGTTCATGTTTAATGCTTTTCTTCACACGTCTAAACTATTGGCTGTGTGGAGACTGTTTTTCTTTTCAATGCATGAGCTTACTGGTAACGATAGGAATTGTTTAGCCATGCATGGTGCCAAACGAAGCTACTCTTCGGGCACTGTGCTGCTCGTTGGGAACATTTTCGAGGACGAAAATTCCTAACGAGGGGAGGATGTAACATCCCGACTTTGCATAGCCTTGATCCGTACACTTCGGTACATGTGCCGATGGGTCATGAGCCGAGGATGCCTCCTTACAATGATGTAATGTCTATAGATCAAATTCAATGAACTTGATCGATGATAACTAGACCCGGTGTAAGAGCTTGATGCTCATGTACACTGGATCGTGTAATGTTTCACACCAGTCAAGAGAGAAAGTGGTATAAATAGAAACCTAGGGCATTTATTTCGCTAAAGGGAAGAGAGTTAAGAGAGAGAGACAAACCTAGGGTTATTCAATGCTACGAGTGAGCCGCCGAGATCGATCCAGTCCAAGGGAAGAACGACTAATCGAGCAAGGATCCACCAAGTCAAAGAACTCCATGGAACCCTAGTCGTTCTTGAGCTAGAGGAGGAGATCTCGCTCAAACCTAGGTAAGGAACTTCAATACCGTTATAGATGGCTTTCAACAAGCTAAAAGTAGTAGAATGTTGAAATGATGAGAAGAAGTTGAGTTTTCAAGTGGGTTGAACCGAGTGAGAAACCCTCATTCGAAGAACAGTAATTTCGACCGGTCGAAAATCATTTCGACCGATCAAATAGCCACAAAAGGGCTTTGACTTATGAAATTCGACCGAATTTAGTTTCAATCGATCGAACTCTATATAAAATGTAAAGGTGATCTTTGGACTTTGAGAAATTGACTGGTCAATTTTAATTCGACCGATCAATTTAAAATGCAAATTGTTTGTAGAATTCGACCGGTTGAAATTTATTTCACCCGATCGAATTCATTTTTATTCAAAACGCACTTTAGTCGCTTGAATTTGGATTCGACCGATCGAAATCCCTCGCTTTTCGGGTTTGATTTCGCTTTGACCGTGGAAACCCGGGGACTTTCCAGTTGGTACATCATTCTAATGAATGAGTGTGCCTTGTTTAGGTGAGGTTACGTGTGTGGAACGAACCAACCTTCGTGAAGGATGAGCATGCAAGGAATTACTTTGTGAGGTAGGGAAAACCATCTATCATGTGCATTGTTTTGACGATATGTATGCTGTGTCATGATATGTCTCTTGTTCGATATGACTTCCGTATTTGCTTCGACATATGATTTTCGGATATGCTTTGACCGTGCTTTCGTTATGTTTTGATATATGAATTCCGCATAAGTCTTGACATATGTTTCCGTATATGCTTCGAGTATGTGACCTCCGTTATGATATGTTCGATATGACGTCATGTGCAAGATATGAGATTTCGAGAGCGTTGTAATATGAGCATGTGTGAGTTTTGGTTTCAAAGTAGTTTTCCTCTAATGTATAGTTATCACAAACACACGGCGATAAGCTATATGTACGCACTTACGATTTGAGGTTATGTGAATACCCGACCGACGCGGCGGTATAACCGTGGATCGACGCGGGATATCCGTGACCGTACGGCGGCCAATCCTACACCCTTTGTGTGATACGTCAGATGTATGTGTGATACGTTCGTATGCTTTGTGTGATATGTGATCCCTACCGTTTAACGGTACTTCGTCCGGCAAGTGTCCAACTCTATGGGACCTTGAATATGTGTGAATATGACTCATGTGAGTGACGATGGTGGGTATTCCATCGGGGGCTTGAGGCTATAGTTCCTCATTCTATTACTTTAAGTAAAGCACTTTAAGTTTTTCTTTTCATCAGATGATATGTGTGCATGAACATGAATCCATATGTATGTGTGTGTAAAACTATGAGATCACTTTGGATATATTTCGTTTTGTTTCGTTTCGTTTTGTCATGCCATGATATACGTATTTGATGTTCGATAAGCATGCTATAAGTTTTACCCTGCTGAGCTTGGATGAAGCTCATTCCTTCACTAATATTTCAGGTTCAGGAGAAGAAGTTGGGGCTGAGTTACCCGAGGGCGAGGATCCTGACTTTGACCCAAGCGAGGATCTAGAGGAGCCGAACCCGGAGAATTGCTTCGTTTGTGCCCAACCGGGGTAGGTCCGGCCTTAGACCTTAGATCCATGTTTTGAGAGCTTTTAAAGTTGTAAAAGTATACTCTGTAATTACATTTTTTTTTTTTGGATATTCTTTTGGAGGAACCATGTTTCGGTAAGGATGGGTCCTTACCGGTGGTTCCAAACGGTTCTTTTCCATCTCTAGGGGATTAGAACCGTCTTTTGGGTTATAAATGATAGAAATATGTCTTTTGATGTAAGTTTCGTCAGTGTGGTTCCGCTTAGTATTCCGCTGTGCAACTTTGTGAGACGCAATGTGATACAATTACGGGCTCGGCCTTAGCGCCAGTCCACCGACGGCACGGGTTTCGGGGCGCCGAAATTTGGGCTGTCACAAAAAGATTCAAAGGAGGCCCACAAAAAAAAATAATAAATATAAAATTTTAAAAACCAACATACCTATTTATGCATCTAAATCCCGGCCAGCCACCTCTACCTCTATCTATCCCGTCCCCGTTCGATGTGAAGCCCTTGTGATCGGAAATTCCCTCATTGAATACCCATTATCATATTAACCTACTGGTAAATTACACAAAATTAGAGATTGCTTTAACTGGTATGAATATTGGAGATCAGAAAACCCAAAAAAAAAAAAAAAAAGATAAAATTTCATAAACCAACATACCTATTTATGCATCTAAGTCATTTTCATGTCATCTACATTAAACTATATACCATATAATTCTTAAGCACTCTACAGCTGCAAGAAGAGCTTACTTAGATTTAAGTTCTAACTCTACACCAGCATAAACCAATCTTTGATTCAAAATATTGTTGGCATCTTCCTCTGTTAATATTTTTTGAATGAATTAAAAAATGGATTTGTGTAGATTCAAACTCAATAGAATATTATATTGAGTTTGTTGGTCAAACTCGATGGAACCAATTAGATTATATATCAATATATCACACATACATATGAAGTGTAAGGCAATACTATTATTATATGGGAAAGGGCTCTACCCTGAAAGCACTGCTTACAAAGTTTGATATCAGTGAATCTATGATTCTTTCGCCAAACAGTGCCAGTAACTAACGGAGGCTGTCCCTCACATCTAACACAGTTCGATTGCAAAAACTGATGGTATTAGATTCAGTTATACCTTAGCAAAGTCGATTCGACCTGAAGAGCATTGTTCTAAAATAAAAATATGAATCAAAAGCGAGATCACAAAGAGCACATATAGTGAAAGAGACGCTTAGAAAGAGTTTCATTAGGCATGTACTCGGCTACCAAAAGCCGTCCATCCCCTTCAGCACAGCAACCTATCAGATTCACCAATCTCCTATGCCGAACTTTTCTGACGTCGGCCGCCTCCTCCTGAAATCATCAATAAATAAAATTAAATAAAAAAGAAACCAGAACTGCCTGTCTCAGACACAAAAACAGATTACACTAAAATGCAAAAAATAAATAAATATAATAAAATTAAAAAAAAAAAAAAAAAAAACAAAACTAACAGTAACTGTTTGAAACAGTGAAACAGATTATTACACTAAAATGCAAAAACAATAGATAAAATAAATAACCAAATCTCACAATGAACTATTAAGAATCAGGCCACGACTGTTTCGAAAACCGTTTGACGGCAACCAATCTATTGTTCTCCAACTTTCCTCTGTAAACAACATTGGGAGCTTTCTCTCCACTCTTCGACACAATGAAATCGGAGCTGAAACCCTTTGTCGCCGTTCAAAGCTCAGCTAGATCGTATTATTTAAATGTCGGTACTTGATCCTGCTCAGCTGGATCTGCATCAGCTTCAAAATTATAACAAAAAAAAAAATCAAATCCAAAATCATAATCTGAAAACAAATACATATATCAGAGATCAAAATACCTTGATCAGGTTTCTCCGCTTGTAACGATTCTTCTTCAGGAAACTGAACATTGTTGGTCTTCGATTGTAAACAGCCCATACTGACACAAAATGTGAAACCCTAGAACGAACCAGAACCCAATATTTCCAAAGCTTTGATTCAAAATCTAGGGTTGATCAAGAGAGAGAGGTTAGGGTTTGTCGAGATCGAGAGAGAGAGGCTACGGTTTGTCGATCGATCGAGAGAGAGAGGTTAGGGTTTGTCGAGATCGAGCGAGAGAGAGAGAGAGAGAGAGAGAGGCTAGGGTTTCGATGAGAAGAAGACGGGTTGAGAGAGGCATGTGAAATGAGAGGGTGGGGCATGCTTAGTGATATAAACTGAAATGAGAGGGTGGGGCATGCTTAGTGATATAAACTAAATGAGAGGGGGGTGGTTGGGCCCGACGATATGGCACATGAGCACTTAATGATAGTCACGTGATAGGAGGAGGATTTATTTAAACCACTGATTTAATTTAAAAAAAAACTATTTTAGGCAGTGGATTATTGCACCACTATTTTAAGCAGTGGCTTATATTAATACTATTGTAATGGTTTTTTCCCCATTTTGACGTAGAATCCAAAGCTTGGGCAAACACAGGAAGGCTGATTAATAGAAATTATATATGCCAAAATGATGTGTACGTCAAGGGACTGACATTGGTCAGTGTACCACCAACAGTACACATCCCAAGTTCCAAATAAACTCTGATTATCAAATGGTTCGAATCTTCAGATGGGCATTTTTTCACATTGAGCGAATGATGTTCGTATTATGGAAACCTTAGATTGGTCAAAAAATCTACAAAGGCCTAAAATTGGGAACTGAGTGCAATCTCGGAATCTCTACAGGAACAGGGAGAACAGGGAGCTCCCATTGGCCCATTTTTATAACCCCAAATGGCAAAACTTGATTTTAATAAGGAAGAATGCTTATGCCAAGTGGCACATCATAGCAACTGTAAAAACTGCAGCAATATTTTTTTATCGATAAATAAATAAATAAAAAGGCAACTAAAATTACAAGACACTAGAGTAGGGAAACCCTAATCCAACAAGGTGCTGAAGAAAGGATCCAATCACAGTAGAATCCTCAGAATCCGAGCCATGTGATGTAGTCTTAACACTTTTGAGTGATTATCTGAGATTTGATTTCGATGCACAACTTGTCCACTTAGCAGTGGATGAATGGTGCGGAGTCAGAAGCACAGTAAAAAATTATTTTGATTCTTTCAGAGCGATTCACCTCACTCAGACCCACTTTATGCCTTAGCCGGATAACACTGCAATATAATGCCAACATATCAGCAAACAGTTGGGAACAACATATAATCTATAATTTTTCTTCTTTAATCTTAGAAAGGTGAGTGCAACGCTACAATCACCACATTTCTCACTCTACAAAGACAATCGATCAATCATTGAATAAATGTAGGGCCAAAAAAAATATTCCAGGATCAGTTCTAAAAAAACACTAGTATGGGTAGTTCATGCCTTTATTTCCAGTTCGGTGGCATCGGTAACACTACTACACTAGTTCTGAATTGATACACACAGATTACCTTCCATGAACTCTTGTTCGGTGGCATCGGTAACCTTCTCACCAGTTCGGTGGCATCGGTAACACTACTACACTACTACACCAGTTCGGTGTCATCGATAACCTTGTCGTTCAAGATTGAACTCTTGTTCAATTTGGGAAAGAGGTTGTTATAGAACCCTTGCCTGGAAGATGAGTGAAAGCGGACCTACCACTATCCACTCCATGATAGGGGGGCATTAGCGTATGAACCATAGTCACAAAGTCAGGAGTCGGCAACAAAGGTTTAAATCCAGAAAAAATGGAAAAAATTGGTCAAAGTAGGAAAAAAGGGACAATAAAAAGTAAAAATATCATATATAATATATTTTAAGTTAAAAATAATTATTTCAAGCAACAAAATATACAGATAGGTAAAACCTAGAAGTATGAACGAAACAGTACAAAACCTAAAGAATTTTTTCCCTTTAAGCATAAGTGAAAAAGAGAAAAGAAAAAAAAAATCAGACATCACAAACATCGCCAATTAATCGGTCAAGTCGTGACTTGGCCAATTAAGTGGTGATATTGTCGAGATGGCTGCAACTCGCTGACTTTTTCCGATTTTTTTTTTTAAATCGGAGATTTTGTGATTATGGTATGAACAGAGCAGATGAAGGAAAAAAAAATACTCATGTCTCAACACCATGAGTGAATATCAAGAATTTGGGTATCAGATTCAATTAAATCTGCCAAGTATGGACAGGCTCACCTTGGCAGAGATTTAATACTTATTGATGCAGAATACTTCATACAAACATCAACACACTATAGGGACATGAGAGGTTCATTGAAAAATGCATGCAACAAATTTTAGAAAATACTTATAGAGAAGATGTGGAACAAATTTCATATTGTTCTATCTTTCACACAAAGAAGTGTGCACATTTCAAGTGTAAATAAAGGAAAGATTCAAAATCTTGTAATCTTTCTAATAGGAGATCCTATTATCAGTCTCCTTGATGAAGCTTCCTAAATTGACCAGAACATGGCAGACTACCACAAAAGGTATGTATGTATATGTATATCACTTTTTTTATAGGAAAACTTGTTTTATTGAAAAAAAATAAAAAATTGAGAGAACAAAAGCTAAGCGACTAGCTTATCGAAGAAGACCATAGGAGTAATCAGCCCAGATACATAACAAACAAATGGGCAGCAGTTACAACCCTTTAATTCATGAAGCCAGCAAACATCTTTGCACCTCCTGCCCATAAAATGGTAGATGACCTTGCAGTGCCTTCAAATGTTCTGAGATTTCTCTCAACCCAAAACTACCAAAAGATGGCCACAACGATAAGTTTCCCAATAAGCAAAGCATCCATCCTAAAGTGGGGAGGACAGAAACAAAATGAAAATCATACCCAAAGATATAGACCACAGACCAAATAACAAACAAAACCGAATATCTCATTTATCACTTTCGATCAACAATAATTTCAAAGGTATACGAGATCCACAAAGAAATTTTACGCACACATCAGCCCACTCTTTAATGAATTTGGACATCCAACTCAAAACCACCAAATCTTGTAAGAGGAGAGACAAGGGTATGATTGTCCAATGTGGGTATAAACGCAACACGCCCTTGTAGGTGTTGGCCAGACTGAGCTAAACCACGTGGAGAAATGAATTGGCTGACATGGAGTGGAGAAAGGTCTTCTCTGATACCATGATAAATTTTGATAGCCAACTCAAAACCAATTGGCAATGAGTGGAGAGGCCCAAGATCTTATAAGAGGAGTGATGAGGCCATAATTGTCCAATGTGGGACTAAAATCAAGATCATTAACTTCATGTAGAACCTGAACCTGAGTATTAGAGACACCAACCCACATGTCAAAGATTTCCTAAAAGAAGTCTAGTAACTTTCAAGGAAAGTCCCCCTTAGGGAAGATCTCACATCTGGCAACATGACTCATAGATGTACTTCAGCAGAAGCCTATACAACATACTGGTGTGAACCTCCAATGCTTATTTGAGTGACTCTTGAATAGGGATAATACTTGGAAGTCTGATGGCTGGTCGTACCCAATGCACAAGGCTCCCGCTTTCAGTGGGGACTGGGAGATGTAGATAGTAGGCTGCCTTACCTCCATTTTTAACAGGATGATTCCTTTACTTGAATATGCGACTTATCACTTTAGGCAAACAACTAGTATTACCTTAGCACTTTTACTTTTGAGATTTTCGCTGTGCCGACACTTGGTGGCACTTAGCACTCCTCAAATAGTACGAAACATCTAGAAATGTATGAAAATACCACATAATATCATCAAAATGTTCATCGTTTTGACAACGATGGAATGAACTTCGTTCTAAAAATAATAATTGTCTAAGGTTTAGTAAGTAGTAACTACTAAATAAAAGGTTTGGGTCCTTGAAAATGATTTTTATAATATAGTTAACTTTTATTTAGGTTCATGACATATACTTTTCATTACATATCTTAATTGGCTCTTTAATATTCCCCTTCAATTTTCTTCCATAATATGTTCTATTTACCTAATTTATTTTTCCTAAAGCTGGGCCGCCGTATTGGAATCTTTAAATATTAGCATGCTAAACAACTATTGGCACCTTGACACTTGGCACCCATGCCACGTGTCTAGGTACCACTGCTGACAGGACTTGGAAGTCTGATGGTAAATAAAGAAAACTGTTCACAATACTTGGTACCATTGTCCCACAAATCTGGCCCCTGCCCCTGGTACCAAAGCCTATAGATGGAGAATCTTCACTGCATACAACTCTAACCCAAGTTGGCTTTAGATGAATGCCGATGAAAATATTAAGTTCAAACTACTCATGTGTGGACTGAAAAAAGTGTGGGTCATCAGATGAATGCCCAGCTTGCTAACTCCTCTTCAAAATGATTGAAATAATTAGCAAACCTAACCCAAGTTGGCTTTAGATGAATGCAAATGAAAATATTAAGTTCAAACTGCTCATGTGTGGACTGAAAAAAGTGTGGGAAATGTCTTCAACGTCAACTTCTTTATTTCATTTCTTTTTATATTTACTTGTATATTAAAAGAGACAAATAACCATACAAAGGGCACGAGCAAGTATTCGGCCACGAGCCACACCCTATATTGCATCAAAGTTGGGGTTAATAGATAGATAATGTCAGTGACACCACCCTATGCAAGTTTTTCAGCAATATCATCTAATGAACAATGAACTTTGGAAAACTCCATCTACATTGCAGGTCATCAATTACCTTGCAAAAACTTCCCTCAGCACAATTGTTTACCGGATTGGGAAGGAAAGTAACTACAGGCACTTTGATGACTCCTTGACGCAGGGCCCTACCACTTGCAAGGTAGGCTCCCACAGATTAAGCACACCTTATACATGTATCATAAATCTTTACTGAATGTGACATGGAATCTATGAAGGTTTTTTTAACGTTAATATGAAATCTTAACACAAACAATTAGACTTCGATCTACGTAGACTTTAGAGAACTTAACGAGGTCACAAAGATGGCTCCCATCACTTCCTGTTGCGTTCCAAGATAGCATCACCAAAGATGTCAGATTGAAGATGGACCACATAGTCATTACATGAAGCTAAACAATAGCAGGAACCCTTGTTGGCCACTTGTAGTAATTTAGTCCCTACTAACCGGTACATTTGATGTGCAGGTTCTGCATGTACTCGGGGAGTTAGTCGGGTGCACTAAGAGGCCAGATACCCAGTCCCCCCCCCCCCCCAAAAAAAAACACACACACAGCAAGAACAACAACATTATGAATAGTTGGGGCTGCACACAGATCCCTCACAAAATTGTACACTGATGGCTCTTCAGGGGGTCACTTTCTCTCGGCTTTCTATGGCCCTTCAAAATACACACAAATTCAAATTCTAAACATTGAATTGGAAGAATTGGCAATTGATATTTTTAATGCCAAGATTATGAGCATCTCTCACATTGTAGTGGAGTTAGATTTGAAGGCTGCAGTTGATGATGTTGCTGGACACCTCTCAAACTCCTTACAGAAATATCACATCTCCCATATTTCACGTGAAGGGAAAGGGTTCACAGGTGCTCTTGCAAAGCTAGAAATAACAAAGACCTAATGGAAATATACACCAACTCCATTGCCAAAAATCTTCCTCCAATTTCAATGAATCTGCAATGCTACAATGTGTACGTAAATGAGGATAACAGCAAGGGACTGAATTTTATCATAATCCCAAAACCAAGCACTGATCCTGGAGTGAAGAGGTAGAACTGAAAATGAGAAAACAAATCAAAAAACAAAAGAGAAAATTCTCGAACTGAGCTCAAATCGTAGATCTGAACCTGGAGTGAAGAGGCAGAACGGAAATTGAGCTTAAATATATGATTCAAAATGTCTCCACGAGGTACATAACTAAAAATATAGCTCAGAAATAGGCAAAGAGGTAATAGAACTTGAAGATATCATTCAGAAGTTGGTAAATATAACATAACTTAAAATATCAGAGCACAGAAAAGTAATTCCACAAATCCACATTAGGCTTCAGAAAATTGCCCTAGTTTCATAAATCCCTATCCTTTATAAAATTTCAACTCAGTTTTGTCAAAATCATTGGAATCTCATTCTTCCACTAAAAAGCAACTATTTGCATAACCTTATCGACTCAAACAGAATGTCACCAAGTTCAGAAATCCCTCATTCATTTACAAAACCAAGTATTTACATCAAAATCTAGGTACTTTCATGAAAATCTAGGTACTTTCATGAAATCTAGGTATTTTCATGAAAACCTGAAAAGGCTAGAACTTAAAATTGAATCACAATTCAAAGACCTATTATAAAAAAAATACCAGCAAATAAACAGAGGAATGCTCTTGAAACCTGTCAGAAGAACAAAAAAAAGGAACAAAAAGAAACAAATAAGGTCCGGATACTCCGATTTAGGGTTTTGGATCGGGAAAAAAAAAACAAAAAAAACCTAGCCCTAAATCCAACTCCGATTTAGGGTTTTGGATCCGAAAAAAAGAAAAGATAAATAAGATTGTAATAAATAAATAAATAAAACAAAAATCCTCAGATCAACAAACACATATAAAGAGGGAAAAAATAAAAATAAAAATCCTCACTACCTACCTCAGCTTCGGGAGACATTGTGGCTTCGTCATGAGCATAATCGACGATGGCAAGAGCTCATTTTCTCGATGTCTGAGCATCCAAATAACCCAAAAAATAAAATTAAATTAAATTAAAATTCCTCAGATCAACAAACACATAAAGAGGGAATAAACAAAAATCAAAATCCTCACTTCCTACCTCAGCTTCGGGAGACATTGCGGTTTTGTCGTAAGCATAATCGACGATGGTAAGAGCTCCTTTTCTCGATGTGCGAGCATCCAAATAACCTAAACAGGCGGCAGTGACAGTGACGGCGACGGAGAAGGTAATGAAAGTTGTGGCTGTGGTATTAATTGCACCGAACTTTTTAGGGTTTTGATTTCTTTGTCAGGGACGGGGTTTGAGATTGAAAGAGATGAGTGTTTGAAGGGGCAGATAAGGAAGGAACCACATCAAAATATAGGGGAAGTTAGGGATTTTTTTAGAGAAAAGAGAGGGAGATGGAGGCTAGGGTTTCGTAGAGGGAGATGGAGGCCGGCTAGGGTTTCGAAGAGGGAGATGGAGGCTAGGGTTTCCATGTGGGAGACAGAAAGAGAACGAGAGAGGGGAGGAGGCAGTCTCAACATTCTTTCGAAGAGAGTTCAACGAAATGAAATTTATATTTTTTGGTTTCACGATATATAATGGCATGGGATAGGGTTAACGAATTAAAGCACTGTCTTAAGCCAATAAACAATTGGTTTTGAAAGTGCATTGTTATACTACTATTTGGACAGTGTTTTGCAATAGTGGGTTTTTCATCATTTTAACGTAGTGTAATGCCTCACAATGGAGGGAGCGTACCCATGACCTTGCATTTCGGGTTTGCTTGATAGTAACAATTTACTAATTAAAACCAAGCAAACCAAAGAACTAAATAACTTTGTCTATAACTGTATTATGACAAAGGGAAAGTAATTAGTGGTGGATTCTATAAAAAAAAAAAAAAAAAAAGTAATTAGTGATAGAGCGAAGACTTTCTTAAAAGAGTTAGCCTACAATGGGTGTCCACCCATCATGTGAATTAAAGCAGTCCACTTAGAGGTCTGACTGAGTGATTATTGCACACAAAAAGTTGGCCCTTGCACATGATTTAAAAGAAAGATTTAATATTTGGGGCAGATGCATCATGCAACGCTACCAATAAAGTTGTCTGACTTGAAGGCTATGATCTAAAGCTCTTAGGAGAAAAATATTGGCACCAAACATGATCTTTATCCTTGAAGGCTATGATCTAAAGCTCTTTGGAGAAAAATATTGGCACCAAACATGATCTTTATCATATGATATAATACAGTCATAGGCTATTAGTTGATTGAAATATATGATTGAGATCAAATTTGTGTCAATCTCTTGAGCCCTAGATCTATATATCATAGACTTCACATTAGACTGCTTAGATGATGTTTTCACATTGCACAAGTCTCAAAATACCATTGTTTTTTTAAAAAAAATATGTACAAGGACACACTTTTCATGTGCAAGTAATGAGGCCCTAATTGAATTTGAATGATTTTTTTTCTCTACTTTAAATAGGAGAGGTAAAAACAAATTTAACATATATCAACTACTGGCTGCCCCCAATTCAAGAAAATCCTACATTCACCATTAGCCATGTCCACCTATGATGGGTGGACGCAATGGTATCAAAAATCTGTCGATACCAATACGTATCGGCGATATGTATCAGTTTCTCAGCCAACCGATACGTATCGTATCGGCCCTGTGACAGCCCGGATTTCGGCGCCCCGAAACCCGTGCCATCAGCACGATCATCTTGACCGTGCCCTTTAGCTAAGCACGGAACACTGGTATATCAAGCATCAAAAAGTATAATAAATGAAATTGCGGAATTTAAATCTATATTGATTAACTCTCCAAAAGACAGTTCTACCCTCATGCCTCTGCATGAATGGAGAACCGATCCGAACCATCGATGATAGCAATCATCACGGATGGTTCGCCCCAAAAGAATAATCCCATCTATATATATATACATGGTTTAAACAAAGTCAAGGCTTGACATACCAAGCCGTACAAAACTCTCTCCAAAATCCCTCAAAGTGGCACAACGAAGTCCTCTAGAAGAAGTCCTCTGGAGGTGGCTCCAACTCGTCACCGGCCGCAAGGTCCGACTCGCCGGGATCAGCGTCTCCTGAAGCCTCGGCAGCTGCTAGTAGTGGACCTGCGACGTATAGTCTATAGGGTGAGCTACATCCTAGCTCAATAGGGAACAAACACGGTTGAACATATAAATTATAACTCACATATATTCCATGATATGCCATGCATTATGTATCTATGCAGTTGTTAATGAAACAGTTAAAAAGCATTTCGTTTTACTGTTGATTACTTATGTTTTCATTTACTCATGAATGATGCTGAAAAGGCCTAAAGCAAAACTTAAACTTTCAACTTAAGTAATCCCCGAGCAATATAGCATCGAGCCCCGACGAGATACCCATCATCGTCATCTATAAAGACAGTTTTAACCGTATTCCCTGGGAATACAAATAGTACCCAAGCCCCTTTCCCCTGGGGATTGGTGGCGGGGTTTCACTTGTCTCAATCAACACCCCTGGGGTGTGCTTACTATGTACGGATAAGCCTCCGCACTGGCCTACCGCTCTGCTTTCGCCGTCAGACGGCCACGGATATCCGCCGTGTCGGGCCGTGGGATATCCCGCCACGTGGTGGGTACCCTATCAAACCTCAAATAACAAAAATATCGGTGCCTTACATATAGTTATTCACCGTGTAAATGTGCTATCTTATATCAGTTAGGCCCTATCAAACATGATTCAATCCTTGGATACATCCCTGGGATGTATCCATTTACTTGCATCACACCTGATGCTCTTATCTCTTTACTTCTTCATCCCCTGGGGATGGCTCATTATGATTACTCTTATGAATGTCACACACACACACTTTTCACAAATTCTTAAGAAATAACAATTGAATTAAATTCTATATCACTACATACATGCTCTTGTAAAATAAGGTACATGTTCAAGGTGTTCCCTACCTCAAGTCTTCATTTGATCAATGCATCAAGGTCCCACGTGGCTCCTTGTGTACTAGTCCACACGTACCACCTATGGTACCACATAACAGGTGAAACACATCACAAAGGATGCAATAAAGAAGGTGTAAGACCCTCCAAGAATCTTAAAGTCAAACCCAAAAGTCAGCGTAATTTATCTCAGTCGATTAATCGAATTCCAAAATCGATTAATCGAATCTGATTCGATTAATCGATTTCCAAAATCGATTAATCGAAGGTCAATATCGATTAATCGAAGTAATTTCGATTAATCGAAATTCTCCTTTTCGCAAAGTCGATCCTTAGTTCGAACAGTCGAGTTTTCATTCGATTAATCGAATCCAATTTCGATTAATCGAAATTCTTCTTTTTGCAAAGTCGATTCTCAGTTCGAACAGTCGAGTTTTCATTCGATTAATCGAATCCAATTTCGATTAATCGAAATTCTTCTTTTCGCAAAGTCGACTCTCAGTTCGAACAGTCGAGTTTCACAAGTTGATTAATCGATCCCAAATCGATTAATCGAAAACTAAAATCGATTAATCGAAATCCCATTTCGATTAGTCGATTTTTCCTCAAGTCATTTCCTCCAACCCCTGGGGTCCACTGGAGGTTCTCAGTCGATTAATCGATCCCCAAATCGATTAATCGAAATCCAAAGTCGATTAATCAAAATCAAATTCGATTAATCGAAATCGGGGTCCTCTGACCTTTCAACTTCCTGGCCAATTTCGATTAATCGAAACCCAATTTCGATTAATCGAAATTGTTAGATTCAGCCCCTTTCGAGCTGTTCTTCCCAATCTTCTTCCATACTTTTTCCTCTATTTTTCTAAGCCATTTTCCTATGATTTAACCCACATTCAATCACAATTTAACCCCTATAATCTATGCATTTTATTTACAAAAATTTTACCTTGAATAGATCTCAAGTTGATTTCAAATCAAATGGTTGGAAGGCTAGGGTTTCCAGCTTTTGTTCTAACAGATCCACGTTGAATCCGGCTTTTATCTCTTGAATCCCCCCTCCAATCAGTTGCAATAACTCCTCTCTTACTTCTCTCTCTTCTTTACTCTCCTTCAACAACCAAAAATACACATCTAGGGTTATTAAACCCTTTTATCTATCCCCCTCATTGTGTGTTGAGCACATACACCGCAGTAGGTGTAAGTGACTTCTCATTTACATCACACACCACATAATCACTCAAACTATCACATCTCGTCCGTTCATCACATTCTATGCTAACTCATGATCTCCTGATTGGTCAAACTTGTGACCAATCGGGCACGGATCCCGAGGTCATAGTTTTGCGTGATTTTTCGGGCTATTACATCCTCCCCACCTTGGGAATTTTCGTCCTCGAAAATAACCCAAGGTTTGTCTGACTGGGTCTCTCTCTCCCCCCCCACACTCAGGTGAGGTTGTCCAATATACTCAGACATATTTAGAAATTCACAATCACATGCATGGAACTCAAATTTTTGACGAAGGCAAACAATTAACACAAAAATTAAGCTTTTCCATTAATATCAAAAGTTTTACACAGTGCCAATAAAGTGGCATACAAGATATACATGTACACAATACATGACTGATACAAAAAAATAAAGAAAAGACTCATGCAGTCCCCTCGCCAGTCCGCTTGTTGGCCGGTGGGTCTCTGAGCTGCCTGTCATGCGGTGGGGGCGATCTGTGGCCGGGTGGTGGTCGTGGCGGCAAGGCTCTGTCGGCGGAGTAGATGTGGATGTGGAAGGAGCCGCGTCTGTGGTGGGATGGAAGACGGGTCCTCTATGGAAGGCGGTGCGTCCGGCCGTCCACTCCTCCTCCTGGGCGAGGTAGTGGCGGTAGTCGGTTGGGTAGATGTGGCGGAGTGTGTGGAACATCAAAAAGTCCATCCGTCGGTTCATCCGCTCGTTGTTGGCCTCCATACGAGCCAACACGTCCTCGATGGTAGGACCGGATGGAGCGGCGCGCGGTAGATGAGGTGGGGTGTCGCGCGCGTGAGTGGGCAGTGGCGTCGGTGAGGCTGCGGTGTGGGAGGGAACCCTCTCACCGATGGCTCTGGGAATAGGTGTGCCCACCCACGGTGGGTGCGCCGAGGTGGTGGGGTGGTGGGGCGGTGCACTGCGGCCGCTGCGTGGAGCGGGACCCGGAGCTGGTAGGGTCTGCTTTAAAAGGTTGTAGCTACGGGTCCATGAAGACTTCATAAACGTCTTCACACAGTCCGTAGCCCTGATCTCATGAGGTGAGATGGTGTAGGAGGGCTCGTCAGAGTAGCACTCCAACATGCTCGATATAAGGCGAGCATAGGGCATCTTTTCTTTGGGTCGAAGGTTGCCCTTCATCAACTTGCCCTTGATGTACCGCATCCCCTCAAGGATGACCATTGTGGCGTCGAACCACTGGCCACAGAAGGCCGCGTAGAGTGCATGTTGCACTCGGTCTACGCGCTCGGTGTCGTGGCGCATCGGGTAGAGGTTGGACTTGATTATGGAATCAAGCATCCACATGTAGGGTGGAAGGTCAACCCTCTTGATGGAGGATCCCGACCCCTTCTTCCCGTTGGTCATACGGGTCATGACCTCTTCAAAGCGGGGGTCTTCCTCAAAGGGCGGAAAGAGGGTAGTTTCGGGGGTGAAATCGAGGTAACACTCGAGTACCTCATGGATGTGGCGACGAGTGATCGTATAGAGACGACCCTCGATCTTGGTTATAATACAATCGTCGGTAGGGCCATCGGTTAGCCCTTGGTAAAAGAGTCTAACCAATCTAGGGTAGTAAGAACCCCGGATTGGTTTGTGAAGGTTGCCGAGTCCGGCGTTGTTAAGGTAGTTTCGAGCCCATTGGGTCTCGCCCGGCACATCGGGATCGGTGAATAGGGTAGGGTCGATAATATACTCGACCTCAAAGGTCTTGGCCGCCCACCATTCGTTTGGTTGCTCGACATTGGTGGGTGGGGGGAAGACTCGCCATTGACGCTTGGCCGAACCGGAGGTGGTTTCCGATTCTGACGGTGATGGAGTCCTCACCGGCGATGGGGTAGGTGGTGGTGGCGCGGCGTTCTTACGCCTAACCGGTAGCTTGGAGGTTGCCTTCTTCGAAGACAAACGGGTTTTGGGTAGCATTTTGAGAAAATCTAGGGTTTTCTAGTTCAACTTGAAGGGAAAAACACAAATCTAAGGTTTACCTTAGGTGTCGATGTGAAAATGGGTGTGAATCGCCGGAAAATCCAAACCCTAGGGCACCGGCTTGTCGGAGAAAAGGAAGAAGGTGAAGCGCCAAAAACCCGAAGCAAGAAAAAAAAATTTTCGAATGGGGAATAAAATCCCCAACCTTATATATATAGCCCGCGGCTCGATTAATCAAAATTCTGTTTCGATTAATCGAAATTCAAAACCAGGTTAAGCCGCGTAAAATCGATTAATCGATTTCCCAAATCGATTAATCGAAAGTCAAATTCGATTAATCGAAACCATTTCGATTAATCGAAATCGTATCTGTTTTAAATTTTAAGTTTTTGAGCTCACTGGCGCGAGCCAGTCGATTAATCGAAATCCATTTCGATTAATCGAAATTCCAAAATCGATTAATCGAATTTTACTTCGATTAATCGAAATCGTGCAGTAACTTCTAAATTTCCAGAATTCCTTAAGTTAATTGATTAATCGAAATCCATTTCGATTAATCGAAAATTCAAAATCGATTAATCGAATTTCACTTCGATTAATCGAAATCGTCTACCTGACTTCAATTTCTTCTAAAATTCCCAGTTTGTTCGATTAATCGAACCTACAGTTCGATTAATCGAACCTACAGTTCGATTAATCGAATTCCCAATTCGATTAATCGAATTCTCAAAATCGATTAATCGAAATTTTAATTCGATCAATCGAAACTGCATCCTATGTATATTCTAACTCTCATTCTCATTTCCAGTCACTGGCACATGCCAGTCGACTAATCGAACAAAATCGATTAATCGAAATCCCAAATCGATTAATCGATTTGAAATTCGATTAATCGGTTTTGTCCAATTTCTGCAGAATTTCAATCTCTTTATTTCTTTGATTTCTTTTGGTAGTTTATGACATCAAGTGATCCATAGTTCCATAAAAATACACACACTTGGTCATATATATACAAGAAAGAAATATTCCTTTAATCATACAATCGAGCAAAATTTTTTTCATCGAATTACAAGGATCGTGGAGATTTCACAAATATGTTTGTGGTTTACATTGAATTCTCACGTCGTTGGAAACAAGGCTGGATATTGTTCTTTCACATCGGCCTCTCGTTCCCAAGTAGCCTCTTCTTTAGGATGGTTGTTCCACCGAACAAGCACTAAGGGAATCACTTTAGTGCGCAGTACTTGTTCTTTTCGATCTACGATTTCCACTGGTTCCTCTATCATGCTCATGTCCTCACACATCTCTATAGGTTGCTTTCCTAACACATGAGACGGATCGTTCACGTACTTCCTGAGCATCGATATGTGGAAAACATTATGTACTCGATCAAACAGCGGTGGTAAACCAATGCGATATGCAACTTCACCTACTCGTCCCAAAATTTCAAATGGTCCAACATAATGTGGACTTAATTTCCCTCTCTTGCCAAATCTCATTACACCTTTCATAGGTGACACTTTCACAAACACATGCTCGCCCACTTTGTAGTCAACACTAGTCCGCTTCATGTCGGCGTAACTTTTCTGTGTACTCTGTGCTGTCTTCAACCTTTCTCTGATAATTCGAACGACGGTAGCGTTATCTTCAAGTAGTTTTGGTCCTAACACAAATTTCTCACTTGTTTCCTCCCAATTTAGAGTTGACTTGCATCGTCGTCCATACAGAGCTTCATAAGGTGCCATGCCAATGCTCGTTTGAAAACTGTTATTATATGCGAACTCGAGCATCGGCAGATACTCATCCCAGTATCCTTGCATATCAAGCATGCATGCCCTGAGCATGTCTTCTATTACTTGGTTCACTCGCTCTGTCTGCCCATCAGTTTGAGGATGGAAAGCTGAACTAAAGTCTAGTCGTGTTCCCATTCCTTCTTGAAATTTCTTCCAAAACTTGGACGTATATAATGGATCACGATCTAAAACTATGCTGCTTGGAATACCATGTAATCTTACAATCTCCTTCGTGTATAAGTCTGCCAGTCTTCCTGCTGTATATGTATTATTGTACGGCAAAAAGTGCGCTGATTTGGTCAATCGATCTACGACGACCCAAATAGCATTGTGTCTCTTGGCAGTACGGGGTAATCCAACAATGAAGTCCATTGAGATCGATTCCCACTTCCATTCTGGTATTGGCAAAGGTTGCAATAGTCCAGCAGGATGTCTATGATCAACCTTCACTTGCTGACAAGTCAAACATCGTGACACATACTCGGCCACGTCTTGTTTCAGTCCTCTCCACCAGTAGTTCTTTTTCAAATCTTGGTACATTTTGGTGCTACCAGGGTGGATAGCATAATTTGACTTATGGGCCTCATCAAGAATCGCTCGTCTTAGGTCGGCATTGTCCGGAATGCATAGACGGCCTTTAAACAACAAGGAACCATCTTCTTTTAATGAGAAGTCCGACCTGATGCCTTCACTCACGTCTTGATGAATCTTTGTTAATACCGGATCTTTCATCTGTAGGTCGTGGATATGCTCAAATATCACTGGCTTTACTGATATGTTAGCCAAAAAGGATCCAGTGTCCTTTGACTCAATGTTCGCATCATAGAATGCCAGGTCTTCCAATAATTTCCATCGGTGCATACCCAAAATCAACGAGGTTAACTGAGCTGAACCTTTCCGACTCAATGCATCGGCTACTACATTCGCCTTGCCAGGATGGTATTGTATGGAGCAATCATAATCCTTGAGGAATTCCATCCATCTGCGCTGTCTCATGTTGAGCTCTTTCTGTGTAAATAGATATCGGAGGCTCTTATGATCGGTGAAAATTTCAAAAGTCTCACCATACAAGTAATGTCTCCAAATCTTCAGCGCAAAAATGACTGCTGCCAGTTCCAAGTCATGAGTCGGGTAATTTTTCTCGTGTTCTTTCAACTGTCTTGATCCGTAAGCTATCACCTTCTTGTGTTGGTTGAGTACACATCCAAGGCCATTGTATGACGCGTCATCAGACACGGCGATCCTCCATCGCTCAAGGAATCGCTAACACCGAGCCAAGTGAGTCTCGCTTTTGAGTTCTTGAAAACTCTTCTATGCCTCACTCCACTCAAACCTTGAATCTTTTCGTCGCCTTTGTGAGAGGTCCCGATATCTTTGAAAACCCTCAACTAAACGTCCGATAATAGCCTCGCTAAGCCCGTAAAACTTCGACATCGGCCATCCGCTTTTGGTTGCCCCCATTTAACTACTGCTTCTATCTTTGCTGGATCTACCGTGACACCATGCTTTGAGACGACATGCCCCAAAAAGCTAACTTCTTCCAACCAAAACTCACACTTGCTGAGTTTGGCGTACAATTGGTGTTCACGTAGCGTCTGTAGAGCAATCCTCAAATGTTCTTCGTGTTCCGTCTTGGATTTGGAGTATATCAAAATATCATCGACAAACACTACGACGCAGGAGTCCAAGTGTGGTTTAAACACTCGGTTCATCAGATCCATAAACGACGCCGAAGCATTCGTTAATCCAAACGGCATCACTAGGAAATCATAGTGTCCATACCGTGTCCGAAAGTCGCCTTCCGATGTCCTCGCTTTGACTCAAGAATCGATGATACCCAGATCTCGTGTCGATCTTGGAAAAATACTTGCTCCTTGCGCTTGATCGAATAGATCGTCAATTCTAGGCAAAGGGTAGCGGATCTTCACAGTGAGTTTGTTCAATTGTCGATAGTCAATGCATAGCCGCATTGACCCATCTTTCTTCTTGACAAACAAGACCGGTGCTCCCCATGGAGACACGCTTGGTCTAACAAACCCCTTGTCCATAAGTTCTTGTAGTTGTTCCTTCAACTCCTTTAACTCAGCGGGAGCCATTCTATAAGGTGCTTTTGAAATAGGCTCCGCTCGGTGCTAAGTCAATGGCGAATTCTACTTCTCTTCTCGGAGGTAATCCGGGCAATTCCTCCGAAACACGTGAAGTCTCGCATCGCTATCTCGTAAATGACGTTCTTTTCTTCCTTGTCCTCCTTTAAGAAAGCTAAGTATCCACGCCTTTCTCGATCATCTTCTCGGCCCTTACATCACGAGATGAGTACGAGATGACGACCTCACTCCTTGAAACCGAAATGATCTTCTCGTGTTGGGTCTGAAGATGACTACCTTGTTCTTGCAATCAATGGTCGCATTACAATGTCGCCAACCACCCATGCCAAGGATCACATCAAACCCTTGCATGTCTAATGATCAACTTTGCTTCTAGTTCATGCACCTCTAAGTCTCGAATCGCTACAATGATGGATTTGCAAGCTAACTCCGTCTACTAACTCTCCAGTCGGAATAGACACAGATAGGACGAAATCCAACGCCTCTGGAACAATCTTCATCTTCTTAGCAAAACGTGGAGTGACGAATGAGTGGGTAGACCCGGGGTCTATCAACACTCGAGCGTCATATCCACCGAAGCATCCTTTTTCATATATATTTAGAGTACCTATAGTATACATGCATACATACAATAATTTACACATCAATTTACACTCTTAATTTACATACAACTTTTTGTATTGAGAAAGAATCTATACAATTCCTAATGCATGCTCCTTCTCTATCTAAAATTTTAATGAAATGAAAATTTTCTTTAATTTAAAAAGGGTCTCACCTTGATGACGTGATTGCATAGGCTCTCCCCTGGACGATCGGTTTCCTTGCTTGAATTGGTCGTGGTGCTGCAACTGAAATCGTCTTTCTTTTATCCGTCTCGGGGCAATCCTTAATCAAATGGCCCACCTTGCCACATCGGAAACAACCCCTAGTTCCCGATCTACAGTCCACCGTCCTATGAGGCTTGCCACACTTTGCGCAAGTCTCCCGAGGTGCGGAAGAAAGCGATCTGAGAACCCCGTGATAGTGGCGCCATGAACATGGCAGTGGCTCTCATAGCGAATAGGTCTCCCGACGCAAGTAATGGAAACCTCTTGGTGTTGTTGTTGTTGCATGGTCTTCAAACCCCTTGAAACTGTGGTCTCGATTCGCCCATGAACCTCGGCTTTTTGTTCACGGTTCATAGTGCCCGATCTTCCTTTTCATTTCCTCCTCTCCGCTTCTCCGCTCTATATCTGTTATTATTCTCCTCTTCTACCACCAACGCCTTGCTCATGACCTCTTCATAGGTCCTCAGTTGAAATGGAGCTACGCCTCCCCTAACCTCAGGCTTCAAACCTTGCTGAAACCTCTTGGACTTCATCACTTCAGTAGCGACGTAATCCGGAGCAAAACGGGCAAGTCGTAGAAACTCCACCCCATATTCTCTCACTGTCATTCTCCCTTGTACTAACTACAAAAATTGTATCTCAAGCTGGTTCCTCACCACTTCCGGAAAATATTGTTTGTTGAACTCCTCAACAAACTCCTCCCAAGTCCAAGGCAACTCTGGGGTCTCCTGAGCCCGAGTCCGTATCACGGACTTCCACCAAGGCCCAGCCTCCCCATCCAACATGTAAGCTGCCCATCTCACACTCTCGTCTTCCGTACATGTCAGCACGCTAAAGACTTTCTCCATCTCCATCACCGGCTCAATGGCCATTGTGTCCCAGAAAATGAAGGAGGTCTCATCCTCCTAAACTCAGAAAAACGCAGTCCCAGGTGGTGTAGGTGGCTGCTGTTCTCTTGATGCATGAGCTGCAAAGGATGCGGCTTGTTGTGCCATGGCAGCTGCCATAGTCTCCATAGTGTGCATCATCCTTTGTCGCTCTTCTCTGTCCTCTTGTCTTTCTCTCAATCTTTCTTGTTCTCTTAGATCTTGATCTTGATGATCTCGATCTTCTTCATCCCGTTGTCTACTACTACTGCCCCCTGGGGCCCCGGTACCTCCTAAAGGCACTCTATTAGTAGGAGAGATGTAATCATCTCCACTACGAGACTCCTCTTTGGCCTCCCTTGGTCGGCCTCTTCCTCTAGATGACATTTATACGTGCATTTGAAACTAAAGTTTCGTTAGTAGAAGCCCCTATGTTCTGACGAAACAACCCTTGACAGAATTTGTAAAAGAAAATAGCTCTGATACCAATCGTGATGGGATTTTGACACTCAAACCCGTGCCATCAGCACGATCATCTTGACCGTGCCCTTTAGCTAAGCACGAAACACTGGTATATCAAGCATCAAAAAGTATAATAAACGAAATTGCGGAATTTAAATCTATATTGATTAACTCTCCAAAAGACAGTTCTACCCTCATGCCTCTGCATGAATGGAGAACCGATCTGAACCATCGATGATAGCAATCATCACGGATGGTTCGCCCTAAAAGAATAATCCCATCTATATATATATACATGGTTTAAACAAAGTCAAGGCTTGACATACCAAGCCGTACAAAACTCTCTCAAAAATCCCTCAAAGTGGCACAACGGAGTCCTCTAGAAGAAGTCCTCTGGAGGTGGCTCCGACTCGCTGGGATCAGCGTCTCCTGAAGCCTCGGCAGCTGCTAGTAGTGGACCTGCGACGTATAGTCTATAGGGTGAGCTACATCCTAGCTCAATAGGGAACAAACACGGTTGAACATATAAATTATAACTCACATATATTCCATGATATGCCATGCATTATGTATCTATGCAGTTGTTAATGAAACAGTTAAAAAGCATTTCGTTTTACTGTTGATTACTTATGTTTTCATTTACTCATGAATGATGCTGAAAAGGCCTAAAGCAAAACTTAAACTTTCAACTTAAGTAATCCCCGAGCAATATAGCATCGAGCTCCGACGAGATACCCATCATCGTCATCTATATAGACAGTTTTAATGTATTCCACAGGAATACAAATAGTACCCAAGCCCCTTTCCCCTGGGGATTGGTGGCGGGGTTTCACTTGTCTCAATCAACACCCCTGGGGTGTGCTTACTATGTACGGATAAGCCTCCGCACTGGCCTACCGTTTCGCCGCCGTATCGGTCACGGATATCCTGCCGTGTCAGTCGTGGATATCCCGCCACGTCGGTGGGGTACCCTATCAAACCTCAAATAACAAAAATATCGGTGCCTTACATATAGTTATTCACCGTGTAAATGTGCTATCTTATATCAGTTAGGCCCTATCAAACATGATTCAATCCTTGGATACATCCCTGGGATGTATCCATTTACTTGCATCACACCTGATGCTCTTATCTCTTTACTTCTTCATCCCCTGGGGATGGCTCATTATGATTACTCTTATGAATGTCACACACACACACTTTTCACAAATTCTTAAGAAATAACAATTGAATTGAATTCTATATCACTACATACATGCTCTTGTAAAATAAGGTACATGTTCAAGGTGTTCCCTACCTCAAGTCTTCATTTGATCAATGCATCAAGGTCCCACGTGGCTCCTTGTGCACTAGTCCACACGTACCACCTATGGTACCACATAACAGGTGAAACACATCACAAAGGATGCAATAAAGAAGGTGTAAGACCCTCCAAGAATCTTAAAGTCAAACCCAAAAGTCAACGTAATTTATCTCAGTCGATTAATCGAATTCCAAAATCGATTAATCGAATCTGATTCGATTAATCGATTTCCAAAATCGATTAATCGAAGGTCAATATCGATTAATCGAAGTAATTTCGATTAATCGAAATTCTCCTTTTCGCAAAGTCGATCCTTAGTTCGAACAGTCGAGTTTTCATTCGATTAATCGAATCCAATTTCGATTAATCGAAATTCTTCTTTTCGCAAAGTCAATTCTCAGTTCGAACAGTCGAGTTTTCATTCGATTAATCGAATCCAATTTCGATTAATCGAAATTCTTCTTTTCGCAAAGTCGACTCTCAGTTCGAACAATCGAGTTTCACAAGTTGATTAATCGATCCCAAATCGATTAATCGAAAACTAAAATCGATTAATCGAAATCCCATTTCGATTAGTCGATTTTTCCTCAAGTCATTTCCTCCAACCCCTGGGGTCCACTGGAGGTTCTCAGTCGATTAATCGATCCCCAAATCGATTAATCGAAATCCAAAGTCGATTAATCGAAATCAAATTCGATTAATCGAAATCGGGGTCCTCTGACCTTTCAACTTCCTAGCCAATTTCGATTAATCGAAACCTAATTTCGATTAATCGAAATTATCAGATTCAGCCCCTTTCGAGCTGTTCTTCCCAATCTTCTTCCATACTTTTTCCTCTATTTTTCTAAGCCATTTTCCTATGATTTAACCCACATTCAATCACAATTTAACCCCTATAATCTATGCATTTTATTTACAAAAATTTTACCTTGAATAGATCTCAAGTTGATTTCAAATCAAATGATTGGAAGGCTAGGGTTTCCAGCTTTTGTTCTAACAGATCTGCGTTGAATCCGGCTTTTATCTCTTGAATCCCCCCTCCAATCAGTTGCAATAACTCCTCTCTTACTTCTCTCTCTTTCTCTCTCTTCTTTACTCTCCTTCAACAATCAAAAATACACATCTAGGGTTATTAAACCCTTTTATCTATCCCCCTCATTGTGTGTTGAGCACATACACTGCAGTAGGTGTAAGTGACTTCTCATTTACATCACACACCACATAATCACTCAAACTATCCCATCTCGTCCGTTCATCACATTCTATGCTAACTCATGATCTCCTGATTGGTCAAACTTGTGACCAATCAGGCACGGATCCCGAGGTTATAGTTTTGCGTGATTTTTCGGGCTATTACAGGCCCTGATACGTATTGGTATCTCAACTCGGTATCGGCCGATACGGTATCGGTTTTGGTCGATACCTCTATTTTTTTTTGTAAATATAGGCCGACACGTATTGATATTGACTGAGTGGTATCGGTCCTCCATAAACCGATAACAATTTTGACACTTTGGTGGACGCTTGTTGTAGACCAACTCTTTTTAAAAGGGAGCACGCAATGGGCGAAATATGTAAATGGACCAAGCCTAAAATTCATACGGATCAGATGTTTCTAACCATATAATCAAAGCAAACTTGAGTGCTTATGGCCGTTGGTCAAATACTTTTAGTCATTGAGTTGAAGGATTTTATTGTCACTTAATCGTACAATAGAAACATTAAATGGCACAATTTTATTTATTATTATTATTTTTTTTTTTTGTGGAAATCTCCATGGTTTCTCTTACATGGTCACTAAGTCGGAATTCAGGAATATGCAGGCCGAGAATACAATTCAAAAACTTCCATTACAAAAAAGGGTAAGCTCGGGAAAGAAGTTAAGGAAAATATAAAAAATAAAAAATAAAAAAATAAAAAATTGGAGAATTATCTTTTTCCCCGTTTCACACTCATGACCAAGGTATCAACTCGGATACCGGTGTTGGATATCGGTTCATAGAGGACTGATACGAATCGACCAATATCGATATGGAGTGGTGCCATTAAAATATATATATATATATATATATTAAGAAAAATAGTTGTATCGGCCGATACGGGTCCGTATCGACTGATACCGATATATATCGTTGCCGATACGGATCGATTTGCTAAAGAATCGATACATATCGGTATCAGCCGATATTTGATACTATGCTCACGACTATGATGGAAATGTAAAACACTGAGTAGCCAGTGTGTGTGTGTGTGAGGTTGAGTGAGGGCACAAGATGATATGATATTAATGATACTAAAGTCCCAAAAATCAGGAAGTAGCAACATCTATACGCCGGTCACCTTGAAGTAGACTACGAGCCTAATTTGTTGCACTCAGGCAGACGATTATTTTTACTGTCTGCCTAAACCCCTATAGGAGAGACCTAATTAAATACCCATGTCGAGTTTTACAGTTCGTTCGTTTTGCTGTATTCCCAATTTAATACGCGTATAATGAACATAATATGGCTCAACGGTCACTTTTTTTACACAACGGTCGTTCGGTTCCCAATAACCTGAGCCTGCATTGTATTGTTTATTGTGCAGGTGATTTTTAAGGAAAATTTATCGAATCGACCCTGTCAGATACACCTTTTTTCGTCAGAGATCCTATATTTTCACCTTTACCCAAACTAACCAATTACAAATCTAGCCGACTCTAAGAACTGTAAAAAGTTTAAATTACCCCCTTCTATGACTTTCGTTAACGCACAAAAGCATCATCTTCTTCCTTATTTTAATCTGCTACAGTTTGTAAAAAATTAGAAGTGGCGAAAGTGATGACGTCTTCTCCCTCAATCTGATATGCTATTTGGGAGAAAAAAACAGAGGTTTGGGAGAAGAAGCCCCTGCATTTTGCCATTAAGTAAAGAAGACCCTGCAGTTTCTCATTTCGATGTGAGGTATGTTCAAATTAAATCAAACACCCATTTCAGTTTGTGTTAGGGTCTTAATGTTGCGATAAAAAAATATTATTTTATTATTAATTGTTTTAAAAATTTGAGTTTATAAATAGTCGATGACTGTTAAGAATTAAATCGATTTCGATTAATCGTTTATACAATCGATTTCGATTATTATAAAAGCATTGAAAGAACAAAAACTTTCAAATTAATTGAAATCAAACCCGTTAATTATCGATGCTATGAATACGATTATCGTTGTACATGCATCTAAATTGAATAGGTTCGACGCTTTCAAAATCAAGTCGTTCAATAGTACACACATGTGGGGCAGCTAAGATCGGACCGCACAATCACCGTAATACAACAATCTCCTTCGTAGCCAACTATATACCAGAGAAACTTATGGAATGATTCGACTACACACCTGCGTCGATAATGTTTGATATTGTAAAAACTTATAACATGCAAATCACATATGCTAAGGATTTGAGAGGGAAAGAAAATACGAATGATATTAGAAACATTAGGTTGGACAATTTATGGATCTAAGAATGGAGAAGATAGATCCCAAAGATAGATCTTTCCTTTTAATTTACGCTGACGGTAATTTCTAAAGATTTTTGGGGTTTTGACCAGTACATTGAAGCTTCTGGAATACACTTTGTCATATTGCTTGTAGATGGCACGACTAGAGACGTTTGAAGGGATCCTACTTATCACCTCAAGGAAGACTTAGAATATTGTTTTAGTATGTGGTAAGTTAAGATGATAAGTGGATGATATAGTGGATGTTTTCTAAACATGTGTAGGTGAGTTCTGAAGATTTTGATTATTATTAAGGGTTTATAATTTAATAAATGCGATCTTCCTAATACATACAATACATGCATACATATGACATATGACAAAATTTAGCTCACAAGTATCTGGGAATATTTGGATCTATGGTGGATCTCATATTCAATAGAGAGATTTGATCATTTTATGAACAAAATCAAGAAAGTTGTTGTTGATCTTCGGGCCGTAGAATATATTTTAAAAATAGACCTGAAACATTGGACACGCTCATAAATCAAAGGAAGACAATACGATTATCTGATTACGAATAATGCTGAAAGCTTAAACAGCGTACTGAAGATAGCTAGAGAGAAACCAATTATCGACTTAATCAGAACTACTAGAGAGAAAGTCGTCAATTATTTTTAAACGTGTCGAGAGATATCTAAGAAATAGAGCACCCCTCTCTACCCGAAAGCAGACGAGCACATGAAAAAAGTGCTGTAATGGGCTGGTAGAGAGAGAGCTCAATCATATGGGCGCGATCAATTCTAAATCAATTCTAAGAATTTCATTCATCATGTCGTCTTGAAATAGAAGACATGTACTTATGGCTATTGGCACATTCATAGTTTGCTTTGCTCGCATGTCATTACGACCATCAGTCGGAGAAGTTACGATTACTATAACTTTTGTGAAAAGTGATTTTTCACCGCCTGTTTCAGACAATTATATACGAATAATGACTTCTCACCCTCGATAAAAGCTAATAGAAATTTCAAGCTGAGCAACTGCCGAAAAATATGAAAGTGAGACCACCCTATAATTATCGAAAGCAAGCCGACCATTCGAGAAAGAGAATGATACGCTCTAAAGGTGAAGTTAGGACCCTACAGTGAGACAGGTGTAGTGAGGATGGTCACAATCGCAAGAGTTGCACAGCAGTGAGACCGATGAGTTGAAACAATACGTGTCTCCTTTATATAGTAAACACTCTCTAATCCTAGCAATAAGAGCTTTGTAACATGAGATTTTTATGTAAGAGTTTCGTAACATGAGATTTTTTTTTTCTTATGACTTGCATTTTTCTATTTATATGATTTTTTTTGGAAACTTAGTTATTGACAAAGATTTGTTTCTATTTTCTATTGTGGAGGTACGTCGCGTCTTGAAACGCAACCCAAACGATAATTGTGGCTTGCACCTCCGGCGAGGGCAAGACGATTTTAACGCATTAAAACTTCCAAACTTGTGGATGGGGGAAACCATCTGACTAATTTCACTACCACTAGGTACCACTTTTATTATGTTAAATTTTTTCTTTATTATATGCTCACCTTCGTAACTATTTTAAATTACAGGAATGAAGAAGGAACCTCCGATACAGAATCATCCTCTAAAAATAGGGTACTTTGGTATAGCTTTGACACAAGTAATATACCGATGGATGATACGATTGCAATTCACGCGCAGTGGATGGAGATAGATCACATCCAGAAACAGTACTAACTGCCAGCTAAATCATATAAGGAATGTTACGAAGCAAAGTTTGACCGCAAATTCAATTTTTAATAGTTATAAATTTGGAATGTAATAACTGTGATGATTGAACATTTTTGAATGTACATTTTCTCATAAAATTGGAATGTACAAATTCGGTTAGGCCGTAATATTTTCTCATAATATTGGTCTGAATCCAATATTAATAATGTCAAAAAGTACATTTTCTCAGAACCTTCAGCAATAGGTCTGTGCAACCGATTAACAATTGTCTAAACAGTCGTTGTCGATTGCCTAAATAGTCATTGACGATTGTCTAAACAATCGATTGACGACTGTTTATATAGTCGATGACGACTATATATACAATCGATGATGACTGAATATACAATTGTCATTGATTGCGAAAATATAGAATGTATACATGCTGTCAACAAAACTTATCTCAATAATGATGATCGCATTTAATCGATATTTCATTTTAGTCAATATAATAGTTGTTCACATGTCCAAAGCTAGCCTATTATGCAATAGTCAAATATATATTATTGATTTATTTTTTGTTTCTGTTTGGAATGTTCATCCGATATATTTATACATATATATTTGTACATGAGATTTCAAATTTATAAATTTACAAATACCCATTATCGGCTTTCGAATGTACTTATAAATTTACATGTTCACCCCAAAAAGTACATCTAAATACAATTTAATATTTAATTTATATCTGAAAAAAACTACGAGGGTGGTGCATTTGTAGGAAGTTCTTTTATTCTTCCAATTCTTAGAATCGATGATAGTGTTTAGTCAATTTTGCTGATCGACTCTTCTTTCAAGTAATGCCTTCCTCGTCATGAAGTACTCCACATACTTCAACTACCCCAATTCCCATTCTTGTCAAGAGCGGTTTGATCCGACAAAACTTAATAAAAGATCCATAGCGATTGCTCAATCAATAGGAGATATAAGTATAAAAGGAGAATGAGTAATGTTTCAAAAAATTATAATTTCAGATAAGATAAGGAAACAATAAAAATTTATAAGATTGGACAATTCGTTATAATATATTCTTACCAGGACATTCAATTGGTCTGGATATTTCACCTTAGAGGGCCTATCAAGAATAGAGTCGACGATCGTTATTGATCGTTCGATTACCTTCACGATCGCCAGCGCCCAATACAATGGATGGTGAGAATGAATTATGATAAATATCTGAGAAGAATAATATAATGTTAGAGGATACAACGTAAAAATTATAAAAATTGTTGATAGCGATCGTAATGTATCGTGGCACATTGGAGAGCCTAGAGATCTCGCAACCAATTGAAAAAGAAGCTTTGTAGCACCTTCCTGCCTTGGTTTGCTTCTTCCTTATGGGCAGACCACCGTTTGATTTGTATCCTCAATACTTCCTCGTTGACTTTTTTAGAAAGAATAAATTTTTTGAAATTAATAAAGTCTAAGCCCATATAGGTCAAAGCCGTGGGGCCAATAAGGAAGCATTTATCCTTTAGCTCAGGATGAGCAGTGTCATTAATGACTTTCACGAGTCTTAAGTAGGCTCCCATTATCTGAAAGAAAAAATTAGAGTAATCGACTCTTTAGACAACAAAATATTATTATCGATATCAATCGTATCAACAATCGATCGATAGGTATCTTAACCATCGATATGTTGTTCGTTAATCGATAATGTAATCTTTGTCGATATTAAGTGATGTTGATTGTTAAGTGATGTTGATTGTTAAGACGAGTCTGAATTTATAATTGTGATCAATATCGATTATTAATGATCGATATCGGTTATTAATATAGTTGATATTGATTGTTAAGACAATCGATCGTGTATGTATTTGGTAATTACCTGATATCATAGTAAACAATATAACCAAATTCAGTTACTTACAATACTATCTAGGTATTCCATGTCTTTCAAACATTTGAAAGACTACAGTCGGAGTGTCAAATCACCGATTGTGCTTACGTAGGTGCTGCATAAATAACAGCTAATGTTGAAATTTAAAACGAAATTAACTTCTAACTAACTATCATGGGATAACTTACTCGTCTTTAGCAACAGGCCTTTTCTAGAGGGCATTCATGAACCTCTGCTCTGCTCATCTGTCAGCTCAACCGTAACGATGGTCACCATCTCCTCAATGGCAGTCTCCGTTCCAGATTTTATCTTCTATTGACCCTTTCGTCCGGTTCTAGGTTTCACGATAGCATGTTTTATTTTGGTGGTCCTAGGCCTCAAGCGAGTGTCAATTGGTTACTCGGGTTGGGAAGAGGCTTGCAAGGGTTGGGACGAGGCTTGTTTATCACCAGCAGAACCCTTTTGGCTTGCGACTCGGGTTGATTGTCATCAGTTGCCATCTCCTTATGCATGGGAGGAGGTGGTCCCTTATCTAGTGATGGGTCCCTGATCGACTGGTCCCTTATTAGCTTATCCCTTAGTGGTGGGTCCCTAATCCACTGGTCCCTTATTAGCTGATTCCTTAGATGAGATATAGAAGGTCGTATGATGCACCTTTGATATCACCTCTGAAATAGTACCATCCTGAATATCGAAACAAACTTTATTAGAAAGTTGAAATTATATTCACTTATACACACTACATTACAATAGATACATTAGGTGTAACCTCCAAAACCGTTTGAAGGAGTTCTTTCAGAATCCCTTGGTCCTTTTTGATCAACTTGTTGGAGTGAATCACCGTCTGCAGCTCCACATCCCTTGAAGTGAGCCGATCATCCAAAGAGTTGCATCGTGTTTAGAAGAGCGCATTCTCATGCTCCAAATTGTTAACTTTCTGCTCCAAATGACTCCTTTGTTGTTGTCTTTCGTCAATCGTTTCGTGATGGCCCGGTAAGACCAAACCCGTGCCATCAGCACGATCATCTTGACCGTACCCCTCAACTATGCACGGAACACTGGTATATCAAGCATAAAATAAATAAGAACAACTTGCGGAATTTAAATCTACATAAAAACACTTCTCAAAAGACAGTTCTACCCTCATGCCTCTGCATGAAGGGAGAACCGATCCGAACCATCGATGATAACCATCATCATGGATGGTTCGCCCAAAAGAATACTCTGATATCCACATACACAAGGTTTAATCAAAAACCAGGCTTGACATACCAAGCCGTACAATCTCCAACTAAAACTCCTCAAAGTTGCACAGCAGAGTCCTCTAGAAGAAGTCCTCTGGAGGTGGCTCTAACTCCCCGCCGGCCGCAAGGTCCGACTCACCGGGGTCAGCGTCTCCTGAAGCCTCGGCAGCTGCTAGTAGTGGACCTGCGACGTATAGTCTATAGGGTGAGCTACATCCTAGCTCAATAGGGAACAGAACACAATTGAACATATAAAATTTAACTCAGATGTAATCTATCATATGCATCCATAATGTGTCTAAGCATTTATTGATGAAAAGCGATTAAAACGCTTCAATTCTAAATTTCCCATGTCTTTTAGTTAATCATGAATGATGCTGAGAAGGCCTAAAGCAAAACTTAAACTTCAACTTAAGTAATCCCCGAGCAATATAGCATCGAGCCCCGACGAGATACCCTTCATCGTCATCTATATAGATAGTTTTAAATGTATTCCCTGGGAATACTAATAGTACCCAAGCCCTTTCCCCAGGGATTGGTGGCGGGTTTCACATCTCATTAACACCCACGGGTGTGCTTACTCAGACGGATAAGCCTCGCTGCCTCTGGATTAGCCGCCGTATCGGTCACGGATATCTGCATCCGTGGTTATCCCGCCACGTCGGTGGGGTAACCTATCAAACCTCAAATAACAAAAATATCGGTGCCTTACATATAGTTATTCACCGTGTAATTGTGCTATCTTATATCCGTTAGGCCTCATCAAGCATGATTCAATCATGGATACATCACAGGATGTATCCATTCACTTGCATCACACGATGCCTTTACTTCTTCACTTCATCATCCACAGGGATGGTCCATTTAAGTTCTCTTATGAATGTCACACACACACACTTTTCATATACATTGAGTAGTAAAACATTTGAATTGAATTGATATCACAACATACATGCTCTTGTAAAATAAAGTACATGCTCAGGGTGTTCCCTACCTCAAGTCTTTAATGATCAATGCATCAAGGTCGCGTGGCTCCTTGTGCACTCGTTCTCACGTACCTATGGTACCATATAACATGTGAAACACATGACAAAGGATGCTATAGAGAAGGTATAAGATCCCCCAAGAATCTTAAAGTCAAACCAAAAGCCCACATAGTTTACTTCTGTTGATTAATCGAACCCCAAAATCGATTAATCGAATCTGATTCGATTAATCGACTTCCAAAATCGATTAATCGAAGTCATATCGATTAATGTCGATTAATCGAAATTCTCCTTTCAAAGTCCATTCTCGATTCGAGCAATTGAATTGTCATTCGATTAATCGAATCCAATTTCGATTAATCGAAATTCTTCTTTCATAAGTAAATTCTTTGCTCGACGATGAGTTTTCATTCGATTAATCGAATCCAATTTCGATTAATCGAAATCCTTCTTTTCGTAAAGCAGACACTTAGTTCGAATAGTCGATTTTCACAAGTTGATTAATCGATTCCAAATCGATTAATCGAAACCAAAATCGATTAATCGAACTCCCATTCGATGGTCGATTTTTCCTTTAGTTATTTCCTCCAACCCCGGGGTCCTTTGGAGTTCTCGATTCGATTAATCGATTCTCAAATCGATTAATCGAAATCCAAAAGTCGATTAATCGAAATTCAATTCGATTAATCGAAATCGTCCTCGACTCTTCAACTTCTGGCCAATTCGATTAATGAAACCCAATTTCGATTAATCGAAATGTCGATTCAATCACCTGTTTCTTCCCAATCTTTTCCATACTTTTCTATTTTTCTAGGCCATTATGCTATGTTTTAACCCACATTTTGCTGTAACTTAACCCCTATAATCTATGCATCTTTTTTACAAAAAAATTTACCTCGGATAGACCTCAAGTTGATTTCTATCAATAGTTGGAAGGCTAGGGTTTTTAGCTCTGGTTCTAACGGATCCCTTGCGTCGAATCCGGCCTCTTTAATGCTTGACTCCCTCTTCCAAACAGTTGCAATAACTCCTCTCTTACTCCTCTCTCTTTCTCTCTCTTCTTTACTTCTCTCAACCACCAAAACATGAAAGTTAGGGTTTTCAACCCTTTTTATCTTATCTCTTTTTCTCGGCGTGGAGCACATACACACTCATCAGTGTATGTAACTCTACAACTCCTCTATCTCTCCACTCTTCTACACTGATTCATACATCACTTCTGCTCATCTCTTTAAGTTCATCAATGAACTATCTCATGGTCAAACCTAAGACCAATCGGGCACGGATCCCAATTTCGATTAATCGAAATTGTCAGATTCAGTCCCCTTCGAGCTGTTCTTCCCAATCTTTTTCCATACTTTTTCTTCTATCTTTCTAAGCCATTATCCTATGATTTAACCCACATTTCACTGCAACTTAACCCCTATAATCTATGCATCTTATTTACAAAAAATTTACCTTGGATAGACCTCAAGTTGATTTCTATCAATAGTTGGAAGGCTAGGGTTTCTAGCTTTGGTTCTAACGGATCCCTTGCGTCGAATCCGGCCTCTTTAATGCTTGACTCCCTCTTCCAAACAGTTGTAATAACTCCTCTCTTACTCCTCTCTCTTTCTCTCTCTTCTTTACTTCTCTCAACCACCAAAACATGAAAGTTAGGGTTTTCAACCCTTTTTATCTTATCTCTTTTTCTCGGCGTGGAGCACATACACACTCATCAGTGTATGTAACTCTACAACTCCTCTATCTCTCCACTCTTCTACACCGATTCATACATCATCGCTCATCTCTTTAAGTTCATCAATGAACTATCTCATGGTCAAACCTAAGACCAATCGGCACGGATCCCGAGGTCATAGTTCAATGTGATTTTTTTCCTATTACATCCTCCCCACCTTGGGAATTTTCTCTCGAAAATCACCCAAAGGTGTGGTGGTCTACTCTCTCCCCACCACACTTGGAGGTGAGGTGGTTCATTTGACTCATACGATTTAAGTCTCCACACATTCACACAACACAAACATGGAAGTAAAATCTAACAAAATTGAACAATTTATATAAAAGTTTAATTTGTATTAAGGATTGAATATTTTGTTACAATGCCAATAAGTTGGCGATAATAAAATATAGGTATAAATCAAAATGCAAAATACATAGACGACTCAAACTGCTCTCTCCAGCCGATCTGGTGGAGCAGTGCTCCATCTCGAGTTGGCATGCGGTGTGTGGTCCGAGCTAGTCAGGCCGTGGGGTGGCGGCCGGGCCGGGCTGAGCGGATGTGGATGTGGAGGGAACCCTGTGGTGGGATGGAAGACGGGTCCTCTATGGAAGGCGTGGCGTCCGGCCCATTCTTCTTCAAGGGCCAAGACATCCATGTAGGTGTGGGGTAGATGAACTGGAGGGTGTGAAACATGAGGAAATCAATCCTCCTGCTCATCCTCTCGTTATTCGCTTCCATTCTGCCAACACGCCCTCTATGGTAGGACTGGATGGAGCGCCACGTGTAGGATGAGGTGGGTGTCATGGGCGCGTGAGTGTGCAGTGGTGTCGTGCGTGTGGTGTGGAGGGAACCCTCTCCAGATGGCTCTGCAGGTGTGCCCCACCTCAAGTGGGTCCCGCTGAGGTGGTGGGGGGTGGCGGTGCACTGCTGCCGCCGCTGGGCGGAGCGGGACCCGGAGCTGGTAGGGTCCGCTTCAAAGGTTGTAGCACGGGTCCATGAAGACTTTGTGAACGCCTTTCACGCTGATCCGTAGCCCTCACCTCGTGAGGTGAAATAGTGTAGGAGGGCTGCGTCGAGTAGCACTCCAACATGCTCGAGATGAGCCGAGCATACGGCATCTTCTCCTTGGGCCGCATGTTGCCCTTCATCAGCTTACTCTTGATGTACCGCATCCCTCAAGGATGACCATGGTAGCATCAAACCATCGGCCAAAAGGCCGGCGTAAAGTGCATGTTGCACTTTATCCACGCTGGCCCGTGTCGTGGGCGCATCGGGTAAAGGGTGCATTTTATTATAGAGTCGAGCATCCACATGTAGGGTGGAAGGTCGACCCTCTTGATGGACGTGCCCGACCCCTTCTTCCCGTTGGTCATGCGAGTCATGACCTCTTCAAAACGGGGTTCCTTTTCAAAGGGTGGGAATAGGGTAGTTTCGAGAGTAAAGTCGAGGTAGCATTCAAGCACCTCATGTATGTGTGTCGACGAGTGATCGATAGAGACGACTCGATCTTGGTTATAATACAATCGCCGCTAGGGCCATTGGTTAGCCCTTGGTAGAATAACCTCACCAATCTAGGTAATAGGAACCCCGGATTGGTTTGAGAAGGTTGCCGAGTCCGCACTAGTTAGGTAGTTCTGAGCCCATTGGGTCTCGCCTGCAGAATCGGGATTTGTGAATAGGGTAGGGTCGATGGTGTATTCGACCTCAAAGGTCTTGGCAGCCCACCACTGCTTGGTTGCTCCACATTGGTGGGTGGTGGTGGCATGGGGTGGATTCGGAAGACTCAAGCAGATGCGCCGAACCGTGAGGTGGTCTCGATTCGACGGTGATGGAGTCCTCACCATGATGGGGTAGGTGATGGTGGTGGCGTTCTTCACGCCTAACCGGTAAGCTTGGAGGTTGCCTTCTTCAAGACAAACGTGTTTTAAGGCATTTTCACTAAACTAGAGTTTATCTACTTCAAATGAAAGAAAAGTTTGATTCTAGGGTTTACCGTGGTTTTCAAAGCGAATACGGTAGATTGCGATGCGAATCGTCGAAAAAATCGAACCCTAGACGGTCGGATAGTTGGAGAAGAAGAAGGAAGTGAAACGCCCAAAGTCAGGAAGCTCAAATGATTAGAATGGGGAATGAAATCCCCAAACTTATATATATAGGCCTCGGCTCGATTAATTGAAATTCTATTTCGATTAATCGAAATTTAAAACTAGGTTAAGCCGCGTAAAATCGATTAATCGATTTCCCAAATCGATTAATCGAAAGTCAAATTCGATTAATCGAAATATTTTCGATTAATCGAAATCGTGTCTGTCTAAAATTTCAAATTTTAAGCTCATCGGCCTTGCCCGATCGATTAATCGAAATCCATTTCGATTAATCGAAATTCCAAAATCGATTAATCGAATTTAGTTTCGATTAATCGAAATCGGGCTACAACTTCAACTTTTTCTAAACTTTCTTAAGTATTCGATTAATCGAAATCCATTTCGATTAATCGAAATTGTCCATTTGACTCTAACATCTCTCAAGTCCTCTAAGTAACTCGATTAATCGAAAATCCAATTCGATTAATCGAATTACAAAATCGATTAATCGAAATTCTATTTCGATCAATCGAAACTCCATTCTATGTATATTCTAACTCAAAATTTTCATTTCACATCGGCACATGCCCCGATTAATCGAATAAATCGATTAATCGAAATTCCAAATCGATTAATCGATTTGAAATTCGATTAATCGGTTTTGCCCTATTTTTACTAAATTTCAATCTTTTTCTTTCTTTTACTTTTTTTTTTTTGACAATTTATGACAGATTGGATCAAAATTTCCATTGAATTTCAAGCATAGTGGAAATTTCACAAACGTGGTTGCGGTTTACATCGAATTCTCACGTTGTTGGAAACAAGGCCGGATATTGTTCTTTCACATCTCTCATTGCTCCCAAGTAGCCTCTTCTTTTGGATGATTGTTCCACCGAACAAGCACTAAGGGAATCACTTTAGTGCGCAGTACTTGCTCTTTTCGATCCAGAATCTCCACTGGTTCCTCTATCATGCTCATGTCCTCACACATCTCTATAGGTTGCTTTCCTAACACATGAGACGGATCATTCACGTATTTTCTGAGCATCGATATGTGGAAGACATTATGTACTCGATCAAATCACGGTGGTACACTAATGCGATATGCAACTTCACCTACTCTTCCCAAAGTTTCAAATGGCCCAACATATCGTGGACACAACTTCCCTCTCTTGGCACATCTCATTACACCCTTCATAGGTGACACCTTCACAAACACATGCTCGCCCACCTTGAAATCAACACTAGTTTTCCGCTTCACTCAGGTCTTTGTCTTCAACCTTTCTTCGATAATTCGGACAACGGTTGTTGTCTTCAAGCGCTTCGGTCCTAATACAAATTTCTCACATGTTTCCTCCCAATTCAGAGGTGGCTTGCATCGTCGTCCATACAGAGCTTCATACGGTGCCATGCCAATGCTCGGTTGAAAACTGTTGTTATATGCCAACTCGAGCATCGGTGGATACTCATCCCAGTATCCTTGCATATCAAGCATGCACGCCCGAGCATGTCTTCTATCACTTGATTCACCCGCCTGATTCACCATCGCTTTGAGGATGGAAAGCAGAACTAAAGTCTAGTCGTGTTCCCATTCCTTCTTGGAATTTCTTCCAAAACTTGGACCTATATAGTGGATCACGATCCAAACGATCGCTTGGAATCCCGTGTAATCTTACAATCTCCTTCATGTATAACGCCCTTCCCGCGATATGTGGTATTATACGCAAAAGTGCGCTGATTTGGTCAATCGGTCTACGACGACCCAAATGGCATTGTGTCTCTTGGCAGTACGGGGTAATCCAACAATGAAATCCATTGAGATCGATTCCCACTTCCATTCTGGTATTGGTAAAGGTTGCAATAGTCCCGCAGGATGTCTATGATCAACCTTCACTTGCTGACAAGTCAAACATCGTGACACATACTCGGCCACGCCTTGTTTCAGTCCTCTCCACCAGTAATTCTTTTTCAAATCTTGGTACATTTTGGTGCTACCAGGGTGGATAGCATAATTTGACTTATGGGCCTCATCAAGAATCGTTCGTCTTAGATCGGCATTGTCCGGGATGCATAGACGGCCTTTAAACAACAAAGAACCATCTTCTTTTTCTGAGAAGTCCGACCTGATGCCTTCATTCACGTCTTGATGAATCTTTGTTAATGTCGGATCCTTCATCTGTAGATCGTGGATATGCTCAAATATCACTGGCTTTACTGATATGTTAGCCAAAAAGGATCCAAAGGTCCTTTGACTCAATGTTAGCATCATAGGTTGCCGTGTCTTCCAATAATTTCCATTGCATACCCAAAATCAAAGAAGCTAATTGAAATGAACCTTTTCGACTCAATGCCTCGGCTACTACGTTCGCCTTGCCTGGATGGTATTGTATAGAGCAATCGTAGTCCTTGAGGAATTCCATCCATCTGCGCTGTCTCATATTGAGCTCCTTCTGTGTAAACAGATATCGGAGGCTCTTATGATCGGTGAAAATTTCAAATGTCTCACCATAATAGTAATGTCTCCAAATCTACAGCGCAAAAATGACAGCTGCCAGTTCCTAGACATGAGTCAGGTAATTTTACTCGTGTTCTTTCAACTGTCTTGATCGGTAACCTATCACGTTCTTGTGTTGGTTGAGCACACAACCAAGGCCATTGTATGACCTTGCGTATCCTCCATCGCTCAAGGAATTGCCAACACCGGAGCCAAGTGAGTCTCGTTTTGAGTTCTTGAAAACTCTTCTCGCATGCCTCACTCCACTCAAACCTTGAATCTTTACGTGTCAGCTTTGTGAGAGGTCCCGATATCTTTGAAAACCCCTCAACGAAACGCCGATAATAGCCTCGCTAAGCCCGTAAAACTTGGACATCTCACACCGCTTTTTGGTCGCTCCCATTTAACTCATCGCTTCTATCTTTGCCGGATCTACCGTGACACCGCTTGAGACGACATGTCCCAAAAGCTAACTTCTTCCAACCAAAACTCACACTTACGAGTTTGGCATGACAATTGGTGTTCACGAGCGTTTGTAGAGCAATCCTCAAGTGTTCTTCGTGTTCGCCTTGGATTTGGAGTATATTAGTATATCATCAATCTAACACTACCACGCAGAGTCCAAGTGTGGTTTAAACACTCTTCATCGATCCATAAATGACGCCGAGCATTCGTTAATCCAAACGCATCACAAGGAATTCATAGTGTCCATACCGTGGTCCTAAAGTCGCCTTCAGATGTCCTCCGCCTTTGACTCAAGAATCGATGATACCCATCTTAGGTCGATCTTGGAAAAATACCTTGCTCCTTGCGCTTGGTCGAATAGATCGTCAATTCTAGGCAAAGGGTAGCGGTTCTTCAAAAGTTTGTTCAATTGTCGATAGTCAATGCATAGTCGCATTGACCCATCTTTCTTCTTGACAAACAAGACCGGTGCTCCCCATGGAGACACGCTCCTCTAACAAACCCTTGTCCATTAGTTCTTGTAGTTGTTCCTTCAACTCCTTTAACTCGTGAGCCATTCTATAAGGTGCTTTTGAAATAGGCTCCGCTCCTCGTGCTAAGTCAATGGCTAATTCTACTTCTCTCCGAGGTAATCCAGCAATTCTTCCGAAACACGTCCGAAGTCTCGCACAATTGCTATCTCGAAATGACGTTCTTTTCTCCTTGTCCTCCTTTAAGAAAGCTAAGTATCCTTGCATCCCTTTCTCGATCATTTTCTCGCCCTCATCACTGAGATCGGTACGATGACGACCTCACTCCTTGAAACCGAAATGATCTTCTTGTGTTGGGTCCGAAAATGACTACCTTGTTCTTGCAATCAATGTCGCACAATGTACCAACCAGGTCCATGCCAAGGATCACATCAAACCCTTGCATGTCTAATAAGTTATCAACTTTGCTTCCAATTCATGCACTTCTAAGTCTTGACTACTTGACGATGGATTTGCAAGCTAACTCCGTGTCTACTAACTCTCCAAATGGAATAGACACGAGATAGGACGAAATCCAACGCCTCGAACGATCTTCATCTTCTTAGCAAAACGTGAGTGATTTAATGAGTGGGTAGACCCGGTCTATCAACACTGAGCGCCATGTCTAAATACACTTCCTTCTCATACATAGTTAAAGTACCTATAATATATATACACATACATACAGAAATTTACACATCAAAATGCACTCTCAGTTTATATTAAAAGAATCTACACTATTCCTAATGCATGCACCTTTTTCCATCTAAAATTCTTTATGAAACGGAATTTTTCTTTAATAAAATAAATTTTCTCACCTTGGATGACGTCGTGCACATTCCCTGCTTCCTGAGCAGTGACTGCATAGGCTCTCCCCCTAACAATCGGCTTCCTTGCTTGAATGGGTCGTGGTGCTGTAACTGAAGCCGTCTTGCCCTTGTCTGTCTCGGGGCAATCCTTGATCAAGTGGCCCACCTTGCCACATCGGAAACAACCTCTAGCTCCGATTCTCGCAGCTTCATCCCTATGCGGTTTGCCACATCCGCACACGCTCTCGAGGTGCGGAAGATACGGCACGAGAACCCTGGCGTGACAAGAGCGCAGAGACATGGCAGCTCTCATAGCTTAAAAGGTCTCCCCGACGCAAGTAATGGAAACCTCTCGCTGGTGTTGGCTACCGGCCTTCCAAAACCTCCCCAAATGTGGTCTCGACTCGACCCCACGAACCTCGGCTTTTATTCACGGTTCGTAGTTCCCCATCCTTCCGTGGTCAAGTCCTCTCTGCTCTCTCTCTCTATATCTGCTTGTGTTCTCTTCTTCCACTACCAGTGCCTTGCTCATGACCTCTTCATAGGTCCGCAACTGGAATGGAGCTACTCCTCCCCTAACTTCAGGCTTCAAACCTTGCTGAAACCTCTTGGACTTCATCACTTCAGTAGCGACGTAGTCCGGTGCAAAACGGGCAAGTCGTAGAAACTCTACCCCATACTCTCTGACTGTCATCCTCCCTTGTACTAGCCAGGAACTCAATCTCGTCGGTTCCTCACTACTTGAAAATATTGTTTGTTGAATTCCTCAACACATTCCTCCCAAGTCCAAGGCAACTCTGGGGTCTCCTGAGCCCGAGTCCTTATCACGGACTTCCACCAAGGCCCAGCCTCCCCATCCAACATGTAAGCTGCCCATCTTACACTCTCGTCTTCCGTGCAAGTTAGCACGCTAAAGACTTTCTCCATCTCCATCAGCCAATTCTCGCCGCCATTGTGCACTGCCCTAAAAATGAAGGAGGTCTCATCCTTCTAAACTCGTAAAAGATGAGGGCACAGTGCAACGCAGTCCTACTGTGTGTGTAGGTGGTCTGCCGTTTCTGACGATGAGCTGCAAAGGATGCTGTTTGTTGTGCCATGCCTGCTGCCATAGTCTCCATAGTGTGCATCTTCCTTTGTCGTTCCTCTCTATCTACTTGTCTTCCTCTCAAACTTTCTTGCTCTCTTAGAACTTGATCCTGATGATCTCGATCCTCTCATGCTCGCTACTACTACCCCCTCGGGGCCTCGTTACCTCTAAAGGCACTCTATTGGTAGGAGAGATGAAATCATCTCCACTACGAACTCCTTTGATGGCCTCCCTTGGTCGGCCTCTCCTCTAGTCGACATTGCCGCATTTGAAACTAAAGTTTCAAGTTAGCGAAGCCCTATGTTCACGAAGAACCCTTGTCGTAATTGCTAAAAGAAAAGGCTTTGATAATTAATCGTGATGACCGGATTTGACTTCAAACCCGTGCCATCAAGACGATCATCATCTGACTGCCCCTTCAACTATGCACGGAACACCGTATATCAAGCATAAAATAAATAAGAACAACTTATGGAATTTAAATCTACATAAAAACACTTCTCAAAGACAGTTCTACCTCATGCCTCGCATGAAGGGAGAACCGATCCAACCATCGATGATAACCATCATCATGGATGGTTCTACCAAAAGAATACTCGATATCCACATACACAAGGTTTAATCAAAACCGTGCTTGACATACCAAGCCGCATAATCTCCAACTAAAACTCCTCAAAGTTGCACAGTGAGTCCTCTAGAAGAAGTCCTGAGGTGGCTCTAACTCCAAGGTCCAACTCACCGGGGTCAGCGTCTCCTGAAGCCTCGGCAGCTGCTAGTAGTGGACCTGCGACGTATAGTCTATAGGGTGAGCTACATCCTAGCTCAATAGGGAACAGAACACAATTGAACATATAAAATATAACTCACATGTATTCTATGATATGCATGCATGATGTGTCTATGCATTTATAAAAACGCTTCAATTACTGGTAAATTTCTCATGTCTTTTAGTTAATCATGAATGATGCTGAGAAGGCCTAAAGCAAAACTTAAACTTCAACTTAAGTAATCCCCGAGCAATATAGCATCGAGCCCCGACGAGATACCCTTCATCGTCATCTATATAGACAGTTTTAAATGTATTCCCTGGGAATACTAATAGTACCCAAGCCCCTTTCCCCTGGGGATTGGTGGCGGGGTTTCACATCTCATCAACACCCCTGGGGTGTGCTTACTCTGTACGGATAAGCCTCCGTACTGGCCTACGGATTAGCCGCCGTATCGGTCACGGATATCCTGCCGCGTCAGTCGTGGTTATCCCGCCACGTCGGTAGGGTACCCTATCAAACCTCAAATAACAAAAATATCGGTGCCTTACATATAGTTATTCACCGAGTAATTGTGCTATCTTATATCAGTTAGGCCTCATCAAGCATGATTCAATCATGGATACATCCCTGGGATGTATCCATTCACTTGCATCACACCTGATGCCTTTACTTCTTCACTTCATCATCCCCTGGGGATGGTCCATTTAAGTTCTCTTATGAATGTCACACACACACACTTTTCATAATCATTGAGTAGTAAAACATTTGAATTGAATTGATATCACTACATACATGCTCTTGTAAAATAAAGTACATGTTCAGGGTGTTCCCTACCTCAAGTCTTTAGCTGATCAATGCATCAAGGTCCCGCGTGGCTCCTTGTGCACTCGTTCTCACGTACCACCTATGGTACCATATAACATGTGAAACACATCACAAAGGATGCTATAGAGAAGGTATAAGATCCCCCAAGAATCTTAAAGTCAAACCAAAAGTCAACATAGTTTACTACAGTCGATTAATCGAACTCCAAAATCGATTAATCGAATCTGATTCGATTAATCGATTTCCAAAATCGATTAATCGAAAGTCAATATCGATTAATCGAAGCAATTTCGATTAATCGAAATTCTCCTTTTCGCAAAGTCCATTCTCAGTTCGAACAGTCGAATTGTCATTCGATTAATCGAATCCAATTTCGATTAATCGAAATTCTTCTTTTCGCAAAGTAGATCTGCTCAATAAATGAGTTTTCATTCGATTAATCGAATCCAATTTCGATTAATCAAATCCTTCTTTCGTAGCGTAATTCTTAGTTCGAATAGTCGATTATTAAGTTGATTAATCGATTCCAAATCGACATCGAAACCAAAATCGATTAATCGAACTCCCATTTCGATTAGTCGATTTTTCCTTTAGTTATTTCCTCCAACCCCTGGGGTCCACTGGAGGTTCTCAGTCGATTAATCGATTCTCAAATCGATTAATCGAAATCCAAAGTCGATTAATCGAAATTCAATTCGATTAATCGAAATCGGGGTCCTCTGACTCTTCAACTTCCTGGCCAATTTCGATTAATCGAAACCCAATTTCGATTAATCGAAATTGTCAGATTCAGTCCCCTTCGAGCTGTTCTTCCCAATCTTTTTCCATACTTTTTCTTCTATCTTTCTAAGCCATTATCCTATGATTTAACCCACATTTCACTGCAACTTAACCCCTATAATCTATGCATCTTATTTACAAAAAAATTTACCTTGGATAGACCTCAAGTTGATTTCTATCAATAGTTGGAAGGCTAGGGTTTCTAGCTTTGGTTCTAACGGATCCCTTGCGACGAATCCGGCCTCTTTAATGCTTGACTCCCTCTTCCAAACAGTTGCAATAACTCCTCTCTTACTCCTCTCTCTTTCTCTCTCTTCTTTACTTCTCTCAACCACCAAAACATGAAAGTTAGGGTTTTCAACCCTTTTTATCTTATCTCTTTTTCTCGGCGTGGAGCACATACACACTCATCAGTGTATGTAACTCTACAACTCCTCTATCTCTCCACTCTTCTACACTGATTCATACATCACTTCTGCTCATCTCTTTAAGTTCATCAATGAACTATCTCATGGTCAAACCTAAGACCAATCGGGCACGGATCCCGAGGTCATAGTTCAATGTGATTTTTTTTTCGGGCTATTACATCGTCAATCCTCCTCAACAACACTTCATTAGAGGAGGATGGTGCACTATCGCTCACCTTATTCGTGGCCTCCCTTATTCTCGACCTCTCTAATTGGACGGAGCCCTCTTCTGAGGACGAGTCTTCGCTCGACGTTGATTGGCTCTCAAATTCTTCCTCGTCAATATCTTCGATCAAAATGTAATTTTTTTTTTCCTTGGCTTCAAATTCACTTCAATAGCTTTCTTGACATGTTCATCAACCTCTTTCCTCTTCCCCAACACCATTTCTACACCGCAGATATTCCCTTACGACGGGTATTTCTAACTCGAACAAAACTGGTACGAGGGGAGTGCAAATCTTTTACAAAAGAAGAAATTGAAGAACACCAAAAATATCAAAATACTAAAATGAATATATAGAATAGAAAATCGAATATAGAATATTAGCGAAAGATATCGACTCTTTAAACAGTCTGTATCGACTTTAAAGACAATTGATATCAACTGAGTAAATAGTCAATATCGACTTCTAACACAGTCGATATCGACTTCTAACAAGGTCGATATCGACTTCTAACAGGGTCGATATCGACTTCTTACCCAATCGAATTCTAAGGAGTGTAAAGAGTACTTCAAATTTCTACGAATTGTAAAGAGTACCAATGCGAGTATCGACTTCTTACACAATCGGTATCGATTGCTAAAACAGCCGGTATCGACTATTAAAACAATCATTATCGACTGCTAAAATAGTCGTTATCGACTACTAATATAGTCGATTATCGACTTCTTACACAGTTATTATCGACTATTAAAACAGTCGATATCGACTGTTGATATCGACTGTTAAGATAGTCGATATCGACTATTTAAGCAGTCGATACCAACTGTTATAGTAGTCGACACCGACCGATTGTGTAAGAATTCGCATTGGTGCTCTTTATAGTCCTTAGAAATTTGAAGTAAATAGACATCATACTTTGATGTTCAGCATCTTCCTAACAGTGTAGCCTTTCGACCTCGCTTGCGCCTTATCCTCCCATTTCAACAATCATGGGAAAGGATTTTTCAGGGGCATTCTTTTAGGTGAGATTTCTGACAATATCTCATAGGCCCACCATTGAAGTACACAAATATAATAATAAACATTATACAACTTAAGGGCTTTATCCTTATCGACAGTCTTTCTATTCGCGACGCCCTTCTCTTTCTATTCGCGACGCCCTTCTCTATATACTCTAGCAAGTCATAGAACACGTGGATACCCCAATAAGTTTGTTTGAATTTCCCGACATTATCGACGAGGTTAACGTACTCTTCTGAAAGTTGATGGTGGGACTCGAGAAAAAGAAATGTACACAACATAAATAGAATAGCCAACTTTACAAAGTCATCGTTACTTTGCGCTAACCTCATTCCAGAGTCTAAATGAGACCGAAGAATTTTCCCGGTTGGCAGCTTACGAAAATATTTGTAGCGAATTGTTTCCTTTTTCGGTGGTTTAACGGAAGGGGTATACTGTTGGGGTTCAACTATGGCAAGGCTCAGTATTAAGGCAATGCTCATCTTCCGAAGGTAGACATCTCTCTTCTTGATTCGGAAGTAATTTTTTTCAACCTAACAACTCAACATCCCATCAACGACATCTCCAACAAAACCCGCACCCTTTGGCATTTGGAATATTCCATCAAAAACTAATGTTCTCAACACCTCCTTCTGCTCTGGACTAGTGTCATCGTAGAGGTTTGAAATGTCAGTAGAGGAACATTTGTCAATAGCACGTTATACGACCATCTTCAATGCTTGTTTAAATGAACTGTACACGATCGATATCGACTATATTAACGATTGATGTCGACTGTCTTAACAATCGATGTCAACTGTCTTAACAAATGATATCGAGTATCTTAACAATTGATATCAAGTGTCTGTACAATCGATATCAATCGTTAATACAGTCGATATCGATCGTTAATATAATCAATATCAATTATTCTTGTAGGGAAATAAAAAAAAAATTAATTCAAAATATAGACCATCGAAAGAAGAAGAAAAAGTTCTACAATAATGAAAGATAATTTGATTTCTAACTTACAGATTTAGTAGCTTGAAGATTGAACGATCGAGCGTCACCAACTTTGAAGCCACTCCGCTCTCCACCTAGTTCGAATGAAAAAGTAAAAAGTAAAAAAGGTAAACAATAAGGATTTGAATAAAGGACGGTTATTTATTACCTTGGGAGTAATTTCGGTATATCGTAAAGGCGGGCGACGGCTGGGCTTGCAGCTGGTCGGTTTGGGTAAAGGTGAAAATATAGGGTCTCTGACGGAAAAGGTGTATCTGGCAGGATCAATCCGATAAATTGCCAATTTTTTAAGCCTTACGAAGCCCAAGCCTCGTAACACACAAAAATTACAAGAGCTCTTCCCCAACGGCTATAAAAAATGCATGCTAAAGATAGGTTTCGAGAGCTAAGAGACCTTCTCTCTTCAATACCTCCAAGCCCCATACGGCAAGCACTTCCGCAAAGGATGGGGCCCATCGCTTCATCCAACGGTCGCATGGCTCCTGATAGAGAGCCCAACCCTTTCGCTCGCCCTCCTCCTCTTCCCCTTCGGAAAAAACCTTTCAAACCCGAACCTCTTGTTGAGGGCACGCGCGCATCAGAGATGGTATTTGGGGGCATAAAACATATAGAAAATCAATGTCGAAACTTATGTGGCGTCAGCGGAGCGCGCTGCCAATAACTATCTGACTCCATCTTTAAATAAAAATTTGTAAGGCACTTTAAGGACTGAGCAGTTGAGCCGAATCAATCTTCATGAGATACTCCATCAGAAAAATCATGGCTCCACCACTGCCCATCATGCTCGATAAAGTCGGATACTAGCAACGGTGAATAGGGAATTTCAATTTTCACATGAATTTAAATATATTACACAAGTAGTTCTTATGGTTGTAATATAAAAAAAATATCAAAAAGTGGATTTTACAAGGAGATTTTGCAGCCAAAAGAACAACCATTTTACACCCAAATTTTATATGCATAGTAAATTTTGCATGTAATCCAGTCATCAAAAAATTATATGCAATGTCCATTTTACATTGTCGATATTGCGACGAAACAAATGTGCCCTTAAAGGTAATCATTCTACAACCTATTCTAAAGCATATATATTAATATTATCTAATACTTTCAAAAGAAAAAATAATATTTTAAATAAATATGAGAGCAACAACTCAACCATAGAGATATGCAAGCATCACTACAAAAATAAGGTGTTTCGGTGTTTCAGCGGCACTTACTATTTAAGCCAATTTTTGGTAGCGACATACCTAATAGTAGCAGTTTTTTTGTTAATAGCGACAACTTTTTGTTGCCGCTAATAGTCTTATTTCTTGTAGTGCATACACATACATCTACCTTCCAAGGTCAAGTACACGATAAATAAAAGCACATATAATATATTAAGGGAGCTACAACTAAAGACGAGTCTCCTACACTACGCACACATTTAAAAGGAAAGACTTTGTATTTTTGGGACCTATAGTAAGTGAAACACCATTTAAGTCATATGATTTGAAGGCCATGATATAAAGATCTTTGATTCCAAGAATTTGTACGAACGATGATCTCTATCATCTAAGAATAAATCTTTTAATAGGTCTAATAAGCAAGGTGTCAAAATCGGTATTGGACTCGGGTATCAGTCCATAGAGGATTGATATGACTAAGCCAATATGTATCGGCCTAAAAAAAAAAATAGAGGTATCAGCCGATACGGCCCTGTATCGGCTGATGCCGATACCGATATGTATCGTTTTGCCGAGAAACCAATACGTATTTCCGATACGTATTAGTATCGGCCAATTTTTTATACCATGCTAATAAGTTCATATAGGTTTGTATCGATTTGAGGCCCTAAAAAAATCAAGTTAGACTGGTCTAATCTTAAGTTATGTTTTTTTTTTTTTTGATCATTCGCAGAGGTTAAAGGGGCCTCATCCTTTCTATTAAAAACGAAAAGTCAATACAAAGAGAGACGGATGATAGGAGAGCTTCGGTAACACCCCTCTCAAAACACAGACTAGAGAAAAACTAAACAACAAAAAACGCGGCAGAAAAAAAACAATCATCCAGCCACCAAGAAATAAAAAGAAGAGGGAGCAAAGAAAATCCTCAGAATCGGCTAAGTGAGCAAGTGCTTACTCAAAACGGAAAGCCTAAAGAACGACTCGCTCCATCCCAAGAGTTAATCTTTACACGCTACTTGTCAGATCCTCAAGCAGTCTTGAGTGGAATACACAACAAAAATAAGGTGTTTCAGCGTCACTTGCTGTTAAGGCAGTTTTTGGTAGCGGCAGGATTAATAATGGCAGTTTTTGGTAGTGACAAGACTAATAGCAGCAATTTTTTAACAAAAAACTGTCGTTAATAGTCTTATTTTTGTTGTTATAACACCTTAGAATCTTCAAACTCTTAGCCCATTGCAACATTTTAACTTTAACTCTCTCAACCGATTGATTAGGGGCTGAAGCTTTGGATTCCTAGCAAATAGAGATAAGTTATGTTATTGTTGTGTCAGGTTCACCAAGGTAGTCAAGTCCAATGAACTCAAGCCAAAATTTGAGCTTAACATGAGCCCAAGATTGCAAATTTTATACTCATGCCTAATATTTGCCATCAATAAAAGCTATTTTCAATGTACATATAATTCATGCAGCACTATTTTATTTTGTTAAATGGGTCGTGACTACATTTAATTTGCCTTTAAAATGAGCTGACTCCAAATAGCTGACATAGGAGTGAGATGAATTGATGATGACCACCATATAGGGCCCCTAACCCAGCCCATTATGGAATTGAATCCTACATTCTCGCAAGTGGAGCTTTCCAAAATAAAATAAAATACTTACATTATGGCAAAAGGCAAAGTTTTGTTTTATTGTTAAAGATGTCAAAGAGTCTAAGTGGGGAGAAGAAATTAAACAAAGAGTTAAAAAAAAAGAAGAGAAATTTACCTGATCGACCCTGTCAGAGGCCCTATAGTTTCACCTTTACCCAAATCGATCTGTTGCGCGCTGAGCCGTCGCCCGCCTTTAGAAAATACCAAAATTACCCCCAAGGTAATAAATAGCCGTCAAATATTCAAAATCATTATTGTTTACCTTTTTACTTTTTGCTTTTTCGTTCGAAGTCGGTGGAGAGGCAGTGTCGATTCGTAGTCGCTGGAGTTTCATTTTTGAATCTTTAAGTTACCAAATCGGTAAGTTAGAAATTAAATTACCTTCTATTTCTGTTGTTACACAATCGTTATCGATTGTTAATGCGATCAATAACGATTGCATATACAATCGATGACGATTGTATATTCAATCGATATCGATCGCATATACAATCGATGACGATTGTATATTCAATTGATATCGATCGCATTAACAATCGATGACGATTGCCTAAGCAATCGTCGATTTTTTATCTAACCTGATTATAAACAATCTCTTTTAATATCTGAGTCACGCCTTTCAATTTTATTACAGTTCATATACAGAAGCCGTCAATATGGTTGTACAATGGGCTATTGGCAAATGTTCGCCTACTGGCATTTCGAAGGTTTATGAGGACGCTAGCCCGCTGCGGAAGGAGTTGCTAAGAGCATTAGTTTTCCAGAGAATATTCCAAATGCCAAAGGGTGTTAGTTTTGTTGGAGATGTCGTCGATGCCATGCTGAGTTTTTGGGTTGAGAAGAACCACTTCCGAATCGGGAAGAGAGATGTCTATCTTCGGAAGGTGGACATTGCCTTAATACTGGGCCTTGTGGTGGTTGAACCCCAACAGTATACCCCTTTTGTTAAACCATCTGAAAAGGAAACTATTCGATACAAATATTTTCATAGACTACCGACCGGAAAAATTATTCGGTCTCATATAGAAAATGGATTGAAGCTAGCGAAAAGTGATGACAACTTCGTCAAGTTGGCTCTTCTATTTGTTCTGTGTATATTTCTTTTTCCCGGGTCCCACCATCAAGTGTTGGAAGACCACGTTGAACTCGTTGATGCCGAAGAGAACTTCAAACAAACTCCATAGGGTCTCTACGTGTTCAATGACTTGCTGGAGTATATAGAGAAGGGCGTAGCAAATAGAAAGACTGTCGACAACGATAAAGCCCTTAAGCCATATAATATTTATGGTTGTATGTGTGTACTTTAATGGTGGGCCTATGAGATGTTATCTGCTATCTCACCTTAAAGGATGTCCATGATAAACCCTTTCCCCCGACTATTGAAGTGGGCGGAGAAGCCGCAAACGAGGACGAAAGGCTATACTCTTGCGAAGATGCTGGACAACAATGTATGATGTCGTTTTAAATAATTCAAATTTGTAAAGGTAAATTTGGAAGATTTCGAGTACCAAATTAGTCGATATCGACTGCCTACGAAGTCGTTATCGACTTCCTAAACAATCGGTATCAACTTCCTAAGAAATCACTATCGACTTCCTATACAATCGGTATCGACTTCCTACACAATCGGTATCAACTTCCTACACAATCGGTATCGACTCGTTAAGCAGTCGATATATTGTAGTGATTGTTCAATTTTTTCTGTAATATTGCTATGTTATTTTACAATCTGTCCTTTTTCGTAACAGATTTACTCTCTCCTCGATCCCGTTTCTTTTTAGTTGGTGATACCCCTCGTAAGTGATTATCAGCGGGATCGAAAGGCTGCTACGGGGAAGATTTGGGGGAAGAGGAAAGAGTTTAAAAAGATCAAGAAAGCTATGGAAGTTGATTTGCAGTCCAAGAAGAAAAAAAATTATATTCTGGTCAAAGAAGTTGGTGAGGAAGAGTTGAGTACGAAACAACGTCTGATGAAGACTCATCGTCAGAAGAGGTCCCCGTCTAATTAGACCAGCCTAGAAGGGACGCCGCAAAGACAAGAGGCAGTACACCAACCTCCTCTAATCAAGAGTTGTTGAGGGAAATTGACGATATGGAGTTGAAGAACTTAAAACTCAACTAAAAAGTGAGCCATTTGGAAGAGTTAGTAAACCAATTGGTGGAAGGGAATAAGCAGTTGGTGGAAGAGAATAAGCTCCTCCGAAAATAATGCACCTCCTTTGATGAACGGCTTACTTCAAGGGATGTATAACTGCAAACGGTGGATCACTTCAACACGCGGATCCAGAATGAGTAAGGAAAAATTATAGAAATCTTTTAAATGATACTGGAGGTGACACCTAACGTATGGGTTCTAATGTAGTCTGCTTTAACTTAATGCGATTGTTTAGTAAATCGTTATCAATTGTAAGTACAATCATTAACGATTATCAATGCAATCAATGACAATTGTAAATAGAATCGATAACAATTGTTTTTACAGTCGATATAGAGTCAATATCGATTGGTTTCAGAGTCGATATAAATTGTTGTTAGAGGGCATATCTATTCTCTCCTATCTGATTATTTATCGATTTTATTTCTTTTGATGTTCAAGATGGTGCTGTTTCGAAGTTGTTATCAGATGTGCCTCCCACTGCCAATATGGGACAAGAACCTGTTAGTCCAGCAGACCCAGGATCAGTAGATATGGGACCACCTCCTCCCACGTAAGGGGAGGTGGCAGCAGCTGACAACCAATCCTAGGATCATGATGATAAGGGTGGTTCGGCTGGTGATGAGCAACCATTCGATGCTCGCTTGAGGCCTAGGACTAAAGTAAAACATGTTGCCGCGAAGCCGCCTATGACCGAAAGAAAGTAGGCGGTAAAAAAACTAGCAACCAAGATGATGCCCCCTTCTACGGTTGAGCTGACAGATGAGCAGAGGTCCATGAATGCCATATGGACAGCTCCCTAAAAGGATGTCGAGTAAGTTACTTTCATAATTTGTCCGATTTTTCGATGATGGTTAGTTTGTTGTTATTTAGTAGCTAACTTTATTTTGAATTTAAACTTTGGCCATTATATTTTATACAACACCTACGTAAGTATCGTGGGTGATTATATACTTCGGATGCATACTTTCAAATATTTGGAAGGCCGGGGATACTTAGACAATGTTGTAAGTAACCAAATCTCACATTTAATTCTTTTCATGTTATTTGCTTAAACAAACGATAACGATTTCCTAGATAGTCGATAATTATTGTTTATACAATCGACATCAATTGCCTAAACCGTCGATATCGATTGTATTAAAAATCGTTATCGATTGTCCTCACAATCGATACCGACTGTATTAACAATCATTGACGATCGTCTTAACAGTCGATACCGACTGTGTATAAAATCGATAACGATTTCCTGTATAGTCGATTACTAAAATATTTTTTCTTTCAGATATTGTGAGCCTACCTAAGACTTTTGAAAGTCATTGATGACACTACTCATCCTGAGGTAGTAGATAAATTCTTCCTTATGAGCCCCGCCAATTTGTCCTATATGACAATGGATTATAATGATTTCAGATTTTTTATTGAATCTGAAAAACTCAACAACCAACCGTTGGTCACGCAAATCGAACGGTGGGCTGCCGTTAAGGAAGAAGCCAACCTAGGCAGGAAGGTGCTCCAAAACTTCTTCTTCAATAGGTTGAGGGATCGTGGGCTCACCAATGTAACACGGTACATTACGATCTCTGTAAACTTTTTTTATAATTTTCACCGTTGTATCCTCTATATAATATTCATTTAAGCTATTTGTCCCAGTCCATAGTCACGATCCATTACATTGGGCGCTTGCGATCATTAAGGTTTTAGAATGATCGGTAATGATCGTTGACCTTATTTTTGATAGGCCTTCTATAGAGAAGTATCCGATCCAAATGAACATCCTGGTAAGAATTGACCATAAATTATAAATCTCTAATTTTTGCTTACTTTATCCGACTATGATTACAACTTCAGAAGCAATCATTAACGATTGTCTATATAGTCGTTAACAATTGTCTACATAGTCGCTACCGATTTCTTAAGCAGTCGTTAACGATTTCCTAGATAGTCGCTATCTATTGCTTATACAGTCATTAACGACTATTTTGAAGTCGATATCAACCGTATTAACAGTCGAAATCTAAGAAAATTCTAATAGTAGTACAAATTTTCACTGTTTGCTTATTTTAGCTGCTTATCTTATATGACATTGTACTTTTCAAAACAGACCAAACACCTTCCCGCACTTTTACATGTATACGAAGACTGCACTGCATTGAACGTTGAGACCTATCTGTGGTCAAGTTTTGATTGCAAGATCAAATCCGTGCCTTGACAGACCAATGGGTGGGACTGTGGGTGTTTATGTTAAAGTACATAGAGTACTTCATGACGGGGAAGAAATTCGACTTCAGCCAAGGCAATATGACTCAGATCAGGGCAGAAATAGACCAAGCCCTTGCTAAATTCACTGTCGATGGAGAAGCCGAGAAAGATATCGTTGAAGAACTATTACTGATGCAGCACCGTAGTTTTCGTTGAACATTCATAGAAATTTATAAATGAAAATTTGTTAATGAAAATTTGTAAATGATAGTTACATTTTTTGGAAACTTGTAATCTTAAGTATGTAAAAATGCATCGGGTGAACATTCGAAAATAAAACAATAGACTGGTTTTTGGGTGTGTCGCAAACCGTATTGACTGTCGATATCGATTGTATAAGCATTGACTGCCTATCAAATCGCTAACAGCTTCATATAAAATTGATATCGATTATATAAGAAGTCGACATTGACTGCTTGTGAAATCAATATCGATTGTATAAGCAGTCGACATCGACTGCTTATACGATCTACATCGACTGTATAGGCAGTCGATATCTATTGTATTGGAAGTCGATATCGATATCGACTGCTTATACAATCGACATCAATTGTATAAGCAGTCGATAACGACCGTATGAGCTGAGAAAACATGGGTGAATGCTTAAAATTTCTACTAAAATGTACTTCTTTACATTTTTAGTAGAAATTCATCATATATGTTACATTCAAATTTATAGCTAATGGACTGTGGGGTGCTGTCGTTGAAGGTAACGGACTTCTTCTACTGTGTCAACCCACCGGCCCTACTGCCGTGCAACTCCTGCGATTGTGACCATACTCACTGCACCTGCCACATTGTAGGGCCCTAACCTATCCCTTAGACCGTATCCTTCTCTTCCTCGGTCGGCTGGCTTGCTTTCGACAATTATATGGTAGTCTCACTTTCATATTTTTAGATAGTTTCTCAGCTTTGAACTCCCATTAGCTTTTATAGAGGGTGGGAATCCATTATTTGTCGTATGTTTGTCTAAAGCAAGCAGTGAAAAATGACTTCTCATAGAAATTATGATAATCGTAACTTGTCCGATTGATGGCCGCCACGACATGAGAGCAAGGCAAGCTATTAATGTGCCAACGGCGGTAAGTACATGTCTTGTGTTTCAAGTCGACGTGATGAATGAAATTTCCGAAATTTACTTGGAATTGATCGCGCCCATATGGTTGAGCTCTCTTTCTACCGGCCCATTGCAGCACCTTCTTCATGTGCTGGTCTGCTTTCGGGCAGAGGAGGGTGGTCCATTTCTCAGATATTTTTTGGTGCTTTTAAAAATGATCGGCGACTTTCTCTCTAATAGTTCTGATTAGGTCGATAATTAGTCTCTCTCGAGCTATCTTTAGTACGTTGTTCAAGCTTTCAGCATTATTCGTAGTTAGGGAATCGTACTGCCTTCCTTTCATATATGCGCGTGCCCAATGCTTTGGGTCTATTTTTAAAATATACTCTACGGCCCGAGGATCAACAAGATCTTTTTTTATTTTGTTAATAAAATAATCAAATCTCTCTACTGAATATGCACGCGCGGCCCTCCACCATCGACCCTTGACATTGTTCCTGAGATACTTGTGTTGCAAATTTTGAGTCATATGTCGCATGTAGTAGTTGTGGTGTGCGTTAGGAAAGATATGTTTCACTGCCTTAATTAAACCCTTCGACCTATCCGTGATAAAAATAAAATCTTCGGTAAACTCACCGAGTACGAACGTACCTACCCATTCAAAAAATCACATCCACGTATCCTCTTCTTCTAACTCGACCACGGCAAATGCTAATGGTAATATATGGCCATTACCGTCTTGCGTCGATGCGATAAGTAGGATCCCTTCGAAACGTCCCCGTAGGTGTGCCATCTACAAGCAGTGTGCGACGAAGTGTATTGCGGTAGCTTCTGATGCACGGGCCGAAATTCTAAAAAAATCTTTGAAACTTACCGTCAAGCGTTAGTTGAAAGGATGTTTGTATATTAGGATCTACCCTCTCCATCTCCTTCATGTAGGCCGATAGATCCACAAATTATCCTTCCCAACTGCCTCTAATATCATTAAGGGCAAGTTCTTTCCCCCTTCAAGCCTTAGCATATGTGATTTGTACATTATAAGCTTTTGCAATATCAAGCATTATCGACATTAGAGTGTAGTCGAATCCTTCCATAAGTTTCTCCCGTACATAGTTGGCTTCGAAGGAGATTGTTGCATTACGGTGACCATGCTGTCCGATCTTAGCGGCCCCGCATGTGTGAGTACTATTGAACATCTTGATTTTGAAAGTGTCGAGCTCAGTTAATTTAGACGCATGTATTCGCCATGAACAATCGGGTTCATAGCATGCGGCTGTCACTCGATAACTAGTGGTTTTCAAAGGCCAAATTTGAAAGTTTTTCTCCACCACGTGTTCTTTCAATGCTCTTTAAAATATTTGTTTGTCTCTAAAGGTCTCTCCAACTTCAAACATCCAATTCCAGTATTCGGTTTCCTCCTCTTGATCGGAAGACTCATCCGATGTCTCTAAAACTTCGTAAGCTCCATCTACTAAGGGATTATCAATACCTCTCACAAAAATTTTCGGATCCTCTTTTATAAACCCATCCGGTTCCTCATCATAATCTTCAACGTTCTCTTCACTAGCAGTGTTTTGAGGTGGTTGACTAGATCCTTCTTCACCGAAGGGATTTTGATATGGTCGACTAGGCCCTTCACGGAACGGGTCATGACATGGTTGACTAGGCCCTTCACCGAACGGGTTCTAACATGGTTGACTAGGCCCTTCACCAAAAGAGTGCTCATGTGTATGGAAATAGGGTTGAGCTCCTTCATCAATCTCCATCGATGGCATAGTAGAACATAATTCGTGAGTCAGCCAAGTTGTGAATCCACCGGGAAAGATATGACAAAAATTATCTTCAGCCCCCACTCTTAGAAACGTGTAGTCTAACTCTGGACTCTAATGTTGTGACCCATGCATATTTTGTAGTGGGTCATCATATGATTCAACTGGGGCATGATTTAAATCAATAGCTGCCTTCATGGTCGATATATTTGTCACAAAATCGCCGTCATCGCCTAACTGAACGGTATCATATGTAGGTCCTTCCTCCTCAAACTTACGTGACTGGAAAGAATGGTTACTTATAAAATCAGTCCCACCTTGAGGTACTTGTTTAGCTTCGAATCGAAAGGAGAATGATTCTTTAATGATGAATACCTTTATAATGTCCGATCCTGATTTATAAAATGAAAATAGAGTGGCCAAATCATCCGAATCTAAAACATCGGCAAGCACAAGAGTATTCACTATCTTCATAGACAACTTTATGGAAATTGTTGCATCTGCCCTCGCAAAACTGACAGCAGAAATTCGCCTTATGAATCGTTCATAAGACATACCTGTCGAAATTGTAATAACACTCCGGCGGCCACCTTGATACAAACTATCATCGTTTACAATATGACTATCAAAGTGATAGAGAAGAGGAATTTTCACACCAGGCATCGCCTGTTTAAGAAGGAGAAGGAAGGGGTAATAAGACGAATGACAAAAATGACAAATTGATAACAAAACAACTGATACACAATCGGTGTCGATTGTTTAAACGATCGATATCAATTGTAAAGAGAATCGATATCGATTGTAAAGAGAAACGATATCGATTGTTTAAATAGTCGTTATCGATTGGATACGTAATTGTTATCAACTGTTTATACAATCGATATCGATTCTCTTTACAATCAATATTGATCGTTTAAACAGTCGACACCGATTGTTTATAAAGTCTTTATGGTCTCTTTCCATATATTTACCTAGTAGAATTAATTTTCCAAAATAAATTTCGATGGGGTTTACATTGGATCTGAACATACCTCGCATCGGAATGGGAAACTGCACGTTCTTCAACTCCCAATGGCAGAATACAGAAGCTTCTTCTCCCAAACCTCTAATTTTTTCTTCCAAGTAGCAGATTTGTGGCAGAAGACGTCGTCACCTTCACCACCTCTAACTTCTTACTAACTCTAGCAGATTAAAATGAAGAAGAAGGGGGATATATTCGTGGGTTAAAGAAAGTCAGAGAATAGGGTAATATAGACTTTTTATTCTCTTTAGGGTCGACTCGGCTTCGAGTTGGTCGGTTTGGGTAAAGGTGAAACTATAGGGCCTCTAAAGTTAAAGGTGTCTCTAACAGGGTCGATCAGGTAAATTTCCCAAAAAATAAAAGATAGTCATTAGGTTCAATTATGGGCATGAATCTAGTATAGCCTAGTTGGACTCACAACATCCCAAAATCTCATATATTACTCTTTGAAAGATTTGAACCATCCGATGCATTATAATATCAACTGTTGTTGTTAATTATTTATCAACGATATTAATGTTTACTGATAGGATGGTTTGCAATTATTAAATTATAAGCATGATTCTTTTGTTGTACATGGTTGTTTTTTTTCTTAAATGGGTAAGTTGGGCTCGAATCTGCAACCTTGAGTTTGTCGGGTGCAAATGGTCGGATCGACTCGGAACCAGACCTGATTCAACCAGATCCGGTCCCGAAAAATATTGGACCCAATTTAAGTTTGGGTCTAGGTCTCATATTTGTCAATAATGATTGGGCCCGACCTGACCTGAACCGGATCCAACTTAGAATTGGGTCAGGTCTGGGTCTTTATATAGTAGACCCAAACCTGGATCCAAACCCGATCAAGATCTGATATAAATATAATATTCTTCGTTTCTTATATTTCAGTGCTAATTTTTTGGGATTTTTATGGAATACAAATTATATCCTTAAAATAAGAAAAAATATAATTAGAGTAAGTATATAATTAGTAAGTGATAAATAATAGATCTACGAAACTCCGCCTAAATGTAACTCAATTAAAAATAGGCAGGCTTAAGGGATACTTTTTCATCAAAACTAAAAATTTAATCAACTAGTCATTGAATTTAGTTGAATGTTGACTTTCACATACTTCACATCACTAAAATCATTGAAATTTAACTTGTGTTAGACTCAATGGCTAAAAATCTTATAAGTGACTCTCTATTCACTGATTTATTCGGTTAATATTTTCTTGAAATGGGTGCATTCTTACCACAAAAAAAAAAATCATATAAATGATTGTACCGGTCGCAAACCCAATTAGGACCGGACTTGACCCGACTAATTTGTTGTTGGGTCAGGTCTAGATATAGCTTGACCCAAACCCAGACTCATAACTGAAATGAGTCCACAATTTTTCAATGAGACCCGGCCCAATTTTCAGTGGGTCGGGTCTGGTACAACCATGTGGACAAAATAACTCGCTGAGACATGGTCTAATGATGGATTGCCAAATGAATAATTTAAATTGATCACCAAAGTATTCCATGTGGCATAACAATAAATCATACTTTAGATGTAACATCCCTAAGTTTTGAATCCGCATGTACTGACTAAGTATGCGTGTCAGGGACGACACACTGTGCTCGTGTGCAACCTAGAGATAAAATTTTGGAAGAATAAAGTTTGTTAAATAATTCATAGTAGTTGGATGGTTGGGCCAATTATATTTGGCTGATTAGTTGGGCCAACTGATTGGCCGACTATTCGAGCTGGCTATGGGTCGTTGGTAAATGGGCTAATGTTTAACTTAAGTATATGAGCTTCACACCGGAGCCAAAAATATCTTAAGTAGATGAGATAGCACATTAAGTATGTGTATGTGCTTCACAAGGAAGCAACACACTCAAGAATAACTAGGTGGAATGGGCCATTCCCTTGCAAACAGAGAGAAGGAGAGAAAGAAGAGAAGGTGAGTTCCAATTACCTTCTCCCTATCCCTTTTACCTTGTGATTCGATCGTGTGATCGTGCCATAAGCGATCAAGAGAGTGAAGAGTGATGTGTGATCAAGAGTAGGGTTGTCGTGGGCTCTGTTTCGATTCAATATTAAGAGAAATTGTCTGATTTCAACTCTGAAACCCTAACGTGAGCGTGAGCACGTGGATCAAGGAATCGACCACTTAAAGGTGAGAAAAAATTATGTTAAGTGGTGGTTTATAGTTGTGTTAGTCTTTAGTTATGATATGAGTGAAAGATTTGAAGAAAAGATGTAAATTTGAAAGAAAATGGGTTGGAGAAGTTCAAACCCGAGTTTGGGTGAAATTAGACAAAACCAACCGGCCGATTTCAAAATCGACCGATTGATTTTCAAAAAATAGTATGTAATATAGGTTTTGGAGAAATCGACCGGTCGAATTTGAAAACCAACCGATCGAATTTGAAATCGATCGGTTGAATTTGACAGAGCTTGCTGACACTGCCTCGGTATTGCGGCCGTAACTTTTTATCCCGAACTCTGATTGATGTAATTCTTACATAGATGGAAAGAGGAAATTGAGATCTACAACTTTTGTGAATTGACCAACTAGTGAATATACTTTTTTAAAGGTCAAAATTTAGAGGAAATTTGGGTCAAATTCTGATTTTTTTCGAGATAAGAAACCGACCGATCGAAATTATGTCGACCGGTCGATTTGGAAAATCATTCGATTGAAAGTAGCACGACCGGTTGATTTATGAAAGATAGTGAACGTGTAAATTGGGTTCAGGAGAAATCGGCTGGTCGATTTGGAGATTGACCAGTCGAATTTGAAAACCGACCGATCGAATTTGAAATCAACCGGTCGAATTGGACTAAGTTGCCGATACTGCTTTAGTATTTTAACCATAACATTTTACTCCGAACTCCGATTGATATAATTCTTATGGCATTGGAAAGAGGACATGAATATCTACAACTTTTATTAATTAACAATTTTATAATATAAAGTTTTAAAGGTAAAAATTTGGAGGGAAGTTACATCAAATTCTAAGTTGGCACGAATTAGCCTATTTATACCTCGTTTGGAGAAGACACTTAAATATGTCTAAGTTATTAGTGATTAGATTTAGCCCTTGATGAATCATTGTGTGATTGTGATATAGATAGAGGGTGGAAGGCCATCAATAGGACCCTGCTTGGCTTCACGCAACTTCAAGGTTAAGGTAGGGGAATATCATTGCAACTTACATATTTGACTTTGATTCATAGTACTTTGATATGATTTTGATATGATTGAATGAAAATAAAAAATTATAAGTTTAACCGTATTTGAACTAGTATTTGAATTCTTTCAAACTAGAACTGGAATTTTATGAATTTGAGAAGTTGATATTTGATTATATTTGAAAATGGAATAGTTTTGCATCATTGACTAATACTTGAACTTTTTGTGTTTGGAACTCCACAAAATGAACTTGAAACATGAACTTGAACATGAATTTGGAACTTGAATCCGACCTCTAAGTCTAAACTGTGAATCCGTTGATTTCGAACTCCGAGCTTGAATGTGAATCCGTCTTTGAATCCGACACCTCGATCCGCTCTTGAATACGTACTTGAAACTTGAACTCGAACTTGTTATTTAAACTTGAACTTGAACCTTGAACTTGAGGCAGAGAGGAGTAGAGGCTCCAGAGAGAGGTAGAGTCCTTGGGGTTTTAACCTTGTTCCATCCATGTAGGATGCTCTATTCTCGTGACATGCGATGCTCTTGTCTCAGATTGGTTATTTGTTACAAATTTGACATAGTTTGCAAATCCGAACTTGAACCCCGATTTGAAATTGAACCTTGATTCGAACTTGAACCTTGATCCGAATTTGAACCTTAGCTGTAAATTCGTCCAAAAAATAGAAAATAAGAAATAAGAATTTTTTTTTTGCTTTCAGTTTGACATGAAGATATATGAACCTAGATCATTGGCTGAAATTTGGTTTTGAACTTGATAACTTAGAGAATATTTTGAATACCGTTTTGATATGAAAATGCTTTGAAGATTATCATTGAATCTATGCATTTATCTGATAAAATATAACTGCTATTAAGTTTTCTCTACTGAGCTTAGATGTTAGCTCACCCCGACTATACATCACAGGTATAGGTTTGAGGAAGGCCCAGACTACATACTTAATAAAAAAGAGCTTCCATCAAAGAATTTGTACTTTATTCTGGGATCGTAGAATTAGTATATTATGGATTTGGTAAGTTAAGGCTTGGAACTTTTGTACTGTTATACACTACTGTTGGGTGATGGTTGGTCATCACTGGTGTTTGTTTAGTTTCGTACATATTAGATATTAGAACTAGAGATTTTAATTATACCATATGTTTGTTCCAAATATTTTGAATCAGATTGTGATCTGTGATCTAGCGGTCCAGGTTTTCCCATTAAGTTTAAGAAAAAAAAAATATATGTCTCAAATTTTAAGGTTGGAAAAATCCGGGTTATCACAGTTGGTATCAAAGTTTAGGTGTTAAAACACGATGGCATTAGATTCTGTCGGAACTTAGGGGGGATTCACTATCCCTATTCTGAAATCTTCTTGAGATTCAGAGACATGTCTTTGAATGACTTTAGGTTTTGTTGGAGCTTAGGCTTTAGGTCTTATGGGAGCCCAAGGTTGTGACTTTTGGGTTTTTTCATAACATAGGGAGCATAGAGAGACTTAGATTATGTTTGATTAAGATTAGGACTTTGGATCTTCACGATCACATCTAATTAAATCTTTGTTTGATCAATGATAGGCCGGTATGTCTGGCAGAGGCCGACGACCGAGAGGTGGTCGTGTTTAAAACACAAGAAGTGGTGAAAGAATTGCCGCGAGAGAGAATGTCATCTCGTTGGGAGAAGGAAATGAAGACAGAGAAGAAAGACAGAATGATGCATATCATGGAAACCATGGCCAATGCTATGGCTCAGCAGGCAGTATTTTTGGGAGCTAATAATGCCCATAACCATCAACAGATACCACCTACGCCTCCAGTTACACCTATTCCACCATATCATTCAGGATTTGTTGGGTTCAGGAAGTTGAGACCTCATAATTTTTAGCGTCAGATAGATCCATTGAAGGCAGAAAAATGGGTGAATCAAACTGAGAAGCTCTTATAGAGATTGTCATGTACTGAGGTAGAAAAAGTGAGTTAGACTTCTTGTCAGTTAGAGGGAGATGCCAACCCTTGGTGGACGTCGATATTATTGAGAGGAGAACAGGAGAACCCAGATGGGGCATGGACTTGGGAAGAGTTTGTTGAGGTTTTTAACAAGGAGTACTTTCCAAAACAGTTAAGAAATCAGATGGTAGCAAGGTTTATGACCTTGAAACAAGGAGCAATGACTGTACGAGAATATGGTACAGAGTTTATAAGGTTATCAAGATTTGCTCCGGAATATGTGGCCACGAAATTGATGAAAGCCAATAAATTTGAAAGTGGTTTGAGGTCGATTCTACGAGATATAATCGTTGTATTAGAGCTGGAGACTTACGTAGCAGTGATGGGAAAGGCACTGGTTGCCGAGAAATCCATTGAAGACATGTACATGAGACAAGAGCACCAGAGTAAAAATATAGTAGTGTAGACACCCAAATTTGGCCCAAGGCCCGATGGAAACTCCTTTCGAGAGAGGTGCAATTCTGAGCTTTTGATGGCATGTATGGAACCCTTAGCAATCACCCTAGATCCCTCAGGAACCTACCCCGAACCTTTAGAAACCAACCCCGACCCTTAGAACCCTTTTTGAATCCTAACCTAACCTTCCCAGGCAATAAGGAGGAGGGGTGCACTAGAACTGGTTACAACCCTCTATAGTGACCAACTCTTATATCATTGAGGAGTAGAGGTCGTCAGCTTTCTAACGGTCCAAGAATTGCCCCAATCAGAGGTATATATCAAAAGATATGGCAGTCCGAACTCGGAGGGCAGGGAGGTAATTTCAAGTAGGCCCCCTAGGGATTTGGCACGACTATTAGTCGCACCAGGCTATTTCTCTCCAGATTTGGCTTGGCTCAACTATTAGTTGCGCCAGGTATAAATTTTAGGCCAATTCTCCCAGACTTTAAGCCTAGCGTAACTAATAGTTGTGCCAAGTTTAAAGGTGGCCCCCACCCCGCGAGCTAACTTTCATACACTTTTCTGCACTATTTTACTGTACATTTGCCTAGGGCAACTATTAGTTGCACCAGGCATATGAACAGTAACTATGGGATTTTACCCCGAATTTTATGTTTGGGGTTTGACTTGTTAACCACCTCAACCTTTGGGGTATGTTTTGATAGCTCTGTTGCACCCATTCCTCACCTCTTTGCAACCCTCTAAGTAGCCTAAAGCCTCACCCCATCATCCACCATTAGAACCACCTTCACACCTTTCCAAGCTCTCAAAATCCTAAGAAACCTTAGATTTGAGATCACCTAATTGCTAACCTCAATTAGCATCTAAGTGGCCTCCTAACCCACCCTTTTCCTATAAATAAAGCCCCCCACCCCTTGATTTAGGGGTTGAGAAATTTGCTTAAGAGAGAGAGCTCAAAGTGAGAAGTTCTTCCTCCCTTTTGTGCAATATTTTCATCCAAATTCCAGAACCTCCCAACCTCATTTCAAGCTTGTTCTTGCATCCAAAACCCTTAGCCTAGGTGTGTGTGATCCCCTAGCCTCCCTTCCCTACCTCTTAGCTTCAAGTCCTAGGAGTCAGAACCTCATTTTCCACCATACAAAGCCTTCAAGAGCTCATCAAAGCAAGTCACGTAAGGCTCCTCTACTGTGCTACAAGGGCCTGAGGGCTCCGACTCTCCCCTTGCTTCTCCTATCTCTTTCTAGCTCCCTCCATCCTCCCATTTGTGTTGTTACGCCACCGATTTTTCAGTAGGAACGGAGGGGCACAAATAGCTTTCTAAGCTCTTTTGGGTAAGAGGAAGCTATTTTCTTTTCTTTCATTTCATTTTTGGCCATTAGTAGAGACCGCGTTAAGCGGGTTGATCGGGTGCCTAACACCTTCCCGATCGATAACCAAAGCCCCTACTCAAGAGCCTTTGGTGTGGACCGGATTCAGAGTCATATTTTTAGCACTTAGGTGCTCATAAAAATGAACTAGGTATCCCAGAACACCGAAAGCTCCGGGTGGCGACTCTATATATTTTTATCGTTAGAGAGCGCATCGTCGCGACGGGATTGTCCTGATTCCCACGGTTGCACATATGGTGACTCTGCTGGGGAGTAGCTACTAGGGCTTCCCCTTGAACTAGGCCATTCTTTTTATTTTTCTAACATTTTATTATTGTTTTTTATTTTATTTTTGCTGTTTTTTGTACTCACCCCTCCGATTATGTCATTTTACTCACTCCTATGATTCAGCTTTAAATTTTAGCAATTTTTGCCTAGTCACTTGACTGGCACCTTTTTTTTTACTCACCCTACGATTCGGCTTTAAATTTCAGCAATTTTTGCCTAGTCACTTGACTGGCACCCTTTTTTACTCACCCCTACATTTCTGCTTTAAATTTCAGCAATTTTCGCCTAGTCACTTGACTGGCACCTTTCTTACTCCCCTTTACAATTCGGCTTTAAATTTCAGCACTTTATATTTCCCGCCTAGTCGCTTGACTGGCCCCGTCATTTTTTTTTTACATTCATATCCTAACAGTGGACGCCGGCTCGTAGTGGCGGCACGGGATAATCACCCCCGGTCTTTGAACTAAAGAAAACTTCCAAAAAAAGAGAAAAGCTTTGAAAAAAAAATTAAAATTGAACCAAGTTAGGGAGCTTAATTAATTTGTTTTACGGGGTAGATTTTTCAAAGGGGTTAGGTTAGGCACAAATACAAATACCCGGGTCTTAGTATGGCGGCAGCCCCTAGTGGTGATGATCCAGAAAAGTCCCAGCCCACCTAGTATCTGAGAAAGCACTTGCGTTGGAGGTATATCGTGTGGGTTCCCATTCCGAAGCTTAAAACCCTTGGTGAGCGCCTTAGCGAGTTATACCGGACTCAATCCTTTAGGTGCAGTGAGGAGAGAATCGATCACCAAAAAATAGCTCAGTTCCCGGAAGCCTAGCTTCCACAAAAAATCAAAAAAGAGACTCATTTCGGGCATCAGTGGTTGCTGTTTTATGTTCTAGAGAGGCAGTTTTTGCCTAGCGCATGTATTAGTTGCGCCAGTGTAAAAACACTGGAATTTATAACTGGCGCAACTAATAGTTGTGCCAACTTTAAACTCCAAGATTTTACCTTGGCGCAACTAATAGTTGCGCAAGTGTAAAATTTCTCCCCTGCAACCTGGGTGCAAGTATTAGTTGCGCCAGGTCTGTTTAGCAACACCCACCCCGAATCCTTGGCCCTTTCCACCGCCCGAGTTCCCCAATCAATGCGCATAGTGCCTTGTTTAGGCCCTGCCATCTCCGACACCCAATACGCCCCCGCCGGTCAAGAGAAGGCAACTTCTTTTTAGCTCATTTCAGGGGATCGGGTCGTTTGCCTCGATTTTTGTGCCTTCAATAGATCGAAGGTTCTCCTTCGATTCTTCCGAAGTGCCTCAGAATCATAACCGCGAGTCTTGAATTAAGGTACGAGAGCCACTCGAAAAGGGAATTCCAAGGCCTCGGAACCTTTGTTTTTCAAAAGGTTTTCATAAAATTCAAATATATATATATATATAATAATAACCCAAAAAATATATAGTTTGTGGTGCCGGCACAACGGCATCATCTTGCCCTCCGTCGTCCCGTAGGGGAAGAAGGAGGAGGATTTTTGGGCCTTATCCAAGGCACCCTTACCCAACCCGCTCCCGAAGAATGTTGTGGGTAGTGGACCCACCTTACGCCGATCCCGACTCCTCCCCAACCCACTCTCATTCAGGAGAAGTTTTTTCCACCATCCCCCTCACCCAACCCCCCTTTACCGTCGCCGGCCCATTCGGCGCCCCCATATTCCCAACCACTACCCCCCAAAATATCCGAAGTCCAACCCCCCATTCCCCATCTTTTGCCCAAAGCATGCCCATGCAAAACCCTAACCTGTTTTCTCAACCCACATCCATGCCCCATTTCCCATCTTCACCATATAGACCCGATGCACCCATGTTCACATACATCACTTCCGCCCTATCTGATCCCCCACAAATCCCCCCATCTACCAAGGTCATGCTCATTTTTATCAGGGCCATGCCCAGTTTTTCCCAAACACCCACACTATACCCTCCATCATCCTTAAACATCCCTAACCCATCCCCCTCTGCCAATGCCCCACCCCATTCCTTTAACCCATCCCCTATCCCATCATCAACCATGGCCATACCCAATTTTCCCTCCACATCCACCCCGTCCATACCCAACCATCCATTAAATCCACCATCCACATCCGGCCCCCCTTCCATGGCCATGATGGAGGAGATGTTCCAAGCATACTCCTCATGGAGGGCTTCCCAAAATATCTCTCCTCCACACCCCACATCCATGAATCCATCACATACCTTAGCAAGCCTCCATGCTTCACTCCCCCATGACCCCCATCAACCTCCCATAATCCACACCATCCATACACCCCAAGGCTAAATGGCCCAAACCCCAAATTCCCGCATACCCCAAGGCCCATTGGCTCAAACCCCCTTTCCCCACACATCTCAGGGCCCCATGGCCCAATACCCCACTACCCATCATCCCTAAGGCCCATTGGCCCAAAACCCCATTACCCATATCCCCCAGGGCCCATTAGGCCAAACCCATCAAATCCAAACCCATCAGGGGCCCATAGCCCAAATCCACCAATGGCTCATGGCCCAGACCCAACATGGCCCATCGGGCCAGACCCATCAAGGGCCCATGACCCAAACCATCAAGGGCCCATGACCCATACCCAACAAGGCCCATCGGATCAGACCCATCAAGGGCCCATGGCCCATACCCAATAAGGCCCATCAGGTCAGACCCATTAAGGCCCATTAGGCCAGACCCAATAAGGCACATCAAAGCCCATCAGGCCAGACCCACCAAGGGCCTATGGCCCAAACCCATCAAGGCCCATTGGGCCAGACTCACCAAGGGCCCATAGCCCAAACCTACCAAGGGCCCATAGCTCAAACCCATCAGTGGCCTATGGCCCAAAATGATCAAGGGTTCATGGCCCAAACCCAACCCCCACACTCATACCATCCACAATACCTCCAACATTTAACCCAACCTTCACATCTAGGTCAAACCCATGTCATACCTCAAACCCAATTTCCCCATGGCCCCACACCCTAAGGCCATCCTCAAACCTTCCCTCACACCCAATGGCCCTGTCTGGCCCCTCCTCAAAGCCAAATGCCCTTCACCCAACAAACCTTTCCTCACCCCCAATGGGCTCACCCAGCCCCCACTCATGTTATTCCAGTCCAACCTATGCAACAACAACAGGAGAATCCCGCCTTCACTGCACATTACGCCGACCAACAGTATGAAGAGGACGAGATTAGGAACAGCGGGGCCTATGCTGGGGCATTGACCAGCCTCAACCCTCCACCAGTAATTGCCCACCCCCTGGTAGCCCAGAGTGAAGTCCGACTGACAGCCGAGAAAGCAACCCCTATGTCGAAAGAGTCAAAGCAGCTGAAAGAACAACTAGAAAAAATACAAAAGCAGCTGATGAAAATGGGTGGTGCTAAAATCCACGCCACGAACTTCACAGACCTATGCCTGTTCGCTGAGGTCCCCTTGCCCCCCAAAGTTAAAATGCCAGTATTCGACAAGTACAATGGCACAGGTAACCCGATCGCACACCTCAAGTCCTATTATAGGGACATGTGCCAGTACGGGAGGGACGAAAGACTGCTAATAAAAGTCTTTCAGAAAAGTTTGACCGGACCAGCCCTGAGGTGGTTCACATCTCTTGAACCATTTATGATGAGGACATGGAAAGATTTAGCACATTTGTTCAAGGAACAGTATGTCTATAATACTGATATTGAACCGCGCAAGTCTAATTTGGCCCATTTAAAGCAAAATCCAAACGAGACCTTCAGTGACTACTTAGGACGATAGAGAGCACTGGTAGCTCAAGCCAGAAATAGAATACCGGATGATGAGCAGATAGAAATGATTTTGAAGAACACTCTACCAATGATCTCTGATTTTCTTATATACCAATAGCAGTCTAGTTTTGCTGATTTTGTGAGGAATGCCAACCGCTGTGAGGATGCTATCAGGGAAGGGCATTTGAGTAAGAATACTTTAGGGGGCTCTAGCGAGGTCAGAAGATTTTCTGAGCAGAGGAACGAGAAGATAACATGGGGCGATGTCCAGAACATAGCCAACACCAGGCCCAATAATAATACTGCTCCATTTTAATTTCAGGCAGCCTCACTACCACCAGTTAGGCCTGAGCAGTTGCAAAGAATGGGGAGTGGGCAAGGAACAGAGGAGAGCCCGCTACGACCGAGTCTTTACACCTCTGGGGCAATCTTTGAGTGTACTTTTTCCCCTGTTAGTAGAAAAGGGATTAGTGGCTATCCGCCAACCGCAACCTCCTCCTCACCTGATCCCAAAGAACTATGACCCAAATACCCACTGCAATTTTCATCAGGGTCCGGGTCACCCTACTGATCACTGCTTCTCATTGAAGCACGCCATCCAGGACTTGATCGATGTCGGGAAAATCATTCCCCCTGCACCCTCTCAGCATGCTAATATTCACCAAGTGCCACTACCCCCACATCCTACCAGAGGAGCAGGTCCCAGACCCACCATCGGAATGATAGAAGATGAGGAGGAATTTGAATTTGACCCATCCGATTATATCAGTGATCGGGAGAGTTATATAGCACTGCTGTTAAGAAACATTGAAGAGAGGAATATAGGGGTAGTTGAATCCCTAAATTTGTCAGATTCTTTTCCCAACCCGACTCCACAAATTGAACCCTTGGATCTCAGGACATACTTTCCATCGCCCACACCCATCAATTATGTGAATATCAATGCATACCAACCTTACACCACAATCCCCATCAATTACCCGATGAGCCAACAGGCTCCCAATCCTACACCCGCACCCACCAGTTACCAATGGCTTGCGCGCGCCCCGTTTCAACTACCACCATACACCACAGCCCCCATCGATTACCCTTTAAGCCACCAGGCCCCCAATCCAACACCCACGCCCATCAGTTATCAATGGCCTGCGCCCACTCCATCACCCCCAGTTCAACCACCGGCAAATTCCCCCACCCCGGTCAATTACCTGACGGCCTATCAAACCCCCCATCTGCCGCCAGCACCCACTAGCTATCAATGGCCTACTTTTACCTCCTTCCCTCTAATGCCACCACCCTCAAGCTTCACCACCCCCGTTTGGCCTAATCGTTCCACCCAATCTGCTGCCACCGAGGTGAATCAAGTGTTACCCACACCTCCTGAGCCGACAGTACAAGTACCTCAAGAACCGATAGCCATACCCTTCCAGCTCTCGGGACCCACATATGATCCTCATCAGGTCTCGCTTAGCTACGAACAAACAGATATCAATGTCGGAAGCAGCAGTAGAGAAGGGGAAGTAGATTTTATTACTAGATCGGGGAGGATATCAAAGCAGCCAGAAATGCCAACAGCAGCACAGGCCGAACCTGAAGGAAAGAAAGACAGCGAGGTGAGCCCCTTCGAGAAGATGAGTCGAGAACATATACTAGAGACTCAGCTGAGAAGAATGTCTGCCCATATCACTATATGGGATCTGTTGATGATGTCCCTACTCCATTTCCAAGCATTAATGGGGGCGTTAACAAATGCACATGTATCACTCCAAGTTAGCCCAGATGAAGTCGGACAGATAATTAATCAAGTGATGGCTCCAAATGCCATTTCATTTTCTGATGCCGATTTACCTGAGGAAGGAGGTAGCCACTCAAAATCTTTAAATATAACCGTTGAGTCCGGAAATATGATTATCCCCTTGGTATTAATTGATAATGGATCTGCATTGAATATATGCCTGTTGAAAACCGCTACCAAGATTGGGGTTGATCTATGCATGTTAAGGCCCACCAGAACTAGTGCTAGAGGGTTTGACAATACCAGGAGAGAAATAATGAGAGAAGTTGATCTTGAGCTGTTGATAGGGCCAATGACCTTTTCCATCTTGTTTCAAGTCATGGATATCAAATCCTCATTTAATCTGTTGTTAGGGCGCCCGTGGCTACATGAAGTCGGAGCCATACCTTCCACATTGCACGAGAAACTCAAATTTACATCTGGGCATAAGATTATCACGATCATTGGAGAAGGGCACAGTGAGAAAGAAAAGGCCACCAACAGTGTGGAGAAACCTAACATACTAGATATACCACACACCGTCGAGGACGTCGACCTCCACAGTTTTGAGTATGAGGTGTCAACTATACTCCCAGAACCCATTGAGGGCATCATGTCTAAAACGGGAGGCGGTATGGTAGCGGCAGTGGCAATGCTCCAAAAGTGGGGCTATCAGAAAGGAAGGGGTTTGGGACCCAAATTACAAGGCAGAAGAGAGCCAGTTGTGGCTAAGGGACAGAAAGTAAGATTCGGGTTAGGATACAAGCCCACAGAAGAAGAGGTCTGAGAGGCCAAAGAGAAAGTCAGGGTCGCCGCAGCTGCAAAAGCTCGAGGAATCAACATAGAAGAGAAACCTCGCCCTAGGCCGCACATAAGGGATTCCTTTGTAAGTGCAGGGGTCGTAAAGATCGATCAAAATGGGGAAACCCATTTAACCCCACACAAACCCATAGCCCCAGTCCATCCCACAAATCCCCAGATCTCCCTTCCCAGCTTGGAGATAGATTTGGCCGCGTTGTCCCTTTTCGAGGAACGACGGTCGGTACCTAAACAAAACCCCTGTGGTAAATCCTCATAAAACTGAGTTATCATTTGAGGGTATGATCTTAGACGAAATGGGGATCAATATGATGGAGGCTGACTCCAATGAGCCATATCAGTCAGCACCCTCCATCCCAACAGTTAAAGAAGCGGCCCCTCAGGTACGCAATTGGGCATCTTTGCCCCAAACTCTGGAAGCAGGGAGTGGCCTAACATTTGGCACCCGTTTCCTAAAAAAAAAAAACTTATAAAAAGTGAGATAAGCCCTTGGCAGGCAATACCTTGTATATACACAAACCCGCCTTACCAAGGGTCTGTCTGTCCAAAAATATTGTTATTTAAAATTCCAGAAAATGTCCCACAAAAGGATACCTTAATCAAAATGCCTGTCCCATGTGAAATCGACCTCTTCCCTGTAGAAATATAAGAAGAGGTAAGGATCACGAGTCTGGACGAAGATGTCCCCTTCGAGGAGCTCCCCGATGAGCTCCTTGACCGATTTTTTGACTTTGAGCATGGCCCTACCCCCATTGTCAAAAAGACTGAAGACGTCAATCTAGGAACTAAGGAGGTTCCCAGGATAACCAAAATCAGAACGTCACTGTCTCCTAAGGAAAGAAAAAGCATGATCGACTTCCTTCGATCATACTAAGATGTTTTTGCCTAGTCATACGAGGATATGCCTAGTCTGGATACTGATTTGGTCGAGCATGAGTTGCCTCTCTACCCTTATATGAAGCCAGTCAAGCAGAAGCTCAGACGTCTCCGACCCGAATGGATGCTGAAAGTCAAAGACAAGGTCATCAAGCAGTATGACGCGGGATTTCTCATGGTATCCAAATACCCACAGTGGCTAGCCAATATCGTGCCCGTACTAAAGAAGGACGGAAAGGTTCGCATGTGTATCGATTTCCGTAATTTGAACAGAGCAAGCCCAAAGGACGATTTCCCATTACCACACATCGACATCTTGGTCGATAACACAGCTAAGCATGGGATGCTTTCTTTTATGGATGGATTCTCAGGATATAATCAGATCAAAATGGCTGAGGTTGATCGCGAGAAGACAATGTTCATTACCCCCTAGGGAACCTTTTGCTATCGAGTCATGCCATTCGGGCTGAAGAATGCCGGTGCAATGTACCAGAGAGCTATGACTGCACTATTTCATGACATGATGCACAGAGAGATTGAAGTGTATGTCGACGACATGATAGCCAAGTCATCAGAGCAAAGCGACCATCTGATAAACCTTCAAAAGCTATTTAAAAGGTTGAGAAAGTATCGACTATGTCTGAATCCACAGAAGTGCGCATTTGGTGCTATGTCAGGGAAACTGTTGGGATTCATCGTCAGCAGGAGGGGGATCGAGGTCGACCCAATCAAAGTCAAAGCCATCACTGAAATGCCACCGCGGTCTATCGAGAAGGAGGTTAGAGGGTTTTTGGGCAGAATATAATATATCAGTCGGTTCATCGCACAACTCACTCCAATCTGCACGCCAATCTTCAAGTTACTAAGGAAGAATTTGCCTGTTGAATGGAACGACGATTGTCAGGCAGCATTCGAAAAAATTAAAAGCTACCTCCTTAATCCACCTGTTTTGGTACCACCTGAGCCAGGGAGACCACTCTTGATGTATCTCTCCACGATGGAAATTTCAATGGGATGTGTTTTGGGGCAGTACGATGATACGGGAAGAAGAGAGTAGGCTATTTACTATCTGAGCAAGAAGTTTACTGATTACGAGACGCGCTACTCTCATCTGGAGAAAGCATGCCTGGCTCTTGTATGGGCTACTCAAAGGCTCTGCCACTATTTGCTATCTCAAGCAGTTCTGCTCTTGGTCTGAATGGACCCGTTAAAATACCTATTTGAAAAGCCAACTCTCACTAGACGAACCGTACGATGGCAACTTTTATTATCTGAATTCGACATCATGTACGTCACTCAGAAATCGATCAAGGGGCAGGCGCTTGCTGATCATCTTGCCGACAATCCTTTAATTGACTATGAGCCGTTAAGAACCGAATTCCCAGATGAAGATATCTTGTTCATGACGGAAGACGATACAGAAAAAGCAGAAGAATTATGGGTAATGCACTTTGATGGGGCAGCAAATGTCGAGGGCTAAGGAGTTGGCGCCATCCTAATTTCACCAAAAGGATCCCATGTACCGGTCTCTATCAAGCTCAACTTCCCTTGCATTAACAATATGGCTGAGTACGAAGCTTACGCCGCTGGTCTGCAGGCGGCTCTCAATATGAATGTAACTCACCTTTAAGTATTTGGCGATTCACAGTTAATCATATGTCAGACGAATGGCGACTAGAAGATGAATGATGAGAAAATGATCCCCTATCATGAACACCTCAAGGATTTGATAGCTTGCTTCCAAGATGTGACTTTCTCATAGTTAAGGAATCGCTTTGTCGACGCATTAGCAACTTTGGTGCCAATGATTGAAATCCCCTATGCTACTAAAATGAAGCGGATTGTGATCGAGCAGAGGAATGAGCCGGCCTTCTGCCTCTAGATTGAGGAACCTACAAAGCCTAATGATGAGCCACCTTGGTTCTCAGATATCAAGAATTTCCTCAAGACCCTAACTTTCCCAGAGGGTACATCCTAGACAGACCGACGAACCATTCAACATTTAGCAGCATGTTACGTCATTTGCGGGGAATGCCTCTACAAACGATCATACAATAACATCTTACTTAGGTCCCTCACTGAAAGTGAAGCGGTCAATATTATGAAAGAAATCCATGAGAGAGTATGCGGAGCCCACATCAGTGGTCACATGCTCGCTAAGAAAATCCTACGGCAAGGATACTTTTGGACCACCATGGAATCATACTGTTGCAAACATGTTCAAAAATGCTACAAGTGTCAAGAACACTCCAGTCTGATACACGCTCCTGCTATTGATCTTCACTGCATGACCACGCCTTGGCCATTTGCTACCTGGGGCCTTGACGTTGTCGGAATGATTAATCCAAAAGCACCAAACGGATATCGATTCATCCTCGTCGCCATTGAATACTTCACCAAGTGGGTAGAAGCGGCATCATATGCCAACATCACTACCAGTCACGTCAAGAAATTTCTCAAGAACAATATTGTGTGTCGTTTTGGAGTACCCAAAGATATCATCACGGACAACGACACAAACTTTGCAAATAAGCGCATCCGAGACTTCTGCGAGCAATACAAGTTCAAGCATCATCACTCATCCCCTTATCGGCCTCAAACTAATGGAGCCGTGGAAGCCGCGAACATGACAGTCGTCCGCATCCTTGAGAAAATGGTCGTCACTTATCGAGATTGGAGCGAAATGCTACCATTTGTTTTGTGGGCCTATCGAACGTCGATCCGTACCGCTACAGGGGCAACCCCATTCTCTCTTGTGTATGGAACCGAGGTCGTCCTCCCGGTAGAGGTTGAAGTATCCTCACTCTGAATCCTCATGGAATCAGGCTTACCCGAAGCAGAAAGAGAGAGATCACGCTTTGCTCAGCTGAACTTACTGGACGAAAAGAGACTCCTAGCCTTATTCCATACCCAAGTATACCAGGGGCTAATCGCACGCCCTTATAATAAGCGTGTCCGCGGTCGAGATCTAAAGGTAGGAGACACTGTGCTGAAGAAGATCTTCCCATCCCTCCACACCGATTCGAGAGGAAAGTTTAAGCCGAACTGGGAAGGACCATACGTCATTCGAGAAGTGCTGCCAGGATACGCCATCTGCCTCGCCACCATGAACGGAGATCATCTTCCTGAGCCCATCAACGCTGGATACGTCCGACGGTTCTACTCTTAGTCTATCGCGATAAGGTAAGTATTTATGAAACAGATATGTGACTACTTAAGAACCACCTAAAAGAGGCCATCATTCCAAGCACAGTCGCCAAAAAGCATCCCTAAAAATAATGATATCCTTTGCTACCCCATTTGAGCCTGGGCCTTTCTTTCAATAAACCCCTTTTCCAAAAAAAATATACGTGTACATATACCAAAAAAATAAAATACAAAAGATGAAGTAGAGTTACTATCAAAATCTAAAAAAATCGAAAAAGCAAACCCTTAAAGAGAGATTGCCTGAAATAAAGCAAAAAGAACAAAGAAGAATCACAAGGCATGCACAGCAAAACCCCCAAGGAAGAAAGTATGTTGAGAAAACTGAAGCCGTATCAAGGAAACCCTTTTAGCCCAGCATACCTTCAAATCCTAACCTAACTCATGGCCAAGCTACACCCTGAAGGAAGCCCTCTTTGTAGGTTCGCAAGCAGTCATAATATCTATTAAGTCAATATAAGCCGAGTCGTGAGACGACACCAGAATCCCATTCAACCGGCTATGACGGAATCGACGTCTATGTCGTGGCTCTTGAAACAAATAAAAAAAATAAGATAAAAAATAAAATAAAAATACAAGCTCAAAGCAAGATGGACGTGGTGAAAACCCGAAAGGGCGCTACGGGTAAAAATAGTGAGCTTGTGCGGACCAAGTGAAAACCCGAAAGGGCGCTTGGGGTAAGAGAGCTAAACCCATGGATGTGGTGAAAACCCGAAAGGGCACCACGGGTAAAAAAAAAAGGGAGAGGAGATAAATAAAAAAGAAGAAAAGAAAAAAAGAAAAGTTTAGACTGATAGAAATTATTTAAGAGCCTCCTTGGTTACTACCCCTGCCCCCTTGATTTTGGGGGGTCGTTCATGCTAGTTCAAGTCAGGTCCCAACCAGAATTGTCTTTGTGAAACCCGCACCGTCAAACGTATGAACCGAGGCAAGGAGAAAGGTTTAACTCAATCTAAGGGGATCCATATTCTGGCCTTGGCAAAATTCGGAAACCCACCCAGGTCCGACTCCAAAGAAAGGGTTCGACCATGCTCAAAAAGTAGACTCAGGATTCCTCAAAGTATCACCCAATGATTAAGGCACAACAAAAAAAAAAGAGAGAGGAGAAAATACATAAACAAAAAATAGATCTGCATGGATGTATATAACCGCCTTTTGCATCACTTATACCACATCTCAAAAAATAGTCGGTGTGATGACTAGCGTGTTTTCCTTTTTTACAAGTATAGAGCAAAAAAAATAATAACAAAAAGATAAAAAATAATAATAATAATAATAAATATAGATATATATGTATATATGTATACAAAAAATATGTGTGTATCTGTAAAGGGGTTTTCTACGCCCCTTTTTTCTGTGTGTATGATCTGTGTAAAAAGTTCTGTGTGCAGGAAGGAGTTAACGGCCCAGCTTGCGCTTCAAAGCGCTAATCTCAGCATAAAGATCATCCTCTCAGACATTCCTCTCAGTCACCCAACGACCATGCAGGCTCTTGAACTTCTTCCGAGAAGAGTCGGCGGCTCCAAAAGCAACGCTTAGTGATTCCTTCAAAGGGAGAACCTCGCTCTCCGCTGCGTCTGCTCTAACCCTCTCGCATGCCAAGAGTTCTTGCAGGACCCTCTTCTCATCCATCAATAGCTCAATACGGGTTCGGAGCGCCGCCTCTTTCTTTGGCCAGGGGCCTCCAGTATCAATGATCTCTAACAAATCCGAGCCATCAGCGGCAAGCCGCTCAGTCAACAGCCGGGCCTCGTACTCAGGAGAAGTTCTAACTGAGTCTCTCTGCTCAAAATCACACATCAGTGTTGATTGACGCATCTCCCAAAGAGCAGCAATCCGATTTATGTCCCCAGAGGATCCCCTAGAAAAGACGAACTGATGCAGCACCCGGAATGGGAAGTAGAAGGTGTTGTCGGCCAATCCTAGGAGGGTGATGCCCTCATGGTCTCTAGAACGAATCACTGGGAAGGTCCGGTCCAACCAAGGAAGCCTCCATGTCAGTTCAACATCAACCAACCAAAGTTTCAGAGCCGATATATCACCCTGGGGAAGTAAGTGGCATCTACCCAAAAAATATTGGGCCACCTTGCCTCGAGCAACATAAAAGCGAGGCACGGGCCCCAAAACAGCAAAATGCTCACCCAGCCAGACCTGGAGCTACAAGGGGCATCCTCAAAGGCCCTCCACCTTGCCCAAGGCAAGAGAATCAAGGTATCGATACAGCTCGGGAAGCACCAAGTGCATCATGGACCGGCCCGCCTCCAACTCCATCAAAATATCGCAAATTACCAATGAGAAGCTCTCTCCCCCGGTGTAAAAGAGGATTTCAGAGATGAGACCAAGTGCTAGAGCTTTCACGTTAAAGACAGTCCTAACCGGCAATCTTTGGAGGCTTTCATCACCAAAAAGCTCTTTGAGGAATTTCAGCAAACACCTTGTGGGCCCCCCGACGAGGCTCTTCTCATACTTGGATTTCTTCAAACCAAGAGTAAGGTGAACGGATCTGAAATATCCTGGCCTAGGCATAACTCTTGCAAGGTCCCTATGAAGCTTCAGGCCAGACAGATTGGATAGATCCTCAAGGGTTGGGGTCAGCTCCCGCTTCCCAAAACAGAATACATGGAGGTTCACATCCCAGTACGAAGCGGCGGCATGAAGGAGTTCCCACCGAAGAGGAATCTCTAGGAAGGAAGGAAGGCGAGAGAGCCCAAGGCGCTCCAAGTCAGCGAGCTCACTCTCGTTCAGACTCCCAAACCAAGCTATCAGGAACTTGGGCCCCAGGCCCAACAAAGAGGATACATTGGCTCCAGGCCCTCCACGTAAGGGACGGTTAGGAAGCGGATCCATTAATGTACAAGGATCTTTTGGGAATATGAGAATCAATGTAGGGTGATGGACCCGCCTTGGAAAAATAAGAGCAAAAGAGGTCGGTCAAAGGAGCCAAGTAAAACCAAAAAGAAATAATTTATGGGTCAATTCGGACATATAAGGCCCCACTGCCCCTAGGTCAAACCTGGCGCAACTAATAGTTGCGCCAGTGCATTCTCTCCCCAGTTTGGCCTTTGCGCCAGTGTAATTTCCCTGGTATTTTAGCCTAGCGCAACTATTAGTTGCGCCAGACTAAAATCCCCCCCTCTATAGCCATCTCAAGACCGAACTGAGGAGGGGACTTCCACCCTTTTTGTTGGTTTCACATATATTTGCACTTCCGACCATTGATGGTTTGAGAATTACTTTGCTATGTGCAGGATTGGTCCTACGTTGAGGCATGCGACCCAAAAGGCCACTTTCTAAAAAAGGCATGAGCAAGCACATCCTGCAAAGAAACAGATTTGATACCAAGCAGTCGGGGCATAAAAATCAAAGCAAGACCATTTTTCAAATGATAATAAAAATCAAATCTATTTCCAAAGTACCACACCAACCATTCTCCAAATTGTTTAAAAACATATCCAAAACAAATTCAAAAAAAAATGTTGAAGGAAACAAATAGCCTATTCCTTGCTCACCCCCTTGGACTTCTTGCGACGGCGAGAGGAGCTCTGATAAGTCCTCATGTCCCCCACTCGAGACCACGCCTGTGAAATCCTACTGAGCAGGGAACGTGATTCCTTAGCCCGGGCACGCTGCAAGATATAATCGAGGACAAGATCAGTCAAAGGGCCAATGATAATGAAAAGACCGAGAGGAGTCGAGCAGCCAAGTACTCACCGTCTCCACCTCTCGAAGCTCTACCAGATGACGATGGTACTCTGCATATTCCATGGCTGAGTTGAAGTCCTGCAATACATTATTCAGTTGTCAGAACAACCCTGAAAGCCTGTGCAGAAGGAAACTAAAATGAAGGAGAAATGGCTCATCAGAAAATTTACCCCAGGGACCACCTCAGGAGGAGGAACGCGGGCCGCCTCGGCAGAGAGTCGTGCTTGTCGATCTACATCAGCACCTAGGTCTGAGAGGAAGCCATCGTCAAGACGTCGAAAGGTCTCGTAGGCTACAGACGGACCACCACCAGGGACACCCGCCTGAGGGGTACCCGGCGGACCAGCACCTGATGAACCCTCGCCCGAGGGACCCGCACCAGAAGGACCATCACCAGAGGGATCTGCCCTTGACGTGTCAGCAGCACTCGGCCCACCTTCACCGTCCGAACCATCCCCCGGAGCAAACTGTGAACCAGACAAGAATCTATTCAGATAAGACCAAGGCCGAGTAAAAGTGAAAGAGAAACTAATCCAAGTTGAGAAGAAGTTACCTAATCGAGAGGGCCTCCGAACGCAAGGAAGTTAGCGCTAGGGACAAAACGCGGCAGGATGAACCGGTAGGGTAGGCACTCGTACCAGGCATGATAATCCCCAGGCACATGGAGAGCATGAATGGGGAACCCATTGTTGAAGAAAGTCATCGTCAACTCCTCAATACTACCAGCGGGACTCCAAATGTCAGCCGGGGGGTCCACGGGTATGGCGTAGTAGCCCTGAAACTGGTGCACTACTCGCTCCCCCAAATAGTAGCATCTGGCCCACGCTCCATAGAAGAAGACGACGCGGCGATTGTTGAATAGGCGAGAGGCACCCACGGCTGCTCGGTCCTAGAAGGGGGATGTCAGGTACGGATCAGGGAGGATTTGCTCAAAGTCAAAAGGCGAGAGAGAGACCAAGTAAGCAACACCTCAATCGAAAGAAATGCCCAAGCTGAAAGTAAACAAAGGTTGAAAAGTTATCACCTGCTCAGGCACCATCAAATCAAGTTGAGACCTTAGGCCCATTTCCAGTTGCTTTAAGCCCACGTCACTGCGTCGGGCCTGGTGCCAGTTGTTGAGGGGATAGGTGAGCACCTTCGAGAAAAGGAGCGGGCACCCAGGGTGAAAATGGTGATATCCCCATACCTGAAAAGAGGGCATTACACAAGATCAAGTCAGTAGCATATATGGATCAGTAAAAAAAAAATGATGATAAGTAAATAAATGATAGTGATGGAAAAGGCAAAGGAAAGAAGGATTACCTCCAGAGCGACCCAAAATCCCACAGCGGACTTCGAATCCTCTATCGTAACCCGGGATTCGAAGTCCGTCGTGGAGAACATCGCCCCAATTATTTATCACGCTCAACAAGGCCAGGCTGACTCGTCCCTCACTGGCATTTGTAAAAAGGGTCTTGCCCAGCAGGAGTAGGAGGGTGATGCGAGCTAAAATGATCGCCCGCTCTGGCGCGATGTAAAGCACCCGGTCTGGCTGGCCTAGGTCCACCAACTCATGAGTAGAAAAGAGGAAGGTCAGCCAGGACATCTTGACCTCTGTGCCATGGGTCTGCCCACGAGGAGGATAGGCCCCAATCAACCGAATAATGTCCTCCCGGCTCGGTACCGCCAAAGTAGATATCGGGACTCCCCCATCATAATGCCAGTAATCATGGCCCAATCAACGGGCGTCAGCATCAACTCGGCGTACGACATGTGGAATGTCATGGTCTCGGGATGAAATCTCTCGATGAGGGCCTTCAGATAAGCGGCATCAGCCCTCATGGCAAGGCAGGACAAGAACTCCCCAAAGCCCACCTGCTCCAACAAGACTTTCACCACAGAGGGGACATAAAGGTAGAACTCATGGAAGTCGAGCCACCCCCCGCGGAACACAATGTTGGGCAGCTCCTGCACCCAAAGAAATACACATCAAATAACAGAGGTAAAGAAAAAAAAAATTGCGTAAAGGAAAGAAATTGAACCTATCTTTTACCTTGCCCGCTATTCCGAAATTTGATATATGGGTGTGTTGCTAATACAAGAGGCCGACCCGAGCAGCTTCGCCCTACATCTCAAGCTAGGGACCTGCTCTCCACTCCACCCAGAGGAACTGCTCCCCCTGTGGGCCATACACTATCTCGGGTCCCTCCTCGTGGCCCTCCTCGGGAATGTGCTCATCACCGCCCGACATACTGGGGCAACAAAATAGTCACATCAAAATAGATCAGTGATAAAGGAACCATTTATGTGCATAACATCAAGGGAAGGTAAGTGTGCTCATCCTCTTTCTGCTCATTGTCAAAATAAAGATGCACACATGCAAAAAATATATATATAAAATGAATAAATCCTTTTTTTAGATTGAAATTACAAAAAATCCCTTCCTTTCTACCCTAAAAGATAAAGTAAAGTAAAATAAATTTCCCTTTTCTTCTATGTGTGAAAATAAAAGCTAATTGAAATAAAAAAAAAATCATCATCAAAATTAAAGAGTCCTGTTATGTAAAAAATAAAGGGGAAGAAGAAAAAAACAAAGAACAACAAAAAAGAGAGAGAGACAAAAAAGAAGTCTTATTGTTTACTAGAAAAAAAATGAGAGAGAAGTCCTTCCGTTTAGAAAAACTAAAAACAAAAAAAGAACATTCCATCATCTTATAAAACCATAAAAAACGAAAAAAGAATCCTTTCTTTATCAAAAAAGAAACAAAAAAGATCCTTCTTTTATGTTTAAAAAAACAAAAGTTAAAAACAAAAAAAATCCTTTTCGTCATGGTCCATAAAATCAAAATCCCTCCTTTTGTGTCCATAGAATATAAAAAAAATCGTTCTCTTACAAAAAAACTAAAACCAAAAAATATATATATGCCTGATAACAAAAATCAAAGGTCGAATCCTTTTCCTTAATTAACTGAAAGAAAAAAAAAATCGAAAAAAGAAAAGCATTCTCCTTGATTAATATTCAATATATATAGGAACCAAAAAATCATTTTCTTAATTAATCTTTCAAAAAAAGGGGGAGAGAGAAATAAAACTAAAAATTCCCTTTTTCCTAACTAGTTTCAAAATGATATATAAAATCTTGGCCTTGCATTTAAGATAAAAACAAAAAAAAAAATAACAAAAACAAAACTCCTTTTCTAGGCACAAATAAAAAATATATATATTATGCACCAATAAAACCCATAAAACCACAAAAGTAAGGCATTACTCCTTCACGCATCATTAGTCAATATGCTTACAACGTAAATAAATCATGTTTCATCTAGAAATGCAAGATCATGATCATATTTGCATGAAAAAGCAAGAAAAATCAAGAAAAAAAGAGTTTTTAATGGTTACCTTGTGAAGGAGTCTTGGCTCTAGCGTGAGCCTGCGATCGGTCTGCAAGCGAAACAACGGCAATGGGCACGCGTAGAGGCAACGTAAAGGAACCCTAAGGGGAGGGGGAGTGGTTTTCGGTTTCAAAGAGAAAGAGAGGGGAAGAATTGAATTTTTTAACTACACCAAAACACAGGGCAACTAATAGTTGCGCCAGGCAAATGTTTGCCTTCCTCTAGCTTTAGTTGCGCCAGGCTATCTTTGGGCCCATAGTGGCCTGGCGCAACTAATAGTTGCGCCAGGCACTCAGGTCGGGTCTTGGGCCTGGTACGGGCCAGATGGGAAGACCGGTTCCCCCCACTTCCTTTTGTTTGTTTGTTCTGTCACTTCTGACAGATGCACGCGCTCCCAAGGCGGTATTTCGGTAATCCTTCGACTTGCCAAGGAAGCCGTGCTGAAATAAGGACGGGCCGAGGTCAACGAGCACCCCGGTCCTACATACAAGGAAAATAAAAAAAATATATATGTAATCCCCACAGAGAAGCCGGAAATATTCACGAGACAAATTCACATAAAATAATAACTCCAAAATTCCAAAAAATTCACATAAAATAATAACTCCAAAATTCCAAAAATTTCACATAAGATAACAGCTTCAAAATCCAAAAAAATCCCATAAAATAACAATTGGAAAATTCAAAAAATCGCATAAAATGATAGAAAAATCAAAAACAGATTTAAACTCCCCACACAGCGCGCAAGCATAAAGCGGTAAAATGTTAATATTTTATCAGCAAGGCAGCTGTGCCACATTAAAGTCCTGAGTCGGAGGTTCGCCTCTAATCTTTGGATCTTGCCTTAAGGCAGGAGCAACGGTGTCGGTCTCGGACAAACAATCAATGTTTCGATAGAGTCAACTCCACTGCTAAATCTTTACGACGAGCGCTTCGTTTTGGACTCACGTGAACTTAAGAGTCTTAAGCTTCGAATTCTTCGTTGAAAAAGGCCAATCGTTGGTTGAAACCAACCTGTTAAGAATGAGATTACATATCAATCAAACTATGTGCAACCATGCATTCGGAAGGGTTCATTTCCCTTTTATTTTCCGCAGGCTTAAAACCTGTTCGGCAGCAATATCCCTGTAAAGTATACGCCATGCGTCTGGGTATCTGTATGATGGTCGTTTGTCCTCATAAATTATACCCGGACAGGTCCGGGTCGAGGCTTCCATCACCTTTGTTGTTGCTTATTGCCCCCGATGGGTGCATGGTTAGTCATAGTTAATTGATGATTATGATCACTGTCAACAAAGGCCCGGATTGGATGCCCCCCTTTTTTGTAGGGGAGGTGCCAAATATTGGGTTGGACCTGTTCAAAGGAGTCGAAATTGGATACTCTAGGTCATGCTGAGTTGAGGCAGGCTTTCAGAAAAAATAGCACGTACTCCCAAAAAGCGTGGTGACATCTATTCACTTTGCTCAGGCAGTCATGCTAAATAAACTTTGAGATCGATGGGTTCACCCAAAAATCTCAAACCCTGCTTTCAGCAGGGGCACCCGCGAATAATCCAATGAGGTCATCAAATGCCTTGTAGGATTGGACGCAAACTGTGAAGCCTTGCGTATGTTTACTTCGTGCTTATCGTTGAATGTGGGTCGATCGCCCCTCTTACTTACGAAACTGTTGTATTTAGAATAAATCTCGAACATCAATCACCTTCAAATCATCTCAAGAAGCGGACGTTTTTCCCGACTAACGGGCTTTCGCAACTCGAGAGGCGAACGTTTTTCCTAGCTATTGGGCTTTCACAACTCATTCCACCTCAGTTATGCCCAGTAATGTCGCTAAGCTCTTGGGAACCGATTACCTCGAGAAACGAATGATTAGCCTGGCACTCTAGGGCTTTCGTTTTCTCACCATGTTACTCACCTGATGTTTGAAGTTTGTTCTGAATGCAGCGAACCTGTCAGTAATGCCTTGGGCCTCTTCAGATGTCTCTTTTCTTTGGCATACGATCACTAGTGATCGGATACCAAAGAGGGGCATCTGTAGACACCCAAATTTGTCCCAAAGCTCGATCAAAACACCTTTCGAGAGGTGTAATTCTGAGCTTTTAATGGCATGTATGGAACCCTTATGAATCACCCTATATCCCTTAGGAACCTATCCCGAACCTTTAGAAACCAACCCCGTCCCTTAGAACCCTTTTCGAATCCTAACCTAACCTTCCCAGGCAATAAGGAGGGGTGCACCAAAACTGGCTACGACCCTCTACAATGACCAACTCTTATACCATTGAGGAGTAGAGGTCGTCAGCTTTCCAACGATCCAAGAATTGCCCCAATCAAAGGTATATATCAAAAGATATAGCAGTCCGAACCCGGAGGGCAGGGAGGTAATTTCAAGTAGGCCCCCTAGGGATTTGGCACGACTATTAGTCATGCCAGGCTATTTCTCCCCATAAATGGCCTAGCGCAACTAATAGTTGCGCCAGGTATAAATTTTGCCTGGCGCAACTAATAGTTGCGCCAAGCCAATTCTCCCAGACTTTAAGCCTGGCGCAACTAATAGTTGCGTCAAGTTTAAAGGTGGCCCCCACCCCGCGAGCTAAGTTCCAGACACTGTTCTGCACTATTTTACTGTACAATAGTTGCGCCAGGCATATGAACAATTACTATGGGATTTTGCCCTGAATTTCGTGTTTGAGGTTTGACTTATTGACCACCTCGACCTTTGGGGTATATTTTGATAGTTTTGTTGCACCCATTCCTCACCTATTTGCAACCCTCCAAGTGGCCCAAAGCCTCACCCCATCATCCACCATTAGAACCACCTTCACACCTTTCCAAGCTCTCAAAATCCTAGAAAACCTTAGATTTGAGATCACCTAATTGCTAACCACAATTAGCATCTAAGTGGCCTCCTAACCCACCCTTTTCCTATAAATAGAGCCTCCCATCCCTTGGTTTAGGGGTTGAGAAATTTGCTTAAGAGATAAAGAGCTCAAAGTGAGAAGTTCTTCCTCCCTTTTGTACACTATTTTCACCCAAATTTCAGAACCTCCCAACCTCATTTCAAGCTTGTTCTTGCATCCAAAACCCTTAGCCTAGGTGTGTGTGATCCCCTAGCCTCCCTTCCCTACCTCTTAGCTTCAAGTCCTAAGAGTTAGAACTCCATTTTCCACCATACAAGGCCTTCAAGAGCTCATCAAAGCAAGCCACGCAAAGCTCCTCTATGATGCTACAAGGGCCCGAGGGCTCTGGCTCTCCTCTTTCTTCTCCTATCTCTTTCTAGCTCCCTCCATCCTCCCATTTGTGCCGTTACGTCGTCGATTTTTCGGTAGGAACGGAGGGGCACAAATAGGATTCTAAGCCCTTTTGGGTAAGAGAAAGCTATTTTATTTTCTTTCATTTCATTTTATTTTTGGCCATTAGTAGAGACCGCGTTAAGCGGGTTGATCAGGTGCCTAACACCTTCCCGATCGAAAACCGAAGCCCCTACCCAAGTGCCTTTGGTGTGGACCGGATTCAGAGTCATATTTTTAGCACTTAGGTGCTCATAAAAATGAACTAGGTATCCCAGGACACCGAAAGCTCCAGGTGGCGACTCTATACATTTTTATCGTTAGAGAGCGCATCGTCGCGACGGGATCGTCCCAATTCCCACGGTTGCACAAGCAGGTCAAAGGAGGTCAAGCAATTATGAGCCGGCAGACAAGAGGCAGAGATTCTTGATGCCAGCACCCTCTCAACTTGCTCAAATTATTTATTCAAGACCACCTGCATCTATGGCTACAAGACCCATCCACCTTTCGAATCCTCCTACGGCCGGAGCGTCAAGGGTTCAACTAACTCCTCACACCTATTCGTCTGCACCGATTGTATTATGTGCCAAATGAGGAAAACATCATAAGGATGAGGAGTGTAGGCGAGCATCGGGTGCACGTTTTGGTTGTGATTAGAAAGGACATCAGCTCAAAGATTGCGCCGAAAAAGGAAAGTAAAGAACGACTTCAGCAGATATTCAACTGCCCTAGGTTAACTTTGATAGTTAATGGTTTCAAATTTCTTTTGTGGGCATTGCCTTTTGAACAAATCGTCAGGGTTTGTAGTTGTCTACACTTGGTAATGATGAACTGCTAGGTCCTTAGGATGTGTTTATAAGTTTTGTGGATATCTAATTCTGATCAAATGATTGTCGATGTATTGATTGCAGGTATCATTATTCAGCTAATTGTGGCTACTTTTAAGCTAACTATAGACTTATATTTGGAAATGGCTACAGAAAATGGAATTGCTACCTTGCTATGGATATACTCTACATTTTTGCAGGGTGGATGGACTTGCTCAATCATTGTCGATGATTGATGACTTAGTTGTGGACTAAATGTGGATAATATATTTAGATGCTTAGGAGAATGGACTTATGAAGGACAAGTATGGGTCCTTTATCTGTAACGTGTGATCTTACTGTCATATTAGTGTAGCAATTCATTTCTTTCATTAAGAGTTTATGAGTTTATTGCCTCGTTGTGGGTCAATTCTTACCAATGTGAATCGTGGTTAGTGGTTGAGGTTCATCGTTCTAACCATCGTGTTGCCGAAGTAGGATATGTCGTCATCAATTTTCGAGGACGAAAATTCCCTTAAGGAGGGGAGAATATAATAACCCTAATTATTGTCGTTGACATCGAGTTAACGACTCTTGAGGAGAGTATCGCTAAGTATGTTCGGACCTGTGAGACATCCATATTTTTCAAAATAGACACGTCAATTTTCGAGGACGAAAATTCTTTAAGGAGGGAAGAATGTAACATCCCTAAGTTTTGAACCCGCATGTACTGACTAAGTACGCGTGCCAGGGATGACACACTGTGCTCATGTGCAACCTAGAGGTAAAATTTTAGAAGAATAAAGTTTGTTAAATAATTAATATTGGTTGGATGGTTGGGCCGACTATTTGGGCCAACTATATTTGGCTGACTAGTTGGGCTGACTATTCGAGCCGACTATGGGTCGTTGGTAAATGGGCTAATGTTTAACTTAAGTATATGAGCTTCACACCAGAGTCAAAAACATCTTAAGTAGATAAGATAGCACACTAAGTGTGTGTATGTGCTTCACAAGAAAGCAACACACTCAAGAATAAATAGGTGGAATGGTTTCACCCGTAAGCCATTCCCTTGCAAACCGTGAGAAGGAGAGAAAGAAGAAAAGGTAAGTTCCAATTTCCTTCTCCCTATCCCTTTTACCCTGTGATTCGATCGTGGGATCGTGCTATAAGCGATCAAGAGAGTGAAGAGTGATGTGTGATCAAGAGTAGGGTTGTCGTGGGCTCCGTTTCGATTCAATATCAAGAGAAATTGGCTGATTTCAACTCTGAAACCCTAGTGTGAGCGTGAGCATGTGGATCGAGGAATCGACCACTCAAAGGTGAGAAAAAATTAGGTTAAGTGGTGGTTTATAGTTGTGTTAGTCTTTTGTTATGATATGAGTGAAAGATTTGAGTAAAAGATGTAAATCTGAAAGAAAATGGGTTGGAGAAGTTCAAACCCAAGTTTGAGTGAAATCTGACGAAACCGACCGATCGATTTCAAAACAGTATGTTATATGGGTTATGGAGAAATCGACCAGTCGAATTTAGAGGGAAATTAGGTCAAATTCCAATTTTTGTCGAGATACGAAACCGACCGATCGAAATTATTTCGACCAATCGATTTGGAAAATCGACCGATCGAAAGTAGCATGACCGATCGGTTTATGAAAGACAGTGAATGTGTAAATTGGGTTCAGGAGAAATCGACCGATCAATTTGGAGATCGACCGATCGAATTTGAAAACCGACCAATCGAATTTGAAATCGACCGGTCGGATTTGACTGAATTGCCGATATTTCTTTTGTATTTTGATCATAATTTTTTACTCCGAACTCCGATTGACACAATTCTTATGGCGTTGAAACGAGTACAAGAGGAACTACAACTTTTATGAATTAAAATTTTTTTGAATCCAAAGTTTTAAAGGTCAAAATTTAGAGGAAATTTACGTCAAATTCTAAGTTGGCACAAACTAGCCAATTTCTACCTCGATTTGAGAAGACACTTAAATATGTCTAAGTTATTAGTGATTAGAGTTAGTCCTTGATGAATCATTGTGTGATTGTGATATAGACTGAGGGCAAAAGGCCATCGATAGGACCTTGCTTGGCTTCGCGCAACTTCAAGGTTAAGGTAGGGGAATATCAATGCAACTTACATATTTGACTTTGATTCATAGTTCTTTGATATGATTTTGAAATGATTGAATGAAAATAAAAAATTATAAGTTTGATAGTATTTGAACTAGTGTTTGAATTCTTTGAAACTAGAACTGAAATTTTATGAATTTGAGAAGCTGATATTTGATTGTATTTTGAAAATGGAATAGTTTTGCATCATTGACTAATACTTGAACTTTATGTGTTTGGAACTTCGCAAAAGGAACTTGAAATATGAACTTGAACATGAATTTGGAACTTGAATCCGACCTCGAAGTCTGAACTGTGAACCCATTGATTTTGAACTCCGAGCTTGAATCTAAATCCATCTTTGAATCCGACACCTTGAACCGCTCTTGAATCCGATATTGAAACTTGAACTCGAACTTGTTACTCGAACTTGTTATTTGAACTTGAACTTGAACCTTGAACCTTGAACTTTAGGCAGAGAGGAATAGAGGCTCTAGAGAGGGATAGAGTCTCCGGGGTTTTAACCTTGTTCCTTCCTCGTAGGATGTTCTATTCTCGCGACATGGGATGCTTTGGTCTCAAATTGGTTATTTGTTGCAAATTTGACATTGTTTGCAAATCCGAACTTGAACCTCGATCTGAACTTGAACCTTGATTCGAACTTGAGCCTTGATCTGAATTTTGAACCTTGGTTGTAGATTCGTCCAAAAAATAGAAAATAAGAAATAAGAAATCTTGTTTTATTTTTAGTTTGACACGAAGATATATGAACCTAGATCATTGGCTGAAATTTAGTTTTGAACTTGATAACTTAGAGAATTTTTCGAATACCGTTTTGATATGAAAATGCTTTGAAGATTATCATTGAATCTATGCATTTATCTAATAAGATGTAACTGCTATTGAGTTTTCTCTACTAAGATTAGATGTTAGCTCACCCCGACTATACGTCACAGGTATAGGTTTGAGGAAGGCGCAGACTACATTCTTGAAGAAAAGGAGCTTCCGTCAAAGGATTTGTACTCTGTTATGGGATCGTAGAATTAGTATATTGTGGATTTGGTAAGTTAAGGTTTGTTACTTTTGTACTGTTATACACTATTGTTAGGTGATGGTTGGTCATCACTAGTGTTTGTTTAGCTCCGTACATATTAGATATTAGAACTGGAGGTTTTAATTATACCATATATTTATTCTAAATATTCTGTATCAGATTGTGATCTGCGATTTGGCGGTCCGAGTTTTCCTATTAAGTTTAAGAAAAAAAAAATATGTCTCAAATTTTAAGGTTGGCAAAATCCGGGCTGTCACAGTTGGTATCAAAGCTTAGGTGTTAAGTCTTATTGGGACTCGAACACAATAGCATTGGATTCTGTCGAAACTTAGGGGGGGATTCACAATCCCTATTCTAAAATCTTCTTGATATTCAAAACCATGTCTCTGAATGACTTTAAGTTTTGTTGGAGCTTAGGCTTTAGGTCTTATGGGAGACCCAAGGTTGTGACTTTTGGATTTTGTCAGAACATAGGGAGCATAGAGAGACTTAGATTTTTTTTTATTAAGATTAGGACTTTGGATCTTCACGATCACATCTAATTAAATCTTTATTTGATCAATGATAGATCGGTATGTCTCGCAGAGGCCGACGACCGAGAGGTGGTCGTGTTCGAAAGACAAGTGGTGAAAGAATTTCCGCGAGAGAGAAAGTCATCCCGTTGGGAGAAGGAAATGAAGACAGAAGAAAGACAAAGAATGATGCATACCATGGAAATCATGGCCAATGCTATGGCTCTGTAGGCAGTGTTGTTGGCAGCTAATAATACCAATAACCATTAGCAGATGCCACCTACGCCTCCATTACACCTATTCTACCATATCATTTAGGATTTGTTTAGTTCATGAGGTTGAGACCTCCTAGTTTTTATGGTCACAGATCCATTAGAGGCAGAAAAATGGGTGAATCAAACTGAGAAGCTCTTACAGAGACTGCCATGTACTAAGGCAGAAAAAGTGAGTTGGTCTTCTTGTCAGTTTGAGGGAGATACCGACCCTTGGTGAAAGTCTGAGAACAGGAGAACCCAGATGGGGCATGGACTTGGGAAGAGTTCGTTGAGGTGTTTAACAAAGAGTACTTCCCAAAACAGTTAAGAAATCAGATGACAGCAAGGTTTATGACCTTCGAGCAAGGAATGATGACTATACGAGAATATGGTACAAAGTTTATAAGGTTATCAAGATTTGCTCCGAAATATGTGGCCACGGAATTGATGAAGGCCAATAAATTTGAAAGTGGTTTGAGGCCGATTCTACGAGATAGAATTGTTGTATTAGAGCTAGAGACTTACGCAGCAGTGATGGGAAAGGCATAGGTTCCCGAGAAAGCGATTGAAGACATGTACATGAGACAAGAGCAACAGAGTAAAAATATAGCAGGTCAAAGGAGGTCGAGCAATTATAAGCCGGCAAACGAGAGGCAAAGATTCTTGATGCCAGCGTCCTCTCAACCTGCTCAAACTATGTATTCAAGACCACCTGCATCTATGCCTGCAAGACCCTTCCACCTTTCGAATCCTCCTACGATCGGAGCGTCAAGGGTTCAACTAACTCCTCACACCTCTTCGTCCACACTGATTATATTATGTGCCAAATGCGAAAAACATCATAAGGATGAGGAGTGTAGGCGAGCATCGGGTGCATGTTTTTGTTGTGGTCAGAAAGGACATCGGCTCAAAGACTGCGCCAAAAAAGGAAAGTAAAGAACGACTTCGATAGATATTCAGCGGCCCTAGGTTAACTTTGATAGTTAATGGTTTCAAATTTCTTTTGTGGGCATTGCCTTTTAAACAAATCATCAAGATTTGTAGTTTTCTACACTTGGTAATGATGAGCGATTAGGTCCTTAGGAGGTGTTTATAAGTTTTGTAGATATCTAATTCTGATCAAATGATTGTCGATGTATTGATTGTAGGTATCATTATTCAGCTAATTGTGACTACTTTTAAGCTAACTGTAGACTTATATTTGGAAATGGCTACAGAAAATGGAATTGCTACCTTGCTATGGATATAATCTACATTTTTGCAGGGTGGATGGACTTGCTCAATCATTGTCGATGATTGATGACTTAGTTGTGAACTAAATGTGGATAATTTAATTGGATGATTAGGAGAATGGACTTATGAAGGACAAGTATGGGTCCTCTGTCTGTAACGAGTGATCTTACTGTCATATTAGTGTAGCAATTCATTTCTTTCATTCAAAGTTTATGAGTTTATTGCCTCGTTGTGGGTCAATTCTTACCAACGTGAATCGTGGTTAGTGGGTGCGGTTTATCGTTCTGACCACCGTGTTGCCGAAGTAGGATATGTCGTCATCAATTTTCGAGGACGAAAATTTCCTTAAGGAGGGGAGAATGTAATAACCCTAATTATTGTCGTTTACATCGAGTTAGCGACTCCCAAGGAGAGTATCGCTAAGTTTGTTCGGACCTGTGATAAATCCATATTTTTTGAAATAATCGCATCAATTTTTAAGGATGAAAATTCTTTAAGGAGGGAAGCATGTAGCATCCCTAAGTTTTGAACCCGCATGTATTGACTAAGTACGCGTGCTAGGGACAACACACTGTGCTCGTGTGCAACCTAGAGGTAAAATTTTGGAAGAATAAAGTTTGTTAAATAATTAATACTGGTTGGATGGTTGGGTCGACTATTTGGGCTAACTATATTTGGCTGACTAGTTGGGCCGACTATTCAAGCCGACTACGGGTCATTGGTAAATGGGCTAATGTTTAACTTAAGTATATGAGCTTCCCACTGGAGCCAAAAAATATCTTAAGTAGATAAGATAGCACACTAAGTGTGTGCATGTGCTTCAGAAGGAAGCAACACACTCAAGAATAAATAGGTGGAATGGCTTCACTCGTAAGTCATTCCCTTGCAAACCGTGAGAAGGAGAGAAAGAAGAGAAGGTGAGTTCCAATTTCCTTCTCCCTATCCCTTTTACCTTGTGATTCAATCATGTGATCGTGCCATAAGAGATCAAGAGAGTGAAGAGTGATGTGTGATCAAGAGTAGGGTTGTCGTGGGCTCTATTTCAATTCAATATGAAGAGAAATCGCCTGATTTCAACTCTGAAACCCTAGCATGAGCGTGAGCACGTGGATCGAGGAATCGACCACTCAAAGGTGAGAAAAAATTAGGTTAAATAGTGATTTATAGTTGTGTTAGTCTTTAGTTATGATATGAGTGAAAGATTTGAAGAAAAGATATAAATTTGAAAGAAAATTGGTTGGAGAAGTTCGAACCCGAGTTTGGGTAAAATCTAACGAAACCGACCTGTCGATTTTCACAAAATAGTATGTAATATGGGTTCTTGAGAAATCGACTAGTTGATTTGTAAATCGACCGGTCGAATTTGAAAACCGACCGGTATAATTTGAAATCGGCTGATCGAATTTAACAGAGCTTGCTGACACTACCTCGGTATGTTGGCCATAACTTTTTATCTCAAACTCTGATTGATGCAATTCTTATGGATTTGGAAAGAGTACAACAAGCTCTATAACTTTTGTGAATTGACCAACTCGTAAATCAACTGTTGTAAAGGTTAAAATTTAGAGGGAAGTTGAGTCAATTTTTAATTTTTGTTGAGATACGAAATCGATCGATCGAAAGTAGCACGACCGATCGATTTATGAAAGACAGTGAACGTGTAAATTAGGTTTAGGAAAAATTGATCAGCCGATTTCGAGATTGACCGGTCGAATTTGAAAACCAACCAATCGAATTTGAAATTGATCGATCGAATATGACTGAGTTGCCGATACTGCTTTAGTATTTTTACCATAACTTTTTACTTCGAACTCCGATTGACACAATTCTTATGACATTGGAAAGAGGGCAGGAAGATCTACAAATTTTATGAATTAATAATTTTGTGAATCCAAAATTTTAAAGGCTAAAATTTGGGGGGAAGTTACATTAAATTCTAAGTTGGTACGAACTAGCCCATTTCTATCTCGTTTTTAGAAGACACTTTAATATGTCTAAGTTACTAGTGATTAGAGTTAGTCCTTGATGAATCATTATGTGCTTATGGTATAGATTGAGGGCGGAAGGCCACCGATAGGACCTTGCTTAGCTTCACGCAACTTCAAGGTTAAGGTAGGGGAATATCAATGCAACTTACATATTTGACTTTGATTCGTAGTTCTTTGATATGATTTTGATATAATGAATGAAAATGAAAAATTATAAGTTTGACCGTATTTGAACTAGTATTTAAATTCTTTGAAACTAGAACTGAAATTTTATGAATTTGAAAGTTGATATTTGATTGTGTTTGAAAATGGAATAATTTTGCATCATTGACTAATACTTGAACTTTATGTGTTTGGAACTCCGCAAAATGAACTTGAAATATGAACTTGAACATAAATTTAGAACTTGAATCCGACCTCTAAGTCTGAACTGTGAATCCGTTGATTTTGAACTCCGAGCTTGAATGCGAATTCGTCTTTGAATCCGACACCTCGATCCGCTCTTGAATCCTAACTTGAAACTTGAACTCAAACTTGTTACTCAAACTTGTTAATTGAACTTGAACTTGAACCTTGAGGCAGAGAGGAGTAGAGGCTCCAGAGAGGGGTAGAGTTCCCAGGGTTTTAACCTTGTTCCTTCCATGTAGGATCCTCTATTCTCGCAACATGGGATTCTTTGGTCTCAGATTGGTTATTTGTTGTAAATTCGACATTATTTGCAAATCCGAACTTGAACCTCGATTTGAACTTGAACCTTGATTTGAACTTGAGCCTTGATACGAATTTGAACCTTGGCTGTAAATTCATTCGGAAAATAGAAAATAAGAAATAAGAAATTTTATTTTTCTTTTAGTTTGACACGAAGATATATGAACCTAGATCATTGGCTGAAATTTGGTTTTGAACTTGATAACTTAGAGAATTTTTTGAATACTGTTTTGATATGAAAATGCTTTGAAGATTATCATTGAATTTATGCATTTATCTGATAAGATGTAACTGCAATTGAGTTTTCTCTACTGAGCTTAGATGTTAGCTCACCCCGACTATACGTCACAGGTATAGGTTTGAGAAAGGCTCAGACTATATACTTGAAGAAAAAGAGCTTCCGTCAAAGGATTTGTACTCTATTCTAGGATCGTAGAATTAGTATATTATGGATTTGGTAAGTTAAGGCTTGGTAATTTTGTATTGTTATACACTATTGTTGGGTGATGGTTGGTCATCACTGGTGTTTGTTTAGTTTCGTACATATTAGATATTAGAACTGGAGGTTTTAATTATACCATATATTTGTACCAATATTCTGTATCAGATTGTGATCTGCGATCTGTCGGTCCAGATTTTCCCATTAAGTTTAATAAAAAAAATATATATCTCAAATTTTAAGGTTGGGAAAATCCAGACTGTCACAGTAGAAGTATAAGATCATGTAAACACCATTTCACTATTTACTGTCACCCATGACACATGGGCCACTATTCCTATAAATATAGATAGGAATAATGGCTATTGAAGAAGAGTTAAATAACAAAATGATATTTAAATGATCTTATACCATTAAAATGTGGTTTACTATTATGCTACGTACATATATGTTCTCAACTTAAATTACTAAGTAGCACAATCCATTATTGTGGCATTTCTCGGCTAAAGAATCACGCCTATAAGTAAACGCAAATCATTCGATTAGTGAACTTTAATATTCGTCGTTAATCCAAAAAGTTTTATTTTTGGGCTCTTCATTAATGGTGTAGGATCATACAAACTGTGATTTCAAAGAGACCCCGTCATTTTAAAGGAAATTTTGATAAATAAATTATAGTAATCTTAATTTCCACGAAATCCTAAATTTATTGTTATATGTTTTTTAATATGACATTCGGAAAAGGCAACGTCGAGAATCGAGGAGCAGGCACGCATACACATGTGATAATTGGCGAGCAGTGTTAGGGAGAACCAACTATAGTTGTGAGGGTTAACTAACAGAACCCAACCTAGGAAACAACTTGGAGGATGAGAACAGAACCCCCGACCTACTCCCTCACATTGGAGGGAGCGTACCATATGGGCTAATGCCTCTTTGGTAATTTATGGTTATTAGTTATAATCATAACATACCCATAAAAAATTTGCATGCCCACCACACAATAGAATCATCATAGATATAGTTAGTGTTGCTACTGCTTGACCATCATTTACTAAGAGTACCTTTAAATCCACCCACCAAATCATTGAGTTCACCCACGCTAAAACACATTGACTACGTTGAATCAGATGATGGAGATTGTTTATCCTCCCAATCTTTCACACCATGGATCTTGAGATCGTGGCGCATTGAGTTCACCCATGATTCATGGGTGTACCATCACATGGTCAGTGTTTTATTTCACGTGGCACACATCTAAAAAAAATGACCTTAACATCACGTGGAAGCTCAAAATTGATTTTAAGGTCACTTTTTTGAGTGTGTACCGTGTGAAATAAGAAAATGACCGTTTGATGGTATGCCCATGATCTCAAGATCCATCGTGTGAAAGATTGAAACGAAAACCAATTTTCATCATTTGATTCAATGCAATAAATGTGTTTTCACGTGGGTAAAATCAAAGATTTGGTGGGAGAATTTAAAGGTACTCATTTACTAACTGCACATTATTAAAAACTAAGCTTTTCATTAAATGAGGGAGTAAGCATACTATTAGATGAGCTGGTATTTAAAAATCAATATATATATATATATATATATATATATATATATATATATATATATAAGTATATTGATTAAAGTATTTTTTATTTAAAATAGTACATATATTTAAATGATTTAAAATAATAAAACATCTGCCCCAAAGGATATTTTTGGGTACTAGTAAACATGCACGTGTTGCTCTATAAAATCATAAAAATAATAATAAATTTATAAAATGGAAAAAGTCTATGAGTTTTAATGTATGGATGAACATATGCATTCAAACCTCAAATCATATGCTATGCGACACTTGATTCCAAGATATTGCATTTTTTGGATCATGTGCAATGTCGCATGTCATTTATTAAAAAAAAATTAATTTTTTTTTGTGGTCTAAACTTCAACCAAAGTTTAGGTACTGTCTCACACATTATAGTGCATTGAATTTTTTATCATTTGATCACATTTTGGATCATGGATGTCCACTCCTTTTCAATAGTTTTTATTCATTGAATGTGGTAGCTGTAACATAAAGTGATGTGCTAGTAACACCAACCAAAATATTATCAGGTTGATTTGATTTCATTATTTGACTCAATTTTTTAACCAGTTCGAGCATATGAACTTGACCCCTCGGATCAATTTCGAGCATGAATCTTTGAAGGGTAGGTTAACAAATATTTTGTATGCAAAATATAAAAAGATAAGGGGAATTATAAGAATTGAACTAAGCTAGCTTTGGTAAAGGCATACACCGAAAAAATTGGGGTCAAATGTGTATACCTAAGAAGCATGGTAGGATGGGTTTTAAAAGATATATGTGTTTAATGGAGCTAGGCTTGCTAAACAGGGTTCATGGATTCTCTCTAATCCAACTTCTCTCCGAAGCCGCATCTTTGAAGTCAAGTATTTCCTAATAGTGAATTTCCTTAACGCAAAGGTTGGTAGAAATGCCTCTTACTCTTAGACGAGCATCATATCTGTAAAAAATATAATTGAAAATGACTTGATATGGAGGGTGGGTAGTGAAAACTCAATCAATGTGTGGGAAGACAGGTGGATTCCTAGGGTGTCTACCTAAAAAGTTATTACGCCCATAAAACCAGATTCAGTGATCCATATGTCCGAGCTTTTAAAGAATGATCCTAAAAGATGAAATGAAGAAATGGTCTGGTATGTGCTTCATGATATTGATATTAATGCAATTTTACAGATCTGTATTTCCTCCCAAAGGACTAAAGACAAACTCGTCTAAATTCATGATAAGAAAGGAATTTATTAGAAGTGCATATAAAGTCTCTAACAAGCTCATAGAAGATGCCAAAGGATTGGGTAACACTATAATTAATATAAAAAATAATTATCAAAAACTCTCGGTATCGGCCAAGTGGTTCCGAGTCATTTGGTATCTAGAATGTGATGATTCACATATGCCTATAGGCATAATTCCTTGACTGGTTTGACTATTAGATTGTTCATAGATGAAGGTACAGCATACAATAATGGTGTACGATCGTAATTAAACTTTAATGATATAAGAGTACACACCCCATTCTTCCTAAAAAGATAGGCATCATGTCATCTGAATCCTATAACTGTCATAGTTACTGAGGTTTGATGAGGGTTTTAAAATTTTATTTGATTGTCTAATGAAATAATCTTTGCTAGTGAAGCTTTGCAAATGTCATGACCTTCAAATCAAATGGCCTAGATGGAGTTCTACAATGCACACCATCTAAGCCAATTAATGTGAAAAAAATTATGAGAAATTTTACTAACAATGGCTCCACAAGTCAAACGAATATAAGTTAGACAATGAAGGTCGTTTTTCGTCAATCTTCTACACAATAGATCCTGAAAATATGGTGCACCTATTAGACAGTCAGATGTTAATTTCATGAGGCACAACTCTCGAAAAGTGATTAAAATCATTGGTGTACCATGAGAAAGGGTTCTCAAGTGTCACATTTGGAGATGTGTGCCACGTGGAATCAAAATTTGGCTGACTGATAGGTGAGCCATGATTTCAAGATCTATTGTATCGAGGATTGGGACGAAAAACGTTCTCCATCGTCCGATTCAAGACAATCAACGATTTTTTACAGTAGAAATGAGTGTGTTCTTCACAGGAAAAATGTCAGCAAACAGTGTCACCCTATAAGATAACGGTGACATTATTTGTACCCATTTTTTCTGTGAAGAACACACTTTCTTTCACAAGAAAAAATCATTGATTGCCTTGAATCAGACGATGAAGATCATTTTTCATCCCATTTTTAACGCAATAGATCTTGATATCATGGCGTACCTATTAGATGGTCACATGTTGATTCCACATGGCACACATCCAAAAGTGACGGTCTGATATGTATGCCCACAATCACGATTAGTCTTGGGAAAGTGTGCCATGTCAAATCACGATCTGACCGTCTGATAGGGGCACCATGATATCAATATCTACTATGTGGAAGGTTGGGAAGAAAAATGATCTCCACCATCTGATTCAAGGCAGTCAACTATATGCGCGTATTTTTCACAGTTTTAATGGGTGCAAATAATGACTACCCTAAGAATGTAATCCTTTAGAGTTCTAAAAAGGAAGGGTCCCAATGAAATTATGAGGCTTTTAAAAAAAAAATTATGTTAGCTTTTAAGGTTCATAGAAAATTGGAGAAGTTATTAAAAGTTCCCTTATTTGTTTAATTAGAAGTCTAGATATAGAAAATTATAAAATATTGGGATACATAAGGAACAAATATGAGGTAAATAGAGTAACTTAGGGGTAATTTGTTCCTAAAGTATGGAAAAACTAAAATTGACAAAAATAAGATAGATTCGTGCTTTTATATAGTAGTAAGATTATGTTCGATAGATATTAAATACATATCGACCGATGTGACTCAATATTTGATTAAGTTGACTATTTGACTCTATAGCGAATCAAGGGTAAATATCGGGTGTGGGCTAATCCTATATGGCAGTGGGGAAAATGTGTCTGGACGTAGATATATCTTTGTGCCTTTTGATATGAGCATGACATGTAGCGTCTTTTTTGTGAAGTGATGGGCGGCATGAGGCCCACTTTATTAACTAGAATTAAACTTTTAAAATATTTTAAAAGTTATATTCCCTTTCAGCCGTCATTCTTGACTTTTTTAAAAGTCTCTTTCTTTTCTCTCTCTACTCTCACTTTTTTCAAGAAAGTCTTAGACTTACTTTTTCAAATATATTTTACTTAGAAAATGTGAGCGCCCGGTAGCGAAGCGCTAACACCTCTGTAGTGAAGCGTTGGGCACCTTGGTAGAGGCGTCGGCACCCTGATAGCGAGGCGTTGAAACCCCGACGCTGGAGTGCCGACGCCTCATTTTAGGGGCGCTAGCACCTCCATATCGAGGTGTCAGCGCTTCGCTAAAAAAAAAGGGGGTGACGGTGCCTATATAGCGAGGTGTCAGTGCCTCTAAAATGAGGCGCCAACACCCTTTTTTTTTAGCGAAGCGCCAACACCTTGATATAGAGGCGTTGGCTCTCCTAAAACGTGGCACCGACACCCCTTTTTTTTAGCGAAGCTTCAGCACCTCGATATAGAGGCGCTAACGCCTCTAAAATGAGGCGTCAGCACCCCGATACCGAGGTGCCAGCGCCTCGCTATCATGGTGTTGTCACCTCTCTATCAAGGTGTCGGCACTTTGATACCGAGGTGCTAGCACTTCGCTACTGATCAGTCATATAATTTATCATTTTATCACCCTTAACTTAGTGATGTTAGGACTTAGTTTGCTACTAACAAGTTAACGATATGCAGATATTAAGGAAAAATAGTAAACTAGAGCTAAAGTGTTAATCTTTATTAAAATAAACTCAAAAGGCAGTAAAAAGACGATTGAGTGAAAGAAGACGATTCACCGTTGCTGAAAGCCAAGAAATCGTAATTTACGATTGTGCACTAAAGCTGAAGACGAAAAAGAAAGAGAAAACTAAGAAATCGTAATTTACGATACTTCAAAAAATGATTCTTCAGAAAGCGACAAAAGAGTAAAAAGCGATAAAAGAAAAGTGATCGATCGTTATAGAAATCGTCCAGTAAGAAAGTTGTGTGAAAATGATAAATCATAGTTTATGATTGTATAAAAGGAAAGCTTTCCATCTGCTACATCTGCTGCTATTGAGCACGTGAGTAAAGAATATCACCGTCATGCACCGAATTAGAAGATCTCTGAAATTAGAAGTTTGGTGAATCACGGATCTGAGAAGATTGATAAAGATAAATTCCAAAGATCTTTGCCGCTATCAAGAACACTCTAGAAGCACATCTAAGATTTGAAAGCAAGGAAGAATAAAATTAGAAATTAGAGTTATATTTGGATACTTTTACTTTAGTAGTTTCTTTTATTAAAATTAGAATTTTGTAAATCGATTCCTTATGTTCTATAAATAAGAGAGTCCGGTATAGAAATAAGGCATCAAAGAAATTCTCAGTATCAATTGACGACTGAGGTTGGATTTTCTTTTGATCATTAGAGTAGATTTTTGTTGCTTTGTAGATTAGATATCAGAGGTTTCTCAAGAGCAATTGACGACTGAGGTTGGATTTTCTTTTGATCATTAGAGTAGATTTTTGTTGCTTTGTAGATTAGAAATCAGAGGTTTCTCAAGAGCAATTGACAACTACTATTGGGTGCTGAAAATTAGTGTAGATATCTTAGTTTTTCAGAAGCAATTGACGACTGTGACTGAGGGGTAAAAGATATATTTATTTTACTTTCTAGTTTAGATTTTATTTGCTTCATTTATTGCTTTGTAAACATCTTCAAGTTTTAATTTGAATTAACGACCCAGGTTAGAATTTACAGATTAGTGTAACGATTTTTACTTTCCCATCTTCAATTTTCTCGAATTTGATTGACGCTCAAATTTTAGGAGATTATTGATTAGATTAAATCTGTGTTAAAGAATTTTAGCTTTTGATTGATGACCAAATTTTAGAAGACTACAATATAGTGTAACGGTATTATTTATTTTTATAAATATTCGATGGCTGAAGATTGGGATTAACAACCTCAATCTGAAGGAGGATTAGGATTTATTTTATACACTTTAGATTAATAGCTCATTCTTTATTCATATTTCTTAAGTAGTTTAGAACCTTAAAAGATAAATATAAGTTTTCAAATAAAAATAGAAATAAAGATAAGATAAATACTTCCTCGTGGGAATGATCCTATACTAGCTCTATAATTTTCATTGTGCGTTTGTAATAGGTTAAAACTTAATTAGATACACATAGTAAGCCGATCAGCTACCATTGGGCGCCCACATTTTTTTATTAAAATACACCTAAAAAAGTAAGTCTGACACTTTCTTGGAAAAAAGGTGAGAAGAGAGATAAAAGAAAGACACTTTTAAAAAGTCAAGAATGACGGCTAGAATGGTATATAATTTTTAAAATATTTTAAAAGTTTAACCCTAGTTAGTAAAGTAAACCCCATGTTAGAATAGTCCCACATCAGTTGTGGGCTGAAGGCCTTGGGTTATATATAACCTGGGCAAACTTCACCTTACAAGTCGATTTTGTGAGGTTGGGTTAGGCCCATGAAAATTTTCATGGTATTAGAGCAAGATTTCTCCACTCCACGTCACCTATTTCAATTGTCCATGTGATTAGGCTTGACTGCCAACACATGCAGGGACGTATTAGAATAGTCCGACATCGGTTGTGGGGTGGAGGCCTTGGGTTATATATAACCTGTGTAAATCCCACATTACAAGCCGGTTTTGTGAGGTTGAGTTAGTAGGCCCATGAAATTCTTCACTCCATGCCACCCTATCAATTCACAAAAAGGTGCTACATGTCGCACTCATATCAATAAGCGTAGAGATATCTCTATGCCCAGGTGCATATCCCCAGCCCTCATCCTTTATATATGCACCTATATCAATAAGTGCAGAGATATCTCTACGCCTGGGTGCATATCCCCGGCCCTCATCCTTAATATATATCTCTACGCTTATTTATATCGGTGCAACACGTAGCACCCGGGCGTATATATATATATATATATGGGAGCCGGTTCCATCCTCCATGGGAAGACAGTTACCGTCCTCCAAGGTCTATATGGAGGTACATATGACACCCAAAACACTCTTTGGTTGCCATGTAGAGCACGAGATGATGGTTTAGATCAATTTAAAGAAAAAAAAAAAAAAAAAATTTAAAAATTAAAAGCATAAGTCAATGTTTGACTAGTTTCAACGGTCTACATTTCATGGCTAAAAACACATGGTGGTGATGATTTTTCAATTTTTTTTTTTTAAAAATGATCTAAGCAATGCACCCGAGGTCCATGTGGTCATAGTGACAAATTTCGTTTTCATTAACTTTTCGGTGGGGGGTCCTTTCGGTACATTTCATAATAATTTCGATACATTTCGGATTAATTTCGAGAAAATTTTGGGGATCAAATATATATAAAACACTATATTTAAGTATTTGTGCTAAGCATTGAAGCTTAAGCACAAAGCTACAAGGCATTTAGAAAAAGTGCCATTTTTTGTTATGTAGCTTTAGTCCCACATCGTTGGGGAGAGAATTCTACACACTCCAACCCCTCTATAAATTGCTTCAACTCTACTCTTAAGCAAACAACAGCTGGTGAGTGGTGATCGGTGAGCATAGAGTCAAACTTTGTTTTTGCCATTTATTAGTAAATTACTAATATAAAAATAAAAAAATTAAAAAAAATTAAAAATTTTGAATACTATTATATTAGTAAATTACTAATATAACAAATAAAAAAATTTGAAATTTTGTCGAAAACACCGAAATTTCCAAAATTTCACAAAAGTACCGAAATTTTTTCGAAAGTTTCGTTTGACCCCCATTTCGCCACTCTTCGCGAAATTTGTCACTATGTATGTGGTATAGAAACAATGTTTTGGATACCTAATGAACCTCTATCAGAAATTTTGGAGGACGGACACCTTTTCTTATATATATATATATATATATATATATATATATATATATATATATAATATTCGCTAAATGTTTAAAACCATGATTATCCATAATTTCATTAATTGAAGTGCATATAATTGCGTGTAAATCATAGAATTAAAATCGGACACATATCGATTGGGTCCCAAGAAGATATGTATTGGATATGTCAGATACATGTAGACCAAATCGGCTGATACTAAAGATTTAAGGTACCTCTTTTTTATTTGAGAAATTGTTTGAAAAACAGATTCTTTTTACTTTTGACACTTGCAGAAAACTTAGAATTGATTTTATTCTCATAAAAAACTTATTTTATCACACATGTTGCTGGTTTTCAGTAGTGCGCTCGATAACCAAAAACTTTAGCTTTCAAAGCTTTTATAAAATGGGTTTCCAAACCAAATTTCTCTTGTATTTAACTTTCTAGTGCATCAAATAGCTTTAAAATCCCTCTCCTCCTTGCTAAAATAACAAGTTACAAACCCTTTATTTTAATAATCTTGAACCTCAGACCGTGACGTTGCAATTTTATCAACCTTCCAATGTGTTAGAGGCAGCTACATATTATAAGACAAACTTTTTTCAAATGACTTAGTATGATTAATTTGCATCGGAACAGGTGTATAATGTGTTGGAATTTTTATAGAATTTCAAAATTCTTTTTTTGCGTGGCCCACACGCATTAGGATTTTATAAAAATTTGAATTGGTGTTGCTTGAAATAATAAAGGGCCTTAGTAGAAACGGAAGAAAACCTCAAGGTTTTCTTATTTACATGTGATTCTCATACCCTACCTAGAATACATTGATAGACGGTATTATAGGCAGGACATAACTCTTCATGCTATATATATATATATATATATATATATATATATATATATATATATGGACGTCCTCCGCTCATTATACACAAGCCTTTGGATATCTTCCCATTAAGAGTGTAGCAAGAGAGGCGGGTAAAGCTACCTTCATCTTTCTTCGCAGGAAAAAATTTCAGATTGTTTACCTTACGCCGACTTGAATCAATGGTCACGATCTTCGTAATAAGGTACGCACATATATTTTAATTTATAGATTATTGATCTATTGTTTTGATTGATCATACGCCTATATTCTAGGGCAAATATTTGGATGGTCGGATTGATAGATCTAACAATTGATATCAGAGACTGATTCGGCGTATGACTGATCATAACATATATGTTTGTGTTAATGCTTTATAAGCTTCTTTAACCTTGTGAGAGAGGATTGTCTTCATCATTCTCTTGTTTTACTTTTAGAGAGCCGCTTCTTCTCTGGATTTGGAGAACTTTTATATTAAGAATATGTCCATTATCAAGTAGTAGATATCCACAGATCTACAGATCTCCTTATATACACTAGCCATTGGTTCTTTGGATCAAGGAACTATTTTGCTAACTTGAAACTGCTTTTGGGTCATCTAAAACTATTTACTTGTGGCTACGTTTTGTTATTTTTACGGTTTCTTAATTTAGAAACAAAGTAGAAGGAATCTTCTTTTGTGGGTTAGTATTTTACGTATGGAGAAGCATTTTTTTTTTTGGACACCATTTTCTTATGATTCACAGGGTGGGTCACTTGGTACAATGCACTTTAGAGTATTACTATTTAATTATATATAGAGAGTATTACTGTCTAATTGTACAATGTGCATTGGCTTTGATTTAGATTTGAGCAAATTTTATAGACTTTTACATATTATGCTTGTGAATACATAAATGGTTTTGAACATTCTTGGTATTTGGACCTATTTATAAGCTCAAACTGGACCTGACCTTGAACTAATTATATAAAGCCGAATTTAATCCATTTTTTCCTCATGAGTAGTGATTTGATCTACTTATCGAGTCTTATGCTTTGGACCTTTTATTGGAAACAGTTAATGACCATATATAATGGGATTTTTTTTTTTTTGTGACCCAAATGATGTGTCTAGGATATTATTGTTACATGTGTTTTTGGATCATTGGTTTGATCCTGTGGCCTAAGTGTATGTGTGTGTAGGCTCATAGGTCTGTGACCTAAATTTTGTCATTGTAAATTTATTTAAACATTTTTTTATAATTTTCTTGACTAGGAGCATGGCAACGCATATACATTTTAAGATGAATTCGTTAAACTCTTAAGACTAGACATATCAGATTTAGGTCTTTCCAATGGGGTTAAGGAAGACCACTAAAGTGGTCGTTCGAGAGACTATAATTGAAGGAGGATTGGTTCTGCCCAAAGATAACCATTCTATGGAGGTTGTTATTTCTTGAATTATGAGATTTTATCTCATTAAGATCATCTTGTGCCTTGATTTGCATGAAGTTATTAATTCTGCCCAAAGGTGATTCATTAATTTTATGTAAATTGGGTGAGTAGAATAGTCGTAAGTGTAAAGGAGAAAGAATGATGATTCTCTTACCCAAAGGTAGTAAATCATTTGTATTAAATCATAAACATAAGTGATTAGGTCCACGCGCGCTTTTTTTCAACGCCCTAGGGGAGAGGATAAGTTGTATACTCAATTTTTGTCCAAGGGTGATGCTGGATGTTGCACATTATCTTTACCCAAAGAGTGTATTATTTAAACCAAGGTGTCAAATCGGGTATCGGTCTCGGGTATGAATCAGCCGATACGTATCAGCCAATTTTAAAAAAAAAAATAAAAAAATTTAAGAAATAAAAACTCGATTTCAACCGACACATATCGGCAATACCGATATATGACCGATACCGATACGAGACTGATCTGTGTCGAAATATGACCATATTTTACACCCTAATACCAACATTGGGCTATCCGATGAAGGCTATCTGACAGCTGTTGTGCAGTTTTAGTGGTTTCAGGTATTTTCGTCCGTTGGATCTTGTAGAAGCATAAAAGAATATAATTAAGGACAATATGGGAGCATTAAACCATAAAGCTAACAGAAACATCGAAATCCGTGGAAGAACCGATTGGTCCAACCACAATAATGAGAATTGATTGTCACATGTCATCATCAATCAATTGAAATTTAGAAATCAATCGATTGAGTTGGATGACAATTATTTTCCCTCTTAAATTTGAATTTGAACTAACGATTGACTTCAAATTCAAATAACTCCGCCAAAAATCAAATTTTGAATTCAATTGATTGAATCTTAGAATTCAATCAATTGACCTATATATGGAAACTCTTCCATCCGAGCCCTATATAAACAAAGTAGTGTTTAGGGTGTGGGCTCTCGGTCCTCTTTTAGGGCCTCTTTTTGGCCGATTTTCTTAGTCTTTTCTTTAGTTTTTTTTAGTTTATAGTTTTAGCTTTTGATAATTAGTCCGTAATTAGGAACCAAAGCTTTGTAAGGTTCTGAATCTTTTCCTAAAATATCCGAGCATTTAATAAATTAAAGAATGTGTTTAATGGTTTCAAATTTGTGCCTTACGTGTGGATCGGAGATGAACGGCTAAAATCATTCATTCAAGGAGGAAGCAACCCCTAGATAAGTAGTTAATTTATTTTCATTTCAATCATTTCTTTTTACAAATATTAAATTATTTGGCTTTAAGTGTGTGCCTATTGTTTATCATCGAATGCTCATTTATAGTTGTCGATCTTGGTTATCAACGATAATAAAAGAGTTATTCCACCTAGATCTAATCTTGTAAACTGATTTAGGATGTCATACGATTGATTATTAATATTGTGGTTTCACATTTGAGATACGTTATGCCTTTCGCATGATTCATGCCATGATTGGATGCGTTATAGTATTGGGATAGAGTATGCTGGATCAATAATCATATTCTTTTCGAATCATTTTGCTTGTAGTATAATGAGAGTTAATATTTGTATTCTTTATCATAATTATTGAATCGTGCGACTTTCAGTTTGAGCATATTGTGTTATCATCGAATACTCATTTATAGCTGTTGATCATGTGATTGATGATAATAAATGAGTTATTCCACCTAGATCGATCTTGTAGATTGATATAGGATGTCGTACGATTGATTTTTCTGTTGTGGTTATATGTTTGTGATGCGTTATGCCTTTTGTATGATTCATGTCGTGATTGAATGCGTCATAGTGTTAGGATAGTGTATGTCAATTATCATAATCACATTTTTATTGAATCGTTTTTCTTATAATTAAATGAGGGTAAATAATTTGACATTGAAATGTGTGATTAATTGTTGGTAGAAAAATTATAAATTTAGGGTTAGCAGACTCCTTGATCATTTTTTCATCATTGTTTGATTAATTATTGCTTTCGTTGCATAAGCTTTATTTAGATTTTTTTTATTTGTGTTTATGTAGTTATTAATTTTTACCGTAATAAAGATCTCGCCTTTGGTACTTTCTTAGATTCATTTTATACTTCTAAAATTAATTAAATTTCATATTTTTCTGTGAGTTCGACACCCTTGATTTCACCGTGCTTCAATAGATCTTGTGCACTTATAAGGGTACAATTGAAAAATGATCAAGGACCGATACGTATCGGTTTGGTCGAAAACCGATATGTATCGGTATTGGCCAATATTTGATACCTTGATTTGTACATGATAAAGCACTGTAATCAATTCGTTTATACCCCTAATACGAATTATTTTTTTCTTGGTGGATATTAATGGCTTATAGTCATTTTGGAGCCCTTTGTGGACATTGATCTTTAGACTTTTGGTGACATATAATTGTGTCTATATCCTTAGTGGATTTTATGGTTTCGTGACATTTTTCATTCACTAGTGATGCATTTATTACTTTTCTTTAAAATTGTAGAGTAACGGAAGAGACTTCTATTCAGAAAAGTTTGGCAGGGATAAACATTTGAATGACTCTAATTATACTTCTTGTAATAGAACATTGAGATCAGTCTTGGTTATTCAAATTATGACTTTGTTCTTATGGAGAACAAGCATCCCCCTCCACCAGCGGATGCTATGGAGTCTGTAAAGACTTATTTTACTTTATGCGAGAAAGCTAACAGGTTATGCATAATGATTATTCGTGCTTGTATTAGTGAAGTCATTCGATATGGTATAGAATCTATCGAAATAGCGAAGGAATTACTCGAGAACATTCAGAAACAGTTTGTAGGCTCAAAGAAGGCTTTACAGTATGAGTATTTGGGTCAACTCATGAAACTTAAGTATGATGGAAATGGAAGCATTCGTAAGCATCTTCTTAAGTTATCTACACTGGCTATTAGACATTGTCAACAAGATATTAAATTTGAAGAAGCACTAATAGTTCACATGGGTGTTCGGTCATTGCCAAGTGCTTATGACACTTTTACAGCCTGTTCGAGAGTTGGAAAAAACTAAGAATCAGAGTTTATACTCAGCAAATATCCAGATTCTAATTTTTTTTGGGTGAATCTAGCGTTTGAGAGATCTCCTAGGCAAGTGAGATTTTGAGTGGTTTCCGATTGAAAACGATAGCAAATCGTCCGAGCAATTTGCTCAAAAAAACTCAGAATCTGAGTGCAAATTATAGGGGCAATGTATACTTGAGAGAAAGTGTATACATCAGATCCCAATCTTAACTACCCATAAAAGAGAATTAAAATAAAAAATTCAACTGCATGATGACAATTCATTAATATTGCATATCAAACTTTGTATTTTACAGGCAACAAAATGCAATATTGCAAATATATAAAAACAATTTACAGTAAACAAAATTCAAAACCAAAACATAGAGAAATCAAAGAAGATCAAAAGAAGACCTTAGTTTTTTTTATGACCTTTGGGATTGACTTCAGCCTGGTACCTAGTCTTGCAAGTGTCGAGAAGGTAGAGAAGGGTGTTAGAGATTCAAAATCAACACCCATCTCCTCTTAACCCAATGTTTAATTAATTCTATAATATTTCTTTCTTTAGATCTCCAGATTCTCCAAAAAGTTTTTGATTTCAGAGAGAGAGAATAGAGAGAGAGAAAGTTGTTGACGAAAGGTTGGGAAGGTCACGCGGACAAGAACAAAAGCGTGTTGTAATGGGAATAAGGAATGTGGCAGACATCTATATCCAACAGCATATCTAACGGGTCCTCACTATTTGACAGCAGCCTTAATGAGCAGGGGCCTCAACGGGTCCGGCTTGAGCTTGACCAGACCAAACCGTAAATTTTAGTGGGTATTAGTGGTCCATTTCAAAAGTAATGGCCATTAAATCATATTCGAAAAAAGACTCCGTCAATTATGTTCAGTCTCATCTTGATTGGTTGCTCATAAATTTTGAGAGAAATCCAAGTACGACACATAAATCGATGACTAGATAACGTTTCTGCGATCATAGCATAGCCACCCATTGAATCGATCATGAGAATTTTTTTAGAGGAACTTAAAAATAAAGAATTTTCATTCTTTTTAAGAAAAGTCAAGAATCTAAGTAACTTAAGAACACATATGGGAAAAGTCAGGAATCTGGGTCTTCTAAGAATCTGCAGGAATCTGAGTGTTCAAGAATCTGAGCTTTTCTGAGAAAAATCAGAAAACACCTAAACGAGACCTTAAAGTCAACTACAATGCTCAAAAAGAGCAATGGGATCTTACTCAATTTATCACACTTTATGTTACTGAAGAAGAGTGTTTTAAAGGCTCTAAAATTGAATTTGCGAATCTGACCATCAATAAGAATAGCAAGAAGAATTTCAAAAAAAAAATTCACAAGAACCGAAAGAACAAAGGCAAGGCAATCAAAGATCAAGCTGATGATGGGTGATTTTTTTTGCAAGAAGAAATGTCACATTATAAAGAACTGCTTTATGTTCAAGAAATTGTTGAACAAGAATCTAGTGGCATTCATCATGAGGAGAACCCTAAGCCTACAGAATGATAAAGATTCTTATGAATATTTCTTTAATTTTCAGCTATTTGACTACTTTTGTTGTGATTGGTGGTTAATTTTTATGTTTGACTTTGTTATTACATCCAATATGTAATAATGTGAGATCGTAAAACATTTAGACTTTACATTTTGAGTGGGAGGTATCTCACTTCTAAATTATAGTTATTATTGATGCATCTTAAAAATTTTGTCTTAGATATACATGTATATTTAGGGTGGAGTTTTTGATAAATTGTGGGTGAATTTATTTTTTTTTTCACAATTTTTAGGTGGCACACTTTGGCGAATGAGCCAATAAGGTTTTACGTTAATCTTGTCTGTGAGTATTGATACTCTTTTGAATTTGCTCGGAGTTGAACGTGATTAGACATCACATTAATAACTTTTTATTCTGATAATCAGGTGAAGTAATTCACAAGTCAGAGTTTTTTGGATGTCAAGATAACATACAACAAGTATGGAGCGAGACATTATGGATTTATACACTTTGGTTGTGCATTTAGTTCACATGTTAAATTGGTTGTCATCTTTCAAATTTGTTTTTAATAATAATTTTGTGACCATGAAATTGTTTTAGTATCGATTTCATAAAATGATATACTATGTACATTCATTACCCATTCCTATATTCTCATTAAATTCGGGTGATGTTTGAGAATACCTAAGTTATTTCAAACAACGTTTTGTTTTTAGAGTGCACTCGTTTTGGTTGTCTAACCTAGTGAGAGTCTTTTTTAAATTCATAGTCCGTGTGTGGACCAAGTGGGAGACTGTTGGAATTTTTATTGAATCTCGAAATTCTTATTTTGTGTGGCCCACACACACTAGAATTTAATAAAACTCTAGATCGAAGTTGCTTGAAAAATAAAGTGTATTATTGGGAATTCAAGGTTTCCTGATTTACATGTGATTCTTATTCCTATTAGAATCCCTTGATAGACAATATTCTAAGTAGAGCATGACTCTTCATACTATATATATATATATATATATATATATATATATATATATATATATATATATATATATAGGTGGATGTCACCCGCTCACTACACACAAGCCTTTTGACATCTTTCTATCAAGAGAGTGTAGCAAGAGAGGCGGGTAGAGCTACCTTAATCTTTCTTCGCAGGAAAAAGCTTTGAATTGCTTACTTTGCATCGACTTGAATAAACAGTCACGATCTTTACAATAAGGTACGCACATATATTTTAATTCATAAATTATTGATCTATTATTTTGATTGATCATATGCCTCGATCCTAGAGTAAATATTTGAATGATCGGATCGATAAATCTAATATTATGAACTTTTGATAAGTGTGACTTTCAACTCAATAAAACTCACAGCCAAGGGCAAAATAAAAAAACATACCATGTGTTAGAAAATAAATCTTTTGCGAGAATAAAATCTAACACTAAGTTCTTCGTACGTATAAAATTAAGGAGGAGACTTCTTTTAGAAAAGTCTCTTTTTATTTTACAATATTTAATAATATATAATTTAAAATAATGAAAAGATTTGCTCAATGGATGTTGTTGTTCTATGTGTAGTTTATATATCCAATATCACCCGACATGACCTAATACTTGACTGACCTCACCTGGTATTTGATCCTCTATCGAATTGGGGGAGTCGTATCGTATCTGGTGGGATTTATCTTACCTGTTATTTGACCCTCTATCGAATTGGGGAGTCATATAGTATCTGGTGGGGACTAACTAGAAACATATCGGTTGATTAGGGATGAAAGTTTAATGTACCAAATTGATACTAATTTTTTCGGTTTTCAATTCACTACATCCTGAACCAAAACCGAATCAAAATGAATCAGTTTGGGGTTGGTGATTATTTTTTTTTGCCACCCTACACCTAAACGGAACCAAAATGGAATGGGTTCGGTTTGGGTCGGTCTGAATCAGTTTTCGGGCCAGTTTGGACCAGTTCGGTTCGCTTCTGGGATTCGGGTCAAAGCTTGCATCCCAGCCGCTAATACGTACGGGAATATTTAGAACATGCATATGGTTATTTCATTGGTCTTCTACAGGTACATAATGGTGTGGCAGTAGCAGCTATCTATAACTATAGTCTCCCACTCCCAGTCAGTGAGTGGCACTATCGTAAATTAAATAAACATTAAGGATATTTAATAAAAAAATCCCCGTTTCGTCCGAACGAGTACTCCTACAGACTACAGTACACATTCAACAGTTAGGGGCATATCAGCCGTACATGACCTCCACTGCAAGCAATCATTGGCTATAGACAAATGGGCACCGCCCACGTGGAATTTTGTGGACCACATGGCTATAGATGGCCGACAGAGAATTTGTGGAGGGCAGCCAACGGAAGGCAGCCGTCCACGTGTTAATATATGGATTGTGTGATCTCTGACACGATCGTACGGCGGATAAGGGTTTTCGGTGGCATCGTGGAGCGTGAAGAATAAATTCAGAGTAGCCGGGGCGAGAGCGACCTCCGCTTGACAAATCGAAATTACGGAAAAGCCCCTATTTATTTTGTTGATGACAGCGACGTGTGCTACGCTTGGGGAAGTGGATGGTTTTGACCGTCCGATCAATAGAACATGTCAAATCAATCAGAGCCGTCTGATCAATTGGTCGACTAGATAATTGGACAGGCTTGAAATCATAAATAGTTACCATTAAAATATGTATTTTATGTTACACCTGTAATCTAAATTTCACTGTTATCCAACTATGTAAAATATTTGTTATCAATTTATATAGTCAAAGTGGCTTTCTGTGGTTGGAAATATCTCAACTAATGAATCACACCATATAATCAGCTGTCAAAAATAAGACCATAGGTAGATATTGGAAGCATTCAATGATCGCTAGGAGTTTACTACATCTTAGAATTGTATCAAAATGGTAAACATTGTGAGTTAAAATAGTGCTCCGTATATATATATATATATATATATATATATATATATATATATATATATATATATATGACAATTTATATATTTTAAAGGAAATTTCTTAAATCGATCCTGTAGATTCTCCTTTTCCGCCAGAGACCCTATATATACCTTTTAGCTAACCGACCAACTCGAAGCCCAGTCGTCATCAACCTTCATGAAATGTCAAAATTACCTCCAAGGTAATAAATAGTCGTAAAAATTTCAAATCATTATTCGTTTATCTCTTTTTTTTTTAACTTTTTGTTTGAAGTCAGTAGAAGGCGGAGTTGTTTCAAAGTCGGTGACGCTCGATTGCTCAATCTTTAAGCTAAAAAATTTATAAGTTAGAAATCAAATTATCTTTCATTACTGTAGAATTTTATCTTCTTTCGACGATTTATATTTTGAATTAATTTCTCTATAATAATGGAGCGATACCGAGTGTTTAAAGAGTCAATGCCAACTGTTTAAATAGTCAATAACGACTTTATATACGGTCGACATCGTTCTCTTAGATTCTCTTATCCTGATTATAATATACAATTCATTTATACAATCTGTTTTAGTATAGGAGTCACTCATTTCATTTTTATTACAGTTCATTTAAATAAGCCGTCAAGATGGTCGTACAGTTTGTGGGCTCACAATTGTAGCATGGTACGTTACGAACGCTACTAAGACCTTTTAAAATTTTCAAATCGTAGCCTCTAAACATTATATTCTTCTTTAGAGATATTTGTCCCAATTCATTCTAACAATCCATTACATTGGGCGCTTGTGATCGTGAAAGTTGTCGAACAATCGGTAATGATCGTCGACCCTATTTTTTATAAGCCCTCTAAGGATAAATATTCGGACTAATTGAATGCACTGGTAAGTATATATAATACGAATTGTCAAAACTTATAAATTTTCATTGTTTCCTTATTTTATTTGACATTCTACTTTTTTGAAACAGACCCAGTACCTTCCCGCACTCTTATATTTATATGTAGACTCCACAGCACTGAGCACTAAGATCTATCCTCGGTCAAGTACTGATTGTCGGATCAAATCCGTTCCCTAACAGAGCAATGGGTGGGACTGTGGGGTGTTCGTATTGAAGTATGTGGAGTACTTCATAGCGAGAAATACATTCGACTTCACGTAAGAAAAAATGAGTTAGATTAGGTAGATTAAGGCAGAAATTGGGCCATGCCCTTGGTACATACACTGGCAATGGAGAGGGGTTAAAAATCGATGAAGAACTTACTGAAGATGCACCACGCTCATAGTCTTTTTTAGATATAAATTAAATTATAATGTAAACGCATGCCATGTAAATAATTCTATATCAAATAAATCAATTTTATGTTCAAAATTTTGGTACCATAAATATTATTTATCCAAATCCTTTCTATGAAATCTTCTGTCGACGTGATTGAATCACCTTAATCGAATTTGAATTACCAATCCACGATATGGTCCGTTCAAAAGACGATCATACATTTCAGGCAAGTTTTCTTGTTCATTCTCATCATTGCACAAGCAATGAACAACCGTATAGACAGTTTTTGTCGACTATCTATTCAGTCGATATTGACTATACGACTAGAAATTCGAGCTTTTAATAGGCTCGATTTTTAAAACATTAAAGGAGGAGGCCGGCACGACCCGATATGCTAAAACGAGGCGGCCCGACCCACGTGTTAAATGTGGAGCCCGAACCAGGCCCGTTATTAGTCGGGCCAAAATGCTGGGTCGGGCCGGGTTTCAATATTTTTTTAGAAATTTGTTCAATAGCTTTTTTTAAGAGAGAATATTCAATATAGGGTTTCCAAGAAACTTTTAGAGAGAGACAAGTTGGGTAGAGAGAAAGAAGATGAGAGAGAGAGGAGAGAGAGAGGGCTAGGACTGGTAGAGAGGGAGAGAGGGGTTGGAACTGGGAATGGGAACTTGGGAGAGAGAGATAGAGAGAGAGAGAGAGGGGGGGCTGCGGTGGGACTTAGGAGCAGGGGAGGGATGGGAAATGGGAATGAGAGCTTGGGAGGTTGGGAGTTGGGAGAGAGAAGCTGGAAGAGAGAGAGAGAGAGAGAAAGAAGATAGGGAGGAGAGACGGACTGGGGAGAGAGAGAAGTGGGGGTTGTGGGCTGCTGACGAGAGAAGATCAAAAGAGGGGGTTGTGGGCTATCGGCGAGAGATGAGGGGGTTGCGGGCTGTCAGACTGGGGAGAGAGAGAAGTGGCTACCGGTTAGAGAAGCGAGGGTTGCGGGCTGCCGGCGAGAGAGCTTGAAGAACGCTTTAAAGAGGGCTGCCGTCGAGCTTGAACTAGAGCAAAGCTTGAAGAACGCTTCAGAGAGGGTTGCCGTCGAGACTAAATGAGAATTGAGGGAAAAAACCCTAGCACCTGATACTTATAAATCATTATAACAGTCAAAATTATATTTTTAACCCCTCATCAATCCATTGAACGGTAATAAGAGGGGTTAAAATAGTAATTATGGGTCGGGTTCGGACCTGGCTTACTGGCCCGTTAAGTTTATCCTAAAATTATGGCTCATTTATTTCAAACATCAAAGCCCGAACCTAAACTCGTTTATATTCGGGCTTAGCTCGGCCTTGCCCGTTTACGAAATTTCTAAAAAAATTAGGCTCAAACCCGGCCCATCCGTGCCGGGCCGGGTCGGGCCCGGGCTGAAGCCCTACCCGTTGACAGCCTTATTGACGACTGGCTATAGAGTCGTTAACGACTCTATATATAACGACTATTTACACAATCGATATTTATTGGTTATATAATCGATATCGACTCTATATACAGTCGCGAACGACTGCTTATACAATCAATATTGACTATTTTTACAATCGATTACGACTGTCTATACGGTCGTTCATCGTTATTCTGTAATTGATTGCATACATATGACTGTTGCAAGTTTTCATAAAATGTATTTTTTGGCATTGTTAATATTGGATTCAAAAATTTTAAAATTTACTAATTGAATTTGTACATTCCAAGTTTATGAGAAAATGTGAGTTAGAATATGCGATTTACTATATATAGGAGGAACGTACTGTATCAATCCATCGGTCCTATTACCGTGCAACTCCTGCGATTGTGATCATACTTAGTGCACCTGTCACACTGTAGGGCCCTAACTCCACCCTTTGACCGTATCCTTCTTTTTCTCGGACATTCGACTTGCTTTTGTGAATTATAAGGCGATTTTACTTTCATATTTTTTGATAGTTGGTCAGCTTAGATTGGCCACTGGCTTTTATCAAGTGTGAGAACCCATTATTTTTTGTAAGTTTGTCTAAAGTAAGCGATGAAAAATCACTTCTCATGAAAGTTGTGGTAATCATAGTTTCTCTGATCAATGGCCACAACCGTATGCAAGCAAGGCAAACCATGAATGAGTCAATGACGATAAGTACATGTCTTTTATTCCAAGTCGACATGATGAATGAAATTCTCAAATTTTACTTAAAACTGATTGTGCCTGTATGGTTGAACTCTTTTTTTACCAGCCCATTGGAGCACCTTCTTCATGTTCTGATTTATTTTTTGATAAAGGAAGGTGCTCCAATTCTTAAATCTCTGTCGGCGCTTTTAAAAATAATCTGTAACTTTTTCTCTAATAGTTCTGATTAAGTCGATAATTGATTTCTCCCGAGCTACCTTCAGTATGCTGCTCAAGCTTTCAGCATTATTCGTAATGAGAGAATCGTACTGCCTTCCCTAGAAATATGCGCTTGCCCAATTCTTCGAGTCTATTTTTAAAATATAGTCGAACACTCGAGGATCATCATCTTTCTTGATTTTATTTATAAAATAATCAAATATGTCTGTTAAAAATGCACGCGCAATGCACCACCATAGGTCTAAAGCACCGTTCTTAGGATGCATGTATGCTCATTTTTGTGTCATATGTAGCATGCAGTATCTGTGGTATGCATTAGGGAAGATTTGTTTCACCGTCTTTATTAAACCTTTCGAGTTGCCCATGAGAATAATAAAATCTTCATTAAACTGATTGATCACGAACGCACCTATCCGTTTAAGAAACTATATCAACGTATCCTCTTCTTCTAAGTAGACGACGGTGAATGCTAACGGTAACATATGGTCATTACCGTTTTGCACCGAAGTGATAAGTAGGATTCCTTTGAAACATCCCCGTAGGTGTATATCATTTACAAGCAATATGCGACGAAGTGTATTGCGATAGCTTCCAATGCACGGGCCAAAACCCTAAAAAAAATTTAGAACTTATCCTCAAATGTAAGTTGAATGGTCGTTCGTACATTAGAATCTACCCTCTCCATCTCCTTTACATAGGTCGATAGATCGACAAATTTCCCTTGCCAACTTCCTTTAATATTATTCAGGGTGAGTTCTTTCCCCCTCCAAGCCTTAGAATATTTAATTTATATGTTATAAACTTTTGCAATATCAAATATTATCGACACAAGTGTGTAGTTGAATCCTTCCATAAGTTTGTCTTGTACATAGTTGGCTACGAAGGAGACTATTGCATTACGATTACCATGCACTCTGATCTTAGCGATCCCACATGTGTGAGTACTAGTGAGCGCCTTGATTTTAAAAGAGTCGAGCTCAGTTAATTTAGATGCATGTATTCGCCACAAACAACCAGGTTCGTAGCATCCGACTGTCACTCTATAACTAGCGATTTTCAAGGGGCGGATTTGAAAGTTTTTCTCCACCGCTTGTTCGTTCAATGCTCTTTGGAATATTTGCTTGTCTCTAAAGATCTCTCCAACTTTAAAGTCTAATTTTGGTATTCAATTTCTACTTCTTGATCGGAAGAGTCGCTCAAAGTCTCTGATCCTTCATAATCTCCATCTATTAAGGGATTATCAATGCCTCTCACGAAATTTCTCGGACCCTCTTTTATAAACTCATCTGATTCGCTATCATAGTCTTGGGCGTTCTCTTCTAAGTTATCCTCATTAGTGGTTGAGGATGACTACGCCTTTCACCAAAGGTGTTCTTAGTTGGTTGACTAGATCCTTCACCAGTGGGGTTTTGACTAGGCCCTTCAACGAAGGGGTACTCATGTGTTTGACTAGGCCCTTCACCGTAGCGGTGCTCACCGAATGGTTGAGCTCCTTCGGTTATTCCCATTGATAAAATGGTAGAACATAATTCGTGAGTCAACTAAGTTGTTAATCTATCGGGGAAGATACGACCAAAATCGTCTTCATCCCCCACTCTTAGAGATGTGTAGTCTAACTCTTGACGATACTATTGTGACCCATGTGTATATTTTAGTGGGTTATCAGATGACTCAACTGGAGCTGGAGCATCGTTTAAATCAATAGTTACTTTCCTAACTGACATGTTTGTCATAAAATCATCGTCATCACATAATTAGACCGTATCATATATAGGTTTATCATTCTCAAACTTACATGGTTGAAAGGAATAGTTACTCAGAAAATCAGTCTCGCCAAGAGGTACTTGTTCAGCTTCGACTCGGAAGGATGACAATTTTTTAATGATGAATACCTTTATGACGTCCACCCCGACTTTATAAAATATAAATAAGGAGGCCAAATCATCATAGTCTAAAATGTCGGCAAACACAGGGGTATTCACTATCTTAATAGAGAACATATTGAAAATTGTTTCATCTGCCCTCGCAAAACTGATAGCGGACATTTGCCTTATAAATTATTCATAAGAAATACTTATCAAAATGGAAAGAACCCTCCATTGGCCACCTTTATACAAGCCATCATCCCTTACAAGAAGACTATCATAGTAACAGAGAAGAGGAATTCTCACCTCCGACATCTCATATTTAAGAGAAGAGGAGACCATCATAAGACAAATGACACAAAATGAATATAACGATTACATAAATAGTCGATATCAATTATATAAATGGTTGATATCGATTATAAAAACAGCCGTTACCGACTGTTTATACAGTCGATACCGACTGTTTATATAGTCTTTATCCACTGTAGAAACAATCGGTACCGACTGTTTAAACAGTTAATATCGACTTTTTAAACAGACGGTATCAACCATTTTTTTTTTTTAATTTACCAAGAAAATATACATCATTTTTATACTGCACCATTAACAGACGCAAATAAACTGAAAATGAAGTTTACACTGGAAAATCTGAACATATCTCACGTCGCAATGGCAAAATGCAAGGTTGTCTTTTTCCAATGGCAAAATGAAGGGTCTTCTTTTTCCAATGGCAAAATGAAGGGTCTTCTTTTTCCAATGGCAAAATACAGGGTCTTCTTCTCTCAAGCCTCTGTTGTCTTCTTCCAAATAGCCGATCAAACTCAGGAAGAAGACATCGTCACCTTTGCCACCCTAACTTTTTACTAATCGTGATAGATTAAAATTATAGCGTCCCTGAAAATTCTGATTTTAAATAGTGTACCTCGGGATGCATGCCCGACTGGTCACTTATTTGACCAAGTAAAAAGTTGACTTGATGACTTAGGATTTGATAGGTCATGTGAGAAAATGTATATGTGTGTGGTGTAAGAGTCATTTTATTGGGTCATATATGCCTATTTAGGTGTGTGTGCTTTACATGAAGACATGAGTTGGGTTATAATGGTTTGTGAGAATTTATTTCTCATTTGTGTTAGTTGTTGAGAATTTATGAAGGAGTAAATGAGAGGAGTGAGAATGTGCGTGTGTATTGAATGTGTATGATTGAGAGTAGATCAGAAAGTTTTGCGTATTTAAGACTTCAAATCGTCAAGAAATCTGAAATTTCGAGTTGTGAAACCCTAGTTGAGAAAGGGAGCTAGGGATCAAGAGATCTGAATGGCTAGAAAGGTAAGATTAATTATTTGAGTGAATTTCTAGCTGTTATACTAGAAATCTGACTTGTTTTGTGTGAAAAATAAGTAAGCAAAGGGTATAGATGTTTGATAAATGAGTTCTGAAAGTTAAAACTCGATGGTGTTCTAAAGTTGGCAAAATCGATCAAACGAAATAAGTGAACGTTCGATTGATTTTGCCAAAGGAGAAAATCTGTAGTGTTGTGTCTCAGAGGAAACCGATCGAACGACATCAATTTCGTTCGATCGATTTTGGTAAACCGTTCAATTGGTTTAGAATCATTCGATCGGTTTGGACTGATTCTGACTTTTGTTGAGTTTTACCTTGTGTGTTGTGATTAGGTTTCAGAACTCTTTGTTTTACGTTCTTTTTGACACGTTAAATATGTTTTGACCATGCTTAGGTTTGAGACGGACCTTGAATGTTTAAGGCTAGCTCGGGTAGAGGAAGTTTGGTATAACTTTGTATGAGGTAGAGAAAGTTTTGGACATGTACTCTTGATTACAATAACATGTGCGTAGTGATATGTGTGTGTGTTACAAACATGTGTATGTGATGTGTAAATTTGATTTGAGATTAAGTATGTGAAATCAAATGTGTGTGTGTGTATACTAAGAAAGAAACCAGAAAATTGTGAATGTGACATCCCAGGGATGTGTATGTAATGTGAGACATGATGTGTGAAAAAACTTTGAGATATTATATTTAGCACAATTACACGGTGATAAACTATATGTATTTTGCACATTCGATTTGAGGTTTTGTGAATACCCAACCGACACGACGGGATATCCGTGACCGATTTGACGGGATATTCGTGACTGGTACGACAGGATATCCGTACAAATCTGTGATGTGATATGTAAAGCCAAGTTGCCTCTGTGCAAGAGACTTGAGCATGTGTTTATATTAAAAAGGGTTCAATTGAACGATAATGGAGGATATTCCATTGGGGCTCAATGCTATATTGCTCGAGGATTATTTCAGGGATTTGATTTAAGTTTATGAGATCAGTCTTTGTGTGATATGAAAACAAGATAAGAAAAGCTAAAATGTGAAATGTGCATTTCAGTTCATGTGACAGCCCGGATTTCGACAACCTGAAACCCGTGCCATCAGCACGATCATCTTGACCGTGCCCCTCAGCTAAGCACGGAACATTGGCATATCAAGCATAAAATGAAATAATAAATGAAACTGCGAAATTTAAATCTATATTAAAGCAATTCTCCAAAAGACAGTTCTACCCTCATGCCTCTGTATGAATGGAGAACCGATCCGAACCATCGATGATAGCAATCATCACGGATGGTTCGCCCCAAAAGAATAATCCCAAACTCAATATATACATGGTTTAACCAAAACAAGGCTTGGCATACCAAGCCGTACAAATCTCTCTCAAAAGCCCTCAAAGCGGCACAACGGAGTCCTCTAGAAGAAGTCCTCAGGAGGTGGCTCCAACTCTTCGCCGGCCGCAAGGTCCGACTCACCGGGGTCAGCGTCTCCTGAAGCCTCGGCAGCTGCTAGTAGTGGACCTGCGACGGATAGTCTATAGGGTGAGCTACATTCTAGCTCAATAGGGAACAGAGCACAGTTGAACATATAAATTATTACTCACATATATTCTATGATACGCCGTGCATGATGTGTCTATGCAGTTATTGATGAAAACAGTTAAAAAGTATTGCATTTTACTGGTAATTACTTATGTTTTCATTTATTCATGAATGATGCTGAAAAAGGCCTAAAGCAAAACTTAAACTTTCAACTTAAGTAATCCCCGAGCAATATAGCATCGAGCCCCGATGAGATACCCTTCATCGTCATCTATATAGACACTTTTAACGTATTCCCTGAGAATACAATATAGTACTCAAGCCCTTTTTCCCCTGGGGATTGGTGGCGGGGTTTCACTTGTCTCAAATCAACACCCCTGGGGTGTGCTTACTGTGTACGGATAAGCCTCCGCACCGGCCTACGGTTTTACCGCCGTATCGGTCACAGATATCCTGCCGTGTCAGTCGTGGATATCCCGCCACGTCGGTGGGGTACCCTATCAAACCTCAAATAACAAAAATATCGGTTCCTTACATATAGTTATTCACCGTGTAAATGTGTTATCTTATATCAGTTAGGCCCTATCAATCATGATTCAATCTTGGATACATCCCTGGGATGTATCCATTCACTTGCACCTGATGCTCTTATCTCTTGACTTCTTCATCCCCTGGGGATGGCTCATTATACTTACTCTTATGGATGTCACACACACATACTTTTCACAATTCTTAAGCAATAAAACATTTGAATTTAAATTCTATATCACTACATACATGCTCTTGTAGAATAAAGTACATGTTCAAGGTATTCCCTACCTCAAGTCTTTGTTTGCTCAACGCATCAAGGTCCCACGTGGCTCCTTGTGCACTAGCTCACACGTACCACCTATGGTACCACATAACAGGTGAAACACATCACTAAAGATGCAATAAAGGAGGTCTAAGACCCTCCATGAATGCTTAAAGTCAAACTCAAAAGTCAACAAGATTTAGCCCAGTCGATTAATCGAACACCAAAATCGATTAATCGAAAGTCAATATCGATTAATCGATTCTCAACTCGATTAATCAAGATTTTCATTCGATTAATCGAATCCAAATTCGATTAATCGAACTTCTTTGTTCAGCTAAGTCGATTCTCAATTCGAGTAATCGAGTTCCCAAAATCGATTAATCGATCCCAAATCGATTAATCGAAATTTGAAATCGATTAATCGAAATCCCATTTCGATTAGTCGATTTTCCCCAAGTCATTTCCTCCAGCCCCTGGGGTCCACTGGAGGTTCCCAGTCGATTAATCGATACCCAAATCGATTAATCGAAAACCAAAGTCGATTAATCGAAACCCAATTCGATTAATCGAAATCGGGGTCCTCTGACTTTTCAACTTCTTGGCCAATTTCGATTAATCGAAACCCAATTTCGATTAATCGAAATTGCCAGATTCAGCCCCTTTCGAGCTGTTCTTCCCAACCTTTTTCCACTCTTTTTCCTCTATTTTTCTAAACCATCATCCTACAATCTAAACCATTTTTCAACTACAATTAACCTCTACCATCTATGCATTTTCTTCACAAAAATTTATCTTTAATCAATCTCAAATTGATTTCAAATAAAGTGGTTGGAAGGCTAGGGTTCCAGCTTTGGCTTGAACGGATTCCTTGCGCAGAATCGGCCTCTTTAATACTTGAATCCCCCTTCCAATCACCCACAATAACTCCTTGCTTTATCACTCTCTTTACTCCTCTCTCTCTCTTCTTTACTTCTCTCTCAACAACCAAGCTATTAATTTTAGGGTTATTAAACCCTTTTATCTCCCCCTCAACTTGTGTGTTGAGCACATGCACCTCGATAGGTGTATGTGACTTTAGATTTTCAACACACACCACATAGACACTCAACCCATTGCATCTCGTCCGTTCATCACACTCTATGCTAACTATTGAACTCCTAATTGGTCAAACCTGTGACCAATCGGGCACAGATCCCGAGGTCACAGTTTAGCATGATTTTTCAGGCTATTACATCCTCCCCACCTTGGAAATTTTCGTCCTCGAAAATAACCCAAGGTTCGTCGGTCTGGGTCTCTCCCCCCCCCCACACGCGCAGGTGAGGTGGTCCAGTTGACTCAGACGCATTCAATTAGTTACATATACCAGCATAGAATTTAAATTTGACGAATTTGAACAATGTACAGAAAAATTGTTGGATTTCTATTAATATCAGAAAAATGTTTACAAGGTGCCACATGAGTTGGCGTACAAAATATACATGTATACAATCATGACTCATACAAAAGAAAGATAAAACTCATGCAGTCCCTCACAAGTGTCGGGTATCGGCATCGCTCGATCTAAGCCGACGGTGCTATGGCGGTGGCGTGTTCTGGATCTGTCTGTGGTCATGTGGTGGAGACTGTCAAGGGGGAGGTAGTGACGGCTGTAGTGGAAGCGTCTCAGTCGGCGGAGCAGATGTAGATGTGGAAGGAGCCGCGTCTGTAGTGGCTGTGGTAGGATGGAAGACGGGTCCTCGGTGGAAGGCGGTGCGTCCGACTGTCCACTCCTCCTCCTGGGCGAGGTAGCGGTGGTAGTCGGTAGGGTAGATGTGGCGAAGGGTGTGGAATAGAAGGAAGTCCATCCTCCAGTTCATCCTTTCGTTGTTGGCCTCCATACGGGCCAACACCTCCTCTATGGTCGGCCCTGATGAAGCGGCGCGCCGGCGGTAGGATAAGGTGGGTGTCGCGGGCGGAGGTGGTGGTGGTGTCTGAGGCTGGGTGAGAGGTGGCCCTCTCCACTAAGGCTCCTCGGCGATGTGCCCCACCCATGGGTGGGTCCCTGCTGTGGTGGTGGGGGGTGGGGTGGTGGCGCACTGAAGACATGGAGAATGTCTTCACGCAATCCGTAGCCCTCTCTTCATGAGGAGAGACGGCGTAGGATGGATCGTTGGAGTAGCACTCCAACATGCTCGATATGAGGCGAGCATAGGGCATCTTCTCCTTGGGCCGGAGGTTGCCCTTCATTAGCTTGCCCTTAATATACCTCATCCCCTCAAGGATGAGCATGGTGACATCAAACCACCGGCCACAGAAGGCCGAGTAAAGTGCCTGTTGCACTTTTTCTACGCGCTCCGTATCGTGGCGCATCGGGTATAGGTTACACTTGACCACCGAGTCAAGCATCCACATATAATGGGGAAAGTCAACCCTCTTTATGGAGGAGCCCGACCCCTTTTTACCATTGGTCATGCGGGTCATGACCTCCTCAAAGCGAGGTTCCTCCTCGAAGGGTGGGAATAGGGTGGTGTCGGGTGTAAAATCGAGGTAACACTCTAGTACCTCATGTATGTGACGACGTGTGATCGTGTAGTCTCGACCCTCTATGGTGGTCTTGATCACATCGTCGGTCGAGCCGTCCACAAGCCCTTGGTAAAATAATCTCACCAATCTAGGGTAGTAAGAACCCCGGATTGGTTTGAGAAGGATGTCGAGACCGGCGTTATTGAGGTAGTTTCAAGCCCATTGGGTCTCGCCTGGTACATCGGGATTGGTGAATAGGGTTGGGTCAATGATGTATTCAACCTCGAAGGTCTTGGCTGCCCACCATTCATTTGGTTGCACCACATTTGTGGGTGGTGGGGGCATTAGTGTGGACTCGCGGGAAGACTCGCGCGTAGACACGCTCGTCGAACCGGAGGTGGTCTCCGATGTCGACGGTGACGGAGTCCTCACCGGCGATGGGGTAGGTGGTGGTGGTGCGGCGTTCTTACGTCGAACGGGGAATTTAGAAGTCGCCTTCTTTGAGGACAACCTAGTCTTGGGTGGCATGGTGGGGAATTAGTAAGAATCTAGGGTTCTTATAGCTCAAATTGAAGGAAAAGTGGAAATCTAGGGTTTACCTTAGGTTTCGAAGGCAAATGCGGATGCGAATCGACGGAAAATCCAAACCCTAGACCACTCGGTTGGTTGGAGAAGAAGGAGAAGTTGAAGCGCCCCAAAAATTTCAAGCTCAAATGAGTCGAATGGCAAAGAAAATCCCCAAATTTCAATATATAGACCTCGGCTCGATTAATCGAAATCCAGAATCGATTAATCGAGTTTTCAAACTAAGTTAAGCCGCGCAAAATCGATTAATCGATTTCCCAAATCGACTAATCGAAAATCAAATTCGATTAATCGAAACCATTTCGATTAATCGAAATCGTATTTGTTTAAAATTTTAAGTTTTTGAGCTCCTTTGGCGCGAGCGATCGATTAATCGAAATCCATTTGATTAATCGAAATTCAAATCGATTAATCGAAATTCACTTGATTAATCGAAATCTTGATAACTTCAAAATTTTCATGATTCTTTAAGTTATTCGATTAATCGAATTCTCTTGATTAATAAATTCACTTCGATTAATCAATTTCACTTGATTAATCGAAAATGTCTATCGACTTCATATTTCTTCCAAATCCCTTTAGTAATTCGATTAATCGAACTTCCAGTTCGATTAATCGAAATCCCAAATCGATTAATCGTATTTCCAAAATCGATTAATCCATCCCAAATCGATTAATCGAAATTATTAATCGATTAATCGAAATTCCAAATCGATTAATCGATTTGAAATTCGATTAATCAGTTTTTTTGCCCAATTTTTGCAGATTTTCAATTTCCTTGGTTCTTTAATTTCTTTTGGTAGTTTATGTCATCAAGTGGTTCCTAGTTCCATAAAACACATACACTTGGTCATGTGCGTAAAAATCTGGTTGTTAAATCATACTTTGATCAAAACTTCCATTGAATTACAAGTATTGTGGAGATTCCACAAACATGTTTGTGGTTTACATTGAATTCTCACGTCGTTGGAAACAAGGCTGGATATTGTTCTTTCACATCGGCCTCTCGTTCCCAAGTAGCCTCTTCTTTTGGATGATTGTTCCACCGAACAAGCACTAAGGGAATCACTTTAGTGCGCAGTACTTGTTCCTTTCGATCCAAGATTTCCACAGGTTCCTCTATCGTGCTCATGTCCTCACACATCTCCATAGGTTGTTTTCCTAACACATGAGATGGATCATTCACATACTTTCTGAGCATCGATATGTGGAAAACGTTATGTACTCGATCAAACAGTGGTGGTAACCCAATGCGATACGCAACTTCACCTACGCGTCCCAAAATTTCAAATGGTCCAACATAACGTGGGCTTAACTTCCCTCTCTTGCCAAATCTCATTACGCCTTTCATAGGTGACACTTTCACAAACACGTGCTCACCCACTTTATAGTCGACACTAGTCCGCTTCATATCGGCGTAACTTTCGTCTACTCACTGTCGACTTCAGCCTTCGATTATTCGAACGACGGATGCGTTGTCTTCAAGTAGTTTTGGCCCTAACACAAATTTCACCTGCTTTCCTCCCAATTGAGGGTGATTTGCATCGTCGCCCATACAGAGCTTCATACGGTGCCATGCCAATGCTCGTTGGAAACCGTTGTTGTATGCGAATTCGAGCAATGGTAGATACTCCCCAAAGATCCTTGCATATCTAGCATGCACGCTCTGAGCATGTCTTCTATTACTTGGTTCACTCGCTCTGTCTGCCCATCAGTTTGAGGATGGAAAGCTGAACTAAAGTCTAGTCGTGTTCCCATTCCTTCTTGAAATTTCATCCAAAACTTGGATGTATATAGTGGATCACGATCTGAAACTATGCTGCTTGGAATCCCATGTAATCTTACAATCTCCTTCATGTATAAGTCCGCCATCTCCTCTCATGTATATATGTAGTATTGTACGGCAAAAAGTGCGCCGATTTGGTCAATCGGTCTACGACGACCCAAATGGCATTGTGTCTCTTGGCAGTACGGGGCAATCCAATAATGAAATCCATCGAGATTGATTCCCATTTCCATTCTGGGATTGGTAAAGGTTGCAATAGTCCAGCAGGATGTCTATGATCAACCTTCACTTGCTGACAAGTCAAACACCGTGACACGTACTCGGCCACGTCTTGCTTCAGTCCTCTCCACCAGTAGTTCTTTTTCAAATCTTGATACATTTTGGTGCTACCAGGGTGGATAGCATAATTTGACTTATGGGCCTCATCAAGAATCGTTCGTCTTAGATCGGCATTGTCCGGAATGCATAGACGGTCCTTAAACAATAACGAACCATCTTCTTTAACCGAGAAGTCCGACCTGATGCCTTCACTCACGTCTTGATGAATCTTTGTTAATGCCGGATCTTTCATCTGTAGATCGTGGATATGCTCAAATATCACTGGCTTTACTGATATGTTAGCCAAAAAGGATCCGGTGGCTTTTGACTCAATGTTCGCATCGTAGAATGCCAGGTGATCAATTTTAAATAAACCCTTGCAAGTGTACAAGATCTGTTCTAGTAAGGCAAGAACAAGGGTGTCGAACCCACAGGGAAATCTAAAATTTTATTCAATTCTTCCTAGAGATTTAGAAAATATCCCCGAGGAAGTACCAAGGGGCAGATTTTAATTTTTACCAAGAATTAACACTTTTCTAATTGCAAGAAAGAAAACAAATTAACCTAAAAATTATGTAATGAGAAATCTAAGAGCAAATTTTAAAAACAAGATCAAGGAATTTGCTACCCCAGATTTATACCCTTTTCTATTTTTAAACCCACAATTTTATGAACATCAACACACCATCATTCTAAAAGAACCATGACTAGTAATTAAGCGTGATCATTAACCCGGCATACCCTATCTAAAAACAATGACTCAGCCTAATCACGGTATGAATCATGTGAAAAGCATAGCGTATCTCATGGTATTTTAGATCAAACACTAAAAACAGGATCACTACACTTTGAGAAAAACGACTTGATGATGAAATTATCAAACTATGGCATTAAACATAAAATATAGGTACTTATCTGGGGATCGCATCTTCCTTGACCTACAGCCTTTAGCCTCTCATCCTTGGTGTAAGATCTTCAGTTGTATCCAAAATCATTCCCAATGTAAAGAGCAAAGAAGGTGTAAAAAGAAGAACACAATTTTAAATACTCTCAGAAAACTCTTCTTACAAAAGTCTCTAGTTATTACACAAATTTCTCTCCAAAATAATAACTCTCTAAGAAATAAAAACTCTCTATTCAAAAAGCTCTCTCTCTAAAACAAAACAACTCCTCCCTTTACAAAGTCGTAAGCCTCTTATTTATAATATCCGATTGAAACTAACCCTAATTGCCTCAATCGATTGAGACAGAAATCTCAATCGATTGACTTAGAGTTCGAATTCCCTTAGAACACTTCTGCCTTCATATCTCAACCGATTGAATATTATGTCTCAATCGATTGACTTTCCAGGGTTGAGTTTTTCTCCATCTGTCAATCGATTGACCATAATGCCTCAATCAATTGACTCTTCAATGCTTCTTTGGACCTTTTTGTCCATATCTCTTTTTTAGCCTGTAATTTCCTTCTTTTATGCACTTGAGCAATCTAACTGTCGGAAACACCTGTAAACATCAAAACCTCACAACAACCATCAGATGCTTTCTTTGAATGACTAAATATAGGATTTAAAGTGTGAATTTTGGTCATATTTCAGCACCGATCACACCCCCAAACCTACACTTTGCTAGTCCTCGAGCAAAGAGAATGATAAATATAAAGATAAACTAACATCCTAAAATTTAAATGCCACTTTCGTAGGGAACACGATTGCACTTAGCATGTGCAACAAGCCTTTAAACCCCTAGGTGCTCCCTAGTGGAGGAGTTGCGTCTCCTGAAGGTTTTCAGTGAAGGTACCTACAAACTTCAAGGCTATCAGGATTGATTAATCATGTCCTTTAGCAATTAGATGCTCCTGAAAAATCTTTTTAAAATACATCTAACCATGTTCATTCCATTTATGCCACATTCGCCTGCACCATTGTCTTCTAATGTTCATATTTCGTGCCTCAATGTCATGAGATCATCACTGCCCAAAGTTCTTATGTCAGAGGAAAAAGCTTTAAACTGGAACTTTTAGATCACATGTCTAGACTCCAATCCTCACCATGGGTATACACTGTAATGAAATCACTTCCGATGAATGAGATGGAATTGTACCACAATTAGAAGAAAATCTCACAAGTTTAAAGATATACGGTGTATCAAAGAATTATAAGGGCAATCTCATTAAGAAAGATATCTGTATTTTAAGCATGCATATATCAAGCACCATAGACAATTGTGTACTTACTCTCCACAAGGCATTTCATCACTCATGATTGGATCAAAAAGGTCTTTTCTAAGGTTGTAATGGGGCTCGGGTTAAGGTTAAGAAAGAAAGGGAATTGTGATTCAAAATTTCTGAGAAATTGGAAAGGAACTAACTTCTGATTTATATATATATATATATATATATATATATATATATATATTTTTTTTTTTTTTTTTTTTTTTTCTTCTTTTCTTTTTTCTCTCCCCTTTTTTTTCTTTTTATATTTGCCATACACTCTCAGTAAACACCATAACTCATTATCTCTCCACTTACTCTCTTTTCGCTCATTTTCATCCCTCGTTCCTAATTTCTCAGAAATAAGAAGGGTAAAGCTAAATTTTCAGAAATTGTGAAGGGTTAAAGGTTAACGTGGCTTATCAAAGAATGTATAAGGGTAAATTTTTCTATAGGCTCAAAGGGGTACTAAAAGGATAAATTTATATGAGGTGGGGCATTTTAAGCACAGACGAACCAATGATGGCCTTAGATCATTTCCTTTCATGATGGTAAAATATGCCCATTTGCCTCAAGTTAGTACACAATGATTTCTAGTGTAATGTTATAACACACATAAAATCACAAATCAATGGGTTTTAATAATTGGAACAAGGATTTCAAAGATACTCCGAATTTATTTCAGCACTCATTAAGAGCAATAACAAGTGTTTTAACAACTTTCAAGGTTTTAGTCTTTCTTTGTGATCTTTAGGATTCCATGTTACACACTTAATCCTCCGATTTTGAGATTGAAAGCGAGTGATGAAAACAATTATTTTTAAGCATGATTCATAATCATTATTGTTCAATATCTACACCTTATGGGCACTCATAAAATAACCATGGTATGATAGCATTGATTAAAGAAATTTCAGGAAGAATCTTTATGCTCACAAATATGAATAATCAATTAGATTACAGCTTTTGCCAACCCTTAGTTAATCGATTGAGACCAAATTCTCAATCGATTGACTGAGTGGACTCAATCGATTGACTGAGTGGACTCAATCGATTGACTGAGCCACATATTCTTATATCCTTTAATGTTTATCAGTTGATCGATTGAGACAGTATGCTCAATCGATTGACTGATAAACATTCAAAAATCCGAGAACAGCTAAAAGGTTTTTTTTTTTTTTTTTTTTTTTTTTTTTTTTTTTTTTTTTTAAGAAGAAAGAAGAACAATTCCCCCCCCCCCCAAACCGGAACGGGCCAATGTCCTCATTGGTGATGATCTGGAGAAAGGGAAGAAGGCCTCCCCCAAACCTGCTCTATGCAAACAAAGGACAAAAACAACCGAGCAAGGGAAAGAGAGAAAACACAAATACGGAACTATATTATTATTAAAAAAAAAAAAATTATGACAACATAAAGCAAAATTCTAACATGATGCAACACGAAACAAACGAATTCAAAACGAAAACAAACCAAACAAAAATAGAAAAACAACCCTACCCTAAAGACATGTAAAATTAGACCCTAAAAACCAAAAACAAATCCTCTAGTCCGCCATGGTCGAGATTCCGCCCCGTGGCTTTGGAAAAGCGTAGCGCCATATTTCTTCAGAAATTCCAACCGCGCCGACGGGTGGAATTGGTGGCCGAGGTGGTGATAAGGGTGGGGTAGGGGTGGTGATGACAGAGTCATCATCAAGGTAGATGATGGTATGGGTGGACCAATCGATGGGTGGTGGAGTTGTGTATCGGGCACGTTTGCGTGCGGGTTCCATGAACTTTTGGACTGCGACGCGCGTACGAGGACGGATGGAAGACATGGCGACAAGGCAGGGACGGAAACTGCAAATATGGACTAAAAGGAGGACCCGGCAAGTGCCCTAAATAGCTAAGAATTTCCTAAAAGAGGGACACTTTATAAGAAACAGCAAAAAAAAAAAAAAAAAAAATTCGGAAGTCGGTGCATGGAGAAATATTTAGAAAGGAGTCTCAGTCAATCGATTGACATGTTTGTGTCAATCGATTGACAAGAGAGGGCAAATATGGTAAATCCGAGCTCCACATCAAATTTTTTTGAAGAAACTCCCCTATTCCAGCAGGGGTTTGACTGGCTGACCAAGTAAATGTCAATCGATTGACACCTAAATGTCAATCGATTGATGAACCATGCGAAAAATAGAGACCAAAACCAGGAATGTCCAATTTGAGGTGCATCAGTCAGTCGATTGAGACAGAAGTCTCAATCGATTGACTGAGGAAAATTTAGGAGGGCATGAAGTAGCTCAATCGATTGAGAGGGAGATCTCAATCGATTGACTGAGAGCCAGAAACCAAACACAATAATATGCTCACAACAAAACAAACATTAGCATTTAAACTTGCAGCCACCGATCCGATACATCAACAACAAAAAAAACAAAAACAAAAACACCAAACAGAGAAAAGAAAACTTCACAACAAAACAAGACAATCACACATCATCATCATCATCTTCATCTTCATCTTCCGGTTCCCGCCCCTCGTTCATTGCCGCTCTTGCGCCGTCGATGAAATTGTTGGCACGATCCGGGAATGACTCGCGAGCCATCCGCATAAGGAGAGCAGTTTGAAACCGGGACCGCCTATCCACACCACCAAGCCGTGCATTCAGCCCGTCCATCCGCACCTCAAGGCGAGCAACAGCCGCCTCGGCATCAAAATCGGGGACCTCTTCGGGACGAGGTCGCCTAACACCGCCACGTTGGCGCTGTGCGGGGTTTGGACGGGGAGGAGGAGGAGCATCCTCAATCGGGGCCGATTGCACGCGGATGATCGCCTTGATACTCTTGACCCACACATTCACACCATATTGATAGAATTGCATGTCGCCCATCTCCTCATCGTCATAGATGGGGCAGCCAAGGTGATCCAGAAGGTGCATCACATAGTGTGGGAAGTGGAGGAGAATCGCGGCACGCTTGGAATGCGGTAGGCGATATCACTATGGCATGGTACATCTCCATGAGCATCAACCCAAAGATCAAACCAAGTATGTCACAGAGAGCTTTCACTCGACCCAAAGTCCGCCGGTCTTGGTGCCATGTGGCAAAAGGTTATTGGCCATAACTATGTCCCAAAGAGGATATCCATGGCTCGATCCCTCCCACCACCACACATATTGTTGATCATATCATCTTGGCTACGCTCGATAGCCGGAGGAAGGTGGTGGTTGACGGGACGAGCCTCGTAGAAATTAAAGGCACGGGCAAGATCAGCGGCATGGAGATTGTATTGCCAGTTATCGATCTCAATGGTGATGAACGGCAAGCCGGTTGGGGAGAGGGACTCGGGCACCCACACCATCTTTTGATAGAATAGGCGAATGATGCGTGGGGCGACATCGATAGGTGGAGGGCCTCGATGAATTCGATCGACCGCGCGCATTCCGCGATGTTCCGATACTTCACCAAGTCGAAAAAATTCTCCGTTTGGAATTGGCGATCGACATAATGCTCGTTAGGGATGCGCATCGGATCATGGGCTGGACGCGGTGGTCGGATAAGGGCAGCCATGGGATCAAAAATAAGGAAGAGATAAAATCTCGGCTTGAAAATTAGGCTGGAATTCGAATGAAGACTCCACGGGTGGGGAGGACCATATATATAGTGTGAGCCTCAATCGATTGAGGCGTACTTCTCAATCGATTGAGGATGCATGGACTCCCCACGTCGAGGAGGAGCTGTAACGGCACCGCAGGGAGACGGGGCGCGTGCCATTACTCCACACCTTAATGTCAATCGATTGACACAAAGGTGTCAATCGATTGAGGATTGATAGCGCCGGTTGGTGTCCTTGGAAACGGAAGGGCATTAAAGGGCCACGAAAAACCAACCCGAGACGGCAGCTGCCATGACAAGAGTTGTCGGGTGGCAGTTCAACTTCCAACACAAATGCACAAACTCTGAAGACGTCAATCGATCGAGGCAGTATTCTCAATCGATTGAGATAGAAGACTAAAAAAAATTGATGATGAAGCTCAATCGATTGACACAGACTCTTCAATCGATTGAGGAATCTCAGTCAATTGACTTTCACAGACCCTTCAATCGATTGAGGAGTCACAGTCAATCGATTGACTGTGGGCTCCTCAATAAAAATTTTTTTTTTTTTTTTTTTTTTTACAACAACACTGGGGTGCCTCCCAGGAAGCGCTGAGTTTACATATGTCATTCGACTGCTCAAGAATCACCCCGGATCACGGAGGTGCATCGCCTCAATCTGTAACTGGGTGATCGGCTCAAACATTGGTTTGAGTCTTTGCCCATTAACTTTGCAAATGCGATTGTCAACAAGGCTCCGAATTTCTATGGCACCATGCGCACTAATGGACACTACCTGAAATGGGCCTTCCCATCGAGATTTTAATTTTCCCGGGTGGAGCTTCAGTCGGGAATTGAATAACCAAACTTTTTGGCCAACGTGAAATACTTTTCGAGAAATGGATGCATCATGCAGCTTTTTATACCTTTCCTTGTACATTTTTGAATTCTCATACGCTTCGTAGCGTAATTCCTCCAATTCATTCAATTGCAAACGGCGATGTGACCCATTGTATATGTCGAATTAAATCTTTTATCGCCAAAGCTTTATGCTCCAATTGACGGAAGATGGTAAGCTTTGCCGTAAACAATTCGAAACGGAGACATTCCAATCGGAGTCTTGAATGCGGTCCGATATGCCCACAGAGCCTCTGAGAGCCGGTTTGACCAATCTTTTCTATCCGGTCGGACCGTTTTTTCTAGAATTCGCTTAATTTCCCGATTAGACACTTCCACCTGACCGCTAGTCTGTGGATGGTACGGCGTAGCAACTTTGTGAGTGACGCCGTACTTCTTCATTAAGGTGGCAAAATGGCTATTACAAAAATGCGAACCGCCATCGCTGATGATTGCTCTTGGAATCCCGAATCGGGTAAACACATTTTCTCTAAGGAATTTGACTACAACCTTATGATCATTCGACCGGGTTGCCACAGCTTCTATCCATTTTGAGACATAATCAACAACCACTAGAATATATGAAAACCCAAAGGATGGGGGAAAGGGACCCATAAAGTCAATCCCCCAAACATCAAAAATTTCAACAGTCAGAATTGGATTAAGGGGCATCATATTCCGTTTTGAAATATTGCCAAGTTGTTGACATCGTCGGCATTCCTTGCAAAATTGAGCAGCGTCACGAAAGATAGAGGGCCAGTAGAATCCGCTTTGAAGGATTTTCTGGGCGGTCTTCTGTCCTCCGAAATGGCCGCCACAGGCCCCAGCATGACACAAGTGTAGGATGCTCATGTGCTCCTCTTCGGATACACATCTCCTGATGATCTGATCTGAACAGAATTTGAACAGACATGGTTCATCCCAAAAATAGTATTTTATTTGGGAGAAAAAGAGATTCTTATCATTCTTACCCCACTCAGTGGGGATTACGCCAAGAATCGGATAATTCACAATGTTAAAACCATGGAATCTTTGCATAAGCTATATCAATTGCTAGCAAATGTTCATCCGGAAACGTGTCACGGATGATCTCAGGTATTGCAGATTCTTCAGGTAGAATTCTCGACAAATGATCAGCCACCACGTTCTCAACACCCTTCTTATCCTTAATCTCGAAATTGAATTCTTGGAGTAGAAGGATCCAACGGATTAATCTCGGTTTAGTATCCTTCTTTGCTAGAAGATATTTCGTATGAATGATCGAAAAGACCACTATTTTGATCCAAGTAAATAGGAACGAAACTTGTCCGAGCATACACCACTAATAATTCTTTCTCGGTGGTGGTGTAATTGAGTTGGGCATCAATTAATGACTTGCTAGCATAATAAATTACGTGAGGTAATTTATTCACCTCGTCTCTAGGATACCCAATCGTAATCGTAGATGCATCACACATGAGTTCGAATGGGAGAGAATAATCCGTGGTGGATTATTGGTGCATTGGATAAGAGCTCATAATTTCAAAAATGCTTGCATGCATCGTCAAGAAATTCAAAAGGAACATCTTTGCCAAGCAAGGTGCACAATGGTTTAGCCACCTTGTCAAATCCTTAATAAACCTTCGATAAAATCTGCATGATGACCCAAAATGACCGAATTTGTCGAACAATTTGGAGTGGTGGCAAGTTAGCAATTAGATCAACTTTTGCTCTATCCACCTCGATTCCTTTTCGTGAGACGATGTGCCCAGAACAATCCTTGTTTAACCATAAAATGGCTCTTCTCCGCCTAAGAACAAGTTTGGAGTCAACACAACGTTGCATCACTTGTGAAAGATGATTCGCATAAGAATCAAAGGTTCTCCCAAAACCGAGAAGTCGTCCATAAATACTTCAATGAATTTGTCGATCATATCGTAAAATATGGCCAACATACACCGTTGAAATGTGGTAGGGGCATTACATAGGTCAATGGCATCTGCGGTATGCAAACGTACCATAAGGGCATGTGAACGTTGTTTTTGATTGTATCCGAATACCCATCAAGAAAATAAAACTCTTGCCCAGCTAACTTCTCAAGGATTTGATCAATGAACTAAGGAAAATGATCCTTCTCGGTGGCGGTGTTTAATTTACTTAAAATCAATGCGACACGCCATCCAAAGAGTTTCTAGTGGGGACCAATTCTCCTTCAGCAGTTTCCTTCACAATGATTCCGGACTTTTTCGGAACAATTTGGACTGGACTAACCCATTCACTATCAGAAATCGGATAGATGATTCCAGCATCAAGGAGTTTAATGACTTCTTTTAGAACGACTTCTTGCATGTTTGGATTAAGATTGTATGTGGTTCCCTTGAAGGTTTACTCTCATCTTCCAAATGTATTTTATGCATACATACCGATGGGTCAATCCCTTTGAGATCAGTGAGAGTCCAACCGATAGCTTTCTTGTGCTCTTTCAGCACCTTCAACAACTCTTTTTCTTGTTCTGCCGACAACGTGGATGAGATTATTACTGGAAGTGTTTCATGAGGTCCCAGAAAAGCATACTTGAGGGACTCTGGCAATTGTTTCAATTCCACAAGTGGTGGTTGCTCAAGTGATGGAGGCAACACGTCCTCCATCTCAACAGGTAATGATTCTATCTCAGGCACACTCGCAGCTAAGTGATCATCCTGGTATGATGAGCTAGACTCTCTCCCGTCGGACTGCTTCTCTTCCGATCCTTTCTCTTCATAGATGGCCAACAAAGCATTTTCAAATTCCTCTTTGGTAAGCATTGAAGGTAATGCCTCATCTACCACTTCATCTATCTGATCGATGTAAAAACATTCGACTTCATCCTCGTTTGGGAAATGGTTCATCGCATGGAAGATATTCAATCGAACCTTCATGTTTCCAAAAGAAATGTCCATGACTCCTGTTCGACAATTAATGCACGCGTTGCTGGTCAGAAGCGAAAGCGTCAAGGATGATGGGGACTTGATTAAGTGACTTAACAGGTGTGTCCATGTCCAAAACAACAAAATCCAGGAAAGACAAACTTATCTATTCCAACCAAGACATCTCAATAACGCCCGCGTCTTCCGATCTATCTGCGGCTTGATGTGACCGTTGTAGGGTCTTAATTCACCCACCGAAGTTTCTCGTACAATGAATATGGGATTAAATTAACACTGCTCCCAAATCCAATAACGCTTTACAACCTGGTTGCCCACCAATGACACATGGAACAAAGAGGAACTCTGTGGTCTTTTAGTTTTTGTGGGGTTTCCAATTGCAATATAGAACTGACTTGATTAGTCAAGAACACTTTCCTCGAAACATGATTACGTGCCTTTCTCTTCCGAGTGCATAAATCTTTGAAAAACTTTGCATACTCAGGCACTTGCTTGATCGTTTCAAGCAATGGAAGGTTTTATTACTTGCTTAAATGTTTCGAAAATATCTTCCATTTTTGTTGGTCCCTTTCCCATTCTTGATGGAGGAGTTAGGCATTGAGGAAATGGTGCCTTTGGGACAAAAGGTGCAGGTTCCCCTTCTAAATCTTGTCCTTGTTGGACAGTGGAGGGAGACTCATCCTCTATCACCTTTTCTTTTCCCTTCTCTCTTCTTTTCTCTTCCTCCTTCTCTTTTCTTCTCTCTTTCTCCGCTCTTCTCGCTGACTCTTTCTTTTTATCTGCTTCCTGCTCTTTGTCTGCTTCACTTTTTTCCTCTGCTTCCACAGGCAATTCCACTTGATTATGAACTTCCCGTCCACTACGCAACACAGTAACAGCTTTCAACTGTTGACTATTTAATGGTCCTTCATCAGATGATGCTTGGCCGCGAGGATTGTTGATGGGTTGGTAAGCTTACCCTCCTCTCGTCGACTTCGGTTGATTTGCCAATTGGTCGACTTGGTCGATTATCATCTGCTGAAAAGATTGCATCTGCGCATTACCTTTTCTTCGGATCGACTCCTTTGAAGTGCTTGTATGAGATTGATTAGGATTGATTGAAATTCGATTTTCCGGAAATCGAATTTGGATGAGAATATGGAGCATTCTCAAAGTTAGAATTCGGTGAAAATTAGAATTCTGAAAATTCTGTTGTGGACGGAAATTTTTTGAAAATTTTGTGGAAAAACTTGTTGTCCATTTATAGATTGGTTTACTGACGGTTTGGTTTGAGCCACCCCATCCTAAGTTGGGGTGATTTTTCCACTGGGTTGTAGGTATTTGAGTACACGTTTCTACCTTGTCAGATAAGATTGAGTGACATTTATCGCTCACGAAGAGTAGATTCATCAGAATGAATGTCAAGGTAGTTGGGCACTCATTAGCCATATGACTGGTGTTCATGATTGAGCATACATGGGGTGGCAGAACTTTAGCTTGCTTGGTTGCGACTAACAATATTGTCATCTGTTTGACAAAGATATCAACCTTGGTTGATAGATCGAGTTATTATTGTTGACCTCATACAATCCGCCTTTGGTCAACACATGAGATTTAGGTGCTAAGTCCAAAGTGGTTACGCGAGTCGCACTTTGTATCGAGGTTTGATACAATTTCTCAAATAATGCCCACAACTCATCGGCCTCTTTCGTGGCACAAGATCCACCGAAGATGCATCAACCATGCGTCTTTCTTCGTGAATCACCCATTGTAGAAACTTTGGACTTGTTGCCACCTTGGAACTTGATGGTTAGGCAACTTCTGATTAACTCCTTAAAACGTTCCCAGCATTCATGGAATGTCTCTGTAGGTTGTTGGGAACAGAAAAGGATCTTTTGACGCATCTCTATGGCTTTAGTCATGGGAAAATACTTTTTGAGGAACTGACGATGTAGCTCGGTCCAACTCGAATAGATTGCGGTTCTAAAGAATAGAACCACGTTTTGCCTGTCTCTTAAAGAGAACGGAAAGAGTCAGCTTCGCTATCTCATCGATAACATTGTGACTACGAACATTTTGCATACCCCAGTGAACTCGTTCGAGATGAACGTCGGATTTTCATTTGCCAAACCATGGAATATTGGTAACATTTGAATCATCACGATTTGAATTCATAATGATTCCTGGAATGGGAGCATGCATGATACCTCTCGATCCTCGTAAAAACCAGGATCATTATAGTATTCAAGTGTTCTAGGTCCCCCATAGTAATTATTGTTCCCATTATTTCCATTATTCACATTGTTGCCATTCTGATTGTTGTTTTCATTCATTTCTTGCTCTTGATTAGCCATGGTATCAGTAGGATGATACTGATTCCTTTGGATTCTAAGATTGTCTCTCAAAGATCGTTTGATCTCCGGATTAAACGGTAGCAAATGTGGGTGATGAGAACGAGTAAAGCTCATACACCACACCAACAATCAAAGGTTTGAAGAACCCAAAATAAGTCCTCAAGCAGACTCAATCGATTGAGACTGTGGTCTCGATAGATTGACAGAAGCACAAAAAATTCCTCACTAATGACTTGTCAGTCAATCGATTGAGGGGATACTCTCAATCGATTGAGGTTCCAAGAGTCAGAAAGCACACAGAATATCAGAAAAAGATTTTATCAGTCAATCGATTGAGAGACTTATCCCAATCGATTGAGGTTCAAAGATTAAAAACACACAAGAATTCTGTCAATTGATTGACACAGGAATGTCAATCGATTGAGAAAAGAGTAGAGAGCACACAGAAAGTGGCTCAGTATCAATCGATTGAGAATGTAGCTTCAATCGATTGAATGCTGCTACGAACAGAGAGCAAAGTAAGAAGGAAAGGGAAAGAAGACCACTCAATTTTTATTTTTATTTTTATGATTTTTTTATTATTATTATTTTTTTATTTATGTTTTTTTTTAAATTCAGAAAAAAAAATAAAAATAAAATCTAAATTCGAAAATTAGAAATTAGAAATTAAAAACCTAAAAAAAAAAATCTTTCCTAAAAGAAAACTTCTAAACTAAGAACTTCTAAAAACCTAAACTTCCTAAAGAATATCACAAAATCTAATCTAAGAAAGAAAATTAGGGAAAGAAAATTTTTTTTATTTTTTTATTTTTTTATTTTTTTTTATTTTTATTATTTTCAAGTTTGTCAATCGATTGACAGAGTTGAGTCAATCGATTGAGGCACAATTATTGCCAAAAACACACAACCTCAATCGATTGAGAAACAAGTATCAATCGATTGACTGTTATAAAAATAAAAAAAAATCTCTAATCGAAATTTACTCAAAATTTCGCCGATTTCCCCGGCAGCGGCGCCAAAAACTTGATCAATTTTAAATAAACCCTTGCAAGTGTACAAGATCTGTTCTAGTAAGGCAAGAACAAGGGTGTCGAACCCACAGGGAAATCTAAAATTTTATTCAATTCTTCCTAGAGATTTAGAAAATATCCCCGAGGAAGTACCAAGGGGCAGATTTTAATTTTTACCAAGAATTAACACTTTTCTAATTGCAAGAAAGAAAACAAATTAACCTAAAAATTATGTAATGAGAAATCTAAGAGCAAATTTTAAAAACAAGATCAAGGAATTTGCTACCCCAGATTTATACCCTTTTCTATTTTTAAACCCACAATTTTATGAACATCAACACACCATCATTCTAAAAGAACCATGACTAGTAATTAAGCGTGATCATTAACCCGGCATACCCTATCCAAAAACAATGACTCAGCCTAATCACGGTATGAATCATGTGAAAAGCATAGCGTATCTCATGGTATTTTAGATCAAACACTAAAAACAGGATCACTACACTTTGAGAAAAACGACTTGATGATGAAATTATCAAACTATGGCATTAAACATAAAATATAGGTACTTATCGGGGATCGCATCTTCCTTGACCTAGACCTTTAGCCTCTCATCCTTGGTGTAAGATCTTGATTGTATCCAAAATCATTCCCAATGTAAAGAGCAAAGAAGGTGTAAAAGAAGAACACAATTTTAAATACTCGAAAACTCTTCTTACAAAGTCTCTAGTTATTACACAATTTTCTCTCCACAATAATATCTCTATAAGAAATAAAAACTCTCTATTCAAAAAGCTCTCTCTCTAAAACAAAACAACTCCTCCCTTTACAAAGCCGTAAGCCTCTTATTTATAATATCCGATTGAAACTAACCCTAATTGCCTCAATCGATTGAGACAGAAATCTCAATCGATTGACTTAGAGTTCGAATTCCCTTAGAACACTTCTGCCTTCATATCTCAACCGATTGAATATTATGTCTCAATCGATTGACTTTCCAGGGTTGAGTTTTTCTCCATCTGTCAATCGATTGACCATAATGCCTCAATCGATTGACTCTTCAATGCTTCTTTGGACCTTTTTGTCCATATCTCTTTTTTAGCCTGTAATTTCCTTCTTTTATGCACTTGAGCAATCTAACTGTCGGAAACACCTGTAAACATCAAAACCTCACAACAACCATCAGATGCTTTCATTGAACAGCTAAATATAGGATTTAAAGTGTGAATTTTGGTCATATTTCAGCACCGATCACCAGGTCTTCCAATAATTTCCATCGGTGCATACCCAAAATCAGACAAGGTAACTGAGCTGAACCTTTCCGACTCAATGCGTCGGCTACTACATTCGCCTTGCCTGGGTGGTATTGTATGGAGCAATCATAATCCTTGAGGAATTCCATCCACCTGCGCTATCTCATGTTGAGCTCTTTCTGTGTAAAGAGATATCGGAGGCTCTTATGATCGGTGAAAATTTCAAAAGTCTCACCATACAAGTAATGTCTCCAAATCTTCAGCGCAAAAATGACTGCTGCTAGTTTCAAGTCATGAGTCGGGTAATTTTTCTCGTGTTCTTTCAGCTGTCTTGATCCATAAGCTATCACCTTCTTGTGTTGGTTGAGTACACAACCAAGGCCATTGTATCTGTCATCAGATACCCTCCACTGAAGGAATCGCTAACACTTTGGAGCGAAGTGAGTCTCGTTTGAGTTCTTGAAAACTCTTCATGCCTCACTCCACTCAAACCTTGAATCTTTTCGTATCACTTTGTGAGAGGTCCCGATATCTTTGAAAACCCTCATTTAAACGTCGATAATAGCTCGCTAAGCCCGTAAAACTTGGACATCGGTCCTGCCTTTTGGTTGCTCCCATTTAACCACTGCTTCTATCTTCGCTGGATCTACAGTGACACCATGTTTTGAGACAACATGTCCCAAAAAGCTAGCCTCTTCCAACCAAAACTCACACTTGCTGAGTTTGGCGTACAATTGGTGTTCACGTAGCGTCTGTAGAGCAATCCTCAAATGTTCTTCATGCTCCGTCTTGGATTTGGAGTATATCATCAACAAATACTACGACGCAGGAGTCCAAGTGTGGTTTAAACACTCGGTTCATCAGATCCATAAACGACGCCGGAGCATTTTTCAATCCAAATGGCATCACAAGGAATTCATAGTGTCCATACCGTGTCCTAAAGTCGTCTTCGAATGTCTTCACCTTGACTCAAGAATCGATGATACCCAGATCTCAGGTCGATCTTGGAAAAATACCTTGCTCCTTGCAGTTGGTCGAATAGATCGTCAATTCTAGGCAAAGGGTAACGGTTCTTCACAGTGAGTTTGTTCAATTGTCGATAGTCAATGCATAATCGCATTGACCCATCTTTCTTCTTGACAAACAAAACCAGTGCTCCCCATGGAGACACGCTCGGTCTAACAAACCCCTTGTCCATAAGCTCTTGTAGTTGTTCCTTTAACTCCTTTAACTCAGCAGGAGCCATTCTATAAGGCGCTTTTGAAATAGGCTCCGTTCTTGGTGCTAAGTCAATGGCGAATTCTACTTCTCTTTCTGGAGGTAATCCAGGCAATTCCTCTGGAAACACGTCGGCGAAGTCTCGCACAACTGCTATCTCAGAAATAATATTCCTTCCTTCCTTGTCCTCCTTTAAGAAAGCCAAGTATCCACTGCAACCCTTTCTGATCATTTTCTCGGCCCTGACTGTTGAGATCAGTGGCACAGATGACGACCTCACTCCTTGAAATCGAAATGATCTTCTTGTGTTGGGTCTGAAAATGACTACTTTGTCCATGCAATCGACGGTTGAACAATGCTGCGCCAACCAGTCCATGCCAAGGATCACATCAAACCCTTGCATGTCTAACAGTATCAACTTTTCTTCCAATTCATGCACCTCTAAGTCTCGAACTGCTACTATGATGGATTTGCAAGCTAACTCCGTGTCTACTAACTCTCCAGTCGGAATAGACACAGATAGGACGAAATCCAACGCCTCTGGAACAATCTTCATCTTCTTGGCGAAACGTGGAGTGACGAATGAGTGGGTAGACCCTGGGTCTATCAACACTCGAGCGTCATATCCAACGAAGCATCCTTTTTCATATATAGTTAGAGTACCTATAGTATACATACATACATACAATGATTTACACATCAATTTACACCCTTAATTCACATATAGATTTAGCATTGAGAAAAAAGAATCTATACAATTCCTAATGCATGCACCTTCTCTATCTAAAATTTTAATGAAACGGGATTTTCTTTAATAAAAAAAAAATCTCACCTTGATGACGCCATGCACGCTCTCCTTCGCTCGAGCAAAGGATCGATAGGTTTCTCTCCAACGATCGGCTTCCTTGCTTGAATGGGTCGTGGTGTCGAACTGAAAACCGTCTTTCTTTTATTCGTCGGCAATCCTTGATCAAGTGGCCCACCTTGCCACATCGGAAACAACCCCTAGTTCCCAATCTACAATCCATCTGTCCCTATGAGGCTTGCCACACTTTGCAAGTCTCCGAGGTGCGAAAGAGTACGAGAACCCTGTGATAGTGGCGCCGAGACATGGCAGGGCTCTCATAGCGTAAAGGTCTCCCCGACGCAAGTAATGGAAACCTCTGTTGGTGTTGTTGCTACGCCGGCCTTCCGAAACCTCCCTGAAACTGTGGTCTCTGATTTTGGGCCATGAACCTCGGCTTTTTGTTCACCTGTTCGGAGTGCCCCGATCTTCCTTGTTCATTTCCTCCTCTCGCTGCTCTCTCGCCGATATCTATTTGTATTCTCCTCTTCAACCACTAGTGCTTTACTCATGACCTCTTCATAGGTCCTCAATTGAAATGGAGCTACGCCTCCCTAACCTCAGCTTCAAACCTTGTTGAAACCTCTTGGATTTCATCACTTGATGTGACGTAATCCGGAGTAAACGGGCAAGTCGAGAAACTCCACCCCATACTCTCTCGTCATCCTCCCTTGTACTAATCAGAGAATTGTATCTCAAGTTGGTTCCTCACCACTTCCGAAAATATTGTTTGTTGAACTCCTCAACAAACTCCTCCCAAGTCTCTCAGGTCTCCGAGTGCCAGATCACGGACTTCCACCAAGGCCCACCTCCCCATCCAACATATAAGCGCCCATCTCACACTCTCATCTTCCGTGCATGTCAAGACGCTAAAGACTTTCTCCATCTCCATAAGCCGTTCTCGGCCCATTGTGTCCGCCTACCTGTAAAATGAAGGAGGTCTCATCCTCCTAAACTCAGAAATATGAGGGCACAGCAGCAGTCCCACAGGTGTGGTGTAGGTGGTCACGTTCTCTTGATGCATGAGCTGCAAAGGATGCGGCTTGTTGTGCCATGGCAGCTGCCATAGTCTCCATAGTGTGCATCATCCTTTGTCGCTTCTCTCTATCTTCTTGTCTTTCTCTCACTCTCTCTTGTTCTCTTAGATCTTGATCCTGCCGATCTCGATCCTCTTCATCATCTTTTACTACTCGCCCACCGGGCCTCAGACCTCCTAAAGGCACTCTATTAGTAGGAGATGTAGTCATTCCACTCGTAGACTCTCTCTTGGCCTCCCCTTGGTCGGCCTCTTCCTCTAGATGACATTTGCGGCTGCATTTGAAACTAAAGTTTCGTTAGCAGAAGCCCCCTATGTTCTGACCAAAAGGACGATTGTCAGAATTGCTAAAAGAAAATGCTCTGATACCAACTGTGACAGCCCGGATTTCGACACCCCGAAACCCGTGCCATCAGCACGATCATCTTGACTGTGCCCCTCAGTTAAGCACGGAACATTGGCATATCAAGCATAAAATGAAATAATAAATGAAACTGTAAAATTTAAATCTATATTAAAGCAATTCTCCAAAAGACAGTTCTACCCTCATGCCTCTGCATGAATGGAGAACCGATCCGAACCATCGATGATAGCAATCATCACGGATGGTTCGCCCCAAAAGAATAATCCCAAACTCAATATATACATGGTTTAACCAAAACAAGGCTTGACATACCAAGCCGTACAAATCTCTCTCAAAAGCCCTCAAAGCGGCACAACGGAGTCCTCTAGAAGAAGTCCTCAGGAGGTGGCTCCAACTCACCGGTCGGCGTCTCAAAGCCTCGGCTGCAATGCTAGTAGTGGACCTGCGACGGATAGTCTATAGGGTGAGCTACATCCTAGCTCAATAGGGAACAGAGCACAGTTTAACATATAAATTATTACTCACATATATTCCATGATACGCCGTGCATGATGTGTCTATGCAGTTATTGATGAAAATAGTTAAAAAGTATTGCATTTTACTAGTAATTACTTATGTTTTCATTTATTCATGAATGATGCTGAAAAAGGCCTAAAGCAAAACTTAAACTTTCAACTTAAGTAATCCCCGAGCAATATAGCATCGAGCCCCGATGAGATACCCTTCATCGTCATCTATATAGACACTTTTAACGTATTCCCTGAGAATACAATATAGTACCCAAGCCCTTTTTCCCCTGGGGATTGGTGGCGGGGTTTCACTTGTCTCAAATCAACACCCCTGGGGTGTGCTTACTGTGTACGGATAAGCCTCCGCATCGGCCTACGATTTCGCCGCCGTATCGGTCACGGATATCTTGCCGTGTCAGTCGTGGATATCCCGCCACGTCGGTGGGATACCCTATCAAACCTCAAATAACAAAAATATCGGTGCCTTACATATAGTTATTCACCGTGTAAATGTGCTATCTTATATCAGTTAGGCCCTATCAATCATGATTCAATCTTGGATACATCCCTGGGATGTATCCATTCACTTGCATCACACCTGATGCTCTTATCTCTTGACTTCTTCATCCCCTGGGGATGGCTCATTATACTTACTCTTATGGATGTCACACACACACACTTTTCACAATTCTTAAGCAATAAAACATTTGAATTTAAATTCTATATCACTACATACATGCTCTTGTAGAATAAAGTACATGTTCAAGGTATTCCCTACCTCAAGTCTTTGTTTGCTCAAGGCATCAAGGTCTCACGTGGCTCCTTGTGCACTAGCTCACACGTACCACCTATGGTACCACATAACAGGTGAAACACATCACTAAAGATGTAATAAAGGAGGTCCAAGACCCTCCATGAATGCTTAAAGTCAAACTCAAAAGTCAACAAGATTTAGCCCAGTCAATTAATCGAACACCAAAATCGATTAATCGAAAGTCAATATCGATTAATCGATTCTCAAATCGATTAATCGAGATTTTCATTCAATTAATCGAATCCAAATTCGATTAATCGAACTTCTCTGTTCAGCTAAGTCGATTCTCAATTCGAGTAATCGAGTTCCCAAAATCGATTAATCGATCCCAAATCGATTAATCAAAATTTGAAATCGATTAATCGAAATCCCATTTCGATTAGTCGATTTTCCCCAAGTCATTTCCTCCACCCACAGGGTCCTTTGAGAGTTCCCAGTCGATTAATCGATACCCAAATCGATTAATCGAAAACCAAAGTCGATTAATCGAAACCCAATTCGATTAATTGAAATCGGGGTCCTCTGACTTTTCAACTTCTTGGCCAATTTCGATTAATCGAAACCCAATTTCGATTAATCGAAATTGCACTCAACCTTCATGTTCTTTCCAACCTTTTTCCACTCTTTTTCCTCTATTTTTCTAAACCATCATCCTACAATCTAAACCATTTTTCAACTACAATTAACCTCTACCATCTATGCATTTTATTCACAAAAATTTACCTTTAATCAATCGCAAATTGATTTCAAATAAAGTGGTTGGAAGGCTAGGGTTCCAGCTTTGGCTTGAACGGATTCCTTGCGCAGAATCGGCCTCTTTAATACTTGAATCCCCCTTCCAATCACCCACAATAACTCCTTGCTTTATCACTCTCTTTACTCCTCTCTCTCTCTTCTTTACTTCTCTCTCAACAACCAAGCTATTGATTTTAGGACTATTAAACCCTTTTATCTCCCCCTCAGCTTGTGTGTTGAGCACATGCACCTCGATAGGTGTATGTGACTTTAGATTTTCAACACACACCACATAGACACTCAACCCATTGCATCTCGTCCGTTCATCACACTCTATACTAACTATTGAACTCCTAATTGGTCAAACCTGTGACCAATCGGGCACGGATCCCGAGGTCACAGTTTAGCGTGATTTTTCAGGCTATTACAGTTCATGTGTTTGGCAATTTAACTGTTTAAAACTATTTTCAGCTTATGAAATCATGCTTAGCATATGGCATGAAATGTGTGTGAGTAAGATATATTTACATGTTCAGTTATTTTTCCTATTGAGTTATGATGTAGCTCACCCCTTTTGACTATACGTCACAAGTTCAGAGTTAGCGGCTGCTGCATCTGGTGACGTGGATCCAAAGGGTATTGAGTACGTTTCTGAGGAGGAGTCGGAGCCCCCTCCAGATGAGTTCTTTTAGTAGACAGCTGCGTTTACTTTGATAGTTTTGAGAGAGGATTTATACGGCTTGGTATGTCCGGCCTTTTGTAGAGTTTTGTATAGATGATGTGTATGAGAGATATTATTTTGGCGAGCCATCTGGGGTGACTCTTATTTTGTAACCAATGGTTCGAGTCGGTTCTTTTGCTCGTGCAGTGGCATGAGATTAGAACTGCCTTTTGATCTTCTGTCTTTGTATATTATTTTAGAACTGGAGATTTAGTTCAGTTGCTAGTTTTTTTTTGTTTCATGCTTTGCTTCCGCTTATGTGTGGATATACCAAGTGTTCTGTGCATGCTTATGGGGCACGGCCTCGAGGGTCGTGCCAACGGCGCAGGTTTCGGGGCGTCGAAATCCAAGCTATCACAAAAATGAGAAGGGGATGCTTTTCAGGGTTAAAGAAAGTAATAGAAGGAGTAACTTTGACTTTTTACTCTCCTTAGGGTGGGCTGGGCTTCAAGCTGGCTAGTTAGGTGAAAGGTGAATCTCATAGGGTTCATTTGAGAAATTTCCCCCTTTTAATGGTAAACTAGTATAATATGCTATAGAAATTTAGCCTTATAAAGTAAGTTCATATTCACGTCTTAGGGTCATTCTTGAGATGTGAAACGAGACGTCTAAACATCTCGCTCAGCCTGGAGACACTAGACGTCTTGTGGGACAATCATTTTTGGCTACCACATCTACATGGCACACGAACTGCATGGAACAAGATCATATAATGGAGAGTCGGGTGATGGAGATGGCTTAAAAAATATTAATCATTAACAAAAGTAAACATAAAAATAGTATAGTCAATGGGGTTAATCGCCCTGAAAATGAATGATAGAACTTAATATGGTTTCACCATATATTTTTCTGATTGATCATTGTATTGTTCTTTATAGTTTTCTTTTAGGTACCTCTATTCAAGTTCTTCATCGGACGGTCAATATCTTATTTTCCCTACACAAATCCAAAAACAATAGTTCTAAAATTATGTGACACACATTACGCTAAAACCTAATTTTAGGACTACATTTTGTGATTTGTGCCACATAAAACATAAACTTAGTGTCTCATTTAATTCAAGTAGTCAATGATTTTCAAATATAGGTGACCTTAGTAATTCAGTATTCGCAAATAGAGGTACCCTTTATTTTAAGAAAAATTAGTCTACAATGGTTGTCCACCCGTCATAAGTGGACATCGCATTCCACATGCCCCTGTGACTTAATGACTTGCACAAAATTCTATGCATTGGAAGTTCGTGCAAGTGATACAGTCATAGGGACATGTGGACTACGATCGATGTCCACTCATGATGGGTGGAGTGGACAGCCATTGTAGAATAACTCTCATTTTATTTTTAATTGTATATGGCTAATGAGACGCTCCTTAATATGGTTTCCGATTGCACGTACAATCATGGTATTAAATATAGGTCGATTCCGATATGTATCGATTTTTCGACAAACCAATATGCGTTGGCACCGATATGTATCGGTACCCAACTTGTGTATCGGCCGATACGGGCCCTTATCAGTTGATATCTCTATTTTTTATATAAAAATAAATAAATAAAGAAGAATAAGCGGATACTTATCAGTCCTCTACGGATAGATACTGAGTTTGACACCTTGCGTACAATGTGGGAGTTCGAGCACAAGTAGCCAAATGATGAATGTAACAAGTAACAACCATCTTGGTTCGGCGACTGTCTTAGAAATCTCATAATATATCAATTTTTATTATAGTAAATGACTATTATGTGATGGATCTGTATGGATCTATCGATCCGACCATCCAAATATATGCCCTAGAATCTAGGCGTATGATCAATCAAAAACAATAAATCAATAATCCTTAAAAATATGTGCGCACCTTGAATGTGAGCCATTACTGGTGGGTTGCGGATCTTTAACGATCTTCTCGCTTTCAATATCTCCTAACACAATGGGGATGTTTTTTCTAATAGGAAGGATTGAATTGCATCGAGCAATCGTTGGGACCAAGTATCCCTTATATTTATAGCCAAAGATTCCTTTCCCATTAAGGAGTTGAATTACTAATTATATTGTGATTAAAAATCACAATCATACCATAACTAAAAGACTTACCTATTAGTTGTTTATTCTCTTCAAACTCACCGAATTAGCAACTATACATCTCAAGATTGATCTTACACCATTCACCGGTCAACAGGTTGACCATAGTGACGACCACCAAAATAGAAACCTCTAACACTCTCCCACTTGGCCACACTATGTCAATAAACTCCGATTACCAAATGTTAGCTAACTTTCTTCCAATGGTAAGCCCTAATCAATCTCAATCAAAGTCTTTATAATCAGTTCGGTCCAGTGAGAATTTCAACACAGAATCAATGTAGTCAATATATCATGTCATCGATACATGATCGTTCATTAGTTACCATATTAGAATTCATCACTGACATGGATTCCAACTAGTATGATTTCACATAGAATACAAGTTTACAAACTGAATGGTGATTACATGTAAACTCAATCTATTATTGGTCCTACTTTATTATAATCTACTGGCACCATATGTTCCAAATTTTTATTTGCATAAAAATGGAAAAACAAATAAATAATCCTTATTTATGAATCAATTAAACAAATATATTTACTCTTATATATCCACTCTCAAAAGCTATCAAAATTATCCGTTAATCTCATGCACGTAACATACTTCGAAAGAGCTTGGGAGGTAAGCCTTTAGTGAGAGGGTCAGCCAACATGAGTGTCGTACTGATCTTTTCAATAGATATAATTTGATTTTAAACTTTCTCCCTTACTACAAGATATTTGATATCAATATACTTGAAACCGCCACTAGTCTTGTTGTTATTGAAGATAGCTATCGCAGCGGAATTGTCACATAAGATTCTCAGTGGCCTTGAAATACTATCAACAATTTGAAGCCCTGAGATAAAATTTCTCAACCATATCACCTCACATATTGCCTCAAAATATATAACAAACTCTGCTTCCATAATAGACGAAGTAGTCAGCGCTCTTCTAAGATATAGGTCCACCTGCAAGCATAAAAATATAACCCGATGTGGACCTACGGGTGTCTTGACACCCAGTATAGTCGGCCTCTGAATCACCAATAACTTCAAGGTTATTCGACCTTTTGTACGTGAGCACGTACCCTTTAGTCCCTTATAAATAGCGAAAAACCTTCTTGGCTGCTTTCCAATAATCAAAACCAGGATTACATTGATACCTACCAAGCATGCCAACTATATACGCTATGTCTGGACGAGTACAGACTTTTGCATATATGAGACTCCCAATTGCCTATGTATAGGAAATTATCTCTATCTTCTTTCTCTCCAAATCGATCATGGGACTCTAAAGTAGACTAAATTTATCACCCTTAATGACAGGAGCAACAGTAGCGAAACAATTATGCATGTTGAACCTTTTGAGAACTTTATCAATATAAGCTCTTTGAGACAATCTCAATATGTCACGGGCTTTATTTCGATGAATCTCAATTCCTATCACATAAGAAGGTTCACCAAGATCTTTCATATCAAAACTCTTTGATAAAAAGTTCTTTGTCTCATGTAACATGCTCAGATTACTACTCGCAAGTAATATATTATCAACATATAAAGTAAGGATATTATATGCATTGATCCACAGTATTTTTTTTAAAACTAAAGTTTGACTTTGTGAAATTTTAAGTATCATTGTCGAGATGTCTGCTTTAAACCATATATAGATATTTTAAGTCTACAAACTAAATGGCTCTCCCCCTCAACCTGAAAACCTTCAGGTTGTGTCATAAAGATATCTTCATGTAAGTCGCCATTCAGAAAAGCAGTTTTTACATCCATTTAATGCAATTCTAAGTCAAAATGAGCTACTAATGCCATGACTATCCAGAATAATTCTTTTCTAGAGACAGGAGAAAATGTCTCTTATAGTTTATTCCCTCCTTTTGAGTGAACACTTTAGTGACTAACCTGGCCTTGTATCTTTCTACATTACCTTTGAAGTCTTTTTTAATTTTATATACCCATTTACAGCCTACAGGCTTAACTCCTTCAGGTAACTCGCAAAGATCTCAGACTAAGTTATGTTTCATTGATTCAAACTCATCTTCCATAGCTTCGAGCCATTGAGTGGATTTATCGCTCTTCATAGCTTGGTTAAATGAAACAAGATCTATTTCCTTTCTAAAATCATACTCACTCTCATTGAGGTAGACGATATAGTCATCAGAAATGGCTGACTTCTTTGCTCTTTCTGATCTACGCAATGATTGATCATTGGCAGTCGCCATGGGAGCAAGAGCCTCCTCAATGTGGGGGTGTTTCAATAAGTATAGCTGCAAGTACATCAATACTATCTTGAATAACAGGTTTTGGTGCCACCTTTTCTTGGATAAAAGGGATAAGAATTATAATCCGATTTTCTTTAAAAGTGATTTTCCTAGGCTCAATACTCCCACTGTTCTCACGATCCTCAAAGAATTTTACATATCTAGTCTCAACAATCCAGATACTATAAGTGGGGCAATAAAATCTGTAGCCTTTTGACCTATCAGGATAACCAATGAAGTGACAACTTATAATTTATGATCTAATTTTCTTAATTGTGGATTATACACCTTTGCTTCAGTTAAATAGTCCCAAATGTGTAAATATCCTAGAGTCGATTTTCTTCCTACCCATAGCTCATAAGTAGTTTTGGGAACAGCCTTACTAGGAACTCGATTCAGGATATGCACTGATGTTTTCAAGGCTTCTCCCCACAAGAACATAGGCAACTTAGAGTTACACAATATGCTTTTCACCATATCTATAAGAGTAAGATTTTATCGCTCAGCTACACCGTTCTATTCAGATATTCCCGACATGGTGTATTGAGCGACAATGTCATGCTCTTGTAGATACAGGGCGAATGGTTCTGGATTGTGACCTGCTTAAGAGTATTTACCATAGTACTCTCCGCCCCTATCAAATCTCACAATTTTAATCTTCGAATTGAGTTGTAACTCAACTTTGGCTTTATAGATTTTAAACATATCCAGGGCCCCAGATTTCTCATGAATGAGAAATATATAATCGAAACGAGAATAATCATCAGTGAAGGTAATAAATTACTTTTGACCACCAATAGCAGGAGTTGGAAAAGGTCTGCAAATATCAGTGTGGACTATTTCTAGCAAACTCGTACTCGTGATAGCTCATTTCTTATTAGTCTTTGTGAGTTTTTCTTTAACACAATCAACACAAGTATTGAAATCAGAGAAATCGAGCGCATCGATTATATCATCTTTAATTAATCTCTCCATTCCATTCTTAGATATATGGCCTAAACGTTTATGTCATAAAATTGAGGAGTTATCGATTGCTTATTTTTGTTTCTTACTAATTTTATCATTCACATGCATAGAAACTAAAGATTTGGTGTAAGATGAATCCAAGTTAAATTGATAAAGATTTTCTACTAATGACCCACAATATCGGAATCAAATAATAGAGTAAAAATATTATATCCAAATTTAAATTCAAAACCTAATGAATCCAATTTAGAAATTGAGATAAGGTTTCTAGTGATACTTGGAACGTAAATAGTATCAACTAAATCTAAAATGAAACCACTATCTAAAATAAGACGGAGAGTCTCAATGGCCTCCACGTCTGCTTTTACTCCATTTATGAGTTTGATGGTTCGTTTACCTTTATTTAGCTTCCTGCTGGATCGAAATCTCTGTATTGAATGACTTATGTGAATAGTTATACCAGAATCTATCCACCAAGTATTGTGTGGAGCATCAACATAAAGTGATTCAAAACACATAAAGACTAGGTCATTACCTTTCTTAACTAGTCAATCTTTATATTTCTGACAATTCTTCTTGATGTGTCCCTTCTTCTTACAGAAGTGACACTTGATGCCATAAGTAGATCCGCTAGCTTCTCCTTATTTGATTTTCGGTAGAGAAATCTCTTCTTTCGCTTAAAATTTTCTTTCGATGGTCCAAGAGCGGCGTTGAGCACTTTCAGGTTTTTCAGTCCGAAGTCTTTCTTCTTCTTGGACACAGTGAGCGATTAGCTCGTTCATCTTCCATTTCTCTTTCTGCGTGTTATAACTAATCTTGAACGGGCTAAATTGTATAGAAAGAAAAGTCATAATGAAGTGAATAAGATAACCCTCAGAGAAACCCATGTCCATTTCTTTCAATTGAGTCACCATGCCACTCATTCTCATAATGTGCTCTTGTACGCCACTATGACCATCATATTTTATGATTCCCATTTTAACAATAAGACTACTGGCAAGTGCTTTAGAAGTCCCCTGAAATTGTTCTTGAATGGCTTGCAGTGCTTTAGAAGTCCCCTCAAATTGTTCCTGAATGGCTTGCATGTATTTTTTTGTATTGTGCGAGTCAGGAATACCTCCCCGAATCACATCAGTAATGGAACTCTTTATGATCATGAGGCTCATATGATTTAATTTATCCAATTTTTTCAAATCCGTATTGTTCACTGTCAGATCCTCAGCTGAGACACTAGCAGTAAGCACCTTGGGTTTATTAGATCGTACATTAGTAATGGAACTCTTTATGATCATGAGGCTCATATGATTTGATTTATCCAATTTTTTCAAATCCGTATTATTCACTGCCAGATCCTCAGCTGAGACACTAGCAGTGAGCACCTTGGGTTTATTAGATCGTATAGCATAGTCAAGATTCATGCAGCCTAGAACAATTGCAACTTGTTCCTTCTATTTATCATAATTTGAGCCACTCAAAAGTTCAATTTCACCAATCATATTAGTAATGGAAGACGGGTTCAATGCTGCATAGTAACTAAGGGCTTTATTATGTCCACATATAACTATAACAACAATCCATTCCATAAGTATATATTTAAAGTAATTTACTTATGATAAGGAATATAATAAAGAAATAAATAAACCAATGTGGTTTGATTGAGAAGCAATATGTATCATTATGACCCTCCGTTGGGTCGAGTCATAACATACTAGTCGCTTCCTCAATCGATATTATTGATTGTGATACTAATTACATCGTTATGACCCTCCATTGGACCGAGTCACAACACGTGAGCAATATCTACATACAAAATAATGAACAGTAAAATACAATCATCACACAATATTAAGTGATTCATCACCATTGGACAGAAGTAATCTCTTAAGTTGTACTACACACTTTCACTGAATTTGTAACACGGTATTGGATAAAATTAAACCTCACTATGAAAACCACGACACTAGGAAAGACCATCACCGTTGGGCAGAAGAATCATTCTAAGCCATGTTTTCTATTTGAGTTTTACAATTTTTAAGATGGTCACAAAAATGGTGAAAATAAAAAAAATTAAGCCACTTAAGAGATGCAAGTAGCCAAATCTAGACCATGTTGTGGGTAAGTGCCAAAATTTTTTTTTAATAATAATCGGGTTACATTATTTAAGTACTAGCCTTGGTGCTAGAGAATAACCTCCAATACCCTACTTTAATTAAAGACACCCAAGATATATAATAATTATCCGATGAAAAATTATCAAAAGACGTCAGGTCAAGAAAACATCACAACAAAGAACTCATTGTCAAAAATAGACCTCAAAAATAGATTCAAAATATTTGAGAAAGTCAAAATCCATATATAATGTTCAAAAATCGGACCTATAGATAGCTCAAAAATGACCCGAAAAGAATAAGGAATAATATGGGCCAAAATTGGGCCTTAAGGGCAAACAGATCATATCTAACGAGCCAAGTCGGGTCATGAATCATGGGTCTGAAATGGACTGAACCAGCCCATGGGCTGGATTGGGTCATGACCCAAGTCCGATTATTGATTGGGTTGGGTCACAGACTGGGTCGAGTCTTAAGCTTAAATGGGAAGCACCAACTTATGTGCTCCCATTACACATGCAGTGAAAACTATCAAGGCACCTACTAGTTAAAAAAAAAGAAAGAAGAACCATCGACCAACGACTAATGTAGTCGGCTTCTCCAAAGGAACCTTGGAACTCTTTTATTGGCAACCACCATAAGACCTTCCACCACTCCGCAGACATAGATCAAAGGAAAAATATTATCCTTTACTTTTCATTCACCTTGATTTGCCATAAATGTGACAGCCCAGATTTTTCCAACCTAAATTTTTCGAGATATATATTTTTTTTCTTCTTTAACTTTACACCAAAACTAAATGGGAAAACTCGGACCGTCGGGTCGTAGAATACGATCCGAATACAAAATTACTTGGTACAAAAACATGACATAAATAAATCTCTAATTCTAATATCCAGTGTCACATAACTCAAACAAATCATCGGTGATGGCCAACCATCACCAAACAGTGGTGTACAAAATTACATATGAGTATAAAGGATACTAAGTCCGAACTCACCAAACTCAACAAAGTACTCATTCTACGACCCCGAACATCATAACACTCCTCAATTTCCCAATCTGCAAGTCCGGTGTCCAAATTGAAGTTATACCTGTGATGTATAGTCGAAGGGTGAGCTACATCCTAGCTTAGCAGAGGAAAATTTAATACTACTTCACATTTTATCATAAGGAAACATAGATTCAATGCTAAAATCAAACGTTTTCATATTAAAACTAAAACTAACTTCCAAGGTACTTTTCTTATCAAACATAACTGATTTCAAACACATTTTCTTTTATAAAAATATTTCCCCTCAAAACACTTAACACACACAAAATCTGATTTGATTTCCGTCTCAGCGGCCCACTTAGTACTTATACTCCGCCCATAGCGGTCTACATACACATAATCCACCCATAGCAGTCCACTTTAATCTCTAGACTGATGCCTTAATTCTCAAAGTATAATTCGAAGAGTACATAAAATCTCGCAAAAGCGATCTAAGGGTGTACATGAATCCCACAAAGCGGTCCAAGAGTGTACATAATCACAATGAAGTCTAAGGGTGCACGTAAATCCAGCAAAAGCGGTTCAAAGGTGTACATAAATCCCGCCAAAGCGGTCCAAGGGTGTACATAAATCACACGAAGTTCAAAGGTGTACGTAAATCCTATAAAAGCGGTCCAAGGGCGTACATAAATCCCGCCAAAGCAGTCCAAGGGTGTACATAAATCACACAAAGTCTAAAGGCGTACGTAAATATCGCAAAAGCGGTCCAAGGGCGTACATAAATCCCGCCAAAGCGGCCTAAGGGTGTACATAAATCCCGCCAAAGCGGTCTAAGGGTGTACATGATCACAACGAAGTCCAAAGGTATATGTAAATCTCGCAAATACAGTTCAAGGGCGTACACTCACACAAATCTACAAGACTCCAAGATTTCAAGTTCACATTCTAGTTCAGATTCCTAAATCACAGACAAAAGCTTACATTCTTGGTTCAAAGGTTTCAAAACTCACAATTTAAAGATCAAGTTTAATTCAAATACCACAGTAAAAATTCTAGATTAAGTTCATAGTTCAAAATTCACGTTTCGGACTCAAAAGATTTCAAATTCTAATTTACAAAAAGTTCAAGTTCTAATTCAAATCACTGTCAAACTTATTATTTTTCATGCAAACATGTCAAAGAATTATGAATCAAAGTTAAACATGTAAGTTTGTGTTGAAGTTCCCCTACCTTAGCCCTTGAAGTTGTACGAAGTAAAACTAAGTCTTATCGATGGATTTCCACCCTCAATCTATATCACAAGCACTCAATGATTTATCAAGGATCAACTCCAATCACTAATTACTTAGATACATTTAAGTATTTTCTCAAAACCGAGGTTGAAACGGACAATTTTATGCCAATATAGAATTTGATGCAATCTTCTCCCTAAAGTTTAACCTTTAAAACTTTAGATTCATGAGTTGATCAAAACATAAAAGTTGTAGGGTTCGTTTTCCTCTTTCCAACGCCATAAGAATTGTATCAATCGGAGTTTAGAGTAAAACGTTACGACTGAAATAGCAAAGTAGTATCGGCAAGCACAATCAAAATCAATTAATCGATCCTAAAATCGATTAATCGAAATTCTAAAATCGATTAATCGACCCCAAAATCAATTAATCGAAATTCCAAAATCGATTAATTGACCCCAAAATCAATTAATTGATTTTCCAAAAAAATAAGCTTTTTCTGCCACTGAAAGTGCTCATTCAATTGATCGATTCCAAATCGATTAATCGAAATTTAATTCGATTAATCGGTTTCGTGCTGCAACTCCCATATTTGCTTTCTGTCAAAAATCGATTAATTGATTTTCAAATCGATTAATCGATTTTGACAACAAAACAGCCTTTTTGGCTATACATCTAGCTTTCACCCTTTTTCTCAATTTTTTCTTCTCTTCCCTCTTTTAATCCAACATTTATACATTAAATTAAAGCTCAAACATCACACAAATCATCAATTACAAAACCTTACCTCAAATCCGACATATGAGTGATTCAAGGGCTTGAATCTAGAGTTAGAGTTCCTAGCTTCGATTTCATGAACTTGCACGCGTTGCCTTCGGAATTAAATGCTCACGCACGGCTTCAATCCACAATCCCATGCACAAATCTTTGCATTTACTCCCTCCTTTCTCTCTAACCTCTCCTTTCTCTCTAACCTCTCTCTCCCTTCTTAAATCCCTAACCACCTACTAAAACTTAAGAGAAATAACTTCTCTTAGCCCCTTAGACTATTTAACCCAATTTCATATTTGGTACCAGCACACACACCTATATCTATATCTGGTGTATGTGACCTTATAACAAGACCAAATACTACGCTCATGTGCACATTCACCTCAAATCTAATCTAACCTAAGTCATCAAGTTGACTTTCACTTGATCAAACAAATGACCAGATGGGCATGCAACCCGAGGTGCACTATTCAAGGTCGAACACGCATCTCGAGGTATACTCTTTAAAGTCAAAATTTTCAAGATGTTACATTCTTTCCACCTTATAAAATTTTCGTCCTCGAATATTATCCTAAATAACCAGGTCTTACTATGCACATCAAGTTGAACACTCACGTCCAGATATGAATCGATTTATACACAAATAAATTCAGGATTATTACATTCTTCCCTCCATAGGAATTTTCGTCCTCGAAAATTGACGATGACACTTCTGAACGCTAACTCACGAACTACGATTCCTGTTGACAATAACTTACCCATAATGAAGAAATGTTGCCCGCACCCTGAACGAAAAATGAATTTCTCATAATCATTCAATTAACTATCCACATTGAGTATGCAACGGAAGATTAAAGTTTTTCTCAACCAAATTATCTATCATCTTGCATGAAAATCCACATATCACTAGATCGACGTAACACCGATTATCCAATAAAGTAATCATTTGTTAAACTATATTTCTACAATATCAATTAGCACGAACATGCCCACCTAGAGAAAAATCAGGGCCACAACGAGTACAACTTGTACCATAATAAAGTTTGAACATTGTCATAAAAGAAAAAGAAGACTTTGAAACCGTTAATGTCCAACATTAATTGTATTAATGATTCCCACAGACATTAGTCGAAAAGAGGATCTAATAGCATCGATCTGATACCCAAAATATAAAGATTGACATTTTTTTTTTGAGATTAAACACACAAGAACAAGATACATACGACACACATATTGATCGCTAATTTCTCATGCCGAAGGTGTCCTATCCTTCTTCGGTTCCGAGCAGTCCCTTACTGGATGCCCCATCTAACCACAATTGAAACATACACCCGCGGTTCACTTACACTTGGCTGCTCGATGTCGTCCCCCGCATCTTGGGCATGATCTACCAGCTGCAAGTGACGAGGTGGGTGGAGCCTGTTATGTTTGTGACACTCCAGTTATCATAAGATTTGAAGGACGAAAGGTCACTGCAGGCATAGACGTAGGTGGACCTGCATAAACGGTCTGAGTAGACTGAGGGGTTGTTGGCAATAAGAGTCTTGGTATCTCGGGTGCCTGCTCATGGGCATATGACTGCATTTGACTTGCTCTTTCTCTACGCTGTTGGTCCCTTCTCTTATACATTTCTTCCACGTCTTCTTCAACTATAAGAGCCTTGCTCATTACTACGCCATAAGTTTCTAACTCAAAAGCAGCAACTTTTCCCCTGATATCCGGCCTTAAGCCGCATTAAAATTTCTTGGCCTTCATTAGATCCAAGGCCACAAACTCAGGAGCAAAACGTGAAAGTCGCATGAACTCTACCCCATATTCTCTCACCATCATCTTCCCTTATACAAGTTGAAGGAATTGAACTTTTATTTGATTGCGTGCTACTTGAGGGAAGTACTGCTTGTTAAACTCCTCTACGAACTCATCCCAGGTCCATAATACACCTAGAGTCTCATGTGCCCTAGTCTTAGACACAGATTTCCACCACGGATCCGCCTCGCCATCCAACATGAAAGCTGCCCATCTGACTCTCTCATCTTCAGTGCATGCAAGCACACTGAATATCTTGTCCATCTCATTGAGTCAGTTCTCAGCTTCCATTGGATCTGCTTGTCCTGAGAAATTTGGAGGACGCATCCTCCAAAATTCTATAAATGCTGATGGTTGTGATGGAGGCGGCTGCTGATGGTTATTGGCATTATTAGATGTTAACACTGCCGCTTGTTGAGCCATAGCATTTTTCATGGCTTCCATGGTCTGCATCATCCTTTGACGTTCTTCTCGTTCACTCTCATTTACATTTGACTGGGAACCTCGACCATCTCTGGGTCATCTACCTATACTAAACATAATGGTCTATTATAACAATGAAACAAAAGTTGCAATTAGCAATCGATTATTATACTCAAATAGGACTTTCAAAAGCTCACAACTTATACTCTGACAAAATCTAATATCACATCTCTGGACCTACAGTCACGCTCCCCACACATGACTAAGACTCACAGTCTCATGGGAGACTTAACGCCTAAAATCTGACAGCCTAATGTCATTGAGAGACGACTCTGAATTTCTAGAAGATTTCAGAATAGGGATTGCGAAGCCCTCCTAAGTTCTGACATAATCTAATGTCATTGCAATTGAGTCCCAAATTTTAGGGTCCCAACAAGACCTAATGCCTAAGCTCTGATATCAACTGTGACAGCCCGGATTTTCCCAATCTGAATTTTTCGAGATATATATATATATATATATTTTTCTTTAACTTTACACCAAAACCAAATGAGAAAATCCGGACCATCGGGTTATAGAACACGATCCGAATACAGAATTACTTGGTACAAAAATATGGCATAAATAAATCTCCAATTCTAATATCCAGTATTATATAACTCAAACAAACCATCGGTAATGGCCAATCATCATCAAACAGTAGTGTACAAAATTACATACGAGTACAAAGGATACCAAGTTCGAACTCACCAAACTCCACAAAGTACTCAGTCTACGACCCCGAACATCATAGCATTCCTCAATTCCCCAATCTGCATGTCCGGTGCCCAAATTGAAGATAACCTGTGACGTATAGTCGAAGGGTGAGCTACATCATAGCTCAGCAGAGGAAAATTCAATACTACTTCACATCTTATCATAAGGAAATATAGATTCAATGCTAAAATCAAACGTTTTCATATTAAAACTAAAACTAACTTCTAAAGTACTTTTCTTATCAAACAGAACTGATTTCAAATAAATTTTCTTTTATAAAAATATTTCGCTTCAAAACACTTAACACACACAAAAACTGATTTGATTTTCGCCCTAGTGGCTCACTTAGTACTTATACTCCGCCTATAGCGGTCCACATACACATAATCCGCCATAGCGGTCCACATACACATAATCTACCCATAGCGGTCTACTTTAATCTCATGACTGATGGCTTAATTCTCGAAGTATAATCCGAAGAGTACGTAAAATCCCACAAAAGCGGTCCAAGGGCGTACATGAACCCCGCAAAAGCGATCCAAGGGTGTATATAATCACAACGAAGTTCAAGGGTGTACGTAAATTTCGCAAAAGCAGTCCAAGGGCGTACATAAATCCCGCCAAAGCAGTCCAAGGGTGTACATAAATCACATGAAGTCCAAAGGTGTACGTAAATCCCGCAAAAGCAGTCCAAGGGCATACATAAATCCCGTCAAAGCGATCCAAGGGTGTACATATCACAACGAAGTCCAAAGGTGTATGTAAATCTCGCAAAAGCAGTCCAAGGGCATACACTCATACAGATCTATAAGATTCCAAGATTTCGAGTTTACATTCTAGTTCAGATTCCTAAATCACAGACTAAAGCTTACATTCTTGGTTCAAAGGTTTCAAAACTCACAATTTAAAGATCAAGTTTAATTCAAATATCATAGTAAAAATTCGAGATTAAGTTCATAGTTCAAAATTCACATTTCAGACTCAAAAGATTTCGAATTCTAATTTACAAAAAGTTCAAGTTCTAATTCAAATCACCGCCAAACTTATCATTTTTCATGCAAGCATGTTAAAGAATCATGAATCAAAGTCAAACATGTAAGTTTGTGTTGAAGTTCCCCTACCTTAACCCTTGAAGTTGTACGAAGCAAAACTAAGTCTTATTAATGGATACTCGCCCTCAATCTACATCACAAGCACACAATGATGTATCAAGAATCAACTCCAATCACTAATTACTTAAATACATTTAAGTATTTTCTCAAAACCGAGGTTGAAAAGGCCAATTTCATGCCAATATAGAATTTGATGTAACCTTCCTACTAAAATTTAACCTTTAAAAATTTAGATTCATAAGTTGGTCAAAACACAAAAGTTGTAGAATTTGTTGTCCTCTTTCTAACACCGTAAGAAGTGCATCAATCGAAGTACGGAGTAAAAAGTTACGGTCAAAATACTGAAATAGTGTCGACAAGCATAGTCAAAATCAATTAATCGATCCCAAAATCGATTAATCGAAATTCAAAAATCGATTAATCGACCCCAAAATCGATTAATCGAAATCCCAAAATCGATTAATCGGCCCCAAAATTGATTAATAGATTTTTCAAAAAAATAAGCTTTTTCAGCCACTGGCAGTGCTCATTCGATTGATCGATTCCAAATCGATTAATGAAAACCAAAAATCAATTAATCGAAATTTAATTCGATTAATCGGTTTCGTGCTGCAACTCCCATATTTGCTTTATGTCAAAAATCGATTAATTGATTGTCAAATCGATTAATCGATTTTGACAGCAAAACAACCCTTTCAGCTGTACATCTAGCTTTCACCATTTTTCTCAATTTTTTCTTCCCTTCCCTCTTTTAATCTAACAGTTATATATTAAATTAAAGCTCAAACATCACACACATCATTAATTACAAAACCTTACCTTAAATCCGATGTATCAGTGATTCAAGGGCTTGGATCTAGAGTTAGGGTTCCTAGGTTCGATTTCACGAACTCGCACGCATTGCCTTCGGAATTAAATGCTCACGCACGGCTTCAATCCGCAATCCCACACACAAATATTTGTATTTACTCTCTCCTTTCTCTCTAACTTCACTCTCTCCCTTCTTAAATCCCTAACCACCTACTAAAACTCAAGATAAATAACTTCTCTTAGCCCCTTAGACTATTTAACCCAATTTTATATTTGGTACCAAACACACACACTTATATCTAGTGTATGTGACCTTATAACAAGACCAAACACCATATTCATGTGCACAGTCACCTCAAATCTAATCTAATCTAAGTCATCAAATTAACTTTCACTTGATCAAACAAATGACCAGACGAATATGCATCCCGAAGTGCACTAATCAAAGTCGGGCATGTATACCGAAGTACACTCTTTAAAGTTAAAATTTTCAGGATGTTACAATAAATTAGGTACTCCTACGTGATGATTAAAAAAAACAATAACAAGATATTGCTGGCGTGGAAATCATGATTGAAGATGTATCTACCATTACATGGAAATTTTGGCTCCAAAGAATCAAATGGTGGAATAAGCTCCCACAGGCAAACAAAACTTCTCTCTTGAAATCACATAATTAGGTATGTGAAGTTGAACGGCTTAGCACCTTAGCATATGATCCCGATGGGACAAAAGAAGCATAAAATTCTTATTGTTACTTTAAACAACCCAACGAAAAGAGTTAGGAAAAATAAATACTAGCCAATTAAACGCATCAAAAACCCGACGAGACAAGGTGTTCTCAGGCGGCAATCAACGACATGGCTGGTCCGTTTCAACTTTTAGGTTCATCGATTGTCATTTATAGTGTCCGACGCACAAAGTTTTGCGAGATGAGATCCTCTCTCTAAGTTATGATTATATTTAATGCACGCATAAATATATATGTTATGATCAATCATACGTCGAATCAAGCTCTGATATTAATTGATAGATCTGAATAGATCTATCGATCCGATCATCCAAATATATGTCTTAAAATTTAGGTATATGATCAATAAAAAATAATAAATCAATAATTCATAAATTAAAAATATGTGCGCATATTGAATATAAGCCATTAATGGTGGATTGTCGATCTTTAACGATCTTCTCGCTTTTAATATCTCCTAACATAATGGGAATACTTTTGCTAATAGAGAAGCGTTGAGACCAAACATCCCTTATATTTATAGTCAAAGAGTCTTTTCTCATTAAGGATTTGAATTACTAATTAATTATATTGTGATTAAAAATCACAATTATACCATAACTAAAAGACTTATATATTAGTTTTTTATTCTCTTCAAATTCACCGAATTACAAGCTATATATCTCAAGATTGATCTTCCATCATTCACCGGTCAAGAGATTAATCATAGTAACGGCCACCAAAATAAAAACTTCTAATATTATGCCCTAAATTTAATCATCCGCACCCGACGTACACATGACCTGTAGATATGGATCTTTAATTACCCACACCCGATGTCCGCATGGCCCGTCGATATGGGTCTTTCAAATGATGCTGATCAATCACTCAGTCGCAGAGCATGCCAACTCAGCATGCCAACACAGCTGCAAGTATGCCAGTCAAATCGTCTGATCTATATTAAAATACTTTTTTTTATTAATTTAGATTATTAGGTATAATTTAACATAATTAAATTTTCTATTTGAAAAGACATTTTGGTATTATACCTCGTTCATATCAGATACAGCTCAGCAATATCAGTAGATCTGAGCCGTACGATACAAATACCGGCCAACTCGTATCAAATCAAGGGTCATATCCTATCAGATGGCTGATATCTAAAACCTATATGTTCTTGGATGGTGTTATATTTTATTTAATAAACATAATTATTATGTTGGACTTTATAAACTTAAATTCCTAAATCGCCCATTATATTTTTTTGAATTTTAAGCATATAATGCCATTAACAGCAATTTTTGAATAATATAGTAACCTGCTCTTCTAGTAATGTAGAGGTAACTGGTAAGCATGACTTTGTTAAAGGACTATTATGCTCTCGTGGAGGAAGACATTCGAGGCAATGGAATTTTTTTATTTTTTTTTTCCTTTTGTTGATGCAGAGATAGCATCAAGAATTGAGGGTGGGAAATTGCGTGGAGTACAGCATCTAACTTACGAGCTACGCCCTCACAATGAAGGGAGTCTATCAATTGGGCTAATGTCACTTTGGTACATATTGGGCATATATATATATATAGAAGGCACTATTTTTCATTAAAGAGTATATTAGTTATGTGATTCAAAATGATTAAATATCTTTAAAACAAAAGGTTATCACGTTCATCTCTAAAGATATTTAGTCATTCATTTGAAAAGTGCATACCTATTTTTATTAACTTTTCACTAACTAAATCTTTACATCTGTTTCATTGGATCAAGTGATGAAAAATAATGTCACATGGACCCAATGAGTGACCTGTTCAAATCAATAGAACCGGCTGATGACCCTCTCTATCCCTTTAAAGGAAGTGAGGGCATTTTGGATAAGTACACAATCTCAAAGTATCCACACTAAAAATCATGAGGCTTTGAATCATTTGATGAAGATAATTTTTCGTTTCAATCTTTCACAAATGAATCTTGATTTCTTGAGAGTTGGAAATTATGCACGCGGATGATGTGCCACTTAAGGTTTTTCAATCACGTTTTTACATGTGTGTCACATTAAATAAAATAATTCCTAATTAAGTATAAATTTATAATCTTAAAATCAATTGTGTGAAAGATTGAAAAAATAATTATTTTCATCTTTACCCAAACCAATCAATAATTTTCGGCAAAGGTGCTCCCAAAGATTAGGTGCTCCGAAACATTAGGTGAGCAAATAAAGGTAACCTTTGGATAATTGCTTGGCCAATCCAATGGTCACTTGTTCCAATTGGATAATAAGCTGCTACAGGGTAACGGACACACTCTAAAGGATGATTTAGAGTAGATCACTCTTTAGAGTATGTGTCATGTGGAGTAACCATATCTAATCATTTGATGGTAGCCCATTACCTTAAAGATCTATGCATTTTTAGATTGAGACGGAAAAATATAAAATAAAATCTTACTCATGTGATTTAAAGAAATCAACTCTCTTTAAAATGAAAGGCTAAAGCTCTCCGACAGCTCTCACAAGCTCGGATTTTTTACCTCCCAAACTTTACATCGAGACATGACGACTCATAAGACATAAATCTCAAAAAATGACTCGCTCCAATTCATTCTATGGATCAAGTTGGTTACTGTTGGATTAGAGGACTGTTAGGTGCTCATCAAATTTTCTTTCCGCACACCAATTTATTAAAAAATAATGATAATAAATTTTAGAGGGCCATTACTTGCACCCGCTTTTTAAGTGATTGCACCGGAGTGCACCGGATTTAAAAGAAAGACTCGTAAGTTTGATGACCTCTACTATATGAAAACACCATCTAAGTCGTTTAATTTGAAGACCATGATTTAAAGATATCGATTGCAAAATATTAGAATAAAATATAATTTTTATCATTTAATTAAATGGAGTCAAAGACTATTATATAATTCAACAGTTGACTATAATAGATCATATGACAAGTATTATGTTTTGCTCCAATTTTATGTATCAGAAATCTATTAATCATGAACTTCAAATCAGACGACACATATTGCATTTTTAATATCACATTTCTCTAAATATCAAGTCTTTCTTTAAAATCGGTGCAATCACTTGAAACACATCTGCAAGGAATGGGTCCCTAAATTTTACTGTTTTTTTAATAAAGATTGAAAATAGGGATCATTTATCAGAAAGTATGTTCATAAACCTCTTACGAGCACACCAACTTCTCTAACTTTAGATTTTTCTGTTAAATAAAATAAAATTTTCATAGTTGCACACCAGCTTTTGTTTTCCGCGAGCCAGCTGAGTTTGCAGGAAGCAGTAACAGTATGCCCGTAGCTCTCCCAACAGTGCGTTAGCTTCTGGTGGTGCGGGAAGGAAAAGTGGTGTGCTCGTAGCAACCCTCATGGATAATTATGAATTGTTTATGTACGGTCAGTTTGGTAAACCATAGGGCGATATATGTAATTCCACATAACGAAATAAATATTTAAAAAAACTAGTTGAGATATACTGAACTAGTGGGATATTTGTGAAGTTATTTGGATGTCAAGAACCCGCTTTCTCTTGCACCAGAGAGAGAGAGAGCGAGAAACGTAGACGTCTCCGTCGTCGTCGCCGGGGAAAAAAATGAACTTTTCGTCGAAGATCTTTGGACGAAAATAATCAGGGAAACCTCTACACTCTAAAGTCCGGCGGATAACCCATCTTCTAAGACGGAATTCACTCTGAAAATTTCAAATTTTCCGGCGCCACAAAATTCTCAGAGATTTCGACATGCAAGATCTCCAATTGATCGCGACCGGTACCAGCCGGATCTACGGTGGAGATCGTCGTCTCCGACCACACCCAAACCAAGCCCTAAAATGCCCTCGCTGCGACTCACTCAACACCAAATTCTGCTACTACAACAACTACAACCTCTCTCAACCACGCCATTTCTGCAAATCCTGCCGGCGTTACTGGACCAAAGGCGGCGTCCTACGAAACGTTCCCGTCGGCGGCGGTTGCCGGAAAACAAAGCGATCGAAGCCGAAACCCTCGCCGGAATCTCAAAAGGAACAAAAATCGAGCTCGCATTCAAGCAGCGAGAGCTCGAGCTTAACGGCACAAGCTGCAACAGAGGCCTCGGCTTCATCGACAGTCCTCAATTTTCCCGATTCGAGGCTCTTCACCTCTCAAAATCCTAACTCTAATCCTAAATTCGAGATGTCAGGGATGGAGAATCTTGATCATGGATCAGATTCCGTCGCCGGAGTGTTCCCGGAGACCGGCAGCTTCACGAGTTTGATGACGGCTGCGAATCCGGCAATTTTAGGGTTTAGTTTCTCAGATCTGTCGAGTTTTCGATTTCAACAGCAACAAAACCAGCAGTTGAAGATGACGACGAGTCTGGTTGAGGAGCTCAAGTTTCAGGAGTTAACGGCGGGGTTTCTTGATCAGACGGTTTCTGGCGAGTTGCCGCCGTTACAGAGCAAGCTGAGTAACGGCGGGTTAACGGCGTTAGATTGGCACTGTCACGGAGATCAGGGTTTGTTTGATTTGCCTAGCGCCGCTGATCATGGGTACTGGAATCAGAGCCAGTGGAGCGAAAGCGATCACCCTCTATATCTCCCGTAATTTCTTTAACTTGAAAAAAAATGGAATATTAAAAATTACAAATTATATATATATATATATATATATATATATATATATCTATATATATATATCTATATATTATATTAAATATATGACATTATCTATGTAAAATTTTTTTTCTTTCTTTCTTTTTTTTTCTAATTTTTGGGTTTGGCTTTGATATGGTGTTCGTCTGCAGCTAACATTCCATGTATGGTTTTCTTTTTTCTTTTTTGAAATATATATATCTACTGTTTTCTGGGAATAATCAGAATATTAGAAAAATCTCTCTCTCTCAAAAAAAAAAAAAAAAAAAAAAATATATATATATATATATATATATATATATATATATATATATATATATATATATATATATATATGCGCTTCGATATATGTGTCTGTGGAGATTATATATAGGAGAAAATATTATATATGTATGTATGTCTGTGGAGAAAATATGCGCTTCGCAACTGATATTTCTTTGCTCTATAATCTCTTAACTATTTGTTATTTTACTGATTCTGTGATTAGTTTTTTATTATTTGTTTTTAAACGCGTGGTCAAAGACAGAACTCTGAGTTGTCCACGTCAGCGTTTTGTGGATGATGATGTGTCTTGTACGGCGACGGAGACTTGATGTCTTGTCGACGTGGTGGGGACCACATACCACTGGCACATGCGCACGGTTATGACCCCACGTGGCGGTGTCGGATCCGCCTCATTTTCGTGGCCACGTGGTGGTCATTGATTGGTGGTCCTATAGTCGGTTTGTCCTGATATTCGTGACGCTGAGTGTTGCGCAAGGGATGACGTCACTAGTCATGATGATGACATGGATACTGAATTGATCGATAACTGTGCGACTCTATCTCCTGTAGCGTGTGCAAATTGCCACGTAGACGTTGATGCGTTGGCTATTACGATAATCAAGGCGCGTTGTTTACCGGACTCTCACTCAGTCCAGGATATTCAATATGGGGTTTTAATAGAGGATATTTATTCAAGGTATTATATCAGGGCCTCTCATACAAAACTGAAATTTTCGGACGATATATTCCAATATCATGTCCGGAGCCGATACATATTGTCCGAAACGTATCTATTTTGAGGTTGAACAATATGTATCATTTTTTCAAATTTTTAATCCATTACTCAGATAATGAAAGATTGGTTATTGTCCTAATATTTCACATGGTGGATCTTCAGATTATGAGCTTACATTAGATAATTTTTTTTTTAATTTCATGTGGTATACATAAAATAATTTGACCTTGAAATCAATTGTGAGCTTATACGTGATGTTAAGGTTACTTTTTTGAGATCTGTGTTACGTGAAATAAAATACTGGTCGTTGGATGGTACGCCCATGATCTCAAGATCCATCTTCTGAAAGATTGGGAGCACATAAAGGATCTTGATTATCTGATTCAATGTAGTCAATGTTATTCAGCGTAGATGAAGAAAAAAATTTTGGTAGGTGAATTTAAAGGTACACTTTGTAAAATATATATCACCCACTATCAGGAAATGGCTGAATTTTTATAGCTATTAACTTAAATTCTTTTTAATTGAGGCTCCAGGACTACAGTACCTTCCAATCCACCGATTGAATCTTTGAGCTAAAACACGTTGACTACTTTAATTCCAATGGACATTAGTTTCCCTCTCAATCTTTGACATGATAGATCTTGGAATTGCAAGTGTACCATTAGATGGTGTTTTATTTTATATATAACACATCTTAGAAAAATAATCATAACCCCACACATGCACACTCAAAATTGATTTTAAGATTAGTATTATTTTTTGAGTGTGTATCATATGAAATAAAAAAAACAATCAGGCTGTTGGTACGCTCATGATCTGAAAATCTATCGTGTAAAAGAATAAGACGATAAACTATCTCTATCGTCTTATTCAATGTAGTCAATGTGTTTCAATATGGGTGAACACAAAAAATTTGGTGAGTGGATTTAAGGATACTTGTGGTCGATATCTATGGCTTTCAATTGCGACCTGGAGTTTTTACGAGGTGGGCACATAAACTTGACATGTTGGGCATGTCAAACTCAAAGGTCTGGCTAGGCCGAGTCGAAATATTGGGGGATTTTAGTTAGGCCATCAACTGTTTTGTTGTTGAATCGGTCACCTACTCTTGACCCAGTGAGTCAGATCAGGGTGCATCATCATCATGGCCTTGGGCTTGTTTAGCGTAACTCCTACTTTCAGTTTCCAATTAAACTAGATTCAATTCCTGCAAAAGCAATTCGGCTTCCGATTAAACTAGATTCCTGCAAAAGCACAAGTGAGAAGGTGATGCCTCGTAGGAGACGTCCGATAAAAAAGTGTGAAGGTGATTTTAACTGCTTTCGGCCTTTTGCTCATTTTCAGCTTTACCTTGTGTTTATAGGGAGGAGTTTTTAATGAAGCATAAGGTTAGGAGACAAATTGTATTAATTAATTCTGAAAAATTATAAAAAGAGGACAGTTTTGTTAGCGTGATGTAATTGGCTGCATCGATTTACATTAATTATACCCCACTATGCTTACAGTCAATTATATCATGCCCCATCAGTGCCCTGCACTTTATTTGTATAAAATCTTTATAGTCTATCAAACTATCCCTACGATGGTGGTGCTACTTTCAGTGTTAGTTTGGGAGCGGTTTTTTAGGAGGCATGTTATCTATTTCGGGTTGCTGGCAAGTCTAATTTTTTTTATTTTTTATTTTGTTTATTCTTAGTTCTCTAGTCTATTATCAATACTTTTTTTTGGGGAGGGATTGAATGACATGAAATTGTCAACAGTGAGCCAATGAGCTGGCGATTGCTTAGATTTTTAGACATACACAGTTTAAAGTGCATTGACGTCCCTAGAGACCAAATATTTAAACACCGTTACATTACGTTTTGGCACATCAGTTGGGTCCCAGTAAATGTATCAAAAATAAGAAAGAGAAAACCTTTTTGTCAAATCATTTAATAATAAAGATATTAAATATTTATGATACATTTCCTTCACAAAATCGGGGTGTATATCGTTTTGGATGAGGCAATATCATATATATATATATATATATATATATATATATATATATATATATGGAGAGAGAGAGAGAGAGAGGGAGCCCGTACTTGCACACGGTTTTCAAGTGTTTGCACCGAATTTAAAGAAAGACTTGGTATTTTAGGGACATGTGATATGTAAAAATGCAATATGGGTCATCTGATTTAAAATTCATGATCAATAGATCTCTAGTACATAAAATTGGAGCAAAACACGATATTTGTCATATGATCTATTCTAGTCAATTATGGAATTATATAATAGCCTTTTGACTTCATTTAATCAAATGTTGAAAATTATATTTTGTTCTAATCTTTTCCAATTGATATCTTTAAATTATGACCTTCAAATCAAGAGGCTTAGATGGTGTTTTTACATAGTAAAGGGCACAAATTTACAAGTCTTTCTTTTAAATTTGGTGCAATCCGGTGCAATCACTTGAAAATCGTGTGCAAGTAATGGCTCCCATATATATATATATATATATATATATATATATATATATATATATATATATATACCTTTAATAAAAAGCGAGAAGGGTATCTTACTTTAGATTCCTTCCTATCACTAAGGACAAAATGGCTAATCTTAGCAAAACTTTGGCTCCAAGCACAGGATAGCAAAATCCATATGTCTATACAAAGAGAGAGAGAGAGAGAGAGCGAGAAGGGTAATGGCGTTTTCGAAGTTCTGATCTGATGAACCGATCGACGAGTCAAATTTTGAATCGGACATCTCTGTTTCATCTCTAAAGATCGAGTTGAATATGCTCACGCCTAAGATCTCCATCTTAGGTTAGTTCCAATCTTTCTTCGAGTTTTGTGGATTTTTCTTTTCTTTCTCTTTAATTCATTAAGGTTTTGTTTAATTGATTGTTTTTTTTTTTGGGGCGGGAGGGGGGGTTATTTTTATTTGATTAGGGTTTTATTTTTTAGAAATTAAGTTTGATATGCCCTTTTGTTAGGGTTTTAATTTTGGCTTCTATTTTATTAGAGCCTTCTTAGAGCTTTTGGGTCCTCACATTTAATTACTTAGAGCTTTTGGGTCCTTATATTATTTTGCTCTTTTTTTTACGAGCAGATAGAATTTTTTTTTTGTATGATTTTTATTTTTTCGTTTTTAAACCCTAAATATGATTTTATTTTGTCATTTTTTTAGCAAAAAATAGGTATAATTTATTTTGTGAGCAGGTATCATTTTTTTTGTATGATTTTTATTTTTTCATTTTTAAATCCTAAATCAGATTTTATTTTATCATTTTATTTTATATTTTTAGAAAAAAAAAACAACCAGCCATAATATATTTTGAGGTTTTGGATTTTGGGAAAGGAGTCACTTTCCCCACTTGTGTAATAGCTACTTACCTCTAATATAAATCTATTGATGATTTATATTGATGATTCCTTTCTAAATGCATGTGTTCTTCAAGTGATTTGTTGTGGTTTTCGTTTATTATTGGATCTCGCAGTTCGTGATTTCTACAATTTGGATGTAGGAATGGGTATGGATTTGTTGATTGTTTATTTGTTTTAGCTCAGTTTATTTAATTTTTATAAAAGTTTTACTGAATTTCTATTAGTTGAATCCGTTCTCCTATGTTCGTAGGAATTATTGATATGTTGATTTATTTATTTGGTTTAGTTGAGGCTTTTATTATTATTATTATTTTTGTTATGAAATTTATGGCGGTTCTGCTGGATTTGTATTATTTCGGTGAATGATTAACTAGGATTTTCCAAGGAAAAAATAGAATATTAAATAATTAGAAGCTTTGAGATAAAAACATTAGGAAATTGATCGGGAATTAGTGATCTGTATTAAAATTGATTCTATTGCTGTTGTGCTAAACCAGTTGAAATGTGATTGTTAAACTATTGCAAAAGATGTGGTTCATTTTTTTTTGTTATTTGAATTATCGGTAAAACACTATAATCTCATTAATAGATTAAAAAAATTACGGCGGATCAAAACAGCCAAACGAGTATTTCGGTGAAAATATCAAATTTATATTGTAACGATTTATTTTACAAATAAACGGCTCATATGTGCATCACATGTTCAAGATCCACTGGTGTGTATATATATATATATATATATATATATGCCGATATGTATAGAAGATCATTAAAGATGATCGAAATCTAAAACCATGTCGAAGACAGCTCAAGGTTCGTATATAGCCAATGCATTAATCTCATTGTCTAGTCATTATAAATGTATATAGCCAATACATTTATAAATCCGACATTTTGTAGCGTTTGGATTGTGAATAAGGTAAGAAAAATAAAATTCTAACCATCTTGATTTTCGGAAAGAAAAATCGGAGGGGACGCTCTCATTTGGTTTTTATGAGTCACTCAGAAAATTCTATACCTGGTTTTTATGCACAAACAATTAGCCTCTACAACTTTTCTCAAAAGGATTTTTTTAACAATCCATGATGCTTTCTTTTTTAACTCAAATTTTATATGCTTCAATCGTTGACTACTTTGAATTAGACGATATAGAATATTTTTCATCTCAATCTTCCATATAATAGATCTTGAGATCATGTACTTATCATCGTACGATTAGATTTTGATTCTACCTGAAACACGTTATAAGATATGAATATAATCATTGGTGTATATCAAGCTTTATTCTCGAACCGCAATACGTGATGTCAAACTGTAGTCAAAGTTTTAAATATAAAAAACTTAGGTTTTGAGGGAAGAAGCTTGGGTTAAAATAGAGGAACCTTCTCTCAACATATAACCTCGTTAATCGTAGGCCCAAGAAACGAATGCCCTTCTCTCTCGCTCTCTCTCTCTACTATTTTTTAAGTTCCAACAAATCAGCCTCCTACAAATCCTCCCATCATATCCGCTCAACGCTCAATGTCTGTGCATTTGGGTAAATCCAAATCCACCGATTATCTCCACCTTTTTGTGTTGGAATTTGGATTTGGTAAATCCACCAGAGTTTAGAAATCCATGTCTGAATTGTATAAAAGCGGATTTATAAATAACATTTTCTAGGTATTATTTGAAAATCCAAATGTTACACTAACATATAATTTGCTATGTTTAGTGAATAAAAAATTATTACCCAATACTATTATAACTACGATTCGATGTGATACTCGACCCGCCAGAGCCAAGCATTTTTAAGCTTCATCGATCTGGTTGGATTGGGTATGAGACAACCTAAATTAAAACGAATCGAACCGGACTGAACCAATGGTAAATGGACCGGATTGAACCGGTATCAGACCAAACTAGACCCGTCCCGACCCAACCCGAACTGAATGGCTAGTTGTTGGCCGTTGCAGCCCACCTTTGTATAGTACACTTTAGGTGCAACAAGGAAATTACTAGTTGCACCCATTCTCGATTTTTTTTATAAAAAATATATATATTTTTTCCTAAACCCAAACCGAAGCAAACTGAATCAAACTCTGAAAAATTTGGTTTCGATTCGGGAAGTGTTTATGTGTTGGAGGAATTCGGTGTACTGAAATTGAATTTTTCGGTGTTCGATTTGCTTCGGTTTGGGTTTAAGAAAAAAATAATTGTTGGTTGCACTCATTTTCGATTTTTTTTTCCAGAATCAAAACATAAGCAAACCGAACCAAACACCAAAAAATTCAGTTTCAATTCGGGAACGGTTTATGTGTTGGAGGAATTCGGTGTACCGAAACCAAAATTTTCGGTATTCGATTCAATTTGCTTCGGTTTGGGTTCAGAAAAAAAAAAATTGCTCGTTGCATCCATTTTCGATTTTTTTTTTTCTCTAAACCCAAACCGAAGCAAACCGAATTGAACACCGAAAAATTTGGTTTCGGTTCGGGAGTGATTTATGTGTTGGAGGAATTCGGTGTACCGAAACTGAAACCGTACCAAAACTGAAACCGATATATTTCGGTTTGGTTTCAATTTGTGATGTACCGAACCGAAAATTGAAAAAATCGGATTTGGATCAGTTTGGTACACCGAACTTGCAGCCCTACTTACATAGAATATATGAAGGAAACCAATGAAATATAAATTTTTTTTTTATTAAAAAAATAGTTAAATGAATTATTTATAAATCATTGGGCCAAATCTTAAGGCAATGCCTAAACATCCAAACAAGAGATTTACAAATCCAAATATTTTAAATTCTGAATTTAAAATCCCCAAATCCAAATCCATATTACCAAATACAGCCTAATTTCTCTTTCCCATTTTAGGTGCACTATTTAGGCTATGCCAACACTAAAAGATAAAGGAATCCTGTGGATTTCTATAACTAGAAATCATAGGATTTATAAATCCAAATCCGTTATTTTCCTAAGTTTTATCTAAATAGGAGGGAGCTTAATTTCTGGAGAATCAGTGAGAATTGCACCCTCTCAATCATATTAGACTTATTAGTTACTGTCAAAGCTAACTGCTTGAAACCTTATATGGCATTCAGCTGCTTTAAAAAAATAATAAAAAATAAAATTGTTTGTATTATATAAAAGCTAACCTAGCGCATCGGAGGACCCGATAAAAACGCCAGATAACGCCACAGGCATTGCTTTATGAAAAATTGGACTTTCCGGAGAAAGCCATGATACGTACTTGTACAAACGTAGGAAACCCGAACAAAAGGAAAAAACCTTCCTTAGGAGGAAACCAAAAGGTCGGGAAGAAAACCCCAAAGATTACAGATGGCATACAACATCCCATGCCGAAAACAAAACCAAACCCTGAAGCCCAATTACAAATTATTAAGAAAAGAAAATAGTTGTTCTGCTTGAACTCTTGGTAAAGTGAAAATGAATAAGTCTTTTCCACTGCCCAAGAGCAAACCGAAATAATGCATTCACGAAACAGAGTCTTTGTTGAAGGTTTCATTCCGGCATCTGATGTTGTTTCTAGCAACCCAAACATTCCAAAAAAATTGAGAAATGGAAGTGTTCCCAAAGCCATTTGTTGATCCCTACAAAAGGATAGGCATCTCTGTACATAATTGTATCTATTACCTCTGCTTGAACACAGGACAACACACGAAATGCTATGAAGCACCGCGCCCAAATCGGCCAAATCTTAGTACAGTGAAGAAATAAATGGTTGGTGTCTCATCAACCCTGTTGCAAAAGAAACATCTTTGATTTATGCTCATACCTCTTCTATTTAAATTAGGTATCGTAGCTATCTCATTCCATAGGAGCGACCAAAGAAAAAGAATTAATCTTAGAAGGGATTTTAAGCTTCCAGATAAAACCAAAAGAGGATTTGACAGTTGTAGTCCATATGCGCTGATCCACCTGATTAGGCTTGCGTCTAACATTCTCAAGGATGATAGAAAGTCTGTTGTATTCCTCGGTTTCTTCATCAGTGAGGCGTCTCTTGAAGGTAATGGACCAACTGTCATTAGAGGAAAAACAAAAATTGGATAGTGGCACTCAGGTGAGCAGAGATGGCATACATATGGGGGAATTTAAGATTGAGGGAACAGTCTAGGTTGTCCCATTTATCAGTCCAAAGATGAATTTTGTCTCCGGCTCCCATATTATAGAATATATTTTTCATAAATTCACCATGCACACTTAAAATCCCTTTCTACTACCAAGAGGAGTTTTGATATTTGAATAAACGAATATTCCAGCCTGTCTTCACTGACTGGATATTTTGGAATGACTAAGTCCTTCCACAAACCTCATTTTTTTTAAGCATCCAAAGCAGATAGTCCAAACTCTGCCTTTTCCATGTCTACATTTTTTAGATCTGCTTCCTGTTTTGAAACGTGTTTCGAATGAACACATTCTTTGGCAATTACTGCGAGATCTAAAATTTGATTCCCTTCGATGACAGCACCTTGAGAAGTGGAAATATTCGACCCGATTACCTTTTTCAATCTATTTGCAAGAATTTTAGGAATGATTTTATATAAACTAGAGATAAGGGAGATGGGCTGAAATTTCCTCATATCAGACGCACCTTGCTCTTTTGGGATGAGGATGATAAATGTCGCATTCATGGATTTGTGGACAAAACCATCGTTCCAAAATATTCCAAGCATTCGAATGATAATATCATTCTTTAAAAAAGACCAGAACATTTGGAAAAAGCCAAGGGTATATCCATCCGGTTCAGGAGCTCGCTCGGTCTTACAATTTTTTATAGCGGACCAAATATCATCCTTGCTTAATTTAGCTTCAAGCAATACAACGTCGGAACGAGAGCTAGTTTTCTATTGAACATTGGATAATCTGGGTCTAACATGATGGGTTTCTGTGAACAGATCAGAGTAGAAATCAATGGCAATAGTGGCAATATCTTCGTGCTCATTGTACGAGACTCCATTTTTATAAACAGTGGAGAGCATGTTAAATCTTCTTCTTTGATTAGCAGAGGCATGAAAATAGGCAGTGTTTTTGCCCCCATCTTTATGCTATCTGATACACGATTTTTGGCGCCACTCCTTTTCTTTGGCAAGGGCTAAACTCTCAAAACTTGATTTGGCATGGTCTCTTTCAAGAAGCTCCTCATCGGATAGAGGTCTGACTTCTTCAATGAGATCCAACATTTGAATTTTGCTAGAAATGGAGGATTCCAACACCTTTTTTTTGGATAGCTGAAGTTTATTCCAAACAATGATTTGTTTCTTTAGATGTTTTAATTTAGCAACAAAGGAGTGTTGATCCCCACAAGCATTCCACTAATCGGATAGGTGAAGGTCCCCATTTTATGTCATTCAAATTGAGGGATATGAGAACATGATCAGAAATAACCTTCCTGTGAGCTTTACATTCTGCGGTGGGATAGAGGGCATCAAATTCAGTGTTAACAAGGAATCGGTTACGGTGACATAGGGTAGGAGGGCTTCATCCATTAGTCCAGGTGATTTTAGCACCCGACATGGGGATATCTAGAAGTTCTGATTCATTAATAAATTCTGTAAAATTCCTCATAGAGTGAGAGAGCCGATCATTACTGGATCTTTCGTAGGGATGCATTATGACATTAAAGTTCCCACAAATTAACCAAGCTCCATTGTGGATAATATTCCATCTATAAAGATCATCCCAAAATTCGATATCACTGCCTCTTGAGCACGACCCATAAACAACAGTAAATAGGAAGCTAGCATTGCTTCTTTTATCGAGGAAAAGTAAAAAGATATTAAATAGACCAGTCCACTGATGTTAAATTCACTAGTTCACAGCTTTTGAAACCCTTTAATAAAAGGGATTTTACATCAAAAGTAGTTTCCTCGACCTATGAAAAGTAGAAGTAGAAGCCATGAAAGTTGAAATTCACAGTATTTTAAAACTGGTTGAATGCTTAAATAGACAGCAATCCATATATTCAATTGGAAAATTTGCATTGAGTTGAATGGCTAGTGTTGTCTAACTCGGTTTTAGCCATTTCTGTGCGAAGATGGACATCCGTTATGTTCATTTTTTTAATGTTTCCATGTGGAATGAAAATCTGATGCTAGTAGGCCTATGATCTCAAGATCTATTGTGTCGAAGATTGGGACGAAAAATAATCTCCATAGTTTGAATCAAAGACACCAACAATTTAACAATTTAAGCATGTGAAACCCAGGTTGAGAAGGAAGAATACCGGATTGTAAATAAAGTCACTTATTAGATAAAGGGTATCCTTAGTTGCTCCCTGTGAAAACTATAATCTCACCTCAGATGAAAAGGTAATCTCACTATTGATAACTTTCAATAAGAAGATAATGATTGTTTTTCGTCCCAATTTGTCATACAATGGCTCTTGAGATCATAGGCGTTCCATCAAAGATTCAGTGTTTATTCCACATGGCATACATCCCAAAACAATGACTTAAAAATATGTCACACATTACTCTCAAACGTGATTGTAGGGTTACTTTTTGGGAGGCGTACATGTCACATGGATAAAAAACTAACCATTTGATGATACGTCATGATCTCAAGATCCATTGCGTGGAAGATTGGGGCGAAAACAATCTCCATCGTTTGATTCAAAACAGTCAATGTTGATATTAAATATATCTTGTTAAGGAGCTATGATTAGTGTGGAACGAGAGACCCATAACCAAAGCACGGTGAGCAAGCTCCATGCGCATTTCCATGAGCATGGAGATCTACACACATTTCAGAGTACATGTGGCTCAGGTTTGCACACCATGCACTAGAGATTTAGTCCGTTGATGAGTACTGAAAAATGAGGATATTTCACCCCTAAATACCTATATTTAGCAATCCGATGAAGGCTATCTGATGAGATTGATTAGATTTGAAGTGTTTCAGGTAAATACAAGCCAAGTATAGAAAATAGTACAAGAATTCTGAATATAATGCCAAAACACTGCAACTTCGGATAATCAAGAACTTGGTGTGACTTGCGGCTAAATTTGGACCTTCAAGACGGCAGAATTACGAAATTGTCAAAACATAAAAGTTGTATATCTTTTCGTCAGCTTTCCAACGGCATAAGAATCGTCTCAATCCGAGTTCGGGATAGAAAGTTATGGCCACAATACCGAAGCAGTGTCTGAACCACAAGAAAGTGCTGAATTTCATGGATTTCTGGGGTCGATGCATCGACCCTACAGGTCGATTAATCGAGCCAGAATTTCAGTCTGACACGAATCTGACACTAAAAGTCTATTTTTTGGGACTCTTGGTCGGCTCGATGCATCGACATCCATTGGTCGATTAATCGACCCGAAAAAGTAGGCTTGGGAGACCTCCGCGCGACGGGGTTTATTTAAAGCGACTCAAACACTTCGGAGAGGATATTTTTTTAGCATTAGAATAACGTAGGAGATTAGCATTAGAGTTTTTTTTTAGAGAGTTTTAGTTTTTAGTGTTCTTAGTTTTTAGCCATTATTTTTCATAGTTAGACCTAGAAATAGGGAAGTTTTATTATTTCTTTTTAAGAGCTTTGTTCCCTTTAATTTTTCAGTACTCATTCCTTCAGTTCATAAATTTTGTTCAAAGTTTATTTCTGCATTTATTTCGTTTCTGAAGATTATCATCCGTGTGGATCAACGTAATTTATTTTGAAGTTTGAGGTAATTTTAATTAATGTTATTTTCCCGTCTTTATTTATTTATGTCATTTACTTACAATATGTGTGGCTAAATTTATAGGGATGAGGATCTAATGATTCCCATCCGAGGGATGTACTTTTAATAATATAAATTTAGGATTAAAATATGAGATTTTATTTTATGGTTGTTATCATGAATGGATGAAATCCCCGCCACTAACCGGGATCGCGTGTGCCGAGCCATGCCCGGGATCTCAGATCTGTGACGGTAATTTTACCCAATCAGTGTTATGGTCTTTTTGCTTTTATCATGTGGATCTAATTACGATTATGTTCTGGGATCGAATGTGCCGAGCCATACCCTGGATCTTGGTTCTGTAATGGTAATTTTATCTTAAATAATCCCTAAGAATAAACGCCATGCCCTTGATTTCAGATTTGTAAGTGGTATTCTTGTTAGAATTTTCACCCACCTTGGGGATGATTTTTATTTGAACCTGAGATCATGCGTGTCTAGCCATACCCTTGATCCCAGATCGAGATATATAAAAATCATCTAAGTCCTGATTGCAGGGATGCAACGTGGAACCTATTAGGGTGTTGACCATTGATCTTCCATAAAAGATGTTTGTTACCAATGAAATATCTCATAATTTAATCCTTAGATTTATATTATAGGAAGAACGGACCAAAGATGGGAGGATTTAGTATCTTCATCTTTATCATCATCTTCACTTTTATTTTTGAATTATCAATTGAATTTTAGTTTGTAGTAATTAATTACCATCTCACCAACTGCTTAAATCATAAAATTGGTAGAATACTGTTAGATCTTAATAGATTTCTAGAATTGCTTGTCTCTTTTAGGTATTTCAAAATTAATCCTCGTGGGAACGATCTCGTACTCCGCACCCACTATATACAAACCGATTCGTGCACTTGCGAGTAGAACATTACATAAAAAAATCACATCAAGTTTTTGGCGTCGTTGCCGGGGATCAAATTGAGAAAATCTGAATTTTTGGTAGACAGTAAATTTTAGGAATTTTCGAGGATTAAAATAGTATTTCTGCTTAATTAAAAAAAAAAAAAAAAAAAAATTTGGAGTCGATGCATCGACCTTGCCTCGATTGATCGAGTGTAACTCGATCAATCGATTTTTTATTAAAAAAAAAAAAAAAAAAAAAAAAAAAAAAAAAAAAAGTTTTTCCTGAGGTTTTCCTGCCTGAAACCTCAACTCTGTGCATTATTTGCATGCACACTAGGTCTTCTAAAGAAAGAAATTTAGAACCGTTAAATTCTGAGATCGAACGTGCTTGCCGATCAAATCGTAAGGACGCTAGATCAAGGCAGAAATTTTTAAGTGAATCATCCACTGAAGTCAATATGACTGACAACATGAATGGGCAACTCGAACAAGAGGAAGAACCAACATTGAAAGAACTGTTTTCTCCGATAACTACAAATACCCCATCATGCATTGTATACCCCGCCACACCTGGTGGCCGGTTTGAAATTCGGACAAATGTCATCCAAATCCTTCCAATCTTTCATGGCATGGAGCGAGAAGATCCATACCAGCACGTTAAAGACTTCGTCGAAGTCTGCTCATCTGTTTACCAAAATTTCAGCGAAGAATCTGTTAGGCTGCGCTTATTTCCTTTTTTTATTAAGGATAAAGCAAAAGCATGGTTAAATTCTTTACCATCAGGATCCATAACCACCTGGGATCAGATGGTCAAAAAGTTTCTGTCAAAGTTCTTCCCTATGGCGAAGACGAATGTCCTTAGACGTGAAATCACGGATTTCACGCAAGAGGAAGACGAGAGATTATATGAAGCTTGGGATAGATTCATGGATCTCTTACTCAAATGTCCGCACCATGGATACTCAAAGTGGAGACTAGTCCAGTGTTTCTACAATGGACTAAATCAACCAAATCGACATCTGGTGGAGTCAATGAATGGCGGAGGATTCCTGAGCCTTAAAGAAACCGAATCTTATGCTTTCCTAGAAAAGCTAGCTGAGGATTCTCAAAGACCGGATTTCACAAAGACTCGGGAACAAGCAGTCAAAGCCCGTGATCAAGCCGGGAGTTCAACCAAGAAAGGAGGACTATATGTAGTAAAAGATTCCCCAGATCTGATGGCTAAACTTGATTTCCTCACTCAACAAGTGGAGGAATTGAAAGTAAAGAAGAATGTGCATATGGTCAATACACAACCTGAGCCATGTTCAATTTGTGCAAGTCCAATGCATATGGCAGATGATTGTCCTTCAATGCAGAACTATCATGAAGACACATCTGAACAGTTAAATGTTGTGAATAATTATGGGCGGAATCAAGGACACGTTTTCAATGAGAATAACCCAAATAGCTGGAGATACCACCCTAATTTCTCATGGAAACAAGATAATCAAAGAATGCAGCCCAAGAAACAGGGGATGAACTTTTATCCCCAACAAAATTTCAATCAAGGACCGCAACAGAACTACGGTCAAGGGCAATTTCAGCAGCAAGGGTTCAATAACCCTAATCAATTTCAATACAATCAAAATCAGTTGGGCCACCAAATGAACCAAAATTTTCCCATTTACACCAATGGGAGGTTAACAAAACCAACCACAACAAAATTTTGTGCCGACATTTCCACCACCTGGATTTAACAACCCACAGGGAAATCTCGCCCAACGCCTCATACACAACTCCTTCTATCGAGGACTGATGAAACTCATTCATTCTCACACGTCCTCAATCTCTAAAATAGAGACCCAAATTGGGCAATTAGCATCCTTTCTCGTGAAAGAGAAAAGGTTCGTTTCAAGCCAACTTTCCTAACCCAAGGGCCAAATGGTTGTTGAACAAACATCAACTTCAACACAAGAGGAGAATCAACAACAAATTGAGGCGATCACAACGTTGAGATCCGGAAGCGGTGTCGATAACAAAGTAGTGTTGCCAGAGGAGGAGGAAGAGTCTGATGGAGAGAAGAAATCTGAAGAGAGAGAAGAAATTGATGACAAAGTACAAGCAAAAGAAATATCATATGACAAGAGTGAACAGAAGAAAAGTCTAGTTCCGAAAGCACCGTACCCGCAAAGATTGATGGCACCATCGAGAAATCGTGATGGAAGGAATAAATGAGATTTTCAAGCAATTAAAATTAATATTCCTTTCCCGGATGCCATCCAAAGGCACTGCTTATGCTAAATTTTTGAAGGAATTGGTCACAATCAAAAGAAAGACCAATATTCCGAAAAAGGCTTTCTTAGCCGAGCTGGTTAGTTCAGTGTTGCAAGCAAAGCTCCCAATCAAATACAAGGACCCAGGTTGTCCTACAATCTCGATCATTATCGGCGATAACCGTATTGATCAAGCCCTTTTGGACTTAGGAGCAAGTGTCAACTTGTTGCCTTATTCTGTGTATAAGGAGCTCGAATTGGGAGAACTTAAGACCACTGCGATGACCCTTCAGTTAGCTGATCGGTCCGTAAAGATCCCTCGAGGAATTGTAGAAGATGTCCTCATCAAGGTGGATTCTTTCTACTTTCCTGTAGATTTTGTTGTTCTAGACACTGAACCGGCATCAAATTTGAAGAATAATATCCCAGTGATTCTAGGAAGACCATTCCTAGCAACCTCCAATGCGCTGATCAATTGTCGAAATGGGATCATGAATCTGTCATTCGAAAATATGACAGTGGAACTCAACATTTTTAATATTGCCAAGCAGCCCATGGAGGATGATGAACATGTACAAGCATGCATACTCGATGAAATTGTAGAGGAAATATTTAATGCATCTGAATCTGACGATCCTCTAGCAGCTTGCCTTGCGCATTTTGGAGAAAATTTCGATGTGGATCACCTAATCCAAGAAGTAAATCACATGTTGGATTCCACACCACGTCTGGGTGAAGAACAGGAAATAGAGTGTGGAACTCAAATTGAATTAATCAAGGAAAAGCCGAAAGAGGAGGAGAAAGTGTCCTTAGAACTTAAACCTCTTCCGAAAAATCTCAAGTATGCCTACCTGGGGGAGAATGAAACTCAACCTGTTATCATATCATCAACACTGGATGCGAATCAGCAAGGCCAACTCATGAATGTACTCAAAGAGCACAAAAGTGCCCTCGGTTGGTCGATAAAAGATATCAAAGGCATTAGTCCAACGGTGTGTATGCACCGAATCCATTTGGAAGACAATGCTAAGCCTTCTAGGGAACCACAGAGGAGACTGAACCCTATAATGCAAGATGTGGTCCGAAATGAGGTAATCAAACTTTTAGATGCTGGAATCATATACCCCATCTCGGACAGTACATGGGTCAGCCCCACACAAGTGGTCCCTAAGAAATCGGGATTCACAGTGGTGAAGAATGAAGAAAACATACTGGTCCCTACAAAAATTCAAACAGGGTGGAGAGTGTGCATTGATTATCGGAAGTTAAATTTGATGACGAGGAAAGATCACTTTCCACTTCCGTTTATCGATCAGATGTTAGAAAGATTGGCTGGGCATGAGTACTATTGCTTTCTCGATGGCTATTCCGGGTATAACCAAATAGTCATTGCGTCGGAGGATCAGGAGAAGACCACTTTCACATGTCCTTTTGGTACTTTCTCCTACCGACGAATGCCGTTTGGGCTTTGTAATGCACCAGCTACATTCCAAAGATGTATCTTTGAGTATTTTTCGGATATAATTCGGCGATTCTTGGAAGTCTTCATGGACGACTTCTCGATACATGGAAACAGTTTTGCTGACTGTTTGAATCATTTGTCGCTAGTGCTTGCACGATGCCAGGAGAAGAATCTTGTTCTTAACTGGGAGAAATGTCACTTCATGGTTAAAGATGGCATTGTTTTGGGACATATCATATCGTCCCAGGGTATTGAGGTCGATAAGGCTAAAGTTGATTTAATTGCCGACCTACCACCACCGAGGACAGTTAAGGAAATCAGATCTTTTCTGGGCCACGCCGGTTTTTACAGGCGTTTTATTAAAGATTTCAGTAAGATAGCACGGCCGCTCTGCAGCTTACTTTCCAAAGATGTCCCATTCATCTTTGATGATAAATGTTTGCGGGCCTTTGAAACCATTAAGGCCGAATTAATAAAAGCTCCAATAATTCAATCTCAACCGGGCCTTCCGTCGAAATTATTGACGCCTCGACACGCAATTGGAGCTGTTTTGGGGCAAAGAATAGAAAAATTACCGCATGTAATCTACTATGCGAGTCGCACTCTTAATGATGCCCAGTTGAACTACTCGACCACTGAAAAGGAACTTTTGGCGGTAGTTTTCGCGTTGGATAAATTTCGATCCTATTTATTAGGATCTAAAGTTGTGGTATTCACAGATCACGCTGCTCTGCGATATCTGTTCGCTAAGAAAGAGGCTAAGGCACGTTTAATTAGGTGGATCTTGTTGTTGCAAGAGTTCGATTTGGAGATCAAGGACAAGAAAGGTTCAGAAAATGTGGTGGCCGATCACTTGTCCCGAATAATTATTGAGAAACCTGACGAGCCTGTTCCGATCTTGGAGCACTTCCCGGATGAACAGTTGTTCAGGATTGATTGCCCACCTTGGTATGCGGATCTTGTCAATTTCCTAGTCACCGAGAAATTACCTCACCATTGGTCAAAGAATGAGAAATCTAGTTTCTTAGCTCGGGTGAAACACTATTTTTTCGAAGATCCGTACTTATTCAAATACTGTCCTGATCAAGTCATACGACGATGTATTCACGAATCGAGCAACCACGAATCATCTCGTTACGTCATGAGTTAGCTTGTGGAGGTCACTTTAGTTCCAAAAGACTACTAAGATCTTTCAAAGTGGTTTCTTGGCGACGATATTTAAGGATTGCCATCAACATTGCAAATCCTGTCTGGCATCAAATGTTAGGTCGAATCTCAAAGCGCAACATGATGCCGCTCAATCCAATTTTAGAAGTTGAGATATTTGATGTTTGGGGATCGATTTTATGGGTCCTTTCGAATTCGTTTGGAAATACGTTCATTCTTGTGGCGTTGACTATGTTTGAAATGGGTGGAGGCCGTGGCTTGTAAATCTAATGATCACAGAGTAGTGATCAAATTTCTCAAGGATCAAGTGTTTTCATGTTTTGGCATTCCTAAGGCGATAATCAGTGATGGTGGAAAGCACTTTTGCAATAAAGTGTTCACCCAATTAATGAAGAAATATGGTGTCACACACAAAGTTGCTACACCATACCACCCTCAGACAAGTGGCCAAGTTGAAGTCTCTAATTGGGAACTTAAGCGGATTTTAGAAAAGACAATCAATCCGAACCGTAAAGACTGGTCGTTAAAGTTAGATGACGCTCTATGGGCGTATCGAACTGCATTTAAAACTCCGATTGGCATGTCGCCGTATCGGTTGGTCTTTGGTAAAGGATGTCACCTCCCGGTTGAATTGGAACATCGAGCATTTTGGGCCGTTAAGTCATTGAATTTTGATTTCCTGAAATCTGGTACCCAAAGGGGTCTCCAAATAAATGAATTAGAGGAACTCCGTGCTGATGCATATGACTGTGCTAAATCGTATAAGGACCGTATGAAACGGGTTCATGATCAATCTATTCTGCAGAAATCGTTCATTGTTGGTCAACTAGTTCTACTCTACAATTCCCGACTTCATCTATTTCCAGGGAAACTAAAAACCCGTTGGAGTGGTCCTTTCAAAATCTCTCGAATACTCCCCAATGGGGCAGTAGATATTATCAACCCGAAACACGGGAATGTTTTTCGGGTTAACGGTCAGCGATTGAAACCATTCCTTGAGAATACGATTGCATTCTCTGACACTATTTCTTTGGGTGAGCCACTGGCTCACCCTGACTGAGCAATTCCCAAGGTCGAGCTATCGACTTTAAACTAGCGCTCATTGGGAGGCAACCCAATTGTGTAGTTTTCGTTTGGTTTAGGATTTAGGATTTTTTTTAGTTTTTTTTCTTTCTTCTTTGTTTTGTTGTGTTTAGTTTAGATTGTTTTTTTTATTCCCTCAATAGTGTAACCATATCCCCTTCAATATATTTTTTGTAATGTTCCAATTTGATACAATTATTCTCTGCACCTGATCTTTGTGTTGAGGTACTTTTTTCAAACAGGTTTGGGGGTGCGCTACTTCTTTCAGTCAATGAGGACATTGTCATCTTTAGGTTTGAGGGTATGGTTAATTATTTTGCGTCATTTATTTGTTTTATTTGAAAAAAAAAAAAAAAAAAAAAATTTATTTTTGAAGTCATCATGCACATTATTTTACGATTATTTTCAAACTTTAGTTGATGATGCATGTGAATTTAATTTTGAGAATACTAGTGTCATATTTTGATTACTTGTATCTAAGATGATGAAGCTTAATGTGATATGTTGTGGATAATTTTGATATTCATGCTTAGAATTTTTACACTTATACCAAGCTAAGACTTAGAAATCGATGAACTGTTTTGAATGTTGAATCTTAGGATCTCAGTGGAGACTAAACCCAGTGAGCTTTAGAGCTAATTTCCCGTCATTGATGAGTGAATATATAAACTCGGAGTTTTCTTTGAATACGACTTATTTTGCATTATCTCATACACTTCATTTTGACTTGTGACTTTGCATGAAATCAAATTTATATCATTATGTTAGAATGTACTGTATATTTACTCAAAACAAATAGACAAAGTTACTATCTTTTAAGGACATGATTGAAGGCCATCTTTGGCTCGTTTGTGCTTAAAATGCCCCACCTCAAATAAATTTATCTTTTTAGTACCCCTTTGAGCCTATTGAAAATTTACCTTTATACATTCTTTGATAAGCCACGTTAACCTTTAACCCTTCACCATTTCTGAAAATTCAGCTTTACCCTTCTTATTTCTGAGAAATTAGGAACGAGGGATGAGAGTGAACGAAAAGAGAGTAAGTGGAGAGATACTGAGTTGTGGTGTTTACTGAGAGTGTATGGCAAAAATAAAAAGAAAAGGGGAGAGAAAAAGAAAAAGAAAATTGTGAAAAGTAATGAAAAATCTGAGGTGCTTCAAGAAAAGGAAATTCAAAAGAAAAAGTAAGTTGAGAAAAATAGAAAAAATTGAGAAAAATAGTGAGAGAGTAGAAAAGAAAAGAAGAGAAATAGAAAAAAAAAAAAAAAGTTGTTTCTTTTCCAATTTCTCAGAAACTTTGAATCCTAACTTTCAATTCTTTCTTACCCTTTCCTGAGCCCCATTACAACCCTAAAAAGACCTTCATGATCTGATCTTGCATTAGTAACTGCCTTGTGGAGAGTAAATATGTGATACTTATGACACTTGATATGACATGCTTAGGATATACAAGTATCTTCTTATGAGATTTATTTTTGTTCATTGATTGCATCGTATTTTTTTTATCATGTGAGACCTTTTTATTTGCTTTGTATTGACCTCTCACATATGTGCGAAAACTTATCCATTATCGGTGTCTTTATATTTTGAGAGTATACCTAAAGTGAGGATTGAGTCAAAACAATAGATCCAACAGTTTTCCGTTTAAACTAGTTCTGAGATGAATGAATTTTGGTTTGGTTATGCACACACTTCACGTTTAGGCATGAATGGATGAGCTATCTAACGATTTGAGCATTAGACTAATTTGAATGGATATTAGTATGATTAGTATAACATTATTATTTAAAATTGAGAATTCGCATGTTGAATTGATTAATGATTTTTATTTTTCAATGGTATATATGTTATCAAAATCATGTTTTGAAAACTCAATTTTATTGATGATTTCAAAAATATATTGAAGTTTGTGGGTAACTTCACTGTAAACCCTCAGGAGACACAACTACTCCACTAGGATCACCTAGGGGTTTAAAGGCTTGTTGCACATGCTAAGTGCAATCGTGTTCCCTACGAAGTGGCATTTATTTTCTTTAGTTTGCTTTGCTTGAGGACTAGCAAAGTGTAGGTTTGGGGGTATGATGAGTACTGGAAAATGAGGATATTTCGCCCCTAAATACATATATTTAGCAATCCGATGAAGGCTATCTGATGAGATTGATTAGATTTGAAGTGTTTCAGGTAAATACAAGCCAAGTATAGAAAACAGTACAAGAATTCTGAATATAATGCCAAAACACTGCAACTTCGGGTAATCAAGAACTTGGTGCGACTTGCGGATAAATTTGGACCTTCAAGACGGCCTAATTACGAAATTGTCAAAACATAAAAGTTGTAGATCTTTTCGTCCGCTTTCCAACGGCATAAGAATCGTCTCAATCCGAGTTCGGGATAGAAATTTATGGCCAAAATACCGAAGCAGTGTCTGAACCACAAGAAAGTGCTGAATTTCACGGATTTCTGGGGTCGATGCATCGACCCTACAGGTCGATTAATCGAGCCAGAATTTCAGTCTGACATGAATCTGACACTAAAATTCTATTTTTTGGGACTCTTGGTCGGCTCGATGCATCGACATCCATTGGTCGATTAATCGACCCGGAAAAGTAGGCTTGGGAGACCTCCGCGCGACGGGGTTTATTTAAAGCGACTCAAACACTTCGGAGAGGATATTTTTTTAGCATTAGAATAACGTAGGAGATTAACATTAGAGTTTTTTTTTAGAGAGTTTTAGTTTTTAGTGTTCTTAGTTTTTAGCCATTATTTTTCATAGTTAGACCTAGAAATAGGGAAGTTTTATTATTTCTTTTTAAGAGCTTTGTTCCCTTTAATTTTTCAGTACTCATTCCTTCAGTTCATAAATTTTGTTCAAAGTTTATTTCTGCATTTATTTCGTTTCTGAAGATTATCATCCGTGTGGATCAACGTAATTTATTTTGAAGTTTGAGGTAATTTTAATTAATGTTATTTTCCCGTCTTTATTTATTTATGTCATTTACTTACAATATGTGTGGCTAAATTTATAGGGATGGGGATCTAATGATTCCCATCCGAGGGATGTACTTTTAATAATATAAATTTAGGATTAAAATATGAGATTTTATTTTTATGGTTGTTGTGCTATCATGAATGGATGAAATCCCCGCCACTAACCGGGATCGCGTGTGCCGAGCCATGCCCGGGATCTCAGATCTGTGACGGTAATTTTACCCAATCAGTGTTATGGTCTTTTTGCTTTTATCATGTGGATCTAATTATGATTATGTTCTGGGATCGAGTGTGCCGAGCCATACCCTGGATCTTGGTTCTGTAATGGTAATTTTATCTTAAATAATCCCTAATCTGAATAAAGTGTGCCGAGCCATGCCCTTGATTTCAGATTTGTAAGTGGTATTCTTGTTAGAATTTTCACCCACCTTGGGGATGATTTTTATTTGAACCTGAGATCATGCATGTCTAGCCGTACCCTTGATCCCAGATCGAGATATATGAAAATCATCTAAGTCCTGATTGCAGGGATGCAACGTGGAACCTATTAGGGTGTTGACCATTGATCTTCCATAAAAGATGTTTGTTACCAATGAAATATCTCATAATTTAATCCTTAGATTTATATTATAGGAAGAACGGACCAAAGATGGGAGGATTTAGTATCTTCATCTTTATCATCATCTTCACTTTTATTTTTGAATTATCAATTGAATTTTAGTTTGTAGTAATTAATTACCATCTTACCAACTGCTTAAATCATAAAACTGATAGAATACTGTTAGATCTTAATAGATTTCTAGAATTGCTTGTCTCTTTTAGGTATTTCAAAATTAATCCTCGTGGGAACGATCTCGTACTCCGCACCCACTATATACAAACCGATTCGTGCACTTGCGAGTAGAACATTACATAAAAAAATCACATCATCCGTCGCGCTCTATATTAGCTCATTATTAGAAGGAAGAATAGGTAGTGCACGAGTCAATCTCCCTCCGCAAATCTCTCTCTCTCTCTCTCTCTCTCTATATATATATATATATATATATATATATTTGAGGGTTGGGGATATGTGCCCGGGCGTAGAGAAGTCTCTGCACCTATTGATAGGTACCTGACACGTAGCGATTTTTTTGGCTGATGCGACATTTCAACATTTTCCTCATTTAACCCCGCTGTAACCATAGTTACCACTGACAAAATCAGAAAGGTAAAGTAGTGTAAAGCGCAGGGGATACGTTCCTAACATCCGGAGTTGATATGGCTATCATTACATTCAAAAAGACAATTATTACCCCAATTTAAATCATTTTATTGTCTGCTTCGTCTACGAAGCGCTAACGCTTCTATATAAGAAGCGGAATTGCTTCGTATATTGTGCGCTAGCACCTCCTTCATAAAGCGATGCCCTCCATCAAGGAATGGACAACGCCTACAATGACACGTATCTCCTTTTTTCGTCACCTAACATTTTTTTGTGTGAAGTGACGTTTGACCTTATATAATTTATTACCGTTGTCAGAACATTAAATGAGAACCCGCGCGTGACATTGTAGTTTTCAATAACTATCATTACCATTCAAAATGACTCAGGTAGACCATTTATTGCCCAAATGTTTAACATTAATGACGCTTCTGTAAGAAGAGCTAGAGCTTCCATAATAAGCGCAATCGCTTGCTTGACGGCACGCTAGCATGACTATCATGAAGCGTTAACGACTTTAAGTTGACACGTAGCGCCTTTAAGTTGAAACGTAGCACCATTTTGTGTAAAGCGACGTTTGACCTTATGTCATTTATTACCGTTGTCAGAAAATTAAATAAGAAGTCATGCGTGACATTGTGATTTGTATGACCATCATTATTATTCAAAATAATGCTTCAGTAAGGAGCTAGCACTTCCGAAAGAAGCGTTAGCACTTCTTACAAGAATCGCAATTGCTTGCGCATCTATCATGAAGTGTTAATGCTCCGTCAATGAATGGAAGGCGGCTACTATATGACATGTAGCGCCTTTAAGTTGACACGTAGCACCATTTTGTGCGAAGCGACGTCTGACCTTATATAATTTATTATCATTATCAAAACATTAAATGAGAAGTGGGGCGAAGCGGATGAGATTATGGCATGTGACTTTGTGGTTTGCAATGACCATTATCACCATTTGAAAAAACTATTCAAAGCGACAAATTTATGAATTAAAAATTCACAAATTATTTTTCATCTTTGCCCTCCTAATTTTCATCTTCTCAGAGTGCAGTAAGAAACATCAAAGCGGCAAAATTCTTTTCCTGCATCTAGTAATAAGGTGAGTGCCTTTTATTTTCATTTCACTTCAAATATGTCACAAAATAGAGGCGTCATCCCTTCCTTGAAAGAAGCGTTAGAGCTTCTGTGCCTCCTTGTAGGGGCGCAGATTAAGGTATGTGAAGCGTCTGCACTTTTTTACAAGGCGTTTACTTGTCGACGAGGAAGCCACGACGCTCTTATTTTTACTATCTTCTTTTCTAAACTTCTTTTTTTTTGATTCACAGAATTTCAAGATGGTTATCAAGACTCCAGCCACTAAGTGCACTATGGGAAAGTATCGGGCGATTTATGACGAGAAAAAATTTGCTTTCGCAGTCTGTCTTCGAGGCATTCTTTTTTGCACCAAAGGACATGAAAAGCGTCAATGGCCTCCTGGATGCAATCATCAAGTTCTGGGCCGAGAAAAATATTTGAAATTTTGGGAAGGCCTTTATCAGATTTTGACCCCTAGATTTTAACTTAATAATTGGTCTTCGAATGACTTTCCCCCCTCGTTACCCTCCCTCAAAGACCCTTCGCAAAGACCAGACCATAAGAGATAAGTTTTTCAGTGGCATTAACCCTTCAAAGAGGGGATACGTCCTTGCTGCCATTAACAACGTCGAGCTGGGTGCTGATGAGGACTTTTTAAAACTCTGTATGTTGTTCGTCCTCACCACCGACATCTTTCCAAACACAATTTCCCAAACTCGACGAGTCCTACCTCGAGCTCGTTGATAATCTCCCCAATTTCAATAAATATCCATGGGACAATGCAGCATACAAACACTAATGAAGAGGAACCGGGGAATAACTGAGAGGGCAAAGGCTGTGAAGGATTACAATATTTACGAGTGCACTATTACCCTGCAGGTAATGTCGTCTCCAATAATTTAGTGTTTTATTTCTTACAAAGGCTGCCCATAAAAAACTCATCCATATTCGTTCCTCAGATTTGGGAGTACGAGATCAACCTGAAGAGCGCCCCAGCGTGGATCAAGGCATTGTCCGCTTCCCAAGGGTACTAAAATGGAAGGCGAATGAGAGTACGAGGAAGTTCTACATCAAAGACTTCGAGAACAAGGTAAATTCTTTACGAGACGATTTTGAGGCGTTGCTTCACATATTAAGCGATGCACTTCTATTTTGAGGCGCAACCGCTTCTCATAAGAAGAGATGGTGCCTCTTATTTGAGACGCAATCGCTTCCTACCGAAGCGATGTCGTTTACCTTAATTCTTTATTACTCAAAAATAATATAAAAAATCTATCTTCTTGTAGGCCTTTCAGGAACTAAAGTGCACTCTCTTTGAATAGAGCAGGTCTCTGATAGCAGAATTACTGTAACCACGACAGAGATTTGCAGAAGCAGTTGAAGGATCAGCGGTCCCTACCATTACTTTGCGAAGGAAGAGGTTAGACATTAAATTATTGACCTGGAGGAAGAGGAAGATGAAGAAGAAGAAGAAGAGGATGAAGAAGAAGAAGAAGAAGAGTCTCCCAAAGTCAATAAGTCCGCGAGACCATGATCTCTTGGGAAATGAATGCAGTCTGTCTCTTGGGAAATGGATGCAGTCTGTCTCTTGGGAAATGGCTGCAGTCTGCCAATTCAAGAATTACAGACTATGAGAGGTCAATCAAAGAGTGGAGCAAAGGCTTCGACGACCTCAGTCTAAAAGTTCTCCAACTGGAATAGGAGAACTAAAAACTGAAGGATTAGAACGCCAATATCTTGAAGGAGTAGAGTTATATTATGAGGTAATTGACCATCTTCCAGAAGGATCAAGCGTCTCTGAAGGAGAACTTGAAAAAATTAACCGAGGTATGCTTCAAAGCTACGCCGAGGAAGCACCGATGCTTCGTCTCTGAAGCACCGATGCTTTGTCTATGAAGCACTGATGCTTCGACTATGAGGTGCCGATGCTTCGACTACGAAGCACGAACGCTTCTACATGGGAGCGTTGGCGCTTTTGAATTCGAGAAATCTTGACTAAACAATAACTAGTTTGTTTCTCATATTGTAGGCTCACAGTGTGGTGGGAAGTCTGCTGGGGCTCGTGGGGAACATCAGACAGCTGTCCCCCAACGGAATAGGTCTACCTCGGCCCCAACCTCTGGCGCTGTGCATTGCCTACCAACGATGGCGATCCCACCCTGGGCCTCCAAACTCCAGTCTCAGCCCCAACCCCAACCCCAACCCCAACCCCAGCCCCATCCTCCTATTGCCTCCAAACCCCAACCTCCTACTCCCCTCCAAACCCGAAGCCCCAACCTCCTACCCAATCCAATGTCCAACCTCTAGCTAAGTCCAAACCCCAACCTCCTACAAAGTCCAAACCCTAACTCATATCTAGACCTCTGCCTCCACCACCACTGCCAATTGCATCTCATGACTCTGATCCTGAGATGCCCTTAAAAGAAAGGGAGAGCTGGCCTCCCAGCCTTGCAAAAAAAAGGCCAAAATAGGGGGGGGGGGCATCGGCGACGACCAACATGAATGCTATTTGAGAAAAGCCCATAAGTGAGAACGAGTAAGTATATCTCCTCCTTATAATTTATCGTTGTAGACTTTTAAAATTTATGCTTGAAAGATTTGTAAACCTTATTTGGTAGTGCTAACGCTTCTTATTATTTATCGAAGCGCCAACGCCTCTATTTCGAAGCGTCGGCACTTCTCTCACGACGCGTCGGTGCTACTTATCTGTACCATGCCGCTACTTCTTCACGCCAATGCTCCTTATTGGATTGTCATCCCCTTATGTTTTAGCTTATGTCTGAATTTGAACATAGGACTGCTATCTCGACTGTTGAGTGCAAGTATATTACCATCGAGTTGCTGCACAAACTATGAGAACCAACGGAAATAGAAGACCCAATAAGTTTTAATCCCTATTGAAATGCGTCGCTTCCCTGATTTCATATTGATATTTTAACCTTCGTATGTAGATAACGTCCGTGTACTTTAGGGGTCATTGAAAAGCGGGAGGATATGCAACCTCGACTGATTAAGAAGAATTTTCGAATGTCCCCCTTGCACTAAAATGCATGACCTTAGATTTTAAAGCATTTGAGAAGAATAATAAGGAGAATGTAACTTTCCTCCCAGCCGATATAACGGAACTGAGCACGACTTACGTTGAATTTTTTGAGACGTAAAATGGCACAAAGGCGATGCAACGTTTCTTTATCAATAAGAATTGCGTCTTGTCCGTGATGGACTGTGAAGAGATATTTATTCTCATTCACATCAATCAGCTACCCCATTGGGCGCTTGTCGTAGCCAGCCCTTCAAACCATAATATCCTTGTCATGGATCCTCTCCCGGATAAGCCTTCGACCACCAAATTTGGTGAGGAGATCAGGACCTTGGTAAGATCGAAGAACGTCAGAAGAAGCGCGTCCTAGTCGAAGTGCCCACACTTCTTATCAGTAGCGTCATCGCTTTGACCTCTTACCGTCAGCATTCCTAGCGCTTCTGTATCGTTGCGTCAGTGCCCCCTTCTATCTTCTAAATATGTGTAACTTCTCTTTTTTGTTTACAGACGCAATATTTGCTAGCCCTGTTATATATGCATGGTAAAATCGATGCAATATATGGGAGCTTTCCTTGGGGTTGTCAGGGTGTATGCAACACGCCACCCCAAGGAAACGGTTTTGAGTGTGGGGTTTTCGTGATGAAGTAAGTTGATTATTTCAGCAGGAACCTTCAGCCCACATTTATGAAGGATGACATCCCTCGTTTCAGGGCCGAGATTGGGAACGCCATCGTTACGCACCAGGAAGAGAATTGAGATGCTAGTGACGATGTTGAATCACTGATTTAAATTTTTTATTATACATAAATATACTTTAACATTTATTATTATATAAAGCATGTACTTTAAAATTTGTTGTTATACCTCCTTACACAGGATAAATACAATGTAAACTGAGAATTATTCAATTTATACACAAAAATTATTCACAGGATGTGGTATTACCCCTCTTACAATTTGTCGTTGCAGACTTTTAAAATTTATGCTTGACAGATTTGTAAACCCTATTTGGAAGTACGTTCGCTTCATATTGTTTATTGAAGTGCTAACACCTTTGTGTCGAAGCGTCGATGCTTCTATCATGACACGTCGACGGTACTTATCTGTACCGCGATTGCTACTTCTTCACGCTGGCTCTCCTTATTGGACTCACTGGCGCATCTACCAAGACACACCAGCACTCCTTATTGGTCTCGCTAGCGCTTCTAACATGATGCACTAGCGCTCCCCATTGGTCGCACTGATGGTGATCCTCTAATCGCAAGTGATCCTTATTAGCAATAAGAATCATAAGCGCTCCTTATTGACATCCATTTCGATAATGCACGAAAACCAATAGCCTTAATGATGGAATACAAACAACCTCTGCTTAATGGTATATTGCAAAAGACAAATTTTCATTGTAACTCCCAACCGTTAGCGCTCCTATGGGGTAGTGCATAATTAATATCGATAGCACAATTTTTTTATAACTACTTCCAATTCATCTTTAACGAAGCGTCGATGCCCCAAAATGGTAGGGTTAGCTTCTAACAAGAAGCAATAGCACTCATTCAATGAAGCACTAGCACTTCTTAAAGAAGCGCTAGCACTTCTTAAAGAAGCGCCATTGCCCTGAAATGAAGCGCGAGAGCTTCTGTCAAGGAGCGACAACGCCCTGAGCTATGCTGTAGTGCTTCTTATTGGAATTTGTGATCTATCCATAGAAAACTAATAGGTTTAGTGATGGAATACAAACAACTGATGCAATAAATTTGAAGCACAAAGAGTTAGGAACTCCTAGTCGTCAGGACTCCTTTTTGGCGGCAGTGCACAATAATGACTTTCCACAGTCTATTTAATGAGGTTGCATGAAAAATTGCTATTTAAAGGGCATCATGACGCTCAATTTATTTCATCTTGTGTATATCCTTAGATTAGCATTTCATCTGCCTCAGCCCATATCGAAATGTGTCACAACTGTTTAAGGAGTAGCCATCAGCTCACGCATCAGCGTTTCATCCGTTCATACAATAGTTCGGTTATCGACATCTTCGACGACAACGAGCTGATTGTTGTCCCCGACCACAACGAGCCCCCTCCCCCGCCGAAGTTATCATGATTCCGAAGGATGACGACCTTACCTTAATGGTGATGGTGGAAGCCCCACCGTCGTAACCGCCTCTTCTTCTACCGGCTCTAGAGCCGATGCTTCTTCTTTCGCTTCCACTTCTTCCTCTTCCACCCCAGCCACAACCACTGCAACTACCACCGTCAATTCCATAAGAAGTTGCATCTTCCAGCAACGACTCCTCCCCCAACCAACCAATGCCAGTATAACCAAATCCACTTCCACTTCCGCCTCCACCACCGCTAGCGTCACCAGCTCTATTTCCGCCTCGACCACCGCTAGCATCATCAACTCCACTTTTGTAGTTTTTTTTGTCGAGAATGTAAAGAAAGAAAATGTAAAGAAATAGTTTTGAGGTTCTAATGAAATCATTTTTCTTGATAAATGAAGTTATTTTGCTTGATAAATAGTCCTGACAAATGCTTCCTGCCTTCTTCAAATGAAGAATTACAAGAATCAATGGTCCCAGTATGAAGCGCTCATGCTTCAAGTACGAAGCGGCATGCTTTGAAAAATGTGCGTCCAAGCTTCAAAATTAGGGTCTGAATTAAATATAACTGTAAACCGATTGTATGAAAAAGGGACTCAGTCGTTCAAATTAAGAATGAACAGTATAATAAAAAAAAACACATAAAAGAATTACTATAGTCAATCCAAATGAATCAAAATACAACTTTGACCTAATATGCACACAAGATTCTTTCAGGAAGCGTCAGTGCGTCGTGAACGAGGAGTCGACGCTTCCGTAAAGAAGCGCTCACGCTTCGAACACGAAGCGTCGTTGCTTCCAATACGAAGCGTCTTTGCTTCTTATATGAAGCATCGTCGCTTCAGTAATTTGGTCTGAATTAAATATAATTGTGAATCAACCCTTCAAATTGAGAATGAAGCGTAAAAAAAGAAGAATTCAACACATGAAAGAATTATCCTAGTCAATCCACATTAATCAAAATACAGCTTTGGTCTAATAGGCTCACAAGCTACATAAAAACAAAGCACCAACACACAAGACGAAGCACCCATGCTTCAAGAACGAAGTGCCCACGCTTTAAGAACGAAGCGTCCACACTTCAAATACAAAGTGCCACGCTTCATATGCAAAGCGCCTACGCTTGCGATTGTGATATTCATAAAATTGAATCAGTGTGACTCTGTGATACCTCACTTTCTATCGTCCCATGTTTTACTTGGCTATATTTAGCCATCATCATGACCATATTTATCGGACAAGTTGTGATTTTATAACCCAACTCACCACAACATTATACTTCCGTGTAATCCACTAAGTAATTCCATTCTATCCCCAACTGATTTGACTTCAGTCTGACTTCTCTCACCTTTTATATTTTCATCATAGCTACAGAATTAAAATTCTCTTTCTCACCAACTCCCAAACATATAGTAATATATCTAGCATCTTTCGTCCATCGAGGTAGATGAAATTTGGTCTACCTCTTCCTTGAAGTAAACATGAAAGATATGAGAACACAGCAAGCCCTCAGTACTTAGATGAAATTTGGTCTACCTCTTCCTTGAAGTAAACATGAAAGATATGAGAACACAGCAAGCCCTCAGTCTTGAAGTGCTTATAGTCACAAGTGGTCGTGGCATCTCCACATTCGAAATAAACTTTGAATATTCGACTGCTATCTTTCGTGTCATCCACACCACTTTTACGTACTTCGTATGAAATAACTGTCACAACTTCTTCTTCGACTATCTTTTGGGACTTAAAAGAGGCAAAGTTTCAAAACTCAGTGTGGAATCTATCGAACATGGTTCTCGTATATACAATATCGGCATGCCTCTCAATTGAATTTCTGAACAAGAGATCTAGCGTTGTTGACATTGAGATAAGATCCTTCCTATTTTCTTTATTAGGACGAGATTGGACGACGATATCGTATTGCTTAACAAATTTTGTTAAACTCGTTTGGGCATTGACATAGGTATCAAAGAAAGAATTTATACTTTCATGACATTGTATAGTAATTCTGCCAGCCCAAAAGGTATCGCTCAAGTAGCATGGAATCTATTTCCTTCTAAGAGCATACATTTGTTTGAACCACACATTGTTTTGCAATTGAAATTCCTTGATGAGTTTTGCCCATCTCTTTTAAAAATCATCAACCGTTTGACTAAACTTGCATCGATTGTACTTTATGCCAGAATTCTCAAACCTTAACTTCAGCTTACCTGAAGGACTTGAAAATCATCAACCGTTCAATTCATTCCTCCCAATTTGTCATATGCAGAGGTGGTTTGTGGTTCCCTGAAGGACTTCAGAGATAATCTTGCTCATTTCATTGTATTAATCGATGATAATTGCATTAGATTTCTAATCACCCATGCACTCCAGCCACGTTTCAAATAACCAAATGAATATTTCCTCTGTCTCATCTGCAAGCAATGCACATTCATAAAGTGTCGTCTGCCAATGCTAGTTGACTCTCATAAATGGGGCGAAAGATAGCTGCAATTTGTTTATTTTGTAAGTGATGTCGAATACCACCACATCACCGAAATGTTGATACACAATCTGTGACCTATAATCAGCCTAAAATAAATTATGCATACGATATTCTTCATCTAGTTCGACTTTAAAGAAGAAACCATCTTCTTTATTCTGCCTATCAATGAAGGTCTTAATCACGATCATGCACATCGGATGGATGTTACTTTATTTTCTTATCTTCTTTATATAATCTCGAGTTTGTTGAGGGCATATCGTCATGACAGCCTCTCCATCCAAACTTGACAAAATGGTAGAAATCTTTGAAGGAGGAATGATGCCATCAAATGCTCCTATCGACGATTTACTTGCCCCACTCATCTTATTATGTGATTGTAGTTCCTTCACCTCTGTAAGTGTATACAACTGATGATTATGTGACTCTCTAAATTTCATTACTTCCCACAACTTTTACTCGTCGATCCTAATCTTCAACCTTGCCTCACATCCGCATCTGTTATCTCTTGAATATTTTATATTGGTGTGTAATTTGCGTTTGTCTGACTGCTTGAACCAAACGAACGTATATATTTTCTCTTTATAATCTCTCCCTTTGCAGATTTGTAAGTGTTATATTTCCTAACACTGAAAATAACTTTCTTCGCGTATAAATTATAGAAGTTATATGTCTCGTCTCCAGTTTAAAATTTCATGCCGATATATGGCTTCCATTCCTCATTGGTATTCTTGGATCCTCCATAATAATCCAATATTTCGATATCCCTATCACAACCAAGTGAATCTCCTTTTAAAGAAATAATGTAAGGAGTGAGATTTAAATCAACACCACCAAAATTGAATTCTTCAATCGAGTCCATTACAGTTCCTATATTAGACAAAAAATCAATCAACAACGGGTCAATAAGAAAATCGCTTTACAAAGAAGCGACGGTGCAACAATCTGAAGTGCTAGCGCTTTATTAAAGCAGTGATGACACTTCTAACCCGTAGTGCCGTCGCTCTTATTGCTTCACATAAGAAATGATGATGCGGGTATGCCAACCCCCAACTCTTCACAGAAGAAGGGTCTGCGTCTGCGTCGATTATAATTTATACTTTTTCAAATGCTTATAATTTTATGATCTCTACCTTATAAATAAGTGAAGAGATCCATCAACTACGAGAAAATATGGAAACCACTTCACATATGAAGCGATGACGTAAACCATCTGAGGCGTCGTCGAAGCGACGACGCTTCTATTATGAAGCGCCATCGATTCTATTGTTTCGCATAGGAAGCAATTGCTGATTATGTTGAGCCCCAACTCTTCAAAGAAGAAGCATCTACGACGATTATAATATATATATTTTGAATGCTTATAATTTTATGATCTATAACATTTAAAAATACACCGAAATGAGCTGCAAATGCCAAACTTACCTCTGATGTCACTGTTATGTGGTTCTACTCAGAGCTCCAGAGAGAGAGAGAGAGTTGTCTTAGAGATCCAACTTTTCCAAAAAGTCTCACAGTGAAGCACGTGCGAGAGAGAGAAAAACTAAACCAGAGAGAGAGAGACAGAGAAGGAACCTGTAGTCTCTTAGCTTTTTTAATTCTTTTACTACCATATTATGATGAGACATGCCTAGGTGCCTGCGCTACCTACTTCCGTTAGGTGTAGCCGCTTGCGCTACCTAATCTACCTACCACTGTCTGCAGCAAACCCCATTATGGCTAACCCGGGTTAGTGCTTTTGCACTTTCCACGTGTCCATTTCTCATTGGGTCGGTATAGAGAAATCTCTACGTCTGAACGCATTTTCCCCTTTGCCTACATATATATATATATATAGGAAGCCGGTTCCGTCCTCTATGGGAGGACGATCACCATCCTCCAAGGTCCACGTGGAGGTACACATGGCACCCAAAACACTCTTTGGTTGTCACGTGGAGCACGGGTGGATGGTTTAGATGAATTCAAAAAAAATAAATTTTGAAAAAAGCTTTTTAAAAGAATAAGTTAATATTTAACTAGTTTCAATGATTTATATTTAACGGCTCAAAAAACACATGGTGGAGATGAATTTTCAAAATTAATTTAAAAAAAAAAAATGATCTAAGCAATGCACCCGAGGTTCACGTGGCATTAAAACAATGTTTTGGATTCCACGTGGACCTCTACCTGAAACCTTGACAGACTGTGACCGTCCTCTCGTAGAGGATTGTGAAAATTTTTGTCATCATCATGACTTAAAAAATCAGTGTTGCTCCTTAGGAAAATGGTCTTGCCAAGTAAACATGTTTGACAAAATGTTTTGTCACTTTTGGACCCACGGTCGTCCGTAGAACACTCACGGACGTCCGTGACCCGAAATCTTATAAATTTTAGGAAGTTCGGACAGTTTTATAACTGATCCGAAAGTCCTCTTTTGTCAAAATTTTTGATCCAAACTTTATCCTTGAGATTACTTACCATTTGTTGATGTCAATCCTAAATCTTAATGATGAGTGCATTCTTTCTAATTCTTGTTTGAGAGTGTAAGACTTGTGAGAGACAAGTGGACCTTCGTGAGAGATGACGGTTGTTGGAAATGTTCACTGTGGATAGAATGATGGTAAGAGGCTGTCATTGTTGGTGATAGGAGTGGTAGGGCATATCATTCCAAAGAGGCACTGTAAGGTTATTATTTCATAGTGAATTATTTCTTGGATCTAAGATAGATCCCGTGGTTTTTACCATGGGTTTTTCACGTTAAAAAATGACTTGCGTTCTTATTTTTGTTATGTGGTGATTGTGAGTAGTATTCAATTGCTTATTTAATAGATTAGTATAAACTCCCAAATTATAATTGGTATCAGAGCCTGGTCACTTGGTAAATTTTAACAAATTAAGTGTTTGTGTCAAATTTGGGATATCACGATCTTCCTAGAGAAGGTGCGTCTACTGCTAGACCCCCTCTGTTTGATGGCTCTAATTATCCTTACTGGGAGGCAAGGATGAGAGCATTCTTAAGTTCAATAGATCCTCACATTTGGTATTCTATTGAGGACGGATGGTCGCCACTGACTACGACGTCTGTTGTCGATAATATACCACATACCACTATCAAACCTAGATCTTTATGGACGGATCAGGAATATGATAATCTTGGTTTTAATTCCAAGGCCCTTAATGCTTTATTTGGAGCAGTTATTGCTTCCGAGTTTCGTCGAATAAGTACTTGCACCATAGCCAAAGATGCATGGAAAATTCTTGAAACCACTTATGAAGGAACTTCTCAAGTGAAGATTTCCAAACTTCAAATGCTCACATCTCAGTTTGAAAATCTTCGCATGGATGAGGATGAAAAGTTTTCTGATTTCTATATTCGCTTAAATGATATTATGAATGGCTCGTTTAATTTAGGAGAACCTATTTCTAATACTAAAATTATGCGAAAAATTCTAAGGTCACTACCTAAAAGGTTCAGATCTAAAGTCAATGCCATTGTTGAATCTAAAGATGTTGACAATCTAAACTTAGATGAACTTGTCGGGTCGTTACAAACTTATGAATATAAAATTCAAGACAATCATGTTACTAAAAGTGTTGCTTTCAAATCATCTAAGAATGAGACTAATTCAAGCAGTGATTCTGATCAATCAGATGAACTTGCTTTGTTTGTTAAAAAATTTAAATTTTTTTATAAAAATAAGAAACAACCTTTTAAAACATTTGAAAATTCTGAAAAATTTAAATCTTTTGAAAAGAAACCTAGAAAGGAATCTACTGATACAAATCAATGTTTTAAATGTTATGGTTATGGGCATTATGCTAATAAATGTCCTAATAAGAAAAATGATAAGGGAAAATCTAAAGTTCTGGCTGCCACTCATGAGATTGATATATCAAATGAGTCATCTTCTGATAAATTTGAACCGGGTTCATATGGGTTTAGAGCTTTTGTGGCCTCAATTATTGAATCTAATAATTCTCGAACACCATCCCTTATGGAAACCGACTCTATTACATCACTGTCTTCTGATATTAAAATTGATGGTGACGTATTGGATATGACAAATGCTTACAGTGAACTCTATCAAGAATTAATATATCTAACTAAAGAAAAAATTAAATTGACCAAAGAAGTGGCTGAGTTACAAAACAGTATCAGTAAACTTCAAGATAATGTGAATTGTTTCACTTCAAAATTTATAGAACAAGAAAATAAAGTAAATTCTCTCATTTTAATAAATGAAAATTTAAAAAGGGAACTTGGTTCTATTACTGAAAAATTTTCAAAGATTTACAAGACAAATGATAAAATGGAAAAATTACTCAATTCTGGTCAAAGAACTACAGACAAATCAGGTAATGGATATCATCATTCAGTAAATAAAAATCCAAAACCTGAGGTAACTCATGCTCCAAAATTTGTTAAAGAAACCAAATCCAATCCTACAAATCCTACGAATTCTAAACAAAATTCAAGTAAATTCAGGTCTTTCAATTCTAGATCTTTTAGTAGAAGAGTTTCAATTTGCTATACTTGTGGATGGGAAGGACATACTTATGTGTATTGCTCATTTGCCCTTGAATACTCTTCATACTACATGTCTAACTATCAAACTTTGAAGAAAAATAAAATCATTTCGTTGAGTATTTTAAATGATAAGATCAACAAACATGTGATTCAAAATAAATCAAATCTTAAATACAAACGTGTTTGGATTAGAAAATCTGATTTGACTGCTCAGGTTGCTCATATTTCACTAAAAGCTAGTGAATCTTCTAAGTGGTTCCTTGATAGTGGTTGTTCTAGGCATATGACTGGTGAGAAATCATTTTTTTCTCACCTAAGTCTATGCTCGAAGGGAAATGTGACCTTCGAAAATGGATGTTCATGTAAAATTACTGGAAAAGGAACTATTGAAGCACCTGGATGTCCTAAATTAAATGAAGTCCTTTATATAGAAGGATTTAAGGCTAATCTAATTAGTATTAGTCATTTATGTGATGATGGGATGAATATTAATTTTACAAAAAATTTGTGCACAATAGTTGATTCAAATGGTCAAATTATTTTTGAAGGGATTAGATCTTCTAATAACTGTTACACCTTTAGTGATCCTCTAAAAAATAATTGCTTTATCACTAAAAAAAATGAGATAAATATCTGGCATCAGAGGCTTGGCCACATGAATAAAAATGATCTTTACAAATTAGCCTCTGATCAACTTGTTAAAGGTTTACCAAAATTAAGTAAATCAGATGTATCTATTTGTAGTGCATGTCAAATGGATAAATAAACCCGTGTTCCCCACAAGAAAGTAAATGTTCCTACTTCTTCTAGGATACTTGAATTAATATATTTTGATCTTGTAGGTCCGATGAGAACAAGTAGTTTAGGAGGTAATAAATATGTGCTTGTATTGGTTGATGATTTTTCTAGATATACATGGGTTGCTTTTCTTAGAGATAAATATCAAGCTTTTGATGAATTTATTATAATTTCTAAAAGAACTCAAATTGAAAAAAATCTTTCTATTGTTCGAATTCGTAGTGATCATGGTAAAGAATTTGAAAATTCATCTTTTGCTAAATATTGTGCATCAAATGGAATAAAACATGAATTTTCTGCTTCGTACACACCTCAACATAATGGTGCGGTTGAGAGGAAAAATAGGGTACTACAAGAAATGGCTAGGGTTATGTTAAATGCTAACAATGTGGCTAGAAATCTGTGGGCTGAGGCCATTAGTACTGCTTGTTACATTTCCAATCGTGTGTACCTTAGACCCAATACTACTAAGACTCCATATGAAATATGGAATGATAGAAAATCACAAGTTAGTTATTTTTGTATCTCTGTTAGTACGTGCCACATTTTAAGGGATCATGAATCTCTTAATAAATTTGATGCAAAAATTGACAGTGGAATCTTTCTTGGTTACTCTTTGAACAGTAGAGCTTATAGGGTTTTTAACTTAAGAACTCTTACTGTTATTGAATCTGTAAATGTTGTTCTAGAAGATCAAAAATCAGAATCTTCTATTGTTTTAAATAGAGATATTGATGATGAAATTCTTAATGTTCCTGTTAATCATGAAAAACATAGACTTGATAAGTCTGATCTTTCATCTAATAATGAAAATTCTACACACCCTATTTCAAATATCACTGAAGATATGAATGTAGAAAATACATATAACAATATCTCTGAAAATGAGTCTCGACATAGACCCTCCTATGCTCGTGACATGAGAAGTCACCCTCCTAGTGCAATCATTGGTGATGTTTCTACCAAACTGATGACTAGAAGAAAATTTAAAAATCTTTTAAATCTTCTATGTCATGTATGTTACACATCAAATCTTGAACCAAAAAATATTAAAGAGGCCCTTCTTGATGAACATTGGGTTATTGCCATGCAAGAAGAACTCACTCAATTAAAAGAAATGATGTGTGGGAACTTGTTTCTAGACCTTCAAACATCAGAATCATTGGTACAAAATGGATTTTCAAAAATAAAACTAATGAAGAAGGTAAAATCATTAGAAACAAAACAAGATTAGTGGCTCAAGGCTATACACAGGTTGAGGGCATTGACTTTCATAAAACATTTGCACCTGTGGCTAGACTTGAATCCATTCGTATAATTTTGGCAATGGCATGTGACAACCCAGATTTCGGCACCCCGAAACCTGTGCCATCAGCACAACCCTCAAGGCCGTGCCACTACCGCCAGGGAGGTTGGTGATGATGATGACGACGACGACGATGACGATGATGATGAGGACGATGATGAGGAGTATGAGCAGAGTGATGACTAGGCCGTCGTCTGCCATTTAAAATTTTGTGATTATCAGTGTAATATTTCGTGATTATGAGGTGATTTTTTTTTTTGTTTGAAACAATCGTGACATGATTGTCACAAAATCTAGGGCGGACATAATAGCGACTTAATATAGATATGCATAAATTTTGATTAAATAAGTCTATTTAGTGCAATGTACGTGTGTATAACCGATTATGTAGTTGTATAGAAATCCTTGTGCAGGTTCTCATAAATTGGAGTAGAATGAATGTCATTATGCTTATAGCCGTTAAGAGAGTTCTAGAATAATTAGGTTGATTGATACGACTACCTTCTTATTTTGTATAGATAAAAAATAATTCTCCATGCTGGTATGATCTCGGGTCATTGGACCATGTATTGAATTATCTGATTATGATTTTGCGGGTGTGTTGCTACGAATGTCTGTTCGAAAACTTTTTAAATGGTCGTATTTGATTCCTAGTGTGTCATCAATTTTCGAGGACGAAAATTTTATAAGGTGGAGTGAATGTCATAACCCTAGATTTTTAGGAACCGTGCACATCACATACCATGCACGTGTACCACATATCATGAACATGTATTTGTGATTCACAAGGAAACCAAAAACTACATATACACACTATGTGTGTGTATCTGAAACTTTTTAGCTTTCACTATATAAGTGAAAGTGGGGAGGAGAGAGTCTCTCCTTCGTAACCTAAATTAGCATAGATAGAGAGAACTAAAATAGAGAGAAAGAGGAGAAGGGCTGCAATAGAGAGAAAGAAGAGAAGGTTGTAAAAGAGGAGGAGAGGTTCGTTGGTTTTTGAGCAATAGAGAACCTTGAAAATCTTCACGATTAGAAGAAGCTGGATCAAACTATAGGAGATCTATCGAGTAAGGTATGATTTTAGATGTTTACGTATGTTTTAAGTAGAGTTTAAACTCTTGGACGAATGATCCTTGAATACGTCTCTCATGAAGAAGGTGATAGTTCTCGAACAGATAGAGAGCATGCATCTTTTCGTGGCTCGCTCGAGCGGTCTAAATGGCTCGCTCGAGCGAGGGCAGAGAGAATATTTTGAGCATATTCGCGTTTTGAGCTCGCTCGAGCAAGACCCACAGTGAAGGAGAAGCTCGCTCGAGCGAGACCCACAGTGAAGGAGAAGCTCGCTCGAGTGAGGCATCGCTTAGAGCTCAGATACCTTATATTATAACCGCTCGAGCGATGAATAATGACCGCTCGAGCGATGGTTTATAACCGCTCGAGCGAGGAATAATTATCGCTCGAGCGATGAATAGTGCTCGCTTGAGTGATGAATAATAATCGCTCGAGCGATGAATAATGACTGCTCGAGAGAGAATTTATAACCGTTCGAGCGAGGTCAAGTGCTCGCTCGAGCGAGGCTAAATGACCACTCGCGCGAGGAATTACCCAGTTTTCTCATTTCTTTTAGTGTAATTTATGAAAGCTGTATTTCCAAGGGTTCTAGAGACCTTTCTGAGTAAATCTGTGTTACATGCAATGTAGGTGTGACGTGAGTTATTACGCATAAACCTCTACGAGAAAGGAGCGCATTGGATTTTACTTGAGGTAGGGAATATCTTGAAACCTGTACTTTAATTCGTCAAAATCATGTATGTAGAGTATTTCAATCATATAAAGTATCTCAAGAGAACAATCATTTTAAATATGTTTCCAACATGTGTGTGTGCATGCGTGAATTTAAATGGAAATCATGAAATCCCCAAGGGACGTAGAATTGTAACAATGGGCATCTGAATGATGCATTAAACCAGTAGCATCCTAAGGATGCAGAAGAAACTAAATGGTGGAATAAAAGAAGAATGATAAGGCCTAATGTAATAAAAGTAGCACAATCACGATGAATAACTATATATAGAGTACATTCGATATTCTGTTATTTAAGGTTTAATTAGAATACCCCACCGACGTGGCGGGATACCCACGACTAACTCGGCAGGATATCCGTGACCGGTACGACGGCCAAACCGCATACAATAGCACATCCCAGGGATGTTGAGTTGAGAATAGACCCCGCTGCCTAAGAGAAATGGGCCTGGGTAGTATTTAATTTTTACACATAACAAGTGTTTATTTAGACTATGATGGTGGGTATTCCATCGGGGCTCGATGCTATATTGCTCGGGGACTATTTAAGTTAAGATTTAAGTGATTAGGCCGAAGCCATTACTATACTAGGAAGATAAGAATAAGCAAAGTCATGCAAAGTAACAGTGTATCCATCATTTTATTTCCTATTATTCTATTGTCTTTCAGCAGTTCTATCAAATAAATTATATCTTTAAACTGTTTTGACATACATGTGAGAGCTTAATTTATATGTTCACTGTGTTTCCCTATTGAGCTAGGATGTAGCTCACCCCCTTAGACTATATGTCGCAGGTCCAGGACTAGCGGCAGCAGAGACTTCTGGAGATGTTGATCCAGGGGATTCGGATTACGTGCCCACAGAAGAGTCAGAGCCTCCTCCTGAAGGATTCTTCTAGGAGACCCATTGTGTACTTTGAGAGTGAGTTGAGAGTATTAGGTACGGCTTGGTATGTCAAGCCTCTTTATTTGAATATAATTAAATACCTGTATTCTTTTGACAAACCGTCTGGGGTGAACAGTTATCACCAATGGTTTGGGTCAGTTCTTATGCCCATGAATTGGCATGGGACAAGAACTGTCTTTAGAGACTCTTTTTATTTTAAATGCATAAGAACTTATTTAGAGTAGATGCATGTGCCTTACTTGTAGTCTTTGGCTTGTATATACCAATGATCCATACAGAATCACAGGGCACGACCTTAAGGGTCGTGCTGATGGCACGGGTTTCGGAGTGCCGAAATTCGAGTTGTCACATGGCATGTCATTTAAAGTTTAAATTATATCAAATGGATGTAAAGAGTATTTTTTTAAATGATTTTCTAACTGAGGAAGTGTATGTGGAACAACCTAAAGGGTTTGAAGATCCACATCATCCTCTTGATATTTTTCGACTTTAAAAGACATTATATGATTTGAAACAAGCACCTCATGCTTGGTATGATAGACTCACGAAATACTTAATCAATAACAGTTTTAAACGTGGTAGTGTGGATAAAACTTTATTTCTCAGAGAAGAATCATCTCATTTAACAGTTGCTCAAATTTACGTTGATGATATCATTTTTGGATCCACTCTTGATTTAAATGCACATAAGTTTCAAACTCTAATGAGCAATGAATTTGAAATGAGTTTATTTTGTGAATTAAACTATTTTTTAGGTTTTCAAATTAAATAGTGTTCTTCTGGCATTTTCATTACCCAATCCAAATATGCAAAAGAACTTGTGAAAAAATTTAGTTTAGAATCAAGTAAACCAGCCTGTACTCCAATGAGTACATATGTGAAATTGACAAAAGATGTAAATGGTAAATCTATTGGAGAAACTCTATATAGAAGTATGATAGGTAGTCTTCTCTATCTAATTGCTAGTTGACCTGATATTGCTTATAGTGTTGGTATGTGTGCTAGATTTCAGGCAGCCCCTAAGGAATCTCATCTAACTATACTTAAACGTGTCATCTGTTATGTTAATGGAACTTTAGAGTTGGGTCTTTGGTATCCCTTCGATACCACATCTCATATCATCGAGTTTTCAGACTCTGATTGGGCCGATAATTCTGATGATCATAAAAACACTAGTGGTGGTTATTTTTATATAGGTAATTGTCTTGTGTCTTGGCTTTGCAAGAAACAAGCTTCTGTTTCATTATCCACTGCTGAAACAGAATATATTTCTGCTGGAAATGGGTGTACTCAACTCTTATGGATGAAGCAAATGCTGTCTGACTATGGGATTTGTCAAGGTGTAATGACTTTGTTTTGTGATAATACCAGTGCAATTTGTATTTCAGAAAATCCTGTGCAACACTCTAGGACTAAACACATCGATATTCGTCACCACTTCATACGTGATTTGGTAGAAGATAAAATTATTCTCCTAGAGCACATAGACACTCATTTACAATTGGCTGATATCTTTACAAAATCGTTGGATTTTGTTCGATTTAAATTTCTTTGCAAATCCATTGGTTTATGCTTCATTGATTAATTTTTTTTTTCAAACCTTGTATATATGTTTTATTTTAGAATTTGCACATTTTTTAATCATTATTTTTTTCAGGACTCTATATGATACATTCTAAACTTTCAAATTGAACACTTGATCAAATTTCCTGAGATTGCATCTATCTAATCATGAGTTACTCTTAATTGGCTTTAATTCAGTCTTATCATTGTAAATCTTTTATTAATTGGTAGTATATAAAGGATTTTTTTTAGGCATTGCAACAAACTTGAGTCATGCGTATTCATCGATATGTGATTAAAATATCCTAAACAAGACTTCTTCTGATTGGTTACCTCTTACTATTTTGCCTTTTCAACTCGAGTTAATAAGCCCGATGGAGTATTTTATACTCAATGCCCTAAGTCAACTGAATTGGGAGTCATTGGCTTAACCCTCGTTAAATGAGTTGAATAGAAAGCAAGTAAGTTTAGGTTCCCTCTTTCATAAGCTCTTGCTCTACCTTGTTGCCTAATTGACTCGAGCAAGTAAAATCGTTGGGAATTTTTACGATCCATTGCCCTAAACAAACTAGTTGGGAGTCAATGTTCTAAAGCTCATTAAAAGGGTCTTTTAGAAAGCTTAAATAGGTGTGAGTAATAAACTTTTTATTCGGTGAATTTTTTGAAACAAAATTTGTCACTCGTTTTCTTCTTTATGACTGCAACTTCTTTTTGTTGCAATTGACCTTATATTCTTTCAAATTATCCTTTATTAACTATCTTTAATAATATAAACTTATCTGAAGATTATTAATTTCGATCAACTCTACTTCTTCCTAAATTATATTTTCAGGATATTTAATTTATTTATTCACATGCAACTTTATTGTGTGGCATATTGTAAGTTTCGAAATTTTTAGAAAATATATTAGCCTCTTCACATTTTACAAAAAATTTAAAATTTCGAAAATTTTTTACAAAATTTTTTCAAAGTACCACGGACGTTCGTAGCCCTCTCACGGACGTCCGTAATTTGTAAGCCTCACTGAAAATTTTCTAACGGTCGTCCGTAACTGCACCACGGACGTCCGTGTCTAGACCACCTTTCTGCCATATTTTCACCGAACGTCCGTTCCTATCACATCAGACGTCCGTCAAAAGTCAAATACTTTTTCCTCGAAAAACGATCCAAACTATTTGCAGTAACTGTAACTACATGCTTTCAGTTTTCCCACGGACGTCCGTGCATGTCACTACGGACGTCCGTCATTTCGAAAACCAGTGATTCTTTGTTTTCCTTCAACGGTTGCAGATTGGTTACACGGATATCAAATCACCTACGGACGTCCGTGACATGTCCTACGGACGTCCGTCGACCAATTTTTTAAAAACAAAAATTTCAGATTTTTATTCATTTTCCACTTCATTTTTACTTTCACAACTCCACTTTCTTCTTAGATTTTACGTAAAAATGTCTCTAAATCGGAAAAACTCGAAGAAATCTAAAGGTTCCTCTTCTTCTTCGCCCGCACTTGAAAGATTTCCATCTCAAAGCCATGAAGAGCGTTTTCTTTATTTTTTTTCGACTCAAAATCTTATTGTTGAACGAGTGGTATTAGAAAAGTTTCTTAGAGACCATGATTTGCTCCATATGTTTGCTTCTCAGGGTTGGATTTCTCTACTTTCTTTATCTGCTCTGCCTACACCGATGTGGTTCGGTGCTTTTATGCAAATCTCCTAACCTCTAACATTGTTGAGAACTAATTAGAGTGTTCTGCTGTGTCATATGTATTTGGTAAGAAAATCAAAATTTCTCCTTTGCTTATTTATAAAATTTTGGGTATACCTTTAAATCTTGACGGGTACAGCTATCCTGTGGATGAAAGCCAGATTCATTCACTGTTTCATCCTTCTACTGTGTACGACTTTGTGTGTAATGATCCACGTTAGCTAATTGGAACTGCAAAGCATTACACTTATTTGAAAACCAAATTTCAGTGGCTCCGTCATGTCCTTTTGCCACTCTTACTCCAAGAGCAGGTAATAAGGATCAAGTACGTTGGGACATTATTTATCTCATGTTCCTCTTAGAAAAAATCATTCATTGTGTGTGTCATCTATTATTTTCGAAATTATTATTCGTAGAATGAAGGATGATTCCTCTAAAATGTCTCTTCCGTTTTCTATCATCATTAGTAAGATTGTAGAGTCTCAAGTGACTCTTCCGCCTAATTTGGCTACTTCTCGGGCCATGGCACCATTAGGTAGGCTTAAAAAGATTAGGAAAATGATTAGAATAGATTTGGATGATGTTGAATTTATTGATGAAAGTTCTGACGAGGATGAGGCAGAAGACATTCCTCCTCAAGAAGACATTGGTCAACAAGCTCCTGTTCCTCCACCAGTTTCTCCTTATCAAGCTCCAGAGGGTCATTACTATGACCATCGTTTTGATAGGATGCATGCTGATATGCAATACATGAATTCTGATATTCAAAACCTATCTGATCGGATAGAAACTAGTTTTAATATCTATGGGGAGCAAATTTCTTCTATTCAAATGACTATGCTTGATGGTTTTAAAGCGATGATGAATCGCTTTAACAGTGTTTTCCTGCCTCCTGGAGTACATTTTCCGCCACCTGAGTGACTGTGTGTTTTTTTTTGTGATGTAATCTCTAACATGTTTAATTTTGATGATGATAGTCTTCTGTTTTTGTAGTTACATTTTCTTGATGCTGAATTTGAAGAAGCTTGTTTAAACTACTTGCATGATATGTACTAATCTTGTCAATTTTTATATGACTGTGCAAAATTATCTTATTTGTGGTTTTATACTTCAACTGATCCTTTGCCACATTATGACAAAAAGGGGGAGATCAACTTGATACCATAAATTGTTACAATTATATACCTGTGCTAGTAAAATTTTTTTTATGTTTCTTTCAACAGGTGAAAATCAACAAGTGAAAGATCAAATCCCAAAATAGTGTGTTTTAGACTGTTTTTTATTATGCTACTTGGCAAATAGTTAGGGGGAGCAAATAGAGTTGTAATTTCAACATTTTCATTTTAGATTGATGTATAGGACTTAGATGAAAAATGAATATACTGTAATTTTTAATTTTTGAGTCTTTGTAAACTGATTTTTGTCATGATTGTGACAAAGGGGGAGATTATGAGAATTTTTGTCATCATCATGACTTAAAAAATCAGTGTTGCTCCTTAGGAAAATGGTCTTACCAAGTAAACATGTTTGACAAAATGTTTTGTCACTTTTGGACCCACGGTCGTCTGTAGAACACTCACGGACGTCCCTTAGCACGGACGACCGTGAGTGATTCACGGACGTCCGTGACCCGAAATCTTATAAATTTTATGAAGTTCGGACAATTTTATAACTAATCCAAAAATCCTCTTTTGTCAAAATTTTTTGTCCAAACTTTATCCTTGAGATTACTTACCATTTGTTGATGTCAATCCTAAATCTCAATGATGAGTGCATTCCTTCTAATTCTTGTTTGAGAGTGTAAGATTTGTAAGAGACAAGTGGACCTTCGTGAGAGACGACGGTTGGTTGAAATGTTCACTGTGGATAGAATGATGGTAAGAGGCTGTCATTGTCGATGATAGGAGTGGTAGGGCATATCATTCCAAAGAGGTACTGTAAGGTTATTATTTCATAGTGAATTATTTCTTGGATCTGAGATAGATCCTGTGATTTTTACCTGTGATGGGTTTTCCACGTTAAAAAATGACTTGCATTCTTATTTTTGTTATGTGGTGATTGTGAGTAGTATTCAATTGCTTATTTAATAGATTAGTATAAACTCCCAAATTACAAGACGAACCTTTTCATATATATATATATATATATTTTAAGTACAAAAATCAGTGAAAGATCAAAAAGACACTTTCACTAATTAGTGAGTAAGATACAGGAGGGAAGATGCTTGAATATTGAGATCATGAAAGAATATATATATATATATAACAACCAAACAAACCTAACAACTCTATAAAGTTGATAGGATTATGGAACTGAAGTTGGTAAAGAATCCACTAAATTTAGTGATAGAATCGCTGGGAGATAGCATGACATGATTTCTTTATTGTGGGTGGCGCAGTCCATCTCATTCCCACTCTTGAGATCACATCTTGGAACGACAACGCGAAGGGATGGGATCCTTCTTTGTCACCTTGTTAACTTCTCTTTTCAAAATTTTCCACGACGTTGTTTTTACATATAGGCCGGCATGTATCTAATATAATAAACACCTCCGATTCTATATGTGGTCAAATATTAGTGAATATTGGCACTTATCCCTTATGTATCTAATATCTTCTGGTATATATTCCTGCAGATCTTTCTATTGTTTTGGATAAAAAAATTTATACTTTGTACTATCAATCTCTTTAAATTAGTATATTGGGGTGACGGCGATGCCAAAGCTCTCGGTATACTTGATTTTTATGAGAGAGATTTTTCTTTTTTAATGCCTCTTGTACATTTTATTTTCTGATTTAATTGGTGCATGGGTAAGGACCCAACATCCTCATGAGTGCTTATCGAAAAACCAAAAATGCCCTTTGGAAATTTTATTATTATTTTAATTTTCTTAATAATTTAAAAGTTGAAAAACTACTTTTACATTGGTTGGTTTGGCCAATAATTATTCGATATATGGATTATAAATTGCTTTATATATATATATATGGGTTTTAAAATCCCTGCTTCAAACCAACTCTTCTTTCCAGAGCCGACCAGTGTGTGTACCCCAAAATGCTCCTTTCAATCATAGTCTCAAAGTCGGGATATGACAATAATTGGGAGGAGCTAATTTGCACAAATTCAAACCAATTCGGGAAAGATTAATGAAATTTTGTAGAATTTGGGATCTATATATATATATATATATATATAGAGAGAGAGAGAGAGAGAGAGAGGGCCGGGGATATGCGCCCGGACGTAGAGATATTTCTGTGCATATTGATAGGAGCTCGACACGTAGAGTCTCTGTCGCTAATGCAACAGTCCCTCCTTTTCCTAATTTCACCGTGCTTTAATCATGATTACGACTGACACTAACAAAATCAGAAAGGCAAAGTGTGGTAAGGCACTGGGAGTCCGTGTTTGACATCGCAATTTTGTCATGATTATATTGGAAAAGACATACGAGAAGACCACCTGATTCGAAGTGCTTACGCTTCTATGAAGGAGGCGATTGCGCTTCCTATACGACACACTATTGCGTTGTCTGATGTAATATCATTAATTAAAAGTGGCACATGATATCGTGATTTTCAATGGTGATCATTACATTTGAAAATTACTATTTAAGGTGGCTCATTGGAGAGATCGCCTGCTCATGTTATGTTTACGGTTCTATACGAAGCGTTTGCGCGACTATGTCGAAGTGTTTGCACGTCCGAACTTCATTTATTATCATCGTTAGAACATTAAATGAGAAGCGGGACATGACTTCATGGTTCTCAATGGTAATCATTATCATTTGAATTGACTGTTTGAGAGACCCCTTCGGGGAGTCCATTAATTGGCAAAATGTTTAACATTTATTGCTATGAATGTTGAACATTAATGACCTTTCTGTCAGAGGAAGCTTCACTCCCCCTGAGAAGTGCTAGCACTCAGTTAAGAAGCACTGACACTATTTTCTGTTAGCGCTTCCACGATGAGAAGAAAACATTAGCGCTCCGTACATGATACGAAGCGCCCCAAAATTTTCAATGTAGCACTATTTTGTGCGAAGCAACGTCTGAACGTATTTCATTTATTACCATTGTTAGAACATTAAATGAGTAGCAGGGCACGGCGAGGCGGACGAGATTATGACGCCTGACATCATGTTGTGCAATGATCATTATTCCCATTTGAGAAAAAGATTTAAGGCGAGAATTTTGTGAATTACAAATTTGCAAATTACTTTTTGCCTTTGCCCTCCCAATTTTTATCTTCTCAGAGCGCAGTAAGAAACATCAAAGCGGTGAAAACCTATTTCTGCATCTAGTAATAAGGTGAGTATCATTTTATTTCCATCTCATTTTAAAAATGACAAATAAAAGTGCCATCTCTTCCATAGATAAAGCTTTTGCGCCTCATATATGGGCGGGGGCGTCTCACCGCTCTAGCTTTTTGAGCTTCGGTGCTTTAACATTTGAGGCACTTGCTAAGCATGGAAGCGGTGCCTCTCCTATTATTAGTATCTTCTTATCTAAACTTCTCCTTTTTCTGTGTCACATATTTTGAAGATGGTTCTTAAGACCCCAATGGCTAAGCACACCATCAGAAAGTGTCGAGTCATTTATGACCTAACATCCGAGCGAAGAAAAAATCTGGTTAAGGATTCGATCTTCGGTGTATTCTTTGTGGTTCCAAAGGGCGTAATAAGCATCAATAGCCTCCTAGATGCAATCATCAAATTCTGGGACCATGACGTAGTTTAAAATTTTGGGACTGGAAAGTCTGGTATTATCAGATTTTTAGCCCATATTTTGGCCTTAATAATTGGTCATTGAATGATCGACCTCCCTGGTTACCCTTCGAAGGTGGAGATTCCTGAAGAATGAACCATTAGATATAGGTTTTTCAGGAGCCTCAAAGATGTAAATAGGACACACATCGAAAAAGCGATTGACAGTCTCGAGCAGGATGCTGACGATGACTTTCTTAAACTCTGTCTATTGTTCGTCCTCACCACCGTCCTCTTTCCAAACACAAAATACACCCTCGAGAATCCCCACCTCAACCTTGTTGATGATCTCCCCAATTTCAACATATATCAATGGGGCCATCACGCGTACAATCAACTTCTAATGTGGGTGGACAAATCGAAGAGGATGAGAGATATACTTGAGAAAGCAAATGCAACACATGTTTACAATATTTACAGCTGCACTATTGCCCTGCAGGTAATGTCATCTCCCAGAATGTCCTATTTTATATCCTACGAAGCGCTGACGATTATGAAAGTCATCAAATATTTATTTTATTTTTCTCAGATCTGGGCGTATGAGATTAATAGCAAGTGCGCCCCACCCAAGGTTACTGCCGTTGTTCGCTTCCCAAGGCTGCTAAAATGGTAAGTAAATGACAAAATGAGAAAACTGTACATTACAGACTTCGAGCACAAGGAAAATTTGAAACGAGGCGATATTACATTCAAATATAGGCGCTATCTCTATAATGTTGAAGTACAACCGCTTCCAAATGAAGCGATGATGCCTTTAAAAGATAAAATTTATTTCTAAATGAGGTGATGACGCCTCTAACACGAGCACAATCACTATGAAATAAAGCGATGGCGCCTCTATAACGAACGCAATCGCTTTTTAAGGAAGAGGTTGCGTAATCCCAAATTCTTAATCAGTCAAAAATAATATGGAACATCTATCATCTTATAGTCATTTGCATTCGACAACTAGAGGCCGCACCCTATGAAAGGACCCTGCCTGTGGTAGAAGCCGTATTGAGAATATGACAAAGACTTGCGAAATCAGGTGAAGGATAATCGGTCCCTCCCATTATTGTGCAGAGAAATAAAATGGACATTGAAGTTATTAGCGTGTTGGACGAGAAAGAGGCAAAAGAGGAAGAAGAAGAAGTGGCAGTGGAGGAAGAAGAAGAAGAAGAAGAGGAAGAAGAAGAGGAAAAAGAAGAAGAGGAAGAAGAAGAGGGAGAAGAAGAAGAACCCAAATCTCGTAAGTCTGCGAAACAGTGGATTGATGAAAAATGGAAGTAGTCTATTGATTCAAGAATTGTAGACTGTGAGAGGTCAATGAGAGAGCAGAGCAAAGCTTTGATGACCTTCGTGTAAAGGTTCTTCAGTTGGAATAGGAGAACCAACAATTAAAGGTAAAAGTTCTTCAGTTGGAACAGGAGAACCAGAACTGAAGGGCGAGAACGCTATTATCTGGAAGGAATAGGGTTATATTAAGAATCAGCTCGCCCTCTTCTGGAATGAACAAGCGTGTCTATCCGAGGTATGCTTCTAAATTATGCTGGATAAATGCTGAGCTTGAGGAAATCCAACGATGAAGCGTCGACGCCTCCATATCTAGCGCTAATGCTTCTACAGGAGACGACGACGCTTCTCTATGATGTGTCAATGCTTCGAATATGAAGAGCGAATGCTTCTATATGTTAACTATTGATTAAATATGAATTGATATTCTTATCATATTATAGACCTAAAGTGTGGCAGGAAGTCCGCTGGGCCTCGCTGAAAATTATCAGATATATGTTCCCCAACGCCAAAGGTCTGCCTCCGCCTGAACCTGGGTCGACTTGCATCGCCTGACTGAAGGGAAGCGACTGCCTCGAGCCCTAACCCCACCCACATCCCTAACCCCATGCACAACCACAATCACAATCACAGTCCCATCCCCAACCACACCCACAGCCCCAGCCCAAGCCCCAGCCCCAACCCCACCCACAACCCCAGCTCAAGCCCAAGCCCCATTCCCAACCCACCCACAGACCCAACCCCACCCACAACCCCAAGCCCCAGCCCCAACCACAACCACAGACCAAGCCCCAACCCCCAACCACATTCAGACTCCGCGCCCCACCCAAACCCCATCCTCCTACTCCCTCCAAACCCGAAGCCCTTACCCAATTGAAAGTCCTGTGTCCACCACGGTAAAAAATCCAACCTCCTACAAAGGAGAAACCCCATCCCCAACCACAATCTCTGCCTCCACCACCACCATCATCGCATACTGCGACTCATGACGAAGGTCTTGAGATGCCCCTTACGCAATCATGCACCGAGGATAGGTCTTCGGTGTGAGAAGAAGAAGTAGAGGACGAAGTCCCATTATTCTTCAGGAGAAGTGAGAGGACCTAGGATAAAGGCCTCACGATTCCTCTCTTGCAAACTCACTCTAAAAGAAAGGGAGAGCTGGTCTCCCAAACCTATAAAATGAAGGCCAAGGAGGTGGGTTTACCGGCCACTGATACATCACCTCAGTCCTCTATGAATGCTATTTGGGAATGCCCAATAGAGAGAACGAGTAACTATATTCTCTTCATATAACTTTTAACATGCCTTTCAAAGCGACAACGCGTCATCATCAAAGCGTCAATGCGTCATTGTTGAAGCGACGTTGCCTTTAGATTAGAGCGTTAGCTCTATGACTATGAAGCGGTAGCGCATCTATTTAGAAGATTTAGCGACTGATCCACTCATGTTTTAATTTGAATGTAGGACTGTCATCCCGACCATTGGTCCCGGCATATTACCGTAGAGTTAATGTGCTACTTGCGATCCAAACAGAAAATTGAAGATCCAATAAGTATTAATCCCCTATTCAATCTCGTCGCTTCCTTGATTCTATATTGATATTTACACTTTCGTATATAGATAATGGCCTCGTACTTTAGGGTCATCGACAAGCGGGAGGATATTGAGAGGAAGAGTAAGACTTTCCGCATAGCCGCCGTTAGACTCATATGCATGATCATGAATTTCAGAGATTTTGAGCGGTACATTGAATAGAGTGGAACGTACGTGCCCCTAACATGGCGGGGCTGAGCAGCTACTACCCTGACTTTTTTTAGGCGCATCATGGAACGCTGTCGTTGTAGCGTTTCGTCATAAATAAAAGTCACTCCTTGAATGTGATGGACTGTGAACAAATTTTTATTTTGATTCACATCGAAAAGATAGGACACTGGGCGCTAGCTTTGGCGACCCCCTCCCAGATCGTCCTCTAAAAATTAAATTTAGCAAGGCGATAAGGACACTGGTAAGCTACGCTCAAATACTCTTAAAAGTAATGTTGGAATCGTTTATGGCTCTTAGTGGAGCATTGTTGCATTTAATATGGGGTGTCAGCGCTTTAAAAATTGAGCGTCACTGCTTCGACAATGTGGCATCAGTGCGCCACTGCTTTGATATTTTGCTGTCAATGCTTTGATAGTGGGGCGTCAACACTTTGAAAATGAAGCGCCAGCGCTTTGACATTGGTGTGCCAGCGCTCCCTTCTATTTTTTAAATGCTTGTGTAACTGATATTTTACTTATTCTTTATTGACAAATGCATTACCTCCCATCCCTGTTTCATATGCTCGGAGCCCCAGCTTCCTTTTTTGACAATTGGTCTTGGGACAGTGACCGTGTCATTGCACCGCGCCAAACAAATGATTATGACTATGAGGTTTTCATGATGAAATACGTAGATTATTTAAGCAAAGAACTCCAACGAGATTTTAAGCAGGAGGACATCAAAACTTTCAGGGCTGAGATTGGGCACGCCATCGGTACGCATCAGGAAGAGAATTGGGATGCCAGCGACAATGCGGAATCGCTTCTATAAATTTTTTGTTATATATAAATATACTTTCACATTTGTTGATTTACATAGCATTTACTGAAGCTTATATATTCATAGGGCTACTTACGTAGGATAGATATATAATGTATAATGATCATATTACACAGGAATTTTTTAATACACGGGATTTATTCATATGATATATTATTAATCTGTCATTTCGAAGCGCTGATGCATTTCGTAGACGCGTCGATGCCTCCACGACTTCGAACAACTGAGATTGTATTCATATAAATAAGAAAATAAGTGCTATGCTCACCCTCTACATGAAATTAAACGAAAGAGTTTGTATTCATATAAACTAAGGCTAATTATAAAAATATATTGTTTAAGGAGGAGAAAACCTAGGGTAAAACTAGACAGAAAAATGAAAAAAGTTGTGCGTTGTCTTGAAAATTTATCCCGCCAAAATGAGCGCCTCCTCTCGACTTCGGGATGCCATCAACTTGACGTCTTCGTAGAAGAAGTGGAGATCGGGAGGGTAAGGGTAGGTGAAGATGGGGAACAGGGTGGAGAGTTAAGAGGGGGTGTAGGGCGACTCAGAGTCGTCCAGAATGCGTTTTTGTTGGCGCAACTGCCTCTCCTTCTTGGTGAAAATCGCTTGAAGCTCGGCCTTCTGCCCTTGAATCAGCCTCTACTTCTTGACCATAAGAACAAACATCTCGTACTTCTCCCTTTCGATAAGACGATCAATGATTTTACTTATATAGGACCAGTAGGACCAGTTGGATTGTTCAGCCATGTTTTAGCATTTTGCGGTTAAGGGTTTAGGGTTTAGAGAAAGGGGTTTTGGAGACAACTGGCAAAAGAAAGATATCAAGGGTTTTATTTATTGTGATACGAACAGTTGATACAATAAATAATGTTGAAAAATATTGCGTGAAAAGACAACACAATCTATAATTTCAAAAACCTCAAAAATTCATAATAAATGAAATGCCGCTTATGTCAAGAAGCGTCACTACCTGTAATTGAAGTGATGACGCTTCAAATTATAGGCATTGACGCTTCAAATTAGAAGCGATGACACTTCAACAATCGTCTGACTGAAGCGCTGACGCTTCTTGGAACATGCGCCATGGGTAACATCAAATAGTGGCCTGCTTCTTATCAGTATTTGAGAGAAGTTCAAGGAATATGTTACCTCCCACCGACCCTCGAAATTTATTTCAAAGTGACGTTTCAAACCCTAGCCTTTTTCCCTATAAAGCCATGTCCCGTCACAAACTCTTCCCATTCTAAACCCCTAACCCCATGGTGGAAGAATTAGACCATGACGAGCTAAGTAGAAGGCTTTGTCAAATCCTTGAAAAGCAAAGGGCTGAATTTCTGGCTGCAATAAAGAGATTAGAAAAGTTGAAGTGCCAGCGACCCATTCCAAACGCTGAATGTCTACCAAGAGCCCCCGTTTCCATAAACCTCGTCCCAAATCGACCCCTTTTTGTAACTTCCCACCTTTCCCCATTTCTTAACAATCTCACCAATCTCACCATCAAATGTTGCATCCTCATTACAAGTTCCTCTATGAGGATGGTGGGTTGGAAATATACAGCAAGAGGGAGCCATCTCTCTTGACGGAGCTAGAAATTTGAAGACCCAGAGACCGATCTCCATCGTAAACTTTACTGTGTCAGTCCTGCTCTAAATTTTTCCTAGGTTTATCTTTATATATTCAACTTCTTAGTTAATCTCTGTAAATATATATTTCCATATTAATAGAAAATTTCTTTTTGTGTATAAAACCTTCTTTTGTGTTCTTATTTTTCTTCTCGATGTTGTTTTTTTATAGTTATGCCAGACGTGATTTTTCCCAAGTTTGGGGAGTTTATTGACTTTCTTTACAGATCTTATGCCCGGTGCACTCGATACCATGTTAAATTTTTGGGTATCCTTGTTTTGTGCACAGTAAGGACATTATCCTATTTAAGCTTAGGGGTACACACCTTATGTATAGTTTTGCATATAAACTAAAGTTATCACAAAAGTTACAGATTTGAAACGACGACGCTTCGAGTTAAAACCACTTTTTTATTAGATTGGAATACGAATAATCGTTGCTTCCATAATGTTCGAAAAGACTGCGCGAAAAGATAGCACGCTCAATATTTCAGACTTGTCAGGATTCGTAATAAACGAAGCCTTGCCTATGTTAAGAAGTGACCTTGCCATTAAATGAAGCGCCAACGCTTCTAATTAGAAGCGATGACGTGTCTTATTGATGCTCAAATATTATAAGAGCCAATAGATCGAGGTGATGCCTCTTCTTACAATTTGCAAAATGCGAAGCATCATGAAGTGACATCGCCCTAAAAATTAGGGCTAGCGCATCAATCTAGCGGCATGGTTATTAGGGCTAGCTGAGGCGCTATCACTTCTAGCAATAAGCGATATGCGTCTTGGACCAGAACGAGAAAAGCAGGTATTGTATTAATGTATTCATATATTAAAAAAATAACAAACTGTACAAGACCCATAAAAGAAAACATAGGAAAGAGGAAGGAGAGACATCAGCACAGCCGCCTGAAGCCATCATTTAGGGGTAGACGACTCCCCCTTCGGATTGCGTTGTAGTTCGCACAGTTGCTCTTCAAACTTGGCAGAAATGTTTTCAATCGTAGCTATATCCACTTCAATCCCGTCCATCACCATTTGAAATCACGCCTTTGTCGCTGCCAAAAGCGCAAGCTGCTATTCCAGAATCTCCGCCTTCTCCCTTTCAATCATACGATTGAGGAATTTGAAGGCTTGGCAAATCTCAAAGTTGTTTTGTTTCGGCATGGTGAAGGGGTTTGGTTTGGGGACGGAAGGCAAAAGAAAGGATATGGTTAAAAGATTAAACCGACGAAAAGCTAAAAGGCATTTTTATATATTTTGAGAAAAAAGGCATTTTTATTGGGAAACGAACAATTGCTGTAATAATTAATATTGGATAAGACCACGCGAAAATACAACACAGTCCATAATTTGTAATAAATAAAATTCCGCTTAAGTCAAGAAGCCTCACCGCCGGTAATTGAAGCGATGACGATTCAAATTAGAAGTGATCATGATTCAACAATTGTGTTACTGAAGTGCTGATGCTTCAGTAAGATCGAACTTGGAATGCCACCGACCCTCGAAATTTATTTCAAAGTGACGTTTCAGACCCTAGATTTTTTCCCTATAAGGTACTACGTGTCATATCTCACTGAAAAGGTGCTACGTGTCATATCGCATAAAAAAGGTGCTACGTGTTAACACTATGACGATGGTAATAAATGAAGTAAGGTCAGTCGTCTCTTCACATATAAAGGTGCTGCATGTCATATCACACAAAAAAAGTGGTACGTGTTACGACTCTTGCGATGGTAATAAATGAAGTAAGGCCGGTTGTCGCTTCACACAAAAAGGTGTAAGTGTCAACTTAAACTTGTACGTTTAACAAGTGGTGACACTTCGACTACAAAGAGCTGATGCTTCTAATAATAAGTGCCATAGGGAAGATCAAACTGCAGCGCGCTTCAACGCATGAAAGAAGTAAATAGTAAATGGCGTAGTTGAAGCGTGGAAAACCATCGCCTTTATGACGGGAATATATTAAATGTCATCCCACCCTACCAGTTTTACACCACTTCTGTCTTACCCATGTACTCAGTCACTAGCCATGGCAAGCAAGCCCATAACATAGGAATAGATCGAACGCATCACAGAAAGATAAGTCCGACGGCAAAGTGATCCCCCAGACCGTCTGGACCAGGTAATTTGGAACAAGATTAACCAGCTCCAGCGAGTGTTAGCCAGGAAGGAGGCTCTGGAGAGGGAGTTAGGGAATATCCTTGATGTCCGGGCGTCAACCTCTACACCTCACCCATCCCCGTCCCCTCCAGATTCATCGCCCTACACACTTTCACCATCTCCCGTTACACCCCCTCCGAATCTCAAGTAGGGGATCTATCCTTGCTTTCCGTGCAACTGCCTATTTTTGTATAGGTTTTCCCTAGGATTTATCTTGGTTGTATATTTTTATTTAGCTTCTTACTTGTAACTCGTTTTTCACATAATTAATTTTAAATGTAATGTATATATTTCGTTAGCTCATTTGGAGACATATTATTTTCTTGTTATTCTTGCCAATCTCTTCATATGCATAGACGAGAAAGTTATACCAAAAGTTATAGATTTAAAACAGTCGTTGCAACAAATACGGATTGTAAATAGATGGGAATTACCACCCCTTAGCAGACAGTTAAAAATGACGACGATCTAATTAATTCAGGCTATGACGCTTGAATTAAAAAGCGATGACACTACAAGTTAGAAGCTATGATGCTTCAAGTTATAAGTAATGACGCATTGTATTTGAAGTGAGGATGCCTCGAGTTAGAAGCACTGAGGCATCTTATTGATGCGAGCAAAACTTTAAGGCTAGCTGAGGCATTGCCGCTTCAAACAGTAGCCGCTTCAAATAGTAAGAAGAAAAATTAGGGATTGTGTAGAATTTCGACCAAGCGGCATGAATATTAGGGCTAGCTGAGGCGCTACCACTTCAAACATTAAGTGACATGTGACCCTTACCAAAATGAGAAAAGCAGAGATTGACATCATATAAACGTGAAAAACTCTGTGATGGTCTTCTCCCTTTCATTTAAACTAAAATCTGTGAGATTGAATTTATATAAACGAAAGATATTTTATTCTTATAAAGTACTACTTATAAAAATACGCAGTAGAAGAAAGAAGGAGAAAACCTAAGAAAAATCTAGAGAGACAAATAGACACCAGCATACCATAGCCACCTGAGACATTAAGAGGGTGGAGACAGAGTGTAACATCCCAGAAAAATTCATACTTAAATAGTACACCTCGGGAAGCGGACCAACTGGTCACATGTTTGACCGGGTCACCTTTGACAGGGTCGACTTGTCGATCATAAGTAAAACGAGGTGTATAATATAAAACCCCCCTTAGTTGGACTGAGTATCCATAGGTATGCACACACACACACACATGTTCCTTAGATGTAGGTGTTTAACACCAAGACAAATGGATAAGTTATAAGGAATAAAAGAGGGAAATCAATTCATTTGTTGAGTAGTTGAGAGGAGAGTTAAGAGAAAGAGAGAGAGTGTGAGAGTAAATGCATGTATGATTGGCTGTGAAATCATAGGAGAGTATTGAATACAAATCATTGATCGTGGCTTGCGAAATCTAGGGATCGAGCACGGGATCGAGGAGAGACTTTTAGTTTGGGGGTTTGAGAAGCCTTAATAAACTAAGGCTAGGGATCAAAGGAATAATTGATAAAAGGTGAGCTGAATTTTCTTAAGAAATTCTTTAAATTAGTTTGATTTATTAGCCGTATGTTTACATATATATATATATATATAAAGATATGAGATTGGTGAAGACTTGGAAGGGGTTGGATGAGTTCAAGAAGTGATGAACTCGATCCAAAGTTGAGAAGAGGCAAATTCGATCAAATGATTTTCCAAACCGATTGAACGAATTTGGTCTGAAGAGATGAATTGAATAAGAAAAAGGTTTCTGAGTAAATCGTTCGAACGAAATAGAATTCGTTCGTTCGATTTTGGAAATCGTTTGATCGAAATAAAAATCGATCGAACAGTTTTGCTCAGAAGAGAAAAAGGTATATGGGGAATTCGTTCGAACGAAATAAAAATCGTTCGAACGATATTGAAATTCATTCGAACGATTTAGAAACTGTTCGAACGATTTTGAGAATCGTTCGAACGATTTAGAATCGTTCGATTGATTTGAGTAAAAATAGGTTTTGAGGGCTATTTTAGCTTGTAAAGTAAGTGCAGTTGAACCTAAGCTTATAAGCCTAATGTTTGAACACTGTAGTGATGTTCTTTATGTATCGGTTATACCTAGGTTAAGCCGGACCATTGAGTTACTCATAGTGGGATCGGGTTGGAGAATTCGAAGGTTTGAGACGCATGTGAGGTAGGGGAATATCTAACTAGTACACTGTATTACGAGCACATATGTAGTGATAGTTTAAGATGCATGTTTCCTTAAATATTGTTTTGAGTTATAGTTAATGCAAAGAGTAATGTACATGGCAATGGTGTATGTGTCTACACAAATAAAAGAGGAAATTTGTTAAGTAAGAGATAAATCATCCCAGGGATGTAAGAACACACAAGCATCGGAGAGATGCAATAGATAACGTGACTTCCCAGGGATGTGTGGTGGATGTAAAGATCCACATTAAGAGATAAACAGTAATTATGAATGCACGGGCTGGGTGTTATTATCTATTAGCACAAATTCACGGTGAATAACTACATTTATTGCACAATTTGGTTTAAGGTTCAGAGAATATCCAACCGACGCGAGATAACTGTGACTGACTCGGTAGGATATCCGTGACCGGTACGGCGGCTAATCCGTACACCAGCAGACATCCCAGGGATGTATAGTAGTAGGATGCCCGTTGCCTAAGAGATAGGGACGAGGACAATTTCACGAAAAATAGTCTAATTAGACGACGATGGAGGGTATTCCATCGGGGCTCGATGCTATATTGCTCGGGGATTATTTAAGTTAGGATTTAAGTCATGATCTCAGCCTAATTATAACTAAGGGAACTAGTAGTCATTGAAAGAAATACAGAATTAGAGTAATAAATGTAGTCAAATTATTTTATCACATCTTAAAGTTATTTTTCAAGAAACGATATATCTATGAGTGCATGTTTTATTCTTGTCATGAAATATATATTTGTAAGATGGATATACTTGCTGTGATATTGCCCTATTGAGCTAGGATGTAGCTCACCCTTTGACTATATGTCACACATGACGGTTTAGGAATTGATGATAATGTAGGAGTTGCTACCGACGAGGGTGATCCCGGCGATTCAGAGTACTTTCCAAGGGAGGAGTCTGAGCCTCCTCTGGAGAGATTCTTTTAAAAGACTTGCTGCGTATTTTGATAAGTGTTTTGTAAGGAGAAAAAGAATTTAAGGCTTGGTACGTCCAACCTTGTTTTTGAGAGAGTAAATGTATCTGTAATATTCTTTTGCCGAACCATTAAGAGTGACCGTAGCTACGGCACTGATGGTTCGAGTTGGTTCTTTTATTCATGCGGAGTCATGAAATCAGAATTATCTTTTGGATAGGTGTTTTGGATTAACGTATAGTAGAAATGGAGATTTATTTTGCATTAATTTCTTATGCTTTAATATGATGAATGGGACGTACCAAGTATTCCTCAGGTATATTATGGGGCATGGCCTCGAGGGCTGTGCTGATGGCACGGGTTTCGAGGTGCCAAAAGTCGGGCTATCATAGTTGGTATCAAAGCCCTTTCTTTAGAATTTCTGACAAAGTATTGGACAATTGTCGGAGTGAAGGGATCTTCTGCTAACGTAACCTTGGTTTCATATGCAGAGCGCGATGTCTTCTGGAAGGAGGGGTCGATCGAGAGGTACCCAGAATAGAAACCAGAGAGGTGAAGAAGGGTTTCAAGCAAGGTCTAGTAGTAGAGACCAAGAGAATTCTCGAGAAGGAGATCGGAGGAGTGAAACGATTGATCAGATCGCATTGGCTATGGAGACTATGGCTACTGCGATGGCTCAGCAGACGCAGCAGACTGCAATACTGGCTGAGCAGACGGCACTATTGGCAGTAAATAACGTCAATAATGCCAATAGTCATCAGCCACCACCACCACCTCCTCCAGCATTATTGCCATCATCTTTTGTGGATTTAGGAGACTGAGACCTCCTAGCTTCTATGGGCAGACGGGCCTGTTAGAAGCAGAGAAGTGGCTGAACCAAATAGAAAAGCTTCTAGACAAACTACGGAGTACAGAAAGTGAGAAGGTAGGATGGGCTTCCTTCCAGTTGGAGGGAGATGCCGATCCGTGGTGGAAGTCTGTGCTGAGGAGAAGAGAAGTTGAGGACCCTCACCATCTATGGACTTGGGCGGAGTTTGTAAGGGAGTTCAATAGGGAGTATTTCCCTAAGCAAGTGCGAGTCCAGATGAGGAGAGAGTTCGCAAACCTACAACAGAGAGGCATGTCGGTCCGAGAGTACGGTGTAGAGTTCACACGGTTATCTCGATTTACACCAGAGCTAGCATCTATAGAAATCATGAAGGCGGCCAAATTTGAAGAGGGTTTAAGACCAAACATCCATGAAAGAGTGTCAATCTTCGAACTAGAACGCTATGCGGATGTGATGGGAAAGTCCATAGTAGCCGAGAGGGATATATATGGGGTGTACAAGAGAAGAGATCAACACGACGGGACAGGAACAGCTCAAGGGGGAGCGAGTGAGTATAGCTCGGGGAACAAAAAGCCGAGATTTACCACGCCGACTCCACTCCCTAGACAGGGTACGTATACAAATTTCTCTAGGCCACCTACGTCCGTGTTGGCGAGACCGATCCAATATGGGAACTCTACTGCCACCACCGGAGTATCTGCTACCCAAGGAGTCTCTCGGGCAGCCTCCTCTACTCCAAGGGAGACATGTGCCAAATGCGGCAAGCCTCACAGAACGGTTGATTGTAGGAGGGGAATGCAAGGGTGTTACCGATGTGGGAAGCTAGGCCACATAATAAAGGATTGCCCTAAGATGAGCAAAGGGAGAACAGCTTCTGCTTCTGCATCACGAACCGTACAGGCTAAGAGACCGATTATACAAGGGAGAACTTATGCAGTTATGGCAGAGGACGCTCAGAACTCCAATGATATCATTTAAGGTGAGTTATACTTGAGTTTAATTACCATGCTATCAAATATGACATTTACAATGAATTAGTCGAAAAACATTGCATTTTTCTTGGTTAGATTAAGTGTCAATTAAGAGTTTCGTTGGTCACTTGAATATTATGTTTAAGAAAGTGACACGAGTGAAGTGATGAGATGTGTGTGCACTATAGGTACCCTATACGTGTATGGGAAGGAGAGTCGTGGAGCATACGAGGCTAGAGCGTTGATAGACCCAGGGTTACTCATTCGTTTGTTACTCCTCGATTTGTAAGAAGGATGAGGATCAAGCTAGAGACATTAGATTTCGTCTTGGCTGTGACAGTTCCAACTGGACAGGTAGTTGATGCAGACTTAATCTGCAAGTCAGTAACCGTAGCTGTTAAAGATGGAGAGGTTTTTGAGTTAGCAAATCTGATTCTATTAGACATGCAAGGATTTGATGTAATCCTTGCCATGGACTGGTTGTCAAAACATTGTGCAACGATTGACTACAAAAGTAAGATTGTCATCTTTAGGCCAAATACCAGGAGATCGTTTCAATTTGTTGGAGTAAGAACGAAATTCCTACCACTTGTGTGGCAGCCCGAATTTTGGCACCCCGAAATCCGTGCCATCAGCACGACCTTCAAGGCCGTGCCCTGGGTTCTTTTCAAAACATTGGTATATACAAGCCAAAACTGTAATTAAGGCGCACGTAGCTACCCTAAACAAATTCTCATAAATAAAAAAATAGTCAAGGTATCGAAAGGCAGTCCTTGTCCCATGCCAATTCATGGGCATAAGAACTTACCCAAACCATTGGTGATAACTGTTCATCCTAGACGTTTTATCAAAAGAACTGGTATTTAAATACATTCAAAAAAAAAATAGGCTTGACATACCAAGCCATACCTAATACTCTCAACTCATTCTCAAAGTATGCAGTGGGTTTCCTAGAAGAATTCCTCAGGAGGAGGTTCTGACTCTTCCGTGGGCACGTAGTCCGGATCCCCTGGATCAGCGTCTCCAGAAATCTCTACTGCCGCTAGTCCTGGACCTGCGATGTATAGTCTAAGGGGGGTGAGCTACATCCCAGCTCCGTAGGGAAATAAAAAGAACATATAGATTAACCTTCACACATATGTCAACAGTTTAAAAGCATAATTTATCGAGTAACACTTATGGAAAACAATTGAAATATCTGGAATAAAAATAATGATTTCGGCTGTTACTCTGCATGGTTTTGTTTAATCTCCTTACTGTTTTAGTTGTGAATTTGGCTTAATCACTTAAATCTTAACTTAAGTAGTCCCCGAGCAATATAGCATCGAGCCCCGATGGAATACCCTCCATCGTCGTCTAACTAGACAGTTATTATATGTATTCCCTGGGAATACTGCCCAAGCCCCTTTCTCATAGGTGGCGGAGTCTATTTTTAGATCTACATCCCTGGGATGTGCTATGAAAGTACGGATCTGCCGCCGTACCGCTCACGGATATCCTGCCGAGTCAGTCGTGGGTATCCCGCCACGTCGGTGGGGTATTCTAATCAAACCTTAAATAATAAAAATATCAAATGTGCTCTACATATAGTTATTCACCGTGATTGTGCTAATTATATTACATCAGGCCTTATCACATTACTTACGTTTCACTGTTAGTTTTCATCTGCATCCCTGGGATGCCCCTTATTTCCATCGCATCCTTCTTTATTTAACTATATGATTTTTCGTCCCCTGGGGACCTCAAGACTATCACGTTTGAAACTCACTCACACACCCTTTTTCATGAGAATCATGCAGTATTTGACTATTCAAATGGATTACACTACATATATGAATTTGACGGAATAATGCACATGTTTCAAGAATATTCCCTACCTCGACGAATTTCAAAGCACGCCTTCTCGTAGAGGTTTACACTTCACGATCATGCGTCAAACCTACATTTCAATTTAGCATAGGCTTAGAAAGGTCACTAGAACCATTGGGGTGTACAACCTCTAAGTTTCTTGTACCCATAAATTCAAGAACTGAGTGGTCACCAGACCTCGCCCGAGCGGTCATTTGACCTCGCTCGAGCGGTCACTTGACCTCGCTCGAGCAGTTAAATCGAGCCACTGAAGTATTACTGGGGACCCTCGCTCGAGCGAGCTTCCCCTTAGTTTTGGGAACCGCTCGAGCGAGCCCAGAGTTATACTTTTCCTATTCATCCTCACTCGAGCGAGCCCTTTAGACCGCTCGAGCGAGGAATGATGATTTTTGCTCCTCGATCAGATCGAGAACACAATTTCTCCCTTCATTCAAACCCTAACATCATAAAAAAAATATTTAACCAACATTCTTCCTATTATTTAAAACATGCCTAAGCATCTATCATGCCTTTAACATACCTCCGACGATGAGTCTCGCGCAAGTTTGATTTAAGATTCGAAATTCTACTAGGCTAACAGGCCTCCAAGGTTCCTCCTCCAGCCTTTTCTCCAACTCTTCTGCCGATTTAAGTCCCAACAAAACCCTAGTTCTTTACTAGGCTCTTCTTCTCTTTCTCCTTATATTCTCCTTCTCTCTATTTAGGTTAGAATAGAGTTACGCAAGGGCTCTTCTCTCCTCTCTCTTTCACTTATATGCATATAAGTTAGGGAAATACTAGTGTGTTTCCCACGTACACACATAGTGTCTACGGTTCGTTTTGGTCTCCTTGTGAAACACATATACATGTGTATAGTGCATGACGTGCACTTATCTAAAAAATCTGGGGTTGTGACAACTTGTGTCCGCCATTAAGGCCGAACGCCTAATCAGAAATGGATGTAGTGGTTACTTGGCCTTTTTGATGGATGACAAGGAAAGAAAGAATGTTATTATGGAAATCACAGTGGTGTACGAGTTTGAAGATGTTTTCCCAGAGGAATTACCAGGCTTACCTTCGGATCGAGAAGTAGAGTTTGCTATCGACTTGGCACCTGGAACGGAGCCGGTTGCTAAAGTACCGTATAGAATGGCTCCGGCCGAGTTGAAGGAACAACTACAGGCCAAGTGTATCCCCTTGGGGTGCGCCGGTCTTGTTTGTTAAGAAAAAGGACGGGTCAATGAGGTTATGCATTGACTACCGTTAGTTGAACAAACTCACGATAAAGAACAAGTATCCGTTGCCAAGAATAGATGATTTGTTTGACCAATTCCAGGGAGCCAAGTATTTTTCAAAAATCGACTTGAGGTCGGGATATCATCAGCTCAGGGTCAAGGTAGAAGACATTCAAAAGACAGCTTTTAGGACGAGATACAGACACTACGAGTTCTTAGTGATGCCGTTTGGGTTGACGAATGCGCCGGCGTCCTTCATGGATTTAATGAATTGGGTGTTTAAACCACACCTCGACTCTTGCGTCATTGTATTTGTCGATGATATTCTCATCTGCTCCAAGTCAAGGAAAGAACATGAGGAGCATTTGAGATCCGCTCTACAAATGCTGTGTGAACACCAATTATACGTCAAACTCAGTCTATGCGAGTTTTGGTTAGAAGAAGTTACCTTTTTGGGACACGTCGTCTCAAAAGATGGTGTCACGGTGGATCCTACTAAGATTGAGGTGGTAGTGCAGTGGGAGCCACCAAAGACGGTCACCGAGGTATGCAGTTTCCTTGGTTTAGCCGGGTATTATAGATGCTTTGTGGAAGGGTTTTCCAAGCTGTCGGGCCCACTGACCAAACTCACACGAAAAGATGTAAGATTTGAGTGGACTGACGCGTGCTAAGCAAGCTTTCAAGAACTAAAGAAACGACTTAGCTCCACCCTGGTACTTGCAATCCCTTTAGGTAGTAGAGGTTCTACAGTTTATAGTGATGCTTCTCATAATGATTTAGGCTGTGTGCTAAACCAGTATAAAAAGGTGATTGCTTATGGGTCGAGACAGTTGAAGGACCATGAGAAGAATTACCCAACTCATGACTTTGAGCTCGCAGCAGTCATTTTCGCGTTGAAGATCTAGCGACACTATTTGTATGGGGAGACCTTTGAGATTCTTACTGACCATAAAAGCCTCCGATATTTATCTACACAGAAAGAGCTAAACATGAGGCAAAGAAGGTGGATGGAATTTCTCAAAGATTATGACTGCTCTATCCAATATCACCCAGGCAAGGCTAACATCATCGCAGATGCTTTGAGTCGGAAGGGTTCGGCTCAATTGGCTAACCTGATACTGGGAATGCACAGGTGGAAATTGTTTGAAGATCTGTCAATGTATGATGCGATGATAGAAGTACAAGCTTCAGGTACTCCGTTGGCCAATATTTCAGTTCGACCAATGATCTTCTAACACGTGCATGAGTTACAAATGAAAGATGTCGAGTTAGTTAAGATTCGAAAGGAAGTGATGGAGGGTACTTGACCGGATTTTTCTATAAGGGAGGATGGTTCCTTATTATTCAGGGGAGGCCTCTGTATTCCGGTTGATGCCGGTCTACGACATACTATTTTGGATGAGGCACACAAGTTTTGTACGCCATCCATCTGGGTAGTACCAAAATGTATCAAGATCTGCGTAAGAACTACTGGTGGAGAGGTCTCAAACACGACGTAGCAGAGTATGTGTCAAAGTGTTTGACGTGTCAACAAGTAAAAGTCGATCATCGACACCCTGCTGGTTTATTATAGCCTCTACCTATACCGGAATGGAAGTGGGAATCTATCTCCATGGATTTCATCATGGGATTGCCACGGACAGTGAAGAGGTATAACACCATCTGGGTTGTTGTAGATAGATTAACAAAATTGGCTCATTTCTTGCCCTACAACACCATGTATACGGCGGGCAAACTTGTGGAACTCTATATGAAAGAGATAGTACGCCTACATGGTATTCCAAGCAGTATTATATTTGATCGTGACCCGATGTACACTTCAAAGTTTTAGCAAAAATTTCAAGAAGGTATGGGTACTCGATTAGATATCAGTTCAGCGTTCCATCCACAAACTGATGGGCAGACGGAACGAGTAAACCAAGTGATCGAAGATATGCTCAGGGCATGCATGCTTGAATTACAAGGTTCATGGGATCAGCATCTCCCCTTGATCGAGTTTGCTTATAACAATAGTTTTCAAGCAAGCATCGGAATGGTGCCGTACGAAGCTCTTTATGGTAGGCGATATCGATCGCCCATCAACTGGGAAGAGACCGGAGAAAAATTTGTGCTTGGTCCGAATATTCTCGAAGATAATGCTATGGTTGTCCGGATGATAAGGGAACGACTGCGATCAGCACAGAGCCAACAAAAGAGTTATGTCGATGTCAAGAGAACGAGCTTGGACTTCGCCGTGGGCGATCACGTATTTGTGAAATTATCCCCTATGAGTGGTGTGATGCGGTTCAGAAGAAAAGGGAAGCTCAGTCCTCGTTACATCGGACCCTTTGAAGTTTTGGGTTGAGTCGGAGAAGTAGCCTATCGCATCGGATTACCCCCGTTGTTTGATAGGGTGCACAATGTCTTTCATATCTCTCCTCTCCGCAAGTACGTAAAGGACCCCACGCACAGTTTAGGCGGTCAGCCAATTGAGTTACATGAGGATATGACAATGGTTGAAGACGCTACTCAAATCTTGGACTGAAAGGAGCGAACTCTACGTACTAAGGTCATTCATTAGTGCTAGTCAAGTGGGGCAACCACCCTGTTGAGGAAGCAACTTGGGAGAGAGAAGCTGAAATTCAGGACTTGTATCCCCATTTATTTGAGTAATAGAGATTGTAGCTGATCTGTGCTAGGTGTGAAGTAAATGTTTGAAATGTTTGAATTATTTCCAAAATTTTTTTATGAACCGGGTGTAAAACTGGTTTAAGTGGTGTTCGACTTACATGTTAATCTTTACGATTTTTAAATATAGTATGTGAAACTATAATTATGAGTTCCTCTCTCAAAATTTAAATATTATGTGTACAACTAGCCAGCACTTTGTCGAGGTTTACATGTGCAATCCGGCTTAGTTATGGAAAATGAGTGACTACCAAATTGGTCGATTGGTAACGAATGGGACTGATCTGTGAGTAATAAGTAACGTGATCATTCACGCTATAACGGCTTACTTGTTGGTGTAAATGGCTATTAGTCCATTGTGGGGCATGAAGGAATTGCCTCATTTTAATGAGTGATTTGAAGAATCTGAGGGAATAACCTCAGTTTCAAAATTTTGGCATTTCGTTTGATCGAAATTAAAATTCGTTCGAACGAAATGTAACTACCAGTAAGCACTAATGAGTTCTCAGATAATCATTCGAATGATTTTCCAAATCGTTCGAACGAAATACTTTGGCCAGTGAGGTAGAGAATGACCTGAAATTTGGGTCCAACAAATCGTTCGAACGAATTTCGAAATTTTTTAAAGCACTTACACTTAAGCAAATCGTTCGATTGAATATTGAATTCGTTCGAGCAAAATATTTAAGGGCACTTTCATTTAGGAGATTTGTTCGATCAAAATTATATTCGCTCGAACGAATTTTTAGACTGGCATTTAATAGTTGAAAACCGATCGAACGAATTGCAAATCGTTCGATCGATTTTGAAACCTATATATAGCTGCTTTTGATTTTCTTTTCTTTAGTTCGAAAATCAACAAACCTCTTTTGTTTTCCTTCATTTGGGAAGAGCCTTAGGGTTTGTGAAGGTCTCCGGTCTTCATCGATTCCGGCCATCTTCACGCTTGGAACAACACAATCGTACGTTTGGCTCATCTAGAGGTAACCGTTAACCTCTATTTTGGTTATTACAAGCCACTTCTCCTAGGATTTTGTAGATTTAGGGCTAATTCCATAAACCCTAAATTGTGCTTAGTTAAGATGCCACCCAAGACTCGCCAAGCCACGGCGAGTGCGGCACAGAAGAAACCCACTTCGGGTTCTTCTTCACAATAGCCACAGAGGAAGCCCCCTACGGGTCCTTCATCGGCACCACCCTCACAGCCACCTCCACCACCTACACGTGAAAGACCAAATGAATGGTGGTCGGATAAGGATTTCAAACCCAGGTGGATAATTGATCCTAAAACTTTTGCCAAGAGTGATGAAATGCATTGGGAATTCGATTACATTTCCACCGCTGGTTTAACTGGTATCCTTAGACCATGCAACGATAGTTATTACCCTAGAATTGTTCGGCTCTTTTACCAGAACATTGAGATCATTAAGGACCCAACCATTTTAAAGACGAAAATTGATAATAGACCGTATACGTTTACTTTTGATGACGTGGCTGATGCATTGGAATGCTTCGACACGTATAACCATGAGGATATAGCCTTAGCTAAGCCTTTTCCAAAGGCATTGGACTATGAGTATGTCGCTGCTCAAATGACCCATGGCCGAACAGGTTCGGGTCATTCTATCAAACGAGTTGATTTACCCCGTGACCTCTGGATGCTTGATTCCATCATCCACTGTAATTTGTACCCGTTACGCCATCGGACCGAAAGAGTAGGTGAGGTCCAAATGACACTCTTTTCCGCTTTTAATGGGCGATGGTTCAATGCCCCCAAAATGGTTTTGGAGGGAATGAAGTATGCTCGGAAGAAGATGTTGCCCAATGTAAAGAAATCAATTGACGACATGCCATATGCGAGACTTATTTCACTTATGGTAGAAGACTACGTGGGGGACGATACCTACACCCTCTCCCCAAATGAGTTTAAACTGACCGGCAATATTCAATAATTTACCATGGTTGATTGGAACCGGACATACGTCAAACTAGTTAAAAAGTCGATAGCCAAAGTACCACCCCAACTGGAACCCCAGCCTCAAGACCAACCACCACATGCCACCCCAGTTTATGATGAAGCTGCTGCTCATGTTCCTCCACAGCAGCCTGTTGGTCAACATGCTCAAGAACACGCACCACAACCCCATGAGGATCTTCCTACCCCAATGGTTGCAGATCTCTATGCCTTGTTGGAAGCCAACACGCGTCAAATGGCAGAGAATAATCGGCTCCTCAACCGCCGGATGGATTATTATGATGCTCTGCATGCTGAGACGATGCGTTTCATGTACCCCGATGACTATCTTCAATGCATGGCGGCAGCGCAGGCATGGTTCTCAGGAGTGTCGACTTCTGGTGCGGGAACGCATGATGATGACAACATTCCTCCTGGCGATGGGGACTCTTGAGGGCTATCACAGTGAGGGCTGATTATAGATGTTTTATTTCCTTTTTGAAAGTACCATTTTTGGGCTATAAATTTTTGGCTAAACTATAAATTTAAAACAGGTAACCGAGGACATGTTTCCTCTTGGACAATTGTGGCATGGTTGCCACTCAGAACTTTGTGACTACAATGTTTTTGTTTATGTTCTATGTCGATGTTTGGTGGGTGTGCTTTATATTTGAATGTCTTTATCTATGTGTAGCTGTCACTATAGATCTACATGAATTTCATGCAGGACTACTTGAGCTGTTCTCCATCTACTCATTGTATGTGAGGGCACCCTACCGCGGTGTGGGGGAGGGCCTGATTGCGCATAATTTTCAGGGATGAAAATGCCCAAGGCGGGGAGAATGTAACATCCCGAAAAAATTCATACTTAAATAGTACACCTCGGGAAGAGGACCAACTGGTCACACGTTTGATCGGGTCACCTTTGACAGGGTCAATTTGTCGATCATAAGTAAAACGAGGTGTATAATATAAAACCCCCCTTAGTTGGACTGAGTATCCATAGGTATGCACACACACACACATGTTCCTTAGATGTAGGTGTTTAACACTTGACAAATGGATAAGTTATAAGGAATAAAAGAGGGAAATCAATTCATTTGTTGAGTAGTTGAGAGGAGAGTTAAGAGAAAGAGAGAGAGTTTGAGAGTAAATGCATGTATGATTGGCTGTGAAATCGTAGGAGAGTATTGAATACAAATCATTGATCGTGGCTCGCGAAATCTAGGGATCGAGCACGGGATCGAGGAGAGACTTTTAGTTTGGGGGTTTGAGAAGCCCTAATAAACTAAGGCTAGGGATCAAAGGAATAATTGATAAAAAGTGAGCTGAATTTTCTTAAGAAATTCTTTAAATTAGTTTGATTTATTAGCCATAAGTTTACATATATATATATATATAGATATAAAGATATGAGATTGGTAAAGACTTGGAAGGGGTTGGATGAGTTCAAGAAGTGATGAACTCGATCCAAAGCTGAGAAGAGGCAAATTCGATCAAACGATTTTCCAAACCGATTGAACGAATTTGGTCTGAAGAGATGAATTGAATAAGAAAAAGGTTTCTGAGTAAATCGTTCGAACGAAATAGAATTCGTTTGTTCGATTTTGGAAACCGTTTGATCGAAATAAAAATCGATCGAATGGTTTTGCTCAGAAGAGAAAAAAGTATATGGGGAATTCGTTCGAACGAAATAAAAATCGTTCGAACGATATTGAAATTCGTTTGAACGATTTAGAAACCGTTCGAACGATTTTGAGAATCGTTCGAACGATTTAGAATCGTTCTATCGATTTGAGTAAAAATAGGTTTTGAGGGCTATTTTAGCTTGTAAAGTAAGTGCAGTTGAACCTAAGCTTATAAGCCCAATGTTTGAACACTGTAGTGATGTTCTTTATGTATCGATTATACCTAGGTTAAGCCGGACCATTGAGTTACTCGTAGTGGGATCGGGTTGGAGAATTCGAAGGTTTGTGACACATGTGAGGTAGGGGAATATCTAACTAGTACATTGTATTACGAGCACATATGTAGTGATAGTTTAAGATGCATGTTTCCTTAAATATTGTTTTGAGTTATAATTAATGCAAAGAGTAATGTACATGACAATGGTGTATGTGTCTACACAAATAAAAGAGGAAATTTGTTAAGTAAGAGATAAATCATCCCAGGGATGTAAGAACACACAGGCATCGGAGAGATGCAATAGACAACATGACATCTCAGGGATGTGTGGTGGATGTAAAGATCCACGTTAAGAGATAAACAGTAATTATGAATGCACGGGTTGGGTGTTATTATCTATTAGCACAAATTCACGGTGAATAACTATATTTATTGCACAATTTGGTTTAAGGTTCAGAGAATACCCAACCGACATAACCGTGGATCGACTAAGCAGATATTCAGGACTGCACGACGGCTAATCCGTACACCAGCAGACATCTCAGGGATGTATAGTAGTAGTATGCCCGTCGCCTAAGAGACAGGGACGAGGATAATTCCACGAAAAATAGTCTAATTAGACGACGATGGAGGGTATTCCATCGAGGCTCGATGCTATATTGCTCGGGGATTATTTAAGTTAAGATTTAAGTCATGATCTCAGCCTGGTTATAACTAAGGGAACTAGTAGTCATTGAAAGAAATACATGATTAGAGTAATAAATGTAGTCAAATTGTTTTATCACATCTTAAAGTTATTTATCAAGAAACGACATATCTATGAGTGCATGTTTTATTCTTGTCATGAAATATATGTTTGTAAGATGGATATACTTGCTATGATATTGCCCTATTGAGCTAGGATATAGCTCACCCTCTGACTATATGTCACAGGTGACGGTTTTGGAATTGATGATAATGTAGGAGTTGCTACCGGCGAGGGTGATCCCGGCGATTCAGAGTACTTTCCAAGGGAGGAGTCTGAGCCTCCTCCGGAGAGATTCTTTTAGAAGACTTGCTGTGTATTTTGATAAGTGTTTTGTAAGGAGAAAAAGAATTTAAGGCTTGGTACGTCCAGCCTTGTTTTTGAGAGAGTAAATGTATCTGTAATATTCTTTTGCCGAACCATTGAGAGTGATCGTAGCTACGACACTGATGGTTCGGGTTGGTTCTTTTGTTCATGCGGAGTCATGAAATCAGAACTATCTTTTGGATAGGTGTTTTGGATTAACGTATAGTAGAAATGGAGATTTATTTTGCATTAATTCTTATGCTTTAATATGATGAATGGGATGTACCACGTGTTCCGCACGTATATTATGGGGCACGGCCTCGAGGGCTGTGCTGATGGCACGGGTTTCGGGGTGTCGAAAGTCGGGCTGTCACAGGTAGATGACTCCCCCTACGGACTGCACCATAGTTTGTATAGCCTCCTCTCCAACCTGGGAGAAATCTCTTCAATTGTGACCATCTCTCGTTCAATCATGTCCATCAAAATTTGAAAACACCTTTTCTTTTGGGCGAGAAGGGCGACGTGTAGCTCAATATCATCGGCCTTCAACCTTTCAAGGATTCGATTAAGAAGACAAAATGCTTTGCTAATCTCAGACGACAAGTTGGGTTGTTCTGCCATGGTGAAGGGGGTTTGGTTTGGCAATAGGAAGCAAAAGAAAGGATATGGAGTAAAGATGAAATTGACAGAAGGCTAAAAGGTATTTTTATTGGGATACGAAGAGCCGCAGTAATAAATAATGCTGGAAAAGACTATGCAAAAAGATAACACTCCACAATTTAAAATCCTCAAAATTTAGGAAATGAAATGCCACTTACGGTCAAGAAGCATCATTTCAGATAATTAAAGTGTTGACGCTTGTGACGCTTTTATTTAAGAGTGATGACGCTTCTTTTTAGAACCGATGACACGTCGATTTAGCGGAGATGTCGCTTCTAATGATAAGCACCATTGATAACATCAAACAATGTCGCACTTCTTATCGTAATTTGAGAGAAGTTCGTAGAATACGCACGACCGATGCAATAAATAAGAAGCACAAAGATTTACGAAATCCCTCTGTGGCGGCAGTATAACATAATGACTACAACAGTCTATTTAATGAAGTTGCATGATAAATTGCCATTTGAAGGGCATCATAGCACTCAAAATTTTTTATCTTTTGTATCTCATTGGATTAGCATTTCATCTTCCTCAGCCCAGACCGAAATGCATTGTAACATTTTAAGGAGGAGCCACCATATCGTGTGCCAGTATTTTATCAGTTCCTATAATGGTTTGGTTATCGACATCTCTGATGATAACGAACTGGTTGTTGTCCCTGGCAATGAGCATGTGGTTCCCCCTCCTCCTGAAGAAGTTATCGTCATTCCGGACGATGAGGACATTCCAGAGCCCCTTCTTCTCTCGGCTCTGAAGCCGGTGCTTCTTCTCCCGGCTCCGTAGTTGATTCTTCTTCTTCTGCCTCCACTTCTTCCTCTTTCACCCCAGCCACAACTACCGCCACCATCTTCAACTCAACTTCCTCATCCACCACCGCTAGCATAACAAACTCCCCACATTTTCCTACACCTCTACCTCAATTTCCACCACCATTTCCACCTCTACCTCCTCCACATCCACCTCCTCCACCATCGCCTCCCTCACCGCGTGTGCCACCGCGTCGTTGACCCGCGACCCATCCCCCACCACCACCTCCAACATTTCCATAAAATGTTACATCCCCCCGCAACCAACCAACCACCGCCATTACCATATCCACTCATCCACCATATCGCCTTCCTCACTCCTTCATTCTCTTACCTTCTTCTGCCTCAGCCTCAACCTTCTCATCTCCAATGTCTCGACGTATCTTTTGTGGTATTTTATCGACAGTATAATCCTTGCTCTTACGGACCCTTGATGATCTCATCAAGAGCTGAATCAGAGTCCGCTAGATCGTCCAATATATTATAATCATGTTCAATTTCATCAGACCCATTTATGATAAACAAATATAGTGTAAAGGAAGACGATGTAAAGGAAAAATTTTGATATACGAAAGAAATCTGTTTTCATTATTAATAGATTCTTTTTACTTGATAAATAGATATGAGTAATAAAAATGAAGATCCATGAATATATGAAAATGCCAGCCCACAGGACTGCGTTCACGAAAAATTAACATAACCAATGGTGCCATGTTGAATTGCACGAGCTTCGTACACTTAGAGGCTTCGCTTCGCGAAAAGCGGTCGTCACCCTAAAACAGAAGTGTCCTCACTTCCACATAAAAGTGTGGCCACGGTCAGCCCAGAGGATAAAGAACGGAGAACAGATGGAAGCGACGCAGCTTCCTAAGCGAGGCGTCAGCGCGTGGCATACAGTTGTCGTCGCTATGAAGACATAAAATCCTGAGGGATCTTGTCAAGAAGAAAAAGAATGAATAAATATTTTAATGCAAGCAAACGTAGTCTATCAACTCGCTTTCATAAAATTGAATAGGTGTGACTCTGTGTAACCGCACTTTCAATGGTCAATCCAGAGGAATGCAAATATACCTGTGATCTAATAGGCGCATAGTATTCTTTTTTTTAAGCGCCTATGCATAAAAAAGTGAAGTGCCCACGCTACAAAAATGAAGCCACCATGCTTCAATTTTTAGCATCGTCGCTTGCTTCCTGAAGTGCCGTCACTTCTCCTATGAGGCGCCGTCGCTTCTGAAACTTAAAGAATAAATAAAAAGATCAATTCAACAAATGAAAATATTACCATAGGCTATCAACATGATTCAAAATACAACTATGGTAAAATAGGAGCAGAGTCTCCTTCAAGAAGCTTCAACGCATCAAAAATGAAGTGCCAATGCTACGCACCAACGCTATCGAAACGATGCAACCACGCTTCGAATGCATAGCGCCCGGGCTTCCTACCTGAAGCAATTGTACTATTCATAAATTTGATTCACTATGAACTTGTGATACCACACTTTCCGTCATCCCCTATTTTGTTTGGCTATGTCTAGGGGTAGCAACCATCATCCTGACCTTCTTTAGCGGGCAAGTTGTGATTTTATGACCCAACTCACCACACCCCTTATAATGGCATCTCTTCTTGTTTAATTATTCAAAACTAGCCTCCATTTTATACTTCATTCTATCATTATTAGTTGGCCTACCTTTGGTGGCACATCGTACTAGATCACACACTGTAATGTTGGTATGCTCTTGCAAAAAAATTCCTTCGCTAGCCTGGGAGGAGCCGCCCGGAGAGGATGCGACGCTAGTGCATCTTTCACTGTCCTCTTTCTAATGACCACTATGCCTTCTAATAGTTTGGCAACCCCTTCCAACGTGTAATCCACCAAATGATTCGATTCTATCCCCAACAGAATTAACTTTAGTCTAACTTCTCTCACCTTCTATGTTTTCATCGTAGATACAGAATTGGAATCCTCTTTCTTATAAACCCCTAAACATATAGTAATATATCTAACATCTTTCGTCCATCGAGGTAGGATGTACGTAGAAGGAATTTGGTCTACCTCTTCCTTCAAGTAAATATGAAAGATGTAAAACCACAACAAACCCTCTGTCTGAAAGTGCTTGAAATCACAAGTGGTCGTGACATCTCCACATTTGAAACGAACTTTGAATGTTCGACCGCTATCCTCCATGCCATCCCCAACACTTCTACGCATTTCGAATACTTTAACTACCCCAGCTTCCTCTTCAACCACCTTCTGGGATGTAAAAGAGGCTAACTTTTAGAACTCAGAGTGAAATCTATCGAACACGGTTCTTGTATACATAGCAGCAGCATGCCTCTCAATTGAATTTATGAAGAAGTGCTCCAGTGTCATAGACATTGATACCAGTTCCTCCCTATTTTCTTTATCACGACGGGATTAGATGACAAGATCGTATTGCTTGACAAATTTTATCAAAATTGTCTGGGCATTAACATAAGTATCAAAGAAAAAATTTATACTTTCTCCGCGTTGCGTAGTAGTCTTTCCAACCCAAAAGATATCGCTCAAGTAGCATGAAATCCATTTCCTTCTAAGAGCATATATTTGTTTGAACCAAACGTTGGCTTGCAATTAAAACTCCTCGACAAGTTCTGCCCATGTCTTTTCGAAATCATCAGCCGTTTGACTAAACTTGCACTGATTATACTTTCTCCCAAATTCTCAAACTTCACTTTCAGCTGCGAGAGATGGTTCAATTCATTCCTCCCTATGTGCCATATGTAGAGGCGATGCGTGGTCCCCAGAAGAACTTCGAAGATGGCCTTGCTCATCTCATTGTATTGATCAGTGATGATTGCATTAGGTTTCTTATGACCCATGCACTTTAATCACATGTTAAACAACCAAATGAATGTCTCATCCGTCTCATCCGCAAGCAACGCACAGCCAAAAAGAGTCATCTTCCAATGATGGTTGACCCTCATGAATGGGGTGAAAGGTAGCAGAAATTTGTTTGTTTTGTAAGTGGTATTGAATATGACCACATCACCGAAATGTTCATACGCCATCCGTGACCTGTGATCAGTACAAAATATACTACGCATATGATATTTTTTGTCTAGTTTAGCTTCAAAGAAGAAACCATCTCCTTTATTTTGCCTATCAATAAAGGATTTGATCACGTTCATGCACATCGGATGGATGTTACTCTCCTTTCTTACCTTCTTTAGGTAATCTCGAGTTTGTTGAGGGCTTACCGTCATGCCACCCTCTCCATCCAAACTCGACAAAACAGTAAAAATCTTCAAAGGAGGAATTGTACCATCAAATGCTCCTATCAACGATTTACTTGCCCCGATCATCTTATTAATTGATCACAGTTTCTTCTCTTTCGTAGGTGTATACAACTGATGATTATGCTGTCCTCTAAATTTCATTACCTCTCATAACTTTTGGTCGTCGATCCTAATCTTCAGCCACGAAACCCATGCCGTTAGATCACACATGCGATCTGAATTATAGTGATGCTATGGTATCAAAGTGCATAGATCACTTCCTGACAGTTTGATCTTTCCTCAAATTTAAACAATAGAAAGGATCGGGCCATCTATCAATGGTAAGCTTACAAAAGTGCGAAAGCAAAGTGCGCAAAGTGGAAAATAGAGCTATAACATAAACAAAATGGCAATATAAACTCACAAAGCTAATCATCATCTATTTCCAAAAATTAAACACCCTCAACACATGTGCCAAACTATATGCATCCATCGGTGAAGGCCGACCTTCACCTAAACAGTGGAGCAAAAAACAATCATATTCAGTTAACAAGTACTGTACCGTATAACAAAATCACAAAATGTCCAAACTCTCAACCCAAAACCATTAAGGAAAGAACCCTTCTGGCTGTTCTTCCTCTTCCTCACGGTTGTAATCTGGGTCTTCCTCCTGCTTTGAATCCCTTTCAAGATTAGCTCTTGCAGCTATGATGCATAGTAGGGGAATGAGCTATAATCCAAGCTCAATAGGGAATAACAAAGCTAAATTACTTATTTTAAACATTCTCATTCATGAATCTTGATGCATAGATAAAAGCCGTTTAAAGAAATAAAGACTTTAGCTATAATGTCAAAGCATATCCTTTCATGAAAGTAAATAATCATATTCAAAATAATGCATATTGGATCAAGAAAGCATAATGAGAACTTGAAAATATGTCAAGCAAAGCAAATCACAAGAACGTATAACAAGAATTCACAAACGAGTTCAAATGTCAAGCCCCTGAGCTATGTTAACAGGGTCACTTGAACCAAGAGATCAAGCCCCTGGGCTACGGTAACAGGGTCACTTGAACCAAGAGATCAAGCCCCTGAGCTACGGTAACAGGGTCACTTAAAATGAGACAGATCAAGCCCCTGAGCTACGTTAACAGGGTCACTTGAACCTAGAAATCAAGCCCCTGAGCTACGTTAACATGGTCACTTGAACCGAATCGTCAAGCCCTTGAGCTAAGTTAACAGGGTCACTTGAATTGAGACCATCAAGTCCCTGAGCTACGTTAACAGAATCACTTGATCAGAGACACAACGTAGATACAAGATGCGAACACATATACAAAGCAGGTAAGAGTGATACAATTCAAATTAAGAAACATGGAACTAATGAGATCAATTAGCATAACATAACAAGAAGTTTAATATTAAAAGCATGAAAATCACGTGCAGAAATTCGATTTATAATCTTCAAAACATGTCAAGGTTTTTCATATATCAATTCTAGAAAGTATCAAGTATTTACTATTTTCAACAATAACACGAATTCACAAAAATAAGCAATCAGGCAAGAGGTTCTTCCTTACCTTAGTGTTGGAACGTTGAGAGCAAAGTCACACTAATCAAGCTTAATTCCCTCACAGTTGGTCCTTGCATTCATCCTAAATTACATATACACTCACCAATGGTTAATGAACCATATATGGTCAAAGCAAGGACACACATAACTTAAAAAGGCACAAATCCCAAAGCTCACAAATAGGGGATACCTTGCTGCGGTGAGCTACAGGGTCACCTTGGTGAGAAATTCCAGAGCCAAATTGGCCTGGGTTTCAAGGTAGCACTTGCCATGGCGAGCGCTTCAGGTCCTATCTCACCGCGACGAGACTCCATGTCGCTGCGGCGAGCCTGATGAACTCGCCAAGCTTTTTTTCTTTCTTCTAAGTTCAAAAGTTCCACTTTTATTGCCTAACTCTCATTCTATATATGCAATAGGACCACATCACACATGATTTTGCTAAATTTAGACTTCTATCCTATTTTGATGGCATGAGTCATGATCCGGGATTTCAGGAATCGAAGAAATGGGTTTCTGAGCTCTTCATGCGTCCGATTCTCGACGTTTCGAGGCATGCATTCCCAGAATTCCATTAAATATGATCCGATTTAGGGAAATTGAGATCCACTATACTCATTTGCTCATGCATGCACCCATTTTGAGGCATCGGATCTCAAGAATTCGGCTATGAAGCCTTTCACATGTTCGATTCTCAAAATTCATCGCATGAGATTCTATAACTTGCATGAATCGATCCTAAATCTAGGAAATAACATTTATGAGACGGAGATCGAATGTTTACCGTGGCAAATTCTTTGCATACGAAGCTTCCGAGCTTAGGTGAAGAGATGTCTCGCTGTTCATGTGATCATTCGTCCAATTCTTCGATTGTAGAGGCTTGCGATATGGAGAATCGTTGGGAAGATCGGGATAGCGATGATTTTTTATCACAGCATCGGGTTGTTTGAAGAGATCGAATAGTTTGGAAGCTTTTCAGAGTGGAAGACGAGGAGAGACATAGGCTCTCTTTCTTGCTCTCAATTCTCTCAATCACGGCTCCCTTGCAACTTAAGCGAGGGAGTGTGTTTTATAATTAAAGGCTATTTCTGTGTGGAGATGGTACACATAGCTCAATGTATAGGTTTGTCATAGGGCCATCACTAATGGGTCTAAAACCATGGGCCTTCTTGGTTTCTGGGTCCTAACTCTTATGCTATTAACTAACTGGTCCCGCTTATTGGGCTGCTATCTAGCTCAACCCCTATCAGGGTGTTATATGTGGGTTTGGGTACCGGGTACTGCCACTACCCTACTTACTCGATTGTTGGGTCCTATCCCCAAGATACCCAGTTCCTATAAGTGAACTGGCTCACCCTGATTATTAGGTGTACATCGACTCGGTTCTTTAATACCATTACATACCTTGTGTACTCGGGTTTGGAAAAATTTGCAGGGTGTTACATCCTTCCCCCCTTAACTAAATTTTCGTCCTCGAAAATTGACAATTGTATTAGGTATGGGAGCCCTGTCGTCAGATGGTGTTCTTACTGATGATCTTCATCATGACGTTAAAATCTCCCAAGAGTTTCACACTAAGATTGTGCATTCAAGAATTCGCCTAATTCGGTTTAACCAACGATTTTCCAAATGTTTAGGATTTTCATGGGCATGAGGTTCTCATATCCGTGGGGTCATACTTATTACCCTGTCTAATTCATTATTTCCTAACATGATATTTTTGGGGATATAAGTTGAAATCAATGACGGCTATCTTCAACCGGTTAATAAATACTTTACACTTATCCTACTTGAGTTGTACAAATGATAATTTCTATTTATGAGTAGGAAAATGTTAACCATATGCAAGGATATATAAACTATGATTGCACTGATAATAACATTGGCTCTTTCAGGAATTAAGGCATTTCAATGGCACACAAATTTACAACTGGCTAAAGGTTTACACGTTAACACAACTACGTAATTGTAGACACCCCAATTTTTCCCTCTCAGAGTATACTAACCTACTCGGTCAACCCTTGACCTTTCCCATGACTTTTGGAAAGGGACCAACCCTCTCTAAGAGTTCTCAAACTCTAAAAACCCCACTATCCAGAAATTATGCACCATAATAATAGTGTATAGTTAAGTCCCGGGCCATGTTGACCGAAGGTCAAAGGTCAAGCCAGAACCCTGGAAATATATTCCCCATTTGAAAGCTCAGACATGAACTTTTTTTTACCAGACTTTGGTATTTTAGCAATACTTTGATATGGCAGAATTTATAGGCTTTAAAGTTTCGTAAAAAGGCTTTCCATTTGAAAGTTAGAAAATTGATCAAATGGCAAGCAATCAGATTTTTGTCTTGAACTAGAAAGTTGACTTTTTATTCATTGAGGTTTTTGATCCGAGACTATTTTTATTGAATTCAAATGGGGGATATTTCATTATTTATATATAATATCTTAAGTATAACATGTACTTAAATGATTTTACATGTAAATATGTATGTCCGTCTGTCCTTACCTGCCTGCCAGTCTCTCTATCCTGAAATCCCAACACTTAGACCAACCCAACCCGGAAGGTTTTCCAATTCCGCGCCCTCATCCATGCACATAATTGATTGCACGCTCTGCCAACCGTGCGCAATTGGTTCGTATAGGGCCAGGCTTCACCCTTCTGTAGACCGCCTGAAGACTTGATTGTGCACACTGAGCAGCGCGAGTAATTGATTGTGCGCTTTGCTAGCAGTGCGCAATTGGTCCACAGTTGGACCTAGTCTCTAATTCCCAAGACCGCCTGAATTTCTCTATTGAGCGCCCTACACTATGCGCTTAATTGGATTACGCACGCTAAATAGGGCACACAATTAGTTCAAACTAGACTGAACTAGGATTCCAGATTGAGCCAGTTAGCCGGTCATTCACAGAGTCGGTGACTGACTCAAAGTGATTAAGCACACTAAACATGGCATGTAATTAAATTAAGCGTGATGAGCAAGGTGTGCAATTGAGACCGACCGACCACTCACCTCCCACAGGGCGCGTAATTACTCGAATACCTATAAATAGACCTCCCTACATTGACCAGTAACACACAATTTTTCATAGAGATCTCTTCTCTCTCAAGCTCCGGCCTCTCCCAGGGAGCTCGAGTTCCTCCTCTGTGGCGCCAGAAGGAGAAATAAGTGCTCGACTTCAAGTAATCTTCTTCTGGTTTTCAGTTCTAATTCTTAGTTCCTAGGTTCTAGTTCCAATTCTAGCTCCCAATTTTCTTTCTAGTTCAAATTCTCCGTTCTAGTCCTAAATTTTTAATTCTCGATATCGGTTTTGATTTCTAATTCTCAATTCTAAGTTCAAATTCAGTTTTTAAATCGTCAATGTTTATAAAATAATTCTTGGCCACCTGATTTCCCCAAGGGAGCTTACAGAGGGTACTCGGGAACGGGACCGATCCTCCTTAGCGTAACGGGCCACAACTCCCTTTTTAAAAAAATTAGATTCTTAAGAGAATTAGGAGACCTTTTAAAATTAGACTCCTAGTAGAATTAGGAGACCTTTTTTAAAATTAGACTCCTAGTAGAATTAGGAGACCCTTTTTTTAATTAGACTCCTAGTAGAATTAGGAGACCTTTTTTTAATTAGACTTCTAGTAGGATTAGGAGATTAGAGCAATTAGACTTATGCAAGATTAGGAAACCAAACTAGCTAAACCCCAAGGCAACCCAGAGCTGCTGACGTTGGCCGACTGGCGATTCAGTAAAGGAGTTCAACCTGCAAGCCCCCGCTCCCCTTAAAGCATGATCAGTGACATGTTGCAACGTCGATAAATATCTACAGCTGGCGATCACATCTACACAGGTATTCTCCATTTAGAATTCGCCTTTCTTTATTTTATATATTTAAATATTGCCCTTTTATTATTCCAATATATCACTGCAAGCACACATAAATATTTTCCTATTATTATTTTATCGCTTTATTATTCTATCACTTTTTGCCAGAGTCCACGTGGACCGAATTGGGCCACTTATTCTGGGAACTGAAAGGAACCCAGAAAAAGCGCGTACCAATAGACTGGCGATTGCGATGGGACACTTTTTCGCTAAGGTTGCCCCAATTTAATTAATTTAGTTTTCCATTTCCTTGCATTATTTAATTTATTTATTTTATATTTACTTTTTCGCTTTACTTTATCACTTTTTACATACACTCTTCTGCATACTTAGTTTTTACAATATATATATATATATATATACAAAAAAGTTTTAAAATGGCCGACAACAGAAAATTAAGCTTTAATGATATCGACCCACCCTCATGGGACCTCCCTAGTGATCTCGAGTATAACGTTGGGCCATCTCCCTGGACAACCCATCATCGTGCCGGGGTAAATATGGTCAGTGAGATCGAAAAATACTCCTTCGCTCCACGAAACACAAATCATAGCACAACAGTGGACAAAGTGAAGACGGACAAAACTCCACCACTAGTAAGTTATGGACCACACTGCTAGTGCACTCACAAAAGGAGGAAAAGAAGCCGACGCATTGCTCCAGTCCTTGACGTGGTTATATAGAGCTACAACAGACCAAAGACAGGTTACTCAGAGGAACAGACAAGAGGAAAGGACATAAACTCCTCCATGTACTCTGACTTCCCCGACACGTAACACACATACCTCTCACACCTCCTACAACAACAAATACCAAGGACAACCCTCCCCTGAGACACCTAGAAAAGGCACCACCATAAACACAAATGACCTCCACCGATTTCTAGACGACTACATGACTAAGAGAGAATACTCTAACAAATCTTGCGCGTTTGACAAATTTTGCCAAGACATCGACTTCATTGTAGCCACTGGCTTTAAACCTCTAAAATTTAACAAATACAACGGTATAGGGAATCGAAAACACCACTTGGCCTTATTTTGTAACAATTTTTGACCTATACGCAATAACCAGGGCCTTCTAATTCACTACTTTCAAAGGTCTCTAGAAGGAGAAGCCCTTGACTGGTTCTCTGCTTTTCCTCTAGCCAAAATTGAGACCTTCGAAGACTTAGTCGACATATTCCTAGACCAATACCAACACTTAACTCACGAAGAAATTAGTCTCGCTGACTTGATGCACACAAGAAAAGAGGACGATGAAAACTGCTCGACGTTCGCCAACCATTGGAGAAAGCTCGCTGCCCGAACATGGAATCAAATAAAAGAAAGCGATGTGATGGAAATCATGATCGACAATACCCGAGAGCCTCTTCGAAGCGTTCTCATCCTAAGAGACTACTCCGATTTCTCTAACCTCCGTGAACGCGCCTCACGCATAGAATGTTGACTAAAGAATGGAGACCTTCATCTCACCACACTGACGTCCAACAACCGTAGAATAAACACACTAAACGAACCTATAGACTCTGAACAAATCAACATGAACCAAGAACAAAATCAAACAAACCCTCAACCATACCACCGATATGACCAAGCTCAAGATCTATACCCAAACCTATACCCTGACCAAAACAAATTACCACACACAAATCATGATCAACACCCTCACCAACCTTTATACAACAACCAATACACAAACCCGTACTATGATAAAAACCAACTCCCTGACACTGCACAAACTAACATCCCCTATTACAACCCATTTTTCAATCAAACTCAACTCTCATACGAGACTGTACACTCATTCACTCCTGCCCCATTCCACCTGACAAGCCTGATCTGAGGGATTGAACCTCCCTCAGAGCATGTCCATACCATTCACTCCCAACCAATTAACCTTACCCATGTACCTATAAATGCGAAATTACCTTTCACCCTGAACGGTCACCAAGATCACTAAAATCCAAACTATCACCAAATCCACCCCTAAACTAACTGAACCCATCACCAAACTCATTGCCAAGCTCAACGCACTTATTATCGAACCGATTCAACCTACCCTTGAACTCGATAGCCTACTGACAAGCATACCAACCCCCACGATACCTCAGCTGACACCGAAACCAGCTCTGCAAACATTCCCTAAACAAACTCCCTCACCAATCCTGGAAGCAATTCTTGAATTAATCTATCCATATAACACGACACCATTCATACTTAAACCAATAAAAAAGATAAACTCTGAACATGAACCCGTAATCGAATCTAGACCCCTAATCCAACACACTCTAGAATTAATCCCCGAGCCCGAACGCGTTATCGAACACACGATCGAACACATCACCGCACTAACCTTAAACCCGACCCTTGAACTAATCCCTACACCTACTTTAAAACATGAACTCAATAATGAACACTTCACTCCACCAACATCTGAGTCAACTCTCAAATCAATCACTACGCCTGCCTCAGAACCTAAATTCATTACCGCCTCACCAACTTTAAAACAAAATCTAGAACCCGAATCTGTTATCAAACATACCCCCAAACAGTCCATTTCACTCACCCCAAAATACCCCAGAATCTACCATTAAACCGATCTCAAACCCAACTCACAAATCAATCTCTACACCTACCTTAAAACTTGAACTCACCATTGGACTTATCACCTCACCAACTACGAAACTGAACCACAAACTCAAACCTACTATCAAAACTAAAACTATTATCAAACCTAAACTTATCATCAAACCTAAACCTACTATCAAAACTAAACCTATTATCGAATCTAAACCTATTATCGAATCTAAACCTATCCTTGAACATGAACCTATCATAGAACTTAAACCCATGATCGAACTTGAACCTGTCATCGAACACGAAACCAAACCTATCATTGAACATAAACCAATTGTCGAACCTAGACCTGAACCTATCATCGACCCTGCACCCATCCTTGAGCTCGAACCCACCATCAAAGGTGAACCCGCCATCAAACCCGAACCCATTGTCAAACCTGAACCTGTTGTCAAACTCGAGCCTATTATCGAACATGAACCCATCACTAAAATTGGACCCATCCCTACAATGCCAACTCTACTCACCTTTGAGTCAACCACCGAACCTATCAAGGAGCTGATCATCGCTCCCACTCTTGAAATCAAACCAGACTTAAATCTTGCGACCCCAATCAATATCCAAATCACCATATCGCAGAACTCTCAAATCCCGCTACAACACGAAATCGACATCATAACTAAGACTGATTCTAACCACCGGATCCGGATTTTCGTAGACCTCACAATCAAAACCGTCACTGAACACCAACCGGCAATGAAACCGCTACGTCAAATAGTTGACATAGACCTTTCCCGAAAAATTATAAACAAAACTCTAAAACAACCTCACAATAAACCCAAAATATGCATCAAATAAAAAAAGGGAAGACAAAACCGCCCCACATGGAGGAAAGGTCCACCTTGGCCTACACCCTCGTGTCTTCTCCTACTCTACCTCTGCTTTATCCTATCATTACCTTCACAACACTACCATCCCTCTTAGCAGTTTCCACTCCAACCTCACCCGCAAGCAACTTTCCAACAACCCGTAAATCACCCTGAAAAACACTCTAACAACTCTATGCTCCAACTCTAAGAGAGGCCTCACTCTATTGAAAAATTAAAGAATGTCCCTCTTGACAAGGAGCCACCGACCATAAGAGACTTATCAAAAGAAGAAATCAAACGACACCACACCTATTTCGACAAATTTCATATCATCCAAAACACAAACTTAAATATAACATCTTTCTCATCTCAGATCAATTAGAATGAGAGGGATTGAGGACCCCAAAACAATATCATCTAATCGAACGGTCACTCTGACCATTCAACATGTCCCACGAAGCGGACTTCCTGAGTCAGTCCCTTACTTAAGGAACTGATGCTGTATCTTAAAAATAATAATAATAATAATAATAATAATATATACAAAATAATAAGATATATACTCAAAAATCAAAGAAATACATAAACTTTTCAAATATATATATATATATATATACTTAAAAGCACAAAAAAACAACATCCATGACCCCAGTTTTTGTGTCCAAACCTAAAATTTACTTTGAATAAAAATTCTAAGCTGAGATGCTAGTGCTAAGAAATAATACCTACACAATCGCCTCACCTAGAGGGAATCAAAGCCCACGTGGGAAGTACTTATATTATTTTAGCAACATGCCCAGGAAACAGCAAGAGGGGAAGGGCTTCCTAAACCCCAGAATGCTACCCCTAACTCGATCATCATATCTTGTAGCCTAAATAGGCATACTTATATACATATCACCTTCGTAGTCATCGCAAGGCATTCGCCAGCCGTAGGTCATTATTCTCGAAAAACATTTTGGGAATCATTTGACTCATTGACCATCCTCCTATTCGGGTGAATTGATCAAAAGGACTAGTGGATCATAAAACCCTTTTTTTTAAATATAGAAAACTCTGGATTCTTATACACCTCTTCGGCCATTGGAGTCGATGATAGAGCAGAAAAAATGAAGATGTGAGGTTCCATCAAACCTCATAATTCTTGTGTTAGCAGGTTGTTTCAATATACACATAGAAAAGAAACATAACCAAGCGAAAGCAATATGAAGAATGGACATTCAATGGATTCAAGGAAGCATAAGCGAAATTATGAGGCACCCCTGAAATTTCCCACTAGGGAAGTATAAACAAACCACAAGGGAATCCTTGTTGTCGTACGGAGGCGGGAGGAGGACAAAACTTTTGGTAACCATAGAATCTGATAATTTGATGGTGCTGAATCATGACAGAGAGTTCAATTATGGCACTGCATTATCCACTCGAGAAGAAAGTAGTTGACTACTATTTCAAAAATTAGTTGAATAAGAATCTATCCCGAGAGCAACAAACCTTACCTCTTCTTCACCCTTTATTTTCTTTTCGGACAATGAGTCAAATGACTTTCAAAATATCTTTGGAATAAAACTGAAAACTCTCGAATGGCAAGTGATGCAATCACACATTATCTACCATTCATCCCAACCTCCCTAAAAAGTACGATACATGATGATCGCTCAACACTTACATAATCGGGCCAGACATGTGGCTGAAATAATCAAACTACTTCCCAACATGGGATCATTACTAATGCCCTCCAGGATATCTGAGAGGTCGAGAAGAGTCCCACCATCACTTAACACTAGGGCATTTTTTTAAAAGCGCTAGCACCTTGATAGTGATACTCTAGTCACTAGACCGACACCCCAAACTGGGGCATTTTTTTTATTTTTCAGTTTATTGCTTACTTTTCTGCTATGGGACCAAAAACATCCAAAATAAAATAAGCAAGATACACGCAATATACAGAAGAATAAATGCATACCCCCACACCACTCCAACACTATCCATTTACCCTCCAATGCAACCCAAGAAACATACAATAATAAACATGAACAAACATAAATGAAACGAACACAACAAATAAAACAACGCTTTTTTTATGACAAAAATTTTATAGGTATCACCGGAGACATACCTCCTGAACATACAACCCAAAACCAAAACCTAGAACCTAACCTACAACTTAAAACAAACACGAAACTCAAAACGGACACAAACCCAAAACACGATGCGCGAAACGTCCAATCAGAAGCAACATAAAAGTGAGGGGAGGATTGGTTGGGTAACATCCTTTCCATCCATTTGGAGGACTTCCCTCCTGCCATCTTCAGCTCCTAACAATAATGACGGATGTATACTGTCTCTTAATCCCAACACCCCCAAACCATAGCAACATCTCCATTCACACCACCATATGGGACCACTTTAGGACAAAGAACACGTGAAACAACGAACATCGAAAGAAACGACATCATAATTCGACGATCGGATCATGCGATATCACTAAAACACGAAAATCGGGATACTTCGAGCTCAGGTCGAATAGAAAACAGAATAAAACAGAAAAGAATAAAGAAAAATAAAGAAAACTCGGGCATATATAGATGCTCGATGAATTAATCTCCCAGAATATGGCACGCAATTGAATTAAGCTCATACGCGACCACACATATTCCGAATTAAATATTATAATACAAACGCGTGATTCATCTTCCGTCACTGCGAAAACCCAGACGAACAAATCCCGCACTGAAGACCCTGTGCGAAATTGAATTACACGCTTACACTGATGCGTGGAATTCCAAAGGTCACCTGTACTGTGACCTGGTGATGCTTCAATCATGCGCACTGATCAGAGTGCGTAATTAGATTCTCACACACACTCTGACGTGTAATTAACCCCTCGAACCTCTCAATCGCGCACACCCAACCAGGCACGCAATTGAATTAAGTGCCCAGATTTGCAAGCGCAATTCCCAGCTATAACACACACCACGAACAGAATACACACCTCTAACAGAATAAACATATGCCCTTAACAAAAACCCTAATAAAACAAATATGCAAGATAACATATCCTATCACAATAAGACACATACATAATCATCTTGACCCATCACAAACCGATTAGGGTGAGGACATCTCCCTGTAGTTCCATTGTGACCAAATCACCCCATGAGATGCTACCACAATTCATGTCCTACCATGATAGAGATTATTCCCCAGAATCTCATTGCATACTCACAAATACACGTAACCACTCCCCAACATCCACTGCACAAAACAAGCCAACGAAATAAGACAAAATAGAATCATCACTCATTGCCCCATTGCTAAATACAAAGCTCCCGCGCGACATAAAGCAAAAATTAACGACGACGAAGTATCCAATCACGCTACTTGTCCCGTCACGATCCGAATCACTCTCCCTAGTCCCATCGAGTAACCTCACATGCCCCCTATGTCCCATCGTGACACTAAAAACCTTGCTACATCACCAAGGCCAATGGGGAAGTCCCGTCACAACTTCAAGACACCATAATTATCCCATCACGATGTCAAAACAACCAAAGAGTCATCAGACCAACACCCCATTGCATACTCATAAACATGTCCTGTTGCGATACAATACAATTTGATCTAATCATATAACCTAAGATCTACCAAAGAAAGAAATGAACATAGCTTGTCCATCGCATAACCACCAATGTCCCATCACCGATTACACTTCCCCAAAATTTCGTCGCAACCCACTATAGCACACAACCAGAAGGGAAGGCTCATCTAATATCCCCTCGCGAAGAGCCCAATCTCCCTCCAAACGTCTCGCTACGAAAATCATCACGACCCATTGTGACGACTCCTAAATGCCTCATCACGCAGCAGTCGCCAAACTCCACCGCAGCAGAAACACACGATCACCGACAGATGAGAGGAATTTCTCTGACGTCCCATCGCACCCATCGAACATCAAAGTCCCATTGCAAACATCTCATCAGGAAATCCACACATCCCATCACACTGGCGAGCATCAGGACCTGCTACAACCAATAGATAAGGAAAGGAAGCCCTCTAATGTCCCATCGCGACACCACCCCAACAGCCGGCCAGTCCCATCGCAAGCAAAAAATCTCCCACCGGCAATAAATCAGGTAAGTAAAATACCCCTTCTTATACTCGATATTCCTTGTAAAATATAGTTAGATAACATTAAGTCAAATGTTTCTAAAACTCGTCTCTCCCGACTCGTGAATCATGTAGTCCTCCCATAAGAGACAATCATCAGTATTCATGAGAAGATTAGACTGAGCATCTGACATGCCAAGTGTCGTCTTGACAACCACATCAATGGTTGAGCCCACAAATCCCACTCCGGTGGATCTTCTCAGCGATGTCTCGGAAGCCACATTTTTAGCCGTTTTGCCACCAAATTGATCTTAAGTTAAAATCCTCAAATTTTCAAAAAACTCTCCCCTGGGAAACCGAACACTGAGTATACTCAACTTTGAGAATTTACAAATATCCATTGGAAAAGGACACCTAACACGTCATTGGTGTGAGCAATGAGGCGCCCAGTCTGACATGACTTGTGAAAGCCTTCGCCATCAAATTATTTCACATTATCCAGTCACTTGACCTTCTTTCTGGACATTCATATGATGCCCCTCGATACCTCGATTGAGTCAATTTTCCTCTGTTTGGCTGCCCTTTACAGCAGGTCGAGATATGCGATGGGATACCCCTTGCACCCACAGTTGAGGATATACCTTTCGACAACTACCACTGGGCCGCCGAATTCTCCATATTTAGCTTACGCTGATAGATAAGAAAGCCAAGCATTTTATGTCAGCATTCCTAGTTCCCACTTGTGACCTCAAAAGAAATGTTCTACTTCTTCGACGCATTCTTATTTTACAAGAACGTGCCGAAGAGAGGCATCTGTAGACACCCCAATTTTGCCCTCTCGGAGTATACTAACCTGTTCGGTCAACCCTTGACCTTGCCCATGACTTTTGGAAAGGGACCAACCCTCTCTAAGAGTCCTAAAGCTCTAAAAACCCTACTATCCAGAAACTATGCACCATAATAATAGTGTATAGTTAAGTCCCGGGCCTTGTTGACCGAAGGTCAAAGGTCGAGCCAAAGCCCTAGCAATATATTCCCCATTTGAAGGCCCAGACATGAACTTTTTTTATCGAACTTTGGTATTTTAGCAATACTTTGATATGGCAGAATTTATAAGCTTTAAAGTTTCACAAAAATACTTGCCATTTGAAGTTAAAAAATTGACCAAATTGTAAAAAATAAATTTTGTTCATGAACTGGAAAGTTGAGTTTTTATTTATTGAGATTTTTGATTTGAGACATTTACTTAAATGACATTACATATAAATATGTATGCCTGTCTGTCCTTACCTACCTGCCAGTTTGTCTATCTTGAAATCTCAGCACTTAGAGCAACCCAACCTGGAAGGTTTTCCAATTCCGCGCTCTCACCCATGCGCGTAATTGATTGCGCGCGCAATTGGTACGTATAGGGCCAGGATTCACCCTTCTATAGACCACCTGAAGACCTGATTACATGCACTAAGCAGCGTCCACAATTGATTGTGCACTTTGCTAGTCGCGCGCAATTGGTCTCCAGTTGGACATGGTCTCTAATTTCTAAGATCGCCTGAATTTCTTGATTAAGCACCCTACACCATGCGCTTAATTGGATTACGTGCGCTAAATAAGGCGGGTAATTAGTTCCAACTAGACTGAACTAGGATTCTCGACTGAGCCAGTCAATCGATCATTCACTGAGTCGGAGACTGGTAGCTCTTTATATGTGTATCTAATTAAGTCTTAACCTATTACAAGCGCACAATGAAAATTGTAATACTAGCATAGGGTCGTTCCCACGAGGATATGGTTTATATTATATATATTAATTTTCTGAAAATTTATATTTATCTTTTAAGATCCTAAACTACTTGAGAAATATGAATAAAGAATGGTTTCTTAAATTAAACTATAGAAAATAAATCCTAAATCCGCTTTCTTCAAATTGTGGTCATCAATCACAATCTTCAGCTATCGGATGTTTACAAATTTAAAATATCGTTACACTATATCTCAGTCTTCTAGAATTTGGGCGCCAATCAAATAACTAAAATCCTTCAATATAAATTTATACTAATCTTTAATCTACCAAAAATTTTGGCGTCAATCAAACTCTAGCAAATCAAAGATGAAAAATAAAAACTATTACACTAATCTGCAAATCCTAACCTGGGTCGTCAATTCAAATTAAAATTTGAAGATGTTTATAAAGCAGGAAATTGTAATAAAATAAATCTAAATTAAAAAACAATAAAAATTATATATCTTTCACCCCTCAGCCACAGTCGTCAATCGTTTATGAGAAACTACAGATATCTACTCTAATCTTCCAGCTCTCAATCCCAGTCGTCAATTGTGATCGAGGAATCTTGGATATCTAAACTAAACTACTTTAATGATCAAAAGAAAATACAACCTCAGTAGTTAATTGATGCTAAGAATTTCTTCGATGCTTAATTCCTATACCAAGCCTCTTATTTATAGATCATAAGGGGTCGGTTTATAAAACTCCTAATTCTAATAAAAGAAACTACTAAAACAAAAGTATCCAATTATAACTCAAATTCCTAAGTTTAATATTTCTTACTTTGGATAGTTGATTTACTTCTGGATTATTCTCCTTATTTTCAGTAGCAGAGTTCTTTAAAAGTCTTCTTCGTCAATCTCCTCAGATCCGTGATTCACCAGACTTCTTCTTTAAGAGATCTTCTAATTTGGTTCATAACGGTGTAAGTTCACACGTGATCAACAACAATAATAAGCTTTCATTATGTAAAATCATAAATTACGATTTTCTATCTTTTACTCTTTAGACGATTCTTTATAAAGATTGATCATAATCCTCTTCATATCCCTTCCACTTTGAACATCTTTTTGAAGAATCATAAATTAGGATTTTCCATTTCTTTATTTAGCAACAATGCTCAATCGTAGAATATGATTTCTTAGCTTTCAGCTTTTACGAATCATCTTTCTTATTCAATCAATTTTCTTATTGCTTTAAGAGTTCATTTTGACGAATATTAACATTTTGGTTCTCTTTTTCTATTTTTCTTTAATATCTGCACATCAATAACTTATTAGTAGCAAACTAAGTTCTAACATCACTAAGTTAAGAGTGATAAAATAGTATATGATGTGACTGATCACACCCCCAAACTTAAGCTTTGTTAGTCCCTAACAAACAAGGAAAATAAAATATCCTAAACTAAGAATTTAAATGCCACTTTTGTAGGAAGCACGATTGCATTTAACAGATGCAACAAGCCTTTAAAACCCCTAGGTGATCCCTAGTGGAGGAGTTGTAGTCTACTGATGGTTTTCAATGAAGTTACCTACAAACTTCAAATATTTTTGGATTTCTCAATTTTTTTTTTTCAAAATTTACAAAGGAAACAAAATTAAAAATCTAAACTACTTATGTACACTATCTTTAATCATCAGATGGTTGTTATGATTTTTAAAAAGTACAAATCTTTTATTTTTAACTTTCCATTATGACAGTTATCCTTGATTAATTAGAATTCCAACAATTTCAATTCATAGTAAGCACGAAGTGCATGCATCAGTAAACAATTTATTCTTCATAGATTTTTCTAAACTATACTTCTAGAAAATATTTTCATTTAAAAACTCACACTATTAGCATACTCTCAAAAAAATATATCGAAAGTTTTGGGTTCTCTCAATGTATTTAGAAGAATTCATTTAAAGGATAATTACAAAAAAATTTAATCTCATGGAAAAGATAATCTATTCTTTTCATATGATTCCCTGTGTAATCCATAGTATCTATTATTCATATCTCTACTAGGCTTATGCTTTTGTAAATCATAAATAAAAAAGATATTTCCTTTGGCTTGTAATGGGGCTTTGGGTTTCAGAAGGTGTCAAAGAAATGTAGAAAATCATTCAAAAATTTTCTGAGAATTTAGTTCTTCTTTCTCCTATCTTTTTCTTCTTTTCTTTATTTTTTTTAATTTCAGTAAGTATCCATGAATTTGAATGCTTCTTCCCTTTTTTAATTTCTATAAAATCCCATTTTGATCTAAAATCATCTTTTTACGATTTTTCTCCTTTTCGAAAGCTCTTTCAGAAATTTTCTTTTCACGATTTTTCATCTCTTCCCATATTCTCTTCTTCTGTGTATTTCTTCAGCTGTACCTTTTTTTTAAGCATTTCCCTTATCTGTTTTTGCTTTTCGTTTACTCCTTCCACTCCCTCTTCTTCCCTTCTTTTGTATTCTAAACTCTCAGAAAATGTAAGAGTTAAAGGTTGAAAGCTTTAGGTAGTACATATGGTTAAAGATTTTCAAGATTTTTGGTACAAAGAAATTCAGTTTAGGCTTCTAATATGGGTTCAAAGGATAAATTATTTTATGGGATTTTGGCTTTTTCGCTCTGTTTTAAACAAAAGATGGCCTTTAGTCATCTTTACAATTTACAAGCATAGATGCCCTATTGTTTTAATATTTCTATTAGATAGTTCTAGAAAAAAAATCAGGTTATCATAGTCATAGAATATTTTAATTCTAAATTCAGCAATATGAGATTTCATAAAAGAAGTAAAGTAGTTCAAAGATATTTTTGACTTGAATAAAAGCAGTCTCTCTCAAGGAAAGGAAAAATTAATCTCTGATGATCACTAGTTTATAATTTTGAAACTATAGTCTAAATGTTATAATTAAGATCAATCTATTGTTTCAAACATTCAATCTAATATAGTGTTCAATGAGCTAAAACATGAATTAAACTGTTTTATCTTCTTGCTTATTAAACTTTTACTATGATGGATCGTAGGTTTTTAAGATTCGTAATTTTTCTATCATAATTCTCATATAATAATTAACTATGAAACTATTTCTAAAAAAAATAGAGAAAAGAATAAATTATGCAAAAAGCAAACTTAGTTGTAGACACCCAAATTTGGCCCAAGGCTTGATCGATACACACTTCGAGAGAGGCGCACTTCCGAGCTTTCGATGGCAGGTATCGTAACCTTAGGAACCTTCCCAAAACTTTAGGAGTCATCACAAACCCTTAGGAATCACACCTGATCCCTTAGAAACCTCCCGAACCTTTAGAAACCAATCCCATCCTTTAGAAACCATTCCGAACCCATACCTAGACTTTTTCAGGCAATGATCAAAGAGTGGCGCATTGAGACTAGCTGAGATCTTTTACTATGATCGAATCATATATCATTTAAAATTAGAAGTCTCCATCTATCCAACAAGCCAAGAATCATCTCATTCGGAGCTGTACATCGAAAGATATCACGTTCTGAATTTTCTGGCAAAATTAGGGTTTTGGCTATGGGATCCATATTAGTTGCGCCAAGTTTAAAGTGGGTCCCCCTGCAGCCTTGCAACTTCCCATGCACAATTTTACTGTACCTTTACCTGGCGCATCTATTAGTTGCGCCAGCTTAGCTACAGTAACCCTAGGTTTTTTCTCAAATTTTATCTTCGGGGTTTGACTTGTTGACCATCTTGATACCCTGGGTGTGTTTCACTTGTTCTGTTGCACCCTTCCTTATCCTATTTGCAACCCTCAAGTGATTTAAAACACTATCCTATCATCCACCATTGGAGCTACTTTCACACTTTTCTAAGATTCAAAGATCCTAGGAAACCTTAGATGCTTGATTACCTAATTGCTAATCTAACTTAAGCCTCTAAGCATCCTCCTAACCTCTCCTTTTCCTATAAATAGAGAGGTACCCCTCCCTTTGAAAGGGCTTGAGAAATTTCCTAAGAGAGAAGATTAAGAAAGAAGCCCCCTCTCCCCTTTGTGCCCCTTTTGCATACAAATTCCAGAATTCCCAAGCCCCCTTTTAGACCTTACCTTTCATCAAAACCTCTTAGTTTAGATGAGAGCTACCCTCTAACCTTCCTGCTCTACCTCTTAGCTATCAAGCCCTAGGAGCTAGAACCCTTGTTCTAACCATACAAGCCATTGGAAGCTCACTGAAGCACGCCTACGCAAGGATTCATAGCGGTGCAACAAGGGCCTAACGTAGACACCCCCATTTTGCCCTCTTGAAATATACAAATTTATTCAGTCAACCTTTGACCTTGCCTTCCCGTGGCTTTTTGAAAAAGACTTACCTTCTCCTGAAGCTTTACAACCCTAATGTGGGGACCATGCAGACTGAAACAATAGTCTAGCATTTTAGGCCACCCTACCCTAATGTGGGAACCATGCACTAAAATAATAGTACATGGCTGAATACAGGCTGAAATAATAGCTCTGTGGCTCGATCCCAATGTAGGGAGACTATATACTGAAATAATAGTTTATAGTTGAAATGCAAAATGAAACAATAGTCTAGCATTTCAGACCCGACTAACATAATGTGGGAACCATGCACTGAAACAGCAGCTCTGTGGCTCAGATCCTAACATAGGGAGACTATATACTAAAACAATAGTATATAGTCGAAATACAAACTGAAATAATAGTCTAGCATTTCAGACCCGACCCCGACCCAGACCCGAACAGCCCCGAATTATGCGCCTAAAACCACGTGCGTAATTCGATTGCATGTAAAATCACAAATGTGCAATCAGTCCCCTTTCAGACCAGCCTTTCTTTCCCCAGACCACCTCGAGACTCGATTACGCGCCCCACATGACACGTGCGATCGGATTGAGTGCCCCACCACCGGCGCGCAATTGGCCTATGCCCGACCTAGTCTCCCAGTCCTTGATCCCGAAGTTTCCACGATTAAGTGCTTCAAATGAGACGCTTAATCGGATTGCAATTTCTACACTAGGTGCGCAATTAGTCCTAACATGGTTAGAACTAGGAAACTCAGCTGAGCTAGTTAGCCGGTCGCTCATTGAGTCGGTGACCAACTCAAAGCGATTAAGCACTAAGCGAAAATGAGAAAAAAATTACATTAGTGGGGTGGGATAAACAACGGCCGTAGTCAGTCAGTAAAATCTTGACGGTCTAGGTCCGTCGTTTAAATTAAAATAATAGTGGTAAATAAATTGACTGCCTAAAGCAGTCGTTTATATATATATATATATTAAATTATTTATATATCATGGCTATATTGAAGTTGTTTATTAGCAACCAACCCGAAAAAAATGTGATTTTGCAGGGAATAAATTGGGGTCATATACATGGTAGGGCTTAGATAGTGGAAGATTGGTAAAAATTAGGCCGGGTTAGGTCATGGCCATGTGAGGTCAGCTTAATTAAGCTCAACCGTAGCTAGCCATATATATATATATATATATATATATATATATATATATATATATATATATTATATAAAGTTTAATTCCTAATGTATAATAGGTTTAATAATTAAATACCATCGAACCTTATATATATGTCAAAATTAAATTTATAAATAACTTTGTTTTAAAAAATACGTATATAAATATAAAGTAATTTTAAAAGAGAAGAATATCCCACAACCTTGCCCAGCTCGGCCTGCCATATGTCGGGCTTGGGTTGAGTTTGCTTGCCCTATGGCTAGGTTCGGGCTGACCCCTTGGCGGCTCGGGCCGGGCTAGGGTCGGGCCATGGCCTAGCTCATTAGCAACCTTATTTTAAATTCACCCATGAAATTTGTGATACTTCACCCACTTTGAAACCCATTAATTACATGCATTAAATTTGACAATCGAGATCATTTTTCATCAAATTTGTTTTCACAATAAATTTTTATATCATGAGCATATGATCAGACGGTTCATTTTTTTTATTTCATGCAGCACACATCCTAAAAAATTGATCTTAAAATCAGGTTTGGGGGTAATGATTGTAAGTTCGTATTTTTTCACCCTTTCTGGGATATGTGCCTTGCGATCTCAAACACGGACGGTTGGATGGCATGCTCATGATATCAAGATCCATCCTGAAAAAGTTTGGGACGATAAATGATCTACATCATCTAATTAAATGCAATCAATGCATTTCAGTGTGGGTGCTCACAAAGATTTGATGCATGGATTGTACTCATTAAAAAATGGGTACCTTTAATAGAACCCAACATCATTGATTGCTTTAAATCAAAGGATGGAGATTGTGTTTCACTCCAATTTTGCACATAAGAAATCTTGATGTCATGAACGTACTATCATACGTCAGTTTTCGATTCCACCTATCACATATCCCAAAAAGTGGCCCTAAAATCGCATGACATACATCATACGCGAAAGTGACTTTAGGACCACGTTTTCAAGATCTGTGGCATTTGGAATCGAAAATTGACCGTCTGATGGTATGTTCTTTGATTGGAGATCCCATGAGTGGAAGATTAGAGCGAAGACGATCTCCATCTTCTGATTTAAAGTGATCATTGATTATGGGTGTAGGTGCCCAACAAGAGTTGTAGGTGTCATTAAAAGTACCTAATTAAACAAGAGTACTTTTAAGTCCACCCACCAAATCATTGAGTTCACCCACACTTAACCATATTAACTTGGTAGAATCAGATGATGAAGATCGTTAATCCTCCCAATCTTTCACATGATGGATCTTGAGATCATGGGCCTACCATCAGACGGTTAGTGTTTAATTTCTCACGGCACACATCTTAGAAAAATGACCTTAACATCATGTGCATGCTCAAAATTGATTTTAACGTCAGTTTTTTGAGTGTGTACACATGAAATTAAAAACAACCGTCTGATGATACGATCATGTTCTCAAGAAATTTCAGTAATTTTCGTTGAATTTCAATAAATTTTTGGATAAATTTCGGTAAATGCAGCCTGAAGTCCACAATGTAATTTTAGAAGATGCAGCCCCAAAGAGCTTAATTGCAACCGCCTCCTAACTTGAGAGGTGTTTTAAATGGCTGAAAACCCATCGAGATTTCGACTAGAGGAGAGGCTTTCTTTGAGACTTGCGATCTTGAGATTTGAGAAACACCAATCCCTAAACCCATCGAGCCCCACCTCGCCGCCGTCGTCCCGTCCATTGATTCCGGCGAACACACAGGTAGAAATAGAATCCCTAATCATGCTCTTTATCTTTTTCTTCTTGATTTAGAAACCCAAGCCCTAAACCCATCGAGCCCCACATTGATTCCGGCAACCCGTCCATTGATTCCGACGAACACACAGGTAGAATCCCTAATCATCACCTTTATCTTTTTCTTATTGATCTTGTTGCCGCCACATACACATGATCGGATCACTTGACTGCCTTACATCCTTTCAATCCAATATTTGTAAAAAATTTGTTACTTTTTCTGATGCGTCTTCTTCATAGGAATTGTTAATGTTCATTCATCTCCTCGCATGCATCTTGAATTTGTCTATTTGTTTTTTCTTTTCCATCGAACTTATTTCTAGAGATTGCACAACAAAGTCACCTAACTGTTTTGTTAGCTTCATTCCGGATCATTGCATCGTTTAGGATCCGCCATTGAAAAAGTAGATTGGTGAGGGGCATGAGTAAAATGGATTGTGCATTATGATTATCCTTAAAAAATTAAGGGCATTCGGTTGGTATATCTTTCTAATTGAGCTCTTCAACTCTTTTACCCTAATCTAGAATTACCGATTTCTCCTTGTGACGTCTGTTTATTTCAAAACAACATATACTTCCATTTAGTAATAATACACCATGTGATGAGCCATTTGTTTAATTCATTATGCGTTTGGGTCTTAATTCTATGAATTCTTACGATGATTATTGTTACTTTGTAAGCTTTAGATGATTCCGAGCCCGTTTTATGGATTTACATGTTAAAGTACAAAACTGAATAGTTTTTTAGGCTTTCAAACTTTTTCACAAGTTGGGCTTTTTATTATTACATCACAGTTCCTCAAGACAACTAAAATTAGAAACCTACTCCACTCAAAACTCTGAGAATAACATGTTTACTGGTCACACATTTCAATCCTCAAAATTTAAGAATTCAAATTGAAAATTAAACATTTTATGGTATGTTAACAACAGTCCATCTATCTATCCCATTGACTACAAAATATAAATCATAAGCCACCAAAACTCAATTGAAAATAGAAAATACCAAGACCAGTCTTTGTTATTTCAAAAAATTGGTACAAAATCCAAATGGGTATTATCTTTTTTGCAAATTTATGAACATTAGAGTACTCCAAACAAAACTACATTGAGGAAAACCAACCACAAAAAGTTAGAAAAATAAATAATAAAAAAAAGAGCTATAAAGAGAGGAGTTACAGGGTATTTGCATGTTGGATATCAGCTTCAAGAGCTTTGAGGAATTCCCTATAAGATGATCTAACAAGCTGGTTCTGATACATCCCCTTTTTCTTCTTTAGCTTTTTCAGAAAAAAGCTCAGAGATGAAGAAGAAGAAGAAGATGATATAACATATAGCCCCTTTAGTTGCTTGCTGAACGCATGTTTTGATGATAACTACACGTTTTGGTCTTTGTTTCCTGTATCCATTTCCTAGTTTGAGAACTATTGAATAATTTAACTATTTAAGATATTTTGTACTTGTATTTTGGATATATGCAGTGTTAAGTTGAAGCCGAAAAAAATAGAAATAAGCAAATAAATCTCTTTTTCTTCATTCCTCTCCTATCAAAAAAAAAAGTTTGGAACTTTTAATTATTCTATTTTTATTTCTATATGAAGCTTGTAGAGGTCCCACTTTGGGAACCTAATCCCACCCAAAATAGAAAATTAAAAATATCTATTTTGTATATTGGGAAAGAATCCAGCATCAAGTATTTATATATTGGGTAGATGTAATTGAAAAATATATTTTTTTGCATGAATGGATTTTTTTTAGCTTGTGAGATTTTTTCTGTTTCATCATGCCAAGTGGCTAGGGAAGATGATGCATTATTAAATTTGATGATATATAAATTATTTAATTCGAGCCCATAATCAATCGATCGGTTCTTAGAATCGATTGGTCAAATTTAAAACAATTTAAATTGCATAGTGGTTCAGTTTTGGTCAGAATCGATCGATCGGTCATAAAAGTCAATCGATCGATGCAAAATGTAATAAACCTTTATAGCTGATTTGTTGTCAAAAGGAAATTACTTAATAAAATATTAACCTACTTATATGCTATAAGGTAGATTATATGCATATAATAGTAGAGACTATATAATTTATCAGAGGGCTTCCGTCATGGTTCCGAATCAAATGGGTCTCGGTCTAACATCAAAAGGGTCAAGGTTCAACATCGGCCGATACGTATCATCTTAGTTAACTAACTAATTAGATATTGGATATTAAGGCCCACTGTAGCATTAGATATCATCTTGGTTAACTAACTAATTTTTTTTGTCTTATAATTGATTTTTATTTGTAGAAGATGCCTTCAACAATTTCAAACAAAGAGTGGATGACTATAGAAAATCGAATGACTACTGAATACATGCAAGGAGTTGGATCATTTATTTCATTCGCCAAACAAATTGCAGAAGATGTCGATCGGTGTTTTTGTCCTTGCATCAAATGTCGTAACCTTAGAAAACGTAGCCTAGAAGTCATTGCAGAGCATTAATTTGTGATGGAATAGATAAGCCATACACAACATGGATCTATCACGGAGAACTGTTTTCGAAAACTCTGATCAACGTTGGGGCTCCTGGTATATCAACTAGTAATCGAAATGAAAATGTATCCACAAGACTGATAGATATGTTGGATGACACATTTGGACATGTTCGTCCTGTTGAGCTAGATGCATGCTTAAATGAAGCTCATAGTGAAGATGATTGTCAAGCTCCACATGATTTACATGGGAATGTGGAGTACGATAAGTTGATGAAAGATGCATTAGAACCCCTATATCCTTCATGTCAAGATGAGCATACGAAATTATCAATTACAATTGAGTTGTTGAGCATGAAGTCTAGACCTCAATGGTCTAACGATAGCTTTACATAGTTATTAAATCTGATAAAAAAAATTTTGCCTGAAAAAAATACTTTGCCCGATAGCACTTACAATTCAAAGAAGTTAATCAAGTCGTTGCGTTTGAAGCAGGAGATTATTCATGCATGCCCCAATGACTGCATATTATATTGGAAAGATCATGCAAATAAGGACAAGTGTCCTACGTGTGATCATAGTAGATGGAAACCAATGGATCCTTCAAAGCCTAGGACGAAACAATTACCATGGAAGAAGTTAAGATACTTTCCGTTAACTCATAGGCTACAAAGAATGTATAGTGTTCCGCGGATTGCAAAGCAAATGACATGGCATGCAAGCTTAGTTGAAAATGAAAATTACATGCGCCATCCTGTCGATTCTTCATGTTGGAGATTAATAAATATTCGCTGGAGCGACTTTGCTTTAGAGTCACATAATGCTCGCCTAGGACTTGCAACAGATGGATTTAATCCTTTTGGGAACAAAAATAATTCTTATAGTTGCTGGCCCGTTATGATTGTTTCTTACAAACTTCCTCCATCTTTGTGCATGCGAAAGGAATTTACAATGTTAACACTATTGATTCCTAGCCCAAAAGGTCCAGGGCATTACATTGATATCTATTTGCAACTGTTGGTAGCGGAGTTGAATGAATTATGGTCCACTGGAGTCAATACATATGACTCCTATACAAAGTCTAACTTTAATATGAAAGCAATTTTATTGTGGGTTGTACACGATTTTCCAGCATATGGTCATCTTTCAGGTTGTAAGACAGCGGGACAATATGCTTGTCTTGTTTGCAGTGAAGGGATTGATTCAGTATGGTTATCACATGGGAAGAAATTTGCTCACATGGGTCACAGAAGATTTCTTGCAGATCTAGGTCATCCTTTCAGGACACAAAAGTCACAATTTAATGGGGAGGAAGAACATGAGAAGCATCCACGTCGTTTGAGAGGTTCTGAAGTACTATCTAAAATGAATACTGTTCAGACAAACTTCAGAAAGGTTGCAGAAAAGAAGAGGATGAGGGCCACAAATGAGGAGAACAGTGCATGGTCAAAGAGATCAATCTTATTTGACTTACCATATTGGAGGGTAATAAATAATATATTTTATTATATTAATGTGACCTCTTATATAGATTGCTTGAATACTAACATAAATATTTTATATGTGTAGCATCTACCTATTTGTCACAATTTGGATGCATTGCACATGGAAAAGAATGTTGCAGAAAACTTAATTACAACTATTATGGGCACAAAGGGTAAAACTAAGGACGGTATTGAAGCCCGTCTTGATCTCAAACAAATGAAGATAAGAAAAAAATTATGGCCTGTACAAAAGAATGACAAGTGGCATTATCCTATAACTCCATTTTGCTTGTCTCGAGAGGAAAAAGAAATAATTTATAAAACCTTGCATAACTTGAAGGTTCCTATTGGATACAGTGCTAATTGGAAACATAACGTAAGTTTGGAAGATTTTTCAATTCAAGGGTCTGAAGTCACATGACTGCCATATTCTTATACAACAATTGTTGCCAGTGTTATTGATGCATGCATTTAAAAAGGAAAAGCCATTGAGAACCGCTATTCGACAATTGTCGATATTTTTCAATGTCTTATGTTCTAAGGTCATAAACCGTGTTGAGCTATTGAACATGAGAGTACGCATAGCCAAAACACTATGTGTTTTTGAAAAATACTTCCCACCTTCATTTTTTGTTTCTATGACCCATCTTGTTGTGCACTTGACAGAGGAAGCACTAGTATGTGATCCTGTTCGATATCGATGGATGTATCCCTTTGAGAGGTAAAATTTAATTATAGAGTTCGTAAGTTCTTTTATTTAGTATATCAACGTTAATATCTCAATAAATATATATAAAAATGTGTAGGATGATAGACATATAAACATTACGTAAAGAATCAGACTTACCCAGAGGGATCTATTGTAGAGCAATATCTCATGGAAGAATGTATGAGGTATTGCATGGAGTACATGCCAGATAGTCATAAAGGAACCCATAAGCACGGAGAAGTGGCATTCGTGGATCACGATGTCACACATGGGTACCCTATCGATAAAAAGGGTAAAGCCTACTGTCTTCAAGCTATGCAATATCAGCAAGTGCGTAGATGGGTCCTAGAGCATTCACCAGAAAATGTTCGGTGGGAGGAGTAAGTAATATTTTTTCTATATCTTGCTAATTGTATATTTAGTTTTCATACATAAATATTTAATCTAATTAAATTTTAAATTTTATAGGAAGTATCAATCTTACCTTCAACGCCACAAGACAAGCGAAAAGCAACGGAGGGACAACTACATTCCTTGGTTAAGAGAATAATTAAAAAATGAACAAACTACTTCTTTGAAGAGGCTTGTTGATGGTCCGAGCTTTAATGCCATATCATATAGGGCTTACGTGATTAATGGATATATTTTTTGTACAGCAGAGTCAGAAATGAGTACAAGCACACAAAATAGTGGGTCTCAATGAAGGCTTTAACTAGTTTCAGATCGAGTGCAAAGGATAAGAGCCCTGTTGAAGAAGAAGTCACCTATTATGGTATTATCAACCAAATACTTGACTTAGATTATGGTGGCTTTTAAGAAACAGTCTTCTATTGTGATTGGGTGTGTATAGAAGATAGAGTAAATGGATGTGTAGTTGATCCAGAAACAAACTTAGTGCTTGTTAATTTTGGGAGGTTGATGAAGACTTCACATGAAGATAATGAGCCTTTTATCCTTGCTTCTCAAGCCACTCAAGTATTCTACTGCAAAGATCATACTAGGGATGATTGGTATGTCGTCTTAGATGCTCCAAAGAGATTGAATTAGGATGTGGATGCTTATGAAGATCCTTTAGTATTTGAAGCAAGAATAAAAACAGATGCTTTAGCATCAACGTTAGTCACTGATGTTGTAGATGAAGATGGAGAGTAATTTATAGAACCATCTCTTGGGGATCTTTTTTTTAATGTTATATTTACTTTTTGTGTCGTAGTATTTTCCTTTTTTTTTTGTAATAGTACAAAGGACAAACACTACAAAATATACCATTTCTAGTGGCAAAGTACACAAGCGACTATAATTTCTGTTATGAAAATATCCTAACAGTCTATCTAGAGACAAATTCTCTGCTTGTTTGGTTTGATCGTTGTTCATATATATATATATATATATATATATATATATATATTGGGTCCTTTCATCGAGGCATCGTGCTTTTGAAGCTATTGGATGGGAGAGATGTGATGAGGAAGTTAAGACAAAAGATGATTGCATAGTCTTTGCTCTTTAACATCTATAATGGTGCATATATGTAAGGGAGCTGATTTGTATAATTAAATAATTGTATAAAAAATAAGATTGCATAAATGAAGATTTTATGATAATTTTTTACTTGATTTCCAGTCATCCCAAGTATCCAAAGAGTTTAAAAGCAAGAGGACCCGACGATTATGGGTCAAGTCCTCCTTATAGGACTTGATCATTGCCCGAGACCTAAGGTAGGGTTACATCAAATCCCTTCATTGATTATGAGGTTTGCAAATTAGTTTTTAAAAAAATTTAGATCTCCCTTTTTGCTTTTAGGAATTGAGGTTGGCTTGGTCTTGGAAAAGCTCTGGAAAAATTGAAGTCAAACTGGATTTTTTTTGCTTGTTTTTTGCTTTTTAATTTTTATAATAGTCTAGATTAGTAGCTGTCACAAATCTTCTAATGAGTGTGTACCCACATTCGACAGTGAGATGTGTACAATTATCCTAGTTTGGATGGCATTCAGATCTTTATGGGGTAGTTTAATACTTTTAGTGTTAGAGAATTACAGGGGAAGAAGAAAAAATTAGCCCTATTCAAGAACCTGTAAGCTCTTATATATGAATTGATGCACTTTACAGGTCCGACATTTCTGTATTCGACCAGAAGCATACTTCTATTGTATGTAACCAACCTCGATCTGGTCAAGGAGATAAGCCTCTGCAAATCTTTAGATTTAGGGAAGCTGTCATATCTACGAAAGGAATGTGGGCCTTTACTGGGTCAAGGCATTCTAGAATCAAATGGTTTAGTTTGGACCCACTAGATAAAAATCATAGCACCCGAGTTCTTTATGGAGAAAGTTAAGGTAAATTTAGCTGCTGATGCTGCTGATAAACACCATCTTTATCACATAGATTGTGGATGCTCTTATGAAGAGTACTAGTTTAACGTTGAGACCTCCATTAGCTTTCACAGATCTACTACCAACTTATACCCTGCATAGGAGCTTGACAGCTTGTAAACTTATTTAGTAGTTCTCTGATCTTCTTCCACTATGCCTGATCAAACCAATCTCATCATTGCCACAAATAACAATGGAAATAAGCTGATTGGTTTACACATGGACACTACACACCAGCCCATAGAAACACCTGTGCAAGGATGGAAGGCTCATATTTGCAAATTATAATTTATCACTTCACAATTGTACAACATATTTCTCTACATGGGAGTCGGCATGTACCACTCTTTCTCGAAGGATCACAAATTCAATTTGATTAGCAAGCATGCAGTATATAATTATGATTAGCAAGCATGCAGTATATAATTATGATCATAGTAAATAAAAATGGTACTAGTAACAAGAAGGATAAAATTTGAGTAAATAAAATGCATTAAAAACTGTTTCTAGCATTTTCATCACAGTAGCCTTCCTACGTTTCCTCCAAATATTCATACTCTTGCAACTTTTGCAGTGGTCTCATTTGACAATGAATAGTCATAGGTTTCTTCCCTTTATATTTGTTCATTTATTTTTTAAAGCATCTTGTAGCTTAAGGTTGAAAACTGAAACAGCCAAAGTGTTATCAAAGAGAGGGTTGAGGCTTGCAATTCCTGCAAGAGATCTGAAGGAAGGTGATGTAAGTGAGAGAGAGGAGATTCAATTGCTGATTAGACCTGAACAACAGGGTTCTCCTTCGATCTTTTCTGATCGACTGAGGGAAATGATCTAAACTGCCAATTTTTAGATTGTTGTATAAGCCCAATGTTTAAAAATCTAGTTGAATAAAATTTTGAAATGCCTCTAGATGTGATTTGCTTAGATGTTGGAAAGGTGCTTGAAGATGGTGGCTTTTGCTCATTAAGGATACTGACGAGATGGTTATCAAGTGGCTTTTGACATGTTCAAACCCAACTTATCTATATTTCGAAAAAGGTCTGGTTGTTGGTGAGTGGCATATTTTGAAGCACGTTGGATGAGATATTAATAAAATACTCAAAGAAGCTGTAAATTGGACAAGGGGGCATAGAAAAGTAATGAAATAATTGTTTATTTCACTAACCCTTATCTTTTTACTAACTTTCAATGGGTTGTCAATATAGACTTATTCAAGTGAATGAAGGGGGACATGGCCAAACTGGGCTGCCACTAGAGCCACTAGGGGGTAAATTTTAAGTATTAGTTTTAGGTGCATGTCCAAACACAGAGCAGTCAATCTCACATCATATCCCTCCAAAAAAATTTAAAAAAGTATGTTATTTGATTGTGCATTAGAATACGATGATGACGGTACTCCATTATAATCAAATTTTGAATATTCCTATGAAGATGAGTATTCAATTTTTATTTTTTGAAAATTATTTATGCAATGCCTACTTCATCCACATAAAATTCTAAATATGTTTTGGGTGCCAGGTGGAATTTTATTTTGGGTGCCAGGTGGAAGTCCATGCTAATCCCGTAGTATGAAGGTACTCTAGTTGAGTGCTTTCCCATAGTGTGTGTGTGTGTGTACGCTCGCTTTTGTGATCCCGATTCGGTCCTCCATTGGAGGACGGTGAGCATCCTTCAAAGTTCAAATAGAGATCCAATTGACACCCAATACATGTTTTTAGTTTCAGGGCATTGTATAAATTATTATTCTTTTAAAAAATTAATCAAGAAGGTCAAGTAGAGAATTTTTTTTTTTAAGTGAAATTGAGTTATACATTGTCCTCTTAGTCCATATGGTAGCAAAACATAATTATTTTGGTCCTAGATGGTAACCTTTTTAGGGAGCAAGTTCGGGAAAATTTTACATTGGTTATGAATGAATTGATAGCAGAAATTGCGATAAGGTTCCATGCAGTATCCTGTTAGATTATGATGTGGTGATAATTGGCTGGAGAAGGAAATAAGTAAATGATAAGTTATAACTTTGGAGAATCAGAAGTGAGGGAGGAAGCTATTAGATCAATGGTTATTGAAGGATTGGTAAGGAAGGGGAGATTTTCTAGCTGACAGCGGTAAGAGCGAATTATGGGGGATACACATTAAACAATTTTAATGCATCAAAGGTACAAAATGAGATCAATATGGGAACTTACAAAATTGATAGAGGTAAGATTAAAAACTTATGAAATACTTATATTCTACATCTTAATTTAATAAACTGTAGAAACAAGTAAATGATCATGTATAATAGTCTTGAATCGAATAATCCTGCATGCATATTTGACATCAAATAAGCATTTTCTTGCATATAAATGGGTGGAATTGAATGCATACCTGCTTACAAGACTAATGCACATAGTAAGATGAAAAGAGCAACAAAAGATAAATGTAGATAACAGGGGCGATAGCAAAAGAATGAAAACCAAACACCAAAAATGTAGGAAAATTTTTAGAAGCTTAAGAAAATATCCATTCATATTTTTTAAACTTAAGGAACTTTTGTGGGGCCTCTAATCTAGAGTTCAGAAATTTCAATTCCACATACTTTGTTGTTTTGAATTTGATGTTGAGATAAAAGGTATTTATTGGCAAATCTAAATTATAGGGATTAGAGTTGATGATAGGATGGCCGAGTTGGCTAGGAGCTTCAGATATGGATAGGGGGAACTTCCTTCATCTCATTTGGGGCTGCCGTTATTTCTTGGGAAGCCCAACAAATCCTTGGGGAATCCAGTGGTGGAAAGAGTGGAAAGACAACTAGCAATTTGGAAACGCAAGCTACCATCCATCAATGGAAAGTAAACATATTCATTATGGCTACTCTCTAATTGGGTAAGGAAATGCAACTAATTAAGTGAGAAGGTGCTTTTTTTCTCAAGGAAGATGGGAGTATTGGGCGCCAAAAATATGTAGGCGATGAACAAAGCATTACTAGGTCAATTGTTAGAGCGATTGGGGGAGGATTCCAAGTTCTGACTCTATGGGCCTCAATGGTGGTTGCAAAATACAGGTCGAAGAGATGATGAGCCATCAGGTCCACTGGTCTTAGTTCAGCATCTGGGTGGTGGAAGGGTCTACACAAAGTAAAGAAAGGTTTTTGTTAAATGTATTAGGTACAGGCCTGGCACAGGGAAAAATTATATAAAATTCTGGACTGATTGCTGGCAGGACTAATTAGCTCTTTCACTGAGCTTTTCAAACCACTTCAGTTGGCAGTTTGCAAAGATAAACTGACTAGGGATTGTGCTGAATGGTTGAATGGTGTGCTAGTATGGCCCATCATGCCAAGAAGAAATTCCTCAACAGTTAAAACCAGAAGTGGTGGAAGCTTTTACCGAGCTAACAGGATTGCTTTCTTCTGTAAATGGTATGTCGCAATGTAGATGATATCAGAATATGGAAAATGAATAGGAAAGGAATGTTTACAACTAAATCTTTACATGGAAGGAGACCTCTAATTGATTAGAGATGGATTGATATGTGGAAGGTCGAAGCATCCGCTGTTTTTTGGCATGCTGTTTGGGGCAGAATTCAGCAAGTGAATAATTTGGTTGAAAGCAGCATGCTGGTCCTAATTTAGTGTGTGATTATTGCAAGGGATTGGAGGAGTCAGTGGAGCAACTCATGATTCATTGCCCTTTTGTCATTTTGGGTGTCAGACACAACTCGTCAAATGTTTGGGTAATCACTTGCAAGCTGTTTTATGTGAAGGAGGTATGGTGCTATAGAAAATAACTCTGATTACTATTTTTTGGTGTATTGGAGAGAGAAATTATCGCATCTTCATTGAAAATAGAAGTAACTCAGGCAGTAGAAACAGTAAGGCGAGGGGGGGTTCGTGAAAATTGGCATTAGTTTTCTTGGCAGGGATTAGTCTTTCTCCCTGTTTTAGTTTCTGATCTCTGCTGTTGTTGTTTTTTGGTGCTTTTTATGTATTGTTTTTGTTTTTCTTGGTACCTTGGTACCTCTTTGTTCCTCTCAAACGGCTCCTCCTCTGTGCATATGTCTCCTTTTATTAAAAGGTCTTCATTATCAACTAAAAAAAATATCAATTCAATTTACTTGGTTCCCAGCTGAATGTTTTTCACAAGTTTGTTCTCTCACAAGTTCAAAAAATCTAGAAAACATCACTTCAACAATAAGGCATTTATCTAATTAGTTACAGAAACTATATAACTGCAAAAGAAGCATCCCAATGGAAACGGTAACTGGAACCAGGAAAAAGAGGGCGGAGTGTAAGCAACTCAGCCATGATAGCGCCCATTGCCCACATATCTGGATGCAAAAAAGAAATATACAAAAATGAATCAATGCACTATATAATGAAGGATTTCCTAAATCATTTTCTCTGTTCACTCACCAACTGCGGAGTTATATACTGATGACTGGAGCAAAACTTCAGGTGCTCGGTACCTACAACATCAGCATACAAAATACTAGGCTCCATTCAGATTAAGAGAGAAAAAACAAACAAAGTAAATATATGAGAAACAACCACAACACTTACCAGCGAGTTGAGACATATTCTGTATATGGAGCCAAGGAGTAGTTTTCTCGAGCAAGACCAAAATCGGCGACCTTGATTATGTCTTTTGTAACCAATAGGTTCTCTATAAGGATCACTAATGTGTAAGTTGTTGCATTCCAACAGTGCAAGCCTGTCTTTATTAATCTATGCTTTTTTAAAATCGGATTTTAATTTTTTCAAACTTGCATTGTTAATTGATATTCTTAGTGCATTCTTACTACTACTTTTAACCAACTACATGGCAACATTTTCAATATGTAGAATTGGATCATAAGTATGCAGAACATGGAGTTACTATCTGAAATTTGTAATTTTTTGTTGTCCTTATTCTAAATAGTGTGTGCAAGCTAAACTTTAAAGCGTGTTGAGATTGCTTTCATTCTCAGTACAAAAATATGAAATAGCTATATTGAAATGTAAAATTTCTGTTTGTTTGTTATGGTATGAGTTTTTACTATAGTCTGACAGTTATAGAGGCTTTTGTCTCTCTGTTCAATTATGAAGGCCTTAATGATAATCTTGCATATTTTCAGTTATGACTAGTATTTACAGGTTTGTTGATTTTTAGCAAAGAATAGATGACACAATTCAATTCTCATTCAAGTGGGTGTCGATCTCAAACAAGTGGGTCTGAATCTCCATCAAATGGGACTGAATCACGATCAAGCAGTGCGAACAAATCAATACATGGCGAATGGAGTGCGAAGAAAGGGAAACTCAAAATATTGGTTAGTTTGCTTAATTATATTTTTTTAAATAATGGTTATTAATGGATTACTAACAAGATGTTATTTATTTAGGTGTCCCTAAAAAATCACTACGTTTCAACGAATATGGGCAACCTATTGGAGAAGGTTCATCAAAATTCTCCACATTTGTAGGCAAACTGGCGAGAGCATATTGTACACCAACATATAATACTTGGCATGATGTGCCAATTCTCATTAAAGATCAAATATGGAGAGGCGTCTTAGTGAGTAGAAGTAAATCAATTAGAATTAATTTGGTTGTTCAAGTAATATTTTTGAATTAATATTTTTTTTTCTTATCATAGGGGATATATGATGTTTCAGTGATTCACAAAAGCATAGTCTTGTTAAAAGCTAATATCTCTTGGAAACAGTGAAAATGACCTTTGCAAGCAGTTTGATAAATATTAGACAAGTGTAGAACGAAAAGCTAATATACCAGGTCGTGTAAAAAAAGATGATTGGGAAGCTTTCGTTGATATGTGTTCAACAGAACAAGACCAGGCACGTCGAGAAAAAGCAAAGTCTTCTAGGGAAAAGATGAAAAATTCACACACCACTGGTAGGCGAGGAGCAGCTAACACGGCAGAGGAGTTGGTAACATTTAATTCTAATATTTAAATATTCATATAAAAATAGAAATATATAAATAGAGGAGTTGGTAACATCTAGCCAATATTTCTATTTCCATCTAATTAATTAAAATATTAATTTTTTTTAATGTAATTTCTATTATACAGAAAAAGCAGAATCCTGATGGTACAGTTACTAGAACACAAATATATATAGCCTCCCATACCAAGAAAGATGGGACTTGCCCTTTTCCCGTTATGAGCAATTAGCTAGTAAGACTATTAATTTTAGTTCATTTTAAATGGAAGTTTTAGTACTGAAATATTTAATTATTATGTATTCTTTACTCGCAGGATGATATTAGGAGAATTATTTTGAATGATCCCCTTCTAAGGGAAAAGGATTTAGATAATGATCCTGTTGCTAAAGTAAATGATGCTCTCCTCTCCCCTTTTGTTCATTTTATTTTTCTTTTAGAAAAATTATAGTTCAAAAAATTTTCATCTCAGGTTTGTGGCCGTGATGAAAGGGGTTGTGTTCGCGGTATGGGTAGGGGTGTATCTAAAACCACTATACAAGCATATGCGTCTTCTAGAGAGAACGCTCAATGGGAGAAGAGAAAACGTGAAAGCATTGAATCGAAGTATGATATAATTATACAACAACTTGATGAGGAGCGTAAGGCACACAAGATTCTCGAGGAAAAATAAGATGCATTATCAGGTCAACTTCTTTCTCAAGGGACACATATTTCTCATATTTCGGATTCAGGTTCTTCTCAGGTACCAATTTGAATTCTTTGTCTCATTTTATTTTTGCAAAATCATAAATTCTCAATATGAAGTAGTTACATTCTTTTCCTAATTTTTTTGTAGGCACAACCGATTCTTCCTGATTCACCGATAAACCAATCATCCATGCGCTGCTTAATAAAGAACTTCAAGAGCAAAATTGTTACACTGGGACGTGTTAGTAGAGAGACCACAATATCAACAGAATCATATAGCATCATAGTAGATGCCATTTATGATCTCGATGCAGAGTTATATGCAACTGAAGGGACATTAGCATATATTACACTTGGCGATATAATCTCCTGGCCAAAGGGGCTTCTAATTTTTATATGATTAATTAGGTGTAATTTTTATTTGGACATATTTGGCCATGGCCATCTTGATAGATTTGGATGATTGGTATTTTTTTTAAAAAAATTTAATGACTACTTATGTCAACATTGAAAGTTGTAATTAAGGGTTATGAATATAATGTTTCATCCAATTATTTAAAGATATGAATTTTCTTATGGTGAATTGGTAAATTTGTAGATTGGAATGATTATCAATTTTATTTTTTTCAGATAAAATTTGATAAAATGATGTTATATATACGTCTTTTCATAAAATTTAAATATTTAAAAAAAAATACCAAAAAATGCGACTGCTCAAGACTGTCATTTTTTCTTTACACTAGAAAACAGTGACAACTATAATATGTCGATTATAATGAAAAGATGTCATTTTACTTTCGAAAAATGACACTTAAAATCACGGTCAGAAATTGTCGTTTCTGATCGACGGCTAAAGGCAGTCGTTGTCAAACGAAATAAACGACAACTACAATACGTCATTAACAAATACTACGGCATTTTTTACGACAGCCCACTCGACGGTTAATCACTGTCATTATTTTCAAAAATGACAGTCATCGGCTGTTGTTTTTTTCGCATTTTCACGTAGTGAAGCATTGAAAAATTGGCATGTAATTCAGTTAAATGGCTGAAACAAGGTGTTTAATTAGGAAAAATCCTATAAAAGACCTTTTTTAATTCGCCCCAAAGGGGGACTGAAATTTTTGGAGAGCTTAGGGATTTCGAGGTTGGAGAATTTCGATAACGAACACAGAGAGAAACATAGCCATAATTTCGAGATTCAAGCTTCGAATTTTGAGATTCCTCTCCGCAGCCCCGACCTTAGGTAAAATTTAGTCTTTAGTTTCCAACCTTAGTTTTAGTTCTAAGATTTAGGTTTTCTTCTAGTTTTAATTATTAGTATTAAATTTCCAGTCTTAGACCGTAGCACCCTTTTTAGAACATAATTTTTAATATCTTGCTCTAGTTTACCATTTCTAGAACTAGTCCTTAATTTGACGGCCTAATCACCGACCTTAGACTTTAATTTTGTTTTGAAATCTTAATCTCCAATCCTATCATTAATCACTGGTTCTAATTCTTAGTTTCTAGAACCAGTCCTTAATCATATGGCCTAATTTTTTTATTTCGGTCCCGAATTCAGTCCTTAGATTTTAAATTATAGTTTTAATTCCTTAATTTGAGAATTTCAAAATTCCAATTTATAATTCAGTTTTCTTAATTTCTAGTTTCATAATTTAATCCATAATTATAATCCAAAATCAACTTTAAAAATCTAAAAATATCATCTTATAATCCGAAAATTCAATTTGCTTTAATCTCAGTCACCTGATTTGCCCAAGGGAGCTTATGGAGGGTACTCGGGAACGAGGCTAATCCTCCTTAGTATAGCAGGCCCAAAACCCCTTTTCTTTTAGATTTTAGTAGAATTAATCCATCGCTTTAATTAGAATTAGTAAAATCAGTTCCGTTATTTGAATTAGAATTATAGTATAATTAATTCCTTTATTTCAATTAGATTTTTAGTATAATTAATTCATTGCCTTAATTAGATATTTAGTAGAATTAATTCATTGCTTTAGTCTAAATTTTAGTAAGATCAGTTCATTACTTTAATTAGAATTTCAATACAGTTAGCATACTTGCTCCAATTAGAATTTCAGCAGAACTAGTATAATTCCTTTAATTAGAATTTCAGTGAAAGTAACATATTTATTTTAATTAGAATTTCAGTACAATTAGCATGCTTGATTTAATTAGAGTTTCACCAGGATTAGTATATTTGCATTCCTAGTACAATTAGGAGACTATTATTAATTAGACTTCTAGTAGCATTAGGAAACTAAATTAATTAGATTTCTAATAAGCTTAGAACATTTGAATTAATTAGACTTCTAATAGGATTAGGAGACTTAATTAATTAGACTTTCAGTAGGATTAGAATACTAAACTAAATAGACTCCTAATAAGATTAAAATATTCAAACCAAGTGGACTTATATTAGGATTAGGATACTAGGATAGTAAATTAATTCACCACAACAAGTTCACATAATTAGACTCATAGTAGAACCAAGAAACTTAAGCCAATTGGAATTACAACACTAATAAGGAAAGAAAGAAAAAACTAAGCTATCTAAATTAAAAGAAGAGCCAGTGCTACTGATGTTGGCAAGCTTACTGACGTTGGCAGGCCAATTGGAATTACCCACACTCGCTCTAAAGTGTGATCACCGACGTGTTGCAGCGTCGTTAAATATCTGTAATTGGCGATCGCAACAAACTAGGAACCTTCCTAGAAATCCCCTCTTTATTTTATAACCTTTCAAAACACCGCATTGCCAGAGTCTGCTCAGGACAGAATTGGGCCACTAATTCAATGGGAACTAAAAGGAACCCAGAAAAAGTGCGCACCAACAGATTGGCGATCGCGGTGGGACGCTTTTGCTAAACTCTTACATTCTTAGATAGTTAGTTTTTATTTTATTTTCCTACTTTTTTCTTTCCATCGCATCATTTAAAATTTCCTTTAAATATATGTGTTTTCGCCAAAGACTCGAGATGTCCGGTATTAGAAGAGTGAGTGTAGGAGACCCGCCCTTGTGGGGATATCATGACAATCCCATGTATGAGGGAGAATCACCTTACGATTCCAACCTACAGCAACCTGAGATTAACATGGCTGGCGATCAAGAAAATCCCTTCTCTACCCCGCACATTGGCAAAAATCATAACGGGAGAGATAGTAACACTGGACTAAACCTCACTGCCCAACAAATTGTAGAACTCAGTGTTCAGTGGATACAATGAGGAGATGATGATGCTGAGGAACTGCTTCGAGGACTGGCTGCTACATACGAGACCATTAGGACGCGACAATATTTAGAAGAATAAGAACGACAGGACCTACCTTGAGCACGGTGTCAGCCCGCGCCTCACCATTGAGATAACCTACTCACACATTCTTCAACGATGATTCTCCATACAAGGTTTACTCACGGGTTGCTCCGAAAGACAACACCATCATGATCGAAGATCTCCCCAAGATGTTCGATGAATACATGGCCAAGAGAGAGCGCCCTGGTCACTCATTCAGATTCGACAAATTTTGTCAGGATGTCGAATTTAACTTACCAACGGGATTCAAACCGCCAAAACTTACCAAATATAATGGCACGGGAAATCTAATTCATCACTTGGCCCTCTTTTGAAACGAATGTCGACCCATATGTGATAATCAAGGACTTCTCATCCACTATTTCCAGCGGTCATTAGAAGGAGAAGCATTAGATTGGTTTGTGGGACTCCCGCTGTATAAGATAGATACATTCGACAATTTAGTGGGTCAATTCCTAGTCCAATATAAATACTTGATCCAAGAGATAGTCAGTCTCAGTGATCTAATGTTGACAAAGCAAGGACCCGATGAAGAGTTTGCTGACTTCGTCACCAGATGGAGGAAACTCACTGTCAGGACCGGCACTTTAATGAAAGAGAAAGACTCGATTGACATTATCATCGACAACACTAGAGAACCATTAAAGAGCGCGCTTGTCATAAGTGATTACCCCGACTTCACCGCACTCCACTCTCGGGCGTCCCGACTAGTGCGGTACATAAAAGGCAGAGACCTCGCCCTATCCATAATCACGTCGAAAGTAAGCTCTTCTGGTGAATCAAAGTAAAAAAATAACAAGAAAGCCTCAGGAACTGAGCAGGTCAACACCGTTGTCAACCAAGGACAAAACTTCGTGAATAGAAACTTTCAACTGAGAAACTTCGGGCAAAACCAAAATCAGCAACGGTACACAAACCAAAACCAAGGTGTGAATAAACAAAGATATGTGAACCAAAACCAAGGCCAAAACCAGAACAGAAACTAATATCCCAACACTTACCAGAACCATAATACAACGCAGAACTGGCTGGCCCACACACAGAACTAAAATAATGTACCCCAACCACAAAACTTCAACCCAACTAGAGGCCCCTACCAGCCGAGGCGGGAACACTATCCCCCTTTACCTGACACAATTCCTAATATCTTTTGCCTCCTTAATACTCAAAATCTCCTCTGATTCTCATAGGAAAGACCCCGACCATGGCCGAGTAATCTAGACTATAGCAAATATTATGCATTCCATCGATACACGAGACACAATCTAGAGGACTGGTGGGTCCTCCGGGATATAATCTATGATATGATTGACCGAAACCAAATTGACTGAGAAGTGCTCAGGAATCCTAACCTTAACAACACCAATAAAACTTAGGAATCATTACTAACCCTATGCCCAACCACAACCATGGAACACCGGCCCAGGTCACCACCGTGGATCTCTCCAGTCAATCCTCTTTCCAGCCCTTCACTTTAATCACTCGCATCCGACCCTCCAACACTTTGGCTACCCTTATGAGAGTTCTTTCACCCCCGCATCCCTCGGCCTTGATCACTTGAATCGCCCCACCGAGCCCACCTCCTTACCCAAAATTCACTCAGATACGAGTTCACTCCTCCAAGGCCCGAAGACCATTTCTCTATAATCGCCCACCAGAACCTTCAACCCCTCCAAATCCTGAACCAACACCATTGTCACTCCCCTCGTCAAATCCAGAACCCGAGTACGAAGACCATGTTCTTCAAACTGCAGCCCAAATCGCCGCATGGGTAGGCAATGTCACTCGAAAGACTCCAAGCCAAGAAGATGAGACAAGGACTGAGTGTTTACTAAACGCAGAAGAAAGTAAACTAGAAGAACATCCTGACCCGTGCGAGACGCTGGTCTCTGCTTTCTTAAAAGAAGAAGATTTCTCACAGTAACTCCCACCTTGGAGCGGCACAATGCGAGTATACGCTCAGTCCTTGAATTTCACTCACTTCATAGATACCTCAATGTCGAGCCACATCGGGTTCGGTCAACAACCGACTTGCCCGATCCTTAAGTCAGAAACCAATTACCCACCTCTGCCTTTCCTTTGAAATAAGGATTTCACGAATGCACAACTACCAGAGGGTAACGTGAGAGAAAGAGAAGTTAACTTACCTCCCCCACCTCACATTATCCCTATACCAATCCCTGCACCTCAACCACTCCAACCACCCGTACCCAAGGCTCATCGGCCAGACAAAGAAATTACACTCGAGCTAGGACAAGAATACGACCTTCTACGATATCTCCAAAAGATCCCGACCTAGATATCAATATTAGAACTCATCAAGAAATCTCCTGACCATCACCGACTGTTGATAAGGACACTTGAAGACACACAAATGGAGGAGGATACAACATTAGATGAGCTACATCAAATCGCCTCGATCATGGCACAACCTCCGGCACTCACTTTCACGGACGCAGACATGACTAAAGAGTCCCTCCGCAAAAGTGCAGCTCCCATATACCTTACGGTCATAATTAGAGGATTCTCCGTACCCCATGCGTTATTGATATAGGAGCAGGACTCAATATCTACCCTATCACAACATTAAAGATGCTCAAATACACGGAGTAGGATGTTAAGCACTTAGCACTATCTCTTATAACTAATGACGGCTCGCGTCGTTTCGTTAAAGGGACTATCAAACTCCAGGTTCGCCTCAGACTTGTAACAGAAGATGCCACATTTAATATTTCTGATTCCTCCAGTACATACAATCTTATCTTAGGAAGAAAATGGTTAGAGTCAATGAAGGCCGTCGCATCCACATACCACCAATGCGTCAAATTTTCGTACGAGGACTCCATTGTCCATATATACACTGATGCACCCCTCCAGGAGATGAACACTAACTACGTGGTGAGTATTCTGATAGCCCATGATTCCGCATTGAACACAGGTCATATTCAGAAGACTCGAATCCCTGATGAGGCGACCGTTGCACAAGTCCATCCCCCTACACCTCCTAGTTCTCCCCCAACGCATCAATAAAAATTAATGAGAAGAGAGGTTGGCCCAGACCTCGCCAAACTCTACGACATCAACCCAACCACGACAAAAGGTTGGGACCTGATGTATCAGCTCGGGTACATCTCTCACACCAGACTCGATAAGAATAAGCAAGGTCATGTAAGGCCTGTCGTCCCAAGGAAAATATACAAACACATAGGGTTAGGTTACCAATTGGACGACCCACAAGCCGACTTGTTCCCTACCTCACTGAAATGGTCTCTATATGACCACTTCATCTACAAAACCACTGAGAAAGCCGATATACCAAGGCAGAAGGAAGTGTCCTTCACTACATCCCAAAAAGCGAAGATCGAGCAAATGGCTAAAGCATTCAATAATTTGACAAACCTAAATGATGGTATCGACAAACCACTCGAGGGAGTCAAACCTTTGTTTGACACTAAGGAGTCTACAAAAGAGAGAGGGGAAGAACCTCTAGAACTCGAGCCATGAGTAGGAGATTGGGAATCCACTGATGACGAAGATTTTCACATAGCTGCCTTGCAAGATGATGAAGAGCACTTACACTCAACATGGGAAGAGGATGACACCCCACAAGAAGATTTTAGCTCGCATAGCATCTGCCTCGGCCTTAGCCTTGGGGGATGGGAATGTCCGTGGGACTCCCCTTGTATCGCTCACTCATACCAACCCCGCTGCAGGGCATGCACCAACATATTAGAATGTTTCGCTAATTGGATCCGACATTCCACAATAGTAGGATCAAATGACTTCAACCTCGTAACGATAAAAGCAAGTAATGACCCACCGACTCAGCTAGCTACACGAGAAGAAGAAAATCTCGACGGCCATCTGGTTAACCCAGAAGAAGATACTCACGTCGCTCTCATCGAGTTTGAAGAGGAATTCAAACTAGACACTCCTCCGTCCCTAGACGTGCCACAACTCCAAATATTCTAGAAATCTCTCAAGAAAGAGTGGCAACCCCCTCCGAGCGCTGACGATGACTACTGGATAGACCTCCCTGCACTCGAGTTAGCAGAGCAGGCTAACCAAGGACTTCAGACATTATCAAATCAAGAAAATGAGCTTGATATCAGCCCCGACTCAGGCTCAGAAGGAAGGGAATGCCTTTGGGGATCTCCCTACATTTCTCACCATTATCAATCTCGTTACCGAACGTGCGTGTGCATCATAACATACTATGAAGTTCAAGGAAGAGAGCTCACTACCCCTGAGGATCCCTGAGGAGTTCACCCTCGATAGGAAGAGCAACCATATTCTAACTCAAAGGATGATAGTTCGATCGATTACGATCTCCAGAGGTTTTTCGAAGATGAGGTGATCAATGTGATAGAAGAAATCCGAACATCAGTGCCACTGTCACCGACGTCGCTTATTCAAAAGATCTCATTAGATGAGGACTCCAAAAAAAAAATACCAAATTCAGAATAAGTCCACATTTCTCGAAGAATCGCCCGAACGGCTCTTGAAGCCGTCTTGCTCCCTCAATTAGAGGAAGCAGCTCCCCCGATGCTTCTTGAGGTGATCGACTTTGTACCATATCTACTGTCGAAAATAAAAAAAAATGGAAAAAATAGAAAACCCTAAAAATTCATAAATACAAAATCCTAAAAACTAAAAAAACCTCAGAAAAGAAAGGGAACCCTTCGTCCTGAATCAATTTTGCAACCAACAAGGAGACTTTTCTCCTAAGACTTCTATCCCCTCTCCCGTACGAAGACACAAGGCATTTCGGCTAAATAAGCCAGTGATCATACCAGATGAGATACTTGGGGACTTTGAGAAAAGGATCAATAGCCTTGACCTTCACCTTATCAACAATGTCTCAGTCATAAATTATACCAATGAAGGGTTACCTTTTGCAAAATTGAATCTCCAGTGTAGCAATTTTGCAGTATATAAGCTCACCGAGGATGAAGAAGGAACACCAGTCACTGAGGAGGCTCAAGACTTCCAACGGGAAAACCCAAGCTACCGCAGAACCTACAGAAGAAATCAACTTTGACACTAAAGAGAAACCCAAGAAGCTACTAATTGGCCCAACACTCAACTCTAAGGAACATCAACAAATCGTACAAGTCCTGGAAGAACACCTCGACTCCTTTGCATGGTCCTATGAAGATATGCCTAGTCTAGATCCTAGTTTAGTGGAACATCACCTTGTCTTGGAACCCGATGCAAAGCCTGTTAAGCAGAAACTCTGAAAGATGCACCCACAAACAACCCTTCAAGTTAAAGAGGAAGTGGACAAATTACACAAAGCTAAATTCATCCGAGTCGTCCTCTACCCCAAATGGGTCGCCAACATAGTACTTGTGGCTAAGAGAGACGGCAAAGTACGGGTTTGCATTGACTTCTAAAACCTCAACTAGGCATGCCCAAAAGACGATTTCCCACTTTCGCACATTGACACTCTAGTCGACAACACCATTGGACATGAGATGCTATCCTTTATGGACAGTTTCTTTGGGTATAATCAAATTAAATTAGCAGAGTCCGACCAAGAGAAGACTTCTTTGACCACGCCATAGGGAACTTACTGCTATGTCGTCATGCCTTTTGGGCTCAAGAGTGCATGAGCCACGTATCAATGCGCCATGATGGCTATTTTTCACGACATAATGCATAAATGTGTAGAAGTCTACGTCGATGACATATTAGTGAAGTTCCAAATGCGGGCAGGACATGTTGAAGCACTCCGGCTGGTGTTATAAAGAGCTAAGAAGTATCAGCTAAAAATGAACCCAAAGAAATGTGTCTTCGGAGTCACCTCCGGAAAATTACTCAGTTTAATAGTCAGCAAGTGAGGGATCGAAGTCAACCCTGTAAAAGTCAGAGCCATCCTCGAGATGCCACCTCCCAGTAACATCAAAGAATTACGAGGCCTGATAGGAAGATTCTAATTCATTAGGAGATTTATCTCCCAACATTCAGACAAATACGATCCTTTCTATAGACTACTTAAAGGAGGAACTGAGTACAAATGGGACAACCAGTGCTAGCAAGCCTTCGACAACATCATGAAGTACCTCCTTAACCTGCCAATACTATCACCACCAATCCTCGAAAGACCCCTAATCCTCTACCTCTCAGCAAACGATAAAGTAATGAGAGTAATTCTGGGATGATATGAAGAAGACGGTAAGAGAGAGAAGACTATCTACTACCTTAGTAGGACGATGGTCGAATACGAGCGAAAATATACATCATGGAAAAGACTTGCTTCACATTAGTGTGGGCCTCAACTAAATTACGGCACTATTTTAGAGCACATAAGATACTAGTGCTAGCCCGAATGGACCCGCTGAAGTATGTATTCGAAAAGCCTGCAACATCAGGAAAGATCGCTCGCTGGCATATGCTATTGCAAGAATTTGACATCACTTATGTCACGCAGAAGTCGATCAAGGGATAAGCAATCGCCGATTATCTCACAAATCTCCCACTCCCAAGCGATGAGCCCATACACGCGGATTTCTCTGATGAAGACCTACTCACAATTCATGACGAAGAGCCCGATAAGACGTCATGGACCCTTTATTTTGACGGTGCTCTAAATCACAAAGGAAAAGGCATCGGGATAGTTTTGCTAACCCCGGAAGGAGTCGTCATACCAAAGGCTTTTCAATTAGACTTCTCTGTCACTAATAATGTCGCAGAATACGAAGCTTTCATAGCTGGACTATGAGCAGCACTACAATTAGGCGTTAAACAGTTGAAAACCATCGGTGATTCTAAGCTCATAATCTCACAAGTATAGGAGAATGGAAAACCAAAGAAAGGAGACTCATGGCATATCTAGAAATCGCCCAATATTTGGTAAAGAAATTTGAACGAGTCTCTTTCATGCATATCCCTAAATTAGAAAATGAGCTCGCAGACTCCCTTGCCACGTTAGCCCCTGTCATCCAAATACCCATCAGACAATGTACCAAGACCTTCTTTGACGAAAAGCTAACAACACCCACCCACGAGGTAGCATTGACAGTCAAGAGAGAATTTCCAATCCTCCCCACAAGCACGGGACCAAATGAAGCAATCGCTCCAGAAAATTACGTCAAGTCAGCAATCGAAGTCACTATATTCAGGTTTGAAAGATCACCAATCGGTGATGGACAGCCATGGTATTTCAATATCTGGAACTTCCTAAAGCATCAACACGTTCCTCCATACGCTACGAAGATTAAACGAAAGACTATAAGAAATCGATGCACTCGATTCTGCATACTCGGTAAAATATTATATAAAGAAGTCTTCACTAAAGGAGTACTGCTACGATGCGTCACAGCCGTCGAAGGACGATACATCATTCGAGAAGCACACACCAATGCCTGTGGCACTCACACCGGTAGACAGAGACTCGTCGACCAAATCATATGACAAGGCTACTTCTGGCCGACAATGACAAGAGACTGCCACCTCTACGTCCAATTCTATAAATAATGCCAAGAATACGCCGAACTCATCAAAGTTCCATTAGTTGTATTAAATACTATGACCTTACCGTGGCCGTTTTCGATGTGGGCTTTTGATGTCATCGAACCTTTCATAGACATAGTTGGGAACACTCACAAGCATGCATTCATACTTACGGGAACCGAATACTACACCAAATGGGCAGAAGTTGAATCCTACGTAAGAATCACCACTTCAACACTTGTGAGGTTTATCATTCAAAATATCATCACCAGATTTGGAGTACCCAGAATGTTTATCACCGATAATGGACTGCAGTTCATTGCAGAGAAGACGAAGAAGTTATGTAAGAAGTTTGACATCGATCTACGCCACTCATCACCGTTCTACCCTCAAGGAAATGGACAAGCAGAAGCTACAAACAAAATACTGATTCAAATTCTAAAACACATAGTTAAGATGTGCAATAGAGCCGACTGACCCGAATGACTACCAGAAGCACTCTAGGCCTATAGGACCTTTATTCGTACAGCCACTGGCCAAACTCCCTACCTCCTTACCTATGGGATGGAGGCAGTCCTACCATATGAGATACAGGTACCATCCTTATAAATTTGACTCGATGATAAGCTATCTTTAGACAAGAGGAGAATTGCTCTACTCTTGCAGTTAGAGCAACTCGATAAAATACGTCTAAGGGCAGCTGATCATGCTCAGGTATATCAGAGGAGAGTGGCCAGGGCTTATGATAAGAAAGTCCTCGAACGAACATTTAATATTGGAGAATTAGTCTTAAAGAAAATCATGCCTTCCAAGCACGCCCATCCGAAAGAAAAACTAAAATTGAACTGGGAAGGCCCTTATGTTATAGCAGCCGCATAACCTGGGAATGCATACAAACTGGCGAACCAAGATGGGGAAGAACTCCCTAGCCCTTGGAACACCATGTACCTTAGAAAATACTACCGTTAGCCTTGTGATCATTACATCCTATGGTTAAATACTTATACCTATCACCACCATAGTTGTCACGACCCATTCACTGGTCATACGTCATCAATTTTTAGAATATCCTTAAGACCTCCAATTGATCGGCTACTTTCTTATTCGGGTAATCTGATCAAAGGACTAGTGATGTACCTAACCTCTTTCAAAAGCATAAGTAGCACCTGATCCTCATTTCCCTTCCCCCACCATTGGAGGAGACGTTAGAGCAAAAAAAATGAAGATGTCAGGTTCAATCAAAACTCATTATTCTTGTGCTAGCATGATGCTTTCAATATATATATATATACATATATCCAAAAAAATTGAGAGAGCAATATGACGAATGAACAAGTCAATGAGCTCAGGGAAGCATAAGTAGGCCGTGAGGACATCTCTGGTAACTTTACTAGAAATGTATAAGCAAGTTGTGTGGGCATCCTTGATGTCCCCATACTACTAGACGTCGTCGTAAGGAGTAGGGAGGAGGACAAACTCTTGCTAGCCATAGAATGTGAGATTTTGATGGTACCGAAACATGATGAAGAGCTCAATCATGGCACCCCGTATCCCCTCTGAGAAAAAGACTGCTACTCATCCCTTTTGGAAAGCGTTAGATATAAACTATTCTCCACATCACTGAGCCTTACCCCCCCTCTTCTATTTTTACTTTGGATGATAAATCGAAAGCCTTACAGGATACTCCTAGGAATAAGACCGAAAATTATTGAATGATGACTGATGCAAGCACCTACTATACCTATCGTACTTCTCCCTGATAACCACGGGATAGGATGACCACCACCCAAAGGTAGACCCCGGTATACAACTGACATAATCAAAGTGACCTCCCCTAGTTTGATGATAGTACTGATGAACTTTTCTTCAAAACTAACTCACCAAAATACCCATGACTTCTTATAGACCCAAAGTGCTGACCTAAAACTCAAAAAAGCTCCATTGCATCTAGACACCGAGGCATTTTTTTTAGAAGGAGAATCACCTTAAAAGAGCCGACTCGTCCCCAAAGAAGATGCAGAATGACGAAGTCACCGCCCAGAGAATGATCCGAAGATATCGTACTGCCGATCCTGCCACGCTCCTACACTGGGGCATTTCATTTTTATTTTATTTTAGTTATTTGCTTTCCTTGTTGCATTATGTTCATTTCCACAAAAAAAGAGAAAAAAAATTAAAAAAAAAGAAGAAAAAAAAGAGAAGAAAAAAAGGAGCATATATATCCATCTTTTACCACCAGACCTCAGTCTGAGATACTTACCCCCTTGACAACTGGCAAGGGGGAGAAAAAAATTATTAATAGCGTTACCTTTACATGTACAGATACAAAGCAACCTTCAACCATCATCGGCTTACTCAAGAAGCGTCCAAGTCCCGAAGACAACCGACGACGCTGAATGCGAAGGGCAAATGTAAGAGGTAACTAAAAGAAAAGGAGCCGACACAAGTACATATGAACTTAAAAAGTGCTTAAATATATATATATATATATCAAAATTATCTCTTTTTACATTTGTCACCGGGGGCATACCCCCTACATATACAATGAACATGCACAATGGATATAAAAAAAATACACATACACCCCTACTCCCTACACTGCCGCTGGGATGGTCGATCACTAATGTCCCCTGTATCATCAGCCCGGAGGTTCGTAGACTGATCCTCTGAAAACACAATCTCGGCACTTGGAGTCCGCGGAACCTCCAGACGACGAGGCCTCGCTATTGAACCCCCTCACTCGCCTGACTAGTAGACCGCCTCGATCGAGAACGAGGAGGATACCCAACAAGAAACTCCTGAATGATCGAATCCTCATGAACGTAATCCCTGACACGGTCCCGTGTCATACGATGGGGCTGCCCGGCTGACAAACCTGTAGCCCATGACTCTGATCCATCAAACTGACCAACCATCCCATGCACTCCCCGCTCACTCCTCATCAGATGATACTGTAGCCAATCTAGGGTCACTTGCATCTTTGCCTACGTCGTCCGATGCGCTGCCTCCAATGCCTCAGTCTGAGTCCTCTGCGCAACCATCATCATATGAATAGATCCTCATGACTCTGCATTTCCCTAAGGATTTGTCTCGCCTCGGGAGTGGCACGTGCTCGCGCCGCCTCTAGACGCGACTCCTCAAGCTCATGTACCTGCGTCACAACACCGAGTCAAAGAAAGCCAATGTATACATAAGAATATTTGTAAGGATATCCTTTTAAAAGAAGAGAATCATACCAGATCCACCGTCTCTCCAAGGAGGCGCTCAACCGTCGCAGCGGTCACTGGATCAGCAGGCGGCACAGAAGGAACAGTAAACATGGTTAGCTACAACGAGAACAAATAAATATACATTAGATAATACTACGATAAAGAACAAACTATAAACACAACAACTAAAACATACCTGAGAAGGAACAGGAGCAGACCCCTGAGGAGCCTGAGGAGCAAAGTCTGAAACAACCTGCATAAAAACTAAACAAGCCAACACAATATATGTTAGAATAAAATGAAATGAAATAACCTGAACTGAATTACACCAAACTAGAAACTATACCTGACTCTCGAGGTGTAAAGAGGCAGCGATTGCCTCCCTCGTCTGAAGATCCTCGGCGACCTGACACTGAAATACCACATGATGTCAGTAGACTATTAAGGAAGGCGAAACAATAACACCCAATGAAATGCTACAATCATACGAACGGGTTAAAAGGTTAAAGAAACTCACCCAGTGCTCTAGCTCAGCTTGTAACTGAGCCACCACCAGATCCTCCCGACCAGAAGAAGCAACTGAGGAAGGATCAACTGCCTGAGCAGGATCCCCCGTGGCAGAAAGCTCTACCCTCTGCAAACATCGACAAATACCCCAGAACTAATCCGAATCTACAGAATACTTACAATCAATAAACCAAGGAAGACACTTACCAATCGATCAATCTCATATCATAGACTGGCCTCCACCTCCTGGCCAGCCTACTGGTAACTGTATAACAATTTGACCATCGCCGCATGACTGGCGACCTCGGCCTCCCTCTCGAACTTGTCAAAAGAAACTTAGACATAACAACTATATCAGAATGACTGGAAACTTGAGTCAACATAATATATAAACAACCAGACTAATGAACCAACTAACCAGGAGTCGTCAAGTTTCCGCTAGCCGAGCCCTCATCTCATCCTCTGCTCCCCTAGCCTTAGCAATCGAGGAGGCGAGAGAGCACAACATCTCCTCATCAGGACAAGGAGCACACCATATCTGCTCTATCATCCTATGAAGGGCATCCAATGCTCCCCGGATGCCCGTCGTGAGATGGCCCTGCTCCAACGTGGCCAATCTCTCTCTCAATGTCGACGTCGAGTCAGGCCCGTCGACCATAAAAGAACCACTCCCATGGAAGGGATGTGTGAAGAGGCGCACACCACCAAAAGCCCCGAACCATCTCACAAACTCTTAGACATCCGCCTCGTCATGGACCCCTGTCACCCTGGTCCCCCAGCTCTAAAATTCTCCATCTGAAGTGCCATCTTCTTCGCAAAGTCCCAACCAGGGGTACTGGTCATCCTCTTTGCCACTCTGTGACAAATCTCCGGTGGCACTCCCTGTCGGATCCCCTACTTTCAAACAACTCGAGATAAGTGGATCCTCTCCACCTTCTCAAAATAATGGACCCATATGTCCACATCAAAGAAAGGCTGGCCAGACTGAATCACTGGCACGCCGGCATCCTCCTCGACTGCGTACGGCCTCCAAATCACCTACAACCAAGTAGGCAAGCCAACCCATCAATAAGACCTTAGATCCTAAAATCCCCAAAGTGAAACAAAATAAAACGTGTGCACAATAATATATACCTGCCCCTCATGCATATCCTCAAAAAGGTCGCGCGCGGTCTGAAGATCCAAAGACCAACGGCGACCTCTCAACGCTATCCTCCACACATGCATCTGCAGAAACGTGAATGTAATCTCCACCGAAACCCATGGACGGAGAAAGGCAAAGTGATCATACACCCAAAATTAGAAAACATAAAAAAAAAGAAATGCTAAATAGCTACTACGCCAAAAGAAGGGAAAACTGAAGACACTATGATACCAATTAACTAAAACTCACCTGGAGGAAGGGAAGGAAACCTTTGATCGTTGCGATACCTCATCCCCGATGATAAAGCTACTCGTAGAGATGCGCAAATGGGGCCACCCCCCACGCATAGGTAGGGACCCGATCTAAGTCCCTGAGAATCATAAAAAATAACCCGGTGATGCATCCCTGAGCCGAAAAAGAAAAGAGTACCACATCGAGGAAGTGCATCAAGGACGCTTGAAGCACCCTATCCGCAGCCAACCCCGGCTCGACCACGGGTTCCAGACCCTCCATCGCCACGCAACACGCCTCGAAAGATGCCCTCGGCTCTGAATGATGCCTCGAAGGGATGAAGCCACTGGCGAACGTGTCAAAGAACCAAGTGACTCAAACTACCCTTGGCCCCGATCCACTAGATCTATACGGGACACCCAAAATCTCCTCACACCCCCCCAAATAATCTCTTGCCATCCGCCCTGTGATCGGCTCACCCTCGAAACGAAGACTGATGATGTGGATCCAGTCCTCTGGAGTCAGTAGCATCATACCAATTGGAAAGATAAGTGCCTGATGCCTCTCCCTCCACCTCTCCAGAATCGCCGTAATCAGACCACGATCGACCTGAAAGGGCTCCAGCTCCAGGATCGGCCCGAAGCTAAAAGATACCAACTGCACTCGCTAAAACTCTGGCAAGGCATGATACCAAGTATGAGACTCAGTCCATGCCGAGCTGATAGCCAGTTGCGGAGGCTCCTACCAAATGAAACACAAGCAAGAAAAAATAAGACTAACACACATACCTATGACGAAAGATAGGTAGATCTACCAAGAAGCCAATGAAGTATATTAAGACATATAATAACAATTCATAATAAGCACACAAAACATGATAAGAATAATAAAACAAAAATGTGACCTATCACTAGACACAATCATGATGTAACGATCGATGTAGGTTCGACATAAATTAAAAGGGTTTTCAGATCCTAATGAGACCAGGATCGACAAAACATACAGATGAAGATAAAACAGAAACGTGACCTATCACTAGACACTCATGATGCAATGATTGATGCAGGTTTGACATAAATAAAAGGGTTTCTAGATCCTAATCAGACCAGATCCTAATAGAAAGGGGTCGCTCTCTTCTGCATTGAGAATCCAAAGATACTAGATGTGCCACATACAGATGAAGACATTGACCTCCATAGTTTCGAATATGAGGTGTTGACAGTTGTCCTAGAGCCCCCGAAAAGCATCGTTTCAAAAACCGGCGGAGGAATGGAAGCTGCAGTGGCAATGCTCCAGAAATGGGGTTATAAAAAAGGAAGAGGACTTGGGCTTAGACTGCAAGGCAGAAGAGAGCCGATCACAGCCCAGGGTAGTCAGAAAGTCAGATTTGGGTTAGGTTACAAGCCCATGGAGGAAGAGGTCCAAGAGGCCAAAGAGAAAGCCCGAGCTGCAGTAGCTGCCAGAGCCCGGGGAATCAGCTTAGAGGAGAAGCCCTGTCCTAGGCCTCACATCAGAGATTCATTTATGAGTGCTGGGGTTGTGAAAATCAATCGGAATGGGGTGACCCAACTAACCCCACATAAACCCGCGACACCTATTCACCCCACCAATCCTTAGATTATCCCTCCCGGCCTAGAAATAGACCAAACCACGTTATCGCTCTTTGAGGAACGATGTTTCATACCTGCACAATCTCCCCCTGTGGTAAACCACCATAGAACTATGCTGACGTTTGAGGATAGAATCTCAGACGAATCCATGATCAACATGATGGAGGCTGACTCCAAATATCCATATCAGTTAGCACCCTCAATCAGAATAGGTAAAAGAGCGGCATCTCAGGTACATAATTAGGCATCTTTGCCCCAAACTCTGAAAGCGGGAAGTGGCCTAAATTTCGGCACCTGTTTCCTAAAAAAAATAACTTATAAAAAGTAAGATAAGCTCTTGGCATGTAATACCGTATATATATAGGGACCCGCCTTGCCAAGGGCCCGTTTCCGAAGAAAACAAAAATCTCAAAAATATAGAGAAAATACAAAGCCCAAAAACATTATCCTTTAAAATTCCAAATAAAATCACATAAAATAATGCCTTAATCAAAATACCTGTCCCATGTGAAATCGACCCATTTCCTGTAGAAATACAAGAAGAGGTAGGAGTTACGAGTCTGGACGAGGATGTCCCTTTTGAGGGGCTCCCCAATGAGCTCCTTGACCGGTTTGCCAACTTTGAGCATGGCCCTACCCCCATTGTTGAAGAAACCGAAGATGTCAATCTAGGGATTGAGGAGATTCCTTGAATTACCAAGATTGGAACGTTGCTATCTCTCGAAGAAAGAAAAAGCATGATTGATTTCCTCTGTCATATCAAGACATCTTCACATGGTCATACGAGGACATGCCTAGTTTGGATATTGATTTGGTCAAGCATGAGTTGCCACTCTACCCTGATGTTAAACCCGTCAAGCAGAAATTGAGACGAATGCAGCTCGAGTGGATGCTAAAAGTCAAGAATGAGGTCATTAAATAGTATGATGCAGGATTTTTGATGGTGTCCAAGTACCCGCAGTGGTTGGCTAACATCATCCCAGTGTCGAAGAAAGATAGAAAGGTTTATATGTGCATAGATTTCAGAAACTTGAATAGAGCAAGCCCTAAGGATGATTTCTCATTGCCTCACATCGACATCTTGGTCGATTACACTGCTATGCACGGGATGCTTTCATTCATGGACGGATTCTCAAAATATAATCAAATCAAGATGGCAGAAGCGGACTGAGAGAAAACATCGTTCATCACTCCTTGGGACACTTTCTGTTATAGAGTCATGCCATTTGGGTTAAAGAATGTCAGGGCAATGTATCAGAGAGCAATGACGGCATTGTTTCATGACATGTTGCACCGAGAGATTGAGGTGTATGTCGATGACATGATATCTAAATCGCTAGAGCGAAGTGATCACTTGATTAACCTCCATAAGTTGTTTAAGAGGCTGAGAAAGTACAAGTTACGTCTGAATCCACAGAAGTGCATAGTTGGCACCATGTCCAGAAAATTATTAAGATTCATCGTCAGCAGGAGAGGTATCGAAGTTGATCCGACCAAGGTGAAGGCCATTACGGAAATGCCGCCACCATCTATCGAGAAAGAAGTTAGAGGGTTCTTGGGTAGGATAAAGTACATCGATTGGTTCATTGCATAGCTAACACCTATCTGAGCGCCAATCTTCAAGCTACTAAGGAAAAATTCACCCGTTGAGTGGAACAATGATTGTTAGGCAGCATTTGATAAAATTAAAAGCTACCTCCTCAACCCACCTATTTTGGTACTGCCCAAGCCGAGAAGACCACTCTTGATGTATCTCTCCACGACGAAAGTTTCGATGGGATGTGTCCTAGGGCAGCATGATGAGACAGGAAGAAGGGAACGCGCCATCTACTATCTGAGTAAGAAGTTTACTGACTACGAGACACACTATTCTCATCTAGAGAAAGCATGTTTGGCTCTCGAATGGGCTACACAGAGGCTTCGCCACTACTTGCTATCCCAGGCCATTCTACTTTTAGCACGCATGAATCTATAGAAGTACTTGTTTGAAAAGACAGCTCTTACTGGGTGAACTGCATGCTGGCAGCTTCTCTTATCAGAGTTTAACATCACCTATGTCACCCAGAAGTCGATCAAAGGGCAAGCACTCACCTATCACCTTGCCGATAATCCATTGCCAGACTATGAGCCTTTGAGAACCGAATTCCCTGATGAGGACATCCTATTTATGATGGAGGACAATACAAAAGAAGCGGAGGAATCCTGGGTAATATATTTTGACTAGGCAGCAAATGCCGAAGGTCAGGGAGTTGGCGCTATTCTGATTTCACCAAAAGGGTCGAACGTACCAGTTTCCATCAAACTCAACTTCCCATGCACAAATAACATGGCTGAATGTGAAGCCTGTGCAGCACGACTACAAGCAGCAATTGATTTGAAGGTAACCCACCTCAGAGTGTTTGGCCATTCGTAGTTGATCATATGACAAACAAATGAAGATTAGAAGATGAAGGATGAGAAATTGATCCCCTACCATGAGCACCTGGAAGATCTGATAGCATGCTTCGAGGATGTCACGTTCTCCTACATCCTGTGAATAAGGATTTATTTTATCGACGCGTTAGCGACTTTGACATCAATGATAGAGATCCCCTATGGTGTTGAGATGAAACCCATCATAATTGAGCAGAGGAATGGACCGGCCTTCTGCCCGTAGATTGAGGAACCCCTAAAGCCTGATGATGAGCTACCGTGGTTCTCGGATATCAAGAATTTCCTCGAGACTCATACATTCCCTGAGGATATGTCCAAAACGGATCGACGGACCATTCAACATCTGGTAGCTGGCTATGTCATCTGTGGCAACTGCCTTTACAAGTGATCCTATAATAACATATTGCTCGGGTGTCTTGCTGATAGCGAAGCGGTCAACATCATAAAGGAAATCCACGAGGGGGTATGCGGGGCCCACGTCAGCGCACACATGCTCGCTAAGAAGATCCTACGGCAAGGATACTTCTGGACCACTATGGAATCTGATTGCTACAAACACATTCAGAAATGCTACAAGTGTAAAGCGCACTCTAGTCTGATACACGCTCCTACCGTCGACCTAAATAGCATGACCACTCCTTGGCCATTTTCCACCTGGGGCCTCGATATAGTCAGAATGATTAATCCGAAAGCCTCAAACGGACATCGATTCATCTTGGTCATTATTGAATACTTCACCAAATGGTTGGAGGCCGCATCATACATGAACATCACGGCCGGTCACATCGAGAAGTTCAATAAGAACAATATTGTGTGCCGATTTGGCATACCCAAAGATATCATCACAGATAATGGCACCAACTTTGCGAATAAGCGCATCAGGGCTCTCTGCGAGTAGTAAAAAATCAAGCACCATCTCTCGTCACCTTATCGGCCTCAAACCAATGGAGCCGTAGAGGCTGCTAACAAGACTGTCATCCACGTCCTTGAGAAAATGGTAGTCACTTATTGAGATTGGAGCGAAATGTTACCATTTGCATTATGGGCCTACATAATGTCGATCCGTACTACTACAGGGGCAACACTGAGGCCATCCTACCAGTAGAGGTTGAAGTACCCTCACTTCGAATCCTCATAGAATCAGGCTTATCTGAAGATGAAAGAAGAGATCTCGCTTTGATCAGTTAAACTTACTGGACGAGAAAAGGCTCCTAGCCTTGTGTCATACCCAAGTTTACCAGGGGCTAATCTCTCGCGCTTACAATAAGCGTGTTCGCGGTCGAGATTTGAAGGTAGGAGACACTGTGCTGAAGAAGATCTTCCCATCCCTTCATGCTGATCTGAGAGGGAAATTCAAGAAAAATTGGGAAGGACCTTACATCATTAAGGAGGTACTACCAGGATACTCCATCCACCTCGCCACCATGGATGGAGATCACTTTCCTGAGCCCATCAACGCTGGATACGTCCGACGATTCTACTCCTAGGTCTCCACGGAAAGGTAAGTATTGACAGAAATGGATACGTGACTGCTCAAGGACCCCACAAAAGAGGCCATCATTTTAAAGCTCAGTAGCCAAAAAGTGTCCCTAAATAACCATACCCTTTTGCTACACCCATTGAGCCATTGGCCTTTCTTTCTCACCCCCTCCCAGAAAATGGAAAAATGTGTATATGATACCAATAAAAAAGGAGAGAAAGAGTTACTATCAAATCCTCAAAAAAAATTAGAAAAGCAAAATCCCAAAAAGAGGATGCCTTAAAAGAGAAAAGAGAACAAAAAATATATAAAAGGAAAGGTGGGGTCATGTACAATCAAAATTCCCAAGGAAGAAATGTATTAGGGCAGTTGGAACCCAGTTAATAAAACCCTTTCAAACCCAAAATACCTTCAAAATCCTAACCTTACCTATGGCCACAATACATCCCGAAGAAAAGCCCTCTTTAAGGTCTACGAGCAGTCACAGTATCCGTCGAGTCAGCATGAGCCAAGCTGTGGGACGACCAAAAGAGCCCCATCTGGCTGGCTATGATGGAATCGACGTCTGTGTCGTGGCCTTTGAAAATAAAGAAAAAGAAATAAATAAAAAATTTATACAAGCTCAAAGCAAGATGGACGTAGTGAAAACTCGAAAGGGCGCTATGGGTAAAAAGAGCAAGTTTGTGTGGACCAGGTGAAAACCCGAAAGGGCGCTTGGGGTAAGAAAGCTAAACCCATGGACATGGTGAAAACCTGAAAGGGCGCCACGGGTAAAAAGAGAGCGATAGCGGGCATGACGAACCCACCTAGGGCATTGTGAGTAAAAGGGGGATTAAAAAGAAAAATTTAACAGGAAAGGTTTGAAAAAGATTGATGAGATTGATGATTGAGGAACCTTTTGGTCACTCTCCCTGCTACCCATTTCCAGTTGGGCCGCTCATGTCAGTTCAAATCGGGCCCCGACCGAAATTGTCTTTGTAAAACTGCTTTGTCAAACGTATGACCCGAGGTAAAGAGAACTCGATCCAAAGGGATTGACGTTCAGCCTTGGTAAAACTACTGAAACTCGCCTAGATCTAATCATATATAGGGATTCGACCATGCTCAAAATGGGACCCGAGATCTCACCCTATGATTAAGGCATCAAACCAAACAAGAAAAAGAGAGAGAAAAGAACAAAAAAGAATTTGGTAAATATATAATAGATTTCCCTTTTTTCATTTACAACTATATAATGCGTACACCACATCCCAAAAAATAATTGATGTGATGTCTAACTTCCTTTCTTTTCTTTTTTATAAAAATAAAAAAACAACAAAAACATAAGGAAAATATGTATACAAAAAGAAATATATGTATTTGAATAGGGGTTTCTTATGCCCCCTTCTCTAAGTCTGATCTATGCAAAAGATATATGCAGGAGGGAATCAACGGCCCAGCTCGCACTTCAAGGCACGAATCTCTGTGCAAAAACCATCCTCCTGGACATCCCGCTTGGTCAACCAGCGACCGTGAAGGCTCCTGTACCATTTTCGGGACGCGCCGATAGCACCAAGAGCAATATTCAAGGCTCCTTCCAGACGAAGGACCTCACACTCAGCTGTTCAAGCTTTGGCCTCTACCACCTCTGCTCTAACCTTCAGTTTTGTTGAAAGCTCTTGCAGGACCCTCTTCTCATCCGCCAGTAGTTCTATATGGGCTCGAAGTGCTAACTCCTTCTTCGGCCAAGGCCCTCCCACATCGTCGCTCTCTGCCTGATCCAGATGATTAGTAGTAGGCTGCTCGGACAATAGCCAGGCCTCATACTCTGGGGAAGACTAAACTGAATCTCCCTACTCTAAATCACACATGAGTGTCGACTGACGTGTCTCCCAAAGAGAACCAATCCGATCCATGTCCCTAAAGGACCCCCTAGAAAAGATCAAATCACACAAAGGGGGTTTCAGGCACTCACGAGAGCATGAACCTTGACGCAAAGACCAAATGGGAAGTAGAAGCTGCTGCCAGTCAATCCGAGAAGGGTGATGCCCTCATGGTCTCTCGAACGAACTACTGGAAAAATCTGATCCAACCAAGGGAGTCTCCATACCAACTCTACATTAGTCAGCCAAAGCTTTAACTCTGACAAATCTCCCCGTGGAATCATGTGGCACCTACCTAGAAAGCATCGGACCACCTCACCTCGAACAATGTAAAAGCGAGGCACTGGTCCCAAGATTGTAAGATGCTCACCTAACCAAACCTAGAGTAGTAGAGGATATCACCTAAGGCTATCTACCTTGCCCAGAGCGAATGTGTCAAGGCACCGATATAGTTCAGCAAGGACCAGATGCATCATGATCAACCCTCCTCCAACTCTGACAAAATGTCGAAAAGAGCCTGAGAGAAACTCTCTCCCCCAGTGACGAAAAGGACTTCTGAGATGAGACCAAGAGTAAAGGCTTTCACATTGAAGACATTTCAAACCAGCAATTTTCGAAGACTTTTGTCATCGAAAGTTCTTTGAGGAATTTCGTCGAATACCTTGTGGGCCCTCCGATTAGACTTTTCTCATATTCGGATTTCTTCAAACCTAGGGTAAGGTGAACGGCTTTAGCAGCCCGGTTTTGATGTAACTCTTGTAAGGCCTCTGTGGAGCTTCAGGCCTAATAGCTTGGATAGCTCTTCAAGTGGTTAGCTCTTGCTTCCCAAAATGGAACACATGGGCCTTCACAACCCAAAATGAGTTCGCCGCATGAAGTAGGTCCCACCATGGAGGAACCTCAAGGAAGGAGGAAAGATGAGATAGTCCAAGCCGCTCTATATAGACGAGCTCACTATCGTTCAAACTCCCAAGCCAACTTTTGAGAAATTCTGGCCCCAAGCCCAAAGAAGGAAGAAAATTAGTTCCGGGCCCTCCATGTAAGGGAGGGTTGGAAAGCGGGTCCATAGACGTACAAATTTTTTTCAAGAATATAAAATTCAATGTATGACGATGGACCCACCCTTGGGAAAGTAAGGAGAGGAAAAAATAGCTGAAAAATCCAAGTCAAAGTGAAAAGAGAAAGAAAATGAGTTTTCTCGGGCATATAAAGGGCCCACTGTCCCCAGGTTGCACCTAGCGCATGTAATACATGCGCCAATGTTATTCTCCCCAGGATTGGCCTGGTGCTGTAATACATGCGCCAGACCAATCTGGCCCTTTTTCTTTCTTTCATGCAAAAAGTGGAGTTTTTAAGGGGGGGATTTTTGTCTTTACTAGACCCCTTAGCTAGATTGCCTGTTAACCTGTATTTTATGCCTTGAATACATTCATAAATATATAATTTGAAATGCACCTAACATTGAAATCATTTAATTTTGTGTAGGAGAAATCCACACCAAGGCATGCGTCCCCAAGGACCATTTTTACAAGCAATCATCAAAAAATCCTGCAGGCAGTCAAATACAATACAAGGGAAACAAAGTAGACGATAAAATGGAAGGAGCACTGAACATCTCAAAGTGAAAAACCATTCAAAAGAAACTAAGTGCCACATCATCTGTTACAAATTATTCCAAATTCGAAAAATTATGTCCCGGAATGAGTAAAAATTCAAAATCCTGAGCAAGCCTAATTCTTTTTGGTGCCCTTGGACTTCTTGCACTTACGTGAAGTACTCTAATATGTCCGAATATCCCCTACTCGAGTCCACGCCTGAGCAATTCGGTTGAACAAGGAGCGCGATTCTTTTTCTCGAGCACCCTGCAAAGTCATGCTAGAAATCATAAGTCAATAATGGTCGAAAGATAATGATAGCAAAGCAAATATCAAAATCAGTCAGCAAGGCACTTACTATCTCCTCCTTTTGAAGGCCGTGGAGATTACGATAATATTCAGCCTGATGGACCGCAGAATCGTAATCCTACAATAGGGGAAGCACGAGGAAGGAGGTCAACTACATGAATCGTAATACAGAGTTAACATACAAAGGAAGGAAGGCTTACCCCTGGGACTAATTTGGGTGGGGGAACCCGCTCCGCTTAAACTGATATACGGGCTCACTCATCAACAGCCTTACATAGGTTTGAAAGAAAGGCATCATCCAAGCGCCTAAAGGTCCCTTGGACCTCAGCAGTTGAACTACCCGAAGCACCAACACCGGAAGGGGCCGAGGGGCCAGCACCCGTAGTCTCAGAAGGGCCAGCACCAGTAGTCTCAGAGGGACCTGCCCCCATCTCCCCATCATCATCATCATCATTTGAATCACCCTTTCGGTAGAACTGCAAGAAAGAGTAGGGTATTAGTACGTCAAGGAGCAAAAAGGATGAAAATTGAGCCAATTGGAAACTAGCCTAAGGAGAAGGAAGAATTACCTGAGTCCGCGGACCGTCAAAAGTCAAAAAATTGGCACCAGGGACAAAGTGTGGTAGAAGGAACCGTTAAGGCAAAGACTAGTACCATAACTGGTTAACCCTGGGTGCCAGGAGGTCATTGATAGGGACTCCCTGATGAAGAAATGTGGCAGCCAGCTCCTCATTCGTACCCACTAGCGACATAACATCTGTAAGAAGAGCTAGCGGCACAGTAAGTGGACCTCGGTGCTGATGAACCTCTCACTCTCCCAAATAATAGGCCCTGGCCCACACCCGAAAAGGGAGAACCGATATAGGGGTCATAAATAACCTGCCCAGACAGACGAGCAACTCATCAGTCAAATAGGTATGCATAGCAAAAAGGAACTCTGAACGAGAGGAGAGATGGTCTTACTTATTCCGGGATCAACAGGTCAAATTGGGACCTTAGGCCCATCTCTAGGTGCTTTATGCCGACATCCCTACAGCGAAGCTTGTTCTAATTACTCAGAAGCGGGTAGGTGTATTCCTCAGAGACAAGGAGCGAGCGGCTTGGCTGAAAATGCAGATACCCCCAAGCTGAATGAAGCAATATGTATGAAAGACGTGTCAGAAGCAAGAAATGACCAACTAATAAGCCAAGGAAAGCAAAAGAATCAGGGGTTACCTCTAAAGCAGGCCAAAAGCCAACCATAGACTTTGATTCCCCAATGGAGGCTCGTGCAATGTTGGACATCAACGTGGTGTATCCAGCTCTACCCCAGTCATATATGTGCACCTCATCCCAATCTCCCATAGTGCTCAACAGGGACAATGAAACCTGCCCGCCACTTGCATTAGTGAAGAGGGTCTTGCCCAGCATTATAAGGAGCGCGATGCAGGCCAGCATCAAGGTGTGCCCAGGCTCAATAACAATGTCCACATCCGGCTGCGCCAGATCTAATAGCTCATGCAAACCAAATTGATCTGACAGCCAGGCGATTTTCACTTCAGAGCCGTGTAGATTGGTTGAGGGGGGAGAATCGCCAATCAATTCAATCACCTCATTCTGACTAAGCATGCGAAGATTGGCCACTAGTACCCCAGCTATTTGGATCCCCATAATCATAGACCAATCGATGGGGGTAAAGGTCATCTTCGTTGTGGCCATGTGGAGCGTCATCGTCTAAGGACGAAAATGCTCGATATGGGCCCTCAGATGGGCCGCATCTGCCCGCATGGCGGGGCACGTGAGGAAGTCTCCAAAACCAGCTTGGGCAAGGTGGAATTTCAGGGTCGGTGGGAGGTAGAGGTAGAAACCCTGGAAGTCTAGCCAGCCCCCTCGGAACACGATATGGGGCAAATCCTGCATCAAAATTAAGAGGCATCAGGTCCTGAAGGTATAAGCAAAATTATATGAAGAAACAACAACAAAGTTCATCTGTTTACCATGCTAGCAATGCCGAAGTTTGAGATATGAGTGTACTGCTGATGGAGGAGGCCAGTACGGGCGGCCTCACCCTGCATCTCATACCATGAACCGACAGGATGGTCCCCTACGAAGAGTTGTTCCCCCCGGGAACCAAAAACCACCTCTAGCCCCTCTTCTTGTTCTTGCTCTTCCTTCTGCACGTATTCTTCATTGCCTGACATTCTGGGGCAAATACAAGCAATCATATCAGGGTTGACCAATGATAAACCATTGTGCTACAAGCCAGGGGAAGGTAAGTATGCTCATCTATTTCTTTTATGTTTCAAAAATGCAAAAAGAAACTTCTTTCTTTTATGTTTCAAAAATGAAACAAAAAAATCAAAAAGGAGCTCCTTTCTTTTATGTTTCAAAAATGCAACAAAGAAATAAAAAAGAAACATCTTTCTTTTATGTTTCAAAAATGCAACAAAAAAATAAAAAAGAAACTCCTTTCTTTTATGTTTCAAAAATGCAACAAAAAAATAAAAAAGAAACTCCTTTCTTTTATGTTTCAAAAATGTAACACGCAAAAAGAAACTCCTTTCTTTTATGTTTCAAAAATGCAAACATAAAAAAATAAAAAAATAAAAAAGAAACTTCTTTCTTTTATGTTTCAAAAATGCAATAGAAAAATAAAAAAGAAAGTTCTTTCTTTTATGTTTCAGAAAAAAAAAAACCCAAAAAGAAACTTCTTTCTTTATGTTTCAAAAACAAAAAATACAAAAAGAAACTCCGTTCTTTTATGTTTCAAAAATGCAACAAAAAAATAAAAAAAAGAAACCCCTTTCTTTTGTGTTTCAAAAACAAAAACCAACATAAAAACAAAAATACCTTACTTTATTTTGCAAAAAATAGTAAATATATAAAACAAAAAATATATATAAGACAAAAACAAAAAAATCCTCCAAAATCCTTCCTTTATATACAAAAATAAAAGCAAAATGTAAGAAAAATACTTCCTTTATGTGCAAGAATAAAAACAAAACAAAAACAAAAAATGGATGGAATAACATCAAACTCATCATCAATAATTATGCTTACAAGAGAAATAAACCATTTATCATCTAAGAAAGCAAAGAGCATAATCAGATTGTAAGAAAAATCAAGAAAAATCAAATAAAAATGGGTTTTACATGGTTACCTTCAAAGAAAATAGGGTCTTTGATCTAGCGTGGAGCGGGCGATTAATCGACGTGGGCAAGCACCGGGAATGAGGCGCGCTAAAGATCAATATAAAGGAACCCTAGAAGGAGGTTTATTTTCGGTTTAGAGAGAGGGGGAAGAGGAGTTTTGAAAAATCACCCCCTTTTGCCCGAACTCGGGCTCTTTAAAATTTGCCCCCAGCCATGCTTGGCGCATGTAATACATGCGCCACGCTATTTTGGCTCCCCTTTTGGCTTGGTGGAACTAATAGTTGTGCCAGGTCACTTGTGGGCTGGTTTTGGCCTAGTGTAGGTCATATACACATAGCCTGGTATCCTTTATGTTGTTCAGTCAGCGCACACACCCCCCTAAAGGCATTTCAATATTCAGTTGACTTGCCCGGGAAGCTGTGCTAGAATAAGTAGATTGAGAGCGATAAGCACACTCAAATAATTCCGATCACACATGATAAAATGATAGAGAAAATCCCAAAACAAATTCACATAAAGTAATAGAATAAAATCACATAACATGATGAAGAAGAATAAAAAAATTCACATAAAGTGATAACTTTAAAATCTAAAAAATCACATAAAATGATAAATCCAAAAAATACAAAAAATGATAGCATAAAAAGTAAAAAATTTCTCACATAAAATAACAATAGGTGTTTTGAAAAGGTGGCACGTACTCCTAAAAAGCATTGTGACATCTATTCCCTCCGCTCAGGTAGTCGTGTTAAATTAACTTTGGGACCGTTGGATTCGGCCAAAGGCCTCGAACCTTGCTCCATGCAGGGGTACCCGCGACCAGTCAAATGGGGGAATCAATGCCTCATATGATTGGACACAAACTGTGGAACCTTGTATATTTATACTTTATGCCTATCTTTAAGTATGGGTCGATCACTCCTCTTACTTACGAAGCTGTTGTATTCAGAATGAATCTCAAACTTCAACCACCTTCAAATCATCTCGAGAAGCGAACATTTTTCTCGAGGAACGGGCTTTCGTAACTTAAGAAGCAGACATTTTTCTCAGCTATTGGGCTTTCGCAACTCATTTCACCTCAGTTATGCCCAGTAATATCGCTAAGCACTTGGGGACCGATTACCTTGAGAAACGGATGTTTTTCCCAACATACAGGGCTTTTGTTTTCTCACCATGTTACCCATCTGATGTTTGAAGTTCATTTTGAATATAGTAGACCCATCAGTAATGCCTTGGGCCTCTTCGGCTGTCTTTTGTCTTTGGCATTCGATCATTAGTGATCGAATATCAAAGAGGAGCATCTGTAGACACCCAAATTTGGCCCAAGGCCCGATCGAGACACATTTTGAGAGAGGCACATTTTCGAGCTTTTGATGGCATGTTAGGAACCTTCCCGACACCTTAGGAGCCATCTTAAACCTTTAGGAATCACCCTAGATCCCTTAGGAACCATCCCAAACCCTTAGGAATCACCCCATATCCCTTAGAAACCCATCCCAACCCTTAGAAACCATTTCGAACCTAAACCTAGCTTTCCTGAGCAATAGATAAAGAGTGGTATACTGAGACTAGCTGGGACCTTCTACTATAATCTAGTCTCATTCCATTGAAAAGTAGAAGTCCTCAGCTTTCCAACAAGCCAAGAATCACCCCAATCAGATGCCATTTCTGGGAAGAAATGGATTTGTGCAACTAATAGTTGCACCAGTTCAAGGTGCCCCCCCCCCCCCCGCAGGCAGTCAACTTCCCAAAACCCTATGGAATACTGTTTTACTGTTCCTAAGCCTGGCGCATCTATTAGTTGCGTCAGGTTTATGAACAGTGATTGTGGGTTTTTGCCTCAAAATTCGAGATTGGGGTTTGACCTATTGACCATCTTGATCCTTGGGGTGTGTTTTGCTTTTCTGTTGCACCCATTCCCTATCTATTTGTAACCCTTTAAGTGGTTTAAAGCTTCAACCCATCATCCACCATTGGAGCTAACTTTCACGTATTTCAAGTCTCTAAAGACCCTAGGAAACCTTAGATGGCTAGATTACCTAATTCCTAACCTAGTTTAGCCTCTAAACACCCTACTAATCTCTCCTTTTCTTATAAATAGAGAGGTACCCTCCCCCCTTAGGGAGGCTTGAAAAATTTATCAAAATAGAGATTAAGAAACCTCTCTCTCTCTCTCTCTTTCTCTCTCTTCTAGTGCCCTTTTCCATACAAATTCTAGAACTCTCAAACCCCATTTTAAACCATGCCTTTCATCCAAAAGCTCTAGGTTAGGTGTGTGCTACTCCCTAGCCCTCTCTCTCTCTACATCTTAGCCATAAAGCCCTAGGTGCTAAAACCCTAATTCTCACCATACAAGTAATCAAAGCTCACCGAAGCAAGCCTATGCAAGGCTCCACAACGGTGCAACAAGGACCCGAGAGCTCCAGCTCTCTCCTCTTTCCTCTACCTTCCTTTTTCGTCCTCCATCCTCTCATTTGTGTCGTTATGCCACCAAATTTTCTATACGAACGGAGGGGCACAAATAGGATTTGAGTATCATAAGGGCAAGAGGAAGACCTTTTTACTTCTTTCATTTCATTTTTATTTTATCCATAAGTAGAGATCACATTAAGCGGGTTGATCGGGTGCCTAACACCTTCTCGATCGATAACTAAAGCCCCTACCCAAGAGCCTTTGGCGTAGTCTGGATTCAGAGTCAATTTTTGGCACTTTGGTGCTCTTTAAATTTAATTTGGGTTTCCCGAGACACCAAAAGCTCTAGGGGCGACTCTAAAGTTTTTATTTAAGGGTGCACATCGTGGCGACAGGCCCGCGAGGTCCACGGTTGCACACCCATCAACCCCCCATCATCCATACCATCCAAACCCCCATTACCCAAAACCTCCAAGGCCCAATGGCCCAAACGTCCATCACCCAGACCCATCAAGGGCCCATGACCCATATATCCCAAGGCCCAATGGGCCATACCCCCCAAGGCCTCATGACCCAAACTCCCCAAGGCTTTATGGCCCAAACCCATCAGAGCTCTTTACCCTACACCCAAGCCCAGCAAGGCCCAAACCTTGGAGCCTTGCACCCATACCCTTCACAATTCCTCCAAAATTTCACTCACCCACAACCCTCATACCCAGTTCAAGGCCATGCCTTGCATCAACCCCAATTTACCCATTCCCCTACACCCCAAAGCTATCTTCAAGCCTTTCCCCATACCCAATAGCCCCATCAGGTCCCACCCCAAAATCTAACTTCCACTCATCCCATCACTTCGTAAAATTTCTCTGACATTCAATGGTCTCATCCGACCCCCATTCAGTCCATCCCCATTCAGTCCATGCAACAACAACAGGAGAATCTCGCCCTCACTACACCCTATGCAAACCAATAGTATGAAAAGGACGAGATCAGGAACAGTGGGGCTTATGTCGGGGCATTGGCCAATATTAATCCTCCTCCCATAATAACCAAACCCCTGATAGCACAGAGTGAATCCCAATCGATTGCTGAAAGGGTAACCCCCCTGTCTAAGGAGTCAGAGCAGTTGAAAGAGCAGCTAGACAAAATCCAGAAACAACTGTTGAAGATGGGTGGAGCCGAAATCCATGCCACGGACTTCTCAGACTTGTGTTTATTTACTAAGGTCCCCCTACCCCTAAAATTTAAACTGCCGATTTTTTATAAATACAACGGCACTGGCAATCGTATGGCACACCTCAAGTCTTATTATAGGGACATGTGCTAGTATGGGGAGATGCAAGACTACTGATAAAGGTCTTTCAGAAAAGTTTAACTGGTCTGACCTTGAGGTGGTTTACGTCCCTAGAACCATCTATGATAAAGATATGGAAAGATCTGACTCACTTGTTCCAGTAATATGTCTACAATATAGACATTGACCCTCGTAAGTCAGACTTGGCCCGATTGAAGTAGAACCCTAATGAAACGTTCAGCTATTACTTAAGGCATTGGAGAGCATTGGCAGCTCAGGTGAGAAATAGAATACCTGATGACAAATATTGAGATGATTTCAGAGAATCCTTTGCCAATAATCTCAGACTTTCTCGTTTACCAACAGCAGTCCAGCTTTGCTGATTTGGTGAGAAACGCCAATCATTGCAAGAACATACTTGGTGGAGCCAGCGGGGTTAGAAGGTTTTCTGAGCAGAGAAATGAGAAAAGAGCAAGAGCCAATATTCAAAATATTGCCAACACCCGGCCCAACACTAATATAATCCCGTTCCAATGTAAAGCTACCCAACCAACTCCAGTCAGAAGTAAGCAAATGCGAAGAACCAGGAATGGGCAGGGAGCATAGATGACTCCAGAGCAAAGAAGGGCCCACTATGACTGAGTTTTTACACCCTTAGGGCAATCACTGAATGTACTTTTACTTTTATTAATAGAAAAGGGATTAGTCACAGCCCTCCAACCACGACCTCCTCCAAATCCCATCCTGAGGAACTATGACCCCAACACTCACTGTAATTTTTATCAAGGACCGGGTCACCCAACCGATCACTGTTTTCCATTAAAGAATATAATACAAGATTTAATTGAGGTCAAGAAAATCATTCCACTTGCACCTTCCTAAGAGAACCAGCACACGAACATACATTAAGCACCGCTACCCCCACACCCTCCCAGTGGGGCAGGTCCGAGACCCATTGTCGGTATGATCGAAGAGGATGATGGAATTTGAATTTGATCCATCAGATTATATCAGTGATCGAGAAAGTTTTGCATCACCAAGGCAAAGAGATCAAGAAGAAAGAGGTATTGGGGTGATTGAACCCTTGAAATTATCAGATTATTTCCCCAAACCTGCACCCCAAATTGAACCATTAGATCTTAGGGTTTATTTCCCATCACCTACTCCTGTCAATTATGTACAAATTAATGCCTTTCAACCGTACACTGCCACCCTCATTAATTACCCAATAGCCCATCATGTTCCCCATATCCCACCACCACCTATCCATTATCACTGGTCCACCCCTACCCCATTACCCCCGGTGCAACCACCCACAAACCTCGCCACCCCTAGTTGGCCCATTTTCTCCACCCACCCATCCCTATCGGAGTTTAGCCAAGTATCGCTTACCCTTCTTGAGCCATCAGTACAAGCGCATCAGATATCGGCAGCCACTCCATTTCAGATATCGAGACCAACCTACAATCCTCATTAGGTCCCGCTCAGTTACGAGCAGACAGACATCAATGTCGGTAGCAGTAAGGAAGGGACAGTTGAATTTATTACTAGATCTGGGAAAATCTCTAAGAAACTAGAAACATCAGCAGCAGCACAAGCCCAACCAAAGGAGAAGAAAGATAGTGTAGTGAACCCATTCGAGAAAATGAGCAGAGAACACATACTGGAGACTTAGCTGAGAAGAATGCTAGCTCATATCACGGTTTGGGACTTATTGATGACATCCCCACTTCATTTTCAAGCCTTAATGAGGGTGTTAAAGAATGCACACGTATCTCTTTAGGTGAGCCCAAATGAAGTCGAGCAGATAATTGGACAGGTGATGGCTCCCAATGCCATTTCATTTTCAGACGTCAATTTACTAGATGGGGGAAATAGTCACTCAAAATCCCTCAATATCACTATGGAATCCGGAAATATGATAATCCCCTTGGTATTAATTGATAACGGGTCTGCTTTGAATGTATTCCCCCTGAGAATAGCTACGAAGATTGGAGTAGATCTGTGCATGTTGAGACCTACAAGAACTAGTGCCAGAGGTTTTGATAACACGAGAAGGGAGACAATGGGAGAAGTTGACCTTGAGTTTGTGATTGGGCCAATGACCTTCTCCATACTATTTCAAGTAATGGATATCAAGTCCTCTTTTAATTTGTTACTAGGGCACCCATGGTTACACGAAGTTGGAGCACTACCATCGATGCTGCACCAGAAGCTTAAGTTCATGTCCGAACAGAAGGTTATCACCATCATAGGTGAGGGGCACGATGAGAAGGAAAAGGCCACCTACAACATTGAGAACCCAAAAATGCTCGATGTGCCACACACAACTGAAGATATCAACCTCCATAGTTTCGAATACGAGGTATCGGTTGTAGTCCCAGATCCCTTAGAAAGCATCACTTCAAGAATCGGAGGTGGAATGGTAGCAGCAGTGGCCATACTCCAGAAATGGGGCTATCAAAAGGGTAAAGGACTAGGGCCCCAATTGCTAGGCAGGAGAGAACTGGTCAAGGCCAAGGGAGGCCAGTAGGTCAGATTTGGGCTAGGTTACAAGCCCACAGAAGAAGTCTGAGAGGCTAAGGAGAGAGCCCGTGCCACGGCAGCCGCAAGAGCCAGCGGGATAAACCTAGAGGAGAAGCCCTGTCCCAGGCCTCACATCATAGATTCATTTGTGAGCCTCGAGGTTGTGAAAATTGATCGGAATGTGGTAACTCAATTAACCCCATGTAAACCCGTGGCACCTGTTCACCCCACCAATCCCCAGATTATCCTCCCAGCCTGGAAATAGACCTGGTCGTGTTATCTATCTTTGAGGAATGATGTTCCATACCTGCACAATCTCCCCCTATGGTAAACCATCACAGGACTATGCTGATGTTTGAGGATAAAATCTCAGACGAACCTAGGATCAACATGATGGAGGCTGACTCCAAAGAGCCATATTAGTCAGCACCCTCTACCAAATCCAAACAGGTAAAGGAGTGGCATCTCATGTATGCAATTGGGTGTCTATGTCCCAAACTCTGGAAGCGACAGATGGCCTGAAATTCAACACCGATTTCCCAAAAAACAATAACCTATAAAAAGTGAGATGAACCCTTGGCAGGCAATACCATGTATATATAGGGGACTCGCTATGTCAAGAGCCCATTTTCGAAAAAAAACAAAAATCCCAAAAACATAGAAAAAATACGAAACCCAAAAATATTATCTTTTAAAATTTTGAGTAAAATCAAAGAAAAATATGCCTTAATCAAAAATCTCATTCCATGTGAAGTTGACCCCTTTCCTGTAGAAATACAAGAAGAGGTAGGAGTCACGAGTTTGGATGAGGAGATCCCTACTGAGGAGCTTCCCAAGGAACTCCTTGAACGATTTGCCGACTTTGAGCACGGTCCTACCCCTATTGTTGAAGAAACCAAGGATGTCAATCTAGGTACTAAGGAGATTCCAAGAATCACCAAGATTGGAGCATTGTTGTCTCCCGAGGAAAGAAAAAGCATGATCGATTTCCTTTGGTCATATCAAGACGTCTTTGCATGGTCATACAAAGACATGCCTGGTTTGGACACCAATTTGGTCGAGCATGAGTTGCCACTCTACCCTGATAACAAGCCCGTCAAGCAGAAGTTGAGACGACTCTGACCCGAGTGGATGCTGAAAGTCAAGGATGAGGTCATCAAGCAATATGACACGGGATTCCTCATGGTCTCCAAATACCCCCAATGGCTAGCCCATATCGTTCCAGTGCCGAAGAAGGATGGAAAGGCCCGTATGTGCATTAATTTCAGAAACTTGAACAAAGCGAGTCCGAAGGATGATTTCCCGTTACCACACATCGACATTTTAGTCGATAATACTGCTAAGCACGGGATGCTATCATTCATGGATGGATTCTCTGGATATAATAAAATCAAGATGATAGAGGCAGACCGGGAGAAGATAATGTTCATCACTCCTTGGGAACTTTCTGCTACTCTATCATGCCATGACATGATGCATCAAGAAATCGAGGTATATATTGAAGACATGATCGCCAAGTCACCTGAGAGAAGTGATCATCTGATAAACCTCCAAAAGCTGTTTGAGAGGCTGATAAAATATAGGCTACGGCTAAATCATCATAAATGCGCATTCGGCGCTATGTCAGGAAAATTATTGGGCTTCATTGTCAATAGAAGAGGTATCGAGGTCGACCAAGTCAAAGTGAAAGCTATCACGAAAATGCCACCACCATCTACTGAGAAAGAGGTCAGAGGATTCTTGGGCAGGATACATTATATCAGTCGATTCATTGCACAACTCACTCCTATCTGCACGTCGATCTTCAAGTTACTAAGAAAGGACTCTCCCGTTGAATGGAACGATGATTTTCAAGCTGCTTTTGATATGATCAAGGGCGGCTATCTTCTCAACCCGCTAGTTTTAGTCCCCCTGAGCAGGGGAGACCACTCTCAATGTATCTCTCCACGACGGAGGTCTCGATGGGATGTGTCCTAAGGCAACATGATGAAACAGGAAGAAGGGAACGGGCCATATACTATATGAGCAAAAAATTTACTGATTATGAGACACGCTATTCTCATCTAGAAAAAGCATGCTTGGCTCTCATATGGGCTACCGAGAGGCTTCACCACTACTTGCTATCTCAGGTCGTTCTACTTTTAACACACATGGATTCGTTGAAGTACCTGTTTGAAAAGCTAGCTCTTACTGGGCGAACTACATGCTGGCAGCTCCTGTTATCTGAGTTTGACATAACCTATGTCACTCAGAAGTCAATCAAAGAGCAAGCACTTGCTGATCATCTTACTGGCAATCCATTGTCAGACTATGAGCCTTTAAGAACCAAATTCCTTGATGAGGACATCCTATTCATGACGGAGGATGATACAGAAGAAGCAGAGGAATCTTGGGTAATGCATTTTGACAGGGCAGCGAATGTCGATGGCCAGGGAGTTGGCGCTATTATGATTTCGTCGAAAGGTTCGCACGTACTAGTTTCTATAAAGCTCAACTCCCCATGCACAAATAACATGACTGAATATGAAGCCTGTGCAATAGGATTACAGGCAACACTGGACCTGAAAGTCACTCACCTTAGGGTATTTGATGATTCACAGCTAATCATATGCCAGACAAATGGAGATTGAAAGACAAAGGATGAGAAATTGATCCCTTACCATGAGCACCTCGAGGATCTGATAGCATGCTTCGAGGATGTCACATTCTCCTATGTTCCATGAATAAGGAATCGCTTCGCGACGTGCTAGCAACTTTGGCATCAATGATAGAAATCCCTTATGGTGTTGAGATGAAGCCAATCACCATCGAATAGAGGAATGAGACAACCTTCTGCCTACAGATTGAGGAACCCCTAAAGCCTGATGATGAGCCACCATGGTTCTCAGATATCAAAAATTTCCTCTAGACTCATACTTTCCCTGAGGATACATCCAAGATGGACTGACGGACCATTCAACGTCTGGCAGCAGGCTACATCATCTACGGCGATTGCCTTTATAAACGATCTTTCAATAATGTTTTGCTCAAGTGCCTTACAGAGAATGAAGCAGTCAACATCATGAAGGAGATCCACTAGGGAGTATGCGGTGCCCACGTCAATGCTCATATGCTCGCTAAGAAAATCCTACGATAAGGATACTTTTGGACCACTATAGAATCTGATTGGTGCAGACACATTCAGAAATGCTAAAAGTGCCAGGAACACTCTAGTCTAATACACGCTCCTGCCATCGATCTACATAGCATGACCACTCCTTGGCAATTCGCCACATGGGGCCTCAACGTCATCAGAATGATTAATCCGAAAGCCTCAAACGGGCATCAGTTTATCCTTGTCGCCATCGAGTACTTCACCAAATGGGCAGAGGCTGCATCCTGCACAAACATCACGGCCGGTCACGTCGAGAAATTCATTAAGAGCAACATAGTTTGTCGGTTTGACGTATCTAAGGATATCATCACTAATAACGACATGAACTTCACGAATAAGCGCATCAAGGCCTTCTATGAGCAGTATAAAATCAAGCACCATCACTCATCACCTTATCGATCATAAACTAATGGGGGCCGTAGAAGCTGCTAACAAGACTGTCATTCGCATCCTCGAGAAAATGGTCCTCACCTATCGAGATTGGAGCGAGATGTTTCTGTTTGCATTATGGGCATACAGAACATTGATTCGCACTACTACAGGGGAAATACCATTCCCTCTTGTGTATGGAACTAAGGTCGTCTTACCGGTAGAGGTGGAGGTGCCCTCGCTCCATATACTCCTTGAGTCGGGCCCACTCAAAGCTGAAAGAAAGAGATCTCGCTTTGAGCAGCTGAACCGGCTAGATGAGAAAAGGATACTGGCCTTGTGTCATACCCAATCTTATCAAAGGTGAATTGCACGCGCTTATAATAAATGCATTTGCGATTGAGATCTGAAGGTAGGAGACACGCTACTCAAGAAGATCTTTCCATCCCTCCACGCCGATCCGAGAGGGAAGTTCAAGCCTAATTCGAAAGGACCTTACGTCATTCGAGAAGTGCTCCTGGGGTACGCCATCCGCCTCACCACCATGGATGGAGATCATTTTCTCGAGCCCATCAACGCTGGATACGTCCGACGGTTCTACTCATAGGGTCTCTGCGGTAAGGTAAGTATTGATAAAACAGATATGTGGCTGCTCAAGGACCCCACAAAAGAGGCCATCATTTCAAAGCCTAGTAGCTAAAAAAAATATCCCTAAATGCTCATACCCTTTGCTACACCCGTGGAGACATTGGCCTTTCTTTCAATAAACCCCTCCCAGGAAAAGAAAATGTATGCACATACACCAACAAAAAAGAAGAAAAAGAGTTACCATTAAAAACAAAAAAATTGGAAAAGCAACACCCCAAAAAGAGATTATCCAAAAAAGCAAAAAATATATATAGAGTAAAGGTGGGGCATGTACAGTCATGGAATCCTAAGGAAGAAGTGTATTATGGCAACTGAAACCCAGTCAAGGAAGCCCTTTTAATCCAGAATACCTTCAAAATCCTAACCTTACTCATGGCCACAATACATCCTGAAGAAAATCCCTCTTTAAGGTTTGCGAGCAGTTAAAGTATCCGTCGAGTCAACGTAAGCCAAGCTGGGAGATGATGAGAACCCCATCCGGTCGGCTATGACAGAATCGACATCCATGTTGTGGCCTTTGATAAAAAATAAAAGAGAAATAAAATAAATATATATATACAAGCTCAAAGCAAGATGGACGTAGTGAAAACTCGAAAGGGCGCTACGGGTAAAAAGAGCGAGTTTGTGCGGACCAGGTGAAAACTCGAAAGGGCGCTGAGGGTAAAAATGAAAACCCATGGACGTAGTGAAAACCCGAGAGGGTGCTACGGGTAAAAGAGGGAAACAATGGGTACGACGAAAATCCACCTTGGGGGTTGTGAGTAAGAATGTTGAAAAGAAGAAAAGGTTGAAAGACAATAACAAATCCCCTTTTGTCCTCCTCTCGCATTACCCGATTTCCGACCAAGCTGCTCATGTTAGCTCAAATCAGGGTCCCAACCAAGAACATCTTAAATGGCCGCACCGTCAAATGTATGACCCAAGGTAAGGAGAGCAGGTCAATTCGAACCAAAGGGATGGATGTTCCGGCCATAGTAAAAATTGCTAACCTCACTCGAATCCAATCACATGAAAGAGGGGTTCGACCATGCTCAAAAGAGGACCCGTCATACCCCCGATAATTAAGGCATCAAACCAAAAAAAAAGAGAGAGAAGAAGAAAAAGAAAAAACCACAAAAAGAGTTAATGTTCTTCTCTTCCCAGCACTGTGCACGCCCCACTCCGGGATGATTGGCTCGATGACCGGAAAGGCCACTTTTGTAAAAGATAATACATTTTCCTTTCCCATTTTCATATCCACACTGTGTGTGCCACAGGAATAGCTGACATAAACCCCCAGTTTATCATTTGACAAAAATAAAAAAGATAAAATCCTTGTAAAAAGCTAGATTTCATTTTTTTATTACAAGTCTGTACCTGGTTGACACCACATCGCAAAAGAAGATATGTGTGAGGTCTAGCTTCTTTCTTTCTTTTTACAAAAGTGCAAAAACAAAAAAAAACACATAAAGAAAATATGTATACCAAAAAATATATATCTGAATAGGGGTTTCTTACACCCCTTTCTCCTGACTCTGATCTGTGCAAAAAAAAATGTGCAGGATGGAGTCAACGACCCAGCTCGCACTTCAAGGCATAAATCTCTGCACGTAGGGCATCCTCCTATACGTCTCGCTTGGTCATCCAGCGACCATGAAGGCTCCTATACCACTTTCAGGACGCGTGAGTAGCACCAAGAGCATCATTCAAAGCTCCTCCTAGACGGAGGACCTCGCACTCGGCTACATTAGCTCTAGCCTCTACCGTTTCAGCTCTAACCTTTTATTTTCCTGAATGGTCGTACAGAATGCGTTCCTCGTCCACTAGCAACTCAATACGGGCTCAAAGTGCCGACTCCTTCTTCGACCAAGGCCCTCCCACATCGTCAATCTCTGCCCGATCTAGATGATCAACAGTAGGCTGCTTGGATAACAGCCAGGCCTCGTACTCGAGGGAGGACAGAACTAAACTCCCTTGCTCCAAGCCGCACATAAGGGTCGGCTGATGCGTCTCCCAAAAAGTAGCAATCCGAGCCATATCCCCAGAGGACCCTCGAGAAAAGATCAAATCACATAAAGGGGGTTTCACCTCGCAAGGCACTTACTGAGAGCAACCGAACTGACACAGCACCCGAAATGGGAAGTAGAAGGTACTGCCAGTCAATCCAAGGAGGGTGATGCCCTCATGGTCTCTAGAGCGAACCACTAGGAAGGTTTAATCTAACCAAAGAAGTCTCCATACCAGCTTTGCATCGGTCAGCCAAGGCTTCAACGTTGACATATCTCCCTGTGGAAGCATGTGGCACCTGCCCAAAAAGCATTGGACCACCTCACCATGAACAATATAGAAGCGAGAAACTGGTCCCAAAATGTCAAGATGCTCTCCTAGCCAGACCTAGCGTAAAAGCAGACATCCCTTGAGGCACCCCACCTTGCCCAGAGAAAAGTGTCAAGATAATGGTAGAGTTCGACTAAGACAGATGCATCACTAATCGAGCCCTCTCTAATTTTGTTAAAACATCACAGAGAGTAAGAGAGAAGCTCTCTCCCCCAGTGAAGAAAAGGATTTCATAAATGAGACCTAGAGCAAAGGCCTTCACATTGAACGCGTTCCAGACTGGCAATTTTCGAAGGCTTTTGTCACCAAAAAGTTCTCTTAGGATTTTTATCGAACACCTGGTGGGCCCTCCAATGAGACTTTTCTCATATTCGAATTTCTTCAAGCCCAGAGTGAGGTGAACGGCTTTAGCATAGCCCAACTTCGGCATGATTCTTGCAAGGCCTCTATGGAGCTTCAAGCCTGATAGATTGGAGAGCTCTTCAAGTGTGGGAGATAGTTCCCGCTTCCCAAAACGGAACACATGGACATTTACATCCCAAAAGGAGGTCATCGTATGAAGTAGGTCCCACCATGACGGAACCTCAAGGAAGGATGAGAAGCGTGACAATCCGAGCCGATCTAAATCAATGAGCTCACTCTCATTCAAGCTCCCAAGCCAACTTTTGAGAAAACTGGGCCCTAAGCCCAAACAGGGGAGTAAATTGGTTTCGGGCCCTCCATGTAAGAGAGGGTTGGAAAGCGAGTCCATTGACATACAAGGATTTTTAAAAATTTTAAAAATTTGATGTAGGACGATGGACCCACCCTTGGGAAAGCAAGGAGAGAAAAAGGTAGTCGAAAATATTAGGCCAAAATGAAAAGAGAAGGAAAAAGGGCCATTCTTGGGCTTAAAAGGGCCCACTACCCCAGGAAGCACTCGGCGCATGTATTACATGCGCCAGTGCATTTTGCCCAAGATTTGGCCTGGCGCATGTAATACATGCACCTGACCAATCTGGCCCCCTTACACATAAAATGTGGGGGTTTGGGGGGAATTTTTGGTCTTTGCTAGACCCCATAGCCAGTTCACCTATGCTTCATGCTGTGATTGCGTAACACAAAATTTTTTCTATTACACCTAACTTATAAAAGCATTTATTTGTGCAGGAAAAATCCACATCAAAGGCGAATAAAATATTAAACAAAGCAGGTAGCCTAGGAGGCCCTCTTTTTTGCCAAAATCAAACCTTGCAAGCAATCAGATACAATACAAGGGAAGCAGAGCATGCGATAAAAAGGAAAAAGCACTAATATTCCAAAGGAGCTAAAAAACCATCCAAAAGAAAATGAACAAAGCATCACATCATCCATTACCAATTGATCAAATTCCCAAGAATATGTCCCAGAATGTCTAAAAATTCAAAACCAAGAGCTAAGCCTAATCCTTGGTGGCGCCCTTCGATTGAGCTTTGATAGGTCCGAATGTCTCCTACCCGGGTCCATGCCTGAGAAAGTCGGCTGAGCAGGGAGCGTGACTCCTTTTCACAGGCACGCTGCAAGACAACAACCAATCAGATCAGTTGAAAGATAAATGGCAAGGCAATAATCAAAGAGCGATCAGTATGATGCTCACCACTTCCACATCCCGGTGACCGACAATGTTGCGGTAATATTTGGCCTGATTCACGGCCTACTCATAGTCCTACATTCAGAAAAGAAGGATATTAGCTATAGAGGCTACAAGTACAAATACAAGCATATCTCTGAGAAACGAAACAAGCATGCAGAAATGGAAAAACTTACCTCGAGAACTAACTCAGGAGGGGGAACTCGGATAGCCTTTGTAGATATGCAGGCCCTCTCCTCTACGGCCTTACATAAACCACCAAGGAAAGCATCATCAAGGCGCCTAAAGGTCCCCTAGACCTCCACAATTGAACTAGAAGAGGCAATAGCACTAGAGGCTCCAGATGAAGGACCAGCTCCTGAGGTCGCAACAGTACTCGCCGCCGCCCTTCATCATCGTCAAAGTTGCCTCCCTGCTCAAACTGTGAAAAGAAATAGGGTTTCCATTAGGAGAGATCACAAGTCAATCAAAGCTATGGGGAATCAATCTGAAGGAAGAACTACCCGAGAATGTGGACCACCAAAAGCTAAAAAGTTTGCGCCAGGAACGAAGGGTGGGAGAAGAGACCAATAAGGTAAAGACTCATACCACATTCGATAGTCCCCAGCCATCAGGAGGGCATCGATAGGGACCCCGTTTTGAAGGAATCTGGCAGTGAGCTCCTCTATGCTACCCACGGGCATCATGACATCTACAGGAGGAGCTGAGGGCACAACAGGATGGCCCCGATACTGATGAACTACCCGCACCCCTAGGAAATAATCCGTGGCCCAGGCCCCATAGAAAAAGATGATGCGATGGCCGATGAAGAGGAGAGATGGACCAACATCGACTCTATCCCAATAAGGAGAACCAATGTAGGGGTCATATATAATCTACCCAAATCAAGAGTGTTCGATCAGTTAAACATGTAGTATAATATAAAGAAGAAGCTTGGAAATGAAAAAGGGGAAAAATAGCCTTACTGTTAAGACCTGAAAAGTACCACTTTTTACCCCTTAACTTAACCTTTGATTAGACCCATAGCCACCTAATAAGTCCTTGTAAAGTGTTTTATGTAGGTAAGAACAAGCAGTGAAATAAGACCAGGAATCCTGCTAAGGAGCCTGTTTTGGCACCAGAAGTCCCTCAGAAGGATGGACTCTGAATCCAGTCCTGAAATGAGCCTCGCGCAGTCCAGCTGAGCTTCCTAAGACTCTACAACTTCTCGCACAGATGATTGATTGAAGAGCTTCAGAAGCATAAACTCGCACAGCTCTCGCGAAGCTCAAGAGTAGAACACATCACGCAGTCTCACGCAGTTCAAAGAAAACCTCTCTCAACCTCGCGTAGTTTGCTCAGAACGGCTGAGAAGAGAGAGCTTCAGAAGACTCCTCGCACAGCTGTCGCGCAGTCGTCGTGGGATGCAATTATCAGAAAAGAACTCCTCGCACAGTTCTTACGCCATTCAAGAAGAGAGCATCCTTACGAAGGTAAAGCCACCTTCATGAAGATCAGTTAAGACATGGAACCTCGCACAGTTTAGAACTCATTAAAGCCTCGTGAGGTAACTCGCGAAGTCCAGTGAAGAGAAGTGATCGCGAAGTTCTCGCGCTATTCAAATCTGTCCTCACGAAGATCAACCCAGTGACTGCCTGAACTCCAACCTCACGACTACCTGAAGAGCAAACCAAGCCAACCTCGCGATGGCTGAAGTTTCAATTTCAAATAATCCTAGCGAAGAGCAACAGCTACCATGTGACAAGTCTAGGAAATAATGGCTACCTAGCGAAGCTCTGAACCTCAAACTTTCATCTCTTTAGCAGAGGACTTTCTGGGAATTTCCAAAGATTAGGGCACGCACTCCCATGCTCAAATCTCTGTGCACGTGCCCCAAGGTATTGAATGATCACTATTTAGCCACGTGGCATCATTAAAATAAGGGTTTCCTAACCCTAATGCGCCGCCACACCACTGCTATAAATACCCATACTTAGCTTAGGTTTAGGGAGCTTAGACCATCCTTTCTTTCTACATCCTTGAATAGCTGGGAACACATCTCATTTCATGGAGACTTGATCTGAGATTGTTTTGTTTTTCTTTTAGTAGTTGTAAGTAGTTTTCTTTTTCTTTTTCCTTCTCTCCATAGTCCAGCACTTGCTAGCTATGTCTTTGTATGAATTTTGAACTAGATTAATGGAAGTTCTGTAATAGGATCTATACTTTGTGAGATTTGTGTTTGAATGTGAGATGCTCTGTGCAAGGCTGTTGCCTTGTGATCCGCCATTGCTTTGGCTGTGATTCAAAGCAATGGAGGACTAATTCTAAGGGCCATTCAGATCCAAGTGACATGTGTGTCTGGGCTATCATGGTCTTATACAGCCTTAGCCCCACCACAGGAGCCACTAGATCTGAAATCCCCATGGGAGCTTGAGCTGGTAGGCTGGTGACCATGGTGGTGGCAGCGATATTCTTATTTTGTCTTGGGCTCTGTGAGGAGGATAGCCTCTGGGATAGTCTGTGACCATTCAAGTGGACAAGTTATAGCCTTAGGGTGATTCTAATCCACCGATCCAAGATGGATCCTTCTTCTTTACACCTGAGCTTGTAGAAGCCTGGTGGGAGATTGTACAGAGGCAGACTCCCCTATATTTGTATAGATCCGCTATCAGATGTTAGATCTGATCTGGTTATAGAGATTGTAGGCTTGTGACTGGGCCATTATAGCCTCACTCAAGCAATGGACAGCTAGATCGAAGGTTGTACTCAATCTCTTACTAGTTCTATGTGTCTGGGCTATCATGGTCCTATACAGACTTAGCCCCACACATAGAGCTTTAGAGGTTGAGGTTCCCTATGGATTCTTGAGCTGGTAGCCTGGATGAAGTAGTGCCTGCAATGATTAACTTGTTATGTTTTGACCCATCCCTGGATTGTGGTTCCCCTATGGGATAGTCTGTGACCATTTGAGTGGACAGGTTATAACCTTAAGGGTTGAATCATGGCAGAGTGATGGGTTGGATCCTTTCTCCTCAGTTGTGATAATGTAGCCATTGGACAGGATTTCTATAACATCAGATCTAAATTTGAGTTATAAAACTCCTCTGATCTGGGCTCAATAACATACTTCTCACCCTTTTATATTTATTTTCCACACTCCATCCATCCTCTCAACCCTTTCTGTAGTTTAGACATTAGAGTACCTTAGAATACTTAGAATAAGTGACCTTAAACTCCCCTCCTTTTAGGACTGCCAGATCTGTAGTCAGATCTGGAGGGACTACTAGAGATGGCTCCTTTAGAGCTGTAGATCACCTTTCCCTGTGGGACAAACTCTTACTTATCAAAACTTGCTACAATGGACCCCGTATCTTGCAGGTCTAGGATTTCTTTGTTGTGCTAATTCCATCCCCTGTTCTACTCTTTCTTTGTTTTTTAAATGACTTTTACCACCAACCAATAAATCAAGCGCAGCAAACTCAGAATCCGCCAACAAGTTTTTAGCGCCGTTGCCGGGGACAGATGATCTATTAGTAGACCCTTAGTTTTTGTATTCTTAGTATTCTTTGCAAATGTGAATAATTGATACTGCTGACATAATTTTGAACCTTTCTTGCAGATCTAGACAACAGCAGTGAAGGACAGTTGGACTGCAATTGGAGCTTAGCTACCTCTGTTTGCAAACTCTCTGACTTTAAAAATCTGTCTATCTTTCTTAAAAAAAATTTCTAGCAGTATCTAGGAAAGTTTTAAATGTATTCTTTGAATAGCTGTAAACTAGTTAGATAAGTTTGTTAATTGTACAAATATTCTTTTGCAATATGCCTGCAAGACGCTTTCCTTGCTATTGGTATGCTTGTATGCTAGAGAGGAGATCTCTCAGCCCTACTTTAGAGCCTCTTAACCCTGAGTTAGAAAGGGGAAGGAGACTTAGAAGAGACAGGCACACCACAGGAGAGCCCCCAAGTGAATCTGTGACAACAATTATGGGTGAAGAACAACCCAAAACTCTCAAGGAGTTGAATGCTCCGGATGACTATAACTCCCCTTTTAGCATTCAATTCCCTGATGTTCAGGGGAATAATGAAATAAAAACTTCAATCATCCAGATGCTGCCCTCTTTCCATGGGCTTAGCAAAGAGGACCCTTACAAGCATATTGACCAGTTCTTGGCCTTGTGCATGACTTTTAATATCACTGGTTTGGGACCTGAGGCTACTAGGCTCAGACTCTTTCCCTTCTCTCTGAAGGATAGGGCCAGTACCTAGTTGACCACTCTTCCCAACAATAGCATTGCTTCATAGAAAGACCTGCAGACCAAGTTCCTGACCAAGTTCTTCCCTGAGATCAAAACTAGCCAGTTGAGGAAAGAGATTCTTGCTTTTGCTCAATCCCTAACTGAGGACTTTAACCAGTCCTGGGATAGGTTTAAAGAAATGCTCAAACAATGCCCCCACCACAAGATCCCAGAGTGGCAGCTTGTACAAAGCTTCTACAATGGGATTGATGAAAAAAATAGAGATATGGTCGATGCCTCTTGTGGTGGATCCTACATGCACAAGACTGCGAAGGAGGCATGGGAATTGTTTGAGGTGATCAGTGAGAATGCTTTTCAAAAGCCATCCCTGGCAAGAACTAGTCAGGAAACTGAGTCAAAGGTGGGGCCTGCTGCTAGATCAAGAGGAAAAGTTTTTGAGGTGTCTGGAAACAATGACCTGCAGCTACAAATGGCAAACCTCTCTATGAAGTTTGACAAATTACTGACTATGATGCAACCCAGAAGGGCTGCTCATGTGGCGGAGGCATGTCTGATATGCCAGTCCCCACAGCACACAGTGGAGGAATGCCCATCTGCAGGGCAATTCCCTGAATTGGTTTTGGAACATGCTGCTGCTGCTCAATCTTATGGATAGAAACAATCTGGGGGCTACAACAGACAGCCATATGGATACCAGCACCAAAATGCTGGTTACCAATGGAGAGACCACCCTAATATGAGGTGGAGGCAAGATAACTACATGCAGCCCCAGCAGATGTTGGCCTTACCACAAAGTCCACAGCAGCAGTTCAATCAAGGGAATGCCCCTAGGCCTAACTTCCAGCACCATCAGCAGCCCCATCAGTAACAAAATCAGTTGGTCTTACCCCACTCTCGACCAAGAAATGCTTCCTTTGAGGACCAGGTCTTGACTTCATTATAAAACCTGGGATCCTTGGCTCAGACTGTGGACACTCATGGTCAGAGCCTCCAGAAAATGGAAGAATAGATAAGCCAAATTTCAAATGCCTTGGCTAGGAGAGATGAAGGGAGGTTGCCCTGCCAGCCAATTGCTCACCCCGAGGATCAGTTTTTAATTGAGGAAGCTTCCTCAAAGTTTGAGGACACCAATGTTGTCACTACCCTAAGGTCTGGCAGGCTGGTAGACAACCAGGTGGGTAACAGACCAGCAGAGGTCATTTCCACAGATGATGCAAATGATCATGATAGAGATGTTGTTGGACCACAAAGCCAAGAATTGCCTACCACCCTGCAGTAGGAGAAAAATAAAGAGGCTGTCATTGAGCCTCAGCAGGAAGTAAAACATGAAAAAAGAAAGAAACAGAAGTTTAGTCATTGGCTAGCAGATGAGGAACCAGCAGAACCTCAGCTGCCATTTCCTCAAGCTTTGCATAGCCCTATCCCTTTTGATAAAGGGAATGCCCAAATGGAGGAAATGATGGAGACCTTCAGGCAGGTGAAAATTAATTTGCCCCTGCTTGAGGCAATTAAATAAGTCCCAGCCTATGCAAAGTTCCTGAAAGACCTCTGCACCTAAAAGAGAGGCTAGAGGCCATGTGTCCAAAAAGGTCTTTGCAACTGATACAGTGAATTCTGTATTTAACATATCAATGCCTGAGAAGTTGCAAGATCCAGGGATACCCACTATTCCCTACGTAATTGGAGACCATACGATTGGAAAAGCCCTTTTAGACCTTGGAGCCAGTGTTAACCTATTGCCATACAGTGTATATCTGCAACTAGGTTTGGGGGAGCTGAAAGCTATCCCCATTGTGCTAATGATGGCTGATAGGTCTGAGAGGAGACCTCTGGGAATGGTTGAGGATGTCTTAGTGGGGGTGGATAAGTTTTTCTACCCTGCTGACTTCTTAGTTTTGGACATGGGGTACAGCAATAGCCCAAATCCCATACCTGTTATATTGGGGAGGCCTTTCTTGGCCACTACCAATGCATGCATTCAATGCAGGTCTGGAGTAATGGAGGTAACTTTTGGACATATGAAAGTTGAGCTGAATGTGTACAATAGTGCAAAGTACCCTCAGATGGACAATGAGGAGAGCTTTGCAGTGGATGTACTAGAGGAAATTGTAGAAGAGGAATTGCCCACTCTGCTGGAGTGGGGCAACATTGTTAGGAATTTAGTTAAAATTTGGGACATGGTGGAGGAAGAGAGCCCAGATGTGGTATAAAAAAACATGACCACATTGAAGTCTTCTGTGGGCTCAGTGCAGCACTCTAGTTTGAAACCTACATCGCTGCCTCTTCCCCCAACCTCCACTACACCTATTCTGCCATCCACCCAACAAGCCCCTGATCTGGAACTCAAGAAGCTTCCAGAAACATTAAAATATGCCTTCCTTGAGAAAGGTGATAAGCTTCCTGTGATTATCTCTTCCTCCCTTACCAATGAGCAGGAAGAGGAATTACTAACAGTTTTGAGGAAGCACAAAAAGGCAATTGGTTGGACCATTGCCGATCAGAGGAATAGATGCATCAATGCATGCAGGATTCATCTTGAGGAGGGAGCACTACTCTCGTGGAAATCTGAGAGAAATTAAATCCTCACATGCAGGAAGTGGTCCTCAAGGAGATCATTAAATTACTAGATGCAGGGGTGATTTACCCCATCTCTGATTCTCATTGGGTGGCACCTATCCAAGTGGTGCCCAAGAAATCATTACAACAGTTGATTAAGACAAACGGAGAGTTGAGGCCCATTGATTATAGGAAGCTCAACTCTAAAACGAGAAAGGACCATTTCCCTCTCCCCTTCATTGATCAAATTTTGGACAAATTGGCTGGAAAAGCTTTTTACTGTTTTCTTGATGGGTACTCAGGATACAACCAAATCCCTGTGCATCCTCAAAACCAAGAGAAAACCACCTTTACCTGCCCTTTTGGCACCTTTGCTTACAGAAGGATGCCTTTTGGACTTTGTAATGCGCCAGCTACTTTTCAGAGGTGTATGTATGCCATATTTTCTGATATGATTGACAAGTTTTTGGAGATTTTTATGGATGATTTTTCTATCTATGGGGACAGTTTTGGCTAGTGTCTACAACACCTCAGCCTAGTTTTGCTAAGATGTGAGGAGACCAATTTGGTCTTAAGCTGGGAAAAGAGCTACTTTATGGTAACACAAGGCATTGTGTTGGGCCATGTGGTCTCTAAAGAAGGGCTTGAGGTAGACAAGGCCAAAGTGGACCTCATTGCCAATTTTCCCCCTCCGAAAACAGTCAAGCAAATCAGATCTTTCCTGGGGCATGCAGGATTTTACAGGAGGTTCATCAAGGACTTCAACAAAATTGCTAAGCCATTGTGCCACCTGCTCTGCCAGGATGTGCCCTTTGACTTTTCTGCTGACTGTCTTAAGGCTTTTGAAACATTGAAAATATGCCTCACCTCTGCCCCTGTACTCCAAACACCAGACTATGCCCTACCTTTTGAGCTGATGTGTGATGCATCAGATTTGGCAATAGGCGCTGTTTTGGGCCAAAGAAAAGATAAGCTGCCTGTGGTCATTGCTTATTTCAGCAAATCACTTGCTGAAGCTCAGCTGAACTATACCACAACTGAGAAAGAGCTTCTAGCAGTGGTTTATGCTATTGACAAATTTAGAGCCTACCTACTAGGATCTAAAACTGTAATCTTCAGTGACCATTCAGCATTGAAGTACCTACTGTCCAAGAAAGATGTTAAGCTAGGCTGATTAGATGGATACTGCTGCTACATGAGCAATTATTTGCCATCCAATCATTAATCCCTTGGTTTGCACACATTATCAATTATGTAGTTATAGGAAAGATTCCCCCCCACTGAACCAAAATGGACAAAGAACTATTTTTCTCAAAGGTCAAGTATTTTTTCTGGGAGGAACCTTGCCTATACAAGTACTGTGCAGACCAAATCATCCGAAGATGTGTTCCCGAAAGTGATATCCCCAGCATTCCGGCCATGTGCCATGAAAATGCCTGCGGAGGCCACTTTAGTGGGCGAAAAATAGATGAAAAGGTCCTGCAGTGTGGTTTTTACTAGCCTTCCTTATTCAAAGATGCACACACACACTGCAAGGCATGTGAGAGATGTCAAAATTTAGGAGGGCTGTCCAAAAGAAATTCAATGCCTTTACAGCCCATCCTTGTGGTAGAACTGTTTGATGTATGGGGTATAGACTTCATGGGCCCCTTTCCTCCTTCTAATGGTTATCAGTTCATCTTAGTGGCAGTGGACTATGTTTCCAAATGGGTAGAAGCCATTGCCACAAGAACCAATGACAACCAGGTGGTCCTCAAATTTGTAAGGCAGCAAATTTTCTCCAGATTTGGAACCCCTAGAGCTATTATCAGTGATGGGGGTAGCCATTTCTGCAACAGAAATTTCAAGAGCTTGCTTAAGAAATATTCTGTGACCCATAGGATTGCTACTCCCTACCACCCACAGACAAGTGGGCAAGTCGAAATTTCCAATAGAGAGATCAAGCACATCCTTGAGAAAACAGTAAGGACTGACAGGAGAGATTGGGCCGATAAACTGAATGATGCACTGTGGGCCTATAGGACTGCCTATAAGACCCCCATTGGAATGTCCTCATTCAGATTGGTCTATGGCAAAGCTTGCCATCTCCCAGTAGAGTTAGAACACAAGGCCTATTGGGCCATTAAGAATTTGAACATGGACCTAACTTCTGCTGGTCATCACAGGTCATTACAGCTGTTTGAATTGGATGAGCTGAGGATGGATGCTTACACCAATGCCAGGATCTACAAGGAACGGTCTAAAGCTTTCTTTGACAAGGGCTTGCTGAGAAAAAGCCTCGAACCGGGTGGTAAGGTTTGGTTATTCAACTCCAAACTAAAATTCTTTCCTGGCAAATTAAAATCCAGATGGGAAGGTCCCTATGTTGTCTTAAATGTTTCCCCATCTGGTGCTGTGGAAGTCAAGGACCCCAAATCTGGGAGGACCTTCAAAGTGAATGGTCAGAGGCTTAAGCCTTGCATTGAACAACCTACTGACCCTATGAACACTATTCATTTTCATGGGACCCCTACATCTACCTGACCCACAGTTGTGTCCATGTGTACTATACTACTTTTGTTTCTTCCATAAGTTTTAGGAAACTTTAGTGGTTATGTGGAGTCTGATTATGTTGAGCTTGATAGAGTTTATGTGGGATTGGTATGATTTATTCTTCTTCTTCTGTGAATTGCTGATTTTCGAATTTGAATGCATATTGTTTGAATCTTTTTTATGAGTACGCCGCACTAACTGTATTGCCCCTGTTTGGTACTAAGCTCTCGCGCATTCCAAATTGAGATTTGGGAAGCTCTCACGCAATTCACATAGAACATTTCTTTTGTTGTCGCGAGCTTCAATGCTGCAGAGTCTCTCGCACACTTCAAGCTCCAACTTCCATAATCGCGTGATTCATTTATCTCGTGATCCCCTTACCCAGCTGTGCGAGTCTAATGCATTTGTCATTTCCCACGCTGATCGCTGGGACTTGACGTTTCCCAACTCACAATTAATTGCAGCGACTTGGATGATATTCCACCATTTCATCTTCCACCATCCTCGCCTTTAAATACACAGGGAGCCCCTTTCATATTCATCGCATCCTTTCTCCTCTTACCCTAGCGGTCCTTCCCTAACCCTAACCATGGCAGATGATAAGCCGAATGCGCTGCCTAACAAGTTTTACCCGATGTGGTTGGACCCGCCACCACCTAAAGAGCCAGATCCCCTACAACCCCTCTGGGATGAATACGAGGAAGTTATGCAAATCCTGGCTAAGGAGGAGGAGGAAAAGCTCCAGCCGCAGAAGAAAAAGCAAAAGAGAGAACTATCCCCTGCCCCCTCCACTCCACCCCCTCCCCCACCTTCTCAACCCCCTCAACCCTGATCCCTCTCTCCTTTCTTCCTCCTTTTTTGTAATTTTCTTTTTTTTTATATATATAGTTTTAATGAAACTTTCTTTTTCTGATATTATGTACAGTTCTCTATTCTTGGTTGCTTTCTTTCGTGTTCTGCCTTTTATGCTTTAATAAATCTGCTGCGCAGACACCTTTGAATCAGTGAGGACACTTCTCATAGGTTTGGGGGTGTGGCAGGCAGACCCTGCCAATGGAATAGTTAACCTAAGTGCAGCAGACTCATCTGAGTAATATGGAAATGGATCTATGTGCACTTAAGAATCATGAAAATAAGAAATTTAAAATTTCTACAAACTTTTGATATTATAAACTTTTAATATTCCACATTTCCATGATAATATCACCAAGGAAACTTACTTGTATCAGCACTTAGTGAATCATTAGAGAGAGAAAAAAGTGAGGACATACTTAAAAGTTCAAAGGAAGGCCATAACCAGTGAGAATTGGGCCTATAAAATGTTTCCATCCTTTGAGGAGTAACCAAGGCAATCTCTTCTAGTTCTAAGGATTGGCTGAGTCACTGTGCTCACTAGAAGTTAGGTAACTCCAAGTTGAAACAACTTACAGTACTCATGAGACTTAGGAAAGGATCAAGGCCTTCTCTTGGACAGTTTGAGCCTAAAAGGACCAACCCTAAAGCAACTGCCCTTGTCCATACCCCCCCTTTGAGCTTTAAAGCCTAAATTTCTTTAAAATACACTTGAGTACTTGAACCTGAACCTATGAACCTGCTTCAGCCTACCCTCACTCTGAGAATTCAGAAGGTAAAGGAGAAAAGGTTGGAAATGGACTAGCTATGGTTAACATTAAGTGAAGGGAGAAGAAGCATCTCAAAAATTTCTGGCAGTATGGTAACTGAAAACATGGTAGCATTTCTGAAATGCAAAAACAAAATTAAAAAGAAGAAAATTCCATCAAAAGAAAACAAAAATAATAATGAAGAGGAGTAAGGGAGGAATCAAGAGGAACTTTCATTGAAGAATCAAAATCAAGAAGAGAAACTGATCACTTCAAATCTGAAGGTGAAGTCATGAATCACCTCTGTCACCTACTGATTTCTCAATTTGGAACCCCTTTTCAACCTTCCATTCTTTTTAACCCTACTCCATAAGCCACATTACAACCCAGTTAAAAGCCCTTGTGATCTAAAGTTGAGTGAGTTGTCATGTGGAGATAAAGAGTTATCCAATCTATGGTGAGGAACTGCCAATGATGTCAGCACTTAAGAACTCTGCCTATGCTCATGCTTTCAGACCCATTTGGGGGATGTAACTGCTCTTGAGCCTGTGAGAAAATGAACCCCTCAACAAAACCTTTATGAGAGTATGCCCTGCAAAGTTTTTGGGTCCGAACTTGAACGCATTATGTATGGCCTATAACCTAATTTTTGACCTAAGGATGGGCTCAGTGCTGGCACACACTTGTGCAGTTTTCTGTGGTTGTAAACTAATTGGAAATGCTGTGCATTCATGAGAAGTTTATGCTGTTTAAATTACTGTGCAACCAATGGATTAAATTTCTTTTATGATTACTGATTCAAGAGTAAACTAAGTCTGCCCCTTGACTGCTCACTGGATGATATTGCACTTTTGTTAACTGTTTCATTGAAGAAGTTTGTGGGTGTCTTCACTGAAAACCCTCAGGAGACTTCACTCCTCCACTAGGGATCACCTAGGGGTTAAAAAGGCTTGGTACATATGCTAAATGTATCCGTGCTTCCTACGAAAGTGGCATTTAATTTTTGTAGTAGATTTAATATAGCTTTGCTAAGGGACTAGCAAAGATTAGGTTTGGGGGTGTGTTAAGACCTAAAAAGTACCACTTTTCACCCCTTAACTTAACCTTTGATTAGACCAATAGCCACCTAATAAGTCCTTGTAAAGTGTTTTATGTAGGTAATAACTAGCAGTGAAATAAGGCCAGAAATCCTGCTAAGGAGCCTATTTTGGCACCAGAAGTCCCTCAGAAGGATGGACTCTAAATCCAGACCTGAAATGAGCCTCGCGCAGTCCAGCTGAGTTTCCCAAGACTCTACAACAACTTCTCGCACAGATGATTGACTGAAGAGCTTCAGAAGCATAAACTCGCGTAGCTCTCGTGAAGCTCAAGAGTAGAACACATCGCGCAGTCTCACGCAGTTCAAAGTAAACCTCTCTCAACCTCGCGCAGTTCACTCAGAACGGCTGAGAAGAGAGACCTTCAAAAGACTCCTCGCGCAGCTGTCGCCGCGGGATGCAATTATCAGAAGAGAACTCCTCGCACAGTTCTCATGCCATTCAAGAAGAGAGCATCCTTGTGAAGGCAAAGCCACCCTCGCGAAGATCAGTTAAGACATGGAACCTCGCGCAGTTCAGAACTCATTAAAGCCTCGTGAGGTAACTCACGAAGTTCAGTGAAGAGAAGTGCTCACGAAATTCTCGCACTATTCAAATCTATCCTCGCGAAGATCAACCCAGCGACTGCCTGAACTCCAACCTCGCGACTGCCTGAAGAGCAAACCAAGCCGACCTCACGATGGCTGAAGTTTCAATTTCAAATCATCCTAGCGAAGAGCAAGAGCTACCACGCGACAAGTCTGGGAAAAAATGGCTACCTAGCGAAGCTCTGAACCTCAAACTTCCATCTCTTCAGCAGAGGACTTTCTGGGAATTTCCAGCGATTAGGGCACGCACTCCCACGCTCAAATCTTTGTGCACGCGCCCTAAGGCATCGAAGGATCACTATTCGGCCACGTGGCATCATTAAAATTAGGGTTTCCTAACCCTAATGCGCCGCCACACCACTGCTATAAATGCCCATACTTAGCTTAGGTTTAGAGAGCTTAGACCATCCTTTCTTTCTACATCCTGGAATAGCTGGGAACACATCTCATTTCTTGGAGACTTGATCTGAGATCGTTTTGTTTTTCTCTTTATAGTTGTAAGTACTTTTCTTTTTCTTTTTCCTTCTCTCCATAGTCCAACACCTGCTGGCTATGTCTTTGTATGCATTTTGAACTAGATTAATGGAAGTTCTGTAATAGGATCTGTACTTTGTGGGATTTGTGTTTGAATGTGAGATGCTCTGTGCAAGGCTGCTGCCTTGTGATCCGCCATTGCTTTAGCTGTGATTCAAAGCAATGGAGGACTGATTCTAAGGGCCATTCAGATCCAAGTGACCTGTGTGTCTGGGCTATCATGGTCCTATATAGCCTTAGCCCCACCACAGGAGCCACTAGATCTGAAATTCCCATGGGAGCTTGAGCTGGTAGCCTGGTGACCATAGTGGTGGCAGCGATATTCTTGTTTTGTCTTGGGCTCCGTGAGGAGGATAGCCTCTGGGATAGTCTGTGACCATTCAAGTAGACAGGTTGTAGCCTTAGGGTGATTCTAATCCACCGATCCAAGATGGATCCTTCTTCTTTACACCTGAGCTTGTAGAAGCCTGGTGGGAGATTGTACAGAGGCAGACTCCCCTATATTTGTATAGATCCGCTATCAGATGTTAGATCTGATTTGGTTATAGAGATTGTAGGCTTATGACTGGGCCATTATAGCCTCACTCAAGCAATGGACAGCTAGATCAAAGGTTGTACTCAATCTCTTGCTGGTTCTATGTGTCTGGGCTATCATGGTCCTATACAGACTTAGCCCCACACATAGAGCTTTAGAGGTTGAGGTTCCCTATGGATTCTTGAGCTGGTAGCCTGGATGAAGTAGTGCCTGCAATGATTAACTTGTTATGTTTTGACCCATCCCTGGATTGTGGTTCCCCTATGGGATAGTCTGTGACCATTTGAGTGGGCAGGTTATAACCTTAAGGGTTGAATCATGGCAGAGTGATGGGTTGGATCCTTTCTCCTCAGTGGTGATAATGTAGCCATTGGACAAGATTTCTATAACATCAGATCTGAATCTGAGTTACAAAACTCCTCTGATCTGGGCTCAATAACATACTTCTCACCCTTTTATATTTATTTTCCACACTCCATCCATCCTCTCAACCCTTTCTGTAGTTTAGACATTAGAGTACCTTAGAATACTTAGAATAAGTGACCTTAAACTCCCCTCCTTTTAGGACTGCCAGATCTGTAGTCAGATCTGGAGGGACTACTAGAGATGGCTCCTTTGGAGCTGTAGATCACCTTTCCCTGTGAGACAAACTCTTACTTATCAAAACTTGCTACAATGGACCCTGTATCTTGCAGGTCTAGGATTTCTTTGTTGTGTTGATTCCATCCCCTGTTCTACTCTTTCTTTGTTTTTTAAATGACTTTTACCACTAACCAATAAATCAAGCACAGCAAACTCAGAATCTGCCAACACTTACCTGCTCTGGTATCAGCAGGTCAAATTGGGGCCTCAGGGCCATCTCCAGGTGTTTCATGCCAACATCCCAACGACAATGCGTATTCTAGTTACTCAGAAGTGGATAAGTGTATATATCAGATTGAAGAAGGGGGCGGCCAAGCTGAAAGTGCAAATACCCCCACGCTTGACAAAAGTAGTGCATAAGAGATGGGTTAGAAGCAGAGAATGATCATCCAAATATATTTGGGAAAGCAAAAGAGTTAGAGGTTACCTCCAAAGTAGGCCAAAAGTCAACGACAGACTTTGCATTGCCAATAGAGACTCGGACTAGATTGGACATCAACGCGGCGTAGCTGGCCCCGCCCCAGTCATATCTATGCACGTCATTCCAATTGTCCATGAGGCTGAGTAAGGCTAGAGAGACCCGTTCGCTACTGGCATTCGAGAAGAGGGTCTTGCCCAGTAGCAAGAGGGGCGAGATGCGAGCCAACATAACCGCGCGCTCAGGCTCAATAAAAATGTCCACTTTTGGCTGCCCTAGATCTACCAACTCATTCATCTAAAAAAGATCAGACAGCCAAGACATTTTGACCTCAGTACCATGCAAACTTGTGGAGGGGGGATATGCCCCTATCAATCGAATGATCTCATCCCGATCAGGCACTGCAAGGTTGGCGACCGGAACCCCCCCTATCCGGATCCCCATAATCATGTCCCAATCTATGGGAGTCAGCGTCATCTCAGTCATGGCCATGTGAAACGTCATGGTCTCCTGACGGAAACACTTAATAAGGGCCCTTAGATGGGCCGCGTAAGCTCACATGGCGGAGCATGAAAGGAACTCTCCAAAGTCGACCTGTCTAAGCAGGAACTTCACGATCGGTGGGAGGTAGCGATAAAACTGTTGAAAGTTCAACCAACCTCCTCGAAACACGATATGAGGCAAGGCCTGCACCAAGGTAAAAGAGGCATCAGATCATGGAAACATAGCAAGGTCGCACAAGAGAAAAAAAACACACTAAATTTATCCCTTTACCTTGCCGGCAATATCAAAATTGGAGATATGAATACGCTGCTGATGGAGGAGACCAGCATGGGCGGCCTCGCCCTACATTTCGTACCAAGAGCCGGCAAGGCATTCCACCATAAAGAATTGTTCTCCCCGAGGACCATAGACCATTTCTGGCCCCTCTTCTTGTTCTTCCTCCTACACGTATTCTTCTTCGCTCGACGTTCTGGGGCAAATACGAGCAATCATGTCAGGTGTGATCAAATGATTATGCTGCAGGTCAAGGGAAGGTAAGTCTGCTAATCCCCTCTCCTTTTTTTCAAAAAAATAAAATCAAAATAATAAGAACATTTTTTCCCTTCCTTTTCATAAAATTTAAAACAAAAAAATCTTTTCTTTATGTGCAAAAATAAAAACAAAAATTATATATACAACAAAAAAATCCTTTCTTTATGTGCAAAAATAAAAATAAAAATTATATATACAAAAAAAAATCCTTTCTTTATATGCAAAAATAAAAACAAAAATTATATATACAACAAAAAGTTCCTTTCTTTATGTGCAAAAATAAAAACAAAAATTATATATACAAAAATTTCTTCTTTATTTGTAAAAACAAAAATAAAAAAAATGGACATATGTCCTAATTAAACCCATAAAAAAAGCAAAAATAGGGCATCATTTATAGAATAAACATCAAACCCATCATCAATAATCATGCTTACAAGAGAAATAACCCATTTATCATCAAAGAAAGTAAGATTCATAAACACATTGCAAAAGATTTCAAGAAAAAATAAGTTTAAAGTAATTACTTTCAAAAAAATTAGTCCTTGATCCGGCATAGAGCGGGTGTTTAATTGGTGTGAGTGAACACCAGCAATGAAACATGCTTGGAATTGATCCAAGGGAACCCTAGGAAGGAGACCTATTTCGGTTTGGAGAGGAAGGGAGAGAAAAATTTGAAAAAACCCTCTTTTGGCTCGGGCTCGGGGGGTTTAAAAATCATCCCCAAGTTTTGCTTGGCACACGTATTACATGCGTAGAGTGTATTTTGGCCCCCATTTTTCCTATAGCAAGTATTAGTTGCTCCAGGCTACATTTCTAGCTAAGTGTGGTTTGTACACACCTGGCTTGACCCCTTTTCTTTTGTTTTGTTGTTCTGAAGGTGCACACTTCCCCAAATGGCACGTTGATCTTCATTTGATCTGCCTGGGAAGCTGTGCTAGAATAAGTGGACCAAGATCGATGAGCATGCTCAAAGAATCCCAATCATACATAAAATCATAACATATAAAAATCCAAAAAAATCATAACATAAAAATCCAAAAAATTCACATAAAGTCATAACATAAAAATTCAAAAAATTCACATAAAATCATAACCTAAAAATCCATATAAAAATCCACATAAAATTATAAAAATTTCTGCATAAAATAACAAAAAACTCTACATAAAATAATAGCAAAAGGTGGCACGTACTCCCAAAAGTGTTGTGACATCTATTCGCTCCGCTCGGGTAGTCGTGCTATATCAATTTCAGGATCGTTGGGTTCGCCCAAAGACCTCAAACTCTACTTTATGTAGGGGTACCCGTGACCAGTCAAATGGGGCAGTCAATGCCTCATAGGGTTGGACACAAACTGTGGACCTTTGCATAATTGCTTTGCGCCTATCTTTAAGTATGGGTCGATCACCCTCTTACTCACGGAGCTGTTGGATTCAGACTAAAAATTGAATATCGAACATCTTCAATCATCTCTAGAAGCGAACATTTTTCCCAGCATATTGGGATTTCGCAACTCACTCCATCTCGATTATGCCCAGTAATATCGCTAAGCGCTTGGGGACCGATGACCTTGAGAAACGGACCTTTTTCCCGACATATAGGGCTTTCATTTTCTCACCATGTTACCATCTAATGTTTAAGGTTTGTTTTGAATACAACGGACCCGTTAGTGATGCCTTGGGCCTCTTCGAATGTGTGACAGCCCGAATTTTCCCAACCTGAATTTTTTTGAGACATATTTTTTTTTTTTTTTTTTTTTTTCAAACACGAATGGGAAAACTCGGACCGTCGGGTCGTAGAACACGTTCCGAACACAGAATGCTTGGTACAAAACCTAGCATGCAGAAATCAAAGCAGATAATACATATGACATAAATAAATCTCTAATTCTAACATCTAATATTACAATAACTAACAATGGCCACTAATGATGTACCAACGTCACCAAACAGTGGTGTATAAAATTATATACGAGTTCAAAGGGTACCAAGTCTGAACTCACCAATCTCCACAAAGTACTCAATCTACGACCCCGAATATCATAGCCCTCCTCAATTCCTCAATCTGCAAGTCTGGTGTCCACGTAGAAGCTATACCTGTGACGTATAGTCGAAGGGGTGAGCTACATCCTAGCTCGATGAGGAAATTTCAATACTCATTCACATCTTATCATAAGGAAACATAGATTCAATGTCACAATCAAACCTTTTCTTATTTAAAAGCTGAAACTTCGTTTCAAAGGTACTTTTTCTTATCAACAAAGACGATTTCAAATCATTTTCTTATCACACGACTGATTTCAAAACTGACTTCCTTTTTCACATAAAACTGATTCAAAAGCTGATTTCCTTATCATACAAAACTGATTTCAAAACTGATTTCCTTTTTACACACAAAAGTGATTTCAAAACATTTATTTATCCTTCAAAACTGATTTCAAATCCGCCCCGGCGGCCCACATGGTACTTGCACTCCGCCCATAGCGGTCCACGATAAGCATAATCCGCCCACAGCGGTCCACATACATATAATCCGCCCATAGCGGTCCACATACACAATATCCGCCCATAGCGGTCCACTTTAATCTCACGACTTATGGTTTGATTTACGAGTATAATCCAAAGAGTACATAAAATGCCGCAAAAGCGGTCCAAGGGCGTACATGACTACATCGAAATCCAAGGGTGTACGTAAATCCCGTAAAAACGGTCCAAGGGCGTACATGACTCACAACAGTGTCCAAAGGAGTACGTAAAATCCCGCGAAAGCGGTCCAATACGATATGAGCACAACGAGTCCGAGGGTGTACGTAAAATCCCGTAAAAGCGGTCCAAAAGGCGTACATGAGCACAACAAGTCCAAAGGTGTACGTAAAATCCGTAAAAGCGGTCCAAGGGCGTACATCAACAAGTCCAAGGTTGTAAAATCCGTAAAAACGGGTCCAAGGGCGTACATAAGCCCAACAAGTGCAAGGCTGTACGTAAAATCCCGGAAAAACGGTGCAAGGGCCTACAAAAATGCCGCCACAGCGGGCCAAGGGTATACACAAATCCAGCACAATTCCAAGGGTGTACATAAATCCGCCACAATGTCCAAGGGTGTACCTTCTCACAAATCTACAAGACTCAAAGATTTCGAGTTCACATTCTAGTTCAGATTTCTAAATCACGATCCAAAGCTCACATTCTTGCTTAAAAGGTTTTAAAACTCACCATTTAAAAATCAAGTTTAAAAATCGAATACCATAGTACAAATTCTAGGTTAAGTTCACAGTTCAAAATTCACCGTTTTCAACTCACGGATTTTAAATTTCTATTTTGCAAGGAGTTCAAGTTATAATTCAAATATCTATCAAACTAACATCAAAATACATCAAGAAAACTTATCATTTTTTTCATATGAATACCTCAAAGAAACAATGAATCAAAGTTAAACATGCAGGTTTGTGTTGAAGTTCTCCTACACGTCCAATTAGATTCAAGCATCGATTTTAAATAACAAAACTTCAAATCACACTTATCATTTTCATTTGATTAAATCAAGGCATCTATGAATCAATTTCAAAAATATAATCAAATATTAAATTTCCCCTACCTTAACCTCGAAGCAAGCAAGGTCCCATCGATGGCCGTCCACCCTTAATCTACATCACAAGCATACAATGATGCATCAAGGATTAACCCCAACCACTAATAACTTAGATTATTTAAGTGTTTTCTAAAAAATTGAGTCGGAACGGGCAAGTTCGCGCCAACACAGAAATTGATGTAACCTTTCTCCTAAATTTTTACCTTTAAAAATTTAGATTCATAAGTTGGTCAAAACACAAACATTGTAGATCTCTTTGTTATCTTTCCAACGCCTCAAGAATCGCATCAATCGGAGGTCGGAGTAGAAAGTTATGGTCAAAATACTAAAGCAGCACTGGCAAACTCAGACAAAATCGACTAATCGATTTTCAAAATCGATTAATCGATTTTCCAAAGTCGATTGATCGATTTTATCTCGATTGATCGATTTTCAAAGAGCCAAAAATCTTTTTCACTATTTGAGACCAGTCGATTAATCGACCCAATTTCGATTAATCGAAATTCAAAAATCGATTAATCGATTTTACTCGATTAATCGGTTTGCTTTCTCAAAATTAGAAATTTACCTAACTTATTACTAAATGTTGACCTTTAAAACGATTGATTCACAAGTTGGTCAATTCATGAAAGTTGTAGGGATTTCTGTCTTCTTTCCAACGCAACAAGAATCACGTCAATCCGAATTCGGCACAAAAAGTTATGGCTGAAATACTACAGTAGTGTCAGTAAGCCCAGGCAAACTCGATTAATCGATTTTCAAAATCGATTAATCGAATTTTAAAATCGATTAATCGAAATTCTCTTGATTAATCGATTTCGAGTTCTTCTTGAATTTCTCTCTTGTCAAAACTCGATTAATCGAGTTTCAAAATCGATGTCGATTTTGGCGGTTCTGAAACACTTCTCGGGTTTGAACCTTGAAACCCATTTTTTTCATCAAAATTCAATCCTTTTGATCCTAATCTTTTGCACACATCTAACCAACATATATTTAATTAAATACATGGAAGAATTGCGTTATTTACCTCTTTAAATCGGTGATTTACTCGTAGATCGGATCATCTTCTTCGTTAAACAAAAAAAAGGGTTTCTAAACCCACCTCGATCATCTCCGTGCTCCAAGATCACAACCAAACCCACGAAATTAACGGCAATCCTTCCACACACACTTCACGCAAACTCGCGCTACGATTTACGGATCAAAACCCACGATCTCTTGGCAAGAAGAGGGTTTCAAAACCCCCAAACGGCTCCAAAACCCATAAAACCACAACCAAACGTCGAAATTGACGGCGATCTTCCCCTTAGACGATCTCACAAATGTTTTTCGCGCAAATCAAAGGCTCGGCACTCATGGATTCAAGACGTTCATTTCATCTCCTCCTCTTTCTCTCTTCCTTCTCTCCTCAAAAACCCAAAACCTAAAACAAAACCTTGTGCAAACCGGGTGTTAGCTCCCAAAAGAAGAAATTGCCTTCTTTAACTAAATGGGATCGGTTCCCATACAAAACACATATACTTGTCTTTGGGCGTATTAGTTCTCATCTAAGGATCTAGCTCCCGTGCGAAACGAAGGTACCTCTTTAGGTGTTATCTCATAACAAAATAGTTTTCTTTGATTAGGTGTGGGCCTACACACCCAAACCATCCACTAATCGGACCCGGTGTTGAGCCCATACACCAAAGCTTGGTGCATAAGAAACCACCTAATGCTCAACACACAATCTAAATCCATCTTTTTCCACTCAAGACCAAACCCAATTTAACTTACGTAAGTAATTTCATAAAATCGAGCATGTGACCAGTCGGGCACGCACACCGAGGTACACTATTCAAAGTCGGGCATACATCCCGAGATACACTATTCAAAGTCAAAATTTTCAGGCTGTTATAGAATGTCTCTTATCTTTGGCATTCGATCATTAGTGATTGGATACCAAAGAGGGGCATTTGTAGACACCCAAATTTGGCCCAAGGCTCGATTGAGACACACTTCGAGAGAGGCACACATTAGAGCTTCCGATGGCAGGTATCTTAACTTTAGAAACCTTCTCAAAACCTTAGGAGTCACCCCAAATCCTTTTAACTCACCCCTGATCCCTTAGAAACCTCCTTGAACCTTTAGAAACCAATCCCAACCCTTATGAACCCATACCTAGACTTTCTCGGGCAATGATCAAAGAGTAGTGTACCAAGACTAGCTAAGATCTTTTACTATAATTAAATCATATACCATTGAAAAGTAAAAGTCTCCAGCTTTCCAACAAGCCAAGAATCATCTCATTCGGAGCTGTACATCGAAAGATATCGCATTATGAATTTTTCGACAAAATTAGGATTTTGGGTGGGGGATCCATATGAATTTGGCATAAGTAATACTTGTGCCAATCCATTTCTCCCCATAAATGGCTTGGTGCAACTAATAGTTGCGCCAAGTTTAAAGTGGATCCCCCGTGGCCTTGCAACTTCTCATGCACTGTTTTATTGTACCTTTGCCTGGCTCATCTATTAGTTGTGCCAAGCTTAGCTACAGTTACTCTGGGTTTTTTTGCTCAAATTTCATCTTTAGGGTTTAACTTGTTGAACTTTTTGATGCCCTGGGTGTGTTTCACTTGTTCTGTTGCACCCTTCTTTATCCTATTTGCAACCCTCAAGTGATTTGAAACACTACCCTATCATCCACCATTGGAGCTACTTTCACATTTTTCTAAGCTTCAAAGATCCTAGGAAACCTTAGATGCTTGATTACCTAATTGCTAATCCAACTTAAGCCTCTAAGCATCCTCCTAACCTCTCCTTTTCCTATAAATAGAGAGGTACCACTCCCTTTGAAAGGGCTTGAGAAATTTCCTAAGAGAGACGATTAATAAAGAAGCTCCCTCTCCCCTTTGTGCCCCTTTTGCATACAAATTTCAGAATTCCCAAACCCCCTTTTAGACCTTACCTTTCATCAAAACCTCTTAGTTTAGGTGAGAGCTACCCTCTAGCCTTCCTTCTCTACTTCTTATCTATCAAGCCCTAGGAGCTAGAACCCTTGTTCTAACCATACAAGCCATTGGAAACTCACTGAAGCACACCTATGCAAGGATCCACAGTAGTGCAATAAGGAACCGAGAGCTCCGGATCTCCCATCTACTCCTCTACCTTATTTGTTCATCCTCTATCCTCGCATTTGTGCCATTATGTCACCAAAATTATGGTAGGAACAGAGGGGCACAAATAGGATTTTGGTGCCCTAGAGCAAAAGGAAAGACTTCTTTACTTATTTTATTTTATTTTATTTTTATTTTGGCCATAAGTAGAGACCGCATTAAGTGGGTTGATCAGGTGCCTAACACCTTCTCAATTGATAACCGAAGCCCCCTACCCAAGAGCCTTTGGCGTAGACCGGTGAATTAGAGTCATATTCGGCACTTCGATGCATTTAATATTGATTTAGGTTTCCCGGGACACCAAAAGCTCCGGGTGGCGACTCTAAAATTTTCACGAGTGCGCATCGTCGTGACGGGATTGTTAAAAATCCCACGGTTGCACATTAGTAAAGCTGATTATATTGATTAACTACTATTGTACACAAAAGTTGTGTATCCCCCCACACTTAATTTGGACAATGACCTCATTGGCATAAAAGTAGGGGAGATTCAAAATTTATTTACCTGAATTACTAATATTACCCATTGTATACCCGATGTGAAAAAAAATCTTTAAGGAATGTCCCCCAAATTGATGAAAACACATCCGTTTTATTCTCAGAGATATTAATAATAAAAATTGAAAAATAAAAGTTAAGAACAATTACAGAGTTAGAAAGTTAGTTAAAAGAAAATGTCATATATTATCTGAATATTTACAATGAACATGAAAAGAAAACTATAAATAGAAATGAAAAAACAAATTACATAGTAAGAAATAATCCTAGGAAAAATCTAGAATACTAATTTATTTACCTTAAAGATCATACCTGTGAAGCTTGTCATGTTCTGTATTTTTCACTCACTTCATGATGAAGTGTATGGTACAAGAATGGAAGTAGTAAGGTGTTCTTCCAAGTCAGACACCACATCTGCAGAGTAATCTAATTCTTGGTCTTCTGAGAGTGGTTCGCTTTGTGTTGCAGGCTTAGCCTCATCCGTGCTTTCCTTCTCATCTATCATTCTGCGAGAGTTTCCTTCCAGACTTTATTGCTCCTTTTGTTTATTTTTCAGATCCGCAGTTAACTTTTTAATTACGGCAGATTTTAGTTGTATTTCCATTCTCAGCTTTTCTGCTTTGGCTTGTTCTTTTGTAACTGCAGCCCAGCACTTCTTTGTGAGAGACTCAATAATTTTCTTTTGTTCAGAATTGATTAAACTGAGGGAATCGTTATCCTCTTGCAGTTTAAGAATTTTCCCTTCAGCTACGGTTAGTAGATGACTCTTCTCACCCAGCTATCTATTGAGTTCTTACTGGTAATCTTTAAGAGCTTTTTCCTTTACGGTTTCTGTATCATCTAGAATTTCCATTAATCCTCCAAATTGTTCAATCAGAGTTGCAATTTTTTCTTCTTACTCCTCTTTTTCCCATGCTAGCTGATTTTCACTCATCATTCTATTCTCTCCTTGCATTGGGTGATATGTGCATGAAGGGTCCTTTTTGTTATTTCTGCTGTCCAGTGCACATAGTGATCTTTCACAGCTTTCCGTCGGAAGCCTTCCACTATCTCTGTGCACTCTTGCGTAGTGAGTGTAGTTTCAATAACTTTATTCTTCAATCTGTGGAACTCATCCATCCACTTTCTCACCACACCTGGTATAGTCATTAAATTTGGGGCATAAATATTTTGCCATTACTTTACTTCCCTCAATTTACTTACTACATCTGGTAATGGCAATAAATTTCGTTCCTTTGTAAGTTACCATTGTTTCACTGCCTTCAATCTCCTTTCTAGTTCAAGGATTGTTGTGGTGGTGACTGGATGATCGACGGGGGGTACTTCTTCTCCATTTAACAACTCTGTAAAACTCCCTCTTGGTATTTCAGAACTTGGCCTAGCTTCTGTTGCTTGAACTATGAGGGTCTCCTCTATAGCGGCTGAAATTACAGGTTGAGCACCAGCCTCTATCGGTGCAGGAACATGGCTAGAAGTAGCCATTTCAGTAATCTGTTAGGCCACTAGTAATGGAATTTCTTCTACTACTTCAATCATTGGGCTCACAGGCTCTGCTTCTTTAATATTTGGCAGTGTGTCTGCCTCAATTGAAGGAGGCCTAGTAGGCCATATTGGTGAGTCCAGAGCCGAGTCATATAGACTAGCTTCGTCTGTAATTAGGAGTTCTAACTCAGCTACTCTCTCATGAATTGGAGAGCCAACCTCTGCTCTCTCTTGGGGTTGAGTAGAAGTACTCACTCCCTCTTTTGTAACTGCTGCTTTTGGAACTATCATTTTTGTGAACTGCTCCATGGCAGATTCTTTCTGGGTCTTGGGAATCTGTGGGACTCTTAGTGTAAAGGAGGTACTTTTTGTGCGAGAAGTGAGAGGGATTTTATTTTTATTTTTAGCACCTAAAGTTCTCCTATAGGTTGTTACCGTTAAGCTTTCCTCTGCTCTCGGCAGAGCCTTTTCTTTGGGATCTATGCTATACCCCACATTCATCAGTAAGTTTGTAATAAGACCTCCAAAGGGCAAAGTCAACTTCTTTGTCTGATATTTTTCTTGACTCAGTTTCTCTCTCACGGTGGTGATTACTTCAAAAAGGTAAGAGGGCACATCAAACCAATAGCGATTCGCCATTAAGTACAATGCTCTGATAAAAAGTGCCCTTCTCTGCATTCCATGACCTGTGGGGTGAATAGTCTTATGAATTAAAACATCCAAGAAGTGGAGTGATAAACTCCTTGCTTCCAAATCTTTTTAAAGGAAAAAGGACCTGTCGCAAGGAGGTTTTCCTAATAGCTCTGTTGCCATTTAGATAAAATCAAGAAGGGTATTGGATGGCATTCTCAAAATATTGGCTTCTAAGTTGTTCTGGGATACATGCGGTATTTTTTAGGGTGCTTGCATTACCCTTACGACCATTTCCTTTGTAATTTGGATAGGTAGTCCATCGATACTGGTGGAGAGAACTAAGGATGGTTCCTGGCTACGTTTGGTCATATTTTTGTAAAACAACCTCACCAATCTAGGATAGACTGGTGTGCCTCCGGATTCTAAGAAATATTGCAGCCCGACATCCTTAAAATATTTGATGGCTTCCCCACTTATTTCTAATTTTTCTAAAGACACAACGTCTACAGTGATTTCACCTCCCACAATATGGTGTTTCATTGAGGTAGGGAGTCAATCTAATGTTGTGGCAGAAGACGCTGGCTTTTTGCTTTAATCTAACTTCATGCCCTTTTCAGGGGCAGATACAGAGTCAATTTCATGTGTTTCTTTAGCTTCTGATAACTACCCCGAAAGATTTGGATTTCTTCTTGGGTGGGTCTACTGCTTTTAATTTAGTTTTAAGGGCAGTAGACCGTACGATACGATTAATAATTAGGGAGTTATAAGAACTATTACCTCCCTCTGTCACTTGCCTGTTTCTTCCGACATACTACAATTTATTTGTCTGCAAGATATAGAGAATATTCTTTAGTAAATCGCAACTTACATATATAAATTTGAAATTAATTGCAGAGACTCCTCCGTTTACAAATGGAGATTGTTACCTTGATCTTGAGCAATCAATAAACCCTAGTTTTAAGATATTGCTTAGGACTTGAATAGGGTTTCTAAAATCAAACAGGAGATACAAGGAAGATTTAAGAAATGAAAACGGTTGAGTCTTAGTCAATGAGTTTTTAAAAAACAGAAGGAAATGATTGCAAAAATGGAGGGTTCGATAATGGGGCCGACGTATCCTCCCTTGAATATGTAGGCCCTATCTTAGTGATGACCTGCTGAACCGGTCATCACGTGTGTGTCAACATAGAGTCATCAGTTGATTCTAGCTCTCAGCAATAGTAAGTACGAACCCTCGTATCGATTGAATCATAGTCACTACGCTTTCACTGATAGAATAGACATGACGATCAATCGTAAATCCATACGATTGTTCGATATAATATACAATAGGAGTTATATTACGATCCATCATTTTTCAACAATCTATGCTAGAGTGTAATACTTAAACGAAAAAGAAATAATTCTACATATTTTACAATGGGTGCTATGGATGAGTCGGTAGCTCGATGATTCATGAGATTTTTATATTTGATTTTGGGGAGCCGATGTATCCCCTAAGAATATTTGTGCTCTAGGATTGTTGACTAGCTGCGTGGGCAATTGGCCACTCTCTCTTTTCGCCACTTGTGAAGCTAGCTGGCCTATCTGGCTTTCCAACTTCGTAATGGATTGAGTATGTGAATTGAGCACTTGATATAATTGAGCAAGCTGATGTAAATCTTTCGAGTGTTGATGCGACTGTTGCAACAAATCTCAGAGGATTTGAAGAACTGTGGCATCAGGTGCATTGCTCTGTGGTCCAAATTAGGGTTACATAATAGGCATTTGAGGTCTTTGGTGGAAACCATGGGGTTTGGGGAAATTGGGGTTGTGCAATCGATGGTGCTAGTTGTGCTCCTCCTATGGAACCATAGTTAAATCCGGGGTGGTTCCTCCACACTGGATTATACGTGTTTCCATAATCTCCCTTTTGAAAAGTCATTACTTGCTCCTTTTCCACTACCTCTTGGTATGATGGCGCGGCTAGGTTTTCGGTATAAGCCTGAGTCTGACAATTAGAATAGTTTACCAAGGATCTATCCAAAGTGCTCGATTTGGTAGCCAATAGTATCGCGATTTTTTGTTAAAGAGCTAAAACCTTCGCACTCATATCATCTTCTTTCTTTACTTTATCTTTATTGATATCGTAAAGTCCACCCCTCACCAGTGGGGTGTAACGAGTGACATCTGGATCAGATCTAAGCAGGGCCTATTTTTGCTTTGAGTTATCGGCCAATTTCTCGAAAAGTTTCAGGATTATTGGCTATTCTGAGCCATAACGGCTCCTCCACTTACTGCATCGACTGTAGACTGGTTAGTCTCAGTCAATCCTTGATAGAATCTCTATGCTATTGACCAATTCAGCACATCATGATGAGGGCACTTCCTCAGTAGATCTTTTAGCATTGCTAGCTTTCATGAAACAATTCTCCAGGCTGCTACCTAAAATCTTGAATTGCTTGCCGAATCTGGTTAGTCCTACCAATTGGGACATATTCATTTAAGAATTTGGATTGCAGTTCATCCCAAGTGGTTATACTCCTGGCAGGTAGTGAAGTCAACCATGCTTTCGCTCTATCCTTGAGAGAGAAAGGGAACAACCTTAACTGATTCCTCATTAGCTGTCGGCAGTTGTAACATCGTGCAGAGTTCTATAAAATCCCTTAAATGTTGATAAGGATCCTCTCTATCAAGCCCATGAAAAGCAGGTACAGCTTGAAGTGTATTGAGCTTGATTTCATACTTCTATCCGACTGCAGCCTTTGGTATAACTATACAGGAGGGTGCAGTCAGAGCAATAGGGCTAAATGTGCTTGGATTGAATGATCGTCAACCACAGTTAAGGATTCTCCTGTGGTAATTCGGTTTGTTACTAAATTACATAGGAGAGTCCTTTCAATTTTCAGATCACACTCGAAGAAATCTAGACTTCAAGATCGAGTGTGATGCATACAAAAAGAAAAACTATGTTTTTGTATTTTTAACTTTATTTAATTTTTATTCTAGAAGGTAGGGAGAGAAACAAATATGAGCCTCTAGCTTCTTTGATCAGGGGAAGTGTTGAACCTTTGATTTGTTACTCCGAATAAGCCTACAAAAGATTTAAGAACTGATCAAAGAAAATTAAAACTATAAAGAAGTATAAAAAGATAAAGATAAATATTTGTTTTCTTAAATTAATATAAAATAAATATAAAATCTGTTATCCCCAACAGCGGCACCAAAAACTTAGTTGCTCTTTATATGTGTATCTAAATAAGTCTTAACCTATTGCAAGCGCACACTGGAAATTGCAATACTAGCATAGGATCGTTCCCACGAGGATATGGTTTATATTATATATATTAATTTTTTTAAAATTTATATTTATCTTTTAAGATCCTAAACTACTTGAGAAATATGAATAAAGAATGGTTTCTTAAATTAAATTACAGAAAATAAATCCTAAATCCTCCTTCTTCGGATTGTGGTCGTCAATCACAATCTTCAGCTATCGAATGTTTACAAATTTAAAATACCGTTACACTATATCTCAGTCTTTTAGAATTTGGGCGTCAATCAAATAACTAAAATCCTTCAATATAGATTTATACTAATCTTTAATCTACCAGAAATTTGGGCGTCAATCAAACTCTAGCAAATCAAAGATGAAAAATAAAAACCATTACACTAATCTGCAAATCTTAACCTGAGTCGTCAATTCAAATTAAAATATGATGATATTTATCAAGCAGGAAATTGCAATAAAATAAATTTAAACTAGAAAGCAATAAAAATTATATCTTTCACCCGTCAGCCGCAGTTGCCAATTGCTTTTGAGAAACTACAAATATCTACTCTAATCTTTTAGCTCTTAATCCAAGTCGTCAATTATGATCGAGAAACCTTGGATATCTAAACTAAACTACTCTAATGATCTGAAGAAAATACAACCTCAGTTGTTAATTGATGCTGAGAATTTCTTCGATGCTTAATTCCTATACCAAGCCTCTTATTTATAGATCATAAGGGGTCGGTTTACAAAACTCCTAATTCTAATAAAAGAAACTACTAAAACAAAAGTATTCTATCATAACTCTAATTCCTAAGTTTGATCTCCCTTGCTTTGGATAGTTGATGTACGTCTAGAGTTAATCACTGATTTATGCCACTTTCCACCTCCTAACCTAGCCTTTGATAGACCGTTGAATTATATAATAATTAATTCTTAAGTATGTTTTTGTAGCTAGTAATAAACTGCAGCTTAGTGCAGCAATCTAATTAATGAGAGCCAAGAAGAAAGAATTTAGAGGCAAGTTGTGGAGCTGATGGAATTATAGAGAATGCACCATGGTGGTCCCCACCATGTGGGCCATTTAGCATGCCCTGAACCCCTAGAAGTCCAGTAGGGAGAAAGAAGTGGAGCCCAAGCTAAGTGGAGTGCTGTTGTAGCAGACTATATAGGACAACTAAGAAGCAAATAGCTTCAGTACTTCAACATCTTGAGCAGCTTAAGCAGCACTGCACACTCAGAACTTTAAGCTTGAGTGGTTCTCAAGCACATCCTATTCTTTGCATTGAAGGCAGAAAGACAACCAATTGAGCACATCAGAAGACTACTCTATACACATTCGAGCATCTCTTAGACTTCAGTAGCAACTACTCGAGCACTTTAGAGCTGAAGCACTGTCCAGTGGAGAAAGCATTTGAAATTGTCGAGCAATGAAAAGGGCTTCAGATTTAACCACTCGAGTAGCTACTGTACACACTCGAGCAGATTACTGAAGTACCACTGAACCTGTTGAGTAGCAGCAGCACTGCAACATGTCGAGCAACTGAAGGCTACTTCAGATTTAAATACTTGAGCAATTCATAGTCATCATGTCGAGTAGCTAAAGCCAACCACACACGTTTAATTGCTGAAACAGCCAACCACTTGAGCAGTTTGCTGAAATATAACAGCCTATCGAGTTGTTCTTGTTGAAGCATTTCATCCTATCAGCAGCTGAAGCAAACCACACGAGCTGCATTGCTGAAGCACTATAACCATTTGAGCTGTCTTCAACATTATTTAAGCCCGTCGAGCAATTTTAAAGCTTCAAAACAATCTTGCCGAGCAGTCTTTTGAACCTGTCGACCAGTAGAGTGGAGCACATATACCTGCTACCTGCATAAATTCAGCCTGTCGAGCTGCAGCCTGGAGCATTCATCCTATCGAGCGGAAACACTGCAGCATGTCCAGCTATATAACTGAAGCACTGCAGCCACTCGAGAACCTCTTGAGATTTATGTTCTGAAGCTCTATCCTCTCGAGAACCTCTCGAGATTTACATTCTGAAGTTGCAACCTCTCGAGGCTCGGGTTCCAGCTTCTATATTCGAACTTCAGGGATATTTTTAGAATTTCTCAATACTTGGGGTACACATCCCAATGTGCAGAGCTGTTCCCCACACCCCGAGGCAACCCTAGGATAAGAATAAGCCACGACAGTAGCTCCCAAAGTTCTAATTTCTGATTGGCCAAAGCATTTCATTGCTTTATGGATTGTGTATATATAGTTGTAATATGTTTTGTAAAAATCAGCCAGGAATACTCTTAGCCTGTGATCATTTTAGTATTAGGATTAGGGTTTAGTTTCCTTCCTTTTTCATTTTCTTTTTTTCCTTCCTTAGCTCAGCAGTCATGTTGGGTTAATGCTCTGTAGCAGGTAAAACTATTTCAGATTTATAATTAGTTTAGTGATAACATTGTGAGCAACCTTGGAGTTCTGCAGAGATTGCTGCCTTGAGGGCAGGTCATTGTAAGTTCTTTTCATACAATGCAATGCCATTTTTAATGCTTCTTTCAATCTATATTCATCTTATATTTGTCATTTACATTTCTATGGGTTGTTTGCATCTATGGATGCATGAGCTTGTAACCTTGCAAACATAGTGGCTGCAGTGATATTCCTATTCTATCTCTGACCTCTGTATCTGGGTTAATCCCTGGGATAGCCCTAAGACTGGTCTAGATCAAAGGGTTGAGCTGGATTCTTTTTCCCTACACTTGTGCTTGTAGCCAAGTGAGGGACTGTTGAAGATCTAACTTCTCCTCTATTTTACAATACTATTTTCAGTGAATAGATCTGGGGTCTTGCAGAGATTGTAGACTTGAGAACTAGGTCATTGCAAGCCTCTTTGTAGTAATGACAAGCTGATTTTAAAGTCTTATTCAATCTGTGATTTCTTGTGGTCTTCACTAGAGTTTCATGGATTGGTTGCTCCTATGGATGCATGAGCTTGTAGCCTTGAAAACATAGTGTCTACAATGCTTTTCTTGTTTCAACTTTAACCCCTTGATTGGATGAATCGCTAGGATATTCTATGACCATTGAAGTGGACAAAATATAGCCCTAAGATCAGTTCATGTCTCTGAGTTAGGCTGAATTTTTCTACCTTGCACTTGTGCTTGTAGCCAAGTGAAGGACAGGTGCAGATCCATCTCTTGATCTATTTTACAGTGAAGATTACCCCATAGCTGCCTACTTCTCCACAGTTTTTATTTATTTTCCCAAACCATCTTCATTCTTCTTCAACCCCCTTTCTTTAGATTTAGCTTTTATTTCTATTTTCAGTTTAGTTTGTGACAACCCAAAAACTCCCTCTCTTTACCTTGCTTTCTTAGTTTAGGTTTAGAACTGTCAGATCTGTAGTAGATCTGGAGATTTACTATTCTACCATTGTATTTAGATCATCACTCTCTGTGGGACACACTCTTACTTATCAAAATTTGCTACAACAGCCCTGGATCCTGCAGGACTGTGTATTATTTTACTGTTGTATTCAATCCATTTTTACCCCCTTTTCATTTTGCCTATTTTTTCACTACTGCCATACCTTTACTAATAATAATAACACAAGCACAAGCAAATAAACTAACAAGTTTTTGACACCGCTACCAGGGAGTTTTGATCTAAGTAGTAAATCTAAGTTTTTGTTTAAGATTTATTTGTTATAGATGTAGTGTTTGAATAAATTACAACTGTAATCTTTTTTTTTATTTTGCAGTCTTTCTTTATTTTCTATTGTCAATCTATTTATTACCTGTTTTGTGTTTGAATAAATTTCTGCTGTAGTTTTTGATTTTTTGCAGACCTAAAGCAATAGCAAATAGGAGAGAATAGTTGTAGCTGGAGCAATCCTACCTTAGTTTGCATATCTCTCTCTCTCCTATTCTAGTTTCATTTCAGTAATCTTTAAATTTCAGCAATAGTGTTTAGTATTTAGTATTTTTTCTATTTGCTGTGAGTTATCTTTTTCTTTGCTGTGTGTGTGTTGTATGCTAGGAAGAAGGGCTCTCAATCCTGAATTAGAACCTTTGAATCCTGAAATTGAGAGAGTCCTGAACTACACACCCTTGTTGAAAATTTAGAACATCTGAGATGGGAGAGCAGCCTAGACCCCTTAGGGAATACTATACACTAGGGGCATATTCATCCCCCTTTTGCATTCAATTCCCTACTGCTGAGGGCAGTTATGAGATTAAGCCTTAGACCATCCAAATATTATCATCTTTTCATGGGTTAAATAAAGAGGACCCTTATCAGTACATAGATGAGTTTCTTTCTCAATGTACTACCTTTAAAATTATTGTTCTGGGAGATGAAGCCACCAAATTGAGGACTTTTCCTTTTTCACTAAAGGATAAGGCTAGAACTTGACTCACCATGCTCCCAGCAAATAGGATAGCATATTAGAATGCCTTGCAAAGTCAGTTCTTGGCAAAAAATTTCCCAATAAGTAAAACCAGTTAGTTGAGGAAGAGCATTATCTCTTTTGCTCAATTCCCAACTAAAGAATTTCATGAAGCTTGGGACAAATTTAAAGAATTGCTGAGGTAGTGCCCACACCATCAAATTCCTAAGTTGCAGTTTGTGCATAGCTTCTACCAAGGGATTGATTCAAATTGTAGATCCATGGTGGATGATTCATATGGTGGCACTTATCTCAACAAAATTGATGGGGAAGCATGAGATTTGTTTGATGTGATAAGTGAAAACTCCATGCAGCAGGAGTCTCTGTCAAGAAATGATATTGAGCCAGCTACTAGAGGTGCAAAAGAATCTACTTCCAAGGGAAAATTGTATGAATTAAATATGTACAATGACCTAGAGAGGAAAGTGGACAATTTGTCTAAAAAGTTTGATAAAGTGTTGAGTGTGTTGCAGCCCCACATGGCTGCATAGGTTGGAGAGGCATGTCTGATATGTCACTCACCCACACACTCCTTGTTAGGTTGTCCTTCTGTTGGTTGGTATTCAGAGTTAGTTATGGAGCATGCTAATGTTGTCCAATCATTTGGACAGCAGCCTGTTGGGTATCCTTGGAGGAACCACCCAAACTTGAGGTGGAGACAAGATAATTTGCCACAATCCCAACAACTGCAGGCACTGTCCTACAGACTAACCCAGCAGTACCCTCAAGGTTATGCCCCAAGACAACAATTCCCACATCAGTCTCCCCAGCCAAGTCAATTATTTTTGCCACCCCTATAAATAAGAGCCCCCTCTTTTGAGGAGCAGGTTTTGTCTTCATTGCAAAACCTCGGCTCACTCTCACAGACTGTGAATTTCCACATTCAGAGCATAAAAAAAATAGAAGAACAACTGGGTCAAATTTCTAATGCTCTGACAAGAAGGGAAGAGGGCTGGCTCCTAAGCCAAATAGTGACCAATCCAAAAGGCCAATACATGATCGGTGAAGCTTCTTCAACCCATGAGGAAGTTATGGCCATCAATGCCTTAAGGAATGGTAGGGTGATGGAAAACCAAGATATTTGTGATGCCAAAAGGAGTGCATAAGGATAGAACTGTGTGCTGAATAAATGTGGCCGCTACTGAGCCCTAGTTGAAAATAAATAAATAAATAAATAAATAAAAAATCAAAATATATTTTTTTTAGAATGAAGTGTCAGTAGATGAGTACCAGCAGTATCTCATCTGTCATTTCCTTAAACTTTTCAAAGTCCTTTTCCTTTTGACAAGGAGAATGCTAAATGGAGGAAATGAGAACTGTTTGACAGTTGCAGTCATTTGTGAGATGGTGATGCCTTGCCCAAACTATTGGACTTGGGCCGAGGTATTTGAAACATTGAGGATGTCAGGAATTAGCAGCCATGCCTATGCTCATTCTTGCAGGCCTATTTGAGGTCTGTAACTAATCTTGAGTTGTTGAGAGAGTGAACACCCATGAATTTCAATTGTTGAGTGATAGTCCTGGTGAGGATTGAGTCTAAAATTAAACTTATTGGGGTAATGTCTAAATCTGATTTTTGAATTAATGGCAAGCTTAGAATTGATTTTCACACTTTGTATTCTTGATGTAAATTGATTGATGATGCAAGTATATGCTGATTTAGGTTTTTAATTGTTTGCATTACTGTTTTAAACTCCCCTGATTTTTAAAGAATAGGTGTGGAATGAAGATTTATTTATTAAAAATTTATTTTGCCACTATTTGCCCTATACTAACTGTTTTAATTAGGAAGTTTGTGGGTATTTTCACTGAAAACCCTCAGGAGACTTCACTCCTCCACTAGGGATCACCTAGGGGTTTAAAAGGCTTGATGCATAAGCTAAATGCATCCATGCTCCCTATGAAAGTGGCACTTTAAATTTTTAGAATAACTATTTTATTTTCCCTTTGCTCGAGGACTAGGGGTGTGTTAATCACTGATTTATGCCACTTTCGACCTCCTAACCTAGCCTTTGATAGACCATTGAATTATATAATAATTATTTTTTAAGTCTGATGGAATTATAGAGAATACACCATGGTGGTCCCCACCATGTGGGCCATTTAGCATGCCCTGAACCCCTAGAAGATCAGCATGGAGAGAGAAGTGGAGCCCAAGCTAAGTGGAGTGTTGCTGCAACAGACTATATAGGACAGCTAAGAAGCAACCAGCTTCAGGACTTCAACATCTTGAGCAGCTTAAGCAACACTGCACACTCAGAACTTTAAGCTGGAGTGGTTCTTGAGCACATCCTAGCTGCTACATTGAAGCTGTCGAGTAGCAGCAGCACTGCAACTTGTTGACCAACTTCAAAAACCATCTAATCGAGCACATCAGAAGACTACTCTATACACATTCAAGCAGCTCTTAGACTTCAGCAGCAACCACTCGAGCACTTTAGAGTTGAAGTATTGTCAAGTGGAGGAAGCATTTGAAACTGTCGAGCAGCTGAAAGGGCTTTAGATTTAACCACTCGAGCAGCTGCTGTACACACTCGAGCAGATTGCTAAAGTACCATTGAACCTATTTAGTAGCAGCAACACTGCAACATGTCGAGCAGCTGAGAGCTACTTCAAATTTAAATACTCGAGCAGTTCAAAGTCATCATGTCAAGTAGTTGAAGCAAACCACACAAGCTGCATTGCTAAAATAGCCACCCACTCGAGCAGTTTGCTACAGTATAATAGCCTGTCGAGCTGTTCTTGTTGAAGCATTTCACCATGTCGAGTAGCTGAAGCAAACCACACGAGATGCATTGCTGAAGCACTATAACCACTCGAGCTGTGTTCAGCATTATTTAAGTCCGTTGGACAATTTTAAAGCTTCAAAACAATCATGTCGAGCAGTCTTTTGAACCTGTCGACCTGTAGAGTGGAGCACATATACCTGCTGCTTGCAGAAATTCAGCCTGTCAAGCTGCAGCCTGGAGCATTCATCCTGTCGAGCTGAAGCACTGTAGCCTATTGAGCTATATACCTGAAGCACTGCAGCCACTCGAGTACCTCTCGAGATTTATGTTCTGAAGCTCTATCCTCTCGAGAACCTCTCGAGATTTACATTCTGAAGATGCAACCTCTCGAGGCTCGGGTTCCAACTTCTATATTCAAACTTCAGGGATATTTTTGGAATTTCTTAGCACTTCGGGCACACATCCCAATGTGCTGAGTTGTTCCCCACATCCCAAGGCAACACTAGGATAAGAATAAGCCATGAGAGCAGCTCCCAAATGTTGGTACCCACTTTTTTTGGTTTCCTCTCAGTCCCCGAAAAGAGTGGCCTTCTATGCTAAGGAGGATTGGCCTCATTCCTGAGTACCCTCCGTAAGCTCCCTTAGGCAAATCGGGTGGCTAGGGATTATTTTAGTAATGATACGGATTGAAAAACTGATTTTTATTCTAAGATTATGGATTTACGGATCGAAGATGGAGAATCAAGTTTAAAATTAACATTCTAAAACCAGAGATGGAAACTTTAAGACTGAAATTTAGGGTTGGTTCTAACGACTAAGAACTAGAATTAGAAAACTATAAATTTAAATTAAAATCTATGATCTAAGATATATGATCTAGAATTTAAGAACCAGAGGGTTAGAACCTAATTCTAGAACTACGAAAAAAAAAGAACTGGTTATAGAATCTGAGAACAAGAACCAGGAAAAAAAGGTAAGAATCAAGGATTAAAGAGATTTAAAATCTAAGATCTAGAACTAAAAGCTTAAGAATCTAAAGTCTAGAGCTAATGATCTAGAACTAAGAACTAGAACTATGAACTAGAACTAGAAGAATTAAAAACTAGAAGGAAAGTATACTTGAGGCCAGGGCCACAGAGAGGAATCTCGAAATCCTAATCTTGAAAGCGAGGAGCTCGAGAGAAAGAAATATGTATTGAAAATTATGTGTTTTTGGGTCGAGGTGGTGGGTCCTATTTATAGGTATTTGCTCAATTGCGCGCCCTTTGGGGTGTGCTCAATTGGTCAGTGAAATTCAATTATGCGCCCCATTTCAAGTGCTCAATCACTTTGAGTCAGTGACTAACTCAGTGAGTGACCGGCTGATTGGCCCAGCTGGGTAGCATAGTCCTAGTCTAATTAGACTAATTGCGCACATAGTTTAGTGCACAGAATCAATTAAGCGCCTGAATTCATGCGCTTAATAGGGAATTTCAGGCGGTCTAGGGAGTCAGAGATCGAGTTCGCTTAAGAACCAATTATACGCCTGTGCTGAGGCACATAATCCGATTACACGCTCTAGCTAGGGCGTACAATCGCATCTTAGGCGATTTCTAGAAGGGTAAAAGGCCAGTCCAAAATGGACTAATTGCATGCTGGGTACAAAGCGTGTAATGTGATTACGCGCATCTAAGAGGGTGCATAATCAAGGTCTAGGTGGTCCTCAGGAAGCGAAATCCTGGTCCAAGAGGTACCAAATGCGCATCAGCCATGGGGCATGTAATCGAGTTGTGCGCACTGTATGGGGCGCATAATTCGAGACCTACCTGGGTTTAAGTCGGGTCCAAGTCACAGAGCTATTATTTTAGCCTAAGCCTCAACCATGTACTATTGTTTCAGTGCATGGTCCTCGAATAGGGTTTTAAAGTTTTTAAAAAGATTAGTCCTTTCTCGGAGATCGTGGGCAAGGTCAAAGGTTGACCGAACAGGTTTGTATATCTCGAGAGGGCAAAATGGGGGTGTCTACAGATGCCCCTCTTCGACGCATTCTTATGGAATAAGAATGTGTCAAAGAAGTAGACACCCCTCATTCGAGGTGCCTTCTCATTTTTCTTCAGAAATCACAATTGTGAATCGGGGATGATGACATGAGATGCTTGGCTTTCTTATCTATCAGCGCAAGCTAAAATGGAGCATTCGGGGGCCCAGTGGTATTTATTGAAAGGCATATTCCATGCCGTGGATGCGAGTGACATCCCGCCATATATCGCGATGTATTGCTAGTAGCAGTCAACGGGGGAAAAGAGGCATAACCTAGTCCGTGGGTGCAAGGGGCATCCCACCACATATCGCGACTTGCTGCAAGGGGCAGTCAAATGGTAGGAGAGTCAATATCCTAATCTACAGGTGCAAGGTACAATCAAACAGAGGGATATACAACACAATCGAGGTATCGGGGGGCATCATACGAATATCTAGAGACAAGGTTCAGAGACCGATAAGAAGATGAAATATCATGTAATGGTGAAGGATTTCGCAAGTCATGTCAGACCGAGTGCGTCATTACTCACACCAATGCGTGTCAGGTGTCCCTTTTCCAGTGGACATTTGTGATATCTCAGAGTTGAATATATTTAATGTTCGATTTCCTAGGGGAAAGAACGGATTGGAGTGGTGTGAAGTGAAAGTTTGACAGATAGGAGTTTATTTATTATTCATACTTTTTGTTATTATTTTTTTTATTTTAGAAAATTTGGGAATTTAACTTAAGATCAATTCGGTTGTAAATCTTTGAAAAATGTGGCTTCTGAGATATCACTGAGCAGATCCACCGGTACGGGATTTGTGGACCCAACCATTTATGTGGTTGTCAAGACAACACTTGGCATGCCAGATGCTCCGTCTAACCTTCTCATGAATACTGATGATTGTCACTTATGGAAGGACTACAGTGATTCACGGATAGAGAGATGAATTTTAAATATATTTGACTTAATATTATTTAACTATATATTATAGAAATATTAAGTATAAGGGGGGTGATACTTTCCTGATTTATTGCCTGTCGGGACTTTTATATGCGATGGGACTTGCTAGTTGTCGTAGTGGCATCGCAATGGGATACAAAAGGGCTCCCTCTCTTTACTCCTTGCTGCAGCAGGACCTGATGGTCACTAATGTGATGGGTGTCTTGGAGAGGTGAGGTTCGCGATGGGACACGGTGGACCTCCCCTTATGGTGATGTGTTACAATGAGTCCCATCGGTTGTAGGTGTGATGGGACCTGAGGGGGAACTCTGATGAGATGTTCGCGCTGGAACGTGGTATGGGTGCGATGGGATGTCGAAGGGCTTCCTCTCTTCTTCTGATTTCTATAATGGTAGGGGGTTTGCTGATTATCGTGCGATGGGACGGTGGAGGACCTATCCTCCTCTACTGCCAGCGAGCATGTGTTTCGGTTGCGGTGGAGTCTAATGATTGCTGCATGACAAGGGATTTGGGAAGCAGGCTCTCTGGTGGTTATGCAAAGTTATACGATGGGATTTCGAGGAAGTGTGATTTGTGATGGGGTTTGGAAGGTTCGGCTCTCTGCAATGGGACATTGACTGTGCCTTCCTTTCTTGATTGTGCATCGTGACGGGATGTGTCTAAACATCTTGGGTAGTAATGTCACGATGAAACAGGTTTGTGATGGGATCAAGTTGTCGTTGCATCGCGACTGGACATGTGTATGAGTATATATAGGGTATGGTCTGATGATCCCTTAGTTGCTTCGATGTTGTGATGGGACAGTGATGGTGTTTCTTTCTTTGGCAGATCTTGGTTATGCAATGGATTTAAGTTAGTTTGAATGGTGTCTGGGATTGTGATGGGATTTGACCTTGGTGTTGGTGGTATAATAGGATTTTAGGGAGGATCATTCTTGACACTTTGCGATGGGACATTGGTTGAGCCTTCCTTTGGTCGCGTGGCATGTTAGGTCGAGAGGTGAAGTTTCAACATCGCGGTGAGACATAGCTGACTTGTGCTGATGTGTTTGGATGTTACAAGTCCTGCCACGGTGGGATGTAGGTGTGGTCCACGGCTCTCTCTCTAGCAGCCTGTGAGGCTACACAATGGGATGGAGGAGAAAGAGGGACTCTGATCGAGACGGGACAAAGAGGTGTGAGGGTGTGCATTCTATTTGAAGTGAGGTCGTAGCTGAGTATTGCGCGTAGGATACTGGGTGTTCAACTAAATTATGCGGTGGGCTATGTGCGTGTGATTATGGGATTAGAGAGGTGATTGCGTGTTAGTTTCGGGCGTTTAATTAAGTGGGTGTCTATAAATACTCGAGTTCCTTTCATTTTTCTTCATTCGTTCGTATTTTTCTCCAACTCCCATTTTTAACGATAACTTGTAATCCACCCATCGGATTTTGATGTCATTTCTTCCATGGTTTGTGGTTTCGCGTGATCTTCAGCCTGACGAGGCTTCCGACGGTGGTGTGATCTTGAGAATGAGCGGTATTGGGAAGGAGGAGGTCGGCCTTCGCATCGGTCTCTTTTATGGAGCAGTGAAGGCAGTGTTGAGGCGAGGGCGGTAGAAGAGGTAAAGATGGCGGAAGAGACGGTGTTATTAGTGGAGGGATGTATTCCCCAACCAATCCTCCATCTTGCATTTTTTGAAGCCTCCAATAGGACGCTCCAAGCTTGGGCCTTCGGGCTTAGTTTTCGTTTTGGATTGTAAATTAGGTCTTTAGGTTTTCATTTTGGGTTGTATATTCAGGAGGTATTCCTCCGGTGATCATTGTATAAAGAGATGTTTATTGTACTTGTTTTGGAATTTGGTTTGAATGGGAATTTATTTACACTTTGTTATTTAATTTTTGAGGAGTTTTAATTTTGTCATGGTGAGAGCATGGGTCTCATGTTTAGGATTTAAGGTTTTTTTTGTTTTGTTTTGTTTTGTTCTTATGTTTGATTTCGCATGACACTTGTTGGAAATGTGTGAATTTCAGTTCACTTTTAAAAATTCTAGATGGGGTGTTAGGTGTTTTAATCCTATTGGCTTATCTATTTTGTGGTGGATTTGTGTTTCCTAAGGGGATAAGTGTTGTGTGATTATTGGTTTATCTGGACTTGTCATGGATTGGTGTTTCTAAAGGGGGTTATGTGTCTATTTTAGATTTAATTAGATAGAGAAGGCTTGTGAGTGTGAAACTTGTCACTTTGTGGTTTAGAGAGTATAAATTATAAATGAGGGGTTAAAGACTTGGGTTTTGTTTTGAAATTTATTTCAAATTGGGGAAAGACTTGGGGCATTATTTTTATTCAAGAGTTATAGGGCATTTTTTTTTCATTTTAGCTTATTAATTTTTTTTGCTCTGCATCTCGGGTGTTGAACCCTAAATGGATTGTAATAATTTATTTTATTTATTATTGTTGGGGATGAGTGGCATTGGGAATATGAGGCAGTACTAGGGTTGATGATATTAATCTAACCCAAGGTGCTACCCCATTGGGGGAAGAGATGGAAAAGTCAAAGGAGGGGAAAAATAAACCGAAGGAAAGAGCTGTGACGGAGTTCTTGTGACCGACGCCAGTTGTTCCCTGGTAGGCTCTGAGGATTATCCACTAGTTGGCATCCTCTAGGGGGTTTTCAAGATTGGCCTTCCGTAGGTATATCTGTCAGATCCTGGGTGGCTTTCTGTGAGACACTCTTTCTTTTCTGCCAACTCGGGAGAGGAAGTTGAGGTTCTTGTTGGACTTTATTCAAGGTATGCTTCCTCTCCGAGTTTTTCTATTATTTTTTCCTATTTTGAGTGTTCTTTTAAGGCTGCCTCTCCTAAGTGTCTACGGGCTCGGGTGTTTTTTAGTGTTTGTCTCGAATCGAAATTCATCTCTTGCTTCGAGATCATAATTATTTGTAAATTCAAAGGGTATGCCATTGGTGTAATTTGTAATAATTTTCTCATGTTAACTAAATTTTATTTGTGATTATGTGAAATTTTTATTTAATATTAATCTCGCTTAATTAATTTTAGTTAGGTTTTACTTTTTTTTTTTATCATCTTTTATCGGATGCATCCCTATTTAGTCGGAGGCATTCCCATTTAATTAGGAGGTATTAAGTCTAGTTAAGTTTAGAGTATTTTTAATTTGGTTTGGTCTCAATTTGGTATCGGTTTTGGATGGGCTTAAATGGTTTTAGGTGTTTAAGTGTGGATGTATAGGTAACTTCCTGGTTTTGAGAGCATAGGGGTCTGGGCCAGGGTATGTGTGAAATGTGAACTGTGTATGGGGTTTAATGTTTTTTTCTAAGTCTAAGCTTTCATCCTTGGCGGGTGATGGCTAGCACTTTTTTTTTTTTTTTGTTAAGCCTGGGCAATTGGGTGTTTTATCCAGGGCGCTCAATACGATTGCGCACCAATTCAGGTGTGCAGGAATGGTAAACCCAGGGGTCAATTATGCACTAGGTTTCATGCGTTTAATAAGATTGCGCACTTGACTAACTTCAGATGATTCGATCGGTTTCCAATTAATGTATGGGCGACGCTTGAGTTTGCACGTTAGCCACAGGGCGTATAATCCGATCGTGCGTGTTATTCAGAACGCGCGACTGGTGTGTGTGAGGGCGACGAATTGGTTATGTTCATGCTTAAGGGTGAACATTTTAATTTGTGCGCAAGAAATAACACACTTGATTCAAATTGTGTGCCCGTATTCAAGCGCACGATTAGGTCGTGCTCTATATAAGCCCAAGGTTTCTACTTTAAAGGCGCGTTTTCTAATTTTTTTGTAATCTCGAGCTCTCTTGCTTCCTTGTTGCTGATTTTCATGTTTTTGTGATTTTTTGCAATCAATTCATCTGTTTCGAACGTTGTTTCTTGCGTTCTCTTTAGTTTTTCGAGCTCTTCGACTTGAGATGGAGTCTGAGAGTACTGACCACATTTCATGGACCACATCTGAGGTAGAGCGGATGATTGAGGGGGGAGGTGAGACCTCTGAGGCCCACATCAATGGTGATGTTGAGATGGTTGTCAGGGAGGAGGTCCCTGAGACTGGCGATAAGGACGGTGAGGATGATGAGGATGGTGGTGAGGATGTTGCTCCTCATGAGCCCACGATCAGGATTTCGCTGGAGGAGTTCTTCGCACGGGACCAAGTAGGTATCTGTGAATAAGAGTTCTCTGTTATTTCTAGGCATCTAGGTTATGATGTAGATTTCTTAGGATGTAAACCTTCTAATTATACGTCAAACCTGCATGCTTATATCTAGTTTCAGGTTACATTTACTTTACACTCTACGTTATCATGTTTTGTGTGCTTGTTGTGGATTGTCATTCTTATTTGTTTTGTTATTGTCATTTTTACTGTTACTTCCATTAGGTAGGTTTAGTCATCATTTGTGATTATGACTGAGGTTAGTGTAGGCCTAGGTTAATGTGTATCTTATTTCTTGTGGTTCGTCAGGAGCCTCCGGTATTGGCCATTAGCACGGCGTGGTCAGAGTCTCATGCCTGGTACCGTGCCCTACCTGAGTTCCAGTCAGTGCGATTAGCAACTTTCAGCTTTGGAATGATTTTGGAGTTGAATCCCTTTTCAGTTGACCGTGGTCTGATTGGGGCGATTATGGAGAGAAGGAGGGAGGAGCAGCAGGCATTGCTATTCCTAGTTGGCATGTTACTGCCCACCCCTGAGGACTGGGTCCGTATCACAGAGCTGCAGTTCGAGGGAGCACCTATCACGGGGCAGATGGAGAGTAACTATCAAGCCATGTGTAGGGAGGTGCTCATTGTTGAGTACCGGCACAATGGGTCTGGGATAGGGATTGTCCGGACTACTTTTTTTTAATACTTTTGCTAGTGCATTTGTTCCTCCGAGGAGTCACTCAGAGGCGAGGACAGTTTTCAATAGACGCCGCGAGGTAATGGCATGTTAGGCACCAGTGACAGAGCTGGGTAGTAGTGGTAGATCGAGTACTCCGGGCGTTCTTGATGCATTTCTTTAGGGCAGTCCTGTTCTCGTCCTTGACCTGAGAATGTATGACGGGTCTTTTCTTGACATTGTTGAGGGACCTAGATCAGATGCCTACCTATGCTTGGGGGGCAGCAGCGTTGGCGCATCTCTACAAGCAGCTTTACCGTAGAGGGAGAGGTGTCGTGACCATCGGAGGATTCCTCCCTTTTATCCAGGTGAGTTTGGTTGACTAGTAGTTTCGTTGGTAATGTCTTTGTAATTTTAGTGTCTATTTTAGTGATGATTTCTGATGTCGTGAGTTTAGTTTTAGGTGTACGACCATTTCTCCTTCTTGCACCCGCGAGTCCCGATGGAGATTACTTTCACGTTCCCTCGGATGCATGTGTGGTGACAGGCACTGGGGCACGATCGTCGATCTTCAGATCTGCAGACAGCGCTGGGTTTGTTTGAGGATATGCACACAGGGCAGGTACATGTTGTCTATATTGTTAGAGTGTTTTATGTGTTTTAGGTCGTAGACTTGACAGACCGTTTTGTTTACTTCTGGTCATAGGTGATTTAGAGACCCTATGGTGTTGGGGAGGATGCAAGGCAATCGACTATTCAGTCCAGCCAACTCTTCTTTGATATGGACATCTGGGTCCATTATTTTGAGAAGGTGGAGAGCATCCACCTCTCTCGAGCGACTCGTCGGTGGGGGCTCCCTCAGGGAGTCCCTTCAGAGATTCACCACTGAGTGGCGAGGAGGATGACTAGTCCCTCTGGTCACATTTTTTCGTCGAGGATGGTGGCCCTGATTGAGGACTTTAGAATTGGGAGGACCAGGGTTATCGGGGCACGCGATGAGGCAGATGCCCGAGAGTTCCTCCAGTGGTTTCATGATATAGGTGGGGATCGAGTCTTCACCCGCCCTTTCCATGGGAGCGGCTCTTTAGAAGTTGGTGGTCTTGAGTCTGCTTCTACTCTGAGGGAGAGACTGACTGCATCAGAGCAGGGCCACTTTGGTGCAAGCATTCGTGGAGCGCTGGACGCGCTTCACAGGGTGATGGAGCAGACAGGATGTGCTCCTCGTTCCGATGAAGAGATGTTGCGGTCCTTGACGGACTCGGTCTTCCAGGCTAGGACCTCAGAGGAAGAGCTGAGGGTTCAACTCACAGAGACGCGATGATCTCTGATGAGTGTATTTGTTTGTGAATTTGGTTACTTCTAGTTTTAATCATTCCTAATTTAATAGTCTTATTTGGTTCCTATTTGTCAAACTGAGAATGAGAGCGAGGTCGCTAGGCAGGCGGCATTGCTCGGGTCTTACCATAGCTAGCAGCAGGCTGATCGGGCTACAGCGTCTAGCCTATGCTCTGAGATTGATCGACTGGTGAGTGCTTGTCTTATTTTTATTTTGTTTTGTTAGCATTTTGTTGACGTCATCAGGTTTGATGTGTTCATTGATATTTATAGAGAGCGGAGCTTTCCGCTGCTGGGGCTTCTGCTCCAACATTCGACCCGTCTTCAATCGCTTCCTCCAGTTGGGAGAATCCGACAATGGCTCAACTCCGGGAGGAGCTAGAGCACTGGGTAAGTTTCTTCACTCTTTGAGTTATCCAGCCTTGCATTGTTCAGTGGTTTGTTGATTTCGCGTTATGTCTTTTCAGCGCTGCCTTGCTGAGGACCTCTAGGCGAGGGAGGTGACTGCTGCTTCTCTGCGTCCAGAGAGTCAGGTACATTTTATTTTATGTGTAGTTTGTTTGGCTTTTATACCGTTTGCTAATCTATTTTGTTTGACAAGTTTTGTGTTTGTCACGTGCAGGTCATTCCTGACTCTGTTCCTGAGGCTTCTCCTCAGGAGTCGAGTCCCATTCCTTTCCAGGTATATTTGGTCAACGTGGTTATTTTTCATTCTCGATTTTGTAGTACCATTGTATCTCTGATGTTCTTTCTTAGTTTCTTGTAGCCACCTGCATCCGAGGTTCCTCCTGCTGATCTAGCCACTACTGCCATTGTAGAGCATCTTCTGTAGGAGCATGCTGAGCTGATATGTCTTTGTTGTCTACACTCTTTGTCTTGTTATGCATATACACTCTCTTAGCCTTTGACTTGTAAAGGTATGTGAGCTGGAGTAGTCGCGTATGGAGACACAGCGCGTCTTAGCTCGCAAGGGGATTCGTAAGATTCCTTCCAATTTCGCGGAGCACCATCTCCAGGAGGTGACTGTAGACTTGTTGGTCGAGCGGAGGACTCAGACAACAGAGTTAGAGGGTGCTCGAGTCATACCTCATGCTGAGATACAGTTGACGATAGATCTTTTACAGCACGAGTTGGCGAGAGTTGGTGGGGGGATGAGAGGGATGATCGACCATTTTCTATAGTCGGGGTTGAGGGCTAGTGGCTCACTCACAGAGATTAGTCGAGAGGTTTGTGAGCGCATGAGGGCCTATGCGTAGGTAGACTCGGCCTTAGGGCCTATGATTGCCTTTGGTCCTCTGCGTTCACTCGACCGGCCTCCAGCCAGGCGAGCGAGGGGAGTTTTGTTGCTAGGCCTTCTCCTTGTAGGGAGTGTCCTCCGACTCTGGGTGCTGGTATTGAGTTCTCGGAGGGTCAGACCCCAGATCCAAAGGTTGAGGATATGGGAGATGGTAGCGAGCACCCTTCACAGAGGGAGCGGAGGGAGTAGGGCATTCTTTTTTATTATCCATTGTATATATAGAAGGGGTATGCCCCCGATGACATATGTAAAAGAAACTTTTGATATATATAAAAGAAAAGAGATTTTGGTTTAGATGTACCCGGCTTCGATTAATTTCGTTGTTACCTTGCGTCGTCTTATTTTTGGCATCGTCGCCTATTATTGGGACTTTGATGCTCCTTGAGTTGGCCCGGTAATAGTCGAAGGTTATCTTATATCTGCACATGAGGATAAAGGCACTAGTAATTTTATTTTCCCCCTTGCCGATTGTCAAGGGGGGATATGTCTCAGACTGAGGTTTGGTAATAAAAGAGGAGCATTTTTTCTTTTTTTTTTTTTCTTTTCTCTTTTTTTTGTACTTTAAGTAAAGGAAAATAATGCAACAGGGAAAGTAAATAAATGAAAGAAAATTCTAATACTACAAAAATACCCCAATATAGGAGCGTGATGGAATAAGCAGTGCGATATCTTCAGTGATATTCCTTGGGTGGTGACTTCGTCATTCCACTTCTTCTTTGTGGGTAAGCAGGGGCTTTTAACGTGATTCTTCCTCTGAATAAATAAATAAATATGCCCCAGTGTCGAGGTGCAATGGAGCTTCTCCGAGTCTTTGATAAGTACTTTGGGCTTATAGGAGGCCACGTGTATTTGGTGAGTTAGTTTTGAAGAAAAGTTTGTTTTGAGATTGCCATCAAACCAGGGGGATTGTCATATTATCCGTATATCGGGGGTCTACCTTTGATAGTGGTCATCCTATCCCGTGATCATTATTATAGGGGGCGTGCAGTAAGTATAATAGATTTTATTTCTAGGAATATCCTGAGAGGATTCCAACTCATTGTCTGAAAATAAAAATTAAGTGTGAAAGAGAGATAAGGCTCAGTGATATGGAGGAATAGTTTGTATTTGATGCTTTCTAAAAGGGATGAGTAATAGTCTTTTTCTTAGACTGTGTATGAGGTGCCATGATCAAGCTCTTCGTCATGTTTTGGCACCATCAAAGTCTCACATTCTATGGTTAGCAGGAGTTTGTCCTCCTCCTGCCACCTTCCGACAGCATCTAGTAGTATCGGGGAATCAGGGATGCCCTCGTAGCTTGGTTATATATTTTTAGTAGAGTTACTAGATATGTCCTCAAGGCCTGCTTATGCTTCCCTGAGCTCATTGACTGGTTCATTCATCATATATGTGTATTTTTTTCGAAAGCAACCTGCTAGCACAAGAATGGTGAGTTTTGATTGAGTCTAGCATCTTTTTTTTTGCGCTCTAACGTCTCTTCCAATGGCGGGGAAGGTGGATGAGAATCAAGTGTTGCTTATGCTTTTGAAAGAGGTCAGGTATGCCACTAGTCTTTTGATCAAATTGCCTAAATAAGAAGGTGGGTCGTAAATTGGAAGTTTTAAGGATATTTCGGGAATTGAGGACGTACGGCCGACGGATGGATCATGACAACTACAGGGGTGATAGATATAAGTATTTGGCTACGGGATGTGATAATCACATGGTTAAGGATAGTATTTCCTAAGGTACAAGGCTCTCCAAGGGCTGGGGAGTTCTTCTCCATCCTAGTTCACCAATTTGTATGCATTCCCTGGATATGCAGCCGTTATAACATATGGGCCCTCCCAGTTTGGTTTTAGTTTTCCATTTGGATGAGCGTGTTTAGAGGGCATGATTTTCTTCAAGATTAATTCTCCAATGTTAAAAGTTCGTTTAAAGACTTTCTTATTATAAGCCCTAGCCACTCTCCTTTGATATATCTGAGTATGATCAGCTGCCCTTAGACATGCCTCATCAAGTTGCTCTAGCTCAGCGAGCAGAGTAATTCTCCTTTCGTCTAAGGATAGCTCATCATCAAGTTGAATTCGTAACGATGGTATCTGTATCTCATAGGGTAGGACTGCTTCCATCCTGTATTTGAGGAGGTAAGGAGTTTGGCCAGTGGTCGTGCGAATAGAAGTCCTATAGGCCTAGAGTGCTTCTGGTAATCGGTTAGGCCAGTCGGCTTTATTGCTTCTCTCCACTGTTCATTTTAGAATTCGAATCAGAGTTTTATTTATAGCTTCTGCTTGTTCATTTCCCTGAGGGTAGAACGGTGATGAGTTATGTAGATAGATGCTGAATTTCTTGCATATCTTCTTCATCTTTTCTGTGATGAATTGTGGTCCATTGTTGGTGATGAACATCCTGGGCACTCTAAACTGAATGATAATATTTTGAATGATAAACTTTACGAGTGTCAAAGCGGTGATACTTATGTAGGATTCAGCTTCTGCCCATAGCAGGCGTGTTCTTGGCATTGCTTCAGAACTGGACATAGAGGTGGCAATCTCTTATCATTGTTGGCCAGAAGTAGCCTTGTCGTATGATCTGATCTGTGAGTCTTTGTCTATCGGCGTAGGCGCCTTAGGCACTGGCGTGTACTTCATGAATGATGTATTAACCTTTGGCTGTCGTGATGTATCGCAGTAGTACTCCTTTGGTGAAGGCTTCTTTTTATAGGATTTCGCTTAGTATGCAAAACTCGCACAACGATTCCTTGTGGTTTTTCGTTCGATCTTTGTAGCATAAGGAGGGATATGTTGATGCTTTAGGAAATTCCATATGTCAAAGTACCATGGTTACCCATCATCGGTTGGTGATTTTTTGAATCTGAACATGGTGACGGTGGCTTCTTTCTCCGTGGAAGTGCTTGGGGCGGGCTACCTTCGTTCTTGTGAGCTTCTGGTGTAATCGGTAGTTCTGGTTTCAGTTGCCAAGCGACCTCGTGTCCTGGTGTTGTCAACCTCTCGATGAAAAAGGATTTCGTACTTTGTTCAATTGGTATATGAATGACTGAGGCTAGTGTGGCGAGAGAGTCTGTGAGCTCGTTCTCCAATCTAAGAATGTGCGTGAAGGAGATTCTTTTGAATTTCTTTATTAAGAACTGAGTTGTCTCCAAGTAGGCCATCGGTCATCTTTCTTTGGTTTTTCACTCCCCGATAACTTGCAATATCATAAGTTTGGAGTCACGGATTGTTTTCAACTGCTTGACTTCTAACTGTAGCGCTGCTCATAGTCCGGTGATGAAAGCTTCATATTCTGCAATGTTGTTAGTGACTGGGAAGTCGAGCTGGAAAGCTTTTGGTATGACAAGTCCTTCTGGGCTTAGCAGGACTATCCTGATACCTTTCCCTTTATGATTGAGAGCACCGTCGAAGTAGATAGTGCATGAGGTCTTATTAGGCTCGTCGTTGTGGATTGGGAGTAGGTCTTCATCAGGGAAGTTTGCGTGCATAGGCTCATCATCTGGGAGTGGTAAGTCGATGAGGTAATCAGTGATCACTTGTCCTTTGATAGATTTCTGTATGACATAGATGATGTCGAATTCTTATAGAAACATGTGCCATTGGCAATCCTCCCGGAGGTAGTGGGCTTCTCAAAGATGTACTTCAGTGGGTCCATGCATGCTAGTACTAATATTTTGTGCGCTCTGAAGTAGTATCATAGTTTTATTGAGGCCCACACTAGGGTGAGGTAGGTCATCTCTATCGGTGTGTATTTTTGTTCGTACTCGACCATCGTTCTGCTGAGGTAGTAGATAGCATTCTCCCTCTTGTCGTCTTTTTCATATTTTCCAAGGATTACTCCCATTGCTTTGTCATTTGCTGAAAGGTAGAGGATCAGGAGTCTTCTGAGAACTGGTGGCCATAGTATTGGCGGGTTGAGGAGGTACTTCTTGATGATGTCGAAGGCCTAGTGACACTGGTCATCCCATATGTACTCGGCTCCTCCTTTAAGTAGCTTGTAGAAAGGGTCGCATCGATCTGAGTGCTGGGAGATGAATATCCTGATGAACTGTAGCCTTCCTATCAAGCCTCGTAAGTCTTTGATGTTGCTGGGAGGTGGAATTTCTAGGATGGATCTGACCTTAATCGGGTCCACTTCGATACCTCGTTTGCTGACTATAAATCTCAATAGTTTTCCAAAGGTTACTCCAAACACACACTTCTTTGGATTCATTTTCAGTTGATATTGGTCGGATCTTTGTAACACCAGTCGTAGTGCTTCGGCATGTCCTACTCGTATCTGAGACTTCACTAGTATGTCATCGACATAGACTTCAACGCATTTGTGTATCATGTCATGAAATATGGCCATCATGGTGCGTTGATATGTGGCTCCTGCATTCTTGAGCCTGAAAGGCATGACGACATAGTAACAGGTTCCCCATGGTGGTGAACGAAGTCTTTTCTTGGTCTGGTTCTGCTAACTTAATCTGGCTGTATCCAGAGAAGCCATCTATAAAGGATAACATCTCATGTCGAGCAATGTTATCGACTTGGGTATCGATGTGTGGTAGGGGGAAGTCATCTTTTGGGCATACTTTGTTGAGATTCCAGAAATCGATACATACCCGCACTTTGCCATCCTTCTTGGCGACAGGTACTATGTTGGCAATCCATTTAGGATAGAGGATGACTCGGATGAATTTCGCTTTGTGTAGCTTATCAACTTCCTCTTTGACTTGTAGTGCTGTTTGGGGATGCATCCTTCTGAGTTTCTGCTTAACGGGTTTAGCATCAGGTTCCAAGACCAACCGATGTTCTACTAAGCTTGGGTCCAATTTAGGCATATCCTCGTAGGACCATGCGAAAGAGCTGAGGTGATCTTGGAGGACTTGGATAATTTATTTTCGTTCCTTAGGTTTGAGTGTCGCGCTGATCAACAGCTTCTTGGGCCCTTCCTCAATGCCAAAATTTACTTCCTAATTAGATTCTGCAACAACTTCTGTTTGCTCATCGAAGCGCTTGATGACCCGTTGGAAGTCCTAGGTTTCCTCGGTGACTGGTGCTCCTTCTTTGTCGTCTGTGAGTTCATACACTGCAAAAGAACTACACTAGGGGGTTAGTTTTGCGAGAGGTAACCCTTCATCGGCACAATTTATGATTGTGACATCCTTTGTTAGGTGTAGGTCGAGGTTACTCATCTTCCTCTCGAAGTCGTGGAGTATCTCGTCGGGTATGATTACGGCCTTGTTACTCCATCGGGATGCTTGGCAGTTTCACGAGGAAGAGGTAATAGGGTCACTTCGAACTGAGTTAAGGCAAGGCTCTCTGATGCTGAGGGCAGGATGATGACCATGTGTAATCATGTTAGTTACTCCTTTGATTTCATTGAGGTGATCGCTATTCGTATCCTCTGGAGAAAAGCCTCCTTGCTGGTCGCTGAATGGGTCTGGGATGGAGCCCCCCTCCCCCCTTTTCTGTGATTTTCTAATTTTTTGGGACTTTCTATTTTTATATTTTTATGGGTTTTAGAATTTTCTATTTTTTTTATTTTGATAATAGGTATGGAACAGGGTCAATTTCCTGAGGCGGAACCGGCAAGGTTACTTCTCTTAGTTGGGGAAGTGGGATGGCTGCTGGAGCTGTTCGGGCAAGTCTTCGGATGATGTGAACTTAATCTGAATTTGGCATTTTTTTTTATAGTCCTCGTCCGAGGTGATCCTCCTAAATGGTTTGTAAGACGGTTCCTATTCCCCTTCTACTACGTGAAGCGCTTCGTCGTCGAAGAGAGTCTGAAGATGATAGTCGTCCAAACTCTCGTTTTCGAAATCAAATCAGAGGTCCGCTTGTCACTGAGATTCTTCGCTTCATATTGATCGTCGATATGATTCGATGAACTTAATTATCAAACCTGGTTTGTGTTCGATTATTCTCCATAGTGCAGGAAGGGGATTGGTGCGGCCTTCTCGTTCAAAGTCTTCTATTATTATTATACAGGTTTGGCAATAAGGCTGGTAAGGTTGAACGATGTATGGAATCTCTTGTGGGAACTCCCATGTAGCAAAAAAGTGCTCGAAAGTATCATCATTGAAGTCAGAATCTGGGAATTCCCTCCTCTGGATCTCGTGGTACACGGTGAGAAGTATACAGGCCTGACTGTGAGGCTGATATGGGTGAGAAATGCAGGGATACTCCTAGGGGCATTCCCATCCTTAATGATCGAAGCTGAGGTCACTAATTCAAGGTCAAGATCTTCCTCTTCATCTGATTGTCCTTAAAAGCCATGTTCCAGCTACTCTGCTAACTCAAATGCGGGGATATCTATCCAATAGTCTTTGTCATTGCTCGGCGGCAGTTGCCATTCTTCTTCCAGTGAGTTCCAGAATACCTAAAGTTATGGCACATCCGGAGATTGGGGAGGGTCAAGCTCTAATTCGTCTTGAAATTCTATAAAGGCGACATGATGGCCTTTTTCCCTTATTGCCCGTCGTATCCTGTGCAAGATAGCTCCTTCGCATTGCATCAAGACGGACGCGCATAGATTGTAATAGGGTGATTCTGGGTAAGGGCAGCAGCACGGACATCGCCAATTATTCGGTGAGGATTGATGATCAAGTTCATCATTAGAGTCTATTTCTTCGCTTCGAGAGTTGTTTGCCTCCCCGAGGATCTTCAGTCATTCTGCTCTTAAGTGATCTCCAAGTTCTCTTTCTGTACAGCTAATCCAGTAGTCTTCTTCCTCACTTGACATCGAGAGCTAGTCTTGTTTTCCTAGTTCATGAGGTGGGGGTGACTCTGGCTCTGGTTCTCCTTCATCTGCTAATGTAGCAATGTGGAAGTCCTCGTCGGTCGACTCCTAGTTTTCTATGCATGACCCTTGCTCTTCAGGGGTTTCGAATAACGGCCTGACTCCTTTGAGTGGCTTGTCCATGTCATCACTATCATGACTTTCGTTTGTAAGGTCAGCGAAGGCTTTAGTCACTTGCTCAATCTCGATTGCCTAAGATTTAGTGATGGATGGCTCCTCTCTCCTCTTCGACACATTAGCCTTCTCAATAGTTCCATATATGAAATGGTCATAGAGCGACCACTTTGGTGCAGTAGGTAGGATGTCGTCTTGCTTGTCGTCCTGCTGGTAGCCTAATCTGATGTGTTTGCATAGCTTCTTCGGTACGACCAGTCTTATGCATCCTTGCTTATCTTTGTTGAGTCCGATGTGAGGGACATATCCTAGCTGATACATCAACTCCCATCCTTTTGCCGCGGTCGGGTTTATGTCATATAGCCGGGCGAGATCAGGTCCAGCTTCTCTTCTCACTACTTTTTATTGGTGGGTCGAAAGGGACCAGGGATAGCTACTTGTGCTATCGATGCGTCATTAGGCTCCTGCATCTTTTTTATATGTCCTGTATTCAGTACCGAGTCATGCACTATTGGAATGCTTGCCGCGTAGTCTGTGTCAACTTTTTTAAGGGGTGTATCAGTGTATATCCTGATGATGGAATCTTCATGGGAGAATTTGATGCATTGGTGATACGTCAATACTACTGCCTTCATGGATTCCAACCACTTCCTTCCTAATATCAAATTGTAAGTGCTTGAGGAATCAGAGACATGAAAAGTGACGTCCTTGGTGACTGGTCCGAGGACTTGTAACTTGATGGTTCCCTTGGCAAAATGTTGAGAGCCATCATAAGCGATGAGGGATAAAGACGAAGGCCTTATATCATGTTCAGTGTATTCAAGGATCTTCAGCATTGTTATGGGAGAGATGTTAAGTCCTGCTCCGGTGTCGACCAGTGCATGTGGTACTGAAAATCCTCTGATTATAACGGTTAGATAGATAGGAGCTGAACTTCTACATAATGATTCTTTAGGCATGTCAGCTTCAGTGAAGGTAAGCACAGGAGGTTGGGTCATAACTGAGGTGATCTCATACAGCTGATCGAAAGTGGCATCTTCATTCATGTGCGTCTCATCTAATGTCTCCACGAGCAATCGATGATGCTCTGGCAATTTCTTGATGAGTTTGAGGATCAATATTTGTGCTGACACCTTGGTGAGGTGTCAGAGAAGATCCTATTCCTGACTTGTTTCCAGGGCAGGTTCTTTACCGGGTCGATGTGCTCTACACCCATTCTGTTGAGCTGGTTGAGGCACTGGAACTGGAGGCAGAGGGATTATGTCAGGTGGAGGGGGCAAGTTCACTCCTCATTCCTTGGTTATCCGATCGGATGGCTTTGTGTTGTTGCTCTACTTTTCTCTAGGGAATGGTGGTACTGTCCATGGAGCATTGGAGGATTCAGTGTGGTACTTGCGGTGAAAGGAGCGAAATTCGAAGAAGGGATGCGTACTGGGGCTATACCATTCCAAGGTGGGAGTTATTGAGTGTAGTCTTCCTCTTCGAGGAATGCGGAGATTAGTACTTCTTCCTTAGCTAGTTCTTCCTCCTGCTATCTTATCTCCACCACTGATGAGCGTTCTTCAGTTGTCTCCTCGCATTGTTGGCCGATCGTATTTTGAGTGACGGTATCTACCTACACCACGATCTGTTTCGTAGTTTGAAGGACATTGCCTTCATATTCTGGCTCGGCGTTACCAAGAGCTACGTCAAAGTTTAGGGGTGTAGAAGGTTCTATGGGTAGAACGATAGGTCTTCGAGCTCGAAAAGATTGGACTCGAACTCGAATGAAATTTGGATACGAAGGAATTGGTGGTTCGATTCGGGTTATGAAAGTAGAAGGGTGAGGCGGAGTCATGATGGGCCTCGGAGGGTTATCTGAACTGGCTGTAGCATTAGGATAACTAACTCGTGTGATGAGAGTAGATGGATGAAAAGGAGCTCGGCTCGAAAGGTCCACCGTGGTGACATGGGTGACTGGTCCCTGATTATGGTTTGGCAAAGGGTTATTGACGATTCCAAGGTTTTACAAAGGCTGTTAGTTATTTTGGTTAGAATTTTGAAGGGATTCCCAATCAATCTGGTTCTAATCATTCATGTTATATATCATATCTCTCAGCACCCAACAGCCTTCCAGGTTGTGTCTTACGTATCGATGAAAAGCGTAGAGCTTGGTGTAATCGAGGTTAGCAGGCCAGGGTCGTGGCCGCTCTGGTGGGAAGCGAATGAGGTTCTGATCGCTTAGGAGACGAAAAATGTTAGGGATGGTATTAGGTAACAACGGATAATGATCTCATCTAGGCTGATAGGGACCTTGGGTCTGCTGATTAAAAGTTTGGGGTGGGGATACATTATTATAGCCCTGGATATTAACAGGACAGTTTCGGGTAGCATTTTGGTTTTGGGTAGGATACTGGTTTTGGTTAGGATATTGATTCTAATTTTAATTGGCATACCGTTGTTGATTCTGGTATTGACCCTGACTAGAGTTCCTTTGCTGGTTATTCTCATCACCTTGATTTTGATTAGTGACCATGTTAACTTGCTCAGAGCCTGAGCCTTTCTTGTTATTTCGGGGCTTTGAATCGCTGGAAGTTGATGCATTCGGTGTAGTAATCGAAAAGGTGAGGTCTCCTCCCTTTATGTGTCGTTGAATGCGACTAGCGCATAGATGAAGAGTAGCAAAGTTTGGGCAATCGCTTATGATCAGAGCGCTTCGAAGGGGCTCTCTGACATTGTTTATGATAATGTCAATTGTGTATTTTTCTCTCATTTGACTTCCCATGCGAGCCGCGAGCTTCCTCCAGCATGATATAAAATCAACAAAGTCTTCCTCGATTTGTTGTCATCAAGTCGCTGAGACTGACGGCCTCCTATATCAGATGCTCATATTGATATAAGAACTGTTCGGCTAATTCTTTGAATGTGTCAATTTTATGTAGCGGGAGCCCGGCGAACCAATCGAGGGCTTCCCCTTCGAGTTACCTTTGAAAGTAGTGTATCAGAAGTTTGTGATTGTCGCGAACAGGCCGACAGTCATTACAAAACAATGCCAGATGATGGTTCGAATTCTTGGTGTCGTTATACTTGTTAAACTTTAGGGGCTTGAATCTCGCAGTTAGATTAAATTCGAGGCCTCAGTAGAAATTATCGAATCCGAATAACAAACCAAGGCAGTTTTTCTTAGCCATGTATTCGTTAATCATTTTCAGTAAATCTTCTACCCTTATGACAGCATCTTGCTTAGCGGTCTGGGAACGAATTCTGTCTTGACATCTATTACTGAGGAGTGTGTGGAGAGTGTGCCTAAGGGGCAACACGTGCAGTGATATCATCGTCGGAGTAGGGGGTGGCCTCTTCTGTCTTTTTCGCTCTCGTTCTTCCGCCTCCCATCTTTCTTTGATGGTTTCGTATGCGGCTGCTAAGCAATGGAGTATTCCGTCGGCTTCATCTCCTCCCCTTTACAATTTCTGCATGCTGAGGTCTACAAGTTGTCGAGCTGTGAAGTTCTGCCCGAAGCTACTGTCTCTGTGTCCGTCATTGTGGTTGGTGCTCGGGGGTGTGAAGGGAGTTTCCTCACTGCCAGCCATGTTGACTTCCGAGTTGTATTGTGCTGAGTCTTCGAGGGATTGCTCATGGTATAGCGGGTTATTAAGGTATTCCCATAACTACGGGTCACCGATTCTAATCCTTCGTATTCCCGACATCTCGAGCCTCTGGTGTATGCTCATGTGCTCTGATAGTAGACTTAAATGCAAAAAGTAATAAAACTAAAACTAAAAAAAAACTAATTACAAGAAAAGGAAACTTAACTAAATACGAGTGACTTTGGCGATAAGATGTCCCATCGCGAACGTCAGTCTGTTGGTACGCATTTTTTTGGGTTCCTCTCAGTCCCCCAAAAGAATGACCCAATTCAGTCCAAGTGGACTCTAGCAAAGGCAGTGTTTTTAGAGGTAATTAAGTATTGAAAATAAAGAGGTAAATCTTAGGAAAACACCTGGTTCATTGCGATCATCAGCTGCAGATATTTATCAACGCTACAACACGTCACTAATCATGCCTTTTTGGGGTTGTTCTCTTTCTTGAATCATCGATTAGGTCAATGTCGGTAGTAATGGTAAGCTAATTTTCCTAATTCTCTTCTAACTACTTTCCCTTTTCTACTCTTGCTATGATTACCGAGGATCTAATTATCTTTAATCCTATTAGGAGTCTAATTGATCAGGGGAATCCTAATTAAACTAGGTCTCCTATTCTGACTGAAAGTCTAATTAATGCCCTAGTTCAAATAAAAATCTAATTATATCAGAATCTAGTTAGGGTTCTAACTAATTTCCTAATCTTACTAGAAATACTAATCTTCCTAACTTTATTAAAACTATAATTAAATAAATTATGTAAATTAATTCTACCAAAACTCTAATTAATTAAAGTGTCCTAATTTTATCAGAATTCTAAAAAAAAAAAGGTTTTGGGCCCGCTATGCTAAGGAGGATTGACCCCGTTCCTGAGTACCCTCCGTAAGCTCCCTTGGGCAAATCGGGTTGCTATGGATTATTTTAGTAATGATATGGATTGAAAAAGTGATTTTTGTTCTGAGATTATGGATTAATGGATCGAAGATGGAGAATTAAGTTTAAAAATTAACATTCTAGAACCAGAGATGGAAACTTTAAGACTGAAATTAAGGACTGGTTCTAGCGACTAAGAACTAGAATCAGAAAACTAGAAATTTAAATTAAAATCTAAGATCTAAGATCTAAGATCTAGAATTTAAGAACTAGAGGGCTAGAACCTAATTCTAGAACTAAAAACAAAATGTTCTAGAATCTGAGAACTAGAACCAAGAAAAAAAGGTAAGAATCAAGGATTAAAGAGATTTAAAATCTAAGATCTAGAACTAAAAGCTTAAGAACCTAAAGTCTAGAGCTAATGATCTAGAACTAAGAACTAGAACTAAGGACTAGAACTAAGAACTGGAATAAGAAGAATTAAAAACTAAAAGGAAAGTATACCTGAGACCAGGGCCGCAGAGAGGAATCTCGAAATCCTAATCTTGAAAGCGAGGAGCTCGAGAGAAAGAAATATGTGTCGAAAATTATGTGTTTTTAGGTCAAGGTGGTGGATCCTATTTATAGGTATTTGGCAATTGCGCGCCCTTTGGGGTGCGCTCAATTGGTCGATGAAATTCAATTATGCCCCTGTCCGGTGCACTCAATTGAATTATGCGCCCTGTTTCAGGCGCTCAATCCCTTTGAGTCAGTGACTGACTCAGTGAGTGACCGACTGACTGACCCAACCAGATTGCATAGTCCTAGTCTAATTAGACTAATTGCACGCATAGTTTAGTGCGCACAATCAATTAAGCACCTGAATTCATGCGCTTAATAGGGAATTTCAGGCGGTCTAGGGAGTTAGAGACTAGGTTCGCTTAAGAACTAATTATTTGCTTGTGCTGAGGCGCATAATCCGATTACACGCTCTAGCTAGGGCGTACAATCGCGTATTAGGCGGTTTCTAGAAGGGTAAAAGGCCAGTCAAAAATGGACTAATTACGCGCTAGGTACAAAGCGTGCAATGTGATTACACGCGCCTGAGAGGGCGCATAATCAAGGTCTAGGCAGTCCTTAGGAAGCGAAATCCTAGTCCAAGAGGGACCAATTGCACACCAGCCTTGGGGTGTGCAATCGAGTTGTGCGTACTATACGGGGCGCATAATTCAGGAACTACCTAATTTGAGCCAGGTACGAGTCACAGAGCTATTATTTAGCCTAGGCCTCAATCATGTACTATTATTTCAGTGCATGGTCCCCATATAGGGCTTTAAAGTTTTCGAAAAAGATTAGTCCTTTCTCGGAGATCGTGGGCAAGGTCAAAAGTTGATCAAGCAGGTTTGTATATCCCGAGAGGGCAAAATAGGGGTATTTACACCAAAGTTCTGATTTCTAATTGGCCAAAGCATTTCATTACTTATGGATTGTGTATATATAGCTGTAATCTATTTAAGCATTTCATTACTTATGGATTGTGTATATATAGCTGTAATCTATTTTGTAAAAACCAGCCAGCAATACTCTTAGCTTGTGCTTATTTTAGGATTAGGGTTAAGGTTTAGTTTCCTTTTTTTTTCATTTTCTTTTTTTTCCTTCCTTAGCTTAGCAGTCATGTTGGGTTAATGCTTTGTAGCAGCTAGAACTATTTCAGATTTGTAATTAGTTTAGTAATAACATTGTGAGCAGTCTTGGAGTTCTGCAGAGAATGCCACCTTGAGGGCAAGTCATTATAAGTTATTTTCATGTAATGCAATGCCATTTTTAATGCTTCTTTCAATCTATGGTCATCTTGTGTTTGTCATTTAGATTTCTATGGGTTGTTTGTACCTATGGATGCATGAGCTTGTAGCCTTGCAAACATAGTGGCTACAGTGATATTCCTGTTCTATCTCTAACCTCTGTATCTGGGTTAATCCCTGGGATACTGTGTGACCATTTAAATGGACAGGGTATAGCCCTAAGACTAGTCTAGATCACAAGACTGAGCTGGATTCTTTTTCCCAGCACTTGTGCTTGTAGCCAAGTGAGGGACTGCTGCAGATCCAACTTCTCCTCTATTTTACAACACTATTTTCAGTGAATAGATTTGGGGTCTTGCAGAGATTGCAGACTTGAGAGCTAGGTCATTGCAAGTCTCTTTGTAGCAATGACCAGCTGATGTTAAAGCCCCACTCAATCTGTGATTTCTTGTGGTCTTCACTAGATTTTCATGGATTGTTTGCTCCTATGGATGCATGAGCTTGTAGCCTTGCAAACATAGTGTCTGCAATGGTTTTCTTGTTTCAACTTTAAGCCCTTGATTGGATGAAATCCCTAGGATATTCTGTGACCATTAAAGTTGATAGAATATAGCCCTAAGATCAGTCCATGTCTCTGAGTTAGGCTGAAGTCTTCTACATTGCACTTATGCTTGTAGCCAAGTGAAGGACAGCTATAGATCCAACTCTTGATCTATTTTACAGTGGAGATTAACCCATAGCTGCCTACTTCTCCATAGTTTTTATTTATTTCCCAAACCACCTTCATTCTTCTTCAACCCCCTTTCTTTAGATTTAGTTTTTATTTCTGTTTTTAGTTTAGTTTGTGACAACCCAAAAACTCTCTCTTTACCTTGCTTTCTTAGTTTAGGTTTAGAACTGCCAGATTTGTAGTAGATCTGGAGATTTACTATTCCACCATTGTGTTTAGATCATCATTCCCTGTGGGACAAACTCTTACTTATCAAAACTTGCTACAACAACCCTAGATCTTGCAGGACGAGATCTTTAGGAGTCTTTCTTTATCAATCTTCTCAGATCCGTAATTTACCAAACTTCTAATTCAAGAGTTATTCTATTTTGATGCATGGCGATGTGGATCTTCATGTGATCAGTAACAATGAGAAGCTTCTATTTGTGAAATCGAAAATCACGATTTTATTTTTTTCAGCTTACAACTCTCTAAATGATTCTTTACTACGATCGATCGTACTTCTTCTTTATATCGCCTTCTGCTTTGAACGCCTTCTGAAGAATCGTAAATTACGATTTCTCATTTCTTCAGCTTCGTTCAATCATAAAGTATGATTTCTTAGCTTTCAACAACATCGAATCATCTTTCATGTTTAATCATTTTTCTTATTACTTTTTGAATTCATTTTGACGAAGATTAATACTTTGGTTCTCTTTTATTGATTTTCCTTAATATCTGCACATCATTAGCTTGTTAGTAGCAAACTTGAGGTCTAGCAGCATTAAGTTAAGGGTGATAAAATGATATATTCTGTGACTGATCACACCCTCAAACTTATGTTTTGCTAGTCCCTAGCAAACAAAGAAAGATATACTAATCTAAAATTTAAATGTCACTTTCGTAGGGAGCATGATTGTATTTAGCAGATGCAACAAACCTTTAAACTCCTAGGTGATCCCTAGTGGAGGAGTTGTAGTCTCCTGAAGGTTTTCGGTGAAGTTATCTACAAACTTCAAAATATTTTTAGGTTTTTCAGTTTTTCAAAACAAAACAAAAATTAAAAATCTACACTAATTTTGTACACTAGTTAAGTTAGTCATCATATGGTTTTTATGATTTTCAAAAATTACAAATCTTTTATATCCTTACTTTCCATCACAGCAGTTATCCTTGATCATAACTCGGCAATTTCAATCCAGTATAGCGTGGAGTGTGTGTACCAGTGAAACGTTTTTTCATCATAAATTTTTATAAACTGTAAATTTAGAAAATATTTTCATCCAAACTCTCACTATTGGCATGCTCTAAAAAAGATATCAAAATTTTTTATTCTCACAGTATGATATATATGATAAATTTGAAGGACTATTGATTAATAAATAAATCTCATGGAATGGATAATCAATTCTCATTCATATGATTTTTCATTCATTCATAGTATCTATTGCATATATCTCTACTAGACTCATGTTTTTGCAAATCGTAAATCAAAAAAGTCATTCCTTTGGCTTGTAATGGGGCTTTGGGTTAAGAGGTTTCAAAGAAAGGTAGATAGGATTTAAAGGTTTCTGAGAATTTAGTTCTTCCTTCTCTATCTTTTTCTCTTCTTTTCTTTCTACTTCAGTAAGCATCACGAAGGTTGGATGGCTTCTTCCCATTTTCTTTTTCTGTTTTCTTATGTAAATCTCATTTCTTCAATCGATTTTCTTCAAATATCCTTTGGATTTTTCAGTTTGGAAGCTTTGTGCTTCTCTTTTTTGTAGAATCGTGTTTACGATTTGTGACTCTTTTCCTATATTTTCTTTATTTTATTTCTTCTTAGTTGCACCTTTTTGTTGGCATGTCCCTTATCTGTTGACATATACTTGTTTCACTCCCTCTTTTTTCCTTCTTTTGCATTCTAAACTCTCAAAAATTGTAAGGGTTAAAGGTTGAAAGTTTTGGATAGTACATATGGTTAAGGGTTTATAAAATATTGGTACAAAGAAATTCGGTTTAGGCTTCTAATATGAGTTCAAAGGATAAAATATTTTATGAGATTTTAGTTTTTTGGCTCTGACTAAACAAAAGATGGCCTTTGATCATTTTCACGATTTACTAGCATAAATTCCTTGTTGTTTTAATACATTTAATAGATAGTTCTAAAAGAAATAAATCATTATAATCACAGAATATTTGATTCAATTTTTCAGTAATATGAGATTTCGTATAATGCAGTCTCTCTCTTAGAATAAAAAGAGGAAATTATGGCTCAAAAGCTCACTGGTTTATATAATTTTGAAACTATAATCTAAATACTGCAGTTCAGATCAATTATATAGTTTTAAACATTTAATTGATACAATGCTCTTGAAGGGCTAACCATGAATTGTAACTGTTCTATTTTCTGATTGTTAAACTTCTACTACGATGGATCGTTAGGTTGTTTGAAATAATATTTTTTTCTATCATACTTACAATGTGATGTTTAAATAGTCAAAATTCTGAACTAAGAACTACTAAAAACTGAAACAGAAAGAAAAATTTCTTCTGCAAAAATGCTAAAAGTAATGCAAAAATAAAGTGTTATTTACAAAATTAAACTAATATATACACAAGTTGTATATCCCCCCAAACTGAAACTAGACAATGCCCTCATTGGCATAAAAACAAGGGATACTATCAGAATTTTATCGTAAATTACTTAAAATTGCTGATATTGCACCGGGTGGAAAAATCTTGTCATAAGAATTTCCCCCAAACTTAAGGAAAAACACATCTAGCCTAATCTTAGATCATAAGTAATAAAAATGGAAAAGAAAAATTAGAAATGGTAACTATATTAGAAAGTTAGTGAAAGAAAAATTGTATATATTCATGGAATATTTACAATGACATGGAAAGAAAACTATAGATAGAAAGTACTGAAAAATTAAAAACTAATTACATGAAGGGTATAAACTTAGAAAAAATCTAGACACACACTGTTTATGACACTGACAGCAACATCTGAGGAGAAATATTCTTCGATAAAGATCGGTCATCGGCTTCTAACCACCTTCAATCAGAGTCTCTCATTCCTTCCCACCACAATTTGGTAGGATCGCTCCTCCAAGAGTTGTTGAAACACTCCTCACTGCTCTTCAAAATCTCTCCCAAACAAAGCATGTTGCTTTGTTTTCCTACTTCATCAACTACACCCTCAAAAGAGTAGTGCAGTGCAGTTAGGCGAAGAAATTGAAGAAGGAGAAGTGAACACATCTCATTCCACCCACAGCCTATACTACTCCCCTGCGAAGATTCTACGAAGAGATTGTAACGCAGGCAGGGGGAGAAGGTAAGCAATGGAGAGGAGTGGCGAGGAACAGCTCAACCCATCATCATCATAAAGGAACTCTCACATTCGGGGTGGGCTGTGATGGTGTAAAGATTAGGAAGTGGGGGAAAATGAAGCGTAGGGAGAAGATTTTGGATTTGGGTTAGGTTTAGGGTAAAGGGTAGTTTTGGTGGACGATTTAGCATTCGGGACAGGTCGCTAACGCTTCAGATTTTCTACTTTCTTTATTGTAGGCAAGAGCTCGGCTTTGTGTGTCTCAAGGATTCTATCAAGTCTTTTGTTGAAATCGCTTGGGGTATGTTCCTCTGCCATAAGGTTTAGGGTTAAGGGCGGAGGAAGAAGAAAGATTATGAGATGGTTATAGTCTGTAGATAGGTATGGATTTATAGGGAAGAGGCTTGGGTAGTTGGCAAGTAGAAAAATTGAATGCGATTGCGTATCCGCTTCCTTTATGAATTAAATGGGTCCGAATTCCAACATAACCGATAAGACCGATCACTGGAATCGCCTGTTCCCTAGAATTATCATTTACAATTCTGGAGAACAAGATTTAGACTATGACGTTTCAAATCGTACTCGCTACAGTTTGACTCTTTTAATCACGAGAACTCATAAATCCATACGCTTAAAAGTGATTATGACATGGCAGAAAAAGTCTTTACGATTGAATGCACTTTTACACACTGTAGATCGTAGAGTACTCTTTCATATTAAATTATGTACATATGTTCCAGGTGTTTGCTATGGGTGAGTCGATAGCTCGACGGGTTCTAGAGGGGCTCAGTTTAAATCAGAGGGAGTTGATGTGCCTCCCATAAATATACGTCCTCTAGACGTACTAACTGCATGTGCAAGAGGTAAATTACTCTCTCTCAAAAAGGGTTAGTTGCTTGATTTGAGTTTCTAACTTTATGATAGACTGTCGAAGGGATTTGACTAACTATGTCTGGATACAACCATGCTGCAACCAGCTTTCAGCTATTTGCAACAAGGCTTCCTCTGCAGCAGTGTGGTTTTGGGCTTCTGTGGGGTAAGGAGAAATAGTTGGAGGTTGGGGAACTACCTGAGTTGGGCCATGATTAGGACCATATGCTTCTCCTTTTTGAGATGTTGGGTACGATTTTATACCCACTAGAGATTGAATTTTTGCTTTCCAAAGCTTTAGCCTCGAAAGACATTTCATCATTGACCTTAATTTATATAATCCTCCTTGCCTAGGGAGTGTATTCCTTAAAGCCTCCGAATCAACCTCACTCGGTGTGTGGTGTTGCACTAGTTCCTCGCTGAAGGTCTCAAAGAGTTCCCAAGCTTCCTCTGCTATCAATGTACGGAACATTCCTCCACAGGCCACATCAATCATGTGTTGAGTTGCATCGTCAAGGCCTTGATAAAAAGTGAGCACAATTTTCCAGCGCGTGACCCCGTGGTGAGGGTACTTGTACAGAAGATCCTTAAGACAGTTCCAACATTCCTGAAGAGATTCATCCAGGAATTGATGAAATGTTATAATAAGATGCCAGATTTTATTCGTTCTGGAGATTGGAAAGAGTTTCATAAGAGACATACGTTCCAATCCTTCCCAATTAGCAATTAAATTATGGGGCAAAGAGTTTATCCACTTCTTTGCTTCATCTCTAAGGGAATATGAGAACAACCTCAACAAAGTGGCTGCTTCTGAAAAGTTCTTAATTCGAATGATGGTGCATATTTCTAGATACTTACGTAAATGCATATAGGGGTCTTCATCCATTAGCCCGTGAAAAGTAGGAAGTATTTTAAGCACATTGGGTGTAATTTTAAAAGTCCCGTTACCAGCTACAGGGGGAACTTGAATGCATGGAGGAGGTGTAAGAGGTGTTAGTGCGTAATACTCTCCTAATGTATTAGCCAAAAATTGGTCTTTACCTGCCATTTTGAATGGAATTCGAAACAAAGTAGGCTGGCTAGAATGGTTATTACAAATATCTATATATAATTTTTATTTATATGATTTTTGTTTTAGAAAGCAGGGAGAGAAAAAAATATGAGCCTCTAGCTTCTCTGATCAGGGGAAGTTGAAACCTTGATTCGTTGGCTCCGAATCAACCTGCAAAAGCTTAAGAAGTGAACAAGAAAATAAAAGAGAAAGATAAATATTTATTTTCTAAAATAAAATTCGATTCCTCGACAGCGACACCAAAAACTTGATGTGCTCTTTATGTTGGTCTAATTAAGTCTTAACCTATTACAGTGCACAATGAAAATTGTAATGCTAGTATAGGATCGTTCCCACGAAAAAGTGATGTATTTCATATTTCATTTTTCTAAAAACTTATATTTATCTTTAAGGTTCTAAACTACTTGATAAATATGAATAAAAGAATAGTTTCTTAAACTAATTGCAGAAAATAAATCTAAATCCTCCTCTTTTCAGATTATGGTCGTCAATCGCAATCCTTTAAGTCTCAGATTTTTACAAAATTAAAATACTATTACACCGTATTACAATCTTCTAGAATTGGGACGTCAATCAAAAACTAAAATCCTTCAACATAGATTTAATCTAATCATCAATCTCCTAAAACTTGGGCGTCAATCAAATTCGAGAAAATTGAAGATGAAAAAGTAAAACCGTTACACTAATCTGTAAAACTTAACCTGAGTCGTTAATTCAAATCAAAACTTGGAGATGTTTTCAAAGTAGTAAATTGCAATAAAAATAAATCTAAACTAGAAAGCAAAGTAAAATATATCTTTCACCCCTCTGCCGCAGGTGTCAATTGCTTCTGAGAAACTACGGATATCGACATTAATCTTTCAGCTCTCAATCCCAATCGTCAATTGGGATCAAGGAACCTTGGATATCTAAACTACTCTAAACTATTTTTTATCAGGAAAAAATCTAACTTCAGTTGTCAATTGATTCTGAGAATTCCTTTAATGAAATTATTCCTATGTCGAGCCCTCTAATTTAGAGATCATAAGTGGTTGATTTACAATGATCGAATTCTAATAAAAGAAACTACTAAAAATAAAATATTCCTAATATAACTCTAATTCCTAATTTTATCTTCCTTGCTTTCATTGGTTGATGCACTTCTGCACTTGTTTCCTTAATTTCAGCAACCAAGATCTTTAGGAGTCTTTCTTCATTAATACTCTCAGATCTGTGATGTGCCAAACTTCGAATTCAAGAGTTCTTCTATTTTGGTGCATGGCGATATGGATCTTCACATGATCAGCAACTACGAGAAGCTTCTATTTGTGAAATCATAAATCACGATTTTATCTTTTTCAGCTTACAACTCTCTGAATGGTTCTTTACTATGATCGATCGTACTTCTTCTTTATATCGCCTTTTGCTTTGAACGTCTTCTGAAAAATCATAAATTATGATTTCTCATTTCTTCGACTTCGTTTAATCATATAGTACGATTTCTTAGCTTTCAGAAACGTCGAATTGTCTTTCACATTCAATCATTTTTCTTATTACTTTTTGAGTTCATTTTGATGAAGATTAACACTTTGGTTCTCTTTTACTGATTTTCCTTAATATCTGCACATCATTAGCTTGTTAGTAGCAAACTGGGGTCTAGCAATATTAAGTTAAGGGTGATAAAATAGTATATTCTGTGACTGATGAAGTATCCATTCCTCGATTCCAAAATGCTTGATGATGTCGGTCCGAAGCGCTTCATCCGTCTGTATTGCGTAGTCTCCAATCTCATCTTGGTAGTCCTCAACAAGTCGTGATATGAGGTGTGCGTACGGCATGGTATTCGATGGTTTCTTTCTCATCTCCAACATCCAATTGTGGGCATGAATCAGCCCATCGAAGACTATTTCTGCCACATCGAACCATTTGTCGTCAAAAACTGAGAATAGAGCTTACAGGAATATTCCTACCCTCTCTTCTTCTTTTCTCAGAGGGTAGAGGTTACATTAGAAAACAATGTCGAGCCACCACATAGCAGACGGTAACTGTAATCTTTTCACCGATTAATCCGGCCTGTGCTGTCTGTGGGTCATCTCTGCGATTATTTGATGTAAGGGTACTTTCTCAAGGTTTGGTGGCAGTAATCCCCAATTTTCCTTATACATTATCAGGGCACCCATGGCTGAGGCTATTTGATCATGATCAAGCCTAAACACTCGGTTGCCTATGGTTGTACTGAGTCTCCCATCTCGCTCAACGTCGAGGTTCTGGTAGAAGAGTTTGACAGTCCACGGGTAGTAGTGTCCATGTAATGGTTTGAGCAAGGTCATTAAGTTAGCTCTTTCTAGATAATTAACCGACCATTGACAGTCCACGGGTAGTAGTGTCCATGTAATGGAGTGCTTCGTTGCTGTCAAAATATTATTTTTCAAAGGACCATTCTGACTCAAATGTTTTCACATCCCACCACGGGTTGGGTCGTTCCCGTATCAGTGGAGGGGTGGAACTTGACAGGGCTTTGCCCTTTGATTTCACAGATGGTGTTGGCTTCGAAGCCATAGAATAAGGAATTGAAAATGAAATGGAGAAAAGTTAGGGTTTTACCTCAATGCACGTTCAATTCGAAGGAAATCGGAAAAATAAGGTTGGTAAAGTCACATGCACATCGATTCTTGAAACTTTTGAGGGATTTGGCATGAGGATCACCCCTTTTTGAAGGAAGAACGGACCTGTTCCACGCGGGAGAGGAGAAGAGAAAAGGGTCCACACTTTGAAAGTTTGAAAATGACTCATTTGGGGGGTTCTTGGGCCCCTTTGTATCCTTTCTTAGTCACCGCTATGACCATAAATTCTCGTCGCGGCGAGGTGTACGGAAGCAGGGCTCGCTAATTTGTGGTGTTTTGGGTGGTCTGCACTCTAGATTTGTATGAGCCATTAACAGAGTGTGCTAAGGGTTAGTATAACCTAAGATTTGTAGTCACTACATTTATATATCATGAGATCTATCTGGTGTTGTTTTAAAAAAAATCCAAATAGTACACATCCATCCTAAGTTATGAGCACTAAATACAAATACTAACATGATTAATGAATAGCTTATCAGTATACATGAAATTTACTGACCTTACTAAAATAGAAGCAGATATTGGTCGTGGATTTTGGCCTCACGCTCCCATGTCACTTCGGCTGTAGAGTGGTTGTGCCATTGGACTAAGACCAGTGGAATTCGTTTAGTTCTTAAAATTTGCTCCTTGCGGTCTAATATCTTTATCGCCTCTTTGACTAGTGTCAAATCCTCTTAGACTTCATCAGTTGGTAGTCCAACACGTGTGACATGTCCCTCACATATTTTCTCAGCATCGACGTGTGGAACACATTGTGGATGCTTGACAACTATGGCGGTAAGGCGATGCGATAGGCCACTTCGCCAACATGACCCAAAATCTCAAAAGGGCCAATGTAGCGGGGACTAAGCTTTCCTCGCTTGCCAAATCGCATCACGCCCTTAGTCGGTAAGATCTTTACAAATACATAATCTCCCACCTGAAGAGAACATGATTGTCAACATTACACATATTCAATTGAAACATAAGACAATATTGTGTACTAAATTACCTAAAATTCAACGCTTGATCTCTTAAGAACAACATAACTCTTCTACCTGCTCTGGGCGACCTTTATCTATTCATGTATCAGTCGGACGGTCTCATTTGTGCTCTCAATAAGTTTCAAGCCCAATAATACACGCTCTCCAACCTATTCCCAGTTGAGTGGAGATTTACATCGGTGGCCATATAGTGCTTCAAAAGGAACAATCCTGATGCTCACTTGGTAGCTATTATTGTACGCGTACTCGATCAAGGGCAAGTGTTTATCCCATGATCCTTGGAAGTCTAACATACAGACCCGTAACATATCCTCAATCACCTGATTCACCCTTTCAATTTATCTGTCAGTTTGGGGGTGAAATGTCAAGCTGAATTCTAATTTGGAACCCATCCCTTCTTGAAATCACTGTCAAAACTGAGATATATAGAGTGGGTTCCGATCTGATACAATGCTCGAGGGTATGCCATGTAATCTAACTATCTCCTTCAAATACAATTCAGCTAGCTTTCTAACTCTATAGTGTGTACTATAAGGCAGAAAGTGCGCTGACTTGGTTATTCGGTTGACAACTACCTAAATTGCATTATGTCCCTTCTGAGTTCTTGGCAAACCAAGGATGAAATCCATAGATATGTTTTCCCATTTCCACTCGGGGATTGGTAGTAGCTGCAATAGACCAAAAGGGTGTCCGTGGTCAACTTTAACCTGTTGGCAAACCAAGCACTTTGCTACGTGCTCTGCGGCATCTCTTTTCAATCCTTTCAACCAATAGTTCTTCTTAAGGTCGTGATATATTTTGGTGTTGCTCGAATGAAGGGCGTATATGGACTTGTGGGCTTCCTCTAATATCTCATGTTGCAAGTCAATATTGGTCGACACGCACAATCGCCCTCTGAACAATGAGGACCCGTCGTCCTTAATAGAAAACTCTGGCTAATTTCCACTGATTGCTTCTTGCCTAATAGCCATAAGCTCTACATCGGTCATTTGGAGTTCTATGATCCTATCAAAGAATGTTGATCTTATCTTGATATTAGCTATCAGAGCTCCCAGATTTTTCACCTTGAATGTAGTGTCACAAGAGGATATGTCCTCAAGTAGACGCCATCTATGTATCCTAGCCACGAGATGTGATAGCTAAGCAGATGATTTTCAGCTTAATGTATTAGTTACCACGTTTGCCTTTCCTGGATGGTATTAGATGGTGCAATCTTAGTCTTTAAGGAACTCCATCTATCTTCTCTGCCTCAAATTCAGGTCTTTCTAAGTAAATAAGTATTTGAGGCTCTTTTGGCCGGTGAATATCTCAAAGGTTTCACTGTATAGGTAATGTCTCCATATCTTTAAGGGAAAAATGACCGCTGCTAGTTTCAGGTCATGTGTAGGGTAGTTCTTCTTGTGGTCTTTCAGTTGTTTTGAGCCATATGTAACAACCTTCTCATGCTGATTTAATACACAGCCTAACCCACTGTGGAATGCGTCGCTTAACACTGTGAAACTTGTTGGTCTGCTCCAAGTGTCTAAATGTTGATGTTATTTAAGGGATGAAATGGTAAAATCAAAATACAAAAGATAGAGTAAAATGGCTATGAAATCAGCAACCAAAAGTACACACAACCTGGAAGATACAGGGCTATTGTAGCAAGTTTTGATAAGTAAGAGTTTGTCCCACAAAGAAATTGATCTAGAATCCAAAATGGGCTATAATAGTAGGCCTCCAGATCTGGCTACAGATCTGGCAATCCTAAAGAAAGGGAGTTGGGTGTCACAACTACACTAAATTACCTACTAAAAAGAAAAGAAATAAAGTGCAGTCCTATCCTAAAAAAGGGTTATGAAGAAGGTGGTGATAGTGTATTAAAATAAAGATAAAAGGATGGGAAGTAAACAGTTTAGGCTAAAGTTAATCCAGTTATGTAACTCAGATTTAGGGTTGTCTTTGCAGCAAATCCTTACTGAAGTGCTATCAAAAACATCAGCAAGGAAGAAGAATCCAACTTAACCCATGCCATTTAGACTGCTCTTAAGGCTATAATCTGTCCACTTAAATGGTCATAGACTATCCAATAGAGTCTGTCAAATCCCACTGATTAAATCAGAAAATCTAACTAATCCAAAGGAGTGGATTGATCTTAAGGCTATAATCTGTCCACTTAAATGGTCACTGCGACAGCCCAAATTTCGGCGCCCCGAAACCCGTGCCGTCGGTGGACTGGCGCTAAGGCCGAGCCCGTAATTGTATCACATTGCGTCTCACAAAGTTGCACAGCGGAATACTAAGCGGAACCACACTGACGAAACTTACATCAAAAGACATATTCCTATCATTTATAACCCAAAAGACGGTTCTAATCCCCTAGAGATGGAAAAGAACCGTTTGGAACCACCGGTAAGGACCCATCCTTACCGAAACATGGTTCCTCCAAAAGAATATCCAAAAAAAGTAATTACAGAGTATACTTTTACAACTTAAAAAGCTCTCAAAACATGGATCTAAGGTCTAAGGCCGGACCTACTCCGGTTGGGCACAAACGAAGCAATTCTCCGGGTTCGGCTCCTCTAGATCCTCGCTTGGGTCAAAGTCAGGATCCTCGCCCTCGGGTAACTCAGCCCCAACTCCTTCTCCTGAACCTGAAATATTAGTGAAGGAATGAGCTTCATCCAAGCTCAGCAGGGTAAAACTTATAGCATGCTTATCGAACATCAAATACGTATATCATGGCATGACAAAACGAAACGAAACAAAACGAAATGTATCCAAAGTGATCTCATAGTTTTACACACACATACATATGGATTCATGTTCATGCACACATATCATCTGATGAAAAGAAAAACTTAAAGTGCTTTACTTAAAGTAATAGAATGAGGAACTATAGCCTCAAGCCCCCGATGGAATACCCACCATCGTCACTCACATGAGTCATATTCACACATATTCAAGGTCCCATAGAGTTGGACGCTTGCCGGACGAAGTACCGTTGAACGGTAGGGATCACATATCACACAAAGCATACGAACGTATCACACATACATACGAACGTATCACACAAAGGGTGTACGGATTGGCCGCCGTACCGGTCACGGATATCCTGCCGCGTCGATCCCATTATACCGGCGTCGGTATTCACATAACCTCAAATCGTAAGTGCGTACATATAGCTTATCGCCGTGTGTTTGTGATAACTATACATTAGATGAAAACTACTTTGAAACCAAAACTCACACATGCTCATATCACAACGCTCTCGAGATCTCATATCTTGCACATGACGTCATATCGAACATATCATAACGGAGGTCACATACTCGAAGCATATACGGAAACATATATCACGACTTATGCGGAATTCTTATATCAAAACATAACGAAAGCACGGTCAAAGCATATCCGAAAATCATATGTCGAAGCAAATACGGAAGTCATATCGAACAAGAGACGTATCATGACACAGCATACATATCGTCAAAACAATGCACATGATAGATGGTTTTCCCTACCTCACAAAGTAATTCCTTGCATGCTCATCCTTCACGAAGGTTGGTTCGTTCCACACACGTAACCTCACCTAAACAAGGCACACTCATTCATTAGAATGATGTACAACCCACTGTGGAAAGTCCCCTTAGGTTTCCACAGTCAAAACAGAATCAAACCAGAAAAACAGGGGATTTCGATCGGTCGAATCCGAATTCGAACAGCTAAGGCTGCGTTTTCGAACGGCCGAAAAATGAATTCGACTGGTCGAAATAAATTTCGACCGGTCGAATTCTACAAGGCAATTTTGCATTTTAAATTCGATCGGTCGAATTCAAATTCGAACGGTCGAATTTCTCAAAGTCCAAAAATCACCTTTCTGTTTATATAGAGTTCGATCGGTCGAAACTAAATTCGACCGGTCGAATTTCACTTAAGTCCGAAAAGCCCCTTTTTGTGGCTATTTCGATCGGTCGAAATGAATTTCGACCGGTCGAAATTGCCTGTTTTCTTCAGAATGAGGGTTTCTCACTCTGGGTTCAACCCACTTCGAAACTCAACTTCTTCTCATCATTTCAACCCAGATTCTACTACTTTTAGCTTGTTGAAAGCCATCTATATATTGAAGTTTCTTACCTAGGTTTGAGCGAGATCTCCTCCTCTAGCTCAAGAACAACTAGGGTTCCATGGAGTTGTCTTGACTTGGTGGATCCTTGCTCGATTAGTCGTTTCTTCCCTTGACAATGGATCGATCTCGGCGACTCACTCGTAGCATTGAATAACCCTAGGTTTGTCTCTCTCTCTTCTTAACTCTCTTCCCTTTTGCGATAAATAGAAATAAATGCCCTAGGTTTCTATTTATACTACTTTCTCTCTTATTTGGGTGTGAAACAGATACACCCCAAAGGTACATGAGCATCAAGCTCTTACACGGTCTAGTTATCATCGATCAAGTTCATTGAATTTGATCTATAGACATTACAACATTGTAAAGAGGCATCCTCGGCTCATGACCCATCGGCAAGACAAGTACCCAATTAATGCGGATCAAGGCTATGCAAAGTCGGGATGTTACATCCTCCTCGTTAGGAATTTTCGTCTCGAAAATGTTCCCTAACGAGCAAAGACAAGGTTCAAGAGTAGCTTGCTTGCACACTCATTCATTAGAATGATGTACAACCCAATCGTGGAAAGTCCTTAGGTTTCCACGGTCAAAAAGCGAATCAAACCGAAAAGCGGGGATTTCGATCGGTCGAATCCAATTGACACTAATAAGGCTGCGTTTTGAGCGGTGAAAAATGAATTGACTGTCGAAATAAATTTCGATCGGTCAATTCTACAAGGCAATTTTGCATTTTAAATTGATCGGTCAATTCAAATTGACAGTCAATTTCTCAAAGTCCAAAAATCACCTTTACGCTTATATAGAGTTCGATCGGTCAAACTAAATTGACCTAATTTCACTTAAGTCCGAAAAGCCCCTTTTTGTGGCTATTTCGATCGGTCGAAATGAATTTCAATTCGAAATTGCCTGCTTTCTTCGAATGAGGGTTTCTCACTCAGGTTCAACCCACTTTTCTTCTCATCATTTCAACCTGATTCTACTACTTTTAGCTTGTTGAAAGCCATCTATAACAGTATTGAAGTTTCTTACCTAGGTTTGAGCGAGATCTCCTCCTCTAGCTCAAGAACAAATTAGGGTTCCATGGAGTTGTCAGACTTGGTGGATCCTTGCTCGATTAGCTCGTTCTTCCCTTGGACGGATCGATCTCGGCAGCTCACTCGTAGCATTGAATAACCCTAGGTTTGTCTCTCTCTTCTTAACTCTCTTCCCTTTGCATAAATAGAAATAAATGCCCTAGGTTTCTATTTATACTACTTTTCTCTTGACTGGTGTGAAACAGATACACCACGATCCAAAGGTACATGAGCATCAAGCTCTTACACCGGTCTAGTTATCATCGATCAAGTTCATTGAATTTGATCTATAGACATTACAACATTGTAAAGAGGCATCCTCGGCTCATGACCCATCGGCACAAGTACCGAAGTGTACGGATCAAGGCTATGCAAAGTCGGGATGTTACATCCTCCCCTCGTTAGGAATTTTCGTCCTCGAAAATGTTCCCAACGAGCAGCACAGTGCCCGAAGAGTAGCTTCGTTTGGCACCATGCATGGCTAAACAATTCCTATCGTTACCAGTAAGCTCATGCATTGAAAAGAAAATAGCCCACACGTACCAATAGTTTAGACGCAGAAGAAAAGCATTAAACATGAACAAAACACCCTATTCATAAGCATAAAAAGGAAATTGGTCCACATAACAAAGGTGGCAAGTCATGCCACAATAGTCTAATCATCAACAGAAATCAAAAGTGGCAGCCATGCCACAATAGTTTAAAAGATTCATACACTTAATTCCCAACGTAAAGAAAGAAAGCAAGGAAATTCACATCTCCCAGCCTCTAAGCCTGTGGAGGGTCATCTCCAACAGCTGCATCCACGGGCGCATCCTCGGGCTCGGAGCCACGCCTGCCTCCCGCCTCGCACATCGCCTCCCTCCTCCTGGCATCACCTCCTCTCCTAGTGGCACTCCTCGTCCTCCTCAGAGATCGGAGCCCCCGAGACTGCGCGCATCGCCGATCCTCTCGATATAATCCGTGGGATACATGGCTGCAGCATCTCCGAGGAGTAGCTCAAGAAATCAAGCTAGTTGACTGGCGATTACTCTCTTGAATGAGAGCAGCCAAGTCCTCAAGGCGATCGCGCGGCTTGGTGAGCATGAGGCGCCGCATAGGGATAGGGATCTCCATAGGCACCTCCCGAAAGTGTGGAATAAACTCGTGGGAGCCTCATCGATCGGCTCTCGTCATGAACAGTGCGGGTGCCCTCGAAGTACATCTTGAGGTTGTGGAGGCACTGGTGGTACTTGGTAGGGGGCCGTGGAGGTGTGGCTTGAGACCTGTGTCCTCTTCCAATGTTTGAATGTGTATAGAAGGACGTTGTTGGAAGACTTTGGTTCCTTGGGAGATACTTTGTGGACCGAGGTTGCAGAAAATTCATCAAACATGGCTGAGATGAAGGAGGCATAGGGATATGCTCTCACCGCCTCAACGCCTGTAGCAGTTTCTTTCTTCCATGTTTGATTCCTCAAAGACTACCGCCATCGATCGAACCATTTGCCCTCGAAAGCGGCAAAAGTGCATTCATCAAAATGCCTAACCTTTGGGTCTTATGGCGGATTGGGTATAAATTACACTTGAAAATTGTATCTAGGAACCACATATGATTGGGCGGATCGGACGGTTGATGGCTCGCCTTTTGCGGTTCGTCCATTGGTCATCTTCTCGGCTATGAACGTATGGGTGAGGTTAGGCGGGTTAGGTGGTAGCAAGTCTCGCCATCCCCATACTATCAAAGCATTCCAACGCCGCGCATGGCATGGGTGAAAGTGTAGGTTTTTCCATCGACCTTGGTAGAAATGGTGTTAGCGCCGGAGTTGACAATCATGTTTCAGTAAAACAAGCGCGATAATAGTATTGGTGAATGGGTTTCAAGAGGTTATCGAGCCGCACTTGTTCAAATAGTTGATCGCCCAAGCATTGATGCCCGGTTCCTCACACGTCGCATACAGAGCGGGATCGATGGTAAATTCTTACGCAAAACCCTTTCCGCTCCACCACTCGTTGGGCGTGTCTTTTAGGGACGTTTGCGGTGCACTGGATTGCCCCGTAGGTGAAATGGTTGGAGGGATTTGGGTGGTGGTGGTTGAGGTGTCGTCATGTGGAATTGACGTGGCGAAGGGCGTGAAGCGACTTTGGGTCGCTTGACGTGGGAGTTTTGGATCCGTGTTCCTTTCTCTTAGGAGCCATTTCCCAAAATCTAGGGTTTTTTTTTTTTTGAAGAAAACTAGGGGTTCTAGGATTTTAGGAATTTCTTAGGCGAAACACAATTTGAACTTCAAAATCACAAGCTTACCGATTTGTGATGGCTAGATCGCGATTCCCAACGCGATTCGGTTTATAGGCCTTGGAACCTCAAAAGTGGTTGAAAAACCGACAAGGAACCGTCCTGAAAAAGAATTAATGGGCAAGAAAACGCTGTTGCCCTGGTATTTATATACCTAGTCGAATTCGATCGGTCGAAATATTTCAACCGGTCGAAATTCACTTAAAAAGGCGAACGATTTGATCGGTCGAAAAAGTTCGATGGTCGAAATTCAAAATGAATTTTGTTTGTCTCAGAATTGATCGGTCGAAAAATTTTCGACGGCCAAATTCACCTAAACTAAAACACCTTCGCCTTCCATCTTGCCCATATGATTCGATCGGTCAATTGTATAATTGACCGATCGAAAATAAATTGATCGGTCGAAATGAATTGACCAATTAATTTACGTAAAACTTCTGTTTCTCTGTTTTCATACATCAAAATTCTCACCCTCTTACCTTCAAATTCATCTTTATAACCACAATCTTCCAGTTCATATACATGAATTTGACACTTTACAATTACAATCACTTTCTGGCTCTCAACCCTCCTTTCACTTTCAATCCAGTAAATAACGCGGATATCGAGCTCGAATTTCGCTTCACGTTCCCCCGTCGCCTCTTCCCTTGAGTGATTCTTCCATTGTACTAACACTAGAGGAATTCGTCTGACGCTAACACTTGCCGATTCGGTCCAAAATCGTCGTAGGTTCTTCAATAACCGCCAAGTCTCTATAGACCTCAACCGGTGGTGCATCGAGGATATGGGTCGGATCTGCACGCATTTCCTCAACATAGATACATGGAATACGTCGTACGCGATCAAGTTGCGAGGTAATGCGACCCGATATGCAACAACCGCCAACTCTCCCCAATATTTCAAAGCGGTCCAACGAAGCGAGGACTCAACTTCCTCGCTTTCCAAAGCGCATCACTCCTTTCATTGGAGATATCTTGATGAACACATGGTCTCCTACTTGAATTCTACGCCAGACGCTTGGTGTCGCCAGAACTCTTCCGACGGCTGCGCGCTCGATTCTCTGATGATCTGCACAATTTCAGCATTTCTCTTAATCGCTTCGGTCCCAAAACAAACTTATCACCGGTTTCCTCCCGCTTGATCGGAGACTGCATCTCCGCCCATATAAGGCTTCATATGGAGCCATCCCAATGCTCGTTGAAAACTGCTGTTGTTGTGGCGAATTCAATCATGGGCGATGTTGATCCCATGATCCTTGGAAATCGATCATGCATGCTCGCAACATGTCTTCAATAATTTGGTTGACCCTCTCATGCCCGTCATGGAAATGCGAAGTCCAATCTCGTGCCCATACCTTCTTGGAATCTTTGCGAATATAGAAGTGTACAAGGGATCACGTCCGACACAATGCTCGTAGAATGCCGTAGTCGGACAATCTCTTTCATATACAACTGCCAATTTGCTTGCGATTAATACGTAGTGTTATAGGGCAAAAGTGTGACTTGGTCGGTCGATCCACTATTACCCATATGGCATTATGCGTCTCAACGTCCTCGGCAATCCTACAATGAAATCCATCGAAATGGACTCCCACTTCCATTCCGTCGGTAGAGGTTGTAGAAGACCTGTCGATGATCTACTTTCACTTGTTGACACACGGGCACTTTGAGACATATTCGCAATATCCTTCTTCAATCCCTCCACCAATAACACTTCTTCAAATCATGGTACATTTTGTACCACGGATGAATGGCATATTTAGACTTATGTGCCTCATCCAGATATAGTCTCTCGACTCATCATCAGACGGTATACACAACCTTCATGAAATAGCAATGACCCATCTTCTTTAATAGTGAAATCTCCGCTTTCACCGCTTTTGTCAAGCTTCACGAGTTCTTCATCTTTCGTCTGAAGTTCACATATGTGGTCAAGAATAGTCGGCCTGATCGTAAGACTTGCCAATAGCACACCGGTATCCTTAACCGCAATATTATTATCATAGAGCGAAAGGTCCTCAAACAACTTCCATCTGTGAAGTCCCGAAATGAGGCTAGCTAACTGAGATGTATGCTTTCGGCTCAATGCGTCTGCCACGACATTAGCTTTACCCGGATGATATTGGATTGTGCAATCGTAGTCTTTAAGAAATTCAATCCACCGTCGTTGCCTCATGTTCAAATCTTTCTGTGTGAACAAATACTTGAGGCTTTTATGGTCGATAAAGATCTCAAAGACTTCACCATACAGGTAGTGCCGCCAAATTTTGAGCGCAAACACAACCGCGGCTAACTCTAAGTCATGTGTCGGATAGTTTCTTTCATGCTCTTTCAACTGTCTTGAGCCGTAGGCAACAACCTTGCTGTGTTGGTTCAACACGCAACCCAAACCTCCATAAGATGCATCACTATATACAGCAAAACCTCCACTACCTGACGGAATAGTCAACACTGGAGCGGAAGTAAGCCGTCTCTTAAGTTCTTGGAAGCTCTCCTCACATTCGTTAGTCCACTCAAATTTGGTATTCTTTCTTGTCAATCGTGTAAGTGGTCCCGAAATCTTGGAGAATCCTTCCACAAAGCGTCTGTAGTATCCGGCTAAGCCAAGAAAACTACGGATTTCAGTCACGGTCTTGGGCTGTTCCCAATCCAACACTGCTTCAACTTTAGCTGGGTCAACGGTCACACCAGCTTCCGATACTATGTGACCAAGGAAACTCACTTGTTCCAACCAAAACTCACATTTCGAAGTTTGGCATACACCTTGTGCTCACGAAGGGTTTGCAAGGCAATGCGCAGATGATGTTCGTGTTCTTCTTTAGTCTTTGAATAAATGAGGATATCATCTACAAACACCACTACGCACGTGTCGAGATATTGTTTGAACACTCGATTCATAAGGTCCATAAATGATCTTTCTCAAGATTCGCATTCACTAAGAACTCGTAATGTCCATATCTCGCTCAATGCCGCCTTTTGTACGCCTTCGCCTTCACCCTCGATGGTATCCGGATCTCAAGTCGATCTTTGAAAAATATTTTGCCTTGGCAACCGATCAAATAGATCGTCGATCCTCGGCGGATACTTGTTCTTGATCGTGAGCTTGTTCAGCGGCGATAGTCGATGCAAAGTCTCATCGACCCGTCCTTCTTTTTAACAAAAGGAACCGGTGCTCCCCAAGGAGACACACTCGTTGGCCTTATCCAACAGTTCTAATCGCTCCTTCAACTCTTTCAATTCAGGAGCCATTACATGCGGAGCCTTGGACACCGGTTCGATCCACGGAGCCAAGTCAATCATAAGTCGATCTCCGGTCGGTGGCAATCCACGGTAACTCGTCGAAATACGTCTTGAACTCGCGAGCAATAGGGATCTCATTCACAACATTTTCATCTCCTTCTTCTCTTGCGATGCGAGATATCCATCGCATCCATTCTTCATCATTCTTTCGGCTCGTACCGCGGAGATGATCGGTGCTACTTTTCCCTTTTCTCCGACAAAACGAAATGACTTCTGCTTTGGAGGACGGAAAGTAACCACCTTCCGTAGGCAATCGACGCTTGCGTGATAAGCGGATAGCCAATTCATGCCCAAAAGCACATCAAGTCCTCGCATCTTCAGTAAAATGAGGTCGGTGACCGTGTCTCGGTCCTCCACTTGCACAGTGACCGCTCGGCAACACGTGTCTGCAGTCACGGCGCTACCCGTAGGAATGGTCACATCAAGTGTGAACTCCAAATCCTCTGGTATGATCTTTAACTTCCTTGCGAATTCAGGAGTTATGTACGAGTGAGTAGACCCTGGGTCTATTAGAACTCGAGCATCACAACGATCACCGTCGTTCTCACGATAAACTTGCAGCGTACCTATACGGTATATACATGACTACATTCAGACATACACGCATGCTATGTACACTCATATGCTAGTATGCACCTATATCTTTCTACAATGCACTTTCTTCTTTAAGAAAATAATAATTGAATTTAATCATAATGAAGTGCAATTGTACCTTGGATCACGTCTGTGCTCACGCGAGCGTCCTCAGCAGAGATAGCAAAAGCACGGCCCCTGACAACAGTCGCTACGATCGCTAGGCCGACGTAGTGGCCGAAACGGAGCCCTCTTTTCTCATGTCTGGGCACTCCCGAATCATGTGGCCAACCTTTCCACATTTGAAGCATCCACCCAGTATCTCTTCGCACTCCGAGGTCTTGTGTGACTTTCGCGACGAGCACACTTCATCCGTAAGTCGGAAGGTGCGGCTCGAGAAGGTCCTTGAGTAATCGATGCCCCGACATTTGAGTCTCGAGCAGGCCCTCTCTTCTAAATGGTCTCATCGGCGGATGTGTTAGACCTTCGAAATTTGAATATCTTTGGCCCTAGACACTTGAGCGGTGAGACATCCTCGGCTTTTTATTCCCCGAGTAGTCATACTCGCTTGCTCCTCCGACGTTGGCTTCCTTTCCAATCTTTTCTTTTATTTATATCCTTTCGCCACTATCGCCTTCCCCATCACCTGCGTAAGTCTCAAGCTCAAAGATAGATACCCTTTCTTGAATATTGGGTCGTGGGCCTTCTTCAAACCTTCCGCCTTCATTTCTTCGTCATGACTAACTTCGTGCAAACCTTGACAACCTTACAAACTCATTACCGTACTCACGCACGGTCATACTTCCTTGGACTAGGTTAGCAAAGTCCTTCTTCAACTGATTTCGGACTTGCTTTGGAAAGTACTCCTTGTTAAACGCCGACTAAATCGATTCGAGGTCCATGGTGTGTGTGGACCTCGACCTCTCTTTTCTCAAAACCGGCCTCCACCATGCATCAGCATCTCCTTCCAACTGAAAAGATGCCCACCCCACCTTCTCATGTTCTGGGCTCTGCAACCTTTCAAGTAATTTCTCTATTTGTTTGACACACTTCTCCGCCTCAAGCGGATCCGTCTGCCCGTGGAAAACAGGAGGTCTCAATCTCCTAAAATCCACAAATGACGAAGGGAGTAGTGCAGGTGGTGGCGGTGGTGGTGGTGATCTTCTTGATTGTTATTTGCGGCAACGCAACGCCTGCGCTCTAGGGCGCATCACCTTAGTGAGTTTATCTGAAGGCTCTTCTCTACTTCTCTTACGTGATCGAAGTGGTCTAGATCCTCTGGATCCTGATGGGATATCTTCATTGCAAGACTTACCGTAGGCGTCTACCTACTTTGGTCGACCCTTCCACGGTGTTCCATTTAATTCATTACAATGAAACAAGAGTCTCATTAACAAAAGGTCCCTTACACCCGACAACTTCTCAAACTAAAAAGGTCAAGACTTGTCGAACGCTTCTAAAGCCGAGCTCTGATACCAATGCATGATATTAAATTTGGCGCCGAAACCCGTGCCGTCGTGGTGGCGCTAAGGCCGAGCCCGTAATTGTATCACATCGTCTCACAAAGTTGCCTGGAATACTAAGCGGAACCACACCGACGAAACTTACATCAAAAGACATATTCCTATCATTTATAACCCAAAAGACGGTTCTAATCCCTAGAGATGGAAAAGAACGTTTGGAACCACCGATGAGACCCATCCTTACAAACATGTCCTCCAAAAGAATATCCAAAAAAGTAATTACAGAGTATACTTTTACAACTTAAAAGCTCTCAAAACATGGATCTAAGGTCTAAGGCGGACCTACTCGGTTGGGCACAAACGGCAATTCTCCCGGGTTCGCTCCTCTAGATCCTCGCTTGGGTCAAAGTCGATCCTCGCCTCTAACTCAGCCCCAACTCCTTCTCCCGAACCTGAAATATTAGTGAAGGAATGAGCTTCATCCAAGCTCGTGAGGTAAAACTTATAGCATGCTTATCGAACATCAAATCGTATATCATGGCATGACAAAGCGAAAGCGAAACAAAACGAAATGTATCCAAAGTGATCTCATAGTTTTACACACACATACATATGGATTCATGTTCATGCACACATATCATCCGATGAAAAGAAAACTTAAAGTGCTTTACTTAAAGTAATAGAATGAGGAACTATAGCCTCAAGCCCCGATGGAATACCCACCATCGCCACTCACATGAGTCATATTCACACATATTCAAGGTCCCATAGAGTTGGACGCTTGCGGACGAATGCGTTGAACGGTAGGGATCACATATCACACATAGCATAGCAAGCTATCACACATACATACGATCGTTTCACACAGAGGGTGGACGCATACGCCTCCGTTCCTGTCACGGATATCCTGCCGCGTCAGTCACGGTTATACCGCCGCGTCGGTCGGGTATTCACATAACCTCAAATCGTAAGTGCGTACATATAGCTTATCGCCGTGTGTTTGTGATAACTATACATTAGATGAAAACTACTTTGAAACCAAAACTCACACATGCTCATATCACAACGCTCTCGAGATCTCATATCTTGCACATGACGTCATATCGAACATATCATAACGGAGGTCACATACTCGAAGCATATACGGAAACATATATCACGACTTATGCGGAATTCTTATATCAAAACATAACGAAAGCACGGTCAAAGCATATCCGAAAATCATATGTCGAAGCAAATACGGAAGTCATATCGAACAAGAGACGTATCATGACACAGCATACATATCGTCAAAACAATGCACATGATAGATGGTTTTCCCTACCTCACAAAGTAATTCCTTGCATGCTCATCCTTCACGAAGGTTGGTTCGTTCCACACACGTAACCTCACCTAAACAAGGCACACTCATTCATTAGAATGATATACAACCCATGGAAAGTCCCTTAGGTTTCCCACGGTCAAAACATAATCAAACCGAAAAAGGGATTTCGATCGGTGAATCAATTGAAACGACTAAAGGCTGCGTTTTGAGCGAAAAATGAATTGAGTCGAAATAAATTTCGAAGTCGAATTCTACAAGGCCAATTTTGCATTTTAAATTCGATCGGTCAATTCAAATTGACGTCGAATTTCTCAAAGTCCAAAAATCACCTTTCATTTATATAGAGTTCGACGGTTGAAACTAAATTAATCAATTTCACTTAAGTCCGAAAAGCCCCTTTTTGTGGCTATTTCGATCGGTCGAAATGAATTTCGACCGGTCGAAATTGCCTGTTTTCTTCAGAATGAGGGTTTCTCACTCTGGGTTCAACCCACTTCGAAAACTCAACTTCTTCTCATCATTTCAACCCAGATTCTACTACTTTTAGCTTGTTGAAAGCCATCTATAACAGGTATTGAAGTTTCTTACCTAGGTTTGAGCGAGATCTCCTCCTCTAGCTCAAGAACAAATAGGGTTCCATGGAGTTCTTTGCAGCTTGGTGGATCCTTGCTCGATTAGCTGTTCTTCCCCTTGACAGCGGATCGATCTCGGCAGCTCACTCGTAGCATTGAATAACCCTAGGTTTGTCTCTCTCTCTTCTTAACTCTCTTCCCTTTTGCAGTAAATAGAAATAAATGCCCTAGGTTTCTATTTATACTACTTTCTCTCTTGACTGGGTGTGAAACAGATACACCACAGTCCAGTGTACATGAGCATCAAGCTCTTACACCGGGTCTAGTTATCATCGATCAAGTTCATTGAATTTGATCTATAGACATTACAACATTGTAAAGAGGCATCCTCGGCTCATGACCCATCGGCACAAGTACCGAAGTGTACGGATCAAGGCTATGCAAAGTCGGGATGTTACAGTCACAGACTATCAAATAGATTTCCTCCAACCAATGAATTAAATCAGGCCATGAATACCATTGCAGACACTATGTTTGCCAGGCTACAAGCACCCCAAATCTGCTACAGATCTGGCAAACATTCATAGGAGCAAACAGGCTTTGAAAACCAAGTGGAAACCACAAGGTATCTTAGGTTGAATGAAGATTTAGATTCAGCTGATCATTGCTATAAAAGGTCTATAATGACTTAGCTCACAAGTCTGCAATCACTACAGAGAAGCCAGATCTAACATCTGATAGCGGTCAAGTAAAACAGAGGGGAGCGTGTTCCTGCACAACCTCTCAATAGGCTACAAGCTCAAGTGCAGAGGAGAGGAATCCTTCTCAGATCTGTGACCAAGACTCGTCCTAGGGCTATATTCTGTCCACTCAAATGGTCACAGGCTATCCACAGAGACTGCCTTACCCACAGATGATGAGATATAAGATGTAAATTATTGCTGCCACCATGGTCCCAGGGCTACAAGCTCAAGCTTCCATGGGCCTTTCAATAAGCTCAAATCCTAAATACATGTTATAGCCTGAACAAAACTACGGGCAAATAGGAAAATAACAAATTAAATGAACGTTTAAAGCATAAATTCCATTGATCTAAATTACCAATAATGCAATTTCTCAAGGCAGCAGCCTTGTGCACAACAGCTTTTCACAAAATCTCAATGTTTAAATGACCTATTGCAAAACTAAATGATACTACACCTAATTTCTTACCAAAGATTTAGCCAGCAAGTACTAGGCTAAGAGAGAAGAAAAATGGGAAAAAGAAGTTATCAACCCTAACCCTAACCCTAATCTGCTTGAGCTCTCAGCCGACAAAGGTTGAAGGAGAGAGTGATTGATAAATTCTAAGTTACAAGCACAACTTATATACTTAGTCCTACTGCCTTAGCTCAGAGAAGAGTAAACCCTAATTTTTCTAACATATGTGGCACTGTTATAACCCTTGGATGTCTTAGGATGTGTACCTCAGGATGTGTGCCCTAGACCTGGGGAAATCCCTAAAAGGTCCTTGAGTTAAGATTAAGAAGTGGAGAGCCCGAGCTTCGCGACGCTACCTTCTACATATTACTTCTGTCGTGCAGATGATTTGTGCTCTTTAGTTACTTCGCATAGCTTGCAGAGTTCTCACGAGGTAGGAATTAGTTTGGAAGGTTTGTTCACTCGCACAGGTGGACTTTGGATGATCGTGCAGCTAATCTAGCTTTGAATGAACTCGCACAGAAGGACTTGCAGTGCTTAGCTTGCTCATGCAGTAGACCTTTAGAATCTCTTGTCGTGAGGTACTCGCATAGATGGACTTTACATCTCGCTCAGCGTATGGTTAAGCTTCTAACCGTGCGAGAGCTGCGCGAGAGAACTTCTAGGTGTCACTCTCCTCTAGAGCCACGCGAGAGCTTCGCGAGGTTTTCACTATTATTCACGCAAATTGGTCTCTCAAGGTAGTGCGCACGGCCGCTTTAAAGCTTGATCTTCGTGTGAACTTTGTGAGCTGTATTTCTGAAGGCTTAGTGAGCGACTACTTCGCGAGTTTCTTTACATGTCGATTATAGCTTAAATGCGTGACTATTGCATGAGAGGCTGCATTGTGATGACCCTTTCATTGAGTTGCACGACTTCTTCGTGAGCTCTAGTATGCTATATGTCTTAGCTGTGCGAGGAAGCTTTGCTAGTGAATTGAACCGTGCGAGGCAGTAACTCAACTGTGCGAGATAAGTCATTTGATCCTCTGCTACTATGCACATGCTTCTGTTGCAGCTTCCTCCACTCTCATCTATGCTTCGTTCATCTGCTAGACTTTTGTGGTCTATTATGACATGTAAAATAGTCACCATGGTGTGTACCACCATGGTGCTTCAGCACTCTCTGGCTCAGCTGTCATCTTTGGCTTGAATTCTCTATCTTCTTAGCATCAAAGGCATGGACTTTGTGTTAAGTTGCACAAGTTATTACTAATCTACAAAACAAGCTAAATAAGAGTTATTAGTCGGCTTCAAAGTCTAGCAAGGGCTAGGTTAAGAGGTGAAAAGTGGTACTTTTCAGTGAATAACACACTCCCAAACCTAATCATTGTTAGTCCTTGAGCAAAACAAAATTTAAATAGCTACTCTAAGAATGTAAATGCCACTTTCGTAGGGAGCACGGATGCATTTAGCTTAAGTATCAAGCCTTTTAAACCCCTAGGTGATCCCTAGTGGAGGAGTGAAGTCTCCTGAGGCTTTTCAGTGAAGGTACCCACAAACTTCTCAATGAAATAGTTAATAAAAGAGCAACACAGTGCTTAATCAGTTTGAAATAAATACAGCTCATTCCACCCTTGCTTTGTCAAAATTAAATGAGTTCCAAAGTAGTGTATGCAAACAATTTAACACCTCAGTCATGCATGCATGCTCATCACATCCAATCAGCTAACATCAAGAAAATAATATGTGTAAAACAGTACCAAGCTTACCAGTACATCAAAATTTAGGTTCAAGCAATGCCCCAATGATTTCAATCTCAGACCCAATGCTTACCAGGGTTGTCTCTCACAAATGTATTTAAGGGTGTACCATTTCAGAGAAGCTCAAGAGCAGTTACATACCCCAAATGGGTTTGCAATCATGAGCATAGGCAGTGCTTCTAATTTCTGATATCATAAAGTACTCTAACCATAGATTAGACATTTTCTCATCTTCACATGACAGTTCATTTGACTTTGGATCAACAAAGGCTTTTCATGGGTTGTAATGTGGCTTATTAGTGTGGGTTGTAAAGAATAAAAGGGGTAAAGAGGGATTCAAAATTGAGAAATCAACACAGGTAGAAGATGATTCATGACTTCACCTTCTTCATTACAATACAACTCCATCTTCTTTTGAAATTTCAGAGCTAAAGTGGCCAACTTCTTCTCTTCTTTTCAACTTTTCCAATGAAATTCTTCTTTTGACTTCTCTTTCTTTTCTCTTTCCTTTTTTTGTTTCTTGTATTTATATATATATATATATTTATGACGGTTGCCACACATCTACAACTGCTACACTATTATTTACAGATATCCTCCTCTCTTCTTCTCCTTTCACCAAATGTTAAGCTTTACTTGCTTATCTTCAACATCCTCTCCTTTACCTTCTGAATTCTCAGAGTGAGGGTAGGACTGAATCAGGTTAAGAGGTTCAGGTTCAAGTACTCTGGTATTTGTTGAAGAAAAATGGGGCTTTAAGACTCAAAAAGTATATGCACAAAGGTAGTTTCACAGGTTTGATCTTTTAGGCTAAAACTGTCCAAATGAAGGCCTTGATCCTTTCCTTAGTGTCATGATTATTGTCAAACAACTTCAACTTGGGTGTCTAACTTCTAGTGAAAAGGGTGTGATTCAATCAGTCCTTAGAACAGAAAAAAGTTGCCACAGACACTCCTTAAAAAGAAATTTACAGGCTCAAAGCTCACTGGGTATGGTCTTCATTGAGCTCAAAGAGGAATGCTTTCACCTGTTTCTCTCCTTATTGGTTCACTAACTACTATTTATAAAAAATTTCTTGATGTTCACCTCATAGAAGTATTAATTTTTAAATGAGTTTAGTATTAAAAAGGTCAATATAGTGTTTAAATTTCCTTACTTTCAACATTGCTTAGATGAAGTTCATTCTATTTATTCCTCACTTAGTTAAGACTGCTGCACTTAGGTTAACTATATCATTGGCAATCCTTACCACACCCCCAAACCTATGAGGAGCAGTGCCCTCACTGATTCAAAGATGAAAGGACATGTATAGCAGAGAGCATACACAAAAGCGGACAAAAAATAAAGTAAGGGAAAGCATTAAAGTAAGCACACACAAACAACTAAAACAACTAAGCAGATATGAAGACAGAAAGTGAATCATAACAAAAAGAAAAGTTCATTAATGCAGCAAAATTTGTACAATAGAAGGGAAAAGAACTACACAAAAAAATAAAGGAAAAATATCCTAACTAACTACAGGTGCATATCTAGACATCCTAATTATCTGCTGGCTCAGTCTTGACTTGGGGTCCTTTTCGTTTGGCTTTCTCTTTAGGAGCAGTAGTAGAACTAGCAGGAGAGGCGGACTCAGTTGCTAGTGGAAGATTTATGCCAGTTAGTTCAGCAAGCCTTCTTTCAAGGATTTCTGCCTTCTTTTCAGTAAACAGAATTCTTGTTTCATAGAGCTCCCTGGTGCCTTTGCAACATCTTTGGAGGCAGCTAATCTTTTTCCTAGGGCATCTGCTCTCATCTTCTCCGTTGTTGTAGTATGCTTTTCAGCTTCATACTGGATCAAAATTCTATCACATCCCTTAGATATTATCAGCAGTTGAACTCGGTGATCGAACTCCATCCGACTAATTTTCTCTTCATAGGGCTATCTGATGAAAGTTTGGATGGTAGCCATGCCTTTAATGACATCATTCTTCAGGTATGGGTTCTCTTACATGGCATGGAGGAGAGTGGAGTATGGAGGTATGGAGAAGGATGAGGTAGTTAGGACGGGCTGGTCACTTGAAGAAGGGCCAGCTAGCAAGGGAAAGGAGATGGATGAGGTGAATATGGAGGGTAAAGGGTGATGGACTGCAGGTTCAAGCTCTGAGTTTGTTTGGGTTGGTGTTGAGGAAGAGGGTATTAAGTCCTCCACATCTGTTGCAGCATCAGAGGTAGCTACAGTAGGTGGGATATCAGGTGGGGGGATAATGGGTAACTGGATAGGGATAGGTTGGGGTTCTGGTATAGGCAAATGGGCAGGTAAGGGGACAAATGGCTGTTGGGAAGGATGGGTGAAAAGTGATAAGGTGGCTTGGTTGGCTTGTAAGGTGGTTTGGATTGAGGCTTGGTTTTGTAGGGTGGAGTTCATGGATTACAGATTGGCTATAATTAAAGTTTGGGTTTGGGTATCAGCTAACACTTGAGCTTGAAGGGAGAGTAATAAGTGGAAGATTTGGGGTAGGAAATCAAGGGTGGTGGGGGGAATTAGTTGAAATAGGGAAGTGGGTGCATGAGTGAAGGTGGTGGCCTGTGGTGATGGAGCTGTAGGGGCAAATTGATGGGGTTGTGGTGAATCTAGAGGGGGAAAATGTGAAGGGAGAGGAGAGTCTGGGAGAGGGGTAAACTCATTGTTAATGTCCCCAATGATAGAGGACATTATGGCTGAGTACCCCTCTTTGAAAAAAGGAATTTGGTCATGGGTAGGTGGAAATAGGATGGATTGGTCTAAAGGCTCATAGGTAACGGTTTCAGAAGGTATGGATGTGTCAATGGGCTGAGAGGGGGTAGCTAAAGAGCTGTGAGAGATTTCAAAGATGTAAGGCTCAAGTGCAGAGGTTTGGGCTGGTAGGGTGGTGGTAGGTCAATGGTTGGGTCTGGGATAGTGGAGGTTTTAGGAATTAGGATGGTTTGGGATATATAGGTGGGTTGGGTCTCTGTGTGGGCTTGGGTTAATTTTCTTTTCTTTTGATAGGTGGCCTTCACAGGTGGGCTAGGGTAAGTTGGGTAAGTAGGCAAGGGTATAGGTATAGTAGCAGTAGGTATGGGGGCTGTGGTAATTGGTAGAGTTGGTTGGGGTGAGGGTAATGGGACTGTGGGAGGTTGTGAGGCTTGGGTTGAGGGAGTAGTGGTGAGCATGGAAGGTGAAGGGGTGGCTGGTGAGATAATGGCTGCAGCGGTGGAGGTGGTGCTGGCTGGCACACATGAATGGGCTACCTGAGAGAGGGCAGTAAGGGGTGGAGCCATAGAGGCAGCAACAGTAGCAACATCAGAGGTTCGTATTACATCTGCCTTCATCTTCTTCTTCATCTCAATGAGAGTGCCACTGATCTCCCATTATTTCTTTCCACAAGTTCTGAGGTTCAGGGCAATAGTTTCTTTATTTATTTGAAATGGGTATTTCCCAAGCTTCATCAAGGCTGTAATAAGCCTGCAGTAGGGAAGGGAATGGGGTTTCTTCTTGGTCTTGGCAGCTGCCTTCTTGGGATGGTTTTCCTTGGCCCTTTAAATGCCCTTCCGTTTCCAAGGACACCAATCGGCGCTATAAATCCTCAATCGATTGACACCTTAGTGTCAATCGATTGACCTTCAATAGTGGAGTAATGGCAAGAGCCCCTTTCTCCCAGGCAGTGCCACGTTGCCGCTCCCACCTCGCGACGTGGGAAGTCCATGCATCCTCAATCGATTGAGAATTAAGCCTCAATCAATTGAGATTCACACTATATATATGGTACTCCCCACCCGTGGAGTCCTCATTCGAAATCCAGCCAACTTGTCACGCCGAGATCTCTTGCTCATCCTTGTTTTGATCAAATGGCTGCCCTTATCCGACCACCGCGCCCAGCCAATGATCCACCGCGCATCCCTAATGAGCATTATATCGATCGCCAATTCCAAACGGAAAATTTTTTCGATTTGGTGAAGTACCGGAACATCGCGAAATGCGCACGGTCGATCGTATTCATCGAGGCCCTCCGTTTGGAAATGCTGCTGACCCCACCACCCATCGATGTAGCCCCGCGCATCATTCGGCTATTCTATCAAAAGATGGTGTGGGTGCCCGAGACCCTCTCCCCAACCGGATTGCCGTTCATCACCATCGAGATCGATAACTGGCAATATAACCTCCATGCCGCTGATCTCGCCCGTGCTTTTAATTTCTACGAGGCTCGTCCCGTGAACCACCACCTTCCTCCGGCTATCGAGCGTAGCCAAGATGATATGATCAACCATATGTGGTCGTCGTGGGACCGGTCAGGCCACAAAGCGCGCTGTGTTGCCCATGGATATCCTCTTTTGGGATATCGTTATGGCCAATAACCTTCTGCCACATGGCACAAAGACCGAGAGGACTTTGGGTCGGGTGAAGGCGCTCTACGCAGCACACACCAATACTTGGTTCGATCTTTGGGTTGATGCTCATGAGATGTACCGCTGCCATAGTGATATCGCCCGGCGCCGCCAGTACCTAAGCGTGGATTCTCCTACACTTCCCACACTATGTGATGCACCTTCTGGATCACCTTGGCTGCCCCATCTATGACGATGAGGTGATGGGTGACATGCAATTTTATCAATATGGTGTGAATGTTTGGGTCAAGAGTATCAAGGCGATCATCCGCGTGCAATCGGCCCCGGTTGAGGAAGCTCCTCCTCCCGTCAAACCCGCATACGCCGCCAACGTGGTGTTAGGCGACCTCATCCTGAAGAGGTCCCCGATTTTGATGCTGAGACGGCTGTTGCTCGCCTCGAGGTGCGGATGGACGGGCTGAATGCACGGCTCGGTGGTGTGGATAGGCGGTCCCGATTTCAAACCGCTCTCCTTATGCGGATGGCTCGCGAGTCATTCCCGGGTCGTGCCAACCATTTCATCGACGGCGCGAGAGCGGCAATGAACGAGGAGCGGGAACCTGAATATGAGGATGATGATGATGATGTCTGATGATTTTTCTGTTTTGTGTTTATTTTGTTTTTGTTGATGTATCGGATCGGTGTATGCAAGCTTCAATGATAATATTTTCTTTGTTTTGGGCCTATTTGTGGTTGATTTCTAGCTCTCAGTCAATTGATTGAGATCTCTCTCTCAATCGATTGATCTCCCTCATGCTTCCCTATATTTTCCTCAGTCAATCGATTGAGAATTCTGTCTCAATCGATTGACTGCTGCACCTCAATTTGGACAGTCCTGGTGTTGACCTCTATTTTTAGTATGGTATATCAATCAATTGACATTTAGGTGCCAATCGATTGAAACTTGCTTGGTCAGCCAGTCAATCCCTGCTGGAATAGGGACGATTCTCCAAATATTTGATTTGGAGATCGGATTTAATATCTTTGACCTCTCTTGTCAATCGATTGACACCAACATGTCAATCGATTGACTGTTACTTCTTTCTAAGAAAATTTTTTTTTTTTTTTCCATGCACCGACTTCCGAAATTTCTTTCTTTAGAGTGTCCCTCTTTTAGGAACTTTTTAGCTATTTAGGGCACTTGCTGGGTCCTCCTCTTAGTCCCAATTTTCAGTATCCATCCCCACCTTGGCGCCATGTCTTCCATCCGTCCTCGTACTCGAGCCGCAGTCCACACGTTAAGGGAGCCCGCTCGCAAACGTGCCCGATACATCGCTCCACCACCACCATTCGATTGGTCCACCCATGCCATCCTCCACCTTGATGAAGCATCTGTTTCATCACCCGTCCTCACCGCCCCTACCCCACCCTTATCACCACCTCGGGCACCAATCCCACCCGTCGGCGCGGTTGGAATTTCTGCAGAAATGTGGCGCTACGCTTTTCCGAAGCCGCAGGGAGGAATTTCAACCATGGAGGACTAGAGGATTTGTTTACGGTTTTTAGGATCTCATTTTACATGTCTTTAGGGTAGAGTTGTTTTTATGTTTTCGTTGTTTCGGTTCGGTTTGTTTTCGTTTTGGGTACGTTTGTTTCGTGTTGCATCACGTTCGATTTTGCTTTACTTTGTAATCATTTTCTTTTTAATAAACATTTAGTTCCGTATTTGTGTTTTCTCTCTTTCACTTGCTCGGTTGTTTCGTCCTTTGATTGCATAGAACAGGTTTGGGGGAGGCCTTCTTCCCTTTCTCCGCATCATCACCAATGAGGACATTGGCCAGTTCCGGTTTGGGGGGGTAATTGGTTGTTTTCAATAATAAAAAAAAATAAATAAATAAAAAAAAAAACGTTTTAGCAGTTCTCGGATTTTTGAATGTTTATCAGTCAATCGATTGAGACTACTGTCTCAATCGATCAACTGATAAACATAAAAGGGTATAAGAATTTGTGGCTCAGTCAATCGATTGAGTCCAATCTGTCAATCGATTGAGAACTCGGTCTCAATCGATTGACTGATGGTTGGCAAATGCTGTAATTTAATTGATTATTCATATTTGTGAGCATGAAGATTCTTCCTGAATTCCTTTAACCAATGCTATCATACCATGGTTATTTTATGAGTGCCCATAAGGTGTAGATATTAAACATTAATGATCATGAATCATGCTTAAAAATAATTGTTTTCATCAATCGCTTTCAATCTCAAAATCGGAGGATTAAGTGTGTAACATGGAATCCTAAAGATCACAAAGAAAGACTAAAACCTTGAAAGTCTTTGAAACACTTGTCCTCGTTCTTGATGAGTGCTGAAATAAATTCGGAGTATCCTTGAAATTCTTGTTCCAATTGTTAAATCTCATTCCGGTTACTTTGATTTGTGATTTTATGTGTGTTATAACATTACACTAGAAATCATTGTATACTAACTTAAGGCAAATAGGCGTATTTTACCATCATGAAAGGAAATGATCTAAGGCCATCATTGGTTCGTCTGTGCTTAAACTGTCTCACCTCATAAATTTATCCTTCTAGTACACCTTTGAGCTTATTGGAAAATTTACCTTTATACATTCTTTGATAAGTTTAATAACCTTTAACCCCTTACCGCTCGAAAATTCACTGGCCCTTACTTATTTCGAGAAATTAGGAACAAGGGATGAAAATGAGTGAAAAGAGAGTAAGTGGGGATTATATGTGTTAGTGTGTCTGAAAAAAAAAAAAAAAAAGGAAAAGAAATTGTAAAACAATGAAAATATATTGAGAAGAATGGAGAGAGACTAGAAAAGAAAAAGAATAGAAATACAAAATCAGAAGTTGTTTCTTTTCCAATTTCTCAGAAATTTTTGAATCCATCCTTCCTTTCTTTTCTTAACCTTAACCCGAGCCCCATTACAACCTTAGAAAAGACCTTTTTGATCCAATCATGAGTGATGAAATGCCTCGTGGAGAGTAAGTACATAATTGTCTATGGTGCTTGATATATGCATGCTTAAAATACAGATATCTTTCTTAATGAGATTTCCCGTATAATTCTTTGATACACCGTCTTTCTTTAAACTTGTGAGATTTTCTTCTAATTGTGTTACAATTCCATCTCACACATGAAAAAAAAAAAAACTCATTCATCGGGAGTGATTTCATTCTGAGTGTATACCCATGGTGAGGATTGGAGTCTAGACATGTGATCTAAAAGTTCCAGTTTAAGTTTTTCCTCTGACATAAGAACTTTGGGCAGTGATGATCTCATGACATTGAGGCATGAAATATGAACATTAGAAGACAATGGTCTGAACTGAATGTGGCATAAATGGAATGAACATGGTTAGATGTATTCTAAAAGATTTTTCAGGGCATCTAAGTGCTAAAGGACATGATTAATCAATTTCAAATTCCGATAGCCTTGAAGTTTGTAGGTACCTTCACGAAAACCTTGAGACACAACTCCTCCACTAGGGATCACCTAGGGTTTAAAGGCTTGTTGCACATGCTAAGTGCAATCGTGTTCCTCTAAAGTGGCATTTAAATTTTAGGATGTTAGTTTTATTTTTATATTTATCATTCTCTTTGCTCGAGGACTAGCAAAGTGTAGGTTTGGGGTGTGATCGGTGCTGAAATATGACTATATTTCACACTTTAAATCCTACATTTAATGTTTAATGAAAGCATCTCGATGGTTGTTGCGAGGTTTTGATGTTTACGTTTGTTTTAGCTTAGATAGTTCAAGTGCATAAAAGAAGAAAATTACAGGCTATAAAAGAGCTATGGACAAAAAGGTCCAAAGAAGCATTGAAAGCCATGAAGAGAATCAACTTCCATCAAGAAAGGGAAGACTTTGCATTGAAGATTCAATCGATTGAGGCATTATGGTCAATCGATTGACAGATGGAGTAAAACTCAACCCTAGAAAGTCAATCGATTGAGACATGAAATTCAATCGATTGAGACATGAAGGCAGAAGTGCCCTAAGGGAATTCGAACTCAAAGTCAATCGATTGAGACTTCTGTCTCAATCGATTGAGGCAATTAGGGTTAGGTATGTTTGGCCATTATAAAAGAGAGGCTACAGCAATTGAAAGGAGAGCTTTTTGAATAGAGAGTTTTAGTTTTGAGACAAATTTGTGTAATAATTAGAGACTTTTATAAGAGGGTTTTCTTAGAGTAATAAAATTGTGTTGAGATTTTCCGAGAACATATTTTTCTTTTACACCTTCTTTGCTCTTTACTTTGGGAATGATTTTGAATACAATTGAAGATCTTGCACCAAGGATGAGAGGCTAAAGGCTGTAGATCAAGGAGGATGCGATCCCCAGATAAGTACCTATATTTTATGTTTAATGCCATAGTTTGATAATTTCATCATCAAATCGTTTTTCTCAAAGTGTAGTGATCATGTTTTTAGTGTTTTGATCTAAAATACCATGAGATACGCTATGCTTTTCACATGATTCATACCTGATTAAGTCATTGTTTTTAGATAGGGTATGCCGGGTTAATGATCACGCTTAATTACTAGTCATGTTTCTCTTAGAATGAGGGTGTGTTTGATGTTAATAAAATTGTGGGTTTAAAAATAGAAAAGGGTATAAATCTGGGGTAGCAAATTCCTTGATCTTGTTTTTAAAATTTGTTCTTAGATTTCTCATTACATAATTTTTAGATTAATTTAGTTTCTTTCTTGCAATTAGAAAAGTGTTAATTTTTGGTAAAAATTAAATCTGTCCCTTGGTACTTCCTCGGGGATATTTTCTACATCTCTAGGAAGAATTGAATAAAATTTCAGATTTCCCTGTGGGTTCGACACCCTTGTTCTTGCCTTACTAGAACAGATCTTGTACACTTTCAAGGGTTCATTTAAAATCGATCAGTGCTCCCTGGCCCTCTTCTTTGGGGCAGATTTCTTCTTAGTTGGTTGCTCCATTTGGGGCTCAACTACCTGAGTAGGCACCACAGAGGTCTCCAATGTGGAGGCCTCTGCAATCCTCACTGATTTTTGAGTTGCCCCAGGGGTGCCAGTGTGTGGAGGGTTGAGAGGGCAGCCAATGCATCAGAAAATTTTGAACTCGTGGCTATGGCTACACAACTTCTCCAAATTAGATCTTGCAACTCTCAGAATAGGCAAAGCACACTTCGCAAATGATATTACACCCAAAATCTCCCCTTCTTAACTCTAATCAATCAAAGCACAGAGAGAGTGAGAGATCTTACCGACTTGCAACTAGGGTTTCACTTTAAATGTTACACAGTGGTTTGAATTCTCCCAAACTTAGCTCAAAGTGGCCAGGAGGTGATGAGGAGTAAAATGGTAGGAGGGAACTGTATGAGGTGGAGTGGATTAGGCTGTATAAAATAAAGAAGAAAAGAGGGAGCTTGGAAATGCGCAGTGAAGGCTAGGACAAAGAACTAGAATGAAGAAAATGGAGAAAATCACAGGGTTATAGGGCTAAACCCGTGGTTCCCGCAGCAGTCGCCAGGTTGTCGTAAAGTAGATTTCTCATGCAGTACACAGCTAACCTCGCGAGAAGTGCTATCGCGGAGAAGAAAAGAGCCTCGCGAGAATAGATTTAGAAGCTTTAGGAGCCTCGCAAGGTACTTCACAGAGTTGAATTTGGGCCTAAGCGCGCGAAGCAGTTGCTCATCGCTCGTGCTGCTAGAGTAGCAAGGCCTCGCGAGGCTTAAAATGTGAGTCTCAGGCACCTCGCAAGGCTCACTATCAGGCTTCAGCAGGTGTCTTTTGCTAGTGAGGCTCTCACGAGGAACACAACTTCTCTCAGAACTCCGCAAGAAAGCCAACAAGTGGCTCGTGAGCTTGAAACTTAGGCCAGTTGCATCGCGAGAAAGCAACACCCAATCTTTTCTCTCAGCTTGTGCCCTGGCCTGTGCATATACAATGTCATGCACCAATTCAGTGGGCATCAGCACTAACTCCTTGACATGTACTCCATTTCATCATTTGCAAATCAAATAATGATATTTATAATGAAAACACCTCAATCATCAGCAACAGACATGAACATCAAATTCAGATGATAGATATGAACATGTACTCAAAACAGAATAAAATAAAACAAAATCAAACACACAAGCAAATCATCATCCTAAAAGCATTAATTGAAATTCTTCTAAGCAGCACAAAACAAGACAAAGAATTCAACTCATATGGTACATATGTTGCAAAGCTGTGGATCACTGAGCAGTGGGAGGTTCATGTAAGTGAATGGTCTGAGGAGGCTCCACTGAATTTTCTATATAAATTTTTAGCCTTTGCCCATTCACTTTCATGATCTTCCAAGAAATAGGATCCAAGATCTCCACAGCACCAGATGGGGAGGCATGAATGACAGTGTAAGGTCCATCCCATCTGGAGTTAAACTTCCCTGGAAAAAATCTTAGTTTGGAGTTGAATAGCCAAACCTTAGTGTCAACATTGAAGTTCCTTCTCATTAGTTTCTTGTCAAAGAATGCCTTTGATTTCTCCTTGTATCTTTTGGCATTTGAATAGGCTTTCAGCCTCAGCTCATCAATCTCTGCCAACTATAATTTCCTATGAGAACTAATAGTAGTTAGATCAAAATTCAGTGATTTGATAGCCTAATAGGCTCTGTGTTCTAACTCCACTGATAGGTGGCAGACCTTGTCATAAACCAACCTAAATGGGGACATGCCAATAGGGGTCTTATAGGCTGTCCTATAAGCCCACAAAGCATCATTCAGCTTTTGTGTCCAATCTGTTCTATCAGTCCTCACAGTCTTCTCCAAGATATGCTTGATCTCCCTATTGAAAATTTCAATTTGCCCACTTGTTTATGGGTGGTAGGGAGTTATAATTTTGTGTGTAACAAAATACTTTTTTAGGAGATTCTCAAAAGGCCTGCCACAGAAATGACTCTCCCCATCACTAATGATAGCTCTGGGGGTGCAAAATCTGAAGAAGATATTATCCTTCAAAATTTTAAGGACAATTGTGTGGTCATTGGTCCTTGTGGCAATGGCTTCCACCCATTTGGACACATAGTCCACTGCCACAAGTATGAAGTTAAAACATATAGATGGAGGAAAGGGTCCTATAAAATCAATGCCCTAGATGTCAAAAAGTTCTACCACAAGGATGGGTTGCAATGGTATAGAATCTTTCTTGGAAATGCCCTCCAACCTTTGACATCTCTCACAGACTTTACAATATATGTTTGCATCTCTGAACAAAGAAGGCTAATAAAAACCACATTGCAGCACTTTTGCTGCAGTCTTTTTGCCACTAAAATGACCTCCATAAGCTTGCTCATGGCACATGGAAAGAATATTATGGAACTCACTTTCAGGTACACATCTCCTAACCACCTGGTCTGCACAATGCTTATATAGGTATGGATCCTCCCACAAAAAATGTTTGACTTGAGAGAAAAATAAGTCTTTGTTCATTTTGGACCAGTGACAGGGAATCCTACCAACAACAAAAAAATTGACAATGTGTGCAAACCAGGGCACACTAGACTGCAAGGCAAATAGTTGCTCATCAGGGAACAACTCATTGACAGGTGCTGCTGCACATTCTTTCAAAATAATCCTAGAGAGGTGGTCAGCCACCACATTCTCAACTCCCTTTTTATCCTTGATCTCAAGATCAAACTCCTGTAATAGGAGGATCCATCTAATCAACCTTGGCCTAGCATCCTTCTTGGCCAAGAAAATAACAATTTTAGACCCAAGAAAGTAGGATCTAAACTTGTCCACAGTAAACACAATAGCTAGTAACTCCTTCTCAGTAGTGGTGTAGTTGAGCTGAGCTTCAGCTAGTGATTTACTGGCATAATAGATCACTGTAGGCAACTTATCTTTCCTCTATCCTAAGACAGTGCCTATGGCCAAGTCTAATTCATCACACATCAGCTCGAAGGGGAGTGAGTAATCTAGGGCCTGGATTACAAGAGCAGTGGTAAGGCACTTTTTCAAGACCTCAAAGGCTTCAAGGCACTTAGCAGAGAAGTCAAATGGCACATCCTGACAAGCAGGTGGCACAATGGTTTTGAAATTTTGTTGAAGTCCTTAATGAACCTCCTGTAGAATCCAGCAAGTCCTAAAAATAATCTAATTTGTTTGACAGTCCTGGTTGGGGGCAGGTGTGAAATCAAGTCCACTTTAGCCTTGTCAACCTCTATTCCTTTGTGAGAGACCACATGGCCTAATACAATTTCTTGTGTCACCATAAAGTGACTCTTTTCCCAGCTTAGGACCAAATTGGTCTCCTCACATCTTTGTAAAACCAGGTCAAGGTGACTTAAGCACTGGCTAAAGTTATCCCCATAAACTGAGAAATCATCCATAAAGATTTTCAGGAATTTTTCAATCACATCAGAAAAGATTGCATACATGCACCTCTGAAATGTGGCTAGGACATTGTATAGTCCAAAAGGCATCCTTCTGTAAGCAAAGGTGTCAAAGGGACAAGTGAAAGTAGTTTTCTCTTGATCTTGAGGATAAACAGGTATTTGGTTATACCCTGAGTATCCATCAAGAAAGTAATAAAATGTCTTCCCGGCCAGCTTATCTAGAATTTGGTCAATGAAAGGGAGGGGGAAGTGGTCTTTTCTGGTCTTGGAGTTGAGTTTTCTATAATCAATTCAAACTCTCCAGCCAGTGGTCTCCCTGGCTGGCAAAACTCCCCAAAATCAGTAATGATAATTGTTATGCCCGACTTTTTAGGTACCACCTGGATAGGTGACACCCATTCTGAATCTGAAATGGGGTAAACTACCCCTGTATCCAACAGTTTCACTATCTCCTTGAGGGCCACCTCCTGTATGTGAGGATTAAGCTTCCTCTACATCTTCCTTGAGGGCTTTGCGCCCTCATCCAGATGAATTCTGTGCATGTAAACTGAGGCATCAATGCCTCCAATATCAACTATTGTCCACCCCATTACCTTTTTATGTTTCTTGAGAATACTCAATAATGTCTCCTAATCACTAGTGAGAGAGGAGGAGATAATCACTGGAAGCTTATTGTTCAGCCCCAAGAGGCAGCAATGTAGGTTTCCAGCTGGAATGCTGCACTAGGCCCACAGAAGACTCTGTTTTTGTGTTATCTTCTGTCATAAAAACTTAGGCCTCCTTCTCAACCATACTCCAAATATTTTCCAGCTCATCAATAATATTATCCCAATCCAGCAGATTGAATAATTTCTCTTCCACTAGGCCATCTAGTACATCTATTGCACAACAGTCCTCAATGTCCATCTGAGGATGCCTAGTAGCATGGTACACATATAATTGGACCTTCATGTTCCCAAAGGTCACCTCCATCACCCCTAACCGGCATTGTATACAAGCATTTACAGTGGCCAAGAATGGCCTTCCAAGGATGACAGAAATTGGGGCTTTACTTTTGCAAGGGTCCATGTCCAAAACAAAGAAATCAGCAGGATAGTAGAACTTGTCCACCCCCACCAAAACATCCTCCACCACTCCTACAGGTCTCCTCTCAGACCTATCAGCTAGTTAGAGTACAACTGATGTGGATTTCAGCTCCCCCAAACCTAGTTCCTCATACACAGAGTATGGGAGCAGGTTTACACTGGCCCCTAAGTCTAAGAGGGTTTTACCAATGGTGTGGTTTCCAATTATGCAGACGATAGTAGGTACCCCTGGATCCTGTAATTTCTCAGGTGTGGCAATAGATAAAACTGACTCAACATGCTCAACATCAAAAGCCTTTTTGGACAACTGCACCATTGCTTTCCTTTTCTGTGTGCAGAGGTCCTTCAAGAACTTGGCATAGGCAGAGACCTATTTTATGGCATCAAGTAAGGGCAAATTGATCTTGACCTGCTTGAAGGTCTCCATCTGAGCATTCCCCTTATCAAAAGGAAATGGGCCAGCTAATGCATGAGAAAATGGCAACTGTGGGACTGTTGGTGTCACAGCTGCATGCCTAACCACATCATGTTCAAATTTTTATTTTTTCCTTTTTTCTTTACTTAGTGGTTGCTGTTGGGGCTCAACATCAGCCCCTTTATTTTGTCGTTGCTAATCCACAACAGGGGATGACTTCTTTAGTTCTTCATCACTCACATTTTTTTCAATTTCACTTTCTATGACCTCTTCAGTTGCCCTGCCCACTAAATTATCAACCACTCTCCCACTCCTTAGGGTAGTGATTGCATTAGCCTCCTTATGGGTAGAGGATTCTTCTTCAATCATGTACTACCCTTTGGGGTTGGCTAAGGGTTGACTAGATAGTTTTTCCTCCTCTCTCCTATTCAAAATATTACAGATTTGACCGAGCTGGTCTTCTATTTTTTTAATGCTTTGCCCATGAGAGTTAATAGTTTGGACCAAATTCTGCATAGATGCCAGCATTTACTCTTTAAAGGAAGAGGATCTGGGCTATTGTGGGGGCAAGGCCAACTGGTTGGACTGTGGGGCAGGCAACTAAAAATTTTGTCTTGGTGAGTATCCTTGGTTAAACTAGTGTTGGGGTCTGTATGGAGCTGCCAACTACTGCTATTGGGGTTGAGGGTATGTATCTTTTCTCTACCTCAAATTTGGATAGTTTCTCCATGAGTACCCAGCAAGTTGCTGCCCATATGTTTGGGCAGCATTGCCATATTTTATTATAAAATCAGAAAATTGGTTGGCTGATGGACAATCTTGGAGTAAATGTATGGGATATTGGCACATCAAGCATGCCTCCTCCACTTGTGCAACCATCCTAGGTTGCATCACATTCATCAATTTATCAAACTTTAAACTTTGGTTGTCCACGTTCCTTTCCAACACACTTTACACCTTAACTTCATACATTCCACCTCTAGGGATGAATTCTTTCACCAACTTAGCAGGGGTCTAGATGTCATTGCGAGACAGTGACTCCTACAATATGAAATTTTTCCCTATCATGTCAAACAGCTCCCAAGCCTTATCAGCTGTCTTGTGGAGGTAACTACCACCACATGAGGCATCCACCATATCCTTACTCTTGGGATTAATTCCTTGGTAAAATATTTATACTAGTTGTCACTGTGAAATTTGATGGTGGGGGCATTGTTTTAACATCTTCTTAAATCTCTCCCATGCTTCATAAAAATCCTCAGTTGAGGACTGAGTAAATGATAAAATGTTTATCCTCATCTGGCTGGATTTGTTCATGGAATAGAATTTAGCCAAAAATTGGCTTTGGAGGTCACTCCATGTTTGAATGCTATTGGCTAGGAGCTTAGAGAGCCAGGTGCTAGCTTTGTCATTTAGGGAAAAAGAAAAAAACCCCAGTTTGGTGGCTTCAAGTCCCAAGCCAGCAATATTGAAAGTGGTGCAAATTGCAAAAAATTGGTCAATGTGCTTGTAAGGATCTTCCTTACTGAGCCTATGGAAGGATGGCAGCATGTTGATGGTGGAGGACTTGATTTCATAGTTTCCTTCAACTGAAGGGAATTGTATACAAAAGGGAGATGTGTAATCCCCAGGTGTATTGTATTCCTTCAGGGTTCTTTGCCTCTCAGCCATGACTGCTAGCACAGTTTCGACAGTAGAGCTTTGTATGGTGTTTCTTGGTCTAAGGATCCTTTCAACCTCAGGATTTGGAGGTTCCAACTCAGAGTTTAGGGACCTTCTTCCAAGCATACATACACAAACTCAACAAGTAAGGGAAATGATTACAGCACCAAAAAAAATTTCAAACTAAAATAACAACTAAACAAATTTACACTAAACTAATGATAGGGAATTCAACATTAAAGGACTAAGTTTTAGGGTAAAAGAAGTACAAACAGAGCTAGCTAAACTTCAGCTGCAACTCTAGCTTTTCCCTTCTGCTGTTATCCAATTTTACAAAATTCCATAAAAAATCAGTAGCACTTTTTATTCTATTTATGGCACAACTACAAAGAATTTTTTAAACTAAAATATAATATAACTCAGGTCTACTAAAAAGATCAATCTCCCCGGCAGCGACACCAAAAACTTGTTGGTCTGCTCCAGGTGTCTAAATGCTGATGTTATTTAAGTGATAAAATGGTAAAATCAGAATACAAAAGGTAGAGTAAAATGGCTATGAAATTAGCAACCTAAAGTACACACAACCTGCAAGATACAGGGCTATTGTAGCAAGTTTTGATAAGTAACAGTTTGTCCCATAGAGAAATTGATCTAGAACCTAAAATGGGCTATAATAGTAGGCCTCCAAATCTGGCTACAGATCTGGTAATCCTAAAGAAAGGGAGTTGGGTGTCACAACTACACTAAATTACCTACTAAAAAGAAAAAAAATAAAGTGCAGCCCTATCCTAAGAACTGGTTATAAAGAAGGTGGTGATGGTGTATTAAAATAAAGATAAAATTATGGGAAGTAAGGTTAATCCAGTTATGTAACTCAGATTTAGGGTTGTCTCTGCAGCATATCCTTACTGAAGTGCTATCAAAAACCTCAGGAAGGAAGAAGAATCCAACTTAACCCATACCATTTAGACTGCTCTTAAGGGTATAATCTGTCCACTTAAATGATCATAGACTATCTCATAGAGTCTGTCAAATCCCACTGATTAAATCAGAAAAGCTAACCTAATCCAAAGGAGTGGACTGATCTTAAGGCTATAATCTGTCCACTTAAATGGTCACAGACTATCCAATGAATTTCCTCCAACCAATGAATTAAATCAGGCAATGAATACCATTACAGATACTCTGTTTGTCAGACTACAAGTACCCCAGATCTGCTACAGATCTGGCAAACATCCATAGGAGCAAACAAGCTTTGAAAACCAGGTGGAAACCATAAGGTATTTCAGGCTGAATGAAGATTTAGATTTAGCTGATCATTACTACAAAAGGTCTACAATGACTCAACTCACAAGTCTGTAATCACTACAGAGAAGCCAGATCTAACATCTGATAGTGGTAAAGTAAAACAGAGGGGAGTCTGCTCCTGCACAACCCCTCACTAGGCTATAAGCTCAAGTGTAGAGGAGAAGAATCCTTCTCAGATCTGTGTCCAAGACTCGCCCTAGGGCTATAGTCTATCCACTCAAATGGTCACAGGCTATCCACAGAGGCTGCCTTACCCACAGATGATGAGATGAAACATGTTAACTGCTGCTGCCACCATGGTCCCAGGGCTACAAGCTCAAGCTTCCATGGGCCTTTCAATAAGCTCAAATCCTAAATGCATGTTATAGCCTGAACAAGACTACGGGTAAATAAGAAAATAACAGATTAAATAAACATTTAAAGCATAAATTTTATTGATCTAAATTACCAACAAGGCAATTTCTCAAGGCAGCAGCCTTGTGCATAACAGCTCTTCATAAAATCTTAATGTTTAAATGACCTATTACAAAACTAAATGAAACTACACCTAATTGCTTATCAAAGATTTAACTAGCAAGTACTAGGCTAAGAGAGAAGAAAAATGAGAAAAAGAAGTGATCAAACCCTAACCCTAACCCTAATCTTCTTGAGCTCTCAGCCGACAGAGGTTGAAGGAGAGAGTGATTGATAAATTCTAAGTTACAAGCATAGCTTATATACTTAGTCCTACTGCCTTGGCTAAGAGAAGAGTAAACCCTAATTTTTCTATATTTTGTGTTTGTGTGTGTGTGTTGTGTGTTTTTTTTTTTTTTTTTTTTTTTTTTTTTTTTTTTTTTTTTTTTTTTTTTTTTTTTTTTTTTTTTTTTTTTTTTTTTTTTTTTTTTTTTTTTTTTTTTTTTTTTTTTTTTTTTTTTTTTTTTTTTTTTTTTCCCTTTTTTAAAGTTTTTTTTTTTTTTTTTTTTTTTTTTTTTTTTTTTTTTTTTTTTTTTTTTTTTTTTTTTTTTTGTGACCACATGATGCTTATTGTCCTTCCAACCTCAATGCTGTAAAAACTCTCTATCCTATTAAGATTTATGCACTTCAATTTTACACTATCATGTGATTTGTTCTTTAGTTACTTTTATGACTTTGATCCTTAAGGTAAAATAGCTTTGGTACTCACTGAGGTGCTTTGGTGATAGCGTTTCGCTTTAATCATCTTCAAAAAGATGTGTCGCTTTAAAAATCTTTATGAGGCTTTATTAGTGGTTTACTCAAAAAATTTAGCTAATGAACTTCCAAAATTTGTAGTCCCTTCAAAGACTGAGTTCTATCTATCAAATTAGTGAGTGCTTTTTCACTGATCTCAGAAACTTTTGAATTTGATGAACATCTTCTTCCTTGGGCTAGGATTCAAGAAAGTGAGTTATGAGGGTTTTTATGATCCCTTTTTGATCAACTTCTACCAGTTCTTTGTCTTCTTAAATCAACTTTCTTGAGAATCATTGCCCAAATTTAGAGATCATTTGAACCTTGTTCTAGAATGAAAGGATTTATTCATGAGGCATGACAATGGTCATTCACATAAAATAGCTGCATTTGCCAATGGTCTTTACTTTCGTAGTGTCATCTTTCAGATTATTCTCTTGAAAGGTATGGGAAAATTCAAATTATTCATCTCAAAACTAAATGGTTATTAGTCTTTGGTGCACTTAAATATGGTCTTTTTAAATAATCTTTATGTTTAATCTGAGAGTCAATATCTTCTTTAGCTTTATCAGATCGATATAGGATCTTTTGATAGATCTTGGTTATCGTAAATCAACATTCAATGTCAAGTACCAAAATATATTTTCTTTCTTCTATATTTATTTAATTCTATTAGACACTTTATCGAAATCTTTAATGATCTAATTCACTTGTTCGGATACTTTGCCTTTATATCAGTAATCTGATATCTCCATTACTTTCGTTGTAATAAGTATCACAATTATACATTTTAACATTCATGATCCTAAAGACATCATTTTAGAATATATCATAATATAATATTATCTGGTTTTAAATATTTACTTTATTGAAGACCTCAATATTTAAGATCACATCTTGAGTTGATCAAAGATATCATCATAGTAAGATTGGTTTCATGAATTCAGAATATGATGATATAACCATCCTTCTTGTGCTTGGCATGCCAGACATGAAATAAAATGTAGAATCTCAATTGTTAAGCTCTTTATGATGTGATCGATCCGATCTTTAAAGTTTAGCTAAGTCATGAAATTAATCTTATTGATAAACCCAGTTCATAGATACAAGCATAGATAAAATGTAGATTTTAATACTTCTCTTTGTTTAAAATAAAATTCCAATTATTTTCATTATGAGTCATGCTAATAATATAAATTTTATGTACCGAATGACATTTATCTGAAATGATATCATGTGTACATTCATGTTGTGGAGAATCTGATATTGCAAATCCTTCATATTTATTCAATTTCTATGGCATCTCATTAATACAAATACTCTGTGCTTGTGCATCCTTCAATTTTAAGATAAATCTGCATTTCATCAGACAGGGATTCTAATTTTCACATCTCTATCTTAAGACCTCTTCATACATGTGAGCATAGTTTCTGCATCTTAAATTTGATCTCTTTATGACTTTAAGTAAAATCATTATTTTCATTTAGTTTTACTAAAATATGAATTTTAAATTAAATATTCTGCTTTTACCTTGAATCACCTGTGACATCTTGATGAAGCATATATGCAAAATTGGACTCAAGTTTAGCTTTTGATGCATCCTTAGGGCACTCATGATCTTCATCAATTGCAAGCTAAGGTTTGACATCTTTTAGTGATTTTAAAGTCAGAGGAGGATGAGAAGTTTATACAAAATACCATTTTTATCTTAAGCTCTGATGGACCTTAAAGACTAATAATCATTTATTAAGTATGTTTCTGAGTAATAAAATATGACAATATAAATTCTGATGTAAGGAAGAGAATCAAAAGATGGCTCAGCCTATGGAACACCTTAAAAATCACCATGGTGACTCATGCTAATCATCATTGACCTAAAGTCTAGAATGACATGAGAAGGAAGGATGATGCTCAACAAAGAAGAGTAGTATCAAAGAGACCTCATTGAAGCCTCATAAAGATGCGATGTAAAATCTCTCAGATGCTGATTAAGAGGAGCAGACATCAGATCTCATGATTCCTTTGAGTGATCTCCAAATCAAGCCTCGCAAGCAAAGACCAGCAGTCCATATGCATAAGAATAAAATCATCTCGCAGTTCTCTGAAGAGAGATGCCCAGAATTCTTATGCGGATCTCGCACTCTGGACCTTAAGTTACTCTGAGAGAGCCCACCTAGAGTACTTAGTGAAGAGCTCACCCTCTGTGAATCTCTAGATCATCTTCACAGATCTGCGAAAACAATGCGTGAGCCCTTCCATAAGCCAAAGGCAACTCGTAGCAAGCAACTATGAGTAAACTAAAAAATGAGTGTAGGCTCTCCACTTCTCAATTTTAACTCAGGGACCTTTTGAGAATTTCCTAAGGCAAGGCTAGGGCACACTTCTCGAGGCATAGATTTCAAAGTGCACATCTCGAGGCATTCAAGGGTTGTAATAGTCCCACGTCTGCTAAAAAAATTAGGGCTAATCTCTTTAGAGCCAAGGCCGTTTTGACAGAGTATATAAGCTATACTTAGAGTTTATTATTTTGATCTTTCCTTCATCCTCTGTCGGCTGAGAGCTCTAGCAGGCTAGGGTTTGATCACCTCTTTTTCCTATTTTTCTTCTCTCTTACCCCAACACTTACTGGCTAATCCCCCTGTAAGCAGCTAGGTTTAGTTTTCTTTCAGTCTTGTAATAGATTTTGTATACATTGGGATCATGGATGAGCAGTTGTGTATAGGCTACAGCCAGGAGACAGTTCATTGTAAGTTTTATTGTTATCAATGAACTGCTATTTTAATGCTTAAGCAAATCTACAGATCTTATGGTTTCTTTAGATGTCTATAGGATCCATGTATTTGGGACTAGCCCATTCAGTTTCTAGTAGATCTATTATTTACCATCTGATTTCCTTTGGTTTGATAGGCATATGGAAAGCAATGTTGGATCTGTAGTGAGATCTGGGGAGCTCGAAGGCCTGCGGACCATGGTGGTTGCAACAATTTACATATTCTTTCTCAGACCTCTGTGGGATGGACAGACTAATGGGATACCCTGTGACCATTCAAGTGGATAGAGTATAGCCCTAAGGTTATGTTCATTCACATGTTTGAGAAGGATTCTTCTCCTCTGGACATGAGCTTCTAGAGCCTTATGAGGAGGTTTATACAGTAACTGGCTCCCCTCTGTTCTACCTAATCGATATCAGATGTTAAATCTGATCTCAAGTAGTAATTGCAGCTAGAGGCTGAGTCATTGCAGGTTGTTTATAGCAATGATCAGCTGAGCTAAAGGCCTTATTTGACCTATTGCATGGTCCTTTTTGCAAGCACTAATGAGCAGTTAGCCTTAGCAAAACACTTAGGATCTTATGAGTTAAAATACCTATGGATGTCAGCCAGGTCTGTGCGCAGATCTGGGGAGCTTGTAGCACTGGCATTATATAGTGTTGTAATAGTATTCAGGCTAGAGCTGGTCCAGTAGCTATGGAAATGATCAGTCCACTCTTCTGAATTAGACTAACGAATTTCTGGTTTAACTAATGGGATTTGGCAGACTCTATCGGATACCTTGTGACCATTATAGTGGACAAAGTATAGCCCTAAGAGCGCCCCAAATGGCATGGGTTAAACTGGGAGCTTATACCTTGTTGAGGCTTTTAATAGTGTCTCAGTAAGGAGCACTGCAGAGATAGACTAAATCTGAGTTACATTACTGTATCATTAACTCTAACCTAACCTGCTTACTTCTCATAATTTTTGTATTTTATTTTGGCACACACTACCACCATCTTCCTCTTAACCCTTTCTTTAGGATAGGGCTACATTTTATTTCTCTACTTTTAGGATTAATTTAGTGTAATTTTGACACCCAACTCTTTTTCTTTAGGATTGTCAGATCTGTAGCCCAATCTGGAGGCCTACTATTATAGCCTATTTTGGGTTATAGATCAATTTCTCTATAGGACAAACTCTTACTTATCAAAACTTATTACAATGGACCCTGTATCTTGCAGGACTATGTATTTATTTCAGACTCACTGTGCTGACCCATCTCCAATTCCCCACTCTTGATTTATTCTCTCCACTGTTCTTAATAAAACATGCAGTAAGAGTCTCAAAAAACCGATAACAAGTTTTTAGCGCCGTTCCTGGGGATTTTGATCCTTTTAGTAGACCTGAGTTGTACTATAACTTAGACTAACAAATTCTATGTAGTTGTGTTTAATCTAGAATTAAAGTACTACTGATTCTTTGTGGAATTTTACAGAAATGGACAACAGAAGAAGGGAAAATCTAGAGCTGCAAGTGGAGTGTAGCTAGCTCTATTTGCACTTTCTTTCCCCTAAATCTCATGTCATTTATGTTGAATCCCATGTTAATTTTGTTTATTGTAAACCTGTGTAGTTATTACTTTTTTTTTGTTTGAAATTCTTTCTGTGCGCTTGTAAGCATTTTCATTACTGTTGGTGAGTGTATGCTCGATAGAAGGTCCTTAAACTCTAACTTGGAATCCCTAAATCCTGAGGTGGAAAGGATCCTTAGACCTAGACACACCACACAAAGCCCTGCTATTGAGATTGAACTAGCTACCATGGCTGAGAGGCAGAGGACATTGAAAGAATACAATACACCTGGAGAGTACACCTCTCCCTTTTGCATTCAGTTTCCCTCTGTTGAGGGAACTATGAAATTAAATCCTCCACCATCAGTATGCTACCTTCATTTCATGGGCTAAGTAAAGAAGATCCCTACAAGCATATCGACCAGTTTTTAGTACTTTGCACTACCTTCAACATTGCTGGCTTGGGGCTTGAGGCCACTAAACTGGGGCTTTTTCCTTTTTCATTAGAGGACAAAGCCAGCACATGGCTATCAAAGCTCTCAGTCAACAGCATACAGTCATGGAGTGACCTTCAAACCAAATTCCTGATAAAGTTTTTCCCTATGAACAAAACAAGCCAGATGAGGACAACTATTCTGTCATTCACTCAGTCCTCAACTAAGAATTTTTCTGAAGCTTGAGAAAGATTTCAGGAGATGTTAAAACAATGCCCCCACCCCCAAATCCCAATGTGTCAACTTGTTCAAGTGTTTTATCAAGGAATTAATGCCAAGAGCAGGGATATGGTAGATGCTTCCTGTGGTGGTAGCTACCTCCACAAGACAGCTGAGGAAGCCTGGGAATTGTTTGACATAATAGGGGAGAATTTCATGTAGCAAGAGTCTCTGTTATGCAATGACAGTCAGATTCCAGCTAAAATGGTGAAAGAGGCCACCCCTAGAGGTGGAATATATGAAGTGAAGGTGCAAGGTGATCTGGAGAGGAAGGTGGACAACCTGAGCTTGAAGTTTGACAAATTGATGAATGTGATACAGCCTCGGATGGTTGCACAGGTGGAGGAGGCATGCCTGATATGCCAATCCCCCACACATTCTATTCATGATTGTCCATCTGTCAATCAATTTCTAGATTTTTTTATAGAGCATGTCAATGCTGCTCAAGCCTTTGGGCAACAGCTTATTGGGTATTCTTGAAGGAACCACCCAAATTTGAGGTGGAGACAAGACCCATATCCTCAACTCCAACAGCAGCAGATGGTAGCTCCCTACAGACCCCAGCACCAAGCTAATCATGGTTACCCACCAAGGCAAAACTTCTTCTTACCTGCCCCACTGTCTAACCAGTTGGCTCTGCCCACACAACACCCCAGGTCCTCTTCATTTGAAGAGCAGATGCTGGCTTCAATACAGAATTTTGGGAACTTGGTGCAGACTATCAATTCTCATGGACAGAGCATCAAAAAGATTGAGGACCAGCTTGGTCAGATCTGTAATTCTCTGAACAGGAGGGAGGAAGAAAAATTGCCTAGTCAGCCCCTGACAAACTCGAAAGGTCAGTTTATGATTGGTGATGCATCCTCTACTCAGGAGGAAGCTAGTGCCTAGTGAGCCAAATATTGGTAATAATTATATCATATGTATAAAAATTATGTTGAATTGTGTTCTTTAGAATTTTGTCATTTGTGTTTTGTGTGTTATGTTGGTTTGATTGTTTTACTTTGTCTGTGTTTTAATTATTTTTGAATGAAAATATGTGTCTTTGTATCATCTGAATTGGTTGTGTGTTTGTTGATGAATGGCTGAGATACCCTGATCATGATTTGCATGAAATCGAGCTGAAAAACTACTTTTATAATTCTGCAATGATGATGAACAGCTGATTAAAAATGGATATAAGCTTTTCATGAGTGAAATGAAGAACCTATCTGAGGCTTGGTGCTCATGCACAGTGGTTGGGTGCACAACTGCATGTGGCACCAACCAATGTGCTGCACTGAGGTTAAAAGAGTGAAGGTTGTGCAAGAAATACTATCTCGCTGAGTTGGAAGGCTTGAATTTGCTATGCGAGCCATCTTTTGGCTTCCTCGCGCACTAGAACAGCTAAGCACTGACTGTGAAAGTGTCTCGCGGAGTTGCTTTCTACTCTGCAAGCTTCATTTGTGCGAAAAGGATGTCTTCTAGGTGTTCTACGTGAGTACTGTGCGAGGCAATTTTCTGAAGCATATCAAGGTCTCGCGCACTATAGCCAAGGCCTCAGCTCCGCGAAAGGCACTATGAGGCAGTTTATTTTGCTATGCGACAGAACCTTTCGCGAACTTAAAACCCATCTGCGCGACAATCCTACTCCATGAGAGCCTTAAGCCAACTCCACAAACCGTGAGGTTTGCTCTATAAACTCAGTGAAACCCCTTATTTGCTTCATGTTCTCTCTCTGCCCTATCTCTCTCCGCCCCAAAGCCAGCCCCTCTTTCTCTGTTTTCCTTTCCACAGCTTAAGCCACTCCATCTGAAGCTTTTTCCTCTCACCATTTTCCTCCCCAGCCATTCCTGATTACTTTGAGCACGGTTTAGGAGGATTTAAGCCATTGTGCACATTTCTAGGTGGAACCCTAGCTCGCATTGGGTAAGCTCTGCAACTCTCCCTCTATGCTTTGATTGGTTTAGTAAATTAGAGAGAGAGAGAAGATGAATTGTAATATTTTTGGTGCCTACTTAGAGTAATCTACATTCTCTGAGATCTGTGAGCCCTGTTTTGAGATTTGGAGCACCGATGGCCAAGAGTTCAAAATTCATTGATACATTGGTGGTTATGTTCCTGCTCCTAGTGGCAGCCCTGTGGCCACTAGAAAACTTGCAAGGATTACAGAGGCCTCCACATTGGAGACCTCTGAGGTGCCCTCACCTGGTGCTGACCCTACAATTTTGAAGGAAAAGAAGAAATATGCCCCAAAGAAGAGGGCCAGAGAACACCCACCTGTCATGAGCCCTGAAAAATCAAAGAAAAGGTAGAAAAAGGGCAAGGCTGTGACCCCTGTGGCCCCTGAGGTTGAGGAGGAAGAAAATAATGAACACCTCAAGGTCCCTTCTGAGTTTGTGTCGGCAATTCCACTGGAGGCTGAAACCATTTTTGATAAAGTCTCCTTTGAGGAGCTACCAGAGACCTCTGCCTCCATTGAGTATCTGACCAAGGCACCTCTGCTACCCTTGTTGAGGCCCCCTATGTAGCTGGTGTTCCCAAGATTAGTCAGATTGTTTAATCAGAATATGAGGTTAAAGACTGGTGATGATGGGAACCCAGCACTGCTGGTACTGATTGATAATTTTGAAATGTTGTTTAACCAGTTGATATTACAAGGGTACTAGGGATACCAGCTGGGTATGACCCTAAGTTTGGCTTGGGACCCCCCCCTGACTGCCACCATTACAGAGATAGCCAAGCAAGTAACTGGAGGAATCATGGCTTCAGGGGACTCAATCAGGAAGAAAGATCTACACCCCCACCTCAGATTCATTGATGGGGTGCTAAGGAAAAATGTGTATTGCTCGAGTCATGAGCAAGAGAGGAGGTACCCCATAGCTGATGCCCTTCTCTCATTTCACAGAAACCACTACTTGGATGCAGCCAAGTTAGTGTTTGAAGGGATTAAGGATTTGTGTGAGAAAGTGAAGGTTAACAAGAAACTGCATGCCCTTCCCTACTGCAGGTTGATTACTGCATTGCTGAAAGATAATAAAAACCCCATCTTTCAGTGGCCCTGAACCCCAAAAATAGTGAAACGAAACAATGAGGTCTTAGTGGCACAATGATGAGAAAGAGGGAGAAGAGGAAGAAATTATTGAGAGAAGCAGCCCCCACCATTCAGGAAGTGGCTACTATCACTGCCATTCTTTGAAGCGGACCTCTGTTACAGGCACCAACCTTTCAACTTTATCTACACTCATTGCCCCACCACCTCCACCCTTCATCCACACATCACAACCCCTCATAGGCATAGTACCCTTACCTGAGCCACCCTAGCCCACATCCACCATGGCCATCTTACCCATTTCCATACCTTTTCCTATTTTTTCAACCCATACCAGCCCACCTGTAAAAGTTGCCTACACTAAGAAAAGAAAACTCACAAAAGGCACAGCCCCCATAGCACCCCATCTCACCTACATTTCTCAAACCATTCCAATCCCTGATACAACCTTCATTCCAGACCCAATACCCACAACCTATGCACCAGAACCCCATACTTTTGACACTCCTCAGTAGTCTATTGAGACTTCCCCACCTTTTGTACCTATCCCTAGTGAGCCTGTAGACTAATACATTCCATTATCCCATGATAGTGAGCCATTTTTAAGAGAGAAATTTTCTACTATGATGTCTACTATCCTAGGAGACATCAACCTTGAGTATACACCTCTCCCCGACTCACCTCCCCCCCCCCCCCCCCCCACACTTTACCCCACCACACTTTACACCACCACAGGCCACTACCTTCACTCATAGACCCATATCTCCCTTCCAGCCAGTTTCACCCATCCAACCCATACCCAATACCATACCAAACCTCTTATCCCATATCCTACACCTCCTTCTGTCCCTCCAATCACAAATGTTAACCACTACCCAAACCCAATCATCCATAGAAACATATATTAATTCTATAACCTCCACCCTCCAAAACCATACCTCCATAGAAACCAGCCTCCAAGCCATCCAATCTACCTTAGCCACTTTACCCCAACCATCACATTCACCAACTATCCCTACCTCCCAACCTTTACCTACTCCCCCCTTTCCACTCTCACTGATGCCATTACTCAAACTGAAGATGAACTTATTCCAGAGAGCCCGCCTACTAAAGCTACCTCTAATGCTATGACAGATGTAGATGACCTAATACCCATCTCCTCCAAGTCAATCCAAATAAAATCTGATCTGAAGCCCCACCCTGAGCCTCCACACACCATTCCTCAGCCCACTAACCTTTCATTCTTAGCTGGCCCTTCTTCATGTGAGGACCTCCCCTTAATTCTTTTCTCTTCTTTTTCCAATCCTCCATACTCCACCCTCCTTGTAATGCAGTCTCATCCTTATATCAAAAGGGATGTTATTAAAGGAATGACTATTCTTAGAATGTCCTATGAAACACAAATTCAACGCCTAAAATGGGATATCGAACAGCTGCTCGGGGACATAGGGAAGGGCTGGAAACAAATATTGCGTCTACACAAAGCCCAAGAGAGTTTGGCTGCAAAAGAGAAGCTCAATGCTGAATAAGAAAAAATGGTTGCTGCAACAGAAAAGTTGAGAGCTGATACATTAGAGAAAAGATTGACTGCCTCTAAGGAGATCAGGACACTCCTTATTGCCCGAGCTAAATTGGCTGAACAAAAGGCTGAAATCCTTGAAAGGCAACTAGCTGTAGCAACTGGGAGAGTACCCCAACCACCAACTGTACAACATAAGAAAGACAAAGAAAAAGGGGCTAAAATTAAGAATGAACCAGCTGACCCTTAGATGATTAGCATAGTGTATATGTTTTGAGTTAGGAGTAGTGTGTTGTAAATATATTTTCTAATATAATGGACTTTCTTTTTGTTACTTCTGTGTACCTATTACTTTATTTCATCTTTGTTTGTCTGTCTATATGTTTTTTAATGTGTTGTGTGTTCATTTCTTGATTTTTCTCCGCTTTAGTGTAGTATTTTATGTATCTCTGTTTGTTCACTGCTGCACACTCATTGTCCTTTGAATCAGTGAGGACACTGCTCCTCATAGGTTTGGGGGTGTGATCGGTGCTGAAATATGACTATAATTCACACTTTAAATCCTACATTTAGCTGTTCAATGAAAGCATCTGATGGTTGTTGTGAGGTTTTGATGTTTACAGGTGTTTCTGACAGCTAGATCGTTTAAGTGCATAAAAGAAGGAAATTACAGGCTAAAAAAGAGATATGGACAAAAAGGTCCAAAGAAGCATTGAAAGCCATGAAGAGAATCAACCTCCATCAAGAAAGGGGAGACTTTGCATTGAAGAGTCAATCGATTGAGGCATTATGGTCAATCGATTGACAGATGGAGAAAAACTCAACCCTAGAAAGTCAATCGATTGAGACATGAAGGCAGAAGTGTCCTAAGGGAATTCGAACTCTAAGTCAATCGATTGAGACTTCTGTCTCAATCGATTGAGGCAATTAGGGTTAGTTTCAATCGGATATTATAAATAAGAGGCTTACGGCTTTGAAAAAGGGGAGTTGTTTTTGTTTTAGAGAGAGAGCTTTTTGAATAGAGAGTTTTTATTTCTTAGAGAGTTTTTATTTTTCTTAGAGAAATTTGTGTAATAACTAGAGACTTTTGTAAGAGAGTTTTCGGAGAGTAGTAAAATTGTGTTCTTCTTTTTACACCTTCTTTGCTCTTTACATTGGGAATGATTTTGAATACAATTGAAGATCTTGCGACAAGGATGAGAGGCTAAAGGCTGTAGGTCAAGGAGGATGCGATCCCCAGATAAGTACCTATATTTTATGTTTAATGCCATAGTTTGATAATTTCATCATCAAATCGTTTTTCTCAAAGTGTAGTGATCCTGTTTTTAGTGTTTTGATCTAAAATACCATGAGATACGCTATGCTTTTCACATGATTCATACCGCGATTAGGCTGAGTCATTGTTTTTAGATAGGGTATGCCGGGTTAATGATCACGCTTAATTACTAGTCATGTTTCTCTTAGAATGATGATGTGTTGATGTTAATAAAATTGTGGGTTTAAAAATAGAAAAGGGTATAAATCTGGGGTAGCAAATTCCTTGATCTTGTTTTTAAAATTTGTTCTTAGATTTCTCCTTACATAATTTTTAGATAAATTTATTTTCTTTCTTGCAATTAGAAAAAGTGTTAATTCTTGGTAAAAATTAAATCTGCCCCTTGGTACTTCCTCGGGGATATTTTCTAAATCTTTAGGAAGAATTGAATAAAATTTCAGATTTTCCTGTGGGTTCGACACCCTTGTTCTTGCCTTACTAGAACAGATCTTGTACACTTGCAAGGGTTTATTTAAAATTGATCAAGTTTTTGGCGCCGCTGCCGGGGAAATCGGCGAAATTTTGGTTAATTCCGATTAGAGATTTTATTTTTTTTATAGCAGTCAACCGATTGAGAATAACCCCTCAATCGATTGACTCTATTTTGTGTGTGTGTGTTTGCTTGTCAGTCAATCGATTGAGCCTTGTTCTCAATCGATTGATTGTGTGTGTTTTTAGCAATAATTGTGTCTCAATCTATTGACACAACTCTGTCAATAGATTGAAAGCTGAAAAAAAAAATATAAAAATATATATATATATATATATTCTTTCCCTAATTTTCTTTCTTAGATTAGATTTTGTGATCTTCTTTTAGGAAGTTTTTATTTTTAGGAAGTTTATTTTTTTTATTTTTTTTATTTTATTTTAGGAAGTTTTTATTTTAGGAAGTTTATATTCTTAGTTTAGAAATTTTCTTTTAGGAAAGATTTTCTAGGTTTTTAATTTCTAATTTCTAATTTTCGAATTTAGATTTTTTTTTTATTTTTTTTATTTTTCTGAATTTTAATTTTTTTTAAAAAAAAAAAAAAAAAAAACAATAAAATAAAATAAAATAAAAATAAAAATAAAAAAAATTTAGTGGTCTTCTTTCCTTTTCCTTTTTACTTTGCTCTCTGTTGATAGCAGCATTCAATCGATTGAAGCTACTTTCTCAATCGATTGATACTGAGCCACTTTCTGTGGGCTCTCTACTTTTCTCTCAATCGATTGACATTCCTATGTCAATCAATTGTGAATTCTTAGTGTTTTAATCTTTGAACCTCAATCGATTGGGATAAGTCTCAATCGATTGACCGATAAAATCTTTTACGATATTACGTGTGCTTTCTGACTCTTGGAACCTCAATCGATTGAGAGTATACCCTCAATCGATTGACTGACAAATCATTTGTGTGAAATTTTATGTGCTTCTGTCAATCTATTGAGACCACAGTCTCAATCGATTGAGTCTGCTTGAGGACTTATTTTGGGTTCTTCAAACCTTTGATTGTTGGTGTGGTGTATGAGCTTTACTCGTTCTCATCACCCACATTTGCTACCGTTTAATCCGGAGATCGAACGATCTTTGCGAGACAATCTAAGAATCCAAAGGAATCAGTATCATCCCATCGATACCATGGCTAATCAAGAGCAAGAAATGAAAACAACAATCAGAATGGCAACAATGTGAATAATGGAAATAATGGGAACAATAATTACTATGGGGGACCTAGAACACTTGAATACTATAATGATCCTGGTTTTTACGAGGATCAGGAGTGTATCATGCATGCTCCCATTCCAGGGAATCATTATGAATTCAAATCAGCGATGATTCAAATGCTACCAATATTCCATGGTTTGGCAAATGAAAATCCGCACGTTCATCTGAACGAGTTCACCGGTATGCAAAATGTTCAGAGTCCACAATGTTACTGATGAGATAGCAAAGCTCCGACTCTTTCCGTTCTCTTTAAGAGACAAGGCAAAAACGTGGTTCTATTCTTTAGAACCGCAATCTATTCAGAGTTGGGCCGAGCTACATCGTCAGTTCCTCAAAAAGTATTTTCCTATGACTAAAGCCATAGAGATGCGTCAAAAGATCCTTTTCTTTTCCCAACAACTTACAGAGACATTCCATGAATGTTGGGAACGTTTTAAGGAGTTAATCAGAAGTTGCCCTAACCATCAAATTCCAAGGTGGCAACAAGTCCAAAGTTTCTACAATGGACTGATTCCTGAAGAAAGATGCATGGTTGATGCATCTTGCGGTGGATCTTGTGCCACGAAAGAGGCCGATGAGTTGTGGGCATTGTTTGAGAAATTGTATCAAACCTCGATACAAAGTGCGACACTGGGGCGAACCACTTTGGACTTAGCACCTAAATCTCATGTGTTGACCAAAGACGGATTGTATGAGGTCAACAATAATAACTCTGATCTATCAACCAAGGTTGATATGCTGTCCAAACAGATGAACATGTTGATAGCTGCAACCAAGCAAGCTAAAGTTCCTGTCACCCCAGTATGCTCAATTTGTGAACACCCAGGTCATATGGCTAATGAGTGCCCAACTACCTTGACATTCCTTCCTGATGAATCTACTCTTCCAGAGCAGATAAATGTCACTCAATCTTATCAGCGGCAAGGTAGAAACGTGTACTCAAATACCTACAACCCAGAGTGGAAAAATCACCCCAACTTAGGATGGAGTGGATCAAACCAAACTGGTCAGGTCAACCAGCAATACCGAGCCAATCCTACGAATGGACAACAAGTTTTTCCACAAAATTTCCGTCCACAACAGAATTTTCAGCAGAATTCTAATTTTCACCAGAATTCTAACTTTCAGCAGAATGCTCCATATTCTCATCCAAATTCTGATTTCCGGAAAAATCAGAATTTCAATCAGAATCCTAATCAATCTCATACAAGCACTTCAAAGGATTCTGATCTGGAAGAAAAGGTAATGCGCAGTATGCAATCTTTTCAACAGATGATAATCGACCAAGTCAGTCAATTGGCAAATCAACTGAGTCGACGAGAGGAGGGTAAGCTTCCCAGCCAACCCATCAACAATCCTCGCGGCCAAGCATCATCTGATGAAGGACCATTAAATAGTCAACAGTTGAAAGCTGTTACTGTGTTGCGAAGTGGACGGGAAGTTCATAATCAAGTGGAATTGCCTGTGGAAGCAGAGGAAGAAAGTGAAGCAGACAAAGAGCAGGAAGCAGATAAAGAGAAAGAGTCAGAGAGAAGAGCGGAGAAAGAGAGAAGAAAAGAGAAAGAGATAGAGAAAAGAAAAGAGAAGGAGGAAGAGCAAAGAAGAGAGAAAGGAAAAGAAAAGGTGATAGAGGATGAGTCTCCCTCAACTGTCCAACAAGGACAAGACGAAGATTCAGAAGGGGAACCCGCACCTTTTGTCCCAAAGGCACCATTTCCTCAATGCCTAACTCCTCCATCAAGAATGGGAAAGGGACCAACAAAAATGGAAGATATTTTCGAAACATTTAAGCAAGTAAAGATAAACCTTCCATTGCTTGAAACGATCAAGCAAGTGCCTGAGTATGCAAAGTTTTTCAAAGATTTATGCACTCGGAAGAGAAAGGCACGTAATCATGTTTCATGAAACCGTTCTTGACTAATCAAGTCAGTTCTATATTGCAATTGGAAACCCCACGAAAACTAAAAGACCTTGGAGTTCCTACTGTTCCATGTGTCATTGGTGGGCAACCAGTTGGGAAAGCGTTATTGGATTTGGGAGCCAGTGTTAATTTAATCCCATATTCATTGTACGAGAAACTCTGATCGGGTGAATTGAGACCCACAACGGTCACAACCAATGGCAGATAGATCGTAAAGACACCCGAGGCGTTATTGAGGATGTCTTGGTTGGAATAGATAAGTTTGTCTTTCCAATTTTGTTGTTTTGGACATGGACACACTGTTAAGTCACTTAATCAAGTCCCCATCATCCTTGGGCGTCCTGGTTTCTCGCTTCTGACCAACGCGTGCATTAATTGTCGAGCAGTCATGGACATTTCTTTTGGAAACATGAAGGTTCGATTGAATATCTTCCATGCGATGAACCATTTCCCAAACGAGGATGAGGTCGAATGTTTTTACATCGATCGATATAGATGAAGTGGTGGATGAGGCATTACCTTCAATGCTTACCAAAGAGGAATTTGAAAATGCTTTGTTGGCCATCTATGAAGAGAAAGGATCTAAGAGAAGCGGTCAGACAAGAGAGAGTCTAGCTCATCATGCCGGGATGATCACTTAGATGCGATGTGCACGAGATAGAATCATTACTGTTGAGGTGAAGGGACGTGTTGCCTCCATCACTTGAGCAACCACCACTTGTGGAATTGAAACAATTGCGAGTTCCTCAAGTATGCTTTTCTCGGGACCTCATGAAACACCGCCGATAATAATCTCATTCACGTTGTCGGCGAACAAGAAAAAGAGTTGTTGAAGGTGCCGAAGAGCACAAGGAAGCTATCGGTTGGACTCTCACCGATCTTAAAGGATTGACCCATCGGTATGTATGCATAAAATACATTTGGAAGATGAGAGTAAACCTTCAAGGGAACCCACGAGGCGACTTAATCCAAACATGCAAGAAGTCGTTCTAAAGAAGTCATTAAACTCCTTGATCTTTGGAATCATCTATCCGATTTCGATAGTGAATGGGTTAGTCCATCCAAATTGTTCAAAAAGTCCTAATCACCTGAAGGAAAGCTACAAGGAGAATTGGTCCCCACTAGAAACTCTTGGATGGCGTCGCATTGACTTTCGTAAATTAAACGCCGCCACCGTAAAGGATCATTTTCCTCTTCCGTTCATTGATCAAATCCTTGAAAAGTTAGTGGGCAAGAGTTTTCTTGTTTTCTTGATGGGTATTCGGATACAATCGGCTGTCTACCCTGATCAAGAAAGACAACGTTCACATGCCCTTATGGTACGCTTGCATACCGCAGGATGCCATTCGGGCTATGTAATGCCCCCCACATTTCAACGGTATGTTGGCCATATTTCGATATGATCGACAAATTCATTGAAGTATTCATGGACGACTTTTCGGTTTTGGGAGAACCTTTGATTCTTATTTGAATCATCTTTCACAAGTCTTTTAACGTTGTGTTGACTCCAAACTTGTTCTTATAGTCGGGAGAAGAGCCATTTTATGGTTAAACAAGGGATTGTTCTGGGCACATTGTCTCCACGTAGGAATCGAGGTGGATAGAGCAAAAGTTGATCTAATTGCTAACTTGCCACCACACCACAAAGGTTGTTCGACAAATTCGGTCATTTTGGGTCATGCAGGATTTTATCGAAGGTTTATTAAGGATTTCAGCAAGGTGGCTAAACCATTGTGCACCTTGCTTGGAAAAGATGTTCCTTTTGAATTTACTGAGGACTGCATGCAAGCATTTTTGAAATTGCGAGAGCTCTTATCCAATGCACCAATCATCCAAATTACCGGATTATTCTCTCCCATTCGAACTCATGTGTGATGCATCTGATTACGCAATTGGAGCTGTCCTAGGATAGAGGGTGAATAAATTACCTCACGTAATTTATTATGCTAGCAAGTCATTAATTGATGCCCAACTCAATTACACCACCACCGAGAAAGAATTATTATGGTGTATGCTCTGACAAGTTTCGTTCCTATTTCGGGATCAAAAATAGTGGTCTTTTCAGATCATTCTCAAATATCTTCTAGCAAAGAAGGATACTAAACCGAGATTAATCCGTTGGATTCTTCTGCTCCAAGAGTTCAATTTCGAGATTAAGGATAAGAAGGGTGTTGAGAACGTGGTGGCTGATCATTTGTCGAGAATTCTACCTGAAGAATCTGTAATACCTGAGATCATCCGTGACACATTTCCGGATGAACATTTGCTAGCAATTGATGTAGCTTATGCAAAGCTTCCATGGTTTGCGAACATTGTGAATTATCCGTTCTTGGCGGTAATCCCCAGAGTGGGGTAAGAATGATAAGAATCTCTTTTCTCCCAAATAAAATACTATTTTGGGATGAACCATGTCTGTTCAAATTCTGCTCAGATCAGATCATCAGGAGATGTGTACCCGAAGAGGAGCAAATGAGCGTCCTACACTTGTGTCATCTTTCTGTGGCGGCCATTTTGAGACGTAAGACCGCCAGAAAATCCTTCAAAGCGGATTCTCTGGCCCTCCATCTTTCGTGTGTGACGCTCAATTTTGCAAGGAATGTCGACGATGTCAACAGCTTGGCAATATTTCAAAACGGAATATGATGCCCCTTAATCCAATTCTGATTGTTGAAATTTTTGATGTTTGGGGGATTGACTTTATGGGTCCCTTTCCCCCATCCTTTGGGTTTTCATATATTCTAGTGGCTGTTGATTATGTCTCGAAATGGATAGAAGCTGTGGCAACCCGGTCGAATGATCATAAGGTTGTGGTCAAATTCCTTAGAGAAAATGTGTTTACCCGATTCGGGATTCCAAGAGCAATCATCAGCGATGGCGGTTCGCATTTTTGTAATAGCCATTTTGCCACCTTAATGAAGAATGCTACGTCACGCACAAAGTTGTTACGCGTACCATCCTGAACTAGCGGTCAGGTGGAAGTGTCTAATCGGGAAATTAAACGAATTCTAGAAAAAACGGTCCAACCGAATAGAAAAGATTGGTCAAACCGGCTCTCAGAGGCTCTGTGGGCCTATCGGACTGCATTCAAGACTCCGATTGGAATGTCTCCGTTTCGAATTGTTTACGGGAAAGCTTGCCATCTTCCTGTGGAATTGGAGCATAAAGCATTACAGGCGATAAAAGATTTAATTCGACATGCAAGCGGTGTCGCATCATGGATTGCAATTGAATGAATTGGAGGAATTACGCTACGAAGCGTATGAGAATTCGAAAATGTACAAGGAAAGGTATAAAAAGCTACATGATGCATCCATTTCTCGAAAAGAATTTCACGTTGGCCAAAAAGTTTGGTTATTCAATTCCCGACTGAAGCTCCACCCGGGAAAATTAAAATCTCGATGGGAAGGCCCATTTCAGGTAGTGTCCATTAGTGCGCATGGTGCCATTGAAATTCGGAGCCTTGTTGACAATCGCATTTGTAAAGTTAATGGGCAAAGACTCAAACCAATGTTTGAGCCGATCACCCAGTTACAGATTGAGGCGATGCACCTCCGTGATCCTGGGGATCGATCCTTTGAAAAGGTCGGTCGACATGTAAACTCGGCTTCACAGGAGGCACCCATTGTTGTTGTAAAAAAAAAAATAAAAAATAAAAAATAAAAAATAAAAAATAAAAAATAAATAAAAATAAAAAATAAAAAATATAGTCCACAGTCAATCGATTGAATGTGATTCCTCAATCGATTGAAGGGTCTGTGACAATCAATTGACTGAGATTCCTCAATCGATTGAAGGGTCTGTGTCAATCGATTGAGCTTCATCATCATTTTTTTTCTTTTATCTCAATCGATTGAGAATTTGGCCTCAATCGATTGACATCTTAAGAGTTTGTGCATTTGTGTTGGAAGTTGACCCGCCACCCGACAACTCTTGTCATGGCAGCTGCCGTCTCGGGTTGGTTTTTCGTGGCCCTTTAATGCCCTTCCGTTTCCAAGGACACCAACCGGCGCTATCAATCCTCAATCGATTGGCACCTTAGTGTCAATCAATTGACATTCAATAGGAGAGTAATGGCAAGAGTCCCTTCTCCCAAGCAGTGCCACGTTGCCACTCCCACCTCGCGACGTGGGAAGTCCATGCATCCTCAATCGATTGAGCAGTAAGCCTCAATCGATTGAGGCTCACACTATATATATGGTCCTCCCCACCCGTGGAGTTCTCATTCGAATTCTAGCCTAATTTTCAAGCCGCGATCTTTATCTCCTCCTTGTTTTGATCCAATGGCTGCCCTTATCCGACCACCGCGCCCAGCCCATGATCCGATGCGCATCCCTAACGAGCATTATATCGATCGCCAATTCCAAACGGAGAATTTTTTCGACTTGGTGAAATATCGGAACATCGCGGAATGCGCACGGTCGATCGAATTCATCGAGGCCCTCCGCTTGGAAATGCTACTGACCCCACCACCCATCGATGTCGCCCCGCGCATCATTCGGCTATTCTATCAAAAGATGGTGTGGGTGCCCGAGTCCCTCTCCCCAACCGGCTTGCCGTTCATCACCATTGAGATCGATAACTGGCAATATAACCTCCATGCCGCTGATCTCGCCCGTGCTTTCAATTTCTACGAGGCTCGTCCCGTCAACCACCACCTTCCTCCGGCTATCGAGCGTAGCCAAGATGATATGATCAACAATATGTGTGGTGGTCGTCGTGGGACCTGTTGCCCATGGATATCCTCTTTGGGATATCGTTATGGCCAATAACCTTTTGCCACATGGCACCAAGACCGAGCGGACTTTGGGTCATAAAGGCGCTCTCGCAGTACACACCAATACTTGGTTTGATGCGCTTTGGGTTGATGCTCAGCGGAGATGTACCGCGCCATAGTGATATCGCCCGCCGTATACCCCCAAGCGTGCATTCTCCTCCACTTCCCACACTATGTGATGCACCTTCGACCACCTTGGCTGCCCCATCTATGACGATGAGGAGATGGGCGACATGCAATTCTATCAATATGGTGTGAATGTGGGTCAAGAGTATCAAAGCGATCATCCGCGTGCAATCGGCCCCGGTTGAGGATGCTCCTCCTCCCGTCAAACCCCCGCACGCCAACGTGGTGGTGTTAGCGACCTCGTCAAGAGGTCCCGATTTTGATGCCGAGGCGGCTGTTGCTCGCCTTGAGGTGCGGATGGACGGGCTGAATGCACGGCTTGGTGGTGTGGATAGGCGGTCCCGGTTTCAAACCGCTCTCCTTATGCGGATGGTTTGAAGTCATTCCCGGGTCGTGCCAACCATTTCATCGATGGCGCAAGAGCGGCAATGAACGAGGGGCGGGAACCGGAAGATGAAGATGAAGATGATGATGATGATGTGTGATTGTCTTGTTTTGTTGTGAAGTTTTTCTTTTCTTTGTTTGGTGTTTTTATTTTTTTTTTTTTTGTTGTTGATGTATCGGATCGGTGGCTACAAGTTTTAAATGATAATGTTTGCTTTGTTTTGGGCATATGTTGTGTTTGGTTTATGGCTCTCAGTCAATCGATTGAGATCTCCCTCTCAATCAATTGAGCTACTTCATGCCCTCCTAAATTTTCCTCCGTCAATCGATTGAGCCTTCTGTCTCAATCGATTGACTGATGCACCTAAATTTGGACATTCCTGGTTTTGGTCTCTATTTTTAGCATGGTTCATCAATCGATTGACATTTAGGTGCCAATCGATTGACATTTAGGTGCCAATCGATTGACACTTACTTGGTCAGCCAGTCAACCCCTGCTGGAATAGGGGAGTTTCTCCAAATATTTGATGTGGAGCTCGGATTTACCATCTTTGCCCTCTCTTGTCAATCGATTGACACAAACATGTCAATCGATTGACTGAGACTCCTTTCTAAATATTTCTCCATGCACCGACTTCCGAATTTTTTTCTTTTAAAGTGTCCCTCTTTTAGGAAATTCTCAGCTATTTATGGCACTTGCCGGGTCCTCCTTTTAGTCCATATTTGCAGTTTCCGTCCCCGCCTTGTCGCCATGTCTTCCATCCGTCCTCGTACGCGCGCCACAGTCCAAAAGTTAATGGAGCCCGCACGCAAACGTGCCCGATACACCGCTCCACCACCCATCGATTGGTCCACCCATGCCATCATCCACCTTGATGACGAATCTGTTTCATCACCTGTCATCACCACCCCTCCCCCACCCTTATCGCCACCTCGGGTACAAATCCCACCCGTCGGCGCGGTTGGAATTTCTGAAGAAATGTGGCGCTACGCTTTTCCAACGCCACGGGGCGGAATCTCTACCATGGCGGACTAAAGGATTTGTTTTCGGTTTTTAGGGTCTAATTTTACATGTCTTTAGGGTAGGGTTATTTTTTCTATTTTTGTTGTTTCAGTTCGGTTTGTTTTCGTTTTGGGATTCGTTTGTTTCGTGTTGCATCACGTTAGATTTTGCTTTACTTTGTCATAATTTTCTTTTTAATAACAATATAGTTTCGTATTTGTGTTTTCTCTCTTTCCCTTGCTCGGTTGTTTTGTCCTTTGATTGCATAGAGCAGGTTTGGGGGAGGCCTTCTTCCCTTTCTCCACATCATCACCCATGAGGACATTGGCCCGTTCAGGTTTGGGGGGGGTAATTGTTCTTCTTTTTAGTTAAAAAAAAAAAAAAAAAAAAAAAAGAGAAAAACAACCTTTTAGCTGTTCTCGGATTTTTGAATGTTTATCAGTCAATCGATTGAGCATACTGTCTCAATCGATCAACTGATAAACATTAAAGGATATAAGAATTTGTGGCTCAGTCAATCGATTGAGTCCACTCAGTCAATCGATTGAGTTCAATCAGTCAATCGATTGAGAATTTGGTCTCAATCGATTAACTGATGGTTGGCAAAAGCTGTAATTTAATTGATTATTCATATTTGTGAGCATGAAAAATTCTTCCTGAATTTCTTTAATCAATGCTATCATACCATGGTTATTTTATGAGTGCCCATAAGGTGTAGATATTGAACATTAATGATCATGAATCATGCTTAAAAACAATTGTTTTCATCACTCGCTTTCAATCTCAAAATCGGAGGATTAAGTATGTAACATGGAATCCTTAAGATTACAAAGAAAGACTAAAACCTTGAAAGTTTTTTTTGAAACACTTGTCCTCGTTCTTGATGAATGCTGAAATAAATTCGGAGTATTCTTGAAATCCTTGTTCCAATTGTTAAATCTCATTCCGATTACTTTGATTTGTAATTTTATGTGTGTTATAACATTACACTAGAAATCATTGTGTACGAACTTAAGGCAAATAGGCATATTTTACCATCATGAAAGGAAATGATCTAAGGCCATCATTGGTTCGTTTGTGCTTAAAATGCCCCACCTCACAAATTTACCCTTCTAGTACACCTTTGAGCTTATTGGAAATTTACCTTTATACATTCTTTGATAAGCTGCAATAACCTTTAACCCCTTACCGCTTCTGAAAATTCAGCTTGCCCTTACTTATTTCTGAGAAATTAGGAACAAGGGATGAAAATGAGTGAAACGAGAGTAAGTGGGGATTATATGTGTTATAGTGTGTACTGAAAAAAAAAAAAAAAAAAAAAAAAAAAAGAAGGGAAGAAAAGGAAATTGTAAAAACAATGAAAAATATATTGAGAAGAATGGTGAGAGACTAGAAAAGAAAAAGAATAAAAAATCAGTAGTTGTTTCTTTTCCAATTTCTCAGAAACTTTTGAATCCATCCTTCCTTTCTTCTCTTAACCTTAACCCGAGCCCCATTACAACCTTAGAAAAGACCTTTTTGATCCAATCATGAGTGATGAAATGCCTTGTGGAGAGTAAGTACACAATTGTCTATGGTGCTTGATATATGCATGCTTAAAATACAGATATCTTTCTTAATGAGATTTCCCTTATAATTCTTTGATACACCGTATATCTTTAAACTTGTGAGATTTTCTTCTAATTGTGTTACAATTCCATCTCATTCATCGGAAGTGATTTCATTCTGAGTGTATACCCATGGTGAGGATTGGAGTCTAGACATGTGATCTAAAAGTTCCAGTTTAATCTTTTTCCTCTGAAATAAGAACTTTGGGCAGTGATGATCTCATGACATTGAGGCATGAATTATGAACATTAGAAGACAATGCATAAATGGAATGAACGTGGTTAGATGTATTCTAAAAAGATTTTTCAGAGCGTCTAATTGCTTAAGGACATGATTAATCAATCCTAATAGCCTTGAAGTTTGTAGGTACCTTCACTGAAAACCTTCAGGAGACACAACTCCTCCACTAGGGATCACCTAGGGGTTTAAAGGCTTGTTGCACATGCTAAGTGCAATCGTGTTCCCTACTTAAAGTGGCATTTAAATTTTAGGATGTTAGTTTATTTTATATTTATCATTCTCTTTGCTCGAGGACTAGCAAAGTGTAGGTTTGGGGTGTGATCGGTGACAAATATGACTATAATTCACACTTTAAATCCTACATTTAGGCTCAATGAAAGCATCGATGGTTGTTGTGAGGTTTTGATGTTTACAGTGTTTTCGATGACTAGATCGTGCAAGTGCATAAAAGAAGGAAATTACAGGCTAAAAAAGAGATATGGACAAAAAGGTCCAAAGAAGCATTGAAAGCCATGAAGAGAATCAACCTCCATCAAGAAAGGGGAGACTTTGCATTGAAGAGTCAATCGATTGAGGCATTATGGTCAATCGATTGACAGATGGAGAAAAACTCAACCCTAGAAAGTCAATCGATTGAGACATAAAATTCAATCGATTGAGACATGAAGACAGAAGTGTCCTAAGGGAATTCGAACTCTAAGTCAATCGATTGAGACTTCTGTCTCAATCGATTGAGGCAATTAGGGTTAGTTTCAATCGGATATTATAAATAAGAGTCTTACGGCTTTGAAAAAGGGGAGTTGTTTTTGTTTTAGAGAGAGAGCTTTTTGAATAGAGAGTCTTTATTTCTTAGAGAGTTTTTATTTTTCTTAGAGAAATTTGTGTAATAACTAGAGACTTTTGTAAGAGAGTTTTCGGAGAGTAGTAAAATTGTGTTCTTCTTTTTACACCTTCTTTGCTCTTTACATTGGGAATGATTTTGAATACAATTGAAGATCTTGCGACAAGGATGAGAGGCTAAAGGCTGTAGGTCAAGGAGGATGCGATCCCCAGATAAGTACCTATATTTTATGTTTAATGCCATAGTTTGATAATTTCATCATCAAATCGTTTTTCTCAAAGTGTAGTGATCCTGTTTTTAGTGTTTTGATCTAAAATACCATGAGATACGCTATGCTTTTCACATGATTCATACCGCGATTAGGCTGAGTCATTATTTTTAGATAGGGTATGCCGGGTTAATGATCACGCTTAATTACTAGCATGTTTCGCTTAGAATGATGATGTGTTGATGTTAATAAAATTGTGGGTTTAAAAATAGAAAAGGGTATAAATCTGGGGTTGCAAATTCCTTGATCTTGTTTTTAAAATTTGTTCTTAGATTTCTCCTTACATAATTTTTAGATAAATTTATTTTCTTTCTTGCAATTAGAAAAAGTGTTAATTCTTGGTAAAAATTAAATCTGCCCCTTGGTACTTCCTCGGGGATATTTTCTAAATCTTTAGGAAGAATTGAATAAAATTTCAGATTTCCCTGTGGGTTCGACACCCTTGTTCTTGCCTTACTAGAACAGATCTTGTACACTTGCAAGGGTTTATTTAAAATTGATCAGGGTGTGGCAGGTTCTGCCAATGAAATAGTTAACCTTAGTAAAGCAGATTCAAGTGAGTAAGACAGAAATAGAACCATGTTCACCTAAGGATCATTAGAAAAATGAGAAATTTAAAATTTTACAGACCTTTAGGCATTACAAGCTTTTAAATTTTAACTTTTTCATGATGTGAACACCAAGTAAACTCACTTGCATCAGTACTAAGTGAATCATTAAAGAGAAAAAGGTAAGGACATACTTAAAATTTTAATGGAAGACCATAACCAGTGAGAGTTGGGCCTACAAAAAAAAAAAATTCCTTCCTTCGAGGTGTGACTGAGGCAATTCTTCTAGCTCTAAGGACTGGCTGAGGCAATGCCCTTACTAGAAGTTAGGCACCTCCAAGTTGAAACAACTGACAGCACTCCTAAAACCTAGGAAAAGATCAAGGCCTTCTCTTGGATAGTTTGAGCTTAAACAGACCAAATCCTAATCAACTGCCCTTATGCACACACCTGTTGAGTCTTAATTTCCAATTTTCTTCAAAATACACCTAAGTACTTGCACCTAAACCTATGGACCTGACTAAAACCTACCCTCACTCTGAGAATTCAGAAGGTAAAAGACAGGGAGCTGAAGATGGACAAGATAGGGCCAACATTGGGTGAATGGAGAAGAGATACCTAAAATTGAGCAGTGTAGCAGCTGAGGAAAGAGGTGGCAAGTCACAAACATAAAAATAAAAATAAAAATAGAAAGAAAAATATAAGAAAAGAAAGAAAAATAATAATGAAGAGGAGTGAGAGAGGAGTCAAGAGGAACAATTCATTGAAAAAATCATAATGAAGAGGAGAAGCTCGCCACTTCAAGTCTGAAAATTTTGAAAGAAAATGAAGGGGACTGAAAGAAAAATGGGTGAAGTCATGAATCACCTCCTTCACTTACTGATTTCTCAACTTTGAATCCATTTTCAACCTTACATTCTTTATAACCCAATTCATAAGCCACATTACAACCCAGCTAAAGACCTTGTGATCCAAAGTTAAATGAGCTGTCATGAAGAGACAAGGAGTTGTCTAATCTATGGTGAGGACCTGCCAATGATGTCAGGACTTAGATGCTTTGCCTATGCTCATGCTTACAGATCTATTTGGGGGCTATAACTGCTCTTGAGCTTGAGAGAAAATAAAACCCTCAAGGTCCCTTGTGAGAGTATGCCCTGGTGAGCATTGGGTCTGAAGTTGAATGTATTAGGCATGGCCTATAACCTGATTTTTGAATTAATGATGAGCTCAGTGCTAATATACATGTGTTGTCCCCCTTGTTGTGAGCTAATTAGAAATGTTGTGCACTCAGGTAGAGTTTGTGATGATTAGATGTCTGTGCTTTTTATGTCCAAATTCCTCACATTTTTATTGAATCAAAGGGGAACTAATGCTCTGTTTCTTGACAGCTGACCTGATAATATTACACCTTTGTTAACTATTTCATTGAGAAGTTTGTGAGTATCTTCACTGAAAACTCTCAGGAGACTTCACTCCTCCACTAGGGATCACCTAGGGTTTTAAAAAGCTTGGTACATATGCTAAATGTATCTGTGCTCCCTACGAAAGTAGGATTTCAATTCTTAGAGTAGTTATTTTAATTTATCCTTTACTCAGGGACTAGCAAAGAGTAGGTTTGGGGGTGTGTTATGCACTAAAAAGTACCACTTTTCACCTCTTAACCTAGCCTTTAATGGACCTTGAAGCCCACTAATAATCATTTGTTAAGTATGTTTTATAGTTAGTAATAAAATGTGCAGCTTAATACAAAATCTTAGCTTTTTGGCCCAAGGAAGAGAGAGAATACAAGCAAAGATGATAGCTGAGCCAAAGCCTAATTAAACATCTTGGTAGTGCTCACCATAGTGACTCACTGTTACTGATCTTAATTGACCTAAAGTCTAGCAGATGACTGAAATCAGCTGAGAAGGAAGGATGCTGCAATAGCAGTAAGTGTAGTACAGCAGAGTGTCAAGAAACAGACCTCGCAGAGTTGAGGAGCCTCCTCACGAAGCTGAAGATGCAGTGGAAGAAGCTCTCGTGTAGATAGGCTGTGCAGTCAAGAGGAGAGCTGTAAAGACATCATGAAGATCTCGTGGTGTAAAACCTTCAGAATTCATGGTCGCGAAGCTCTCGCAGAGATCAAGCCTCAAAGCAACTGCACAAAGAACCCAGCGAGTCCATATGCATAGAGAACAAAAAGTTACCTCGCGGAGTTCTTGCGTGGCCCTGGAAGAGAGAGATGCCCAGAATTCCCCTCGCATAGATCTTGTGCACTCTGGAGCCTTACAAGTTACTATGCGAGCGTAGGAGCCCACCTGCGCGAGTACTTAGCGAGAGAGAGCTCATGAAGCTTTACTATGCAAAACACCCTGGCTCTCCAGATCATCTCCGTGACAGTACTACGACGTGAAGCAACCGTACGATTCACTAAAGGTTTACTGCGCAAGTGAGCCCTTCCTATCAAGCAAAGGTAACTCTGCAAAAGCAAAGCAACTATGCGAGTAAACTAAAATAGCTACCAGCTCCGTGAAGCACGGGCTCTCCACTTCTTAGTTTTAACTCAGGGACCTTTTAGAAATTTTCCAAGGCTAGGGCACACTTCTCGAGGTGTAGATTTCAAAGTAAAAATCTCGAGGCATTCAAGGGTTGTAACAGTGCCATGTCTACTGGAAAAATTAGGGTTAATCTCTTTAGAGCCAAGGCTATTTTGACAGAGTATATAAATTGTACTTAGAGTTTATTATTTTGATCTTCCTTCATCCTCTGTCGGCTGAGAGCTCTAGCAGGCTAGGGTTAGGGTTTAATCACCTCTTTTTCCTATTTTTCTTCTCTTTTAGCCCAGCACTTGCTGGCTAATTGATCGGTGCTGAAATATGACTATATTTCATACCTTAAATCCTACACTTAGCCGTTCGATGAAAGTATTTGATGGTTGTTGTGAGGTTTTGATGATAACAGGTGTTTCTGACCTTTGGATCTTCCAAGTGTATAAAAGAAAGAAACTAAAGGCTACAAAAGAGCTATGGACAAAAAGGGTCCAAAGAAGCGCTGAAATCCGTGAAGGGAATCAAACTCCATCAAGAAGGGGAAGATATTGAAGTTGCCGCGAGGAACAAAGTGTAAATAAGCCTTCGCGCAGTTGGAAGAAATGGCCGTCGCGCGGTTCCCGCGCCACACACTTCAACCTAGCGACTACAGCATTTCAACCTAGCGAAGACGGCTGTGCAGTCAACCTAGCGATGACTGATGAATAAAAGCAACCACGCGACAGTGAAAGTATCCTTCTCCAATTCAACCACGCGAAGAGCACTATCCAACCCAGCGAGGAGAAATCTAACCTAGCGAAAGTCTGTGCATTTCAACCTGGCGACTGTTTATGCTGAGGGCATATTGGAGATTTCCACCAATTAGGGCATCTACTTCCAACTAGTGTCAATCGATTGAGACATGAAATTCAATCGATTGAGACAAAAAGGCAAAAGTGGCCTAAAGGTGATTAAACTAGTGTCAATCGATTGAGACAAAAAGGCAAAAGTGTCCCAAAGGTGATTAAATTAAAAGTTCAATCGATTGAGATTTAAGCCTCAATCGATTGAGGCAATTAGGGTTAGGTTGAATCGGCTATTATAAATAAGAGGCTGCGGCATTGTAAAAGGGAGCTTTTTGAATATAGTGGAGTTTTCATTCTGAGAAAATTTGTGTAATAATTTGCCGAGAGAGACTTTTGTAAAGGGTTTTCTTAGAGTAATAAAATTGTGTTGAGATTTTCCGAGAACATATTTTATTTTACACCTTCTTTGCTCTTTACTTTGGGAATGGTTTTGAATGAAATTGAAGATCTTGCACCAAGGATGAGAGGCTAAAGGCTGTAGATCAAGGAGGATGCGATCCCCAGATAAGTACCCATATTTTATGTTTAATGCCATAGTTTGATAATTTCATCATCAAATCGTTTTTCTCAAAGTGTAGTGATCATGTTTTTATTGTTTTGATCTAAAATACCATGAGATACGCTATGCTTTTCATATGATTCATACCACGATTAGGCTGAGTCATTGTTTTTAGATAGGGTATGCCGGGTTAATGATCATGCTTAATTACTAGTCATGTTTCTCTTAGAATGATGGTGTGTTTGATGTTAATAAAATTGTGGGTTTAAAAATAGAAAAGGGTATAAATCTGGGGTAGCAAATTCCTTGATCTTGTTTTTAAAATTTGTTCTTAGATTTCTCATTACATAATTTTTAGATAAATTTATTTTCTTTCTTGCAATTAGAAAAGTGTTAATTTTTGGTAAAAACTAAATCTGCCCCTTGGTACTTCCTCGGGGATATTTTCTAAATCTCTAGGAAGAATTGATTAAAATTTCAGATTTCCCTGTGGGTTCGACACCCTTGTTCTTGCCTTACTAGAACAGATCTTGTACACTTGCAAGGGTTTATTTAAAATCGATCAGTTTTTGGCGCCGTTGCTGGGGAAATCGGCGAAATTTTGAGTAAATTCCGATTAGAGATTATTTTTTTTTTATAACAGTCAATCGATTGAGACTTGTTTCTCAATCGATTGAGTTTGTGTGTTTTTGGCAATAATTGTGCCTCAATCGATTGACTCAACTCTGTCAATCGATTGACAAACTTGAAAATTAAAAAAAAAAAAAAAAAAAAAAATTTCTTTCCCTAATTTTCTTTCTTAGATTAGATTTTGTAATATTCTTTAGGAAGTTTAGGTTTTTAGAAGTTCTTAGTTTAGAAGTTTTTTTTTTATTTTTTTTTATTTTCCACTTTTAGAAATTTTAGGATTTTCTAAAAATTGGTTATTCATTTTTTTTAGGAAGTTTATATTTTTAGGAAATTTATATTCTTAGTTTAGAAGTTTTCTTTTAGGAAAGATTTTCTAGGTTTTTAATTTCTAATTTCTAATTTTCGAATTTAGATTTTATTTTTATTTTTCTGAATTTTAATTTAAAAAAAAATAAAAATAAAAATAATAAAAATAAAAAATAAAAATAAAAATAAAAATAAAAATAAAAATTTCCTGAGTGGTGGTTTTCTTTCCTTTTTCTTCTTACTTTGCTCTCTGTTCATAGCAGCATTCAATCGATTGAAGCTCCTTTCTCAATCGATTGATACTGAGCTACTTTCTGTGTGCTCTCTACTCTTTTCTCAATCGATTGACATTCCTATGTCAATCAATTGACAGAACTCTTGTGTGTTTTAATCTTTGAACCTCAATCGATTGAGAGAAGCCTCTCAATCGATTGACTGACAAAGTCTTTTTCTGATATTCTGTGTGCTTTCTGACTCTTGGAACCTCAATCGATTGAGAGAATCCCCTCAATCGATTGACTGACAAGTCATTTGTGTGAAATTTTATGTGCTTCTGTCAATCTATTGAGACCACTGTCTCAATCGATTGAGTCTGCTTGAGGACTTATTTTGGGTTCTTCAAACCTTTGATTGTGGGTGTGGTGTATGAGCTTTACTCGTTCTCATCACCCACATTTGCTACCGTTTAATCCGAAAATCGAACGATCTTTGCGAGACAATCGTAGAATCCAAAGGAATCAGTATCCTCCTACTGATACCATGGCTGATCAAGAGCAAGAAATGAATGAAAACAACAACCAGAATGGCAACAATGTAAATAATGGAAATAATGGGAACAATAATTACTATGAGGGACCTAGAACACTTGAATACTATAATGATCCTGGTTTTTACGAGGATCAGGAGTGTATCATGCATGCTCCCATACCAGGGAATCATTATGAATTCAAATCAGTGATGATTCAAATGCTACCAATATTGCATCGTTTGGCAAACGAAAATCCATGCGTTCATCCGAGCGAGTTCACGGGGTATGCAAAATGTTCGAGTCCACAATGTTCGATGAGATAGCTCACTCTTTCCGTTCTCTTTAAGAGACAAAGCAAAAACTTGGTTCTATTCTTTAGAACCGCAATCTATTCAGAGTTGGGCCGAGCTACATCGTCAGTTCCTCAAAAAGTATTTTCCCATGACTAAAGCCATAGAGATGCGTCAAAAGATCCTTTTCTTTTCCCAACAACCTACAGAGACATTCCATGAATGTTGGGAACGTTTTAAGGAGTTGATCAGAAGTTGCCCTAACCATCACGTTCCAAGGTGGCAACAAGTCCAAAGTTTCTACAATGGACTGATTCCTGAAGAAACACGCATGGTTGATGCATCTTGCGGTGGATCTTGTGCCACGAAAGAGGCCTATGAGTTGTGGGCATTGTTTGAGAAATTGTATCAAACCTCGATACAAAGTGAGATACTGGGGCGAACCACTTTGGACTTAGCACCTAAATCTCATGTGTTGACTAAAGACGGATTGTATGAGGTCAACAATAATAACTCTGATCTATCAACCAAGGTTGATATGCTGTCCAAACAGATGAACATGTTGTTAGCTGCAACCAAGCAAGCTAAAGTTCTCTCACCCCCCATTTGTGAACACCCGGGTCATATGGCTAATGAGTGCCCAACTACCTTGACATTCCTTCTCGATGAATCTACTCTTCCGGGCGGATAAATGTCACTCAATCTTATCGGTGACAAGGTAAAGCGTGTACTCAAATACCTACAACCCAGTGGAAAAATCACCCCAACTTAGGATGGGGTGGATCAAATAAGCAAAGTCAGTCAACCAGCAATACCGAGCCAATCCTGAGTGGACAACAAGCGTTTCCACAAAATTTTCAGCAAAATTTCCGTCCACAACAGAATTTTCAGCAGAATTCTAATTCTCACCAGAATTCTAACTTTCAGCAGAATGCTCCATATTCTCATCCAAATTCTGATTTCCGGAAAAATCAGAATCCTAATCAATCTCATACAAGCACTTCAAAGGATTCTGATCTGGAAGAAAAGGTGATGCGCAGTATGCAATCTTTTCAACAGATGATAATCGACCAAAGTCGATCAATTGGCAAATCAACTGAGTCGACGAGAGGAGGGTAAGCTTCCCAGCCAACCCATCAACAATCCTCGCGACCAAGCATCATCTGATGAAGGACCATTAAATAGTCAACAGTTGAAAGCTGTTACTGTGTTGAGAAGTGGACGGGAAGTTTATAATCAAGTGGAAATGCCTGTGGAAGCAGAGGAAGAAAGTGAAGCAGACAAAGAGCAGGAAGCAGAGAAAGAGAAAGAGTCAGCGAGAAGAGCGGAGAAAGAGAAAAGAAAAGAGAAAGAGGAAGAGAAAAGAAGAGAGAAGGGAAAAGAAAAGGTGATAGAGGATGAGTCTCCCTCAACTGTCCAACAAGGACAAGACGAAGATTCAGAAGGGGAACCCGTACCTTTTGTCCCAAAGGCACCATTTCCTCAATGCCTAACTCCTCCATCAAGAATGGGAAAGGGACCAACAAAAATGGAAGATATTTTCGAAACATTTAAGCAAGTAAAGATAAACCTTCCATTGCTTGAAACGATCAAGCAAGTGCCTGAGTATGCAAAGTTTTTCAAAGATTTATGCACTCGGAAGAGAAAGGCACGTAATCATGTTTCGAGGAAAGTGTTCTTGACTAATCAAGTCAGTTCCATATTGCAATTGGAAACCCCACAAAAACTAAAAGGCCCTGGAGTTCCTACTGTTCCATGTGTCATTGGTGGGCAACCAGTTGGGAAAGCGTTATTGGATTTGGGAGCTAGTGTTAATTTAATCCCATATTCATTGTACGAGAAACTCGGACTGGGTGAATTGAGACCCTACAACGTCACAGCAATCGGCGATAGATCGTAAAGACGCGAGGGGCGTTATTGAGGATGTCTTGGTTGGAATAGATAAGTTTGTCTTTCCAAAGATTAGATTTTGTTGTTTTGGACATGGACACACCTGTTAAGTCACTTAATCAAGTCCCCATCATCCTTGGACGTCCGTTTCTCGCTACTGCCAACGCTTGCATAAATTGTCGAACGGGAGTCATGGACGTTTCTTTTGGAAACATGAAGGTTCGATTGAATATCTTCCATGCGATGAACCATTTCCCAAACGAGGATGAGATCGAATGTTTTTACATCGATCAGATAGATGAAGTGGTGGATGAGGCATTACCTTCAATGCTTACCAAAGAGGAATTTGAAAATGCTTTGTTGGCCATCTATGAAGAGAAAGGATCGGAAGAGAAGCAGTCCGACGAGATAGAGTCTAGCTCATCATGCGGGATGATCACTTAGATGCGAGTGTGCACGAGATAGAATCATTACCTGTTGAGGTGAAGGAAGTGCTGCCTCCATCACTTGAGCAGCCACCAATTGTGGAATTGAAACAATTGCCAGAGTCCCTCAAATATGCTTTTCTGGGACCTCGTGAAACACTTCCAGTAATAATCTCATCCACGTTGTCGGCAGAACAAGAAAAAGAGTTGTTGAAGGTGCTGAAAGAGCACAAGGAACCTATCGGTTGGACTTTCACTGATCTCAAAGGGATTGACCCATCGGTATGTATGCATAAAATACATTTGGAAGATGAGAGTAAACCTTCAAGGGAACCACAGAGGAGACTTAATCCAAACATGCAAGAAGTCGTTCTAAAAGAAGTCATTAAACTCCTTGATGCTGGAATCATCTATCCGATTTCTGATAGTGAATGGGTTAGTCCGGTCAAATTGTTCCGAAAAAGTCCGGAATCACTGTGAAGGAAACTGCTGAAGGAGAATTGGTCCCCACTCGAGAAACTACTGGATGGCGTGTCTGCATTGACTTTCGGAAATTAAACACCGCCACCAGAAAGGATCATTTTCCTCTTCCGTTCATTGATCAAATCCTTGAGAAGTTAAATTTGGGCAAGAGTTTTACTTGTTTTCTTGATGGGTATTCGGATACAATCGGTGCTGTCTACCCGGTGATCAAGAAAAGACAATGTTCACATGCCCTTATGGTACGTTTGCATACCGCGGGATGCCATTGACGGCCTATGTAATGCACCGCCACATTTCAGCGGTGTATGTTGGCCATATTTTCGGATATGATCGACAAATTCATTGAAGTATTCATGGGCGACTTCTCGGTTTTGGGAGAACCTTTGATTCTTGTTTGAATCATCTTTCACAAGTCTTTGCAACGTTGTGTTGACTCCAAACTTGTTCTTAGTGGGAGAAGAGCCATTTTATGGTTAAACAAGGGATTGTTCTGGGGCACGTTGTCTCACAGAAAGGAATCGAGGTGGATAGAGCAAAAGTTGATCTAATTGCTAACTTGCCACCACCCAACAGTGTTCGACAAATTCGATCATTTTGGGTCATGCGAGATTTTATAGAAGGTTCATTAAGGATTTGACAAGGTGGCTAAACCATTGTGCACCTTGCTTGGCAAAAGATGTTCCTTTTTGAATTTCTTGAGGAAGCATGCAAGCATTTTTGAAATTAGAGCTCTTATCCAATGCACCAATCATCCATACCGGATTATTCTCTCCCATTCGAACTCATGTGTGATGCATCCGATTACGCAATTGGAGTCCGTCCTAGGCAGAGGGTGAATAAATTACCTCACGTAATTTATTATGCTAGCAAGTCATTAATTGATGCCCAACTCAATTACACCACCACCGAGAAAGAATTATTAGCTGTGGTGTATGCTCTGGACAAGTTTCGTTCCTATTTGCTTGGATAAAAAATAGTGGTCTTTTCAGACCATTCCGCTCTGAAATATCTTCTAGCAAAGAAGGATACTAAACCGAGATTAATCCGTTGGATCCTTCTGCTCCAAGAGTTCAATTTCGAGATTAAGGATAAGAAGGGGGTTGAGAACGTGGTGGCTGATCATTTGTCGAGAATTCTACCTGAAGAATCTGCAATACCTGAGACCATCCGTGACACGTTTCCGGATGAACATTTGATAGCAATTGATGTAGCTTGTGCAAAGGTTCCATGGTTTGCGAACATTGTGAATTATCTGGTTACTGGCAGAATCCCCACTGAGTGGGGTAAGAATGATAAGAATCTCTTTTTCTCCCAAATAAAATACTATTTTTGGGATGAACCATGTCTGTTTAAATTCTGCTCAGATCAGATCATCAGGAGATGTGTACCCGAAGAGGAGCAAATGAGCGTCCTACACTTGTGTCATGCTGGGGCCTGTGGCGGCCATTTTGAGACGGAAGACCGCCTGTAAAATCCTTCAAAGCGGATTCTCTCCCTCCATCTTTCGTGACGCCTCAATTTTGCAAGGAATGCCGCGATGTCAACACTTGGCAATATTTCAAAGGGAATATGATGCCCCTTAATCCAATTCTGATTGTTGAAATTTTTTATGTTTGGGGGATTGACTTTATGGGTCCTTTTCCCCCATCCTTTGGGTTTTCATATATTCTAGTGGCTGTTGATTATGTCTCGAAATGGATAGAAGCTGTGGCAACCCGATCGAATGATCATAAGGTTGTGGTCAAATTCCTCAGAGAAAATGTGTTTAACCGATTCGGGATTCCAAGAGCAATCATCAGCGATGGCGGTTCGCATTTTTGTAATAACCATTTTGCCACCTTAATGAAGAAGTACGGCGTCACTCACAAAGTTGCTACGCCGTACCATCCACAGACTAGCGGTCAGGTGGAAGTGTCTAATCGGGAAATTAAGCGAATTCTAGAAAAAATGGTCCGACCGGATAGAAAAGATTGGTCAAACCGGCTCTCAGAGGCTCTGTGGGCCTATCGGACCGCATTCAAGACTCCGATTGGAATGTCTCCGTTTCGAATTGTTTACGGGAAAGCTTGCCATCTTCCTGTCAAATTGGAGCATAAAGCATTCTGGGCGATAAAAAGATTGCAATTGAATGAATTGGAGGAATTACGCTACGAAGCGTATGAGAATTCGAAGATGTACAAAGAAAGGTACAAAAAGCTGCATGATGCGTCCATTTCTCGAAAAGAATTTCACGTTGGCCAAAAAGTTTGGTTATTCAATTCCCGACTGAAGCTCCACCCGGGAAAATTAAAATCTCGATGGGAAGGCCCATTTCAGGTAGTGTCCATGAGTGCGCATGGTGCCATTGAAATTCGGAGCCTTGTTGACAATCGCATTTGTAAAGTTAATGGGCAAAGACTCAAACCAATGTTTGAGCCGATCACCCAGTTTAAGATTGAGGCGATGCACCTCCGTGATCCTGAGGATTGATCACTGAAAGGTCGAGCTGTCGACATGTAAACTCAGCGCTTCCTGGGAGGCAACCCAGTGTGTTTTACTTATTTTTGTTTTCCTTTTTATTTTTGTTAGTTCTAGAATTTAGTTTTTAGTGTAGTTTAGGTTGTTTCTACTTTCCAAATACATATAGCCACATTACCTTCAATCTATTTTTGGTCATGTTCTAATTTGATGCATATATTCTCTGCACCTGATCTTTGTGTGAGGTACTTTTCAACAGGTTTGGGGGTGCCTACTTATTTCAAACAATGAGGACATTGTCATTCTTAGGTTTGGGGGTATGGTTATCTATCTTGTGTTATGTATTTAAAAAAATAAATAAATAAATAATAATAATAATAAATAACAATTTTAACCATCATACATGATTTACTTTGCAGTAGTTTTCAAACTTTAGTTGATGATGCATGAGAATTTAATTTTGAGAATATTGATGGCAAATTTTGATTACTTGTATCTAGGATAATGAAGCTTAATGTGATAATTTGTGGATGACTCTGAAATTCATGCTTAGAATTTGTGCACTTATACCAAGCTAAGATTTAGAAATCGATGAATTATTTTAAACGTTGGATCGCAGGTTCTTAGTGGAGACTAAACCTGGTGAGCTTTAGAGCTAATTTCCCGTCATTGATGAGTGAATACATAAACTCGGAGTTTTCTTTGAATACGAATTATTTTGCATAATCTCATACATTTTATTTTTGGCTTGTGACTGTGGATGAAATCAAATTCATATTATTGTGTTAGAATGTACTGTATATCTACTCAAGACAAATAGGCAAGATTACCATCTTTTAAGGATATGATTGAAGGCCATCTTTGGCTCGTTTGTGCTTAAAATGTCCCACCTCATATAAATTTATCCTTCTAGTACCCCTTTGAGCCTATTGAAAAATTTATCTTTATACATTCTTTGATAAGCCACATTAACCTTTAACCCTTTACCATTTCTGAAAATTCAGCTTTACCCTTCTTATTTAGAGCGTTGGGGAGCGAGAGATGAAAATGAGTGAAAAGAGAGTAAGTGGAGGGATACCGAGTTGTGGTGTTTACTGAGAGTGTATGGCAAAAATATTAAAAAAAAAAAAAAAGAAGGGGGAGAAAAAGAGAAATTTGACAAAGAATGAAAAATGTGAGGTACCATTAAGAAAAGAAATTCAAAAGAAGAAGAAAGAGTGAGAAAAGAAAAATATTGAAAAAAAAAATGGTGAGAAATTAGAAAAGAAAAAGAAGAGCAATAGAAAGAAAAAGTTAGTACCTTTTCTGATTTCTCAGAAATTTTGAATCTAAATTCCCTTTCTTTCTTACCCTTTCCTGAGCCCCATTACAACCCTACAAAAGACCTTCATGATCTGATCTTGCATTGGTAACTGCCTTGTGGAGAGTAAATATGTGATACCTATGACACTTGATATGACATGCTTAGGATATTCAAGTATCTGTTCTTATGAGATCTGTTTTTTTTGTTCATTGATTACATCGTGTTTCATTTATCATGTGAGACCTTTTTATTTATTTTGTATTGATCTCTCACATGTGTGCGAAAACTTACCCATCATCGGAGTGATTTTATTTCGAGAGTATATCTAAAGTGAGGATTGAGTTGAGACATGAGATCCGATGATTTTTCGTTTGGACTAGTTCTAAGATGGATGAATCTTGGTTTTGGTATGCACACACTTCACGTTTAAGCATGAATGAATGAGTTATCTAACAATTTGAGCATTAGATTAATTTGAATGGATACTAGCATGATTGACATGACATTGGTATTTAAGATTGATGATTCACATGTTGAACCAATTAATGATGTTTTTGTTTTTGAATGGTATATATGTTATAAAAAAATCATGTTTTGAAAACTCAATTTTGCCGATGGTTTGAAATTTTTTTTTTTTTTTTTTGGAAGTTTGTGGGTAACTTCACTGTAAACCCTCAGGAGACACAACTCCTCCACTAGGGATCACCTAGGGGTTTAAAGGCTTGTTGCACATGCTAAGTGCAATCGTGTTCCCTCTAAAGTGGCATTTAAATTTTAGGATGTTAGTTTTATTTTATATTTATCATTCTCTTTGCTCGAGGACTAGCAAAGTGTAGGTTTGGGGGTGTGATCGGTCTTTGAAATATGACTATATTTCATACCTTAAATCCTACACTTAGCCGTTCGATGAAAGTATTTGATGGTTGTTGTGAGGTTTTGATGATAACAGTGTTTGACCTTTGGATCTTCCAAGTGTATAAAAGAAAGAAATTAAAGGCTACAAAAGAGCTATGGACAAAAGGGTCCAAAGAAGCGAAATCCGTGAAGGAATCAAACTCCATCAAGAAGGGAAGATATTGAAGTTGCCGAGGAACAAAGTGTAAATAAGCCTTGGCGATTGGAAGAAATGGCCGTCGCGCGGTTCTCGCGCCACACACTTCAACCTAGCGACTACAGCATTTCAACCTAGCGAAGATGGCTGTGCAGTCAACCTAGCGATGACTGATGAATAAAAGCAACCACGCGACAGTGAAAGTATCCTTCTCCAATTCAACCACGCGAAGAGCACTATCCAACCCAGCGAGGAGAAATCTAACCTAGCGAAAGTGCATGCATTTCAACTTTGGCATTTGTTTATCTTGAGGGCATATTGAGATTTCCACCAATTAGGGCATCTACTTCCAGTGTCAATCGATTGAGACATGAAATTCAATCGATTGAGACAAAAAGGCAAAAGTGGCCTAAAGGTGATTAAACTAGTGTCAATCGATTGAGACAAAAAGGCAAAAGTGTCCCAAAGGTGATTAAATTAAAAGTTCAATCGATTGAGATTTAAGCCTCAATCGATTGAGGCAATTAGGGTTAGGTTGAATCGGCTATTATAAATAAGAGGCTGCGGCATTGTAAAAGGGAGCTTTTTGAATATAGTGGAGTTTTCATTCTGAGAAAATTTGTGTAATAATTTGCCGAGAGAGACTTTTGTAAAGGGTTTTCTTAGAGTAATAAAATTGTGTTGAGATTTTCCGAGAACATATTTTATTTTACACCTTCTTTGCTCTTTACTTTGGGAATGGTTTTGAATGAAATTGAAGATCTTGCACCAAGGATGAGAGGCTAAAGGTCGTAGATCAAGGAGGATGCGATCCAGATAAGTACCCATATTTTATGTTTAATGCCATAGTTTGATAATTTCATCATCAAATCGTTTTTCTCAAAGTGTAGTGATCATGTTTTTATTGTTTTGATCTAAAATACCATGAGATACGCTATGCTTTTCATATGATTCATACCACGATTAGGCTGAGTCATTGTTTTTAGATAGGGTATGCCGGGTTAATGATCATGCTTAATTACTAGTCATGTTTCTCTTAGAATGATGGTGTGTTTGATGTTAATAAAATTGTGGGTTTAAAAATAGAAAAGGGTATAAATCTGGGGTAGCAAATTCCTTGATCTTGTTTTTAAAATTTGTTCTTAGATTTCTCATTACATAATTTTTAGATAAATTTATTTTCTTTCTTGCAATTAGAAAAGTGTTAATTTTTGGTAAAAACTAAATCTGCCCCTTGGTACTTCCTCGGGGATATTTTCTAAATCTCTAGGAAGAATTGATTAAAATTTCAGATTTCCCTGTGGGTTCGACACCCTTGTTCTTGCCTTACTAGAACAGATCTTGTACACTTGCAAGGGTTTATTTAAAATCGATCACTAATCCCCTGTAAGCAGCTAGGTTTAGTTTTATTTCAGTCTTGTAATAGATTTTATATACATTGGGATCGTGGATCAGCAGTTGTGTATAGGCTGCAGCCAAGAGATAGTTCATTATAAGTTTTGTTGTTATCAATGAACTGTTGTTTTAATGCTTAATCAAATCTATAAATCTTATAGTTTCTTTAGATGTCTATAGGATCCATGTATTTGGGACTAGCCCATTCAATTTTTAGTAGATTTATTATTTACCATCTGATTTCTCTTGATTTGATAGACACATGGAAAGCAATGTTGGATCTGTAGTGAGATTTGGGGAGCTCTGAGGCTTACAGACCATGGTGGTTGCAACTGTTTACATGTTCTTTCTCAGACCTCTGTGGGATGGACAGACCAATGAGATACCCTGTGACCATTCAAGTGGACAGAGTATAGCCCTAAGGTTGTGTCCATTTACATGTTTGAGAAGGATTCTTCTCCTCTGCACATGAGCTTCTAGAGCCTTGTGAGGAGGTTTGTACAGTAACTGGCTCCCCTCTGTTCTACCTAATCGATATCATATGTTAAATCTGATCTTATGTAGTAATTGCAGCTGGAGGCTGAGTCATTGCAGGCTGTTTATAGTAATGATCAACTGAGTTTGTATGGTCCTTTTTGTAAGCACTAATGAGCAGTTAGCCTTAGCAAAATACTTAGGATCTTATGAGTTGGAATACCTATGGATGTCAGCCAGGTCTGTGCGCAGTTCTGGGGAGCTTGTAGCACTGGCATTACTTAGTGCTGCAATAGTATTCATGGCTAGAGTTGGTCCAGTGGCTGTGGAAATGATCAGTCCACTCTTCTGAATTAGACTAGTAAATTTCTGAATTAACTAATGGGATTTGACAGACTCTATCGGATACCCTGTGACCATTATAGTGGACAGAGTATAGCCCTAAGAGTTCCCCAAATGGCATGGGTTAAACTGAGAGCTTATACCTTGTTGGGACTTTTAATAGCATCTCAGCAAAGAGCATTACAGAGACAGACTAAATCTGAGTTACATTACTGTATCATTAACTCTAGCTTAACCTACTTACTTCTCATAATTTTTGTATTTTATTTTGGCACACACTACCACCATCTTCCTCTTAACCCTTTCTTTAGGATAGGGCTACATTTTATTTCTCTGCTTTTAGGATTAATTTAGTGTAGTCGTAACACCCAACTCCCTTTCTTTAGGATTGTCAGATCTGTAGCCAGATCCGGAGGCCTACTATTATAGCCCATTTTGAATTCTAGATCAATTTCTCTGTAGGACAAACTCTTACTTATCAAAACTTGCTACAATAGACCATGTATCTTGCAAGACTATATTTTTATTACAGACTTGCTGTGCTGACCCATCTCTAATTCCCCACTCTTGATTTATTCTCTCCACTATTCTTAATAAAACATGTAGCAAGAATCTCGAAAAACCGACAACAAGAAGCTTTGGGTTGTGCTCTTGATACACCCGTGATAATCGGGCTTGATGCATTGAAAGGCCTTGGAGGTCTTGTAGGTAGAGGCGGCAAGGCTGCCGGATTAAATGGCCTTATTGATGCCTCGGGAATAGGTGATGGTTATAATGTCATCAAATATCTCGGCCTCTTGCTGGCCTGCTTGAGATTGGCTCTTTCTACTTCTTGCTTGCTCATCTCTCCTTTTCAACATGCTATCAACGTCGCTCTCTGCTATGAGGGCTAGTTTTACCACTCGTTCATATGTTGTCACCTCAAACAAAGATATCCTCTCTTTGATAACTGGCTTCAGGCCATACTCAAACTTATGATTCTTCATCAACTCAGTGGCCACTAGTGTTGGTGCGAACCCTGATAGACGAGTGAATTTCGTCTCATATTCTCGCACGCTCATTAACCCTTGTACTAGGTTCGCAAATTGAATTTCTAACCGACGTCTCTCAGGTGCTGGGAAGTACTTCTCATAGAAAGCCTCGGTGAATGCAGCCCATGTCTAAGGTGTCCCTAGCGCCCGGATCCTTTCTATTGACTTCCACTAAGGGTCCGCTTCACCCTCGAGTTGGAATGAGGCCAAACTTACTTTTTCTTCCTCAGTACAGTGGACTCTCTAAAGCACTTTCTCGATTTGGTTTAACCACATTTCTGCTTCCATGGGATCAACCTGCCCATAAATGCTCGAGGGTTTTAATCTTCGAAAGTCTTGGAAATCGGATAGCTGCCTTCTTTCAGCCAGAATTGCCATGGTGTTCTCCATGGTATCGAGCAGTTGCTAGTTATTGTCATCTCTGGGAACATTTCCAAGGTTGTTCCCCTCTCCAGATACATTGTTGTTGTTGTTTATAGGGATCGCGTTTGATCTCGAGGCAAATCCTTCACCATTCATGGTGTCTCTAATATTTTTGGTCCTTGGTCTTCCCTGTTACAGAGGCATCTTGACCTGTCATGACCAAGCAAATGCTAAGTCATAACGATCCTAAGACTAGAGTCTTAACTCTGAACCTAACGGTTGAACCTAATGCCATTACTTTTAACCTACGTCATAGCTTTGAATGCAAGTCCCTAGTCTCATGGGCATTCAGCCTAGGGCTTTGATACCACCTGTGACAGCCTAAATTTCCTTACCACAAAATTCATGACGTCAGATCACACACGCGATCTGAATTAAAATGATGCAATGGTATCGAAGCGCATAGATCACTTCTAGACAGCTCGATCTTTCCTCACATTTAAACAATAGGAAGGATCAGGCCATCTATCAATAGTAAGCTTACAAAAGTGTGGAAGTAAAGTGCGTAAGGCGAGAAAAAAAGCTATAACATAAACAAAATGGCAACATAAACTCACAAAGCTAATCATCATCTATTCCCAAAAACTAAACACCCTCAACACGTGTGCTAAAATATATACATCCACCGATGAAGGCCGACCTTCACCTAAACAGTGGAGCAAAATATACATAATCATATTTAGTTAACAAGTACTGTACCGTATAACAAAATCACAAAATGTCCAAACTCTCAACCCAAAACCAGTAAGGAAATCTGGTTGTTCTTTCTCATCCTCAGGGTTGTAATCCGGGTCCATCTTCCTCCCACTCCGGATCCCTTTCAAGATCAACTCCTGCAGCTGTGACGTATAGTTGGGGAATGAGCTACAGTCCAAGCTCAATAGGGAATAACAAAGCTAAATCACTTATTTTAAACATTCTCATTCATGAATCTTGATGCATAGATAAAAGTTGTTTAAAGAAATAAAGACTTTAGCTATAATGTAAAAGCATATCCTTTCATGAACGTAAATAATCATGTTCAAAATAATGCATATCAGATCAAGAAAGCATACTAAAAACTTGGAAACATGTTAACCAAAGCAAATCACAAGAACGTATAACAAGAATTCACAAACGAGTTCAAATTTCAAGCCCCTGAGCTACATTAATAGGGTCACTTGAACCAAGATATCAAGCCCCTGAGCTATGTTAATAGGGTCACTTGAACCCAGAAATCAAGCCCCTAAGCTACGTTAAAAGGGTCACTTGAACCAAAACGTCAAGCCCCTAAGCTAAGTTAATAGGGTCACTTGAACTGAGACCATCAAGCCCCTGAGCTACATTAATAGAGTCACTTTATCAAAGACACAACGTAGATACAAGATGCGAACATGTACACAAAGCAAGTAATAGTGATACAATTCAAATTGAGAAACATGGAACTAATTGGATCAATTAGCATAACATAACAAGATGCTGAGTATTAAAAGCATGCAAATCACGTGCAGAAATCCAATTTATAATCTTCAAAATATGTCAAGGTTTTTCATATATCAATTCTAGAAAGTATCAAGTATTTACTATTTGCATCAATAACACGGATTCATGAAAATAAGCAATCAAGCAAGAGGTTCTTCCCTACCTTAGTGTCGGAACATTGCGAACAAATTCACACAAATCAAGGTTAATTCCCTCACAATTGGTCCTCACATTCATCCTAAATTACATATCACACACTCACCAATGATTAATGAACCATACATGGTCAAAGCAAGGACGCACAGCTTTAAAAGGCACAAATCCCAAAGCTCACAAATAGGGGATACCTCCTTATGGCGAGCTACAGGGTCACCACGGCGAGGTTCTCTAGTGCCACATGACAAGGAGCTTCTCACCGTGGCGAGAAATTTTAGAGCCAAATTGGCCTGGGTTTCAAGGTAGCACACCTCGCAGCGAGCGCTTCAGGTCCTATCTCGCCGCGGCGAGACTCCATGTCGCTGCGGCGAGCCTGATGAACTCACCAAGCTTTTATTCTTGCTTCTAAGTTCGAAAGTTCCACTTTTATTGCCTAACCCTCATCCTATTTATGCAATAGGACCACATCACACATGATTTTGCTAAATTTAGACTTCTATCCTATTTTAATTACACGAATCATGATCCAAGACTTCGGGAATCAAAGAAATGGGTTTCTGAGCTCTTCATGCGTCCGATTCTCGATGTTTCGAGGCATGCATTCCCAGAATTCCATTAAATAGGATCCAATTTAGGGAAATCGAGATCCCCTATACTCATTTTCTCATGCATGCACCCATTTCGAGGCATCGGATCTCAAGAATTCGGCTATGAAGCCTTTCACATGTCTGATTCTCAAAATTCATCGCATGAGATTCTATAACTTGTGTGAATCGATCCTAAATCTAGGAAATAAGAATTATGAGACGGAGATCAAATGTTTACTGTAGCAGATTCTTCGTATGTGAATCTTCTAAGCTCCGGTGAAGAGATGTCTCGCAGTTCACGTGATCAATCGTCCAATTCTTCGATCGTAGAAGCTTGCGATATGGAGTTCCGTTGCGAAGATCGAGATAGCAATGATTTTCTGTCACAACGTCGGGTGGTTTAGAGAGATCGAATGGTTGGGAAGCTTTTCAAAGTGGAAAATGAGAGGAGAGAAAGAGGCTCTCTTTCTTGATCTCAATTCTATCAATCACGGCTCCCATGCAACTTATGTGTGGGAGTGTCTTTTATAATTAAAGGGTCTTATTTTGTGTGGAGATGGTACACACAGCTCGGTATACAGGTTTGTCATAGGGCCATCACTAATGGGTCTAAAACCATGGGCCTACTTGGTTACTAGGTCCTGACTCTAATGCTATTAACTAACTGGTCCCGCTTGTTGGGCTGCTATCTAACTCAACCCCTATCAGGGTGTTATACGTGGGTCTAGGTACCAAGTACTGTCAATACCCTACTTACTCGATAGTTGGGTCCTATCCCCAAGATACCCAGTTCCTATAAGTGAACTAGCTCACCCTGATTATCGGGCGTACATCGACTCAGTTCTTTAATACCATTACATACGCTGTGTACTCGGGTTTGGGAAATTTGTAGGGTGTTTCATGAATACTTTATATCGGCGTGAATTTTATGTTTATCAGGCTACTTGAACCCTTCAAACGAACATACATATTTTCTCTTTATAATTTTCCCCTTCGAGGATTTGTACGTGTTACTTTTCCTAACGCTAAAACCAACTTTCTTGGCGTAAAAATTATAGAAGTTGTATGCCTCGTCTTCAGATTTGAATTTCAAACCGATACGTAGCTTCTATTCCTCGTTGGTATTTTCGGACCCTACACAACTATCCAGCATTTCTATATCACTATCACAATCAACTGAAACTCCTATAAAAATTGTCTCAGGGTTGAGATTTAAATCAACACCACCTACTTTGAATCCTCCCATGGAGTCCATTACAGACCCTGCATTAGAGGAAACCGCTTCACATACAAAGCGATGTCGCAAACTATGTCGAAGTGCTGCCGCCCGGGCACATCTATAATATATATATATATATATATATAAACATGTTATACGATCTTTAAGCTGAAAATAATACACAGAAACGTCCAAACTTACCCCAAATGTAACTCTTCTGCTCTTCTATCCAGTACGAGGTCCAAGAAAAAGAGAAACATGTCTCTTCTGCACTTCTATTCAGTACAAGCTCCCGAAAAAAGATAAAGTTATCACTTTTGTGCTTCTATCCAGTAGAGCTCCAGAAAAAAAGATAAAATTGATAAAGTTGCCTCTTATGCGCTTCTATCAAGTACGAGCTCTAGAAAAAAAATAGAAAGTTGTCTCTTCTGCGCTTCTCTCCAATACGAGATCCTTTTTAAAAATAGGAAGTTGTCTCTTCTGCGCTTCTATCCAGTAAGAGAGAGAGAGAGAGAGAGAGTTCGGAGTGCGCTCCAGTGAGAGAGCGCATGAAAGTTGTGGGCTTCTGCGCTTCTATCCAGACTGTAATCCAGTGAGAGAGACTTTACAGGGAAGCACAAGCGACATAGAGGAAATATAAATGAGGGAGAGAAAGAAACTAAAGAGGTCTAGAAAGAGAAGAAACCTATACCATTTTTTGAATTGTTTACCGCCATATGCTGACAAGACCTTCTGCTTGGGGACAATGCTTCCGTCCTCCGATAGGTTTAGCATCCAATACGTACCTACTGTTTACTTTACCTACCATTGACACTAGGAAAACCCCACTACAACTAACTTGGGTTAGTGCAAAAGCAGTTTTCACATGTCCGCTCCCCATTGGGGGAGCGTAGAGATATCTCTACACTCGAGCATATTTTCCCCTTTGCCATATATATAGTACCAACACTGGTCAATTATGCATGAGTTGGAATATGTAACTGTTTTCGATTAAGTGTGAATGCCTTTCATTAGGGTACCAGAGTTTGTAGCCGAAGATTTGGTCTCTCGAGCCTAAGGTTTCCACCTTTAAAACCGGTTGACTGCCTTGAATTTTATGATAACTACAAAAAATAAGACTATTAGCGGCAATTTTTGGCAGTCAAAAACTGTTGCGATCAACAAAAAAGGTATTAAATGCTATTAAAACTATTAGTGGCAATTTTTTTGTTAATAGCGACAATTTTTGGCTGCCACTAATAGTCTTATTTTTTGTAGTGGATGTAGATTGTTTTTCCTCCAATCTTTTATACAATTGATCTCGAGGTTATGGCTCACCTATCAGACGGTTAGATGTTGATTCCACATGGAACGCATCCCAAAAAGTGACACGAGGACCCTTCTAATGGTATGACATGAGCACGGCCACTTTTGGGGATATGTGCTACGTGGAATCAACACTTGCCCGTCTAATAGGTGGGCCATTAGATCTCAAGATATATTGCGTGGAAGGTTGGAAAGAAAAATGATTACCATTGTATGATTCAAAGTAGTCAATGGTTTTAATGGCGGAAAACCAAGGTACAAAGCTAGCATCCTTGGCTGCAAATACTGGTACCCCTTTCTTTGTTTATAAAACATGCAACCATTTTTGGTGACATGTGGTTCACAAAGCATCATATATAAGGCTCTCAACGAGCCGAGGCCGAGCCGAGCCAGGGTCAGCCAGAGGTCAGTTCTTTTATATTTGAGCTGACCTTGAGCCGAGTTTTTTAATATTCAAGCCTAAAAGTACTTAACTCATGATCAGATCTATCAAGTTCGAGCGGAGCTCAAGCCGATTTCGAGCCTAGTAATATATATATATATATATATATATATATATAGAATTTATTTCTTATTATCTTTCTTTGTAATTAATTACATTTTAAATTTATCTATATTTAAATAGTTAAATTTTTAGTTTTCTAATTAATACTATCTAATCAAAGTATTTCATTTTATAGTAAATTAGCATGACAAGAGTCGTAAATAGGAGATGAGAGTTAGCGATTAGGGTTTGAGCCGGTAGGTATAAGTATATATGAGTTAGTCTACAATGAGTGTCCACCCATCATCGGTAGACATGGCAGTCCACATGTTCATGTGACTATATGATATGCACAGACTTCCAATGCATGGAAGTCCGTGCACATCACGCAGTCACATATATGTGTAGAATGCTTTACTGAACATGATGGATGGACCCATTGTAGACTAACTCTTTAAGTATTTATAGGTAGATTCGAATTTTCATTTGTTAGTTTACTAAAATATCCAAAACCCTTAACTGTTAAAAGCTTCTAATGATTAATTTTTTGGATATTTTAATTATTTAAATTATATATAATCTTATATATGTAAATATTTAAAAATTAATATTATATATCGAATCGAGCCGAGCTACAGACTCCTTGAGATCCCAATCTTATAGATTGGACTCAGCCCGAGTAGTGCCTACAAACTTCTTTGCCATGTCATTAATAGGCTACAAATATTAAAAAAAGAGGAGCGATCGCAATAAATGTGATAATCTCAATGATTATACAAGCCCAAAATTATTTTCTTGCATGAAACCAAATGGAGTGCCTGTAACCAATATAAGATCAGACTCGTGACCAAGAGATCCGATTGGAATATTTTGGCGCTCAACGGTGTCGATACGAAAGGAGGCATTCTTCTTCTTTGGTACTCTAGGCTCCTCTCTCTGGTGGGCTCAGTGCTAGGAATTTTCCCTATTTCAGCGTTATTCGCTCCAACTGTCACGACCCGAAATTTTATCCTATCCCGAGGACCTAGAATTCCGTGTTATGACCTGCAGACATCCTTGATACGTTAAGTGAACAAATACATAATCAGAGTTCTCACGCTAACATGGTTCCACAAAATTCGTTAATCCAATAATAAAGGAATAAAATATTAAGACAGCCAAAAAGATTAAATAAAATACGATAAAATCCATAAAATGTTTATTAATCAATGAGAAACTAAAGATCAACTATAAATAAATAGTACGAGGCTATAAATAAACAATCAATATATTAAACAAAAGAATAAACTACCTAGACTATAAATCTTAATCTCAGTACTAAAACTATATTATCAACAATCAGCATAAAGATCATAAACTGCACCGAGATCCTCCTGGTGTCCTTAAGTGTCGCCCTCCCAAGGCTCTTGATACTCAACATCCCCTTGATCATTTTATTTCAAAACCTTGCAAGTGCACAAGTTCAAATGTACTTGGGCGAGTACAAGGGTGTCGAACCACAGGGACTAGTCATTTATTCTAAACTAAAGCCTTACTAGAAAGGCAATTTTTATAGAAGTAATATTCTAATTATTCTAGTAAAGAAAATAGATTTGGAAAATATTGAGAGACAAGCCCGGGATCTCTCTTGGATCTCATATTTATAAATAAGTCACATCCTATTCCTAACCTATTTTGAATCCCAGGTACCCTCGCTCCTAGCTACAAGCTCAGTTGCTTCGTATATGAATTAGATATATCTAATTGCCAGTTAAATAAATCTAATCGTCAATGCATCATTGCACAAGCCAATAAAAACTACCCTACAAGGCCTAGTCCGTTGGTGAATATCTTATCTAGGTTAACCCCAATCCCTACAAGGCCACTGAGATTATTTCAAATAAGATTACAACGTTACTATACCATTCTCGATCTAGTCAAAATCTCGAACATGCAATCGTACCATTAATGGAATCCAAAATAAAAGAGAAATAGAAATAAAATTATTTACTTATCTTTGATTGTACAAGAGATCGCAAGCTTTGAGATGTTTAGCTGCGCATCATTTCTATGGTAGTCATCATCGCTGAATCAATCATAGAACGATTATTATAAAGTCCTCAATCTCACAAACTCTCGCAGATCTGAAATCTAGACCTAAAACTATGAGCAAAAAGCCCTTCGGCTAAAAGCTATCTTATTCCTAACTTAGAGTCCTTATTTATAGATGTATAAGGCCCTAGAATATTGATTTCTACTAGGAAATAAACCCTAGAACGAATCTAATCTATACTAGGAAGGTAGAAGATCTTGGAGTCTTGATTTTAGGAAGAATCTCGGTTGTTTGTGCCTAAAAATCAGCAAGAAATCCAATCTGTGCGCCTGAAGATCCGCATGAAATCCCAGTTTCGACCGGTCCAAATTGGAGCTTGACCGATCAAAATAATGTATATAGGAAAAGCCCTCTCTGTTGGTCGAAATGGACATTACGACCGGTCCAAAATCACGTTTCGGAAGCTATTTTGCATTAGGGCATTCCTAGTTCACGTTCTAGAAATCCCTTTCTCGACCGGTCGAAACTGCAAATTCTGTACTTTCCTGCGTTTTTTGTGCGAACTTCATTTGGCCTTAACTTTTGATATAAAGCTTGGAATCTGACGATTCTTGGCTCGTTGGAAAGCTGGGAAAGTCTTATTTCCAATGGTATAGGTCTCAACTTTAGAATATTTATATGTAAACTATGAAACTCTTATTTCTCTCTGCTGTTCTGATAGGTTCTTGTCATAGCCTCAAAACTCTCTTAACTTTACTCTTTTAACCACATTTGTACTTTAAGGTTTTTAAAACCTATTATATTCAATCTTTCACTAAAATCACACATTAGTAATTAAATGAGATCTAACAATGTCAAAATTAGGATATAAATTATGCAACTTTTAAGGTCGATCACACCCCTAAACCTAAACTTTGCTAGTCCTTGAGCAAAGACAATCTTCAAATCCTACCCAAAAACAAACCAATCTAATATTGTATAAGCTAATATATGAAAATAAGAGCCACTTTCATAGGGAGCATGATTGCATTTAGCATATACAACAAGCCTTTAAACCCCCTAGTGGAGGAGTTGTGTCTCGTAAGGGCTTTCAGTGAAGATACCGACAAACTTTCAAAACAGTTTTTGAAACCATCGATAAATTGAGCTTTCAAAACTGATTTTAATAATGTATATGCTTTTGAAAACAAAAACCAGTAATTACTTTAGCATGTAAACTTTCATTCACAAACATCAATGCCATATTAATTTTATTGTTGCCTATTCAAATTAAACCAATGTTCCGATCCTTGGATAAATCCTACATTCATGCCTAGAGTGTCATGTGTGTGCCAATCCATGCTAAAAATTTTTCATCGCAGGACTAATCCAAACAAAGAATTATCGGATCTCAAGTCTCGACTCAATCCTCACCTTAGGTATACACTCAAAATAGAATCGCTCCGATGAATGATTCACTTTTTCACACACATGTGAGAAGGAGTTTCAATGCAAATAAAAAATATCTCACGTGATATAAGAAAGACGGTTCATCAAAGAATTTAAAATAAATCTCATAAAGAAAGATATTTATATCCTAAGCGTGTCATACCAAGCACCATAAACATTGCGCTATCACTCTCCATATGGTATTTACCACTCAAGATTGGATCAAGAAAGACTTTTCCAAGGTTGTAATGGGGCTCGGTTAAAGGTTAAGAAAGAAAGGGAAGTTGGGCTCAAATTCTCTTAGAAATCAAAAAATGAAACATAATTTGATCTTATAACTTTGCACTCTTTCTTTTTTGGATTTTTCATAACCTTTTTTTTTCTTCTCTTTTCTTTCTACTCCTTTTTTAGTTTCATTATGAACTCACCTCATATATTTTTTTTTTTCATTTTCTACCTTTTTATTTTTCTTTCTTTTTATATTTTTTTTATTGTTCTCTCCCCTTTTTCCTCTTGTCGCATTTTTCTTTTTCTGTCATATGCTCCCATTAAACACCACTCTCATGCCTCTCCACTTACTCTCATCCCATGTACACTCATCCCTCGTTCTTAATTTCTCAGCGACTGAAGGATAAGCTTAAATTTTCATAAATGGTGTCGGGATATGGTTAACATGGCTTATCAAGAAACATATAAAGGCAAAATTTTTAAGAAGCTCAAAAGGAGTACTAAAATATAGATCTGTATCAGGTGGGGCACTTTAAGCACATGCGAGCCAAAGACGACCTTCGATCATCTCCTCACGAGGTGGTAACTATGTCTATTTGTTTTAAGTAAGAGCACAATGTGTTCTAGTATAATGATAAAAAGTAATGCAAAGTAAACAAACCAAGATAAATTATATGAGATTTAAACAATTAAGCACAAATTCAAAGATACTCCGAATTTATATGCACTCATCGAGAACGAGCAATAGATCTAAAGCTTTTTGGGTTTAGTCTTTCCTTGGATCTTAAGATTCAGAATTTTAAATTAATCCTTTGATTTTCAGACTTAAGCATGGTAGAAGGGCAAAAAAATTTCTAAGCATGAAATTCAGACATATCTTTAAATGTTCACATTGGTATAAATCTCCTAGACAACAACAGTCTTAACATGGAATTAATATTTTAAAATTAGAACTCACATGCATAAACAACTACAGTTTGAAAACTATGGCAAAATAAAGCAGTGATGGTTTAAAAACTATATATAAAACATGGTATTGAGGGTGTACTAAATTGTGACAACCCAGGTTTTTCCTTACCTAAAAACTTGCGTCGTCAGGTTGTGTCGTGATCTGAATTACAGTTATCTTATGGTATCAAAGTGTGTATCTCACTTCCTGACAGCTCAGTCTTTATACAAACACGTGTTTTGAAAGATTGGGCCATCCACAATTGGTAAGCGTGCTATGACATAAGACAATAGTAGCGCAGGCGGAAGTTGAGCTATAACATAGGGCAATAAGCAAAATTAAACTAGCATATACATTTATCTTTCTCAAAGGAAACCCAAAAGTCCACCGGCGAAGGGCGTCCTTCGCCTAAACAGTGGAAATATTTACACAAAATTTTATCCAAAATGTATAAAGTATTATACCAATATCCCAAAAAGGCAAAATAACTTCCGCACACTGTGAGTAGCTCAAGGTACTACGGAAAATATTCCTCCAGATTCTCCTCCTCCTTTGCTGGGTTATAATCTGGATCCACAACTTTCTCCAGATCCCATTCAGTGTTAGCTCCTACAGCTGAGACGTATAGTCAAGGGGTGAGCTTCATCCAAGCTCAATAGGGAATAAGACTTTGCAAATATCACTCATTTAGCATATTCAAATTCATGAATTCTGGATGCAATTAAATGTGAGAGCAGTCCTTTAATTGAATAAAATAAAAAAACAAACAAAAAATATCATGACTTTGACTATATTATCGAGTTATATCTTTTCAAGTATGCAAGTAAGTGTGTTTAAAATAATGCATGTCGGCTAAACAGATAATATAACGTGCATGGAGGCATGTCAATCAGCAAGTTTCAAACACACAAAATGAGAATTCTTACAAAGGAAAAATATGTCGAACACCAAGCCCCTGAGCTACGTTAACAGGGTCGCTTGGGCCAAGAGTCCAAGCCCTTGAGCTACATTAACAAGGTCACTTGGGACAAGAGTTCAAGCCCTTGAGCTACGTTAAAAAGGTCGCTTGAAATGAAGCGTCAAACCCCTGAGCTAAGTTAAGAGGGTCACTTGCACTAGGCCCATTAAGCCCCTAAGCTACGTTAATAGGGTTGCTTGATAAGAGACACGATAAAAGTATCTGAGTCGAATACGTGAGGAAAGTAGATAACCGGGAAACAATTTGTAATATGAAAGGCACATGCTTGTGGAGTCAAGAGAACATGTATGCAGCAAGATGTCATTTACTAAGCATTAAAAGAAAATAGGCATGATTCATATTTAATACTTGAAAGAATATTGCTAGATTTGCACATATAAATCTTGATAAATTTAAATACATAATATATATATATATATATATATATATATATATATATATACACCATGCACATCGATACAAGAACTCTAGCAAAAATAAGAAATCTTGCATAAGGTCTATTCCCTACCTTAATCGCTGCTTATACCCGTTGAAACACGTGTCCGAGAATTCCTTGCTCTGCCTAAGTAAAAATAACCTCATAAGTTTATATATGAAATCAAGTCATTAAAACCCAATTTAGGTCGTTCTCTAAAGGGTCAAATCGTGATCTAGCTAGATTCGGCGAAGGACAAGGTCGTCCAGTTGTCTTCACTAATTTCAAGTGCCAAACAAGGTTGCTCTTTCAAGTGGCACACGTGTTTGCACGTCCAAGGCCTAAAGTCGTCCCCTTTTTAACAACCACCCAAAGTCACCTAGGCCAATAATTGAAGTCGCCCGGCGGCTTCACTAAAAACCCAAGACGCCTCTTATAAGTCGCCCGGGTGGGTTTTACCCGAAACTTTATGCCTATGAAAGTCGCCCGACGGCTTTATAAGTCTCAAGCGCCCTTTACAGGGCCCTAGCGAGTTTCGCCCCAAACGTTTGGCTTGCGAAAGAAGCCCGGGCGAGCTCGCTTGAGAACTTAAGCTCCCGCGTCATACGCAATCTCGCCCGGCCACACAAAAGTCGCTTGCGCTGACTTTGTGACTTAATCCAAGTCGCCCAGTCGCGAAATGCCCGAACGTTTTGGCCTAAATAACTCTCCTGGCAAGTTTCTTTGTTCCTTTCTTCTTTACGCCTTCCTGCCAATTCGCCTGGCAAGCCTAGGCTTAGCCCGGGCGAGATGGATCATTCTAGGCCCTGTTCTTCCCTTTCCTTACGCCAAAAACTCCCAAATTTTCACTGGAATTCCTTGCGTATTGCACTAAAACTTTCCTTCATTAATTTTTGACTTATACTAGTTCATCAGGATTGAAATTTTTCCCCTAATTTTGCATGCATGCAAGCATTTCGACCATGGATCCTCGGCTATCATTCGTCATTCATTTCCCCGAGTTCGATTGCCGAAACCTTGCATTCACCCCTTCGTATTTACAGTTTAAGTTTGATCAATCTCCTAGAATCTACTTCGCATACATGCATAGTGTGACGTACCTTCTTCACGGGTGTGGCTCCGATTAGATTCCGAGACAAACAACGTGAATCTTCACGGCTTTCTTCGCTCCTCTCAACCGATCTCGACCCCAACCATCTCACAGTGGCCAGAGTTGATGAGATCACCCAATGGGAAGGACAAAGTGTTGAGTCCAAGGTTTGGTTTTCAAAAGGCAACTAAATAGGAGAAGGTTCTATTCTCTCCTTATTTCCAACGAAGAACGAAGGTGTTTATGCGTGCAAAATAGGTTTTATAGTCATGGTGTTTGATCTGGTGTGAAGACTATACACTGACAAGCATTGTGCGAGTCATCCTATGGCCCTCCTCAATTGGGTCACAAGTGATTAGTTCTTCACAACTGGGTCTTAAGGCTTTTGAGTCTCCTATGGTTCTCACGTGGGTGAGACCCAATCACACGAGATCATATCCATTCCTAGGTTTATTTTCGGAGTGTAACTTATACACCTGAGAGTCGTGTGCAAAATCTAAGTGTTGGCCTTGTGTTTCATGGGATCCTCGATCAGATCTGGTACATGGCGTCATCTCCAGTGCTAGGTCGACACCAAAATGTGTGTGAGTGTGCGGAACCACTTAACATCATAATTTAACTTGGGTGAACTCTGTTAGCGCATCCCAAAGTTTGGTGCCAATGTCGTACCATAGTACCCATCATTGAGTATTAGCTCACTGTGCCTGGGTCAAAATTCTTGGGTTATTACATCCTCCCCCCCTTAAGAAAATTTTCGGCCTCGAAAATTGGCGAGACTAAACAGTCTGGGGTAATACAGCGGTTGATGTCCTAATGGTAATCTTCATCATGTTGTTAAAATCAATTTAACGAACGACGAGGAAGGATTTAAATTCTTGGTTAATTACGTCTTTAATAATGACAGTTAAGCGGTGTATGTCGACCGTGGTTGACCCTGTTTAAGTCATTGCAAAGGTATACAAAATTTCCTTTTTAAGTAACTGCAAAGGTATGTCAAATGTTCATTATAAAGGTATACAAAATGTGTCTAAAATAAGAAATTTACTCTGGGTGTTGAACTAGTTAAAGTATTGCAAAGGTATATGAGAAGTGTGTAAGGTAGAATTGTAATTGAAGTTCTTGAACCTGTTAAGGCATTGTAATGGTATACAAAATGTGTCTTAAGTGGAATTTACAAATCTTTGCATCTGTTAAAACATTGCAGAGGTATACCAAATGTGACGAAAGTAACATGCATTGCTACCAGTGTAACGTTGTTTCAAAGATCTGAGGGTGTGTAATCCTAATATTTGTGTAGTACCGATATCTATGTAGCAGCCAAACCCAAAGAGTTAAAGTGATTACCCCTATTTCTTGTAATGGTCACTGACCTGGCTCGTGAGTCGGTGGATCGGTGGGTGGCGTAGTTCCTGAAGACGAAGCTTCCCCAGTAGACGCCGAAGTGTAAGTCGCATTGGTTGGGTACGCTTTCTCTATGAGATGTGCAAGGACTTGATCTTGATGATCGATCCGGAGATGTATTGTCTGCTTATCTTGTCGTAAGGCGGCGAGCTGACTTAGTGTTTGTTGGTGCTGAATCTCAGCTAATCAGATGAATTCCGACAAGGTAAGTATGTCCTCATGATGTCTTGTTGGTGATTGAGGTTGGTCGGGGAGCTTGTTGAGCCGAGGTAGTTCTTTGTTATTCTTCGTTGTTGGTGTCTCACAACGAGGCTCCTCTATAAACTCCTGTAGCTTAGGCTCCAGTCATCCACATTGTACCGTTTAATATTATCCGTCAATCATACTTCATTCGGGGCAATCTCAAATTCATTATCGGGGTGGTCGTATTGTTCTATCATCTATGATATGAGGCAGGCGTAAGGCATGGCTTTTGATGGTTTCTTTTTGGTCGACAGCATTCCTTTGTGGCCATTTTTGACCCTCAAACACTATTGCGGGTGCATTAAATCAGTGGCCGGCAGATGCCGCGTACAATGCTTGTAAGATCTATCCCCGTCTTTCTCGGTCCTGACTGACCAGGTAGAGATTCGCATGAAAGATAATATCCAATATCCACATATCGGGGGGTAAATGTGCAGCCCTGATCGATTTTCTCATGCCTTGTTCACCATCGGCTAAATTTGCCACAATGTCCTGGAATGATACCTCATCGATGGGTGGTGCTAAACCGCCGATCGGGATAAAGTTGGCAAGGGCATGCATCACACTGGCGATGTGTCCCACGTCGAACTCAAAACTTTGGCTGTCAATTTTTGTGCAAAGCCTTTGTGGTTCGGCTTGAATGCGAAAATTTTGGTAGAACAATCTAACCAACCGGGGTTAGTAGTGGTCATTAACTAGTCGGAGAAGAGTCTGCAGGCGAGCTTTAATTATATAATTCCTTGCCCACATAGTAGTGGGTTGGTCGGTAAAAAGACTACCCTCGAAAGACCACTCAGGTTGAAAAGACTTTTCCGCCCACCATTCGGGTGGTTGGTCCTGTGGGGGTGGTAATGGTGGGTCCTCCATCGAGCGTTTGGACGCCGTGACGTTGGCCTTAGAAGTAGGCGCTTTTTCACGCCGAGGTTTGGACACGGATTGGCCACAATGGACATTTCGACCAGTTCAAAATCACATTTCTGAAGTTGTTTTACACTGGAGTGATCCTAATTCACGTTCTGGAAATCCCATTCTTGGTCGGTCACAAATCCATTTTCGGCCGGTCGAAACTGCAAATTCTGCACTTTCCTGTATTTTTTGTGCGAACTTTATTTGGCCATAACTTTTGTTATACATATCAGAATACGACGATTCTTGGCTCGTTGTAAAGCTGGGAAAGTCTTATTTCCAATGGTATAAGCCTCAGTTATAGAAGATCTATATGTAAACTTTGGCACTCTTATTTCTCTCTACTATTCTGGTAGGTTCTTACCATAGCCTCGAAACTCCCTTAACTTTACTCTTTTAACCACATTTTCACTTTACGGGCTTCCACACCTATTATATTTAATCTTGTACTACAAGCATGCATTAGTAATTAAATGAGATCTAACAATGTCAAGATTTGGGTATAAATTATATAACTTTTAAGGCCGATCAACTGCAAATCTTAATCTCAGTACTAAAACTATACTATCAATAATCGGCATAAGGATCATAATCAATACCGAGGTCCTCCTGGTGTACTTAAGTGTCGCCCTCCCAAGGCTCTTGGTACTCAACATCCACATGGTCAACAAAATTAGTGTCCGCAAGATCAGAATAGTCGGTGTCCACTCTGTCGATAAAATCAGCTGAAAAGAATAAATGTCACGAGGGCTGAGTTGCTAAACAATGTGCAACTCAGTGGATACACCACTAATCCACTAGTCAGATGCATTATGGGTGCATTTCCTGAGTAATAATAATAGTATGATAATATATAAGAAATAAAGAAATGCCAAAATCATGCGTATCATCAAAATCATATCTTAACTTACATATAAGATCATGATCTAGACACACTCTAATCATAACATACCTCTCCATACCTCATAAATATAACTTATCATATTACAACGACACATGCATCTGTACATCACATGAGCGTACATACTTACTTTTATTCCTAATACGATATGTGCCAAAGTCATTGTTCGAGCCTATCATGTGAGGGTAACCATAGTAGCATAGCATCATAACATATCACCCTCCATATCATAACATATCAATATTAACACTCCATCTAGTCTTAGGGCGGCCTAAAAGAATACGCATCTCTAAAGGCGAGAACAAGGTACCTCATAACATATCTCATACTGTCTTCTGAGAGACTCGTCTCGACTATAGACGTTAGATTCTTACGGTGGCTACGTAAAGAACATGTACAAACTTAATTTCTTAATCTTATATGAACATACACAGCGATGTCTTATTATATATGTATCTTATCTTATCTTATATATTATTTCTTATTATTTTCATACAACTTGAATCTAAAGTGAGTCATGGTGCGATAGGCTTTAATAAATCACACTTTTCAAGGAAAGAATTTTGTAGTAACATGGATGTACTTCATGTGGCAACTCATATTTTCATAGAGGTGTTGCATCCGTATATAGATGCCTATATTCTAAGTTTCATATAACCGTGAAAGGAATCTCACCATGATGAAAGCTTAAAGGTAGAGTTTCTTATCTTATTCCTTAACTTAATCTATCATATTAAAAATTAAGGGTGATAGGATCACCGTCTATGGCACTGTATACAAAGTTACACGAAATCTACACTTATCCCACTCGTCATGATGTCGATACCACCATGACTTGTAAGGCATCTAAATATGTTGTGATCCCCGTTTCAATATTATCTCAATGAATTATCAAGCCCAAGTATAGACATAATCTCACACACTCACATACATAACCTAGCATATCTATAAAATGTATAATGTAACAATGATATAAATATAGTCTTATCTTACTTGATCAATAAGATTAAATTTACAAACTACCTTATATATATATATATATATATATATATATATATATATATATATATATATATATAATACCTTAATACAGATATAAAATAGGTGCAGTTCTTAGTGTACGTGTAATCGAGAAACACAAAAGGTTAGAGTTTAACTTCACAGATGACGTCGAAATCTTAAAATTTTTATGTCATCGTGAAGATCGCCTTGATGTGATAAAAATAGATATATAATATGTTATAATTGAATAAATACATAAGAAGATATCGCGCTTTAAAATTTAGATCTGTCATGACCATTGATCGAAAACCTAATTTTAAGAATAACATGCAATAGGATTTTGGTCATAATACATTAGGGGTACAGTACTTGATATTCCGCCAAAAGATAATGATGATTTGGAATACAGGACCTTGAATCGGGTCTAAATCTGATTCCAACCGTTGCTGACACCACTAGCGTCTGTCATAAATCCACGGACGCCTGTCAAACATGACAGTGGGGTATCCAAATTGTGGGCGTCCATTAGGAAGCCAACGGACGTTCGTCCTGAATGCACACGGATGTCCATCGAACACAATCGAACGCACCCTATGCAACTGAATCTGAGAAGAATAAAGAGGATTAATGGGTACCCATTTGTTGAAGCGTGAATGATTGATCTTGTGGCTGTTCAGGTTGAAGAGATCGATGCTCAAGTTTTCATCTCCTTCCTCCGATCTTGTTGATGGTTGACGGAAGATTTGAGGGAAAAGGCTAGAGAGTTTTGAGAGAGAGGAGTTAAGAGAGCTAGGGTTTCTTAGAAGAAGGTGAGAGAGGCTAGAGTTTCTTAAAAAGAGAAGAGTGAAAAATATTAATTAGTGAATTTATAGAGATTTATAAAAAGATGTTGGGTTTCGGTGTGGAGTGTTAACACCGTGCACAATGTGGTACATCATATAACATCGTTAAAATAGTCAAAATGGATCGGTTTATTACATTCACCCCCCTTATAAAATTTTTGTTCTCAAAAATTACGTACCTGCGACAGTGAGCTCTGGGTACTTCTCCATAAACTCAGCTTCTTGTTCTCAAGTGGCTTCCTTCAGTGTGTCGTATTGCCACTGAACTTTGATGAAGCATACCATTTTACCCTTGACGAGCATATCCTTTAGGTTTATTATGTGAATCGTCTTTTCTATGATAGTCAGATCCTCCCTGACTTTAGTTGACTCGATATCAAGGGCGTGAGATGGATCAAGCATATACTTACGCAACATAGACACATGAAACACATTATGTATATCGGCAATATATGTCAAAAGTGAAATTTAGTAATGTAGACACCCAAATTCGGCCCAAGGCCCGATCAGTCTGTACTCCGAGAGAAATGCACCCCTGTGCTTCCAATGGCACCCCTAAACCCTTGGGAATCTATCCAGACCTTTAGGAATCTCCTAAAATTCATTAGAACCATTCCCCCAACCCTTAGAGATCACCCTTAAACCCTAGGATCCCTTCCCATACTCAATTTAAACCCTTCTGAGCATTTGATGGGAGGAGAGCTACAAATTTTTATATAGACCACTGCTGAGGATGAGCCACATACCATTGGAAAGAGGACTTCTCCCACTTTCCAACGAGCCAAAGATCACCCAATTTAGAGTTGTGGTTCAAAAGTTCTGGCCGTTTGAAGGATCACATAAAATCATGACTTTTTGCTCAGGCGTGTGTATTACATACGCCCGACAAATTTGGCCTCAGTTTGGTCAAGCATATGTATTATATACGCCTGGCATTTTTGGGCCAAATTTGGCTGGGAGTATATAATACATACGTCCAGCATAGGTGGCCACCAACGTGGGCACCCATATTCTTAGATTCCCCCTGGTTTTCTTGATTTTACTGTGCATAAGCTGGGCGTATATAATATATACGCCCAGCTTAGCTACAGCATCTGTCTTTAAATGCTCGAATTTCCTCCATCTGGTTTGACCCTTTGACCATCCCCTTGGTTGAGGTGGGTGTCTTAAGGTTGGTTGCGCCCCCTTTGAGTTTATTGGCAACCTTAAGTCACCCATGGTCTCACCCCATCATCTACCTTTGAAATTGGTTTCCCAAACCTCTAGGACCCTAAAAACCTAGAAAGCCTTAGATAGAGGATTACCTAATTGCTAAACTAATTAGCTCTTAAGTAATCCTCTAACCCACCTCTTCTCTATAAATAGAGAGGCCCCCCTCTTCCCAAAAGGGTTGAAAAAATCAAGGTTGAAAAGATTATGGTGAAACCTTGAGTTAGGAGAGAAAGAGAGCCCTAGTGAGAGAAAGTTTTTGTTCTTATTTCTTCAATCAGAATTCCAGCATGCATAGATCATTTTTTTAAGCCTTTTCAAACATTAGATCACCTCTTTTAGTTAAAGCTTAGTCCCTAGCTTCATCCCACACTTCCTATCTATCGAATCCTAGCATTAGAACCTATTCCTCTACCATTTAAACCATTTAAAGTCTTCGGAAGCACGCCGAAACGAAGGTCTTCCACGGTGCAACAAGAGCTTGTGAGCTCCGGTGCACCCCTCTCTTCCTCTACCTTCTTGGTGTTTCCTCCGCCCAAGGATTCAAGCCGTTACGCCGCCGAAATTTGGGTTTGGCCCAAAGCTTGATAGGACCGTATTGCCTTCGGGCAAGGGGAAGCTCCGCCTATTTATTTTCATTTTTGGCCATAGATAGAGACAGCTACGTGTGGGTTGATCGGGCGCCTAAACCCTTCCCGATCGATAACCGAAGCCCCTACCCTAGAGCCTTTGGCAAAGACCGGTGAATCAGAGTCATATTTAGCACTTCGGTGCTTAAAATATTGATTTAAAGGTTTCCCGGGTCACCAAAAGCTCTGGGTGGCGACTCTACATTTCATTCCACCATGAGCGCAACATCGCGAAGGGTTCGAGAGAATCCATGCTCGCACAGATGGCGACTCTGCTGGGGATGTCACCCTAGCGCTTCCCCTCTTGTTGGCCTTTCTTTTTATTTTATTTTTACTAACCATGGTTGTTTTTTGTTTTAATTTTCTGCTATTTTTCTTTATTTTTTGTTATTTTTACTAACATACTCACCCCTACGATTCAGTCCTTTAAGTGCCTTAGCCGATTGGCGGGCCTACTTACGCCTTTAAATTTTAGTTTTTTACGATTTTGTCATTTAAGCCACCTTAGCCGTTTGGCGGGCCTGCTCGCATCTACTTTCCACGTCATATAAATTTCAGTTATTTACGAGCCTTAGCCGTTTGGCGGGCCTACGTGCGCTCTTTATTTTAGTCATCATATCCCACCATTGAACATCGGCCCGTTGAGGCAGCACGGGCTTGTCATCCCCGACCCAATTTTGGACTTAAATTCACTCCCCTTTAAAAATCTGTAATTAAAAGTGAACCAACAGTGTGGGGACATAATCAAATTTGTTTTTATGTATTTTGGGTAGTTTTTTTGGGGGGTTTAGGCGCAGATATAATTTACCCGATTCCTAGTAAGGTGGCAGCCCTAGTGGTGATGATCCTGAAAAGAACCACCCGTTCCCGTACCCGAGAAGGCGCTTGCGCCAAAGGTATATCGGTTGGATTGCCAATTCTAATCAAGCAGTAAAACCTGCAATGGTGAGAGCGTAGACAGCCCGAATTCAGCCGTGTATCCCTAGGAAGCGGAAAGGAGGGAGCATCTCTCTAAAAAAACCAGTCCAAAAGACCCATTTCGGGCTTACTGTTTACTATCAAACAAGGCTGGAAAAACAGCCTCTACCTGGCGTATATATTACATACGCCCAACCAAAAATCTCCAAAAATATTCAGGTGTATATAATATATACGCCCAGCCAAAATCCCCAGATTTAAGCCAGGCGCATATAATATATACGCCCAGCCAAATCTGCTAAGTTTTGGTCAGGCGTATATAATACATACGCCCAGTATATACTAGGTTCAAGCAGCCCAATCTAAGGCCCAATCCACCACCCAAGTTCCCCGATTAGCGGCATTACTGCCCACAGTAGCCTCCCGCATTCTATAACACCCAATATGCCCCCGCCCAGTCAAAAGAAGGCGACTTCTCATTGATTTGCTTTGGGAGATCGGGTCGTTTGCGTGGATTCCCTCACCTTCAATAGAACGAAAGGGTTCCCTTTCGCTTCTTCCGAAGTGTGTCGGATCCCGCCGTGGGACCTACTAAAGGTGTATATATCACCCAAGACGGGAACTTTTCTAGGGCACCAGATTATCATTCATTTAAATAGGGGAGATAATTTTCATTTAAAAAATCCAGAAAAAATAAATATATAGAAAAATCAAAATCAAAATACGTATATGTCGCACTTTATGCGGCCATCTCACCTCTGACGACCTCAAACCCAACCCGTAGAAAAAGAACTAGGAAAGTGTTCGGCCCTTACCCAAGGCATCGATACAATACTCATCAGCGGATCATGTCGAGCGCCGATACATCCCCGCCATCATCCCCATCCCATTCCCGTATAGGAGAAGACCCGATCCCCAACACCTTCACCCAAACTCGATTCGATGTCACGGGTCCATTTGGGGCACCCGTGTTCGCATCCACTCCATCCCCCGCCCTTACATTTTCCCAACATACCCCCATCTCATCCGCTACTGAAACACCTCATTTCCCGACTGACCCATACATCCCCATCTCCCATCCATACCCCCTTACTGTACCCCCCTACTCCCAAAGACCCCATCGGGAGCCCCATCCCCTGCCTACCTCCCACATCCCGTCCGCCTCGTCATCCATGCCTCCTACGTCCTATATCCCATTCACCTCATCTCACATGCCTTTCACATCACATGGCCCATCCACATCCCAACATACCTCCCTATTTACCCAGGTCATGCCTAACTTTTCCTAGGGTGTGACCAGTAACCCACCATCTTCTATAGCCATACATCCACACCCTCCAACCACAATCATTCATACCCCCCATACCTGGGTCATGCCCAATTTCACCCAACCCCCTCCGTCCTTGACTGGGCCATCGCCCTCCAATCTCACACCTGAATCCATGCCCTCAATGGAAGACATGAGAATGATGTATGGCATGTAGGCTACCTCTCGGAGTCCTACATTCCAAACCCCACATCTAAGTCTCCAAAACCTTCATACCCCATTCCCCCATGACCATGCCCAACCACCCATCATTCATACCATCCAAGATCCCCCACCTCAATTCCAGGCTCAGGCCCAAGCCCAACAGACCCAAGCCCACTCATCTCAGGACCAAACCCACACAAATCCATGGGCCCAAGCCCAAACGTCTTTAGAACCATGGGCCCAAGCCCAAACCTAAGCTCTGGCCCAGGCCCAAGCCCACCAGACCTATCAGACCCAGGCCCAAAATCCTCAAGGCCCATGAGTCCAAGCCCAAACCCATCAGACTCAGGCCCAGGCCAAAAATCCTCAAGGCCCATGGGCCCAAATCCAAACCCATCAGGCCCAAACCCATGCCCAAAACCTTCAAAGCCCATGGGCCCAAGCCCAGGCCCATCAGATCCAGGCCCAATTCTAAACCCCTCAGGGCCCTTGGACCCAAACCTATCAAACCCAAGCCCAAGGCCCATCATCCCACACCCAATACCCACATGGCCCATTAACCCAAACCCAACAGGGCCCATTGGCCCAAAAGCATGCCAACCCCCACACCCAGGCCTGAGGCCCATCAACCCAAGCTTTCCAAAACCATCAAGCCCAAACCAAAGGCCCATCCACCCACACTCATCAAAGCCTGTTCACAAACCCCTCACCCCCTCACCAATACCCTTCATTCACCTATACCCCTTATGCCCCCATCCCTCCAACGGAAAATCTGATCCACCCCATTCCTCAAAACCATGCCTACAATATCCCGCCACATCAACCACACCCCTATCACCCCCAGAATGTGTACCCAGCTCAGCACATCACTCATTCACAAGCACTCATCCATTCACTCCTCCCCATCCCTTACAAGCTTTGTGGCCTCACCAGGTCATCCAACACATCACCCCCCAGGTCCAAATAATGGACCTCGCCCCTCACCAGTATAATGACCAATAGTACGAGGAGGACGAGATCCACAATAGTGGAGCCAGTTTTGACCCCCCCAGGCCCATCATCGTCACACCCAGGGCCGAATAAAATCAGGGGGAGGCAGTCCCAACTACAGCCTCAAAAGAATCAGAGCAGTTGAAAGAATAGATAAATAGAATACAAAAGCAGCTGAAGAAGATGGGAGAAGTAGAACTTCATTCAACAAACTTATCAGACTTATGTCTATTCTCGGATGTCCCCCTGCCACCAAAATTTAAGATGCCATCATTCGACAAATATAATGGCACTGGCAATCCCATCGCCCACTTAAAATCTTACTGTGGAGACATGTGCCAGTACGGTGGAGATGAACGACTCCTCATCAAAGTGTTCCAAAAGAGTCTAACGGGCTCAACACTGAGATGGTTCACATCCCTAGAACCATCCATGACTAAAACTTGGAAAGATCTGACACACTTATTCCAAGAATAATATGTCTATAACATGGACATAGAGCCAAGGAAGTCGAATCTGGCCCGTTTGAAGCAAAGACATGATGAAACTTTCAGTGCCTACTTAGGGAGGTGGAGGGCATTGGCCGCCCAGGTGACCCACCAGATTCTGGATGATGAGCAGATTGAATTAATAACCAAGGGAGCGCTCCTAGTCATTGCGAAATTCTTGGTATATCAGCAACAGTCCAGTTTTGCTGATTTGGTCTGAAATGCCAATCATTGCGAAGACGCCGTTAGAGAGGGCAGATTGGGAAAGAGCATGGCCAACGGGGCCGCTGGATTCGGAAAGCTGCCGAACCAAGGGTTGAAAGAAGGCCAGGGGAAGAGGTGCAGAACATCGTTATCCCCAAGCCAATGCCACCCCGATATAGCTCCAGGCCGCACACCCACCCCTGGCCCGTTTCGAACAAGCGCCAAGGCCGAACAATGGGCCGAGGGCCCTATTCACCCAGGAACAGATGAAAGCACAATTCGAACGGGTCTTCACGCCGTTAGGGCAATCATTAAGCGTCTTATTGCCAGTATTGCTACAAATGGGTCTAGTCAATTTACTCCAGCCTCGCCCACCCCCTAATCTAATACCAAGAAACTATGACTCGAACCTGCATTGTAACTTCCACCAGGGGCCAGGTCACCCTACGGACCGGTGCTTCCCACTAAAGCACGCAATCCAAGATTTAATAGAAGCGGGAAAAATTGTTCCCCCGTCGCTTCCTCAAGGGCAGAACCAGAGCATTCATCAAGCCCCTCTGCCACCACATCCCGGAGGCCCCAGGCCTAACATCCATTGGGTAGAAGAGAAAGAGGAAGAGTTCGACCCCTCGGATTACATCAGTAGTCAAGAAGAGTTTTCATTTCCCAGGCTGAACAAGGGCGAACCGATTGTGGGGGTAATCGAGCCGTTGTATTTAGCCGATTACTTCCCCACCCCGGCATACCAAGAGGAGCCCTTAGATTTAGGGCAGTATTTTTCCACTCCCGCTCCTGCCCATCAAATCCAAACGGGCCTAGCCCCACCGCAATCATATGCATATCTACCCCACTCCTAATTTACCCCACAGTACACACCACCTCCCAATCACCCCCTCTCATACACTATCCCACCGTCAGCCACCCCATATACCTCTCCGTCACGCCCAAATAATCCCACACCATACATAAATCTACCACCCCCATACTACCCCACCCCATACACACCCCCAAATCCCACCACCCAGCATACTATCCCGCCATCCCCAAATCACCTCGCCCAATACACAACTCTACCATCCCCAAATCACCCCGCCCCATGCATAACTCCATCATCCCCGATTTACCCTGTTTCATCCATGAACCCATCATCGCCCCACCATGCCACCCCGATTATAAACCCTTCGTACCAGTACCCCCTTGCTCCATCTGCTACCCGTCATACCCCTATCACCCCACTCCACCTGCACCTTCGACGTTTCCTAGTCACACCTCCACCATCCCTGCACTATTTCGCCCCCAATCCAGCTCCACCCCCACCCAAACAAATAACCCCTCACCCACTCCCCTTATCACCTGCTCCCAATCACCACTGGTCTTACCATGCCCCGGTAATGCCTGCATAAACCCCCTCTGCACCCTCAAATCTAACTTCGCCGACTCCCTCCAATACCATTACACCCCCTATTGGAGTCAACCTGGTTGGGCCTGAGAATCTGACATGCCCGAGAAGCAGACGGACATGAATGTTGGTCGCAACCAAGAAGAAACAGTCAAATTTATCACCCGGTCGGGCAGGATTTCTACACAGCCAGAAGTATCGAGAGCCGAAAGAGGAGAGGAGAAGAAGAAAGAGCAGGCCGCAGGGAACCCCTTCGAGAAAATGGCCAGAGAGCATGTGTTGGAGACACAGCTCAAGAGGACACCTGCATATATTACTGTCTGAGATTTGTTGATCACGTCCCCGCTCCCCTTCCAAGCCTTAATGGGAGCACTCAAAGACGCGCATGTTTCCGCCCACGTAACCCCAGACAAGGTAGGAGAGATAATTGGGCAAGTATTGGCCCCAAATGCCATCTCATTTACTAATGCGAATCTGTCGCTTGAGGGGAACAACCACTCTAAGCCCCTGAATATAACAGTGGAAGTAGGGAACCTGGTGGTGTCGTTGGTCTTAATAGACAACGGGTCGGCATTGAACGTGTGCCCTCTAAGGACGGCAATCAAAATCGATGCAAACCCCAACACCTTCTGGCCCTCTATAACAAGCGCCAGGGGATTCGACAACACCCAGAGAGAGATCATAGGAGAAGTAGACCTCGACCTGATCATCGAGCCGCAAACCTTCACTGTCCCCTTCCAGGTGATGGACATCAAGTCTACATTTAATCTACTATTGGGCCGGCTGTGGCTGCATGAGATCGGGGCAATACCATCAACTCTACACTAAAAACTCTGATTCATCTCAGGCGGAAGAATCGCCACCATCGTAGGTGAGAAGACAGGGAGAGGAGCGCTCTGCATATTGAGAATTCGAAAGTGCTTAACATGACGCACACAGCGGATCACACAGATCTCCATCGATTTGAGTATGACTTTTCAACCGTTACCCTCGAGCGGACTGAAAAAACTCCTACCAAAACTGGAGGAGGAACAGAGGCAGTCGTGTTCATGCTCCACAAATGGGGCCACTAAAAAAGGAAAGGACTGGGCCCGCGCCTTCAAGGAAGAAGAGACCCCGTCAGGGCCAAGGGACAACAAACCAAATTTGTCCTGGGCTACAGGCCCAATGAAGAAGAAGTCAGAGAGGCCAAAGAGAAGATAAGGGCCGCAGCAGTCGCCAAGGCTAGGAGAATCAACCTGGAAGAAGAGCCTCCCGCCCGGCCCTACATCCGCCAAACCTTTGTAAGCGTCAGGGTGGTAAAAATTGATCTAAATGGGGAGATGAGGATAACCCCACACAAGCTTGCTTCCACCCACCCCACTAACCCTTACATCACCCCCTTGGACCTCGAGGTGGACTTAGCAGCCCTCTCCTTATTTGAGGAGGAAATCCCCGGGCCCACCCATCACTCCAGCACTAGCCACTTTGGGCCCACCCTAACCTTCAAAGACAGGGTCCCAAAGGATCCCTCCATAAACATGCTGAGGGAGGGACCGCAAAATCCTACCAATGCCATTTTCGACCAAAGAGGTAAAGGTCAGGCCTCACAGGTAAGTAACTGGACATCTCTACCCCAACTCCTGGGAGCCACCAAATGCTGTGAATATGGCACCGGCTCTCTAAAATAAAATAGCCTATAAGAAGTGAGGTCAGCCTCTGGGGCACTCTACCCTGTATATATAGAGATCCACCGCGCAAGGGGCTACCCTCCGAAAAATTGTGAAAAACTATAAAAATAGAAAAAATACCAATTCTAAAAATATTATCCTTTAAAATTTCTAATAAAATTGAAAATGATGTCGTGATACCCGTCCCATGCGAAGCCGACCCCTTCCCTGTAGAAATACAAGAAGAGGTAGGAGTCACGAGTCTGGACAAGGAAGGTCAAGTCGATGAGCTCCCCAATGAGCTCCTCAAGCAATTTTTCAATTTTGAGCATGGCCCTACCCCAATCGTCGAAGAGACAGAGGACGTCAATTTGGGCACCGAAGAGGTCCCTAGAATCACCAAAATCAGAACATCGTTGTCCCCTGCAGAGAGAAAAGGTATGATAGACTTCCTTTGGTCATACCAAGACATCTTCGCATGGTCTTATGAAGGCATGCCTGGTTTAGATACCGATCTGGTTGAGCATGAGTTGCCACTCTACCCTGACTGCAAGTTGGTTAAACAGAAGCTAAGATGCCTCCGACCTGAATGGATGATGGAGGTCAAGGACGAGGTCATTAAGTAGTATGACGCGGGTTTCCTCATGGTATCCAAGTACCCGCAATGGCTGGCCAATATCGTTCCCGTACCAAAGAAAGATGGAAAAGGTTGAATGTGCATTGATTTCTTGAATCTCATCAAGGCGAGCCCTAAGGATGACTTTCCATTACCCCACATCGATATCTTGGTCGATAACACTGCTAAGCACGGGATGCTCTCGTTCATGGACAGGTTCTCAGGCTACAATCAGATTAAGATGGCAGAGGTCGACCGAGAGAAGACCGCGTTCATCACTCCCTGGGGAACCTTCTGCTACAAGGTGATGCCATTCGGGCTCAAGAATGCTGGGGCAACCTACCAGAGGGCAATGACGGCCCTATTCCATGACATGATGCACCGAGAGATCGAAGTGTATGTCGATAATATGATTACCAAATCGCCAGAAAGGGATGACCACTTGGTAAACCTTCAGAAGCTGTTCGAGAGATTGAGAAAGTACATGTTGCGGTTGAATCCCCAGAAGTGCGCATTCGGCGTTATGTCAGGAAAACTATTGGGTTTTATTGTCAGTAGGAGAGGCATCAAGGTCAATCCGACCAAGATCAAGGCCATCACTGAGATGCCACCACCGTCTACAGAGAAGGAGGACAGAGGCTTTTTTGGCAGAATCCAGTACATCAGTCGGTTCATTGCACAGTTAACTCTGATATGCGCACCGATCTTCAAACTACTAAGAAAGGATTCACCAATTGAGTGGAATGATGATTGCCAAGCTGCATTCGACAAGATCAAGGGTTACCTCCTAAATCCTCCAATATTGGTACCACCTGTACCTGGTAGACCCCTGATAATGTATCTGTCCACGACGAAATTTTCCATGAGTTGTGTGCTAGGACAGCATGATGAGACAGGAAGAAGAGAGCAGGCCATCTACTACCTGAGCAAGAAGTTCACTGATTATGAGACGCGCTACTCTCATCTGGAGAAAGCATGCCTAGCGCTCGTGTGGGCTACTCAAAGACTTCGACACTATCTGTATCCCAAGCCGTTCTACTTCTAGCACAGATGGATCCGTTGAAGTGCCTATTCGAGAAACCTGCTCTCACAGGCCGAACTGCACGATGGCAACTTTTATTATCTGAATTCGACATCACGTACGTCACTCAGAATCCGATCAAGGGGTAGGCACTTGCTGATCATCTTGCTGAGAACCCTCTACCTGATTATGAGCCTTTGAGAACTGAGTTCCCCGATGAGGATATCCTATTCATGACAGAAGATGATACAGAAGAAGCAGAAGAATCATGGGTAATGCACTTTGATGGGGCATCGCATGTCGAAGGCCAAGGAGTTGGCACCATCCAGATTTCACCAAGAGTATCCCATGTACCGATCTCTATCAAGCTCAACTTCCCCTGCACTAACAATATGGCTGAGTATGAAGCTTGCGCCGCCTGTCTACAGGCAGCTCTCGATCTGAATGTAACTCACTTTTGAGTTTTTGGCGATTCACAGGTAATCATATGTCAAACGAATGGTGACTGGAAGATGAAGGACGAGGAACTGATCCCCTGTCATGAACACCTCAAAGATCTAATAGCTTACTTCCAAGATGTGACTTTCTCATACGTCCCCCGGATAAGGGATCGCTTTGCTGATGCATTAGCAACTTTGGCCTCAATGATTGAAATCCCCTTTGGTGTTGAGATGAAGCCGATCATGATCAAGCAGAGGAGTAAGCCGGCCTTCTGCCTCCAGATTGAGGAACCTACAAAGCCTGATGATGAGCCACCTTGGTTCTCAGATTTCAAGAATTTCCTCAAGACCCTAACTTTCCCAGAAGGTACATCCAAGACAGACCGACGAACTATTCAATATTTAGCAGCAGGTTACGTCATTTGTGGGGAATGCCTCTACAAGCGATCATACAATAACATCTTACTCAAGTGCCTCAATGAAACTGAAGCAGTCAATATTATTAAAGAAATCCATGAGGGGGTATGCGGAGCCCACGTCAGCGGTCACATGCTCGCTAAGAAAATCCTACTGCAGGGATACTTTTGGACCACCATGGAATCGAATTGTTGCAAACATGTTCAAAAATACTACAAGTGTCAAGAACACTCCAGTCTGATACACGGTCCCACCAGTGATCTTCACTGCATCACCACTCCTTGGCCATTTGCTACCTGGGGCCTTGACATTGTCAAAATGATTAATCTGAAAGCATCGAACGGACATCGATTCATCCTCGTCCCCGTTGAATACTTCACCAAGTGGGTAGAAGTGGCATCCTATGCCAATATCACGGTCATTCACGTTGAGAAGTTTCTCAAGAACAATATTGTGTGCCTATTTGGAGTACCCAAAGATATCATTACGGACAACGGTATAAACTTTGCAAATAAGCACATCCGAGACTTCTGCGAGCAATATAAGATCAAGCACCATCGCTCATCCCCTTACCGGCCTCAAACTAATGGAGTCGTGGAAGCCGCGAACAAGACGGTCGTTCGCATCCTTGAGAAAATGGTCGTCACTTATCGAGATTGGAGTGAGCAGTTACCCTTCGCGCTTTGGGCTTATAGAACATCGATCCATACCGCTACAGGAGCAACACCATTCTTCCTTGTGTATGTAACTGAGGCCATCCTCCCGGTGGAGGTTGAAGTACCATCGCTCCGAATCCTCATGGAATCAAACTTACCTGAAGCAGAGAGAGAGTGATCACGCTTTGATCAACTGAACTTACTGGACAAAAAGAGACTCCTAGCCTTATGCCATACCCTAGTTTACCAGGGGAGATCGCACGCGCTTATAATAAACGTGTCCACAGTCGAGATCTAAAGGTAGGGGACACTGTGCTGAAGAAGATCTTCCCTTCCCTGCATGCCGATCCGAGGGAAAAGTTTAGGCCGAACTGGGAAGGACCATACGTCATTCGGGAGGTGCTGCAGGGATACACCATCCGCCTCGCCACCATGGACGGAGATCATCTTCCAGAGCCCATCAACGCTGGATACGTCCGACGGTTCTACTCTTAGTCCATCGCGATAAGGTAAGTATTGATGAAATAGATACGTGACTGCTTAAGAATCATCCAAAAGAGGCCATCGTTCCAAGCACAGTAGCCCAAAAGCACCCCTAAAAATGATGATACCCTTTGCTACCCCATTTGAGCCTGGGCCTTTCTTTCAATAAACCCTTTCCCAAAAAAATATACATACGTGTACATATACCAAAAAGAGGGAGAGAGGAAAATACATGAGTATAGAGTTACTATCAAATCCAAAAAAAAATTTGAAAAAGCAAAACCTCAAAAAGAGATCGTCTCAAATGGAGGAAAATGAACAACAAAAAGAGGTGTGTAGAAGAATCACGGGGCATGTATAGTAGAAACCCCCGAGGAAAAAAGTATTTTGGGAAAACTGAAGCCGTATCAAGAAAACCCTTTTAACCCAGCATACCTTCAAATCCTAACCCTACCCATGGCCAAGCTACACCCTGAAGGAAGCCCTCTTTGTAGGTTCGCAAGCAGCCATATTATTTGTTAAGTCAACATGAGCCGAGTCATGAGACGACACCAGAATCCCATCCAGCCGGTTATGACGGAATCTTTGTCCATGTCGTGATTTTCTGGTTCTAAAGAAAAAAAAATAGAAAAGAAAAAAAAAATGAAAGAAAATTAATTTGAGTTCAAAGCAAGATGGACGTGGTGAAAACCCGCAAGGACATCGCGGGTAAAAACAGCGAACTCACGCGGACCAGGTGAAAACCTGAAGAGGCACCTGGGGTAAGAGAGCAAACCCATGGACGTAGTGAAAACCCAAAAGGGCGCTATGGGTAAAAATAGGGATGACAGGCATGACGAAAACCCGTCTTGGGCCCTGTGAGCAAAAAAATGTCAAGAAAAGAGAGATTAAGAGACGATCTATTCCGGCCCGCCTACTTTAGGCTGGACCCCTTGTGCCCCTTCCCCCTTCTTTTGTTGGGTCGCTCATGTTAAAATTAGATTGGATCCTAATCAAGTATGTCATCTCTACCGCGTCGTCTGACACATGACCAAAGGTAAGGCCAAAAGACCAATCAATCTCGGGGGGGCTGACCTATCCATGTTAAAAAAGAAGCACCAGAAACTCCTAAACAGGATTTGACCATGCTCAAAAAGAGGACCCACCAGTTGGCTTTGTAAATACCGACATCACAAAAAAGGAGAAAATTTTCAAAAAAGATAATAGATTTTCCTTTTCCATAAAAAGCCTCACACTGTGTAGGAGAAAAATTTTAAAAAAAAAAGATAATAGATTTCCCTTTTCCAAAAAAAAAATGAGAGTATCTATATGTATGTATGGCAGATTCCGTTTCTTTTCTTTCAAGTATCACGTATGAAGTGTCACGTCCCAAAAAGATAACAACATGACACCCTTTCTATCTTCTACCATCTTTACAGGTATATATAAAAAATTAAAAAAAAACAACAAACACAAAAAGAAACAACCCAAAAAAAAGGAAGGAGATCTTTGTTAAGGGGCATCAGTCCCCCCCTCTGTGTATATGATCTATGGTGTGTGCAGGAACAGGTCAGGGGCAGGAACCACGCTTCAAGGCACTGATTTCTGCAAGGAGAGAGTTCTCACGGGCATTTTGATCGGTCAACCACCTAATGAGACTCCAAAAGCCCGAATCAAGAACCTCACTCTCGGCCGTAGCAGCCCTCACGTCCACCATCTCGGCTCTAGCCCTCTCCTTCCCCAAAGCCTTAGTCAAAGCCAGCTTCTCTACAGAAAGAGACTCAATTCTAGTCCGGAGCATCGTTTCCTTGTATGGCCAGGGCCCCGACTCTATCACATCTATCGAAATCGGGTTAGGGGCAGGTAAGCTCTCAGATGCCAGCCAAACCTCGTAATCAGAAGAGAGGGCACCCCCTGAACCAGGCTACACATGTGTGCAGATTGGCGGGTCTCCTAGAGTGCTGCTATGCGATCTAGGTCATTGAGAGAACCCTGAGAGAATATCAGGGAACACAAGGGTGGCCTCATAGTGCTCGGCACGTGTTGGGTATATCCGAATTGACGAAGCACCCGAGATGGGAAATAGTAGGTACTCCCGGTCAACCCCAAAAGTGTGATACCCTCACAATCTCGAGAGCGGACAATCGGAAAGGTGTCGTCCAACCAGGGAAGTTGTCAGATCAACTCCGCATCAGATAGCCACAGGCTCAGTTCTTCGATGCTCCCATGGGGTAGCCTCGAGCAGCGTGTCAGAAAGCCCCGAGCCACATCCCCTCTTACCAAGCAAAATCTCGGCACAGGCCCCATGATAGCCAAATGCTCTCCTAGCCAAATCTGAATGAGGAGTGGACTCCCGCGAAGAATCCCAACCTGGCTCGAGGCCGAGGCATCCAGGCCCCGATACATCTGAGCCAAGACTAGGTGCACCAGTGAACGGCCTCCCTCCAATTCGGTCAAGTCATCGCATAACCCAAGGGAAAATGTCTCGCCCCCGGTAAAGAAGAGAACTTCCGACAGTAAATAAAGGGCAAAGGCCTTCACATTAAAAGGATCCCGGACCGGCAACTTTCAGAGACTCAAGTCGCCAAAAAGTTCTCTCAGGAATTTCACCGAGCACCTAGTGGGCCCGCCGGCGAAGCCCTTCTCATACCCACCCTTTTTCAAACCAAGAACCGCGTAGACAGCCTTTTCATACCCCGGTTTAGGCACCATTTTGGCAAGCCCCCGATGCATCCTCAAGCCGGTAATGGAAGCTAGCTCCTCCAAGGTTGGGGTGAGCTCCCTGGACCCGAATCTGAAGACATGAGCCCTATGGTCCCATGACGCCAAAGCCGCCTGTAGGAGGTCGGGCAACAAAGGGACAAAAAGGAGAGAGGAAAGGTGGGATAACCCGAGGCGATCCAGAACAGCGAGCTCGCCCTCAGTTAAGCTAGCGCACCACTTTTGCAAAAAATTAGGCCCCGAGTCCAAACAGGGAAGTACACTAACCCCATCCCCCGTATAAGAATTTGGGCCGGGAAGCGGGTCCATAGACATACAAAGACGTCCTATATAAAGCCCAGTCAATGTAGGGCGATGGACCCGCTTATCAAAGAAAAAGGGAAGAGAGAGAAAAGAAAGAAAAGGGAGGGGCAAAAAGGCAAAGCCTGAGTGAATAGTGAGGTAAAGAGGCTGGGCGCGGATTATAAGGAACCCGTCGAGCACCAGTTATATGGGGCGTATATAATATATACGCCAAGGCCAAAATTCAAATTTTCAGCCAGGCGTATATATTATATACGCCAGGGTAACATGGCAGATGTTTTGCCAGGCGTAAATATTATATACGCCCAGGCAAATTTTCAAAATTTTTGCCTGGCGTATATAATATATACGCCCACTTGAAGAAGCAGGGCTGCATGGCTTCCCCTCACATCGGGCCATGCTCTTTTTTTTATTCCTTCCCCAAGGGAGGGACGAGTGTCACTCAACCTACTTTTTCTCCCGGGGCAGCCCACAGGCGGGCACACTCAAGCGCCCATGGGACATATGCGGGTAATCACATGCGAGCTTCCCCCCATCATTGGAGGGGGCTCTAGCCCGCTCCATGCCAAACAAAAAAAACACCATAGAGGCAGAAAAATAAACAAACAGAGCATTCATATAAACCATAAAAGTTGTGAGACCATTCAAAAAACCAAAAGAAAATTATTACATATTCCCCAATATTCCAAAATCTAAACTGTTTCACTGTCTCAAATTTTCAGAAAATGAACTAATCCTGGGCAGTCCCCTTTGACTTCTTTCGACATCGGGTCACGCTTTGAAAGGTATGGGTCTCCCCCACCCGAGTCCACGCCTGAGAGATGCGGCCAAGCAGAGAGCGCAACTCCTTTTCACAAGCACGCTGTATAAGCCCATGAAGGTCCATCAGTTAGGGAAACAAGCAAAAAGTAAATATGAGGATGACTAGATGCGGTCAATATTCACTCACCACCTCAACCTCCCTAAGACCGGCAATGTTACGGTAATATTCGGCTTGGTTTACGACCGACTCATAATCCTGCAGCAAAAAGATAAAGAGAAAGGTATCAGTCACACAGGCCGTCGGCATAATCCAAGAAAACAGAAGAGCAAGGTAACAAGGGAGAGATTACCCCAGGGATCAGCTCAGGGGGTGGAATCTGAATAGCTTCAGTGGATATGTGTGCCTTTTCAGCCACATCAACACACATACGCGACAGAAAGGCATCATCCAAGCGCTTAAAGGTTCCCTGGACCTCAGTTGGCGAACTACCGGAGGCGCCAGCACCAGAAGGGTCGGAAGGTCCTGCACCGGTAGCCTCATCAGGAGCAGCTACCTCATCCCCCTCATCTGAATCATCATCCTGTCCAAACTACAGAGAGAAACAGTCTTTGTTCAAATAGCAGGGCAATTAAAGTAATCATATGGAAGGCTATTAATAGAAAGAGGAAAGAGCATTACCTGAGATTGCAGACCACCAAAAGTCAAAAAGTTGGCACCAGGCATGAATAGGGGCAGCAAAGAATGATAGGGCAGAGACTCGTACCACATCTAATATCCCCCAGGAAAGAGAAGGTCATTAATGGGGACCCCGTGGTGGAGAAAGCGAGCAGCAAGCATTTTGGTAGAACCCTCGGGAGCCAATACATCAGCTGGAGGAGCTTGGGGCACGGCAGGGGCCGATACTGATGAATCACCCTCTCTCCTAAATAATAGGTCCTAGCCCAGGACCCATAGATGAAAATAATGCGCCGATCTAACAAAAGGCGAGAAGGGCCCACTGCAGTCAGATTCCAAAAGGGGGATCCAACATAGGGATCAAGGATGACCTACTCAACAAAAAGAGGAGGAGTTTATACATTTGGTCAGAGCCCACAGCATAAAAGAGCTATCAAATTTGCAAAGAGAGGAATTGTTATACCTGCTCAGGGATCAGCAGATCAAACTGAGAGCGTAGCCCTAACTCCAAGTGCTTCATACCTACGTCCCGGCGTCGGTTTGCATGCCAATTGCTCATAAGGGGGAACGTGGGAACTCCCGAGAGCAGCAGAGGGCGACCAGGTTGGAAATGCAGATACCCCCATACCTGAGAAAGCAAGCAGATAAAAACAAATATGCAAAAAAAAAGAGGAGGATGAATTGAGGCCAAAAGATAAAATACCTCAAGTGCAGGCCAGAAGCCCACAACGGAGCTGGAGTCCCCAAGAACGGCTCGCACCAAGCTGGACATGAGCACCGCATAACCAACACCTCTCCAATCAAACCGATGTACAGTGTCTCAGTTCACCATAAGACTGAGTAGGGACAACGAGACCCGCCCTCCGCTGGTGTTTGAAAGGAGAGTCTTGCCGAGGAGGAACAGTAGAGAAATGCGGGCCAGCATCAGTGCACACTCTGGCTCGAGATAGATGGCCGCATCAGGTTGGCCCAGATCCACCAACTCATGAGGCTCAAACAGACCAACCAGCCAGGATAGCTTGACTTCAGAACAGCGAACGTTCCCGGAGGACGGGTAGGCCCCTATCAGCCGAATCACCTCCTCCCTATCAGGCGTACGGACAGGTATCACTGGCACCCCTCCAACACGAACCCCAGTAATCATGAACCAGTCTGCGGGCGTGAGGGTCATCTCAGCCATGGCCATATCAAATGTCATGGTCTCGGGGCGGAAACGCTCTATCAGAGCCTTCAGATTGGCCGTGTCAGCCCTCACAGCGAGGCATGAAATGAAGTCCCCAAAACCAGCTTGGGCGAGCAGGTCCTTCACCACCTGGGGGAGATAAAGTACGAGGCGCTGGAGGTCGAACCAGCCACCCCGGAACATAATGTGGGGCAAAGGCTGCAAACCAAGACATCGGTCAAATAGGAGAAAAGTGGTATAATGAAGGCATCAAAGGAAAAGACAAAGGGCTCATCTGTTTACCTGGCCAGCGATCCCAAAGTTGGAAATATGGGTATGCTGACAATGCATGAGGCCAGTACAAGCTGCTTCACCTTGCATTTCGTACCAAGGTTGGGAGGAGCGCTGTGAAACAATGAACTGTTTCCCGTGTGAACCATAGGCCGTCTCGGGCCCCTCCTGTGGACCCTGCCCTTCGTCACCGGACATCTGAAAATATGGAACACATCGGTATAAGAAAGGGCTACTAAAAAAAAAAAAGAGAGAGAGGGAGAATAATAAAAAAAATGCACTAATCCATAAAATTAAAAAAAAAAAAAAAAAAAAAATATGATGAATGAAGAATGAATGATGATGAATAATAAGAGGGGAGCATAGAAATAAGGAATCACATACACCTGGAAAAAAAAAAAACACGCACTACAAAAAAGAAGAACATCAAGCATTTCATACCCAAAAAAAGAGAAGGAGAAAAGTAACAAAAATACCAAAAAATATGTATGTGCACTAATCCATCACAAAAAAAAAAAAAAAAAAACAACAAACAAATGAGAACCAAGATGATGATGGATGATGAACGGTGATGATACATATAATCATAATTGATGAGATAATAAATAAATAAAACACAAAAGAAGAGGCATCACACATAATAAAAAAAAAAAAAAAACAAACATTACATAAAAAAAAAGAGGGGAAGAGAAATAATAAAACAACAAAAAATAAGCATAAGCCTAAGGAACCACATATAATAAAAAAGAAAAAAAAAAAAAAAAGAAGAGCGTAGGCATGAGGATCACATATACCAAAAAAATATATCTTTCGCCACAAAAAAAGAGAAGGAACATCAAGCATCTCCAAAAAAAAAAAAAAAAAAAACAACATAACATTATCAAAATTCAAAGAAAAATCTATGATTACCTTTAATGGGAGGGGAAATAGATCTAAAATCAGCGGAGAATAAACGTCTTTTGATCCGCGCATGCACCTCCCGGTATTAGAACTCGAGAAAAATCAAATGCCAAAACCCTAAGGGGCTGTCCCGGACTTGAGAAAGAAGGAGGGAAGAAGATAGAGTTTGAAAGAGTTTTAAATGCCAATTTTGGTCGATATATATATATCGCCCACCTATTCTTTGCCAATTTTGGCCAGCATATATATATATCGCCTGCCATTTTTTCTTCTTGATTAGAGAAGTGTATACACTATATACGCCCAACTAAAATTGGCAGTTTTAAAACTGCCCGGCCTTTTTTGTGGCTTTAAGGCCCGACGGACCCCCCTATGCTACGGACCAAGGTCCGATCCCTCTTAGAAGCCCACGTACCATCAGGCGATGGTGCACACATCCCCAACGGCCCTTCGAGCTCTCTTCGATTGGCCCAAAGGGACCGTGCCACAATAAACGGATCTAGATCTGTAAGCACCCGCTGAGTGCTCCATAAAATCATAAAATCAAAAAAAAGGAGAAAAAGAAAATGCTGAAAAATGACACTGGTTCTCGAGGGAGCGTCGCAACTACCCTTTGCCCCACGCCAAGAGTCGTGTTAAATAAATTCAGAATGATCGGGTTCACCCAAAAGTTCTCAAATCCCGTGTTACACAGGGACACCTCATACCTGATCTAATTGGCAAATGAACTCATCCATCACCGGTCGCTCCTGAGAACGTACACCTAGCCTAAGATCTTCCCCAGCAAAAGTCGAGACCTGATCCGGCAGGCAAACCAAGGACCTATCACCGAAATGTACACGTCCTTAAGGTATATCAACATGAAAAATTGATCTGCCTAAGGATACTTGCAAAAATAGAAACAGTTTGAGCATGCTCAAAGTCTCGAACTGATATGTGCAAAAAAAAAAAAGAGAAAAAGAAGGAGAAGGTTCGGAATAACAACCCGTTGTCATGTAGTGAAAATCCTGAGTAGGTTGACCTCTCCTTCCAAGTTTTGGCTCTGACCATCCACCCTCTGATCTATGATTGACCAAGAGTGCACCCAACTTCAGACCATTCAAAAAGTCTATTGTCAGTTGAAACTGACCCGTCAAAAATGAAATTACAACCAACCAAACTATGTGCAAACATACAGACCGAATGGCCCATTCCCTTTTATTTCCTTTTACACAGGCTTAAAACCTGTATAGGCACGGTGTCCCTGTTGAATGTACGCACTTGCGTCTGGGTATCTGCAGGATGGTCGTTTGTCCTCGTAAATTATACCTTAGGGTCAAGGCTTCCGTTCCCGCCTATTTACTGCTTATCGCCCCTGATGGGTGTCTATTTGTGCATAGTTAGTAAGATGTGATTTCATTAGGGACGGAGGCTAAAAATAACCATCTCTTTCGATGGATGTTTGGTTCTAGCCCGATCCTTTTTAGCTTTGTCTCGAGTTAAGGCACTCCGATTCATGTGAATCAAGAGCACCTCGCCACCGAAACGAGCACATCCCCAAGGTGCACCTATCCCCGGTAGAGCGCACGCATTCTTAAAGTGTATCAACTGACATTTGATCCACTTAAAGAGTTGTGCAAGAATAAAATTGTCAAAGGTCCTTGAGCTTCACTTAGAGGCCTCGACACAAAAGAAAATTCAAAAAAAAAAAAAAAAAAAGCACACACAAAAAATTACTCTAAAAATGGGCATGCATTCCCAAGAAGTGTTGCGATATCAACATTCGCTCCACTCGGGTAAATCATGTTAAAGCAACCTCGAGGTTGATGGGTTCACCCAGAAACTCCGAGCCTTACCTAGGTAAGGGCACCCATGGCCAATCCAATGGAGCTGTCAATACCCCATAGGATTGGACACATTGTTTAGGCCTTCACCTTGTGTACTTCGCGTCGATCTCGAAGCATAGATTGATCACCCCGTTTTATGGAGCTGTTTGGTTCAGATTAATACTCAACATCACAAATCTATAATTTCCCTCAGGAAGTAGACAATATCCCGACTAGAGAACTTATACTTTTTGTGATCATCGCAGTTATGCCCAGTAATGTCGCAATGCGCTTGGGGACTGTTAGCTTTGAGGTACAGACGATATCCCGAAATGAGAGGGCTTACGTACACTCACCATCACCATAAATGTTTGAGAATTGAGTTGAACCAGGCGGACCCATCAAACGTGCCTTGGACCTCCTCGGATGTCTCTTATCTTTGGCATCCGACCATTAGTGATCGAATACCAAAGAGGGGCATCTGTAGACACCCAAATTCGGCCCAAGGCCCGATCAGTCTGTACTCCGAGAGAAATGTACCCCTGTGCTTCCGATGGCACCCCTGAACCCTTGGGAATCTATCCAGACCTTTAGGAATCCCCTAAAACCCATTAGAACCATTCCCCCAACCCTTAGAGATCACCCCTAAACCCTAGGATCCCTTCCCAGACTCAATTTAAACCCTTCTGAGCATTTCATGGGAGGGGAGCTATAAATTTTTATACAGACCACTACTAAGGATGAGCCATATAATGTTAGAAAGAGGACTTCTCCAGCTTTCCAACGAGTCAAAGATCACCCAATTTAGAGTTGTGGTTCAAAAGTTATGGTCGTTTGAAGGATCACATAAAATCATGACTTTTTACTTAGGCGTGTGTATTACATACGCCCGGTAAATTTGGCCCTAGTTTGGTCAGGCGTATGGATTATATACACCTAGCATTTTTGGGCCAAATTTGGCTGGGCGTATATAATACATACGCCTAGCATAGGTGGCCACCAACGCGGGCACCCATCTTCTCAGATTCCCCTTGGTTTTCTTGAATTTTACTGTGCATAAGCTAGGCGTATGTAATATATACGCCCAGCTTAGCTACAGTATCTGTCATTAAATGCTCGAATTTTCTCCATCTGGTTTGACCCTTTGACCATTCCCTTGGTTGAGGTGAGTGTCTTAAGGTTGGTTGCACCCCCTTTAAGTTTATTGGCAACCCTTAAGTCACCCATGGTCTCACCCCATCATCTACCTTTGAAATTGGTTTCCCAAACCTCTAAGACCCTAAAAACCTAGAAAACCTTATATAGAGGATTACCTAATTGCTAAACCAATTACCTCTTAAGTAACCCTCTAACCCACCTCTTCTCTATAAATAGAGAGGGCCCCCTCTTCCCAAAAGGGTTGAAAAATCAAGGTTGAAAAGATTAGGGTGAAAGCTTGAGTTAGGAGAGAGAGAGCCCTAGTGAGAGAAAGTTTTTTTTCTTATTTCTTCAACCAGAATTCTAGCATACATAGATTATTTTTTTCAACCCTTTTCAACTATTAGATCACCTCTTTTAGTTAAAGCTTAGTCCCTAGCTTCATCCCACACTTCCTATCTACCGAATCCTAGCATTAGAACCTATTCCTCTATGATTTAAGCCATTTAAAGTCATCGGAAGCATGCCGAAGTGAAGGTCTTCCACGGTGCAACAAGAGCCCGTGAGCTCCGGCTCGCCCCTCTCTTCCTCTACCTTCTTAGTCTTTCCCCCGTCCAAGGATTCAAGCCGTTACGCCGCTGAAATTTCGATTTGGCCCAAAGCTTGATAGGATCGTATTGCCTTCGGCCAAGGGGAAGCTCCGCCCATTTATTTTCATTTTTGGCCATAGATAGAGACCACTACGTGCGGGTTGATCGGGTGCCTAAACCCTTCCCGATCGATAACCGAAGCCCCTACCCTAGAGCCTTTGGCAAAGACCGATGAATCAGAGTCATATTTAGCACTTCGGTGCTCAAAATATTGATTTAAAGGTTTCCCGAGTCACCAAAAGCTCCGGGTGGCGACTCTACATTTCATTCCACCGTGAGCGCATCATCGCGAAGGGTTCGAGAGAATCCATAGTCGCACAGGTAAGCAATCTCCCCGATGCGATCAGTGATTACGAAGGGTCCCACATACCTCGGGATCAGTTTCCCTCGCATTCCAAAGTGAATGACACCTTGGGTCGGGGACACACGGATGAAAACCAAATCACCAATCTCCAACTCCACTAAGCATCTTCAATTAATTGCGTAAGTTTTCTGATGGTCCTAAGCCTCCTTCAACTTATGTCTAATAACTTTTTTTTTATGGATCATGAGTTATAGCCTAAGCATCTTCCTTTTACCAACCTCGTCCCAACAAAGAGTGTTTTGCAGCTCCTTCCAGAAGGAGCTTCAAAAGGAGACATCTCGATTCTTGTTTGATAGTTGTTATAAGAAAATCCAACCAAAGGAAGACGATCATCCCAATTTCCTCAAAAATCTAACATGCAGGCTCAAAGTATGTCTTCCACGATCTGATTAACTCTCTCGGTCTGCTCGTCGATTTATGGATGAAAGGCAATGCTGAAATCTAACCATGTACCCATCGCTTCCTAAAATTTCTTCCAATACCATGAGGTAAACTTCAAGTCTTTGTTCGAAATAATACTCACTGGAACCCCATAGAGTTTGACTATTTCTTTTAGGTATGTCTCAGCAAGTTTATCCCCACTATCAGTATCCTTGAAAGGTAGAAAGTGCGCCGACTTAGTCAATCGATGTATAATAACCCAAATTGCTTTATGCTTCTTGGAAGTCCTTGAAAGTCCAATTATAAAGTCCATGGGATGTTCTCCCACTTCCACTTGGGAATCGGTAAGCTCTGTAAAAGACCAACTTGTTTCTAGTGTTCAAATATTACTTACGGGCATACAAGACATCTGCAAATATATTCAGCAATCTCTCTTTATGTTCGACCACCAATAATAATTTTTAATATTCTGGTACATCTTTGTACTACATGGGTGCACCGAATACTCATATTTATATGCTTCCTCAAGAATCTCGTTCTACAAGGTTGCAATATTAGGTACATATAATCTATCTCTGAATAGGATAGTCTCATCAGTACACACAGAAAAGTCTTGTTTAGGGCCTTTGGCCAACTGTCCCACAATCTTCGAAACTTTGGGACCTAAAGGTTGGTCGATTCTTATATGGTCAACAAAGGTGGGTTTTACCATCATACTAGCTACATACGCTCATTCACTAGTGTAGCCTTATAGAAGGGTGTGGGGGCTCAAGCCCCCATTTAAATCTAAAGTTTCTATTAAGTATGGTTCTTATACAACCTTTGTTTGTATATGAGTGTTGATGTATTTTAAGTGCTTGCTACTGACTTTATTGAAGACAATGATAAGAATAGGGTAAATGAAAAATGAGTGAAAGGTAGAGTGATGATTACGGAGCAACAAGCCTAAAATATGCACAGTCCTGCAAGATACAGGGCCTGTTGTAGCAAGTTTAGATAAGAGTTTGTCCCAAAGAGAAGTTGATCTAAAGCTCCAAGGGAGCTATCCTTAGTAGGCTCTCCAGATCTGACTACAGATCTAGCAATCCTAAATGGAAGGGGATTTAGGGTCACTATAATCTAAATTCTAAGGTATCCTAATGTCTAAACTATAGGAAGGGTTGAGAAAACGGATGGAGTGTGAGAAAATAAATATCAAAGGGTGAGAAGTATGTTATTTGGTACAGATCTGATGGGGTCTTGTAACTCAGACTCAGATATGTTGCTATTGAAATCCTGTCCAATGGCTACATTATCACCAAAGAGGAGAAAGAATCAAACTCACTCTTGTTCCATGATCCAATCCCTTAAGGCTATAACCTGTCCACTCAAATAGTCACAGACTATCCAATAGGAGAACCACAATCCAGAGATGAGTCAAAACAAGTTTAACATTGTAGGCACTACTTCATCCAGGCTATAAGCTCAAGAATCCATAGGAACCTCATCCTCTAAAGTTCTGTGTGTGGGGCTAGGCCTACAAAGTGCCCAAGCCTGGACACACAGGACCAGCAAGAGTTTGAGTATTAGCTTTTAAGCATGGCTGATCACTGCTTTAGAAAGACTGCAGTGATCCAGTCATAAGCCTACAATCTCTACGGCTAATCAGATCTGCAATCTGATGGTGGATCTATTCAACTATAGGGGAGTCTGTCACTGCACAATCTCTCACAAGGCTACAAGCACAAGTATAGAGAAGAAGAATCTGTCTTAGTTCCATGAATTGGCCTCACCCTAGGGCTATAATCTGTCCACTTGAATGGTCACAGACTATCCACGGAGACTATCCTCCTCACAAATGGCTAAGACAGAACAAGAACATTGCTGCCGCCACCATGTTCACAAGGCTACAAGCACAAGTTCCCATGGGGATTCAAATTTAGTGGGTCCTGTGGTGGGGGAAGGCCTGCAAAGTGCCTAACCTGGACACACAGGTCACTTAGATCTAAATAGTACCTTAGAAGCAATCCTCCATTGCTTACAAAATAACTTAGCAATGGAGGATCTCAAGGCAGCATCCTTGTACAGCACAACTCACAATAAAAACAACATCCCATACATGCAACAGATTCTATTACAAAAACTCCATTAAAATCTATACCAGATAATCATACAAAAGGCATAGCCAGCAAATGCTGGACTATGGAGTGAAAGAAAAAGGAAAAAGAAAACTCCTAAACCCTAATCTTAGCCTACTATAATTCTGCAGTTGGTTTGTTTTTTTTAGAAGAAGCACAGAAGATAAGTCCCAAAAAGGGTCGATATTCAAACCTAAGCTAGGCTTAGGCTTATATAGCAGTCGGCTTCCCCTCCAATTAGGGTTAGAAAAACACTAATTTCTTAATGTAATTGTAGCCCATTCTTATCCCTTGGATGCCTCGAGGTGTGTGCACAGAGATTGAAGCATTGGAGTGCGTGCCTTAATTGCTGGAGATTCCTGAATTGCCCTTACAGAAGTGGGGAGAAGTTTAGAATTTGATCATCGCTGGGTAGAAACGATTTTAGATCTTTCCCGGTGGTAGAATTGGTGTCGCGGGGTTGAATTGACTTGAAATTCATGCAGTCGCGGGATTGGCATTTTAGTCATCGCGGAATATAAATGGCTATCGCGAGATTGCTCTTTCAACTTTCAATGGCGCAGGGATTGCTCGCGCGGTTCGTGACTTGGTGAATCTCGCGAGAGATCCTCGCGAAGAAGCAGTGTTCATAAGTTTACGGTCAGCGAGCATTTCTGAAGGTCTCAGATCTCGCATGACCCTTCTTGTGACTGCGAGTGAATACCAAGCTCTCTCTCGAGAGTGTGGCATAAAAGCTTAATGGTTCTTCTTTTGACCTGCGCGAGACTGAGCCTCACGAGGACCTTGCGAAGCCTGCTTTTCAATTCTTTATGGCACCAAATCGCGCGAGAACGGTGCGCAAACTGCGCGACTAGTTGTTGTGCTTCCTCAAGAAGATCGTGACAACTGCGCGAAGGCATTATCTCTGACTCAATTGAACCCTGCGATATTTGCACGAGGCATTCTTCTTGATTTATTTCTGCTTGGATGTGCCTATGCTTCAGCCAACTCTCTGTCTGGGTTCATCCTTCATTCTGCTGAGGTAGTTCTGGGGCAACAGCGAGCTTCTTGGCATGGTTAGGGGTTTATTGGCATCTGCTACTTATTACCTACAGAACATGCTTAAAACATATTTATTAAATGATTAAGGGGTAACAGAGATTAAGTTAAGGGGTGAAAAGTGGTACTTTCCATGTCTTAACACACCCCCAAACGTAATCTTTGCTAGTCCCTTAGCAAAACTGTAATTAAATGCCACTTTCGTAGGAATCACGGATACATTTAACATATGTGCCAAGCCTTTTAAACCCCTAGGTTATCCCTAGTGGAGGAGTGAAGTCTCCTGAGGGTTTTCAGTGAAGACACCCACAAACTTCACCATTAAAATCAGTTAAGTATAGTGCAGATAATGACAACACAGATTCAATTGTTTAAAGTTTCATTCCACACCCATTTAACACTTAGAAGAAACTACAGCAATGTTTGCAGGCCATTTAGAACTTAAAAGTTAACATGTGTTTGCCTGACCACCATTCATTTAACATTAGAATTTCAATGTACGAAAATCAGTACCCAGCGTGCCTTTGATTCAAAAATCAGGTTGGATATAATCCCAATGGGGTTAAAATTCAGACCCAATTCTCACTTGGGCTATCTCTCAACATTAATATCCTGAGGGTGTTCACATTCTCAATAGCTCAAGAGCAGTTGCAGACCCCAAATGGGCTTCCAAGCATGAGCATAGGCTAAGCTTCTAATTTCTGATATCCTCATGAATTTTTACCATAGATTGGGCAACTCTTCATCTCCACATAACAGCTCATTTGACTTTGGATTCACAAGGTCTTTTAGAATGGGTTGTAATGGCCACTTCTGAGTGAGGTGAGAATAAAGGGATAAAAAGGGAGTCCAAATTAAGAAATCAGCAAGGTAAGGAGTGGTTCATGACTTCACAACCTTCAGTCCAGTAAAAACTTCATCTTCCTCTTCTATTTCAGAGACAAAGTGGCCAGCTTCTCCTCTTCTTTTCAATATTCAGATGATGATGTTCTCTAGACTTCTCTTTCTTTTTCTCTTTTTATTTTCTTTATTCATTCTTTTGATGAAATGCCACACAACTGCCATTGATACACAGTTGTTCACAAGTTACTTTTCTTCACCTTCCACAGAATATTGGACCATTCTCAGTATCTTTACCTCCTCCTTTACCTTCTGAATTCTCAGAGTGAGGGTAAGGTTGACTCAGGTAATGAGGTTAAGGTGCAAGTTTTCTGGTGTTTGTGAAAGAAAAAATATGATTTTAAGGCTCAACTAGTGTATGCAAAAGGGCAGATTTTAAAATGTTTGATTTTTAGGCTCAAACTGTCCAAATGAGGGCCTTGGATCATTTCCTTAGTCTCATGAGTACTGTCAATTAGTTTTGATTTGGAGTTGCACAACTTCTAGTGAAAAAGTCTTGATTCACTCAGTCCTTAGAGCAGAAATAATGCCAAAAATACTCTTTAAAAGAAAATGATGGGCCCAAATCTCACTAGGTATGGTCTTCAATTTTAACTCATGGGGTGTATTTTCGTCTATTTCTCTCCTCTTAGGCTCGCTGAGTACTTAGCTCAAAAAATTTCTAATATTGGCTTCATGGTGGTGTCAAGATCACTTTTATCTGTTTCCAAAAGTTTGCAAAAATATTTAAATCTTTACATGTTTCCTCATTGTATCAAGTTAAGTGGAGATTGACTTTATTCATCCTATATTTACTACCATTACTGCACTAAAATTAACTATTCTATTAGCAGACTACCACACCCCCAAACCATTCGGAGCAGTGTCCTCACTAGTTCATAGGTGATAAAAGAAGCAGTAGAATCCAAGCAGATAAACAGAAATAAACACAGAAGAAGAGAGAGAAATAGAAAATGCAAACAGAACAGTATGGAACTAAAAGAAACTTTTATTAAAATAAAAAGAAAATATGACAAAAAGATGGAAAAGGAAAAGACAAAATGGGGGGGGGATTAATGTGTGGGAGGAGGGTTTGAGGAAGATGGAGGGAGATGTGGTGCCATGCCATTTTTTTCTTCTTTTCTCGCTTCTCTCTTTTTCTCTTTTTCTTTTCCTCCTTGGCGAGGATCCGCTGGACCTCGTCAAATTCATCCCAGAGAAATTGCAAGGGGTCCGGCTCCTTTGGCGGTAGGGGATCTTCCCAGATGGGGTAGAATTTAATTGGGAACCCGAAGGGGTTGTCATCCGCCATTTGTGTGAGGAGGTATGGACTTCTAGGGTTAGAATAGGAGGGATGAGATGAAAAGGGACTGATGGCCGGTTTAAAAGAGAGGGACGAGGGAACATGAATCGGCGGAATTGAAATTGTGCCCCTTTTCAAACTTGGCAATAAATGAGCGTTGTGTGGGGAAAGAAGAAACACACAACTGGCTCTTTGGAAAAGAGAATGAGCATTAACTAAATGTGTAAAGATAGGCATGGTATTTAAAGGGGTCAGTGTATCGCGCGGGGATCCTCGCGAAGAACAATCAGTGATGAGTGGAGTACATTTCTCACGCAGCTGAGCTGAGGATCTCCGCGAGGTAGCCTGACATGGCTCATCAATTTGAAAAGGAAGCCATTGAAATCCCTGAGGCAGGTATTTGCACAGATTTATATAGCCACCATCTATATCTATCCTCCACACGGATTACTATTGCAAAGAAGCATAGCCTTCCTAAAATCATCTCCCATGTATGACAAAAAAGAATACAGTGAAAACTATCAAACAGAACAAGCACACAAAACAGATCAATAGATAAAAACTAGAGATTCTATTGAAGTGGGAGAAAATATTTACAAATTTAGTTACAAGAAGCAAAACCTAATCTACAATCTAAAAATTGGGATCTAATCTGATTTCGAATCTGTAAGGAAATCCTAGCCCATCCTTTTAGCCTGTGCCTTAAGGGTAGCTTTGTCCTGTTTCTTCTTTTCCTCCCTCTCCTTTTTCTTTTCGGCTGGTGTTTTCTATACAGTTGGAGCTTTAGGTGCCCTCACCCTTACTTTTGGTGGCTTGGGAGCTTTTGGTTCCTTGGGTTCTTGAGGGGCTTTTCCTTTGCGCTTAGCAGGGGGGATGGCAGGGGATTTTCCTTTACCTTTAGCTTTGGCTTCCTCAGTGGGGACCACTGGGGATTTTCCTTTGCCAGTGGACTCAGGTTGAGCAGGGGACTGTGCCTCTTCAGACTGGGCAGCAGGCTCTTTGCCAATTTTTAAAGGGACAGCTTTGGGAGCAGACCTCTTAGCGGTGACTTTCCTCTGCTTAGGATAAGTTTGCTTTTGTGGAGGTGCAGCAGAGGCCTTGAGAGGTGGAGGCTGCTATATTTCTGTTGAATTGCGCGAGTGGCTCCTAGGTCTCTATTGAACCTCGCGATAACTTTTGAATCTCGCGACAGCAAATATATATATATATATATATATATATATATATATCTCTATGGGGATGGCGCGAGAGGTTCGCTAGTGTAAATGAATCGCGCGACAGCTGATGGATGGCCCTATGTGAATCGCGCGAGAGGTTCTCAGGTACACATGAATCTCGCGACAGCTATAGAATGTTTCCATGTGAACTGTGTGAAATTCTCCCAGACTTCCTTTTTAACCTCGCGAGAACTCTTAAATCTCGCTATAGTCACCCAGACTCCCCTTTTTGGACCCAGCGACAGTAACGTATAAATCAGAGAGCATGTTTGTTGTGGTTGGATCCTGGGTATGACTCTCTCCTATGGCTACCTCTAGACACATGTAAACTCAATCATTCAATCAAAAACGACCTCCCACATTAGGCATGCAACAGAAGCTATCAATTGAAAAACAGTAAGAATCAAACCATGCATCATAAGTTTAAAACAAATTGGTCCAGATTCAGATAAGACCACGAACAAATCCCAAAGAATAGAAACAAAAGAGAGCAAGATAAATCAACCAAAACTAAATACATATGATACAGTAATGACACACCTGTGGATCAGTTTGAAGAAGGATCTCCTTGAAAATGAATGGTGTCCATGAGTTCGGCAGGTTTTTCAAAACAAAGCTTAAGCCTCTGACCATTCACCTTCAAGATTCTCCCAAACTTAGGATCCTTGATTTCCACAGCACCAGATGGGGAAACATGCATGACAATGTAAGGACCTTCCCATCTGGATTTCAATTTGCCCAGAAAAAATTTAAGTTTGGAGTTAAACAATCAAACCTTATCACCAGCTATGAAACTCTTTCTCAACAGCCCTCTGTCAAAGAAAGATTTGGACCTTTCCTTGTAGATCCTGGCATTGGCATACGCATCCATCCTTAGTTCTTCCAATTCGGACAGCTGCAACAACCTGTGAAGACCAGCAGAAGTTAGATCTAGATTTAAATGTTTGATGGCCCAATAGGCCCTGTGTTCCAACTCCACTGAGAGATGACAGGCCTTGCCATAGACCAGTCTGAATGGGGACATACCAATGGGAGTCTTATAGGCAGTCTGATAAGCCCATAGTGCATCATTAAGCCTGTCAGCCCAATCCTTCCTATCAGTCCTCACAGTCTTCTCAAGGATATGCTTGATCTCCCTATTTAAAATTTCAACTTGCCCACTGATTTGTGGGTGATAGGGAGTAGCAATCCTATGGGTGACAGAATATTTCTTGAGCAAGCTCTCGAAATTTCTGTTACAGAAATGGCTCCCCCATCACTGATAATGGCTCTAGGGGTACCAAATCTGGAGAAGATATTCTACTTTATGAACTTAAGGACAACCTGATTATCATTAGTTCTTGTGGCAATGGCTTCTACCCATTTGGAAACATAGTCCACTGCCACTAAGATGAAATGAAAACCGTTTGAAGGAGGAAAGGGGCCCATAAAATCAATACCCCACACATCAAACAGTTCTATAACAAGGATGGGTTGTAAAGGCATTGAATTTCATTTAGACAGCCCTCCTAGTTTCTGACATCTTTCACAGGCTTTGCAGTGTGTATGGGCATCTCTGAAAAGAGAAGGCCAATAGAAACCACACTGTAATACTTTGTCAGCTATTTTTCTCCCACTAAAGTGATCCCCACAAGCATTTTCATGGCACATGGCCAGAATATTGGGGATATCACTTTCGAAAATATATTTCCGAATGATTTAGTCCGCACAATACTTGTACAAGCAAGGTTTCTCCCAGAAAAAGAATTTGACCTGTGAGAAAAATAGGTCTTTATCTATTTTTATCTAATGGGCAGGAATCTTGCCTATAACTAGGTAATTGACAATATGTGCAAACCAAGGGACTAAAGATTGGATGGCAAACAATTGCTCATCCGGGAATACATCATTTGTAGCAAGGTCATCGACACCTTTTTCCAACATAATTCTGGACAAGTGGTCAGCCACCACATTTTCTACACCCTTCTTATCCTTGATTTCGATGTCAAACTCCTGCAACAGGAGTATCCATCTAATGCTAAGTGGACAGTAGGTACTTTAATGCTGAGTGGTCAGTGAAGATGACAGTTTTAGACCCAAGTAGGTAAGGTCTAAACTTGTCCACAGAAAAAACCACTGCCATAAGCTCTTTCTCAGTGGTTGTGTAGTTCAGTTGAGCTTCAGCAAGTGATTTGCTGAGATATGCAATGACCATAGGCAGCTTATCTTTTCTCTAGCCCAGGACAGCACCTATTGCCAAGTCAAATGCATCACACATCAACTCAAAGGGCAGGGTATAGTCAGGTGTCTGGAGTACAGGGGCAGAGGTAAGACAGATTTTTAGAGTTTCAAAAGCCTTCAGACATTCAGCAGAGAAATCAAAGGGCACATCCTGGCAAAGCAGGTAGCACAATGGTTTAGCAATTTTGCTAAAGTCTTTGATGAACCTCCTGTAGAATTCAGCATGCCCAAGAAAGGATCTGATTTATTTGACTGTTCTTGGAGGGGGCAAATTTGTAATGAGGTCAACTTTGTCCTTGTCTACCTCAATTCCATCTTTAGAGACCACATGGCCCAACACAATTCCTTGTGTTACCATGAAGTGGCTCTTTTCTCAACTTAAGACCAAATTGGTCTCTTCACGTCTTTGTAAGACCTGATGGAGGTGTTGTAGACATTGGTCAAAGCTATCCCCATATACCGAGAAATCATCCATGAAGATTTTTAAGAATTTATCAATCATAGCAGAAAAGATGGCATACATACACCTCTAAAAGGTGGTTGGGGCATTACACAATCCAAAAGGCATCCTTCTGTAAGCAAAGGTGTCGAAAGGATAAGTAAAAGTAGTTTTTTCTTGATCAAGGGAGTGCACAGGGATCTGGTTGTACCCTGAGTACCCATCAAGAAAATAGTAAAAAGCTTTCCCAGCCAACTTATCCAAAATTTGATCAATAAAAGAGAGAGGGAAGTAGTCTTTTCTGATTTTGAAGTTGAGTTTTCTATAATCGATGTAAACTCTCCAGCCAGTGGTCTCTCTAGCTGGTCTCATCTCTCCAAAGTCGGTTATGATCACTGTTATGCCAGATTTCTTGGGTACCACTTGGATTGGTGCCACCCATTCACTATCAGAGATGGGGTAAATTACCCCAGCATCCAGCAACTTAATGATTTCTTTCAGAACCACTTCTTGCATGTGAGGATTCAATTTCCTCTGTATTTCCCTGGAGGGTGTTGAGCCCTCCTCTAGATGAATCTTATGCATACAGATTGATGCATCAATCCCTCCTATATCAGCAATGGTCCAGCCAATTGCTTTCTTGTGTTTCCTCAAAACTGTTAGCAATTCCTCCTCTTGCTCACTGGTAAGAGAAGGGGAGATAATCACAAGAAGTTTCTTATCATTCTCGAGGAAAGCATACTTCAATGTCTCTGGAAGCTTCTTGAGTTTTAGATCAGGGGCTTGTTGGATGGATGGCAGGATTGGTGTATTATTGGTAGGGGAAAGGGGCAGCAATGTAGGTTTCCAATTGGAATGCTGCACTAAGCCCACAGAAGACCTTACTAGGGATATGTCTTCTGGAATTAAAGCTAGGCTTCCTTCCTTCACCTTGTTCCAAACTTCAGTTAAATCAGTGACAATGTTGCTCCACTCCAGCAGAGTGGGCAGTTCTTCTTTAACAATTTCTTCTAATACATCCACTGCAAAGCATTCCTCATTATCCAGCTGAGGGTACTTCGCACTGTTATACACATTAAGCTCAACTTTCATATGTCCGAAAGTGACCTCCATGATCCCGAACCTGCATTGAATGCATGCATTGGCAGTGGCCAAGAATGGTCTGCCCAGAATAACAGGTATTGGGGATGTACTCTTGCTGCAACCCATGTCCAAAACAAGGAAGTCTACAGGATAGAAGAACTTGTCTACCCCCACTAGGACATCCTCAACCACTCCCATGAGTTTCCTCTCAGACCTATCAGCCATCAAAAGAATAATGGGGGTGGGCTTGAGCTCCCCCAAACCTAGCTGCTGATACACACTGTATGGCAGCAGGTTAACACTGGCTCCAAGGTCCCAATAATATAGGGAATAGTAGGTATCCCTGGGTCTTGCAACTTCTCAGGTATTGTCATGGTTAATATAGAATTAACTGTATCAGTCGCAAATACCTTTTTGGACAAATGGCCTCTGGCCTTCCTTTTCTGAGTACAGAGGTCTTTCAGAAACTTTGCATAGGCTGGGACCTCTCGGATTGCATCAAGAATGGGTAAATTTATTTTGACCTACTTAAAGGTCTCCATCATTTCCTCGATCTATGCCTGACCCTTATCAAAAGGGGCAGGGTCACTCAAAGCTTAAGGAAATGGCAGCTGAGGTACTGCTGGTTCCTCAGCTGCAAGCCTATGGCTGAACTTTTGTTTTTTTCTTTTATCTATTTTTATCTCCTGCTGAGGCTCAACTACAACCTCTTTATTTTTTCCTTGTTGAAGGGTAGCAGGCAGTTCTTGACTCTGTGCCCTAACAAAGTTTTTATCACTTTCACTTGACATTTTCTTGGGGTAGACCTCTCCTTGTTCCTTTCCCACTTAGTTGTCTACCAGCCTGCTAGACCTTAGGGCAGTGATGGCATTGGCCCCTTCAAAATTTGAGGCACTTTCTCCAATGGAATACTGGCCCTTAGGGTTGGCTACTGGCTGGCTTGGCAACCTGCCCTCCTCTCTTTTAGCCAGAGCATTGGCTATTTTGCCAAGCTGCTCTTCTATTTTCTTAATGCTTTGACTGTGAGAAGTCACAGTCTGATTCAAGGGTCCAAGGCTTTACAATTGGGCCAAAACCTGGTCCTCGAAAGAAGCACTTCGGGGCTGCGGTGGTGGTACTACCAATTAATTTTGTTACTGGGGCTGCTGCTGTTGGAAATTCGACCTTGGGGCATAACCCTGGTTAAACTGCTGCTGTAGCCTTTGAGGTAAGGCCAATATCTGTTGTGGCTGCATATAATTGTCTTGCCTCCACCTCAAATTTGGGTGGTCTCTCCATTGGTAACCAGCATTTTGGTGCTGGTATCCATATGGTTGTTTATTGTAGCCACCAGATTGTTGCTTTCCAAAAGATTGGGCAGCAGTAGCCTGTTCCATTACAAACTCAGGGTATTGCCCCGCGGATGGGCACTCTTCTACTGTGTGTTGTAGAGATTGGCATATCAGACATGCCTCCATCACTTGTGCAGTCATTCTCGACTGCACCACAGTCAAAAGTTTATCAAATCTTTCAGTCATATTGGCCATCTGCATTCTCAGGTCATCATTTCCCCTAACTTCATATATTTTTCCTTTAGAAGTCTCAGCAAGCCCCAGCTTAAGAGGAGACTCCTGAATAGTTCTAGATGAGGACATCTTTTGAAAAACATTTTCACTTATGACCTCAAACAAGTCCCATGCCTCATCAGCTGTTTTATGCATGTATGTTCCACCACAAGAGGCATCTACCATGTCTCTACTCTTCTCATCAATCCCATTGTAGAAGCTCTGGACAAGCTGCCAGTCAGGGATCTTGTGGTGGGGACATTGTTTGAGCATCTCTTTAAATCTATCCCAGCATTGGTTAAAATCTTCAGTTGGGGATTGGGCAAAAGAAAGTATGCCCTTCCTCAAGTGGCTGGTCTTAGTCTCTGGGAAAAATTTAGACAGAAATCTTGTCTGGAGGTCTTTCCAGGAAGTGATGTTGTTGTTTGGGAGAGTAGATAACCAGGTCATGGCTCTGTCCTTTAAGGAGAAAGGAAAGATCCTTAACCTAGTGGCTTCTGGTCCCAAATCAGCAATGGAGAATATCGTGCACAGGGCCAAGAACTGGTCAATGTGCTTGTAAGGGTCTTCCTTGCTAAGCCCATGGAAAGAAGGAAGCATTTGGATGATGGAAGTTTTGATTTCGTAGTTTCCTTGAACATCTGATAATTGAATGCTGAAAGGAGAATTATAATCATCTTGAGCATTCAATTCCTTTAATGTTCTAGGTTGTTATTCACCCATAACTGTTATCTCAATTTTAATAGGGGGCTCAACTGTGGTGTGTCTATGCCTTCTCGGTCTTCTACCCATTTCTATCTCAGGGTTAGCAGGCTCTAATGTAGGACTGAGGGATCTCCTTCCTAACATGCACACACACCAACAGCAGGGAAGACTATTCGCAAACACATTGCACTTAATAAAAATTGCAACTATCCTAATCAACTGCTATGGAATCTTCAAAGGAGAAATAGACTGAGTTTTGGGGGTTAGAGAAGTGCAAACAGAGGTAGCTAGACTTTCAGTACAATTTTACTCTCCTTCTTTGCTACAGTCCAGATCTGCAAGAAAATCTCCAAATGTAATTCAGCAGTATCAATTATTCACAAGTACAGCTACCAAAGAATAAAGAATCAAAAATCTAGAGTCTACTAAAAGATCAATCTTCCCCGGCAGCGGCGCCAAAAACTTGTTGATGTATTTTAAGTGCTTGCTACTGACTTTATTGAAGACAGTGATAAGAATAGGGTAAATGAAAAATGAGTGAAAGATAGAGGAAAATATGCACAGCCCCGCAAGATACAGGCCTGCTAGCAAGTTTTGATAAGTAAGAGTTTGTCCCACAGGGAAGTTGATATAAAGCTCCAAGGGAGTTATCCTTTGTAGGCTCTCCAGATCTGACTACAGCTCTAGCAATCCTAAATGGAAGGGGATTTAGGGTCACTATAATCTAAATTCTAAGGTATCCTAATGTCTAAACTATAGGAAGGGTTGAGAAAACAGATGGAGTGTGAGAAAATAAATATCAAAGGGTGAGAAGTATGTTATTAGGTACAGATCTGATGGGTCTTGTAACTCAGACTCAGATCTGTAGCTATAGAAATCCTGTCCAATGGCTACATTATCACCAAAGAGGAGAAAGAATCAAACTCACTCCTGTGCCATGATCCAATCCCTTAAGGCTATAACCTGTCCACTCAAATAGTCACAGACTATCCAATAGGAGAACCACAATCCAGAGATGAGTCAAAACAAGTTTAACATTGTAGGCACTACTTCATCCAGGCTATAAGCTCAAGAATCCATAGGAACCTCATCCTCTAAAGTTCTGTGTGTGGGGCTAGGCCTACAAAGTGCCCAAGCCTGGACACACAGGACCAGCAAGAGTTTGAGTATTAGCTTTTAAGCATGGCTGATCACTGCTTTAGAAAGACTGCAGTGATCCAGTCATAAGCCTACAATCTCTACGGCTAATCAGATCTGCAATCTGATGGTGGATCTATTCAACTATAGGGGATCACTGGCATTTTAGTCATCGCGGAATACAAATGGCTATCGCGAGATTGCTCTTTCAGCTTTGAATGGCGTGGGGATTGCTCGCGCGGTTCGTCCCTTGGTGAATCTCGTGAGAGATCCTCACGAAGAAGCAGTATTCATGAGTTTCTGGGTCGCGCGAGTATTTCTCTGAAGGTCTGTATCTCATGGCCACTACGAGACAGCTGCGCATAGGAATACCTGAAGCTCTCTCTTCTGAGTGAGTCGCGAAGCTTAACGGTTCTTCTTTTGAGCTACGCGAGACTGCACGAATGCTTTAGACTGAGCCTCGCGAGGACCTCACGAAGCCTGCTTTTCAATTCTTTCTAGCACCAAACCACGCGAGAACAGTGCGCAAACTGCACGACCAGTTGTTGTGCTTCCTCTAGAAGACCGCGACAACTGCGTGAAGGCTTATATCTGGCTCAATTGAACCCTGTGACATTTGCGCGAGGCATTCTTCTTGATTTATTTCTACTTGGATGTGCCTATGCTTCAGCCAACTCTCTGTCTGGGTTCATCCTTCGTTCTGCTGAGGTAGTTTTAGGACAACAGTGAGCTTCTTGGCATAGTTAGGGGTTTATTGGCAGCTGCTGCTTATTACCTATATAACATGCTTAAAACACATTTATTAAATGATTAAGGGTCTAACAGAGATTAAGTTAAGGGGTGAAAAGTGGTACTTTTCATGTCTTAACAATGAGCCCTCAAATCTCTGATGTAGAAGCCTCTAAATCGGCTCAATCCCCCATTTAACTCTAGAGATTCTATTAAGTATTGTTCTTTATCATTTGTAGCCCCCGCCAACAAAAATTCTTGGCTACGCCCCTGCGCTCATTCTCCAATTATGTCGAGGCCCATATCTATCTGAGCAGTCTCATCGAGTGGCGTCCAAGCTTTCAGACGTGCTAACAATCCTAAGGATTTTTAACTTAGAGCGTCAGCAACTACGTTTGTCTTACCCGGATGGTAATTAATCGAGCATTCATAGTCCTTCATGTAATCCATCCATCGTCTCTGCCTCATGTTCAAATCCTTTTGAAAGAATAAATATTTCAGACTTTTATGGTCTATGTAGATCTTGAAAGTCTCATCATATAGATAGTGCCACCAAATCTTAAGGGCAAAGATGATTGTTGTTAACTCAAGATCATGAATTGGGTAGTTCTTCTCATGCATTTTCAATTATCTCGAGTCGTATGCATGACTCTCTTATGTTGCTCCAACAGACATCCAAGTCCTTGGTATGAGGCATCCGTGTAAACTTCATAATCGCGAAGTCCAAAAGATAAAGTGAGTATTAGAGCCATCATGAGCTTCTACTTTAATGTATTAAAATTCTGGTCGCACTTATCAGTCCACGTGAATTTGCTATTCTTTCAAGTCAGCATGGTGAGGGAGAGTGCGAAACAAGAGAACCCCTCTACAAATTTACAGTAATATCCAGCTAAGCCAAGAAAAATCCTTACCTCGGTGACATTATTCAGTGCTTCCCACTTCGCGACAGTTTTAATCTTTGATGGGTCCACAGATATCCCTGCGACAAAAATCACATGACCTAAGAAAGCGACCTTCTCCAACCAAAATTCACACTTGCTCAATTTTTCGTAAAGCCTGTGCTCACGAATAGTCTGAAGCATAGTTCAAAAGTGGTCCTTATGAGCTTCTTTCATACGAGAATAAATAAGGACATCATCAATTAACACGACGACGAACTTGTCAAGAAACTCTCTAAACACACGGTTCATTAAGTCCATAAATACGGCATGCACATTTGTGGGTCCAAATGACAAAATGAGAAATTTGTAGTGTCCGTGTCTTATTCCAAAAGCGGTCTTCGAAATATCTTCTACTCTGACTTTCAATTGATGATATCCGAATCTGAAATCTATCTTTGAAAAATAAATAGCACCTTGTAGTTGGTCGAATAGATCATTGATACAAGGACGAGGATATCGATTCTTTACGATCACGTTATTCAACTGTCCATAGTCAATACAGAGTCTTATAGAGCCATATTTCTTCTTTACGAATAAGATCGATATTCTCTCCATGGTGACTCACCACGTCGAATAAAATTTTTGTCAGACAATTCTCGTAACTGAACTTCTAGATCTTTCAGTTCTGCTTGCGCCATTCGGTATGAACCTTTCGCAATAGGTAGGGTACCAGGTGTAAGATCAATCTTAAACTCTACTTCTTGGTCAAGAGGAAGTCCAGGCAATCCTTCCAGAAAAATATCGATGAACTCCCCAATGATAGGAATAATTGAGGGATCTGCCTTCTCATCACGACCACTATCGCTAGTAGGGTTACTCCTCTTTTTATGCCATGAAATTTGAATGAAGGGCTCCCAATCTATCGGAAGACGACTAATTTAGAAAAGCCATCCACAGAGTTATGATAAGTCTCCAACCAATCCATACCGAGGATTATGTCAAAGTTTTAGAATTAGAGCACCACAAGGTTTGCGGGTAACTCGCGTGTTCCAATTACTAAGATTGTAGCTTTGCAAACTTTAGATGGCATCATGACATCTCCTGACGGCGTGAAAATTATAAGCGCACCATCCAATAGTATGAGTTTAGCTCTGATTTTATAAATAAAACTCGGTGTGATCAAAGAGTGAGTCGATCCAGAGTCGATCAAAACTCAAGCATGACAAACGGAAGAATCAATAGGTCTAGAAACTATCATAGGTCCTGAATTACACAAGGGTTCACACACTATCTAAGTTATACACACCAATAAAATCAATTCAAGAACAATAAAATTATACACCAAATGAATTAAAATTCATATCCTGAATGACCTTATCAGTGGCCAAAGCATCCTAGTGTGACATAGCAAATACTCGGCCCTGCGCTAGAGGTTGTTGAGGCTGCTGCTGTTGACTTTTTTGACAAATGTCTACTACAGGATCTTACTATGGGCAATCCTAAATAAAATGTCATGGTTTCTTACAGTGGAAGCAAATGCTCGTGTAAAGTAAACATTCACTCGGCTTGTGCCTCTTGTTGCACTTAGCACATGATTCATAAAGGAACATAGGGTCGCTGCTGCAAGGCATGAGTAGGGGTTGCGGTCTTCTAGTACTGAGGAGTTGGGGCATTTCTGGGATATGACATAGCTACAACACCTCTCTGCATATGTTGGGCTATAGTTATCCCTGAATAGGTGTACCCCGACAAAGCTGCGAATCTCTAGTAACTGGAGACAGGAGCGGCTCTGTGAAATGAGCGATTCTGAGGGTACGGTGCGAAACATTGTTGTTTCTGTACCGGTGCATGCCAGGAAGGGGGTGCTCTCTAAGAGAAAGACGAAGGGCCTTCCCGAACTAACTTACCCCTCTGAGCTACCTAGCGGACTATATTCTGAACACGTACTTCCTCATTTTCCTGCTCATGGATATGAGACTATTCTATAAGTTCTCCGTAGGTAGAAATCTTAAACGCAACAATTCTACTCTTAATGTTGGGTTTGAGCCCCTTATGAAAGTGAAATCACTTCTCAGCTTCATCGGCTACTAATGTAGAGGTGAATCAAGAGAGTAAATCAAAATTTACCTCGTATTCAGTCACTATCATGGTTCCTTAAAGTGAAGATAACTTCTTGCGTGACCTACCCACGGATCTCCCCTACAAGCGTATCTCTGACTATGATGCTACTGCTTTGTAAAGAGCTAATTTTCTAAAGAAGAAATTAAATCAGCTCTTCTCTCTTGCTCGGGTGATCAGCCGCCAAGTCTCGACAGGTTCCCTACATCCTTTTCCAAAATTTGGCAAGAAATCAGAGAGGACATTTTTAATTTTTGCAACAGGTTTTATTCACACGATCCATTTGCTGGGGGAATTAACGCCACTTTCATCACATTGGTTCACAAAAAGACGGGTGTGGAAAATATCAATGATTTTCGGCTTATCAGTCTTTTCAAAGGATCATATAAAATTGTTTTGAAATTGTTCGCCAACAGATTTAAATCAGTCATCTCTAAGATTATATCGCCAAACCAGTGTGCTTTCATCTGAGATAGGAAAATTTTGGATGGTGCGGTGGCTGCTCATGAACTAGTGCACTCAACGACCTCTTCTTCCTCCTGGAGCCTAGTCCTTAAGCTAGATATGGAGAAAGCCTATGATAAGGACAATTGGGGCTTATTCTTTTTACCCTCCAACAGATGAGCTTTGGGGATCATTGGATCGGGTGGATAGATGCCTACATCTCCTCTCCTCGGTTCTCCATTCTCATCAATGGTTGCTGTCACGACCCGAAATTCTACCCCATCCCGAGGGCCTAGAATTCCGAGTTATGACCCGCACATATCCTGGATATGCTAAGCGGACATACACCTAATCAGAGTTCTCACGCAATAATGGTTCCATGAAATCCGTGAAAGCCAACATACCATAGTGGAATATAAAATAATCATAAATGCTGAATAAATCTGATAAAATGCGATAAAATGCTATTAATCCACAGGTAACATGTAAGTCAAATCGGAGACAAATCCGATAAAAATGAAAGCATAGAGTCAATGATAATGATATAAGGCAAAATCTAATACCGAGTCTACTAAATCAATATCCGGTGCTCGGATCAAAATCAACACTGTAGTCCTCCTGATAACCGGTAATGTCACCCTCCAAAGGCTCTTGGTAATCAACGTCCACTGGGTCGACGTTCTCAGCACTAATCAGATCAGAGAAACCCACGTCCACACCGTCGGTATAGTCACCTGCAGCTGTTAAATTATCGTGGGATGAGTTTACTCAGTCACGTAAACTCAGTGGGATACACCACCAATCCACCCCATACTACTCAGGTGCATTGTGGGTGCATCTTGTGAGTGATAAACAGAATATCTCAAAGCAGATAGCAAAAGAATGACAAAATCACATGCATATCGTAAAGCTCATATCATAAATGCAAGACCATGATCTAGACACTCATATCCTAACGTACCTTACCATATCTCATAACATATCCTACCATGTCTTATTATCATTCTCGCACATACGTCTGTACATCGCATGAGCGTAACTAACATACTCGTGAAATCCTAAACGACCTGTGCCAGAGTCGCTGCTCGAGCTACTATGGGAGGGTCAACATAGTATCATACCACCATATTATAACGCCCTCGTGTCATACTCATACTCCACCATCCAGCCAATGGGGAGACATAATGGCCAAACTCACTCATAACATACTCATACTCATAATCTCTCCCAGAGATCCGTCTTGACTGAAAGACGTTGTTGCCCTTACGGTGGCTACGCAAGGAACGGCACGTACAGAGACTTAAGTTCTTTATCTTTTGCTGGCCTACACAGCGATGTCTTATTATCGTACTCGTATCATAACTTATCTTATCTCATACTCATATCTTATCATATTTTTATACTTAATCCTAGGACAAACTATAGTGAGGCAACTTTCCTAATTCACGCTTTCCAAGAAAAAGTTTCGTAGTAACCTGGATGTACTTCGTGTGATAGTTTATACTACCATAGAGGTGTTGCATCCGTACATAGATACCAATATTTCGAGTTTCACGTAACCGTAGAAGAACCTCACCACAGCTAATGCCTATGGTCGAACCTCATAACTTAACTCATAATTTATACTATCATCTTTGGACTCGATATGCCAAGATTACAATCTGAATTTACACTCACCCCACTTGGCCATGGGTCCCATTCCACCATGAGTTATAAGGCATGTGAATCGGTGTATTTCTGCCGATACCATCTCGTGAATCCTGCAAGGCGTAGGCATGATCTCATACACTCTCGTACTCATGATCTAACATATCCCTAACTCATATAAATTGATTAAGTTACAAATACAAAAGCATCACACATACAGAACAGTTTACACTTAGATTTGGATTATATTTATATTTATATTTATTTACATAATACACCAATATAATTATATAATAGGGTTATAAGTGTAATTTCGATAATCGTAAAGATCAGAGTTCGATTTCATAGAGGCATCGAAGTTCTAACACTTTGTGTTATCGAAGTGGTCGCATTGAAGCGATAAAATTATATATATATATATATATATATTGTATACTATAATTAAATGCTCAAATAAAAAGGGGCAATGCAATTTAAAGTGGAGTACATCACGACCATCGATCGAAAATGCAAGTGATTTCAGTGCACTTAGTTTTGGTCGTGCAAAGGTGGAATTATAAATAAGGTCATCTGTTCGGACGAGAATCAATTGATTGATTTTGAAATCAATCAGTCGGGAGTATATTATTTGAATTATTTAATTCGGGTCAGAATCAATTTAAAGTGAACAATGGTTCAATTTTGTTTAGGATCAACAAATCAATTTGATGTGTCAATGGATCGATAAAAGTACAACACAATGAATCAAATTGTTGTCAAGAAGAAATTTCTCAAATAAATAATAATACTATATAGGTATAGTGTGAGGCGGGTTATTATAGGTTAAAATATTACAAAATCTAAACTATATATCTGATACTAATTATAATAATATTATAATTAAAAAAAAAAGGGGCACAGGAAGGATTCGATGTAATGAAATCTAGGCAATTTGAGTTATTAAGTAAGGTGTGGTACTTGTTTTAAAGCATGGGTCTCACTAGTCCATGTGGAATCGGTTTCAATTTGGGTACATGCATAGGTTTGTGTGTTGGCTTTATGGCCTTATTTATTCACGTAATTTCTCTCTCCAAAAATAAACCTTCTTTAATAGCAACAAGTCTACAACATGTGTAGAAGGTTTCAATATTGGGTGCCGAGCCATATTTATCAATTGGTGGTGAATGGGCATTTTAGAATCGCTCAACCTTGCTTTCACCCGGTTGATATTTATATAATATTTTATATAAGTAAAGTTATACATATTACTTTACTTGATATATATATAGGTAAAGATAATATATAAATGATATAATTATAATATTCTTTTAAGTAGCATTCCATATATAACAATCATTACTTTACATGTAAAATATAGTATGTTTAAGCCAATTCCTATCAAACCATATAAATATAAAACATTCTAATTTAATAATTATTTTATTAGTTCCCAAAATAATATATTGGAAACTCACATAGCAGCCTCAAAAGTGGTCGATGAAGTGCCATAATGTATACTTTTACCGATGCTAATGGCAATAAACGAATGTACATGAATTTGTACTTGTCTTAGTTATTTTAATTGAATGGGTCCGATCTCCAAGTTCTAGAAAATCGACGTCAGTTGCTTTAGGAAAAATATGCCAAGCAGATCATTAATCTGATTTTCTACTTATAAAACGAACATGATAATTATTTCAATACATTAACCAATTGTTTTAAAGGTGGAATTTGAATGTGCAGTTTTTAGGCACTCGTTATCTTTTGTTTCCTTGCAATTGATTCTTAACACTTTTTAAACAAATCTCATCTTAATCGTTTTTCATCTATTTTGGATCGACTTTTGGGTCTTATTAATATTATACTTGGAGCATATGATGACTATGCATCCAATGAACCGAGCGGCTATATATTAATTTATTGGGTATAAGGCAAAACTAAAAGTAGGAAAGATATTCAATGATAAATCTCAATATATAACAAAATAATTAAATAATATAAAAATGAGGATTAGTCATATTTTCAATCCTAAAGTGATATTGCATAGAAAACAAATATATGATTCATTTTATAGTCCGTCGATACGCGATCGAATCGTATCCTACGCGACGGAATTTGAGTAGAATGAGATGGATGGATGGGTACCCAGCGTGCTCGGCGAATCGACGGCGGTTAGGGCGATAGAGATCGGCGTCCACACGATGGGCCGTCCACGATTACGCCGTCTTCACCTCGATTTGACGATAGAAAAATACCACGGTGGTTCTTGTGGAAGAACACACAAGATATTTAAAAGAGATTAGGGTGTTTTTAGAAAAGGGTGGCTATAGAAGAAGATGGAGTGACGGCTAGGATTTTTAAGAGGAATTCTTATAATAATGGTTTAGGGTTCTCCGTAGCTTTCTTATTTATAATATATGGGCATTAATTCGGTGTTAAGCGGTCACACTAAATAAGGGTGTATAGGCTTTTATTTCAAGGTTTAAAATAGAGGTTTAAGCTCACGTAGTAAGATTTGATCCTTGTCAAATAAGGATAATTTTAAATATAAAACCTTTTTGAAAAATCAAAATGTGTACTTTTTCAACTAGGATAGGTTCCGGTATGGAGCACTAACACCACGCTCTGTGCAAAACAAATCTAATACCACAAATTCAGTTTTAAATTTTTAGGGTCGTTACAGTTGCGCAGTTGGGTACTTCCCGAGCTCGCCCTTTGTCTCCCTTCTTGTTCAACATCTGGGAGAATTGCTCCACACCATCTTCCATAAAGCTGCCAGCCTTAGGTGGTTCTCGGGCTTTCGTGCGACTTCTTCTTCCCAACCTATTTCGCACCTTCAGTTCACCAATGATAGTTTAGTGTTCTGTGGAGCTTCCAGTCATGAGATCTTTGGGGTTAGGTTAGCTCTTCACTGCTACAGGGCCATCTCGGTCAAAAACTTAACACCGGAAACCAATCTCTCATTGGCACCAACATCGACAACAACTCATCCTTAGAGCTGGCTAGTGTTTTTTTAATGCTCCAAGGCTGACCTTCCCTCTCGCTACTTGGGTCTCCCTCTTTTTCCAGTAGAGCGCTTATAAGCCATAGTAAACTGCGTAGTCGAACAGTTCCATAGTAAACTTGCGTCTTGGAAAGGTCGTTTGCTCTCCTCGATGGGCAGACTGGCTCTCATAAAGGCAACATTATCCAATTTGCTGATCTATTTTCTTTGTTTCTCTCGCGTTGCCCTAAATCTGTCCTAAAAAAGCTTGAATGTCTAATGCGAAACTTTCTATGGACAGGGGTCGATGTGCCGAGTAAGATGCATCTATGGACAGGGGTCCATGTGCCGAGTAAGATGCATCTATGGACAGGGGTCCATGTGCCGAGTAAGATGCACCTTGTGGGTTGGGACCGCTCCTGTTGACCCCTCAAGGTTGGAGGGTTGGGTATTATATCACTGCTATATATGAATTCTGCCTTGGGAGCCAAGTGGATTTCGCCTTTAGGTTTAGGAGAGTCACAGAATTCCCTCTGGCAAACTATTACATGTGATAAATATGCAGTTACAAGTTCCGGCTGGCTCATTCCTGCTACCCTTCCCCATAGCTCTTGTTGGTGGAAGTGGGTCTCCTCTCTGTCGGATCAATTTCAAAGACATATCATCCACTTCAAGGTTGGGAATGGCTCCCTGGTGAGATTTTGGCTTGATGTCTGGGTTGATGACCTCTCCCTCGGTGTGGAATATCTGGACCTTTTCGCTATTTCTTCCATCCCAATGGACCAATGGTTTGGTCGTGGACTGCTGCTCTATGATGGGTCATGGTTTGGTCTTAGACTGTGCTCTATGATGGGTGGACTTGGAGCTTTGTGGAGTCTTTCTCCCGGCCTCTCCTCCAGGATCAAGAGATTTCGCTTGGCAAGTTAACGGAGCACATATTCTCTCTGTCTTGTGTTTCTTCCTATCTGGATCATAGAATTTGGACTAGCGCTGCTCGTGGTGTTTTGTCTCCCTGGAAAATTTCTACTTCCTTTTCACTTGTCGCCCTCTGCACTTTTGTCAGTGGGCGTTTATATGCCACATCAAAATTCCTGAAAAAGGCCTGATTTTTTGGGTGGTGTGCGGGTGGCAACGCATTGCTACGATTGACCTGCTCAATGATAGAGGATTTCAGTTCGTCAACCATTGTAACCTATGCTTTTTGGAGTGTGAAAACGTTAATCACCTTCTCATTCACTGTCCGGTCACCTGCTTATGGGGCAAGTTCCTATCTCAACTTGGGGTCTCTTGGTGCCAACCGGCATCCGTCAGGGAGTTGTTCAATGGATTTCAGCTAGCAAAGACCCAAAGAGCAATCTTTATGTGGAGTATTTGGCTTGAGCGCAACGCTCGGGTTTTTCTCAGAGGTCTACCGATCCCTTGGTAATGTTTCTTTGGATGGAGGCTTCTTTGAGGGCCTGTTTCGACACGATTCGTGCTTTCTGGATTTCCAAGCTCCCTCTATAACGTTCTCTGTTATGCCCCTTTGTTAAGTCAATATGTATGTACTACTGTTCCTGTGGTTGGCCTGTTGGGCCGGTGTCGCTATTGGCTTTGGCCTCCTATTCTTGTATTCAATAAAATTTTCCCTCAAAAATAATAAATAATAGCTATTCATTTGTGGCCCTAAAAGGATTCTTTATATCAAGGCTCAAATATTTTTTTGGTGCACTCTCAGAAAGAATCAAGTCCAGATGGTTGAGATGTTGACCAATGTAACTATTACTTTGCGGACAAGTGTCAGCCTAAGTTTATAATAACAACTAACATAAGGATTTGATAGAATTTTTACAACTCATTGTTCTTTTTGTGATAACCTTCTTTTTTCATTCAGGATTGAGACCAACATCAATGGTGGGATTATACGAGATCAATTTGTCTATAACGAGTTGTCGGCTCATTATAGTTAATGAATTGATGACTACATTGACCGTGCGACATGCACATAATTTATAGTACATAGAGATCCGTGTAGACACATCAAAGAACACTTGTGGATTTGGTAGAATTTTTCGACTCATTGTCCATTTTTGATGGCCTTCTCGTTTTCATTAAGGATCCAGACCAACATCAATAGTGAGAATAAATACGACTTGTCTATGGTCAATGAGCAGGTGGCTGTATAGGCAATGAGACATGCACAAAATTTATAGACCATAGCAATCAATTGATATGCATTTAGCTCATGGTCTAGTCAATGGACTGTAAGGTCATTGTAGATAGATTCAAACGTTCACTTTTTTCCTTTACGCTTTAAAATGGCGTTGGCCGGAAAATTTGACCAAATGTAATTATTAGATGTTGACGCTTTCTCATATAGGTTTGGGACCACCGACCACATCTAGTTGCTACGTGAGCCTAATTGTTGGAGGTTGGATGAAAATTGCACCACCCTCAGAGTCGAATGGTTTAGGGCAATGGTCAAGGGAATCAATTGAACCTTATATAATATTCAACTAATTTAAGACCCCTTCTATAAGAGATTTTGACATGGAAAGTGCGTTCAGGTCAACTTATGTAACTGAAAGTAGAAGCTATGATTAGGGCTGGGCTGCTATTCTACCCGGCCCTAACCTATTCGGGCCGGGTTCCCAAATTTTTCAGTTGGCCCTAATCCGAGCTACGTTGTACTCAGCCCAAGCACGGCCACTACCGGGCCGGGCTTGGGTGTTTTTCCGGATTTTTTTTCAACTATTTTTTTCTAATAAAATTTGGTTGGGCTATTTTTTTGAGATATTTTTTCTAATAAAATTTGATTTAGCTTTGACCGTTTTTTTTCTAATAAAAGTTTGAAAAAGGTTAAAAATTTAATTAAATAATTATATTAACATTATAGTGGCCCAAGTACATGCTTTTATTCAAATATTTCATTTTAGTTTGTTCCACAATAATTATAATAGACACCAGTTAATCTCAAGGTATTTAAGTAAATTAATTATATTTAATTAAAAGAATTTTTTTTTTATTACTTTAAAAGGATAAGTATATATATATATAATATCTAGGTCGGGTGTTGGAATACTCAACCCAAACCCGGCCCGGATTGATCCAGGTTGCAACATGTTTAACCCGGTTCAGATACCGGGTCGAGTTTATTTGATAGACAGTACCATTTTTTTCGGGCCAGGTGCGGGCCAAAATCCGAGCCATACCGGCCCATTGAAAGCCCTATCTGTGATAGTCAAAATTCTCTTGAATTCAAGTGTTTTAAAAGTGGCTAAGCCCCACGTAGAATTCGGACTTGGACATTGCCATTTGCTTGTGTCTGCTTGGACAAGGTTATGATCAAGTTCTAATGCATCATTTTTGTAAAAGTGCAACTGCTTGCATTTTCACATGCCATGTAGCATGATCAACTCCAATCAACACCCATTTTGGATAGACAGCCATGGGATGTAGCTTAAAATAAATAAATAATTTTTTTTTGAACTATTTTAGTCCTCATGGATTAAAGACACTATAGCGCCAATAAAATTGGTGTATTAAATTTAGACCCTTTCGACCATATTTTCAATGATATTAGATACTGTCTAATCGTTTGGGTGATACTCCATCTCTCTGATTTAATTTTCCGTTACTCGTAACGAGTTTCACATAATGCCCAACTGGTGTAGACGCAGGGATGATCCCTGCATGCGGACGCATAGTCCCAACCCTCTATATGTAATAGGTCGCGACATTACTTACACTTTCATAAGTTGACTTAAAAGTAGTTTTCATGTGAAAAATCTTTTCTAAGGTTTCTAAACCACTTGAACACATGTAACTGATGTAAGGTTCAACTGGTTCGCCTTGATCATTGCCCTTTACTTGGGCCCTTTACTTAGGTCAGTTTAAAAAATGCAGGGCTAATGAAACTTCTTTGTAATACACCAACTGCTAAAATTTTGCTTTTTTTTTTTTACAATAAAAATTTTCTTATTAACATTGCATTTTTATTTTTGGCAAACAGGAGAAGGGGTTTGAACTCATAAAATCACATGTCATGTGGCATGTGATTTCAAAATAACACCCGTCATATGACATGTGATCTATAAAAAAATATTTACAAAAGGTTTGGGTACTACCCACACATCCTGGTGCATTGAATTTTCCTTCCTTTGATCATAGTTTGAACATTGTATATGTATCGGATCATGCTCAATTTTTTTGGGGCGGCCTCTAATCGTCTTTGGGCAAGTTTCTGTGGAATCAGATCTGTAAGAACATGTTTGTCACACTCTACTCCAAACTCCGTGTAGATCTCCCTTAGGATATGTGTGTGCCAAGATGGATGTGGTCTACTTTGTTTGATCAAGGTTATCAGTCACATTATCCTTGACCTGCCCTTAAAAATGTATTTAAAACCATATAAAATGGATACAAGGTTTTGTTTGTGTCGTGGGTTGTCTCTACAGCCACAGTGCGCTATGATACCTGTCACAGCGCGTTGTCATCACAACGTGGCGTCATATGGATCACAGAATGCCGCCACATGAATCACGGCGCGCCGTAAGTATCGACAACACTTCAACGACTTAGGTTGTCTTTGGGAAAAAAGGTTGGTTTTGTCTTTTTCCTATGTCTTAGTGTTTTTGTTTGTTTTAATATAGAAGCTTTTTTGAAAATTGCTAAAAAATCAAGTAAGCTAAGCTAGCTTCTTCCTCCTTGAGAAAAACCCTAGGAACTTCATCTTTTTCAACCCTTGAAACTTTTGAAGTGTTTGCAAACAGATTTCAACTCAAGGATTCTATCCTTCTTTATCTTCACTTTACCTGTTTTAGCTCAAGTGTATTGAGTGTTGTTTTATCCCTAGAGTTTAGAGTGTGTGATTGATAATCATGTGGGATTCAAGGTGGATTGTTGTGTGTTCATCAACGGAAAGAAAAGCATCCGAATCAGAAGCTATGGAGACGACCCGTGAAGGGATGTCGATTTGCATTGGGGTTTGATAGGGCATGCGCATTTGTCGGTATATCATTCAAAACTCATTGTAATCTTTCTTTTTCATAGTGGATTTGATTTGTGGACTTAAGTTCTGTGATTTTTCCCAGTGTGGGTTTCCACGTACATTTCGTGTTGTGGTGATTATTGGCGTTATATTGTGTAATCTCTAGATTAATTAGAACTAATCGAATACTCAATAAATTTCGTAGATCGACAGAATTTTAATTGGTATCAAAGGAAGTTCGCTCGTGTTAATTCTTTCTGAATTGAGCATCTATGGCGTATTCAGGAAGTTTTGATTTACCTAGGGAGGGCATTTTCATAATACGACCTCCGTTGTTTGATGGTCATAATTATAATTATTAGAAGGCTAGGATAAGGGCCTTTCTCAGATCCATGAACATCATGGTCGGGTCTGCTATTGAGACTGATTGGTCTCCACCTCAAGAAATGGTCCATTTAGATGGAATTGAAAAAATAACTATTAAACCCACTAATCGTTACAATGATCAAGAAAAACAAACTGCAAATGATAATTCTAAGGCTTTGTATGTCATTTTTGGAGTTGTAACGACTTCTGAATTTAAAAGAGTTTGTAACTATGAGGTGACTAGAGATGTCTGGTTGATCTTAGAGACCACTTTTGAGGGAATTCCACAAGTAAAGATTAACAAATTGCAAATGCTAACGACGCAGTTTGAAAATCTTAGGATGGATGATAATGAGAAATTCACAGACTTCTATACTAAATTGAATGATATTGTCAATAGGGTCTTTCTACCTTGGTGAAGAGATACCATCATATAAAATTGGCAAGAAGGTTCTAAGATCCTACCTGAAAGGTTTAGACCTAAGGTAACTGCTATCTCTAAAAGTAAGAACATTGACAAGATCAACATTGATGAACTTGTGGGATCTCTTTAAACGTACGAATCTGAGATTCAGGTCGACCAAAAGCACAAAAGTGTGTCCTTCCGATCCTCTAAGAAAAAGATTGATGATGAGAATTGGGAAGTGGTGATGATAAGGATCTTGCCTTATTTGCAAAAAAATTTAAGAAGTTTTTTAAAAATAAACAAAGTAGTGGCAAGTCCTACGAGAAACCTAGGATCCCCACAACAAAACCTCATAAGGAGTCATCTGAGGAAACTAATGCTTCAAATGTCGTGGCTATGGGCATTTTGCTCATGAATGTCTTAACAAGAAGAAAATTTTTGGAATATCTAAAGTCATGACTATGGCAAAAGAAGATGACACTAGTGATAGGAATTTCTCTAATGAGTCTTATGCCTCTCATGATTTTCAGGCGTTTGTTGCCTCCATTCATGAGGAGGCATATGGTGTTTCCCACACTTGTCCTGTTGACTTGGATGAAAAGGAGGATGATGTGGACATCTTTGAGGTTTATGATGAGCTCTACCTTGTGAGTGTTAAATTGAATAAAGAAAAGATGACGTTGGTCAATGATATGTCATCTCTCACATCATCATGTGTGGTAAAAGATGTTGAGTATAATTTTTTGATTGAAAATGTTAAATCTTTTAAAGATGAGATAAAAAATTTAAGGGATAAAATTAAGTTTTTGAAATTTGAAGGAGCTGGGTATTGCTCAAAATATAATAGTTTGAGTGTTGAAAATGATAGGCTCAGGAATGAGCTCTCAAATGAGAAAATTATCCTAGGAAAGTTATAAAATGCCAAGGTTGACACTCAAAAAGCCTGAGAGGCTTGCAGGGGATGGGGTGATAAAACTGGGTTGGGTTTCAAGGAATTAAATTGCTCTGACCCTGAGAAGAAAGGAAATGATAAACTGAAAATTGTTCCCAAAACCCCAAGAATTTCTAACTATGGTTCGTCATCCACTTTACCTCTTCTCTTGCCTACTCCCTCTCTAGGTAGAATGGCTAGTAGCGAAAAAGGTCCTATTTATTTTTACTGTGGACGAAAAGGACACATAAAAATCTCGTGTCCTGTTAGAAAAATGAATCTCTTTCGCCATAAGCATAACATCACTGTTCTCTATCAATTGAGGAGTCTTGAAAATTTGATGGAGTGGAAATAGGTGATGAAAATTTCTGAAAAAGTGTTGGTTGCACACACTGCTCTACAAGCTTTTGAGTCATCTAAGTGGTTTATGGACAGTGGGTGTTCAAAACACATGACTGGAAATAAGTCATACTTTTCATCCCTTAAAAAATGTGACTCTGGTTTGGTCACTTTTGGAAATGGGGGTTGCTCTAAAATTGTTGGGAAAGGAGTGGTTGATGCTCCTGACTGTCCTAAACTCTCTGATGTTTTGTATGTTGATGGATTAAAAGTCAATCTAATCAGTGTCAGTCAATTGTGTGATGAAGGGATGAGCATCACCTTTACTAAGTTCGGGTGTTCTGTTATTGATAAATCTGAAAAAAAAAATTAAGTGAAATTAGATCGTCTGATAATTATTACACTTTTCATGTGCAATCTGACCCCATTTGCCTATTGACTTCCAGTGATGAGCTTGAATTGTGGCATTGTCGTCTCGGTCACATGAATACTAAGGACCTTGTGAAAATTGCTAATGACGAAATTATCAAAGGTTTACCCAAACTAAGAAAGATATCTGAATCGATTTGTGGTGCCTGTCAGTTGGGCAAGCAAACTCGAGCGCCTCATAAGAAACTCTCCACTACTGCTACTTTCAGGGTTCTTGATCTTATTCACTTTGATCTTGTTGGACCTATGAAAGTTAGTAGTATTGGAGGAAAGCAATATATCTTAGTTATGGTTGATAATTTTTCTTGATATGCTTGGATTATCTTTTTGAGAGAAAAGTCAAATGCCTTTGATGAATTTATCATTATTGTTAGACGATATCAAGTGCAGAAGGGATTTAATGTCAAACGAATCCGGAGTGATAGAGGTGGTGAGTTTAGTAATTCCAGATTTGATGATTTTGTAATTTCCTGGGAATTATGCAAGAGTTCTCCTCATCTTACACTCTTCACCAAAATGGAGTGGCTGAAAGAAAAAATCGTGTGCTTCAAGAAAGGGCTCGTGTCATGTTAAATGCCAAGGATTTGGCCTAACATTTTGGGGCTAAGGCTGTTTCTACTGCTTGTCATATCTCTAACAGGGTATTTGTGAGTCCCGATTCTAACCAAACACCCTATGAGCTTTAAAATGACAAGAACCCAAAAGTGAGTCATTTTAGAACTTTTGGGAGTCAATGTTATATTCAGAATGATAGGGATAACTTAAGAAAATTTGAGCCCAAGAGTGATTTTGGAATTTTTCTTGGCTATACTCCAAATAGTAGAGCTTTTCAAGTCTTCAACTTGAGGACTCAGTCCCTGATGGAATCATATAATGTAGTCATTGATGATCTTGCTAGTACTAGTCATGCGGTTGATAATAGTGAAGATAGTCTGATTCCTCGCCGCTCTTCTGATACTTGTCCTCCTTTTATTCCTGTTGAAGAGAGTCCTCCTACCATTATAAATAATGAATCTCCCATTTTTACTGTAGAGGAACCCCTTAGTGTTAGGAAGAAGCACCCTTCGTATGCTAGAGACATGAAAAGTCACTCCTCGAGTGATATCTTGGGCGATCCAAGTATCCGTCTTCAAACCCATCGTAGCCTGAAGCATGTTGCTAATATCATTTTCAATGTTTGCTACACATCCCAAATTAAACCAAAAAACATGAAGGAAGTTCTTCTTAATGAAAAATAGATTCTGGCCATGCAAGATGAGTTACTTCAATTTGCCAGGAATGATGTGTGGGATCTTGTTCATCGTCCGTCTAACCCTCGTGTTATTGGAACAAAGTGGGTCTTTAAGAACAAGACGAATGAAAAGGAAAGTGTTATTAAAAATAAAGCTAGGTTTGTAGCCCAAGGCTATACCCAAGTTGAGGGTATTAATTTTTATGAGACATTTGCCCTGGTTGCTAGATTGGAATCTATTAGAATGATGTTATCGATTGCATGCAATCTTGATTTTAAATTATTTCAAATAGATGTTAAAAGTGCTTTTTTAAATAGTTTGTTGAAGGAGGAAGTGTACGTTGAGCAACCGAAAGGTTTCGAAGACCCTCACTTTCCCCTTCATGTCTATAGTTGAAGAAGGCTCTTTATGGGTTAAAGCAAGCTCCTCGTGCTTGGTACGAACGTTTGACAACGTTTCTTGTATCAAATGATTTTGATAGACGGGGAGTTAATAAAACTCTTTTCATCTTAAGGGAGAATGGTGTCTTAACTGTGGCACAAATTTATGTGGATGATATTGTGTTTGGATCTACACATGAGCCTAAAACTGAATGATTTTTTAATTTGATGAAATCTGAGTTTGAAATGAGTCTTTTTGGTGAGCTCACATGCTTTCTTGGGTTGTAAATTAAGCAATGCTCTTCCAGCATTTTTCTCTCTCAATCTAAGTATGCATGTGAGCTGGTTAAGAAATTTGGACTTATGCACAGTAAACATGCTCGGACTCTGTTGAGTACTACTTCTAAACTCTCTAAAGATGTCGTGGAAGTGGAGGTAAACAACACTTTGTATAGTAGTATAATCAGGAGTTTACGCTATCTAACTGCCACTTGTCCTGATATTGCTTTTAGTGTTGGATTGTGTGCTCGCTATAAGGCTTCACCTTATGAATCTCATTTGAAGTGTGTTAAGCTTATTATCCGTTATGTGAATGGATCTTCTGGTTTGGGTCTTTGGTACCCTTTGATACTCCATCTTTCGTTGCCTGTTTTTCTGATACCGATTGAGCCAAAAATGCGGATGATCGTAAGAGCACCAGTGGTGGTTGCTTTCACATCGAAAATTGTCCCGTTTCTTGGTTCAGCAAGAAACAATCCTCCATCTCTCTATCTACTGTTGAGGCCGAACACATTGCTGCTAGGAGTTGTTGTACTCAAATTTTATGGATAAAATAAATGCTTAAAGATTATGGGATTGATCAAGATGTGATTACTCTCCATTGTGATAATACTAGTGCTATTTGTATTTCTAAAAATCTAGTCCAACACTCTCTCACTAAGCACATAGACATTAGATTTCATTTCATTCGTGAGCTAGTTGAGGACAAGGTAATCTCTTTGACTCATATTGACACTGGCCACCAACTAGCCGATATTTTTACTAAACCTCTAGATGTTATCCGCTTTGAGTATCTTCGTACATCTATTGGTATGTGTTTCATTGAGTAGGATTTATATTTTTTATTTTTTTATGTTTTTATTGTTGTTTTATCTGATATATTTTTTGTCTTGTTATTTGTTTTTCATTTTTTGAAAGGTTTTTTTTACTTCTTTCTTTCTAGATGCTCCTATTTTCTTTGATGAGATTAGTATTTGGTTTCATGTCGTTGTCAGGTTGTCTAGCCTGATCTACGAGTGTGTTTTTGATCGTCAGACCTTTGCTATTGATGTGATTGGGCTACTTGCTACTCATGATTTTATGCTTTGTTATATTTTTTTTCTCATGAAGTCTTACTCTCCCATTGTCCAATTTTATTCAGTTTATCTGTTAGTGTGCACTAAGAGTGATTTTTCTCTCTATGTATCTCATGTGGTTATGTGAAGCTCTCTTTACTGTGGTGGTGGTCACAATATGCACCTAATTGGTGTAAGTTAGCGTATCACTCTGCCGAATATGTGAGATAGCTGCCGTTGGTCTGGACATGAAGAAATTTTTTTTGAGGATTGTGTCTTGATTTTTTGTTTCCATTTTGCTACGTTGAATCTTGCTCAAATTGGGTGTCTTTGAACTCTATTGGTTCTATGAACTCTTATGGAAATGACTAGTGGGCTTATTGTCTCTGTGCATCTAGTGTTTACATTGTGAGAGCTACCCACTGCGAGCCGGTTGGAGGGGCCTGTGCCTACAATTGTGTTCCTATCGCAAGAGAGGCAAGGGCAACATGTATGGCTATTTTGGTTTCGTTCGTAAGCTACCTCTGAACAATGCGGTGTTTTGGATTATTGCTCCTTAGTGTTTGTCTAAATAGCTAAACTTGCAAATGTGACAATGGGAGTTCATTTTGTTCTTCATGAAAAATTTATATTATTGCTAAAATCATGCTTGTGGTTCTGTGATTCTCTCATTGATATAGCTTCATTCTGACTATTGATGCTCCTTGCGTGTGATTGGATGATCTAGCAGTCGCATTAAATCTGTCTCTAATTTGGTCAGTGACTTTCACTTTTGGGGATTATGGGCATCTTCGTGTTGAATAAAAAAAAAAAATATGGGTTTGACAGTGCACCATGGATATTCACAGTGCACTGCCACTGTTTTTGGTCTGTGATTTTTTTTAAGTCGGTTACATTGACAGCGCGCTGTGGACCTGACACAGCGCGTCGTGGCTGCTTGTTATTTTCAAAAAAAATTCTTCTGACGGTGTGTCGTGGAATTCGTGCAGCGCGCCGCCATTATTTTGATACATGTATAGGGTTTTTCATTGTTCACTTTGACAGCGCGCTGCGTCTCTCTCACAGTGCGTCGTGATTGTTTTCCCCAGATTTTGTGCCTTTCCGACGACATGTCGCGCTATCATGACAGTGCGCCGCCAATGTGCTTGGGTTCACCACTGTCTTTCTATTCTTATTATGATAGCGCGTCGTGGTCTTTGGTCGGTTTGCATGCCCGAGGCGTTTCCTTTGGCGACTTGGTGTTGCCGGCCTAACAACGCGTCGCGGTCCTTTTCACGGTGCACTGTGGTTGACAATTTCAGTTTCCAAGGTCGTTTTTGAATGGTCTTTCGACGAGAGTAGTTCCATTCATTATGATGGTGCGCTATCATAGAGTTCACAGCGCGTCGTAGTCCTTGTTTTTGCCTTTAAAGCAAAAAAAAATTTCCTTCTTCTTTCTCTCCTACCTTCCTCCTCCGTCTTCTCTCTTCGTTCTTTTTCTCTCCTCTCCTCTTCTCTTCCCTCTCGTCTCCCTTAGTTCTTCCATGGCTTCCACCAAGAAGCAAAAGACCGGTGCCTCCTCTTCTGATGTCGAGGCTTCTCACCTCCTTCGTTCGGAGGATGCGAAAAAAAACTTCACCTTTTTTCAAGGCTGACTCTTTGCTACGGAGAGACACTTTGATCTTAGTTTCCTTGAGGAATACTCGTTCTATGGTAAGATATTCTCTCATAGTTGGGCTCCGCTCTTCTCTATCCGCGGTTCGGCTTATAAGGAATTAGTTCCTTTCTTCTACGCTAACTACGACCCCGCGTCTAATGTCTCCTCTGACGACGAGAAACGTTTGGTGTCTTTTGTTTCTGGCGTGAAGATCACGGTCACCCCCACACTTATTTCTCAAATTCTCGGCATTCCTCTTAATCCTAACGGAGTCCTTTTTCCTCATAAAATGACTGCCACCGATGATTCGTCTAGGTTCATATGACAAGACCTTGTTGATCATGTCTATATATCTCCCGGTGTCAACCCTCAAACTGTCATTCCAGCGAAGTTCCTTAAACGTCATATTTATGCCCTGCGCATACTGGTTTTCGGCATCCTCTGGCCGAAGATCGATAATCTTAATGAGGTTCGTCTTCCTGAAATTTACCTTATGTGGTTGATCGACACCGATCGCTCTGTGCGTGCACCGCCATTTAGCGGTTGATTTGGGCTAGGTGCAATAAACCGCGAGATCAGCCAGTCATTCTGTTCCCCATCATCGTGTCTAAAATTGTAGATTCCTTCATGAGTGTTTCGATTCATTCTCCCATCATTCTTCAATGTGCTGATTTTCTTAAAACCTATCTTACCACCCTTGAAACCACTTGGACCAATCACAATGATCCCGCCAATCCGCCTTCTGTCGTTGCGGCTGCATTGTCGTCGGCTCCGGTGCGTGATCGTACTCTCTCGACTCCGTCGATAGGTCTCTTCGGGTACTTCAGGCGGAATTGGGTGTCGTGCGTTCTTTCGTGGACACCTTGGCGGATGAGGTTGATAGGTGGCGCGCCAGCATGGCCTCGAACGACGAAGGAGATGGTGTGCAAGATGCTGGGACAGGTGCTACACCACCCCCATGTGATCAGGGAAGTATTCCTTTTACTCTTGGCAGTTTGGACTATTATTTTTTCTTGGATATTGGTTCTCTTTCTTATGGATATTTCGGTCTATATTAAAACCATGGATCTTGGTTATATTTTTTTGTTGAATATGGTGGTTGTTTCTTAGTTTCTTGGTGATACCTGTTTCCTATTGTTGGTGTACAATGTTATTTCTATCTAGGTTCGATACTTGGTACATGTGATTTGTTAATTTTTACTTATTGATTTGGTAGGCTATGTCGTGCCATTGTGATTGATGTTTTTGTCTCCCTTTATCCATTCTGACAAAAAGGGGGAGAGAATTGGTTTACATCTAATATGATGACGATGCTTTTTGTTTGGATGCATGGTGTTGTTTTTATCTATTTTGCAAGTGATGGATCAAGACCCATCTTGGCTTAGGATAGGCATAGATTTAGAGGGAGATCAAAAGTCCATGTATTATTATATATTTCTTTTCTCTCATATAGATCAATAGATAGGTTAGTAGGCCTTAATTGATGTATTGTAATTATCTTGATATAAACACGATTTTATCGTAGAATGTGACAAAGGGGGAGATTGTAAGAACCTGTTTGTCACACCCTACTCCAAACTCTGTGTAGATCTCTCTTAGGATATGTGTGTGCCAAGATGGATGTGTTCTACTTTGTTTGATCAAGGTTATTAGTCACATTATCCTTGACCTACCCTTAAAAATGTGTTTAAAATCATCTAAAACGGATACAAGGTTTTGCTTGTGCTGTGGGCTATCTCTACAGCCACATCGTGCTGTGATACCTATCATAGCGCGATGTCATCATAGCGCGTCGTCATATGGATCACAACGCGCTGCCATAACAGCGCGCCGCCACATGGATCACGGCGTGCCATGAGTATCGACAACACTTCGACGACTTAGGTTGTCTTTGGGAAAAAATATTGGTTTTGTCTTTTTCCCATGTCTTAGGGTTTTTGCTTGTTTTACTATAAAAGCTTTTTTGAAAAATGTTAAAAAATCAAGCTAAGCTAACTTCTTTCTCCTTGAGAAAAACCCTAGGAACATCTTCTTCAACCCTTAAAACTTTTGAACTGTTTGCAAACAGATTTCAACTCAAGGGTTCTATCCTTCTCCATCTTCACTTTACCAGTTTTAGCTCAAGTGTATTGAGTGTTGTTTCATCCCTAAAGATTAGGGTGTGTGATTAATAACCTTGTGGGATTAAAGGTGGATTGTTATGTGTTCATCAACGGAAAGAAAAGCATCCGAATCAAAAGCTATAGAGACGACCCGCGAAGGGATGTCGATTTGCATTAGGGTTTGATAGGGCATGCGCATTTATCGGTATATCATTCAAAACTCATTGTAATCTTTTTTTTTTTATAGTAGATTTGGTTTGTAGACTTAGATCCAGTGATTGAGTTTTCACGTATATTTCGTGTTGTGGTGATTGTTGGCGTTATATTGTATAATCTCTAAATTAATTAGAATTAATCAAATACCCGATAAATTTCGTAGATCGACAGAATTTCACGATCCTTCAAGTGAATGTCACATGGCCTCCAACTAATTCTAACCCAACGCTTTGGCATGGGTTTGAACCATAGTCCCGAGCCTCTTTTACTGTAATGCAAGTATGGTTGTTTTTGTACACTTGCAAATAGTTATCAAATTTTTTATTATTATAGATCCTGAATATAAGAGAATATATTAGAGTAGGCAACCATTTGTCTCGTTTATAAATATATAGATGTAAAAAATAAATAAACACATGTTAAGATTTCCAAAATGTACACACGTGTGTTCGTCTCTTTCTCTCTCATCATCATCTTCTTCTTCTCTTTTGCTTCAAACCTTTACAGGGTATAGAGCTGGTTTGACCCAAATATTATGGGATTAAAAAGCCTAGTCTTTCCCTCCAAATATTTTTCTAAACTTGTCGGATTTTTTTGAATAATCTCGCCGAATTATTGTCGAACCCGGAGTTGGAGACTATGGTGACTAAGGTAAAGAATCCAAAGTTCCTAATAGAATCCTTTATACCTGAGTTTCATACGCTTTTCCAAGCATATTTACCAAATCCTCATCACTCAAAAAAATGTGACTTTATTTGTAAAACCAACAAATTTTATTCGAGACCTTTTAAGGAAATGACCCTTTTTTATAAAATTTTAAAAAAAAAAAAGTCATTTTTTTTCCCAAGTTTCTCCCCAACTGCAGATATTTTGCCTAACTTTTTTTAATTCTCTTCCTCCCAAATTTGTTAAATATTTATAGATTTAGGCTTGAATCGTTTGATCAACATATCAAATAGAACAATTATTTAGTAAGATAAGTCTTACTTACCTGATCGGATGGTCGCGAAGACGTGCTTGATCGGCAGATCCTCGGTACAAGATCACGACCCTTAGAACAAACCACCTCTCTTTCTTTCTATCTCTATTGATAGGAATAACATTGAGAATAGCCAAAGAGGGGACGTTGTCCTCCTTAAATAGACATTGATTAGTTTCTTAGCCCATCAAGGAAACTAAATCTAGAGGATATGTCACATCTATAAAGGGATTACCACAACCCAATAAATAAAGAATTCCACCAGATTGCGTGGTGATTCCCATTGTGCCACGTTTAGAAAGTCTCACCAATTCAAGTTTTAATAAATAAGTAAAGAGGCTAGTGTGTGGATCACAAATACCCAACAATCTCCCACTTGATCCACACACTACCAAAATATTGTTTCAAATAAATTCATGAATTGGTCCTTTTGAAAAGCGGATGGTCATCCTTAGAATTTTATAAAATCATTGACTTTCAAGGAACTTGGTACAATACATCATCCCCTCAAGTTCAAGAAACAACTATAATAATGGATCATGAATGTCTATAATGTACCATGCTTTACAATTGACAATAAGGCAGTTCCATGGTCACAAAAATTATTGCTGTTAACGAACCCAAGAGTATTACTTGTGGTTTTATGACACCAGTGTATGCACACTTTAATGCAATCACTTGTGTGTATACCTGCATTCGTCCTGCTTCATACCCTAAGGTATGTTATCCTGATATCTTACGGCATACGCCATGTGAAAATCATCACCCAACTATTTGGATAAAGGCTATACAACCGTGGTGCCTAATCACGATAGCCCAAGCTTCCTTATTTGAGCACTTATGCTCTCAGGCCAACATTGCATATGCTGATAATGATAATCATAATAAATATTGAGTAGAATGAAAAACATGCATCAAATGATAATCAAATATATAAAGAGTGTCGACAATAAAATAGAATGGAGTAAACATTGTGGAAGAAACTCTCACTCAATTAATGTACTCGAGTGTTTCTAACACTCCCATTCGGATCACGTGCGCTGTAAAAAACTTTTGGTTGAAGCCCCTTTATGAGATAACTCCCACTCAAACAGAGACCATAAAAGACTCTAGTATCCCAACCTGATCACCTCAATTTAAATGAATATTCTAATCATTAGTGAATTTGATGTTGTCCTTTATTCCTGACTCCCACTAAATGTCTCCTTTTCAAGAAAGTTGATATAACTAGTCTCAATTGTTATAATTAAAATAAATTATGTACTAGAGAACCATATCCAACACTAATAGAATCCAAAGTAATAGTTAAACTACCATCTAGAGGAGTAAAACTATAAACAACTCTAATTAAAAAAAAAATTTGTCTAAAAGACTGAATAAAAGTCCAGAATTTCTCCTCATTGCTAAAGAATAGCTTTTCATTCAGTTTGTGGCTCCTCGTGCTGCTTCTGCTGATTAGCTTCTCCTTGTTGCTTCTTCTTCATAACATTTTTCCATAAATAACAATCCTTCTTAAAGTGACCTTTCTTTTTACAGAAATGGCAGCCATCGTCGTTATCATTCATAACAACTTTCTTTTTGAAGTCCTTCTTGTTCCCTTTATTTGTGAAGTGATTCTTTCTTTGACCATTTTTCTTAAAATCTTTCTTATGAGCATAATTGTAGGAAAAATGAGCAGACTCAATTTTGTTGCCTCGCAATCATTGTTCTTCTGTTACACACATTGAGATCAGTTGGTTCAAGTCCCATTTTCCCTTCTAGGCATTATAATTTACCTTAAATGTATCAAACTGACTCGGAAGGAATGCAACAGCTAAATGTACTATAGTTGTTTCCTCAATGGGAATACCTTGCTCCTTGAGCTTCATTGCTAACATAGACATCTTGAGAATGAACTCCCTCACATGACCATTACCATCATAGCACATGTTCACAAACTCCACAAGATAACCATATTGCAGAGATTTAGTAGACCCAACAAACTGATCCTCGATGATTTTCAACAACTCGCGTGCAATGTCAGTGGTCTTAATACCACAACGGATGACCTCACTCATAGAAGCGCGGATAATCATGATGGACATATGATTTGCCTTCTCCCACTTGGCATGCAAAGCTTTTTCAAACTCTGAAGAGTTATCGTTAGGAGTCGCTGGTTTATTTTTCGATAAAACAAAGTCATAATCTATGCAACCAAGGGTCAAATCTAGACCCATTCGCCAAGTAGAATAATTAGTACTAGTGAGTTTTTCAATGCTCGCAATCTGTTGTTGCAACAGTGATCCGTCCATAGCTACAATAACATAGATCATTGTCAGCACACGTTCATATAGAACTTTAAATAATTTGAGTTCGTACCTGGGGTCAAGGTCGAATCAATCAGAGTGTATTAACCATATGCAAAATCATCCACTCTGAGGGACAGACATGACTCATTGTCTCAGCATCACCTTAGGGCAGAAGCTTTGACCTATTATATGTCTCCCTAGTCCGTGTCCGTAGACACGCATAGACCTAGTCAATTGTGTTTTGGTTTGATCCAAGCTAGTCATCAGCTTAGGTCAGAAGCGTCGCTCTTCTCTCACCTAGACACGCATAACTATTCTATCCATTCCCCTTTCGTGAGTTTTCTAAGTCAGCTTTGGCCAGAAGTAGTAGCTCACGAAAGTGAATGCTCTGACAATCTTAATGAGACGATTGTCTCAAAATTTAAGGATAACATAACCTCCATAGACCGGTCACCTTTGGGTAGACTACACACCTACTTTGGCAACGTTTCCCTGAACGATTGTTTTACCGGTCTTCCTAAACCCCTTTATAGGAAGAAGCTATCTCAAGGCATTCTATCATGTCATTCGTTCAAGGTTTCATACCCTAAATACGTTCATTACTAAGTTTTAGGGAAAGTAGAATTATAAAGAGAAGGTGCACATGCATTAACTATGAACAATGACATGATAGTGCAAGAGTGTCCATACAAAATGTTCAAAAATAGTTCAACTATGTATTTGGAACAAAATATATTTATTAACCTTTGACTAGAATTTTTATATCTAAAACAGTGTTAAACAGTCTCATAAACTTGTCCAACGTGTAGATCTCGTCAAGTAGATCAAAATTGATAGGTCATATGCGCAAAACAGAGTTTTAAAACTCCAGATATCGCATTTTAAAGTTTGAACCCAAAAAGTGTTCAGTCTGGTTGCGGAAACAAGTTTCGAGTTTAAAACTTTTGTCTGCAACCGACAGAAGCAGTGCAGTATGGTGGCTGCAGACAAAATATAAATGGTTTGGGTTGGGTCTTGGACCCGTATTTGATCAGTTGATGGGCCCAAGTGGGTCATGTTATGAGCCGAACTAGCCCAGGGCCATATGGGCCTAAGGTAAAATAGTGGGCCGGTGATGGGTCATGGAACCGGGCTGAGATGGGCCAGGTCCAAGGGTTAGGTACCGGGCGGAAGTGGGTCAGGGCCATGGGTCGGGTGTCTATTGGGCCGAAGAGTCAACGGGACTTATGGGTTGGGCCGCAGATCAGGTCATTGGGCCAATGCAAGGACCACATGGGTCAGGCAGCGGACCGGGCCGGTACAAGGACTAAGTATGACCGGGTCACCCAGGTCATGTGGGTCGACAACAGACCCAACCCGGCCCTAGGAAAAACCCAGGCCACTGTTCATCGTCTTCTTTAAAATATATATATATATATATATATATATATTTATTTTTTTTATTTTTATTTTTTTATAACAGTCGCAGTAAGTAGTCCTCAAGGGACTTAAACCCGCCCGCTCATTGGTCACCGGTGCCGACGGTCCAGATCTCGTCCGACGGCCACGAGCCGGGCTCGGCCAAGATCCGTCCGATGGTCGGACATTGAGACGGCGACCGCGTCGGCCTAAAATATAAATTTTTATTTATTTATTTATATATATATATCTGATTTGCAGGCCCCAAAAGGGCTTAGATCTGTTCCATATCGGTCACCGCAAGCACGGTTGGGTGTCTTGCGTCGTCATCCCGACACATCGGTGCCGGCCCGTAGTGGACGGCATGACCGTCGCCTAAAGTATATAATTTTTTTTTTTTTTTTAATAACAAGCTGACCATAAAATGTATGATTCGACCCATCATCGGTCTCCGGCCGACGGTCCGGTGTGCCATCGATCGGCGGCGATGCCGGTCGACGATATCGATCTGTGGTCTGGATATTGCCGACGGCGCCGTCGTCGGCCAAGATCGATCTGGTGGACATTGCCGAACGGCGCGATCCCAACAGCCTTAAGAATTTTTTTTTTTATAAATCGCTACACCATCATATATATATATATAATAGTTTTCGCCGTGGGATGAAAATAAAGGGCGAACCCTACCTTGCCGTGAAGATCAGTGCCGATCCGGTGGCCGGAAATCGCCGGACGGGATCGGACCGGTGGCTTGTATATATATATATATTTGTTGTATGGATCAAACGAAATCATGCCAACCAACCTCTCTGATACCAATTGTTAAATATTTCTAAATCTAGGCTTGAATCGTTTGAACAACATATCAAATAGAACAATTATTTAGTAAGATAAATCTTACTTACCTGATCGGATGGTCGCAAAGACGTGCTTGATCGGCAGATCCTTGGTACAAGATCACGACCCTTAGAACAAACCACCTCTCTTTCTTTTTATCTCTATTGACGGGAATAACATTGAGAATAGTCAAAGAGGGGACGTCGTCCTCCTTAAATAGACATTGATTAGTTTCCTAGCCCATCAAGGAAATTAAATCTAGAGGATATGTCACATTTATAAAGAGATTACCACAATCCTATAAATAAGAAATTCCACCAAATTGCGTGGTGATTTCTATTGTGCCACGTTTAGAAAGTCTCACCAATTCAAATTTTAATAAATAAGTAAAGAGAATAGTATGTGGGTCACAAATACCCAACAAAATTGTGCCGTCTTTTGCCGAATTTACTTGAATTTTCTTTATGGGGACTTGACTTATAGTCCAAACCGTTTTGCTACATACAATACTTAAAAATCAAGTTATCCATATGATACTATTATGGTGCATGTGGTTCTCCTCATCTAAATCCAATTCAATCCTAAACTTGGTGGTTGGTAAATCAAATTCTCTCTATTATTAAAAGCTACAAACTTGGATAATCGTACGAGAGCCATTCATTTTCTAGCGATATTAGGCTCTTCATAACATGATATATATATATATATATATATATATATATATATATATATATATATATATATATATATGACAAAGAGAAAAATGCGCCCCCGTATGTATAGAGATATTTCTACACCAATTAATATGGGCACGACATATAGCGCCTTTTTTGTAAAGTGATGAGTGGCATGGGGCCCACTTTACTAACTAGGGTTGAACTTTTAAAATATTTTAAAAGTTATATTCATTTTCAATCGTCATTCTTAACTTTTTTAAAAGTATTTTGAAAGTCTCTTTCTTTTCTCTCTCTTCTCTCTTTCTAAGAAAGTGTCGGACTTACTTTTTGAGGTATATTTTACTCAAAGAATATGAGCGCCCGGTAGCGTAGCGCTAGCACCTCGGCATCGAAGCCCGGGCACCCCGACAGCGAGGCGTTGGCACCCCGGCGCCGAGGTGACAGCGCCTCTATATTGAGATGTGTCGGTGCTTCGCTAAAATTAAAAACAGGGCGTCAACGCCTCGTTTCAAGGGCGCTGGCTCCTCTATATCGAGGTCTCGGAGCTTCGATATAAAAATAAATAAATAAATAATTAGCGAAGCGCCGAGGCGCCAGATGTGACGGGGTTAATACCCGAGATAGCAACAAAAAGGTGTGGGGGCCTTAGAACTGGTTGGATTGGCTAGCAGGTAGGGGGTCAGGCCTTGGTGCTAGGTGTGTGACACGCGAGCGCGGAGGCGTGTGGGGTCTTGCGTCACGTGCGTCTTCCCTATGTATGGCGTGGGTGCTTACTCAAACTAGGCGAGAATCTAGTGTGGCGACTAGACGTGTATGGGGGGTGGAAGCTGGTCTCAAGGGCGTGGTTGGTGTTGCATGGGCCTTGCGTGCTATGGAAGGAGTCTGTATACCATGGTGGTATGTCAAACCAATACGTTTGAGGTTCTCCTGCTGTTTGACTTGAGGTGGTGTTTAGATCATACTTGGGGGAAGGGAGCTGTGAAGCTATTCCCCTACACACGGGGTCATGCGGCATTGAAGGGTACGCAGTGGTTTCCTAGGCCTGAAAGGGTAGGCCTAGGATGTTGGTTTGGCAATGTCGTGTGTCACCCAATGTGAGGTTGTAATGTGGCCCCGAACTACGCGCCACGATGCACTTGGATGAGTAACGAGAGAGACACTCAAGGGCTACATGGGACATTGTGGTGTACAGTAGCTGAGGGCCGAATGCAGACTTGTGTTAGTAACGGAGAACGCACACGAGCAGACTTGTGTTAGTAACGGAGAACGCACACGATGGTAGGCTTGGTTCAGTATGTCGGCAAGTTATGTTGGAATGGGACGACATGAGGAACTACTACTGTTGCGAAGCAATGTACTAGAGCAGGACCCGCGAGGGTGAAGCTTGAACAAGCCAAGCAAGGCACGGATGTGCAAGCATTGATGTCGTAAGGGGCACAATACGATGAATGGTTGGCCTCGAGAGAAGGCAATCGTGAATGGGAGTTCCCTTCATCTAGGCGCGTGATATCAGTCTGATGGTTGGGTAAGCTGGCTTAGTTGCACCTAGCATCGAGGCGCCGCACGGGTGTGATAGCCGGTGTCGGGCTGCGCCTCGGTGGCACAGTGCCTCTATATGCACCTTTATATAGAGGCATCGACACTTCGATAAAAATAAAAAAATAAAAAATAATTTTTTTTTAGCTAGGCGTCGATACCTCGACGCTAGCACCCTAGTGCCGAGGTGCCAACTCTTCGCCACCGGGATGCTAGCGCTGAAGCTTCGGCGTCTTTATATGCACCTCTATATAGAGGTGTCGACACTTCGATAAAAATAAAAAAATAAAAGTTTTTTAGCGAGGTGCCGGCACCCCAATGCAGGCACCCTAGTGCCGAGATGCCAACGTTTCGCCACCGGGGTGCCAGCGTCTCACTATCGAGGTGCTGGCACCTCGTTTTTGAGGTGCCAACGGTCTGCTATCAAGCGGCCATATTTTTTGAATAAAATATACCTAAAAAATCAAGTCTGACACTTTCTTGGTAAAATAGACAGAAAAAAGTAAGTAAAAAATGATGGCTGGAAACATAGTTAACTTTTAAAAAATTTTAAACAAGTATAACCTTAGTTAGTAAAGTGTGCATCATGCCACCCATTACTTCACAAAAGAGGCGCTAGATATCACGCTCATATCAATTGACGTAGAAATATCTCTAAGCTCGAGTGCACAGCCCCGACCCTATATATATATATATATATATATATATATATATAGAGAGAGAGAGAGAGGTAATGATCCTCTAACTCGAGTCATAAGACTATTGATTGCATATCACATCGATTAACTTTTTTAATCACTTGCTACGACATGAGCTCAAGTCACCTTGCACCAAGAACACCATGCAGTGCCAAAATAGTCACATGTCCAACATCAATAAGCCATTAACTCTCAAGCTTGAAGTAATAAGTTACCCTACTCCTACTCATTATGATCATTGGATTGGATTTGGATAAAGGGTACCTCAATTTGTACTCACTCTACACCGGGAATCATCTACTGTTTTGAATGAGATGATGGAGATTATATTTTTATACCAATCTTCCATATAAAAGATTTTGAGATCCCTTACGAACTATCAGACACTCAATTTTGATTCCACATAATAGCATCCCGAAAAGTGATATGAGAAGCATGTTTGACCTACACCCATGCTAGAAGATTGGGACTAAAAGCGATTTTCATCATGCACCCTTGGATAAATTTCAAATGATCTGCCAACCACGAGCAAAGAAACCTAAAAAAAATAAACTAATAGCTTTTCGGTATCTCTTTGCACCCACCTAATTATGGAAAGCACCGACTTACTGGAAGTGTGTTGGCGCCCATCAGAGGGCCGGACATCACTGAAACGGGTGGTTTCAGTAATTAGGTCGGTGCAAAGAGGTACCCATAAATTTTTTGCAGAGGATAAAAGGGCAGACCTTAGTGCGATGGCAAGTTCTGCAAAGGATTAACAGGAGAGGTCAGACCTTAGTGCCCAAAGCAAGGTGTCATTGGGCTTGAGTACAAGAATCAGCCTACCGTCTTCCTCTGCCAAACCCAGCTGAAGGCGGGAGCCTTGTGCACTGGGTATGACGACCAAAGGATTAATTGGGCGTGCGTGTGCATTACCTACTTCAATAGATAGAAGTAGAACCATACCTAAGTGCAGTTTTTTTTGCCATTCACCAATCCCGAGGCATTTAAAAATCTATCTGACACTGCAATCCAACGGTTGCCAGAGTATTATATAGCATATTGTTGCCAGAAACATGGGAGATTTTTCATTCACCTTAATTGTATGTACAGCAAGTCCTTAGCAATTCGGAAGCTTTTTCACTCCAATTAGAAGCACCACTGAAACACAACACAAGCCTATTTTCATGTTGAAACATCCAAAGACTAGTGCAGCTTTTCCCGACTTCTCCCTCGTCTTCAACTAAGCATCTTACACAAAGTGCATAAAATCCATCTCAACTTTTTCCTGCTAACGTTGCCGCCTGAACAAACTCCTCACACTTTGAAAACCCACCCGAGAGCACATCTCCCAAGGCCTCCATTACATCAAAAGCCTCCTGCAAGTCTCCAGCTGACGTCATGTCTTCTAGCCACGGCAACAACTCCTTAGAAAACCCCACCATCTCCTTCACATTCACCAATCTCTCTTTCATCGCCACTTCCCATGCTTCCTCCCCTTCTGTCTCCTCTTCTGATGACTCAGCTCTCTTGGCAATTCCTGACTTTTCCATCTTGAAAAATCGCTGAAGCTGCTCAATTAAGCCCGTGTAAATAAGCATCGGGTGGACAATAGAGAAGAGGTTTCCATCCTCAGGTCCAACGACAGCCGTTGGATCTCGTGTGGAGCGGCCGTGCGTATGTTGTATGTATGCGTGGTATATCCCACGTTGCAAGAAGGCACGACGGTGCTGGAACCAGTCTTGGTAGGACTCAGAGAGGAGAGAATTTACCATCATGAACTGGACGGTTTCTTCGCTTGGACGGGTATTGGAGGGAGATGAGGAGGGGGCTGCCAGGTAGGCAGAGACAGACTTGGCCAAGGCCCGGCGCTGATTAGATGTGTTCTGGTCAAGAAGGTGGCAGGCCATCTGGACCATGAATGGAAGAAGGCGGGAGTTACTTTCTCTTCCACCACCTTTGGAGTCGATGCTGAACGAGGCACCCGTTGCGAATCTGGCTAACATCTGCATGTGGCAAAAGAAGGAAATCAGAAAATTTAAGAAATATGAATAACCATGAAAGAGTGCAGGTCTTCATTATCCACAATTGGAATGTGGAGAAAGACAACCTGAAAGAAACCTCCTTGAGATACAAAATGTCCGAGACAACAAAGGAATCCGAGAATAAAATTTCCAACAGCTTATTAGTCAAATTTATGGGCAATCACATCGTTCAGATGCGAGGGACCATACTATTAATAAAGTTCTAGCTTTCTCTAGTATTATAAACTCACATTCTAAAATGCCAAGGGGAGATCTACTTCTGTTAAATGATAACATGTTTGGAAGTTAGACTGATCGAATTAATATTATTATGGCAGAATAACAGGCTTTTGAAGAACTGTTTTCGAGCTATGTAACAGAGGCACACCATTTTTTCAAAATATCTGCCGTGTCGGAGTGTCATTTTTTTTATTATGTGAGCTGGGACTGAACTTGTGACCTCAGCCTCAAGGTTGTGGCCTCGCAAACCTTTCAGTTGAGCTACAGGCCTGCCCCTTTTACTTTGTTTTTTTGTCGGAAAAAAAAAAACCTTTTTAATTAGTTTTTTTCCTCTGCATTCTAGCATTATCTATACAGAGATGATAGTATATATTATGTAGTTTTACTATTTTCCTTTTTTATATCAGTGACGTTTTTACAATGGACTAATGGTGTGCCAGTGGCATCATCACATTCGAAGCACCTTTATGGCTACTGAATTCGTCAAAAGCTGACACACATTTCAGGGGCCTGAAATGTGTGGCATGTAGCATTTGATGGGATCCAGAGGGTGAAATGTACTTCATAAACTCCACGTAATGAAGGGATAGCCATTTCTATATCATGTCCAAACTTCTTGGAGAAACCAAGTTATCCAGACCTGTATCATGACAGGTCACTAATAATAGTTGAGCAATGGGGTATTTCAGCCACTTCAGATATTACGCTAGCTGTAATGTACAAAAAAATTTATGTCCAATCTAGTTGCAAGTGAATTCGATGCCATCCAACCAAAAGATTGGATGGCGATGGATGATGGGACAACAGTCCCATCACCTTTCCTAAATCTCGGATGACGAAACATAACAGTCCTAAATCACAACGCCATTGAAACCTAGAAATAAATAGGTTTGTATAATTTTATTTTATTTAAATAAATAAATACACATGAATAATTAAGCAGAAGAAACGGAAAAGAAAGAAAAAGCATACCAGAACAATGTCATAAGTCAATAGCCGGAGTCTACTCCCATCTGCACGTCCAAGGGCATTGAGATTGTCCCAGTACTGGTCAACGCAACGGACATACTGTGCAAGGGGAACAGATGGGCCCCTCAAAGGGAATATGCAGTTGCAAAGGGTCTCATTGTTTCTTAATGTAGCACCTTCCCATTCTTTCTTTGGATTCTTCAAAGCGGCGTCAGCTCGTTTGGCTTCCTGATGACATTGGAAATGTATGATGTTGAAATGACTTACAGTCGTGTAGACACACTCCCCACGGGCACTTCCTGAAGCACCAACCCCCAGATTCACTCGTTTGCTGTAAGAGTAAACTCCCAACATGTCGTTAGGCCTCAAACTGTAGCCTTCTCGGCATACCATGCAAGCTATTCCATCCTCCTCTTCCACATCTTCCAAACCTTCAATTATTGGCTGGGCAACGATAATGCGCTCACCCCCATCAGAAGCTAACTCCTGTCGCATCCCAAGCCCCTATTCCATATGCAAACAAAAAAAATAATAACACGAATTAGGCAAACCAACTACAGTTGAACAAAAATTGACCTCCACTATTCACGCAACCTATTGTTTTTTCATTGTTACATCCACATCTTAGGCAGAGTTTGCCAGTTGTAGGTTACGGGAAAAAACTGGCCCAACAATAGGTTGTCGGTCAAAACCACTAGCAGTACATATAAACTTATAACCACTAGCAAACGCTGTGGATATTGAAAGTTTATCATTTTTTCCGTTCTAAAATGACTAAAAAAAGGAAGAATTATAGTCCCCTAGCAATTTCCTTCAAACATTCCACTTAAAATGTCAATCAGTTAAAGACCCTGCAGATCCAATAACATGAATCAATTCCATGTATTAAAATCCTGGCCAATACCAGTACGTACCACCGGGCATGTATCAGTTCCGGTCTGTACTTGGATCGTACTTTGCATGTACCAGCTGGTATAAAGTTATCACAGAAAACTCACAATGTATTGGTTGGTACTTGGTACAGTACAAATACACCGGTACAAACTGATACCATCTCGATACTGGTCCTAAAACTGGTATTTCAAGCCTTCATCAATATTGAAGGAAAAGAGAAGTGGTGTACCAGTACAAACCGGTACTGTCTTGGTACCAGTCCAAAAACCAGGATTTTAAACACTGAAGGACAAGAAGTAGTGTTTCAGGAAAATGAAATCAACGATCATCCTCCAATGGAGTATTGCAATCATTTCTGAAATCAAATGTAGGATTCTGAAACCTGTTTTCAAGAAAATCAATGATTATCCTATAATGGAGTGTTGTAATCATTGCTGAAATCCACTGTAAGATTCTGAAACCTTTCCAAAAGCAATAGCATTATTCTAATCACTTTAAAAATCAGAAACATCTGTTTTTAATAGGAAAGCTGGAACTGAACCTGCGACCTTGGGGTTGCAATATTGTCAACCTTCCATTAAGCTACAGGCCCAACTCCAATACCAGAAACATTTCTACATGGTTGTTCATCAGATTTAGACTACAATGGGCGGACCATCCATGCTGGGCAGACATCTTGAACCACACCCTTCTGGTACGCACAGATGTTAAATGCATGGAAGCTCGTGTGCATCACAAGGTCATGAGGACATCTTGAACCACACCCTTCTGGTACGCACAGATGTTAAATGCATGGAAGCACATGTGCATCACAAGGTCACGAGGATATGCAGTGCACTTACCCGCCAAGTATTACAGGACGCCCATAATAGAAGAGCTTGTTTCATCACACATTCCATGATTAACATAATCACGAAATTACGGAGAAGAGGAAGATCAATGAAGACTTGAAGGGAAGCATTGAGACAGAAATGACGGATCACAATGTTGCAGAGAGCTTAGTGCTGCTCAGAAGTGAGTGGAGAAATAGGAATCTCAAACCGCCCCAGAAAAAATGAGCTTCTTGAAACAAGCTACTAATCAGAGAAATTTTTTTTATTTATTTATTTTTCTTCGACCCTTCCTTCAAGGAACTTTATTCATTTTAACCACAAATTTTTGTGAGGGATTTTTCTGATAAGCTGGGTCACCTAAAAGTTAGAACCATAAATGAAGCCTTATGCGAAAGGACAAACATCAGAGAGATTAAACATAAAACTACCTGGAGCAACTCTTCTCTTTTCCTCAGAGCCTGACGCCGCTTCTCATCCCTAGTGGCATGGCGAAGCCTATGCACCTTCTCCGCCAAGAATCCGTCCCCTTTGCCCTCCTTATCAGATAGCATGTCTAATAAGTTCTCAGCCCTTGCACCTATTTCATTTTCTCCAGATACCCCTTCCAGAGCATGAAGCAGCGTTAAGATTCCCTCCTCATCAATACACTTCTGAGTAGCCATATGTCCCCTTGAAAGACCCCTCAACATTGACAGGATAAGTGGAACCGATGGAAGTTTTAGACCAGCTGCCCACTCCTCACTCGACTTAAACCCAGGTTGTCCAGCAACTGCAAAGCTCTCCCTCAAGTGCTTCACGGCACCTCCAGGAATACCCTTCTCTAGAATAATGTCCTTCAATCTCTCCCCACATGAACTTGTCTTGAGTGACTCCGAGACTCTCACAAAGTTCTCTAATGCAAATCTTTGCTTGGCCGCTTGTTCAGATAGAGTTTCATCCTTTGGATCATCCAGGTGTTGTTTCTGTAGCCAGTCAAACTCACCCCAGTTTTGCAGGTTAGGATCAAAGTGCTGTATGAGTGCTTCCATTGCAGCCGGTTCTCCATAAGTCAAGTACGGTAAGATCCTCGCCACCATTTCGTTGTTTCTTTGCTGTTTGTTTGACTTCTTGAGACCAGAAGGGTGGCATAATCTTTCTAAGAACATGAGGACTATTTTCTTTGCTTGTTCGCCAGTGGCGGCTTCCTCATTAGTGACTGTGAGCACACTCTGAGTAATTCCAATATCACTCTCATTAGCTTCCATTGTCAGACTCTCAACAATCAAAAGAATGCCCTCTGCTGGCTCCATGGCATCTACTGAGAAGGCACGCCTTGCTGTTTCAAGAAGGAGCCCCAAAGCCCCTAGTCTTAACAATGCCCCCCTGTTCTCTCGTATCTTGCAGCAATACATAAGGAGATTGAGCACCGAACCCAACTCTTCTTGGTTGGACTTTAATTCGTCGTCACGCAAACGCTGTTGATGGAGGACGTGAAGGTTAGGAATAAGCATCTTCAGCAAATGAAAGAAACATTTGCATAAAAGAGAAAAATATTGAAGGGAGAGAAAAGGAGAAGAAAAAAGGTACATAGAATTTCATATTAAACAGTACAATAACACCATTGGATGTTCAAAATATTTTCAAATGTATGTTGTGGGGGATTCTTAGGAGAAAAAGAATACCAGCTCAGAAATAAAGGAAAGGAAAATTTTGGTAATCTAATTTAAGGATGCAAAGGTGAGTATAGTTACCCAAAATAATACCTGACTAACAGAGCCTTTACTTTCATGATCAGGTAATTAGTTTATAGTGGTTTCCTTATCATGGGCAGTATCCTAGTTGCAAGCATTTCTAGAAACTCCTAACATTAAGACTCCCATATCTCTAAACCATGCACCTATGTATCTAAACTAGTGGCATGCTAAAAAAAGCTTCTAGAATATATACACATGATTACTGCCTAGAAGGATGCTTGTTAAAGTAAAATCAAGTCACCTGGGAAAGATGAAGAGTATATCAGAAAACAGCTCTAAAGGAACATAGAAGTTACATGATAAGGGTCAAAAGACACAAAAACTAAGTGGCAAACAAATTAGAAACATGACCAACTTCAAATTATGTAAAACCACACATCACCTGGATCATGCTCAAAATAATTTCTAGGCCGCCACACTCCCGGACAGCACCTGCTATTGCAAATTCAACCTCAGGATCCTGCAATTCCTCCCTGTCCTCCTCCAATTCTTTAATCATGGGCTCAGTAGCTTCACCATCTAATCCCTGTTAATATTAAACAAAAGCATACAATCAGATCAAAACATAAGCAAGCTTTTGTAATTAGTACCTCCAGTATAAGCTTCAACTGAAGAAACAAGATCACAGCTCAGCAATCGGCAAAAATACTTAAATAAGTGTATAATGCATAAATTTGAACTTCAGAATTGAAATCTCATAATTTTCAAAACAAGAATTTCACCAAAGCTAAAGTGGAAATGGGATGCCACACCTCTATTCCCAGATCATCCCACGCAGGCCTAATCAATTCTTAATATCAATTAGCTACAATTACGCCTACAAGAACTGGCTAACAACTTATAAGAAATTAAAATTATCCAATACTGAAACAACTAATCAAGTTAAAAAAAGTATAGCACATATTCTCTGAATTAATCTTTCAGATATTAATTAAGTTTGATTTTGATGTTTTTAATCAATAAGTTAATAATGATGTTTGAGAACTAAAATTTCCAAATCAAGAATAATAATGAAAAGGCAATTGCTAACATCCATCAGTTATTAAGGATGATATGACGCCAATAAATGCATCATGTGGAAGCAAGATGAACACCTTTCCAAACAATGAGTTCGCTCCGCCAAGGAAAATCTGATGCCAATTATCACATGGTGCCCGACACTGAGGCATGTCGTACCTAAACCTATTAGGTTACATATTTCCAGAATCAATGGAAAAATCCTCATATTTTTGCCCCAACAGTGATACATGGTTTTTGCCTCTAAGCTAAATAGCTGGAAAATCTTATACTCGTCCTCGACTGGGACACTGCTTAAATTCCTAGAACACTGAATCAATTCAGTTGGTAAATAAACTCCAACACATAAAGTGAGGATTCAGTTGGTAAATAAACTCCAACACATAAAGTGAGGTAAAGGATATCAACATCTAGTCTCATATCATTATTGAAGCTCCAGAATACGAAACTAATGGCATCTGAAATCCACTGCCGTAGGCCCAATGGAAGGTTGACAATATTGCAACCTCTAGGTCGCAGGTTCAATCCCTGCTTACCTAATACCCCACAATAAATAAATAAATAAATATATATATATATAGGAAAAGGCCTTCGTCCTCCATGGGAGGACGGTCACCGTCCTCCAACCTTCCACCGTCCTCCAACCTTCCACGTGGAGTTCCACATGGCACCCAAAGCACTTTTTGGGTGCCACGTAGACCTTGGGTGCGGTGCATTGCTTAGATCATCTTTGAAAAAAATATAATTAAAAACTCATCTCCACCGTGTATATTTTGAACCGTGAAATGTGGACCAATGAAAACCGTCAAACTTTGACTTGTGGGTTTAAAAAAAAATTTCAAACTTTTTTTTTTTAATATTGATCTAAACTGTCCACCTGTGCTCCACGTGGCACCCAAAAAGTGTTTTGGGTGCCACGTGGAGCTCCACGTGGGTGCCACGTGGAGCTCCACGTGGATCTTGGAGGACCTAACCGGCTCCCATATATATATATATAGCATACAAATTCATACCCTCATCAAAGACACCTACACATCTAGTACATAGTCACGGAGATGGGATATGGAAACAATTTGGGAATATTCGGTAAAATTCAATAAAATTCTAAACTAGTAGCATACAAATTCATACCCTCATCAAAGACACCTACACATCTAGTACATAGTCACGGAGATGGGATATGGAAACAATTTGGGAATATTTGGTAAAATTCAATAAAATCCGGGAAAATAAATAGTATAAAAATACATTACAATATATTTCAAGCTAGAAATAATGTTTCAAATAAACAAAGTAAACTATAAGGTGTTTGATGCAAGGAAAATCCATAATTACATAATCCATGCATCCATATACATGTACATGCATCATTCCTCAGGTAAATTCAGTATAATTCGGCACACGCTTAATTCGGATATTTATAAAGTTTTTGAAAAAAAACCAGAGATTTTTCGTAACTATGACCTAGTATTGATTGAGCTTCTAACAACTACTTGAAAACAATCAAATATGAGAAAAGTTGCACAACAACGTTCAGATTGTGAGAAACATGTTTCCTAAAAGAGATAACCAAGTGCTACTAACATTCAACTGATCTTACAACATCAAAGATATAAGATATACACAATAAATTGGGAAGATACGAGAGTCTGGACTTAAGATTCGAAAGGGATATATACCATTACATTTTTTTACCATTTCCTAATTAGGCAATCTTTGATCAAACATGTCTGGGCTGGTCATTGGAAAGTTCACATCCCCCCTAAAGTAAGGTTTTTCAGGTGGAGTATTGCATGGGGTCCGGGGCCCATTTTGAGGGTTGATCAATTAATCAAAAGAACGAAGCAAATGCAGATTTGTTGTGTAACATGCATGGATCAAAATATCGTCCGATACCGATACGTATCGGTATTGGACTCGAACGATACATTGAATGTATCGTTCGATACATTCAAATGTATTGAATGTATCGAACGATACATTCAATGTATCAAATCGATAAACCGGTACCGTCGTATAAATACGATCGTGTCGTTTTCTTCAGACGATACGTATCGATATTTTAACCCATGGTAACATGTTTGCAAATGGAGGAATCAACTACTCCTCTCTTTCTGCACTGTTGGGTGGCTAGAGACCTATGGAGTATGTTGTTCAGAGCATTTGGTATCAGTTGGGTCTTTCTGGATTCTTGCAGACTGTTGATTATGGCTTGGATGGTGCGTACAATATGAGCAATCTGGCTTGAGAGAAATGACCAAATTTTCAAAAAGGCTTTATGATTATGATAATGACTCGAGATATGACCATTACTTAGGTGACGTTGGATAAAAATGGGTCTGTTGGAGACGGCCAGGAGTTACTTGACGAGTGGGATGACTTGCTTTTGACCCAATTAACCCTTCTGTTGGTGGGAGGGGCCTCCTAGGGAGGATTTCGGTTCTTCGGGTTGGGGAGAGGGGCTTGGGTTGCTTTTTACCTATATTATTTTGGCTCCAGCTTCTCGCTACAACTTTTGGTTTATACTTCTTTTCTTCCTTTAATGCAATTTCCTTTTACCGACCTAAAAAAGGAGGATGTGAGCAATCCAAGCCATCAAAGGATAGTTGTATATACGCTTAACAGGTCGATTTCCTTTTAAAGTGAACCGATCGGGTTATGAATTATAGTATGGAAAGTGTATATACTATATACTTTTAACAGGTCGATTTCCTTCTCCAAACCTCTGATAGACGTGATTCTTTGGCTGGGACATTTGCAATGGTGGACTGCCACTTGGATTGTTTAAAGTGATCAAAGATGTGTGCCACATGCCTTACAGTAAAGGGTACTTTAATGGGGTAGGATAAATTGCCTAAAACATGTATTTTAATGCTGTAAGATCACTTAAAACTGTTTTGGTGTTTAAATGTAGGTCAGGACAGTTGCTCCCTTCCTAAAAATAGAGGATGGAAAACAGATTCAATGAGGCTCCATAGAAATAAGGGAACATCAGACACACATGAGAATCATTGAGGTACCAAATGGGAAAAAGAATGAGAAACAAAAGACAAAATTCCCCCAACTGTTTGGGGCTGCAAACCTGCCGCTCTTCCTTTCAAAATCCGGTTGGATTTGAAGGTGACTCATGTAATGATCTTTGATGGACTACAACTGGCAAGAACTTTCCATTGAGACTCAAACCAAATTGTAAAAATCTTGGACATTAGCAAACCCAAGACAATTGATGTTCGACACGTACCAATGGAGGAAAATGACAGAGGATGACCCTTCTAAAAGGGGAAGCATCAAAGAATATGTTTGTGGTAGAAGATGCATTAGATGCTTTGTAATAAAGGTTTCCAGTAGGGGGTCTTTAGTCTTTAGCGTCTCTTATGCGAACATTTTTAATTTCCCTTTGTTTTGGATACCTTGCTGGTTGGGTATATCATTGTAGCCATTCCTGTTAGTGTATTGACCATTTTTTTTATTGATTCGTTAAGCCACTCGCTCTAGTAAGGATACTTTTCTGTGTATTTTCTTCCTTTTTTGAACGCAACCTGCTTTGTTACCCAAAAAAGATAGGATGCATTATATAAAATGTATTTGATGGTTGATCACTTGATCCAATGAAGCTGCCAACAAAGGCAAAGGCAGCAGTATGGAAGGGGATGGACGTGGTGATAGATTTTGATTGAGACTAGAGTTAATGAAATGTTTTTTTTTTTTTTGGATCGGTAATTGCACAATATATTATTAAAAAAACAGCGAGAGGCTGGCCGAAAACAATAGAAAATATCACACCACCAAAGGGAAAAGGAAAATAAAGACAACAAAGGCGAAAACAGACCGCAAGACAAAGCAAAGGGAAAAAAAAGCCCAAAAACAAAGGGCTGGAAGACGAAAAGGGATATTGGGGAAGGGGAGTTAATGAAATGTTGGAGATGAGATTTCAACGAGAGTGCCCACCAAATTTCCAGATATGTCGGAGGAGAGACAGCCGCAAACATAATATTCACATACTGCAGGAGACTCGGTAAGTTTAGTTTTGTACCCTATCTCCCTACAAGATGTATGAGATCCAGACCATTCACATAGAAGGCCACAACAACGCAAAAATCTACTTATGCGTATGCGAATGGATCATAAATATTTAAAAAAAAATATTAATTTTTATTATTAAATCATCTAGTCAATGGAAATTCTTAAGTTAATTCAACGTAAAGTGTTTAAGTTAATTCAATCAGGGCGATCTTGTTCTGGAGAATATATATGTAACGACTTATCACATGGATAGTTCGGTCTGATATGAACATGTGTTATTTATCTAGTTGGATAGGGATACATTTCAAACTCATCGCAGTTTAATTTTCTTCTCTTGTTATTATTTTTTCATGTGAACCAAATGTCAAGGATGACCTTTGATCAAATTTAACAGTGAAGGTCACTGTGGTATGGAATATATAAGAACATTAAGACGAATTACAGATTCCAAAGAGAAGAATCATCAACTGGAAAACTTCATCATCATCTTTTATGGAGTAAAAATCACAATTCCAAATATATAAGAACCACAAGGAAAAAAATACACACCTGAAGCCTGTACGTGACTGTCATGGGTGGGCCATCTCTGGTAGGTGTAAATCCACTAGAAGATAGTAAAGCAGTATTGGACAAAGTATTTGAAGACTGATTATGTGACTTCTTCCAGACTTGCTCGTAAACTTGAGCAATGCTCAGATCAAGAGATATTATATTGCCAGCTACTAGTAACTCCATACCATAGTCATCCTCTAGCAGACCTAACAGGTCCAATTGATGGCAAATCTTATTTTTGACGTCTCGCATCAATGGACCAATCTCAGTACTGGAATAAGGATTCTTAGTCATGGATCCCCTGATAAATTCTTCTTGGGTGTGGGCCTTATTTAGAATCAAAAGATAAACAGGCTCTGGCTTTGATGGACAGATCATATTGCAGAGCTGCTCCAGAATAAACTGCACAGAAGGTTGAAACATGGTGAAACTGGGACAGATAGAACAGCTCCAATAATAATTTACAGCTGTTTATAAACAAAAAATGAAAAGGAAAATGACAAGAACATAATGACATACTTTAAAACTAGTAACTAATATGCCATAGTTCATGCCTAAAAACTGGCAACATTGATCTAGGCTCACCAGCAAAAAATGCTCAAGAAATCAAAGACACAGAAGGGGAAAAAAAATCAATTAACCAAAAATTTTCCACTTTCTTTTGTTGAACTTGTAAACACGGTTCAAGATCTCGGTAAACTGGTATGCGTATAGGTCACCCCCAAAACCGACACATATGGGGGTATCAGCCGATACATATCAATGCATTGGCTGATACATTAAACAATCTATCGATCTTTCAATACATTGATTTAAATATTTTTTTAGGAAACAGGAAAAATATTTACAACAATTTAATATTCTAATTCATTTATTTTCTATTTAAAAAAATTATCAAGATTAGCTATTTTTTATACCATATACATTATTTTTTAGCTATTTAAAAATAAAAATATAGAAAAATGGGACTTTAACTGATAAATGTGTGAATCGAGAAATAGGAAAGAGACGGTATAGAAAATGAGAGAGGGAATGAAAAGGGAATGGCTAGGGTAACTTAAATGAACCAAAAAGTGGAACAGTGAAAATAAGTGCATAGTGTCAAACTATGCACTTATTTTCAAATTATCAAAATTATCGATCGATAATTTTGAGCATTTGAAATTATCGGCCAATATAGACAATATATTGAATGTATCGGCCGCCAATCATATCACTGATACAGAAGAACAGAGAGGAGGAAGGGTCTGATACACATAAATGTACGACCCGGTCACCACCAAAATTGTATCGGTTTTGTCTGCAATTTGAATCATGCTTCTAACTAAGTTTCTAATTTCTAGCCACTAACTTCCAAAATAATGAAACATCAACAAATATTAAGTTAGGAGATTGTCCCATACCAAAGAAGTCCGTCCCTTGCTCTCTTCTCCATGGTTCTGCAGACCAGAGATACAAGCCCTGATAAAATGCCGTTTATTTTCACTGCTCTCGAGCAAAAGACTATCTAGAAGATCTTTCAAAAGCCGATTGCAATCATTTATCAACTTTGTCTTCTGCACTACAAGTCCTCGAATTACAATAAGAGCCTCCAGGACTTCAGATAGCAGCTCATCTCGCATGAATCTGGCAATATTGATATAAAAATGGTAAACAACTAGAGAAAATCATAGAAAGCTAACAAAAACCACAAAAAAGCAGCAAATATACCTGAATCGGATATTGGGAGCCTCAAGGAATTTGCTGAGGAGCTCTATGAGTTTGTGAAGGATAAAGCCCTGTGATATGTCAATATGGATGCTCCTTTCTTGTAATTCAACATTTCCCACCTCTTGTGTAACCAACCTGCAAATTGTACTTAGACACCCTTTTGCTGTCAAAAATAACCGTGCATCTTCAGAATCTATCATCTTGAAAAGCAACTCAAAATATTCTGCTGCACTTTCACCAACCGTTAGAGTAGCTGGTAGCAACCCCATGAGTAAGTTCAATAATCGGAACTGTCTGGATGAATTCTGTGTGCAAAGTAAACTAACCATCGTGCACATTTCTACCCTGATAGATTGTGAACAAGCACACAATACTAATCCCGAGACCCAGGACCCCAGTTCAAAAGCTGAGAAGTCACTCTTAGCTGTCCTCCTACAAGTACGGCGTTTCCATCTGAGTGCATACTTAAGAGCAACATAATCAAACTTCTGTGAATCTCTTCGAGACCTCTGCATAGTAGCTTTAACAACTTGCGACACTTTGTACTGTCTCCTAACAAAATCAAGATAAGAGGCTCCCTTTTCCCACTCAGAATAGCTCAATAATTGGATATCCTGACTCTTTTGAGAGCTTTCCCAATGTTTTTCTGATAAATCGGAAGGGGACTTAATCCCAGTGACAGGACCAATCAAAGATGCAGAAGGGCTTATGCTAGCATCATCCTTTAGCTGTGGTACAGATGCAGGCTTCTCAATTCCTTGCTCCTTTTCTGCTGTTTCAGGTTTTGGAGGAGTACATGCCAAAGATATAATCCTCAGGCAGGGAAGAATGACATGTTCAGAAATCGCAGGATGCTTCGCCCCCTTCTTAATGGAAGAAAAAAATAGCTGAAAAGCAACACGCAACCTCGCTTCCCAAAAATCATCCGCCACAGAACATGTCTCAGAAAGTAACAACAACTCCTCGCGGGTTGCCAATGCAATGTCCATAGAGCGATGGTGATCGAGGCAATACATGACTTTCTTCTGAATTAAACTGTTTAGTTCATCCACTGCATTTGCATCACCCTCAGAGAAAGCACAGAGAACTACTCTTGCCTGAACACGGGCAGTTTTAGGGCCTTGATGGATATTATTTTCAAATAGCTCAGACAAAATACCAGCAGCAACAAGCTGTTTCTTACAGTTCGGGTGCTTCGACAAGACTTGTAACATTTCCAGACACTGGGTAACAAATGTACTAGCACAACCATAGCAGTTATTTGGAGACCTGGGGACTGCAAATCGTGATGAAGCAACAGCAGCATCAGACTGTTTCTGGTGCAGATATGCCATCAAAACCCGACGAAGTCCTTGCAGCGTCTGGACACTTTTGCTGACAGAATCAAAGGCTGCTTTGCACTTTTCACCATATAGAACACCGAGCAGGGCAATCTTACGGTTAATCTTACACGAAGGACCGGGCAAAGAGACCATCATTTGCTGGACAGAATCTTTCTGCTGCGAGTCTGTTTCATTCTCGCCTATGCTCGATACAAGCTTAAGCAAGGGTTTTTTGAATCCCAACAGTTGTTGATATCTCCTATGAGCATTTTCTGATTCTGATTCAATAGCTGCCAATCCTTTCTTCATATCCTCATCATTCTCCATGTTATCAAACGAGAAACTTGGTTTAGCCATGAAATTGAACTCAAAACGGCCATATTTGCTGTATCCACACTCATTGCAAAGAAATGAATCCAAATTTTCATAATTTATGTTCCGGCACTGTCTGCATTGATACGCATTTTCATGGCAATTGTTACAAATACCATGCTTATCAGTGACAGACCGGCTGCATCGAGGGCACTGCAACGATTCAAGGGAGGACGCTTGAAGATTCTCGTAAAATGAGTCGAGCTCAATCATGAAATTGCAAGCAGTGATTGGAATAGGAAATTCAACTTTCAGCTCTGTTTGGTTGAAAGCTAGATGGCAACTCTTTGCGCGCTTCCACACGGACCAATTGTTCTTCAATTCAGACAAGTCTGCTACAGGCCTATTGTTGTAATACAAGTTGAGCACTTTTACTGATTTTGACTTCCGGGCATCATGAACATTCATGGTTACGGTCTGAATGGTATAGCTTCCAGTGCATTTTACTATTATGCGGTTATCAGTGAACTTTGTCTCAGATTTCAGACTTTCAAGCTTTGTCCTGCTGTAAGGCACCTCAGGACAGCTACAAGCTACACAAGGTTCACTTTCCAGATAGTATCCATCAAACTCCACCAAAGCACTAAGAGTGTTATATATCCGCGAATTTGGATGATTCGCCAAAAGTTCATTTTGTGAGTGAAGTGTCTCAAAAATGCACTTTATCACATCAGGAGTCAAGCATCGACTTACAAGTTCTGACTCCTGTTGCTTTGAAGCATTATCAGGCACCTTCCCCAACAGGCAAGTCAAAAGTTCAGTATACTCAACAATATTCTGCCCATACATAGGTAGGCATTTGATTTTCTGTAATAGTGTCATTAATACAGTCTCCTTGAACGACTGTTTTCCATGATGCCAGATACCATACAGGACACATTTGGCTTCGTGGCGCACAGAGGTTGAGTTCCACTCCAGTAAAAATGAATCAATGAAATATCTCAAAATATTTCCATCCTTATCGTTGAAATTTTCAACAGCCTGCTCCATATCCACACAAGATTTCTCCATATTAATTTCAGCTCCATCCTCACCTTTTTTCTTCTTCTTTGAATCTGAAGACTGTGTCCCTGTTTTGTTAGAGCTTGTCCCTGCATCTCCTGATTCAGCTTTCTGTACAGAATGGCCCATCTCTTTTCCTGTGTAAAAGGCTAAATTCAAAAGTTTAAGAGTCTGAATTACAGACTCTTCCCCGAAATAGAATATCCCATTCATCAAAGACGACAGAACATCTCCATGTCTTGAACAGTATTTCTGCCAATTCCGAGGCCTGGCTCCTGCTACTTCAGACATAGCAGACAAGCACTTAACTAGCTTCACACTTCTCTCATATGGGACGGTATTTTTGAATCCACCTGATTTGTTTACAAGTTTGTAAAGCTTCTTAACTTCACTTGATAACTGCCAAGAATCTCTAACACTGTAATAATGAGTTTTGCTTCCACATAGATGCAGAAAGAGCCTTCTGGCATACCTACGTACAAATGTTGTATGTGGATTATTGATATAGCTGCAGAGAACATCCTGATATCCATCTAGCTTCAAATCCTTGCTGCCAGAAGTCTTGTAAACCTTATCCTTTTCTGCGAACTTTTCTTGCTTTTCTGGTCGAACCAAGCTGTATACCAGACGGAAAGAATTCTCTAACAACAGCCTGTGGTAATCCACAAAAAAATCAGTACGGTGAGCTTTCGCATATGAATCCGAGAAGAACGGAGAAAAGTTTCCGGCTGGTAACTCTCTTCTAACTGTTAGTAAAGCTCCGCATCCTGAACCAGCAGCTAAGCCATGACCAGTTTCAAAATTTACAGGTGGTGATTTGAAAACATGCACCAGCTGCTGCAAAATATCCATTAGGTAATTCACAAATGCCTGCTGCCTTAGAGTGGAACACGCCCGAAGAAGCTGAGAAGCAAACTCATTTTTCTCTTCATCATCAATGGAGGATGGAGCTGAAGTGGCAGATGAAATTTGGACAACACCTTTATCTTGTACATCTGTCACTACATTTGATTTTGGTAGAGAACTGTCACTGCCAGTGCCAGGCTGATGCCAGTTTCGAAGCATTAAGGTGAAGAACATGAAAACAAGGATAACAACTTCCCCAAAGGAAGACCGGGTTTTGGCTGCAAAAGGTTTGTTCAGATTGATCTCATCCAAGAGCCATTTAATAAACTTTTCCAGATCTAAATTATCAGGTTTGGAGCTATCCATAAAAGGTCCACCCACAGCAGATGATAATCTGTAGAACAATTGCATAACAGGTATTGCCCGAACCCCAGAAGTCGTCTCAATCCACCCTTTGAGCTCACCAACCAACTCACGGAGTAGCAGAGAATTTACAGCCCTCTTTGAGGCAGAAATTGAAACTATTCTCTGATCGATCATAGAAGCAGAGAACTCCTCAGGTTCATTGGATTCCAAAAGATGAATTGATGGAGGTGAATTCTGCACACCAACATCAGTAGCAACTTGCAATAAGGTTGTTTCACTTAACTCGTCCATGGTGAACCGAATTTCATTGCTATCTCCGCCCATTGAATCAACTTCAATAGGAATTGCTGACATGGGGTGATCCCTAGAATGTGGCGGAGGTAGCCGATCTGCATCCATTACTTCATAACATGCCTCACATAAATCAAAGTCTGGGCACACATTACAATGCCATCTGCGTCTAAGTATGGGAACAGTTGAGCATCCATCACAGCAGTATTGAACTGATGATGTAGAAGAATCTTCTTCTATCATGACCTGTGTATTTTCACCAGTTGCTGTGGTAACATCAGAAGGCATGGGTACGGACGCATTGTTCTCAACAGTGTCATCTGTAGCTAACATCGTCTGCTTTGGGAATGGAACCTGGAGCAACCTCGAAGATATAGCCAAGCTGTAATGAGAAAGAAGTCAGTAGATCCAAGGAAAATTATGATAGGCAAGAAGTTCTATAAAAGGACACCAAGGGAAAAAATATAGTGTACAAAAAAACCTGCTGGAAGTCTGAACTGCCTCATATGGAGCAAAAAGTAGTTTCTTGAGTAGTATAACAGCAGGTGCAACAGAGCGCCTAGACACATCACTTCCATGTAAAGCCAAGCATTCAGCATAACTGTAGATGAGTTCTACAGAAGGTATAACTATGTTGTTTATAGTTTGTGTGTCTGGTTGCTCCAAGTCCAAAATCCCCCAAAGAACTTGCATCAGTCCATCCACTACACCAGAACCTAAAACAAACAAAATGAAACAGAATGCACTCTGTAGTGTAAAACAAGCAGATGACAACACGTACACAAAGAAAAATCTACTAAACGATCATCTTGAATTTCATTGTGAATCATAATAGGAAGCATTATATCTGATTAACATCTGATAAAGAACAGATCTCCTTTAGGATAAATCATCCAATTGCAGAGATAATGGTACCATGGTTCTAAAATACGGCGAGTCAAAAGCAACTCAGCTGAGTTATTCGACTCGCTGATATATCAACTTGATTCGAGATTGTGCTAGGATGAGGCAGCCATAGTTATCTACCACATTATATTTTTCTGGGATAAGCTTTTAGAAACCTTATCTTACACAGCTTTCTTTCTCTCTTATCTTGAAATGAAGGGAATCAAGGAATAGATAAGAATCACAAGTTTCTTTTAAAGGCATGTGAATCATGGTGAGTTATGATGAGTACAATGGTTATCATCTGTTTTTACTTTTCCTCTTCTTTTTGTATGTACCTTTTTGCTAATTTCTTTTGAGCATATTCTTTTATTTTTATAATATACACACATACTAATTTACCAAGTCAGACTGTCAAGTTCCATTATTTTTATTATTGTTATTATTATTATTACAATTATTATTATTACTATTATTATTATTATTATTATTATTATTATTATTATTATTATTATTATTATATCAGTGGAACACCATATTTTCATTAATTGAAACAAAATACAACAGATCAAAGCAGCATAGCGAGATGCGAAGGCAAAATAAAGAAAACAAAAAGGGAAAATCGGAAAATAGTACAAAGACATAAAACAAAGAGCCACGATGGCACGAAGCAAACAGAACTAAGGACTGAGGCAAGTTTGATTCAAGTCCTCGAGTTAACTCAATCCGACTACTGTCAAATTGAGTTGAGATTTTGGGCTTTCGAACCATCTCACTAACCAAGCAAGCATTTGATAAAACCTCTGAACCAGTCTTGAAAATTTATCAAGCCACCAACGACTCAACTGAACTAGGGCGCATACCAGGTTGTCTTGAGGAGTCCATTCTTCAGGGAACTTGGGAAAGATTGATGTAAATCACAACTTTCCCAGCAAAGATCGATCAATGATTAACAAGCAATAAAATACCCAAGAACAAGAAAAGAAGATAACATAAGCTGCATCAAGCAGCACTTTTGGGCAACCTTAACATAAGCTGCATAACACAGCACTTTTGGGCAACCTTAAAAAAAAAATCCCACATGCTACCCTCCCTTTACTATTCGTACTCCACTACTTCAAAACGAAAAAAGTATCCTAAACTTTTTAAGACAAAAAACTGAAATAACTTAAAGTGAAAAGTCTAGTAAAAATATGTGATTTTTCTGGTGTGTGAGATTTAGTAACTCATGTACTTCCTCATTTCCCGTCCTACTCTTTTCCCTCTCTTCATCCAATCACAGTTCATCAGAGTGTCCCACTTCCTTAGCAAATTGTATTCCATATTAGATATCTCTCTAGTTTCTTTTATTTCCTCTTTCAGCCAATCTCAAAGCAGATAGCTTTTCTATTTTTGAATTTCTATTTTCTGCGCCTTTTACTTTATCCATAGCTATGCAATGTTCTTAAAGCCACTCAGCAGGTTCGGTCGGAAGTCACCGGGCAGAACCCGGGTGGGCGCCCAAAGATTCGAGCAGCCCCGATGTGTATATATATACACACTATACATACTTTATTTCAACATAAACGTATATAATTTAATATATGCATTCAAATCCACTTATAGGCTCATCAATCGGATGGTTCAAACCCACTTATAGGCATGTTTCTTTAAGCTAAGACATGTTTTAATGATAGATTGACACTTGGACAATTTAGATTGATCACAAATGTTCACTACATGGCATAATAATAATCACACTTCAACGGTGTGAGATTAAAAGTCTTAACTTTAGTGGTATAAGATCATTTAGACAACATTCTGGTGTTTAAATGTTGTTCATGGGTCAATATCCCCAGGCAATGAGGGCTTTGAAGTTTAAGGGCTGTCGACGGGTCAGGTTGGGTGGTGTCCAATAAAAAATGGCACATGCTCGACCCTTTCATAACGCGACCCCGACCCGGTAACCATTAATTTATAAATCGACCTGCCTCACCCTGCCCCACCTTGACTTTAAAACGCCCAGGTAGGTGCCCAGGCTGCCCGAGCGCCCGCTTGAGTTGTCCGAGCACCTGCCCAAGACCTGATCCGCCCGAGAATACGCCCAGGGCTAAACCGGGGTGCCAGGGGGTCTGAACCGCACCGGCGGCCGCCCCGAACACCTTTAAGAACACTGTAGCTATGCAAACCTATTCTTTCTCAGCAGCCATTCACAATTCAAAGATCTCTGCCTCACGTAATCTCCCCATTAACCCTACCATGTGATCACTCCTGGGTTAACTTAAAGTCTTATGTGAACTTTAAGTGAAATCAAGGGCTTTTTATTGTGGTCCATTAAATTAATAACAGACCTAATAAGGTTAATAAAAGGTCCATCACTGCTAGTTCCTTCATAGACTTGATTATTCTTCTTCTCTTTATTTCCTTTCCTCTTCCACATTTTCCACTTCTTTTTCCTTGGTCCTCCAATAATAACCACATCATCCTCCTCCGGTTGAAAAGAATTCCCGCAAATTGTCCTCTTATGTCTCTAACAACTCCTCATCTTGCGATCAATCTGCCTCACACGTTGAATTTTCCATTGATTGACTTCTTCCTGGGTCTTCTTAGACTTGATTATGGATGAGTAAATATGATTTTCTTTGATCTGTAAATCATTCTGGTCCAAATCTCCACCACCATTATTACTATTATCAAAACAAGATTGACAATCATTTGATTCAAAGCGATCAAACGCCATCTAAACTTAATAGAATGTTGGATTTATATGGCAGCTGTTAATTTTAGATGGCATTTGACAGCTTTGAATCAAATGATAGAAATTATTTTTCATCCTATTTTTTTACGCCAAAGATCTTTAAATCATGGAGCACCTATCACATGGTACACATGTTAATTTCGCATGGCACACATATCAAAAGGTGACCTGTGTACCAAGTGACCTGGAGCTCGGGCCACTTACCCGTTACTAATATATATTACTAACCGTGTTCCAACAGATCTTGCCGCTAGCTTGACCTCCTTCCTCCATCTGCCTTGGTGCTAGAATTATTTCGCCATCCTCAATGGCATTGTAAATCTCTCTTCCTAAGGGGAAAACTTGCTCAAATACCAGTTGTTGCAAACCATAACATGTCGAATGACAATCATACAATAATTAACAAGCAATAAAATACTCAATGAGAACTAGAAGAAAAACAGTCTCCTATTAAAACTCTACAACAATATAACATAAGATGTCTCAAAGGCCACCGTTGTGCTACCTTAAATAAAAATAAAACCCCATGTACTTCCCTACCTATCCAATTCCTGCTCTACTACTTCAAAAAAAAGGGTTAAACCTTCTAGAAGGTTAAAACTTAAACAACTTAAAGTGGAAAGTCTAACTTCGAATGAGAATCAAAGAAATCTCGTAAATTGTGATTTATTTCATCGTAGTAGATATCTCTCTACTTTCTTTCTTTAATTCTTTCAGCCCATGGCAAAGCAGATACATTTCAACTTTCTAACTCTCATATGTTCTGCACCTACTCATCCTTAGCTATGAAAATATGTTTTATTTCTCGACAGCCAATCAATTTTCAAAGATTTCTCTACCTCAATTAATGTCCATACTATGACGTTATCACTCATAAGTCTTCATGCGAGACAAAGTCAACTCATGGGAGGGCCTTTTATTTTGGGCCCATTAAACAAATAAAAGACCCAATCAGGTCACAACAGGCCCATCACTGTTATTTCCCTTATATCAGACAGTCAGGCTTGTGTCAGCATCTTTTCTACCTCTGCCTTTCCTTTTCTTCTTTGGCCATTTATTTTGGGCACATTAAAGTACTAACTAAAAACAGACCCATCACAGTTATTTCCTTCATAACAGGCTTGTATGAGCCCTTTTCTTCTTTCCTTCTCTTTTTTCTTCCTCTTCCTTCTATTCTTCCTCTGCCTCCTTGGATCCCCAATAATGACTTACATATAAGACTAATATGGACTTTCCTGGAACAAGATCAGTAACTTGAAAGGCTTAACCAATCATAAGACATTTCAACTAAGGTGTGACAAAAAAGAAATCTTCTTTTTGACACCAAATCAAAAAGCACCTTTGCAAAATAAAGTCCATCGATCCAGACAGTTTACTAAGAAAAAATTGCTAGCTGCAGGCTGCTGAGGCCTAAGAATGTGGAGAATTCTCAACCTTGCTACATATGAAGTTGGAAATTATTAAAACTTAAAGATACATTTTAAAAATTCATTATTGTTGACATGAGTTGACTCAGATAAGTTTGACTCACCCAGAGGACATGGCTTTTATGAGAAAGATTCGGCCAGAGATTCCTTGACACAAAATGAAGAACTCACAAGCATAGTTTACAAACTAGGCTGACTTTTTCAGTAACAAATAGGTTTTACTGTTTTTGGGACTGCGGCTGATTCTGCTTTGGAATTATGTGAAGTGACTCTTACAGTTACGTTGTTTTTGAAAATCGATATCTTCCCTTCTTTCTTAGTGCACTTCTCAGTAGCAGAATAGTTGTAAAGAGCTCAGGGAAATGTGCCTTTATTATTTAGTATAGAGATGTCAATGACTATTTTGCTTTGAAAACCATTCTCACCTCCAAACCTTTTTTTTAATTGGTAAAAGGAAAGAAAAGAAAGATACATACCTGGGATATATAGCAAGCAGCTAGACCACAGATAAATAAAAAACAGGAAGACAAAAGGGCAGGCGCCAGGGCAACGTCCCCCAAAGCCTCACAGCCAAACAGGCCGAAGGATAGGCTCCCTAGGGGAACTCAGCCAGACACCACATCTTCCCAGCAACCTCTGCTATTTTGTGATGCAGCCTGCCCCGCAGAACAGTTTGCCCCTATCAACTCCGCAATGCATCCATTAATTGTCAAAATAACAATGGCCATGGATCCGCGGAACCCTCAGGAAATTCTTTCATTCATCTCACCAAATTACAATAAGAAGCACTACATTCCCAAATTTAGACTGCAAACATTTGAACTTAACTCCTCTCCTAGCATTCGTCATTTCCCGAAATGACCTCAGCATCACCCAAACCAACCCAAACATCTTCCATACTCATTGCCACTCTTCCGAAACAAAGATGCAATGATGTAAAAGACGATTAGCAGTTTCTTCATCACCACCACACATAGCACAGTTGTTCCTCAGCCGCATATTCCCTTTTTGAAAAGGAACTCCCATTCCAATTGCCATTTATGCTCACCTTAGGCCTCAGCAGGTTGTAGAAAGATGTAGTAGTGAAAACAACTTTGCTATCTGGCAGCCATAGACTCTTATCCTCTCTGCTCATGTTTGGAGAAGAGGCAAACTTGCACCAACAGACCTGCATACTGTCCATTTCGTTTTCCCTGAGATTTTTTCTGTCTTATATCCCACAACCACCCATTCCATAACAATACCGGAGACCACCTCTTGACAGGTAGATTTTATTTCAATTTTTTTACGTTCTTTAATTTTTTGTCCTTTACGCTTCTCAATGATGAGATGATTAGGACACCAAAAAAGAAGTTAATTCAATGGCAAATAAGATTTATTGCTTTTAACTTTTTGCACACCTTACATTTTGTTGCAGTCAGTGTATTTATCTTTTAGAGACCCAGCTTATTCTGTACCCAATTCTGCACTTTGCTAAAGAGGACCATTTTCTACTCATAATTTGTTGGAGGGAACTCAATTAGCATTCCAAGTAAGAGGGACGTCTTCTAAGTGACGAAGTTTTAGATGATGAATGAATTATATTGCTAAAGCCCAACCAGGACTGTAAAATTGACTGAACTTGGAGCGCTACTAACTCGGCCATTTATTTGCCAAGACAAGCAGAAAATTCAAGGAGCATTACTAACACAGTTAGTAAGACCTGAGAGGAATTTAGCATGATAATCAACTATATGAGCTTCATGCTGTCGCACTAAGTGGTGTGGATTAAAAAGCCTACTCACAATAAAAATCACAATAATAATAATAATAATAGAGTAAAAACAAACCATCAAAATAATGATGTAAAATATGATTGCATTAGACTATAAAAGAGTACCACGAGTTTCCAGAAAAGAGGCCAAGTTCGATCTGCGGTGCAAGGCAATCTTTGACACCGCATGCATCTGGGCTGTAAACTCTTTAATCACCCACCCAGCTGTCGCATCACCAACTCCTAACCTCGAAGCAAGCACAGGGGAAGATTTTACCACCCCAAAAAGACGCATACTGTCTTTCACCTGTGTGAGAAACTTCAAATTAGTACTGAGAGAAGAGTGTATAAAAGACATCATAATTGAATCATATAGAACGATACAAAAGGTGGCTACATGATAGTATGTCTCCCTCTTTGGAAATATGGCCTGAAGAACATGGCAAGCAGCAGACTGCAACAATGGTTCCCTGTCACTTTCAAATACGGTTTCCAATAACTTTCTGCATTTGAGTTTACTTAGCTCCACTTTAACTTCCTCAATTTCTGAACATGATTGTGACCTACACAATAAATATAACCTGGATAAAAGCTTGAGTCCATCTGCTACAACCTGCTCCTGAATAGGAGCAGCTTGCACGGACCGGCACTTCTTTCCAGCTCCTGATACCCCAGAACTAGAACCAAGCACATGTGCTTCCATATCCAAAACTGCATCCATCTTCTCTTTCCAACCAAATTCATCTTTAGCACGACCATAAACTTCTAGTGTATCTATTCTGGGCAAAGCAGAGCCATTGAATGTTTGACCAACAGAGATTGTGAACTCTTCATCAGCAAGGAGTGATTCAGCAACTGTAAAGGGAATATCATACCACGAGCGCATGCCTTCATCTAGTCTGACTACTCTCTGGAAAATGGTTATATCAGAAGGAATATGGCTTGCTGACGTATTACCCACGTTTACACGGAAGCCAACCATAACAATATCAGGATTTGAGTTGGAAACAGTTATCTGAAACACAAAAATATAAAAGGTATCAAGCTACGAATTGGATTAAATTGGAAAATGATTAAGATATATGATGAGCATATAGAATTTATGACGTAAACTACAGTAGTATGTGTGAACCATATAGATAGAGCGCTCAATATCATAATACCTTACAACCTGTAGGGCTGGGGCTTTCTACAAACCCCTCATCAGATGCCAAGCTTTGTTTAGTTCCCTCTGAGTCACTGTTTCTGACAGCATCACCACTCAGCTTCACATCTGATGTAATGCAAATTGTCTTCTCAAAAAAATCAAGAGGAAATTCTGGATTTATACCCGAATAGGCTCTATTTCTAAGAATACCAGATCCTAATTTCTTTGCTTGATCCGAATTAGTATTTGATCCATTATCGACCCCAATAGGAATATGCGAATATATCTGAAGGCTGCCATCATCGTGTAAGATAAGACAGTGAGTTTTATCTTTGGATAAAGGCTTGTAAGCTGTAATTCCTACCAAAGGCAAAGCCAAGCCTGCTGTATGCCGCATGTTCTGTGCAAATAACTCATGCGGACTCATAGATGTATGCGGACTCATAGATGTTGTAAGTACGGCATTTGATTTAACACTTGAGAGACAAACAAATAGCCCACTACCAACAAGCAACTCTCTCCAATGATGCAGACCAGCTGGCCTAGGTTTACCATCTTGCTCGTCATCATAGACAGCAGATATCTCAGTAAGAGATGTTGCATTGGCATCCAAGCGACCAATCAAGGTAGTCCCATCTTGATATGACAAGAAAAGCAGTTTATAAGTTGAAGAAAAATACAGAGAAACGCCTTTAGACTGCATTTCTTTATCCTGAATCTGGATGATTTCTTTCAACGGTTTGGCCCCAACGTCACCATCCATTGACAATTCCAGCCTGTATACGCATCCAAGTTCTGACAAAACAAGAAGGAACATCCTTCCAAGGGGAGCTACAATAAGTGTTGCATCAACAATTAAATCATCTGGCAACGTGAAGTAGTGCATGGGACTAATGTTATCTTGGGACAAGTCATATATTTTCACAAACATGTTAGTGACCACCATTAGTTGAACCTGAGAACCCGGAATCCACTCCAACCGTCGAATATAGGCATTTTGCAGAGCAAGTTCAATGGCAAGACGGTCAGTCACTTCACCACGAGGACTCACAGTGAGAACCTGGCATTCCTCATATCCTGCTACAGCCAGATAACTTTCCACTAATGGATTGAATAAAAGATGAACAATTTCAAATCGAACAATATTTTTGGAAAGAGGCTTAACATTGGTCTTATCTGCTGTTACAGGTGCAACAGTGGGTTGCCCAATTAGCTGCCCAACATCAAAAATAGCAACCTTGTCACCCTCGCCAGCTGCAAGTCGACCTCGAATACTCACACTGAGTAAAGACTTAATGAGAGAACCACTACTTAGATGAGATTTGAGTTCCCTTGCATTTGAATAATCTGCCTTTATCTTCAGGTCTAGTGATCCACTTTTGTATGCCTTCTTCAGCTGCAGAAGTTCTACGTTGTAAGAAACCACCTTATCTTCACCCAGTATTACCTTTAAATCTTTTGAAAGCTTAGAATCTCTTCTGCCTGTAACCACAGGCAATAACCTACTACAAAGTTCTAGCACCCGACCCTCGACATCAAGATCTTCAAGTAAACATGGGAGTCCCTCTTGCAGCTCTCTTGGAATACATAATTTCAAGGAGTTCTCGCTATCCATATATACATCATCATCAAGATCAGTGTCACTATCTGGTGGTTGATCTCCATCTTCTGAAAAGGGTAGAAAAGACTGAAAATTACCAGTTCCACGAACTAGCTCGCTGTTGCCTCCAGTGAATTTTCGAGGCTTCAAACATTGACAACCACTTCCCTTGACACCTCCTGCCCCACAGTCACAGAAAAAGCGACTTGAGCGAGAATAGACAACACGATGACCTCGGTGGCAAACCTTCGCACATATAGAGCAACAGCCTTTAGAAACAGTAAGATCACAAGTGTAACAAAAGTACCAGTGTTGTTCAGTGAAATTGCTGCCACTAAATGTAAATGTACAAACTTTGGAGGCAAGTGCCCTTTCGCTGTTGTTATCCTCCTCATCATCTTTGTCGACACTGGCCAACTCCCCATCAGATGTCCCATCATCTTCGTCTTCATCTACAGAAGTTGCATCACAGTCAATGGGCGTAGACCCGTTTTCTTGATTGGCTGGAAAAACCAATGTCTCTGAATTCTTTCTCGAACCAACTGATCTAGTAGAAACAACAGATCCAGAACCAGCGCTATTGATTGACCAATGCTTTCCTGAAAACTTATCTGGGACATTCTTATTTGCCCCACAATCACTCATCACAGATCCAAGAAATCCAAAAAGAAACTTCAGCCCTTCAAGCTGACTCTCATCACTGGCCAGTTTCTCCATTAACAGCACAGTCCTCTTCAAAAGTTCCTTGATTGAAGGTTCCCCATTTGATAGTTGAACAATGAAATTGAAATAGGCTTTGGTTGTACAAATATCATACAACAAAAATGCAGAGTCAAGAGACATGAGCATGGCCTCAATAATTTGGCCAAGAACTGCTCTTGCTTTTTCAGAAGGTGGGGATACCAGGCATGTAACAAAATTCATGGTTGATTCTCTGAGAGAATCAGAACTTCCCTTTGTAGTTGTGGCCCCCTCTGATGATTCAACAGTGCATCCTAAGAGCCTTTTTTCGAGCCACTTGGATAGATATAGCAATTCCATTTCAAGAAATTTCTTTTGTACCTCCTCTTTGAGCGCAAGACAAAGGTCTCCAGTTAAAAGTTCAACAAAGAAATTAAGAACCTTCAAATTGACCGAGTCACAGTAACACTTATCTAATGCATTGATAAGAACCAATAGATTACCACGTTGCCCACCATAAAGCTCCTTGTTTTGCTCACAAGTATCTTCATCAGAACCCAAATAAAATTTAAAAATACCAGCTTTGGAAGGATCTTTCCTCACTCCCTCTATAAAATCAACAGCACAAGTAATTATTGCTTCATGGGTGTCACTATCGGGTACCTCCATAGAATTTATGTCTGTTAAGAAACCTTCCATATGCTTCATTAAAAACAGATAACTAAAGTCTGACCTCGCCGTCTGAAATGAACTTAAATTATCATAAATAGCTTCACATTTTCCATGTATGCAGTGAAAGATCCTGTCTGATCTAACAGCCATTACCGAATCAAGAAGCTGGTGCAGCACCTTAGTTTCCATATCATTATTCATATTCCTTCCATGATCTTTGACTTTGAACAAACCATCAATTGTGCATATGATTCCCCTGACAGTAAGAACACACGAAAGAAGAGGTCCACTGGCAATTCTGGCATGTGATGGAAAACCATGCATCAAACAACTCAGAAAGATAAGAGATGTGTTTCCTGTAACTTCTTTGCTAATAAATCGATCTAACTTCGACAAGAGATCATAGACAGACTCCAGCTGCGAAAGGTTATATCCAGTCTTCTCAAGCAAATTATCAAGGGTGCATTTGTCAAATCCTGTGTGTTTAAGAAGCAGAAGAGGTGAAAACCCACGTACATCACATCTGCTATGATCAATGGTGGAAAGTAAAGCTTCTTCAAGAGCCCGCAAGTATCTCCGAAGCAAAGATGACAGCACCTTGAAAAGCCATACAACTTGATTGCCCTGTAGTACACAGTCAACCAGGTTTTCAGCTAGAACAAAAAATGTGTTATCCTTAAATACGTGCTCAGGATAGAATGTATCAACTCCAGGGATAGCATTTTTCACAGAAAATCCCCAAATGCCAGCTTGAAGCAAAGAGAGTACTAGAGACAACCATGCTCCATTCCTCATAAAATCCCAGCCTTGTTCCTCACCATCACCTGTTACATGAACAGTGTGTAATTGCTTAACTACACTGACTACGAATTCTGAGAGGCTAACACCATTGCAGATAACACCACTGTCACCCAGCAGACAATGGCTAAAGCAAAAGAAAATTTCCATATTTGACATGTCAAAATTCTGCAAGTTGCACCCCAAAGGAAGCGGATGAAATGATGCAGGGCTAATGGCAGGAGTATCCCAACAAAGTATAAACATGTATCTCTCAAGGATAAGGTCCTCTATTACTTCAGCTTTCTTACCTCTCCAGAACCCCACTATCCCTGAGAAAGTAGCACATACGTCATTCAAGTTCAGACCTAAACGTGGAAAAACTTGGTCATCCATACATACAGAAGCAGGAACAGTAGCAATGTCAATTAATTGATGCAGCAAGCTACTGAGAGATGGATGTTCTTTGACCCATTCACCCATAATATTCCCTATGAGAATGGTAGCCCATGATGGCAGATCATGAGATAGATTTGAGCTAGACGGGGACTCCCTCAATTTGGATCTCAAATGCAAAAGTAACCACTGAGGACAAGTAGAGGGAAAACATAACATAAAACGCAGCACCAAAACCAGCCTTGAAACCAGTAAAGACCAGCATGACAGTTGCAAGCTGTTAAATCCATTCTGGGGAGAATCTATGGCTCTGAGTGAAGAAAACACCAAGTTCGCCAGAGAAGCCTTTTCTGCCTCGGTGGATAAATGGAATGCCATAAAGAGGATTTCTATGTGAAAAAGACATGGAAGAGTCCCCAACAAATCCTGGAGGCTGGGGGATTTAAAACAGTCATTCTTTGCTTTTACAAGGATGAAATCAACATATCGCTCATATATTTTTTTTCTTGATTTGCTGCCGGCCACACCCATCCTACATATAAGAGCATGAGCTAATAGAGTAAGAGTATGATCATTGTATATAAAGGTACCATTTTCAATCTTCAGAACCTGATCGACAAGGTGTTCTTCAAGAGAATTACACAAAGCATGGTACGAGAGAAGGCTGTGCAATAGTTCAAAGCAGACCCCATTAATATTCCCAAGTTGCCTATGCAAGGATAAACCTGCACTGCTCTCAGAAGTCCTTTCATCAGGAGAGAAAGGTTCGCAAAGAAGTATGGAGAGTAAGAAGTCAATATGGTTCTCAGTAAATTTTCCGCAGGCGTCCTCAAAAATAGTAGAATTCCATTCAGGAGAAAAGATATTTTCTTTTAGGAAGCTCAATAGTTTTGCTGCTGCTTGACCCGGCATGTGGCTACAGCTTGAGATGCTATTAATAGTGACAGGTGGTTGATCATGTCCATCTGTCAAACACACAGGGCGGCCTGCTTCAGAGAAAAGGTCTCCGAAAAGAGCTTCCTCTTCATGGCTAACTGCACTCTCCAAGGTGGAGGTAACAACAGGTTTTGAACAACTCGAACGTGATCTTTCAATTTTTGGCCTTGATTTTACTCCTTCTGAATGAAGGAAAAAAACAAGATGCATTAAATTATCAATCCATTGACTTGATACAGGGAATATCATTTTCAAATGCTCCTCATGTGTGTACTTCTTAAGCAAAGAAATCTTTTCAGAATCACTAATGCATGAAGGAAGATTGATCTCAGAATCAAAGCTACCATCAGGATCATCTATGTCAAACTTTTCCTTCCACATGCTACTCTGGGATGTCCCATTTTTAATATCCCCAACCAGCTTTAGAAGATATACAACAATTTGAGGAGAGTAAACCAATGGGGGCAGGTTGGTAGCACTTCCTTTCTCATACCTCCAAACCTTGGCATCCAGAATGTCGAATATAAAAGCAACGATACATGTTCGGATGTTCTGAAAGATGTAACCATCATAGAAAACAATTCGGACAAATTGAAGAAACTCTTCCAACAGTGACACTAAGGAGCTCTCTAAGCTATTCTCTGTTGAGGCCACATCAGAGCAATTGAACTCAAAACTAGGTCGGAATAAACTGGGAAAAACAATGGCAAAGCATGTGACAGCACGTAAGAACTCAGTATCATTTCCAACATCTGCAGTGCCCTTTGAAAGATTTCCAAGTAATTTCAGAATCTGTAAACTAAAAGACACTCTGGAGAGGAAATTAACATTCTCTGCCTGCTTGTCAGATAGATCTGCTGGCTGAACCAGTTCTTTGCAGAGAATAATGAGACGAGGCATGCACCTCATATGAATAACTGCCCAATGCTGAGCTAAAGATACCATGCTATTCAACTCATGGTGAAATGCAAGTTCAGTAAACCGTGTAACCCGAGTATCTGGTTGCAGAGATTCAGAAGCTAAAGTTATTAGGACCTTGTCCAATGGCTTCGCTTCCCTCGTGCAATTGGTCCCTTCTCCAAAAATCACATTCAAACCATACGTCAGTATAGGAGGGGAAAAAATGTAAATAAGTGTCAGAATTGATACATGTTTGAAAATACCTTGGACATTGCACTTTATGTCATTATCCAGATTTACTGATTCCTGTTTATCTGGAATAATTGGCAACGAATCAGCCAGGGTTTTTGCTAGATGAGTCTGTGATATATCCAATGCTTTTACAATTCCATTACCAAATGTTATTTCCAATAGTTGAACCACACTACTCTGCAAAGTAAAACCAAATTAGGAGAGAGGTACACAAACAAACACAAACGACTGCAGAGAAAAAAAATCAACATTTAAGATATTAACATCCATAAAATGCGAAATCGTCCCCTTAAAGGCAAGAAGACTTGAGAACTATTCATCAGAATTATGGAATTGCACATAAAACTACTGTGAAAAAAAAAACTATCAGAAAAAATAAGATTCCAACAGCTCAAAGTAAATCCCAGTTTATCACATGACAACAACCCAAATATATAACGAACTATTAACAATATCTATCAATTCAAGCAGTGGTAGCACACTAGCAAACAACGGGATAAGATCCTGAACACAATAAGCCACACAAGATGCGCAGCCATCCCACATGATCTTCATAAATGGATGACTTCATTACCCCAGAAGCCACCAATGCCTCTCCACACGTGTCTCCTTCAGCAATAATCTCCAACACAACCTGTTCTTCATCTTCATTGTGTGTTGGACTGTCATATAAAGTAGCGGATAGTGCTCATTCAGACCCATTTCCTCAAGTGTTCCACTCCCCGGATTGCTCTGCTAAACTCAGGACATTTCTAGGGCATGTGCCCCTCTTTGTTACACCGAAAACACTTGATTTATGCACTATAAGCCTGCCCAAGTGCTGTACTTCATCCTTAACATTCACCGCAGAAGGCGCAGTTTCACCTATTCATTGGGTGCAAATTTTCTGGATGAATTAGAACCCCCTTTAGCTTCATTCCAACAACAACCGCTAGTCCTCTTTTGTTGCTCCTCCACTTTTGAAGTCAATTGATAGGCTTCATCAATGTCACTTATAGGGCTGCAACTGAGCCGGGCCGAGCCCGAGCCCGAGCTTATACGAGGTGAGCTGGAACTTGGTTCTAGGCCCTTCGAACTTAAAACATTTGAGCTCTAGCTCGGCTCTATCGAGCTCAAGTCGGGCAGAGCCGAGCTTCGAGCTAAGTTTTACTATAAATTTTTTTCCTAATGTTGTTTTAAACAATTTCTTATTTTAATATATGAAAGATTTAATAACATTTATAAATGAAAGCCCTAATATCTTTTAATCCCTTAGTCCTTTTAGATTTAATGAATCGATTGGAAAAAAAGGAGCTTAAATTTTGAAAAGTAAAAAGGTATTTAAATTTCATGTGCTAAATATTGATTAAGAGCATAGATGTTGGTCGCAGGTGTTGATTGATTGGTCAATTTCCATGCTAGTGGTTGTTCATTGAGACGAGTGAGAAAGAACTTTAATGGTTGCACATATAGAGATAGAGAGAAGGAGAAAGAAAGCGCAAACTTCAATAGAGGATCATAAGGATTATATGTTAATTACATAACTATCCATTATAAAGTAACCATGAGATGAATCTTATTATAAGTGAAAAAGGAGGAAAAAAATACTTTCAAAATTATATGTAATATATTTTATCATATTAAAGTATTATACTATTATATACTATTAATGAAGCAGAGTCGGGCCGAGCCGAGCTTTACTAGCTCAACTCTAGCTCAATCTACTTCAACCAAGCTTTAAATAAAAAGCTCTGCTCTTGCTTTCGAGTCGAAATTAAGAGAGCAAAAGCTCTCATTTGCGGGCCGAGCCGAGCTAAGCTGTACAGCTAGCTCGGCTCTGTTGCAGCCCTAGCCATTGATCAGATGTGAATTAATTACATCTTGGATCGTCAACTGTAAAATTATTATAGAGAGTGGGTTCAACTCTTTCTTATATTCAAACGCAGTCTTAGATCCTTATTGGAGTGAATGGAATCGTTGAAATAGGACCCAATTATAATCGACAGTAGGAATCATTGTCATAGCTTCCTTTCATCTTGTCACACGTATTTATCAGCCCCTTCGCATATCTATGACACTTCACTTTTTGTTACTTTCACCATAGTGGTGCATACCACTTTACTTTGAGAGAAACAAATTTCACTTTTGGATCCTCGGCCATCTCGTTCCACTCAACGAAAGTATACTTCCTATCTAATCCAAAAATTTGTCCCGTAGTAGTCCACAAGGGAATCCACGATCTCGATTTTGATCCCTTGATCACTGGCTCCAGCATTCGAAGGCTTTAACCAACCGATCTTCTAATCCTTCCTCCGGTATGGTAGAACTTGATGCACTACCATGTACAGAATGTTGATCATCCCCACCCCATCTCTAAGAGAATGTTGAGGGTTCTTTAATACGACTTGCATTAGGCGATCTAATTGTTCAAGTAATTGTTGATGAAAGAGAAAGAAGAAGCAGGAGAAGGAACTGAATCCGTTACATCTATGGGTAAGTGAAATTTCTTTTTTATTTGTTGAGCTCAAGCCCTTTCATGATTGACAGTGATTCATTGTGAATGAAGACCGTGATTTTTTAATAATTTTTTTTGTGTGTGGTCGGGGCATGGGCCATCATATGAAGATCACTCGGCCAAGAAAAACATGCTCGTTAAAGGGTTCAACTTCAAACCATCCTATCTAAGAAGTTTAACATGGGACTTCTATTCACATCTAATGTAGGGTTCATATTGAGGTGCTTGGATTCGATGGTACAGATCCTACAACAGGCATAATTTTTAGGTTGCACAAAGTTCATAAGATGTTCTGCCACTAGGAGAATTTTAATTGATGCATTTTCTAGTCAATCCTTATCCCCCATCTCTACTAAAGCTTGGACTAATAAGAAGAGTATCCAATATAAGTATATAACTAGGACGCTCAATGGACTGGGCTGTCTCGAATTTCGGTCCAGACCCAAATCTAAGGTGTGCAAGCCCCCAAATCTGCGATAAAACATCTATCAACATTTTGTCGGCCATTGCAGCCATACCAGAAGAAAATCTTGGCTACACCAATGCCAGCCCAAGCCCTAAACCGAGTAAGCATGATCCGGCCAGGGTTAACCCGTGCAAAACTTGGACTAGATACATATCCATTACATAATATAGAATATAATATAGAATATAATATAATATTTTAATAAAGTTTAATATTAATACAAACTGGAGTTGCTTAATATATAATAAAAGTACACTATCCCAACACCCGACCCAAACCATGAAAGAACGTGCAAATCTAAGCCTCTATATAGTATAATATTAACATAAATTGTTCGATATAAATTTTCTTTTGAGACCGATTGGCCGACACCTGATACCATGGACTGCTTAGGGCCGGGTTTGGGCCGAGTACATCTAGGCCTGGCTAGTCAGGCTGAATTTTACCCTAACACGGCATGCTAACCTAGCCCTAACCTGGGGAACCCTATATATAACTGCATAGAGTTAAATGACATTTATGAAATGTTGGCTTTATCTTCCAAATTGTTTGACTATCTTAGTCCGGCAGTACCATTTAACTAATCTAATTAGGTTTTTTGTCCAAACTGACTTTACTATCCAAATTGGCTCTATGGTGGGCTTTATCTGGCAGTACCATTTAATTTCCTTTGATGGCTTTATCTGGCATCGCCATTTACCTAATCTACATAGGTTTCCTGTCAAAACTGGCCCTGAATCACCTGTTCAAAGGGACTTTTTTTTGGACTGCACAAAGGTCATAAGACATTCTGCCACTTGGACAACTTTGAATAGGTAAAAATGTGCTACAGTTATAACTATATAGATTTCTCTTTTTTCTGCCACTCAGTTGATATTACAACAGTGCACAAATCAGTGATTGAATAAGATGTGTCACACTACTGATTTGATATTTGTTTATGGAACCTGAATCATTTGATGAAAAATTTTGAATCTCTTATCTATTAATTTATATATTTTTATACTATAGTACACTGTAGAGTGTAGAGAATAGAGATGGGAAGCATCATTGGTAGTGCAAGTGCAACATCCAATCCATCAGCAGAACTAGAGATTGACACCTCCCACTTATCAGACCCGATATGGCTGCATGTTACCGCAACTACTGCTAACAAAAAAGAAAATGCGGGGTAATTATGGGTAGCATTAATGAACTTAAGCATCATATGGGTAAAATAAAAGAAGATGCCAAGCCATGTGAAAGTTTTAGATCGTGTGAGTGTTTCGATGAAGGAACTTTTGAACAAGAATAAGGAGGAAGTAAGAAGAGAAGAGTATCTCAGTGATTTGGGGATTTTGGCAGAAGTGGAATTGAGATTGAGGATGAAGGAGACAATCAAGAGACTTAAGTAGCACAAAGGATGATAAAAAAAATTGTTAGTATTACACAACTGTAAGTGACGACATGTACCAAAAAACAATCAAGATTCAAGAAAGCGTGTGCGTGAAGTTATAACTCGTTCGTTTTTATCATGCCATTATTCCATTTCATGGGGCCAACTATTTGTTTTCCAAAGGTGTGGAACGCGACAGCATTACATGAAGGTCATTATTGTCATATGTGATCACATATGTAATCGCATAAGCCATAGTGGCTTATGCGATCTAGGAAAGTATGCCATCACGTACATAAGTATACAATGACATACTTCATAATATGTAACGGCATATACGATCCCTTATGCTTGGATCGCACAAGCTATATTGGCTTATGGGATCTGGGAAAGATGCCATCGCATACAAAAGCATGCAATGGCATACTTCATTTTTTGCAAAATATTCCATCATGTACTCAATATGTGATGGCATACTGTCCCAACAGTCAGTAATATGACCGTTGGGACGTAAAGCATTTTTTTTGCGTCTTCCTTAAAAAATAGAGGCCCTTACATCACCCTTTACCCACACCAACTCTTAATTCATTGTTATAGTTATTTAACTTCTTTCTTTGTAA